>JACGCM010000724.1:0-2720520 GCA_014058105.1 Kingdonia uniflora
CGAATACGGTTCATTTTTTATATAAAAGATTATATTGTTCCGCGTCCGCGTACAATATTGAACCGTTCGTCTTTGATAGTTAAGGGATTGGCCAAATTGTAGTCAAGTATGATGGGAATGTACCTTGTTCTCTTTGACGATTATATTGTGCATTATTACGGCATGCCTTCATGACATTGTTCAAAACCTCAGGTTTCCACCATTTAACCGAATTTTTTACAATATTGAATCGAGATTGTAAATCCCAAACGCCCGTTCTACATCTTTTCGGCAACTTTCTTGTTGTTGAGAATAATTTTGGTTTCGCTGTAACCGGATTGGATATGGTTTGGACAAGTGTTCCCCATTTTGGGTATATTCATCCGCTAGGTAATACCCATATCATAAGCTTTTTCCGGCATTGTATAATTGCAAAGTGAGCGATGCCATCGGCCAGGTCAGTGAAAGATGTGATGTTGCAGGATATTGATATCATTGTTATACCCTAGTAAAAAAAAATGTCAAATCAAAGATCTTGTGAAACTATCGCTTCAAGAATCAGTACACCTGGGGTAAGACTAGTAAATTGACTGTGCCAAGCTATGGGATAATTTTTCCATATCCAATACATGCAATCAAGGCTTCCTAACATGTCGGGAAATCCCCGTTACTCTTCGATCGCCTTTAACCTTTACGTCGGTCACGTTGGTGCTCGAAGATATTCCTTGCAAAAAATTTATATAACCGCAACACAAAACTTTCCATCCTATTTGGATATACTCGTCAAAAAGATCTGCCGCAACACCGTAGCTTAGGAAACATAGTGTCGTGACTACCTTTTAGTACGGTGATAAACTTATAGTACCAGCGTTGTTGGGTTTTTGGATAAAGTAATGATAATGTGCAACGACTGCATCGAATATACGCATAAACATGTCTCTAATCATACGAAAACGTCGCCAAAATTCCTATGACTCATATGTGCACTCTGGCTTGAAGTAGTCCTGTATAATACAGTAATGCCCCAATCGGTGATCTCGCTTCTTTCTCTTATCCTTACGCCATGACACTCCTGCTGTGACTCGAAGTGCATCATGTACTACTAGATTGTTGCATTATGTGTAGAATGCAAATTACTGTCGCACAATCAAACATAAGAGCGTTAGAGGATGACGACGAACATGTAGAGGATCATCAATTGATGAATATGATGATGAATAAGATATTTTAAGGCTCTTGAGTTGAGAGAAGGGTGTTTGACGGTGAAGGGGAACAAGTTTCAGCAAGAGAGAAGTGTAAAGGGGGAAGAAGAAGAACTGGGTGTTAGAAATCAGGTAAGGGCAGTAAAAAAGAACACCGCTCGGTGTCCTTTTATCTCGCGGTAAAAGGAATGTCGCGCGGTGCTCTTTTACACGAATTACAATGATTTTCACAACAACAACAACAACTACTTCCTCTGGGGCCTTCATAATGCGCTAGTTTTAAATTACAATGGCTAGTTTGGATCACACGGGCTACTTTTTGCTATATATATGTGTTGGTTGGAGTCCTCTAACAACACTCCTCTCATTGAACTTAACAGTGCTGAGTTTTTTTACTTTAACATAAAATTCTTCGATGGTATTAGATGAAATGAAGACTGCACCCAGGCCGTGTCTAGCAATATTTGCTAATAATCCACTCTCTGACAAAACCTCAATCAATAGGTATGGGAATAGAGTCATGTCCAATTCGGATGCACCGGAACTTCATACCCTTCTAGAGATTTGTACAACAGGTAGAATGTTATTAAGGCTAAATGTGATGAGTTTCATGGATACGGATGAGTATTGATAGATGGGTCAGAGATGCTCCACTAGCCTATATTCTCTACAAAGCCAGAGTGAATGGTATGAAAAATACAACCAGTAATTCCTGTTTGAGACTCCATATATTATATTTTTTTACCAGAACTATGTCCTGCCTGATGAGTTTCCAACAAATTACCAACTTTCCAACTATCGACGGGATCCATTCCCCCTACTGAATGGTCTTGGTTTAATCCTTACATCAGTCGTAAATGATAATTAAGTGTAATTGTATATGTTTGAGTTTCATTTGTGCGTAGAACTACTATTTAAGAATTGTAATTGCATTTCTATTTAAATTCAATACTCAAAATAAATTGATTAATATTGATTTACATAAAGAAATGTGACATTAGGTCGTACAAGTAGTTATATAGATAAACAAGCCCAAACTTCAATGGAAACTGTTCAACACTGATGTTTACAATAAAAGATTACATCTGTAAAAACATCAAAAATACTTATATCTACTAAGACGGCCCACTACGGCTTCTATCGGCTCCCCTGGTTCGCAGACCAGATCCACGGTTCCCCTGCATCATCCTTGCGCTACCTCCAGGTGGTAGCTGCACCACCCGTACGTCACGCCCCCTCCTCAGATGTAGATCCTGAACAAGACAAAGAAAATTTATAAATATTTTGACAAAATAAATATGACATTAAAAATAATAAATAAATAAAAACATAAATAAATTACTTACATGCAAATATAAATAGTCATCTATATTGTTCAAGTGCCTCCTCAGAGTAGCATTTTCATCAATCAACTCCTGGAGCCTCTAGGCATCCCGTACAGATTCTGCAAGGCAAAGCCGTCGCATACCCATGAGTCAAGTGCCACAGCCCCTTTGCTTGTAGGAGGCAGACATGGATGCGGGTCCCCCAAAGTGGTGAATGGGGAGCATCTCACGCCTCCGTGTTTACTCCAAGTGCCAACTCGGGTGGCCCCTCGGGATTGCCAAGCAAACTGGTCCGGATAGCTATACACGGACACTGACGGAACCACCATGGGTTGTAATACCAACCTTGAGTGTAGAAGTTCCGAACATATTTATATTCCCCATCTTCTGGAATCTATCAACAGGTAACCTACTCTCCAGTTTAGCAGCCTAGTATAAGGCGTAAGTCTCTTGCTCCTCCCCTGTCACAGACTGCTCACAGTCAATGAAGTTGGCCTGTCTCATCGCCTATAAATCCACTAGACTAAGATATGACAACATGCCTAGCGGAGGATCCAAAGAAATACCCGCAGTACCAGTCAACTGCCTCAAACATCTATCCCCCAAGTAATACTTGCAGTTTTTATTTGGGACTTGAAGTGACATCCTCTTACAGAATAGGAGCGACGCAGTCCGTACGTCATCTAACTCAGACACCAAAGAATCTAACCAAGGTCGTCAGTGATTGTCCAATAGCCCGATGGCCAATGGGGTATCTGCTAAAATAAACTAATTGGTTGTCGGTCATTTGTTTTTTTTTCTGTCCTCCTCTCCCATGCTCTGAGGCACGGATAGCCGAGAATTAAACTCTTCTTGACTATAGGGTGACCAACCCATAATACTTGGTATAAACCAATACTGTATTTCGGAATAACATAAAAAATAATATATAATTATATTAAGACGTTTATTGGAAGATATTTGATTTGTAGCTTATAAGGAAAATGTGTTTAGTGTACCTCAAGAAGTTGGGAAAATCTAGTGATTGCACCCCGGGCGTGACTGCGGTATCTCAACCATGGTACATAGAAGCAAGAATAGCAGAACCCCAGTCACTATTGGTAGCTTTGTCCAAATCGGCCACAGCCGTGAGATATCAAGGGGGACAGTGTCGTTGACCGTTTGGAACTACAAATGTCCATCATGAAGAGGATAAAAGTATGAGAAATGGTAATAATGTCAATCCCGATCACCTATGATGGTTAGTATGTCCTCAAGTTGAAATGCAGACGTTCCACTCTTAAATTGTTAGATTCAATGTTGGGGAGCATTGCCTCGCATTGGATAAATACTTCATGCGTCGTCATACAGTACCTGTATCGATATTGGCCAATTGATAATGATGTTAGCATCTGGAAATCCATTGGAGTAACCTATCTTCGCACACGGGAACAAAAAAGTATGCGTTGTCGGCCACCAACGCTCTTTAAGCGCATGAATTAGCCGATTATAAGAATTGCCCAAGCGTATATCCAAAAAGCTATCGAATATCTTAACCATGACATCCCTAATTGTCAGAATTGCGGAAATCTCTTTCCACACTTTGATCACTGTAGTGAATGTGTCGTGCAGACGCGTCGAATCCCGATTCTGTTCATTAGAGCATTTTGTCAAACACTTTATTTATGGAAATAACAAATTCACAATTAAACAAAAACTTACCGTGAGTTCCTTGCCAGTGTAATAGATATTACTAACGCCATCTGGGAGTTGGGTAATAAACATCTGCGAGTTGTTTTCTTGGAGTGGGTTTGGTATAGGCTGGGTTTATTAGACATCTTCAAATTTTACTATCTTTTTTTTCCTTCCGGACCTCGACCGAGTTACGGCTCGCTCTGGATCTCTTGTTACTTTAAACCCAAGTAATGTACGACGTGGGGTTCCCTGTGGCATCTCCATTTTAAAATTTATTGGGGAATAAATTTGTTTACCTTCAAATGAGAGAGATGAGGAAGTAAAATGTGAAGAATGAGTTGAGTTGGGAAGAAAAAATTATAACAGTTGAAGTAGCGGTAAAAGGATTACTGCGTAGTAAAAGGAACACCGCGCAGTAATCAAAACTCTTCCAAGTTAAATTAAAAAAAAACCACGTCACAAACCCAAACTTGTTGTTGGGAGAGGCTGGGTTTGGGTTAGGTTATTTGTGGGTCTTTTGTCAGGGCCCATACCTAAACCCTAACTTGCTACTGGATTTGCTCTTAGAAGTTTGGTCCAGCCCAAGCTAGGAGCCCAAAAGAGTAGGGGTGTCCTATTGGACTCCTAACAAGGCCATAAGCCCTTTAGGGCTATGAACAGAGTTTGAGTAGGTTTGATAACCTATATTGTAGGGCTATCTACTTTGTATTACGTACAGAGAAATAATAGTCTCAAATCAATAAGGAATTTCTTTTCTCTCAATGCTCACAAGATATAGAATTGATAGCTTCAATTCTATTATTTCCTAACACATTATCTGCATGAAAGCTAGTGGATCAAGAGGGAGAAGAAAATCAATCTCCAATCAACGTTTTTAGTGAATTCTTGCGATTAAGAGAGGTATTTTAAAGATTTTTGAATTTAAATTTATTTCTCTCATCAATGTTTTATGATATTAAATATGGATTAGTAGCATTTTTTCCTCTCTTTTTTGGATTAAAATTATCCAATTTTGGTTTTTTTACCCTTGATTAAGTATTATTTTCAAACCTATATTACTTTCTCTGTAGACATCTAATAGAGGAAAAAATAGTCTTTTAAGATAGCCTATTCAATGAGCTTTCCAACGGTATATGACACGTCTCAGGGAGATGTCCCAATTGCTAGAAAACTTACGTTGAAACTAGGCAGTTTCACTGTCAAAAACGGTATTTTTAGGTCAGATGACGTTAGCAAAAATAAAAAAATAATTTATTTATTTTTAATAATTATATGATTGATGGCATTATCATTACCCTATGCTGACGTCAGCAGTGACACGTGTCAAGGGTACGTGGCATGCTGACATGATAGAGGGGGTCTATAGTGCTGGCGTTAGTAGTGACACGTGTCGAGGACACGCGGCATGCTGACGTGGCATGACACATGGCAGGCATGTGTGTACATGTGTGGTGACATGTGGCAGTCACCGAGGTGATACATGACAGTCACAGGAGAGACACGTGCGAGGCGCGTACGGCAGACACGTGCGGGGCACGTGTGACCGGTCAAACCGATCCAGACTGGTCAACCTGGTCCAGGCCTTGATCCAGACCGAGTCAAACCAGTCCAGGACCGGTTTTGACACTGAATCGGCTATAAAAAGCTCAATTCTTGGTCAAATTGAGTTGAATTTTTTTTGAAAAATTCATATTGACTGGACTTACCCCAGGGGGGAACCATTTTTAATTTTTTTATGAAATTTTTTTGGGAACGGGTGCCCTGTATAGGAATAATGACTCACTTATATAGGATATAAATAAATTAATTAATACCTATTTAAGTATCTTACGATAGCTAATAGAATATTAATAGTATACCCCTAGGATACTAATTATCATAATCTGGGGATCACAGATCATACGAAACCAAGACTAATTTAGAATACGACTAGGATTCATATCTAAATCACAGTTAATTGTCAATGACAAAAAATTATAGCTTAATTTGGAATTGACTTAGTCTTACTTATAAAAACTTGGTGTTTGAGGAACTAATTTTTTCGTATCTAGGTACAATTAGATGTTGCATGATAACATTTAGAGGTATATAGACACCGATAGCAACCTATAATACCCTAGAATGTTAGTTTAAAGACATGCATAATCAACATATCTTGTGAACCCAGCAGACTTCGGCGTGGGACCACTTGTCAGTTAAACATCTAGTAACCCTCATATTCGTAGCAAATATGGTAATTTGGCTAGAATATACAAACTTTTATTGAAATTTAGGGCTTAAAACACCCTAGTTGTTTTGCAACATCTAGTAGTTTTGAATAACTGTCTTGGCTAAGATTCTATTAAAACGCACTCTAAGGTTAATATCACTATTTTACAGGGTAAAATTGGGTTTTGACGCTAATAGGATATGAAAAAGGTTCACATATAAGTAATGATTGAGAATCACTGACTTGTATAATATGAATTGCCTTTAGTAATGATTGGAAACCATGTACTTAAATTGGATTTTATAAGGAACGCACACATCTGGTAGTTTTAAATATAAATCTTGGCTAAGATTCTATTAAAACGCACATCTAACATTAAGATCGTCATTTTACGTGGTAAATTTGGGATTTAATTATTATAAAAGAATTTCATAAGTTTTAGAATATGAACGGGGTTCAACTATAATCTGATTTGGAATCATTTATCAGACCGACCGATAGGGAGGTCTCCCTTGTGCTAGGAACTGCCAAAAATGATGTCTGTCTTGACCGATTTTCCAAAATTGTAACTACAACCCACTAAAATCTTATATATTTACAGTTACCTCCTTTTCCAATACTCCAATTGGATTGAAATTACTACAGTTACGTAAGTTAGGAAATTTGAAAATTGAAGATATCGCTTCTTCTTTATCACCGCAAAAATGAAAACACTTCACTTCATCTAAATCTTATTAACCGTCTTCAATCAATTTGTAGGCAGAACAAAGTGTTCTTTCAAATATTGTCGGGAATTTTCAAGAAGAAACACTACAAAATTACCCCAATTTAAAAAAAATCTCGTTAAAAGAAGTTCGACTCATCAGGTTGCTTGCTCCCTCTCTCTCTCTCTCTCTGATCTATATATATATATTCACATGCACTCACTCATATACTATAATTTTTATCGACAGACTCGTTAGCAAGTTGAATCCATATTTTTTTCATGTTTACTAGATTGTGTATTGTTCAGTTGATTTCATGGGCATTTAAGTTGAATATAGTGAATTGGTTTGAAGTTTGAATAAAAGGTTCAAAGTAAATTACTAGACATATGCCTTCTCTTTCATCTATATGCGGGAAACTAATGTTGAAAACCTGAAATTAGTTTTTTATTTTTTATTTTTAGGGGAAATTGTATGCGATGGTCGCCGAAACCTCCATCGTGACCATTGAAGTTTTTGTCCTCCAACACCAAGTAACTTGTTCATCCTTTCACCCAAATTTTATTTATGATAGAATATTTTATTTTTGATAGAATTTGACAAAGTGAAGATCCATGATATGATGTTATGAAGAAGCAGTAAACTTATGTCTTTATTTATCTTCCAATATTATTTTGATTTCACATTATCTTCCAATATTATGTCTCTATTTATCCGCATGCCCGGGGTTACTAGACTTCATATGGACATGCGATTTCTCCATGATCCATTTGTTAGATTGACATGTGGTAACATTATCTGACTTTTATACCGTGATGAGCAATCCACAGGTCATTTATCGCCAACTTATCAACAGTAAATTATTACAAAACTGAACATCTAAAAAAACCATAAAATTGGGCTTTGGGTATGGTGGTTTTTTCCTCTACCTTCGTTGTTTAATTATATATTCCTACTTAACTTGACTACATGGTATAACCTGAACAGTTGAGAAGGCCAAGTTCTACTATATTGTTGGGTTTTTTCTCACTATATCTCTAGAGTCCATTCTACTTGCAGCTGAACAAGCTGCTACAAATAATAAGTTATTCTTGATGACCCTTTCTGCACCTTTCATTTGCAAGTTCTTTAATGACATTCAAGAGAAAGTTTTGTCGTAAGCTCTCTTCCCCCCTTCCATTCTTTTTGGTTCTAGTTGCAGAATTATATATGAAAGACTTCTCTTATTTAGGTATATGGACTATTCCCTCCAACACCAAGAGAAGTTGACTAGGAAATTTATAAACTGGGAATTCACGATTAAACGCCAAAATTGTTCTCAAGAAACTAGGAAATACTAATTACGACGTCGAAGATAGGTATTTTCCTAAATGACCAAGATTGAACTACATTATGCTCATATTTCTATAAGAATATACAAGAAACATCTCATATCTATATGTACAGTGTGTTTAATGTTTTCTTAATTTTTTATGCATATTGTGTTTATTTGGTTTACTGTGAATGAGTTGTTATTTTCTTTTACATCAAACTTCATTTACGATATATATTTTACTCTCTTCATACAGTATTAGATTTTTCTCTAAAGAAAGAATATATTTCTCTTCTAAACTATAAACTACTCAAATATATTTTTTATAGGAATGACATCTCCCTTTAGACAATCTCACGAAAATGAGACAAACTTGGCATATCATTTATCATCGCAACACGTTCGACGCTCTTGAGAGACTACTCAGGAGCGTCAACGAAGAAATGCAATTGAAGCTTCACGAAGAAGAGAATTAAGGTCTAGAAATCCACCTACCAGTGTGGAATGTCATCTCAAACAAGCTCAAGATTCCTCTCGCCGACGGAGAGCACGTGCTCAACAAACTATAGAGGAACGTGCAGCTATACAAGCTCTTGGCACTGCACGCAGAAGAATTTCTCGCTCCCATCAAAACACAACCCCTAACACCTCATACCAACACACAACTGACCACAACACTCAATGAACTACACCGAATGATTATCCATTAGCATCCGAAGTTGTCAGAATTTCCAATGCCCAACGATTTCGGACCTCTTGCCAAAAATTCAAATGGGAAAGTTGCCCAACTTGCAATCTTTCTTTTCCTGATTTAAGGATGATTTCCTCCACTACTTACTCTATTTGTTTCTCTGACAACCCATATCTTGGCTTACCAAACAAGTTTAGTATGACAAATTTAATGGATCCTGAAAGTGTTCCAATTGAGTTATCCCGTCTTACTCCACTTGAGGGGATACTCATATCACGTATCTATCCAATGATGTCAGTTTATCGTTTTAAGGGTCAACAATATAAATATTGTGGGAACGTGGTCAATTTTGCCCAAGATGTCAATGCAATAGCCACCTCATTGCCTTCCAAGCCAGGGGATTTATCGGCAATATTGATAGTTAACAGAAGTGGGACACATGCAAACAATGAGTTTTGAGTACGACGAGAGTTTGTGCGTCAAGCCTTAGTTTGACTTAAGCAAAATCATGTTTTTTTATGGTGATATCCATATTAATGAAAGATCTCTCCAAGGATTACCAGAAGATGGAATTCCTAAAAATCTTCCACATACCAGAGATAATCTGTATGATAATATTGTTCAAAATCCAAATGAAGATGACGATAGACCGTTTAATCTGGAGGCTGATGATACTCACATAGATGAATTTGAGACAGCCGGTATAGTCACAACAACAATTCAACAAAATCAATAAAGTGTTATACTATCTGTTCTCCAAGCAGCAGAAGTAAACCAAACGACTGTACAAATGCCTTTGACGACCAACGCAATAGATGAGTTCTCTACTCCTGGGTATATCGTAATAGCATTCCCTACATTATTTCTCTTTGGAAATGCAAATTTAAGACAAGCACGTCCGAGAAAAGTTACACCACTTGAATACTTTCAATTCTTAATAAAATATGGGGATGGGAGTTTTGCTAAAGACTCGAGGTTTCGTTATTTTGCTTGGAACTCACTTTCAAGATGGCATGCTCTTCAGCTTGGAGATGTTTACGTTAAGAAGATTCCAGGCGATGGAAATTTAACAATACAAGATATTCAGGAAATGTTGAATTTTAGGGATCGACAATTAGCCCAATGAATATCTTACTATGCAAAGAGTATTCATGAAAGCCGTGCATATTGGTTCACTAGATTAAAGGAGCTCACTGCTATGGTAAACCAATTGGGTGCACCTACTATTTTTCACCCTTAGTGCTGCTGATATGCAATGGTCGGAGCTATATAGACTACTTGACCCGTTATAGGAGTTGTAGAACATGGATTCTAATCAGCAAAAGAAACCAAAAGCTCAATTACTAAATGAAAATCCATTAATTGCTTCATGGTTTTTCCAAGAAAGAGTTGACGCATACATTCGTAACTTCTTAACTCCAGAGTTTTCTGTAAAAGATCATTGGTTTTGATATGAATGGCAAAATCGTGGAAGTGGGCACATACATGGGTTCCTATGGCTAAATGGTGCTCCAGACTTATCTGGGGTAGGAACAAACCTAAGTGGTAATACAAGAATCATTAAGTACTTTGACTTCCCCGTTTCATGTATAACCCCAATCTATCAGATTCTTCTCAAGGGAAAGAACATCCTTGTGCACAAAATGTGCCATTGAATGCTAATATGCATATTGATGATGAAGATTTTGCTAACTTGGTAAATTGGGTAATGTGGCATTCGAGATGTGGAAGTTATTGCGTGCGACTTCACAAAACAATGAAACAGATGGTTTGTCGTTTTAAATACCCATTTGATGTGCTTTCACGGTCAGAAATTATAAAAGAACCACCAAGCAGTAAAATGTTTAGGTTTCTTTCTTGACAAAATGATCCTTTGGTGTGTTCTCATAATCGAAAAGTTCTTCAATCGTGGTGCACTAACATTGATTGGTCCCCAATCCTTTTTGTGCAAGCTGTGGTAAATTATATTGGGAAGTATGCAGCCAAATTTGAACCAGTATCAAAATCTTTTACTAATACTCTACGAGCAATAGTTGATAATGTTCATAGACCGTGTTAAACATCAAAGTCAGCAATCAAGAAACTCCTTATAAAAAGTGTATCTAAACGAGACATATCAGCTCAAGAAGTTTATCATTTATTAATGTCATATCGTCTTGTGCGTTCATCTATAAAAATAATTCATTTAGTAGTGAGCGAGATGAGTATGTTATCCACATTAATTTAGTGTCGACGATCTGATGATGATGATAACATGATGAGAACAGACCCAAGTTTTATACCTAAGTATATGCAACGACCTACCAATTGTGAAGAAACTTATCTACTATAAATGACCAAGAAATATAAATATGCAAGTAATGCTTAGCATAAATCTCGCGTGGAATCTATTATAAGAATAATCCCTGAACTAAATGGAAACATTCCTCATATTGGTAAAAAATGGGAGTAATTTTGTCAACAAGTCCTCCTTCAACATCATTACAGAAGTCTCAGCGAAGCAAAGGAAAAGTTTAACACTTGGGCAGATCGATACATGAACTTAGGCTTGGCAGAAGTTTCTACTCTTCAAAATCCAATTGTTGACGATATTGAAGATGATCTAAATGTGGATACTTATATCAAACAAAATCAACGTGAAGAATGAATAATGGCAACAGCAATGGGACCGACCTTTATGCCTGGAGAGGAGATAGAAGTGGGTTTGAGAGACTTTGATACTTCATACAATTGGGCTGAAGCTTTGGAACGGTATCCCAATATTGATATTGAGAGGAAATTCATCCACAACAACTTACGTGCTAGTGATGAAATGGTAAATGAAGTGCTAGACAATGCCCTTGCTGTTCCTTTAGAGAATATGTCTGATGATCAACGAATGGCTTATGATGTAATACTTAAAACACTCAAAGATAAAAAATCTATCCAAATGATTATTTGTGGTGGAGCAGGTACTGGAAAATCAACTCTGATCAATGCCATTGTTCGATCAACTCGCATAATGGCTCCAACTGGAGTTACTGCCCTCAACATTAGAGGTTCTGCTATCCACCATGAGTTAGGTATCTCCATTGAAATAAGATCGTCTTATAAGAAAATGATAGGTGAACATTGTCGATGTATGTAGGAAGAGTTCAAAGGTACTCAATTAATCATTATTGACGAGTATAGTATGCTCGGTAGGTCCATGATTGCAAATGTTGATCTACGTTATCGCGACATCTTTGCAGTAAATAAGTTATTCAGTGGTGTTTCTATTATCTTGGTGGGAGATATGCGTCAATTACCTCTAGTTTTTGATAGTCCCTTATATTTGAAAAATGGGAACTACATGCAGTAATGTGGGGGAGTCGCATATGAAGGTTTTGAGCAATATGTCAGGCTATCACATATCTTTCGTCAAGCAGGCGATGAGTAAGCACCTTTCAGGGAAGCATTAGGAAGACTAAGTAATGGAACATGTATTCTCAAGGTTGGGACCTCTTTAAAACTAGGGATTCGTCAACGCTACCTAACAAAGGAAAGGAAAACTTCAAACATGTTCTTCGCTTATTTCCCATAATGATAACAGTTAATGACCACAATCCTGATCACTTGATTCAACTTGGGAAACCTGCAGCATGCATTCCTTCAAGAAATAATTGTGAAACACCTTTTAATGCTTCTACAGATGATGTAAAAGGTTTAGAAAAATATATCTATATGTAGGTGCACGTGTTATGTTACGATCTAACCTTACCGTATGAAATGAACTTGTTAATGGTGTAATGGGCATTGCTGTTGACATTGTGTACTCAATCTCTTATAATCCACCAAATGATTAACCACTTGCAGTAATGGTAGATTTTGATAATTACCGTGGTCCTAGCTTTCGTGATGGAAGTAACGTCATTCCCATCCCTCCATAAACAGTAAACTGGAAAATGTCATCGGACACATCATGTCAGCAAACTCAAATACCATTACTTCTATGTTGGGCAATATCGGTACACAAAACTCAAGGACTCACCCTTGATCGGGCCATTGTTGACATTAGCAAAAGAGAAAGCCTTGGATTATCGTATGTCGCATTATCACGCACCAAAAAGTTGAAAGACCTTGCTTTCCATCCCATGTTCAGTTTCAAAAGACTCCAAAAAATTATAAAGTGCGCAGGACTAAATTTAAGATTATCGAAAGAAGACCATTTGAAATTAATGGCTCTTCAACCAAATCCGCTTTAAAGTATGTTTTAAATCATTTTCATACTCTCATTAAACAAAGTTTGTATTTTAACAATTACATATAACTGATATTTTATAATATTTGTTCCCCAGGATTCCTTGAAAAAATGTTCATATGATAGAAAGTTTTTACTCCAACATAATAACCTATGTATTGAGATTCATCTCTATTTAATGTGAAATATTTATTCTTAATGTAATGGTCTAATTTCATAAACTCGAAGTGGCCTGGAATTAGCTCTTACACCAATGTACCTGTAAAAAAATCTAATTAAAAACAAGAAATGATGCTGGTGTTTAACGTGGAAAACCTATGAATAGGTTAAAAAACTACGACCTCGGGTTGAGGATTTTTGTAATAGTGACATTTATTATTTGAGGCTGATATCTTATTACAAGTGATCTCTAGACTTAGAAATACTTAATATTGTGAATAAGAAGTTTAAAGTTTTGGAGAATCTAGAAAATATAGTATTCCCGGTAATTTCTCTTGTAATCTTATGGTCCTTGTCTCTTTTAGAACTTTTTCTTTATATAGGCCTTTTCTGCAGTTCATCATCGTGCAGAAGCACGTTCTCCGAACAATGTGGTCAGTAACGGTTGACTGAGTAACTGCTGAATTCGAGAGAGACAGGTAGCTTTGACTTATTTAGGTTTTTCAGTTTGAGCTCAACCCACGTTTCTTGTCAGTTCGTGGAGTATGTGGCAATGTTGATTGGTGAAGTCATGTAGAGAATACGTGAGTCTGACATGGAGGTAGCTCGAATTAGAGATAGATCGATTTAGGTAAGATCGAGGGATATGCCCCTACACTGATATCTGGCGTTGCAACGGATTCTAAGGTTGGGCCTTTTTCATCTCTACCAACTCTAAGGGGTTGGTGGTTATAAGAGAGGCGGTAATGGTAGTGGAGGAGGTAGACGAAGAATAAAAGTCTACTTCTACTTTTCCATTACTACTTTGTGCTGAGAAGACCTTCATATTGTAGGGTTAGTTCAAGCACGAAGTCTTCTGTTCCCATAGTTTCCATTTGAAGTTCATCTAGACATTGACCTAACTCATGGGAGGGAGGATATTCGTTATTTCCAATGTCTGCTTTGCATCAGGGTAAAAATTACTAAAGTAGGAAGAACTGAAGGATTTGAAGATTCGGAGTGCCTGAAAGACTTGTTAGCTTTAAAAGGACTAAAAAACTTATTATCTATAAAGTACCTGAAGCTGAGTATTGGACAAAACTTCATTTGTAAAGTACCTGATGTCAAGTACTTGAAAGACTTGTTATCTGCAAATGCACTTATAATATGTTTAGAGATTAATAAAATTTGTTATCCAAATTCGTGCTGATATAGAAATATAATAACTCTAGAAATCGAGTTGTATGGAGGCGTTGTATGAAATGAAATGTATGAGGGAAAAAAGTAAAATACTTGTAATGATCGATCTGTTATACATTTATCTTTGAATATATGTGTTAAGAAGTGAATATTATTCGATCTGTGAGCTAGAAATGTGGGAGAGAGAAAAAATTGTAGGAGTTTTAGAATAAAGAATCGATCTCATAGAGGTCGTTTTAGAAAATTAGATCCGAAAATAATAAGTTCGATAGGAAGAGATAGGTTTAAATAATTTATCTCAAAATATGGGGCGTCTATTACGAGATAAATGGAAAATAATATGATTTACGTAAAATTGATAGTAAAAATAGATAAATAAGGGTAGAATGATTTCTGATTATGGGGAAAGAGATAAGAATGGTATGGACTCGAGCCCAGAGAATCCGTTATGCCGCAGAAGGACGATTGGCAATAAAGATCGCTGAAGTGTGTAAGAAAATTTTGGGACTGCTGGATTATGATGCTGAGTTGCCAGTAAGGGAATGTTTGTTCGAAGGTTTAGACTCGATGGGCAGGGAACTTGAGTATGCATATTTTTTCTATGAAGGCTTTTTTTGCGAACTGGTGATGGATCTTGCAGATTGAGAAGAGATGGTGGGACTGATTGCTGAAGAAGAAATCAATTTTGAGGATACGAGGATCCCTGTAGGTTTATTGATTGGATGTGGCTTCCTAGGTCATGAAGGTTGTTTAAATGTAATTATATGTGAAGTGAATAAAGTTGATATAAAAATAAGGGTGATAGAATGTAACTGCTTGTGTTTGAATAATTTGAAAGGAATTCTTGTTAAATAGATCCGTTATTTTTGTGATAGTTGTTTACGACTGTTGTGAAATATGAATTTGAAAATATTTGAAACTCTGTTATGTGAGCTTTAGAAATGACGTCATTGCTGATATAAGAGTAAAAGAAGAAAGGCATACAGAAAAAGTATGGAGTTTTTAATTTTTTTCTTTTGTGCAAAAGTTGTTAAAACCCGATTGTGAATAATAGTGAGTCATCATGAATGTGGTGACGTCAGAAGGAAATTTGGAAAAGAGATGTAGAAATAGAATAAAATATAAGGGAAAAGGCAATGATAAGAAGGTATTTTTACCGAAAAGGTGCAAGACGTCTGACATGGATAGTGGAAGGGATGCCTCGATTCCAAAATTGAGAATGGCTCGTGTGAGGCTCAATAACTACTAGCAGTTTAGAAAATATAAATATTGTTTCATCTTTGTCAATCAAACATTTTTCAACTTCGGAAAACTTGAAGAGCAGTGAGAGGGGAAGAAAAAAGAGGCACAAATAGCACATAAACTCATGAAGATTTAAGAGAAAGGGATTATCAGTCAAGGCGTGAAAGAGTCACTGAAATTGGGTCATGAAGGTGGTTGTACAGCAGTGTGGTGAGGGAAGGATTCGGCGTTGCCGCGGATTAATACTCTGACATAGATGGGTAGTAGAGAATTTCTGATATGTATACGTGATTTTTAAAGATTATTTGGTATTACTAAGAAAAGTGATAAATTTCTATTTATAGTAATCCATGAAAATCTTTTGTTATATGATATATGAAAGATATTTGAATATGGTTGACGTATATTAAAAGATAATGATAGATACCTGGACCTGTGTGTAGGTCGAAAGTGTCGTGTAGGATAAAATCATTCCTTGTAGTTGATATGAAAAGTTCCCCTATAAGTAAGGTATCGACCTCTTGTCGGTTGGTTGAGTCTAAGATTAGAACGTCTGAAAGTGAGGAAGATGGAGGTGTTGATCAATTTCAAGGTTTCTCTGGAAGATTGGTATCCTATCCTCCTCATTCGGATGTATTTAAATAGTTTTATAAAGCCAGGGCTTCTATAGGAGATATATGGGGTAACTATATAGATTATGCCGTTAGGCAATTTAGGAGTTACACTGCAGCAACGGGAGAGGAATATTTTTATTTGTTGGCTGATTTAACGAAGGAGAAAAGGGATAGGGGTATAGAGGAATCGATCTCTTTGGAGCGTTTCGATGGGGATGTTCAGACTGAACTAACAGAGGCCATTTTATGTTACATGTCCCAGTTGGAGTATGGGTTGAGTCTTCCCCTTAGCAATCTAGCGAAAAGTATTATAAATCTCATAGGGGAATGTCCCGTTCAGATGAATGGGAACATGTGGGAGGTAATAAGTGTTTGTAAAACTTTTAATATTCAGTGGGAAGGAGATGGGAGAAGGAGGAGGATAACCTCTGAGGATGTATTACAGTTTTATGGTGTAAAAATCTATTTTATAAGTGGAAGGGCATATTTCTGTGTGAGCGCAACTCGACCTCGCTTCTTCGTTCTGAACTCAGCAGGTCGACCGTGGAATGATAATGTGATATGGATGGAGGATAATTTCCTTCAGAGAGATGATGAAGAATCCATGGAACTTCTCTTTAGAATTGTAAAACAAAGTAAGTATAACCATGAAAAATATATGAGATTGATAGTTAAAATTGAATCACAACAAAATGCTCGTTGATGTTAACGTTTTGTGTGCTGCAGGTCTTAAATCACAGGTGAAGAGGAAAGAATCATTGTTGGATATAGTTGCTCAAGAGGAGATAGAGCTCGAGGCTGTACTGGAAGATCTTGACATTAGTAAAAAAAAGCGTGTTAGCAGTCGAGTTAACAAAGTTTCGAAATCTCAGTCGACAAGGCTAATGGCGAGTGCGGACGGCGGCAAGAAGAAGGAGACTGATGGGGAAAGGCTAGCGAACTTTCTTAAGGCCCCTGGAGTGGAATACCGGGATTACCTGAGTCCGTTACGTCAAGCAAATTAGTTCGAACGTTCCCCAAAAGGCAAATGTTAAAACGTCCTTCAGCTTCTGGGACCACGGGAAGTGGTGAGGCCAGGGAAAAAGGAGAAGGATTGAGCCTGTAACGTCGGGGGTAAAGGTTGTAGAAAATCGACCTTTGGTGGAAGATGATTGGAAAGAGGTGGAGGAAAAAGTCAGGTTGGCAGCTCCCCACGGGGAGGAAGAGATGAGAAGAATGGTATATTCATAAGCTCAAATA
The DNA here is from genome assembly GCA_014058105.1 of Kingdonia uniflora. NCBI lineage: Eukaryota > Viridiplantae > Streptophyta > Magnoliopsida > Ranunculales > Circaeasteraceae > Kingdonia > Kingdonia uniflora. The sequence continues at coordinate 17,749 of JACGCM010000724.1, forward strand.
CAAATTGTAATAGATTTTGGTATTATGATTCGAGCTCGTTAATAAGGTTGATTCTATTTTATTTTTGTCTGCTCGGCTGACGAAGGGAATATGCCTCGGGGTAGAGGAGGAGATGGCTGAGCTGAAGAGGAAGAAGGCCAAGCTTGAAAGGAATGTAGCTCGATTAAAATCTAATTTGAGTAAGGAGGGGAAGCGGCTGGAGGCCTTGAAGGCTTCCCAAGTAGTAGAGATCAATGAGCTTTAGGCATAGGCGAGAATGGATTTGGAGGTGGCGGTAGCAGAGCGTGATAAGCTCGAGCGTCACCTTATGTCCAAAGGGTATTCTGAAGATAAGGTGGACGCCATTAGAGCCGATACCTATGTAGAGGAGGATGAGGATGAGGATGAGGATGAAGAGACTGAGGATGTTGTTGCTGGCATTGTGGAAGGGCTAGATGGTATGTTTCCCCAGACGGTGAGAGACAACCAAGGGGATGACAACGAACGCCCAGAGTTGGAAAATAATAAGGTAGGATAGTGAAATAGAACTATGATTATATGAATATTTGAGAATATTTGTAAAATATGGATATATTTTGGATAGAATTTTATAGGCTAAGTAACTTTTGTATACCTTGTTGTAGGAACTTAAGGACATACGCCTCAGAATAAAAGATTTAGAGGTTGGGCTTGCAATGGAGAGAGAGACCTCTGCATCCCTGTTGTCTTCGCAAGAGGAGCTGCAGGTTATAATAGAGCAAGAAATATTTGATTTGTATGCATCATTAATATAAAACTACAAAGTAGAAAATAGAGTATAGAGATGGACCAAAAGCTCGTTACCTGTTTAAGTGCAAATGGCACTGGAATGGTGCGTGTAAAAGATGTTAGTCTTTGAAAAATTAAAATATAGAGAATGTGTACCTTAGACTTGGAAGTATATGTTAGGGAACATTCATCCGAGATTATACTTCGACCTCAAGTTCAGAAGTAGTTTTACACAGTAGATGTCAAAAAATAGATATCTTGCTAGAAGTGAGTCATATGTAGTGATTGAGTGTTCTGAATCGAACTTGATATAATATAACTGTAATGTGCAGGTCGAATTAGAGTCAGCTCGCTTACGCGAAGATGAAACTCATCAATATAACCAAGAGTTTGTTGAGGAGTTTGATAGGATAAGAGAGGAGAATGAAGGTAGAGAAGATCAACATGTGAAGGCACACTTCAAATTTGTTGAGGCAACACAGACTGCTGTCAACCTGACTCAAACAGATTGAGGAGAAGAATGCTAAAATTGAGAAAGGGCAGAAAAAGATCGAGGAGTTAAAATAACATGCAGAGAAATTCAAAACCCAGAATGATGCATTGGTGGTAAAGAGTAGGGAGGCTGACATGGCTCATTACCGTATACATGCTCTAGAAAGATTGGAAGAAGATTTAAATCGGTCGATAATTGGTTTGAGAAATGATATGGCCAGTAAAACTCATGATCAAGAGAAAATTTGATATGATATGGCGAATAGTAGGAGCGAGCTGGGGCAATTGAACATGAAATTAGCTGATAATGATAACGAGCTAAAGGGAGCTTGAGACGATCTGTCTGCGTCTGAAGTTGCAGCCGACCAATTGACTAAAGCTTTCTCTGTAAAAGATATGGAGTTTAGGATGGTACAACGCAAGTGTAATGAGTTAAATGAGAGAGTGACTAAATTGAAAACCGATCTAGCGCATATTAATTCGCGTGTCAGAACCGTCGAGGCTGGCGAGCGCTTGAAGAATAATAAAAATGATGCCAGAGTTCCTCTTGTTCTATGGGATGTTGTTAGCTTATCAGCTTGAATAAGGGATTTAGAGGGGGATGTTTCTCGAATTCAAGGACATATGCACAAAGGAGTTGAGCAACTATGGGATTGTCAAATAAAGTTGGACGCTGCTCTTATCAGGGAAAAAGGGTTAGAACATGTTATCAGGGGGAAGGAGATTGTGATAAAGGATAAAGTGGAATTGTTAAAGAAAATTCCAGATGGGGAAGAACTAAACAAGGAGATCGAGATACTTTGTACTCAAGTTATTGATTTGGAGGCGACTAATCGAGCTGAGTTAGCTAAAGCTGATGAAAAATTTGCAAGGAACATTGCCTTTACATATCTAATCGAAAGATAAATTAAGGGCAGTGATTGCTTATTTTGTAGAAGAAGTAAAAAGACTTGAGTTAGAGAGATACCTTGTTTGACAATGTGTCGGCAAAGGTATGTATCTGCAAGGTTGATATAGATCGAGGAGATTGCATGAATTCCATGGGGATGGATCTAAGCCCTCGACCTGCTGAATTGATAGAGCAGGGCAGGATTATTGTGATTGTACAAGCTCAAGACTTTATGTCTAGTCGACCTCCTGTTGTAGGGAAAAGCGTAGCTGACATCCCAACAATAGAGCAAAATCTATTATACTGGTTATGTATAAACCTGAAAAGAAATAATATGTTCGCAGACATGTTAAGAGATGAAAGCTAGTTTTACCTTTGTCTTATCGTATGTCTGGTTGAGCTCTTCGATTGAAAACTAGTATCACCTTCATTTTAATCTTGGAGTTGAGTAGAGTCAGTCAAACAGGCATAACCTAAATTTAACTGGTAGAATGTCGCAGACATATTGAAAGAGACGAAAGCTAGTTTTACTTTTGCCTTATCTTATGTCTGGTAGAGTCCTTTAATTGAAAACAAGTACTACCTTGTTCTAACTGTAGAGGATTTAGTAGAGCCAGCCAAACCAAGTGTATTCTTGATTTAACTAATATGATGTTAATTGAAATCTAGTATTATCTATGCTTTAATCTATGCATTGTCTATGAAGTAGAGAGATGTATGGGAGAAAAACTTTTAAGTTTCACTAAATTCTAAAAAAGAATGTACATTAGATGGAGATGGAAATCTCCTTCCTGGAATGAAAAAAAAGTGGATACTAAAATGGAGAAGGGCCCTAACGATAGTATTATTTTAGTCGCCTAGTATTCCAAGGACTCAAAATGTGGACTCCCTCTTCTGTCATGAGGTAGTATGATCCCAGGCCTGAGAGACCTGTGATAAGGAATGGACCTTCCCAATTGTATGTTAGTTTCCCAACGTGAGGCTTTTTGCGGTATTGAGGTTTTTTTCTGAGGACATGATCATTGATTTGGAAGGTACGATTTCTGACTCATTTGTTGTAAGAACTAGTCAGCATTTGGTGATATCAACCTAGATTAACAACGACGCGTTCCCTGGTTTCATCAATCCAATAAAGGATGTAAGCCAATTTGAACTCATTTTTCTCATCAGTTAGCTCGTGATCTTTAACTGGATGATGGTATACAGAGGAAATGATGGCTTCGGTGCCATAGGCAAGGAGGAATGGAGAGCAGCCCGTTGACTGATGTGCAGTGGTACGATATGCCCAAAAGACATGAGGACGTTCTCGAACCCAATTCCCTTTTTTCTGTGAGTGTTGTATTTTCTTGAGTTCACCCACGATTGTTTTGTTGGTGATTTTGGCTTGGCCATTGCCTTGAAGGTAGTAGGGATTGGATGGTAAGTGAATGATGTTGTGTTGGTTGAGGAAAGTTATGACTTTTTCTCCAACAAATTGGGGCCCATTATCGATACGAATTAGGTGGGGGCACCCAAACCGAGTGATGATGTGTTCCCAAATAAAAAAGATGACATCTTCTTCTCTAGTTCGACAGAGTGGAACTGCTTCTACCCATTTTATAAAATAATCGGTAGCTGCGAGTAGATGGTGGCGGTTACCTAGAGAATTAGGAAATTCGCCGACAAGATTGAGTGCCCATCTTTTGAATGGCCAAAACACCTTGCTTGCATGGAGTTCGAGCACGGGGACACAGATCATCTTTCTATGTCGCTGACATGCATCACATTTACGTGAGTACTATTCTACTTGCTTACGCATGCCAGGCCAGATCACTCCTTGTGCAATGGCTCTGTTTGCCAGTGATCGACTTGCGGCATGGGAGCCACAAGTCCCTTCAGGTAAATCATAGAGTATCTCATCCACTTTTTGTTCGGAGAGGCATTTGAGATAAGGCCCTAGGACTGAACGACGGCATAAGGTACCGTTTTGATTGGTGTAGTATTTTGAGTTGTTTATCAGTTGTTGGCGCTCCTTTGGATTAATGGGAAGTGATCATTTGCATTTGTTGTTGACACCGAGATAAACTAAGAAAGGCTTTTGTCAATCACCATCTCCCCCTTTATCGCCCCCAGTGCTGATCGTGCATACAAAAATACAATTAATGTTGGGGGCTAAAATTACTTCGATCTGGAGATATCGAGCTTCTGTACCTAAGTCCCCGGCTAGATATGCAAAGGAATCGGTGCGTCTATTTACTCCTCGAGGAAGATAATCGAGAGTTGCTTACGCAAACTTGCTCATCCTATCTGCAACGAGGGCTACATATTCGATCATCTTATCATTCTTCTTGTATTGCTCAGAGTAATGGTAAATGATGAGTAGTGAATCTGTGTAAACTGATAGCTCAGAGACGCTGAGGTCGAGAGTGAGATCGAGTCCGTGAATGAGAGCTTCGTACTCTGTGATATTGTTTGGGGCCTCAAAATCCAAACGGATTGATTTCTCAATTTTTTTGCTGGAAGGCGTAATCAATACGATTCTAATTCCTGACCCTGCGATTCCTACTGATCCATCTGTGAGAATTCTCCACCCTTTCCTTGTTATCCATTCAGCTCGTTCGTTAAATGCTTTGTAGGGTGGATCATCTGAAACTTCTTCTGCAAGGCCAGGATCGTGCTCCTCCTACTCGGGATCTTCCACTGGAAAATTCACGAGGAAATCGACAACGGCCTGCCCCTTTTCGGAATGACATTGCTTGAACTTGATATCATGTTTTCCTAAACTGACTGACCATTGTTGTACTCTCCTTGATCTTTCTTTCTTGGATAGAACCTTTCGAAGTGGGTAGTTCGTTATGACTTTGACTGAATGAGCTTGGAAGTAGTGCTTGAGTTTCTGTGAAGTATAAAAAAGAGTGAGATGAAGTTTCTCGATTTTAGAGTAAGTCATTTTTTGCTAAAATGAGGGTCTTACTGATGAAGTAGACTGGTTTCTTGATTTTCCCTTCAAGTCGAATAAGAACCGAGCTGAGTTAAGTATGTGTAACTGCTAGCTAGATAATTAGTTCCTCATTATCTATTGGGGTACTCATGATAGGAGACTTTCCCATGTAGGTTTTGAGGTCCTAAAAAACTGCTTTGCACTATGTCTATTGAACCTCTGCATTTGGCTAAACTTTTCCTCGCATGGTGCAACCGCGGAGTAGTAGGAACAACCAACGACAGCGGTCTGAAGATTTTGAAACAAAATGGTTGATAGCGGTAATCTTGCCGGCCAGTTTCTGAACATCTTTCATCGTTCGTGGAGATGGTATGTCGAGGAGAGCCCAAATCTGATCTGGATCGGCCTCAATCCCCTTCTTCCTGATGAGGTGGCCTAAAAATCGACCTAAATGTACTTCGAATGGACACTTATCAGAATTGAGACGCATCATATAAAATCGAAGAATGTTAAATATTGTGTTGAGATCTGAAATGTGGTTGATGGACTGTACGCTTTTGCACAAAAGATCGTCAATGTAGACTTCCACGACTTTCCCGAGTTGTGATTTAAACATAGTAGTCATTAAGCATTGATAAGTCGCACCTGCATTCTTGAGTTCGAAGGGCATGACTTTGTAGCAGTAAAGTCCTCTTTCAGTGATAAAAGTGGTATTTTCTTGATCTTCATCTAAGAGTGGAATCTGATTGTATCCCAAAGAATCATCCATCATTGATAAGAGTTTATGACCTGCTGAAGAATCAAGGATCTGATGAATGTTTGGAAGAGGGAAACTATCCTTTGGAGTATGTTTGTTGAGATCGGTGAAATCCGCACAAACTTGCACTTTCCCATTCTTCTTTGGGATTAGATATCCAATCTGGATACTTAAGTTCTCGAATGAATCCCACTTTGATAAATTTCACGATCTCCATGTTAACTTCATCTCGAAGTCGCGGTGACAGGCATCGTTATTTCTGTTTGACTGTCGTTGCGTTAATGTTGATGGCCGAATTATGACATGCCTTGGTCGGATTAACCCCAGGCATCTCTTCGAAAGACCAGGCAAAAACGTCTTAGTTTAGTCATAAGAACTGAATAATTGTATCTTTTTCATGTTGAACCAGCTTACTACTGTTAAAAGTACCTCTACTAGATCCATCAATGTTGATGTATTCGGCGGGCCCTCCATGGAAGGCTGATCATCGGGGTGATCAGCTTTTAGTAATTGCTATGAAACATATTTATCTGAGGTATCTAGAATAGCAGTGACAGTATTCTCGCAAACCCACGAATGCTTTTGACTACCCCTGATCTCATAGATCCCATCGTTGTGTTTGAAGGAGAGTGCTTGATGATAGGTGGAAGCAATTGCTTCCATGTTATAAATCCAGCAACGGCCCATAATCCCAAGATAACGGAATTTGGCGTTGATCACATAAAAGATGACGTCAATTGTGACTGGTCCTGCGGTAATAGGTAAGATGATCTTTCCCACTCACTCTTTCTTAGAATCATTGAATCCACTGATGTCTGTGTCGCTTTGAATGACCTGGTCGGCTAATCCCATTTGATCAATAGTGTTCTGAAAGAGGATCTCAATACCACAGCCAGTATCGATCATCATTGTGTGCATGATAAACTTCTTCACCTTGAGCATTATGACTAGTGCATCATGATGTGAAAAATTTACATGGCTAGTATCGTAATCTTCGAATCATATCCCGAGCCGGCGATTGCTCGACTCAAGCAGAAGTTTGGCTTCTTTGTCTTAAGGTGTGAGATCGTAGCATTCTGACAGTTTTTTGTGCTTGAATACGTTAGAGTTGGTGATTAGATTGAGCTCGATCATGTTGCGGTAATGCACATGGTAGATATGCTTTTCCTCAGCTTAATTTTCGAACTAGGCAACTGCAAACTGCTTTTTATAGCAACTATCCTTGTATGATTCTAGGTCGACAATATATTCTAACATCCGTCCCTCCTTGAAAATGTATTTGAGCAACCTTTGTAAAGCATAGCAATTGTCAGTAGAATGATGGTTTACTTATGATGCATGCAGTACGGTCAGCTCTCGATTGGTTTCAATTGTTGGGAGAGACGGTAGAGCTTATCCTTTGTGAGGATCAGAAAAATTATGGAGATTCGAACATTCATCTTTGAGAGGACCGGTTTGACTTGTGATCCGCCTTTCCGAGGGTTATCGGTGTTTCCCTTGGCGTACTTTTGGTTACCCTGGTTCTCCTTTGGTTCAGTATTTCAATCTGTAGATGGATCTTTCGTGAAAAGGATGGATATAGTAGATTTATGTCTTTCGGACATCATCCTTTCCAGTTCGACGTAACTATTGACATTGGTGATCATATCCTCCAAAGTCGCAGGTTTATTGAGGAAGAGGTATTCTTTGGCTTTGCAGTCGAGCTGGAGCGCATTGGTGAAAGCAATAACAGTTATTTTCGGATCGAGATTATCTACTTTATGTGCAAGCTCTAAGAACTTATTTGCAAATGCCTCGAGCTTCTCTCCATTCGATTGTTTGAGACTGATGAGATAATATAAATTTTCTTTATCTCTGTTGTGTGCATGTCTTGATAAATTGTTTATGCAGCTAGTCGAATGCATATATGGAGTCTTCAGGTAGAGAGTTGAACCATCGGAGTGGCTCCTCCTGCAGATATGTGGCGAACAGACGATAGAGAAAGTGGCTGAAATTGGCGTAGGACCACACTCTCGCTTGCCACGAGGTGGAAGGACACTGAACGACCTCTCTACCAAAACTAGTAGCACTTCAGCTAGCTTTGTAGGAGCACGCTCCCGCTAGGCACGAGGTGGAAGGTCACTGAACGGCCTCTCAACCAATGTTAGGTGCACTCCAGCTAGCATGGTAAGAGCATGCTCCCGCTAGCCACGAGGTGGAAGGTCGTTGGACGGTCTCTCTACCAAAACTAAGAGCACTCCAGCTAGCATCGGCCATTCAGGTCGTTATACGAACTCCCTGTTAGCGACAAGCACGTCTTGGGTGGGTACTCACCCAACGACCCCAAAGACATGTGAGCAGGAGCACTGTTAGGGCAAACCCTCCTTATAAATAGATAGGGAAGGTAACCCAAGTGGGGACCCTTTATGGAGAGCAACCTCCTTCATCAAAGAAACCTCAATAGCCTAAGAGGAATATAAAGAGGAAGAAGAAGAGGAAGAGGAAGAGGAAGAAGAGACTCGGAGAGACTCTAGTGGTACCCTCCTCCGGTGAGACGTGTCAATCCCAAAACTAATTATTGCTTATTGTCTCCCCAGAGAGGAATTTTGGGACTACAATTGGTACCATCTGCGTTCCATGACTAAATGACCTCTACAAGCAACAATGGTCTCCACTGAGACCACCGCTAGGAGCAGGTTATGGCAGATATGAGAGCTGACCTCTCTCTGAGACTACCGCTAGGAGCAGGATATGGTAGAGATGAGAGCTACCCTCTCCCTGAGACCACCGCTAGGAGCAGGTTATGGTGGAAATGAGAGTTGCCCTCTCCCTGAAGACCACCGCTAGGAGCAGGTTATGGTAGAAATGAGAGCTGCTCTCTCTGAAGACCACCACTAGGAGTAGGTTATGGCAGAGATGAGAGCTGCCCTTTGCACCAAGACCACCATAAAGATAAGATAACAAGCCCTTGGTCTCATATGAGCCCTTCCTCAAATAACGAGCCCTTGCTCTCATATGAGCCATTGCTCATGTAACGAGCCCATGCTCTCATATGAGCCCTTGCTCAAATAAGAAGCCCATGCTCTCAATCGAGCCCCTTACTCCCATATGAGCCCTTGCTCAAATATCGAGCTCCATACTCTCTTATGAGCGCCTTGCTCTTACGGTGTGCCCCGTACTCTCATATGAGCCCATTGTTCTTACGGTGATCCCCTTACTCTCATATGAGCCCCTTACTCTTATGATAAGCCCCTTACTCTCATATGAACCTCTTGCTCTTACGATGAGCATCTTACTTTCATATGAGCATCTTGCTCTTATAATGAGCTTCTTGCTCTCATATGAGCCCCTTACTCTTACGATGAGCCCCGTACTCTCATATGAGCCCCTTGCTCTTACGGTGAGCCCCTTACTCTCATATGAGCCCTTGTTCATGTAACGAACCCTGAGCCTCTTGCTCTTACGATGAACCTCTTACTCTCATATGAGCCTTTTGCTCCTACAATGAGCTTCTTGCTCTTATATGAGCCCCTTGCTCTTACGATGAGCCCCGTACTCTTAACTAAGCCTTTTACTCTCATATGAGCCCTTGCTCAAATAATGAGTCATCCTCGTAAAATACGAAAGTCATTTTTTGACGTAAAAATGAAATTACATAACGGGGGGCGTCCTTGAAGTAGGCCGTCCTCGCAAAATACGAAAGTCATTTTTTGACGTAAAAATAAAATTGCATAACTGGGGGCATCCTTGAAGTAGGCCATCCTCGCAAAGTACGAAGACGGGGCCTCCTTGAAGTAGGTCGTCCTCGCTAAGTATGAAAGACTGGGGGCATCCTTGAAGTAGGCCATCTTCGCAAAGTACGAAAGATGGGGCATCCTTGAAGTAGGCCATCCTCGCGAAGTATGAAAGACGGGGCGTCCTTGAAGTAGACCGTCCTCGCAAAATACGAAAGTCATTTTTTGACGTAAAAATGAAATCACATAACTGGGAGCGTCCTTGAAGTTGGTCGTCCTTGCAAAGTACGAAAGACGGGGCATCCTTGAAGTAGACCGTCCTCCAGAAGTTAGGTTTTGGCGCATAAACCATCCAACAGGTATGACCAACGTTATCTTGTCCAACGAGGACTCTTAAAATTTTGGGGAGCTCTGAAAAGCTCCCAAGTACTTTCTCATATGGTCGTTACAATATCAAACGAGGACTACTAAAAAATTGTTGGTTTGAAAATGATTTGACGCAAAAAAGTTGAATCGAAGTATTGCATTTCCTTAGGCAGGGATGAATTGTCCACTTTTGCCGGCCCACAACGTATTGGATATCGCAAGGGTGGACCGTTCCAAGTCAATGATTATATGGAAAAGATACGAGTTGTCACGAAGAGTAGTCCCATGAGAACACACTCCATAAGGATATGTAAGTGGAGATTGCCTATTTTATTTAAGTATATTTTTACATAAAAAATGAAATGCAAGTTTAAGGAATTTTTCATTGAACAACAAATTGTATACAAAGATAGGATGTAAAAAATGATCCTCTAAATGTTCATAACAACATTAGTTAATGTCATGTACTCAATATAAACATTAAATATTATGCTCGTTCCCAAAGAGCACAACTACGAGCTGCCTAGCTAAAAGGGCATGTGCTCACGAATGAAGAGTCAACCCTGAAAAGTGAGTGGTGCCCTAATCTGGTGAGACGTTTCAAGCCTCAAACACAATAATAACAATTATGGCCCTCAAATATTATAAGCAAAATATGGCCCTCAAACACATGCTATAAAAGAGTCTAATCACGAAGAGGCCCATGTTTGTTGGCCGATGAATTGACAAAACTAAGTCACATTCATTTTGTTATGCTCAATGGACTTTTAGGGTGACTCAGCTCGTCCTTGTCATGAGCAAGAGCTGAGGGGGGCGATTGTAGGAGCAAGCTCCCGCTAGGCACGAGGTGGAAGGTCACTGAACAACCTCTCAACCAAAGTTAGGAGCACTCCAACAATCATGGTAAGAACACGTTCCCGCTAGCCACGAGGTGGAAGGTCGCTGGACGGCCTCTCGACCAAAACTAAGAACACTCTAGCTAGCATCGACCGTTCAGGTCGTCATACGAGCTCCCTGTTAGCGACAAGCACATCTCGGATGGGTACTCGTCCAACGACCCCAAAGATACGTGAGCAAGAGCATTGTTAGTCAAACCCTCCCTATAAATAGATAGTGAATGTAACCCAAGTGGGGACCCTTTATGGAGAGCAACCTCCTTTATCAAAGAAACCTCAATAGCCTAAGAGGAATATAAAAAGGAAGAAGAAGAGGAAGAGGAAGATGTGACCCGGAGAGAGTCGAGTGGTGTCCTCCTCCGGTGAGACGTGTCAAGCCCAAAACTAATTATTGCGTATTATCGTCCTAGAGAGGAATCTTGGGACTACAATTAGAGTATAGCCCCAATGAATCACGGTAATGTTGAATGTGCTCCTTTGGATCAGTACCTTTGTATTTGTGAATTTTCGGAGTATGGAAGCCTTTCAGAATATCCATATCGAATAATTCTTTGGCAATTTGACTCCCTTATAACTTGCTAAGGTCGTTGGTAGCGCCCAAAACTTCTGTTTCGATCAACTCCTTAATACGCTGGTCCATATGCTCTTGTGTAACATAGTGACGGGTCAGTTGAGTGGCTTGATGAGGTAGAGGTCTCTGTTCTTCCTCTTGGCGTATGGAACATCGGTGACCTTGGCTGATCTCAGATTGAACCTCTCCCCCCAAATGGATTGAAGGTTGAGGGTCATTCCAAATATTCTTGGAAATAACTTTGCTAGTTGCTCCTTGAGGTCCCAATCTTTCCCGCACAGAAACCCAGGAGGCTTCTGGCACCTGATCGCAATCTCGTGTTGGTGAAGCCTGCTAAATATTCTACAGAGCTTACAGGCAGTCTGTATTGTTGTTATTTGATCTTCATGTCGCTTGAGTCTTGTCAAACGGGATTATCGTTCGGCGTCGAGCTCCTTCTCACGAAGCTCTCTATCGCGAGTTAGTTATCATTCGAGCTCGTTGTGTTTCTCCATTTCAGTGTTGAGATTCGCCCGTAGCTCTGTAAGTTGTTCCGGCTCAACTAAAAGATTGAGCTGGATTCCGGTAGTTGGTCGCCTGGACGTTACCATAGTTGAAATTTGCTGTATAGTGACTAAATGTCTTAGGATATCATGGAAAAGATTTCTTTCCTACAGACGGTGCCAAATGTAATGGCTTAATTCCGTAAACTTGAAGTGGCCTGGAATTAGTTCTTACACCAATGTACATGTATCAAAATCTAATTAAAAACAAGAAATAACACAGGTGTTTAGCATGGAAAACCTATGAATAGGTTAAAAAACCACGACCTCAGGATGAAATTTTTTGCAATAGTGACATTTATTGCTTGAGGATAATATCTTATTACAAGTGATCTTTAGACTTAGAAATGCTTGATCTTGTTAATAAGAAGTTTAAAGTTTTGGAGAATCTAGAAAATATAGTCTTCCTGGTGATTTTTCCTGTAATCTTTTGGTCCTTGTCTTTTTTGGAACTTTTTCTTTATATCGGCCTTTTCTGTAGTTCTCCATCGTGTTGGAGCACATTCTCCAAAAAATGTGGTTAGTGGCAGTTGACTAAGTAACTGCTAAGTTCGAGAGAGACATATGGCTTTGACTTGTTTAGGTTTTTTTGTTTGAGCTTGACCAACGTTTCTTGTTAGTTCGTGATGTATGTAGCAATGTTGACTGGTGAAGTCATGTGGAGAATGCGTGAGTCTGACATGGAGGTAGTTCGAACTGGAGATATATCGATTTAGGTAAGATTGAGGGATAGACCCCTACAATCTGGTACCGTCTGTGGTTAATCGTGTGGTCATGGCTTCGATTCCCACAGATGGCGCCAAATATAATAGCTTAATTCCGTAAACTCGAAGTGGTCTAGAATTAGCTCTTACACACATGTACCTATAACAAAATCTAATTGAAAACAAGAAATGACACAGGTGTTTAGCGTGGAAAACCTATGAATAGGTTAAGAAACCACGACCTCGGGTTTAGGATTTTTATAATAGTGACGTTTATTTCTTGAGGCTGATATCTTATTACAAGTGATCTCTAGACTTAGAAATGTTTGATCTTGTGAATAAGAAGTTTAAAGTTTTGGAGAATCTAGAAAATATAATTTTCCTGGTGATTTCTCATGTAATCTTCTGGTCCTTGTCTCTTTTGGAACTTTTTCTTTATATAGGCATTTTCTGCAGTTCCTCATTGTGCTGGAGCACGTTCTCCGAATAATGTGGTTAGTAGCGGTTGACTGAGTAACTACTGAGTACGAGATAGACATGTAGCTTTGACTTATTTAGATTTTTTCAGTTTGAGCTCGACGCACGTTTCTTGTTAGTTCGTGGCGTATGTGGCAATGTTGACTGGTAAAGTCATGTGAAGAATGCGTAAGTCTGACATGGAGGTAGTTTGAACTGGAGATAGATCGATTTAGGTAAGATCGAGGGATAGGCCCCTACACTTAAGATCATTTTCTATCGGACACAAATATTGCGTACATAAAATTTAAAAAGTAATTAAAATTTTAAGTTCTTTGTGTTAATGCAAATTTGAACTTTCAACTATCAAGTTATTTGGTATATTGTTTACTAAATCTATTGAGAGAATTTCAATAAAACAAAGCCGCGGTCGGTCTCACCGGTACCCGGTATACTAGTTTTTCATTATTCTAAGTATTATATTCTGTCTTTAATGCATTTGAAATGTTTATCAAGAATTGTCACTAATTACGATCCATATTTTGCATTACAAATGTCTTCCATCCCGCGGTATGATTATGAACCGTTGGGGCTTGATGGTTCCAACTATCTTTTTTGGTGTACGGACATAAAACTCAATTTATAGACAATGAACATTTCAAAGTCGATTGTTGCAGATAACACCATCTCTGAACCACTCAGGGTACATGCCATATTGGTTATGCACTCCCACCTTCAGCCAGAGCTGAGGTTTGAGCATATCTATTACAGCGATCCATATGAGTTATGGACAAGCTTAAAAGAACGTTTTGGTCTATAGCAGGCCCTAACAAACTATAAGAACCATAACTGGTGGAACAACTAGAGATTATGTGACATCAAGACTGTAGTTGGCTATAACTCAGCATTATAAAAGATTATTTCAGCCAAGAGGCTCAATAACGATTATGTCTTCACGAAAGAGGTTTTGCAAAAGACTTTTTCCTCATTTCCACATTCATAGGCTGCTCTTAGAGACCAGTATGCGAAAATGGAATTTAGTAGTCTTGGAGATCTGATCCCACTCTTGCTCACTCTGGAACAAGATAGTACATTTGTTTTCTGATTAAAATAAAAGGTTTCCCACTAGGAGGAAGAAACCAGTTACACGAAAGATCTTATCTCATGGCAAAGACAACCACGAACGGGGTGCTGGAAGTGGGAATGCGACTGAAGGCGGGAATCGGGGATTTTTGGGCCCTCAGAGCACAACAGGTTTAAAAAGGTTGGTAAACCAAAGATACCAAAAATGATTAAGAAGCTAGATTATGAATCTCCTTGCTTGAGATGTGGGGTAGCTGGACACTGGGTACGTGACTGCAAGACACCATGGGTGCCTAGAGTCAAAGTCCAGACTAGCCACATCACCGATGGCATAACTTCCATTACTATGAAGTTAGCAGCATCAGATTTCTTCGGAGACACTGATGCTGGCATGGATCAACATACGGAGTAATCCGTAGTGATATCTCAGTAGACATGTGATGTCACAGTAGAGAACACTAGTAGTTTATTTTCTTACTGAGACTTAATTTACTTTTTGTCAGTATTTTTTATTATGTTAGGAATAAATAATTTATGTTTTAATAAAGTGCTCATGACATACATGAGATTTTAAATTTGTTCTAAATTGTGATTATTCAAATTTATTGATTGTGAAGTAGTTAAATTATATGTATGATAGTTGATCTACTATATACAACCCGCCTATGAATCTATTTGCTCATTAAGCATGACCGATAATCGGATGAGTGGCGACACATGTCTCAAAGACATTAGTACCACGCACTTGATCCTTTTGAGATATAAATATATTTATTGTCTAACCTTGTGCATCGGGGATGACGCGAATATCATTGGCACGACCAACATAATATAACACACTGAGTGCGTCACGCTATTACTCTATAATGGTACGATACAGGGTATTTAGTCCACTTTATAAACTAGTAAATCCAGCCAGATTTTACTAAATTTAGGGAGATACATGATAAAACTTATCACGTAATGACTATCAGAGAAAATGACAGACAAGGTTTTATGTATTCACTCCATGTCTAAAGGTTAGAACACACTATTAGAATGGTTTCCAATACACTCCTCAGGGATCAGATAGTTGGGAGGATTATCAGGATCACATCTCAACTTTCTTTAAAAGGAGAGAAGATCCAGAGAGTGTGCGTATAACGATTGCTTTCGAAGAAAGTCTATTATTTTATCTTAGTATGACTAAGGTGGCATTTGCTTCAAACGTATTCATAGAGACACATGTGGACCTATCCATTCATATAGTGGCCCACTTGAATATTTATGGTCATAATAGACGCATCTAGGAGATGGTCTTGCGTTTGCCTATTATTAAAATCAATCAATGCAATGTTAGCATGACTTCTCATTTATATCATTCAATCATAGGCTTAGTTCATGGATTAACCAATCAAAGTTGATCGATGCGACTTGACGGGGGCTTGGGAGTTGGACTCACAAGCTCTTGATGATTATTTTACCGATAAATGGGATGGATGATTAAGCATCGCGAGTACCCCATACCATACCCAACTCGGGATTGGCGGAGAACCTAATCAAGCAATTTAGGATAATCGTTAGGCCACAGTTATTACCCAGTTATGGATGCAATAACGTTTCGGTACTGATCAGTCTGTCAAGTTGTTGAGGATAAGCTAGACATACATCTAATGTAAATACCACGTATCTATATGGGAAACTAGATACAGATATCTACATGAATCTACATGGGAAGGTATAAGCTTCTTGAAGCAACTAAGCCTGACACACGAGGTGTGTACATAATAAAACTGGAAAAGTTATTGTTGACTTCAAGCAATCAAGGCCCATGAGACATAGTATGCTGATTGAGTATTTGAAGATTGGGGACTTTGCAAATATTCGTATCTGTCCATGCGCTCTTATTTAGAATACATATATTAGCTTCACTCATCATAATAGTGTACTAAATGATTTAGATATTATTAGAACTCCGGGGGAGATCGCGAGAGCTGCCGAATACCTTGGGAAGGAATTCGAAATACAAGACCTTGGGAAATCAAGTAGTGTTTCGATTTGCAGATCGAACATCTTGATAGTGGCAAACTCATACACCAAGTAATATATATCAAAAGAGTTATCTAAACACTTCGGTATGGATGTAGCACACGGTGTTAAGTTATTTTTTGCACATCCATCACTTGGGTGTGGACAACGACATCTTCCACCATCCTAAATGGGGGGAAACTCCTAGAGCCACGGTGCCATAACGATGAGGTACTTTGCTATAATTAGTTGAGTATACTAGACCTAATGACTCATTCGCAGTGAATTATTTGGCTTCCCATAGTTATGTTCCTACCCAAAGGTACTGGATTGAGATCAGACACATTCTGAGGTATCTGATTTGTATAAAAGACTGGGGTCTATTCTACTCAAAATGGTAAACGTAAAAGTTTAGAGTACATCGATACAAAATATTTCTCAGACCCACATAGAGGCCATTATCATATGGATAATGTGTTTATGTACGGGGATACCTAAAGATTCTTGGAGATCGATGAAGCAGACGGCGGTAGCTACACCTCGAACCACAAAAATTCTTGCACTTCATGAAGCTGGCAGAAAATGATGGTTACGCCCCAAGATATATCTCATCAACCGAAGTTGTGCCGTATTCTATCTCAGATAAAACATCGACTATGTATGAAGATAATTCAGCTTGCATCATTCAAGTCAATGGCGATTTATTAATGGCGACAGAACGAAGCACATTTCACAGAAGCCATTCCATCCTTATGAATTATAAAAGGCGAATGTGATTGGCGTTATTCAGGATATTTTAGAATACATCTTTGCAAACCTATTCACGAAGACTCTTGCACTACATATGTTCAAGCAGCTAGTACACGGAATCGGTATGCGGAGTTTACACGATTTATTATCTCAGGGAGATCGACGTCAGGGGGAGTAGTCCCAGCCTGATGTGGATACATGCGTGTTATACTTTATTTCCTGATAGTACAATTTTTATCTTAGGAGGTTTTACTGATTGGAGGTTTTGATGAGGCAACGTATACGTATCCACAACCCATACAGGGCATAGGATTGTACTTTTTCCTTGTGCAACTTTACCCAAGGGGATTTTACTAGGCAAAGGTTTTAATGAGGCAAGCATCCTGGTATGAAATACCCCAAGGAGGAATACTAGGAGTTGGGTCCAGCCCAAGCTAGGAGCCCTACAGGGTTGGGGTGTCCTATTGAACTCCTAATAATCTTATAGGCCCTTTAGGGTTATGGGGAGAGTTTGAGTAGGTTTGGTAACCTATATTGTAGGGTCATCTACTTTGTATTACGTACAAAGAAATAGTTTTCAAATCAATAAGAAATCTCTCTTCTCTCAATTGCTCTCAATATATAGAATTGATAGTTTTTATTCTATTATTTCCTAACAAGATGTAAATTTTTGAAGAAAATTAATTATAATTTCCAAGTACATTGTTGGATGGCGGTGACCCAAGGTCGAAGCTGGAGACCTTTTACTTTTTGTCAGTAACAGAAAAGAGAGAATCTAGTGAGAGAAATAGACGAGGGGACTAGAGAGCGAAAGCCCGAAAGAGAGGTTCGAAAGGAGAGAAAGTCCTAGAAATTATGGATATCTTGCCGCAATTGAGATGAAGATGACTATAAGGGCTGAGATTCAAGCGCATTAAGGGTTTAATTCAATATCAATAATAGTGCATCAACAGATTTGAGAAAAAAATCTAGTTTCTTTTAAATTAAGCACTATTTTGGAAAAATGGAACAGAAGACCTTCCCACCAATAAAAACAAGATAATAAAACGATCTGGAATTCAATTTCATCGCAAAAAAATGACGTATTTATCGTAGATTTGAAAATCAATGAAGATGGGAAGCATTTAAAGTTGACTTGTGACTCGTGAGCATTTTCGCATATTACTGTACGAAAATCATATTTATGGAATGAAATTTGCGTTGAAATACCAATATTTATTATTATTTTTAACTCATAAAAATAATGTTTTTCGAAACTTTGAAAATTTTCTTTGATTCGATAACTTCAATTAAATTTATTGTTATCACTAAATTGCTCAACATATGTCATTGTACATAGTTTTTTACGGTAGAGTTGTCAATGAATAGGGTTTGACCATGCACCTGGTTTAATCCGGTCCGCTTCGTTCTTAAGGGATATAGATTAAGAAATTTTTGATCATTTACGATTCGATCCGTTAGGAATCCGATCATTTACCTAATGGTTTTGGGTTAGGATTCACCACTATCTGGTTCTCTAAAAACCTTATTTGTTAAGGGATTTGTATTTACCATTATGGAAGCGGATCCGTGGATACTCAAGTTTTGGACATTCTTCTAGACACTCAACCATTATGAACATATAAAGATGATTAAAGAAATTTTAGACGTATGGATATGATCCAGGAGGATCTAGGAGAAACTGGAGTTTTTACCAAAGTCGTTCGAACGAGGTTGAGAGTCGTTCGAACGACTTGAACCCTTAGGCCAAAGCTCCAAGGGAGGTGTTCGGTCGTTCGAACAACCTATGGGTTTGTTCGAACGACTATCGTAATTCCAGTTCTAGTTTAAGAGTTTTAAATACCTTTTAGAGTTGGATTTTGAGTTGGATTGTAACTAGGAGTTGCAACCTCTATAAAAGGGCAAGCCTAGGCTAGATTTAATTATCAAGACGTAGATCATTGTTTTAGAGTTTCCTTTAGGTCTGAGAGATTTGCAACTAGGGCTTGTAACCTTCTATGAAGGGCAAGACTAGGCAAGGTTAGATCTAGGTTAAGCTCATTTTTTTAAGCAATTGAAGTTTATTTTTCCCATCGAATTTGTGTTCTTCAGACTTTTCAGCTAACTAGAGCTTCTCAATCGTATTGTGGATTAGGATATGAGACCCTTAGGATGAAGGTTGGGAACTTAAAGGATCGATTCATCTATTTGCCGGAAAAAATTAGCAGAACTTATTGAACTGGGTCGAATAAGGATTAGATCAGGATTATGAATATACTAATTTTTTTAAGGTTACGGGTCAGATAAGGATTTTTATAAAGGATTGGATTAGGATCGACCATGATAGTAACCCAAACTGGTCTATTGACACACCTAATTTAGGGATTAGGGAGCCAGTATTATAGGCTTCCAAGCCGCATTAAGTATTCTAGATATTTTTCGATATTTTCTTTTATTTAGATTATGCCAACAATAATGGCTAATTTATTCATAATATGTTGGTATATTTCGATACCCTTATTTTAGTTATAACTTATAAGCCACTAGTTCACCAAAAACTTTGAAGAAGAACAATGGGAAATAAAACCGGTTCGAATCTCTCTATGATTTGATGTTCTCTCTCTCTCTCATTCTATTAGTTTGTTAGGGTTTTATTTAATATTTGTTAGGGTTTATATTAGGGTTTTGTTTGGATTTTGAGTTTAGGATTACAAATTTGCTCTTCAATTTAGGTGTTTTGAAAATTAAGGTTTATTTGTACTTCTGTAAATTAGGGTTCAATTAGGGGGTTTTAAAATTAGGGTTCAATTTGGCGATTTTAAAAATTAAGTTTTTTTATTATTATTAATAAATGTGTAATTGTGAAATTTGGGGGTTCATAAATGACTTACATTGTGAAATTTGTATGTTTATCCAGTGGTGGGATGTCTGCCAAAGATGTAACTATACACTTTAATGGAAAATGGTGTACTAATTTGTAAGAAGAGTATTCAACTCTTGATTATATAGGGGGAAGAAGGGTACAGTAAAAAGTGTTGATAGGGAATATTTATGCCACCTGGACCTATTATATTATGTGTTTAATACTATTGATCAGAATATTGGTAGAAAATAGTTCCTTGTTGGCTTTGTGGTTGATTTGAAATGCCTTAGGAATGGTAAACAAGTTTATATCAACTCAAACAAAGACTTGTTAGATTTGTGGGTTGACATTGATGAAGACCCCAAGGGTACAATGCACATATTGGTTAGTACTTTATTGGCAGTTGGACCAACACTATGCTTAGAAGGTACATCTAACATGAATCCAACTATTGTGGCCAAGAAAATTGTAAGGAAAATAAGGGCTAAGAAGACATCATCAAGGGTTAATGTGAATATGGCACAAACTGTGGTGAATGTGACACAAATTGAGGGTGATGTGAATGTGTCCCAAACTGTGGAGAATATGTCCTAAACTGGGAAGAATGTGACTCAAAAAACTAAAAAAATCCAGGAAATCACCTAGGAAGTCTCCATCTAAGCAGGGCAAAAAAAAAGAACCAGGAGAAGCCTACTAAGCCAAAGAAGAAAAGAGTAAGCTAAGTGAAATGTTTGAGGATGACCTAGATGATTTACATGTCGACTATGCTAGTGATGATGATAAAGTTGAGGAAGTAGAGGGGCATGTTGAGGTTCCTACGTACATGGGAAGAAAGGCTGCAAGAGTACTCAGAATTCTTGGGTGATTATGAAGTATGTCTTAGTGGGGATTACGCAGACCTAGGTGGTGATGCTGGAGATGGTGGTGACGTGGATGGTGATTATATGGGTGGTAATATTATTGGTGGTAATAACATAGATGGTTACTATATGGGGGGTAATGTTATGGGTGTTGATGGCATAGATGGTGATGATATGGGTAATGATGCGGGGGATGTTGATCACATGAGTGGTAATGATGTAAATGGTGATGAAATCATTGATGAGATCGATGGTTCAGGATTGGATTAAGTTTGCTCAATTAAATGTGGACAATTTAGAAGTTGAAGAAGGGTATTATAACAATCATACCTCATAGGATGGGGATGGCATTCCCACTGCATAAGACATTAGTAGATGTGTTGAGTTTGATCATGAGTTGATTAGAGCTACCGAAAACATATTTGAAGAAGAAGAAGTTGTCAATCCACAACCACAAAGTGGTTTTGACAAGTCAGTAGTTGGGATAGAGTGGCCCATAGTGCAGGAAGCTATAGAGTATATATATAAGGAAGTTTGCTATTATCAACAAATTCTGTTATGTTGCCAAGAAGAACGAGTCTTGCAAATTAAGTTAAGATTTAAGTGTGAAGAAGAAGGTTGCACTTGGTATTATTATATTGATAGAACATCGTTTGTCTAATTAAAATCTTACTTACTTAATAATGTAGTAAAAGGGCAAGTAGGATGGCAATCCGGTGAGAGATAAGGTACGTTATTCTAGGGTGAACTAAAATCTAAGGGAAATGGGGTTTGTTTTATCAGAAATCCCTGTTTAAACTAGGTTTTGAAAACGATTATTAAAGATAACTAGAGCTTTTGGATTCCACTTTATATTAGTATATTAAGGTTTAATTTAATAGGTTTTCGGCCTTCTACTCGAATTCTCTCTTTCAAATCGAATTCGTGGGGTTTAGAATTCATTTCTAACTTATCCGTGAGGAACAAATTTGAGAATCCAATCTGCTAGGATCTATATTTAAATCCTGGGTTGCTAGCCTAGGGCTTACTCCCTCTAGCTAGAAATAAGAGTAATCCCTAGGTTTAGAGGTCACTAAGTGGTCTGAGAAATTAATTCATTATTCGGGGCATCGATTCTTCACCAGGTTAGAATTGTTCTCCTCCTCCCCCAACTTGTTTAGTTCATGAGATTTGAATAACAACCCTAAAGAGTGAACATATACCACTAAGTGATCAAACTTATCACCTGCAAGAAAATCCTAACATATACCTATAGAGCTTCCTCCTCAGATCTAGTATGAGGGGGCCCTGCAACATCTTAATAAATAAGATCAATTAAAGATAACAAACTAAATTTCATTAAACTTAAACTTACAGCATTGAGATACAAACTCAATTTTCCAGCTCTACAAAACCCTGTAAAAATGAAAATTTCATTTAGAGAAGAAGAACTGATCCTTAAATGGAAAAACTTTGTGGTTTGAAGTGTCTTAACTACCCCTAGTCTTCTTCAGCAGTGATAGACATGCATTTGATAAAGTTTTACTCTCTTTAGATCACCTCGGGATGCCAGGGAATGCCACACGTGTCGCGCACGTGTCATGCATGCCACATGTGCCACGCTCGTGCCATGCCACGTCAACGTGTCACGCGTCCTCGACACGTGTCACTGCTGACGTCACTATGGATAAGGATGACATCATAAATATATATTTTTTAAATGATGACGTCAGCGACAAAAACAAAAGCAAAAAAAACTGCCATTTTTGGTCGCGAAACTGCCTAGTTTCAACGAGCTATTCCCGGCGATTGGGGCATCTCCCAGAGACGTGCCATATATCGTTGAAAAGCTCTCGGAGTAGGCTATCCAACCGAAGTTATCTTTACTCCATATGGTCTCCATAGAGAAAATTATACATGTTCGAAAACATCCCTTTATCAAGGGTAAAAAATACTAAAAACCATAGTTTTTAATCCAAAAAAAATAGAGAAAAAATAGGTTTCCGAAACATGTTGATCTATGATATATTATAGATCTGAATATAGGTATAAAAAAACGTAAAATACCTATTCTCCTTATCGCCTTGTTTTCGTGAAATCTCTTATTAGACGGAAAGATCTGTTATCCTCGTTCATTGAGCTTGCGTGCTGATAATGTGTTGGGATATGATGAATCTAAAGCAGAATAATACTAAAGCATGAACAAGAGAGAAAGAGATTTATTGATTATCATAACTGTGTTCTCTGTACATAGTACAGTGATATATATAAACAACCCAGAAGGATTCCCTATTCTACTCTAACTCTCCTCATAACCCTATTGGGACTATGGGTTTGCTAGGAGTCTGTATAGGACACCCCAACCCTGTTGGGTTCCTAGCTTGGGCTTGGACCCAACTCCTAACAAAGCCTATAATAGGTTTAGAGCTATATCTCTTTTGTTTGTTCCTCATTGTTTAAACTTTGTTGCCCATGAGCTTGTTGGTTTAGGGCATTTTTTTAAGCAAAGGAACGCAATCAATAAAAAGAGAACTCGACCTATCGGTCAGGCACAAAAGAGTCAACAAAAGCGGAGGCCTCAAGGCCCTCCTTAAACTCGAAATCGGGGGTACATGCACCCCTAGCATCCAGGTAATGTGCTGCGTAATTACATGATCTATGAACAAACTCAAAATGAAAATCCTCAAAATGAGTGGCGAGCGCACGGGTATCTGGAGCCAAAGTAAGAGCTCCCCAGGAGAGGTCCTCAGGCCGATCTCTGAAAGCCGTAACCAGCCTCTGGCAATCTGTCAAAAGGAGGACCCTGTGTAGCCCAATACTCATAGCCACCTTCATCCCTCGGACTACTGCAACTGCTTCTGCTTCTTCAAGGTCGGCTGCCTTGGTGGACCCGCAACCTGCACAAACAATCACATTCTGGTGAGATTTAATAATGAAACTAGTCCCTCCCGATCTGTCCCGGGCAGACCAGGAGGCGTCGACGTTGATGACGTGCCAGCCAACTGGGGTCTCTGCCTGGTGTTGGGGGGGCCTGGAGGTCGGATGGGGTAAGGCCTTTCTGGTATTATCAATAAGAAGCCTTTTCGCCTTAGTCAGTGTCTCTCTAGTCGTTTGAATCTTCCCCTCGAAGACGAGCTCATTTTTGCTATTCCAAATGGCGTAATTAATTGTGCTTAAGGTACTACAGAAAGATTGCATGTTCGAGGTTCCTGGAGAGAGAAGAAAACATCGTTGGATGATCGAGTAGATGTAGTCGGAGTAGCTCCAGGAACTGAAGTTTAGCGCCAGTTCAGATTTTACCCAAATGTTGTGAATCTTAGTGCAGAAGAAAAGGGCGTGAGTAGTCGATTCAGTCTCAGAGCCGCATCGCGGGCAGTTTGTGTCCCAGTCCGAGGTGCCGTGCCAGAGGTTGAACTTTGTGGGGATCCCTTCCTGGACCGCTTTCCAAAGGAAAAGTTGGATGCGATGGGGCACGTGTAGCTGCCAAATGCCAGTCCAGGAGAGATGGTTAGGTCCAGCAGGGTTGATGTCGGCTTGGTGTCGGGAGTGCTCCCTGGTAGAGAACGTATGGACGGACTTCACCGTGGGGATGTCGTTCTTCTCCTGCTTCCATCGAAGGACGTCCTTGGCCGGATGGGCGCTAAGCGGAATAGAGGTAATAATCTCGACGATATCCGGGTGGAAGATGGTCAAGATAAGCTCAGCGTTCCAAGGGCAGTTGTCAGGATGAATAAGGTCCGCCACTCTAGTAGTGAGTCTGGTGAGCGGCTCAGGCCTTGCAGGGCGCCCAAAATGGATACCAGGGATCCAAGAGGTCAACGCTTTCACCGTTACCTATGTGTCAGCACAGCTCTGGCCATATTCTGTTGCGGGCTTGGATAATGCCTTTCCAAATCCAAGAGTCAGCAGGCTGGGCCTTGGAGAGCATTGGGGAGGTCTTAGGTGTGTACTTTGCTTTCATATTATGAGCCCACAACTTATTTGGTTCTTTTATAATGCGCCAGAATAGTCTGGCCATTAAGGCTTGGTTGTGGTGAAGGGCCGTACGGATACCCAAACCCCCAGCTTGCTTTGGCTGGCATATAAACCTCCACTTTATAAGGTGGGCTTTAGATTTACCCTCTTTGTTACACCCCCAAAGGAATCTAGCGTTAATGGAATCGAGTTTAGTGCAGATATTTCTAGGGAAGGGGAAGACGGACATGAGGAAGGAAGGAATAGCCGAGTTAACAGCTTTAATGAGGGTGATTTTGCCCGCTTGAGAGAGGAATTTTGCTTTCCATCCCTCAATACGGCTGGTTACCCTGGAAATGATGTCCTGAAAATTGAGACTTTTGGACCGATCGAAGGTCAGGGGGGCACCCAGGTATTTGTCGCCTGTGACGTCTTTTTTTATGCGGAGCATCCTTTGAATAAGCTTGTGATGGCAATTTCAGTAAGGGTTTGTATAATTATGGTACTATGCCTGAGTGGGTGAGACACTCTGTCCAACTATGTTGATTGTTTAATTTGTTTTATATAAATGGTGTTTATAGAAAAAGAAAAACTACAATTACATACTCATCATGCTTAGCATGCACTTAATCATCATAAGCAGACCCAAAAACATCACCTTGATTTCCTTATTCTTCTGTGTTCAGGCACCTGCGTTACGAGTTAGCATTGTTGCAGTTGGATAAGTCCCTCACAATCTGCAACAGCTACAGTGTCTTAAAAATTACAGAGGACGGTGCAAACTCGTATGTACTTGAGCAATCTTTCTTTAACTAATGGGCTTCTTGAGAAGAATTTCATACTGAGAGTGGCAGCTTTGTATCTTCCAATGTCTGACAAAAACGAGATGCCTCACATCTAAGGCAAGATTACCCTGAATAGTTGCAACAAAAAACATATACCCTGAATAGTTGCAGCAAAAAACATATATGACAGAGCCAGAGATTTTTGCTATGCACACTGCATGCTATCACATTTGTTTTAGGGTGGTAGCTCCCCGCTGCCATAAAATGAAATGAGAAACTGGACATTTCCGTGAACATAAATTTCATAAATTGATGACAACGAAAACATGCATGGAAAAGAGGTATACCATTATAGTATTACAAAAATTTAGATTATACATATATTAGTGTACAGAGGGAAGCTAATAATACAGGAAAGGATACATAGATGACATAACTATAAACTCTATCTACGAAAGGGTGCTCACCATGTTTCCCTTTACTAGTCGAGAGACCTAACAAAATTCATCCCATTGCCGAGATTTCTAGAGTCCCTTCGGTTTACACTATCATCGCAGCCTTCACTAGAAAACCTCTTCCGAGAATTCACAATGTCTTGACCATCTTTGCCCATTTGCTGCACATCTTGTGGTGAGAGTATCTTGATACACCATACACTATTGACAAACTCCCTGGAAGAAAGATTAAAACAGGAAGAAAAAATGTGTGCATGACTACATTATAGGGGAAGAAAAAGAATTACAAATAGACCACATAAGTCCTAGCTTTGTGAATAAAGTCTCCGGGGAGCTGTTATCGCAACCTAAAATGATCAAAATTTAACTCACACTGCCCTAGGTCTTTAACTTCAGACATAATCCACATTCTAGAACTTGCATTCGAAAACCAGAGTGGGACTAATATAGTTCGTAAAATAGCGTGGTCAAACATCCCTACACATTTGAAGGACAAGTGTCAGAATGTGGAATAAGTCCAAAGTTGAATCTCTAGCGGTTTAAATCTTATTTTGATCAAAGGCAAAATCTTCATCCATTCTATAACCTGCTGAAAAGTATAATATGTCCTCCAGTGGCCTCACAGTTGCTACCTATTATGACATAACAGATTCACTATAAGGAAAGTAAGGACTTACTGCCAGGGGTCGTCGCCAAGGAGAAGGATATCATTCTCCCGGTCGACAAATACAAGCTGCCAGCCTGATCTGGGGTCCTCCAACTGTGCTTCCAGGCCAAACATGTGAGCAAGCTCACTGCGCAGCTCTTGGTAGCTGCTGAACTTAGTTATATCCAGCGACCTGCCAAAGGACCCCGTCTTGTAAACCTGTCAGAAACCAAATAAAATGTTAAGAAACCATAAATAATAATAAAAATCTTGATGAAACCAAGATAACTAGGCACATATAGCTAGAACTCCATCCAAAAGACTAACAAAAAGAGACGGAAGACATGGAGCATACATCGACATAGTGTATGCTCATCAAAACATGTGAACTTTTGGCTCAGATTACAAGACATGTCAGTAGGAACACTTGCCAGTTCACCTCACATAAGGTAACTAAGAGTTAAGACGCTTTATTTTCAACAAACTCTAGTAACCCACTCACCTTGACAAAGGTTCTGGTTGGTGGGTTCACTTGACCCACATCTTCAGATGTCTGCAGGAAACTGGTTTCATCTAAACAGCTTGAAGGTGTTATGGTTGGGTTTAGTGGAAAATCACTGCATGCGCCACTCAGAAAATCAGAATCAGCAAATGGCATGGTTGTAGAATCACTCTCGCTACCAACTCCTCTAAGTCTAGATATCCCATTTTCCAATAAAATTGATGATGAGTCATCAATATTAGACCCAAAAAGTACATGGTTATGGGGATCTGTCTGATCCATGGAGAATTCTCCACCAGGAAATGGCGGCAATGAGACAGAATGCGAAGAGGCATTTGCATGCTGTGGACTCGAGGGCTCCATCTTAGGTACTAGGCACTGAGATGCTCCGGGGGAGAGGAAACAATCAGCAGAAGCATGCCTAGATACCCAGTCTGAAGAAGGGATTAGTTCATTTGTTCTTGGCAACCTAAGCAGGTCAGAAGTAGTGTTGTGCATGAGACTGTGTGAAGAAAAAGCACTAGATGATATTACTGAAGTCCCATTTGAATCAGAAAAGTTCTGCCGCTGGCCCAATGAAGAGATAGTTTGTAAAGAAGGAGACTGAGTCTGAGGGTGAGGGTGAGGGTGAGAAGTGAACTGAGACAGAGCAGATAAGCTATTCGGGATATGCTGATGAATGGAAAATTGCTGCTGCTGCTGTTGCGACTGCTTATCATTGAATAAACGGCGCTGCTGCAACTGTTGCTGAATTTGAGCCTGAACCTGGGCCTGAACCTCAGTCTGGGACTGAGCCTGGATCTGGTTTGGTTGAATGCTTTGAGGAAAGTTTTGTGGTGGTTGCGAATGCGGCAGTATCTGCTGCATCAAAGCAGATATGTTGGAGACACTCTGGGGTTGCTGAAATTGAAGTAAGGAAGCTGGTATCTGATTGGAAGCATCTGCATTCCTCATTTCCTGAAGCGCAGCAGAAGCCATTGCTTGGTACATGTCAGGTTGGAGGCCAAGCATGGAAGCATCAAGCGTTGGCTGCATCCAGGGTGATACTCCCATCTCCTGGAAATTGAGGGATTGCATTCCTCTATCTTCATCTCCTCGGAACCACGTAACTGGAGAGTTCATACCAAGATCACCTTCCTTGCTCCCTGTGTCAAAGGGAGAAAAACATAACTTCGTTAAGTTCAAACAACATTTTTGGGATGAAAATGCTAGAATAATGTAGGTACTTTAATGTTGCAAGGATAATTAATAATTAATTCAATTTTCTCTATAAATACGCTTCAACTAACTGATTTATAGTTACAGTTATTTAATCGAATAAGAGTTTTTTCTTTCGCAAATTCAAATATGGTAATAGAACAAAACGGTTTCTTGAGGACAAAGTAGGGTTTCCTCACTTCCACAGGCAGTGTCCATCGCTATCGATGGACTACCAAATTCCTTCGCAGCAATTGGTTGCTATTGAAGAGTTTTAAATTTTGAGGAGCTTGTAAACAGAATTCATGAAGACTGAAGAGTAATCTAACAGTAATCCTGAACTACAATCACAGCAAGTGGTTGCATAGATGAGCAAACTAGGATTTCGGTTGTTGACAATTTCGAGTTTTGATTGATTTAATTTAAGTAACTTAGGTCACAAGTCGGATTGACAAATCAGTTTCTTCATGCACTTTCGACCCAGATATTTGTTTATTTTGGATTTTCATGTGATGGGGTTGTTTGGTCTGCACAAGCTGCACTGATTGCAACAGGAAATAGGTTATGATTGTTTAATTTTTATTTTGGTTTTAGTGATTTTCCTGTTTTCTGTGGTGGAATTTTGGTCTCAGATCTGAACTTTAATGTTTCAATTAGAGAAACATGAATGTTGGAAGATGAAATTTTTGGGCACTTTGTTTTTCTTTGTTGGATTGAGGGTTTGTAGATGGATGCTAGTGCAAATAACTCTGGTCTTACTAATTATTTCCAAGACGAAATCTTTGAATATTGAAAGTCTAACCAAGAAGTTCAAGAGAACGAACTTCTGTGAAAGACTCTTGCAAAATGAATAAAAGGGATTTCCAATGATGAAGTAAAATGAAGAGACAATATCATTCTTGGTTCATTTCCTAAGGGAAGTTCATTTTGTTGTAAGGCATTACATGGGTAGTTCTGGTGAAGTTGGTGATAGGCAGAATTATGGTGACATCATGTGCGACCTGTGGAAACGAATAAGTGCATTGCATCAACTGGCAATGGCAGTGGCTTGGAGTAGCATGCCATTCGCAACGGCAGTGACGATGGCAGTAGCATGGCAGTGGAAATGGCAAATGCAGAAGCAAATCGCAAAGTCATCATAATCACATATCAGTAGCATTGCATTTATTTTTCTTGCAAGTTCTTGATGCTCCACCGTGATTTTGAAGAAGGGGAAGAGATGTAACAGGTATTTTTATGTTTTTATGTAGGGGTTGGTTAAGAAATTTTATGTTATTAGGGTTAAGTTAATTTTCCCTATAAATTTGCTTAGACTTATCGATGTAAAAGGTTTTTCAATGGAATAAATTTGTTTCTTTCGCAAATCCTAACAGAAAACAAGTTGGGATTCCAAGGAAGTTGAGTCGTCTAGTCAGCAACACAAAACAGTTGAAGACTTACCATGAAAAGAGGTTATTCCTGGCGGCCAAGGTCGCTTAAGTCTGAGGGGGAATGCTGTCGGATATAACGGGAATGTTGTTAATGGTTCAATCTCCCAAAGAGATACTCTTGGCTGCCTCTCCCCTGCAGTAGATTCATCCCAGCCTACCTGCATAGGTACACACAACTTATGAGAGAGTCCCGCAAGGCATTTACAGGATATCATCCATTGAAGTAGTTTCATAAGAGAAATCACACTAAACTTTCAGCACACCTTCACAGAACGCCAGTGTGAGCTTGGCCACCGAACAGGATCCAAGTCACTTATACCAGTAATTGTGCCCATGTACCTGCACATAAAGATAATTTTATGACTACAATGGTTAGGTTAAACATCAGTGGAATAAACAAAATTATAATCCACAAAGGCATAGCAGAAAGATGAAAATTTGACCCCAAGCCTACTGCATATTTAACTGTAAGCAATATCGTACTAACAGTGTATTCGTGAACACGCATCATAAGCAGGATTGTATCTATTATCAAGGTCAGTTGATGCTTTAACAGTATTAAGGCTCAACATACCAACAATAAGGATCTATGCCATTTTGCAAAGAAGATAGAAGGGCACTCGTCACAGAGCCTGGGCAATTGTAATTGTAAGTCCCTATATTAATTGTACATCCCCATGGGAGAAAAGATAATCCAACCAAACTGGTCACTTCTAGGTGATGATCTAATATGAATCACCATGTAGATAAACGGTTGGAAAGATGGGTCTCACGCCCCCGCCCCCACGTTGATGCACAGTCCGATGCAAGTACAATATACTCGTGATCACCTAAATACACATCTCGGCTAAATAACATCTCCCTCCGGACATACCCGGTAGTTGCCTCTATCCGTTCCTCAATAGACATCTCCACCGCATTTCCACTTTCCCCACAATTTGCGAGACTTTCTGAACATCAGCCCAAGTCAACATCTCCCTATGAGTTTCCTCTTACAAGTCAACATCAGCCCAACTTGGCCTTTTTCTCAAGTAGAGCATCTTTTTGGTTATCTCTCTCCATTCCCCTCTTTCTTCCCCTTTTATTTAGTAGGAGCACTTGTTTGAGTATACATCGACCCATTAGACATATTTTTTCATCGTCACAACTCGTAAGAATCAATAAATCCCATAAAAGGATCATAAGAATCCAACAATTCGTAAAGACCATCAAGAGATCTTTGTAGTTTTCTTCTATTCCCCGCCTTTCCCAAAGACTTACGTAAACTTGCGCATCTCAATTGGAAACCATGCACTTCCCCAACTAATTCTTTAATGAATCCTACCATAATTTTTCATGCCATGTACCTTTCATCGTCCGACCATTTGTTTTTCCGAGAATAGACTCTAATGGATTCAAACTCAGTACCATCAATTATCTTTGATTTCAACCGGGTTAAATCTGGTAACATACTTCTAACTTCCGCCTCATATGGCTCGAATGGCCCGCTTCACACCTCGCACTACTCCATCTGAGCATCCATTTGGAGTAATCTCTTTAATTCTCAAATTTAGTAGAACCTAGTTCTTCTTTTGCATAAGCAATTTGCCTATCAAACATCTAGACTTTGCTACGTTATGAAATAACTTCGGTCCAAAATTCCTTGACCTAATGACCCCTGACTTATGTATCTTCGTTCATCATTTCTACACAAACTGGCTGAAGTAAACCCCTACCACCAATGCAAGCACCTTCCAATTCTATTATAGAAGTGATAATCGATGTTTTGTCAAGAATTGGAACCCTCCTTGGTAAAGCATTTCTCCGTTATTCAGAAACTTCAAGAAGTTTGCAGCATTCCCCGATGATTTTAAAGATTTATGTTGACCATAAGTGCAAAGGAACACCAAAAACTCTAATCCAAACTACTTGAGCCTTAAGAAATTCTTCATAAAAAGTATTCGTAGCCGGTGTCCACTGATGAAGCAAAATTAGGTGTTCTTGGATGTATAAATGTCTTCCTCTCAACAAATAAATAGCCGCAATAACTGATTGAGAGAAAAATGTCGTTGTGCCTTTGCCAAAAGGGAGCAAAGTGATTTTCTCCTTCCCAAATATTTAAGAATAACCTCTCAAATCTCGTGCAAACTCAAGTTAGAACTTAAACCACCGTCTTTTTCCAACGTCCAAAAACCAAACGCTTCCCAATCGGTGACACGTTCACCCTGGCTTGTCCACCAGCTAGTTCGACATTGCCTTCAACCTCTTCAACAAACGACTTTGGGGGTGTTTTCATGTCTGATAAACACAACTTTTCCCCTGCACCAAAGTAAGTAAATTCTTTGACAAGGCCTTCCAACCCTCACATTTGTTCCCTTGAGGAATGTACAAAAATTAAGTTTTTGAACCCTTCTCCGAGGCCCATATTTGAACTCGGATAAATTTTCCACTCCAATTCAAAACAATTTGCGCCATCAAAGTTATACCTCCTTCTCTCCATCTCCAAAAAACTCCTACTGTTTCACTTCCAGTGTATTGGCTAACCACATTGAATCCCTTAGAGAGAGAAATGCCTTGGATATCACTCTACCAGCTCTATGCATGACTCTTTACCATTGCGTTTGAAAACCTTGAAAACTTTCCACTCAATAAACAGCTAGCTTTATGAACACTGGATTGAAATCAAAACCTTGGCCATCGGGATCAGTCCCAAAAACATTTGTTGACCCACCAAAAAAAGCAATATAAAACACAACACCTCAGGAAGAAAATCCCCAAAAACCCATACCAGATCCATTACAATTCTCCGGAGAAACGCCCAATAAAGCCACGGTTGGTAGTAAGAATGAAGAGATGATGTAATCGTCCCGAGTTCGAGTTATCACAAGAGAGAAGAAGCGATATGACTCAGAATCTGAACAGAGCATAACCCCAGAATGGATGCCCAAAACAAGCCACATTTAAGCAGCAAAAACCCATGAATCAGCCAGCAAGGAGAAAACCCAAAGTAGATCAAGAGAAGAGTTCTAATTGCGGAGCAAAAAGGACACCAATTCCACCGTTAGAAAAGCGCCGTCGCATAGATTATCTTCTGAAGCTGGCATTGCCTGTGTGAACCCTAGCTGGTACTACGAATCTAAAGAGAGAAAGGAAAGATTAGCAGCAGCAGGACCTCGAGTCAATAAGGGAAGGCAACCCCTTCGAGAATCCCAAAAAGACGATCTTTAATCTCAGATAACCATGCCACAGAAACCTGCGCAAATGAGGTAGAAGGTCATGGCTGAAGGAGCGGTTTGCTAAACACGCTAGGAGCTATGTGTGACGGAGACTGGCAGTTATGCTCTCCAAATCGAGATAATTGTAGGACAGATCTGATGATGGTAATTGTTGGAGGAGAGAGAGAGAGCAGCGAAAATAGCGATAAGCTTTTTAAGGTCAGTACAATCTAGCTTAAGGGAAATGTTAGAGATTGTGGTTTTATGCATCATACGTAACTTGTCGCTACAAACCTATAAATACTAGTGTTGACGACCAAATTACCACTAAGGTTTCCTAGAGTATGTTTCCGACACACTGTACTATTCTTCTATCGAAGTTAATCAATAGTTTCATCTTTAAACTTAATTCTTTCTTGGCAATTCACCCATATAAAAAGAACACGTCAGATGATATCGAAAATGTAACTGAATTTTGAATTTTCTTCTGATAGATCAATCAAATTTTATAAGAATTTAGAACAGTTGATTGGCCTGATCTTTCACCAATGACATTTTCCAAATGGGATCGATCAAGTAGTTGGCTCCACAACCAAATGCACTCCCCGTATATTTCCTCATGCCACATTTACCATTAGCAAGCAAATGGAAGTATTCAAATAGAGAAACCTACCGACGAACACTCGACTCTTCTGTCTCAAACAACATTCGGAAACGCATGCCAACAGATATACGGGTATGATAAACTGCTTTAGCATACTTGGCTAGGGGTATGACAAACTCCGATAGACTAGACCTGCAAGACAGAAATTATGTATTTAGAAACTTGAAAAGGTTGATTCTTCAGAACTTTTCTCATTTTAAAACAGTTACCTTGGGTTGTAAAATATAGTAAACCGGCTACTCGTGGCAGCTGCATGAGCTGCAGCAGCAAGGAGCCCTATATGCATGCTGTCAGTTGATAAAACAGAGGAGGGCATCACATTTTGCGATCGATTAGCGCGCCGGATTCCCAGTAGTAACTGGTTTTTATCGTTCCTGATTGAAGCAAACATATTATCAAGGAGACCAAAACCGATGTCACATAACTGATTTATTTAAAAAAAAAAATCTTGGACAAAAGAGGAGATTAATTAGATTACTAAAAGATGGGTCATTTATAAAAACTGCCCACCTTTATTCGCATGGTATGCGCACAAAGAGATATTTACCATCTAATAGATCCCAGCAAAGAGCATTTTCCTACCAATTCTTAAGAATCTTCTATGAGCTATTGACAATATTTTTCACCATCCATTCTTACAATATATGGTTTAGCATATCCCTATCCGGACCCATAAAAGAAGCATTCCAACTTCCCTGAAATGAACTATTCTTACATGCCCTACATACTCATTCCTTGGCAAATATTTAGAAGATATAAGAATTAGAAATGCTAAACAAGTACAATAAGGTACGAATAAGCCTACCATATAAAAAGGACTGAATCACCAGCATTAAGTCTTTTTGCACTTACAAAAACACTCCACCCCGTCGTAAGAAGATGCCTCTTGGGCTGACCTAAGAAATATATCAACAAAGAAAATATAAAGATCCTAATGTCCTTTAGAATCTCATTACATGTTAGGGAAACAAGTACATTTGAAGATGGTACAGGGACAAAAATCATCTTCCAAGGAACGAACTTTGATGTGATTTGTGTCAAACAAATGTGTTCGTTAAACTTCCAACATCATTAGGTATCAAGAACAGATGAATTGTGAGGTTAAGTGAAAAAGATACATTATCAAAGCAATGAATGTCATTGCATTTTTGTTGGGTCTGCAGCTTAGCTATTAATCCCGAGGAGGGATGGGTATCGGTCGGTTTGGTTTGGTATTTTGCAAATACCAATACCAAAACCAAAACAAAACCGCTCGGTTTACCAAGTATTGAAACCAAAACCAAACCGTCGGTTTTTTGGTATTTTCGGTTTTTCGGTATATTTTGGTTTCGATAACATTTGGTGTTATTTTCAGGTTGGTTATTGGTATATGCGTTTTAGATAGTTCCGGTATTCTCAATTTTGGTGGTTTTGGTATAATCTCATTATACTATAACATCTATCTAGGAAGAGAAGTTTATAAGTGTTTCTGTTACAAAGATTTGCTAGTTATATCATGACAAGATTTCATATGCTAAAGGTGATCTTTATTATGGGGTAATATGATAAAGGAGATCTTATGAACATTTTTTTTTTTCATGAGTTCCAACTTCAAAGTTTAACATGTCCAATGGTTTTGGTATTTTTGTATTTTGGTAATTTTAGTTTGGTAATTTCGGTTGATATTTTCGGTTTTTCGATTTTTGAGACTATCATACCAAAACCAACCATGCAAAAATGGTATTTTTCGGTTTCGGTTTTTGGTTTCAAGAAATATGAAACCAAAACCATTTTCTTCGGTTTAGTATTTTACCATACCAGTTGCACCCCTAATTCCGAGTATAGTTTTACTACAAGTAGCCATCTCTCAATAGCCAAATGATTTTGGGTGAACAGTGAGGTCCATCAAACCTCATTGGATCTGTTGATTGAACTTGAACTGAACATCATCAAAGTCTTACCCCATAGACTAGATGTGCAACAAAATTCCAATTCCAGTTTCGGTTTTCCTAAGCATTAAGAACTTCGAGTCCCCACGAATACAGCGCTACGACACCCAAGTTTAATTACAAAGATAACAAAACAATTTTGTGTGACAATGCCCTCAAATTTGCATTTGTTTTCGTATAATAGGACAGTTACCACTATGAAGGCATACATCAAAAGGAAGAGAACCAAACTGAAACTGGGTATTCACCTAGTAAGGATTATCCACAAAGTAGTAAAGGTTACATACAATAAACAAGATCACATGTGTATAAGTTGAGAACATACATGCCAAAAAAAATATTATACTTATCAAAAAGTTTACCACGAAAAATATGCCTGAATTTCCATTCATTATCATGAAGATCCCTCGCAATCAACTCTTGAGCAGGAGGCTGCTGAGAAAAGTCCTGCAGATGCAAGATAAAGATTGTACCACAGGAAATCGGAACAACGAAAATCGGAAGTTAGAAGTATAACATGTGAAGTTACTAATTAACTAGCGTAACACACCAGTGGGGGAAAGACTTTTTCTGCCGCACGTCGTGGAACAGAGAATCCTCCGTGAGTACTAGTATCACTTGCAGTTAGCGTTTTACAAAAATAATTAGTGGGCTGCTTGCTGGGGATACTCAGCTCTGCAGGTAAGTAAGCATCCTTTTGCTCTTGCTACATTGTACAAATTCCCATCACAATATTAGGTAGATTGAGAGAAATCAACAAACATAAAACCAGCAACTGTAAATGCAATCAAGAGCTACCGGACTCAGTGGTTGCAAAGTCATCTGTGCATATACTTCATCCGTCTCAACATCTGCCTGAAATTGGAAGAAGAAAAAAAAAACATCATTGAGAAATGTCAGATACTTAAAAAATGAGTACACAAGAGTAGGCCTTACATGCATAGTCACATTATGGAGCAGACAGATTAGTTGTGGTGGTAGGTTTGGATAATTAGGAATATGAGTATCAATTTCCTTGTTGGTCGAGGCAGCTACCTGCATAGAAAAAGAAATTGAAAGTGTATCACTGTCATCATAAAAGGCTTTAGATCAGTAAATGTAAAAATAAGGTGAAATCAGCATGTCACTTGTTGAATTTTTGTATGACAGGGGACCGTTATTCAACAATCTTAACATGGTATCACATTCGGATACTTTGAGGGATACATGTACTAACCTGCTCGCTGTGACCCTGGGGAAAGTAAACTACACGGCTTCCAAGAACAGGAAGAGAAACAAGAGGGCCCGCACATGCATGCCAGAGCTCGGAATTCAGACATTGCTTCTCCTCTGGTCAAAAATTGGAACATAAGAAACTGTTCTTTAGGAAAATATCTAGCTTTATATTACTGATATTTGAGATGCAAACATATCGAACATTAAGTGTCTGTGAGGGAAAACATTTTTGTAGTGGAACGATTTGGATGGCTGTGCCAGGCAAGCTCGTATTTTCTCAGTTCTCATCTAAGTGATTATGGTCAGTTGGGGCAGACCAAGGGCTTTTTAATTTACTTATGTTTTCGGTTATGTTCAGTTTTTCTAACTTCTAAGTAGATTTGAAGTTTGCTCGCCTTCCAAATCATAACTTGGCGCCAACTTTTACTTCTTCCGCCACCTCAACGACCACCATACGAAGAGCCATCCTTGGCCCAACTTATAAACTTTCCAATGGAACCCCTTTGAAGAAGAAAGATCCTGCTGTCGCGAGCGATTTAATGAATTAACCTAAGTTGATGTTGGCCTCCCTCCCTCACCACCACGGGAAACTGCCGGAGAATCCAGAGGGCAATGCTTCTCTCCCCACTGTAAGGGCCCCAGTGGTGAAATCTGAGAGAATGCAATGGACGAGGAGCTCCCACCACTACTAACCACAATGGGAAGGCAGTGGGGGTACCAGAGGGCACAGCTACTCTCTCGAATGGAGGAGCCAAAGAGTACTTGCTGTAGATAGGACAATGAAAACACCCAAGATCCAGATGTAGAAAGGGAAAAGCCCAAAACCAAGGACACACACGGGCCCTAACTAGGCCTAGCAGCACAAAAGAAATGCGGTCAGAGCCCAGGCATTTCACATCCTTAAGGCCCAAGGCAAAAGGGCTTGGGCTACGCGACTGAGTGAGGGAGACGGGTAAAAGGACAGGGATGCCCCCATACCACATAAATAGGAGAGCGAGCAGAAAAGAAAAGAGGGCCCCTTACGGATAAGAAACCGAGAAAAGGTAGGCAAAGTCCTTGGTAATTAAGATCCTTACACTTGCAATCAACAAAGGAATATTGAAGAGACGAGGAAAATACCGATAGGGGCAATCTTTCTCTCTGCACCTTCTAAGCATAGAATAATTGAGGACTCGATGCACACCACTTCAACTGTCATTAATGGGAAGTAAATACCCAAGATTAGGACACACAATTTTGAAAAGGACAACATTTTCAATGCAAACATTTTGAGAAGGACCACTTTTCTCTATGTGAAGGCTGCCTTAACTAGAATTTGGGAACTTACAGGTGACTTACAAGATGTGGATCCATGGCTACAATTTCAACTCCTTCAATTTATCCTATAGTGAAGACATAATTAGAGCTCTGGACCACCAACATACTGCGAGAAGAAATTTCGTGCTTCGACTATGGAGAGATTTTATCGAGCATGAACCACCTGAACTTAAAACTTTGCCTATTTTGATTATGTTTTAGAATATGCCTTACCAATGTCGGAACAAGGAAGAAACTAGACTGCTTGCAAGTATGGTAGGGAAGCCAATGTACACAGATAAGGCTACGGGTGATAAGAAAAGAAAAACACTTTTTTGCCAGGCTATGTTGAAGTTAATGCCCACGATTAGTTTCCTAACCAGGTTTCAATTAAAGTGCACGATAGCTACATCATTCAAAGGGTATGCTATATGAAATCTTTAGTCTCAGTTTTGCTGAGTGCCATGCACATGATGACAATAGGTGTCCCACGTAAAAAATGTAGTCAAGCAAAAAGAATAGAAAGCTACTATCATAAGAACCAGAGAGGTAAAAGCTATTGAGACAACTAAACAAACTTAAAAGCAACAAAAAGAGAAGGGAAAAAAACTCACATTAAAACGAAAGAGAAACAGACCAAAAAAAAAAAAAAAACTTATCTAGCAAGTTTATTCCTCTTGTAGGTACAAGAGATGTTTTTTTGTCATAATCACAGTCACCCTCGACCTTCATTCCAAGGAAAAGGGGATTCAGCTGCCCAGAAAGAAGGGCCAGTAGGAATTGCTTACAATGATTCAGAAAATGATGCCTTCCAACTTTTCTAATACTGCTTTCAAAGTAAGCACAAAACCACTTGAATCTTGTCATCGGTTATTGTCCACGACATTCCCGTAATAGGTTTAAGAAACTGAAGGAAATAATAAAAATGAAAAAGGAAACCAGAGAATTTGAATCCAGAGAAGATTCCTCATCTAGCAAATAATTGGATACTAACAATGGTAGATCGGCAGCAGCCAGAAGAAATAATAAAGAAGTTTAGGGTAAAAGATAGGCACTGCCCCTAACAAGAAATCTCAAAGAATATTCTGTGTTGGAACTCCAGGGTGTTGAATGACATTATGAAACAGAGAGCAGTTAAAAAGCTCAGGAATAGTATAATGTATATATAATCGGTTTAGGCAAGACTAAAATTTTTGTAAGAAATAAAAACAGAATTTTCAGATTATTGCACCCCTGGGTGAAATTTTTTTTCTAACTATGACTACTCTGAGCTGGCAGGGATTGGTTGTTAGGGGGCCCGGACCATCAATATTGTTATGGAACAATATTATTCAGCATACTAATAGGCTCCCTATGTCTTGGATTTTGTTTGGTGATTTCAACTATATCCTTAACCCCCTACGAGTTGCTCCAAACCCTTTTTGATTTTAAACTATTGAATTGAGTGTCTGTGTATAGCTAAAACAGCATCGTCCACAGTCTTGGAGGGTGATCCAATGTATCTCTTCATCAAGAAACTTAAGCTGGTTAGAGCTACTATTTATGAGTGGAAGAAGTCTAATTTGGAAAGTAGGAGTGCAGAGTGGAGCAGGCATGGAAGCAGCTGGATTTTGATTAGACCCAACTTCAAGTTGACCCCAGGAATGAAACTAAGGCTAGTGAGCAGATAATAATTTTGTAGGATTATTCCACCAACTTGAGATCTGAGGAATCTCTCAAGAAAAAAGGAAAAAAAGTGTATAGTGCAGCGGTTGATCCTAGGAGATGCAAATACATAATTCTTACACGGATCAAATAGACAAGGAAAATTAGGAAAGTTAATCTGAAGTCACAATGAAGAGGGGACTATCAGGTTAGCGAGGCATATTGGTCCGATCAGGGCCTATCCAGCTATACCACAAACATTCGAGATTTTGAATGAAACCTCACAAATTATGTCAGCATCGAGCTGGATTGCCTAATCCAGGCCAACCTAGCCGAGACAGAGAATCATGAACAAGAGTAAACTTGGTAACTATAAAGCACTTCAAATATGTTCTACTGGTGCTGGTATATAGCTGGCAATCACTGAACGCTAACTCAAAGGCAAAACCAAGGATTAAAAAAAAATTGGCAGTTCAATAACCGAAATGTTTTGTGCTTTAGGAAACTTTATAAATAGTAAAAATGGTGATGCACATTTCTTCCAGTTAAAAGATCAACTACTTAGCTCCTACTTTTTTAAGAGTTGATGGTTTCAATGTTGTTGTGCTGATTTGCCACGAAGTCTTTGCAACAATTCCAATCAGCGAAGCATTACGTAACTACTCTTATCAAAACATGAAATCACCTTGGCATGGAAAAGATAAACATGTTTGCGCAGCCTCAAGCTGGTTTAAATATCGAAACTCAAGTCAAAAGACAATGTGTGAAGGCAGCAGTAAGAATAGAAATCTCCCTAGACCTAGGTTCAACTCCGGGTACGTTATATTATCTATAAATATTCGTCACTCTTGCCCTATTCACGTAGCTATGTTGAAGCCAAAAACTATTCCCAGGTAAAAATTCTGGCCTAAATGGTCTTCCAATGAGTAACTGTGACACGGATGGTGAAACTTAATTTCATGAGGGTAGAACCTACACTTTTAGATTAACTAATGAAGTTGGTTATTAGAAAATGACAAGGCAGACAACTTTGGGAGTTCTGCCTTTGAATTCAAAGGAAGCGGGAGATAGCTCTTCTAAACATGACGGTAACGAATAGACCATTAACGCTTTAGTGAAGTACTTGAGTCATTTTAAGGAAGTTATATCTTTCTGCTAATGAATTAA
This sequence comes from Kingdonia uniflora, assembly GCA_014058105.1. Lineage (NCBI taxonomy): Eukaryota > Viridiplantae > Streptophyta > Magnoliopsida > Ranunculales > Circaeasteraceae > Kingdonia > Kingdonia uniflora. The sequence goes on from JACGCM010000724.1 coordinate 58,400, forward strand.
TGTTGCCTTCAAAGCTAGGTAACAACGACACTTAACTAAAAAAAGAAAACGTGTCCAACACTGTGTTCAACACTATTTACAAAGTACTTTTCTATTTTCTGCGGTATCCGACACCCTATACCCCTGTCAGACATCGACACCCGTATCCATGTCGTACGAAGCTTCTAAGTTGAACACATTACCCATTAATGTCTATTTGAGTGACTTTTAAACATGGAAATTTAGTAATAATATCATCAAATGAACTATACACGACATTACGAAATAAATATTGATCTTATTAAGTTTGAGTAAACTGGTAGGGCAGTACCTTCATGTCCTTCTTGGGTAAAGCTGGGCGAAGTCAGCCTCATGACTTAAAAAAGACCTCACTGCTACTCGAGACCAAAACCGACCTATTTGTCAAAAACTGAAGCACCCACACTTAATTTTTCACAGAATAAAAACCCCAATTCTTCAATTTTCGCGCGAAATGGAGTTAATAGTTATCATCCGACGCCAATTCCACTAAAATTAGCAACCCTTTTGGTCCCTCTCCTCATCACTCATCAGTTCCAGATCCAATGATTTAATAGCTTCTAGGGTTTCAAAATTCACACAAACCCTAACTAAAAAACACGCATTTCGACGCATAAAAGGGCATCAGATCTCAGAGCAAGAAGAAGAAGGTCTCACCTTAATAACTGTGAGTTCTATTGTTGGAGAGTGAGTTGAGCTGCTTTAGGTACTTGTTTCAGACCAAAATGATAAAAAATGGATTATTATTTGGAGATTAAAGTGTGAGTGAAAAGAAATTATTTAGAACTTCTGCGTTTTACTACTACTGTTTGTGTTGTTGCTGCTTCGTTTTGCCCTATTGTGTGTGAAGCTAGTTTAATTTAATCCGTCGGAACAACCGCCATTATTTGTTTATATTTGTTTATATTTATTTAATCCGATTATTACTCCCATAATAGGGACTTTGGGTTAGAAAAGCGTTTGGGTTAAGACATATGTTTTGGGTCTCATCATTTTTAGTTAATGGGTCGGAACCCAATTTAAGCCTACCCCAACAGTCTTATCTTCATCAGTGGATTTTTTTCTCAATTGTTTGTTAATATCCATCTACTTTCAACTTCAAACAAGTTTTAATTGGGGAAAACTCTAGTCTCCATGGATGATTTGATCGAGCAAGAACATGTTTTTCAGATATATGTCGGATTTTGATCTCTTATATCACTCACGGCTCACCTCTATTTGTTGCTCACATTTCCTCACAAGTTTAACAAAATGTGTGTGCTCGGGTCAAGATATAGCCCACCATATTTGAACCCAAACATATTTTCATTTATCCTACTCTCAACCTCCGGTGATGTTCCATCATCCTATGTCTGCAATCCTTCTCCAATTATGGGGGGTGTTTGACCTAACAAATTTTCCCATCTTTATTAATCCTGAATAAATCATTAAAAAGTGTTAATAATAAGATATTAAACCTAATTGAAAAATTACGGCAAATCTAAGAGGCTCAGCAACAATGACAAAAAAAAAAACATTAACTGTGGAAGGATAAGGTGTTGGGATTTCCCAAAGGATCTACTAATCTCAACTATAATTAATTCATACTTAGTAACGTATGGAGAAGGCATAAGCACATACCTTTAAGTGCAATCCCCTTACTCAAGATTTAACGGAAAGAGATAAATCATCTCTTAGTTTCTACTAGCACCTAATGGGCGGTAACCGACATGTAGATCAAGAAGGGCCTCCCCTTGTATATATAATACTAGGTTAGAGAGGCTTTCCCATTATGCCCCTCTAATCTAACAAGAGTAACAACCAGATCCCACCGACCTATATTGCGTGCAATGCTTGGGCACACACCCAACCTGTCACTAATAATATATACCGTTATGTGTTGTGAAACGGGTCAAACCAGATATGCTACCGAACATGAGGATAAAATCCTATAATCTCTCACCCGACACTATACCATTTTTTGAAAAAAGTTTTTACCCCGGTTCACAGTTTTGTAAGAAATTGGATGGCCATCCATAAGTTTTTTAAACCACACAAGGTATTTATCATTTGCGTTGTTGCACTTAAAACTAACACTCAACGACTAATAGGACGACTAACGCGATTCACGGACAAATTTTGATTAGACCTTTTAGCCTGTCTGATTTGTAGAGTGTACATCAGGCTAGCAACCCAACAGCTTTTAAGAGATTTACTTTATTGGTGGAGTTTAGTGTGTAAATAGCAAATATACGATGAACCATGTGTACAATACATTTTTATTAGTGTCTTGCAACATGTGCTTGCCAAGTACATGTCATTTTAATATTTAGACAAACCGTCATGCGAAGACCATCGCTCATATTGAAATGAAAGCTAACGGACGTGGAGTCTACCCATATCCAGCCCAAGCATTCTTAAGAAAACTCTTCAATATTCTTCATAGACACTTGATACTTAGACAACCACCATGTGATAAAATCACTGGTATCCAATTTTTTTATTGCAATTGCGTAACTTTAATTAATATTAAAGATGTGCACATATAATAATAGATCTAAATGTAATATCAGCTAAATAATTAAAATCATAACTGAATGTCGACAAGAATAAAAAATGGAACCTACTCCCACTGAAATAAATAATTTTAGTTCAGTAACAGTAAATAAAATGACTAACTACTCCCACGGAAAAAAAACGATCATAAAAGAGACTCCGACAATCTCATATCCTTCATATCAAAAACTAAAGTAAAAAGGCTTTTATCTGCTGAAGAAAACGAGCGCCACTACTAGCGAGCAAAATATCATCGATGTTTAAAACCATGAAGGTAAAACATTTCCCACTATGTTTGACGTATATATAATGATCCATTTGCATTAAATAGCCTCAGACCCTTCAGGAAAATATGTTAACTCCACACAGAGTTACGAGACATATAATGCATCTCCCCTATCATGGTATTACACTGAAATATTTATATTTGGTATTGGTTTTGTTTCGTGCCTAGAATAAGTGTCAACATTATCTTGCGGTTATTCATCATCAAAGAGTGCATGTGGAACGGCAGCAGCTGGACTGACATTGAATAGGTACGTTGATTTTGTACCTCATCACTAAAATACTCTAGCCCGTAAGTATTTTATAGAATTTCAAAAATAATTAATTTTTGATGAAAAAATGATATATAATAGTAGTTCAAAAATGCTATGGAAAGGTTACGATAACATTTTTCGTATGCTGTAATAAGTAATGTTATCCTTTTTATAATATAGTTTTTCTACATGCTATGAATACATAACATTCACAGAATGTTATTAAAAGCGTTTTCAACAGTGTTTACTGGTTGCTATTGTTTACTTAACATAACATTTACTGAATGTTGTTACAAATCGACAATAAACAGCATTTACTTTGTACTATTAAAATTGTTTCAATTGCGTTCAGTAAACATTATCGTTTACTTATAATAGCATTTGTAAACACCATCATATATCTCATGCATTAATGTTTTCCATTTTACAGGTATTTCGCAATATATTATGCCAAAAATAATAATCAATACAAAAATTTGTAATACTTTTATTTCTTTTATAATAATCAAGCGGATCCAAATGGATTCGAATCATGATCTTCTCAAACTATGAGTGCTCTTACCAATTTAAGCTATAGATCCATCGATATACAAGTACAACTCATATAATTACTTAACGTTGTATAAGATAACTAATAACTCAAAAAACTTCAATAACTAATGCTCAATAAAATCCCAAACTCTCTATTTACATCAAGCAATCTAAAAATAGACAGATATACACATATAATGAAATAATACCTAATTATCTAAAGAAGATCCTTTTAAACCGGTTCACCACATATTATCGCAATTAACTATGAAAGAACACTATAATCATTATCGATCGATATTTGTTATACGTGAAAAAACAAAACTACAAGCAGAACTGAAGGTACCTCTATGAATGTAGATATAACAATATATTTATACTCATTCTATCGAATTGGTTGTAGCCTCTTAATTAAGATTGTCCAACCTACACAGAAATAAAGAATGTTAGTAAGACTTGTGTATTAGTTGTAAAAATACATTAAAATAAAAAATAAAAAAATTACAACTTTGGATATATTGACATTTTTCAAAATAAAATACAACGGAATTTGTGGGGCGTTGGTTATCCAATGTATGAAGTAACCTTCAACTCACTTGTAGTATAAGTATCTCTGTTTCGTCCTTTAGGAGAAGTCAAAGTAACATTTTTCCGCAAGAAAGTCTTACTACCAACCCTTATCATAATTTAAAAAGATGTGTTAAAGGTGCGTCTTTGGGTTACTAAGAACCAGTTATACACACCCTTTTATATAGATCATGTTCTTAGTAGCTCAAGAATTACAATTACCAAGAGTTCTCATTAATTATGAGCTTATGCACTTATTTCTACTACTAACATTAAGAACCGCTAGTAAATTTAAGAACCATGAGAAAAACATCAATTAAAACTCGAATCATCGCAATCATATACATGAGTTAGATTGGCAGAGAGTTCACTTGGTGCTAGAGGGAAGAATCTTAAACCTTAAAAATAAATAGCAACGCCACTCATGTAACACGAAACAAAAAAATAATCCCTGAGAATTAAAATAAACCCGATTAGCCCATAATTGGATGTTATTCAAATTAATTCGAAGCATACTACACGAAATGGAGACTAAAACTAGTGCAAAAACATAACTGATTTTTTTGGCAGATTATGCTATAAATATATAGATATATATATATAGATAGATACAACCAACTGAAATCGAAACAATTTATTGTTCATTCAAAGTTCCCAATGTTAACCTTTCATTGCATCATTGTCTATGGCGAAATTGACCATAGTTATAGAATTCCAAAGCCCATACTAACTAGGACATCTAATCATAAAAAACAATAAGATTGTAAGAGACATGAAGTGCACAAAATGTTATGCTTAAACCTTCTCTTTACAAGTCTTATCACTTGAATTATACTCACCATGATCGTTAATTAATTAATTTTCATCGATCTATAACAATCCTAAAACAAAACACTATCTTAATGCAGCCATCAAGACATTTTACACTTCAAGAGTTATGTTGGGTGAATCAATGGTTATCTGGACCTACAATTGAATTTATTTCATGAAAATTTAATGTTACTTTGAAAGAATTAGTTAAATTACCAGGAAAATCAAAGAAATTTGATTATTTTACATGGAATATAGTTGATTAATATCACAACTGTAGTGGCTTATTACGAATCTCGAACTCAAGCTTCATCTTCGACCATCATACGTTCACTCGACATCGTCAATATATACGTGGCTCATTTATGACATACTATATAACAACTACAAAGTTTTACTTATTATTCTCGACCTCTGCGTCAACAACTCGATTCAACAAGCACTCCATCATTAGTGAAGTTGTTACAAAATAGAAGGATTAGACCGTTACACAATCAGTTCAAAGACTCATCAAATCCATATTGTAACGTTCATCATTAAAGTAAATATCGGTCATAAAATGGTCATATTATAAGACCTATAAATAAGACTAGAGAACTACAAATTAGGGACAAAGAAAATTAGATACAGACTTTTCCTAACAAGAAAGTTTATACAAAGCTACTCAAGAGCGTTCTTTGTAATAGCTAGTAATCATCAATAATATTTTTCTTTCCAAAATCCTCAAGAGAGGTCGTGGTTTTTTACCTATTCAAAGATTTTTCACGCTAAACCTTGTGTTAGCAATTACTTATTTCTTACTAGCATTCTGATTATCATTGGTGTGAGAGACTAAGTTTGATATACGAAATTAGGTTCTTATATTTGGCGTCATCTGTGGGATCAAAGCATTTAGCCACAATTCTTAAAATAGATGATACTCATTCTCTTGACTCTTTCACAGAATGCCAATTCCATACCAGAATACGCCAATTGGCCCAACAGAAGGAAGCGTCGTACTAACAGAATTGTGGGCCACTCTACACTTCAAGATAGAAAGACGAGCCACTCTGGAACAACAGCTGGCAGATGTGTGAGATGCGTTTAAAGTTCTATAGGGATAGCAGATTACAGCTCAGAAGAACAAAGTGCCAACCACCTTACGAGTTTTTGTTCAAGAGAGGCTAGGACCCCGAGGTAATAGTCTGGTAACTGATATTCGATCCAATCATAATCAGCTGAGGGCCGATCTTATACAAATACAGAGAGTCCTTTAAGAAGTTAATGGCATTCCCGCTAAGGTTCGGCAAGTGAAGGACCCACCCAGGGGAAAAGTTTGTATTCCAGCACGTGATCGACTAAGTGAAGGAAGTGGCGATCACATTCCTCGAGAAGGACACATCCCACAACATACCATCACAGATCATCACTACGTGACTCAGGAACATGTCAAAAAATACATCAAAGAATTATTTGAAGCTCAGGTTTAAACCGCTAAAAGCATCTACAACAGACTACAAAAAAAGCTCAATTGCTCAGGATTTGTTGGACGACGAAGTCCCCACCAATTTCTACGCCCCCAAGATCCGAAAGTACAGAGGAGCTGATCCCGTGGAACACGTCCAAGAATTCTAAGACGCTTTAGGTTTGCATTCTACATTGAATCACATTTTATGCCATCTATTTTCTACCAGCCTCCAGAGCAAACCTTTTGTGATGGTTCCACTCACTGCAAGAAGGGCCCACTAAAACTTTTGAACAATTGTGAGAACTTTTCGTCAAGAACTACTCATACAACAAAGACAAATAAGAAAATTTGTACTCTCTGTTCAGCCTTAAGCAGATATCAGGAGAAAAGCTTAAAACATTTACTAAGAAATTTTAGGAGTTGACCAAAAAGGTAGACCAACTTGATCAGAAAATTACTATTTCGGCCTTCACCAACACTTTACTCGTGGATGGAAGAGCGAAGGAGCACCTAATTCTAAACAAACCCACGACCTTGGAGGACATGATCGAAAAAGTTAATGGTATATCGATCTTGAAAGGATGGTATCCAAAAGACGGAAACCTAAGAAGTCAACCCTGACAACAAGAGATCAATCCATAGAACGAGATTTCAATCATACTACAGATTACGGGGAGGACAAAAAATAGACTAAGTTCAATGACGATCGACCTAGGAGGAATAGTAACTTACCAAAGCCATGTCATCCCAAGTTAACTATTACAATAGCCAGCCTATATCCCACACTAAAGAAGGATAAGTTATTCTGCAATGCCAAATACCTCCAGCCCATTGATAGCAGGCCGTATTGCATTCACCACAAAGTCTGGCACCATGACACATAATATTACTTCACCTTACAGAGACTTTTGGAGTACATCTTTAGAATTGGAAGAATGCACGAGTATATCGTGGATGTAGAAAACTATAAAAATGGAAACTGCAAGCTTAAGACTAAGATCGTACGGATAGGAGCAACAAAGGAAAAACATTTGTACCACAGATCTTTCAGCCATTTTATCGAGACTCATATAATTAACAGGTTGACCAGGTTCAAAAGACGATATCTCGGCCAATGTCACGATTTGGCCATGGTCGATAAAGAAGGTCGTTTACTCCATGCATATAGTTCTTAACGAGCAGGGATCTCTTTCGAATATTGTGATGTTCACCACGTTAACTTTCTTCATCATGACGCACTCATGATCATGTTGAAAATGAGAAACGTCGTACTACATACAATGATGGTAGATACTGGCAGTAGTATCGAACCACTCTTACAAAGTATAATTAATCAGATGGGATTGGCCGACAAAGTTTAGCTTAGTAAAATCGATATTAGTGGATTTAATAGTTCCAAAGATGAACGTGTCAGGAAAATTATACTTCCTATTACTGCAGGTCTGGCGACAGTTGACATTGTATTTTATATGATAAACACGAAATCCCGTTATTTAGGAATCATAGGACGTTGCTGGTTGTATAATATGTGAGCTATCCCATCGACCTATCATTTGGCATTACGGTTCAATTGGAATGATATCATCTACGAAATCAAAGGTAGTCAAAAGCTTGCTCGCGCTTGCGAAAATGCTCCTACCGTCGTGGCGGAACCACCAACACAACAGATCGCATAGCAATTACAAAACACTACAAAGATTATTACAGAGAACATTACAGATAACCTGTTACCCAGTGCAAAAGCTATAGAGTACGTCGAGATAAGTAGAAACAAACGAGGTACCTACATTGGGACCCTTTTGCCCACAACAGCGAGAAATACTCTTATTCAATTTCTAAAAGATAACAACGACATCTTCGCATGGACATTTCATGAAATACCCGGTATTGATCCCAATTTGGCTTACCACAAGCTTAGTATAAAAGATAAGGCTGAGGCAGTCAAGCATAAATAAAGAACTTTAGCACCGCAGCTACAGGAAGAAGTTAATAAAGAGATCGATAAACTCATTAAAATTAGTTTTATTCGCAATACCAATTACCCCGAATGGATCTCGAACATCGTAGCAATTTTGAAGAAAAACAGCAAGATCAGAGTATGCGTGGATTTCACAGACCTCAATAAACATACTCCGAAAGATAGTTTTCCTCTTTTTATCATCAACCACCTGCTCGATTCCACCGCGGGAAACAAACTCTTATCCATGATGGACCCCGCATCAGGGTACAATCAGATACCCCTGTTGCCCGAAGATCAAGAAAAAATAGCTTTCATTACAGAACATGGATTATATTGCTACAAAGTCATGCCTTTTAACCTCAAGAATGTCGGAGCTAGTTACCAACGACTAATGACTCAGTTGTTCAAAGACCATCTTGGGAAAACAATGGAAGTTTACATTAATGATATACTGTGTAAAAGTCTAAAGAAGGAAAACCATCTCGCAGATTTGTATACGACCTTCAAAATTCTTCAATCCTACAAAATGGGACTAAATCCTGACAAATGCTAATTCGGAGGCCAATCAGGAAAATTCTTGGGATATTTGATTAGCAAGCAAGGTATCAAGGCTGACCTAGATCGTATCCGTGTTTTGTTATCCATGCCTTCCCCAAAGACAAAGAAAGACGTGAAAAAATAGTCGGCAAGATAACAACCATAAATCATTTTGTTTCCAAGTCTTCAGATCAGTGTCGATGGTTATTCGACCTACTACGAGAAGGGATGAAAAAAGGGAAAACTCAAAAAGATCCTGAGATCGGGTAAACCACAAAATATGAAGTAGCATTTCAAGAACTGAAACGCTACTTCGGGAAACCACTAGTAATGAGTACACCCAAGGAAGGAGAAGAACTTACGGTATACCTTGTAGTTACCTATAACTCACTCAGCCCAGTGCTTATCCGACTCGACGAAAAGATGAAAAAACCCATCTACTTTATCAACAAGACTCTCACTATATTAAAAACACGGTACACTAAGATTAAAAAACTGTTCTTAGCCCTCCTCTACACATCACCGAAGTTAAAACAATACTTCAAATCCCATTCAGTTAGAGTAATGACAAATTATCCCTTGCAGGAAGTCTTGTCCAAATCAGAGAAATCCAGACGAATCCAGCAATGGTTGGTCACTCTTGGTGAGCACGATATACGCTTTGAATCACGATATTCCAAAAAAAGGTAAGCAGTAGCAAATTTCTTCATAGATTTTCTAGTAGACAACCCTGATTGGGAAGAAGATAATACTGAGATAAATGAGGAATAGCTCAAGGAGAAATCGGATTGGATATCCAAGAAAGGTTGACGTCTTTTAACTGACGGTTTTGCCAGACCAGTTAGGTCAGGCATCGGGGGTAGTTCTTATCACACCTTCCAATGACAGAATTGATAAATCAATCAGGCTCAACTTCGAAGCCACCAATAATGAGACCGAATATGAGGCACTCATCCACGGACTGGACATGACACTAGAAATTGGTGTGCCCTAATTATCTCGTGAACCATTATACCGATAAATATCAAAAAAATTGAAAGATGATCGACTACGCCGCATTGGTAGCCGACAGAATGAGCAGATTTAAAAAGGCTATAATCGAACGCTTATATCGTAAAGAAAAGAGACCTTCTGACTCCCTCACCGATCTTGCTGGAGTCCTCATAACGGAAGCACGATATTTAAAGATTTAAGTAGTATATACCCCCAACATTAACATCAACTTAAATGTCATTAATACTGGGGGAGACGAAGAGGTCGAAAACGATTGGAGATGACCTTTCCTCACATATATCGGATCAAAAAACACATTTGATGGTAAAATCTCTGAAGATATTAATAAAAGAAGACATTTAATAGACAATGCAAAATGATACATCGTTGATAATAATCTTCTATACAAAAGATCAGTTACAGGACCCTATCTTCAATGTTTATCTGAAAAGGAGGCCCAAACCTTCTTGCACAATCTACATGAAGAAACTTGCGGAACCCATGCAGTGAGACGCTCATTAGAAGACTCAGTTCTTATTCAAGAAGTATGTTGGCCTAAAATAAAAGCTCAAGCCATCGAATATGCCAACAAGTGTGATGCCTGTCAGCGACATGGACCCAAAATTTAAGTTCTAACTTTAGAACTATACTCTAGCAAAGTTGTCTAGCCATTCAAAAAATGGGCCCTTGATCACGTAGGAGAATTCCCAACTGTACCAGGAAAATCGAAGTACCTCCTAGTAGTAACGGACTACTTCACCAAGTGGGTAAGGCAGTTTCTTTGAGTCGAATACGCAAAGACGAAGTCATCAAGTTCATATAGAAAAATATTATAATACGGTTTGGGTGCCCCCACCTCATCATAATAGATAATGGAACGCAGTTCATTGGTTCAAAGGTCGTCAGCTTCCTCAATCAACATAACATCATTCACTCTCCCTCAAATCTGCATTACTCACAAGGAAATAGCCAGGCCAAATTTACCAATTGTACTATAGTCGACGGAATAAAAAAGTGATTGACAGAGAAGAAAGGTAATTGGGTGCAAGAGTTACCATACGTGTTATGGGCGTACCGAATTACACCTCGAGTATCGACTGGATGCATACTGTTCTTATTAGCTTATGGTACTGAAGCAATCATTCCCACTCAATATTACCACCTACTACGTGATCATACCATGATCGATGTGGAAAATGAGTTCCAGTTAGTATGCAATATGAATTGGATCGACGAAACAAGAGACAGAACAGTCATGAACTTGGGAAGGTACCATCAAACTTTAGCAAAATAAAATAGTAAAAGAGTTCATCACTGAGAGTTCGATATTAAAGATCTCATCCTGCGAGAAATTCCAAAACATGGAAAAGAACTAAATGCTAGGAAACTCGCAAAAAATTTGGAAGGGTCGTTTATAGTTATCGGCAAAAGCGGACTCGGTTCTTTCAACCTCGTTACAGCAGACGGGGATCGGGTCCATAATCCTTGGAACACATAAAGATTAAGGTTATATCGCAGATAACAATCTATCACATTGTACTACTCTACTATTTCTTCCAATTGTGTACGCCATTCTTACATTAATGAAATACAATATTGTTCTATTATTTCTTAGATTTTGAACGTTGCTCTTACACAAATAAAATACTTGTGTTTGACCAATCTATATCAGAGAACACTTCAACTGTAGGGACTTATCCCTCGATCTAACCCAATTTGAGTTATTTCCAGTTCGAACAATCTCAATATCAGACTCAAGTATTCCACATACGACATAAACAGTCAGTATTGACACCTATGCCATGAACTGATGAAGAATGTGGGTCTAGCTCAATAGAAAAGCATAAATAAGTCAAAGGCACTTGTCCCTCACGAACTCAACAGTTGCTCAGTCAACCACTACTTACCACATTATTTGGAGAACGTACTTCAGCACGATAAAGAACTGCGGAGATGGCCTATATAAAGAAAAAGTTTCAGAAGAGACAAGGACAAGAAAATATATACGATAAATCACCAAGAAAGCTATATTTCTAGATTCTCAAATACCCAAACTTCTTATCTATAAGATCAAACATTTCTAGTTCGAGAGATCACTTGTAATAAGATATCTGCCTTAAACAATAAAAGTCGTTATTACAAAAACCCTCAACTCGAGGTCGTGGTTTTTTTTACCTATTCAGAGGTTTTTCATGTTAAATTACCTATGTCATTTCTTATTTTATATTTGTTTTTGTCACAGGAATATTGGTGTAAGAGCTCATTCTGAGCCATCTTAAGCTTATAGAATTAAGCCATTATATTTGGCGCCGTCTGTGAAAAAGAAAACATTTCTAAGATATCCTAAAGCATACATTCACACTACTACAAATTTTAATCATGGTCACTTCCAAACGACCAATAACCAGAATCCAGCTCGATCTTTCAGTTAAACCAGAATAACTTATAGAGCTACGGGCGAATCTCCACGCCGAAACAAAGAAGCACAATGAGCTCGAACGTCAGTTAACTCTTGACCAAGAGCTTCGTGAGAAGGAGCTCAAAACCGAATGACAAGCCTCATTTAACAGTGCTTAAATGACATGAAGACTAGATGACAACTATGCAGACTACATTACAAGTTCTGCAAGATACTCATCATGCTCTTTCAATAAGGGACCGCGATCAATTACCTGAAACCTCTCAAGTTTTTGTGCGGGAAAGGTTGGGACCTCGAGGAACCACCAGCAAAGCTATTTCCAGAAATATTCAACACGAACATCAACCTTCCATTCATTTGGGTGGTGAAGTTCAGTCCAAAATTAGCAGAAGTTACCGATTTTCCAAGCGACATGGGGGAGAATAGTTACCTCAACCTCGAAATTCTAGTACGTGATCATTTAAGTGAGAGTACCGGTACTCATGATCCTTAACCTCCTCGTTAAGCCACTCAATCGATACATCAATATGTTACACAGGGGCATATAGATCATCGTATCAAGGAGTTGATCAAAACACAAGTTTTGGGCACTACAGACGACCTTACCAAGTTATAAGTGAGTCCAATTTCCAAAGAACTATTCGATATAGAAATACCGAAAGGTTTCCATACTCCAAAAATTTGCAAATACAAGGGCACCAATCTAAAGGAGCATATTCAACAATACCGTGATTCATTGAGGTTGTATTCCAATCTAAATCACATCCTTTGCCGATTGTTCACAACAAGTCTTCATGAGGAACCGCTCTGGTGGTTCTACTCTTTACCTGAAGATTTCATACTCACATTCGATCAGCTACAGAAATAATTCATCTGGATGTATGCTCACAACAAAGACAAAGAGGAGAATTTATATTCCCTTATTAGCCTTAAACAGTCACACAGTGAGAAGCTCGAGGCTTTTGCAGAGAAGTTTTTAGAACTAGCGTGTAAAGTAGGCAATCTCGATCAGAAAACAGCTATTACTGCTTTTACCAACGCGCTCCAACTTGACTGCAAGGCCAAAAAGCATCTCTTCCTCAAAAAGCCTGTTGTAGTGGCGTATTTTCTGAAAGGAGAATCTTTGCTAATACTTATTCGTAAGGAGAAATGTAATAAAATGCTAAACAAACAAGATTTTACGTGGAAAACTCAGTAAAAACTGAGAAAAGCCACGACCTCAGGGAGGATTTTGATATAAAATCTAGTATATTGCTAGTTATTACAAGTTTTTAGGAGTGATAGTTGGGATTATGAAGTAAGGATAATAAAGTTACAGATTCTGGTCCTTTAAATCTATTATCGGCCTGTATTTATAGTAGATACATGCAGTTTCCTATTCTGGGGAGAGTGGGCAAACTTTACGGATCTCTAACAGCTCTTTCTTGACCAGGTACAGCGGCTACTTTTAGTAGGTCGATGACTTGAGGTATCTTCTTGAATATTTTTTGTCTTCGATCATGTATGGTTGTCTTCGACTATGCTTTGCTGACTTACTCTTATCAAATCTGTAGAATATGCTACTATAATTGCCCCATTATCAGCATAAGTACTTGTGGTTGTGTCGAGACGAAATTGGAAGCTGAAGAGGTTGCTAAATTTTATCACGAGTCGTCAGATTGTCATTTCTGAGGTTAAGGTGAACTGTATCTGGCCATCTCTTTTCCGATGAGCAATTAATGCGGTACATTAGACCTGGCAGATTCAAGCTGAGTATAAATAGACGGTCTCAAGGAGGGTGTTACGGCGGTAGATTATAAGGATGCCGCCCCAAATGTGGCATAACGCGTCGTTTGAGGATAAAGATGGTAAACAACCTGATGTAAAGCTCTGTCCCAAACCGGTTCTTAGTAATTCTTCAATTGATCCTGTTACAGTGTGGAGGATAGAAGGAGTTAAAGTTAGTGAATATATGCATGCGCGGGTTCCATTGGGGTCATTATGCAATATTAAAGGCAAGGAAGGGTATCAAATTGGGGGAGAAGGGGTTATTGTTCGTAGTAAAGGCAAGGATATATTGGCTGGTGGGCATCCAGGGATCTTGCCGAACGAAGGAGGCTTCCTACAATTTCTTGTTGCCTTACATCTATTAAGGCAGCTCTTAGAAGTTCAGTGACTTGAGATTCATTGAGTTTCTTAGGATATCGGTGTTCCTGGTGCCTAAAATAATGCCAGATTCTTGTGAAAAGATGCAATAATGTCATATCCTGGTAAAAACAAGTACAAAGCAATTAGTTCTTCAAGTTGAATGTAAAGATAGTAGTATAGTATTGATGTAATGTAATCGATGGAGATAGTTGTCGAATGTAATATGTAATCATTTTAAAAAAGCAAATAAAGTTATTTTTTGACTTTTATTGTGTATTAATTGTCGACTATATATTTGGAAATATAAAAGTCATCAATGGTTAAATGTCAAAGTAAGATGTTTAGAATAAATGTATGTTTGACTACAACTTGAATTGTATTTGACAGAGTGGGTCCAGGGACGGATTTCAATATTGATTGATTTGACTGTTAAAAATGTATAGTTCCAAGGTGAAATAAATGTGTTGTATTGACTTTGAATATGGAGGACTATACGTATCCTTTGGTGTTTAAAGTGAGAGTTGTTTTGGTTTGAAGAAATAGTGAAGACAAGTTCTCAGGTGAGTAATGAGGTATATAGTCGTGTTCAAGCAAAGTATTGGGAAATATGATCGGTACATCGGCTATCAGAATGCGAATATATACTTGGAAGATCCTGTGGAACCTAACTATGATGGAATGAGTGAGGCAGAGGTAAAGGATGTTGAGGAAGATTTTCAGTTTCAGTATCAATTACAATATTGGAGTCCGCCTGAACGTGTGAGTTACATTTGGACTCGTACAAAAAAGCTGATTAAAAGAAAAGATGATGCTGCAGCTAGGGCTTTGTAATGTAAATTTTTGGAAGAAATATATGTAATGGTTGAATTGTAGTTAAATGAAATGAGAATTGAATTTGATGTCAGATTGTAGTTGTCAATATTTTATGTTATGATTTTAATATCGAATAAATTTTGACTTGGTAAAATTGTGGAATTCACAAATGTGTTGCTCATTGTATTTGAAATTCGAATGAGTTTCGAATTTGAATGTGCGCTGAACTTTGCCTTAGATATAGGGATTTGTAGATAAAGTATATAATGAGAGTCGGTAATGTGAATAGTGATTCATGGTGAGGTGTATTCCTGTTGGGGATATTTTAAAGTACAAGGAAGACGATGTACATCGCTTGTGTGACAAGATAGATTATGCTTTGTGGAGTATGTATGTGTCAAAAGAAATTCTTCGAGATATGGAAGGTTTGGAGCAACAATGTAGGGATCAGATGGTTTTTAGAAGGCGTATAGTCAAAGACTTCAAGAAGAGATGCGTAAGACGTTATGATCGATTACTCGAACGGTGGCGAAGTGGGATGGTGAACAGTCGCGTGGGGTCTATAAATAGTTTAGAGGTGGGTGATTGTTCATATTTTGCAAACTCTAACAAAAAATTGTTCAGTGCGAATTTACTGTGCTCGTCACTTGGATCATTGCCAATAATTGGGAAGGAGGAGATTGTCGTGTTGATCGAAAGAGCAAAGCGGGCTAAAGAGAGGGATACGGAAGCAGTGCGTAAACAAGGTTAGTAGTTTTGATGTTTTGTGTTATTCTGTGATTGAATGTTTACTTAAATCTGTAGAATTAGGTATTGTTAAGGTATTTTGTAGATTGAATTTGAAGGAAAGTAGATGAATTGGTTGTTAGGGAAGATTTAACTACGTAAGGGTTTTATTTAGAAATTGCGATTGTGATCGCTGTAGGCTGATTTGTTGGTGGCAATGGAGTCTTAATGGTTAATAAAGGGATTGAGGTGCGAGAGATTCAGGTAATTGGTGGTGAGGAGTGGAGAGAGTATGGTTGTTAACATGGTGAGGACGGCACAACTGTAGGGAATCGTTGGGTTTCGGCGAGATTGTTGGGGATTTTTTCGTTGAAGTAGTTAGGATATGGCCGGAATTTGTGCCAGAGAAAATGATATCCGTATTTTGAATGAGAGTGTTTTGGTGGGAAACAGATGTAGTATCTTCGAGAGCTAGAGATATTCCTGTAACTCAACTAAAAATTATAATTAATATAGTAATCGATGTAATTTACTTAGCAAAGAAATAAATGAAATTTCATCACTGAATGTAGTAAGATGTAACTGTAAGTAACAATAGTATATCGAATTTATTTATATGAGAATGATGTGTTAGAGAGTAATCTTGACAACGTTTATGAATATGAACATATGAACCTATGAACATATATATGTATCTGATATGATAGATACTAACTATGGTAAAAATATGGAATCTGATTTACAGGTTCCTAAAAATGGCTGAAACAAATCAAATTGATGATAAAGAGATATATGAGAATCTCCAAGACATAGAGCCTCTGATGATTGATGTGTCTATCTGTGCGCAACAGCTGGGAAGTAGATATAGGGTGGGTTCGAGTAGTGTCGGTTTAGCTGGTGTCAACTAGTTTAGGGTGGTACCTAAGGTTATCGAGGTGTCTGACGAGGAGGCCACTAAAACAGATATGGATCATGAGCCATAGGTGAGTGATCGAGAAGGTAGTGGGGGTGGGGAGGAAAATGTGGATGAAGGTGAGGAGGCCTATTACGAATAGGGTCTTGAGGCGAAAGAAATTTTGAGGTTTAAGGTATTCCTGGAGATATTAGGCTAGAGGAGTACCAGTATGATATGATTAACCAGGAAATACCCTTGGATAGAGTTCTGGTTTATCGTGAACAAATTAAGAAAGGGTTAAAGCTTTCCCTCTGAACTGACCAGAAAAAGTTGATAAACTTCTTCGATGTAGCACCTGTTCAGTTCAATCTGAATGCATATGATCTATTTAGGGTATGTGGTGCAATAAATGGTCGACTCAAGGCCAATGGGGAGGAGTTGATAGCAGTCAATGATTTATGTGTGTACTATACACTGAAGATGAACCCAAAGAAACTAGATTATCATTACTTAGTGAGGTTTTTTAAAAGACCGTTGTTTTATGACATGGTGTCAACAGGAGGGCGATACAGCGACAAACGTTTACTTATCTCTGGGAACTATGAGTTGACATGAAGGACCCTAAGGAGCCCTTAAAGAGAAAGACCTTTTATCTAGGTTTGTGGTTAGGTAACTGAATTGTCGATGTTATAAGTGGTGATTGTTTGTGAATTTATTGTAACTGTATTGTTATGTATGTACAGCTTTGAAAGAGGTCGATAAGAACTCTGAAGTTAAAGAAGAGTTGTACAAGATCAGTAAATGATTCTTTGGTAAGATCGACAATCTAGTCATCGACAAAGATCGAATGAGCACCTTATTCCAAGAGGTCGGGTTAAAGAGATCAAGGACCAAAGGTGTTAAAGTTTTCGTCATCGATGGTAAGATGTTGCCGAAGAACAAGAGGGCTGCAGAGACTAGTCTGCCTTTGGAAAATTATGCCCTGGCTAGGTATAATACTGATACGGAGATAGATGCCATATTTGGAGAATCTATGGGAAAGTGTAAGAAGAAAAAGGTGGCGAGCCAAGCTGTTCCTCCGCTGCTTCCTCACAAGAGGACTACTTAACAGTCGACAATGGAGGAGGTAACTGGTACCATCAATCCAATTGTTGTGGTAGATGGGTGTCCTCTACGGGGTACGGGGAGTGTGCTCCCGAAGAAGAGAGGGAGTGGTGAGACGTCGAAGAATAAATTCATCGAAGAGTCTGAGATTGAAGTTCAGAGGATAATGGATTCGTATATGTCTGGGACAGATGCGCTAATGGTAGAGTTAGATGACTGTTTGGTAGGTACTGAGAGTTTGATTATATTTTTTGGCGAGGGCCAGCGAAATATGTCGAAGGTGAGAAATTTTACTGCTTTGCTTCGATTAAAAAAACTAGTAAGTCATTAAAATACTCAATTTATGAATGTAATACAGATCAAGAAGCTGCTGACGGAAGCCAAAGATCGTATTATTGTTAGCAGTGATCTGGAAAATCAAGTTCTGGTATATATAAATATAGAGAAAGATTTGGTTGAGGAGATGGATAGGCTGAATGCAGAGTTGAATGCCTACAAGCTGGAAGTAAAAAAGGAGAGGGATGTTGCGCATCGTGAAGCAAATAAATTTTGAAAAAAGAAAAATTGGAGGCCTTGGCGTTGTAGAGAGCAAATTTTGAGAAGAATGTAAGGGAGCAGGTTGCCGATGTGCGAGAGGCGATGGAGCTGGAGCAGGGCAAGGTTCTTGGCAAGGTTAGGGCTCAGTTGAATGCAGAGAAGTTGGAGAGATGTAAGGAAGTAAGGGCCCATTTTATAAGGCAGTATGCAGAGTTGGAGATGAGGAATTTTTTTTAAAAAGGGTTGGTAAAGTCTTGTGGTGTTGTCTTCGATAATTCAAGTTCAGAAGACGAAGTGTCGGAGACTCCCAAAGTTTGTGGTGAGACAAAAGTTGTCGAGAATGTGGTAATGATGGAAGCTAATGTCTCGCGTCCTGGGGAGCTAGCAAATGTTTCGGTACCCGAAGGTTTTTTGAATGTGGATGAAGTAATATCTTCTCCTGTAGTGTAAAAAATTTGTGTAAGCAGTATTATATGTGTGAAAGTATGTTAAAATGGTCGGTGAGACTAAAATAATTTTATGCATGTGGTATGTTGAATGATGGATATTTGTTTTGGAGAAAATGTTTTATGAAAACTTGTTGTGAATTATGCTAGGTAGCAAATTCGGCAAAATGATATTGTCGAATGTGATTGTAGATCGTATTAGATAAGGAAGCAACGCTTGTTGGTGTGATAAGTAACTGATGGCCATGAAATGGCAAGTAATGAGATTGAGTACTAGATGTGTATCCTTAGATGGGTATCTTGATTTAGATTCGAGAAAAATAAGAGTTGTTTATAGTTTGTTCGATAAGTAAGGAATGCGAAGTAGAATATCCTATATTCGTATAGTGTTCGCGTAAATTAAATGATAGTTTAGATGCATACTTATATAGTATGGATCGAGATCAATCAAAGATTGTTTACCGGTTGACATTTTGATGCATACGTATTAAGTATGGATCGAGGGCAAGTCAAGATAGTAATAATTGATAGATTGTCTGATGCATACGTGTTAAGTATAGATCGGGAACAAGTCAAGATAATAAAGAGGATTGATTGTCTGATGCATACTTGTTAAGTATGGTTCGAGATCAAGTCAAATTAGTAACGATAATTTATTGTCTGATGCATACTTATCAAGTATGGATCGAGATTAAATTAAATTAGTAACGATGATTGATTGTCTGATGCATACTTATCGAGTATGGATCGAGATCAAGTCAAATTAGTCACGATGATTGATTATCTGATGCATACTTATCAAGTATGGATCGAGATCAATTTAAATTAGTTACGATGATTGATTGTTTTATGCATACTTATCAAGTATGGATCGAGATCAAGTCAAATTAGTAACGATGATTAATTGTCTGATGCATACTTATCAAGTATGGATCGAGATCAAGTCAAATTAATAATGATGATTGATTGTCTGATGCATACTTATCAAGTATGAATCGAGATTAAATCAAATTAGTAACGATGATTGATTGTCTGATGCATACTTATCAAGTATGGATCGAGATGAAGTCAAAAAATAGTAATGAGGAAAGTGATAGTAAAGATTGTTTAGTTGAATTGATGAAAATGGTTATAATGTTTATCTGTAAAACTATTTCAGTTGAGCAGTATTCCACGGATATTCGAGCTGGATTTAATCTTCAGTCATCAGTCAGTAAGTTTCACTATCCGATTTATCGCAGATAATGTATGGTCATTCCCAGTTTTTTGATAACTTTCCAGAATTCTTAGGCCGAGTATTATCAAGGATCCGTCGAAGGACAAGATTTCCAATACCAAATTTCCTTTTTCAAACTTTTTTGTTGTAAGTTTTTTTTAATGTGTCATGGTATCGTCCCAAATTTGTAATGGCTTTGTCTTGGGTCTCTTGATCCAGTTGAGGTTGTAGATAAGACCGAGTTCATTATCTTCATCTTAGATTTTATTTCTGGTACTTGGTAGATCGAGGTCTGAAGGTATGACTGCTTCAGTACCGAAGGCCATCATGAGCAGAGTTCAGCCTGTTAAAACTCAAGGAGGTGTTCGGCAGGCCCACCTTCATTTCTTGTCGTCGAAACGCTTGCATAAACCTAATTTAATGCTTTGTTAATGGATTCAGCTTGTCCGTTACCTTGAGAATAGTATGGTATGGATATTGATAGCTGGATTTTGTAATTATAGAAGAAAGCAAGTATTTTTACGCTGTTGAATTTGTTGCTGTTATCGGAGCGTATAATTTGTAGGCAGCAAACCTGGTGATTATGTGCTCCCAAAGGAACTTGATGACCTCATTTTTATGGTATGACATAGAGGAACTGCTTCAACCCATTTTATGAAGTAATCAGTGACGACTAGGACGAATCTTCGGTTTCTCGATGCTGAATGGAAAGGTCCAATGATATCGATCCCCCATCCTTTGAACAGCCAGAGGACATTGCTAATATACAAGTTAAGGGCTGGACTTTTGATGTCTTGAGTGTGAATTTGGCATTTATAGCATTTACGCACAAATTCTTTACAATCTTATCTTATCTTGGGCCAGTATAGTCCTTGAGTGAATGCGCACTGGGCTAATGATCTTCCTGAAATGTGTGGGTCGCAGATACCTTCGTAAAGTTCTCTGATTTTGATATGAGCTTGTTTCTTAAAGATGCATTCGATAAGTGGTCCCCCTTCCTGTAATGCGATATAAGATGTTATCTTGGACTGTAAATCTGGGGAACTTGGCCAAAAGTGATCAGGTATGCATATAATAATCTTTTCCAGTCTTCAGGGTCTTCGTCTTCAGTAATGGTGATCTGTAATGTTGATAGTATATCGAGACTGGAATGCTCGATGATTTCAATTTCTAAAGATCTTTTATCACTGTCCCTCAGTATGGCAGCGATGTAAGCTAATGCGTCGGCATGCCGATTTTCATGTCGAGGTTAGTAAGAGATTGTTGTGCATTAGAATTTGTTCATCTTTTCTTCAACCAAGGCTGCATAATCAACCATTTTTCCTGTTGTGCAGAATGTCTTGCTGTAATGATTTGCTACGAGTAAAGAATTGATGTAGACTGCAAATTCTTCCACTCTTAGTGTGAGTGCGAGATCTAGACCGTGTAGGATTCTTCCATATTTGGTCTCATTATTGGTGGCATAGAAGTTTAGTTTGATAGCTTTCTCGATGCGATAATTGGAAGGTGTGATGAGGACGATACCAATCCCTGATCCTTATGGTTCAGCTGATCCGTCAGTAAAAAGTTGCCAACCTGAGCTTTTGGACCATGTGTCTGGTTCTGCTATTGAGTCATCTGTGAAGATTTTTTTGAGTTCTTCCCAATCGGGGTCTTCGACCTGAAAGTCTGCCAAAAAGTCAGCGACTGCTTGTCCCTTGACTGATATTCGAGGTTCGAAGGAGATGTCGTATTCGCTAAGGAAAATAAACCATTGCTGAATTCTTTGAGATTTTTCTTTTTTGGAGAGTACCAGTTTGAGGGGATACTTACTGATGATTTAATGGGATGAGCTTGAAAGTAAAGACGAAGCTCTTGAGAATTGTAGACCAAGGTGAGTAGCTGCTTTTCTGTCATTGTGTATCTTTTTATAGCATGCATAAATGTTTTATTGATGAGGTAGATCAGTTTTTCTACTCCTCTATCTTCTTGAATAAGGATGAAACTAATTGAGTCTTTAGTCGTAGATAAGTACATTATCAGTATTTTCCATCAACTGGAGTACTCATGATAGAAGGACACTCCAAGTATTGTTTTAGATCTTGGAAGGCTAACTCACATTCAAGAGTCCATATAATTTCGTTGTGTTGTTTCTTTGAAAGAGAAGTGGAATTGCCAAAAAGAAGGAGGTAAAGAAGTTTGTATTGATCAGATGACTTTGAGATGAATCTGTGAAGAGCGGCGATCTAGCCTGTAAAATTTTGGACATCTTTCTTTGTTCGCAGAGATGGCATCGCGATGAGCACTTTAATTTGCACAAGATCGATTTCGATTCCTCTTTTGCTGACCAAGTGTCCTAGGAATTTACCAGATACGACTCCAAATTGGCATTTCTCTAGGTTGAGTTTCATCTTGTATTTGCAAATGATATCGAAGATGGTTTGGAGGTTGCTAGAGTGATCTTCGCGTTTTAAACTTTTGTAGATCATATCGTCGATATAGACTTCCATAATTGTGCTGAGATGATCTTTGAGCATTTTAGTCACAAGCCTTTAGGCATTCTTTAGCCCAAAAGGCATCACTGTGTAATAGTAGTGACCTCTTTCGGTAATGAAAGTTGTTTTTTCCTGATCGTCCTCGACGCGTAGAACTTGGCTGTAGCTGAAGGCTGCATCCATCATAGAAAGGAATTTGTGCCCTGCGACGGAGTCGAGAAGTTACAGAATTAGTGGTAGTGGAAAACTTCCCTTGGGTGTAAACTTGTTGGGTTATGTAAAGTTAACACAAACCCTGATCGTTCCATTTTTCTTCGGCACTGCTACGATGTTAGAAACCCACTTTGGATACTTAGCTTCCCGAATAAATCCTACCCGAAGGAGTTTATCAATTTCTTCGTTCACTAAATCGCGGTGGCAGGGAACCCTGTATATTGAATGAACTTCGGCATATGAAAATTCTCTGGTATGGACATGACTTCGAGATGGGGGGAGATGGGGTTTGCCTCAATTATGTCAAACGCAGATCTTCGCCCTGGGATATCATAGTTTATGGCATAGATCCTGTTATTTAGGTTGCCCAAGGTGACAAACTGTAGCGGGCAAAATTGTAAGGTTGCGACTTGCGAAACAAAATATTCTTATCCTTCTGGTCCCAATCGATCCCTGATTGGTCTTTTTTTGGGTGGTGGGGGAGTCTGATGACGCGTGCATCAACATCCTTGAGTTATTGATGCTAAGGATGTTAAACCAAAATACTAAGAGGCCCTATTTGGATTCCTGGATATGGATCGTGAAATTCGTAACTCGTCTTCTCTTGGTTGATCATCACGCTGAATTGCTCTTGATCTATTATCGCTTCAGGCAAGTAGAGGTGACGTCTGGCGGCCAGTGAGTCAATCTTGTATCCTCCTCAGTCTTTCTATTTCTTTTTGATGTATTTGACTATGTTGATCTAAGGCTTTCCTTCATTCGTCTCTCTCTGTTTGAAGACCTTGAGCGTGGACACGCTGATCCTCCAATCTTTAGGTTTTTTCTATAGCTATTTGTTTATGAAGCTCGATTACTGCACCGTACAGGTTGGCCGTTCCTGGTATCAGATTAATTTCTTGGTCTCTCACGGTATTGGAATGGCTTCTCAGGTTCATGTTTGCCATCAGAAGGTTTTTAGATCAGTGGTGGTAAAGAAAAGTGTGATATTTCCCATAGACGACGCCAATTGTAGTGACGTATTTTTCGGAAGGAGAATCTTCGCTAATACTTATTCGTAAGGAGAAAAGCAATAAAAGGCTAAATGAAGAAGATTTTACGTCGAAAACTCAGTAAAAGCTGAGAAAAACCACGACCTTGGGGAGGATTTTGATGTAAAATCCAGTATATTGCTAGTTATTACAAGTTTTTTGGAGAGATAGTAGGGATTAGAAAGTAAGGATAGTAAAGTTACAGATTTTGGTCCTTTAATAATCTATTCTCTGCCTGTATTTATAGTAGATACAGGCAGTTTACAAAAAAATAAAAATAGTCCCCTATTCCGGTGGGAGTGGGCGAACTTCACGGATCTCTAACAGCTTTTTCTTGACCAAGCACAATAGCTACTTTTAGTAGGTCGAGGAATTGAGGTATCTTCTCGAATGCTATCTATCTTCGATCATGCATGGTTGTCTTCGACTACGCTTTGTTGGCTTACTCTTGTCGAATCTGGGAAATATGCTACTACAACTGCGACCTTAGAGGATATGATCACAAAGGTCAATGGTTATGTCGACCTGGAAAGGATGATGTCCGAGAGGCATAAATCTACTAAATCCGTCCTAACCACGAAAGATCTATCCACAAATCATAGTACTGAACCAAAGGAGGATCAGGGTAATCAAAAGTACTCCAAGGAAAATGTTGGCAACCCTCAGAAAGGCGGTTTACTACCCAAAGTTGTCCTCCCTTTGATGAATGTTCGAATCTCCACAATTTTTCCAATCCTCTCCAAGGATAAGCTATACCGTCCATCTCAACCATTGGAACCAATTAAGAACTTCTAGTACTGCATGCATCATAAGGTAAATCACCATTCTACTGACAACTGCTATACTTTACAAAGGTTGCTGGAGTTTACTTTAAAAAAGGGATGGATGTTCGAATACATTATAAACCTTGAATCATACAAGGATGGCAGCTATAAGAAGCAGCTTGAAGTCGCCCAGGTCAAAGATCAAGCTAAGGATAAACACTTCTGCCATATGTAACACAACAACATGATCGAAATCCATCAGATCACCAACTCTTGTCAATTCAAGTGCAAGAGACTATCAAAATGTTGCGATCTCACACTTCAAGATAAAGAAGCCAAACTTCTACTTGAGTTGAGTAATCGCCAGCTTAGGATCTCTTTTGAAGATAGCAACATTAGTCATGTAAAATTTCCATATCATGATGTATTAGTCATAATGCTCAAGATGAAGAAGTTTGTCATACACACAATAATAATCGATACTGGAAGCGGTATTGAGATTCTCTTTTATAGCACTATCGACCAAATAGGATTAGCCGATCAAGTTATTCCAAATGACACCGATATTAGTGGATTTATTGGTTTAAAAGAAGAGAGAGTAGACAAGATCACCTTGCCTATTACCGCAGGACCAACCACCATCAATGTCATCTCCTACGTGATCAACACCAAATCTCGTTATCTCAGGATTATGGGCCGCTGCTGGATTCACAACATGGAAAAAATTACTTCCACCTATCATGAAGTACTCCGCTTCAAACACAATGATGGTATCTATGAAATCAAGGCTAGTCAAAAGCTATCTCGAGCTTGCGAAAATACCTTCTCAGCCATTCTGGATACCCCCAACAGATACGCTGTATAACAATTACAGAGAGCTGATCACCTTGATGATTAACCTTCAACAAAAGGGCCTACAGAATACGTTGACATTGATGGACCTAGTAGAAGTACTTTTATCGGTACCAAGCTAGTCCAGTACGATAAGGATGTTTCATTCAGTTCTTACGACTAAATCGAGAGATTTTTGCGTGAACTTTTGAAGATATGCTCGGGGTCGATCCAGCCACGACATGTCACAAATTGGCCATCAACATCAACACCACAACGGTCAAATAGAAGCAACGATAACTATCACCTCACCTTCGAAATGAAGTTATCATGGAGATTAAAAAATTGATCAAAATTTGGATTCATTCGTGAAGTACAATATCCAGATTGGATATCCAACATCGTCGCCGTCCTAAAAAAGAATGGAAAAGTCTGAGTTTGTGGAGATTTCACAAATCTAAAAAAACACACTCCGAAGGACAGTTTCCCTCTTCCCAATATCTATCAAATCCTTGATTTTACAGTAGGTCACAAACTTCAATCTATGATGGACGCTGCTTCTGGATACAATCAGATTCCACTTTTGGAAGAAGATAAAGAAAATACCACTTTAATCACTAAAAGAGGACTTTATTACTACAAAGTCATGCCCTTCAGACTCAAAAATGCAGGCGTGACTTATCAATGATTGATGACTACTATGTTCAAAGTACATCTCGGGAAAATTATGGAAGTCTACATTGGTGATCTCTTATGCAATAGCATACAGTCATTCAACCATAATACAAATCTCAGCACAATATTTAACATTCTCCGATCTTACAGGATGCGACTCAATCCTGATAAGTATCAATTCGGAGTACATTTAGGCCAATTCCTCGGCCATCTCATCAGCAAGAAAGGGATTGAGACCGATCCAGATCAAATTCAGGCTCTCCTCAACATTCTATCTCCAAAGATGATAAAAAACATATAAAAACTTTCTGACAATATTGTAGCTATCAGCCAATTCGTTTCAAAATCATTAGATCACTGTCGTTGGTTGTTCCTACTATTACGCGGTTGTATCAAACGAGGAAAAGTTCAGCCAAGTACAGAGATCCAATGGACATCATAATGTAAGGCAACTTTTTAGGATCTTAAAACCTATTTGAGGAAGTCTCCCATAATAAGCACTCCGGTAGATAATGAGGAACTAATCATCTTCCTAGACGTTACAGATACTTCAATCAACTCGTTTCTCATTTGACTTGAAGGAAAAATTGAGAAACTAGTCTACCTCATCAACAAAACCATCACTTCAACAGAAACGAGGTATTCAAAAATCGAGAGACTTCTTCTAACTCTTGTTTACACTTGACATAAACTTAAGCATTACTTTCAAGCACACTCAGTTAAAGTCATGACGAACTACCCACTTCGATAATTTTTGTCCAAAAAAGAGAAATCTAGGAGAGTGTAACAATGGTCATTCAGTTTGGGAGAACATGATATCAAGTTCGAACAACGTCATTCCGAAAAGGGTCAGGCCATTGCTTATTTTCTTACGGATTTTCTATTGGAAGATCCCGAGTGGGATGAGCACGATCCTGATCTTACAGAAAAAAATTATAAAAGATCCACCCACCAAATCAATTGACGAGTAAGCTGAATAGATTACAAGAACCCACAGGGTCAGGAAAAGAGACTTCTTAAAGATAGATCAGCAGGACCCGCGGGGTCAGGAATTGGATTCGTATTGATTACTCCTTCCAATGACATAATTGAGAAATCAATCTGCTTAGATTTTGAAGCCTCCAACAATGTCACCAAATACGAAGCTCTCATTCATGAACTGGACATCGCACTAGAGCTCAACGTCCCAAAACTCTTAGTCTACACAAATTCACTACTCATCGCCCACCATTACTTTAAGCAATACAAGAAAAATGTTAAGATGATCGAATACGCAGCCCTTATTGCAGATAGGATTAGCAAGTTTGCGCAAGCAACTCTTAATTATCTTCCTCGAGGTAAAAATAGGTGCATCGATTCCTTAGCTTATCTAGCCGAGGTCTTGGGAACAGAAGCTCGATATCTCCAAATCGAAGTAATATCAACCTCCTGTAATGATCGCATTTCAGTATGCACTATCAACACTGTGGTCGATAAAGGGGAATACGATGATTGGCGAAAGTTCTTCTTTGCCTACCTTGGTACCAGCAGTGAATGCAAAGGACCCCTTCCAGAAGATCCAAAGGAGCACTAACAGCTAGTCAATAACTCAAAGTGCTACACAAATCAAAACGGTTTTCTATATCGTCGTTCAGTCATGAGGCCTTACCTCAAGTACATCTCCAGAAAGAAAGTAGATGAAATGCTTTGAGATTTACATGAAGGAATTTGTGGCTCCCATGTCGCAGGTCGATCACTCGCACACAAAGCAATTGTACAAGGAGTATTTTGGCCAGGTATGTGCAAGTAAGCAGAAGAGTACTCACGCAAATATGATACATGTCAATGACATGGACAAATGATACGCGCCCCAACGCTCGAACTACATGCAAGCAAATCGATCTTGTCGGTGAATTTCCTAATTCTCTAAGTAATCGCCGATACCTATTCATAGCTACAAATTATTTTACAAAATAGGTATAAGCAGTTCTACTCTGTCAAACTTGAGAAGAAGAGGTCATATCTTTTATCTGGGAACATATCATTACTTAGTTTGGATGCCCCTATCTAATTTACATTGATAATGGGCTATAATTCGTTGGAGAAAAAGTTGCAGCTTTCCTTAACAAGCACAATATCATCCACTTACTATCCAACCCCTACTACCCTCAAAGCAATGGCCAAACCGAAATCACAAAAAAACCCATCATGGATGAACTTAAGAAAAGGCTTCACTCACAGAAAAAAGGAAACGGGGTACGTGAGCTTCCTCATATCTTATGAGCATACAGTACCACTCTACGTCAATCAACTAGCTACACCCCATTCCTCATCACCTATGGGACTGAAATCATCATTCCAATAAAATACCATCATCCAGTCAAAGATTACGAGCTAACTGATGAAGAAAATGAGTTCGAATTGGCCTACAACCTCAATTGGATTGATGAGACTAGGGAATGTGCCATTGCTAACCTAGGTCGATATTAGCATATGTTGGCCAGTTCGTACAATAGACGAGTCAGAAACCGTACTTTTCAAATCGACGATCTCATCCTCCGTAAAATCTCTCAACACAGAAAATAGCCACTTGCCGGGAAACTAGTAGAAAATTGGGAGGGTTTATTCCTTATCACTGGTCTCAATATCCTGAGATTATATTACCTCTTGACCGAGGAGGGAGTTCATATCTCAAAAACTTGGAACATTAGGTGACTAAAATGGTACTATCGTTAAGTCCATCACTACTCTATTTTTCCATTCCAAAAGTGAGATTTTCATCTTCATACAATGTACATCCTTTTTTATTCAATGAAAACTTCCAAGTTTTTTCCCATTCGACTCTCTACTTACGTAGATAATACATAGATTAAAGCAAAGGTAATACTAACTTTCAGTCGACCTCTATTCTGATTAAAGCAAAGGTAAAACTTGCTTTGATTGACTCTATTATACTCTGCGATTAAAACAAAGGTAATACTAGTTTTTAATCAAGGAACTCCACCAGACATAAGATAAAGCAAAGGTAAAACTAGCTTTCATCTTTCAATATGGCTGCGACATTTATACTTTGCGATTAAAATAAAGGTAATACTAGTTTTCAATTAAGGAACTCTACCAGACATAAGATATAGCAAAGGTAAAACTAACTTTCATCTCTTAATATGGATACGACATTTATACTCTCTGATTAAAACAAAGGTAATACTAGTTTTCAATCAAGGAACTCTACCAGACATAAGATAAAGCAAAGGTAAAACTAGATTTCATCTCTCAATATGGCTGCGACATTTATACTCCGCGATTAAAATAAAGGTCATACTAGTTTTCAATCAAGAAACTTTACCAGACATAAGATAGAACAAAGGTAAAACTAGCTTTCATCTCTCAATATGGCTGCGATATTTATACCCTGCGATTAAAACAAAGGTAATACTAGTTTTCAATTAAGAAACTCTACCAGACATAAGATAAAACAAAGGTAAAACTAGCTTTCATCTCTTAATATGGCTGTGACATTTATACTCTGCGATTAAAATGAATGTCATACTAGTTTTCAATCAAGGAACTCTACCAGACATAAGATAAGGCAAAGGTAAAACTAACTTTTAACTCATAATATGTCTGCGACAGATACTTTTTCAAGTTACACATACACTACAAAGGATCATTTTCTGATGTTAGGAGGTCAGTTATGTTTTCCCCTACAACAGGAGGACGACCACCCATAAATTATTGAGCTTGAGCAGCCACAGTGACCCTACATTGCTCTACCAATTTAGTAGGTCAAGAACTAAACTCTATTTTTATGGAGTACATACAGTTTCCTCGATCTATATCAGCTCTGCAAATACATCCTCTATCCGACAAATAGTCGTACAAGGTATCTCTCTCTAACTCAAGTTTTTTTTACCTCCTCAACAAAATAGGCGATCATTGCCATTAACATCTCTAAGCGCGATGCCTCCGGCACGACCATCTAAGAAAATTCTCTATTACCGTTTAAAGGTGCTTTTTCAACCTCTTGTACGTGCTTCTTGCCATTCCATTTGACTACATGCGCGAGATATAAATTTGATGTTCTTACTCGCCTTCTTATCAGCTGATTCAGCCTGTTTCATCACCCTCATTTCTGCCACCTAAGCACGAAGTTCCTCAAGCTCCCGATTAAAATCTTCTCCAGCAGGAGATTTCTTTAACAGTTTATCATTTTTCTTTATCAAGATCTCCTTACCTCTGATAACCCGCTCTAATTCTTATTCTCTGGAAAAAACAGCGTCCAACTTATTTTGGCACTCCTTTGACCGTTCATTTCCTTTTTGCACATGACCTTGAGTTCGAGCCACATTTCTCTCTAGATCTCTTATTCGAGCTGATAGGCTAATTATATCCCCTTGAACAATGGAGACCATGACATCACCTTTATTATTTCTCGAGCGCTCTCTAGCCTCGGCATTTTTAGTACGTGAATTGGCCTAGGCCAAATCGGTCTTCAACTGTGCCACACTCTCATACAGCTTATCACATTTCCTTTGCACAAACCGAAACTACATATCTTTAGTAGGTAAAGCTACAGCTAACTGCTCAACCACCATTTTAGAGTGAGATAGATCATCTCGAGCTCTCTTCAACTCGCTATCTTTCTCAAATATTTTCTTCTTTGATTGTTTCAGTTCTCCCCTAGTATTCCCTAAATTAGCTCGAGTCTGCTCTTGTTCATTTATTTTGTTGGTTATTTGGTCCTTAAGACTAGCAACAAAATTGCATAACTCTTTCTCTGACGTCTCTATTGCTTGTTTACGGTATCGAGCCATGTCGGCCTCGTTACTCCTTATCATCAAGGCATTATTCAGGCTTTTGAGCTTCGCTGCCTTTTCTTTCGCCTTCGCGAGTTTTTTTTTACCTTTACTAATTTTAGCATCCTTCTCATCGATCATCTGAGTAAGGTTGTCAACGGTTTGAGTTGCCTCAGCGAACTTGAAATGTACCTTTACATGTTGATCTTCCCTATCATCATTCACCTCTCTCATTCTATCAAACTCTGCCGCAAATTCTTGGTTGCATTGATGTGTCACATCTTACGAGCTGACTCCAATTCGGCCTACACATCACAGATACAATATATCAAGTTCGATTCAGAACACTCACTCAATACATACAACTTACTTCTAATTAAATTTACATTTTTTGACATCTACTGTATGAAACTACTAATAAACTTAAGGTCGAAGTATGATCTCAATTTGATGAACAATAACATATACTCCCAATTTCAAGGTACACATTCTCTATATTCGAACTTTTTTAATACTTTGATATTTTCTGTACACAATTGAGTGTCATTGCCCCTAAACTGTTAACAAGTTTCTCGTCTGTCTCTATACTTTAATTTTTAGTTTGTAGCTCTAAAGCAATGAAGCATACAAGTCAAATATTTCTTGTTATTTTCTAACTTGTAGTTCCTCTTGCGAAGATAACAGGGACGATGAGGCGTCTTTCTCCTTAGCGAGCTCATTCTCTAAATCTTTTATTTTGAGGCCCATTTCCTTAAGTTCCTACAATAAGGTTTACAAGAACATCTTAGACTATAAAAGTATATCCAACAAATAAAATTCCATCAGATTACAACATTCCAAACCCTTCATAATCATACAATAATAGAGTCAACATTCAACTCTACCTTCTCGTTCCCTTCCTCGGGACGCTCATTGTCATCCCCTTGGTTGTCTCGCACCATTTGGGGAGAGACACCATCTAACCCGTCCACATTTCCAACAACATCATCTTCTGCCTCATGATCCTCCTCCTCCTCAACATAGGCATCCACCATAATGTCGTTCACCTTAGTTTTTGAGTATCCTTTTTTTAGGAGGTGGCGCCCAAGACTATCACGCTGGATTACCACCTCCCCCACATTTTTTCCCGCCTCCGTTATCAGTTCGTTGATCTTCGACTTTTGAGAAGCCTTCAGGGCCTCCAGCCACTTCCCCTCCTTAGCCATGTAAACTTTCAGTCGAGCTACCTTCTTCTTGAGCTCGACCTTCCCCTTCTCAATCTCAACATTCTCCTCCTCCACTCCGAGGCAGATCCCCTTCATCTGACGGGCGACCTACAAAAATACAATAATTATCGACCATATGGTTAGCTCGAATCATCATACAAAATTTAGCATATATTAAAATCATCAAACTTACTATTTTACTCATTTACTCCTCACTATTGCGAGCTACAAGCTTCGCCCTATCCTCCACTACTTTTAACTCATCTTCTTCACCGAGTTGATCCTCTGAGGTATTTACCCCAGTCAGTTGGGAAGGAGGGTCAACCCTCTCTTTTTTGCACCTCCTTCGACCTCACCACCTTCTGTGGTTCCAGAGGCCGAACCACGCTTCAGCATCCTCTTCTTTGGAACTGCCCGAGCTAGCTTTCTCAATGTAGTGGACTCTGGCATATCTGCAAAGTCCACTCCAGAGGCCTTGGGCAAGGCTACTTGCCTCTCCCCATCGGCTCCCCTCTTCTTGTTGCTACCAACACCCGTCATTAGCCTTGTTGTTTGAGACTTTTGAACTTTCTTGGAACGGCTGTTAGCACGTTTCTTTCTGTTGATGCCAAGTTCTTTTAAAATAGCCTCGAGCTCTATCCCTTCATGAGCAACAATATCTTACAAAGTCTCCTTCCACGTTACCTTCGATTGAGGACCTGACAATCAATAACACATTATCATAACAAAGTAACATATAATTTCAACATTTCAATATTATAAATTATACATTGTTATACTTACTTTGTTTCATAGTTCTACAAAGAAGTTCCATGAGTTCTTCATCATCACTCTGAAGGCAGTCATTCTTCACCCATATCACATTATTATTCCACATTCGACCTGCTGAATTCAGATCGAAGAAAAGAGGTCGAGTCGAACTTACAAAAAAGTATGCCCCTCCACTTACAAAAAAGTTTTTTACCCCATAAAACTGTAAGACATCTTCAGGAGATATCCTCCTCTCAACCTCATCCTCCTCCCACAACTTATTCAAAAATTTACTGACATTTATTACCTCCCACATGTTCCTATTCAACTGAACATGACATGCCCCAATAATGTTCATAATCCCTTTCGCAAGGTTGCTAAGGGGCAAACTCAACCCATACTCCAATTGAGACAGGTAGTACAAAAAACCCCCTCCCAAGTCACCCTGTACATTTCCATCATAATACTCTAAAAAGATCGATTTGTCTAAACCCCTTTCTAGTTTATCCTTCTCCAAATTAGCCAATAGAAAGAAGTGCTCCTCCCTAGATCTTACAATATAACTCCTAAAATACCTACCGACATGTTCTATAAAATTACCCCCATCTTCCGCCTACAGAAGATTTGGCTTTACAAAACTCTCTAAACACATCATAATTCGAAGGATAGGATACTAATTTTCCATCAAAATCTAGAAATTTAACAACTCCTACTTCATCCTCCCTATCATATATTATATTCTCAGACTCTATCGATCGACTAGAGGTCGACGCTTCATTAACAGATGAAGTCTCCATATCAATTACAACTCCACAGATGAGGATTGATCATACACAACACTCCTCACGATTCGACCTACATACAGGTCCAGGTATTCCGTCATTATCTTTACATATACATTACCCACATACATATATTTTCATATCTCATTTTTGCAAATATATCAAGCAGATATTTATAGATTATTATAAATAGTAATTTTTTAGATTTACATACCACAAAAAAAGATTTTCAGCAGAAACACATTCAAAGTATCACAAATCATCTACTAACCTTCTATGTCGGAATATGAATATGACACAACACCAAATGCTTTCCTCACAACGCTGCTGTATAACCACTTTCATAACTCAGTCTCTACAACTCTCTCTCACTTTGATTGTTGATTACTCTCGATTAATTTCTCACAAAATTCTCTGCTATTTTTTTCCTCTTTCACTGCTCTTTAAGTTTTTAGAAGTTGAGAAACATTTGAATGAGGAAGATGAAACATTATTTGTTTTTCTCTTTAACTGTTGGCAGTTATTGGGCCTCACACGAGCCACCATCGGTTTTGAAACCAAGGCATCCCTTCCACAATTAATGTCAAGAGTCTTGCACCTTTTTGGTGAAGACACCTTCTATCATTGCTTTTTTCCCTATATTTTAATATATTTTTATCTCTCTTTTCTAAATCTCCCTTTGACCTCCCCACACCCATGATGACTCAACACTTATACGCAATTGAACTTTTCCTACTTTTTTACCATAGACAAAATCAAAAGCAGTATATTTTTTCTATTTTTTGCTTCTTCTACTTATAGAAATACTGATGTCATTTCCAAAGCTCTCAATATTTCAAAAATATTTAAATTCATTTTTCACAACAATCACAAATAACATTCGAAAAAATAGAGGGCATATTCAAACTTCTTCCTCATTACATTTCTTTAACAATTATTCAAACTTGTATAATTACATATAAGTATACCGCCCTATACTACATTCACTTCATTCTTATTACATTCTCATTACAATTCACTCCCTCACATATAATTACACTTGAAATATCCCAAATGTCCTGGAGTGCCTTACCTGATCAGTTAATCTTCAACAATCCTCACATCTTCCAACTCGATCTCTTCTTTAACAATTACTCTCACTGCCTCATTTCAAGCTAAAGACTCCATAATCACTTCCTAGAATAACTCCTCATAGAAGCGACGTCCGTACTCAAGTTTCCTACCCATCCAGTCTAAGCCTTCAAACTGACACTCGGTCAGTGGTAAGTTAACATCATAGTCTAACAAGCCAAAAACCTGCTTCCGTACTTCAGCTATCTCTATCGCCAACCTCCCCACAGTGGCATAACAAATTCTCTCAGATCGAGTTCACACCATTTCTATTATCTTCCACTTGTTTAAAGCTTATTTCCCCTATTAATGCAATTTTCTAAATTGCTTCAGATCCTCCACAATTTGTAATTATATTTTGTTCTTTCACAACAGAAACCTTGGTATCTTGAGAAAAGTTATTTGAACTTATCTCTCCCTATCGATCTCAGTCAATTCGGCTTATTCCGTATCGAGCTTATTCTTTCCAAATCCAATATTTCAGAATGACCTCTATGAGCTCGAATTTCTAGTTCTTGTATATTCTAAAACTTCTACAGTTATCTCTCTCCCCCAATAAATTGCCCAGATCGAAAATCAATCCTTACACATATTTTATGTTACAAACATATTTTTACAGCTTGATTACTATAACAGATTTTAAAATTTCTATCTCATACATTTGTCCTATATTCGTAAATCTTCAAATTATTAATAGCTCAATTTCAAGATTTATTCTATATATCAACACAGAGTTTGAATAACCAAATTTTATTATGCTCGAATATAAATTACAGGTACTTTACAAATAACAACTCTTTCAAGTACTCTGAAATTTTGCACTTTACAGATAACAAGTTTTTTAGGTGCTTTACAAATAATAAGTTTTTTAGGTACTCCAAAACAATAAATCATTCTGTTCATCTGACTTCAGTAATGTTTTACTCAAAGAATCTTCTGAAGCAAAGTAGGCATTGGAAGTCACCAGATGTCCTTCTCCCTTCATACCATCTTACTCTGACCAGAAACTGGGTTTGGAGGAAGTCTGGATATGAAAGGAAAAGACTTCTTGCTTGAACTAACTCTTCAAATAGATGGTCTTCTCAAAGCCAAGAAACGATGATGGTACAGAAGTAGACATCCATTCTCCATCTCCCTTCTCCACTACCACCGTCGCCTCCTCTATAACCACCACCACTGCAGAATTGGTAGAGATGATAAGGGCCCAACCTTAGAATCCAATCCTACGCAAGACATCGGTGCAACTGACCCATAGTTACACTAACCCCTGCATCTGTCTCCTCAACCTTGTCTTCCGCAAGGATGTGGAGAGAACTCTAATGTTGCTCGCCTGTTAAGACAACATAATAAAATCTCCACATACAGTAAAAATCTTTCTCAGCTTCAACCGCTTATTCTTCTGACATTTCCTGATACGTTGGTGGAATGGGAATAGGGGTGGGCATCTCCAAGGATTGATCTATAAAATATCTCAACTTCAACTTCTGTATCTCAACATAAACTCTTTCTTTGTAAACCATTCTCCGGGTCTTTACCATCATCAATAAGACTTTTAGAGAATTTTGGAACAAACAGCGTACTTTGCCACAATCCTCAAAATAAGTACTATTTATATAACCCTTATATTTAATGTGCAAGTACGTTTCCCAAGCATCATCATTCAAAATAGATGAAACCCTTAAAACCCCAAGCGTCGCGTACATCAATATTCCCATCATTATTCAATGCACAAGCATCCCCCCATAAAAATATACATTTTCTATACAATCAAATCCAAATCAATACTTCCTTCATATTCAAAACCCGTATACCCATATACCCTCAAATTCCTTATTAACCAAAGCCACTTGTGACTTCGGTTGCGAGGAGGTGATTGTACGGACCTATCCCTCGATCTAACCCAATTTATACTCTTTCCAGTTTGAACTATCTTTATATCAGACTTACGCATTCCACATGTGACATAACAGTCAGCATTGACACCTACACCATGAATTTATGAAGAACGTGGGTCGAGCTCAGCAAAAAAACATGAACAAGTCAAAGACATCTGTCTCTCACGAACTTAATAGTTGCTCAGTCAACCGTCACTTACCACATTGTTCGGAGAACGTGCTTCAACACGATAAAGAACTTCGGAGAGAGCCTATATAAAGAAAAAGTTCCAGAATAGACAAAGACCAGAAAAAATATACGATAAATCACCAAGAAAACTGCATTTTCTAGATTCTCAAATACCCAAACTTCTTAACTACAAGATCAAACATTTCTCGTTCGAGAGATCACTTGTAATAAGATATCAGCCTCAAGCAATAAAAGTCACTATTAAAAAAACCCTCAACTCGAGGTCGTGGTTTTTTACCTATTGAGAGGTTTTCCAGACTAAATCACATGTGTCATTTTTTATTTCATATTAGTTTTTATCACAGGAACATTGGTGTAAGAGCTAATTCCGAGCTATCTCGAGTTTATGGAATTAGGTTGTTATATTTATTATCTCATACAGTACTCTTCTACTATCTCTATCATTTTTGTACATCATTTTTATACTAATAAAATACTTGTGTTTGATTAACCTATATTACAATACTTTTCTACTATCTCATGCAAGTATTTCTATTATATATACAGACCACGTCTACAATATCACATATCACCAATGGGTTCACCCCATCCTATAATTACAGGTCGTTTATTGCTTAGAACAATTTAATCTTTTATTACATTATAGATCGTTTATTGGTTCATCCAATTCGATCTTCTAATACATTAAAGATCTTTTATTGTTTTAGATAATTCGATCTTCTATTACAGTACAGGTCGACTATTGGTTCCTCAATTAGGCTAACAGATTACAGGCTTATAAAACCATAATTGATTCATTAAAGGTCAATACAAATACATACAGATCACTAATTCTACTATTAGTCAAATTTTTTTATAATAGGACCTTCACATTCTATGTCAAGTGATCTAATAACAAGTATTTTACTTTTACAATAGTACCAACGCCACCTTAATCACTAAGATCACTCAGTGCATCGCCATGCAAACTTTTACCATGCTCTAGAGGATGCCGATACATCAGATCTGGCACCCTCGCAACAATAATTTGTCTTCCTTCATCGCATTTGTTTTTAGTAAGAATGCCAAGTTTCGACATAATGCGTTCTAGGTATTCAGTTAGCACTAACTGCAGGTCACACTTCACACCATTTGTGATTATGTTGTCACGAATCGTATCTCTTTCTTTTTCCAGTTTCTTGAACTCAGCCATAAAAAAGGTAAGTACTGCCACCATTTCTTTATCATGCACTTCATTCGCCTCAACCTTAACCTTGTCAGGCATAACGAGCTATGCAATCTTTCCTTTTGCCCCATCCAGCAAACTTACTAAATTTTGATAGCGTGCCTCCATCACCTACTTTTTCTCCATAAAAGCTTTATTTCGTGCTTCCATCACTGTCATGAACTCATCTATTTGTCCCAACATAAGCATCAATTCCTCCATAATGAACTGACTGTAGAGCCTCTCATCAACCTCTATGTTAAGATTTCGTTGCGCTGTCATAAGATTTGCCTCTAATGTGTCCTTCAAACTAGTCATCTCTCCAATTTCCATTTGATACTCTAAAACATTTAACTCCAACACTTGAACCGCATCCTCTAAGTCCCATATCTTAACCCAATGCTTCTTTGATAACTCACTATATTTATTGTTAACTTACTCCAACTTTTTTCCCCTAATAATAGCAGCATGGCACATTCCTTTAAACTATGAGTATGCTCATCTGCCTCCCTCACAGCAGCTCGTGCACTAACTATTTTTGCCTCCTATTTGGTTACTCGTTCCGAGACATCACTTATACGACATTGAGCTTTTTTAATTTCAAAATTTCTTATTCTCACAACTTCATTTAATTCCCCCACTTTTTCCCGTACAATGGCTAGTTCAGCTTCTTTACTTTCTAATTGTCCCGTCAAACGACCCACCATACCTTGTTCTTCAATAACCTTCACCTCCATTTTTACATTTAACTCAGCAGTATTTTTCAATGCTTCACGATGAAAGTTTAAATCAGCATTCAATTTTTTGTTCAAAATGCGTAACACTTCGCACTTACTTTGAACCTCTGCCAGTTCCACCTACATTAATAGTTAACTTTCACATACATAACATGTTGTACATCATAATAGTTTACATATTACAATTCACAATTCACAATTTTACTACAATTACGTATGATCGATATTGCGGCAATAAAATACTTGTCTATGTTCGATCTACACCTCTATTCATATCTATCACAAACAAAACTGATTTATTTATCAAAATATTGTACAGATATCTAATGCATATGCAAGTATTGAACAACATAAATACTTTACTTTCGCTCCGTCGAACTACGAGAGGGCTACCCCTATCTCTCGATCTTCTTGCACATCCAAAGGTGTTATAAAGGTCACCACTTCCTGCTGGTGCTTCTTTCACCGTGACCGAGGTATCAAGCTCTCGACCTCCTCCTTGTCCACTTCTAACAAATTTTTTGATGGTATAGGAGCTGGATTTTCAACACCTTTTTCCTCATCATCCTCCGTAAACCACATGTTTCAGATTTTTCATTTTCTACATTAAAGTCTTTCCCACAATCCATCACATACTTCTTATATTCATTCTCTTCCCTCGCCAACTCCCCGTCATAAAATTCTATTACACTCTCTATACGGTGTTCATGGTCCATTTGGGTTATGACCTTTGCTCGCGATGGATACAAATGCTCATTCAATTGCATATGCGCTATGTACAGATGCTTACACATTTTCTTCTGTAATACACGCAACGCTTTCAAATCATCTTCTACCTTCTACACTAAGTTTTCTAAGATCTTCTCTAATCATCATGCTCATTCAAACTCCTTAAGTCTTTTTCAGGAACATATTCTTACACGACACCATAAATAATCAGATGTGAACATTGCACCAAAAAATATGATAATAATAGCAAGAGTGTCTTACAAACCCCAAATAATAAGATATGAAACCTGTTGTCAACTGCAATTATCAAATACTTTAAGATGCCATAGAAAAATGATATAGTAGCAAGAAAGTGTGAGGAAAAACCATATAATTTGAAATTAGCTCATTTAGAGAGTGGGGCTGGACAAGATGTTATCATTGGATTTATGTGTAGGGTTATAACAAGAGAAGAGTACATTGAAGGATCATATTTTGATTAGCAGAAATGCAGAATCATTAAAGGCCTAACTTTCTCTTTTAGGGATTTATCATATTTATTCCCTTTAGCATTTTCCCGGAGCCTATACGTTTACATGGCACATGGGGTAATGAGATGAAAACCCTTTATCGTGAATTATGATGTCTATACTAACATATACTAACATTGTACTCGATAAGGTAACTACTGGCCAACATCTATATACCTATGTATCAACATGTGATGCCCTCTGTACTAACCTATATATCTAATTATTATTGAAAAATAACAGTTTATGAAAGTGAACTATATAATTGATCACGAATTAGAAATTTGGTAAAGGAAAACAAGGAATTATAGAGATAAATGGTTTAACTCACAATCATGGATAGGCCAGAGCTAACAATCTTTCTTTTGTGGTTTTTTTTCTCCAAATCTTCTTGAAACAAAGTTAGGGTAAATGTAGAGAGAGAAAAAAAAAATTAGGGCAAATGGAGAGAAAGGCACCATTGGGGAAAATTCAAATCTGAGAATAGTGAATCAACAACTTGTTGACAAACCTAAATAGATTGAGAAACCTTGATCAATTGATAAACCCATCGTCACCACAAACCCAAATCGATTGAAAAAAATGCAAATTGATTGATGGAAAATCGACAAGGAATATATCGGAGAGGGAACCAATGGAATCAGTTGGGAGTATTTGTCGCTCTCGCACTTTGCAACTCGAAGAAACTAAAGACTATAAAACCAAGACAAGTAGGAAATATAATATTACCACGGGCAATATATTTATTTGCCACAGTAAACATGTGTGATAAAGTTACCATAAATAATGTCTGTGGCAAATAAAAAATCAGACTGTGAAAAATTTATGATTTTGGTGTAGTGATTAATGGATTAATGCAAAAAAGTTATAAATCAAAGAAATCAATTTACTACTTTTACGCCTTTCGTGATTACTGCAAGACGGGCAAAACCATTGTGCATTCCTCACAGTACGAAAGAAAGCATTTCCTGCAGTAGATCAGATGACACAATAATTATTGTGCGTTTTGGTAAGTTATTGAAGAAATCAAGAGTTTGGGGCCTGAATTATTCTCCTTTAAGGGTTTATGGGGAAAGAGAATGAGATAAGAGAGAGGTTATCTCACAGAGATGATGGACACTCGGAGAGAAGATAGGTGTTGAGATCGTGGAGAGATTTTTAGTAGAATTAGTTTTTTTTAAACAATTGTGGGTTGTATTCTAGATTAGCAGTTTTAATTGGGTAAATACCGAGAAACGACAGTGTCTACAATTGAAATTACTACGTTTTCTTGACTAGGACAAGAGTCGTATTTTTGAAGACAGAAATAAGACTAAGAAAATAACAAACGATGGGGGTTGTAAAATTACGACTGGTAATGGAAGTCGTATTCTTCAACCAGAAAACAATACAGTAGCAAGTCGTAAATTACTATCCAAAAAGGTCGGTAATTACATGTTTTCAGATAGTGATTTTTTTTTCTCTCCCACGCTTTCTCTTTCTTGTTCTATCTTTCTCTCTCTCTTGGCATCATCTATTCTAGTTTTCACAGAGTGTTCTTCGGTTGAATCGAGACGTTCACATCTCGAACCCAACAACCTCCTTTGTATTTTGAGAGAAAAGTTTCATTTTCATCCCACTGTGTTCTCGTGGTTCATGCCGGAAGGGAGGAAAAATCTCTTAAATGACAATGATTCATTGTGCATTGGAGTTTTCGTATCATTCAATTCGTTAAGTTTTCCCCTAATGTTCCAACAAATAATACGAGTAGTTGTTTTGTGAGTTATCCATGCCATCGCGTTTCCCCTGAAAACCTAATAAAAAAATTTACAGGTTGAGTATAGCAAGATTATGAGCTTGGTTATCCACACCGGGGTTGTCAGAATGATCTTGTGATAACATTAACATAATAATAGTTTTAAGTTAACTAATGGGGTGATTTTGACTTAAGTCATGATTTTTATACAAATATTAGTCTTAAATTCTACTGTTTAACAAAAAAGAAGTTAGTCATTGATTTGCAGTTTGACCGAGTTCAAATCTAGTGGTTGTTTCGCAAAGACTAAAATACCATAATGTTCAACACTTGCAAATCACGTAAGATGCTCTTTAAAAATTAAAATTGTTGACACATGTCATTCATCCGTCGGTTCTAAACCAAACTTAAAAATAGGATTGTGTGATTAGTGCACGGTAAGTATCTCGAGGTTGCAATTTATTATTTGATTTTTTTAAAAATTTAAAATAAAAAGGGCAAAATTATTTTTAATATTTATTGATTTGGGTCAACTGTAGGTCAAACTGCAAATCGAGGAATAAGATTTATTATTTATTATTATTTTTTGCTAAACAGAGAGACTTAAGGTATAAAAATCATGACTTAAGTTAAAAAAAAATAAAAAAATCTTAAATTATTAGTAATCTTTCACTAATAACACCCCCAACCCAACAATAATACAAGTGAGTTTCACCCGAGGCCCCAGGGTAGTAGTTGAATAATGAAGCGAACAAAAGGAGGCAACAACGGCGCTGTGTCTGTCCTTTCCCGATAAGCCCGCTGCATTTTCTCTCTCAACTTGGGAACTCTGTCTACTACATACATGGAACAACGTGC
This sequence comes from Kingdonia uniflora, assembly GCA_014058105.1. Classification (NCBI taxonomy): domain Eukaryota; kingdom Viridiplantae; phylum Streptophyta; class Magnoliopsida; order Ranunculales; family Circaeasteraceae; genus Kingdonia; species Kingdonia uniflora. Next base: position 101,084 of record JACGCM010000724.1, read on the forward strand.
TCTATCTTCCGTCCCCTCAATTTTCGGATAAAACCTCACTCCTCTCCTCCCCATTCCCACTCATTTACTCATCTCTCCTCCAAACCCTAATTTCAACCTCAATTCTCCCCTATAAACAAGCCCTAATTTCAACCCCAAACTTTGAGCACCTGTACCAGCTAGTACTGAAACACAGCTCATCCACTCATCACTTTTACTAAGTACAAGAGAGAGAGAGAGAGAGCAATGAAATGAGAGCAGGGAAACAATGGAGGTGGACGAGATACAAGCGTGTAAGATATCAAGAATAAACAGCAACAAAAGAACTGGGAAACAACAACAGTATCAAATTGAAGACGTCGATGATGAAGTACTGCAGCGACCCTCAGCTTTGGATCATCGACACAGCACTTGGCCAACGTCTAGGATTTTTAGGGTTTCGAGAGCTTCAGGAGGTAAAGATAGACACAGTAAGGTATTAACAGCTAAAGGACCTAGAGATCGGAGAGTTCGTCTATCGGTTTCTACGGCTATTCAGTTTTACGATATTCAAGACCGGCTTGGGTTTGATCAGCCTAGTAAAGCTATTGAATGGCTTATAAAAGCCGCTGCGGAGTCCATTACTGAGCTTCCTCCTCTACCCCCGCTTAACTTCCCTGATTTTGAGCTTCAGTTAGGCGAACATAAACGTAGGTTCGACTTATCTGAGTTACAGCAGCATCAACAGCAACAACATAGCAGTAACTCAGAGACGAGTAAAGGGTACTCCTCCACAACGGGTGCAGGGGCATTGTCGTTAAACCGATCTGAAATCAGAGTGAAAGCTAGGGAGAGAGCAAGGGAAAGAACTTCAAAAGATTCGTCATTGGTATCGGATGCGACACATTCACATCACCCTAGTGCTTCCTTTACTGATCTGTTAAATTGTGTTGGGAGTCTTGGGACTACTACTAGTACTAGTAGTAGTAGCCTACATTTTGTTCCCAAACAAACTAGGCATTATCTACCTCCAACTGCCTCAATGGATTACTTCTCGCCCAGCTTATTTGGTGGTGTTCATTCTGTCACTACTGATCATCATCATCAACAACATCAAGAGATGACACCTTACTCGTTTATGCGAGAACATTTAGTTCCTCCGGAATCCGGGAGCGATTATTTTGACGCCTTTTCTCCCGGGTTCAATAGGGGGGCCCTTCAGTCCAATTCTCAGTCACAATATAGGTATGGATCAAACTCATCTGGGTCGGAGCAGTTTGCGGCTGGGTTCGATGATCATCACCGCTTGCATTCTGATGATATCAAAGGCAAAGGGAAGGACTGATGGGAATGCTTCTTCACTACTCATGGTATGAAATTTTTACTCATATTTTGATTTTCTGATTAAAATTTGAAATTCTTGTATTGGGTATATATTTTATGATTACTTTGATTTTGGCTGAACGTGTTTTCTTGAAATTATCAATACCAAAAAGGCAAGACGTATCTTAAATATAGAGATATCTTTTGCATTGTCTTGTCTGATTTCTGCATTGATTGTTATAGAGCGGCTGCTTGTCGGATTGTTTCTTTGTTTTGACTGGGTCCTTAAGTTTCTAGGGTTTTACTGTTTAGGCCTTATCCTAATCATTAATTTAAGGAACCATTTCATTGCATTATTCCCCAAAATTGTGGTTGATTTTGAGTTTAGTTATAGATTCTCAAACTAAGAGCATCTCCAGCAGAGTGTAAGTTTTCTAGGTTTAAATCAACCTAGATATAGTTGAACCACCTTTTTAGTTTTAACGTAGTGTGTAAGTTCGGGTGTTAAGTGAAGAGAACCTAGACTGACTGTGTCTAGCTTTATGTTTGTCGAGTCGTGAGGGATTTGATTTACATTGTTTTGGATTATTATTTCAGAAGATAATGTGCGGCGAATTGCGTAAACAAAATGAGGCTTTAGGTTTCACGTCATTTGTGGAACGTCTCAAGCAATATTAGTAGTGGAAACATCAAAGTTTGATTATAGTAGACTTCAAAATGGTATCTTAAATTAAGTTTGAATGCGGATAAAGCTTAACCTAGTTGGGGGTATTTCAGGAGTTCTAAACGGCTAGAAGAATAGGAAGTTAGTGATATAAAGGTTGTTAAACTAAATAACTTCAATGAGGGGAAGAGTATGGAGAAACTATGAACCCAAAACATAAGTTATAACTTATAAAAGAGGGGATGCAATCGCGGATTTGCACAATCAAGTCATTTATGAATGCAATCACCATAAATACTTGCAAGTGTATAAATGTCTGCCAATCAATAGCTGCACTATCTGTGAATGTGAGTAATGCAATTATGGTGAGGGGGAGTAATCCAGTGGTATGTTGCATGTGGTTTATTACATCCCCGCAAAACTTATGGGCGTAGGCTGTTGCTACAAAGTTTTTGAAAGCGAGTTCTTATGGTAAAAATATCTGCCACTTTGCTCTTGCAATTTTATTGTGAACCACCTCCCGAGTCATACGTTATATGCACTCATGAAAGAGTGAATTGCCTCTCGAGTCATACGTAATATGCACGCATGAAAGAGTGAGTTGGAGACAAGGGCGATGGTGTTAATATTGTCCCACCAAATGGAGGAGTTCGAAAATGGGGGTGAAGATATTCGATAAAAGAATGCCGCGGTAGTTTGTGTAAGTTGACGGTATTCTGACTCATGCATCAGATACTGTCACTTGCCTTTTCACACGACATGCAAAATGGTATTAAACACAGGATAAACACGATACCCACCAATTGATTGTCTCTCATTTTGACATCCAGCATAGTTGGCATCACTATATTCTTCCAAGCGTAAAGATCCTGGTTGAAAGAGTGATCCATGGTCCAACATTCCTTTCAGATAACAATGTATATATTTTACCGCAGTCTAGTGAGTAGTGATTCGTTTGTAACTTTATAAATATATAGATATATAGGCATACTTCATTGACGACATAAGCTAAGTCCAGATGGGAGAGGGTCAAGTACTCTAAAGCCTGACCACACTTATATACTTCGTTGGATCTGGAAGTGGATCACCTTCATAAAGACATAGCTTTGAGTTATTCATTTTAGTGGAATGAAGAAGATCAAAAGTGTATTTGGTTCAACCAACTAAGACGTAACCCGTGTACATGTAGCCTACAATCAGCTTCAAGACCAAGGAAGTAGGGGAGTTGTCTCACGTCTGAGATCCTTTATTATTCATGCCTAAGCTCAACTCACATTAAGTCAACTAGTTACAATGGTGTCGCAAAGTTCTATTTAAGAGAATTCTTAAACTCTTTCAAAATTGGACTCCGAACCATACTACTACTGTACAGACTAAGTGAAAATACGAAAATGAATAAAAGTCTAAATAATTAAAGATTAACTTCAAGAGGAATTTTCAAGGGTAGAATGGCATGGAGAGACTAATTCACAATACGAAGAGAGAAACCCTAGTTAGCAGAAAAGTACGAAGAACGCCAAATTGGTTGGGAAAAATAAGAGATTCAATTGCTTAAACGAAGTAATTACAATGAAAATACTCTAAACCCTAAGCTTCTTCCTTAGAACTCTTCTATTGAATTAACATAGATCTAACAATGGCTAGCCTTGTCCCTTTAATAAGTCCTAGTTACAAAATATGACAAATATGCCCTTAAACGCCTAAAGAGAAAGGTTGAATCGCACCTTTGTTCAAACAGAATAAGTTTCTGTTCGAATAAAAAAAATGTATTCAAATAGATTAAATTTAATCTATTCGAATGAAACACAGGCCGAAATGTATTCGAACAGAAAACAAATCTGTTCGAATATAATTGTAATCAAATCATCCCGAGATCTTCCTGGATCATAGCTCCCCCCTTTAGGAGCCTTGAGCTCATGCTCAAGCTAGAACTGGAGATGTGGGAATGCGGCGATGCCCAATTCCGTGCTGTACCACTTCGACTTACTAGGTAGTTGACCCTTCTTTTGCATATAAGGCGGCAAATCCAATTCATACTCACATATGTCTTGCCTTGCAACAACTTTTGGCGAAACACACTACGTCCTTTGATCATCATATTCTGTAATATACACTGATGGAACAAAATGCTCTATCTGCATAGAAACCAACATAGCAGAAGTAGTTGGTAATGGGGGTCGAGATAACCTATCAGCCATTTTGTTGTCCACTCTCTTCTTATACTGCATAATCAAGGGAAATTGTTGGAGATATGACATCCCCTTCATCCGGCGAGCTTGCTGTAGCTTGGACTGTGTAGCTAAAAATTGGAACGGTTTGTGATCAGTATGTACCACAACCTCCTCTTGCAACATCCCCATGTCGGTTGGCTGCTTATAAGACGCTGTCATAGTAGACAATACTCTAGTCGACGTACCCTCCTGATTCGGTCGAACCAATAACACAAACTTGCCGCTCGCATTAACCAACTGCTTCACCCGAGTCGCCGTTACTAAATTAGACGTAGTGACATGCTCCTTACAAGCATTGATATGGAACTCCTTTCCCTCCTTTACAAGACAATACTTGCGAGCTCTACGGTAATGAATCGCATCTCGGTCCCAAAGATAAGGGCTACCCAAGATGACCTTACATCCAAAGGAACCACCTCACATGTCACCTCGTCAATAAATCTTTTAGTGATCGCAAACTTGAAAATACACTGCTTCGTGATCATCAAATCCGCATCTTTCTGAATCCACCCTAAACCATACGACTTAGGATGAGTTGTAGTCGTCAAACCCATCTTCTTCAACAACGTTTCATAAATCAAATTTTTTTGACTACCAGGATCCACAATGGCCTCGACTAAACTCTGCTTCACATGAATACTGACATGAAAAAGTTCTTCCCGACTTTCCTCCTCGGTAGTCCAATTCTGCTGAAACATAAGTATAAGCTTAGGATTCGGTTTATCTAAATTTGGAAGGTTAACAACCTCTGTGGCTAGTAAATATCTCTCTTTCTTGCTCTTCTCCTCATTCGGCCTAAGCTTCGGGTGAAGTTTTCAATAATAATCGAAAATATGCCCACTCACCTTACAATGATTGCAATAATACTCCTTGGACGATGATCCCTCTTCTTTGGCCTCTCCCTTATGCTCATTTTTCCAACTAGACTTGTACCCCGACTTGATCTTGTCGTCTTTCTTTGTCACTCTTCAAGTACTTGCCTTCAATAGCAATTGCCTTCACGGTAGCGTTCTCGATATTGGTAACAGTAAAGAGCTTCAACTTTCTCCTAATGGACTTCAACAAACCTCTCGTGTACTTTATGAACACCTCATACTCGTCCACATTAATGTCCAAAACCAAAGCTTGGTTATGAAATGCTGTAGTGTACTCATGTACGGATTGCTCAAACTGTTGGCGCAAATTGTGCCATTTATACCATCTATCTTGCTCATACCCAATCGGATAAAAATACTTTCGCACTAAAACCTTGAATTCTTTTCAACCTAAACTTTTTACATTGTGGCGTTTCCGATAAGATTTTTACCACGTGAGCGCATGACTAGCGAATTTCAACGTAGCAAAACATATTTGCTGAGCATTGGAGTATTTATAAACGGAAAAATAAGTTTTTAACCTATCTAACAAATTATCCAATTTCTCGGCATCAATTGAACCGTCGAATACTGGAATTTCAATCTTAAAATTAATACGAAGATTACGTATAGGATTCGATGACTTACCAATACCCGATCGCTCTTTGTCGGATTCGGCATCACTAAAATCACTATCGATCTTCGCGAAATCGTCGTCTCCATCCACCTCCTTAACCCCTTTCTTCCTCGAGTGACCTCGCCAATGAGAGCGGTCTCGCCGTGTTGTCGAAGCGGAAGCCTTCGCGAGGTTCGTGAGATGCAACTGTTCTACCAACTCCCCTACAGTAGAAGTTAGGTCAGAAACTGTCGTTTCCAAAATCGTGAGTCGATTGTCGGAATCGCCTATCTCCAAGTCGTCCTTCGAATTAGGTTTGCGATGGATTATGAACGGACTCACTAGCTTCTCCTTCGTTTGCTTAAGGCGGTCACGTGTAGAGACCATAAACCACAATCAACCCCCGAAGATCGTAACTGGAAAACTGATACCACTTAATCCACAATACGAAGAGAAAAACCCTAGTTAGCAAAAAAATATGAAAAACGCCAAATTGGTTAGGAAAAATAATAGATTCAATTGCTTAAACGAAATAATTACAATGAAAATACTTTAAACCCTAAGCTTCTTCCTTAGAACTCTTCTATTGAACTAACATATATCTAACAATGCCTAGCCTTGCCTCTTTAATAAGGGTTACAAGTCCTAGTTACAAAATAGGATAAATATGCCCTTAAACGCCTAAAGAGAAAGGCTGAATCGCGCCTTTGTTCGAACATAATGAGTTTCTGTTCGAATAAAAAAAATGTAGTCGAATAGATTAAATTTAATCTATTCGAATAAAACACCTCAGGCCGAAATGTATTCGAACAAAAAATAAATATGTTTGAATATAATTGTCATCAAATCATCCCGAGATCCTCCTGGATCAGAGACATATCCTCTTGAGATGCATGTCAACTATGTGTCTCGCATCACATGTATGTTAATCAAATTATGAATCACATTCCTAAACCAATGAGTTATTAACCCACGCTCATAAAAGTGAACAACGAGAGTGAACCCCCATAAATATAGGTGGTACCCTTGACGTATTTACATGGAGATTGAACATGCATGAGGAGCTATAAAGTTGATTGCTTACGAGGACATCACACAAGTTTACTACAGAATGTAAACTCCTTTTTTTGAGTGTGTGTATGGCCACTCATCCTTTTAGGAAGCCTCCAAGGGCTCTCTTTCTGTACCTTTATTGTTTTTTGTTGGTGTTTAGGCTGTCCTGTCCTTGCTTGTAAGGGTTAGAAGTCTGTCCCTGCCTTTGTTGTTCCTATTTTTCTTTATACATTCATGGGCTTTTTTTCTCAGCTTACCTTGAAAAAAAGAACTTAATGCACCAAACAAGTTGTTCACACACCTTCCCAAATACATTTTCATCCACAAAATTTTCTGCTTAACCAACTAAAATACAACTCTTCAATTGTCTTAATGTGTAGCGTAAGACTCACCATAGTTACCACTAAAATTTCAAAACTAGATGCAAGAATTGACTTGGTTCTAGTATAACTTGCTATGAAACCTATTTGTTGTCTCAACGACTTAATTAAATTGTACATAAACTTCTTTGGCTTGTCCACATAAGTAATCTCCTACAACCCAAAAGATCAAAATGTTATTAGCCTGTGTTCAAAATCTGCATTAACAAAAAATAAGTTAAGGAGATTAGAAAGAGATTAAAACACTTATCGGGATATGATCAAGTCTAGTGTATGCATACTATCTCCTTAAGACAGATTCACCCTTGCCTTTGTGCTTTGCAAGATAATCGGCCATTCTCTCCCATGATACAATGATTAGACACGGGTAGAAGAAAACACTCCAATCGAACCTAGATTGTGACTACTATTTTCTGGATGAAAAAGACTCAAAGAAGTTGTTAAACCGATACAGAACAATAGAAACAAAGTCGGGTTATATAGAGTATTGATGCCTCTTCACATCTTAAGACACATTAAGTTGGTGTCTCTTCACCAAAGGTCACACCATAAGTTAATGTTTCTTCACTAAATGTTACACCTTAAGACACACCTAAAGTTGTGTTTGTTGGAGACAACTCAATTCATATCTCAAACCCAAAAACAAATAAAAGACGAAGTATTTGTGTTAAAAACTACGTTTGTGGAAACTATATTACTCTCAGTTAAAACTAAGATCTCCCAATTGCATAAAATAAAGGTAAAAAGACAGGGTTTATGAGATTTACCTCAAACTCTACATATCTTTCTAAGGCTAAGCCTTTCTCTCTGCCAAAACCAACCTCATAATAAAGTAAGCTTAGGCTCTCTTTTATAGGAGAAGCGACCTAGCCTAAATAGAAGCCCTAATACCAATCTAATTAGGAAACTAGTTCTATTATTCAAGAAATTAAATTAAATAGAAATAACTAAATAAAAAGATGCGTACGCCACGTACGAGACGTGCTTCTTGTGGCCGTGGATATGACCACGATTCCTATCAACTTACCCCGTCTAAGAAGAGTTCGTGAGTTCGACCATGAACTCTGGCGAGAAAATCTGCAAGTCATCAATATAAAACCAAAAATGCATTCCGAAAGAAGCGGAAAGACGACCATGACATTTGCCATAACTCGCTATTATACCCAATGGATTGGGTAACGTATCATCTTGGCAACTTATACTGCTTCGTTGTTTTACCAACTGCGGACACTAAACGTTGTACTTGAATTCGCCAAAATGTCGGACCCACGAAGTTGAAAGAACGAACCAGAAACTCTATCCAATAAGGGTCAACACACGAAACTATTTTTGGTACACCCGTGTGCAAAAAATTGCTCCCTCCTGGTTCCCAAATATGTCCTTGCATATTGCCAAACCTAATTGCCCTCTTTGCAATCATTTTGCGAATTAGCTCCCCCCCTCCATTGACTCTTCTCTGTCAGTCACCCTCATAACTTGAGTGCCCTCCGCGACGCTCCCCGTCTTACCCGCAGGTGTGGTAAAGGATCTGTCGCGATCCCCTTTTAAGGCATCACCCCCGTGCCTTCTGAATCCGCTATCGGCCCCGTAGGAATTCGCGATTCCCTTACGGTAATTGTGCCTACCCCTCCATTTGGAATCTATTCGGTGCCCAAGAGGCCTTGCGGCGTACCCGAGTCGCTGTTGTGGGCCCATGGTCCCTATCTCTCGCTATTCCCATGACCCAAATCGTTTGGTGTTGTAATTTGTTACAGAGGCATGTCCGTTTCACTCAAAGGCATGTCATGTCCCGTGCTTGCTTCCCGCTGCACCCTGTCCCGTGCCTTGACCGTGTTTTGGCTTGTCCGTGCCCTGCATGCCTTGCTCTTGCTGCATGCCCGCGTCATTTCCAAATCATTAGTCTCTCTCATTGCATGTAATTAATCCCTCTCCGGTCGTTCGCTGAATTCTAGGCAAGGCTTTTGGATTGGGGTTGATCTTCTTTGGTTGGGCTTCCTGATAATTGGAATCATTGATCGTGTGAATCTTTCGTAACAATATCGCAACCTCCTCGTCGGACTTTAACCGAAAACTCTTCGACACGTCTCCGTTTTTCCCACCTACAAGATCAATCGCACGGTGAACTTCTCTCTCTGTCGTCTCTTCGTGGTATTTTATCTCCAAGCTATCTCCATCAAATTTATTCGAATCCTCTGTCACAACTCCCGCCTCAATCTCATTAGAGTTCTCATGCATCTCCAATGCCTCCCTTGTCAGATCTTTTTTTAAACATAAAAGCATTTGCAATCCATGATGATTTGGAATCTATACTCCATTGGCTTCTCTCCAATGAAGTATGTATTTGTCCTTTTCTAATCTCTATTCTATCCAATTTTCTATGTAGTCTTTTACTTCGCAGTCTTTCCACCCGAACTTGTCCCACAATTCTTCTAAATATTCTTGGCTTAACATTTGTTGTAGCAAAAATCACTGTATCAACGCACAACGCACATATCACTGTAACAGATACCAAAATTATTGTAGGAATCAATAAAAAAATTCCCCTGCAAAATCTTGCTAGCTCTGGCCAAGTTGTTAAAAACTACGTTTGCGGAAGCTAATTTACTCTCAATTATAACTAAGATCTCTTAATTGCATAAAATAAATGCCAAAAGACTTATGGTTTATAAGATTTACCCCAAACTCTACATATCTCTCTAGGGCTAAGCTTTTCTCTCTCCCAAAACCAATCTCTTAATAAACGAAGTTTAGGCTTTCTTTTATAGGAGAAAAGGTCTAGCACAAATAGAAACCCTAATACCAATCTAATTAGGAAACTAGTCTTATTATTCAAGGAATTAAATAAAATAGAAATAACTAAATAAAAAGGTGCGCATGCGATGTGCGAGACATGCTACTCGACGACCACAATTCCTATCAGTTTGTGACCTAACAACTCACACACATGATTACAATTCATAAGTAATCTCTTACCTACAATCTAGAGTTGTGCATCCCACATACCCAATGTGGTACAAAATAAAACATTTTGATATTAACCATTCAAACTAAGGAGAAAACCACAAGGTTTTTTCCAATACAAAATATATTCACATCTCACCAAACCATGTTGGGGAACCAAAACCGAGCTTTGATTAAAAACCTGGAGTCTTACAAATTTAAATTTAAGAGTAATTTGGGGCTGCCAAAGACTTATGAGCATTCAATAGGGACGAAGGCTACTTAGAAACTCATTTTGACCTTTGATGTTGGATGTGATGTGGGGCCTAGGGTCACAACATGAGTTATGTAATGTAGGAGAGAACAACTGGCGTAGTTATGTGTTGGATACTTAAAGAAATTATAGATTTTCTTAATAAGAGTGCAATTGCAGGTCAGGTACAAAGTTTCAGATTTCAGTGACTTGCATGTACATGGTGTAAAGTGGATTCAGAGAGGTTGCTCTCATAGTTAAAAGGTCTGGTTGGGATTCAGCAGACTGCATATATCGCGCTAACTGGAATGTCAAATGAAGGGTGCCATGTTTCTTGTGTTATGGCAATATGCCAATATTGTTATACTGGTCCATATTGTTGCACCGGGGTGCTCAATGTAAACAAGATTCACTTCAAGAGAGCTAGCTTAAGACATGTCTGTAAGGTTTAATTTTTATAGAAAACGAAGACATGGGACTCACGTGATTTTTTAATAGTCGCCGACCTAGTATGCTGATTTTTTAATAGTCGCCGACCTAGTATGCAGGCTGCATTATCAATTTGACGAGTTTTTCTCGGGGTTAAAGCTACTAAGTTGTTACAAAAATTTAGGTGGTTCTAATAGGGTTATTATCGGGTGGAGAGAATGTTAGTTGGGAATAATAAGGTTGGCTCCGTCCAGTCCACACGTTTGGTGCAACAAGTGGAGACACATGGAATTATCAAAGTCTGAATTTGTCGGAGAACTTGGTAAGTGGCGGAGGTTGTTGGATATTTGTCTACTTTTTCTGTGAGGGGAAGAGGGGCTGAAGAAAGAAAACAGAAAAATGTGACCAGATGAGGTTCTAATGCACCATGGTGAGTTTGCATCAACCTTTTTAATGCTGAAAATGGCAGATTAGGGGGGGTTTGAATGCACCTGTGGCAAGTTGGATTAACCAACGCCTATGAACTTGCAACAGTTTTGGTTTATTTGAGTACATGAGGGATCTTGGGGATGGATGGCTTAGCACGGTATTGGATGCTAAGATTTGTTCTTAGACCAAGATATACCCTAAGGCCTTGAGTGGGAATGACACTCCAAGGAGATTTGCTTGAGACATCTAAAGAAAGTGGGTCTGGAGAGAGAGGGTGGATTTAGAGCAAGGTGGATCTAGGTATTTGGTAGGGAGAACCATGTTAAAGGAACTTGTATGTTTTGCATTCCCTTGGGCTTGGTTTGTGTCCATCATTTACCATGGTTTTGGGATGGGGCATCCTTCCTCAACAAGGAGGTTGATATATATAATTTTATTTTTGTGTCTAGTTTAGTTTATGTTTTACTTATCAATACCAAAAAGTCAAACTTTCTAGTTCATTGGCAAAGTGTTTAAAGCAGTTTGTTGGGATATAGCGGAAATTTTAATATCCATACTGCACTGTTACAAACTATGTAGTATAGGGATTGATATTTCGGTGCTTCTGCAAGTCGACGTCCAGATTGTAGGAGCTAGGTTGGTTCACTTTAGTGTTACCTTGGAGTCTTCTGATATCTGAATGGACTATGATTGTATTCTGTTTGTACTCGAACTTTGGTTGACATGCTTTCATCATTGTTTAAGATCTTGCCAAGTTGTTTGATTGAGGCCCAGAAGTAGGCTGGCCATTCTTGATTCCGCTGAAATGAGTATGTTGCACACATTTCTGTTGGACTGTTTAATCACCGAGTCCGGATCCTCCCCACCGTGGTGGAGAGAATCCATCTCTACTACTTCACTAGTTTAGTGGACACGTGTCTAATCTTGTCATTTCCCTTGACTCTCTTTTCCAAATTTAATTATTATATATTAAAAATAAAAATAGAGTAAAAAATCTACTCTTCTTCCATCTCTCTGGCATGAAAACTAAGAGTCGAATATTTCAAATCTGGGTTAGGCACTAATTAGAATGTTATAATTCTTTCAAAATCTTTAAGAACACAAACATCGTAAACCCATTGATCATATTGGATTGGGAGTCGATCTCCTATAAAATTTTGAACCTTTGTTTAATGGCTACTTAACATGAAAGAGTTGACATTGGACAAGGATTTATAGTCTAGACAGAGGGAGAGAGTTATAAAAAAAGAAGAAAAAAAGTTGTATTGAAAGTTTAATGGTGATTGAATTGAATTCAACTCTCCCTCTACTTTACTTGGATTTGTGTTCATCTGGGTATCTAAACCTTGAACAACCCTCTGTTAGATCAGTAAAGTTGGATTGCTTCAATCTTCTGGATTTTAGCTTTTTAAGACTTTGGGTTTGGATTTTGAGTTTTTTTTTGTTGTTGGAGTTTTAAATTTTAATTCCACAACACATTGAGAGCCTTCAAATTCATTTAGAGAATTCAATAATGTAAGTGGATGTTGAAACTTTTATGATTTTGAACCTATTAAACCTTCAAACTTATGCAATAGTACGTGTAAATTCAGCCCCCTTTTCGCATCTTCAAACCTCCATTTCCACATCCAACACTCGCTATCATATTGACGAGTAACTTGCTCACAAATAGATCGCCAAACGAAGCTTCGATTTTTGAAATTTGAGCATGAAGTAGGGTTTGATGATGTTGATTTTTACTGTTTCTATTTTTGTTATTTAATATAATTTTTTTAATATAAAAACCAAAAAAAGATATCGATGGAGAGAGAGAGTTAACGTAAAGTAACTAGAGTTTAGGGGAGGACGTGGATGGACACGTGTCTACTAAATTAACAAAGGAGTAGAGTTGTATAGGATCCAAACTCTTAATCACCTTTAGACCATAGTTTCTTTGCACAAGTGCGTCATGATCTGGTCACTGCATTTATTGGATGAGAAAACTCTTTAACACGTAGTACTGCCAAGCAATTATGAACATGGTGGTCTTTTTTTCTTCAAACACTTTCTTGCCGTTTTAGAGCCATCTTCTATGATGTCTTTGAAAGGTGGTCTTGTTTTATCATTTTTCTTGTCCGACGACGCGAAGGTGTGAGTAAACACTTAAAATTAAAAGAACTCGCCCTATCCCCTTATGGTAGGGCTGTCAATGGATTGGATATAATCCAAAATTTGATTTCTTTTTAGGATATGGATGTCATTTTTTCTAATCCGAACCCGATCCGATCCGAATAAAGAGTATCCGAAATAATTTCGGATTAGATTTGGATGGTGCCTAGTCCAATCCGATAAATATCGGATCCAAAGTTATATACCGATATGTTAATATTTTTTCAATTTGTAATGTTCTATAACAATTAGAAATATATTATATACAATGAGAAAACAAATTCTAACACAGCTTTGTGGCTAAGTGGTACTTATGGGTTCAAGCCTTTGCATTCACATTTTTATTCATCAAATAAAATTATGGTCGAATCGGATTTCGGATTCGGACCTCCGAAAATAGTTCATGAGTGGATCGGATTCGGATTTAACCATAGAAATTTCGAATTGGATTGGATCAGATCGGATATGGATGTTACTTACAAAGTTTCAGATCAGATCGGATTCGGATTGTAGCAAATCCGGTCCGGATCCGATCCATTGACATCCCTACCTTTTGGGTGAATTGAATTTTACATTGCCATTTTTTCTTATATTGACTCGTTAGTCATTATTGAGATGTTATAAAGAATGTTTATCTATCAAATAGATCCGAGCGCTAAATTCTATTTGTAAGGCGATAATTCATGCAATTATCACCTGGTCTTCTAAGCTATGTCCGAAAACTACTCACCTGACTAAATGCCATTGTCTAAGAAATTATCCCTGCTAACCTTGTGTAGTTCAAGTTTTGCCTCATTTTTTCTTACTATAGTACTTGTTTTTCTTGCTACAATACCTACACAAAACTCAAGCTTTTTAGCCTTTTACTGGTACCTTACAATACAGATTCATGCTTATACTAGAATATATGTTCTCCCGCCGCCGTGTTATTCTATTTATAGATGTTTTGGAATTAAAGACTGCTATAGGATATTGTGATACAGTAAATTATCCCCTCCTTTTCTGCATTATTTATATGTTTTTTCGATAACATCTGCAATATCTTTGAACTCTATTATCCAATTTGATGCAGGTAAGTGAAAATGACAAGTTCAGCCAGTCGTAGCAAAAGAAAGGAATCATCTTCCCTACCGTTCTTGTATATCAATATTTTTTGTCATATGCTTCTTAAACTGTTCCAGATCCTTCATCGGCTATTTAGTCAGTCTGCTAGCTCTTTGTTGGCATATGGTTTATATGTTTTCTACCATTATTTGTGTTTTGATGCGACCCACAATCTATTTATTATCTCTTTGTTGTTGAACAGTATGCTTTTGTTCCCATTATGGTTTTATTCTGTGTTTTTCATTATATATCAGGGTTTGTTCAAGTAAATTTTACACTGTTGCTTAGACGAGGAAATGTTCTCCCAACCAGTTTACTAGGATAGTTCCTCCCAAAGAATTATTCTAGAATTATACAAATATTGTGAACTGCAGGATACTACATTGAATGATACATTAATATAATGTGATGTGCATTCAAACAGCATTTTATAACTTCTCTAGTGAGATTATTAAAACGAAGCTTCTTTTTTTAGGAGCATGAGGTTCTCCGGGGGTTTTGTCCATCCAAAATACAAGAGTTTTCTGGGTTCATTTTTCACCAAGGTCTCTTATCGAAAGTATCGAAGCAGTACTGCTTGGGTACTGATTATTGAGCCCTTGAACTATAGATATTAAGCACTGAAGTATTTTTGGTAGCTTGGAATTGTTAGAGCATCTATTATATATCATATATGAAGGGCAAAACATAACAAATTTGTGACATTAGACTCTCTATGTAAAAGCCAAATATGCTTAAAGTCATCTTGAGTAGTCATATTTGATTACCTTTTGGTAGCCAAAGCCAAAACTTAAGTGGAGGAGACCTACAATATAGGAAACATTATTTGATTATAGCTATTCTAATGCAGCAAACCCATATATTTTGACTTTAATGAAAATGTAAATATAGTTTGGGTAACAAAATTTGGTGAAACAAATACATATGTTATAACTTTTAGCCAAATTTGGAGAGCCAAAACATTAAATATGAGCTCATCTACTCAACAATTAAAAGGCAAATTGCCCAAAGTCATATTCACTCACCAAGTTTGGCAACTTCTCTTACTAGACAAAATATCATACGTAGTATTCTTCTTCAACAAACTCCAAATTCTCCAAATTTAATGGGCAAAAAAATAGTTTCCTTTCAAACAAAAACCCTTTTCTGAAACTCAAACTCTCCACTCTCCATGGAAAAGGGGGTCATTGTCGTCCGATGACCATGGTGGCACTGCGAAATTCATTAACTTTAAGATCAAAGTAGGCGGAGTTGTTTGAGATTCGCTCACTCAAGTCTGCTTGAATTTAGTTTCATTGAAGTAATATTTTTTTAAGTACTGTTCAGTAGGATATGATTGTATTGATATGTTGAGATTTTGGTGGGAAAACAAATTTGGATATGGTGGGAAAGAGAAGATTGTGGGGAGTTGTTTTGATGTGTGATGACGTGTGTTTTTATGATGTGAAATAATTTTGGCTTTTAAATTTTGTTGAGACCCATGTAGTTAACTTGTATATTTGTCTATTAACATTTAAGGATGTTTTGGCGAGTGGTATTTGCCTAAACGATGGTTAGGAATGCTCTTACCCTGTGATGTGGTTAGGAATCAAAATGTTGGTTTCACCTACTAGAACATACCAGGATGGGTGTACCACCTGCATCAAGTTCTATTTTGTATGTGGTTTAGTGTTTCTCTATCTCACATCTCTCATCAAATACCTTTTTTATTAGAGAATAATCTAAGGTAATATTACTTGCAAACATGGGAGATTTAGGTTGCAAGTTCTGCCTGCACAGTATTAGTAGGAGCATCAAGGGCAGAACCATTGCTTGTGTAGTTAGTATGAAGTATTCATTCTATTAATAAGCTCATTATTAGAACTATTATAAGTGCAGTATCTGATTGACATGATCAAATGCAAAAACCCCTCTTGCACTGCAATCCTCCAATTTCATCAGTTTAGTAACCAAAGCAACCACCACTGACATAAGCCGTTGGATGCACAAACAACATTCACATACAATGTGAAATAAATAAAAAACGATTTACGGACAGGCTCTTACCTAATAATTCCTGCTGCAAGCAAGAGCGTAAACCATATATAGTCCCTAAGATCGTCTCAGGGACGGCAATACGTGATCCTTGGTTTGGGGCTTGACACATCTCATCAGAGGAGAGCACCACTCTACTATCTCTGGGTTTCTTCTCCCTCTTCCTCTAGAGCTGCTAGGGTTTAGTAGATGGAGGGGGAGGTTCTGAAAAAAAGTCCATTCTTAGGTCGCCTTCTCCCCTTATTTATAGGGATGGTCTTGATCTAGAAGTGCTCAGGCTCACGTGACGTGTGTAACTCCTAAGATACCCCTCCGGGGTCTTAGGCTTTACCTTTCCACGTGGGCATGACATAAATTGTTCATCAGTATAAATTGCTTTCATCGTGGTTCGTGGGTCGTTAACAAATCTTCCCCTAAAACGTGCTCGTCCATCAGTGGGGAGGTACTACAACGACCTGTAAGCCTCGTGGTTAGCGAGAGTGTTGGGGTGAACCTGCGGAAAACATCCCCTTGCGTAATTTGGTTTTATCCGTTATCCTTATGGCATACAAATAATCAACCAAGAAATTAGAAACACAATTAACATGCACACAAATCACAATATTTACCGGAGGTTCACTCTGAGGCTACTTCCCACCACTAAGTTAGAAATCCACTATGTATCAAAGTTCAATTACAAGCCCTCAAGAGATTCCAACTAACATGGAATTCTCAGGGCCGACCCTGAGGGTGTGCTAAGTGGGTGACCGCACAGGGCCCAATAATAAAAGGGCCCAAAAGAAAAAAGAAAAATATATATATATATTTTTTTTTGTAAATAACATATATGATGAAGACTCAGCTTAGTTGGTCAATGTCTTGTCTCTTGAGTAAGAGGTCCAGTGTTCAAGCCCCTAGCAAAATAAATTTTTTTAGGCCATTTTTGTATATTTGCACAGGGCCTTAGGGGTACTTGGGCCGAGCCTAGGAATTCTCTAATCTCATAATACCCTTACATAGATTTACAAGAGAAAAAAAAGAGATCCATCAAGAACCCAAAAATTACCTCAACAAAGACCATGTTGCATACCTTCTTCGCGAAACCCTTCAATCTTCTCTCTTAATTGATTTCGATCCTTAGCAACCAAGAGGTACTTCCCTTCTCACCATCAAATCCTAAGAGAACACCCTCCACCTACTTCTTTGTAAAGACCAACTCTTTTCAAGGTCTATCATAGAGGCTACATCTCTTCTAGATTTCAAGTTTCTCTAACAGAGGCTTTGAACTCACACTCTATATTTATAGACTCTCTATTTGGTCATCAGTGAAGTACGCATCACGAGACAAACCATCGCCTCCAAAATTAACTTACAAAACAGCCTACGCGGTTTTCGTTCGAACGACTTAAGTCTCGTTCGAATGACTTAAGCGGAACCAAGTTTCCAACCTAGAAATAAGCCTTTTCATTCGAACGACTTTATGTATCGTTCGAACGAATTCCTCTATTTTTGAGCTGTAACCCAACAATTGAGAGCATGCTCCTACAATGGCCCCCCTCAATTCTTACTTGTGGCGAGGAAGAGCTGAAGTGAAATTGAAAATATATTTGCTTATCATGTCGCTTAGGGGCGAGGAGCATTGGGCTGTGCCTCATCAAGCTAGAGGATTGTACTGGTATTTATAGGAACTCTGCCTCATTCGGCTAGATGCGTGGTCATTTTTTGAATTCCAAGGTTCTGACCATTGTATGGGAAGTTGTGAGCCACCGTTATTGTCTGGGTATTGGGACAATAAACAAAGTAATTAATGTTACGTTAACCGACGTGGCATGCGATTGCTGCCGTAATTATTGGGCGATGTGTCCCATGATTATAGTGGGTCTTACTAATGTTTAAACTGCCCTTTCGTTGTCTCTCTCTATAAAAGAGATATTTGTATCTATGAGATCACTTTAGTTTTTCTCTTTCATTTCATTTTTATCTCCAAAGTTGTGCTGTTCTCTTTGCCTCTACGCTCCAGATTCTGGTTGTTTTTTCGTCATTGTTATGGCTGTATTCTAAAGCATTTGAATTCACAATGTTTCAGTATGTTAGAATCTACAAAAAAATTCTATTGTTGCTTGATATTGATTTATATTTTCATGGTGTTTAGAAGTTTGATGCTTCTTGGTCTCATTCCTCAACTATGTTTAGGTTATGTTTCACCATAATTTTATGAGGATCGTACTTGGGAGGATGACCGTATTTTAGCGAGAGGTACCTTTGGGAGGATGGGTCCCTTAGATTGTCCTAGTTTTGCACGTTTCCCCCTTTGGAGTTGAGTCTAATCCTTGTACCTGGTTCGTGCAGGTATGACCGCTCATGTTGCACGAGTCATCTGTAAGACCCCTGTTTATTGTACCCTCTACCTGGGAAGAGCATCATGATCACGAAGTCGGTAGCTCAGCTCCGTGCGATTTAATTGTCGAGTCTCGCATGGATTTTATGCCATACAGGAAGGTACTAGGGGATTTGGCATATGAGGCTACCATTAGTGGTCGTGCTAAAGGTACCTCAGAAAGATTTTGGCCTTACTCCAGCGAGTGGAAGCTACCTGCTTCCCTAACGGAGTATGAAACTGATGAGATGAGTATAGAATATCTTGACGTAGTCAACGAGCGTGTTTGGGCAAGTGGGAATGATGAGTGGATTTGGCCCGATTACCAAACTTTGGTTCCAAATCAGTATATTTGCTACTTTGGGCAGTTTGATCCTGGTCTTCGACTCCCTCTAGATGACCTGACGAAGAAATGTCTAAACTCGTTTGGATGAGCACCCAGTTAAATGCATGAATGGTAATTTTTATAAGGTAATGGCTGGTTGTCATTTAATTAACCAGTCTGTGCCTCCTCGATATAACGTAGGTTATATCGACGTCATGGTGGTGTATAAAACTGGTTGCTGTCCCCGACAATGGGATTCAGTCCCCGTGGATCCTGTAAATGACAGTGAGGGAGTAGGCACTTCAGATGAGCTCGTATCGTCACCTTGTATGACCCGCGTTCATTCGAAGGCGTGCCCTGAGGGACGCCAAACCTGTACGTTAGCGAAGGTGAGGGTAGGAAGTGTGGCTAAGAGGTCTCCTGGTAAGAAGGGGAAGGCTGAACCTAAAGGTTAGAGGGTCATGCGTACTTGTGCTTCCGAGTGGAGGCACTGGTATTATATTTATGGTATTATCACCCTATTTATTTGACTGGTGCGTTTGATTTTGATGATGGTCCCAATAGTCATCTCTGTCATAATATTTTTAGCACTAAATGTATGTTCTATCTTGCCTTATTTTCATAAATTTTTGTCGTTGATATATGATATGATATCTTATGTTCTTCGTAGGTGTTACTCTTGTAGGGATCACTTACAAGAGCTCTCGACTTCGTTGGTTAGGCCTATAAAACAGAACGTGTCACGTGCTTACCCAAATTTTTAATGGGAAGTTTGAGGCGGATAGGTACTGGTCACCGGTAAAGTACAACGAGCCACGTGGATGTACCGTGAGTAACATTATCTCTGTGAAAAACACCCATACGCATAAGTATTTAGAGACCGATGACATGAAGCCTCATTTTCTTACTACGAAGGGGAGGAACTCTGCGAGTGCCTCGCAGTCTCTTTTACTTGTTCCTGGTGTGAGCGCTGGACTGAGGGGTATTGGCATCTTTTCCATGAAGGATGCCCTGAGCGCCAAGCGGTTTAAGTCTGTACACCAGGGCCTTGTTAACGAGGAGTTAAAAAGATTTGTGGGGAAATGAGTGACAACCGTTGTCTCAATCCTTTATAGAAGAGACGACCCACTCAGTGGGTAGTGGTAAGCTATTTTCAAGCAGCTTTCCAGAGGGGGAGGTCCAGAACGCGTCCTACAGGGATAATGATAAAGCTTGCTTAACTGAGGCTCTTGCAGACCCCCGCGCTGCGGTCGTTGCTGTAGTTTGGGTAAGGATCTTGGTTATGGTAGCCTTTATTTATATTTATCTTGTATACAAACGACTCGTTTTTCCTTTACATTTTATCTATTTGTCATTTGTAGTGTACCCTGACTCTAGAAGCCGTTCTTCAACGTGGTGAGAATCTTGCTAGTCATAATAATGACCTTGAACAACGCTTTGGTGATATGCAGGCCCACTAGAAAGAATTTATCCAAGAGGTAGTTCAGCGAGAGCTGGCTGACTATGTGACAGACCAAATGAAGGCGCTGACGGAGGAGGCCAAAGTTCCCAGGAAAGAGAAGGTGACGCTCCAGCGGAGCTTGGAGGCCGCCAACGGCCACGTGAAGAGTCTGGGATTAGAAAAGGAAGCAAATGAGCAGGAAAATCTTGAAATTAAACAACGCCTAATTCATCCTCCCTATCAGATACATTCTCAAACTCAGCCAAACGACTAGAGGTCGATGTCTCAATAATAGGTGAAGTCTTTATTTCTACTACAAGTCTAAGGATAAGGTTTGATTCTACACAGATATTCCTCACACTCGACCTATATATAGGTCCAGGTATTTTATCATTATCTATTACACATCCATCATACATATATACATATCATAGTATATATCTTTTTTACACATATCAACAAATTTCTATAGGTTACTATAAATAGTAATTTTTTGAAATTTGAAAAAACCACAAAAATCTTTCAAACACACATAACAATATCACAAATCATCTACTAACCTTCCACGTCTAAAAATGAATCTGAAGTAACTCCAAATCATTCCATCACAACACTGCTATACAACCACCGTCGTGACTCGGTCTCTACAACTTTCTCTCGCCTTGCCTTTTGACTACTCTCGTTTAATCTCTCACGTGAATCTCTGATATTTTTTCTCTTTCCTCTCTTACTGTTCTTCGATTTTTCTGAGGTTGATAAGTGCTTGAATGAGGAAGATGAAGTATTATTTATAGTTTTTCTCTCAAACTGTGGGAAGTTATTGGGACTCACACGAGCCGCCTTCGGTTTTGGAACCGAGGCGTCCTTCCACTATTAATGTCAGACGTTTTGTACCTTTTAGGTGAAAATACTTTCCCATCATTGCCCTCAGCCCTATATTTTAATATATTCTTATCTCTCCTACTCAAATCTTCCTCTGACCTCCCCACACTCTTGATGACTCAACACATACACGTAATCGAACTTTCCCTGCACTAATACTAGAGATAAAAAATCAAAACTATATGCTTTTTCCATTCTTGTTTCTACTACTTATAAAACTGCTGATGTCATTTACAAAACTCTCCCATTTCAAATTTAAAATTTTTGTTCGCAACAGTCACAAACAACATTTGCAACAAAAGGGAAAAAGATTCACACATCATTCCAACTAGATTTCTATTACCGATATTCGACCTCATACAATCTACTTCCTCACATATAATTAATTCCACATAAAACATCCCAAATGTTTTGGGGAGCCACACCTAATCAATTTACTTTCAGCAATCCTCACATCTTCCAACTCGATCTTTTCTTCAGCAATTTGCATCATAACCTCTTTTCGAGTTGAAGGCTCCACAATCACTTCCCAGAATTGCTCCTCATAAAAGCGACGTCCTAACTTAAGTTCCCTACCCATCCAATCTAAACCTTCAAACTGATATTCGGACTCTGGCAAGTCACAATCATAATTTAGCAACCCAAAAATCCTCTCTCGAGCTTCAGCCATCTTTATTGTCAGCCATCTTTCAGCGGCTTAACAAACTTTCACAGATTGAGTCCTCACCATATTCTCTTTCTTCCTCTTCTCTAAATCACATTTCCCCATATTTATGCAATTTTCTAGATTACTTCAAATTCCCCACATTTTGTGTATGTATTATGTTTTTCCATAACAGGAACCCTGAGATCCTGATAAGAAAGTTATTTCAACTTATCTATCCATATCGACCTCTTTGGATTCGTCATATCTCATTTTGGTCTTATCTATCCCCCAAAACGACATTTCTAGAGAGATCTCCCCAAGCTCGAATTTCCATTTCCTATAAATTCTATATCTTCTACAATATTATCCCCTAATTATAAGTTATTCAACTCAAAACACAGATTTTACATATCTTCTATTTTTACAAATACATTTTTAATAGCTCAATTTCTTGAAGATAATTCCAAATTCGATATCGAGTATTACATTTCGTCCTCTTATCACACATATCAATATTTCTTATAGCTCTATTTTAATCACAAGAGCTAATTCTATCTACCAACACAGAGTCTTTCGGATAACATTTTTATTAAGCACGAATATCAATTACAGGTACTTTACAGATAACAAGTTTTTTAGGTTTCTCCAGAGATAAAATCCTTCAGTTCATTTTCAAAATCATATAAGTATTCAGTGATGTTTCACTCCAAGAATCTTCTGAAGCAAAACAGGCATTAGAAATTACAAAACATCCTCCTTTCTCCAAGTTTGGCCAAAGTTTAGACATAGAGCCGAGCTTCAAATAGAAACTATGGGAGCAAGGACGTCAATGCTTGAACCAACTCTTCAAGCTAAAGGCCTTCTTAGAGCCAATAAATGATGACTATGTAGGGGTAGGTTTCTAATCTATGTCTCTCCACTTCACCACCATCGCTGTCTCCTCCACTTCACCCGTTGTGCCCAATGGATACATTCCTTCAATGATGTTTCACTCCCTAGCTCTTTGGCTTTTTGTCTGGCCAAAGTTGGCCTTTATAAGATTGGGAGTACCCCTGTATGTTTGTTCACTCACTCGTTTGATGGGGTTTAATCCCTCCCCAACCTACACTCCTACCTCTACGTCACTTCTCTTCAATCAAAACCGGGCATGACACTGGCTCTTTATGTTAGATGTTAGTCCTCCCCTAGAACTGCAGGGAAAGCTGGAAGCCCTTTACTCTTCCGGAGATCATTGCTTATTGGAAGAAATTTGACTCCAATATTTACTTTCTTTCTGAAACCCTTTCTTATAATCCTAACTCCCTCTATAAGTTCTCTCTCGGCTTTGATGATTATCATGTTGTTAATGCCTTTGACTCCCACGACGGTGGCCTTTAGCTCGCCTGGAAAATTAATACTAACCGTACCACTCTTTCTTCATCCCTCAATGGATGCCCATATTGTCTCAGTCTTACCTGACACCCTCATTTGTTTTCCCAACACCTCATGGCTTTACTATTTTGTCTATGGGCAGCCGAATTCCCAATTTAGATAAGAATGCAAGAGTTTGTTTTATCTCTTCTCTAAATCTATCTATTTGCCCTGGCTTGTCATTGGAGATATAAATTGCATTATTTTCCAAGAAGAAAAATTTGGCAAGACCCCCTTAAATGCACCACTGTGAACCTACTGGATGACTTTGTTTTTGAAGCCTCTCTAATAGACTTGGGGAATTTGAGTCCCCGCTTAATTTACTTTGTCAAATAAAAAAAAGGTTTGGAGTTGGTCAAGAAGCGGTTAGACAAAGTCATTGTCTTAGATTCTTTGAGAACCATTTTTCATAAAGCTTGCATCACAAATCTTCCTATCATTGGTTTTGAGAATGGTCATATTTTCCTTGACACTTATCCAATCTTTGAAAGCCACCCCAAGCAATTCTATTTCAAAATTTTATGGATCAAGCATGTGGACTACCTTAGTGTTATCAATAAAGCTTGGGCCTTTTGAGCCCTTAAAACTTTTAAAATAGCTTCTCCATTCCAAAAAAGGGCTCATCTTTTGAAGTAAAATTGTTTTCGAATCCATTCCCAACAAGATTCGGTCCCTCGGAGAGAACATATGTCGAATTCAAAAAGATTGCCCTCAAAGAGGCTGAGCCTCAGCTAGAGCTCTAACACATCCTTAATTATGAAAAAATCCTTTAGAAAGATAAATTCAGGGAAACCTGGATTAGGGAAGACGACAAAACTCTTAATTATTTCACGAGTCTACTATTTATCGCAGAATGAGAAATGTCATAACCAGGCTTCCTAAACATGAAGGTGTGTCGACGCAAGGAAGGAACAATATAGGAAACACCCTAGTATTTTTACTCTAACATCTT
This sequence comes from Kingdonia uniflora, assembly GCA_014058105.1. Classification (NCBI taxonomy): domain Eukaryota; kingdom Viridiplantae; phylum Streptophyta; class Magnoliopsida; order Ranunculales; family Circaeasteraceae; genus Kingdonia; species Kingdonia uniflora. Next base: position 125,512 of record JACGCM010000724.1, read on the forward strand.
CACGCATCTAGCCCCCCCTAAAATTCACAATATTTTTTTTAAGTCTATATCAGCGGAAGATAATGCTAGCCTTAATTGTGACCCTACTTTCAATAAAGTTTAGGAAGCTCTCTTCTCTCTGAACCCCAACAAATTAATCCCATAATCTGGATGAATTTACTCCCTTGTTCTACCAAAAGTATTAGGATACTATTAAAGATGACCTATTTAAAGTTGATTCTCTTTCTTCTAGTCTGGGTACCTTTTATCTAAGTTTTACCACACTAATATTACCTTTACCCCAAGAAAATAACTCAGATAAACCTGATGTCTTTAGACCATTAAGCCTATGTAACGTCAAGTTTAAGATCATCTCTAAAATTTTGACTAGCCATCTTAAACCCCTTCTGGAAAATCTTATTTCCTCGGCCCAAAATGTTATCGCCCCTGGTAGGCAGATTTTTGATGACATTATCATGACTAAAGAGATTCATAATGCTCTTAAGAAGAAAAAAGGGTTTATGGATGCATGCATGGGCATTAAGATCGATCTCGACAAAGCTTTTGTTATGGTGGAATGAAGCATTCTTTACAATACGGTAAAGTAAATGAGATTATGTTACAAGTGGTGTAATTGGATTCACTAATGCATTTCAATTACTGCTCCCTCTTTCAATCTTAATGGCTCTCCCTACGGGTTTCTCAAGCCGGAGAGAGGGATTAGACAAGGAGATCCTTAACCCTCCTTCCTCTTCATCACTACTCTGAGATTTTGTATCGTATCTTACTTAAGAAGAAATCAAAGGTAACCTCCATGGTGTCAAGATATCTAGAGGGACTCCTCCTATCTCCCACTTGTTCTTTGATGATGATAGTTTTATCTTCTGCAAAGCTAATTTGGAGGAAACTCTTGCGCTAAAATTCATACTCGATAGCCTCAAGAATGTCTCTAAATATGAAATCAACCTCGATTAATCTTGTATTCTTTTCATTAAGAACTGTCACCACATGCACCATAAGATGATTCAGAATATCCTTAGCATCAAAAATGATTCAGTTGGATAGAAATATCTTGGAGATCCTCTTGCCTTTAATCGCACTAAGAGTTTAGATTTCCAAGAAATTATTTATAGAGTTTCTAAATGTATGGCAGGTTGGAGAGCCAAGAGTCTTTCCTAAGCAGGTCAACTTACACTCATCAAAACTGTTAACTCTTCAATTCCTTCATACCTCATGTCTATTTTCTCGCTTGCAGTCAAAATTTATAGCAAGCAAATCAACTCTTTCTTAACGCTAAATTTTTCTGGGGCTCCAACGAGAATGAAAGAGACAAAGCCCACCTTATTAGTTGGATAAAAATTAGCAGGCCTACCTATAAATGGCATTGGGCACCTGACGAGTACCGTGAGGAGTTACTTCAAAATTAAGTTATATTGACTTTGTGAAGTCTAAAGACAATTTAACAGATCCGTTTACAAAAAGATTTGTTAGAGTATAAGTATACGAGTAACCTCAGTGAAAACCTATCCTAGTTAATTGGAGATCTCAAGATCTAGGTTTAATAGGAAAACTGATTGTGAGTTACTCACCTTAAACATTGAGGAGACTAGATCTCCAACTCATTCCATGGTGTAAACATTGTAACCTGTAGCGAATGTTAGGATAAACAATGCTTTTAAAGATTCTTATGACTTATATTTATAAGTGGGGTATGATAGGGCACTCTTAATAGGCAATCACCTATGTGAGTGTGTGGTGGGAGCGCTTCCATGAGAAATTTATAAGGCTAAATTCTCTATTAACACCCATGAATTCGGGATTGTTCAAGGCTAAATTAACTTCAACGGTAAGAATCTATTGCGCTTGGAAAGGTACTGTGTAAAGACTATTGTCTTGGTTTACACTACAGATAACAGTTCAAGACATATGCTCACTAATCAATGTAAATATGATAGTTTTTTACTAGGGAAGGTTCAAGTCCACAAGACACCTCTCTCGATGCAGAACTATTCCCTGATTTTCTCTATTTTTTCTAAGTATGTATGTTACCATTCAAATGTGGGGGATTATTAGAAAAAAACCTTATGGCTTTATCTATAGTTCGAATGGTTGGTATCTATAAAGTGCTTATTTAGTCTTGCATTGGGTATGTGGTGGGGTATACAATTCTAGTATATAAGTAAGAGTTTACTTATGACTTGTAATGTGTGTGAGTGTTTGTGATTCATAAACACTTAATCATACTTTTTGCTTTTAGGTTTAAGGTGTGAGTTTACATAATTTTAGGTGTGTCTTAAGGTGTGACATTTGGTGAAAAGACACGAACTTAAGGTGTGACATTTGGTGAAATAACACAAACTTAAGGTGCGACCTTTGGTAAAGAGGTGTGTCTTAAGGTATGACCATTGGTGAAGAGGTACCAATACTCTATATAACCCAACTTCATTTTCATTGATTTCTTATGAGTTTTGAAAGTTTTCTTTGAGTGTTTTGTTCAAAGAGAAAACATACGCAATCAAGGTTTGTTTGGTAGAGAGATAAAAGTATTTTCTTCTCACTGTAATCGTTGTATTATGGAAAACATGGGCCCATTTTCCTGCAAAGCACTGTAGCAGGGGCAAATCTGTCCTACGGAAAGCGTACTAAACACAAACTCGATCATATCATATTTGATAACTGTCTCGATCTTTTTTATGCTTCCTTAATTATCTATGTTTGGTGCTTGTATAGTTTAACGCTGTTAAAAACAATTTTCTCTACTACCCTTTTATTTTTAGAGGGATGCCACTCTATCTTTATGGACACTTCTTGGCTCTCGCTCAATTCTAACTGTGGTACAAATTTTGTGATAAAACTGATGATTATACTTTGGTTTTTGCAGGTCACAACAAAGCACGAGCAATTAACCGAGAAGAAACTGAGGCTCTGCGATGATTAAAGGGATGGAATCTCCAAAAGATAAGGGTGTTAGAAGATCTTTTATTTTGTCAGACTGCCAAAAATTGGTTAAGGATTTTTCTTAGAAGACGACGGATGTGTTATGGGGAGCTCTTACTCTCGCTTCAGATTTGTGAGGCCCATGCTTTAGCCACGAGAGGGTCCCTTTAACCTCATTTTTTTTATAATATGGTTAGTGAGGCCTGCAAACTCATTAACTCCGTTACCTCTCCTTCTGCTACTGGGGCCTAATATATTTTCATTTTTGTTAGGAGAGATTCGGTTGGAGAGTCCCGATCTGGGTTGGGGTGATCCTAAACTGACTCCAAATATGGCCTATAAGCCTAATATTTATGGGGAGAGTTTTAGAATGGCTATAAATATCAACTAAGGCTTTGTGCCTATGTAACTTTCAATTCATCATATCAATAAAGTTCTCTCATCATATCAATAAAGTTCTCTCTCATATCATATTTGTTAGATCTTTATATGTTTGTGCTAAGTAACTTATTGGTGCTTCTCATATCATATTTGTTAAATCTCATTCGCAGTGAACTGTTTGGCTTGCCATAGTCTTGCTCTTACCTAAATGCACGAGAATGAGATCAAACACATTATGAGGTATTGGATCAGCACGAAATACTGGGGTCCATTCTAGCCTTAAAATGGTAAGCACAAAATTATAGGGTATGCTGATGCAGGATACTTGTCAGACCCATATAAAGGCCATTCTCAAATGGACTATGTGTTTATGTATGGAGATGTAGAAAATTCCTGGAGATCGATGAAGCAGACGATGTTTACTGCATCCTCGAACTACGTACAAATTCTTGTACTTCATGAAGTTGGCAAATAATGATGGTTGTACTCTATGGTACATTACATCAGTTAAAGTTGTGGCAAGTTATTTCCAAGATAGACCAACGACATCTTATGAAGACAACGCGGCTTGCACCATTCAAGTCAAAGGCAGATTTATCAAAGGCGATAGAATGGAGCACATTTCACCGAAGTCTTTACATACTCATAAATTTTAAAAGGTGTTTGAGATTGACGTTATTTAAGCCCATTCAGAAGACAACTTAATAAGACATATTCACAAAGACTCTTGTACCACCTACGTTTAAGAAGATGGTACACAAAATCGACATACGAAAGTTTATATTCATTAATATCTCAGGGAGATAGATCTCAGGAGAGACCGACGTCAGGGGGAGTGATCCCGTTCTAACGTAAATACATGCATGTTGTACTCTTTTTCCTGATAGTATAGTTTTTGATCCCTTAGGGTTTTTACTGACTAGAGGTTTTGATGAGGCAACATATACATGCTCACTTTTTTTTAACGTGAATTATATTTTTATTAATAGTGGAAAAGGAAATTACAAGCTGTAAGGTGGACTAAAGCCTTGCCTCATAAATAATAAAAATTACATCATATCATCTTCTCAATGTGGCAACCGGATTTCCCAACCTCCTATTGGTTGGAGAGTTAATAGATGTTAATAAATAAGTTTTTTTTTAAGTCTAAATATTTTATATTCTCCTATATTTTCTCTATACTTTCTTTCTCCTTACCTCTTCGTACTTTCTTCTCTACTAATCTCGTATTGGATTACTAATAAAAACATCTCTTAAGAATTACAGAAAGTCAGAAAGACCTTAAAATCCAGAAAGCTTGTTTATGTTGATTGCTATGTAATGCCTACATCTCCCATCAGCTTGGATACAAGAGGATAAAAGCAAAGCCGCATTTATTCTCTCATGGACATCACCCATATCTGGTTTACGCACAAGAAAACTCAAACCCCCAAGTGAAACAACCTCTCTGGTATTTTCTAATGGAAAAGTACTTCACCATTCACCACATGAAACCTATTATATGTTGCCTTGGTAGTGTAATGAAAATCATATTTTCATGTCTATTTTGATAGGCTAACGGAACAACATAACCAATGAACTACGAGCTTGATCTATCTTCTTTTATATTTTGGTCGAAGGGCATTCCTTTAAAAGTATATTACCTTCAATTTTCACATTTTGCCCTTTGTATCATATATTTTTAAAGTAAAACTAAAGATGCTCTTACTTTGAATTCCATAATAAAATTTATATTATCCAAAGGTACCATGTTGTTTTTGGAACCACCTGCGATCGACGAACACAGTCGATGGACCTCAAAAATTATAATAACGGGATTAGGGCTGATAGATGTGGTCCTGAGAAAGAGGAGAAGATCAAGCGAGGCAGTTGTGTTCATGTGGGTAACCCTCCTTGTTTCGCTTCATGGCTGATTTTTCGTCGAAGTTTATATTTTACGTTAAAATTTCCTAAAATATATGTTTTTCTCTACTCTAGACAGAATGACAAGGAAATTCATCGGAGATCGTCTAGCCAAAATTACAATAAATCAAACTATTTGTAGTTTTTGTTTTGCCAAAGTGAACCAGCAACAAGTTTCCTTCAATCCAAGTCGAGAAATACATTTGCACAACGAAGCTGGAAATACATTTGGATAGAAGCAGATTTTCAATCAACGATTACAAGTTTTGCAAGAAACCAAGCCCCTTGGCCTCATTGAGCACAATGAAATAGAATAAAGAACTCATTCGAGACTCTTAGGCTCACTCACTGTTGGAAAGAGGCAAACTTCTCTGCAATCCAAGTCGCCAAAAGGAGCAGATATCTCTCGACAGGCAGCTCAGAAAGTTTTCATAATAGACTAAGTTTTCTAACTAAAGTGGAAGACCCATATGTATGCTACTATAGATCTACTTAGTTGATTGGGCCTGGCAGTGTCTCCCCTCAATTGTATCTCTTCACTATCAATTTACTCTTACTTTTTACTAAAAAAAAGTTTCCAACAAAGAAGCCAATCAGCTAAAAAAGATGCAATCACAATGCAAGAGGATTGTCATTTTCTTTCAAGTAATCTTAATGATGCAGTTACGGCTATTTGTAGTTCAAATAACCTTGTAGACTCTGAGATTGAAATCCATGTGGTTGCCAAAGCTTGGTTGAACTCCTATGGGGATTCCCATATTGAGAAGAAAGTACAGGAAGAGAGTACGAAGAGAGAAAATATTGGAGAATCTAAAATATTTAGACTTAAAAAAAAACTTATTTATTAACATCTGTTAACTCTCTAGCCAATAGGAGAGAGGGTTGTGATAGGGAGGGTTGGCAAATCCGGACTCCCAACACCTATCATCTTATCAAGTATATGTATTGCCCTTGCTTTTCTGGGAAGCCGTAACAATTGCCAAAATATGTGTGCAATATGTTCATTACCCAGCTTGGCAAAAAATCATCTAGGTTGTTTCCTTCCCTAAAAATGTGATTAATGGCACATTGTAAATAGCAGTAAAGTTCTTCAATAATCTTCTAGGTGCTTGCAAATTTTCAGATACAATTCCTTTCTTGTAAAACCAGTTTGTGAGCACTTGGGAGTCATACTCCACCACTAATGGTAAAAAATTATACTCCTTGCATAGTCTAAGCCCATGCAGTAAGCCATACATTTTACCATTGATGCTTATCCCAAATCCTAATGTAAATGAGTAAGCCAGTATCATATCTCCATTAGAGTTTCTAATTGTCTCACCTGCTCCACTCATGCCATTGCTTAATGCAAATCCATCTAGGTTGAGTTGACCAGCCTGAGTTTAATCTATTATGCCTAGATTTGGAGCACCTGCATGAATACAAAGTCAGTAAAAGAAGAAGATTTAGTCACCTTTAACTTAACATTTATGTCTAGAATCCATTTCATAACTTTCTTTATTACTCCCCTGTACAGAATTGGAGCATCATCATATTTCTTCTTGCATCTGGCTCTCCAAATCTCCCAAATGATGATACTAAGTAAAATCCCTCTTACGATGCCCATAGTGATTTAAAACTACATTAATTAACCAGGTTCCCTATGTAGCCCAAAAAGAACCACTATTGTTTGTAATCCACCCCATATACAACACTAAAATATCTTCGGACTTGTTGAACTATATTGGTATGTACAAACAGATGGTTTGCATTTTTAGTATTTGAATATACACAACAGTGACACTTAGAAACCATGGGTACATATCTTTGAAGCACACTATCCATTGGTTTGATGTTCTTCCATTGCTTCCAACCAAATATTTGAATTTTTGTAGGTAGAACACTGTGCCATATCTAATTCATTATGTCTTGTTTTTTAAAAGATTCCCTCCAAATGTTCCCAGAAGATTTTGAAATAACTAGTCGCCTGAGACTAACCAATTTCGATTATTTTAGGTATAAATCAAAAGCTCCTAAAACCTCTGAATTAATGGTCAAGGCTTAACCTAGTTCAAGTCAATACGATTATCTAATGTCAAGCAAACAATGGAAATTAAAGTCAAAGCAAAGATTTTTAACCCTTTGGGAAACCTTTCTCAGGAGAAAAATCCACAGGTCGCTATCGAATTACCCGATAACTAAACAATCTACTATTGAAAAAGAATTACAAGAATTTAATCACTTACAGACTCGATAAATACTTCCCATGGTTATCTCTCTTCCAATGAATCTTTTTGCAATCAATTCTACGTTCTCGCAACGCCTTGCTCCAATCTCACGTCGAAGCTCCTAATCTTGAATCGCTCAAGTTCTTCAATTTAGTTCTTCAATGTATGACTAAGGTTTCTTGATCAAGATTGATTCAGGAGTTGAGTTATTTGATTATCTCTTGAATCTCTCAAAGATCGATCTTTCTTAATTCTAAAAATCAAGCCCTAAAAAATATAGGCTATCAAGAAGTAAGAGTTTGAAAAATGTAAGTATGTCTTAAGTAGAAAAAATAGAAAATACGGGCTCTGTTCGAATAGAAATCAATCTATTTAAACATTAATCTATCTGATGAAAGTTATTCAAACAACAGTTACTTTATTCGAGCAGAGATGTAACTGTTGAAAGTTATTCGAACAACAATCAATTTATTCGAATATAAATATAACTGTTGAAAGTTATTCGAACAAAAGTAATTCTATTCGAATACAGTTCTATCTGTTGCAAATTATTCGAACAACATTAAAAGTTATTCGAATAAAACTTATTCTTTCTTTAAGGAGACATTCATATTACTTTTTCATACTCTGTAAAATACGTAGGCTTGACTTTTTGGAACAAAGAGTTAGAAACCCACTTACCAGTTCAGAGTCAGTCAGTCCAGCTATAGTCGCTCCACGTGCATTCACTGATGCCGGATAACCATGAGATAATACTGACGCATACTCTAGACATTAAATAAAAACAAACTCCAAAATTAGATGTTTCAATCTCCCCCGTTGTTTTATTTTGTGTCAAAACTAGAACTAGATATAATAACTGAAAGAATACAGACTCGTTGGACTGACTCACTCTCAGAACATCCATACTCAAAGTCTAGCCTCTAAAATCCCTCCACACTAAACAAGCTATATTACGTAACCGTTCAAATTCAAAATAAAGAATTCAGAGAACAACAAAGAACTTACCTGACTTACCTATCAGAAGGATCTCTCCCCCTTTTTGACACAGAAGAACAATGGGTAAACATGGTAAAAAGAGAGAAAAATAGTACCATATAAGATATGCTAGAGTATATAGCAGTTATGAATAAGTAAACATCATGGAATAGTATAATCATATAGCAAAAGTCTGATAGGTTATCCGTGCAAAAATAAACTGTTACTACAAAGCAAAGTTAAATAGAGTATTTACATCGAATAGACATGCAATAAAGAGAACAGATGCAAAAATAGTCACTGAAAAGACAAAAAAAACATAGAGCTAACACTCTAAAGTGCAAAAGTGAAAATCAATGTCACACATGACCTAAGACCCCTCATCTGTATCTACGGCAGGCGGACCACTCGACGAACCTCATACTATACTGCTCAAGCCATCCACAGAAGTCTGAAGTCGACCGATATCCGCCCTGACTAGCTGAAACTGAGTCTGTATCTTAGTGTCCATGCTAGCAAAATGAGTCTCCATAAATGTATATATAGAGGCAAAGTCATGTGGAACCAATCCAGTAGGAGCAGATGGAGAAGTACCAGGTATAGAGGTAGTAGCAGTCCGAGAAGTAGAAGGTCTCGCAGCTTGTCTTGCAGATGCAGTCTCAGCCCTCGAGTCCTCTGCATCCCCGTCAGTCTCAGACTCTACCTCTACAATCATGTGTTTTCTGCTCTTCTCCCAATACCGAGCGTTAATAACCTCGTTCTTCTCGTCAACCTCTTCATCTGGATGAATAACATACCCCTTATCAATCAGAAGCTAAAAGATGAGTCGGCTGTAAGGTAAAGTCCGTGTCTGATGATCCGAGTTTGCCGTAGTAAACATCTCATGCATGATAATGAGGACTAAGTCAACACTGAGCCCCATAGCATAAAGATATACGAGATAAAACATATTGCCCACTAGAACATTTTTATTCTCCTTTTGAGGAATGATGCTCCTATGAGCCACCATATGGAAAAGGCAGATTGCTGGGTCGAGGTTTTTGCGTTGAAGATATGGACTACTTTTCTTTCCAGAAAACAGAAGCTCTTCCTCCATCTCCTCCTTGTGAGGAAACTCAGTAAGAACCGGAGGACATGCCAAATAATTCACATCAGGATTGTCAGAATCTCCGAGACCAAAAGCTTTCCGAATATCATCGGAATCTATATGAAAAACAGACCCATCGATGGACACCCTGAACGTCTTATTAATACCCATGACTTGCATAACCCGTAAAGAAGCATAAAAGAGTCGTACTAAACAAGGGTAGCAGGGCTGCTGGGGTTCCATAATCCCAGTCCAGCCACGTATGGCAAAAAAATGAAAAATCGAGGAGACGTCTGGATAATTCACACTCAACTCCTCGCTATCTAGATTCACCTCTTTCTGATATCCTCTAAACTTAAACCCTAATTTTAGGGTAGACTAATGAGGAAGATCAACTCCTGTACTAGACTCCCCAGCTCCACTAGCTCCTCCTCTTTGAGGGTTAGTGTATGGTGGACCCGTCCTAGTACCCCGAGTCGTCCGTCCCCATTTTTCCGTTTCGCTCGAGTTGGGAACAAGAGATCCCTCATGAGGGCGTTTAATCTTTACCATAGCAGACAAAAAAAAAGAAAGATAATCCTTTATAAGCAAAATTACGTACAAACACCAACAATCTCCTTACACTACCTGCAGGAAAATCACAAATTTCCTCAAAATCAACCCACACGATTAAGCAGAAGAACCCCAATTAACAAGCACACAAACAATTCTTCACCACCGCAGTCCAACAATCACTGACCAGTCAAATACCTCTAGCAATGCACACTCCAATTCGAAATTCCAACTCCAATTAACAGGGAGAATGCGAAATTCCAAATCCAAATCCAAGGATAATGTAATTTGAAACAACAAACCAAATCCAAAGCACAAATTGACACAATTGGTCACCAAACTTGAATGAGAGAATGTAGAGTGATGTAAACACAACAAAATACCAACATTGGATTTGAAAACAATGCAAGCTCTAGGTGATGTTTATGAGGAAAATTGCTCGAAGTGAGAAACCCCAAACGCGAGAATGAAATTTAGGTAATATGCGCGATGGAATTTGAGCAATTAATCACAAGAGGGGAAGGTTTTGAGAGAGAGAGAGAGAGAGAGAGACAGCGCCAAGGTTACTCAAATAGAAGTGGGAGAGAGAGAATAAAAGAAAAGATTTGATTTTTGAAAAAAAAATAAAATCGGCTAAATGTATTCGAACAACAAAAGTTGTATTCGAATAAACAAGTATCTGCTGAAAAATATTCGAACAACAAAGGTTGCATTTGAATAAACAAGTACCTGCTGGAAAATATTTGAATAGCAAAAGTTGTATTCGAATAATCAAGAATCTGCTGGAAAATATTCGAACAACAAAAGTTGTATTCGAATAATCAAGAATCGGCTGGAAAATATTCGAATAACAAAAATTGTATTCGAATAAACATTTGTACTGATATAACGAAACAAAACACAACAAAATAGAGAAAAAATCAAAGAAATAAACACTAAGTAAGCAATTATCCCCCTGTCTACGCTAGATCAGAGACTAATCACAAGATATATGAATATCACATAGGAAATCATTTAATTGAAAATTCAGACATAATAAATATTTACTCAGAGTGTGTGTGTGCGCAGTCAACATAAAATAGTACCATGCATTCAATAGACCTAACATTTATAAGTAAAATACTATAAGGAATGTTGTTTCAACTTAGGCCTCTCATCGGTGGTCACTCGAAAGCACTAAGAATTGACTAGCTAACACTCTGTGTGAAATATGAATATGAATAATATGCAAAGAAAGACTCATATTTTGTCAGATAAGTAATGCACTGTGAGCTGGAAGATCTCATAGACAGGAAATTAATTGTCATTAATGGTGTCAAGTTAATTAATATAGACTCCATATCTTCATCTCCACTAAACAAACTGTGCTAAACTCAAGATTAAACAAGTCTTGAAAATGATATAATGTAGGCATGGGTAGGCATATGACGAAGTAAGTGTTTTGCTGGCATTCCGAGACTACAGTTACACTAACTCCCCTTCTCACCTGAAACTAAATTCAACTTCTGTCATTCTTTTTCTTATTGAGTAGACATATATCTGAACAACTTCTTTTATTCTTTTTTTTTCATACTTTCAAAGATATGGGGAATACAATCTATTCTCTCTTTCAGCTTTTCTAGCCCCCCTTTTATATATTTTTTTCACTGAAATCTCAGAACAAACGGGTACCTGAATAAATAATTTTGGTAGAAAAATGAAAGGCTCATTTTTAGGCACAAAGGGCTACAAGTGGATAAAAATATGGTTATGAATAACGAAGGCCAAAAAAATGTGGAGCAATAAAAAACCTATTATCATATCTTCAGTCTCACATCGTATTTTTCATCTCGAATCAAGTATAGGAAATGTTATATTAGACTAACTTAAACTTGAAGGTCCCATTTGACAATTGAGTAAGGAAACGAAATGAGATCACAAACAACAAGATCAAAGAGAGAAGTAAATGTCATAGCACTTAAAGCTTAAAAATAAGGTCAGATCCTCACATAGTATTAGGTAAGAAGTCTCTACATGTATCCTAAAGTATAATATCAATGAGTGCCTATCTATCTAAGCATGCAATAGTTAACTTTCGTGAGAGAAATTAAATCCAAGTAAAACCTATACTGAACTGTCCTAACATTAAATTGGAAAGCGTATCTTACCAAGCATATATCACTGTGAGAATCTAACCAAATAGCGTAAAGAGAAAGTAAAAGGCATACCTAATTAATAGAGCAGACACCAATTGAACGTTTCAGAAGCTCAAACCTCATAGCATCTAACGGCTTGGTGAAAAAAATCTGCTAAATGACTCTCTGTAATAACATACTCAACACTAAGTATCTTGCGCTCGACAAGATCACAAATGAAGTGAAATCGAAGGTCGATGTGCTTGGTTCTGGAATGTTGTTTTAGATTCTTGGAGATATTGATCGCACTCGTATTATCACAAAAGACTGACATCGTCCCCTAGACTATTCCATAGTCATACACCATCTGTTTCATTGAAATCAATTGAGTGCAGCAATTACCCGCAGCAATATACTCCGCTTCTGCTGTGGATTGAGAAATACAATTCTGCTTCTTACTCTGCCTAGCCACAAGATTATTTCCAATATAATAACATTCATCAGAAGCACTTTTCATATCATCTGCATTACCTGCCCAATCTACATCAGAATACCCAATAACCTCGGGGGTTGTGTCATGTGAATACCGTAAGCCAAATTCAGAAGTCCTACATACATAACGAATAATACGCTTAATAGCCTGTAAATGAGACTTTTTCGGACTACCTTGATAACGAGCACAAATACATACACTAAACATAATATCAGGACGAGTAGCAGTAAGATAAAGTAAACTACCTATCATACTTCTATACGCCTTTTGATCAACATTCCTACCTGCCGAGTCCTTACTTAACTTTGTAGTGGTACTCATGGGTATCCTGGCATGCTTTCCAGAAGAGAGACCAAACTTTTTCACAAGATCCCTGACATACGTGGATTGAGAAACAAACATTCCTTTCTCCACTTGACGTATTTGGAGACCTAAGAAATAAGTTAGTTCCCCAGCCATGCTCATCTCAAATTCACTTTTCATTAAAGCTGCAAAAGAAGTGGTTAGTGAACTCGAAGTAGAGCCAAACACAATATCATCTACATATAACTGTGCAACAAGCATCGCGCCTCCCTTCAGTTGGATAAATAGTATTTTATCAACTCCCCCTCGAACAAATCCATTAGCTAAGAGAAAATTAGAGAGCCGTTCATACCATGCCCGAGGAGCTTGCTTCAAACCACAAAGAACCTTCTTCAAGTAGAATACGTGATCTGGATGATAAGGATCCTCAAACCTTTTTGGTTGGGCTACGTGCACCTCTTCCTCTAAGAGTCCGTTCAGAAAAGCACTCTTCACATCCATCTGATGTAACTTGAACTTTTGATGGCAAGCAAGAGCAAGCAGTAGGCGAATAGACTCAAGCCTTGCCGTAGGAGCGACCATTTCAACAACATCAACCCCGTTTACTTGATTGTACCCTTAAGCGACCAATCTAACTATATTTCGTATTACATTCCCAAGTTCGTCATATTTGTTCTTATAAACCCATTTAGTTCCAATGATATTTGTACTTGAAGGACGTGGAACCAAATCCCAAACATCTTGACATCGAAACTGGCGAAGCTCAACTTACATTGTATGTAGCCAATATTCATCTGACAGAGCTTCCTTCACCATTGTTGGTTTGATCACAGAAACATAACAAACAAAGTTTACCGCCTCATAGTATTGGCTTCGAGTCTGAAACCGAGAAGTAGGATCCCCGATGATATCGGCATTTGAATGATCCTTACAAACTTGTTGCCATCTGGGTTACGGTACAGTTGGGGTGGGAGGGGGTAGTTGATCTAGAAGTGATGGAGTAGGCAAGGGAGAACCAACCTTTGATGTAGGACTCGATGTAAGAATGTCACTCGAAGTTGTTTCTGGATTTTCCGTTATACTATCATCTTCTCTCACCTCTACAGAACCAATAATGCAAGTATCATCAAGAACTACATTACAAGACTCCATCATCACATTGGTCCTCAAATTGCAGACTCGAAAAGCTCTACTATTTGTTGAGTAACCTAATAAAATACCTTCATCACTCCTAGAGTCAAATTTCTCAATGTTCTCCCTATCTCTAAAGATGAAACATTTACTCCCAAAAACCCAAAAGTAGTTGACATTTGGCTTCTTTCCAAACTATAGTTCATAGGGTGTGTTTAAAGTAAGTAGACGTAGATACACTCTATTAATAGTACAGTACGCAGTATGAATTGTCTCCCCCCAAAAGTGTGCTGGGAGATTTTTGTGAAGTAAGACTCGTCCCATTTCTTGAAGAACTTTATTCTTCTTTTCTGCAATTCCATTATGTTGTGGAGTGATTAGAGCAGAGAATTCATGCTTAATTCCATTAAAAGTACCATACTCAACTACCCCAGTATCCTTAAACTCTCCTCCACGATCACTTTAAATTTTATCAATAGAGCAATCTTTCTCATTTTGGATTCGAAGCGATATATTGTAGAATTCTTCAAAACTATTGGACTTCTCTCTCAAAAGTGCTATCCATGTATAACGAGAGAAATCATCCACCATTACCAAAATATACCTCTTACCTCCCAATGATGTCATTCTTATAGGACCCGTCAAGTCCATGTGTATTAGCTCAAGAGTCCGAGTTGTAGCAATATTGTTAGACTTCGCGTGAGAGCTCTTTATTTGCTTACCAATTTGACAAGGACCTCACACTACATTGCTCAATCTTTCCAACTTCGGTACTCCTCGAATCTCTTTACTTGTAATCTTGGACAAATCATTGAAGTTTATATGTCCTAATCTTTGATGCCATAAGTCCACATCACTCAGTTTTACTTTCTTATACAGTATAGCTTCATGTTGAATAGAATAACAGTTATCATTGGTTCTAGCAGCATACATCACCCATTGTTCTTGAAAGTTTAAAACATCACATCCAACTTTGGAAAATATAACAGTATGATCTGTATCACATAGTTGGCTGATACAAAGAAGATTTTTCTTCGGCCCCTCAACCAAAAGAACATTCTTAATTGCTGGTGTACCAAGTCCTTCGGCCTTTCCCTTTCCTACCACAAAAGATGTGCTCCCATCACCAAAAGTAACATCACCTCCCTAAATATTCACAAGGTGACTCAGCTTGGAGGCATCACCAGTCATATGACGGGAACACCCACTATCCATATACCATTGAACTGACTTGAATACATTCAAAGCAGTTAGTGCAATATTACACCTTATTTGAGGTGCCAACTCCAACTTTCGAACCCAAATGCTTCGACAAGTTCTTCGACCTATAGTTTCCTGTGCAAACCATCTAGACATATTCTCACTTTTCACATTATTAGTAATCACATTAGAATTATATCTATATCCATTGACAGAGCAAGCATATGGTTGATAGGGTCCAACAAATCTACAAAAAAAATGCAATATGTCAATTTTGACTACACAGATTACAATAATAAATTTTAGAGTAAGGGGCCCATTTGGAGTGATTATGAGTAGTGGATATCACGTTATGTTTGGGCATAGAAGTAGACACAGTTGCTTTCACAAACTTTGTGATTTGAGGAGTTTTAACCTTGGAAAGAGATTCCTCATATCCTTGACCCCTCTTATCACTATCCGTCTTTCCCATACATAACATTTTATCAATTTTCATGGCCCCATGGCAAAACTTCTCAAGTTTCTGCTGAGATAGAACTACATCAAGCTTGGCCGAACGGAGTTCATCCAAAGTTGATTTCATTTTCTCTTTTGCATCATTAACTTCTTTTTCTAAAAATACAACTTTGTCATGAAGGCCTTATTTCTTATTCTCAAGAACCTCTATCTCGTGACTAGTACTCTCAGTTTTTTCTTGAAGTTTGCACATAAATGTATTAACTTGGTATTTTAACACTTTGTTAAGTTTACCGAGTTTTATACACTTGGTGAGAGTCTGAGCATATAAGTCCTCAAGATTCAGTTCCTCAAACTCCTCAGACTCATTTTGTTCTTGATTATACTGATTTTCATCAGGATTTTCAAGTTCAAAAACGTCAAAGTTATTATTGCAACAATTATAAAACGCAAGATATGCACAATAATTTTCAGTATCAATTACTTGGAGATGACTCTCATTGTTATCATGTTCATCATCACTATCATCCCAAGTAACCCTGATATTCATAGCTTTATGATTCGTTCTAGTTTTTTTCATAGAACAGCTATGGGCATAATGACCAAGCTTGTGACATTTATAACATTCAATTTGATTAAGGTCAGTATCACTGTTGGTCTGCAGTTAGAAGTTTTGACCCGATCATGAGGTCGTGGATTATAGTTTATTGATTGTCCTTATTTTTGTTGTTATTTTTGAAACTAACGTTTCTTCAGGATTTTTTTGAAATTGTTGACTAATAAGAGCAATTGATGAATCAATATCCAAACCTTCATCATCATTTGAGATATATGAGTGATCAATTTCTTTGGAACCCTTGGAAGAAGAAGAGTAAGATGAAGATTTGAAAGCAACACTCTTATTCTTCTCAGGGTTTTCCATTCTCATTTCAAGTTCAAACGTTTGCAATTTTCTAGCTAATGTATTGGGTTTCATTTTTTTAAGATCTTGAGCTTCTTCGATAGCATCACATCTGGATCTAAAGCTCTTAGGAAGAGCCCTTGGATTTAAAGATCTTAGGAAGAGCCCTTAGAACTTTGTGAACAATTTAAACATCATAATAAGGAGCTCCAAATGCGGCACTATTGTTTACAATATCACTTAGTCTCGCATAGAACTCATCAAAAGGTTCATTTTCACTCATTATGATATTCTCAAATTGCGAAGTAAGCATTTGAAGCTTACTTTCTTTTACTGTATCATCGCCTTCATTAGTTTGAACTAGGATGTCCCAAACTTCTTTAGAAGTGGTACATGCAGAGATATGTTGAAACTCACTTTGACTCATAGCCGTAAAGATCGCATTGAGGCCTTTAGAATTATATCCAACCGTATCCTTTTCTTCTTTTGACCATTGATTCATAGGTTTAGGGACCTCAATAGCACTCCTTGGTTGACCTTGCATCACAGTAGGGGGTGTCCATTCATCCTCAACAACAATCCATACATCTTCTCCGATTGATTGTAAGTATGCAATCATTTAGACTTTCCAGTATGGGTATTCTTTGCCATCAAAGGCTGGAGGGCGATTTATAGGACGTCCAAACTTCTCGAAACTCATTATTCTCAAGCGAACTATCCAGGATCAACGCTTAGGTTGTTAAACCTCAAAATGTGACCGCTCTGATACCAATTGAAATAACTAGTCGCCTGAGACTAACCAATTTCGATTATTTTAGGTCTAAATCAAATGATCCTAGAACCTCTGAATTAATAGTCAAGGCTTAACCTAGTTCAAGTCGATACGATTATCTAATGTCAAGCAAGTAATGAAAATTAAAGACAAAGCAAAGATTTTTAACCCTGTGGTAAATCTCTCACAGGAGAAAAACCCACAGGTTGCTATCGAATCGCCCGATAGCTAAACAATCTACTATTGAAATAAAATTATAATAATTTAATCACTTACAGACTCGATAAGCACTTTTCATAGTTATCTTTCTTCCAATGAATCTTCTTATAATCAATTCCGCGTTCTCGCAACGCCTCCCTCCAATCTCACGTCGAAGCTCCTAATCTTGAATCGTTCAAGTTCTTCAATGCACGACTAAGGTTTCTTGATCAAGATTTATTCAAGAGTTGAGTAATTTGATTTTCTCTTGAATCTCTCAAAGATCGATCTCTCTTCACTCTAAAAATCAATCCCTAAAAATTTTAGGTTTTCAAGAAGTGAGAGTTTGAAAAATGTAAGTATGTCTTAAGTAGAAAAACATAAAACACGGGATCTGTTCGAATAGAAATCAATCTATTCGAATAGGAATCTATCTGATGAAAGTTATTCGAACAATAGTTACTCTATTCGAACAGCGATGTAACTGTTGAAAGTTATTTGAACAACAATCAATTTATTCGAATATAAATACAACTGTTGAAAGTTATTCGGACAAAAATAATTCTATTCGAATATAATTCTATCTGTTGCAAAGTATTCGAACAACATTAAAATTTATTCGAATAAAACTTCTATTTTCTTTAAGGAGACATTCTTATTAATTTTTCATACTCTATAAAATACATAGGCTTGACTTATTAGAACAAAGAGTTAGTAACTCACTTACCTGTTCATAGTTAGTCAGTCCAGCTGTAGTCGCTTTACGTGCATTCACTGATACCGGATAACCACGAGATAATATTGACGCCTACTCTAGACACTAAATGAAAACAAACTCCAAAATTGGATGTTTCAAATTTAATGGAGAAACTGCCATTCTGAGATAGATCCTAATAAGCTGTATCAACTACAAATGAGATAAAGAACCTGTTAGTCAGTGTTATTTCCAGGTTAATGGTACATCACAATTAAGCAGATCCTAGTGCCAAACACCTTGGCTATCTATGACATCTTTAACCCTGATCTCCTGGTGAGGATCAACATCTAGCAGGTCTTGCAGTTCTCCTTCCCCAGTTCAATTATCAGCCCAAAAATCTAGATTGCCCTCACTTAAATTCTATGTTATGTTAGCTTTGGAAGTTTGAAACAACCCTGCCATATTTCTCCATAGTCTAGAGGCACCATTTGTGGCTGTTAGAGTGTTGTTCCACACATATTTGATTTTCAAGAAGTCTGCCCATAGTGATTTATGATGCAGAAAATTTTAGCATCTTTTGAGAGCAAAACTAGTCTGAATATCATTCATGCTTCTAAGCCCAAGTCCACCTTCATCTTTGTTTTTGCATAAATCTGCCCCAAAGAAATCAGAAAAAAAATTATAATCTCATAATCACAGTTTTGGGAAGTTCAAGGTGATGTAGATTACCAAGAAAGAGCCCAATTAGCCCATACATGTGGGTCATTCAAGCCAAGTCCAAACATAAGTCCAATCCATCGGAATGCCATGGGACTTGGAAGTTAGAAGGTTTGGTAACATTTAATAATTAATGTTTTAGTGGGCTTTAATTTGAGCTTGATTAGGAATATGAGAAATTCTATTACTTCTTGTTTAGTGGTGTTTAATTGGATTAATGATTGTAAGCCTATAAAAGGCCAAGTTATATATTGTAAAAATCATTCAATCATCAATCAATCAAGTGTTTCTCTTTATTTCTCATAGTTTTACTTTTCCTTCTAACAACAAAGCGCTTATTTCCTTCGTGGACTCAAAAATTTTAAATTCTTCCGCTCCAACTCTTCGTTATAAGGCATGATAGTAGATAAGCTGGCATTGAGTTCAATGCATGTTTGAGTAGAATCAGCTTTCTCCCAGAACTGAGTAATTTGCCTATCCACCCCTCTACTTTTTTTGAATTCTTTAAACTAGAGGGCTAAAATTTTTGGTATGTGCCCTGCCATAAAAAACTAGAGCTCCCAGATATATGATAGGAAAGTTTTTAGGCTGGAACCCACAATCAACTTGTATTATGCTCTTTCTATAATTTAGGGCTTTGTGATGAAATAGATGTCACTCTTGTTTGTGTTTACCATTTTCCCATATACACTTCCATACTAAGATACAAACTACACCAAACCCTGTAAACCACAATCGAATTGAGATTAACATAATTTGAAGAAATAAACATGAAGAGCAAACAATTGGCAGAAGAATTTCCCTTTTAGAGCTTCAATTGCTCAATCTCTTGATTTTATTTGAATTCCTCTCAAACCCTATATGATCGAAATATACCACAACCTCCTTCCCTAATAAGTAACTCCGTCAATGCTTCACTAATTGATACAATTTGTAAAACTTCTTATTGTAGGTAGGATTGTTGCGTATTACTCTTGTAAACATCTATGAATGGTAGGCAACCGACATCCCATCCTGTAATAGAATTACCCCTAATGCATAGTCTGAGACATTTGTTTCGACCTCAAAAGGCTGCTACAAATTGGGCAACGCTTACACTGTTGCATCTATAATCTTATACTTCAACAACAAAAAAGTCTTCTCATGGTGATCTTCCCACACAAACTTTACACTGGACTTTGTCAAGGAATGCAACGGTACGGTTATTTGTGAAAAATGCCAAATAAACTTCCACAAATACTGACAAGAACCCATACAATTTCTCACTTCCGTCACTGTATGGGGTTTAGGCTAATTAGTAATGACCGAGACCTTCTCTGGATTGACCTTAAGTTCACCGCCACCAATGATAAATTCCAAGTATACTAGCTCCTTCTTTCCAAACTCGCACTACTTTCCATTTAGAAAAAAATGTTGTGATCACAATGCACCAGACACTTTGCGTATATACACGAGGTGCTCCTTCCATGTTTGATTATATATTAAGATGTCATCTAAATACACAATCACAAAATCATTAATAAAAGCACGAAATACCTCATTCATCAGCCACATAAATGTCGCTGGAGCATTGCATAACCCAAAAAGCATCACCAACCACTCAAAAGTCATTGTTTGGTCTTGAAAGCCATCTTCCATGTATCTTTTTCCCGGATTCTAACTTGATGGTAACCTGACTTAAGATTCAGCTTGGTGAAAAACTGAACCTTCTGTAACTCATCTAGAACTCGTCGATCTGTAGAAGCGGATAGGGATTCTTCACAGTAATCTTGTTCAACGCTCGATATTCCATACATATTCTCCAAGACCTATTCTTCTTCAACACCAATAACACCGGTGAACCACAAGGTGCACCTTGAATTAATAACCCCTTATTCTAGGAGTTCTTGTACCTTTTTTTGATCACATTAGACTCGGTTATAGAAGTCTGATACTGCCCAATGTTAGGTAGTGGTACACAATTCACCAAGGTGATATCATGCTCCACATCCCTCTTGCGCAATATCTCTTCTATGCCCAGAAACAAGTCTTTATACTCCTTTTGCAACTTTCCCATTTCGATTTATTGCTTAGGAGATATTACCAAAGAAGACAAAACCTTAGCCGACGGACCCTCTTGAACTAGTCGCACCAATAAGAAAACTAACTTGCCGATCGTATTAACCAACCTCTTCGCCTGAGTCGCCATTACTATATTATTGGTGGTGACATGTTCCTTACAAGCATATATATAAAACTCCTTCCCCTCCTTCATAAAACGGTACTTGTGAGCTTTACGGTAAAGAATTGAATCTCGGTCTTAATGATAAGGGCTACCCAAGATGACTTGACACACATCTGAAACATCCATTTGGAGTTTGCTTTATTTACTGTCTAGAATAGGTATCAGTACTACCTCGTGGTTATCCGTTTTCAACAAGTGTACATGGAACAACTACAACTGGACTGTCACTGAATAGGTAAGTGGGTTTCTATCTCCTTGTTCTAAATGTCAGGCCTATAGTATTTTACAGAATATAAAAAGAAAGTGATATGTCTTATTTAAGAAAAATAAGTCTCTATTTGAACAGGCTTTTATTCTATTCGAATAAGACCTTATTCGAATAAAATTTAGTATCTATTCGAATGTATTCTCTCAAAATAATTTTTATTCGAATAAAATATTTCTTTTTCGAATAATTTTTCTGGGAACTTTGTTGTTCGAATAGGATTTTTTTTCTGTTCGAATAAAACATGTTTTGTTCGAATACAATCTTTCTCTATTTGAACAAATTTCCTCAGGCCTTTATTTGTTCGAATACATTTTTGGTTTATTCGAATAATAATTGTTCTGTTCAAATAGATTTTATTTTTATTCAAACAGAGGTTAGGTTTTCTGTTTTTCTATATAAGACAACTTTTCTTTTTTCATAACTCAATTTTTTGAAAACCTATTTTTTAAGGACTTATATTTTTTAGAGAGAAGAGTTTTTCTTTGAGAGATTCAAGAGAGAACTAACAACTTAAACTTGAATTAATCATTGATCAAGAAACCCAAATCATGATTTGAGAAACTTGTGGGATTCAAGATTGAAAGCTTGGACGAAAGATTGGAGTGAGGCGTAGCGAGAATGTCGGGTGATTTGACAGCGACCTGTGGGTTTTTCTCCTAAGAAAATCTTCCCACAGGATTAAAAATCTTTGGTCTTGTGTCTAATTTCTAATTGCTTGTTGACATTAGATAATTGAATCAATTTAAATTAGGTTAAGGTTAGACCATTAATTCAAAGGAATTCAGATCTTTCGTGTTAGACCTAAATTAATCAAAATTAGTTAATCTCAAGTGATTATAAATTTTAATTGGTATCCGAGCGGTCACGCTTTGGGGATTAACAACCTAAGCATGGATCCTTACTCAATTTCTTAAGAATAATGAGTTCTGAGAAGTTTAGAGGTCCTGCAAATTGTCCTCCACTTTTTGATGGCAAAGACTACCCATACTAGAAAGTCTGAATGGTTGCATTCTTATAATCAATCAGAGAAGATGTATGGATTTCCATTAAGGATGGATGAACAC
Source organism: Kingdonia uniflora (assembly GCA_014058105.1). NCBI lineage: Eukaryota > Viridiplantae > Streptophyta > Magnoliopsida > Ranunculales > Circaeasteraceae > Kingdonia > Kingdonia uniflora. Next base: position 148,073 of record JACGCM010000724.1, read on the forward strand.
AACTTACTGTGATACAAGGCCCACCAGACAGTACTATAGAGGTTCTTAAACCTAGCAATCAATGGTCTAAGGAAGAAAAGGATGTTGCCGGTTATAATTCTAAAGGCTGCAATGCTATCTTTATGGTTGTGAGTCAAAGTGAGTTTCAACATATATTTGCTTGTACCACTTCGAAAGAAACTTGGGACATTCTAGTTTGAACTCATGAAGGCGATGATACAGTTAAAGAAAGTAAGCTACAGTTGTTTACTTCATAATTTTAGAATATCAGAATACGTGAAAATAAACCTTTTGATGAATTTTATGCGAGACAAAGTGATATTTCAAACACTAGTACCGTATTAGGAGCCCCTTATTCTGATGTTCAAATTGTTCACAAAGTTCTAAGATCTCTTCCTAAGAGCTTTAGATCCAGACATGATGCTATCGAGGAAGCTCAGGATCTTAAGAAAATGAAACCCGATACATTAGCTGGAAAATTCCAAACTTTTGAACTCGAGATGAAAATAGAAAACCCTGAGAAGAACAATAGTGTTGCTTTCAAGTCATCATCTCACACCTCTTTTTCTAAGGGTACCAAAGAGGTTAATTACTCATATATCTTAAATGATGATGAAGGTTTAGATATAGATTCATCAATTGCTCTTATTAGTCAACCATTTTAAAAAATCTTGAAAAATTGTTAATTTCCAAAATAAGGGAAATCGATGAACTACAAACCACGACCTCATGATCGGATCAAATCTTATAATCGACAGACCAACAATAATACTGACCTTAGTCAAGTTGAATGTTATAAATATCACAAGTTTGGTCATTATGCCCATAGCTGTCCTAATATGAAATCTGGAATAAATCACAAAGCTATGAATATCAGTGTTACTTGGGATGACAGTGATGATGAGAATAATAACAATAAGAGTAATCCCCAAGCAGTTGTTAACGAACAATATTATGCATATCCTGCTTTCCTAAATTGTGGTAATGATAACTCTGATGTTTTTAAACTTAAAAACTCTATTGAAAATTAGAGTTATCAAGAACATAATGAGTTTGAAGACCTGAATCTTGAAGACTTGTATGCTCTGACTTTCGTAAAGTGTATGAATCTTGGTAAACTTAACAAAGTGTTAAAAGACCAAGTTAATATACTCACGTGTGAACTTCAAGAAAAAATTGAGAATACAAGTCACGAGATAGAGGTACTTGAAAATGAGAAACAAGGTCTTCATGACAAAGTTATGTTTTTAGAAAAAGAAGTTTATGATGCGAAGGAGAAAATAAAGTCAATTTTGGAGGAACTTCATTCGGCCAAGCTTGATGTAGTTCTTTCTCAGGAGAAACTTAAAAAATTCTGTCATGGGGCTAAGAACATAGATAAGATGTTATGTATGGGAAAGACGGATGCTGATAAAAGGGGTATAAGATATGAGGAATCTCTCTCTAATGCCAAAATTTGTGAAAGCAACTACTACTACATCGTTGCCCAAACATAATATAGTATCTTCCACTCATATTCATGCCAAAAGGTTCTCCTACTCCACAATTTATTATTGTGGAATATGTGGTCTAAAGGGACATATTACATCTTATTGTATATTTTTTGGACCCTATCAACCATATGCTCATTCTTTCAATGGAAAAATATATAAGTCTAATGTGATTTCTACTAATGTAAAAAGTGAGAATGTATCTAGATGGCCCGCACAGGAAATTTCAGCTTGAAGGAATCTTTGAAGCATTTGGGTACGAAAGACAGATTTGGCACTTCAGATAAGGTACAATATTGCACTAACTGCTTTGAATGCCTTCAAGTCTGTTTAGTAGTATATGGATAGTGGTTGTTCCCGCCACATGACTGGTGATGAGTCCAAGCTGAGTCATCTAGAGGATATTTACGGTGGCGATGTTACTTTTGGTGATAAGAGCATATCTCTAATGGTAGGAAAAGGAAAGGCTGAAGGACTTGGTACTCCAATGATTGATAATGTTCTCTTGGCTAAAGGGCTGAAAGTAAATCTTCTCAGTGTCAGTCAACTATGTGATATAAATCACACTGTTACTTTTTCCAGAGGTGGCTGTGATGTATTAAACTCCCAAGGACAACGTGTGATGTATGCAGCTAGAACCGCTGACAATTGTTATACTATTCAGCAAGAAGCTATACTATATAACAAAGCTAAACTGAGTGATGTGGACTTATGGCATCAACGGTTGGGAAATATTAACTTTAATGATTTGCCCAAGATTATAAGTGAAGAGCTTATCCGAGGAGTTCCAAAGTTGGGAAGACTGAGTAATGTTGTGTGTGGTCAGTGTCAAATTGGCAAGCAAATAAAGAGTTCTCGCAAGAAGTCTTACAATATTACTACTACTAAGATTCTTGAGCTAATACATATGGACTTGATGGGTCTAATGAGAACCGCATCTCTAGGAGGTAAACATTATAATTTGGTAATGGTGGATGATTTCTCTCGTTATACTTGGATAACTCTTTTGAGAGAAAAGTCTAATACATTTGAAGAATTTCCTAGTATATCGCTTTGAATTCAAAATGAGAAAGATTTCTCTATTAATAAAATTTGAAGTGATCGTGGAGACGAGTTTAAGGATATTGGGGTGATCGAGTACTGCATCTCTAATGGGATTAAACATGAATTCTCTGCTCTAATCACTCCGCAACAAAATGGGATTGCAAAAAGGAAGGATAGTATTCTTCAAGAAATGGGACGAGCCTTACTTCACAACAAGGATCTTCCGGCACACTTTTGGGGGGAGGACATCCATACCGCGTCTTATACTATCAATAGGGTGTATCTTCGTCCACTTACTTTAAGCACGGCTATGAATTGTGGTTTGAAAAGAAGCTGAATGTAAATTACTTTCGTGTTTTTGGGACTAAATGCTTCATATTAGAGATTGGGAGAACATTATGAAATTTGACTCTCGAAGTGATGAAGATATCTTATTGGGCTGCACAACAAATGGTAGAGCTTTTCGAGTTTATAATTTGTGGAACAAAGTGATGATGGAGTCATGTAATGTGGTTGTGGATGATACTTGCACCATTGGTTCTGCAGATGTTAGAGAAGAGATAGTACAATAGAAAATCCAGAGACATTAACTAGTGAGGTTTTTGCAATGAGCCCTACATCAAAGGTTGGTTCTCCTTTACCTATTCCAACACTTCCAGCTCTACCACCTCCTCCCACCCGTAGTGTACTGTAACCCAGATTGCATCAAGTTTGTAAGAATCACTCACATGCAGATATCATAGGGGATGCTAGTTCTCATGTTCAAACAAGAAGCCAATATCATGAGACGGTAAATTATGTTTGTTATATTTCTATGATCGAACCCATAACTGTGAAAGAATCTCTCTCAGATGAATATTGGTTACATGCAATACAGGATGAGCTTCGTCAGTTTTGACATCAAGATGTGTGGGATTTGGTTTCACGTCCTTCTAGCACAAATATCATTAGAACTAAATGGGTCTACAAGAACAAATTTGATGAATTTGGGAATGTTACTCGAAACAAAGCAAGATTAGTTGTCCAAGGATACAATCAAGTAAAAGGGGTTAATGTAGCTTAAACATTTACTCCTAATGCAAGGCTTGAGTCTATTCGCTTATTTTTAGCTCTTGCTTGTAATTAAAGTTTCAAGCTATATCAAATGGATGTGAGGAGTACTTTTCTGAATGGGCTCCTAGAAGATGAAGTGCATGTGACCCAACCAAAAGGGTTTGAGGATCCTCATAATTCGGATCATGTTTTCTACTTGAAGAAGGCCCTTTATCGTTTGAAGCAGGCTCCTCGAGCATGGTATGAACGACTTTACAATTTTCTTTTGGATAAGGATTTGTTTGAGGGGGAGTTGATAAAATGTTATTTATCTAACGTAAGGGAGGTGTGATGCTTATCACACAGTTATATGTAGATAATATTATTTTCGGTTCTACTTTGAATTCGCTAACCACTTCTTTTGCAGCTTTAATGAAAAGTGAATTTGAAATGAGCATGGTTGGGGAACTAAAGTACTTCTTAGGTTTCCAAATACGTCAGTTGAAGAAAGGGATATTTATCTCTTAATCCACGTATACAAGGGATCTTGTAAAGAAGTTTGGTCTCTCATCTGCAAAGCATGCTCAGACACCCATGAGTACAACAACAAAGTTAAGTAAGGATATAACAGGTAAGGATGTTGATCAGAAAATGTATAGAAGTATGATAGTTATTTACTTTATCTTACTGCTACTCATCCTGATATCACGTTTAGTGTCTGTATTTATGCTCGCTATCAAGGTAGTCCTAAAGAGTCTCATTTACAGGCTGCTAAACGCATCATTCGTTATGTATGTGGAACTTCTAATTTTGGTTTATGGTACTCACATGACACAATCTCTGAGGTTATTGGTTATTCTGTTGATGCAGATTGGGCAGGTAATACAGATGATAGGAAGAGTACTTTGGGAGGATGTAATTATATTGGGAATAATCTTGTGGCATGGCAAAGTAAGAAGCAGAACTGTATTTCTCAATTTACAGTAGAGGCGGAGTATATGTCTACAGGTAGTTATTGTAGTCAACTCGTTTGGATGAAACAGATGGTGCATGATTATGAAATAGTCCAGGGGACGATGTCAATTTTTTGTAATAATACAAGTATGATCAACATTTCTAAGAATCCTGAACAACATTTCAGAACCAAGAACATCGACATTCGCTTTTATTTTATCTGTGATCTTGTTGAACGTAAGATAGTATGTATTGAGTATGTTCCTACAGAGAATCAGTTAGCTGATTTTTTTCACCAAGCCATTAGATGCTATGAGATTTGAACTTCAAAGACGGTCCATCGATATTTGTTGCATTAATTAGGTATGTCTTTTACTTCCTCTTTACACTATTTTTGTTAGATTCTCACTGTGATATATATTCTTTCAGATATGATTTCTAATTCAGTGGTATGACAGTTCAATATGGATTTTACTTAGACTTCTTTTTTACTACAGTCAATTATCGTATACTTAGATGAATAAACACTCATTAATAACATACTTGAGGATACATGTAAAGACTTCGTACATAATGTTATGTGAGGATCTGACCTTCTTTATTAGCTTCGAGTGTTATGACATTTACTCTTCTTTTGATCTCATCATTTTTTATCACATTTCGTTTCCTTACTCAATTGTCAATGGTAATATCAAAGTCAAGTTATACTAGTATAACCTTCATATTTTTCCTCGAGGCGAAAAGGTGACGGTGTCCAACCGAAGATGTGATAATAAGCATTTTTTTTATTTCCCATTTTTGGCCCTCACTATTTCTAACCATATATTTATCCACTTGCAGCCATTTGTGCCTTAAAATATGCCGTTCGTTTGTCTACCCAAATCCTTTATTAGTTTACCCATTTGTTCTGAGACTTTTCATTAAAAAAGAAAAAAGAAGGAAGAAGTTATTTTTAGGGGAAGTTGAATATAATAATATTGTGTGTATCCCCAATATATATACTAGTATATCAATCAAAGTTTTGCAATAATATGAAAAAAGGGAAGAGAAGTGGTAATTTATTTTATGTGTACTTAATAAGAAAGAGAATGCCAGAAGGTAAATTTAATGTCAAGTGAGAAGGGGAGCTAGTGTAACTATAGTCTCAAAATGCCAGCAAAACACCTACTCCATCATATGCCTATATGTGCCTATATTATAACCTGTTTAAAGACCTATTTGATCTTGAGTTTGGCGCAGTCAGTATTAGTAGAGAGTAGAGATAGGGAGTATATATTAGTTTTAACTCGACACACCATATATGACAAATGAGGTTCTTTTCCATGAGATCTTCCAGCTCACAGTGCACCGCTTTTGATGAAATACGATTTTTTCGTTGCTTTATGTTGACAAGGTTCTACAAACACTAATTTCATATTAATAAATAAGGTCTCAATCCACCTAAAATATTAAAAATTATTGTTCAATCACTAAATACAACTTGAGCATTCAAATTAATTATCCAACCTCTTATGCACTAAATATAGAACCATTGATATACGAACAATATCTCTACGTATAATAAACATCTGCTTGTATCACTCCCATAATTGTTAAAAAACTACCTGAAACAAAAAAAAATCAAATGATTACAACCTCAGCCACAACATATAAAAATAATTATAAACCAAAATATAATAAAACAGTAAAGTACACATTATGAAATTGAAAATATAAAAAATCAATTGACGTGTCACATCTATATCAGAGTTCTACGCGAAAGCAAATCAAATGGGAGAAATCCTACCGAAAATTTGACAGCACTTACCTTGTAAATTGGACATTTCCATTATCAACCTGTTTGAAAATATATATAATTATAAACACTTAAGTGAATAACGTAATATTTCGGCTTGAGAATGCTTAGGCCAGTATACACAAAGCACACTCCCAATTCTTAAGATTATGAAATCTACACAAATCGCATGACAATTGGATATCACATTAAGGTCATATCAACCATGAGGCTTGATAATATATATAAATCTCAACAACTACAAACATTTACACTTGATTAAGTATAATTTCATAGCATGAGTATAAATATCTAGAAGTTACGACACTATACTACCAAATGCTACTCGACACGTAGTATGGTAAAATGTAAAGTATTTATATACACCAAGAATAAACATACCTAAAAGGACTAGAAGACTCTTGCAACTAGTATTTTGCCCAAAAAGAATTTCAGTGCCAATCTACAAAGCAAAAAAAATCTTTGAAAAGAAAGTTATGCCAATATATCATGTTGGTCTCCAAATGTCATATGTTGGTTAAGCTAATTTTAGCTCTAAAATACTAACATATCGGGTCAAAAATTTAGAAATCCCACTTACAAATAACTAATGAGATCATTGCAAAAGTAAAAGTAGAAGTCAACCCTATTCAAGATTTCTTATCTAGAAAAGAAAAACATAGTTACCTTATAATAGTGATCAGCTTTGAGACCCGACAATACTAATTATTATCCGAAAAAGGGATGTCTGCAATTTGCATCAATCGCTTAACTTCAACTTGAATTGTATTGTTCATAGAGGCCTTTACATTCCCAATTTCTTGCTGGTGTCGAGCTTCTCTCTCATCAGTTTCTCATTGTAACGTGGCAAGCTCATCCTCGTAGTTCTGAAATGATAATGATAAGGACCGTAACCTTGCGTTTTTAGGACAGGCAACTACTCCTTTGCACAAAACTCGTCCATGTCCATCTTCTTCAATTACATCTTTGAAAATCTTATCCCTTACTTCAATATTAGTCTCTCGCTCTTCCTCTGGTAACTCAAGCAAACATCGTCAAATTTTTTCCTAATCAATATAAGAAAATATGTCATTCATAATTTATGAAATTATATATATATAAATGGATACCTACTGTTCTAAATTTATTATAATGACTTCATATATATTAATTTTTCATTACATCCATCTTCCGTATTGTATAAATTATTTCCAATACATCGAGTGGCTCTGTAAATGCTAAGATCGTCGATAGGTTCATTGTCCTCTATTCGCTATTGATATAAGATTTTATAAACAAGCGTAAGAAAGTGAGATATTTAAGTGTTACTTAGCTAATATGAATTTCATAAACAATCGGCTACAAAGAAGATAAGTTTGACTTGTATCATAGTATATATATATATATTATATATATAACATTTTCTTTTACATGTGCAAATGTCTTCCTCTCAGTCCTAGGGTGACAAGTGAGGTTTGCCTGATTATCACTGTTTTTATGGGCCATAGCCTGTAAAATAGTAGCCAAATTTTAGAAGTTGCCAAATTATATAAAATATAAAATATAACAGTAGAACAAATCGTACTTGTGTCATTTTTAGACCCCAATATCTTACTAAAGTTGGCCACTGGTTCGGCTCCACACGGAGGGTAGGGGGTGGGGGTGGGGGGTATGCTTGCAAGACGTTCATCATCAGTATTATACTTTTTATAGTGTTAAAGCTTAATTTTATACTTAAAGGCCTTCCAAGAAAATGTCATTTTTTGGAAACAAATTTCTTTAAAACCATCTGAAGCATTTAAATTATCCTAATAAATTCAAAACAAAATTTATGGAAAATTAAAAATTTCAATAATCAAGTTATACAATATGAAAATGCTAAACTATGTATATTAATTACTTCCTTTATTGATTTCTAAACCCCATCAAGAGACGTATTATTTGCCACTTCCAAGATAGCATTGTCAATAGGAGCATCGCTCCATTCCGTGCAAGGTTTCCTAAAGTGAAATATATTGATGTTAATTAACTGGGGTATTCAGGGGCGTAAAAATATATTAAGGTGCTAGTTGCCCAAAAAATAAATCTATCTCGTATAGAAAATCTGAATATGCGTAAAGCAACAAATATATATTCAAGACAATAAAAACTGACCTAGATGAGACATCAACTTGGGTTCATTAGGTCCAAGTGGTTGGCAATCTTTATTCCACTCCAAGATTGTGAGTTTTCCATTATCCCACTTGGTCCATGGTTTAGCATATCCTCTTCCATTCTTATTAGCTTTATTGCAAGACGAGGAACCCTCAATAATACCTATTAATTATCTGAGATAAACAAAGAATAATATAGTCAAGGATTAAACATAAATTGCAAGAGGAGGAACCCCTCAATAATACCCTCAATAATGTTCTATTTATGTTTTGTGGCAAAATGGTGCTACGCCACTTCACTATGCAGTTCAATTTGGCATACTACAAACTTTGAAGTTATTATTCAAATACAAAGTTTATGTAAATGTAGCTGCTTGGTCAAGGGAGTCCCCTACCATCTACAAGATTCTCTTGAGGACATCTTTACTAATTTGCCCCAAATTTCTGCTTGATCTAATGAATAAGATGGCATTGTCTGAACTCCTTCAGCTATTAGGAATTACACCACTGCCTGTACTATTGAAAAGCTGAGAAGAGTTAATGTTGTTAGGAGGATATATGTCCTTCATTGGTCTCCTCACGTCATTCTCAAGCAAGCTTCCATAACCTAGAAATTGTTAAGAAACTGTTTGGCTACTCAAATTATCTTAATACTAGGAGGATTCTACAATAGTCAAGCTATCTTTTCTGTACTCAACCAATGAAAGTACTGGGCATCTCTTCATGGGTTGTAACTTTTTCATCCTCTCTGTGAGGGGAGATCTTCCAACTGGAGAATGAAGTTGAATGGATCTGCATTTTGGGAGTTGAATTCATTGGATATAAAGAGATGTACTCAGGTTTCAACTCTTCTGATTACCACATATAGAACTGCAGAAACAATATTATTTTCAGAAATGAGGTTTGTCCTCTAAATGTTGCTTTTAAGCTAATATGCTTTGATTTCACTCATAAGCTAAGAAGTTTCTTGATGAAAGTTGATGATACACCATCTTCCAGACACTAATGCTTTGACTAAAAAGTCGCTCCTTCATTTGGTCTGCCCAGGAACCTTTTTCTGTAGCTGGTCCAAACCTACGGCCACTCTGTTCTTAATACAGATGGATCTAAGGTATCCTGGGGAGTTATGGTGAATTATTCAGGGATGAGTAGAGATTATTGAGAGTCAACCCACGATTTTTAGTGGTAGAATTAACATATATATAATATATTCAAGGTACCTTTGTTAGGTAACTCGAGGAGTCTGTCTTCCACCATAAGACGGTCTGGCTAGGGGTAGTTAAATTAAATTAAGTTGTATATACATATAAAAGTTGTTAAGGCGACTTTCTTCCAGGTTTCCACTCAAAGCTTGAACATGAAACACCTTCGAGGAGACGAAGTTAAGGTACTTGTTGCAGATCCTTTTGGATTAAGATATAGATTTCGGCATGGAATAAAATTCTGGTGGAAATATCGAATTTTGTCTAAAATTTCCTGAAATTCGGTACTTTCGCTCTAAATTTCATATTTTTGAGATTTTGGCAAAACTTCATTGAAATTTTCTGCAATCTATTATTTTTTGGGGAGTTAAAAAGCAAATGCCAAAGTTCCGTTTCTTTAAGGGCTGATATATCTTGCGAAATAAAAATTGTAAACCTACAATTCATGCTAATTATTTATGGTTCTCTAAGTTCATATGATGGTAGGCTAGGCCCTGGAATTCCTTCTACAAGTTTTACGAAAGCACCAGTGGTAACAAGTTAGTTCCATCTCGTTAAATTGTTTAATAGTTTCATATCTTTCTGTAGTTAAAACACCCAAAGCATGTATTGTTTTTGGACACAATCTTTCAGCTATTTCCTTTTAGAAGAGATGCTTTTGCTTTTGATTTTAGGCTGGATGCACTTTAATTTACGATGTGTTATGCTCCATATTTCCTCCATTCTCCAGCTTAAGTGTACTAAGGTGTTGCAGCTCCTCAATAATTGATCAAAGCGAAAAAAAAAAATCAAAATCTTCAACATATGCAAAAAATAAATAAGAACAATCAAACAGCAGAACACAACAATTTATGAGAAACTCTTATAAAAGAGGGAAAATTGTGGGCATATACGCTAAGAGGTTTCACTGTGAAGTCAAAAGGTTATAGGCGACAACGCTCTCTTACAGGAGAAAAAACAACGAGTCTATTGAAGAATTCCCAAATGTTAATTTAGGGAAAAATTGAATACAACACATTAAACCTAGCAATTCTAGAAGGAAAAAAAAATAGAGCTCGAAATCAAAAAACTTACAGGAGCAACAATAGAGATCATCAAACCCAAGAGCAACAGCCAACAAATCAAATTGTGTATTGGGGTTTTGAGAAGTTTGAGCAGTCGGAAAGAGTTGAGGGTGAAGGATTGCGGTGATATGTAGAAGGATTGAGTAGACAAAATTGAGTTGAGTTAAGGGAGAAGGATTGAGTTGATTTGAATTGATATGGAGAAGGATTGAGTTGAGGGAGAAGGATTGAGTTGAGTTGATATGGAGAAGGACTACGTGAGTAGACAAAATTGAAACTTTTCATTTTATGTTTTTGCGGCTTTTTTTCCGCGCAGTCCCTAAACATAACTTATTAGGGATGGCCATGTCCCAACCGTCCCTGAACCTATACAATTAGGGACGGATATGTCCAACTGTCCCTAAACCTATACTATTAAGGATGGGGTGATTTTTTCCATCCCATAAACACAAAAAATAAGAAACGAAATCAAAACCGTCCCAAATGTGATATTATTAGAGACAAATTTTACTCTATCTCTAATATCTGGTCCTTAATAATCATTTTTTTGTAGTGTTCTATAAAATATTAGTTTAATTTACTCGAGTCAGCGAGGCTCCTTGAATACCTCACATGTTATTGATGTGAGGAGGTTGTGACTCTTCTCCTATAAATATAGTGGTATGTTCTATGTTTAGATCTAAGTCTTTTGTGAGCAAAACTCAAGAGATAATTTTTTGTGAGGGAGAATTGTAATTTATCTTTTATAATTCTAGTGAATTACCAGTTCGCCACTGAAGAGTAGTTTTGATCATTAGGAATTTCTACTATTGAATATTGTCTTATGTGCTTTACTATCCTCTTTACCGTTTAGTCTTTTTGGTGCTGTTAACTAAGGAGATGCGAGGGTTATTCCGCGTGTGAGTTAGTCAACGTAATTCACAGTAATTGGTATCAAGATCATTTTGGTTGAAGTGATTCAAACCCTAATTCAAATAAGTCAATGGCATTGAAGATGGACAAATCGGGATAAAATTTTGTTGTAGAGAAATTTGATGGTTGAATTAATTTTAGTATTTGGAAATGTGAAGTTAATTATCTGTTGGTGAGAAGCAAAACCAAAGGAGATGACAGATCCAAAGTTGGAGTAAGATATGCAAGCGTGTAGCACAATCCATATGTGTTTATCTAAGGAGATCAAGGATAAGGTCGTAACGGAGAAGTCGATATCGACTTTGTGGAAAAAAGTCTCCAATAAGTATTTGTTCAAGTCTCTAACAATGCGGGCAAATGTGAAACTCGTTCTTTTCTCTTACACTTTCAAAACAGGGACATCAATGGAAAACCATTGTAACGGTTTAACAAAGTTGGTCGTAAATCTTTTTGAGCAAGGGTTGAAGACGAAAGATGTGGACCAAGAGCTTATTCTTCTAAAGTCTCTTCGTATTTCTTATGAGCATCTTAAACAAAATATTATTTACGGTAATGAAGCTCTTAAGTTCGGTGAAGTTTCTAGTATCCTAATTCTGACGTGGAAAAAAGGAAGGTTTCTGGGGAAATCGATCATGTCGAGAGTTTGGTGATAAGGGGAAGGAATCTTATAACTCTTGCTATTTTAGATAAACTTGATTACATATTTATTTCAGGTAGCTGTCAGATGAAGATGATTCGTGGTTTTGTGGAAGTCATATGCGGTAACATAATCAATAATAACTTTTATGTTCTAGTAGGTAGTACTATTCAAGGTGGAGTTACAGTTGCTAAAGCGGTTGACTTATCTTATTTATGGCATATGTGGTTTGGGTATATGAGTCAAAGAGGGCTGGAGGTTTTAAGTAAGCGAGACTTTCTTGGAGATATAAAAGTTGAGAAGTTGGAGTTATGTGATAAATGGCATCCACAAAACCAGAGGCACTCTTGATTACATACATTATGATGTATGGGGTCCTTTGGTAGTTATATCGAAGGGAGGTTCTTGGTACTTTGTCACATTTACTGATGCTTTTTCGCATTATGTATGGCTATACCTAATGAAGACGAAAGATCAAGTTTGTGATATTTTAAAGAAATTAAAGGCCAAAGTTGAAAAGTAGACGGGGATGAGCATTAAGCAGATCCAGTCCGAAAATGGAGGTGAGTACAAAAATGATCTTCTCCATGAGTTCTGTGAGGAAAAAGCAATAACTCTCCATTGGTCTTTGGTTGGGCTACAATTTTTGTCCGATTTTTTTTTTCTGAAATCTGATCTGATATTTTTGATTTCAGAACCCTATTTTACAGTTTTGATTTTCAAAAATCCAATTTCTAATTTTTTCCAAAATATTTCCAATCGAAATCGGATAGCCTTGAGCTATTCCAAAATTCTGAAATTTTTGATCCAATTTTTTCGAACAAGATCCGATCCGATTATTCTAAATACCCTCTTATCCAATTGAATCCGAACAATATTCCGATTTAATCTGAATATCCTTCGATCCAATTTGATCTAAACAATATTCTTCTTTAATCTGAATACCCTCTTATCCGATTTAATCCAAACAATATTCTTATTTAATCCAAGAAATTTGGAATTATGAGTTTTTCAAAAAATTTGGGTTCGAATTCATTTTTGTAGTTCTAAAAATAATTGAATCGGGTCAGAATAAATTTTACAGCTTTGAAAAATATCTAAAAAATTCCGCTCGCCCCCATTTCCAATCTGATCCAATCTGAAAACAGGCCTAATCTTTGGCTAGAACTCTATAACAAAATGGAGTTACAAAATGGTTGAATCATAAGATACTAGAAAAGGTACGATGAATGATGTCTAACTCTGGATTGGATAAAAAGTTATGGGGTAAGTAGTTAATACTACTTATTACTTATTTAATCGATCTCCTTCAACATTGATTAATTGCAAAACACCATCTGAGTTATGGTCGAGGTTTTTAGTAGATTACAGCGGGTTAAGATTATTTGGTTGTCGAGCTTATTAATATGTTCATGAAAATAAGCTTGACCCTTGAGCCAAGAAAGTAGTTTTCCCGGGGTTCGAGAAAGGGGTGAGGGAATACAGGTTATGGTGTCCATAGCTGTAAGAGATCGTAATCAACAAAGATATGACATTCGACGAATCTTCTATATTTAAGATGGTCGGGACCCGAGATGATGTTTTGATTGATGTTCCGCAGGTAGAGAGGAATACTCCAGGGGTTCAATTCAGCCCAACTCTGTTAAAGTTAAAAAAGAAGGGATTGATCAATAGCAGGAACATCAAGAGCTTCCAGTAGCAACGGGAAGCAAAATTTAGCAACAACAAGGGCGATCTTTGGCGAGTTAGAGGGACAAGTGGTCGATGCAAGGTATTCTACCGGTACGCTACAGGTGTAAAGATTCGATACAACCTAGTTTTGAAGTTTCTCCTAAAGTAGAACTAGATATGAGTTGTATACCGGCTTATGCATTAATTATATTTAGTGAGGAACCGTCCACTTTTTACAATGTGATTTATGATGTAGATAGTGAGAAGTGGAAGGAGGCTAGGGCTGAAGAGATTGAGTTCGTTGAAGAGGAATAGTACATGGGATTTGGTGGAGCTACCGAAAGGGAAACGCGCAATTAGACGCAGATGGTTATACACGGTAAAGGAAGGTTCTGGGGGTGAGAAAGATGTACATCACAAAGCAAGGCTAGCCGTGAAAGGTTTCATACAAAAAGGAGGGGATTGACTAAAATAAATTATTTTCATTAGTAGTGAAACATATATTTATCCGAGTTCTTTTGTTGCTAGTAGCTTTGTTTGATCTTGAGTTGGAGCAACTCGATATGAAGAGGACCCTTTTACATGGGGATCCTGAGGAGTATATTTATATACGTCAGCTGGAAGGTTATGTGGTCCAAGGTCAAGAAGATAGGGTATGCAAGCTTTCTAAATCATTGTATGGGATGAAGCAGTAATCCATAATTACAAGGAGAGTACTAATTATAAGAACAATAAAAAAGAAAATGAAAAACTTACAATAGAATTGGTGAGGAGTAAACTTTCCCCTTAGGGTTTCTTTATTGCTTGATTAAAAGATTACAATAGAACTCCTAAATTCCAATTAGGTTTTCTAACCTTAAGCTTGTACTGTTATAGGCTACAAGTTATAATTTAAAAGTTGGACTCCTATTGCAAAATTAAAATAATACTCTAAATAGAAATAGGAACTCATACTTCTAAAATAAGAGAAATACAATAAACTAAAAGTATGACACTAAACTAGTGATACGTCATAGATTCTCCTAGATCATGACTCCCTTTTTATGAACCTTGAGTTGCTACTCAATTTAGAATTGGAGATGTAGGAACTTGGAAGCCCTCGTATCACGAGTATACCCATACGATTTGTTAAAAAGCTTGTCATTTCTACCATTCATGGTCATAGTCATCCCTGTAATAGCATAATTTTGTAAGCTCGAGATGGCTCAAAATTAGCTCTTATACCAATGTTCCTGTGATAAAACTAATGTGAAATAAGAAATGACACAGGTAATTTAGCGTGAAAAACCTCTGAATAGGTAAAAAACAATGACCTTGAGTTGAGGATTTTAGTAAGAGTGACTTATATTGCTTAAGGCTGATATCTTATTACAAGTGATCTCTCGAACTAGAAATTCTTGATCCTGTAAATAAGAAATTTGGTGTTTGTGAATCTAGAAAATTTAGTTTTCTTGGTGATTTCTCGTATATTTTTCTCGTCCTTGTCTCTTATGAAACTTTTTCTTTATATAGGCCTTGTCCACAGTTCTCTATCGTGCTGAAGCACGCTCTCTGAACAATGTGGTATGTGATGCTTGACTGAGTAAATGTTGAGTTTATGAGAGGCATGTGTCTTTCACTTGTTCATGTTTTTTTGTTGTGCTCGACCCGCGTTCTTCATCAGTTCGTAGCGTAGGGGTTAATGTTGACTATTTATGTCACATGTAGAATGCGTGATTATGATATGGAGGTAGTTCAAACTAGAAATAGTTTGAATTGGGTTAGATCGAGGGATAAGACCCTACAAGTGCCCCCTCGTAACTGAAGTCACGAGTGGCTTTCGTTGTGAAAGAATTTGTGGGTATATGAGATTTGGAAGTTGAAAAAGAAGGAAGTATTAATGTTGATTTGACTGTATGGAAAATATGTATATTTTTATGGGGGAATGTTTGTGCATTGAATAATGATGGGAATATTAATGTACGCGACGCTTGGGATTTTGGGAGTTTCGTTTATTTTGAATGATGACGCTTGGGAAATGTACCTGCATATTAAATATTAGGGTTATATAAATAGTACTTGTATCAAGGATCGTGGCAAAATACGTTGTTTGTTACAAAAATCTCTAGAAGTCTAGATTGACAATGGTGAAGACCCGGAGAATGGTTTACGAAAAGAGAGCTTCTATTAAGATGCAGAAGTTTAAGTTGAGAAATTTTTGTGATATGTATATTTTTATGGGGGAATGTTTGTGCATTGAATAATGATGGGAATATTAATGTACGCGACGCTTGGGATTTTGGGAGTTTCGTTTATTTTGAATGATGACGCTTGGGAAATGTACCTGCATATTAAATATTAGGGTTATATAAATAGTACTTGTATCAAGGATCGTGGCAAAATACGTTGTTTGTTACAAAAATCTCTAGAAGTCTAGATTGACAATGGTGAAGACCCGGAGAATGGTTTACGAAAAGAGAGCTTCTATTAAGATGCAGAAGTTTAAGTTGAGAAATTTTTGTGATCAGTCCTTGGAGATGCCCACCCCCATTCCGGTTCCACCGATGTATTAAGGTATGTCTGAAGAAGAAGCGGCGGAAGTTGAATAAGAGTTTTACTGCATGTGGAGATTTTATCACATTGTCTTAACAAGCGAGCAGCATTGGAGGTGTCTCCATATCCTTATAGAAGACAAGGTTGAGGAGACAGATCCAGGGGTTGGCATAACTACGAGATAGTTTTGCCGATATCTTGCGTAGGATTAAATTCTATGGTCGGGCCCTCTTCATCTCTACCAACTCTCCAATGGTGGTGGTTATAGAGAAGTCGAAGGTGGTAGTGGATAAGGGAGATGGAGAATGGAAGTCTACTTCCGCACCATCATCGTTCTTCGGCTCTTAGAAGACCTTCTATTTGAAGAGTTAGTTCATGCACTACTCCATTTTTCATGCCCAGACTTCCTCCAAACCTAGTTTCTGGTCAGAGTAATCTAATGTAAAGGGATAAATATGCTTGTTAACTTCCAATACCTACTTATCTTCAGAGATTCTTTGAGTAAAACATCACTGAAGTTAGATGAACTGAAGGATTTGTTGCTCCGGAGTACTTGAAAAACTTGTTATTTGTAAAGTACCTGAAAGACTTGTTATCTACAAAGTACCTGAAAGACTTGTTATCTGTAAAGTACCTAAAAAATTTAATATCTGTAAAGTACTTGTAATTTATATTCGAGCTTAATAAAATTTGGTTATTCAAACTCTGTATTGATATATAGAATAACTTTTGAAATCGAGCTATTAACTATGTGTTTGTAATATAACAAATGTGTAAGAATTTGTCTTCGAATTGAATAACTTAGAATTACTGGGGAAGTTAATTGTAGAAGAATTAAAATATACAGGAATTAGAAATTCGAGCTCGGGGAGGTCGTTCTAAAATATTGGGTTTGAATAAAAATAAGTTTGAGATGGAATAGGTTAAATTTATTGTGGTCAATGAAGATAGATAAGTTCAAATAATTTTCCCCATGACATTCACATTTATTCAAAGACCGAGGCCAAGCATGAAGAACACTTGAGAATTACACTACAAACCTTGAGGGAGAACGAGTTGTTTGCTAAGTTCGAGAAGTGTAATTTTTGGCGGGAGGAGGTGAAATTTATAGTGCACATTGTATCCAAGGATGGAATTGCAGTAGATCCTTCTAATGTTGAAGCCATTACAGATTGGGTTCAGCTGACTAATGTTACAGAGATACGCAGTTTTCTGGGCTTAGCTGGGTATTATCGTAGATTCATCGAGGGATTCTCTCGGATTGCAGCTCCATTGACTCGTTTGACGCAAAAGGACGTTAGATTTGTTTGGGATGATAAGTGTGATTTGGCATTCGTAGAATTGAAGAAGAGGTGACTACAGCTCATGTTCTTAATATTTCTTTCAGCGGACAGAAATATATGGTTTAGAGCGACGCGTCTCTCAGCGGGCTTGCCTGTATGTTGATGCAATAAGGAAAGGTTATTGCATATGCTTCTAGACAACTTATGGTTCACGAGAGGAACAATCCTACTCTTGACCTCGAGTTAGCAGCTATGGTGTTTGCTTTAAAGGTTTGGCGACATTATCTTTACGGGGAGAGGTTTGAGCTCTTTTCGGATCATAAGAGTTTGAGATACCTTTTCTCTCAGAAAGAGCTGAATATGAGGCAACACAGATGGATGAAATTCCTAAAGGATTATGATGTTGACTTACAGTGTCACCCAGGGAAGGCAAATGTGGTGGCTGATGCTTTGAGCCGCTTGCCCAGGGGATTTCTTGTTCGTCTCATGATTCGCGAATGGTTGTTACTTTATGACATAGCAGATTCGGGGCTAAGTCTATTTTCACGGGATACGGGTGGTTTTATTGCTAACTTGAGGGTTCAGCCGTCTTTGATTACTCGGATTATGGAAGCTCAGCAGCAGGATGCAAAGTTGCAGCCTTGGGCTTCGGATGTTAGTAGACCAGATTGGACAGTTAGTTTAGATAATAACATCAGATACAGAGGAAGATTATGTATGCCAGATTCAGACGTATTGAAGGGTGAGATTATGAGTGATGCTCACGGCTCAAGGTATACTATTAATCCAAGTATTACAATGATGTACCAGGACTTGAAGAGGCATTATTGGTGGGAAAACATGAAGCAAGAGATAGCTGAGTTCATTTCTAAATGTATTTTATGTCAGCAGGTGAAAGCCGAGAATTAGAAACCACCGGGGCCGCTTAAACCTTTACAGAATCCAGAGTAGAAGTGGGAACATGTGAAGATGGATTTCATTTTGGGATTACCTAGGACGAAGAAAAATCATGATTTAATTTGGGTGATTGTGGACCGATTGACCAAGTCAGTACATTTTATTCCGGTTTTCAAGACCTTGACCCTTGAGGAGTTGAACAGATTGTACGTGAAGGATATTGTGTGGTTGCATGGAGTTCCAGTGTCTATAGTATCAGATAGAGACGCTAGGTTTATCGGTAGATTCTGAAAGAGTTTTCATTGAGCTATGGACACTAGATTGGATTTTAGCACAGTGTCCCTCCCCCAGACTGATGGTCAGACGGAGAGAGTTAACCAGATTCTTGAAGACATGCTTCGGGTTTGTGTGTTGGACTTCAAGGGCAGTTGGAATAAGCATTTACCATGGGTTGAGTTTGCATACAATAACAGCTTTCACTCGAGCATTGGGATGGCACCTTATTAGGCATTGTACGGTAGACCGTGCAGATCACCGCCTGGTTGGGCAGAGGTTGGTGAGTAGAGTTTACTGGGGCCAGATTTAGTTTGTGAGACCACAAAGGCATATTTTACTATTAGAGATCGGCTATGTACAGCGTAGAGCCGACATAAGAGTTATACAGACACTCGCAGAAGACCGTTAGAGTTTTCTACTGGTGATCATGTTTTACTAAAGGTTTCTCCGATGAAGGGCATGATGTGTTTCAGTAAGGCAAGTTAGCTTCGAGATTCATTGGTCCATTTGTGATACTTGCTAGAGTTGGAGATTTGGCATACCGTTTGGCATTGCCGCCGCAGTGGAACCGAGTTCACAATGTATTTCATATTTCTATGCTTATGAAGTATGAACGGGATCCTACTCATGTGATTGACTGGGAACACCTAGAGGTTCAGGAATATGCCTCGTATATAGAGCATCCGATGTGTATTTTGGATCGCGAGGAGAAGATTCTTCGCAGTAAGATTATTCTGTTTGTGAAGGTTTAGTGGACTCACCATGATCCTAGCGAGGCTTCTTAGGAGTTAGAGGCGAATGTGAGAGGCCGTTATCCGCATTTGTTCTCAGGTTGAGGTATGAGTAGAATTTCAGGGAAAAATTTCTTTTCAGGAGGGTAGAATGTAGTGTCCCATAAAATTCCTTTATTATTATTATTACTATTCTTCCTTTTTCATCTATATGTATCCATCTCATATCATCCATTTCATCATGTGGAGTCTTACATCTTAGCTAGTATTTTATAGGTTTCTTCTGTGTTGTGTGTGATCTTGTGGATCTGGGAGGTTTTGGGATTTTCCAGTAGTCGTTCGAACGAGATTAATATTCGTTCGAACGAGTCGACTTATCTCATGGAATTTTCCCAAAACTTCTTAGTCGTTCGAACGACATCTTTGTCCATTTGCATGCCATCTTTGTCCATTCGTATGACCCTGTTCTCATTCGAACGATCCATCAAACGAACTGACATATCTCCTAGTGTGTCGGCCCAAGGGAATGTTCTCGTTCGAATAACCTTTCGAATGATTATTGTGTTTCTAGGGTTTCAACCAATTTTAGGCGTTAGTCGTTCGAACGATTTGTATATTCGTTCGAATGACCATCGTATTCCTTGTTTGATTTAGTCTTTCTTCTCTTTTCTTTTGGGTTAGTTTCTTTGGAAGAACAATTTTAGAGAGAGATAGAGTTTGGAGAGAGAGTTTAGAGAGTCGATCATCAGCTTCACCTACCATCATCTTCATCACCTGTCCTTTGTCATCACCACTCCCCGTTTATCAGCTCTGCAATTTCTGTAAGTTTTTCCCTTTTTCCCTTTCACACTAGTTTTCCTGATTTCCTTAATTGGTGGTTTAAATTTGATTGTTGGGTTGGGTTTATTGTCAGGATCTAGTATTGATTGATTGATTGTTGTTGTGATTGTTTGATTTCCATAGTTTTTTGTGTTCTAGTTGCCGTGGAGCAAAACTACGTTTTGGAGTGTAGATTATAGTTGCCGAGATTCAAGCTTTATATCAGGCGAGTGTCCCTTCCTTGCTAAATTTCTCTACTAGCTATTATGTGTTAGTTAAAGAATTATGCAATTGGCATTAAGGTGTTATGTGATTAGTTATAACCTGTTTTGATTATTCAATATTTGTCTTCCTATTATTAGGCGTGTAGAGTGTTTTCTCTTTTGTCTCTTTGGAAGTTGTGTATTGTGTGGTTCTCGTGGCCTTGTCCTTGATTACTGTTTCAGTCTTTTAGAGACTGATGTGCCTTGAAGTGTGACTGGTTAATTAGTCACTGTTCGTCTGTGGTTTGATATTATGACGGTTAAGTTGCTAATTCATCTATGTTTAGATGGTGTGACTGAGTCGCTTTTTATCTGGGTTAAGATTGTTTGCCAGGCTCTTAGGCAGGTAGTTATCCTATGTGTATTTGCCGTGTGAACGGCTGTTTTGTTTTGATCTCTTGTGGATCTGTTGCATCATTAGATCATATAAAACTCTTTCAAACTTATTGGGATCGGATACATAAACCAACTCTACATCGGCTGACCCTCGAGAGGTTACTAGGATTCCTATATCGGGTTAATATAGTAGGTGAGTCGTTGACGACATGAACTATCATACCTATTCACCCATTCGGGAGTGTGGGATGGTATGAGATAGTTCCTCAAGTACCGGTCTTATTCTCCGTGAGGTTAAAATACCTTGGAATGTAAATAAAGCTCGGACGTTGGCTTCGTGGGTTGAGAAGCTCAGAACACTCTGATCAAGTGGAAATATCCTTTAGAATGGTCGAGCTTGAACAGAAAATTATATCCCTTGTATCCACTAAGATCTCTTTAAGGTAATCATACTTAACGGTTGATCGACCAATTTATAATTGAATTGTGTACACGTTTTAAAACATTAAATCATTCAACATTAGGACTATAACAGATCATAACATATCATCTAACATTTGGGATAATTATGGGATTATCCTAGTTCATCATATCATATAAGTCATTAGCATATCATCATATCATCTCATCTACATCATTATTTACCTACTTCTCTTCTCCATCCTTCTCTTATATATATTACTGTACCATCAATATTTCCCATCTTGTTCACCTCTCCCTCTTATCTCTGCACTAGTTTTATTAGTAGGTTATTTTAGCTTATTGGGTTATTACTGAGATATAGTTTTGCTCACTCTCGTATTTTTTTCCCCTTTCAGAGGTAGGGTAGTTGTTGGTTTTTCTGAGGGTTTTACGTATGCTAGATCCAGTATGCAGTTGCAGATCCATTCTTGTTTTAGTAATTCTTGTATGAGATTTTAGCATTTGACACTGCTTATTATTCGAGATGTTGTCATTACATTTTCAGTTGTATATATATCTTTTGCTTCCGCATTATTCTTTTTTTAACTCTGATGAACTGCTATAAGTGAATGACTGAGCCTAAACTGTTTATGGCTCGGTCGTTTGTGGGGGTGAATCGGTTGGATTCTCCAACCTGCACACACTCGAATCTTAGTAATTGGTCTTGCTTACCGATTATTGGATTTTGGGGGGTGAAAATTACCTCTTTTTTCATCCAATTGATATCTTCTAATAGTCCAAGATCTAATGCATACCAAGACTCTATATCAACTGCCAAAACTGTCGAATCTGCCCAAAACTGCTTTGACAACTCGATAAAACATTTCATACTTTGCCCCCTTTCAGTAATCTCACAGACCGCACTTTCAGCCATGCCAAACTCTCGTGGTATTATTGGGATCTTCTCAAGCCTTTCAATCCCAATAGATAATTTATCAATAACAAACTCAACACAGTAAAATTGATCACCATCACTGTTAGACCCAAGACGCTTCAACATTGAACCCATCTCAATCTTAACCCAAGCTTTCCATCTAGCGAAGTCATCAAACCAATTCGTTTCATTCTTCATGAAATATGCACCAACCTCTCGTGTGGAATCACCAATGAAAACAACAAAACCATGAAATCCCCTATTGGAACAAACTCTAGTCGGTTTTCATACATCATCGTATAAGTTGCTCGATCCCATATTCAATTTTCTTCTCTTTTTAGGAAACCCAACTTTATTTTGCATCACTAAGACAACATCTTCAATAAACAATAAATCTATTGATTTTAACTTGTCAAGTATTCTTCACGAGAACAATGCTTTCATCCAAATGCTCACATGACCAAGTTTTTCATGCCATGCTCTAGAGTCCACCATCGAAGTAACAACACCAATAATCTCATCATTAGCGTTACACGTCTCTAAGTACGCATCTTGTCTTTTGTCCCAGGTTAAAGCAATAGCCACCTTCATGATCTCAAAAGCATCATCGTCGAAGGTAGCCAAAAGACCCAAGTTTGATAGTTGGCTTGAAAACATAATTTTAGCCATACTAGACACAAATTGCTCAATGCCCAAACTTAACGAATTATCATTCGTTAATGAAATTTGAACATCTCAATTATCTACTATGTGATAACACTCATCATAGCTAGATAATTCGCTTTTACCCAACGTAATTTTCAATGTAGCAACAAAGTCTAGCCATGACTTTTTACAAACACTATAAGATAACTACCA
This sequence comes from Kingdonia uniflora, assembly GCA_014058105.1. Taxonomy (NCBI): domain Eukaryota; kingdom Viridiplantae; phylum Streptophyta; class Magnoliopsida; order Ranunculales; family Circaeasteraceae; genus Kingdonia; species Kingdonia uniflora. Next base: position 171,337 of record JACGCM010000724.1, read on the forward strand.
TGACTTATCCTGAGTACCATGAATCACATTACATAGTTTATCCCGAATATCACAAGTCATTTCATCCAAATCATTAAAAATAAGATTTGAAGCACTATCAAATTTTTTACCTTACCCGGAGAAAGTCACCGAACGTCTCTTTACAGATCTTCTCTTCTTTGTCGATCTGCAATCTTCCTTCTTATGACCAACTTTACCGTAATTCTAACAAATATCTTGTTGATTGCAATTCCATGCCTTAATGCGCCTTTTGCTTCCATTCTCAATATGTGAAACTCTCATTCCTTCAACTTCAGCATCCGAGTAATTACCTGATATTTACAACGAAGCTCCAATAGGTATTATACAATAATCATCACCAAAGAATTCAACCACGTCGCTGAAAATAACCCGCTTACAAGAATTTGAAACACTCGTAACACACTTTTAAGAATTTAAATCACTCGAAATTGATTCAAACATCTTTGATAGTTTGTCCATCATCTCTAACACGGTACTCACTTTAGGCAATTTAGAAGAAATAGAACTCGAGAGTCTTGAACGAACTTTACCAAGAACATATTAATCTAAAAGCTTCTACTCCAAACAATCCATATCGGCCAGCTTCGTTGAAATCCCTCCTAGAAGAAAATCATAATCCTCTGCATATAAAAAATCCTCTACATGCATTTTCCAAATCCCAAAGTTCAATCCATTGAATTCATTAATTTCTAATTTCTCCATATCGGCCATCGCTCTAATCACACAAGCCATAACCTTGCGCTCTGACACTAGTTGTTTGGAATCAGGGTAGCTAATCCCAATCCCTCACCCCAAGAATGATAAACGGAAATGCCAATAAGAAATTATACGAAAGCAAGAACACAATAATTTACCCAGAGGAGGGAAGTGGAAAACCCTTGTGAATAAAAAACTACTCCCCGCGAAACATTTACTAGTCAAAGATCAAAGGTTACAACGATCTCTCCAAGCTTCTCATGCTTTAATGGAGTCTCTCAAACCCTAGGTTTCTTTTGAATTAAACTCACTAAGATATTCTAACAAAATAACCTAAGTCCCATTTATATACTAGGGAACCAAAAATACAAGTAGAACGGATCTCGAGGAAAACCCAAATTCTAAGAATTATATTTAATGCAAACCTACCCAAAGCTCGCTCGAACGACTTTGTAATAATTGGTTTCCAGCTTTTGAAACATAGCAACTCATTCTAACGACATCTAAGCTAGTTCAAACGAGATGGACTCCTGGGCCAAAATTCCAGGGAGTAGGAAAAAGATTGTTTGAACGACTTTGAAGCTCGTTCGAACGTCTTCCTTCTTCGTTCGAATGACTTTGACAATTTCCTGATTTCTTCGACAATCCTTAGTTCAAGTTCACACCCAACAACAAACACCTGGAGAACAATTTTGGAAAGAGGATAAAGGTCTAGTACCTATATAAAAGATCTTTGGGTGGCCATGATAATTTCTATTTGCAGCAACATCTGGAAAGTAAGGAAAAAATGGAAATACAATGGTTTCAGGCTTCCTCTCCATACAATTACGCTGCACATCCCAATAGACATTGCAGACATGGCTCACCTCTATAAAAATACTATAAACAATACTATACAAGACCTCAAGATCATAAAGGTGTTAAACATTCAGTGCAGACCATGATAGGGCAACATCGAGAGCTGTCAATAGGAACTTTGAACACCAAATGAAATAAAGATCTGTTGTGATGGCCCGACATTAGGCAACCTAGGAAATGTAGGTATTGGGATTATCTACAGAGACAACATAGGTAATGTCGTGGGTACCTATTTTAAATCCATTGGTCATGCAACAAACTACATAGCTGAGATTACGGCTATCATATCAGGAGTTCAAAGAGCTATTACAAAAGGGTAGCGCTACTTGTCGGTGGTATCTGATTCAGCGACGACCATATTCATATTTCACACAAAGTGTTGCTAGTCAATTCTCAGTGATTTTAATTGACCACCATGAGAGGCCTAAGTTGAAACCACTGTCTATTATAGTTCCTTATTTTTGATTGCTCGTTCTATTGACTGCATGGTACTGTTTTATGTTGACTGCACACACACACACATTGAGTAAATACTTATTCTGATTGGTTTTTATATTGACTGATTTTCTATCTATTGTTCATATATCATGTGATTAGTCTCTCGTGTAGAGTAGGCAGGGGGAGTATTGACTTTTTTGTGTTTTTTTTATTCGTTTTGTTTTCTTTCGTTTCCATTTGAAAAAAAAACATTGATCGAATACAATTTTGGTGTATTCGAATATTTTTACCTCAGTCAAAACTTTGTTCGAATACATCTTTGTTATATTCAAATATTTCTCCTCATTCAAAACATTATTCGAATATATATGTTTTTAGTCGAATACATTGCCTCAGAGTAATTTTTATTCGAATACAATAAAATTCTATTCAAATACATTTTGTTTTTTAACAAAAAAATTTAACATAAAACCTTCTACTTTTATTTTCTTTCACACACTCTATCTTTCCCTCTATTCAAGTACGCTTCCACTCTCAAACTCAAACCCTTGAAAACTTGTAATTTCATGATCGAATCTCATCATTTTTGTTCTCCTCTTGCTTGTTTTGCGATCAATTCCAAGTTTGGGGTTCGAATTTGAGCTCTAGTTCGCGGTAGTTATGAATTAAGGTTTGGTAATTCTTCGAAATCCCTCGAATTAAAGGTTGGTACTATTGTTTCTTCTCACTCTCTCTTTGTACAACGCCTTTTTCATATATTATTGGTTGTATTTGTGATTGCCTTGGGGAAGGATTGTTGTTTAGATTGGGTTTGCAGTGGTCGGTGCAATGATTAGGGTTATAGTTATTGGTTGGGTTTGTTTAGTGATTGATTGATTGATCGAAGTGGTGAAGAATTGGTGATAGTGATTCATTGGGTTCCCTTGCTTAACCGTGTAGGTTGAGTTTGGGGAAGTGGTGTTTTATTTCTTGCAGGTTGTGTGGGTTGTTTGAGGTTGTTGGATACTTGTTTGACTGCGGATTCTGTTATACAGATTGTTTGCTATGGCTAGGGATAAACGCCCAGAAGCTGCGTCCCCTATTCCTGCTCCAAGCGGTGTGTCTAAACAGTGTAGGAGAAAGAGAGGCACCAGGACAGGTCCTAGAAATTATGCCCCTCTGGGTTCTCGCCGAGGAGGAGCTAGTGGTGCTGGGGGGTCTCGTACAGTATCACGAAACAATGATGGGGGGAATCACGGCATGCATCCTAATCCCCCCAACTGGTCTACTCCGAGACACGGGTTTAAATTTAGGAATTTTCAGCGGGAAGTATCACTAAATGAGGAGGAGTTACGTCTGCATTACCCTGTGTTCACGCTGATCTTTGATACATTCTCCTCTCGTGGTTGGATTGATATTATGCAACCCCAAATGCCTTGTTATCCTCGATTAGTTCGACTATTCTATGCTTCTCTCCGCATCATCCGTGGAACGGATGACGACAGGAGCTTTTAAGTGTTGATTGATGGTTTGGAGTTTCATGTTCGTCGGGGGGACATCAGGCAAGCTTTTGGCTTAGTTAAGTCTTCTGTTTTGATTGTGACACTTACGGACTGGCCTCAATTTTCTGATCAGTTTCCTCCCGAGAGGGAGATGGAGGAGCAACTTCTTCACACTGGGAAGAAGAAAAGATCTTATATCAGGCATAAGAATCTGACCAAGGCACTGTGTTTATTTCATATGATTGCTCATCGGAACATTCTTCCCCAACTAGGGAATAAGAATGTGTTGGTGGGCAATATGCTTTATCTGGTCTATCTCTACAGCAAGGGGTATCATCTTGACCTGGTGAGTGTTATTATGCATGAGATGATTCTTTCGGCCAATCCTGATCTTCATACCCAAGCCTTGTCATTTAGTAGATTTATTTTCCAGCTTCTGATTGTGATGGGTTATGGTACTCATGAGGATGAGGAGGCTGACAAGAGGGACGATGTTATTACTTTTAAGTATTGGGAAAAGAGTATAAAACACGTGGTAGCTGAGTCAAAGTCTGAGTCAGAGGAAGGTTCAGAGGACTCTGAGACTGAGGGTGCACCTGCTACTTCTAGGACTCCTGTTACTACTGTGCCAGCTGCTTCTACTGGATCATCACTTCATGATTTTGCTTCTCTATACACCTATATGGAGTCTCAGTTTGTTCAGCTGAACTCTCAGATGCACTCTCAGTTTCAGCTTTTCCGGGATGATATTGGTTAGCTCCAGACCTTTGTGGATGATCTGAGCAGTACAATTCAAGGGTCATCGAGTGGTCCTCCCATTCCAGATCCAGATAAGCAGTCTTAGGTCTGATATGACCTTGAGTCATCTTATTCACTTCAGAGTGATTTTCTTTTGTGATTGTCTTTAATCTCTGACTGTTTTAGTTTATGCTATCTTTACTGCGTGTATATTTTATTTTGGAAGTCACATTTGGATATGCGATGTATTAACAGTTTTTTTTGCATGGATGCTCTAACAGTTTCTGATATATGATTATCCTATTCCATGATCTTACTTCTTCCATAACAGTTATACATTTTGGCGTTCCTCATATGGTTTCTCTTTTATCTCTGCTTTGTTTGCTTACCCTTTGTTCTTCTGTGCTAAAAAGGGGGAGAGATGCTCCAGACAGGTAAACCAGGTAAGTAGTTTTTGTCTTAAGAATTCCTTATTTTGAATATGAACGGTTATGTGATGTATCTTATTTAGTGTACAGGGATTTCAGAGGATATGCTTTTAAGAATGGATGTTCAGTGAGTGAGTCAGTCCATCGAGTTGTAATTTTCCTTTATTACCTGTAGTTCTAGTTTTGATACAAAATAAACCAAAGGGGGAAATTGAAACATCCATTTGGAGTTTGTTTTATTTAGTATCTAGAATAGGTGTCAGAACTACCTCGTGGCTATCCGTCGTCAGTAAGTGCACATAGAGCGACTACATCTGGACTGTCACTAAACAGGTAATTGGGTTTCTATCTCCTTGCTCTAAATGTCAAGCCCATAGTATTTTACAGAATATGAAAAGAAAGTGATATGTCTTATTAAAGAAAAATATGTATTTATTCGAACAGGCTTTTGTTTTGTTCGAATAAGACCTTGTTCGAATAAAATTTAGTATTTATTCAAATATTTTCTCTCAGAATAATTTTTATTCGAATAGACTACTTCTTTGTTCGAATATTTTTTCAGGGAACTTTGTTGTTCGAATAGGATTTTTTATGTTCGAATAAAACTTATTTTTTTAATAGACTCTTTCTCTATTCGAACAAATTGCCTCAGGCCTTTATTTGTTCGAATACATTTTTGGTGTATTCCAATAATAATTGCTCTGTTCGAATATATTTTATTTCTATACAAACAGAGGTCGGGTTTTTTGTTTTTCAATGAATAAGATAACTTTTCTTTTTTCATAACTCAATTTTTTGAAAACCTATTTTTTAAGGACTTGTATTTTTTAGAGACGAAAGTTTTTCTTTGAGAGATTCAAGAGAGAACTAACAACTCAAACTTGAATCAATCATTGATTATGAAACCCAAATCATGATTTGAGAAATTTGTGGGATTCAAGATTGAAGACTTCGACGAGAGATCGGAGCGAGGCGTTGCGGGAATGTGGAATCGATTGCAAGAAGCTTGATTAGAAGAAAGGTAATCATGGGATGTGCTTATCGAGTCTGTAAGTAATTAAACTCTTGTAATTCGTTTTCAATAGTAGATTGTTTACCTGTCGGGTGATTCGACAGCGACCTGTGATCTTTTCTCCTAAGATAGGTTTCCCACAGGGTTAAAAATCTTTGGTCTTGTGTCAAATTTATAATTGCTTGTTGACATTAGATAATCGAATCAATTTGAATTAGGTTAATGTTAGACCATTAATTCAAAGGAATTCAGACATTTCGTGTTAGACCTAAATTAATCAAAATTGGTTAATCTCAAATGATTAGAAATTTTAACATCTAAAGGAACCACCTCATATGTCACTTCGTCCATAACCTTTTCAGTAATCACAAACTTGAACGTACACTGCTTTGCGATCTTTAAATCTGCGTCTTTTTGAATCTAACCCAAACCATGCGGCTTGAAATGTGCCATAGTAGCCAAACCCATCTTCTTCACCACCTTCTCAGAAATCAAATTCTTCTGACTACCCAGATCAATGATGGCCTCTACTAAGCCCTGTTTTACCTGAATACTGACATGAAAAAGTTCTTTTTGACTCGCCTCCTCAATAGCCATAGTTCACTTAAACATTAGAGTAAGCTTAGAATTTGGCTTATCTGAATCGGAAAGATCAACAATCGTTGCGACTAGTACATATTTCTCTTTCTTGCTCCTCTTCTCCTTCGGCCTAAGCTCCAGGTGAAGTTTCTAATATTTATCTGAAATGTGCCCATTTGCCTTGCAATGACTGCAATAATTTCCTTTGGATGAAAACCCCTCTTCTTTGGACTCCCCTTTTGTGTTTATTCTTCCAACTAGATTTATACCCTGACTTGCTCTTGTCCTCTTTCTTGTCACTCTTCAAGTACTTACCTTCAATAGCAATTGCTTTTATGGTAGCATCTTAGATATTCTCCACCGAAAGAGCTTCAACTCTCTTTTAATGAACTCCGACAAACCCCTGCATACTTCATGAACATCTCATACTCGTCCACAACTCTTATACGGATTGCCCATATTTTTGGCACAAATTATGCCATTTTAACAATCTCTCTTGCACGTACACAATTAGACAAAATTGCTTCCTCACTAACACCTTTAACTCCTTCCAACTCAAGTTTACCACTTCGTGACGTTTCCGATAGGACTTCCACCACGTGAGTGCATGACTTACGAATTTTAATGTATAAAAACATATTTTCTGAACATTGAAATATTCATAAACAGAAAAATAGGTCTCTAACCAATTATCCAACTTCTCAGAATCGATTGAACCGTCAAATACAAAAATTTCGACTTTAAAATCAATACGAAGATTACGCATAGGATTCATTGACTTGCCAATAACTGATCACTCATCGACGGATTCGGCTTTACTAGAATCGCTAATGACATCCCCAGTACCTCCGTCTTTATCCTCCTCTGCAACCCTTTTCTTCTTCGTGCTCTCTCGCTATTTTATCGAAGCGGAAGCTTTTGCAAGGCTCACGAGACATAATTGCTCTACTAACTCCCCTAAAGTAGTAGATAGGTCAGAAACTTTCGTTTCCAACTTCGTGAGTCAATCTTCAAAATTGCCCATTTCCAAAGTTGCTTTCTTTTTCGAGCTAGGTTTTCTTGGACTCACTAGGTTCTTCATCGTCTGCTTGAGTCGGTCACGTGTATAGACCAAAAACCACAATTCCCCTGAGAATCGTTACTTGAAAATTTGATAACACTTAATCCACAATCTAATTGAGATTGACCCAATTTGAAGAAATAAATATGACGAACAAACAATTAGTGGGAGAATTTCCCTTTTAGATCTTTAATTGCTCAATCTCTTGATTTCAATTGAATTCCTTTTAAACCCTAAGTCTTTCTTATAAAAACTTGGATCCTCTCTTTTTGCCTAGGCTTGCCCTTTAATGGAGGTTACAAGTTTCTAGTTACAAAATGGACAAAAATGCCTTTTTCACGACCTAACTCTAAGCTAAATTGTGCCTCTGTTCGAACAAAACAATACTATGTTCGAACATAAAATGAGTGTATTTGAACAGACTTTTCAGACAGGGGGTTTATTCGAACAGACTAAAAGTCTGTTCGAGTAGACTTCTGTGAACAAATGAAAGTCAAAATCGTCCCAGATCCTCTTGGATCACCCTGCATTTACTACCATTAAGAAAAACTATAAAGTCATCTCCATAAAGCAAATGTGTGATGGGGATGCAGCCTCTGGATGTAGCATAATAACCGATTCTTCCCTCTTTAAATTCTTTTTTCAGTCCTCTTGAAAGAACCTCCTCAGCTAGAATGAAAATCATGGGGGATAATGGATCAACTTGCATGAGCCCTCTAGAAGATTTAAAATAACCTTTGCAGATCCCTTGAAGCACCACTGAGAACTAAGGAGTTGTCACACACTGCCCAATAAGATCAATCCATTTGGAACAGAAACCAAACTTGGAAAGTACTTGTTTAAGAAAGCCCCAGTCCAACCTGTCATATGCATTTGCCATATCAATCTTGACCATGACATTATGGCTCTCACTTTCCCCAACCAGTTCTTGAGCCAAGGTGACGCTTTTACTAATATCCTTGCCTTGCACATAAGCTCCTTGATTGCTTGAAATTAGTTTTGGCAATAGTGTTCCAAGTCTACCTGCAATGATTTTGGAGAAAACTTTGTAAACAACTGAGCAAAAACTAATAGGCCTGTAATCTCCTAGCGTGGTGGGAGAATCAAATTTAGGGATCAAAGTGATAAGAGATGACGTATAGAACTTTTTAAGAGGAGCCCCATTGAAAAATTCTTTGACTGCCCCATGCAGATCTTCTTTGATAATCTCCCAAGCTGTGAGAAAAAAATGTGAAGTGAAACCATCACAACCTGGTGCACTGTCTCCAGAAATGCTGAATAAACTATTTTTGACCTCCTCCAAGGTTGGGGCATGCAGTAACATGGCATTGTCAGCTTCATTGATCAAATCAGGTATGCAGTCAAACATATTAGTGTCACTAGTTACATGTTCGGCAGTAAGAACGTTGTTGCAGTATGCAACTGCAGCATCATGAATGACCTCCATATCCTGTGTGTGTGTCTGCCATCATGGAGTCTAATCCTAGAGAAAGAAGAAAGTTTTCTGCTCACCTGAGTAACCTTGTGAAAGAAACTGGTGTTGGAGTCACCCTCTTGCAACCATGTAATTCTGGATTTCTCTTTCCATAGAATCTCCTCTTTGTCAAGCAAATCAGCATGTTCTTGTTTTGCATCATTAAGCTCCTTCCCAATTTGCTCATGCCAACCATCTAGTAGCATAAAGTCCAACTCTGTGATCCTCTCTTTAAGCCTATTAATGTTCTGAGTGATATTGCCAAATACACTTTTGTTCCACTCCTTGAGAGCTTGCCTGATAATGTTGACTTTGTACCCAAAAGATTCCAAACAACTGCCATACACCTCAGTAGGACACTATTCAGCAATGAAATATAAGAAATTGTCATGCAGTGTCCACATTCTCATGAATTTGAAAGTTCTAGGTTCAGCATAGTTGTCATAGGAGAAAGAAAAGAGCAGTGGTGCATGGTCTGAAAAGATTTTGTCTATGTGATATACTTTGTGAATTGGAAAAGCTGTGATGAAATTAGAATTTTGAGAAACCCCTGTCTAACCTAGCCCAGCATCTTGTACTTCCACTATGATCATTACACCAAGTATAAGTAGACCCCACATAGCTGATTTCTAAGATCCCAGCTGCTTGTATCATATATTCAAAATCCCTCATAGAAGAAGGATTCCCTAGTCTTTTGTCATTTTTCTCAGAGTCGCACCAAATGTAACATTGAAGTCTCCTGTAATTAGCCACGGATCTGAAATACTATTAGATAGCCAAATTAGGTCATCCCATTAAAATCTTCTATCATGTACATCACACTTGGCATATACAAAAGATACATATGCATTCCAGTTATGACAAGATACTCTGCAATGCAGCATTTGATTTGAAACATGATTCATCACAACATCAAAACCATATTTCCACATAATTTAAATCTCCCCTCCTGCATTATTAGATAAGAAAAATTCACAACTAAGTCTTTTAGCAATAACTGATAGTTGTGTTACATCTAAGAATGGTTCTAGCAAAGCCACAATGTAAATCTTGTGTCTTTTTATTAAACTCTTAAGGTGGTGTACAGTCTAATTGTTCCCAATACCTCTGCAGTTCCATACTAGTAAAGGACCAAACATTAAGCACTAGTAGAGAATTTTGATAAGTTGCCCCTAGTTCTGCAACTAAGTGGGACAAAGGTGGGCTTCCATCTTGGCTTAGGTGTGCTAGACACAACACTAGTCACAACCTGCACCACTTGATCTGTTCCATTTGTAGCATATTCCTTTTCCATATACTTCAGGGTTGTAGCAGTTTCATCATTGCAGATTGCACATTTTCCTGAGTGTACACAACATTGAAAGTATTGTCTGAGCTGTTTCCTTCATCGACTCTTGTTACACCACTGCTCACACTCTTAGTCTTCAGCATATCATCCAGCATAAGTTCCACTCCAACCTCCTTGTCACTAATATTATCATTTCCAGTCTCGAGAGCCTCAACCATTCCAGCCTGCACCTTTGTAGAATTGTCTTCGCATTCACTAGCATTCGTCAATTTTAACAGCTCAGGCTTAGATTCACTATTGTTTCTGTAATGGCCTAATTCCGTAAGCTCGAAATGGCTCGGAATTAGCTCTTACACCAATGTTTCTATGATAAAAACTAATGTAAAACAAGAAATGACATAGGTGATTTAGCGTGGAAAACCTTTGAATATGTAAAAAACCACGACCTCGATTTGAGGGTTTTATTAACAATAACTTTTATTGTTTGAGGCTGATATCTTATTACAACTGATCTCTCGAACTATAAATACTTGATCTTGTAAATAAGAAATTTGGTGTTTGAGAAAAGAAAATTTGGTTTTCTGTGTGATTTCCCATATATATTTTTGGTCATTGTCTCTTATGGAATCTTTCCCTTTTATAAATCTTGCCCACAGTTCGCTATCGTGTTGATGCACGTTCTCCGAACAATGAGGTAAATGGTGGCTGACTGAGTAACTACTGAGTTCGTGAGATACAGGTGTCTTTGACTTGTTCATGTTTTTCTATTGTGCTCGGCGCACGCTTTTCATCAGTTTGTGGTGTAGGTGTCAATGTTGACTGTTTATGCATGTCACGTGTAAAATGCGTGAGTCTGATATGGAAGTAGTTTGAATAGGGTTAGGTCGAAGGGTAGGCCCTTCCAGTTTCCATTAAGCACAGTATCACATTCTTTTACAACACCACTACCACCATCATCCTGCACCAAATCCTCAGCTTCAGTACTACCCATAGCCTTCAACTGAACACCCACACCAGCAAGATCACCAGAGTTGATCACAATATTAGCTAGGTTGATATCCCTCCCATATAGTTTTAAATAAGGGGAAATGAGTTTTAAACAGGAGGAAGAGATAGAAATGGTGTGGACTCGATCTGAAAGAATTTGTTATGCCGTTGAGGGACGATTGACGATAAAAATAGCTGAAGTGCGGGAGCGGATTTTTGGCTTGTTAGTTTATGATGTTGACTTGCCAAAGTCCGAATATCAGTTTGAAGGATTATATGCAAGGGGTCGAGAACTTGAATTAGGACGTTGCTTCTACGAAGAACTATTTTGGGAAGTGATATTGGAGACCTTATCTCAAAAAGTGGTTGTGAGGCTAATTGATGAGGAAGAAATCGAGGAGGAAGATGTGATGATCGCAGGTAGCGAACTGATTAGGTGTGATTCCCTAGGACATTTGGGATGTTTCACGTATAATTATATGTGAGGAAGTGAATTGTATGAGTTTGAATAACTGTCAAAGAAATGTAATGAGAATGAAGTCTGAATTTATCATTTTTTGTTGTAAATGTTGTTTGTGACTGTTATGAAAAATAAATTTGAATTTCGAAATGTGAGAGCTTAGGAAATGACGTTAGCACTTCTATAAGTAGAAGAAGCAAGAATAGAAAAAACAGACAACTTTTAATTTTGTTTCTGGTATAATTGCTGGGAAAGTTCGATTGCGTGTAAGTGTTGAGTCATCATGAGTATGGGGAGGTCAGAGAGAGATTTGGGTAAGAGAGATGAAAATATATTAAAATATAGGGAAGGGGGCAATGATGGGAAGGTATTTTCACCAAAAAGCTATAAGATGTCTGATATTAATTGTGGAAGGGATGCTTCAGTTCTAAAATGAAAGGCGGCTCGTAAGAAGCCCAATAGCTGCCAACAGTTAAAGAGAGAAAATATAAATAATGCTTCATCTTTTTTATTCAAATGTTTATCAACTTCTGAAAAATTAAAGAACTGTGAGAGAGGAAAGAGAAAAAATAGCAGAGAATTTCATGAAAAATTAGTCGAGAGTGATCAACAATCAAAGTGAGAAAATATTGCAGAGATTGAGTCACGAAGGTGGTTATATAGCAGCGTTGTGAGGGAAGGATTTGGCGCTGCGTCATATTCATATTCCGACGTTGAAGGTTAGTAGACGATTTGTGATACTGTGAATGTGTTTCTTTTGAAAGATTTTTGTGGTATTCAAATCTAAAAATTACAATTTATAGCAACTTACAAAAATTTATTCGATATATTTGTAAAAAGAGGTACGAATGGTATACGTATTTATGTGATGTATATGTAAAAGATAATGATAGAATACCTAGACCTGTATGTAGGTCGAGCGTGAGGAGTTTTGTATAGAATCAAATCTTGTCTATAGAGTTGTAGTTGATATAGAGACTTCACCTGTTCTGGTGGCCTCGACCTCAGGTCGTTCGGCTGAGTCTGAAAGTGTAGTGTCCGATAGAGAGGACGGAGTAGAAGTTATTTAATTTTCAGATTTCCCTAGAAAATTGGTGCCATATTCTCCTAACTCTGATGTGTTTAGAGTGTTTTGTAAAGCCAAATCCCTTGTAGGAGGGAGATAGGGCAATTTGGTAGAACATGCCGGCAGGCAATTTAGAAGTTGTATGGTAGAATCCGGAGAGGAACATTTCTTTTTGCTGGCTAATTTAGAGAAGGAAAAATTAGATATGGGGTAGATGAATCGATCTCCTTGGAGTATCATAATGGAAATGTCCAGGGCAACCTGGAAGAGGGTTTTCTGTGTTACCTATCTCAGTTGGAGTATGGGTTGAGTTTGCCCCTTAACAATCTTGCGAAAGGGATTATTAATATCATTGGGCCATGACCTGGTCAGTTAAACGGGAACATGTGGGAGGTAATAAATGTCTATAAGAGTTTGAATAAGTTTTGGGAGGAGAACAAGGTCGAGAGGAGGATATCTCCTGAAGATGTCTTACAATTTTATGGCATAAAAAATTATGCTACAAGTAGAAGGGCATACTTTTTTATAAGTTCGACTCGACCCCTTTTCTTCGATCTGAATTCAGAAGGTCGAATGTGGAATGATAATGTGATATGGGTGAAGGGTGATTGCCTTCAGAGAGATGATGAAGAACCCATGAAGCTTTTGTGTAGAACTGTGAAGCAAAGTAAGTATAATAATGTATAATATTGATATGTTGAAATTGTATGTTGTTCTATTGATAATAATGGGTTGTTGTTTGACAGGTCTTCAATCAAAGGTGAAGACGAAGTCCCTATTAGATACTGTTGCTCAGGAAGGGATCGAACTCAAGGTTGTGCTAAAAGAACTTAGCATTAGTATAAAGAAGCGAGCTAACAGCAGATCCGAGAAAGAAGTCTTAAGCAACGAGGCTAATGACGAGTGTTGGTGGCAATAAGAAGAGGGGAGTTGATGGAGAGTGACGAGTAGTTTTGCCAAAAGGCCTCTGAAGTGGATTTTGCGGACGTGCCAAAGTCTACTATGTCGAACAAGCTAGCTCGGGCGTTTCCAAAGAAGAAGATGTTAAAGCGTGGCTTGACCTCTAAAACCACAGGAAGTGGTGATATCGAAGGAGAAGTGAAGAAGAGAAGGGATGACCCTCCTTCCCAACTGATTGGGGCGAAGGTCGCAGAAAATCGACCTGGTGTGGAAGACGAGTTGAAAGCGGTGGAGGAAAGGGCGACGCTTCCAGCTCGCAATGGGGAGGAGGAGATAAGTAAAACGGTAAGTTTGATGATTTGAATATCTTCTTAATTCTTTTTTGTAGTTCGAGCTAAAAAATGTGGTCGATAATTGAGTTGTTTTTGTAGGCTGCTCGTTTGATGAAGGGGATCTACCACAGGATGGAGGAGGAAAAAGTCAAGCTTGAGAAGAAGGTAGCTCGTTTAAAAACTGACTTGGTTAGGGAAGGGAAGCGACTGGACTCTATGAAGGCTACGCAAGAGGTGGAGATCAGTGAGCTGACAATGGAAGCGGGAAAGAATATAGAGGAGGTGGTAATCCAGTGTAATAGACTTGGGCGCCACCTCCTAAAAATGGGGTACTCCAAGGCTGAGGTAAATAACATTATGGGGGATACCTATGTTGAAGAAGAGGACGAGGTGGAAGATATTGCTGCTAAAGTCATAGGCGGGTTAGATGGTGTCTCTTCCCAAACTGTGCAAGACAACCAAGGGGATGACAATAAGCATCCAGATGATGAGAACGATAAGGTAGAGTAGAATTGTTGACTCTATGGTTGTGTGATTATGAAGGGCTTGAAATGTTGTAATCATATGGAACATTGCTTGTTGGATAAATTTTTATAGGCTAAGATGTGCTTGTAGTACGAACTTAAGGACATGCGCCTCAGAATAAAAGAATTAAAAAATGGGCTCGCTAAGGAGAAAGATGCATCAGCATCCCTGTTGTCTTTGCAAGTGGAGCTACAGGTTAGAGAAGAACAAGAAATATTTTACTTGTATGTTGCATTACTTTAGAGCTACAAAGTAAAAATTAGAGTATAGAGACAAACCAAAAATGTGTTAACAGTTTAGGGGGCAATAGTACTTAATTATGTATAAATAGTATAAAAATATTTGGAAAAGAAAGAACATAGAGAATGTGTACCTTAAAGTTGGATGTTCATGTCAATGTCATCGAACTTAGATCATACTTCGACCTTAAGTTTGGAAATAGTTTCTTAACAGTAGATGTCAAATAACATAAATTTGCTAACAATAAAAATAATTGTATCATGATTGAAACATGATTGAGTATATTGGTTGGATGTTCTTGAATCGAACTTGATGTATTGTTTTTATGATATAGGTCGAACTGGACTCAGCTCGCTTGAGCGAGGAAGAGACACGCCAGTATAACCAAGAGTTTGCGGCATAATTTGATAGGATGAAAGATACAAATGAAGACAGGGAGGATCAACACGTAAAGGTACATATCAAGTTTGTCGAGGCAACACAAGCTATTAACGACCTTACTCGGAAGATCAAGGAGAAAGATTCTAAAATTAGTAAGGGACAAAAAAAGCTCAATGAGGCGAAGGAAGAGACAGCGAAGCTCAAAAGCCAGAATGGTATTTTGCACGCAAAGAGTAAGGAGGTGGACATAGGCTTGATATCATATCCAGGCGTTAGAATTGATAGAGAAAGAGTTAAGCCATTGTGTGGCCAGTATGAAGAACTAAATAATCATAAAAATGAACAACTGGGAGCAGATTCGAGCTGATTTAGCGAGTACCAAAAACGAACTGGAGCGGTTGAAGAAAAAAAGATTGAGAAGGATAGCGAGCTGAAGAGAGTTTGTGATGACCTATCTAACTCCAAAATTACGTTTAAGCAGTTGACTGCAGGTTTACCTGCTAAAAATATAAAGTTCCAGTCGGTACAAAGACGATGTGATGAGTTGAATGAGGGGGTGACACGATTGAAGGCTGATTTGGCTCTGGCCAATTTACGGGTCAAACATGTTGAGGCTGGAGAGCGCTCGAGGAAGAATAAAGGTGATGCCAGGGTCTACATTTTTCAAGGGGATGTGGTTAGCCTATCAGTTTGAATTAGAGAGCTGGACGGAGATGTGACTCCTACTCAAGCCCACCTACAACAAGGAAATGTGCGTTTAAGGGAGTGTCAAGGTAAGTTTGATGTTGTTCATGTAAGGGAACGTGAATTAAAGTGGATGATTAGGGGTAAGGATATCTTGATAAAGAAAAAAGATGAACTGTTAAAGAAATCTCCTGCTGGGGGAGATTTAGATAGGGATCTTGAGGAACTTCGTGCTCAGGTGACGGAATTGAGGGCCATAAGATAAAGCAGATGAGAAGACAAAGGAGCATATCAATCTTATGTCCCGTACAGAGAGTCGAATGGAATGGCATGAAGCACGGTACAAGAGACTGCAAAAGCATCTTCAGAAGGCGAGAACGAATTTTTCTATGGTGGTTATTCCCGAGGCATCGCGTTTAGAGATATTAATGGCGGTGATCACCTATTTTGTAGAGGAAGTAAGAAGGCTCAAGTTAGAGAGGGATACCTTGTACGACTGTTTGTCGGGTAGAGAATGTATTTGCAGAGCTGATGTAGATCAAAGAAATTGTATGTACTCCATGGAAACAGAGTTAAGTTCTTGACCTGCCGAATTGGTAGAGCAAGGCAGGATTGCTGTGGCTGTTCAAGCTCGAGATTTTATGGCTAATCATTCTCCTATTACAGGGGAAAGCGTAGCTGACCTCCTATCAGCATAGAAGGATCCTTCGTAGTGGATGTGTATGTAACCTGTAAAAGTATCTGTCGCAGACATATTGAGAGATGAAAGCTAGTTTTGGCTTTGCTTTATCTTATGTTTGGTAGAGTTCTTTGATTGAAAACTATTATTACCTTCAATTTAATCGCAGAGTATGTATAGAGTCGGTCAAAACTAGTTTTACTTTTGCTTTAATCGGTATTATTGTCGCAGCCATATTAAGAGATAAAAGCTAGTTTTACCTTTACTTCATCTTATGTTTGGTAGAGTTCTTTGATTGAAAACTAGTATTACCTTCATTTTAATCGTAGAGTATGTATAGAGTCGGTCAAAACTAGTTTTACTTTTGCTTTAATCGGTATAATTGTTGCAGCCATATTAAGAGATAAAAGCTAGTTTTACTTTTACTTTATCTTATGACTGATATATTTCTTTGATTGAAAACTAGTATTACTTTTATTTTAATCGCAAGGTATGTATAGAGTACGGTTTGAAAACTAGTTTTGCCTTTGCTTTAACCGAAATAGAGGTCGATTGAAAGCTAGTATTATCTATGCTTTAATCTATGTAGTGTCTACGTAAGTAGAGAGTAATGTGGTGAAAAACTTGGAAGTTTTCATTGAATAGAATAGAATGTACATTGTCTGGAGATGAAATCTCACTTTTGAAATGGAAAGAACGAGAATTTTGAATTAGAGAAGTGAAAGACTTAACGATAGTACCGTTTCAGTCGCCTAATATTCCATAGAGTTGGGATTTAAATTCCTTGCTCCGTCATGAGGTAATATGATCATAGGCCAGTGTGACCTATGATTAGGAATGGACCTTCCTAACTTTTTGCCAGTTTCCTGACATGTGGCTCTTTTCTGTGTTGAGGAATTTCTCTGAGGACGAGATCTTCGATTTGGAAAGTACGACTTCAGACTCTTTTGTTGTACGAACTAGCCAATATATAATAATATCGACCTAGGTTGGCGATAGCGCGTTCCCTAGCCTCATTAATCCAATTTAAGTTGCAAGCCAATTTGAACTCATTTTCTTCGTCAGTAAGCTCATGATCTTTGACATGGTGGTGGCATTCTGTTGGAATGGCAGCTTTTGTGCCATAGGCGAGGATGAATGGGGTGCAGCCGGTGGATTGGCATGGAGTGGTACGGTATGCCCATAAGATATGAATAAGTTCCCGTATCCAGTTTCTTTTTTTATGGGATTAAAGCCTTTTCTTGAGTCCATCTACGATGGTTTTGTTGGTGATTTCGGCTTGGTCATTACCTTGAGGGTAGTATGGATTTGATCGTGAGTGGATGATATTATGTTTATTGAGGAAGGCTTAGACTTTCTCTCTAGTAAACTGCGGTCCATTATTGATTCGAATTAGGTGGGGGAATCCGAACTGAGTGATGATGTGTTCCAAGATAAAAGAGATGACCTCTTCTTCTCTGGTTCGACAGAGTGGAACTGTTTCTACTTATTTTATAAAATAATCGGTAGCTACGAGTAGGTATCATCGGTTCCTGGGAGTATTAGGGAATTTGCCGACAAGATCAAGTGCCCACCGCTTGATGGCCAGAACACCTTGCTTGCATGCAGTTCGTGCGCAGAGGCGTGGATCATATGTCTATGTCGCTGACATGTGTCACATTTACGTGAGTACTTTTTTGCGTACTTGCGCATGCCTGGCCAGAATACCCCATGTATAATTGCTCTGTTAACGAGTGAGTGTCCTGCGGCATGGGAGCCATAAGTTTCTTCATGTAAATCTTTGAGCAATCTATCCACTTTATTCTTGGAGAGGTACTTGAGGTAAGGCCCCGCGACTAAACGGCGATATAGAAAACCGTTTTAAACTATATAACGCTTCGAGTTCTTGATCAGCTGTCGGCGCTCTTTTGGATCTGCAGGAAGGCGCCTGTCACATTCATTATCTGGGCTGAGGTAGGCAATAAAGGGTTTTTGCCAATCGTCGTGTTCCTCTTTATCGTCCCCAGTGTTGATCGTGCATACAGAATATCGATCAATGCGGGGGGTTGATATCATTTCGATCTGTAGATATCTGGCTTCTGTACCCAAAATCCCGGCTAGGTAAGCCAAGGAATCACTGTGTCTATTTTTACCTCGAGGAAGATAATCGAGAGTTGCTTTCGTAAACTTGTTCATCCTATCTGCAACAAGGGCTGCATATTCGATCATCTTGCCATTTTTCTTGTATTGTTCAGAGTAATATTGAACGATGAGTAAAGAATCTGTGTAGACTGATAGCTCTGGGACGCCGAGTTCGAGTGCGAGGTCGAGTCCATGAATAAAAGCTTTGTATTCGGTAACATTATTTGAGGCTTCAAAATCCAAGCGGCTTGATTTCTTGATTCTGTCGTTAGAAGGGGGTAATTAATACGATTCTGATTCCTGACCCTACAGGTCCTGCTGAACCATCTTTGAGAAGTCTTCCACCCTTTCCTTGTAATCCATTCATCTCTTTCGTCAAATACGTTAGAGAGTGGATCTTTTATAATTTCTTTTGTAAGGTCGGGATCATGCTCCTGCCACTCTGGATCTTCCACTGGAAAATTTGTGAGAAAATCGACAATGGCCTAACCCTTCTCTGAATGTTGTTATTCGAATCTTATACCATGTTCTCCCAAACTGACTGACCAATGTTGCACTCTTCTAGATTTTTCTTTTTTGGTCAAAACTTCTCAGAGTGGGTAGTTTGTTATGACTTTGACTGAATGAGCGTGGAAGTAGTACTTAAGTTTTTGTGAAGTGTAAACAAGAGTTAGAAGAAGTCTCTCGATTTTGGAATACCTCGTTTCCGCTAGAGTGAGAGTTTTATTGATGAAGTAGACTGGCTTTTCGATCTTGCCTTCCAGTCGAATGAGAACTGAGCTCATAAAGTATCTATAACAACAAGGTAGATGATCAGCTCCTCATTATCTACTGGGGTGCTTATGATATGAGACTTCCCCAAATAAGTTTTGAGTTCCTGAAAAGCTACCTCGCATTCTGATCTCCATTGGGCTAAACTTTTCCTTATTTGGTACAACTGCGGAGTAGTAGGAACACCCAACGACAGCGATATGAAGATTTAGAAACGAATTGGTTAATAGCGGCAATCTTGCCGACAAGTTTTTATACGTCTTTTGTCGTCTTTGGAGATGACATATTGAGGAGAACCCGAATTTGATCTGGATCGGCCTCAATCCCTTTCTTGCTGATGAGATGGTCGAGGAATCGGCCTGAATATACTCGAAATTGACACTTATCAGGATTGAGCCGTATCCTATAAGATCGAAGAATATTGAATATTGTGTTGAGGTCAATAAGGTAGTTGGTTGACTGTATGCTCTTGCACAAGAGATCATCAATGTAGACTTCCACGATTTTCCCAAGATGTGTTTTGAACATAGTAGTCATCAACCATTGATAAGTCGCGCCTGTATTTTTGAGTCTGAAGGGCATGACTTTGTAGTAGTAAAGTCTTCTTTTAGTTATGAAAGTGGTAATTTCTTGATCTTCTTCCAAGGGAGGAATCTGATTATATCTAGAAGCAGCGTCCATCATTGATAGGAGTTCGTGACCTGCTGTAGAATCAAGAATTTGATGGATGATGGGAAGAGGGAAACTATCTTTTGGAGTGTGTTTGCTTAGATTAGTAAAATCTACACAAACTCAGACCTTTCCATTCTTTTTTGGAACAACGACGATGTTGGATATCCAATCTGGATACTTGGCTTCTCGAATGAACCCTACTTTGGTCAATTTCTCGAATTCAATGTTGACTTTATCTCGAAGACGAGGAGAGGAGTCGCTATTTCTGTTTGACCACTGTGGCGCTGATGTTGATGGCCAATTTGTGGTATGCCTTAGTCAGATCGACCCCATGTATTTCTTCATAAGTTCATGTAAAGACATTTCGATTCAGTCATAACAATTGAATGAAAGCATCATTATTGTGCTGGATCAACTTAGTACCAATTAAAGTACCTCTGCTAGGTCCATTAATGTTGATGTATTATGTAGGCTCTTCTGTGGAAGGATGATCATCAAGGTGATTAGCTTTCTATAATTGCTATGCATCGTATCTTTATGAGGTATCTAGAATAGCAGGGACAATATTCTTATAAGCTCGAGAAAGCTTTTGACTTCCTTTAATTTCATAGATACCATAATTGTGTTTAAAGAGGAGTGCTTGATGATAGGTGGAAGTGATTGTTTCCATGTTGTGAATCTAGCAGCAGCCCATAATCCTGAGATAACAAGATTTAGCATTGATGACGTTGAAGACGACGTTGATAGTAGCTAGTCCAGCAGTGATATGTAAGATGATCCTGCCCACTCACTCTTCTTTGGATCCATTAAATCTACTGATATCGGTGTCGCTCTGAATGACTTGATCGACCAATCTCATCTGGTTGATTGTACTTTGAAAGAGAATCTCAATACCGCTTCCAGTATCGATCATCATTGTATGCATGACAAACTTCTTCATCTTGAGCATTATGACTAATGCATCATGATATAGAAATTTTACATGACTAATATCGTAATCTTCGAATGAGATCCCAAGCTAGCGATTGCTCGACTCAGGTAGAAGCTTGGCCTATTTATCTTGAGGTATAAGGTCGTAACATTCTTATAGTCTCCTACGCTTGAATCTGTAAGAGTTTTTGATATGATGAATCTCAATCATGTTGTTGTGGTACATATGGTAGAGATGTTTCTCTTCAGCTTATCTTCGACCTAGACTACTTCAAGTTGATTCTTATAGCTGCCATCTTTGTAAGACTCCAAGTCGACAATGTATTCGTTCATTCATCCTTCCTTAAAAAAGAATTCCATCAACTTCTGTAAAGCATAGCAGCTATCAGTAGAATGATGATTTACCTTATAATTCATGTAGTACGGGCGGCTTTCGATTGGCTCTAATGGTTGGGATGATGGAATAGCTTATCCTTGGATAAGATTAGAAAAATAGCAGAGATTTGGACATTTATCTTAGGGAGGACCGGTTTGGGTAGTGATCCGCCTTTTCGAGGGTGCCAGTGTTGCCCTTGAGCACTTTTGATCACCCTAATCCTCCTTTGGATCAATATTTTGATATGTGGGTGGACCTTTAGTGGTTAGGATAGATTTAGTAGATTTATGCCTTTTGGACATCATCCTTTCCAGGTCGACATAACCGTTGACATTGGTGATCATATCCTCCAAGGTCGCAAGTTTGTTGAGGAAGAGGTGTTATTTGGCCTTGCAGTCGAGCTGGAGCGCGTTGGTGAAAGCAGTAATAACTATTTTTTGATCGAGATTGTCTACTTTCCGCGCGAGCTCCAAAAACTTCTTTGCAAAAGCCTCGTGCTGTTCTCCTTGTGATTGTTTAAGACTAATAAGAGAATTTAAATTCTCCTCCTTATCTTTGTTGTGAGCATACGTCCTGTTGAATTGTTTCTATAGTTGATTGAATGTGAGTATTGAATCTTCAGGTAAAGAGTGGAACCACCAGAGCGGTTTTCCCTATAGACTCGTTGCGAACAGACGACAGAAGATGTGGCTGAGATTAAAGTACAATCCCAATGAATCACGGTATTTTTGAATGTGCTCATTTGGATCGGTGTCCTTGTATTTACGAATTTTTAGAGTATGGAAACCTTTCGGTACTTCCATATTGAATAGTTCATTGGCAATCAGACTTCCCTGTATCTTGGTAAGGTCGTACGTAGTGCCTAAAACTTGCGCTTCAATAAGCTCCTTGATGCGCTGATCTATATGCTATTGTGTGACGTATTGACGTGGTACTTGAGGTGTTTGGCGAGGTGGTTGAGGATTATGAGTACCAGTGTCTTCACTCAAACAATCACGTGCTCGAATTCGAAGTTGAAGTCGTTGTTCTTCCTCCTGATGTTTGGAAAGTCGGTGACCTCTGCTGATCTCAGACTGAACTTCATCACCCAAATGAATGGATGGCTGATGTTCATGTTGAATATTTATGGAAATAGCTTTGTTGGTGGCTCCTCGAGGTCCCAATCTTTCCTGCACAAAAACTCGGGAGGTCTCTGACATTTGATCGCGATCTCTAGTGTGGGGAGCCTGTTGAGTATCCGGCAGTGCCTGTAACGCAGTCTGCATGGTTGTTTGAGTACTGTCAAACGAGGTTGTCATTTGAGCGCTGTCAAACGAGCTTGTCGCTCGGCTTCGAGCTCTTTCTCCCGGAGCTCTCAGTCAAGAGTTAACTGATGTTCGAGCTCATTACGCTTCTCTGTTTCGATGTGAAGAGTTGCTTATAGTTCGGTAAGTTGTTCCGGCTCAACAGAAACATCGAGCTGGATTCCGGTTACTGGTCGTCTAGAAGTGACCATGATTGCAGATAGATAGTAGAGTGAATGTATGCCTTAGGATATCGTGAAAATGTCTTCTTTCCTACACACCGCGCAAAATGTAATGACCTAATTTTGTAAGCTCGAGATGGCTCTGAATTAGCTTTTGCACCAATGTTCATGTGACAAAAACTAATGTAAATCAAGAAATGACACAGGTGATTTAGCGTGGAAAACCTTTGAATAGGTAAAAAACCACGACCTCGATTTGAGAGATTTAGTAACAATAACTTTTATTGCTTGAGGCTGATATCATATTATAAGTGATCTCTCGAATTATAAATACTTGATCTTGTAAATAAGAAATTTGGTGTTTGAGAATAGAAAATCTGGTTTTCTTGATGATTTCTCGTATATTTTTCTGGTCCTTGTCTTTTCTGGAACCTTTTCCTTTTATAGATTTTCCCCGTAATTCGCTATCGTGTTGAAGCACATTCTCCGAACAATGAGGTAAATGGTTGTTGACTGAGCAACTGTTGAGTTCATGAGAGACAGGTTTTTTTGACTTGTTCATGTTTTTCTGCTGTGCTCAACCCACGCTTTTCATCAGTTTGTGGTGTAGGTGTCAATGTTGACTGTTTATGCATGTCACGTGTAAAATGCGTGAGTCTGATATGGAAGTAGTTCGAATAGGGTTAGGTCGAAGGGTAGGCCTTTCCAGTTTCCATTGAGCTCAGTATCACATTCTTTTACATCACCACTACCACCATCATCCTGCACCAAATCACTAGCTTCAATACTACCCATAGCCTTCAACTGAACACCCACACCAACAAGATCACCAGAGTTGATCACAACATTAGCTAGGTTGATATCCCTCCCATATAGTTTACCAACATTGCCACTAACCACAACATTTAGTATCCACAACCCATACAAAACAAAGGTTTTGACGAGGCAAGTCGCTTGGTATGGAACACCCCAAGAGGGAGTGTTAGGAGAGGTATGGTTGGAGAGACCTGGGTTAGGGTGATCCTAAACTGACTCCTAACTTGGCCCATATATAGGAAGAGTTTTAGAAGGACTACAAATATCAACCATGGTTGGAGAGACCTCAACTGGGTTGGGGTGATCCTAAACCGACTCCTAACTTGGCCCATATATATAAGGAGAGTTTTAGAAGGACTATAAATATCAACCTGGCTTTGTGTCTTGTAACTTTCAGTTCATCATATCAATAAAACTCTTCTCTCTCATATCATATTGATAGATCTTTATACATTTGTGTGATTGCTAAAGTAATTTATCCCAACAGTTTTGCAAAAAAACAAAATATATTCAGCATGGGTTAACTGATTTCGGCGAGAGCAAAAGCTACCAACATTTTTTGTTTGTGATAAATTTTCGGTGATACTGAAAAGGCTAACAGGAAATATGGCTTTAAAACAATACAGCCAGAAACCACAGTCAAGAAACTGAACAAGATGAGTTGCTCAATGCTTAAAACTCAGAAATAGCTTTCACATTCGGATTTAAGACAGCCCTAATACAAATCTCTTTTACAGCGCTCCAAATTTCCTACTCAATCCAGAATACTAATAAAGAAAGTATATGTCAAAGGCTAATGATATCAAAAGATAAAGATCCTTCAGTTACTTGAGAACACCACAACAATCTAAAATAGAGAAGTTCCTTTCCCCTTCTTGTCTCCGCCAATTTCAAACTTCTTGCACCGCTGCAAAAGCGTAAAGCATAATTCAGTTAATAGACTTCCTAGATCAAGATTACATATCATATTTAAGAAAAGAAAAAAAAACACCTTTATTGCGTGCTGGGAGACATGTTTACAGGTCTGACACTGGAATCTTAGAACAATCTTCTTGGTGGTTTTTGCCTGCAACACAAAATCAAATGTACAAACTACGGTTTGCCATCTCTTCTTATGAACAAAGTTCATTGAACGATCCATTTGAAAGTTCCTCCTAAGAAGCAGTCTCATTTAATACCAAAAAAAAAAGCAATCATAATAAAGACTGAATGTACCTTCTTGTGGAAAACAGGCTTTGTCTGACCACCATATCCAGATTGTTTCCGATCGTAACGGCGCTTACCTTGAGCAGCAAGAGAATCCTTTCCCTTCTTATACTGAGTAACTTTGTGCAAGGTGTGCTTCTTGCACTCCTTGTTCTTGCAGTAAGTCTTTCTAGTCTTTGGAACGTTCACCTATACATAAACACCAGTCATATTCTATTGAAAACAAATACGCAAGCAGGACATAGAAATCTGCTAGTATTATGGTGCAATTGGTATATCACAGCCTACTTACAACAATCTAATATATGCGAAAAAACAACCGAATAGAAAGTGCAACAATGTTTTTTTTATGAATACTGAGATTTGTTGCAGTATGAGAGATCCGTCCTTGCGAAAGAGAGATTGGGTTCTCTTCCAACAAAGTTAGAAAGGGTCTCAGTAAGTTTGTGTATGCCCACAACGGAACCAAGCGGTGCGAAACAAGTAAGCGCACTTGGTTCTCTCATAGGCAACAAAGTACAACACACTTATCCATTATAATCACAACATTAAAAATATTTTTTAATAGTATCATGTTTACCCACCCTTCTCTTTAACAACTTTCACCCCCTACATACATGTTTTGCTTTTGTCTGTCATAGGCCTCTTTTCGGATCGGATCGGATCAGAAATAGAGGGGGTCGGAATTTTTCCGATTTTTTTCGGAACTGTAAAAATAATTTCAAATTCGGAATTTTCGGAATTCCGACTATTTCAGAATAAATTTCAGAATAACAGAGTTCTCACTTCTTCAAATCAAACCATAATAACAGAGTTATCACTTCTCCAATAATCAAATATTCAAAATCGAAGCCAGAGGAGAACTGAAGTCAAAGAGGAGATTTAACTTTTCTTCTTCGCTGCGAATCAAAATCTAGGCAGTAGAGAATGGAGGCAGTGAAGAATAAAGAAGAAGAGGCGGTGGAGAATGCCCTAGGTTAAGAATCTTAAGGTCTAATGTTTTATGTTTCAATTCGAATTAAATTGGATTAGAGAAATATTCGGAATATTTTTCAAAATAATCGGATTGGAGGGTATTCAGAATAATCGAATCAAATAGTTTTCGGAATAATCGGATCGAAAAATTTGGAATAATCGGATTGGAATAATTCGGAATAATCGGATCGGAAAATTCGGAATTTCGGAATTACACACAGCTATCCGATTCCGATCCGAATTTTTTCGGAAAAATTTGGAAATCGGATTTTCGGAAATCGGAATTGCAAAATATGGTTCCAAAATCGGACATCGGAAAAAATTGGAAGTTCGGACACAAGTTGAAACCCTAGTCTACCACAATAACTAAACTCCAACATTTTGTGTAAGCTTTTCACATATTTTAGACTATCTCTTCTATTCTGTGATTATGATTACTTTTTCCTTTGATTATGCAGCTGTATGATTGATAATTGAGTCATCTTCCGTAACATGTTACTATCACCAATAACATTTTTTTGATCTTGATCATGATTGTCCTAGCTTTCTCGATGATGAATAGCGACAGCCAAGATGGCGTCGCCGAGAGGTAGGGGCTGCCCCAGACGAATCAGTAGGCGAGGGCGAGGGTCACAAAACCTTCAGCTTCACTCACTAAGTAAACACTAGCACTACTATTTTTTAGCAATTGGTAGCCGCCTTGGATATAGTATGCTATTAACCTGGTAACTCGGACATATGGGAATATGTAGAGTCAAATAAAAATGTTTATCGAATTATTCAAGATATCCTAAATAAATTTGACCAATTGCCCCTAAAATTAATTCCTGGTTAAGGCCATGACTTCATTGGACTGGCAAGGTTTAAAGCTTGATAGTGCATACATATTTGGCCTCCAACTCCCCCACCCATCTATTGGAGATTTTCTTATAGAAGCAAAACAATTTATATTTCTCTAAACCTACCACAAATCCTCTTTTAAACCATTACAACCTCCATACTTACTGAAAATTAAACAACAAACAACATTATCATCATAGGTAGATGGAGAAGAGGAACTAACCATTGTTGAGAGTAGTTTTGAGAGCTTCGGCGGACTCTCACTCAACTGTGCGCAAAAACTAGGGCAAATGAGACTCTCTTTTTTATTATAACACCCGACCCTGTTTGTTGCACAGTCAGTATTTCCATGGACCTATTTAGCAAAGCCCAATAGTTCTAGTCTTTTTTTTACATGTAAATTGTTATTGGGGTGTGCATTCCCTTTTGGATTTTTTTATTATTTTTTGTTTGGTGCAAATCATCAGGGCAGAGTCTTCTGTTCATACTTAATCACCGTTTGCAAGAGTAATCCCTCGGAAACGTGAGAAACCCACATGCCGGATTTAGTCATGATAAATCTTGGCGAGTAATCCCCCTTGGTGAGAGGGGATTGTCACTTTGCCACTATATTTATGGAAGATTTTCAAACAAATTATCATTAGACACTTTCATCACATAAGGATGGTGTAGGAGCACGCTCCGCTAACCACGAGTCTTACAGGTCGTTGTACGACCTCCTCACCCATGGACGAACACGTCTTAGAGAAAGCTCTCTTAAAGATCCACGAGCCACAACAAAATAAATTTATACCGATGAACACTTTATGTCATGCCCACGTGGAAAGGTAAAGCCTAAGACCCATCCATCTTAGAAGTTACACACGTACGTGAGCCTGAGCACTTCTAGGTCACGGCCCTCCCTATAAATAAGGGGAGAAGGCTATCGAAGAAGGGACCTTTTTTTTCTTCTGAACCTCATCCTCCATCTACTAAATCCTAATAGCTCTAGAGGAAAGGGATAAGAGACCCAGAAAGTGTAGAGTGGTGTTCTCCTCTGGTAAGACGTATCAAGCCCCAAACCAAGGATCACGTATTGTCGTCCCTGACAAGATCCTAGGGACTACAATTGGCGCTGTCTGCGTCATCGCACGACCAAACTTTGCACAACCGCACGAAGATGGTGGTTTATACACGAAATCAAATCCAGGAGCAAACGATGGCCGAGATCGAGCGGTGTTCTTGCAACTACAAAAGCAGATGATGACAAAAGAATATAAGATTCGACAACTCCACGTGGCTAACGATGAGATGAGATAAAATCTCGTTGCTAGAAATCAAGCATCAACGGGCGTCCCGACAACTTCTTAAACCGTTCGAGATTTTACGCCGCACGAGGTGGCGCTCAACAACCAAAATGACAAAACTCATCTCCATTTACTACCGGTGTACGGCTGGTCTACGAGCCCCAGGCTACCCTGGTTTACAACCCTTACCCGCTACCTCAAGGGACAGTACCACAACCAGGTGAGTAATGACCTTCACCACCGAGGCAACCGATACATCCATTTGGCGGGCTACGACCCTCACAACCAACATACCAGCTTAACCATACCGGCCCACCCCCACCTGGTCGATACACTTCGCAATATAATTGTATGCTCCCCCCTCCTCCTCACCCCTCTACCGTACCCAGAGGCGTTGTACGATAATTATCACGATAACCCTCCTTAATGTCATCAACAATATAGCCCGGACGACCCATCCTACCTACATGGGTACGGCGAGAGGCCATATCAGGGTAGAAACTTACAACCCCCAGTGTCACGGCCCAGCTCGGGTCAGGCACTATAATACCCGGAGCGCAACGGAATATGAGATCGTGCGGCGTACATGCGCGTGCAGCCGACATGCATAAGCCTTTTTCACTGGGCGCGGTGGCGCCAGTGGAATAGAATCATAGATGCTAGAGCGACATCCAGATAATCTTGGATAGTCGTGAGGGGTTGTCGAATATGTATTCGGTATGGGCGACAACGTTGAAGGTTCCTTCAATAATCCCTACAGCGTAATCTCTCATGACTGGGCACGAGGTACGGATAACACATCTGTCCTGTAGCGAATCAGGATAGCTTAATATGACGGGTTCAAGATATACGATGTATATATAAAGGGGCGAAGAGCCTGGACTAGTTACATAGTCTATCTATAATGGACGGTGCATCTCGGTTGGCTCGTAGAGCATAGCGACGCCTTATAAAGCCCTATCTGGGAAAGCGGCCCGCATTGGAAAACAATGTCTCCTGGCCTTTCCTAGGCCAAGGAGAACTTATGAACATCCCTTGTGGATAGCCTATGAGCTGAGGTCCAAGATAACCAAGCTATAAAGCTTACTTTATCATGGGGAGATTTAGACCAAGGTTCTTCCTTAATATAGTTACTAAGTAAATAGCTAGCTTCAAAAAAGAAATATCAAGAGTGGAGACGAAGCGTACTGGCGCTTCTCGCCCCCTTAACCAATTATGTTTTCAACGAAACTTGTCGTGTAGCCATATTAGGGTATAAGAAATATATATCCAAGGTTAAAACTCAAAACGCTCAAGTAGATTTGTTCGGCGTTCGCTATGGCGTCACACCCTCCCGCACTTAAAATAATCTCGACGTCCTCGTCGAGAACCTTTCTTAACACGGCTCTGCAAGGATTCAATCTTCTACATCTTCAAGAAACTAACACTCTCCCACACTCAGTTCAGAGTACTACACATTCTTCTGCATTGGCAGGTACTGAACTCAACTGCTAGTCTCGATGCTGGCAACTGTGGTCTTGACAACTGAACCTTGTTCTTCGGCCTTTTAACTTGAAGTGCGTCAGTGATTGGAGCTTCATTTGAACTTTGGAGTCTACCTTTTCTTCTGGATATTGTCCAGCGGCTTTTAGCCTTCTGATGTATATATGGGTAGTGCTTCCTGGCATTGTGCCCTCTGAAATGCGTTACATCCTGCTGCAAAGCACCTTCTTCACTGATAAACATGTCGTCTCCTCCTGACAACCCGACAAGGATATCTGCAATCCCGTCAAAGATGTGCGCTCCCTTCTGAGTCACACCGGTCCGCTCTTCCTTCGATTCGCACAATACCTTTATTGCTTAAGAGTTCAATCTTCTGTGAATCTCAGCTTCAAACTACATTCTTCTTCTGCGAGTGGTAAGGAGAAAGTC
Source organism: Kingdonia uniflora (assembly GCA_014058105.1). Classification (NCBI taxonomy): domain Eukaryota; kingdom Viridiplantae; phylum Streptophyta; class Magnoliopsida; order Ranunculales; family Circaeasteraceae; genus Kingdonia; species Kingdonia uniflora. The sequence goes on from JACGCM010000724.1 coordinate 201,033, forward strand.
TACAAAAAACTGGGGTAAACTCTCCCCATCTACTACAAAACACCCACCGCGGTCTCAAACTGTATGACTGCTCTTTCAACTAAATATGCAAAGGTCTTCAAACTACGTTCGCCCTTCTTACGGAACATTTGGGACACAAGATCAAGATGCGGCACTCTTAATTGCCTTACCAGTATAGAACTGAACCGGTACTTATTGTTAACTTGGGCGATGGAGGGGAGCTCCTAGGAGGTAGCATACACTCAACAGGGCACAGACACTTTGTCCTACCGCCAATAAACCATCGTGGCAGCCTATCAAGGCGCGAGAACTCTAATTGACCCTACCGCCAACAAAACCATCGAGGTCCGCCATAAAGGCATTCTGTGTGAACTTGGAAAACCCATGAGACATCTATCTGTACGACAATGTTGTGCCCTACCAAACTTTGTGGTAGCCCATCATCTAACCTATTGAGCGATGGATGGCATCTGCACCTAGCTCGGCTGTAGGAAGGGTGATCGTTACTCCAGCATCACTAAGGTCTCTCAACTTCCAAACTTCTTATTGCCTCTCTCTGATGAGGACTTAACACTAGTACCTTATGTACCTTTCCAAACTTCGGTGGTAATGACCCTGCTGGAATTTGTATACAACTGCGTCACAACGAACAGTTCTTCCCAAGCTCAACGTCCTCGTCGAGGACAAAGCTGTGACATCTAACTGATTGACTACTAAAGCATTTCTCCATTTCTTCATCCCTACTCGAACCAGAGTAACTTGAGGGATTTGGGAACAAGATATTGTCACTGCACCTGTCACCCTACGCTAGTTGGCTTGCCACTTCCAACTGCTATCAACCTCATGGAGATCAACCTGCATACTATCGCAATCATCTTTAAACTGAAACGTAGCCATTTTCTATGTCTGATCTACCTTCTACAAGCACAACCAACTTTTACCGGTCATTCCTATGTGATATTCTAAAGATAATCCATCACTGCAAAAAGGCGCGGGAACTCCGACCCTGCCGTCAACCACCATGATAAGGAATTGGGAATTAACATCTAATTCAGCTCAGGATCTTTCATCCTAGAGCATTGATCCATCTGAGATCATGTCTGAGGTAACTCGCACAACTGACTATAGCTCAACTTTGTTCTGCAACAACCACGTAACTTAATGCTATCAAAAATGTGAGTCTTCACCAATCTGTAAGCTTGAAACGATTCAGGACCATCTTGTAGAACAACAAGGATTAACTCGGCTAGAGCACTCACACGACGATAAACCTAAAACTCAACTACGGAGCCAGAAAACAAGCATCACTTAGCCTTCTTGCCTTCTTAGAGTGAACAAAGCAATGTCTTGTGCTACTGTGGGACCAACTGCAGATAGGCGACAACCCAACTTGAGGGTTGCGGTTCATGTCGCATAACCAAGAGAAACTCTGCCCTTAACGTCAACACTGACGGAAATCACTTTGTCCAAACTCGAGACTCAAACCATGTCTTCATCTTCTACTTCTTGCCGCTTCACTTTCGGATCATGACGTTTAGCTCCAGAACGTCTCTGTGTCCAACTTAGGAAAATCAAAACGAGTATCAACCAGGATTCTTCAATCTTTTGTAGACACTAAAGAATTCTAACCTAACCAAGCTTCGCGGCTTCCACACGTAAGTACTTGGTATAAAATACTGACCATATCGATCTCTGCTAAAATAGCCATCATTCTTGATCGCAACTATTACTATACTTTGCAGTACATAAGCGGATCCAATACTGATTAACAACTGCTAGATCGCCCTACTACTATTCTTCATAGAACATCTGCTATACTGACCAGCCTTCTTGAGACAACTAACGATATAGGTCATCATGTCCAACTCAAATATCAATCCTTCCTTTTAGCCTCATTGTCCAAAGTACACTTAACTTGAGCAAACTCGCGCTCGGATATGGAGCCTTCATCGCACTCCCAATATCAACTGACCTGTAGGCAACCCGCTCTAAAAGCATTCACAATGGTGCTTGGATCATCTGTAATGGGTAGATAACAACAATCAAGTAGGTATTTCGTATTACCAACTCAGAAACCATCGCTCTGATCTGCTCTAACAAGGTCTAATAAGCTGGGTCAACTCTGACCGGCTCTGATAGACGTAGGCATAACCATCTACGCTATGATATGGCATAGGCACAACGCCACTACAATAAATATGGGTTTTTACGTCATTAAAAAAAGGATGTAAAAAGGATTTAACGTCATTTTTACAAATGACGTCGAAGGCGATGACGGGGAAAGGTAGGGACTAACAACGTCATTAAATAAGTGGCGTGGAAAGGTATGTATTAACGTCATTTAATAAGTGACGTATAAGGGGTTTTAAAAATGACGTTATTGATACCCAATTCCGGTGGTCGGGCGGCTAGTGTATTCTATTGACGTCACTAAATAACGTCATTAAAAAATAACGTAGTTGAAATCTTTTAACGTAATTTTTAAAGTGACGTGGTAGAGTTTTCATACATCAACAATGACATTTTTAAAATGCCGTCAATAACTCAAAAAATATAAAATCAAAAAATTTAAAATCAAATATTGCAAAATATTATACAAAAAGGACCACCACCATATTATACAAAAGGCAAAATATTTGGATAAATTATATTACCTTCATTAAGTACAATGTGTTCAAATTCAATCACTGGATTACAGAGCTAAACTTAACCAATTCACAAAAAAAACTAATAAAGCAACCATAAGTCGTCTTCAACAATATCGTAAACATGACCAGGATTTGTGGCTTTCACAGGATCAATAACGCCAGCTCCATATGAAATTTTGCATCTGGGTTTCTTGAAGAGTTCACGGGGATAGCAGTAGTCATAAGAGCAGACTTGATCGCAGAAGGAGACCAATCAGGGTGGAAGGTTTTGATATATGCAGCTGCACCAATAACATGAGGGCATGCCATAGAAGTTCCAGAAATTATATTGTACTTCACAGACCTTTTGTCTTCTTAGACATCTGACGGTGGAGCTATAGGCGACCATGCAGCTAAGATATCAACTCCCAGGGCCGATATATTTGGCTTAAGAATGTCTCATGTGATGTTATTGGGTCTTCTAGAGGAAAACAAAGGGATAACTGGGGCATCAGTGTCTACCAGAGACTCACTCTTCAAAATGCAGGCCTCAGGCTTTCTTGTACTGTTTATGTAGGAGCTAATCTTTTCGGCACTCTGCATATCTAACATAGAAGCGGCCAAGGGAAACACTACAGAGACATCAAAGTCTTCATTATCATCTACCATTATTACTCCAGTAGCTTTGACTCCGAGGGGTTCTTTCCCCATCGATTTACTATTGCACAAAACAATGGACTAAAACTAAAGAGGACGCAAGTAAGCTATCAACTCATCTTTAAGACATATATCTTGTCTTATTCTAAATATTGGATCATGGATAATTGTTATTAAGTAGTCATACCCACATGTGCTTCAACTTTTTTGCCGTAAATTTGCCATTTATGTTAATCATCCTGCATGGAAGGACGATTTAAGTTTTAAAATAATATTATATTAGTTTTTTCATAGGTAGTAAGCATTAAAAACATCAGTTTTGAGCATCAGTAATGGCATAAAACTGAAGAAATTGATACTAAATTTATTAAACCCCAATGTACCTTATTTGTAATTCTGAAATCTTTTGAAGCAACAACCGCTCTCTTTCAGAGGCTGTCTCCACCTTATTTATAATTATGAATTCTGAAAGTATATCAAAGAATCATCTTTTCTAATATACCCTTACTTTCACAAGGAAACTTCAAACAGTAGATTTTAAAATACATCTTACAGTTGCACAATTCTCTAAAGTGCGAGGTAGCGGAAGCAACTTTGCAGTCTGACTTGCTGAAACATAATAGTTATTTATAAAATGAGCTAGAAAAAAACCTCATAAACCACGAGTGAAACAAGATATCTACCACTCACCTTCTAGAAACTCGAATTGTGTTTTGTTTTCTAAAGCTATGTGTTTAGTAGTACAATATTTGAGTAATTATGTGTTGCGGAGCAGAGTGCTTCAATAAGAAATTTTTTTACTATAAATAGATAATAATGAGGCGGGAACGGACCACTTGTTTAGAATCAAGAAGCCAATCACCCACACTGGCAAATTTTCTTAGTGGTGAACCCTGCACAATAATAAAATGTCAAAAAAGAATTTGAGTCATATTACGTTAATTAATAAAAAGCTTCCAAGTTTAGTTACAAACTTGTGATCTTCTCGGAATTGTACTTAACGAGATATCCAGCGGAAGCAGTATTTAAATTAGTCGAAATACCTTTACTACTAAGCAAAGAAAACAAACAAACAGGACATACCTTTGCATGGTCCATATTTTCAGATGTGACTGAAAAACGGCCTTTAACTTGAACCAGGTTCGCCTTCAATTTATCTTCCAATGAACAAAACCCTGTAAAATAAAGAGGGTGTGTAAAACGGCGATTGGTTATCACAACAAAATAGTTCAGAATTTCTACAAACTCTATTATCTCCTGAAGAACGTATTAGAGTGGAGTAACTGTTAGAAGAAGCTTTGTTAGGAAGCATCAATGGACCACTAATGCTGGGAGCTTTTCGTACATCACTTTTACCTTTTTCAGTTGTTGATTGACTTTTTCCCTCAAACCTTGTCATTTTATTTTCTTCACCCTGTGTGAAAAAAAGATTCTCTAAGCATTTGTAGCTACCATATAAGAATGCGAACAACAAGGAGATTGACAGCGAGTATATAGTTTATAGAATTTACCAGGAAGAGCAGATACAGGCATAGGTACAGGTCCAGGTACAAAATGAGGTGCATTTCTCATGGGAACTGAATGATCCCGAGGTAGAGACGGAACACTTAGCTTGCCAGGAGACTTGACCAGTTTTGACTTGGTAGCATATCTCCTGTTCTGGAACCAATTCCATACCTATAAAAAGAAATAAACAAAGAATTTTAAAGTCCCCATTTTATTACCAAGTAAGATAATGAAAACAGAAAGATACTTGCATATCTCAAGAGATGGCAAAATACCAACATTTTATCAACTCGACGATGAGTGGACGGGCGTAAAAGAAGTGATGTTAGTATTATAACTCTTAATAACTAACTATTGAGATGGATCGAGCTGATTAACATACCTCGCCAAGGAATTCCATATCCATCTCATCAGCTGTTCCGCGAGGTCCTCTACTCCCAAAAATGTATGATGGCTCACCATAATGTGGGCATTTAGAGCAGCTCATATTCAAGTTCTGTTGTAGCTTCTTCATCTGTCATGGTCGACCCGTGGACTAAAACTTTTACAACAACATGGATACCACCAGACAGAAATCCTTTGTAAACAGGTCCAAATCTTTCTTCCGCCAGCAAAGTCCCTCTTTTGAAATTTGAAGTTACATATAAGAGATCGAAGAAAGTGAAGTTCAACAGAGGTTTCTCAAAAATCACTACTGGGACTGAAGTTGCAACCTTGACATCTACAACCCAAGTTGTTGAATTGGTTTGGAATGAAAAGGGCCTGAGATGTTTGTTTCTTCTTTGTATGAGATTTGCTTAACTGCCCACATTCTACTCTTCCTTCTACATCCAAAGGCTAAGCAAATCAAACCCACTAGAAAATAAGTAACTGAGAGTGATATAGCTAAGGCCAGTTTTAGTCCTTGATGTTTGATGTGCTTTCTTTTCAAAAGATTAGGATTTGCAGCAATGGGGCAACTATTTATGACCCGACGAATGCGGTTTGAAAGGTTTCAAGAGTGATTTGTGAAGCACAGAAGATTAAGTTGTTGAAGGAGAAGTTAAACTTGTGCATCTAATGTAAATTTTCTAGGAGAGGTATTGGTACTTGTCCAGTTAAGTTATTCAGCGAAAGGTTGAGAACATGGAGATTTTTTACATTGAGATCAGGGATTTGACTAGTGAGATGGTTTTCAAAAAGATCTAGTGTAGTTAGGCTAGTCAAATATGAGATTTCAGTTGGAATTTTCCCAATCATACTAGTTCGCGAGAGGTTGAGATACTCAAGACTTGGAAGTTTACTTATTTCAGGAAATTCCTGCTGAGAAAACCTATTATGGGCAAGATTAAGATGTTTGAGATTATAGGCATCATTCAAATCATGAAACGATTCACCACTAAGTTGATTCTCAGACAAATCGAAGTAAACCAAATGAGACCAATTAAAACTAGAATTAGCATTCACCTGAGAGATGTGACCATGAAACTGGTTTCGGCTTAAGTCAATAACCTCTAATGGAGCTTCAAAAACACCCATCACAGACCCTTTAAACAGATTCATGGATATATTGAGATAAGTGATTGACTTCATCCCAGAAATATCCAAAGACCGTCCTTGTATCGCATTCCCACTGATATCCAAATTCTTAAGCTTTGGAAATGCAATACTGAACCCATCTGGTATTGTTCCAGTAATCTGATTAAAAGTAATAATAACTGAAACTAGATTTTGACACTTAAGAATCCCAACTGGAATGCTCCCTCCAAAACCATTTTCCATCAAGTTTAAGCACTTGTAAGCCAAATAAAGAACTAAAAGACGCTGGAATTATGCTACTAAAACTATTGAATGAAAGATCAAGGCTTTCCCATCCCCCAAAATTACCAATATTACTCAGCAGTGACCCAAAAATTTGATTATATGATAGGTTAAGGGTTTTAAAACTTCTCCCCAAACTTCAAAAATCCGACAAAAACCCAGTAATCTTATTGTTACTGAGATCCAAAGATTGAAGCTTGTTTAGCTTACCAATGGTACTTTCGGGAATTAAAATAGACAGGTCTAGACCAGAAGCCAGTAGCCCAATAACATATTTCTTTTGGGTATCACAAACCACACCTTGCCATGAACATAAAGGCTCAGAGAAGTTATAAACATCAGAACTAATGGGGTTTACCCCCATTTTCTTCAAGAAATCAGACACGTAAAACCCATCTGTATTGGGAACAAACCCAATCAATGAATCACAAACCCCATCAATCAATTAGAATCAATGAAATTGAAATCGACAAACAGAGGAAAATGGGATTGCTAACTGCAAATGGTTCTCCAAAGGATCTTAGCAGTCAATCTGAAGAGAATTGGACCATGAGAAGGTCGGGTGTTCATGCCTTTGACGAATTATTTTTCCGATCTCTCTGTAATTTCTGATCTCCAAAAGATTTCTTCTTCGAACCCAAATCTGTTATCCGCTGACGAATTCTTTTTTCGATCTCTCTACAATTTCTGATCTCCAAAAGATTTCTTTTCGAACCCAAATCTGTTATCCTCTCTTCTACGCAAATTTTACATCTCCATTATAAATTATCCCTCTCAGTCATCGCGATTTTTAGTAAAACAAATAACGTCAGTTTTGAATAAATGACTTGAAAATAAATTGTGTATGTCATATTTTTTTCAAGGTCATTACTAGAAATGACATTGACGGGTACAAATACGATAATTAATGTCACTTTTTTATAAAATGACGTGAAAATACAATGCATTAAGTCATTTACGAGAATCAATTGTAACTTTGGAACTATCACGACAATTTCTAATAAAATGATGTTGTTTAAATGACGTGAAAAACCATATTTGTTGTATGCCTTGCTCTGATATCATTTGTCACGGCCTGGCTCAGGTCAGGTACTATAGTGCTCGGAGTACAGTGGAATATGAGGTCGTGCGGCGTACATGTACGTGCGGACGGCATGCCCAAGCCTTCTTCACTGGGCGCAGTGGCGCCAGTGGAATCGAGCCATGGATACTAGAGCAAGATCTAGATAATCCTGGATACTCGTGAGGGGTCGTCGAATATGTATTCGATATAGGCGGCAACGCTGAAGGTTCCCTCAATAATCCCTACAACGTAATCTCTCGTAACTGGGAATGAGGTACGGATAATACACCTGTCCTGTAGTAGATCAGGATAGCTCAATATGGTAGGTTCCAGATATACAATGTATATATAAAGGGACAATGAGCCTGGACTAGTTACATTGTCCATCTATAAGGGGCAGTGCATCTCAGTTGGCTCGTGGGGCATAGCGGCGCCTTATAAAGCCCTATTTGGGAAAGCAACCAGTATTGCAAAGCAATGTCTCCTGGCCTTTCCTAGGCCAAGGAGAGCTCATGAACATCTTTCATGGATAGCCATGTGCCGGGGTCCAAGATGACCGAGCTATAAATCTTACTTTGTCATGGGAAGGTTTGGACCAAGGTCCCTCCTTAATATAATTACTAAGTAAATAGCTAGTTTCCAATAGGAAATATCAAAAGTGGAGATAAATCGTACTGGCACTTCTCACCCCCTTAACCAATTCCATTTTCAACGAAACTTAGCGTATAGCCATATTAGGGTATAAAGAACATATATCCAAGGTCAAACTCAAAACAATCAGGCAAATTTGCTCGGCATTCACTAGGGCATCACACCCGGGGAGGAATGGCTCTGCCTACAACAACCTCCAACCGCTTTAACGAACAGTACCAAGAACGACAATAGTTTGGTAGGTCTTATGAGCCATACAAAGATAGCTACTACAATGAATCGTCGATATAGGGAGGATGAGTCCCACGAAGGGAAGAAGGGAGAAGTGACAACTCCTTTTAAGAGCCACCTCTGTAAAGGCGTTGATCCAAAAACCTACAAAACAGTGACCCGACCAAGTGTACAAATCATTTGTGGGTGTTAAAGCGAAGGGCAAGCGAGACTAGGTCATCTCGGTGATGTGTTGTGTTTTCTTTCCCATGTCTGTATTGGTTAGAACAACTAGCGTTTCCAACATGTAACTCTAGCCCCACGGCGGGGAGCACAGAATCATATGAGAAGAGGATAGTCGGCCGTGTATTACCACTAGTTTTTCATTCCGAATCATTCTGTACATTTCCCAGTCAGGCTGAATCTCGTGCGCCTGAATGTGAATATTGGGTCAATACTCCTACTTCACATGAAACTTCATAGGTACTTAGATTTTATTTCAATGGGGAAACTTACGTAAAGCAGATGCTCGCGCTAGGGCTCATTTGGCAGTGATTTATACTTAGAAAAGGTTTCCCCATTTGTCTATTTTTGTGCTCACAAACCTCGCGTATCGACATATACCTATAGTACAAATGTCTTGGTGATATCACTCTTGAATTTAAGGAACTTGTTGAGTATCAAACGTCAAAGGTCTATGACATCCCAATGTCAGAAAGAAACTGGCATATAAGCTTCAGTGACTCCTAGTCTTCCAGTTTGCGTCGCACTTTTAATGACCAAGAACCTGAAGTTATAAAAACTTTCATTGCATTCTAGGGGCGTGAAGATAACATTGGCCCAGACCCCCTTCGAAGGTTCAACTAGATAGGCCTAAGGATCTTGAATACCGTACCCATTCTCAACTCGACGGGAATAAGGTCATACTATTCAATATTGGGGAAATCCAATAGTGATAGGCTGATGCATTCCTTCTCGTTGCGCTTGGGACTATACGTTATGCTTTTCCAAGCTTCCTAGCTGGGGAAGTCTACTTTCCATCTCGTCCTAGGCAATTCACATATAAGGCTTTTGAGTATATCCATGTGATTGACACTAAGGCATTTGTCTTCCTACTATTGGCAAAATCTTTACATCTGAAATTGCGCTAAAGATTTAATGAACGTAACGTGTGATACGTACAACTAGCATAATAGAGAAAGTAATGACTCATCCCGGAGAAGATGTAACTCGCAGAGAAGCGGCTAAGCAGTAGAGTCAGGGACCTCCCATGTAGAATCTAATAATAAGAATAAGAGATTTGAGAAGGACTAACTTTATTATTATTCAATCATTACAATGGAAGAAGACCTTCTCCTTATGTAGTTACAATTACTTCGGCGCTAAGTAAGAATATCCTATATTTAGATAATTTTATATTTAGTATATATCCTATATTAGGTATATTCTATATTCAACATATATTCTATATTCAACACTCCCCCTCAAGATGGAGCATAGATGTCAATCATACCCAACTTGTCAATCATGTCGTTAAATATTCGTCCACAAACTCCTTTCGTAAGAATATCTGCAAGTTGATCTTCCGACTTCACGAATGGAAAAGATATACACCTTTTGTCAATATTTTCTCTGATAAAGAACCAATCCACTTCAACATGTTTCATATGGTCATGTTGAATTGGATTGTGTGCAATCATAATTGCTGTTTTATTGTCACAGTGTAGATCCATTACTTTCATGACTTTAAATCCAAGATCCTTCAATATACTATGTATCCATTGTAGTTCACATACTCCATGAGCCATACCCCAAAACTCAGATTCTACACTTGATCTAGCAACAACATTAACAGCCTTTTGCTTTTTAGCTCTAAATGTCACGAAATTCCTACATACAAATATGAAATAGCCTGAGGTTGATCTTCTATTCGTCATATCTCATGCCCAATCTGCATCGATGTATCCCATTACTTCCATATTAACACCTTTCTGGAATAAGAGACCTTTTTCCAGAGATTTCTTCAAGTACCTTAGTATTCGAAAGACCGCATTCATATGTTCTTCACTTGGATTATGCATGAATTGACTTACGACGCTAATGGCATATGCAATATCCGGTCGAGTATGGGAGAGATAAATTAGTCTTCCCACTAAGCGTTGGTACCTTCCTTTGTCACATAGAACTTGGTCGGGAAACATTCCTAGGTGATGATTCATTTCAATCGGTGTATCTACCGGTTTGCAATCAAGCATCCCAGTTTCTGCAAGAAGGTCTAATATATACTTTCATTGAGATATGAAAATACCATAACTTGATCTTGTAACTTCAATGCCTAAGAAGTATTTTAACTGTCCCAAATCCTTCATCTCAAATTCCTGTGACAAATAGTTCTTCAGTGCCTCCATTTCTACTGAGTCATTTCTAGTAACAACCATATCATCAACATAAACAATAAGAGCGGTAAGCTTACCTGACTTCCATTTTATAAATAAGGTATGATCATAATTACTTTTTCTATACCCAAATACCTTCATGCTCTTTGAAAACCGTCCAAACCAAGCTCGTGGCAACTGTTTTAACCCATACAATGCCTTCTTTAATTTGCATATTTTTCCTCCTTCAGAATTCGTCACTCCAGGTGGAAACTCCATTCGTGACGTGAAGAAATGCATTCTTCACGTCAAACTGTTGTAATGGCCAACCTTGATTGGCTGCAAGAGAAATGAGTACACGAATAGTGTTTATCTTTGCCACTGGGGTGAAGGTCTCCTCGGAATCTACATCATACGTCTGCGTATACCCTTTGGCAACTAGTCTGGCTTTATACCTATCAATACTTCCATCTAAATTCATCTTTACATTAAAGATCCAACGATACCCAACAATACGATATCCGTGGGGTTTATCAACAAGTTCCCAAGTATAATTCTTCTGTAATGCATTCATCTCTTCATTCATGGATATCTTCTATCGTGGATCTGATAGTGCTTCCTAAAATTACTAGGAATAGATATATGGGATAATTGATTCATAGTACATGTAAACGACTTAGCCAACCTATGGGTGGACACATAATCAAAAATTATGTATTTGGCTTTAGAATTGATATTTGGTTCATAAGTAGATTTTGGAATACCTTTAGTAGGCCCTTCTGAACGTCTAGGCTGAATATCATTAATAGTGTTAGGATTAGGTAATACCTGAGGTTCGACATTTTATTGCAGTGCTTCGGTAGATGGTGTTAAAATGTTGGAGTCACGAGCAACTTCTACTACTTCTGCTTGATCTCCCCCTGTCGTCTAATCCTCTCCATTCATATGAAGTTCATCTTCAATACCCTGATCTCCCCCTATCATCTACTCTGCTTTACTTTTCTTTTCATCATCATCTAGGCTACTATGCCTTTTTAAATTACTCATCAAATTCTCTAGTTCCTGAAATATATCCCCAATAATAGGGAACTATCCTTCACCATCATTATGCTTCTCCCCCTGAAGGGAAGATCCTACAAAATGCACCTCCAATTCTCGAAACAAAACATCCAAAGAGATATACACCTTCCCCTCCACAGGATCATAACAACGATAACCCTTTTTAAAATCAGCATCTCCAAGAAATACACACTTTCGAGCACAATGATCCAATTTTCCTCGCTGATGTTTAGGTATATGAACAAAGACAACACATCCAAAAACACGTTGTTCTAGGTTTGGCATTGCAGGGATAGTGATAAGATCATGAAGTTTTTGGATGGGGGTCTAAAATTTAATGACCCTAGATGGTGTGCGGTTTATCAAGTAAGCAGCAGATTTTAACGCTTTTGCCCAATAATTTAATGGCATATTCATTCCAAAAAGAGATGCACGAACAACTTCTAACAGTTGTCTATTCATTCATTCAGTTAACCCATTTTTCTGTGGGGTATAAATATTAGAGGTTTGATGTCGAATACCGTTATTTGTCAAGAACTCCAACATGTCATTACTAGTAAATTTTTCTTCATTATCAGATTGATATACTTGTATCATCCTTTGGAATTGGGTCAAAAGCATCTGATAAATTTTTTTAAATACTTCAAAGACTTTACTTTTATGGGTAATTAGGGATACCCACATCATACGAGTACACTCATCAATAAAAGTCACAAAATAATGAGCTCCAGACAATGAAGGAATACGTACAGGACCCCATACATCATAGTGAATAATACTAAAAAGTTCTAAACTTTTATTAAAACTTAAAGAGTATGTAATACGATGACTCTTAGCGAACTCACAAATATCACACTTAAACTCTGAAATACTGGAATTCGAAAATAATGACGAATTTAATTTTTGAAGATACCCGAAGGAGAGATGACCTAGTCGTCGATGCCATAACCACACATTAGCTTGTGCTTCTTCAATTCCTCTGACTTTATTCACCTGATAAATTATCTGCTCTCTACTATTAGTCAGGTCCAAATTGTAGAGATTGCATTTTCTAACACCACTACCAAGAACCTGCCGAGTCACTATGTCCTAAAAAATACATAATTGAGGCCAAAATGTCATAGTACATATAAGTACAACAGTGATCCTACTGACAGACAAGATATTGCACTCTAGAGCAGGAATAATAAGGATAAAGTTTAATGTCAGGGATTCAGATATGTTAGTGGAACCTTCTCTAATTATAGGAGAGGAACTACCATTTACTGTGTATATAGAGGTTTGGGTTGAAGGTGTAATGGATAATAATATGCTAGAGTCGTTTACCATGTGATCTGATGCACCAGTATCAATTAACCAAGTACTATTCAAAGAATTTACAGCTAAAATACTACCTTTAGTTTTTATACCTGACTGGGCAATGTGAGAATTAGAGTTTGAGTTTGATGATACCATTGTTGTATCATCACTGGAACCCATTGGTCGAACTGCTACAGTAAATTTCTGGTATATGCTACAGTAACTTTGAACTGCTCTAGTGATTTTCTCGTATCTGCTACAGTAACTTCGAACACTACTGCTACAGTATTGCGACAGTCCCCGAGGTGACTACTAGCCAAGTTATATACTTCACCGACAATGACATGGGATCAGTATCCCACCCCCATGACGATGTATTGGTCATTTGGATCATAATCGGAAGAGTCTTTGTAAATGGATATTGGTCAATTATGGTAGTAGAGCAAACATCATTTATCACGATGCTTTGGTAAACATGAACATGCAAGACTGTATGACCCGATAGAAAATTGAAATATCCAATATTAACGGATCCACCGAAAAAGCAGTTGGGGAGCTCGTCACTCAGGTGCATACTGGACCCGTAATAATGTCAACAACCTTTTTTATAGTGAACAGTCCTTCGGTCCACTATAACAACATCCTTGGTAGAGAGTGGATCCACATAATGAAGGTAGTACTGCCCTCCTACCACCAGGTAATACGCTTCCCGATAAAGTATGGAACATACCAAAATCAAGGCTGTCAAGTTGCTGTCGCATTTGTTATGCTAATTCCCTTAAAAACTTGGTCGCACTTGATTATTCAAAAAAGAAGGGACTTTTTAAATAAAAAAAATAGACAAATAGCAATGAACAGGGAACGGGCCTATGGTGGTGGACTCATCCCCCGTCCATATCCATCCTGATAGGATAGAAATTGGCATACAATATACCTCTGATCAAAACAATATAATTATAAACACGTTTAAGAGTGAATGGACACCGCCTCTCCTAAAGTTGGTCAATAGGGTTAATCTTCATGGCCCTACGAGAACTTCATATATTGGCTCATTTTTGATAGGGGAAGAACGTTCAGACCTTACAACCCCTCTTTCGATGGTACAAGGATGTATTCGCCTGGTAGTTCGTAGAAATGTCAGTCATCTCTTGCATGTCATCTGCTGGTAGTCAACATCATGGCAACACCTATAAAATAGAAGCTCAGATGAACAACTCCACGAATATGAGCAGAGATAAATGAATAAATTTAAAAATTGCTAAATGCTGGGTCTATTAGACCCGTCGATTGTCTCTGATGGGTAGCAAACGTGGTGGCAGTCCCGAATAAGAATGGCAAAACACGAGTTTGTAATGATTTCACAAATTTAAACCAACAAAATTTGGATGCAGGACTCCTGATGTTATCCAGTGATGCCATTCGGTCTGAAAAATGTAGAATCCACATACCAGCAATTGGTTACGACAATGTTTGAAGAGCAGTTGGGAAAATAGTGGAAGTCTACATTGATGACATGTTTGTCAAAAGAAAACTTCAAAATGACCATCTAGCTGACCATGAGAATGTGCTCACTAAGCTTAGGCACTACATAATACAACTCAATCCTGAGAGATGCAGCTTTGGAATTTCATCAGGAAAGTTCCAGGGGTACTTGGTAACTCAATGAGAAATATAAGTGAACCCCGACCAAATACGAGCCCTAGCCTGTATGCCATCACCTCGTCCGACCAGATGTTAAAACTGAGAAACCAGTGTACTTCGTTAGTAAGACTCTCTTGGAGGCAGAGTTGCGGTATTCTACCATCGAAAATCAAGCACGCGCCTTGGTATACGCATCACAGAAACTAAGACCATACTTTCAAGCCCACAAATTCAAAGTTATCACGACCCAACCATTAAGGGAGTTATTTGCAAAAAAAAGATAAAGCCCATCGAATAACAAAATGGGCAATCACTCTAGGAGAATTCGACATTCGATTCGAGCCGCGTGTCGTTACTAAGGGTCAGATCATAACAGACCTTCCGACCGACCTCCCTATTTGCAACGATCACTGGTTAAGCGATAAAGATAATGACCAAGTGACCCTTCCTGATGACACCAATGCATTATTTACAAAGGGGTGGCAGTTATACACGGATGGATCAGTTAATTCTGGTGGCTCAGGCCTAGAGGTCGTGTTAGTCACCCTAACTAACGATAAGATAGAGAAAGTAATCTGACTCAACTTTCCGTTAAGTAACAGCGAAGTGGAGTATGAATCCCTTTTCTGTGGGATAGATGCAGCATTGGCACTGGGCGTTGAAGAAATTTCCATCTTTTATTGACTCGCAGTTAGTTGTTTACCAGCATAGCGGGATGTTCCAGGCCAACGGGAAAATTGCAGAATACATGGAGATCTGGAAACAAAGGATCAGAAAGTTCAAAAAAGTTAGCCTCCAAAACATCTACCTAGGCGAGAATAGGCATTCGGATGCCCTCGCTTACTTGGCTGGCATTATCAGTGATGACTAAGAGTTATCCAAGTCAAGATACTCGACCAGTAGATTACCCTAAAACACAAGATAAAAGTAATGCATATCGACAGCAAAGATCCAAATGAGCAACCCGGTTGTAGAAAATTACTTATTAATTTCTAGTGTGAACTCCGTATTCTTCCTGCAGACATGTCGATTGCTGATACTATCTTAAACAAAGCACAAAAATATACTGTGGTAAATAATGAGCTCTTCCAGACAACCCTATATGCCCTACATCGTACCTGCCTTGCAGGAGAATGGGTGACACCGATCATCGAAGAAATCCACGAGGGGGTATGAGGAGCATATGCAGCGGGAAGGTCTATGGCCGAACATGCGCGAACACAGGGACTATACTGGCCAACAATGAGACAAGATTGTATCGAATATGCAAAGAAGTGTGATAAATGCCAGTTCTATGGTCATCTTATACATGCCCCCGCCGTCAACCTCCACACAGTCTCAAGCCTATGGCCGTTCGCAAAGTGGGGAGTAGACATAGTCGGGATGCTCCTAATGGCAAGTGGGAAACGTAAATGGTTACTGGTCGCCAGAGACTACTTCACCAAGTGGGTGGAAGCCATCCTAATCGCTCAAATAAAAGAAGAAGAGGTAATCATTTTTCTGTGGAAGCAGATTATCACAAGGTTCGGTACCCCGGCGGTCCTTGTGACAAACAACGGTACTCAATTCATGGGTAGTAAGGTCACCTATTTCATGAGACCTTACAATATTAAAATAATGTTATCAAGCCCAAGGTACCCACAAAGAAATGGACAGGTTGAGGCGATTAACAAAATAATAATCGATGGTATCAGCAAGAGGTTGGATGCCTCCATGGGCCGATGGGTTGACGAACTGCCCCACGTGTTATAGTCCTACCGAACAACTTCTCGAAAGTTAACTGGCTCCACTCCATTCATGCTTACCTATGGGTCCAAGGTGATATTGCCCACAAAGGTCATAGCCCACACAACAAGATCCCTGGTCGTCCACAATAAAATCAACGAACGATTCCTCGCAAAAAACCTTGACGTTATTGACAAAACAAGAGAGGAGGCCTCGTCTCGAATGCTTAGATACCAAGAGACACTGAAACAAAATTTTAACAAATGAGTCCACCCCAGAGAATTCCATAAGGTGGAATACGTCATAAAAAAAGTCTTCCACACAGCACAAAACCCCAACAAAGGAAAACTTCAGCCAAACTAGGAGGGATCTTATGCTATCTCAAGGGCTATGGATGGAAATGCCTACTACTTGATGAAGATCGACGATGAAAATTTAAAATCTCCTTGGAACGTAATGAATCTTTGTAAGTGGAACTACTGAAGTACAAAGTCTTTAGGAAAGTATCAATACTCGTTTTGACTAATATAAACATTATTAAAACTACTAGAGTCGCTTTTTGAAGTAAATATGAGCTAAAAATAATTGAGGGCATTTTTTAAAGTAAAATGACCTTCCCAACTACTAGAGTCATTTTTTGAAGTAAAAACGAGCTCAAAATAACTAGGGGAGTTTTTGAAGTAAAACGAACTTCCCAATTACTAGAGTCATTTTTTTAAGTAAAAATGAGCTCAAAAGGATTAGTGTTTTTTGAAGTAAAACATCCTCACCAACTACTAGAATCGTTTTTTGAAGTAAAAACGAGCTTAAAAATACTGGGGGCATTTTTGAAGAAAAATGTTCTCACCAACTACTGAAGTCATTTTTTGAAGCAAAAACGAGCTCAAAAATACTGAGCGTTTTTGAAATAAAACGGTCCTCACCAACCATTAGAGTTGTTCTTTGAAGTAAGAACAAACTCAAAAATACTGGGAGCGTGAATAACACGGGCAACTGTATTACAAGATTATTGCTTTAAGGAGCAAAATACAATACACAGCACACAATTGAGCCAAAAGTTTCTTTTATTATTATTCACGACATCATAATCAACAATATTACAAGATAATTTAGTCAAAACACCCAGGATACCCATATTTCTTCTTAAGTGGTTTGGTAGTCTTTACCATAATGATACTCCTCGTATATCCCCAGCTTCACCAATGCCATCGTTTATAGTTCAAAGTTGCGGTCGCAGGAGTTTAGCATCGCATCACAAAATAAAACATACAGGTTCCACCCTTCCTGTACCACTTTCTGATCATGTTCAGAGAGGGACTCTAAAATGGAGCTCTGGAAAAATTGTAGAGCATTGTCCAGTCCCCCAGTCCCAAAGAAGTGACAAAATGCCATCAATAAATGTGGTAACAAAATCAGCACCATCAGTTTCAAACAATATAATTTGACCAATTCAACCCATTTCCTTCCCAAGATATATTGGTACCAAGAATGCATATAACTCCCAAACTCTTCTCCTATGGCCGTTTTAACGACCAACGATAAATAGTCCAGCAAGGAAACGCCTTCCCTAAATACTGGAGTCGTTATTTGACAAAAAAACTACCTCCCCAACACTGGGGCAGTTTTGAAGTAAAATGTCTTCCCTACAATACTAGTCATTTTTTGAAGTAAAAACGACCCCCACTACGCTAGGAACATTTTTTTGAAGTAGAACACCTTCCCTAAATGTTGGAGTCATTTTTTAAAGTAAAAATGACCTCTACTACGCTAGGGGCTTTTTTGAAGTAAAACGCGTGCCTTAAATACTGGAGTCAGTTTTTAAAGACAAAACGACTTACCCTACTGCGATGGTGATTTTGAAGTAAAACGTCTTCCCCGAAATACTGAAGTCAATTTTTGAAGTGAAAACGACCTCCCATATACTGCGGACATTTTTGAAAAAAAATATCTTGATTAAATACTAGGAGCGTTTTGAAGTAAAACGCCCTAACTAGTTATGGGGGGCGGTTCCCAAGTCACAACAACCTATTTATTAACAAAACATTTTACCTAGTGTAGTTCATTAGGCCCAACGAAGCTATGTCCCCAAACCTTGTCTTCTTCCTTCACATCTTCCAGCGTCATGGTCCTCAGAACGACCGAACTGGTAAGAAAGGTCTTTACCTAGTCACGCAAAACCTGGTACCAAAGCTAATGCTTCAGTTGCACCTTTCGTAGCCTTTTAGAAAGAGCCGTAGGGTTTACATACGCGCACACCAGGGCCTTCCCTACCAATCCCCAGCTGCCAAAACACATATTAGTTTAGAAGTCCACCCATACAGCAATACAGGACTCATGACGAGTTTATGATCGGGTCTGCATTATACAACAAGGTTGAAGAAAGTGTTAAGAGCAAAAAAAAATAAAAATAAGATTAAGAGATGTGGATAAGAACACACCTTTTATAGTGTATTAAGGTATTTACCCCAATTTTTATAGTGCATTAGGGTATTAACCCCAGTATTAATGGTGTTGACTACCATCATACATTAATACACATAGGGAAGACCATAAGACTCGATCGGTACACTCCCAACCCCCACGAAAACATTTTTAAACTTCCTTGAAAACCAATGCCAACAGTCCAACGAGGATTAATAAAACAGAGTGTGGGACCTCCAAAAATCTCAAATATATTTTTCCTCAGATTGTAATAACGACCACATTAAATAATCCAATGATGACTAGCAAAAGAGTTTGTGGGAACTCCAAAAATCCTAAATATATTTCTTGTTCAGTCGTAATAACGACCAAGTTAAATAGTCCAATGAGGACTAGTAAAAGAGTTTGTGAGAACTCCAAAAATCTCAAATATATTTCTCGTCAGATCGTAATAATCACTACCAAAAAAATGACTTTTAGGGATGGATTGGCTTGAGATTTAGCGACATGTAACGTCCGTCGTAAGCTAGTAACAGTACTACACCGTCAGCAAAAATCAAATGACCGTCATTATCTTGTTTCGATAACTACTTATATTTACGTCAAAAAGTTTTGTCGCAATTGGCCCAACTTTCATAGAAAAGTAGACGATTAGCCGCCGTTATTGTTATCCACCGCTATAGGTAAATCCCAATCACGATTTCTTTTTGATCTTCACAACTCCCTCTTTCTTTTTCGTGTTCCCTTCATCTCTCACATAATTTCTTTGTTATGAATATCTCAAAAACTTCTCTACCAATTAGCCAAAATCTATCACAATTCCCCCCTTTCCTCTCCTTTTGTCTTTCAATTTCTCCATCTCTTTCTTATTCCTCTTACATGTACTTTAGAATCAAATTTCTGTCTATTTGACTATTTAATCTTAGTAAGTACTTACGGCCTCTACAATCTCTCTCTGGATCATCAAACAATCATTGAAAATCTCTTTTTAGCTTTTGAATTATAAGTATATATATGTTTTTCATGGGTCTATTTCAGTAATTTTAGGATTTCTGGCATTTGGTTTCGATCTAGATAAGGAGATAAATGTATTATTTCTCATGGATTTTTGTAAGTCTACTTCATTCATCAACGAGATTAATTCTACATTTACCATTGCCTCTCCCCTAAAATTAATAATTTACAGTTGGAAATGTTCTTAGAAGTCTTGCAAATTTTATGTTTTAAAGAGATTAATAAGTTATATGATTTATTTTGCTAGATATCAACGTTGCTCACAGCCACGGGTTTCCCGGTAGCAAGTATAATTGATTTCCTAGGAATGAATGGAGATGATCACATCAAGTGGATACAAATTTAAAAATCATTGTGATGTGTTATGTGTAGGGACCTATCCCTCGACCTAACCCAATTCAAACTACCTGGATATCAGACTCACGCATTTCACACGTGACATAAACGGTCAGCATTGCCACATACACCACGAACTCATAAAGAATGTGAATCGAGTATTAAAGAAGAATATGAAAGAGTTAAAGACACCTGTCTCCCATGAACTCAACAGTTATATAGTCAACTACCACTTACCTCATTATGCGGAGAATGTGCTGCAGTACGATAACGAGTTACGGGTAAAATCTATATAAAGAAAAAATTCCAGAATAGACAAGGACCAAGAAAAGCTAGATTTTCTAGACTCTAACATAAAAAAATTAGATTTTGAACACCACAAAACTTCTTATTTACAAGATCAAGTATTTCTAGTTCGAGAGATCACTTGTAAAAAGATATCAGCCTCAAGCAATAAAAGTTATTATTACTAAAACCTTTAACTCGAGGTCGTGGTTTTTTACCTATTCAAAGGTTTTCTACGCTAAATCACATGTGTCATTTCTTGTTTTATATTAGTTTTAGTCACATGTATATTTGGTGTAAGAGCTAATTTCAAGCCATTTCGAGCTACGGAATTAGGCCATTACATTTGGCGCCATCTCTAGGAAAGAAGATATTTCCATAATATCCTAAGGTATACATTTATTCTACTATCAATCTCTGAAAGTGACCAGCAACCAGAATCTAGCTCGATCTTTCAGTTGAGTTGGAACAACTTACAGAGCTACGGGCGAATCTCCACGCTAAAACAGATAAACATAATGAGCTCGAACATCAACTAACTCTTGACCGAGAGCTCCGCGAGAAGGAGCTCGAAGCTGAGCGACAAGCTCATTTGACAACCATATAAACTGGTCTTCAAACGACATGAAGACCATATGATAATCATGCAAACTGTATTACAAGTTTTGTAGGATACTCAACAGGCTCCACAAACCAGAGATCAAGGCCAAGTTCTGGAGAATTCCCAAGTTTCTGTACAAGAAAGGTTAGGACCTCGAGGAGCCACAAACAAAGCCATTTCCAGGAATGTTCAACACGGACCTCAACCATCCATTCATTTGGGCGGTGAAGTTCAGTCTGATATCAACATAGGTCTCTGAACTTCTAAATGTCAAGAGGAAGAACAATGACCTCAACCTTGAATTCTAGCATGTGATTGCTAGAGTGAGGGTACCGGTACTCATAATCCTCAATCACCTCATCAAGCCACTTAAGCCACACGTCAATACGTCACACAAGAGCATATGGATCAGCAAATCAAGGAGTTAATTCAATCTCAAACTCTAGGCAGTAAAGACGATCTTACTCCGAAGAGTTATTCGATATGGAAGTACCGAAAGGTTTCCATACACTGAAGATACGTAAATACAAGAACACCGATCCAAAGGAACACATTCAACAATACCGTGATTCATTGGGATTGTACTCCAATCTCAACCACATTCTATGTCGTCTATTCGCAACAAGTCTATAGGATAAATCACTCTGACGGCTCCATTCTCTACCTGAAGATTCAATCCTTACATTCGATCAGCTACAAAAGTAATTCATCAAGACGTATGTTCACAACAAAGATAAGGGGAAGAATTTATATTCTCTTATTAGTCTTAAACATTCACAAGGGGAGAAGCTCGAGGCCTTTGCAAAGAAGTTTTTGGAGATCGCGCATAAAGTAGATAATCTTGATCAGAAAATAGTTATTACTGGTTTTACCAACATGCTCCAGCTCGACTGCAAGGCTAAAGAGAATCTCTTCTTAAACAAACCTGCGACCTTGGATGATATGATCGCCAAAGTCAATGGGTACGTCGATCTGGAAAGGATGATGTCCGAAAGGCATAAATCAACTAAATTCATCCTAACCACTTAAGGTCCAACTACAGAACGAAACAATGAATCGAAGAAGGATCAGGGTGATCAAAAGTATTCCAAGGCTAACATTGGCAAACCTCAGAAAGGCAGTATATTACCCAAACTGGTCCTCCCCAAGATGAATGTCCAAATCTCCATAATTTTTCCAATTCTATCCAAGGATAAGCTATACCGTCTATCTCAAGCTTTGGAACCAATCGAAGGCCGCCCGTACTGCATGCATCACAAGGTAAATCATCATGCAACTGATAACTACTATGCTTTACAGAGGTTGCTGGAATTTATTTTTAAAGATGGGCGGATGTACAAATACAGTGTCGATCTGGAATCATACAAGAATGGAAGCTACAAGACACAGATCGAAGTAGTCCAGGTCAAAGATCAACCTGAAAAGAAACATATGTACCATATATACCACAACAACATAATCGTAATTCATCAGATCAACAACTGCAGATTCAAGCGCAAGAGATTATTAGAATGTAGCGATCTCACACCTCAAGGTAAAGAAGTTAAGCTTCTTCCTGAGCCGAGCAATCCCCGGCTTGGGATTTCCTTTGAAGATTGAGACAACAGTCATATAAGCATTCCTCATCATGATGCAATAGTAATATTGCTCAAGATGAAGAAGTCTGTGATGCATAAAATGATTATCGATACTGGAAGCGATATTGAGATTCTCTTTCAAAGCACAATTAAGCAGATGGGATTGGCCGATCAAGTCATTCCGAGAGGCACCGATATCAGTTGATCTAACGGTTCCAAAGAAGAGCGATTAGGGAAGATCATCTTATCTTTCACCGCTGGACCAGTCATAATTCACGTCGTCTTCTATGTCATCAATGCCAAATCTTGTTATCTCGGGATTATGGGCCGCTGCTGGATTAACAACATTGAAGAAATCACTTCCACTTATCATTAAGTATTCTGCTTCAAACACAATGACGGTATCTATGAAATCAAAGGCAGTCAAAAGCTTTCTCGAGCTTATGAAAATACCGTCTCTGCTATTCAAGATATCTCAGACAAATACGTTGTAAAGTAATTACAAAAAGCTAGTTACATCGATGATCAGCCTTTAACTGAGGAGCCTATAAAATACATCAACATTGATAGACCTAGCTGAGGTGCTTTTATCGGTACCAAGCTGGTCCAACATGAAAAGGATGCTCTTATTCACTTTTTACGAATAAATTGAGGCATCTTTGCTTAAATTTTCGAAGAGATGCCCGGGGTCAATCCATCCAAGGCATGTCATCGATTGGCCATCAATATCAACACCACGGTGGTCAAACAGAAATAGCGACGACTCTCACCTCATCTTTGAGATGACCTCAACATTAAGATTGACAAGTTGATCAAAGTGAGGTTCATTCGAGAAGCCAAGTACCCAGATTGGATCTCCAACATCGTCGTTGTTCGAAAAAAGAATGTAAAGGTCCGAGTTTGTGTAAATTTTACTGATCTTAACAAACACACTCCAAATGAGTGTTTCCATTTTCCCATCATCCATCAAATTCTTGATTCCACGGCAAGTCATGAACTCCTATCTATGATGGATGCTGCTTATAATCAGATTCCTCTCTTGGAAGAAGATTAAGAAAAGACCACTTTTATCACTGAAAGAGGACTTTACTGCTACAAAGTCATGCCCTTCAGACTAAAGAATACAGGCACAACTTATAAAAATTTAATGACGACTATATTTAAAGCATATATTGGGAAAATTGATAAAGTCTACATCGATGATCTTTTGTGCAAGAGCATACAGTCAAACGACCACATCACAGATCTCACCACAATATTCAACATTCTATGATCTTATAGGATGTGACTCAATCTTGATAAGCATCAATTAATAGTACATTTAGGCCAATTCCTCGACCATCTCATCAGCAATAAGGGAATTGAGGTCGATCCAGATCAAATTTGATCTTTCCTCAATATGCCATCACCAAAGACGACGAAGGACGTACAAAAACTTATTAGCAAGATCACCGCTATCAATCAATTTTTTTTCTAAATATTCATATCGTTGTCGGTGTTTGTTCCTATTACTCTGAGGTTGTGCCAAACGAGGAAAAGTTCAACTCAATAAAGAGATCAAATGGACATTAGAATGCGAGGCAGCTTTTCTAGAACTCAAAACCTATCTGAGGAAGTCTTCTATCTTGAGAACCCTGGCAGATAATGAGGAACTAGTCATCGACCTGGTAGTTATAGATACTTCTATCAGCTCAGTTCTCATTCGGCTTGAGGGAAAGATCGAAAAGCTACTTTAATTTATCAGCAAAACCCTCACTCCTGCGGAAATGAGGTATTTAAAAATTGTGAGACTCCTTCTAACTCTTGTTTACACTTCACAGAAACTTAAACACTACTTCCAAGCTCATTCAGTCAAAGTCATGACAAACTACCCACTCTGGGAAATTTGTTCTAAAAAAGAAAAATTAAAAAGAGTATAGCAATAGTCAGTCAGTTTGGGATACCATGATATCAAGTTTAAACAAAGACATTTAGAAAAAGGTCAAGCCGTTGCTAATTTTCTCGCAAATTTTCTAGTAGAAGATCCCGATTGGGAAGAACATGATCCTGACCTTACAGAAGAAATTATAAAAGATCCACCCACCAAAGTATTTGACGAGCGAGCTGAATGGGTTTCAAGGAAAAAGTAGAGACTTCTTACAGATGGTTCAGTAGGACCCGTGGGGTCAGAAATTATAATTGTATTGATTACCCCTACCAATGACAGAATCGAGAAATCAATCTGCCTAGATTTTAAAGCCTCAATAACATCATAGAGTACAAAGCTTAAATTCATGGACTCGACCTCACACTCGAGCTTGGCGTCCCTGAGCTCTCAGTCTATACAGATTCTCAACTCATCGTCCACCATTACTCTGAGCAGTACAAGATGAATGGTAAGATGATCGAATATGCAACCCTCATTGCCGACAGGATGAGAAGATTTACGAAAGAAACTCTTGACTATCTACCTCTAGGTAAAAATTGATACGCAGATTCCTTAGCTTTTCTAGCCGTGGTCTTGGGTGCAGAAGCAAGTTATCTACAGATCGAAGTGATATCAACCCCCAGCATTGATCTCCATTCTGTATACACGATCAATACTAGGAGCGATAAAGAGGAGGACGACGATTGGCAAAAGCCCTTCATTGCCTATCTTGGCCCCGATAATAAATGCAAAAGGCCCCTCCCAACAGAACCAAAAGAGCGCAGACAGTTGATCGAGAACTCGAAGCATTACACAGTTGAGAATGGCTATTTATACCATAGTTCAGTTACAGGGCCTTACCTTAAGTGCCTTTCAAAGAAGAAAGCAGATGGAATGTTCAGAGATTTACATGAAGGAACTTGTGGCTCCCATGCCGTAGGTCGATCACTCACTAACAGAGTAATTACACAAGGAGTATTCTGGTCGGGAAGGCAAAAGCAAGCAAAAGAGTACTCAGGCAAATGCGAAACATGTCAACGACATGGACACATGATCCGCGCCCCTGCACTCGAACTACATGCAAGCAAGGTGTTCTGGCCATTCAAGCGGTAGGCACTCGATCTCGTCGAGGAATTTCCTAACACTCCAGGTAACCGGCAATTGCTACTCGTAGCAACAAATTATTTTACAAAATGGGTGGAAGCACTTTTACTCTGTTAAACTAGAGAAGAAGAGGTTGTCTATTTTATCTGGGAACACGTCATCACTCAGTTTGGATGCCCCCACCTGATTTGGATCGATAACGGGCCACAGTAAGTTAGTCAAAAAGTCGTAGCCTTCCTTAACAAATACAACATCATCCACTCACCATCCAATTCCTACTACCCTCAAGGCAATGGCCAACTTAAATCACCAACAAAACTATAATGGATGGACTTAAGAAAAGGCTTCAATCACAGAAAAAAAAAGAAATTGGATACAGGAATTCCTCGTGTATTATGGGCATACCGTACCACTCCACGTCAATCAATCGGCTTTACCCCCTTCCTCCTCACCTATGGCACAGAAGCTGTTATTTCAATAGAATATCACCATCCCCTCAGAGATCACGAGCTTATAGACGAAGAAAATAAGTTTGAATTGGCCTAAAATCTGAATTGGATTGATGAAACTAGGGACCACGATATTGCCAACCTAAGTCGATATTACCATATACTGGTCAGCTCGTACAACAGGATAGTCTAAAGTCGTGAGTCCCAAATCGATGAACTCGTCCTCAGAGAAATCCTACAACACAAGAAAGAAGTACATGCCGGGAAATAAGAAGAAAATGGGAAAGGTCCATTCCTCATCATTGGTCGAACTGGTTTGGGATCATATTATCTCATGACGAAGCAAGGAGTTAGAAAAAATTTGTGGAACACTAGGTGACTGAAACGGTACTATCGTTAAGTCACTGGTTTCTCCATTTCAATATTCTCATTCTTTCCATTCCAAAAGCAAGATTTCAATCTCCACACAATGTACATTATATTCTACTCAATGAAAACTTCAAAGTTTTTTTCCACATTACTCTATGCTTACGTAGATTCTACTACATTACATAGATTAAAGCAAAGGTAATACTATCTTTTAATTACCCATCAGCACAGATTAAATCAAAGGTAAAACTAGTTTTCAATAGCCCATCTATACATAATCAGCAATTAAAATAAAGGTAATACTAGTTTTTAATCAAAGATCTCTAACAGACATAAGATAAAGCAAAGGTAAAACTAGCTTTCATCTCTCAATATGTCTACAGCTACAAATACTTCTTCAGGTTACATCTACAAGCCACTTCAAAGGGTTCTTCTCTACTGATGGGAGGTTAGCTATGCCCTCCCCTACAACAGAAAGATGTTCAGCCATTCATCTGAAGCTCGAGCAGCCTTAGTAATTTTTCCTTGCTCTACTAATTCAATAGGTCGAGAACCTAGCTCCATTTCCATGGCATTCATACAGTTTCCACGATCTATATCGGCTTTATAAATACATCCTTTTCCCTACAGATAGTCGTGCAAGGTATCCCTCTCAAACTTAAGTCTTCTCACTTTCTCCACGAAATAAGCAATAACAGCCATTAGCACATGTGAGCACGTTGCTTTGAGCATAACTACCTGGGAAAAACGTTATCTCAATCTCTGATAATATTCTTGCAAGTTTTTATATCATCCATCTTGTCACTCCATGTGTCTATCAACGCGTGAAACAATCTCATTATGTTCATTCGCCTTCTTTGCTGCTTTATCTGACTCTGCCTGACTCATCGTCCTAAATTCTGCCAATTGAGCATGAAGTTCCTCAAACTCCCTATCCTTCTCTGCACTTCTCCCAGTAGGAGACCTCTTTAATAATTCATCTTTCTTTATTAGCAATTGATCCTTACCTTTGATCACCCCCTCTAACTCGCACTCTCGGCCAAAGGCTATGTCCAACTTACCCTGGCTTTCCCTTAAACGTACATTTCCTCTTTGTACGTAAGATTGAATGTGAACTACATCTCTCTCCAACTCTCTAGTTTGAGCTGATAGTTCAACCACATCCCCTGTAACAATAGAGACCTCGGCATCGTATTTTTTCATCTTCGACCGCTCTACAGCCTCAACCTTCTTGACATGTGAATTGGCCGCAGACAAATCTGCCATCAATTGGGCCACCTTCTTATTCAATTCATCACATCATCTTTGAAACATCCATAAATCTATATCTTTAGTAGGTATAGCCTCACTCAACAGCTCAACCGCAATTTCAGATCTGACAAAGTCAGCTCGAGCTCTCTCTAGCTCGTTATCCTTCTCAATCATTTTACTCTTCAATCGCTCGAGTTTACTTTAAAAACTCATTAGATCAGCTCGAGTCTGTTATTGCTCATTCAGTTTTCTATTCATTTAGCCCTTCAAAAAGGCCACAAAACCCCGTAACTCTTTATCTGTCTCTTCTAACCATTGGATATGGTATCAAGCCATGCCCGCCTCCGTACTCTTCACAATTAACGCATCATTCCGGATTTTGAGATTCGTTGTCTCCTCCTTCACCTCCGAGAGATCTTTTTGCCCTTTTTCAATTTTTGGCATCTTTTCCCTCGATTTTCCGAGTTAGGTCATCAACCGTTTGTGTTGCCTTATCAAACTTGAAGTGTACTTTGACATGTTGATCCTCCCTATCTTCAGTTGCCACTCTTATCCTATCAAACTCTATAGTATACTCTTGGTTATATTAGAGCTTCTCTTGTTCACTCAAGCAAGCAGAATTCATTTCAACCTACATCACAAATACAATACATCAAGTTCGATTCAACAACACTCCGTAAATATATTCAAACATAATACAGATGATTCTCTCCAGAGATTTTCAAAATTCTAACGGATTTCTATTTTTTAACATTTTATTGTTATGGAACTTCTTCTAAACTTAAGGTCGAAGTATGATTTCATTTCGATGATAATTACACCTACATCCAATCACAAGGTACACATTTTCTATGTTCTGACTTTCTCAACACTTTGGTATTATCTAGATACATTTGATTACCGTTGTCCCTAAGATTTTTAACACATTTAAGATCAATTTCTATTTTTCCAAATTTTACTTTGTAGCTCTAAATTAATGTAGCATACAAGTCAAATATTTCTTGCTCTTATCTAACCTGTAGCTCCACTTGCAAAGTCAACAGGAACGCTGAGGCGTCTTTCTCTTTAGCGAGCTCATTATCTAATTCCTCGATTCTGAGGCGTATATCCATAAGATCCTACAAATAATGTTTACAAACATCTTTTAGCCTATCCAAACTTTATCCTACAAAACAATATTCCATACAATTATAGCTTTCCATACCCCACATAAACACACAGCAAAAAAATTTAATAACTTTACTCTACCTTCTCACTATCTTCCCTTTGGTTCTCTAGCTCTGTTCTTGGAGAGACCCCATCTAACCCTCCTACCACACTAGGCACATCCTCTTCCACCTCGTCCTCTTCAACGTAGGTACAATCCATAATAGCTTTATCCTGAGCTTTTGAGTACCCCACTTTAAGAAGTTTGCACCCAAGTCTGTTGCGCTGGACTACTGCATCATCTAGGTTCTTCTGTACCTCCTATGTCAACTCGCTAATCACCACCTCCTACGCAACCTTCACAGCATCCAGTCGCTTCCCCTTCAAGACCAGGTCATACTTCAATTGAGCCACCTTCTCCTCGAGCTCAACTTTCCCATTCTCGAGCTCAGCTTTTCCCTCCTCAATCCTGAGGCAAATCCCCTTCATAAAGCGAGCAGCCTACAATATATCAAACACATTTTCAGCACATTTTTACCTCGAATCAAATGCAAAAATTTAGAAATCAAATGAGTCGTCAAAACTTACCATTTTTCCCAACTCCAACTATGCAGAGGTATTCATTTCCTCATCACCCTTGCGAGCTGCAAGCCTCACCGTATCCTTCACAGCTTGCAGCTCATCTTCCTCTACAGGATGGCTCTCCACGACCTTTGCCACAATCACTTCGATAGGAGGATCTACCCTCCTCATTTTCGCGTCCCCCTCGACCTCACCACTCTTCGTGGTTCCAGAGGTTGAGCCACGCTTCCCAATTTTCTTCTTTGGGAATTTTATAGCAAACTTGCTTGACGTGATAGCTTCCGGTACATCAGTAGCCTTTAGTAAAAATGGGCGCTTCCCCCATTAGTACCTCTCTTCTTGCTAACTTTATCCCCTGTCATTAGTCTATTTGCTTGAGAATTTTGTACCTTCTCAGACCCGCTGTTAACTCTTTTATTTTTATTAATGTCGAGCTCCTTCAAAACTATCTCAAGCTCAGCCCCTTCTTGAGCAACAGTATCTAATAGGGGCTCCTTCTTCTTCACCTTCGACTGAGGACCTATAAAACAAACACAACATATTATCAAACAACAAAATGACCTTCAATTACTATAGTTCAATATTATACACTATCACTTACTTTTCTTTACAATTTTATATATAAGTTCCATTGGATCTTCATCTTCTCTTTAAAGGCAATCACCTTTCACCCATATCACATTATCATTCCACATTCGACCTGTTGAATTCTGATCAAAGAAAAATGGTCGAGGCAAGCTCGAACAGAAATATGCACCCCCGGATGTAGCATAATTTTTCACACCATAATACTGCAATACATCTTCAGGAGATATTCTCCTCTCCGCCTCATTTTCCCTCCAAAGCATATTCAAACTCTCACAAACACAGATCACCTCCCACATGTTCCCATTTAGTTAAACAAGACAAGCCCCTATGATATTCATTATACCTTTTGCAAGATTATTAAGGGGTAAACTCAATCCATACTCCAACTGAGGCAGATAACAGAAAAAAACCCTCATCCATGACACATTGAACATTCCCATCAAAATACTTCAGGGAGATTGACTCATCCACTCCCCTATCTAATTTCTCATTTTCTAAGTCAGGCAACAAAAAGAAATACTCTTCCCCAGATGCTACAGTACATCTTCTGAACTGCCTACCAGCATGTTCTACAACGTTGCCCCATATCCCACCTACAAGAGCTTTGGATTTACAGAACTCTCCAAACACATCAGAGTTCGGAGGGTACGATACTAATTTAGCAGAAAAATCTAGAAATTGCATGAGTACTACTTCGTCCTCTCTATCAGACTCTACATTTACAGATTCTATATTATCAGACTTAACAGTACGACCAGAGGTCGACGTCTTCATATCAATTAAAGTTTCCATCTCAATTACAAGTCTAAGGACAAAGTTTGATTCTACACATATATTTCTCACGCTCGACCTACATACAAGTCCAGGTACTTTACAGATAACAAGTTTTTCAGACACTTTACAGATAATAAGTCTTTCACATACTGTTACAGTTCATTCTCAAAATCATATCAGCTTTCAGTGATGTTTAGCTCCAAGAATCTTCTGAAGCAAAGTTGGAACTAAAAATCACTGAAGGTCCTTCTTACTTCACACCACTTACTTCTATAAGAAGCTAAGGAAGAAAAGATATCAGCGCTTGAGCCAACTTTTCAAACAAAAGGCCTTTTTCACACCAAGAGATAATGATTGTACAGGTGCAAGACTTCCAATTTTCATCTTCCTCCACCATCACCATTGCCTCCTCCTCCATAACCCCCACCAACAAAGAGTTGATGGAGACAAAAAAGTATCTTACCCTAGAGTCCAGTCCTTCGCAGGATACCGACGATACTGCCTCGCAGATACACCAGCCCCCACATTTGTCTCCTCAACCTTATCCTCCGCAAGGATGCAGAGACACCTCCAATGTGCCTCGTCTGTCAAAACCACATAATAAAATCTTCACATACAGTAAAAGTCCTCATCAGTTTTAGTCGCTTCGTCTTCCAACATTCTGTGATACGTCAGTGGTACAGGAATTGGGGTGGGTATCTCCACAGATTGATCCCCGAAGTATCTAAACTTTAACATTTGTAATTTGGCAGAGTCTCTCTCTTTATACACAATTCGCCGAGTCTTCACCATTGTCACTCAGGAATTACAGAGAATGTTTAACACAGTGTACTTTGCCAGATTCCAGTACAGGTACTATTTATATCAAATTCATATTTAATGCCCATGTACGTTTCCAAAGCAACATCATTCAAAGAAGAGCCACTCTCATAACCCCAAGCGTCAGCTACATCAATCTTTTCCATCTCATAAATGCCAGATACATCCCTCCATAAAAAAAATTATACCCATTTCCAAACCAGTCAAATTACCATTAATAAATCCTATCTTTTTAACTTCGAACAACACCAATCCACAGGTTCTTTCTCAACCAAAGCCACTCGTGCCTTCAATTGCGAGGGGAAAATTATAGGGACCTATTACTCGACCTAACCCAATTCAAACTACCTCCATATCAGACTCGCGCATTTCAAATGTGACATAAACATTCTGCATTGCCACCTAGACCATGGACTGATAAAGAATGAGGATCGAGCATAACAGAAGAATATGAACAAGTTTAAGATACCTATCTCCCACAAACTCAACAGTTACTCAGTCAACCACCACTTACCTCATTATGCAGAGAATGTGCTTCATGACGATAACAAGTTGCAGATAAGTATAAAGAAAAAGTTCTAGAAGAAACAAGGACCGAGAAAAACTAGATTTTCTAGACTCTAACGCAGGAATTTCTAGATTTTGAACATCACAAAACTTCTAATTTGCAAGATCAAGTATTTCTAGTTCCAGAGATCACTTGCAATAAGATATCAGCCTCAAGCAATAAAAGTTACTATTACTAAAACCTTCAACTCGGGGTCGTAGTTTTTTACCTATTCAAAGGTTTTTCACGCTAAATCACCTATGTTATTTCTTGTTTTACATTAGTTTTTATCACATGTACATTTGGTGTAAGAGCTAATTTCGAGCTACGAAATTAGGCCATTACATTATGTAAGAGATCACAGAATCCTGTTATCTTCCCTAGATTTTCCCTTTGTAGTTTGGTTTGATTCGTGTTAATTTGTATCATCAATTCCCCATTTCTGATTAAAAAGTTGGTTTTTGTTGTTATTACAGAGTACTCGCACTATGGGCTTGGAATATCTACGGTTAAACTTGTTAGTAGGGTTCTCTTATCTTGTCAAAAGAGGTTAATTACTATAAAGTTCTGGTGAATGATTATACAATTTATTTCATTTAAAAATTTGAGGTAAGAAATGTTTTTTGCTTTTTCTTCTTCATTATTTTTTCTTTAGGATCATTGACGATTTGGGGATATCCTCTATTTTAATACCTCGAAAAGGCATGGTTTTAACTATGTCGAACACCATGTCTGCCATTTTGGTTTATACTAAAAATTTATTTTAGTAGCCCCTATATGACAGTACACATTTCTATACCGTAATGTGAAAGGGAATTTAGCATAACTTACTAAGTTTATATGACCAGGCCGAGCTAGTGAGGGAGAAAAACAACATATTAAGCATACATTCAGATGAATTGCCCTATACAACTGACTCACCAGTACAATGAAAAAAATTTACATCACCATTATTACAGTCTTTATTCCTTTTCCTTTTATTCCACCCTTTCCATTTAGTCGTTGGGATGTGTGATTGATTGGCATCAAAATGTTGCAGATAGGAAAAGAACATGGTCATAACATATTTTGGACCTGGTTAGTGTTGTTCAACTTGGGCGGGCATGACCGAAACATAGGCGCGAGGTCATGGCCTTTTTTCATTTGGCTTGGATTAGCTATGATGCAACTACTTTATTTTTGTATATGATAAAACTATGGCAACAAAAATATGGTTTGTCTCATCTCATCTCTATACTTGACGATGATGGAACCCTGTCTTTTGAAGCTGATATTTTATAATATCTTTCTAACTGTGTTGTACACATGAAGATTCCAAAAAAAAACTCTGGAAGATATCTCTCTAAGGGCTTCCATACTAACAGAAACTGGAATAGGAACGCCTATTTTATAGAGAGTTTAGAGAATCATAGGAGTTGGGTCTTGGTGAATTTCTAAGAGTTTAAATTTCTCTTGGTTTGCACAGTAAGACAAGACAATTTTTTTTATCAATGGTAGTAGTGTAAGCATATCAAGTTCTTCCACTTGCTATATTTGTCTATATCGAGGTAAATTTAATTCTCCAACTCCATTTCGTTTTTCAATTAATCATCATAATCTATTTTTGTACATATTTTATTTTGCTTGAATAACTTTTTTGGCAGGGTAAATTCAATAATGGATATTTATATTTGACATTTCATTGATGCACCACCTGAATCCGACTCAAGTCCCCTTGCTCTCAAGTGCAAAGTAAATTTATACCATTTTTCGTCTCTTTATAAATAGAATACATTTTTCTTTTAATTT
Source organism: Kingdonia uniflora (assembly GCA_014058105.1). Classification (NCBI taxonomy): domain Eukaryota; kingdom Viridiplantae; phylum Streptophyta; class Magnoliopsida; order Ranunculales; family Circaeasteraceae; genus Kingdonia; species Kingdonia uniflora. Next base: position 235,203 of record JACGCM010000724.1, read on the forward strand.
CTTGTAGTTAAATAATTGTGATGACGACTAAGTCATTATGCATGTTGCATATTTATCTCCAGTCCCATGTTTGAATCTTTAAAATTGTACTTGTTTTGCCATGCAATAAGGCTTTATAGTGACCCTACAATCAGTGAACTTGTTGAATGAAAATTTAACTGCAAATATATTACTCCATCGGTAAGGAAGATTGTACAACCTAGGTGTCGTGCCAAAATTGGTAGGGAAAATAAGCTTATGTTTAAAACAGGTCATTTATATCGTTATAAGTGTAGTTTCATGAGCTTTAAGCTTAAGGTTTATTGTTGGTTGAACTTATTTATTGCAACCCTTGATAAAATAATGTGGAAGTTATTGCTGCTACCTATTCTACATCATCTGATTGCACTCTCGATATATTGATCAACTTGTTTTTTTTCTTCTAGGAAAACGATCATTAAGGATATGAACTCTTTGCATAAGATTCAAGGTAATGTTATGTGTCAAAGTGGTGGATCAAGGAGAGGTTAAGGTTTCATTATTATGAGAAACCTTACTTGTCATAAAAGAAGAAGTTGCAGAGATACAATGGGAGCCTTCAATGTCAGTACAAATAGAGCCTACAATTTTCAGAGTGGTTTCCTGATGTTTTATAACATTGCAAAACTTCTCAAGTCAGTCTAGTGGGAGATAATAAAATTTGAAGTTTAAAGATTGAGCAAAGTTTGAGTTTGTTCATATATTATTCTTAAAGAAATTAATCATTATTTGATATTTATGAGTTTGTACCTCAGTGTTCTACGCATAGTGTTTTACATTTTTCTATTATAATTACATATTTAATTTAATGTATTTTGGCATCTATTTGCATATTCTTTTTGAATATAAATTTCATATTTTTACTATATAATAATGGTATTTTTTTAAAATAATGTTAATTGGCGACGATTCCTATCCCTCGCTAAACTATGATGTTGAAACGACGAAAAAAATATTTAGTGACAAAATTTACCGTCGTTAATATGCAATAATTAGCGACAAATTTAACTTGTTGCTGAATCTTGGATATACGGCGACAGGCTCTTTCGTCGCGAAACTTTTAGTGACACCATCAATATCGACAACTATCTTATGGTCTTTACCCATCGTTAAAGGGATTTTGCGACATACAAATCCCGTCGCCAAAAACATTTTTTTTGGTGGGGAATGACCAAGTTAAATAGTCCAATGAAGACTAATAAAAGAATTTGTGAGAACTCCAAAAATCCCAAATATATTTCTCGTCCGATCGTAATAACAACCAAGTTAAATAGTCCAAAAATCCCAAATATGTTTACATCACTCTACATTCTCTCATTCAAGTTTGGTGATCAATTGTGTTAATTTGTGCTTTGGATTTGGTTTGTTGTTTCGAATTGCATTACCCTTGGATTTGGATTTGGTATTTCGCATTCTCCCTGTTAATTGGAGTTGGAATTTTGAATTGGAGTATTCATTGCTAGAGGTATTTGATTGGTCGGTGATTGTTGGACTGCGGTGGTGAAGAATTGTTTGTGTGCTTGTTTATTGAGGTTCCCCTGCTTAATCGTGTGGGTTGATTTTGGGGAAATTTGTGATTTTCTTGCAGGTAGTGTAAGGAGATTGTTGGTGTTTGTACGTAATTTTTCTTATAGAGGATTATCTTTATTTTGTTATGTCTGTTATGGTAAAGATTAAACGCCCTCATGAGGGATCTCTTGTTCCCAACTCGAGCAAAACGGAAAAACGGGGACGGACGACTCGGGGTACTAGGACGGGTCCACTACACGCTAACCCTCGAAAAGGAGGAGTTAGTGGAGCTGGGGAGCTAGTACAGGAGTTAATCTTCCTCATCGGTCTACCCCAAAATTAGGGTTTAAGTTTAGAGGATATCAGAAAGAGGTGCCTCTAGATAGCGAGGAGTTGAGTGTGAATTATCCAGACGCCTCCTCGATTTTTCGTTTTTTTGCCATACGTGGTTGGACTGGGATTATGGAACCCCAGCAGCCCTGCTACCCTTGTTTAGTGCGACTCTTTTATGCTTCTTTACGGGTTGTGCAAGTCATGGGTATTAATAAGACGTTCAGGGTGTCCATCGATGGGTCTGTTTTTCATATAGATTCCGATGATATTCGAAAAGCTTTTGGTCTCGGGAATTTTGACAATCCCGATGTGAATTATTTGGCATGTCCTCCGGTTCTTACTGAGTTTCCTCCCAAGGAGGATATAGAGGAGGAGCTTCTATTTTCTGGAAAGAAGAGTGGTCCATATCTTCAGCGCAAAAACCTCGACCCAGCAATCTGCCTTTTCCATATGGTGGCTCATAGGAACATCATTCCCCAAAAGGGGAATAAGAATGTTCTAGTGGGCAATATGTTTTATCTCGTATATCTTTATGCTATGGGGCTCAGTGTCGACTTAGTCCTCATTATCATGCATGAGATGTTTACCACGGCAAACTCGGATCATCAGACACACTCTTTACCGTACAGCCGATTCATCTCTCAGCTTCTGATTGATAAGGGGTATATTATTCGTCCAGATAAAGAGGTTGACGAGAAGAACGAGGTTATTAACGCTCGGTATTGGGAGAAGAGCAAAAAACACATGATTGTAGAGACAGAGTCTGAGACTGACGAGGATGCAGAGGACTCGAGGGCTGAGACTGCATCTGCAAGACAAGCTGCGAGACCTTCTACATCCCGGACTGCTACTACCTCTGTACCTGGTACTTCTCCATCTGCTCCTACTGGATTGGTTCCACATGACTTTGCCTCTGTGTATACATTTATGGAGACTCGTTTTGCTAGCATGGACACTCAGTGATATATGGTTCTATTTTTTTCTCTTTTTTTACCATGTTTACCCTTTGTTCTTCTGTGTCAAAAAAGGGGAGAGATGTTTCTGATAGGTAAGTCAGGTAAGTTCTTTTTTGTTCTCTGAATTCTTTATTTTGAACTTGAACGGTTACGTGATATAGCTTGTTTAGTGTGCAGGGATTTCAGAGGCTAGACTTTTGAGTATGGATGTTCTGAGAGTGAGTCAGTCCATCGAGTCTATATTCTTTCAGTTATTATATCTAGTTATAGTTTTGGCACAAAATAAAACAACGGGGGAGATTGAAACATTTAATTTTGGAGTTTGTTTTTATTTAGTGTCTAGAGTAGGCGTCAGTATTATCTCATGGTTATCTGGTATCAGTGAATGTACGTGGAGCGACTACAGCTGGACTGACTGACTCTGAACTGGTAAGTGGGTTTCTAACTCTTTGTTCTAAAAAGTCAAGCCTATGTATTTTACAGACTATGAAAAAGTAATATGAATGTTTCCTTAAAGAAAATATAAGTTTTATTCGAATAACTTTTAATGTTGTTCGAATACTTTACAACAGATAGAACTGTATTCGAATAGAATTACTTTTGTACGAATAACTTTCAACAGTTATATTTATATTCGAATAAATTGATTGTTGTTCGAATAACTTTCAACAGTTACATCTCTGCTCGAATAAAGTAACTGTTGTTCGAATAACTTTTATCAGATAGATTCATGTTCGAATAGATTGATTTCTATTTGAACAGATCCTGTATTTTCTATTTTTCTACTTAAGACATACTTACCTTTTTCAAGCTCTTACTTCTTGATAGCCTATATTTTTTAGGACTTGATTTTTATAGTGAAGAGAGATCGATCTTTGAGAGATTCAAGATAGAATCAAATCACTTAACTCTTGAATCAATCTTGATCAAGAAACCTTAGTCATACATTGAAGAACTAAATTGAAGAACTTGAGCGATTCAAGATTAGCAGCTTCGACGTGAGATTGGAGCAAGGCGTTGCGAGAACGTAGAATTGATTGCAAAAAGATTCATTGGAAGAGAGATAACCGTGGGAAGTGTTTATCGAGTCTGTAAGTGATTAAATTCTTATAATTCTTTTTCAATAGTAGATTGTTTAGTTATCGGGTAATTCGATAGCGACTTGTGGGTTTTTCTCCTGAGAAAGGTTTCCCAAAGGGTTAAAAATCTTTGTTTTGACTTTAATTTTCATTGCTTGCTTGACATTAGATAATCGTATCGACTTGAACTAGGTTAAGCCTTGACCATTAATTTAGAGGTTTTAGGAGCTTTCGATTTATACCTAAAACAATCGAAATTGGTTAGTCTCAGGCGACTAGTTATTTCAAAATCTTCTTGGAACATTTGGAGGGAATCTTTTGAAAAACAAAACATAATGAATTAGATATGGCACAGTGTTCTACCTACAAAAATTCAAATATTTGGTTGGAAGCAATGGAAGAACATCAAACCTATGGATAGTGTGCTTCAAAGATATGTACCCATGGTTTCTTAGTGTCACTGTTGTGTATCTTCAAATACTAAAAATGCAAACCATCTGTTTGTACATACCAATATAGTTCAACAAGTCCGAAGATATTTTAGTGCTGTATATGGGGTGAATTACAAACAATATTGGTTCGTTTTGGGCTACATAGGGAACCTGGTTAATTAATGTAGTTCTAAATCACTATGGGCATCGTAAGAGGGATTTTACTTAGTATCATCATTTGGGAGATTTGGAGAGTCAGATGCAAGAAGAAATATGATGATGCTCCAATTCTGTACAGGGGAGTGATAAAGAAAGTTATGAAATGGATTCAAGACATAAATGTTAAGTTAAAGATGACTAAATCTTCTTCTTTTACTGACTTTGTATTCATGCAGGTGCTCCAAATCTAGGCATAATAGATTAAACTCAGACTGGTCAACTCAACCTAGATGGATCTGCATTAAGCAATGACATGAGTGGAGCAGGTGGGACAATTAGAAACTCTAATGGAGATATGATACTGGCTTACTCATTTACATTAGGATTTGGGATAAGCAGCAATGGTAAAATGTATGGCTTACTGCATGAGCTTAGACTATGCAAGGAGTATAATTTTTTACCATTAGTGGTGGAGTATGACTCCCAAGTGCTCACAAACTGGTTTTACAAGAAAGGAACTGTATCTGAAAATTTGCTAGCATCTAGAAGATTATTGAAGAACTTTGCTGCTATTTACAATGTGTCATTAATCACATTTTTAGGGAAGGAAACAACCTAGATGATTTTTTTGCCAAGCTGGGTAATGAACATATTACACACATATTTTGGCAATTGTTACGGCTTCCCAGAAAAGCAAGGGCAATACATATACTTGATAAGATGATAGGTGTTGGGAGTCCGGATTTGCCAACCCTCCCTATCACAACCCTCTCTCCTATTGGCTAGAGAGTTAACAGATGTTAATAAATAAGTTTTTTTTTAAGTCTAAATATTTTAGATTCTCCTATATTTTCTCTATACTTTCTCTCTTCGTACTCTCTTCCTGTACTTTCTTCTCAATAAGGGAATCCCCATAGGAGTTCAACCAAGCTTTGGCAACCACATGGATTGCAATCTCAGAGTCTACAAGATTATTTGAGCTACAAATAGCCGTAACTGCATCATTAAGATTACTTGAAAGAAAATGGCAATCCTCTTGCATTGTGATTGCATCATTTTTAGCTGATTGGCTTCTTTGTTGGAAACTTTTTTTTAGCAAAAAGTAAGAGTAAATTGATAGTAAAGAGATACAATTGAGGGGAGGCACTGCCAGGCCCAATCAACTAAGTATATCTATAGTAGCATACATATGGGTCTTCCACTTTAGTTAGAAAACTTAGTCTATTATGAAAACTTTCTGAGCTGCCTGTCGAGAGATATCTGCTCCTTTTGGCGACTTGGATTGCAGAGAAGTTTGCCTCTTTCCAACAGTGAGTGAGCCTAAGAGTCTCGAATGAGTTCTTTATTCTATTTCATTGTGCTCAATGAGGCCAAGGGGCTTGGTTTCTTGCAAAACTTGTAATCGTTGATTGAAAATCTGCTTCTATCCAAATGTATTTCCAGCTTCGTTGTGCAAATGTATTTCTCGACTTGGATTGAAGGAAACTTGTTGCTGGTTCACTTTGGCAAAACAAGAACTGCAAATAGTTTGATTTATTGTAATTTTGGCTAGACGATCTCCGATGAATTTCCTTGTCATTCTGTCTAGAGTAGAGAAAAACATATATTTTAGGAAATTTTAACGTAAAATATAAACTTCGACGAAAAATCAGCCATGAAGCGAAACAAGGAGGGTTACCCACATGAACACAACTGCCTCGCTTGATCTTCTCCTCTTTCTCAGGACCACATGTATCAGCCCTAATCCCGTTATTATAATTTTTGAGGTCCATCGACTGTGTTCGTCGATCACAGATGGTTCCAAAAACAACATGGTACCTTTGGATAATATAAATTTTATTATGGAATTCAAAGTAAGAGCATCTTTAGTTTTACTTTAAAAATATATGATACAAAGGGCAAAATGTGAAAATTGAAGGTAATATACTTTTAAAGGAATGCCCTTCGACCAAAATATAAAAGAAGATAGATCAAGCTCGTAGTTCATTGGTTATGTTGTTCCGTTAGCCTATCAAAATAGACATGAAAATATGATTTTCATTACACTACCAAGGCAACATATAATAGGTTTCATGTGGTGAATGGTGAAGTACTTTTCCATTAGAAAATACCAGAGAGGTTGTTTCACTTGGGGGTTTGAGTTTTCTTGTGCGTAAACCAGATATGGGTGATGTCCATGAGAGAATAAATGCGGCTTTGCTTTTATCCTCTTGTATCCAAGCTGATGGGAGATGTAGGCATTACATAGCAATCAACATAAACAAGCTTTCTGGATTTTAAGGTCTTTCTGACTTTCTGTAATTCTTAAGAGATGTTTTTATTAGTAATCCAATACGAGATTAGTAGAGAAGAAAGTACGAAGAGGTAAGGAGAAAGAAAGTATAGAGAAAATATAGGAGAATATAAAATATTTAGACTTAAAAAAAACTTATTTATTAACATCTATTAACTCTCCAACCAATAGGAGGTTGGGAAATCCGGTTGCCACATTGAGAAGATGATATGATGTAATTTTTATTATTTATGAGGCAAGGCTTTAGTCCACCTTACAGCTTGTAATTTCCTTTTCCACTATTAATAAAAATATAATTCACGTTAAAAAAAAGTGAGCATGTATATGTTGCCTCATCAAAACCTCTAGTCAGTAAAAACCCTAAGGGATCAAAAACTATACTATCAGGAAAAAGAGTACAACATGCATGTATTTACGTTAGAACGGGATCACTCCCCCTGACGTCGGTCTCTCCTGAGATCTATCTCCCTGAGATATTAATGAATATAAACTTTCGTATGTCGATTTTGTGTACCATCTTCTTAAACGTAGGTGGTACAAGAGTCTTTGTGAATATGTCTTATTAAGTTGTCTTCTGAATGGGCTTAAATAACGTCAATCTCAAACACCTTTTAAAATTTATGAGTATGTAAAGACTTCGGTGAAATGTGCTCCATTCTATCGCCTTTGATAAATCTGCCTTTGACTTGAATGGTGCAAGCCGCGTTGTCTTCATAAGATGTCGTTGGTCTATCTTGGAAATAACTTGCCACAACTTTAACTGATGTAATGTACCATAGAGTACAACCATCATTATTTGCCAACTTCATGAAGTATAAGAATTTGTACGTAGTTCGAGGATGCAGTAAACATCGCCTGCTTTATCGATCTCCAGGAATTTTCTACATCACCATACATAAACACATAGTCCATTTGAGAATGGCCTTTATATGGGTCTGACAAGTATCCTGCATCAGCATACCCTATAATTTTGTGCTTACCATTTTTAGGTTAGAATGGACCCCAGTATTTCGTGCCGATCCAATACCTCAGAATGTGTTTGATCTCATTCTCGTGCATTTAGGTAAGAGCAAGACTATGGCAAGCCAAACAGTTCACTGCGAATGAGATTTAACAAATATGATATGAGAAGCACCAATAAGTTACTTAGCACAAACATATAAAGATCTAACAAATATGATATGAGAGAGAACTTTATTGATATGATGAATTGAAAGTTACATATGCACAAAGCCTTAGTTGATATTTATAGCCATTCTAAAACTCTCCCCATGAATACTAGGCTTATAGGCCATATTTGGAGTCAGTTTAGGATCACCCCAACCCAGATCGGGCCTCTCCAACAGAATCTCTCCTAACAAAAATGAAAATATATTAGGCCCCAGTAGCAGAAGGAGAGGTAAGGGAGTTAATGAGTTTGCAGGCCTCACTAACCATATTATATAAAAAAAAATGAGGTTAAAGGGACCCTCTCATGGCTAAAGCATGGGCCTCACAAATCTGAAGCGAGAGTAAGAGCTCCCCATAACACATCCGTCGTCTTCTAAGAAAAATCCTTAACCAATTTTTGGCAGTCTGACAAAATAAAAGATCTTCTAACACCCTTATCTTTTGGAGATTGCATCCCTTTAATCATCGCAGAGCCTCCGTTTCATCTCAGTCAATTGCTCGTGCTTTGTTGTGACCTGCAAAAACCAAAGTATAGTCATCAGTTTTATCACAAAACTTGTACCATAGTTAGAATTGAGCGAGAGCCAAGAAGTGTCCATAAAGATAGAGTGGCATCCCTCTAAAAATAAAAGGGCAGGAGAGAAAATTGTTTTTAACTGCGTTAAAATATACAAGCACAAAACATAGATATTAAGGAAACATAAAAAAGATCGAGACAGTTATCAAATATGATATGATCGAGTTTGTGTTTAGCACGCTTTCTGTAGGACAGATTTGCCCCTGCTACATTGCAGGAAAATGGGCTCATGTTTTCCATAATACAACGGTTACAGTGAGAAGAAAATACTTTTATCTCTCTACCAAACAAACCTTGATTGTGTATGTTTTCTCTTTGAACAAAACACTCCAAGAAAACTCTCAAAACTCATAAGAAATCAATGAAAATGAAGTTGGGTTATATAGAGTATTGGTACCTCTTCACCAATGGTCATACCTTAAGACACACCTCTTCACCAAAGGTCGCACCTTAAGTTTGTGTTATTTCACCAAATATCACACCTTAAGTTTGTGCCTTTTCACCAAATGTCACACCTTAAGACACACCTAAAATTATCTAAACTCACACCTTAAAACTAAAAGCAAAAAGTATGATTAAGTATTTATGAATCACAAACATTCACACACATTACAAGTCATAAGTAAACTCTTACTTATATACTAGAATTGTATACCCCACCAGATACCCAATGCAAGACTAAATAAGCACTTTATAGATACCAACTATTCGAACTATAGATAAAGCCATAAGGTTTTTTTTCTAATAATCCCCCACATTTGAATGGTAACATACATACTTAGAAAAAATAGAGAAAATCAGGGAATAGTTCTGCATCGAGAGAGGTGTCTTGTGGACTTGAACCTTCCCTAGTAAAAAACTACCATATTTACGCTGATTAGTGAGCATATGTCTTGAACTGTTATCTGTAGTGTAAACCAAGACAATAGTCTTTACACAGTACCTTTCCAAGCGCAATCGATTCTTACCGTTGAAGTCAATTTAGCCTTGAACAATCCCGAATTCGTGGGTGCTAATAGAGAATTTAGCCTTATAAGTTTCTCATGGAAGCGCTCCCACCACACACTCACATAGGTGATTGCCTATTAAGAGTGTCCTATCATACCCCACTTATAAATATAAGTCATAAGAATCTTTAAAAGCATTGTTTATCCTAACATTCGCTACAGGTTACAATGTTTACACCATGTAATGAGTTAGAGATCTAGTATCCTCAATGTTTAAGGTGAGTAACTCACAATCAGTTTTCCCATTAAACCTAGATCTTGAGATCTCCAATTAACTAGGATAGGTTTTCACTGAGGTTACTCGTATACTTATACTCTAACAAATCTTTTTGTAAACGGATTTGTTAAATTGTCTTTAGACTTCACAAAGTCAATATAACTCAATTTTGAAGTAACTGCTCACGGTACTCGTCAGGTGCCCAATGCCCTTTATAGGTAGGCCTGTTAATTCTTTTCCAACTAATAAGGTGGGCTTTGTCTCTTTCATTATCGTTGGAGCCCCAGAAAAATTTAGCGTTAAGAAAGAGTTGATTTGCTTGCTATAAATTTTGACTCCAAACGGGAAAATAGACATGAGGTATGAAGGAATTGATGAGTTAACAGTTTTGATGAGTGTATGTCGACCTGCTTAGGAAAGACTTTTGGTTCTCCAACCTGCCATACATTTAGAAACTCTATAAATAATTTCTTGGAAATCTAAACTCTTAGTGTGATTAAAGGCAAGAGGACCCCCAAGATATTTCTCTCCAACTGAATCGTTTTTGATGCTAAGGATTTTCTGAATCATCTTGTGGTGCATGTGGTGACAGTTCTTAATGAAAAGAATACATGATTAATCGAGGTTGATTTCATGTTTAGAGACATTCTTGAGGGTATCGAGTGTGACTTTCAGCGCAAGAGTTTCCTCCAAATTAGCTTTGCAGAAGATAAAACTATCATCATCAAAGAACAAGTGGGAGATAGGAGGAGCCCCTCTAGATATCTTGACACCATGAAGGTTGCCTTTGATTTTGTCTTAAGTAAGATACGATACAAAATCTCAGAGTAGATGATGAAGAGGAAGGGGGGTTAAGGATCTCCTTGTCTAATCCCTCTCTCCGGCTTGAGAAACCCGTAGGGAGAGCCATTAAGATTGAAAGAGGGAGCAGTAATTGAAATGCATTAGTGAATCCAATTACACCACTTGTAACATAATCTCATTTCCTTTACTGTATTGTAAATAACGTTCCATTCCACCATAACAAAAGCTTTGTCGAGATCGATCTTAATGCCCATGCATGCATCCATAAACCCTTTTTTTTCTTCTTAAGAGCATTATGAATCTCTTTAGTCATGATAATGTCATCAAAAATCTGCCTACCAGGGGCGATAACATTTTGGGCCGGGGAAATAAGATTTTCCAGAAGGGGTTTAAGATGGTTAGTCAAAATTTTAGAGATGATCTTAAACTTGACGTTACATAGGCTTAATGGTCTAAAGACACCAGGTTTATCTGAGTTATTTTCTTGGGGTAAAGGTAATATTGGTGTGGTAAAACTTAGATAAAAGGTACCCGGACTAGAAGAAAGAGAAAACAACTTTAAATAGGTCATCTTTAATAGTATCCCAATACTTTTGGTAGAACAAGGGAGTAAATCCATCCAGATTATGAGATTAATTTGTTGGGGTTCACAAAGAAGAGAGCTTCCTTAACTTTATTGAAAGTAGGGTCACAAGTAAGGCTAGCATTATCTTCCGCTGATATAGACTTAAAAAAAATATTGTGAATTTTAGGGGGGGATAGATGCGTGAAGATGTCAGAGTAAAAATATACTAGGGTGTTTCCTATATTGTTCCTTTCTTGCGTCGACACACCTTCATGTCTAGGAAGCCAGGTTATGACATTTCTCATTCTGCGACAAATAGTAGACACGTGAAAGAATTAAGAGTTTTGTCATCTTCCCTGATCCAGGTTTCCCTGAATTTATCTTTCTAAAGGATTTTTTCATAATTAAGGATGTGTTCAAGCTCTAACCGAGGCTCAACCTCTTTGAGGGCAATCTTTTTGAATCTGACAGATGTTCTCTTCGAGGGACCGAATCTTGTTGGGAATGGATTCGAAAACAATTTTACTTCAAGAGATGAGCTCTTTTTTGGAATGGAGAAGCTATTTTTAAAGTTTTAAGGGCTCAAAACGCCCAAGCTTTATTGATAACACTAAGGTAGTCCACATGCTTGATCCATAAAATTTTGAAATAGAATTGCTTGGGGTGGCTTTCAAAGATTGGATAAGTGTCAAGGAAAATATGACCATTGTCAAAACCAATGATAGGAAGATTTGTGATGCAAGCTTTATGAAAAGCGATTCATCAAGAATCTGAGACAATGACTTTGTCCAACCGCTTCTTGACCAACTCCAAACCTTTTTTTTATTTGACAAAGTAAATTAAGCGGGGACCCGAATTCCCCAAGTCTACTAGAGAGGCTTCAAAAACAAAGTCATCCAGTAGGTTCACAGCGATGCATTTAAAGGGGATCTTGCCGAATTTTTCTTCTTGGAAAATAATGCAATTCAAATCTCTAATGACAAGCCAGGACAAATAGATAGATTTAGAGAAGAGATAAAACAAACTCTTGCATTCTTATCTAAATTGGGAATTCGGCTGCCCATAGACAAAATAGTAAAGCCATGAGGTGTTGGGAGAACAAATGAGGGTGTGAGGTAAGGCTGAGACAATCAGGGCATCCATTGAGGGATGAAAAAAGAGTGGTACGGTTAGTATTAATTTCCCAGGCGAGCTAAAGGCCACCGCCGTGGGAGTTAAAGGCATTAACAACATGATAAGCATCAAAGCCGAGAGAGAACTTACAGAGGGAGTTAGGATTAGAAGAAAGGGTTTCAGAAAGAAAGTAAATATTGGAGTCAAATTTCTTCCAATAAGCAATGATCTCCTGAAGAGTAAAGGGCTTCCAGCTTTCCTTGCAGTTCTAGGGGAGGACTAACATCTAACATAAAGAGCCAGTGTCATGCCCGATTTTGATTGAAGAGAAGTGACGTAGAGCTAGGAGTGTGGGTTGGGGAGGGATTAAACCCCATCAAACGAGTGAGTGAACAAACGTACAGGGGTACTCCCAATCATATAAAGGCCAAATTTGGCCAGACAAAAAGCCAAAGAGCTAGGGGGTGAAACACCATTAAAGGAATGTATCCATTGGGCACAACGGGATAAAGCCTCATAATGCAATAGAAAGTTTTGAACAAAGATATTTTTATGGCTCTTCAAATGTGAAGATATTTTATCGCGATTAGTATTAAAATTTATCTGACTACCACGATAAGTTTTGTTAAAATAATTTTTGTCAATTGTAACGGTAACGACTTTAATATGACGGTTAGGATGAGGAAAGCAATGAAGCCGCACATGAGAAGCACGATTAGAAACATTGTTATTAAAAGAGTGACAACTACCCCTACTGTTGCACAAACCACGAGATAGCCTATATATATGATGGGTATGTTTACGAGTATAACTACAATTATAACCAACATAATGGCCTAATTCTGTTAGCTCGAAATGGCTTGCGATTAATAACAATAACTTTTATTGCTTGAGGCTTATATCTTATTACAAGTGATCTATCGAACTATAAATATTTGATCTTGTAAATAAGAAGCTTTGTGGGTTTTTTTTTGTTTTTCTTGGTCTCTGTCTCTTCTAAAACTTTTTCTTTATATAGGTCTCACACGAAGCTCGTTATCGTGCTAAAGCACATTCTCCAAACAATGATGTAAGTGGTGGTTGACTAAGTAACTGTTGAGTTCATAGGAGACATATCTCTTTGACTTGTTCATATTCTACTATTGTGCTTGATCTATGTTCTTCATCAGTTCGTGGGTTAGGTGGTACTGCTGATTGTTTAATGTCACATGTGAAATGCGTGAGCCTGATATGGAGGTTGTTCGAATTGGGTTAGGTCGAGGGATAGGTCCCTACAATCGCCCCCTCATAACAAAATGCACGAGTGGCTTTGGTTGAGAAAGAACCTCTGTATTTACGGTGTTGGAAGATAAAAAGAAATGATGTATTTAATATTGATTTGACTGGTATGGAAATGGGTATTTGCTTTGTATGGAGGGATGTATCTGCATTGAATGATGATGGAAAGTATTAATGTAATGGACGTTTAGGGTTCCAAGAGTGGTTCTATTATGAATGATGACTGCTTTGGAAATGTACCTACACATTAAATTTAAAGGTTATATAAATAATACCTATACTGTGGCTTCTGGAAAAGTACGCTGTTGTTGAAAAATCCTCATGAATTCTTGAGTAATAATGGTGAAGACCCAGATAATGGTTTATGAAGAGAGAGTTTCTGCTGAGATGCTGAGATTCAAGTTGGGATACTTCGGGGATCAATCTTTAGAGTTGCCCACCCAAATTTCCGCTCTACCGACGTATCAAGGTATGTCGGAAGAAGAGGCAACTGAAGCTGAGGAAGATTTTCATTGCATGTGGAGATTTTATTATATTGTCTTGATAGGCGAGCAACGTTGAAGGTGCATCCGCATTCTTGTGGAGGATAAGGTTGAGGAGACAGACGTAAGGGCTAGTATAACTGCGAGGCAGTATCGCTGATATCTTGCATAGGATTGAATTTTAAGGTAGGAATCCCTTTTATCTCTACCAACTATTTATTGGTGGGGATTATGGAGGAGACAGCGATGGTGGTGAAGTGGAGAGACATAGATTAGAAACCTACCCCTACATAGTCATCATTTATTGGCTCTAAGAAGGCCTTTAGTTTGAAGAGTTGGTTCAAGCATTGACGTCCTTGCGCCCATAGTTTCTATTTGAAGCTCGGCTCCATGTCTAAACTTCGACTAAACTTGGAGAGAGGAAGATGTTTTGTGATTTTTAATACCTGTTTTGCTTTAGAAGATTCTTGGAGTGAAACATCACTGAAAACTGATATAATTTTGAAAATGAACTGAAGGATTTTATCTCTGGAGAAACCTAAAAAACTTGTTATCTGTAAAGTACCTGTAATTGATATTCGTGCTTAATAAAAATGTTATCTGAAAGACACGGTGTTGGTAGATAGAATTAGCTCTTGTGATTAAAATCGAGCTATAAGAAATATTGATATGTGTGATAAGAGGACAAAATGTAATACTCGAGATCGAATTTGGAATTATCTTCTAGAAATCGAGCTATAAAAAATGTATTTGTAAAAATAGAAGATATGTAAAATCTGTGTTTCGAGTTGAATAACTTATAATTGGGGGATAATATTGTAGAAGATATAGAATTTATAGGAAATGGAAATTCGAGCTTGGGGAGATCTCTCTAGAAATGTTGTTTTGGGGGATAGATAAGACCAAAATGAGATATGACGAATCCAAAGAGGTCGATATGGATAGATAAGTTGAAATAACTTTCTTATCAGGATCTCAGGGTTCCTGTTATGGAAAAACAGAATACATACACGGAATGTGGGGGATTCGAAGTAATCTAGAAAATTGCATAAATATGAGGAAATGTGATTTAGAGAAGAGGAATAAAGATAATATGGTGAGGACTCGATCTATGAGAGTTCGTTAAGCCGCTGAAAGATGGCTGACAATAAAGATGGCTGAAGCTTGAGAGAGGATTTTTGGGTTGCTAAATTATGATTGTGACTTGCCAAAGTCCGAATATCAGTTTGAAGGTTTAGATTGGATGGGTAGGGAACTTAAGTTAGGATGTCGATTCTACGAGGAGCAATTATGGGAAGTGATCGTGGAGCCTTCAACTCGAAAAGAGGTTATGAGGCAAATTGCTGAAGAAAAGATCTAGTTGGAAGATGTGAGGATTGCTGAAAGTAAACTGATTAGGTGTGGCTCCCCAAAACATCTGGGATGTTTTATGTGTAATTATATGTGAGGAAGTAGATTGTATGAGGTCGAATATCGGTAATAGAAATGTAGTTGGAATGATGTGTGAATTTTTTTCCCTTTTGTTGCAAATGTTGTTTGTGACTGTTGCGAATAAAAATTTTAAATTTGAAATGGGAGAGTTTTGTAAATGACGTCAGTAGTTCTATATGTAGTAGAAGCAAGAATGGAAAAAGCATATAGCTTTGATTTTTTATCTCTAGTATTAGTGCAGGGAAAGTTCGATTACGTGTATGTGTTGAGTCATCAAGAGTGTGGGGAAGTCAGAGGGAGATTTGTGTAGGAGAGATAAGAATATATTAAAATATAGGGCAGGGGGCAATGATGGAAAAATATTTTCACCAAAAAGGTACAAAACATCTGACATTAATAGTGGAAGGACGCCTCGGTTCCAAAACCGAAGGCGGCTTGTGTGAGGCCCAATAACTTCCCGCAGTTTAAGAGAAAAACTATAAATAATACTTCATCTTCCTCATTCAAGCATTTATCAACTTCAGAAAAATCGAAGAACAGTGAGAGAGGAAAGAGAAAAAATATTAGAAATTCACGTGAGAGATTAAACGAGAGTAGTCAAAAGGCAAGGCGAAAAAAAGTTGCATAGACCGAGTCACGACGGTGGTTGTATACCAGTGTTGTGATGGAAGGATTTGGAGTTGCTTCAGATTCATTTTTAGACGTGGAAGGTTAGTAGATGATTTGTGATATTGTTAATGTGTGTTTGAAAGATTTTTGTGGCTTTTTCAAATTTCAAAAAATTACTATTTATTGTAACCTATAGAAATTTGTTGATATGTGTAAAAAAGATATATACTATGATATGTATATATGTATGATGGATGTGTAAAAGATAATGATAAAATACCTGGACCTATATGTAGGTCGAGAGTGACGAATATCTGTGTAGAATCAAACCTTATTCTTAGACTTGTAGTAGAAATAAATACTTCACCTATTATTGAGGCGTCGACCTCTGGTCGTTTGGTTGAGTTTGAGAATGTATCTGATAGGGAGGATGAATTAGGCGTTGTTTAATTTCAAGATTTCCCTGGGCAATTGGCATCATACCCTCCGAATTCTGATATGTTTAGAGAGTTTTATAAATCCAAGGCCCTTATTGGGGGAATATGGGGAAATGTTTTAGAATACGCTAGTAAGAAATTTAGAAGTTGTATTGTAAAATCTGGGGATGGGCATTTCTTTTTGTTGCCTGGTTTAGAGAAGGAGAAATTGAATAGGGGAGTAGGCGAATCGATCTCCTTGGAGTATTATAATTGAAATGTCCAGGGCGACCTGGAAAAGGGATTCTTGTGTTACAAATCTCAGTTGGAATACTGGTTGAGTTTGCCCCTTAACAATCTTGCGAAAGGGATAATGAATATTATAGGGGCATGTCCTGCCCAGTTGAACGGGAACATGTGGGAGGTGATTAATGTTTGTGAGAGTTTGAATAGGTTGTGGGAGGAGAATGAGGTAGAGAGGAGAATATCTCCTGAAGATGTTTTGTAGTTTTATGGTGTGAAAAATTATTCTGCAAGTGGAAGGGCATACTTCTTTGCAAGCTCAACTCGACCGTTTTTCTTCGATCTAAACTCGGTAGGTCGAATGTTGAATAATAATGTAATTTGGGTAAAAGAAATTGCCTTCAGAGAGGAGATGAAGAACCCATGGTACTTCTGTATATAACTGTGAAGAAAAGTAAGTATAAAAGTATATAATGTCAAACTGTTGTTGTTGAATGTTGTTCAGTTGTTGATAATGTATTGTGCTTGGTGTAGAGATCCTCAGTTGAAGGTAAAAAAGAAGTCCCTATTAGATACTGTTGCTCAAGAAGGGGTTGAGCTCGCGAGAGTGCAGAAAGACCTCGGCATTAATAGGAATAAACAAGCTAACAGCAGGTCCGAGAAGGTTCAAAAATCTTAAGCGACGAGACTCCTGATAGGAGTTGGAGCCGGTAAGAAAAGAGGGGTTGATGGAGAGAGGAGAGTGGCTTTGTCGAAGGCTATTGCATTGGACTTTGCGGATGTTCCGAAGTCTACTACTTCAAGCAAGCTAGCTCAGAAGTTTTTAAAAAAGAGGAATCTAAAGCATAGCTCGGCCTCTGGAACCACGGGGAGTGGTGAGGTCGAGGGAGATGTGAAGAAGAGGATGATAGACTCTCCAGCAAAAGTAACTAGGGGGAAGGTCGTAGAAAATTGACATGTAGAAGAAGATAAGCTGGGATCCGTAGAAATAGGGCAAGGCTTGCAGCTCGCAATGGTGTTGAGGAGATGAGCAAAGTGGTAAGTTTTGGTGATTTGTATGTTTTTGAATTCTGTATTGTGATTCAAGCTAAAAATATGTTCGATTTTCTTATTGTAGGATGTTCGTCAAATGAAAGGGATCTACCTTGGGATTTAAGAAAAAAAAGCTGAGCTCGAGAATGAGAAAGTATAGCTCAATAAGAAGGTGGCCGATTGAAGTCTGATTTGGTTCGAGAGGGGAAGGTGACTAGATTTTGTAAAGATTACGCAGGAGGTACAGATTTGTGAGCTGATAGAAGAAGTGTAGAAGAACATGGATGAGGTGGTATCCCAGCACGATAGACTTAGGCTCCAACTCCTCAAGGTAGGGTACTCTAAAGCTGAGGTTACAGCTATTATGGAGGATACCTACGTTAAAGAGGAGAAGGTGGAGGATGATGTGGTTGGAATTGTTGGAGGGTTGGATGGTGTCTCTCCCCAAACTGAGCGATAGAATTAAGGGAATGATAATGAAAATCCCAATAATGAGAATGAGAAGGTAGAGTAAAAAATTGTTGACTTTATGGCTGTGTGAATTGTAGGGTTTGAGAATTGTAAATGTATGGGATATTGTTTTGTTGGATAACTTCTGTAGGCTAAGAGATGTTTGTAAAAATAGTTTGTAGGAACTTAAGGATATGCGCCTCATAATTTAGGAGTCGGAGAATGAGCACGCCAAGAAGAGAGACGTCTCAACATCCCTGTTGTCTTTGTAAGCGGAGCTACAGGTTAGAGAAGAGCAAGAAATATTTGACTTGTATGCTGCATTACTTTAGAGCAATAAAGTAAAAAATATAGTATAGAGATAGACCAAAAACGTGCTAATAGTTTAGGGGCAAGGTAATCAACTGTGTATAGATAATACCAAAGTATTGAGAAAGTTAAAACATAGAAAATGTGTACCTTAAAATTGGATGTACATGTTATTGTCATCGAACTGGGATCATACTTCGACCTTAAGTCTGGAAGCAGTTTCATAATGGTAGATGTCAAGAAATAGAAATTTGTTAGAAATAAGATACTTGTATCATGATTGAATGAATTGGTTGAGTATTCTTGAATTAAACTTGATGTATTGTATCTATGATATAGGTCGAACTGGAGTAAGCTCGCTTGAGTGAAAAAGATACACTTCAATGCAATAAAGAGTTTGTGACAAAATTGATAGGATGAGAGAGGTAAATGAAGATAGGGAGGATCAACACGTTAATGTACATTTCAAGTTTGTTGAGGCAACACAAACTGTTGATGACCTTACTCAGAAGATCGAGAGGAAAGATGCAAAAATTAATAAGAGAAAAGAGCTCGTAGAGGCGAAGGAAGAGACAGCGAAGCTAGAAAGCCATAATGATGCGTTGATGGTAAAGAGTAAGGAGGCGGATATGACTCGATATCGTATCCAGTCATTAGAAACGACAGAGAAAGAGTTATAAAGATTTATGTCCAGTTTGAAGGCCCAAATGATCAGCAAAATGAACGAACAAGAGCATACTCGAGCTAATTTAGTGGGTTCCAAAAACAAACTTGAGCGATTGAAGAGTAAAATGATTGAGAAAGAGAGCAGGCTAGAAAGAGCTCGAGATGACCTATCCAACTCCAAAATTACAGTGGAGTAGTTGAGTGTATCTTTACCTGCTAAAGATATAGAGTTCCGACTGGTGCAAAGACGATACAATGAATTGAAAGAGAGGGTGGCCCAATTGAAGGCTGATTTGGCTCTTGCAAATTTGCGTATCAAGAAGGCTGAGGCTGGAGAGTGCTCGAAGAAGAATAAGGGTGGTGTCGGGGTCTCCATCATTCAAGGGGATGTGGTTAGCCTATAAGCTCAAATTAGAGAGCTAGATGGAGATGTAACTCACACTCAAGCTCACGTACAAAGAGGAAATGAGTGCTTAAGGGAGTGCCAAGGTAAGTTGGATGCTACTCATATCAGGGAACAGGAGTTAGAGCGGGTGATTAGGGGTAAGGATCACTTGATAAGGAAAAAGGATGAATTGTTAAAGAAATCTTCGTCGGGGGAGGAGTAGACAGGGACCTTGAGGAACTTCGTGCTTATGTGGTAGAATTGAGGACGATGAACCATGTTGAGTCAGATAAAGCAGATGAGAAGGCGAAAGAGGATATCAATCTTATGCCCCACATAGATAGTCGAATAGAATGGCAAGACGTACGGTATAAAAAGTTGTAAAAGCGTAATCAGAAAGTGAGAGAGAATTTTTCCAAGGCTGTTATGCCCGAGGTGACGCACTCGCAGATGCTGACGGCTGTGATTGCCTATTTTGCAGAGGAAGTAAGAAGGCTCGAGTTAGAGGGATACCTTGCACGACTGTTTCCTGGGTAGAGGATATATTTGTAGAGCCGATGTAGATCAAGGAAACTTTATAAACGTCATTGAAATGCAGTTAGGTTCTCAACCTACTAAATTGGTAGAGCAAGGCAAGATTACTAAAGCTGCTCGAGCTTGAGAATTTATGGCTGATCGACCTCCTATTGTAGGGGAAAGTGTAGATGGCCTCCCATCAGCAGAGAAGAATCCTTAGAAGTGGCTTGTAGATGTAACCTTTAAAAGTATATATCGCAAACATATTAAGAGATGAAAGCTAGTTTTACCTTTACTTTATCTTATGTCTGGTAGAGTTCTTTGATTATAAACTAGTATTACCTGTATTTTAATCGCAGAGTATTTATAAATGGGCGATTGAAGGTTAGTATTACCTTTGCTTTAATATGTATATAAAGTTCGATTGAAGGCTAGTATTGCCTATGCCTTAATCTGTGTTACAGACATATTGAGATATGAAAGCTAGTTTACCTTTTTTTATCTTATATCTAGTAGAGTTCTTTGATTGAAAACTAGTATTATTTTCTTTTTAATCGCAAAGTATGTATAGATGGGTGATTGAAAGCTAGTTTTACCTTTACTTTAATCTGTATATAGAGTTTGATTGAAGGCTAGTATTATCTATGCATTAATCTGTCTCGCAAACATATTGAGAGATAAAAGCTAGTTTTACCTCTGCTTTATTTTATGTCTGGTAGAGTTCTTTGATTGAAAACTAGTATTACCTTTGTTTTAATCGCGAATTATGTATAGAGCTAGATTGAAGGCTACTATTACCTATGCCTTAATTTGTATAAAGGTCGATCGAAAGCTAGTATTACCTTTGCTTTAATCACTACTAGAATCAGCGTCAATGGCTACTGCTCTGGCCATGGCTAATACCATTCGCCACAGGTATACCCGTGCCCAGAACCGTCTCAACTGGTGGTGTGGCTAATGCTTAAGCACGAACTTGACCATGGCTAATGAATAAGATATAGCCACGGGTTGTACCGTGGCTATTAATGCACATTAGTTATATTATAAACCATGGCAAATAGCTCAATTGGCTACGAACTTTCCCACGAAATGTCCCGTGGCTAATACCTGTTAATCACCACCATAATATATGTGGCTAATGCTTGTTAATTACCATTGTTTCATCTGTGTCTAATACTCGCTATTTATTACAAAACTAGCCGGGGCTAAAGTCATTTTACCAAAATATATATATATATATATATATATACACAAAACTAGTCGTGGCTAGTCATTTATAAATTTTTATATATATATATATATATATTTCACCATTGTAAATAAGCCACGATTACATAATTTCCTAAGAAAGATAAATTACAAAAATTAACAATAGCAATCAAAATGACGTTGTGTAACCGCGTAAATAATAGATGCTCTTGGAGAAATATTTCTCATGCAGAAGGGGATGGTAGAGAAAGTACCACATACTCCGTGTTACATATTCCTTCGTTTCTTCTTGTAACCAAGCAAGTAAAACAAAGCAAATATGTCAATATTTTCCAACTAAATCAGTAAAAGATATTGTTTACTGTATTTCGAGAAATATTTTCATATTGGAAGCAACGGTTAGATGTTGGAGCTAAAGGTATATTATACTTTGATACTACTATTTTTTTCATAATAGTTTGTACCTCTGGCATGTGCATGAGCTCTTTGGTTCCAATGTCACCATGCCCTTCAGCAAGCTCTTTGACAACACCCTCACGTACAATAGCTGCCCCAACTTGCATTGTAATATGCCGAATACTACACAAGGCAGCATAAAATTATTTCAGTAACTAGAGGATATAGACTTTTGTTATATCTAAAAGAAAAAGAAGGTTGCACCATGGAGATCAAAATATTACCTTGAAATCGAAGGAAATAGGATTCCTTTATTGATTTCTTCATTTGCCATATACGATGCAAGGCTGTATGGATCGCAAGTTATAACTATTATTCTTGGAAACGATAAAATAAAGCAACTTATAGTAATAAATTCATAGGGATAATCCATTACCAATATATTACCAAAAATGTAATATTTCATACCCTTACAAATCAATTTGAATCATACCATAATACAGGCCTATTTAAACTTTTTACGTGTTTTTCAACTAATATTAATATATTTCCAATGAAGGGCTTAAAATGGATCTTTGAAGCAACCCATGGGTCTTTTACTGTCCTCAGTTCAAAGAACTAGTAACTGTAAAGTGTATGACATCATGAAAATGAGAATGAAGTATCTCACATGTTGCATCAACTTTTTGACAACCTCGGGTTTCACTTAATATGATCAGCTATAATGAGGCGATGAAGATAGACCGGTGTGGAAAACTCATAGCCAAGGCCTCTTTAATATTAAGTCGGCTTTTCAAAAATTAAGACCTAGAGCTAAGGTCCCTTGGTTGGTCTGAATGGGTTTGGAAAAGTTAGCATACATCTTAGACTACCAGCCTTCACTGGAAGAGTTTGTCATTATGCCTAACCACTAAAGATAAGTAGAAAAACAAAGAAAAGGTTGTTGTCACAGTTTTCTGAAGGATTTGTGGTGCCAGTTTTTGGTCTTATGAAGATCATAGGGAATGTGAGAAGCATTTTTTGGACAAGCAGATCAGGTCCAATGATGTCCAAAATAGTCATGAATAAATCTCGAGTGAAGTAAAGTATTTCGTCAAAGCTTCAGGTAAGGATTAGGTACAGAAAAAGACCCAAGAAATCTGTTTTATATATGTTAGAGGTGTTATTGTTGCTGTTTTCAAGAATAACTGGCATTGTTGCTATTTTTCTTAAAATAATATGGGTGCTGGCATAGGAGTTTTTTCCCACAATATTGGTATTGGGAGTGCATTCGTAGTTGAATACAGTGCAGTTCTTGAATCCATGGCTTTTTCAGTCCAAAGTGGGCAGCAAAAGCTCTAGTTAAGACTACTACAACAATTAAGGCTCTCAATGGCAACAAACATTAAAAACTATGTAGTATACATTTTCTTGTACAAACATAAAATTTGACTTGGAACTATGCAACAGATTATTAGCTAGGGAGCAGCGCAATGATATATACTAAGAAATACTACTTGCGAATAAAATAGGATCCAATATATATAAGAGAACTAACCAAGATTAGCATTTCCAAAGGGGCTCCCACTAGCAAAAGCTATGTTTTCTCCTGCATGTTTGAAGGCATCAGCAGCTGTGCACTCCGCTATACCAGAGAAGATTTAATAGTTTAATAATGGGTAAGTGGTCAATATGAAATTAATTATAAATAGTTAGGATTTAAAGTGATTAACCATTTGTAGTAGGATTTCACATAACAAATATTGCAGGCCTAACATAATCCGACTCTTGCATTGCCTTAAGTTCCTGTTTAACACCATGTCAAAGATAAAAATGAGAATAACAAAATCAGTCACTTATCTGTTATGCATCAAAGGAAAAAACAAATATCATGTAGATATGTCACAAGTGGGTTGTCCTTACCTCCTCAGTAAAAGAGAGAAAACAAGAGGATGAAACTTTCTTGATACATTTCCTTTTTAAAATAGCCTTACCACTTCAAGGAGACTGCCCCTTCTCCAAACCCCTCTATCTCTTTTGGACCAAAGCCTCTCGCAAAAGCCTCAATATTATTTCTCGCTTTAGTGACAAGTCCCTGTCTCCAAACCAATCAAGCACAGAGTTAACCAAAACTTAAATAATGCATTGCAAATTTTAGTATAATTGGAGTTCATCTTTCAAATCGGTATATCTTCTTGGAGACATTAGCATACCATAATTCGTATCACATTGTTTCCATAAAAATGTGATAACCAATTTCTTGTTGTTAGTCGTTAATATAAAACCATTCTCCCTTTATGTGAATAAGTGAGAAATGCATTTCACAAGGCTGCTCAGGGAATAGGTTATGCACATAAATGAAGTAAAAGCGTATCCACATAAATATCACAGATGATATACTGCATGGTCCTCGATCATCAAAATATGACTAAAAGACAGGAATCATACATCTTTGTTGAGTAGCCAGAATGGGTTGTTCCCTGTCACTTTATTGTCGCCTGTCATCCTTAAAACAGCATGCTTGACCATGCTAAGCATACCAATTCCTGCACTGAACATAATATAAACAGTAGGAAAATCAAAGCAAAGCTGGAAGTAGCAAGACCCTTTTCACAGCTGTACAAGCTAGATTATGTATACTAGTATACCCCAATACGGTGGGAAAAGCCAGAGAGATGGTAGAAGGATTGAGAGTGAGTATTTCCAGCAAATATAAATATACCTGAATAGTACCAAATTCTTCATAACTTTTATCCAAAGATGTTCCCACAAAATCAAAAGACAGGTACTTGAGTGAAAGAGAAAGTGCCAGTTCCTGCAACCTGCCTGCTACTGCATATCACATGAAAGTTGAAAAATGAGCAAAACAACTGTATTTTGGAATATCTGTGTAACCAAGGTAATCCAGTATATTTTGTGGACGTTTTGGAATACCCATCTACATGTTTTACTAAATCAAGGATCCGGTTACAAAAGGTTGCAGATCAGTTCCTCTGGTGGCCAGATAGTTTATCAAGTAGTTTCCTTCTGTCAAATGAATCCAGGTAAGAAAAAATTAAATATAAATTACGAAGCAGAATAGCGTAGTTGTGCCAACAAAGCAAAAATGAAATTTGATAAGGATATTATGGCTACTAAACACATGATAAAGTAGTAACTGACCTACACATTCAAAAGTAGTCTCCTATATTCACTTTATTTACATATATCCTCATGGGTATTAGTATCAGTTGCACCTCTGCAATTGATATCCTTTACAAAACCTTCCATGTGCTTCAACGCAAAAAGATAATTGGAGTCCTAATCCTCCTAGCATCCACCCAATGATCTGAATGGAAATTAGTATAATTAAGGGTACATAGAAAAGCTATTTCAAGTTAATGCACATCTATCGTATTATATATTGTAGAATTTATCTCTTATTTTCACCAGCTTTAGCTTTGTTACTATGGATTTATGACTGCTTATATTTAAGCACCTTTGTGATTTTACTTGGTTGGGACGGACGGGAGATATAAACTAATTATTGTATGTTCTTTTGACTAGACCCCGTGCTTAGCTAGTCAATTGGCTAAAACGGGATCTACGTCATGGTTTGGTTTCACAGATTATTAAACTGCATCGCTCAAAATGAAAGGAATACAATAACTTACTTATTTTTTGTTGAATGTCATCCTCCGTACAAAGTCTTGATATTCCATTAATTAAGAAGAGGAGGACATCAACATGCCTTGAACAGTACTTTTGCCAATTGCGTGGCTTAGCAGCTGCTACTTCTGATATAGCAGACAAGCACTTTACTACCTTAATACTTCTCTCATATGAAATACCGGGGTTTTCAAAAACGCCAGATTTTTGTACTAATTTGGGCAGCTTCTTAACTTCACTTTATAACTGCCAAGAGTCTCTGACATTATAGTAATGAGTTTTGTTTCCACATAAATGAAGAAAAAGCCTTCGCGCATACCTCCCCGTGAACGCTGTATGTAGATTGTTAATGTAGCTGTACAGAATATCCTGATATCCATCCAACTTCAAATCCTTAATGGCGGAAGGTTTCCTTTCCCCCGACTTCTCTAGCCTAACCAAGCTGTAGAGAAGTCGGAAAGTGTTCTCTAACAACAATCTTTGGTAGTCCATAAAAATACTACCTGAAAAATGGATATTAGCGACGCTTGTGCACAACCTTTAGCAATTGTTTTATCTGTCGTAAAATAATCTAATTTCCCGACATATATATGACACAATATAATAAATACGTCGTATTTTCAAAAAATTGTCTTTCCAAATTCCGACTATTTTATATGTCGTGATTTATTTTGTTTGCTACACATAGTTCTGTCGTTTTCATCGACCACGATTAAATGTCAAAACCCATGATGTATTAAGTTCCTGTAGCCCCTTCACTTTAGCCTTTTCATCCCCCTCTCTTTCTCCCCCTCCCTCTTCTTCAAAATTCTAAAATGTATTTCCCTCATCATCAATTCGGAGATAGCACACCAAATTCTAACTGAGGGATGGATAAACCTCTTGCACTCAAATGAAAAACTCTAACTGGTACGACTCTCTCTCTACCTCTCTCTCTCTCTCCAACTTCGTATTAATGTTTGGGGTTTAGATTTATCACTTCTCCCACCTTTTAATTAAATCTGATTTTATAATTGAGTAATTATCTGTGAATTCAACTGAGAAATTAAGCTAGTTAAATTATTCAATCCAAATCAATGAATTCAATTTTGTTCCTCTATGGATTTGAATAATTGGCTAAGAAAAAGTAAAGTTTAGAAGTTTGATTTATTATCTAGTGGGATTAGTTTGAAAAAATAGTTTATTGACATAATTTTCATGTTGGGGAATGATTTAGGTGTTTGTAAAGCTATTAGGCGTCATTTGACAATGATTATCATAAGTGATTATTGGATACAAATGTTAAAATCACTTCACATAATAGATTATGGAGATATCAAACAACAATTATAATTATATATGATTCAAAAAGAGAATGTAAAATGTTGTTTACAGCCAATGGAATTTAAGATTTTCATTTGGTAGATCGGATTGTTTGCTATGAGGAGATGTTAACTGATTTTGTCCCAACTGTTGGTAGAGTTTCACTAGCAGAGGCACTTGCGTTTAAGATAGCTGTCAGTGAAGTTCCTGCAGATATTGTTGTTGGTATATCAAGGCTAGAAGCCTTGTAGGCATTTATCAAAAAGGTATAAACAGACACCACTCGAGATTTTTATTTATTTTAGTTATAGTTTTCTCATTAAATTATTGCCAGCTGTTTACTCTTGATCATACAGAGTATTATGTCTAAGGTTTTATAGGATACTCTGTAATGTGCCGACATATTTCATGGCTGAATCTGATCCTTTGTGCATTGCATTTTGTGGCATCCAAAATTATAAGTTACATACATTATAGGAATACTGGTCATTCTTCTCTTTACTGAGATCTCCATGAGTTGCAATTAAGGTAGGCAAGGATGAGTTTGGTATATGTTTTCTGACAAGCACAAACAAAGCAATGTCGAAAACTCTGGCGTTCGTTTTGTCCCTGCTACAAAGATAAGTTAAACTAAACACGTAAACTGATATAGATCATCTAGTTATATCGGTTGAGCCAACTCTTAAGAATGTCGTAAAACCATTGCCTCAACATTAAAATTAGGTCTTCTCTATTTTTAGGTTTACATCTATTTGCAATTTAGTCGGGTTTTTACATGATAGGTTCTACTGTTTATGGTAACTTATTTTGATTAGAGTCTAGGAGTTTGGTAATTATAGGAAGCTCATTTTATTATTTTGTAAATTTTACTAATTATACAGAATATGAATGAAAATCATGGCGCCCGATGAGAAAATTTTGACCATTGAGGTTGTGGCGAGGTCAAGGGGCTTACCTCCATGAATTTCTTTTTCCCCGTCTCTCATCTTCCCTTACTGTAAGAGAAGATATTGTAACCCGACTTTCTGAAATCTATCTGATGAAATTTACTCTGTCCAAAGAGTATCCGAGATGCGGGGAATGTGTGGCTACACTTTTTTGTCTCATGGTTGGTTGTTAGTAAATAGTTATTATGACTACTCCAATTGTTCCTTTTAATCTATGCTGGTACATAATGGTGGTCATAACAACTTTCATAGCTTCAGAGATAGAATCTATTTGTGACTAAGGCTTTTGCTCCACTTCATTTCATCACTGAAGCTCCAACTTTGTCTTGTAATATGACTTCTTTGCAGAGCTTTTTGTCATATGCTTCTAGATAGCATACAATCCCTAAAGAGGTATTGAGGGCTCTCACCATTCAAACCACAATGAGTAGTGCTTAGGACTCTTATTTGACAAGACTGCCCCTTGTCGTAAGAGTTCCTCTTCTAGTTCTCTAACTAGCTAGCTGACATTTTTGGTTCTGCAATATTGTTCCAAGTAACAACACACTTCAGAGCTTGTATTATGGAAACTACTCATAAATATTGCACAATTTATAACAAAAATGTAAAACACTTACGCAAATGCATGTTCTAACTTTTGCATTGTGTTTTCATATTTATAGGTGAAGCATGAAGCTGCAAAGATGGGGGAAAGCGAAGAAGAAGCAAAGGAGAGTGCGACTTCATGCTTTTCCGTAATCCAAACGCCGATTTGCTTCTGCGTAAATCAGAACTAGATGTGAACCTTATGAAGAAGGTAAAATTAACTTGATTATAAATGCTTACAAATGGAAGACAGCTAATTTGGTTACTTCATTTGTTTTGTGATAATTGTATATGCAAGGGAGTATCTTTTACTATGATTAAATTAGTTGGATTGAGGAACCATGGAGATCAACACATATAGCTGCTATGCACATAACTAAAGAATATCTGGTTGCATCCTCTCTTATGACCAGAATTTGAGATTGTCATAATGGCTATCAGCCGAGGCTGCTCGGGAAGGCATCATGAGCATATGGGACCAAGTTGATATCATTAAGATCAAGAAAATATCTCTCTTAACGGGAGGCAATAGACGAGAGGGTATCATGAGATTTGTTTTTTATGTATGGGATATCACTTTGGATGATTGGAAAAGCTATTTAATTTATTGATAATGAGCATTGGGGAAGCAATAAGGATCTGGAAATTCTGAATTTGAGTATCAAAACTTTGGGGTTTTATTATAAATTGATACATTTTCCTTGATATGGGGTCTGCCTGCTCATGTGTCACTGCAAAGGACAATTCTCCTCCCAATATAATTACCAATGGAGCTTTGCATCAAAGTGCTGGGTACTCTCCTTCGTGGAGCTTCTCGGTGGGATAATCTTGGACATGTGGCAGGCGAAACTGAAAATCCAGCAGATCGATATTCTCATGTGAAAAGAAGGTATGTAGCATTGGAGGTAAAGAGTCGTGATGATGCAGAAATGAAGCTATTTCATATGGAGGGAGTCCTTTTGAGAACTTGCGAACACCGGCATGGTAGAAAACTCCTGTTCAAGAAGGGATTGCTGGGAATTTAATTACTCCTGTTTTAGATCTATCCATGGGCAGCAGTTTTTCTACTAAGGTAAGAGATTTAACAGAGGTATCTAGAATAGCAAATCCATCATCATCAAAGCTTTCTATTTCTATGTCAGAATCGGACAACCATTCCTTCTTCCAGAGTTACCCACTTCCTGGTGAGTCAATGCCCTCAAGGTGGGCCCGCCATTCACCTGGGCACGTACTATTAAGGGGGGTCTTTAACAGCCGGATCCCTAGTTTTATTCCTATATTTAAGTCTCCAAATAACAACTCTGCATCATAAGGTAGACAATCCTTTGTTCTTTTCACAGGATCCGCAGATGGTTGGTCCATGAGAATATTTTTAGTGCTTGTGGCTTCCTCTCAAAGAGATCGTTGGTCTTTTGATAGTGAGACCTTTAGTTCTTCTGGGCGTAACAAGATAACAAGATCAAATTCTCCCTTTATTGGTCATTGAACTTGTGGTGTTTGCTCGAAGCTCTTGACAGAAAGATCTTCGTAAAACTGTAATGAGCTCTCGGTTACTGATGTATTATTTTGTGGACACGTATGCCATGCAGAGTGCTTGGAGAATATGATACCTGAAAATGAAAAACATGACCCAACTTGCCCACTTTGTATTTCAGGAGAGAAGCAGACCTTGAAGATATCTGAAAAAGCTTTGAGAATTAATAGCAGGATATCCAAAAATCGTGTAGTGGACGGCGATCTCGAGGATGATTCTGTTTCATATGAAAAAAGTAGTGGATCAGAGGGAAAATGTCCCAAATTTGGATCAAGTTCTAGCGTGAGAAATATCTTTGCAAAACCTTTCTTGAAATGTAATTTCTCACTTGGATCAAAAAAGATGATTAGGTTTATGATAGTGAATGAATCTCCCATTAGAAGGATGGGTTTCTGGGCAAGATAACGGTAGAAGTAAGGTGGTAAAAAAACTTGTGGGAGTTATTTTGTGTGGTGCAGAAAGTTGAGAAAATCCAATGAAGCAAAGACAGACCTTCCTCCCTTAAAGCTCGTTTAGAAAGTTCTTCGTTTCAGAATATATCTTCAGTCAGAATTCTTTCCCATCATTTTCTTCACTATGGAGAGCACTAATCATCTTAGTAGGGCTCATTTTGTGTAGAATTTTATTCTCCAGTTTTTTACTTATTCTAGAATTGAAGAGTTAAATGAATTTACACTGTAAAGGAGAACATAACAGAGATCTGGATGCAATAAAAGGAGAAAAATAGTGTGAAAAAAAATTGGAGGCGATTATTCTTATGATGATAATGTGGTTTTAAAGAAGCTTTTCTACCTTAACCTTTTTGCTTATAACGGAAGACCATGATGGTTGCAGGTACTACTACACCATGGAATTTAAAGGTAAGATTGTTGGTGTTAAAGTTAACACTATTAAAACAACTGGTCCCGGTGATGCATTTGTTAGTGGAGACTTACAAGAGATTGTTTTAGAAGGAACAAGGGGTACGTCTACTCTCTGAAGTTTCTTACAAATGTAAAATTTTCTCTAAATTCCCTATTTTGATACATTTTAATTCTTATGTATGAGTTGTGTTTTTATAGATTTTGATTTGCAGAAGCTGACTTGTCTTCTCTTTGAACGATTCCCAGCCTCTGTAATTGGACCAAAAGCAGATTTTGTCAAACTTGAGTTACTTTTTGTTTTTTAATCGGCTTGTTATCGAAAGAAACTTAGGATATTTTGTTTACTGGGTTTATTAAGAAAGCTAAAAGTTGAAAGAGATATTACAAACTACTCCATCCTCAAAGGGGAACCATTTTTGCATGGCTGAACATCTTGATCAGTTCATCGAGTTCACTGAAAACATATTTGCAAGTTTATATGTAAGTTTATACTTGTAAGTGCGTCATTTTTTGGTTGTTTAGCATTTTAAGCAATCTTCGATTTGTTTTATATGGAAGGAGCAAGCATGCTATGAAATAACATTGATGTCATTTTTCTTCAACTTGAAGTTCACTGTACATATTTTGAACTTCAAGCCCCTCACTGAACTGAAACTATATTTATCTATTTCGACACTAGAATTTGAGTATATTCACCACATTTTAATTCTTCTATGTTATTATAATGGAATTGGTGAAATAATTGCTAGGATTCCTGAAAGTGAAGTAGGCACTAGACCTGTACAATAATTTACATTATTTGTTCTTTTCGCGGTAATTAACTTTTATATGATTTTATTTTTTCTTTGGACTATAAGCTCAAAATGGAGAGAGCGCTCAGATTTTTTAGTGGTTGATGGTTCAAATCCATCTAGTCCAGATTTAGTTTTGAAAGTTTAATGGTCCTATTTTGATTAAAAAATAATATTTTTTATGGAACAATGAAAATTACATATGTCCTGTGTGTGTTTAATTTAACAGACATTTTCCCCTCAAAAGAACGACACATATTATTGTTGCATTTTTTTTCTAAAAGTACGACATATATATATTTGTCGTTTATGATAAATTTAAGTCATTTTTCTCTTTGAAATGACAGAAAACATTACACTTGTAACCGTCGTATTTTTATCAACAACGACATATTTATATGTTGTTAAAGTACGACATATATAATTGTCGTTAGCAAAAGCGACTCCATTTTTTACGACAGTTGTTAACGACAGAATATCTGTCGTTATTACCACATTAACGACAAATATATATGTTGTTAATAACCATTTTTCACATAGTAAAATATCTGTACGGTGAGCTTTTGCATATGAATCTGAAAAGAAAGGAGAGTAGCTTTCAGCTAGTAAATCTCTCCGAACAGTTAATAGAGCTCCATATCCTAAACCAAGGTTACCACCATCTTCAATATTTATAGTAGATGATGACTTGAATACGGTTTAGTAGCTGCTTTAAAATATACATAAGATAATTAACAAATGTGTGTTGCCTAAGAGAGCAACAGGCTCGAAGTAGCTGAGAAAGAAACTCGTTTTTCTCCTAATCTACAGAAGATAGAGCAGCATCTGAAGTGGATGACAAAGCATTATTTTCTTGTGTAGTATATGTCGTACTACCACTAGATTTATGTTCACTGCCAGGCTGGTGCCAGTTTCGAAGCATCAAGGTGAAGTACATGAACACAAGGATTATGATCTCCCCAAAAGAACTACGAGTTTTTGCTACAAATGATTCATTCACATTGATTTCATCCAAGAACCATTGAATAAATTTATTCATGTCCAAGCTATCAGGATTTGAGCTATCTGTGAAAGGCTCACCCACTGCAGATGATAATCTATAGAATAGTTGCATAACAGGAATGACTTGGGTACCACTAGTAGTCTTCTCCATCCATCCTTTCAGTTATTCTACCAGCTCTAATAGAAGCAGATAATTTACAACTCTCTTTGAAGAAAATATTGAAACTGTTCTTTGACTAATCAAAGAAGGTAAGGGGAATTGTACAGGTTCATCGTTGGCTTCCAATAGATGTATTGATGAAAATGAACTCTGTATGTTGGCATCCTCAGAAGCAGCAATTGGCAACAAACTAGAACCGCCGCTTAATTCATCCATAGAAAAATGAATTTCAATACCATCTCCACCTATGGATTCAACTTTAATGGGAATTGCTGACATGGGGTGTTCTCTACTATGTGGCTGAGGAAGATGATCTACATCCAATACTTGATAGCATGCCTCACATAAATCAATATCTGGGCAGACGGTACAATGCCATCGATGTCAGAGTATAGGAACAGTGGAACAACCATCACAATAATACTGCACTGATGAAGTAGCAGAATCTTCTTCAATCAAGAATTGAGTAATTCCGCCAAACCATCCAGTGGAGCACTAGTGGGGTTTGGTTCCAGTGCAAATCCCAAACCATCCAGTTTATGATCGTGACAAATTCTTGTCTGGAGTAGAGTTCTGTTATCATCCCTAACCATCTTCCCTTGAAGAAGTACACCAATACGTAGTCCTCCTCCAAGTATAGCAGTCATTGCCTCCATTACCGATCTCTTCAGTGAAGCAACAGTTACAGTTTTAGGAAAATCAATGAAGAGCTCCGGTACTCTGAACGACTTGATACTAAGCTTCACGTGTGAATTTCTAGACTGGAAGGAAGATTCTTGACCAACAACCGAAGATGATATCCCACTTGCTGAACCAACTGAATTTCTGTTAGTTCTTTTTGAGCTAAAATTTCCTTCACTGGTGACCTTTTGTTTAGATATTAAAAATAAATTCTGCTTAAACAAACTCCTCTTAAAAGGAGAATATCTCAGGGACCTTTGGCGTGTATAACGAGTTTTCCTTCTCCAGAAATTAGGCTTCATATGTCCACCTAATAAAACCATTCAGAAGCTCCAATGAAATATGCAAACCATTGAGATGAGTTTGAAGGACATACGGACGCCTAATAACAGGAGACCAAGGATCATATATAGATGTCATTAATTATATTCATTTGCCCAAATACTGAGATACCCTTAGTATATGGGTACTATTGGCATAAAAAATATGTTATTGCGACGAATAATGGAACTTTAAGAATATAACAAATTAACAATGCATCTATCAGATACCTCAATGTAGGTTTTACTATAAGAAGATAGACAAAGTATATATTGATCCAATGTATCAGATAATATTGGTACTTAACCTGATACATCAAGATATATAAATTGAGTATTTTTCTCCCATTTATAAGAGCCTATCCAACTGATTTATCATATCAATCCCCTAATTGTACAATATATCAAAACTCTATATTTTGATCCATGAAGGGAAAAAAAAGTACATCATGGAAAGTAACTTACCAGTATGAGAACGTTCCCCGTCTTTCATACCCGTATCCACTTTCACATATCTCGGGCCCATAAATTTTCTTATCCTTTGACCCCTAATATATTGCGGTGCTGCATTTAATACATCGTGGGATAACCTCTGAACATCTTTCGTCATCATCCCTATAACTGGGAAACAGACAATTATGAACATTGTCCCTGCACAAACTTGCCTTCATACAACTGTCTATGCCAACTAGTGCAGGAGTTTTTGCATCAAATAATTCGATTGAAACTTCTTTACTGCACCTATTAAGCACAATTTCGTTCAATCCAAAATCAATCTCTCCCCGCTCCTTAGTTTTTATGGGAAGTTTTTTAAACTCGATTGTACTTTTGTTTGTTTGTCCATGGATGGATCCCTTTGAACTATAGTTATAGTTGATTCTTCGCGAACTATGCCCAGACATATGAAATTTCCCCACGGCATCTTTGATCACAATGTTCTAGTTTAAGCGGGGGGGTTTTTTACTTGTACATCTTACTTCGTGATATCTTTAATAATGGTACTCCTTGACCATGACATGTTATAGGAGAAAAGGGTCAATGCAAACTCAGAACTGAGACAGACCCTTTGTGCGAAAACCTATTTTATACACGATTTAATCCTCGCAAACCATCTTAATTGCTGCTAAAAAACTGATCCAATTAACTGACTCGCCAGAGCTTTGGCGAATCAATAATGTATTAAACCTTGCATCACATTTGAAATGATATGATGTTTTGATACACTTGCTTATTACAACATCATAAAAACCATGATGTAGAATTAAGGAACCCTAACTACAGCCACCAAAATCAAGTACATGATCAGGAATAAATTTAGAGAAACATGATGTAGAATTAAAAAATGTCCAAAGCAAAATCATACAACCATAGTGACAAAAAACCAAATCAAGAATAAATACCCAAATAATAAATACCTAGAACTTGAGGGATTCAATTCTGGTTTGCAAATTCATGGCTTCAATAAACCCTGTGAGTTCACCCGAGCAAATTGATTTAGAGAAACATGCTTATATATGCTTTGAAAGCTTATGGCTCTCATCGATCAATCAGAAACTTAAAACTTAATTACCTCCGTGAGATTTAAGATTCGGAGAGAGGGAGAGAGGGAGAGATATGGTCGAAGATTTCGTATACAAAACCCTAGAATTACTGAAGTGAAGTGAGAACTGGGAAGAGAGAGTCAGAGGAAAATACTTTCCAAACCGAGGGAAATATAACTCAAATTTGGGATCCCGCATTTTTTATGTTATTTGCCACGGTTTGGCCACGGACCAAAATTAGTGCCACGAAAAAAAATAAAAAAATATGTATACGTCTTTAGCCACGAATTTTGTGGTTTGGCCACGGTTAGGTTTGTAGTATTTAGCTACTGTTGCCACCGTGACTAAAACTAATATAGATCGTGGTTGTTGGTCCATTTTCTAGTAGTGAATCTATGTATTGTAGAGAGTAATGTGGGGAAAAAAACTTGGATGTATTCATTGAATAAAATAGAATGTACATGGTATGGAGATGAAATCTTACTTTTAGAATGGAAAGAACGAGATGTTGAAGTAAAGAAGCGAGAGACTTAACGATAGTACCGTTTCAGTCGCCTAGTATTCCATGGATTTAGGATTCAAACTCTTTACTCTGTCATGAGATAATATGATCCCAGACCAGTTCGACCAATGATGAGAAATGGACCTTCCCAATTTTCTGTCAGTTTCCCAGCGTGTGCCTCTTTTCTGTGTTGAGGGATTTCTCTGAGGATGAGATCATCGATTTGGAATGTACAGCTTCAGACTTTCTATTGTACAAGCTGGCCAGCATATGGTAATATTGACCTAGAATGGCAATAATGCATTCCCTAGTTTCATCAATCTAATTCATATTATAGGCAAATTCAAACACATTTTCTTCGTCGGTAAGCTCGTGATCTTTTACTGGATGGTGGTAATCTATTGGAATGACAGTTCCTGTGTTGTAGGCGAGGAGGAATAGGCTACAACCAGTTGATTGATGTGGGGTAGTATGGTATGCCTATAAGACAAGAGGAAGTTCTCGTATCCAATTTCTTTTTTTCTGTGATTAAAACATTTTCTTGAGTCCATCTAAGATGATTTTGCTGGTGATTTCGGCTTGGTCATTGCCTTGTGGATAGTAGGGATTGGATGGTGAGTGGATGATATTGTATTTGTTGAGGAAGGCTAGGACTTTCTCACCAACGAATTAGGACCCATTATCGATCCGAATCAGGTAGGGACATCCAAACTGTGTAATGTTATGTTCCCAGATAAAACAAATGACCTCTTATTCTCTAGTTCGACAGAGTGGAACTGCTTTCACCCATTTTGTAAAATAATCTATTTCTACAAGTAGGTATCGTCGATTACCTAAAGTATTGGGAAATTCCCCGACGAGATCGAGTGATCACCGCTTGAATGGCCAGAACACCTTGCTTGTATGTAGTTCGAGCGCAGGGGTACGGATCATGTGTCTATGTCGTTGACATGTGTCATATTTACGTGAGTACTCTTCTACTTCCTTGCGCATGCCTGTCAAGAATATTCCTTGTGTAATTGTTATATTAGCGAGTGATCGACCTGCAGCATGGGAGCCACAAGTCCCTTCATATAAATCTCTGAGCATTCCGTCTGCTTTCTTCCTAGAGAGGCAGTTAAGATAAGGTCATGCGACTGAATGGAAAAATAAAAATCTCTTTTGAATTGTGTAACGCTTTAAATTCTTGGTCAACTGTCAGCGCCCCTTTGAATCTATCGGGAGGGGCCCTTTGTATTTGTCATCGGTACTAAGGTAGGCAATGAAGGGCTTTCACCAATCGCCGTCCTCCTCTTCATCACCCTCGGTATTGATCGCGCATACAGAATATCAATCAATGTTGAGGGTTAATATCACTTCGATCTATAGATATCTAGCTTCTATACCCAAGACCCCGGCTAGATAAGTTAAGGAATTGGCATATCTATTTTCACCTTGAGGAAGATAATCGAGAGTTGCTTTCGCAAACTTGCTCATCCTATCTGTAATGAGGGCTGCATATTCGATCATCTTGCAATTCTTCTTGTACTGTTCGGAGTAATGGCAGACGATGAGTAGAGAATCGGTGTAGACTGAAAGCTTTGGAACACCAAGGTCGAGTCCATGAATGAGAGCTTCGTATTCGGTGACATTGTTAGAGGTTTCAAAATCTAAGTGGATTGATTTTTTGATTCCGTTGTTGGAAGGGGTAATTGATACGATTTCAATTCCTGACCATGCGGGTCCTGCTGAACCATATGTAAGAAGTCTTTACCCTTTCCTTGTAACCCATTCAGCTCTCTCGTCAAATACATTAGTGGGTAGATCTTCTGTAATTTCTTTTGAAAGGTCAGGATCGTGCTCCTCCCATTCGGGATCTTCCACTGGAAATCCATAAGAGAATCGGCAACGGCCTAACCCTTTTTTGAGTGTCATTTTTTGAACTTGATTTCATGTTCTCCCAAACTGACTGGCCATTGTTGGACTCGTCTAGATTTTTCTTTTTTGGATAATACTTCATGGAGTGGGTAATTTTTCATGACTTTGACTGAATGATCTTGAAAGTAGTACTTAAGTTTCTGTGAAGTGTAAACAAGAGTTAGAAAGAGTCTCTCGATTTTAAAATGCCTCTTTTCTGCAGGAGTGAGGGTTTTGCTGATGAAATAGACTGGCTTCTCTATCTTTCCTTCAAGTCGAATGAGAACCGGGCTAATAAAAGTATCTATAACTGCCAGGTAGATGATCAGTTCCTCATTATCTACAGGGGGTACTAATAATGGGAGACTTCCCCAAATAGGTTTTAAGTTCCTAAAAAGTTGCCTTGCATTCTGATGTCCATTTGATCTCTGTATTGGGTTGAACTTTTCCTCATTTAGTACAAATTCAGATTAGTAAGAATAGCCAACAACAACGATCTGTAGATTTATAAATGAATCGGTTGATAGCGGTAATCTTGTCGGCAAGTTTTTGTACGTCTTTCATTATTTTTGGAGATGGCATGTTGAGGAGAGCTCAAATTTAATCTGGATCAGCCTCAATCACTTCTTGCTGATGAGATGGCCAAGGAATCGTCTTAAATGTACTCCAAATTGACACTAATCAGGATTGAGTCGCATCCTGTAAGATCAAAGAATGTCGAATATGGTGGTGAGATCTAAGATGTGGTTGTTTGACTGTTTGATCTTGCACAAGAGATCATCAATGTAGATATTCACGGTATTCCCAAGATGTGCTTTGAACATAGTAGTCATCAACCATTAATAAGTCATGCCTGTATTTTTGAGTTCGAAGGGCATGACTTTGTAGCAGTAAAGTCCTCTTTCATTGATAAAAGTAGTATTTTCTTGATCTTTTTCTAAAGAGAGGAATCTGATTATATCCAAAAGCCACGTCCATCATTGATAGGAGTTCGTGACTTACCGGGGAATAATGAATTTTATGAATGATGGGAAGAGGGAAATTGTCCTTTCGAGTGTGTTTGTTTAGATCGGTTAAATCTACACAAACTCGAACCATTCTATTCTACTTTAGAACAACGACGATGTTGGATATCCAATCTGGATACTTGGTTTCTCGAATGAATCCCACTTTAATCAATTTCTCGATCTCAATGTTGACTTTATCTTAAAGATGAGGTAAAAGGCGTCGTTGTTTCTATTTGACTGCTGTAGGGTTAATGCTGATGGCCAATTTGTAACATGCTTTGGTCAGATCAACCCCAAGCATCTCTTCGAAAGTCCACGCAAAAATGTCTCGATTTAGTCGTAAGAATTGAATGAGAGTATCCTTATCGTGTTGGACCAGCTCGGTACCAATGAAAATACATCTGCTAGGTCCATCAATGTCGATGTATTCTGTAGACTCTTCTATGAAAGGCTGATCATCGATGCGATCAGCTTTCTGTAATCGTTATGCAGCGTATCTATCTGAGATATCTAGAATAGTAGAGATGGTATTCTCACAAGCTTGAGAAAACTTTTGACTGCCTTTGATTTCATAGATACCGTTATTGTGTTTGAAGCAGAGTGCTTGAGAATAAGTAGAAGCAATTGCTTCCATGTTGTGAATCCAGTGGCGGCCCATAATCTCAAGATAATAAGATTTGACGTTGATGACGTAGAAGACGACGTGGATTGTGACTGGTCCAGCGGTGATAGGTAAGATGATCTTCCATAATCGTTTTTCTTTAAAACCATTAAATCTACTGATATCAGTGTTACTCAGAATGACATGATCTGCCAATCTCATCTGGTCGATTGTACTTTGAAAGAGAATCTCAATTCCGTTTCCAGTATCAATCATCATTATATGCATGACAAACTTCTTCATCTTGAGCATTATGACTAATGCATCATGGTGTAGAAATTTTACTAGACTAATGTCGCAATCTTCATCTTAAGGTGTGAGCTCACAATATTCTGATAGTCTCCTGTGCTTAAATCTACAAGAGTTGTTGATCTGATAAATCTTGATCATGTTATTGTGGTACATGTGGTAGAGATGTTTTTCCTTAGCTTGATCTTCGACCTAGACTACCTCGAGTTGCTACTTATGGCTGCCATCCTTGTAAGATTCCAGGTCGATAATGTATTCATGCATCCATCCCTCATTGAAATGAGCTCCAACAACCTCTGTAAAGCATAGAAATTGTCAGTAGCATGATGATTTACCTTGTGATGCATGCAGTATGGGCAGTTTTCGATTGGTCCCAATGGGTGAGATGGACGGTATAGCTTATCTTTTGACAGAATTAGAAAGATTGCAGAGATGTGGGCATTCATCTTAGGGAAGACCGATTTGGGTAATGTACCGTCTTTCAGAGGATTGCCAGTATTGACCTTAGAGCGCTTATGATCACCCTGATCCTCCTTCTGATCAATGCTTCGTTCTGTAGGTGGACTTTTGGTGATTAGGATAGATTTAGTAGATTTATGCCTTTTGAATATCATCCTTTCCAGGTCAACATACCCATTAACCTTGGTGATCATATCCTCCAAGGTCGAGGGTTTGTTAAGGAAGAGGTGCATCTTGGCTTTGCAGTCGAGTTGGTGCGCGTTGGTGAAAGCAGTAACAACTATTTTTTTATCAAGATTATCTACTTTTCGCACAAGCTCCATAAACTTTTTAGCAAACACCTCGAGCTTCTCTCCTTGAAATTGCTTAAGACAAATAAGAGAATATAAAATTCTCCTCATTGTCTTTGTTGTGAGCATATGTCTTGATAAATTGCTTCTGTAGCTGATCGAATATGAGGATGGAATCTTCAGGTAGAGAGTAGAACCACAAGAGCGGTTCTCCCTATAGACTTGTTATAAATAGACAACAGAGAATGTGGTTGGGATTGGAGTACAATCCCAATGAATCACGATATTGTTGAATATACTCCTTTAGATCGGTGCCTTTGTATTTACGTATCTTCAGAGTATGGAAACCCTTCGGTACTTCCATATCGAATAACTTTTTGGATATCAGACTACCTTATTACTTGGTAAGGTCGTCTTTATGGCCTAGAGTCTGAGCTTCAATCAACTCCTTGATATGTTGATCCATATACTCTTGTGTGACGTATTGATGTGCAGTTTAAGTGGTTTGGCGAGGCGTTTGAGGATTATGAGTGTCGGTGCTCTCACTCAAGCGATCATGTGCTGGAATTCGAGGTTAAAGTCGTTGTTCTTCTTCGAGACATTTGGAAGGTCGGAGACCTCTGCTTAATTCAGATTGAACTTCACCGCCCAAATAAATGAAAAGTTGAGGTTCGTGTTGAACATTTCTGGAAATAACTTTGTCGGTGGCTCTTCGAGGTTCTAATCATTCCCGTACAGAAAACCCAGGAGGTCTTTGGCATCTTATCGTGATCTTTGGCTTGGGGAGCTTGTTGAGTATCATGTATAACCTATAACGTAGTCAACATGGTTGTCATATGGTCTTCATGCCATTTGAACTTTATCAAACAAGCTTGTCGTTTGGCTTCGAGCTCCTTCTCTCAGAGCTCTCGGTCAAGAGTTAACTGGCGTTCGAGCTTATTGCACTTCTCTATTTTGACGTGGAGATTCGTATGTAGTTTTGTAAGCTATTTTGACTCAACTGAAAAATTGAGCTGGATTCTGATTGTTGGTCGTCTGGAAGTGACCATGATTAGAGATTGATAGTAGAGTTAATATATGCCATAAGATACCGTAAAAATGTCTTCTTTCCCACAGACGATGCCAAATATAATGGCATAATTCTGTTAGCTTGAAATGGCTTGGAATTAGCTCTTCAACCAATGTACCTGTGAGAAAAACAAATGTAAAGCAAAAAATAACACAGGTGCTTTATCGTGGAAAACCTTTCAATAGGTAAAAAAAACTACGACCTCGAGTTGAGGGTTTTAGTAACAGTAATTTTTATTGTTTGAGGCCTATATCTTATTATAAGTGATCTCTCGAACTAGAAATACATGATCTTGTAAATAAAAAGTTTTGTATTATTTTTTTGGTTTTTCTTGGTTCATGTCTCTTCTGAAACTTTTTCTTTATATAGGTCTCACCCGCAACTCGTTATCGTGTCGAAGCACGTTCTCCGAACAATGAGGTAAGTGGTGGTTGACTAAGTAACTGTTGAGTTCGTGGGAGACAAGTGTCTTTAACTTGTTCATATTCTTCTATTGTGCTCGATCCACATTCTTCATCAGTTCGTGGGCTAGGTGGTACTGCTGATTGTTCAATATCACGTGTGAAATACATGAGCCTGATATGGAGGTAGTTCGAATTGGGTTAGGTCCCTACAACAACTACAAAATCTCAAGGGATAAGAAAATCTTAAACATGATGAGCAAGCTTAAGAAATCTTCTATCATAACAACAAGAATTGTAATTAGGGTATAATATCATGATAAATAAGCTTTAAAAAGAGTTTTTTTTTCCGGGTTTGCAGGACATGTGCGAGATTATTTCTATAGAAGGCAAGGTTACAAGAGTTATAAAGCTTGGGTTTACAACTAGATGAAATGCTCAGGGTTAGATGTTAGAAGGCAGCGATCATCGAACGAGAAATCAAAATATTTAAAACATTCATAAAGAGTACAAATATAAGAAAAATGGTAAGAGAGTAGTTGCAAACCTTGGCTGGATTCTCGACATCCCTATTCCCCACAATGTCATTCATAGGTTTTGGTGCATCCTCAATTTGTTCAATTTCTACAAATTTCATTTTCTTTACAGGCCTCACACAACAACTAACCGACAATTCTCTGGTGAAGAAAGCAAGGCGAAACTTTTCTAAAGCCAAGTTAGTAGGTGGGAAAGAAGTTGGGCTGACATTCGAAAAGGGTTCGGCGTCTTCCATGTCGAAGAGAACAATCGGTGATACCAAGCTACCACTTGCCGATGACTTAACCGTAGAGGCCGAGAAGAAATCATACCTAGAAGATGTAAACCAAGATCCACTCTTTGAATGTTCGGATTCGTGATGTTCGGCTTCGTAATACTTGGACTCGTGATGCTTAGACTCAAGGTCTTCTAGAGGATTATGATCTGGAGAGGGAGATGGTAAGAAGTTGCTATAGGGGCAAGTGGAGGGGATTGAGAAAACAATGCGTGTGGAAGGGGGTCATTGATAAGCCCTTGAGCCTTTAGGCCTAGCTTTAGTAGTTCTCTAGGTGGAGTGATATTGCCCAAATTAGGGTCCAAAAGATGTTTAGTGAAGCATGCTTTAACAGGGTTATTCGATGAGCCACAAGTTGAAGCAGCTACTTTATTCCCACATAAGAACTTTGACGGGCTTGCCGTGGTGCCCAAATCATGGATATCCTTAAGCTTAGATGAGCTAGGTTCATACACAATAAGAGGGTTATCAACAAAAGATGGGTTGTCACCAATGTAAAAAATCAAACTTTGCCAATCATGTGCCAACCGAGACTCACTGCCCGAGGCTAGAAAACCATCAACATTGCTATGCTTTAACCACAAGCTATCATCTAAAGTACTGAAACTAACCAATCAATTGTTTTTAACACGGATTTTGATGGACTAGAGATCAAACATGTATTAGAGCATGGCCAGTAGTAGGGTGGGTGAATTTACCCAAACCAAAGGTGGATTCAATCCACCCCACAACAGTTTGAACTCCAAACAAGGTAAATATTACTCGCCGCACTTCTAAACTGCGAGGAACAATCTATGTCCATGATCTAGCCACTTGTATCTATCATAAACGTCTACACCATACGCGCAGTTCTGAACTGCGGGGAATGAGAACCAATCAGACAGTGCCACGCATATTTTTTTAAATATTGTTGCGCAGTTCTGGGCTGCACGGCAAGAGCCTGCATGAAAAAATACACTCCCTCCCCTCATACTTCATTCCTTTCTCAAGTTTACCTCTAAACCCAAAACTGACTTATTCTTCAAGTTTTTCAACCCCCACATTTTCCCCAATAATTCAACGCCATTAATATAATAATAATGTCGAGAGAGTCGAGTTTGCAGTCGGCTATTTTATTTTCCCAAAATAAGACGTAGCGCAAACTCTAAAGTTAAACGAAGGGGAAATGAATTGGTAACCAATATGTGGCCGTAACACCTCATGGAAAATGATCCCACCCCAACCCTTGAGGATTTACACCGAGTTGATATTCTCCCAGAAAATTGGGTTCATATTTTCATTGGATCGGAGGAATTGCCGGTAAGCTTTCTGTGTAAAATTTATGTATTATTAACATTGTTTGCGAAATGTTCGACGAAATGCCTGAATAAAAATTTAATATGTTAATATGTTTGTTTTTTTTACAGAACCGAGATCACATACAATGTAGGGGATCATTCGATAAGGTATTGAAGTGGTACCAATGGATTGCTAAGTATTCGACGTTGAAGAGGTTGGTCGACGATATGGGTTTCGAAGAGCTTTTGTAGATTAAGGCGGGAAACTCTTATAACTGCTTGATTCATGCTCTCGTGGAACAGTGGTGGCCTTCTACCCATACATTTCACTTCCCTTGTGGGGAACTTGGTTTTACGCCGTTAGACTTCGTCATGCTAACAGGCATATTTTTTGGGATGGGTCTCAAACTTCTGTACAACGAAAAGTACTCAAGGTTTGATGAAGCAGAAAAGATGTTTCCCATAATCACAACCAATGACATTAGGTACGGTAACATCACTCTCGCTAATTTGAAAACCTGCAAAGCGGCTTTGAATCCTGAACTCAACAATTAAAGCCAAGACATAGATATTGTGTATGCGAGGGCATTTATTGCATATATGATGGGTAATATCTTCTTCTTAAATGTTAGCACATTTCTTCCGATAGAGTATCTTAAAGTTTTGACATACCACCATATTATAGGTACGTCGAAGTTTGACTGGGGTATTCCGATTATGGCGGCCTTGTATTGGGGACTGGATGAAGTCTCAGTTCTAAAGAATGGGAAGGGGAAGAGATTAGTCACAAGCTTCTATGCTCTGTTGAATTTCTGGTTCATTAGATACTGTCGGGCTGGAATGTATCTGGTGAAGGTTTCAAACTTCAACCATGTTTATCCCCGTATGGATGCGTAGAGAGATAAATGGGCCAGTTCAGGGTCTGAAATCCATCATTCTTTTATTGTGATCAGAGAAATGATAGAATAAAAAGACATAACCAATATTGATTAGCAACCATGGGTGAGGTCGAGACAATTAATCCGTTCAGAGGTAAGATATGCCAAACTGCTTAGTTCAAATAGGGTTCTATTAATTTCAGTCCCATATGCGAACGGTACATTTTGGTATTTAGGAGACCGGTGTATGCGTCAGAACACCGGGCATGATAGTGTTCCCTATGACCCCCCAATAGATTATAAAATATATGCGATAAGATCAAGAATGTTAACAGGGACTCAAAGA
Organism: Kingdonia uniflora; assembly: GCA_014058105.1. Classification (NCBI taxonomy): domain Eukaryota; kingdom Viridiplantae; phylum Streptophyta; class Magnoliopsida; order Ranunculales; family Circaeasteraceae; genus Kingdonia; species Kingdonia uniflora. The sequence continues at coordinate 280,055 of JACGCM010000724.1, forward strand.
GCTGAAGTTCTACGATAGATACAATTATATCATTGATGACGTGGATTACATGACATATTTGGGTTTGGCTCATCCAAATCCCAAGATCAGTTGCAGTTTAGTGAAGAGGGTCGGGAATATATGGATGGTTGGGCGTGATCTAGTGAGGCCCGATGTAACTATACCACCTACATCGAGTTTAGCTACGTCTTCTCAGGTGCAAAACTATGGTATTGAGGCAACCGGCGAAGATCATGATATGGGATGGTTCATGGAAATGGCAGGAACCAGCGGAGAACGTAGACGGCTATCGATCTCGGCCATACAAGTACCACACCCGTGTCAACCTAGGTATAGTGTGGATGAGTTCTGACATCAAAATGTTGGAATGCGATATGCGGCATATGAAGATTCGAGACAATACTTTCAATGCATAGAGGAGTTAAAGGAACAGCTGCGCCGGTCACATGAAAATATCAGAGTCACAGGAAAGAAAGAGCAGCTGATATGCCCATCAACTACTAGATAGAGCAGGATGTGTAATGTACCTATGACAAGAGTCTCGCATGTAATAGATGCGCCCGCCAAACGAAGAGATGTCATCCCACTTAGGCTATATATTTTATTATGCTTTGTTTAAACTATCTTTGATATGCTATGTTTAAACTACCTTTGATGTGTTATGTTTTGTTCAGAACTTTGATATGTTATGTTTAAACTACGTTTAATTGATTATGTATTATGCTTGAGAATTAACGACATTTGATACTTGTGTTTGCTTTAAATATATTTGTCCATACTTTGTGTTTTCAAGTGTCTGATGAAATTCCCCGTAGTTAGGAGCTAATAAAAATATTAATTTTGATAATTTTGTAATAGAGGGAAGGTATTTCAGGAAATGCCCCAACGAATCCCATAACAAAAAAAACTAAGTATGGAGAAGGAGTTCCCATTACAAACTTGCAGGCTCTTGCCGTACAGTTCAGAGCTGCATGACAACCAAAGGTGAGACGTGGTTTAATCTGGTCTCTCTGTTTGACCCGCAGTTTAGAACTGCGTATTAGACATAAAGTTCAGATTAAGCCACGTGTCCCCCTTGGTTGCCACACAGTTCTGAACTACACAACAAGAGCCTGAAAGTTTGTAATGGGAACTACTCCCTCTCCATACTTAATTTTTTATTTTATTTTTGGTTTTCGTTGAAGCATTTCCTCAAACACCTCTACATACATAGTTTTTTTATGACCACATTTAAACCATACTTGGTTGTTTTATGGCCACCGTTGTGATACGTAGTTCAACATCACCTCCTCTCCATACTTAGCTGTTTTATGACCTCCTTAGTACTTATCATCACTTAGTTGTTTTATGACCTCCTCTTTATACTTGGTTTATTTGGTGATCAAAACACAATATTTTTGGGGCAAACTTGTTGACCAAGTAGCTTAACGACTAGTTTATTGGGCGAACTTGTTGACCAAGTAGCTCAACGACTAGTTTTTTGGGCAAACTTGCTGACCAAGTAGCACAACGGCTAGTTTCTTTTATCTATAAAGGTTATTTATCTTCTATACTATATGTTCTAAATCTTATACACTCTCCTCCTTTCTTAGCTTACAAACAAAACCGTTATGTCATCCTCAAGCTCCCAATCTAATTCTCAAAACCATTCTCAGTCCTCCAATACAAACCAACAAGGAAACTTATTTATAACTCAATTTGACGTATTTGATTCGCCACAAAGGCCTATTCCCAATATCGCGATCATCATATTCAACAATTGTTTTTGACACCCGATATTCATTTTAAATCTCAACTTGAGACCCAAAGAACCAATTATAACCCGCATTACCAAACCTAAGGATATTATCCTCAATTTGATGCTCATACGGGCTCGTACTCTTAATCGAGAAATCCATATTTTTTATCTTAAATTGATTTTGCCGGTGAAAGTTTGAGTACCATGCCGATGAGAGGTACATGGGGTTTAAATAATTTAAACCTCAATACATCACTGATTGTCTCTTCAGTTGTCAATTCGGTTCTCACGAGAAGTTATACACACGGAAAGGCAAAGCCTAAAAGAAAGACGGCACCGACACCTATTGTAGTTGAGGTTGAGGTTGAGGATGAAGTTGATGACGACAAAAAAAGATACAAGAACTCCAAAAATTGGCCATCAAGGACTTCATGAATCTCGCATGCGCTTGGTCCCAAGTATCTCAAAATTTTGTAACCATGAACAACCAAAACGTCGCTACATTTTGGTTCAAGGTGCGTAACCAATTCAACTCATTCTATAATGACCAATCGATGTGGTGATCATACAATGGTGTTTATTGCACGTATAAGGGGTAGCTCAATAAGGATTGTTCGATCTTTAGAGGCATCATTCAAGACCTTGAAAGCTGACATTTTACCGGCATCGGATCGGGCGACGTAGTAAGTATTTAATTTTTTTTCTCATTTCATTAATTTTGCTAGGTTAATTGTACTCATAAGAATTTGGAACTAAATTTCTAGGTTGGTATGGCATGCGAGATATTCGAAAAAATACAAAAAAAAAATCATTCTCATTTTGGGAAGCTTACAAAGTTTTGGAGCAATGCCCAAAATGGTCAAAATTATCATATCGAGCAACCCGGCCGCAACATCGCTAGGAAGTCAAATTTTAGAGATAGACTGGGCAACTCCACCAACACCGAACCCTTTACACCTACTTTTGACACTCAAAATGTCATAATTCCAAATGATTCTACCGACATAAATGCACTACTATATGCTTGTAGGAAAGTATAACTGGACGACCAACAAAAAGATAAGGCAAAAGACGCGGCAAAGTCAAGTATAGGTTATTTATTGGGAGAAGAAGATGTTTGAAACGATGACAAAAATGATGGCGACATAGAATGAGAGGGACGAGAGGAAGAAAAAGGAAAATGAAGCTAGAGCTAGAGTACGAGAGGAACAAAAGTTGGCTAGAGAGGCAGAGATTCAAAGGAGGCGTAAAGCAGAGCTAGCTAAAAAAGAAGCCATCAAATAGCAAAATTTGGTTAAGGTAATGAGAATGGACACATCTAACCTACTACCGGCAAGAAAGAGTCGGATGAATAAGCAAATTAAACTTTATTCTAAGAAGTTGAAAGAGCAATGTCTAAGTGATGACGACGATATCTTTTGGTGCGATGATAAGCCCATCATTTTAGCAGTATTTTCTTTTTGAACAAAATAGATGTTTGATGAAATAACTTAATCATGAATACGTTAATACACACCTTCGCTCATACGGAACCGACGACGAAATGGGATTCCTTTGAAGACTGGATTGGAGCCGAAATAATCCCAATTAAGGCTAAACTCACCCAATTTATGATCATGCATTTTCTGTTTGTCAATCCTTCCCATTTTACTAACCCCCCCCCCCCCTCCCTGCCTCCATGATGATGCTGCCTCTTGCACTATTTCTTTTGCTTCTCCCATCTCAATGAGAACCTTGTTATACATCATCATAATTTTACTTCGGAAGAGCTCTTTGGTTCTGGACGAGGATGAAGACGATGGCGACAATGATGAAAGTGATAGGTCTGACATAATAAAGTTAAATTGATAACTAGATAATAGAGTAGAGTGCAGAAGAGTTGGAGAATAGAGTGTAGTGTAGAAGAGTAAGAGAATAGAGTATAGTGGATGAATGACATTTATAGATGGAAAAAAACTAGCCGTTGAGCTTTTTCTTGAACAAGTTTATGAAATAAACTAGCTGTTGAGCTGCTTATCAAACAAGTTTGACCAAAAATAGAGCCGTTGAGCTTCTTGTCTAACATGCTTGCCCAAAAAAGTAGCCATTGAGCTTCTTGTTAAAGAAGTTTGTTCATGGATGTAACCCTTCTGATCACCAAAAAAACCAAGTATGGAGAGGGGAAGAATAAAATTTTATGCAGGCTTTAACCGTGCAGTTCTGATCTGTGTGGCATCAACTAGCCATTAGCTAACTTTGAACCACAACCGTTCACATGTCTCCATCATGAGCATATATATGCCGCACAATTCAGAAATGCAGGGCATGGGAGCCACTTAAAGCTTAACAAGTGTCATTATGTAATTGAGTTAAAGGTTATGCGCAGTTCTGAATTGTGAGGCACCAATCCACCAAAAATCTACCCTGAGGATGGTAAGGTGGGTTTTGGGTGGCCAGCTCAGCTGATCCACTTAGTTTCTATGGATGGATTGGGGAGGAAACAAGGTGAAGGATACGAGTTTTTTGTTTGTACGAGGTTGAAGGGGTGAATTAAATACACCAAAAGCTAAACTGTTTTCTATGCTATTTTACCCAAAAAAACGTTGACTAATGCTACTGCTCCCTCTAATAGGGTACTATCTACTTGGTTCCCATGTGCCCAGCACATAACAACTCCTAACGGGCAACTTATCAAAAACATATGATTCCTCAAGATTTGAAAAAGTTCTGCTAACTTGCACTGAAGAGTTGCTAACGTACACATTTTCCATATAGTATCTTTGGAGAGAACTCCGGTAACCTAACTTGCCTCCAATTGTGTTATAAACTGGGGAAGAGGCAAAAACATTCGGCGGATGAAATACTGATATTCTTGAAGGGGAGATAAATAGATTCTGATATGTCATCACTTTTACGAGCGACAAAAAATGTATCCACGTTTACACAACCTCCGATGGAGTAAGCAACTGTTAGAAAAAACTCCACATGGTTTAGTTGTTTTAAATGTTAAAACTTGGTGTTTCTCTTCAGTCTTACAATGGGTAAGTGAAAAGAAATAATTTACTTTATAATGGGTTGTACATTACTATCATGTGTAACATGTGTAAGTAGGTGGTGCCTTCACGCGTGTATGAGGTGAGTGTGTGAATGCTTGCTATATGGGGACGCCCATGGGCTTGCATGCACGACCCGACCCAAGACCCACTTAGACTATTTATAAGTTTATATATAATTCAGCCTTGGGGCCTTGCGCTCATGGGAATTTCTAGCTTACACTTAGTCATTTTTCGTTTCTGTATTTTGGGTGTTTATTTTAAAGTTGATTATTATCTCCAAGAGTCATAACTCTTCATATAGGTGTATCTTGAGGTATACCCTGCCAACATGTACTTTGATAAGTCATTTTCTCCTCTATAAATAGCTTCTTGCTACATTATTTTCAATGCAAAAAAATCCCGAATCTCTTTCATTTCGTTGCTTCATCCTTGAGAGTATAATTACAAGCGTATCGACTTGAGTGCTTCAAGTCTATACGATTCGATTGTTGTATCTTGGAAGACAGACGCCATTAACTGTAAAATACTATACGTAAAATGAAATCTGTCTTAAGGAAATTGCAGTGACTGCAAGCCTCGATCAATCCTTTAGTTTCAATTTCTTTTTCGTTTAATTTTTGAACATATGTTCTACAGTAGCAATGCCACACATCATACAAAAACCCTTTATGCTTTCATATTTGAAGGTAATGCACACGCTAGGTAAACTGTTTGAATAAGGGGTAAAGTGGGAAATGGTAAGAGGATTATCGGCAACGAGGTTCACGTGAATCTGAATGTCGTTAATATTCTTTGGGGTGGAGTCTTCCATATCCACTTTGGAAAAACCTCTAAGGTCATTTCCAAGCTCTTGTAGGGCTTTAAAGTTGATCATGCAATAAGGGAGACCGTAAATCCGAACCCAACATAGGATTTTGGGAAAGTGAATTTCGGCTTGGTGGAGTAGTATGTTAAACTCGTGTTAGAGGAGAGTAAAGCCATCAACACTCGAAAACTTAGCGATAAAAACCTTTGAGCCTCTCTTGTAAGAGATGTGTGGGAGCTTTGGGACCTTTCTTGTCCAACCATTTTCAACACCTTCCCATTCTTATGTACTTTGAGGAGATCTCCAATCGATTTGAAGGCAATGATATGATTGCTTTAAGCGAGTTCCAAAACTCATCAATAAAGCTAAAAGTGGGAACGAGGTCAATAGCAGAGGTTTCTTCCAAAAGTTTTTGAATCTCCAGGATATGGGAAAATTCGGGGTTATCTTCTTCCATTGTTACTTTGATGTGAAACAAAAAAAATGGTGGGGGGAGAGAACTAGTATAAACTGAATGTATGGGAGGTGCAATAGCAAAAGAGAGTAGAGTAACAGTAAAGGGTAAGGAAAATGGTAGAGGATGAGAAGGGAGTAAAGAGGGGGAGCGAAGAGGAGAAGGTGAGGAGGGAGTAAAGAGACTATATTGGTATAAAATGCCATGTTTGTTTCTAAGTAGTACTTTGTAACTTCTTAAGAAGTAAGTATTCTTAAGAAGTCTCTAAGAATTTTGTGCTTGGATGGACTAGTCCACTTCTCACTTACATTTGACTTCCAACACCCAATGATGCGTTTGTTGTGATACTTCCTAGTGGTGCTAAAATGAAGGAGAAATTACACCATGTACATGTACTCTCACATTCCTCTAATCCACATGGGATAATGAGACATAACATGATGTAAATTAATAAAGTGGACCACTGCATTCTACTGCATTTGAGCATGAGGATTTCTTGATTTAACCAAGGGCCATGCCACACAAGTCTGGTTTCTCCATTACCCACAATCACCTTGCAATATTTCGTTACAGTTTCTCTTTCCTAAAGAGGGACCTCCATGCCCAAGAGCTAGCAATCATTTGATGTTTCCACTGTCCATAGGACTTATTCCTAACATGGTTATCTTTAATTTGTTTTGCCTATGAGTTATTTGCTCCAACTACTAGATTCCAAAGTGTTCTAAGCATGACATAGTCATTAAACTCTTTTAGCCTCTCTAAACCAAGACCTCCTGTAAATTTACGGGTACAAACCACAATCCAACTAACAACAACAACTATAGATTTAGTATTTTCTCCTCCATACAATAAAAATCCTCTAAATAAATAATTGCTCCATCATTCTAAAGTATTGAAACCTGAGTTTTGAGGCACTGCTGGATTATACTAATCCTTGGGTCCGGACTGGCTCTACTAAAAGCATCTCTAGCAGAGTTTGGGTTTAGGTTGGTTTTGTCAACTTAAACCTAAACCCAAACTTTGACCCCCCCCCCAACAGCAAAAAAATGAGTTTGGGTTTGTCTACGTGTACCTGTCAGAACCAAACTGGGTTTGAGTTCCTTAAGCTAAAAAAAAATGAGTTTGGTGGTATTTTGGATACCGTGCAGTATTCATTTTATCGCCCAGATTTTTTGGGCGGTAAAAAGAGCGCAGCGCGGTATTCAAAACACCACTTATCCATTTTGCTTGGTTGAGCTCTCCTTGGCTACTTCTTCTCTCCCTAACACAGCTACAGAGCAAAGAAGGGAACCTCTTCACAGTCCCCAAATAACAAACTCTAGCACCAACAATAATAACTCTACACCGTCAACCCCATCCTCCCATAACCCATGTTCAATACCATTCTCACAATACCCATCATCAGAATTTACTCCATACCTCTACCATAACCAATCTCAATTCTAATCTCAATTCCAATCACAGACCTCACCTCCATTTACCATGTCACAAGGGGATACCTACGGAGGACAATATCAAAATCTATTTACATTATCTCAACCGCAACCTCAGGTGTTTAACCCGTACTATCAACCCTATCCAGTCACTCAACCATAAGGTTTTTAACCTCTAAATTACTTTCAGAACTCCCTATTCAATGGTGAATCTACTCAGCACAATCAAAGTAGTATCATGTACTACTAGGTTTATTGCATTTTGATGCATAACGGCCATTGTCGTTGCATAATCAAACATAAGATCGTTAGAGGAGGACGATACACGTGGAGGATCATCAATGGATGAAAAAGATGATGAGGAAGACATTTGAGGCTGTGGAGCTGAGAGAATGGTGTTGAAGGTGAAGGGGAAACAGACATAGAGATGAGAGAAACTATGAACGGATAAGGGGAAGAAGAAGTAGTGGTTGGGGAAATCAGTGGAGGCGGCGATGTTCTTTTTATCGCACGGTATTTTGATTACTGTGCGATAAAAAGAACACTGCCGCCTCCATTGATTTCCCAAACCACTAGTACCTCTTATTTTGGCATCACAACGGCTATTTTTTGGTATCTCAATGGCCAGTTTTGGCATCACAACAGCTACTTTTTGCTTTATATATATATATGTTGGCTGAAGATGCTCTAACAACAGGTCCTCTACTTCAACTCAACAATACCGAGTTTTTCAGCTCTAATGCAAGATTTTTCGGTGGTATTTGGTTAGAATGAAGATTACGCCCTGGCCGTGTTCTGGCAGTATTTTATTGATAATCCACCTCTCTGACAACTCAACTTTAATCAGTTATGAAATTGAGATCATGTCCAATTCAGGTAGCACACAGAACTCCAATACCCTCTTGAAGATTTATACAACAGGTAGAACATTTTTAAGGTTAAATGTGATGAGTTTTATGAGATACGGAAGAGTATTGATAGACGGGTTAGAGGTGTTCTACTAGCCAATATTATTCATGAAGCCAGAAATGAATGGTATAAGAAATTCAACCAGTCGTTCCCGTTTGAGACTCCATACGATATTTTTTACCGGAACTACATCCCGCCTGATGAGTTTACTGCAAATTACCAACTTTTTAACTATGGACGGGATCCGCTCCCCCTTACTGAATGGTCTGAGTTTAATCCCTACATCAGTCGTGAACAATGAATTAAGTGTAATTGTATCTATTTTGAGTTTCATTTTCTGCATAGAACTACTATTTTAAGAATTATAATTATATTTCTATTTAAATTCAAGACTCAAAATAAATTCATTAATATTGATTTATATAAAGAAACTAGTACTACACGTGGCTCGCTACGATAACAATGTCAACGTGCCTTCGGCGCTACCCGTAAGATCAATGTTCATGGCTGAATCAAATTATACTTAAACCTATCCATCTCCCTCGATAAAAACTAAATCACTACTCGTAACAAAAGTAAACATCATTCGTCCCCCTCTTTTTAGATTAGGTAGGCACACAATGTCTCCCTAATATTATGTAATAGATTTCTATTATTAGTATTATTTTTCTTAAAAACATATGTATCACAATTTTTTTTTTTGTACATTGAGAATATATCAGACTATATATTGGTAGAATTCAATATTTTGATCATTGAGTAGTACTGTAGTAGTACCTTATGAATTCGTGGGTATTGGCAAGGGTTGCAGCCTCGACTATCTCAGCTTCGGTTGCATTATTTTATCCCTAACTGATGTTTTCGAGAATTGCACCTGCAAAGAGCATAGGTTCCTGACTAACTAATGCAAATATGACCTTAGAGCTCAAAGGGTCGCAGAATCTCGAGATTAATCCGATAATGGTGGGTTTTCCCGACCCACTTTGTCCAACCAATGCAACATTAGTCATTGGTTGAACCTTGGGGCTCAGACCAACAAAGATCATTTGCTTAAACTTTGACGGGTAGCAAAAATTAACCTCTTTTAGTTCTATTTCACCGTTTATCTTTTCTGGCTTCAGCCCATTTAGATCATCTGAGTCCATCTTATTGTTCCTTACTAAGATTGAAAAAACTGATTTTATGGCATCAGTCCCCTTTGATAGGTCTGATGTCATTGTTCCTGCCACAACTATTACTCTTCCTGTGGTTACCAATATGAAAAACGTTTAAAAGAGGTGCTTATAGGTGATTGTTCCATGGATTAACTGAGTCCCCCCGTACCACAAAATTAGTCTAATATTAACAGCAATGAGGAATTGTGAAATAAAGAGTTAAAGACCTGCGTACCAAGACTGCTTTTGGCTTTCCTTCTTTGGTTCTTTAAGAGTAACCTCAAATAATCCCATAATCTTCTCCCCAACGGAAAATACAGCAATGTTCCTGTGATTTATGATTGCTTCAGTGGCTAGCTTGCTACTATTACTCTGTGCTTGCAATACCTTCATTAACATACTCTTCATCAGAACTCCTCAAGCATAGAATGAATCAATGATGAGTGGTTGAAGAGCAATAATTAGAATTGCGAGTTTCCAAGCCAATATCAATGTAAGTGTAACAGCTATAATTTGATAATCAAAGCCCTAACCCCAAATCAAACCCAATTGTTCTGCCTCAATGATCCACAACATCCAAAATTGTAGCCCCTATAATGAAAACAAAACCCTAAATCACAGAGATTGATTCATAATAGAGAGAAAAAGATAGAGGCTCTAATATTTGTGTTTAAAAGATATTGAAAGTGAGAGGGCTTTCAAAGAGAAATGGGAGAGGGACTGATCTAAGAGTGAGGGTTTCATGTGGAGAGAGAGAGAGAGAGAGAGAAAAAAAAAAAAAAAAAAAAGAAAGAGAAAGATAAGAGTCGGGATGAAAGGTTATTTGGTTATTGCATGTTTAGACTAAAGTTCCCTTATTTAGTGTTTTATCTAAAGTATCATCAAGTTTGTTTAGCCTACTAAGATTTAAATTGATCTAGGCCGTCCATCTCGCTTTTTTTACCATATCTCCATAAAATAATATTAAATCTTAGCCCCTCTTTATCTTTGAGGCAATGACAAACTTGCCTATTTGAAAAACACCATTGTGTAATGTAATATAGATAGGGCATCAGGTCGTACAAGAGCTTATATAAAGAAACAAAATTCTACAATAAAAATTATTCAACACTGATGTTTATAATAAAAATTTACGTCTACTAAAAAAACACTCATCTTACACTTATATCTATTGAGATGGGCCAATATCATCTCTATTACCCAACCCTCTGCGGCTACTACCGGCTCCCCTGGTTCGCAGACCATGTCCACAAGTCCCCTGCCTCATCATCGCGCCACCTCTAGATGGTAGCGACACCACTCGTACCTCACGCCCCCTCCTTAGATGTAGGTTTTGAACAGGACAAAGAAAATTTATTTAGATTGACAAAATAAATATGACCTTAAGAAATAAATATATAAATACATAAAAAATTACTTACATGCTGATATAGTTGGTCGTCTATATTGTCTATGTGGGTCACCAGAGCAGCAACCTCATCAGTCAAGTGTTGGATCGTCTAGGCGTCCCGCGGAGACTCTGCAAGGGTGACTCACCGCATACTATGAGTCAAGTGCCACAACTCCTCTATGCTGTAGGAGGCAGGCATGGGTGGCGGCTCCCTCAAGTGGTAGATGAGGATCATCTCACGCTTCCCTATCCACTCTATGTACCCCCAGGTCTAGCCCCATCTCCAAATCTGGCAGAGTAAAGTCATGGGATAAGCTATGAACCTCTGCTGACGTAACCACCACAGGTGTAATACCAGCCCTGAGTGCACTAGGTCCGAACAGATCTATATTTCCCATCCTCTGCGAATCTGTCAACAGGTAGCCTACCTCATAAGTTTGGCTAGCCCAGTATGAGGTGTAAGTCTCTCGCTCATCCCCTATCACAAATTGGGCACAGTCAGCGAAGCCGACATGTATAATTGCCTGTAAATCAGCTGGATTAAGATGTGTCGACATGTTAAGCGAAGGATCCAAAGGAATACCCGCAGTGCCAGTCAACTGCCTTCAACATCTATCCCCTAAGTAATACTTGCAGTTTTCATTTAGGACTTGAAGTGACATCCTCTTACGGGACAAGAACAATGCGGTACATATGTTATCTAACTTTAACACCGCAGATGTACCCCAAGGTTGCAAGTTGATCGACTCAATAGTCTAGTGGTCAATGAGGTATCTGGCAAAGGTTAATAAATTCCCTGCCTTATTTATTTTCTTCTTGTCCCCCTTCTCCAATTCTTTTAGACGCGGATACGACGTGATCTTCAACATTTTCTTGACAATAGGGTGACCAACGCCACAATACTCGTAGAACCAATGCTGCATTTTAGAACAACATTAAAAACAATTAGAAATTCCATTTAAGATATTTATTGGAAGATATTCGATTTGTAGCTTGTAAGGAAAAAATGTTAGTGTACCTTAAGAAGTTGTAAAAATTTAGTGATGGCACCCCAATTCATGACTGCGGTATCCAAACTATGGTACAGAGAATCAAGAATAGCAGAACCCCAGTCATATTCGGGAGCTTCGTCCAAATAGGCCACGGCCGCGAGATATCCAAGCGGGACAGTGTCGTTGGCCATTTAGAACCATAAATGTCCCATCATGAAAAAGATAAAAGCATAAACAATCGTAATATCATCCTCTCGATCATCTGTAATGGTCAAATATGTTCTTAAATGTAAAATACTGATGTTCCCACTCTTTGTATTGTTAGATTCGATGCGAGGGAGCAATTGACTCGCCTCGAATAAAATACTTTATCCGTCGTGATACGACATCTGTGTAGGATATTTGCTGATTGACAATGATATCAGCATATAGAAATCCATTAGAGTGATCCCTATCTCCGTACATGGGAACAAAAAAGTGTGAGTTATCAGCCACCAACACTCTGTTAGCCCCTAAATTAGCCAATTATCAGAATTTCCCAAACGTATATCCATAAACCTCCCAAATATCTTTACTAGGGATCCCTTATTGTTGGAATTATGAAAATCTCCTTCTAAACTTTAATCACCGTAGTGAATGTGTCGGAAGCATCGAAACCCGATTCTGTTCATTGGAGCATTTTGTCATACAGTTGATTAACGGAAATAATAAAGTCACAATGTACAAAAAACTTACCGTGAGATCCTTGCTAGTGTGATATATATGAGTTTGGCCATCCCGAATTGGGTAATAAACCTGGCTGAAATATTTTTTGGGGGTTGGTGTGGTATGCCTTCATTTTGTTGTACCTCTTCAAATCTAACTCTTTTTTTCTTCCTTCCAGACCTCGATCGAGTTACGGCTTGCTCTGGATTTCTTGTCCCTCTAAACCCAGGGAATGTATTGGGGTGTAGGTCTCCCTTTGGCATCTCTATTTGATTTTGAAAAGAATTTATTTATTTTTTCAAATTTTGGGTTCGAATTGAGAAAGATGATGAAACAGTGTGGAAGGAGTCGAGTTGGGTTTGTTATTTATTAATAGAACTTGCGGCGGTAATCCTTTTACTGCACGGTAAATAGAACACCACGCGGTGTTTTGATTGCAATTAAAATATAAAAACAAAAAGCAAAACACGTCAACTTCTCCTATTTGCTGCTGGGAGAGGTGGAGTTTGGGTTGGGTTGGGTTTTTTGTGGGCTAACCTGTCAGAGCCCACACCTAAACCTGCACTCGCTGTTGGAGATGCTCTAATAATCAGGCCTATATAGAAGACCCAATCTGAAACCGGTCACGCGTATTTCATGACTCAAAACGATGACAAGAGTAAAATAAGTTATATACATCTAGGAGGAATCTAAATTATGATAAAATCTCATTTTAGGGAAGGAATTAATACACCCATCAAAGTAGCAATACTTGATAATTGAATTAATAACCTCAGAGATGCATTATTAGGAATGGTTCAAGGGAACCTAAGTTACCAAAAATTAGTCTTTTCAGTATACCCAAAGTATGCAATAAGTTTACAAGACAAAGATCTAAACAAAACTTTAAGTTTAGCCCCTCATTTTGAAAGGTCTGAACTTGTTAAACTAGGAGACAGTTCTTTCAGCATTACATATGTGGTGGGATATGCTTTAACTAACTCTCATCACAGTGAGTTATTCAAGCAAAAAGAAATGATTGAGATAGATGATATCTTCTCTGAAATAGAAAAAATCTACCAACCTCAGATAGAGGAATTAGATGAACTTCCAGAAAATTGGAGCCTAAACATAAGAGAAAAATTCCTTCTAGGTTACCAAAGACCAAAGGAGGTACAAGTACAAAATAGACAAATGGAAGTAAGAAACTCTTCGAGGTTCTAAATTATAAAAGATATATTAGAAGAAGAACCTGCAAACCAATCTCTTGCAGAAAGTAGACGATTACTGGTAAAAATAAATATTCTCCAAAGGGCCCTTTTGGACTAATGAACCCAATAAAAAATGGAGAAAATAAAATTGAGCATTTACAGAGATGTTCTGCTCATCTCTTACCTCAAATTATGGAACTCATGATAAGCATCAGGGAGCTTCAAACAAATATAAAAGAAATTATAAAGGAAGTCCAGCCGACTCCTCCAAGCAAGATTATTAAAGAGATAAAAGATTTACCTCTAAAAGTAAAAAGCTTAAGTGCGACACAATTAAATAAAATCACTGAGGAAATAAATTTAAGTAATATCTTAGAAACCAGACCAAATCTATCGATAATTATCGAAACAACAAGAAGATTCTTCCCAAAGAATTTGAAACCACCACCAACAATACTAGATGTCAACAAGTATATATTGAAAAAAAATTAGAAGACAGGTTTGAAAACCCTGATGAAATAAATTTAGATGCCATCATCGAGCTCTTATCTATGTACGATAAGGAATTGGGAGAAAAAATTCATATGGCAAGTAACATATACGAAGATGATGAATTTGTAAGATCAGAAGATGACTCAGAAGCAGATAAAAAAAATATTGGAGAAAAGATAAAAATGAACTTAAAACCTACGAGAGAAGAAGCCCAAGGTTCTAATACAAACACTATTGAACAAACCTATCCTAACATAAATACTGAAAATGAGGAACAGCAAAGAAGAATACGGTCTGAATTCAGGCCAGAGGAAGATGCTGAGTTTGAAAGAACCAGAACTATTCCTATCAGATCTAATAATAATACAGATAGACTACCTAACTTCCACAATAGGAATATCCCTCCAGAATATCAACTAAAGCAAAAAGTTGGCATTCTGGGAACATCTATTTTAGATATAGATTGTATCCAAGAAAAAGAAAAATTAATAACATAGTGGTGCGCAAAAATGATCCTTATGATCCAAACCACTTCAGAATTAACAACAAACTTACAAGCAGTAAAAACATTGATTTACCACAAACTCAGTGGAAATGTAAGAACATGGTTTGACAAACTTCCATACGAAGATTACTTTGAATTGGGCTAAGGTTGTAAAACTGGACTCGAATATTTAAATAAAGTCACGGATACCATTTACCGAGAAATGGTTGGTGAAGACAAAAAATAATATAAAAACAAAATATCCAAATTAGAAGAAGTCCAAGCTGCATGGCATCGGGATAACCTAACCATTTGCGATATGTGTTATTTTGACACATACACATGTGAATACGAAAAATTATACCATAAACTTAATAAATCAGTTCAAGAATATTATAGAACTTTATTCTATAATAAACTTCCAGGAAACATTGCCCGAGTATTCAGAGAAGAATTTAACAAACAGGAGTTTATCCCTGATACTCTTGGGGGAAGAATAAAATTCACAAAACAGTACATTATACTGGCTTGCCAACAATGGACAATCACCAAACAACTCAAAGGTAAGGACAACACCTGTTGTGACAAAACAAATGCTGATATACCAGAAAAATATAGATGCACAATAACATCCCATAAAAAGAAGAAGAAATTCTTTAAATGATAATTTTCACATAAAAAATACCGGTTTAAAAAGTATAAAGGTAGAAAGTTTTTTAGAAACAAAGAAAAACCACATTTTCAGAAGAAATTCTTTAGAAAAAGAAACTTTGTGAAAAAGAATGGCAGCTTTTGTCCTCATAAAAAGACAAATTGTAAATGTTGGATATGAACGAAGAATAGCATTATGCAAACGAATGCCCGAATAGGACAGGAAAGGATTTTAAGCATAAAGTAAAAATCCTAGAGCAAGCTTATGCAGTAAGATTATAACCTATAGAGGGAGAAATTTCAGAAAATGAGAGTATTTATCTCCTTAAAACAGAGACTGAAGAAGACAGTTCTGGTACAAAAACTGATAATGAAGAATGGACAGGTTAGGCCTACTAACAGATTTCGAAGATAACCAAAACTCTAATACTTTAAACAGTATCACAAACCCTAACAACACCTATATAAAAATTGGCTGCAAATTCAAGGGATATAAACAATATCATCTACATGCATACATAGATACAGGAGCAAGTATTTGTATTGTAAATAAATATGTCCTACCCCTAAAATTATGGAAAAAGGCAATGGTACCCTTAGAAATAAAAATTGCAAACAATACATTGATATATCTAGACTATGTAGCTAGAAATATCGGCATACTAATAGGAGGAGAAACGTTTCATCTCCCTTCTATTCATCAACAAGATTATGGAGTTGATTTTCTTATAGGAAATAATTTCTTAAATCTATATAATCCATTTATCCAAAATGTGGATACTATCAGTATCACAACAATTATGGGTGATAAGATTGTAATAAGTAAAGTAAGAAATGTAATGACCGTTGAAATCCAAGGATTCCTTGATCAACATAAAAAGGAAAAACGAGGTGTAGAAATCAAACAAACAAAACCACAGGTTATCAATGCCAGTATTCTTCATAATAAAGAATAATATAACTATGAAGATTTAAGTAATAAAATACCAAGAGAAAATCTTTACTTAAAATCTATAAGAGAACTTGAAGAAATTCGAGGAAAACTAAAGAAAATTTGTTCTGAAGATCCTTTAGACCCAAAGATATGAAGATCAAAGCTCACAGCTAAGATTAGACTAAAAGATAAAAGCAAAGTAATCAGGATTAAACCTATGATTTACTCGCCAGATGATAAAGTAAAATTTGCCAAACACATCCAAGAAGTACTTGACTTACATGTAATTTGCAAAAGCAAATCCCCACACAGTTCACCTGCTTTTATGGTAAATAAAGCGGCAGAACAAAAAAGATGAAAGAAATGAATGGTAGTAAATTACAAAGCCCTCAATCAATAAACTATTTATGATGGTTATTATATTCCTAAGAAAGAAGAATTAATAAGCCTAATCAGAGGTAATAAATATTACTACACATTAGATTGTAAATCAGGTTTTTACCAAGTTACAATAGATGAGGAATCACAAAAATTGACAGTGCTTAGCTGCCCCCAAGGTCACTCACTACCAATGGAAGGTAGTCTCCTTTGGTTTAAAACAAGCACCATGAATTTTCCAAAGACATGGATGATATCTTTGCAGAATACTTCAGTTTTTACTGTGTTTATATAGACGATATCCTTATCTTCAGTAATACACTAGATGAACATTATGAACATCTAAATACTATAATCAATATATGTAAGAAAAATGGACTAGTGATGTCCGAGAAAAAAATAGTAATCTGCCAGACAAAAATAAAGTTTTTAGGCTTAGAAATTGAGGATGGGAAAGACTGTCTCTAACCTCATATTCTAAATAATATCCAATATTTTCCAAGTGAAATTAAGGATAATAAACAATTACAAAGATTCTTAGGTTGCTTAACCTATGTAGAGGCATATATCCACAAGCTAGCATAAATGGAGAAACCACACCAAGCTAAACTCAAAAAAGATATTCCTTGGAATTGGACACCAGCATACACTATTTATATAGAAAAAGTCAAAAAACAAATAAAAGACTTACCAAGACTTTATCATCCTTCACCCAATGATAAAATGGTAATCGAAATAGACGCATCCAATGAGTATTGGGGTGCTGTGCTCAAAGCTCAAGTTATCACAATTAATGGAAGCATGGAAGAATACCTATGTAGGTATACTTCTGGTTCTTTTCAAACTGTTGAATTTAATTATCACTCCAATGAAAAAAAATATTTAGTTGTTAAAAAAACTATTTAAAAATTGGCAATATATGTTTTATCACAAAGATTTATAGTCATAAGTGATAATAAGAATTTTGGTTATTTTTTAAGAACCAATATTGCAGGAGATTACAAACAGGGAAAGTTGTTGCGATGGCAATAATGGTTTAATTATTATCAGTTTGATGTAGAGCATATTGCAGGGAAAAAAAATTGTCTGGCAGATGCTCTTACCAGAGAATTAACTAATATTTTCATGTTCATGTTTTTCAGGAATACATAAGGGACAAAATACAAAAATGGATCAAGACTTAGATACTGAGATTCAAGAATTAGAACTACAAATGATGTAAAAAAGGATGAAAATATTTCAGCTCAAACAAAAGCGAAAACTTACATCTTCAATTATTGAAGAAGAAAGAGATCCGAGAGGATCATATTATGAAGAAATGTTCAACATTTCAAGCAATCCAGAAAGTCAAAGTGCTTTAGGAGAACCAAACCCTTCATATGAGTGTCACAACTCTAAAGAAGACTCCAGCTCTTCAACAGGATGCAATAAAAAATCATTCAACTCGAAACCATATGAAGATTTGTATATCCAAAATCAGACTTCACAGGCTTCAGGAGGCATTAAAGCCCCAAAATACTATGTTATTTTTAACACTAATAATGTCGGGATCTATACATCCTGGGTCTAAACTAGCACTAAAGTGATTGGAATAAAATGTGTTATACACCAAGCATTCAAATCATGGCAAGAGGCTGACCATGCTTTAAAAGGCTACAATGAAAAGAAAAAAAAATGAGAGTCCTCCAACCCATCCAACAACCACCGAATCCATGAGACCAATGGACTTAGTAGACAAGTTCTCCAATAAGAAATGGATTGACATTGTCAAAATGGCGAACGAAGTTACCGAAACCAATAACCTAAGAAAGTTGGCCATCATAGCCTCTGAAAAAGATGAAAAACCAAACTGGTTCAGCATACTAAGAGACCCAATGCCAGAAATACTAAACCCATAAATCACACAACCCAACGAAGTCGAATATGAGATAGGAACAATAACCTCCGCAATATGGTATTATTGGTCCAACAAGGCAAGACAAGACGAAGGTCAAGATTATGACCTGTTAGGAATTTATTCTATTAGCAGGCCAGTTACAGGAAGTAAATTTAACGTTTGCAACACTGCTGACCCAAAAATGGTATACCAATTATTCCTGTGCGATTTAATTGATTGTTGATATCCTTCAAGCAATCTCTTAGAATTAAAATTCTTCCCAGATAATTTTAAGAGAGCAATAAAGAACTTTATAAAGAAAATCAAGGTAGATGATAGACCCATTTTTCTCTAATTTCACAGCTCAATAACTAACTGGAGAAATGAAGAAGAAGGGGATAAAGCCCCATACCACTTTGTTAAGATGGGTTTAACATCAAATGAAAGAGAAGAGCCAAGGATTTTGGCCCTAAACCCAAGAGAAGAACAGGTAGAACACCTGCATAAGGAAAGAGCAACGATGCTCAGTCAGATCCATTTTGAGATCAGAAAAATTAATTGAGAAAGTGGGGTAAAAATAAATTATAAAACCCCAAAAATTATCTTAGCAAACAGATTCCCCATGCCAATCAGCAGTGAGGATAGGACGAAAATAATGAACTTTGAGCAGGCATTCAATGAAGGCTCTTTGGATGTCTGTGATAGCACCAAAAATGCATTCTACAAAGAGCCTAAAAGACAGGCTAAAGAGGACCACAAATATCATTATTGCCCCAAAAAGGAAGTTGTTCATCTACCAGAAGAACCTTATCCAAGCGAAGAGTTCTAAAGAAGATAAGAATGGGTCCCCACCCATGTACCAAAGAAGTTGCCGATACAAAGATGGGTCTACATCCAATTGAAGAGAACCAGAACAACACAGATGTCAAGTATTATGTAGTGCCGACACTCAATTATATGTAATATTTGTATTAATATAAAGTTGTGGTTAGGAGAAGTCTAGTGGTCACTCCACTATGTAAATGAGGATAGCTATATAAGGCGCCTCATAAGAATAAACAAGGGGAGCGATAGTGTTTTAATAAAAAGTTATTCAAACAAATTTGAGTACTTTAAATTAAGTTACGAAATATAAGTTCTTTATTCTCCAATCCGGTTCTTCAAACAAGTTAACAATTTTTGCGGAAAACTCGGCACAAATTTCTGCGATAACCCGGCAGGAAAACATTTCTCAAAGCTACAGAAACCTATCTCATTAATGAGAACTTCCGCGGAAATTGTTAACTTGTTTGAAGAACTGGATTGGAGAATAAATAACTTATATTTCGTAACTTAATTTAAAGTACTCAAATTTTTTTGAATAACTTTTTATTAAAACACTCTCGCTCCCCTTGTTTATTCTTATGAGGCGCCTTATATATCTATCCTCATTTACATAGTGGAGGGACCACTAGACTTCTCCTAACCACAACTTTATATTAATACAAATATTACAGATAATTGAGTGTCGGCACTACATAATGCTTGACATCTGTGTTGTTCTGGTTGTCTTCAATTGGGTGTAGACCCATCTTTGTGTCGACAACTTCTTTGGTACATGGGTGGGGACCCATTCTTATCTTCCTTAGAACTCTTCGCCTGGATAAGGTCCTTCTGGTAGATGAGCAACTTCCTTTCTGGGGCAATAAGGATATTTGTGGTCCTCTTTAGCCTGTCTTCTAGCCTCCTCGCAGAATGCCTTTTTGGCGCCTTCATTGAATGCCTGCTCAAAGTTCATTATTTTCGTCCTATCCTCACTGCTGATTAACATGGGGAATTTTCTTGTTAGGATAATTTTTGGGGTTTTGTAATTTATTTTTACCCCACTTTCCTAGTTAATTTTTTTGATCACAAAATGGATCTGACTGAGTATCATTGCTCTTTCCTTATGCAGATGTTCTACATGTTCTTTTCTTAGGTTTAGGGCTAAAAGCCTTGGCTCTTCTCATTCATTTGATGCTAAACCTATCTTGACAAAGTGGTATGGGGTTTTATCCCCTTCTTCTTCATTTCCCTAGTCAGTTATTGAGCTGTGAAATTGGAGAAAGATGGGTCTATTCTCTGCCTTGATTTTCTTTATAAAGTTCTTTATTGCTCTCTTAAAATTATCTGGGAAGAATTTTAATTCTAAGAGATTGCTTGAAGGATAACAACAATCAATTAAACCGCACATAAATAATTGGTATACCATTTTTGGAAGATTGACATAGATGGAGTTTGGGTTGGGTTGGGTTTTTTGTGGGCTAATCTGTCAGAGCCCACACCCAAACCCGCACTCGCTGTTGGAGATGCTCTAATAATCGGGCCTATATAGAAGACCCAATCTGAAACCCGGCCACGCGTATTTCATGACTCAAAAAGATTTACAATTACATTTTTTTCTCTCTCATTACACACACAGAGAGAGAGAGAGAGAGAGATAGATAGTCTCAATGAGGGATGAGGTGATAAGCTCGGGGGGAGCTTTCGACCCATTGTTGCTCGCAAGGTCTTC
Source organism: Kingdonia uniflora (assembly GCA_014058105.1). Taxonomy (NCBI): domain Eukaryota; kingdom Viridiplantae; phylum Streptophyta; class Magnoliopsida; order Ranunculales; family Circaeasteraceae; genus Kingdonia; species Kingdonia uniflora. The sequence continues at coordinate 301,208 of JACGCM010000724.1, forward strand.
TTCATCTCCTTCAACTCCTGCAGCAAGGTATCTCTCTCTCTTTAACCCTAGATTTGGTTTGCAGTTGTGTTAATCATTCTCAATGATCCCAACGAATTTCATAGAAATTTCTTTGTTTTAGCTCAATTTGATTTGAAAAATGGAAGAATTTTAGTGGGTTTTTGTTGTAATTGTAGAATTAGGGTTGAATTGAGAGAGGAATAACTTAGTTGACTATTAATGTGTTGGAATGATAGAAGGGGTGATTTAGATTTGGTCAATTTTAGTTGAAAAATTTGTAAGTAACTCCAGAGAGCTAGATAGGTCACGGGTGGAAGCCGATTTGTCGATGTAGGCACAGTCGGGCTATGCATGTACAGTGAAAATGTTTGTGTTTGGAAAGATTTCCGGTGATTTAAACAAGTGGGTCGTGTTAGATTCATGCGTGAGAAGTAAGCTTACTTAGTCCAATGGTCGACAATTGTCAAAATCACCGTAAATATATTCCTGACTTAAACATTACCGGTGTACCAGCCGGATCTAAGAAAGAAAAGTGTGAAATGTTGTGGTTGTTGAGTTGAGTTGAGTTGAGTTGCATTGCGTTGCGTTGCATTGCATGAATACTTTTCCAGTTTCTAAGCTACTTTATGTTTTGTCAGTTCTGCAGGGGCATCCTCACCTGCAGCGCCAACAAATGTTGTGGGCGGCGGTACAGATTTCTTGGGTCATGGACAAGGTTCCAAAGCAGGTTCTCAGAGAACTTCAGTAAGTACAAGTGCTGGGGGTTCTGCTTTTGGGTCATCTCAGCTTTCATGTAGACCTTGGGAGAGGGAGGACTTACTTAGGCGTCTCGCTACATTTAATCCTTCAAACTGGTTTGGAAAACCAAAGGTTTGCCTAAGCTGTTTATATACATTAATTGTATCGTATGAAATGATCACGTGTACTTTCTTATGAACTAAGTATTTGCATATTTAGTCACAACATTCCCTCACATTATGCTATTTATTTTGTGAGTAGTGGGGGATTAATGTACACCTGACCACATGTGCGGGTCTTTCTACCCACTGGCTCTTAATACTATGATCAAGCTGTTGTTTTTGGATTAGAGTGTTTACTTTTTTATTGGTCCACATCATCCCCATCAAAAAAGAAAAGATTGTTTCTGTATTTTCAGCTGAAAAATGAAGATTAGAGCTGTATCATATTATTTCAAGCATTCTTAAAAACATTCAACCACCTCCAAAACCCAACAACTTTGGTTTTCCATCAATAAATTGATAAATTTGAGAACACTAAGCCATAAAACCAATGAGAATGTTAATTTGAATTAGAATATTTACGTACACATCACAATAAATGGATTCTTGATGGGATTTTGATTCTAATGAGTAAGATTGGTTCAACGAGGAAGTAAGGTAACCCGTGGGTTCTTCATGTAAGATAGATTTCTGACATCTAGAATTTTTACTCTGTTGCCTTGAAAGGATAGGGTTTGCTGAGAAGTGGCAAAGTTGGACTCAAGTGTGTACTACTGCAATTCATTTTTCAGATTTGATTGTGGGGATCAAGAATTTTTTTCCCCAAAGTTTGACGGGCATTAAGCAAGGGATCTTCTACTGGGGAGGCACTCAACACACCTTGTTTTATAGCGAGGGACCTTAACATCATTTAGAGGTTTAAGGAAGAGGCGCCGGTCACTCTTCTCCAGTTTGTGGGTGATACCATTTTCTTTCTCAGGCATGATCAGGGCGAGGCAAGACATCGTAGGTATCCGATGACAAGTTTTTATTGGCATTAGTTGTTAGAGAAAATTTGGCCAAGAGTAAGATTATGGTGGTTGGTGAAGGGACTAAAATGGATACTATCGGCCTGTAACAAGTAAATGAGGATGCAACATTTGGTCCCTACCGTCTTGTTATTTTAAGATGCCCCCTTGGAAGTTATTTCGATATCTACCTCCATGGCTATTGCAACTACATTAGGATACAGCATTTGGTCCCTATTGACTTGTTGTTTTCAGATGCCCTTTGGAACACCATCTTATATCATTGAGATTAGGAACCCTGTTACGTTGAGTTTTGACAAGAAGTTGGCTTTCATGGAAAAGTAGATGCTATCTGTAGGAATATGTTTCACCTTGGTCATGGTCACTCTGTTTAATTTGCCTATACATTATATGTCCTTATTTATCTTGACTGCTTCTTTGGGTTGTAAACTTGAGAGGATTGTCAGGATCTTCTTGTAGATGGGGGCTGGTGGATCTGGGAGCTGCATCTCCTTAAGTGGAGGTGGTTTGTATACCAAAGAAAGATTAGGCTTAAAACTTATCCTTGGAAACAAATGTTGAGTTGATAGGAGTTGAGGTAATTTAAGCAAAATAAGGTGTGGCTGAGCCATCATGGTTGCCATAAAGTATGTATGGAGCTTTATTTTATGAACACTTGCAAAGATTTAGTAAGGGTGTCTTATGTGACACTGCACGGAACTTGAGAAGCATCTTTCTGTCCTAGGCATAAGGATAACTATCTCTCTTTTTGACGTCTATTTGGGGTGGGGGGGGGGGGGGGATTTTTTTTTTTTTGCTCTTTTATTTTAATATGAGAGAATATTTGACTCTCTAGCATAGCTTTCGGTTTCCATAATTTGAGGGAAATATTTTATTTCATATCTAGGACTGAGATTGTATGAAACTAAATTCTTATAGAGCTTTGTATTTTTAGGACACTTTTGTAGAGTTTGCTTCAGTTTGATGGATTCAACATTGGGCACCCCTGGTTGTGATTGTTATAGTTTGATTTAAGTTCAATACATAAAGTTCTCCTCCCATTGAATCTCCATTAGTTAATGTTGAGAAAAATCTAAGAAGACCAAAAAAGCAATCACTAGTTATCTCTCTACTTCCACGGAACGTTTTCATTAGATTTCAGTATCAGAACTCGCTTGATAACTGCTTTCAACCGCTGAAAGCATTCTCGGACTTCAAGTCAATGTTAAGCTTCCGAGGATAGTTTTTCAGATGCAGGAAAGATTAAAGCATTGAAGCTCTTCACGCGCGCATCATAAAAGTGGATGAGGGCACCAAAAAAATCCTTGTCATTCCCTTCAAGGTTGCATTCTACTGCAGACACTCATACTCTTGCAGGGACTACAAGCAAGCATGTATTTCACAACATAAGGTCATAAATATGTTGCCTGCAACATTAGACCCTCTAACATCAGTCAAAGTTAAACCCCCTCGTATCATCTGATTCGTTTTTTTTTTTGAATTTCCACAGCCCGTCAAATGAGAGGTTGCCTATTTCTTATGCTACTATTGGCACATAATTTTTTTTTTTTTTGGCTAATTAGGAATATTTTGGAACAAGTTCTTACCAACGTTCCACTCTAGCATCATGTTCGTCACCGCCATTGCCAAATGGCTCGAAATTCATTAAGTGGATGGGTGTATCGCTTACAGCTTGCAGAATTCCCGCGGCACTAGTTTCTTACAACCATCTTGGTAATTCGTTCTCAAGCTCCGAAATACGTAAATGCCATGAACCGGCACATCCAACAACGAACGGCGTCCCTAATCTGAAAGATAACTAATTTGGGCAAAAATTTCACATCTTTTTTATGGGATGATGCCCTTGTTCTTAAAACAAATCAACAGCAGAGTCAACAAATTGGGTTTCAGTCTTTTCGCCAGACAACGTCCAAGATTTCCATGTCAATTTAGTCAAGCGTTCTAGGCTGTCTCGGCACTAAATGCTACCTCCGGACTCCGTGGATATTATTTTCACTTTGCCTCTGCTTTTCTCCAGGCTACTGCACTCCAGCTACATAGGCTGATAGGCACAACATTCAATTACAATGATCCATATTGTTCATAGCTTTTCATTAGTTAGGTCCGAAGACTTCAGTATTGTATCATCCCATCCCCCCCCCCCCAAAAAAAAAAAAAAAACAAAAACAAAAACAAACCATCTGTCTATTTTTGGCATCGATTTTTATTTATTTATTTATTTGGGAGAATATGTGATAATGTGATATTCTAGGATCGCTTTTGGTTTCCTTTTTTTTTTTGAAGGTGGGAATATTACTATTCCAAATCTATGAGGATTCTTAGGAAACTAAATCTTATAAATGTTCTTGTTTTTCGGATTTATTTGTAAGTTACGCATTACTAAATAAGCCACAGACTGGTTCAAAGTTGACAAAAGTGAAGTTCTATAGATGGCGTTGTTCTCCTCCCATTGAATCTCCATTACTTAGCGTTGAGAAAATTTTAAGAAGAACAAGAAACCACTGCTGTCGATCTCATTCTAGTTCCGTCGAAAGTTTACATGAGTTTCAAGCTCAATATTACATATGGATAAAACTATTATAGAGGTATATCCATCGATCAATGAGGAATGACCTTAAACCAGGCAGGGTTGCGAAATTTCATGCAAGGGAAGGTGGTGGTGGTGGGTGGGGGGAGGGTGCTAGTAAAGTAGATTTTACACCTTTCACAATAACATTTGAACAAGAAGTTAGAACCAATTTGAACTCTAATGCACAAGATCACTTGATGAGAGGGTGGTTACATGCAGATGTGTACAGCTTACAGGAGAAACATTGGAAATTTTAGAAAGGAAACGCCCAACAGTTCGAGGATACTATGAAGGCAATTAACTCTTTCCTCAAGAATTTGAGAAGGGTGATTTTCGAGGATATTGTTAGATGGTTGCAACTTGTTTTGACAGATCCAACTTCAATATTTATTCCCTCTTGCATGAGGCTTGTTTATCTGTTTTTGTCTTTGGCTTGTATTGCATTCTGTCTCGGAAAACTTCTTTGTGATACCAATAAAATCTACCTTCTCAGAAAGGGAAGGAAAATTAACACCTCACAAGATAAAGCAGCAGTTCTATATTGTTAATACATGGCAACTCGCTAAAAGAGGCTGCCACCTGTAATAACTATTAAGTATTCTTAAACTTAGACATAGACCTGACAGAGAATTACGCAATTACCTCTTAAGATAATGCCATCTTTGAACAGAATAGCACGATCTCTCACTTATGAAGTGAGCAACACAATTCAATTTTGCCTTTTATCATTTTTTCGTACACCTATAAAAAGAAGTTGAAAACAGTTGGGTTTTCAATAGTTACTGGGTTAGGCCAGTACCAACATATATACAGACCTAAGATCTAGATTATTTTGATCAACTGAGAATATTCATGAATAATTTGATACCGCCAAAACCCTCTTCTAAACATCTTTGCTAAACATGCATCAAGAAAATAGATGAAAGATGATCTCTCTTCCTTTGGACCTACATTTCCTGACACAAGAAAGCCAGTACATGCTCTCAAGTGCATAAAGGAATACCATGTATGAAAATGCGAACACAAGCAAACACTTCAAATTCATTAAGATGCCATCCCAACAGAAAATAAACTCTATAGAAATCGTATGAAACAAGTTTGTTTTTGCTATTATAATGATAGGAATGAGACTTATTATGTCTATAATGACCTTATGGAAGTTCTCTTCATAACTGCAAACTTCAAGTAAAGCTGTTAATTTTATAGGATTACTTGGCGGTTGTGTGATGTGATCACACTGCAGTATGTTAACCCACAGACCCACTTACTCACCAAGTCAGCAAATTTATGTTTCTTATGTTTGTTTATTTACATGCATTCATGCGTACAGAAGCTCTATGATTAGTTGCAAACTTATACTACACACTTGCATCATCTTTGTTTCTTTTGAAATGGATGCTTGCAGATTGCTAGCTCATTGGCTTGTGCCCGAAGAGGTTGGGTAAATGTTGGTGTTGATAAGATTGTTTGCGAGTCTTGCGGCGCAAACCTGAGTTTTATATTACCATCCTGGAATCCTACTGAAGGTAAACTTTTCGAATATTCAACTGTGCTTGTCCAGCCATTTAACTATTGAGTATCTTGTAAGAGGCTCAATAAAGCACTAATTCTAATTGTACATTACTTGTCACATTTTCAATTCATCAGTTTAGGCTTTTGAGTAATTCCTAACATCTGTTGGTTTCGAGTTATCTCTATTATTTTTTGAACTGTACGTTTTTGGTTAATCTTGTGGGAAACAATTCAGCAGAAGCAATGAATTAATGACTCAACAATATCAAAATCGAATGGACTTAAGCAAACTCTTTTTTATTTGATTTCTCAAACATAATCTACTAACTATCGAGCGGCATGAAGTGATATAACAAAGCTTTCCTAGTTCTCTTGGATTTTCATTAAGGAATCCTACTAATATAAAACTTCCTAAATAATATAGACTCCTATATTTACTTAGAAATAAAATAACGTCATTATTCTAAAACATTCCTATAATTCAGGAAACTAGATAGTGCAAATTTAATATAATAAACATGAAATAAAGATAGTTTTTGGAGAGGGTGGCTCGAGATTCGTATACGCTTGATGTTCACATCAATATACCACGTCTTTTAAAAATTTGTCCATGAACTTCAATGGTTTGTAACGCCTGTTGATATTTCTGATATTGTGACCAAATTCTTCAAAGTTTGGGCCCTCCCATGGGGCTTTCCAGCAACAATAAACAAGCGCAATAATCTTGGGTTGTTTGTAAATAAACACATAAAATAATCATCTACTATTGCTTAAAACAGAGAATAAAACATCATGCTTGTAATGTTGAGCCAAATATTCATCACAAATAGGATCATATTTGACCAACTATACCCTATTTCGACCTTAGCAACCTTTTTGATTGCAACTTCACGAGGCTTAGGTTGAGAAAGGTTCTACAATTCCTCTTTTATAGGTTTTTATATCCTTGTGTAGACAAGTAGCCCACAGAGTGTAACCAAGCAAGGCAAGGCCACACATTATTTAAGTGAATGAGACGTTTGGAGAAGGGACTCATTAATGAAGGGTGACGAGGATCGGATTCTATAATTTTCTTTTAATCATGAGAAGAGGGATTGATGGATGGTGACTTCTTCGTATTGTCAACCTAGACCTTGCTTTCGACAACGACCCATTGGGTAACTTGTTGCAACGTTTGCGCAATATAAGGCAAAATTTTGTCGATTCGATTAAACCTGGTGACGGTGATTTCAGCGGGTGGTCTTCCTCTATCTTTCTTTCTAATTCGCCGTTATTGTTGAAAAATGCGTAGGCTCAAATTTTACTGGCTCTAACACCAAAAACCAAAATTGTTATAAATAATTCGGTGGAAGTTTCGAAGTAATGACTTAATGTAAAACTCGAATTTACTCGAGAAAATTGAATTTTATTAAAATTTCAATCATAAACTACTGAAAATGGAGGACCATAGCATTTATTTATAGAGATATAATCTTTCTAAAACTTAACTTAAATTAAGCAAATGTAATATGATAAGAACAAAAATATAGATAAGTTTAAAAGAGGATGCCTCAAGATTCATTTATGATTGGTGTTCACAAATCTCTACCTAGTATTTTAGCCTTTAAGGGTTTGCTTTTAGTCGTCAAATTGGATAGATGGTTCCTAAGGATTTTAGCTAGCTAGGGCTTTTGTTCAAAAATTTACATTGTTTTCATCTTCCATTTAGTATCTTATCTTGTTGAGAAGTTCAATTTCGATCCCTTTTTTCAGGTAAATGAGTTATATATATATAACTCATGTGTGGCTAATTTTTCATCTTCCATTGGTATCAGAGCCATGTGTGGCTAATTTTTTAATTCGCGTATGTATGATAAATATCATATGCGAACTAGGTATGCTTTACTGTTTATCTTCTTTCTTGGTTGAGAAGATGTTTTCTCAGTCTAGTCTGGTGAGAGATGTCAGTGTGTTTATTGTTTTTATTCTTTCTCTGGTTGACGATCTTTTCTCAGTCTAGTATGGTGAATAAATTAGGTATGGTACGCTACCCAAGTCGCGTATGGCGTTGTTGTCTTGGAAGTGGACATTTAGCCGATAAATCCTTGACAGATGTGTACCTGATTCTTTCACTAATATTACACTGTTTAAACACCTTCGTCAGGGAAAAAAGGCCAGCAGTATGCAGTAACCATACTGACACTTTTTACTAAGATTAAACTGTTTAAACATATTTGTCAGGGAACAAATATATATATATATATATATATATATATATATATATATGATCCGTGGACACCCCTTTTGGAACACCCCTCTAGAAACCCCATTTTTTGGAATACCTAAAGATGTTCTAAGAAGTTTTATCCCTATGGATGTGATCTCCTTATCATTTAGATCATATCTTTAAATTATTAGGACATTCCAACATTCCTACATCATAAAACATAACATCAAAATTTGGATAAAATCGACAGCTAAAAATAGGAACAATACAATTTAAATATCTTTATAATGGTGATAAAAATGTTAGAATGACTTGATTTTTTGTAAGGATGTTTTACATGATAAGAAGATTACATCCATACGGCTAAAACTTCTTAAAACATCTTTATGCGTTACAAAAAATAGGGGTGTCAAGAGGGTGTCCTAGAAGGGGGTGTTCACGAATCCGCTATATATATATATATTCTTCTAAGTATATCCTAGCGAAAATCCGGCCCCACACCACTCCCAAACCGAGAGATTCGTCTTTTTCCTCCAAACATTAGGAACAAACTCCGACAATTCCTATAGTGCTTCCATGTCCACCAAATGCCCGAACATCTATCAAATCATAAACTTCTCATCTTTGTTCCACTTTGAGTCATCCTCTCTCACAAGATTCGAATATGTTTGATGTCCACATCAAATCTCTACCTAGTTTTTTTTTTGCCTTTAAGGGTTTACCTTTATTCGTCAAATTGGATAGATGGTTCCTAGATATTTAGACAGTTATGGTATTCGTTCAAAATTTTACGTTGTCTATCTTTGATTCAGTCTCTTATCTAATAAGAATGTATAAATTCGATCCTCTTTTTTATGTAAATAAACTATCGACTTGTCTGTATAACCACCTATTCCCAAAATGGCATGTCGCATTTGTATATCTTCTAAGCAAATCCCTATTAAAAGTTTGGCCCACACCACTCCTGAAAAAAATAAGTACATTCGAGGGATAGTCCTTTTTCTCCAAATGTTAGGAACAAACTTCGACAGTTCCTCTATTGTTTCTATTTCCACCAAATGCTCGCACATCGATCAAATCATAAACTTCGCATCTTCGTTCTACCTTGACTCATCCTCTATCTCTCTAATTATAAATAATGTGACCTTAATCAGTATTCCAGGGCTCTATCTCGGGGCTCTGAACATCACTTTCAAGGGAATACCTATGTAACTGAAAGTTTCAATTAACATTCTTCCTGTTGTAGGGCTCTATCTCGGGGCTCTGAACATCACTTTCAAGGGAATACCTACGTAAGTGAAAGTTTCAATTAACATCCTGTTGTAGAGCTTCAACATTTTTTCTGCGATGTTTAAGATCACAATTATTGTAGAGAAATAGGTGCACTTCTACTAACGATTTTTAATCAGAATATGCCCAGCATTTGTTTTAATGTCTTTTCTTAAGAAGCCCTTGTGTTAAAGATTATTCCTAGGCATAACCGTTATTGCACTATCCCTTTAAAAATTTCATCACAACTACTAGAGACTAAGAACTTTTCAACTAGGCATACTTCCATTCTTAGTTCTCAGATACTTCTCAAGAGAGCAGCACTAAAGTAGAACCCTACCTATGTGGCAAGGAGATCCCAATGGTCAATCACTATTTATGGTACTGAGGTATTCAGGTTCTACTGCTATATATAGTTGCTTCTTTGCTACTCTTTAAGATATCCCAAAGAGGATGTTGGCAGAAATGTACCTGTACTTGTAAGGTCCAGGTCCGGTCTGGGTCTGTTTATATAACTGATCAAGTACTCAATTTATGTCACCCTTCGTTTCTTTGGAGGAGTCCAGGTTTTAGATTTGTGCAAATCTAGGAATTCAAAGTTATTATAATTTACTATTTTACTCCTATCATCAAGTTTAAAGTCGATGGCTTAACGGGGACTCTTAAATGACCTTTCTTTATGATTTTTGGTTGGCAGACAGCAGTCTAAGCTGCTTTTTAAGAACAAAAGGATTTCATCAATTATTAGATAGAAATGCGCATATCCAAGTACAAGGTCTAGACATCGTAGAATAAATTTATTCTTGCTGTTCTCAGTTTGTTTCAACTCTTCATAACTGATATACATCACCTATACGGTTTTTCCCTTTTGCAGTCATATGGGCCATTTCGCTTGAATGAAATGCTAGGAAATTTGTAGGAAGGGGAAAATCGTGAGAGGATGTCATGATCATGATTAAGCGTCTGTTTTGGTGTAGTAAAGCGACCTATGGATATGGTGGGAAAGAAAATTATTACATGAGGTTCTTGAGTCTGGGTATTTTCTTTGATGTTGTAGGGAGTAGCTGCTCTCATTTTTTTCACGGTCTTGAAGTTTCATTGCCCTTCTTTTTATTGTAATCCCCCATCCTTTTTAGCAATAAATTTTAAATTTATCTGAAAAAAATCCTCTTCACCTATGATAAGAAAAGAAGGGGATATAGGTAATTTGGATAACAAATGGTACGTAGCCTATTCGATCTCCACATTTTGGCTTTTGTTGATGTAATCGTTGCATAAGAAAAAAAAGGTGTGAGATATTTTACTCATGCAATGAGGGCATGCATCGTTTCAATGTCTTTAAAAGACAAGGTTTGATGATTTATTTAGATCCAATCATAGTCCGGTATATGGAGCTCTTGTTGGAGTGTTTGACCATGCTTAGGAGTTTCCTTTGGATCTGTGTTTGTGGATAATATGTTATTTACCGTAAGTACCACACCTGAGTTATGAGTATGACGTATATTTTAATTCTTTCTCAGATGTCAATCTCCATTATCGCCAACATTGCGTTATTTTAAATCACGCGATTCCTATGGTATGAAAGCACTATATACCTTAATTTGCGGTCTACTTGTGTGTGCTAACAAAGACTATAAATAATTGAGTTTAATGTGATGCTTTTGAGCTCAAATTTAAGGTTCTTATATGTCTAACCTGTAGTCCTCTGATAATTCCATGATGTACCCATACGTAGCTTCATAGTTGCAATAAATCCACTTACATCTTGCCACCTGGTAGCATACTAAAATAATGTACTTACTACTTTAATCATTGCCAATATTGATCAGTTCTCGTTTGTTTGTCTATTGAAGTTGATAGTACCAGTGAAGCGTTTGCTAAACAGCTCGATGATATGCACAAAGTGTCTTGTCCTTGGAGAGGAAAGAGCTGTGCAGAAAGCTTAGTTCTATTTCCTCCGACTCCCCTATCAGCCTTATTAGGGGGTTTTAAAGATCGTTGTGATGGCTTATTGCAATTTCTATCTCTTCCGGTTATAGCTGCATCTGCAGTTCAGCAGATGCGAACTTCTAGATGCCCACAAATTGACCGCCTTCTAGCTCAGTCACAAGTTGCCATTGCTGGAGAATCCGGTTTTAAGGCAGAAAGCATTACTGGAGTAGAGTCCACCCAAGACGATGCCTTTTGTAGTTACTCTCATGTAAGATTTGAAATTCTTTAATATGCGGTGACATCTGAATGCATACTACTTTCCTGTAGCCTCTTTTTGGCCTTTTAGTTGTACGTTTTCATATGATACTTACCTTTGGCAGGCCCAAAAACTGATAAGTCTGTGTGGGTGGGAACCAAGATGGCTTCCAAACATTCAAGATTGCGAGGAACACTCAGCCGAATCAGCTAGAGACGGATGCTCTTTTGGTCCTACAAAGGACCGTGTCCGGCCTTCACAGAGTTCTGCACACAACAAAATTGTATTTCCTGCTCCTGTTAAAAAAGACGCTGGGAAGAAAAAAATATCGGTTCCGGAGTTGAGATGTGAATCTAGGTCTCCTATGTTAGATTGCAGCTTATGCGGGGCAACTGTGAGAATCTGGGACTTTGTTACTGTTCCTCGTCCTGCTCGGTTTGCTTCCAACTTGGATACAACTGTGACAAGCAAAAAAATGACATTGATACGTGGAGTAAGTGCAGCGAGTGGAATTAGTGGATGGGCTGCTGCAGATTGTACTGAAAAAGATCAGACTGAATGCCGTGATGAAGCAGCGACACATGAGGTGCCATCCAACATAGGCGTTGATTTAAATCTTACAATGGCTGCTGGGGTACTCCAACAATTGTCTTTTCAGCTTCCGAGGCTTGAACAGTTTCAGGATGCAACAGCTATTGGAAGGGATCTAAGAATTGGGCAACCTTCAGGAAGTGTTGGTGATCGTGCTGCTTCATATGAATCACGAGGCCCAAGCACCACCCATAAGCGCAGGAGCATGGAGGGAGTTGGGAGCACAGTTGACAGGCCGCTGCACTTAAGGATGCACCAGGCTGATAGCATTGAAGGAAGTGTTATTGATCGTGATGGGGAAGAGGTAAATGATGGTAGTCAATACTCGGCTGGCCCTTCCAAGCGGGCCCGAGACTCGGACATCTTTTCATCATATAGGAGAGATTCGTCTGGTGCTGGTCCAAGCCATTCACTGGGTTTTGGAGTTGATACAGATGTTAACAGAAGCGATTCATACATCCGACAAGGAAATAGTGACCAATTCAATAGAGATCATGCACGAGCGTCTTCTGTGATTGCAATGGATACTGTAGGTGGTCACAGTTCAGACGAAGATTCCATGGAAAGTGTAGAAAATTATCCTGCAGATTTTGTTGATTTTCAATTTTCCTCTCCAGTTGATAGAAATGTTGACAGTAACAACAATGCGTCAGAACTGAACTATAGCAATCAAGCACAGCAGAGCAGATTTTTCTTTTTCCAACCTGGCGCTGGAGGAACAGCTGGTGCTGGTGGGAGCAGTACAAATGATGGTGAGGAAATATTGAATGGAGAATCTGGCATAGTTGCTGCTCCTGCTATGGACAGGGGTGGAATCAGTTTCGGAAATAGCGGAGGAGGAAGCATTGAGATGGGTGTTCCAAGTCACGAGGCTGAAATTCATGGGAATGATGCTTCTTTCCAAGATAGAGCAGCAGATAGCGTTGTTGGGGGCGATATTGAACCAATTGCCGAAGTTACAGAAAATCAAGGGCAAACTGGTGAATCTACTCCCTGCCCTGCTGAGCTGCTAATAATGGAAGACGAAACAGACCGTCAAGGAGATAGTCTGGAGGATGTGATGTCTATTCGGTCTAATATCAGAAGGGAAGATAGTGGCTCGAAAGTTGATGATTCAGCCAAAGAAGTTTACGACTCGGTTGAAAGTGGTGGTGAGAAGATAAGTCATAGCCACACTCACCAGGACAACACTGCCCATCCTTCTCTTTCTTGTAATGCAATGGTATATTCTGGTTGTGAAGCTTCCAAAGAGGAGGTCACTCAGGCTGTCAAGGCCTCCTCTGTTAACAATCAATGGGAATCCGATTATGTGCCTGCAGGTAACTACTATTTGAATTTTCTTCTATAAGGCTCTTCTTAATCAAGAAATTTATTCATTACAACCCCACATTCTCTTCGGGCCCTGCTGTGTATCCTGCAAATATATTTCCAATGCAATTTTTTTTGCAAGAATGTTGTTGCGTTTACACATACACTTGGGCCTTGCTTGGTTTGCTACATTTGGTGCAAACCTACCCGCTTGTTGTTTGGCGCTTGCGAGTGAATAGTTCATCAAATGCACAACGTGCATTGCACCCTCGTGCATGGGATGCATATCCACATAATGAAACTCATGCGCTCGCTTGCATCTCTAACTCCTGTACAAGCTTGCATTTATCTATCTCGACTCCGTAAATCAAAATATCAATGCAATTAAATGGCCTGGAGGAACAAACCGGTGCAAAATGCATGGGGTTGCAGTCACCGAGTAAGGCCTTGGTGCGGGAGCAAAACATTATATGTAGTTCTTATATATGGCTCAAAATTACGAATTATTTTCATTGCAAATTGATTGCGATTCATTACCTAAAACTTCAAGTCTTCAACCCACACAGACCACGCCATATATGATCCAATCTTCTCATAAAATCCATCTCGATCCAAATTAAGTTCAGATATTTAGTGTGGTATGTTGACCCGAACTGATAAATTATAAAAACTAAGTGTGGAAGCAATGATTTTACTTAATTAAATCTAGGGTTTCTAGAGTTTTTCCCTCAAACTCACAAAACTAAAATAAAAGAACTAACTACCCATATGAGGTTCACCTCCTATTTATTAACCAAAAAGGAGTGCTAAAAAAAAACTAAAAATACGGGGATCGTGGGCGCACGACCCTAGTCCGCGGTTTATCAACTCTCCCCCTCTAAGAAGAATTAAACCACAAATAAGAAGAATTCGACCACGAATTTTGCAACTCGATATAATCCTCGCAAAAAACTGGATCCAAATTCGCAAAAGTCTATTTCAAAATTCAAAAGTTATCTTCTGTACCTTTATCATCAGCCCACTGTATAAGGAATTCTCTACGACCCTACTCATCAACCCATTGATTAAGAATCTCGTCAATATCCTCCCAAAAACGAATACCTGGGATAGGTTATAGGTGAAACTGGTAGTGGAGGTGATCCCTGTCCATGATAGTGAGTTACAAGTTTGACATTTTCCACTTTGCAACGCGACCTTGGAATGTTAATCTCATATGCATTCTCTCCGATCCTCTGAATGATAGTAAAATGTCCCGTCTTGCGTAGTAGTAGTTTAGAAGCTACACCCGTATGACTCCCCTTCTCAATATATAACATAACGAGATCCCTAGCGAAAAGTTGACCTCCTGCCTATGCCTATCTACTCTCTCTTTGACACCCGCATAAACGTCCTCTAGATGTTGTCGTACCTATGTATGGACTATGGAGTGCGCGGATGGCGTCGGCAAACTCTGTTGCATTATTGAAAACTGGTACAAGCTGAGGAATAGGTGCCAAATCTAACACTGTATCGGGATTGTAACCAGTCACGATCTGAAAAGGAGATAGTCCTGACGAACTATTGACAAAACTATTAAAAGCAAACTCAGCCTGAGATAACGCAAAATTCTACTATGTCGGCCTATCACCTGTAATGTGCCTTAGTAAATCTCCCAAGTTGCGGTTGACGACCTCCGTTTGCCCATATGTATGAGGGTGAAAAGTCGTAGAAAAACGGTGTATGCAACAAAGTAATATCCATAAAGTGCCCCAAAAATGTCTTGTGAAATGCCTCCGTCGAAGGTGATCGAATGTGGTACCCCATGCATACGTATTATGTCACGCCCCAAAATCCAATAATCGGTAAGCTTGACCAAGTACTAAATTAGAAGCTGTGTAGGTCGGGGAATCCACAGATTCGCCCCACGAACAACCGAGCCATAGACAAGTTTAGGCTCAGTCATTCACTTAAGTAATTATCATCAGAGTAAAGAAAGAATAATAAAGCGGAAGCAAAAAATATATATACATATCAGACTGAAATCAGAATACAATATCTCGAATAAAGTACAACGACATATGCTGAGATCACATACAAGAAACACTACAACGAGAATAGATCAACAACAACAACTGCTTCAAACACAGCTGAAGCTCTCAGCTAAACCAAGCTACTCAACCTCTGAAAGGGGGGAACAAAGCGAGAGTGAGCAAAACCACGGCTCACAAAATACCCAACAAAGCTAAATAACCTACTAATATAACAAGTGCAGAGGAGAGGGTGAGGTGAATGAGATAGAATAAGTTTAAAGTAAAAGAATAGTAAACTAAGTGATTATTATCAGATAAAGAGTTATAAGAACAGAAGAATAGAGACAGGAATTAAGAGAGAAGGAATAGTGATAAGGAATAATGATATGTGATGATGATATGATATGGCATGATGAACTGAGATAATCCCACAATTATCCCAAATGCTGAACGCTATGATATGCTCTACTATAGTCCTAATGTTGAATGATTTGATGTTTTAAAACGTGTTACAATCCTATTATAATATTGGTTGATCAACCTCTAACATGTTTATCTTAAAGAGATCTGTTAAGGGGATACAATGGGTGCGATTTTTGTCAAGCTCGACCAAGCTAGTGGATACTCACTTGATCAAAGTGTTTTGGGCTTTTCAACCCACGGAGCCAACGTCCGAACTGTATTTTCATTCCAAGGAATTTCAACCTCACCGAGGATAAGTCTAGCACCGGATTCATACTGTCTCATACCTTCCCACACTCCCGGATGGGTATTGAAGGTATGATAGTGTTCACAACCAGTTCTTCACCTACTATTTTAACCCGATACAGGACTCCTGCGATCCTATCGGAGGTCAACCGATGTAGAGCTGTGTTATGTATCCGATCTCGTTAAGTTAAAAAGAGTTTTACATGATTTAAAATATGCAACAAATCCCAAGGATCAAAATACAACAGCCGTAAACCCGACAACACACATAGGACGGCCACCTGCGTAAGAGTGTGGCAAACAATCCTAACCCAAACGTAAACAGTGACTCAGTCACACCATCTAAACTTAGATGAAACAACAACTTAACCGTCACAACGACTAACCAACATCAGTCTCTAGAAAACTGAAACCAACAACAAGCTGCGAGAAATACCATATTAACAGCTTCTAACTAAACCCAAAGTCAAATGCAAACTATATACCAAGTTACAGAATAACTAACTTATACCACTTATACAGAGAAATATAATAACAGACTATAACTAAATCACATGCACCTCTCTACAGATAGTACTACTCTAATCAACATCTATTAACTAGTAGAGGAATTTAGAAATGAAGGGGAACTCGCCTGATAATAATCCCGAGTCCTCACGAAACTAAAACCGGAACTCCAAAAACCCAGAATCAGCGATACGGCTAACAGAACACAGGACAAGCTACATCAGACAAACGCAACAACAATTTAACAAACAAATACAGGAAACCAATCAATAATCCAAACCCTAGAAATCAACCCAACCACAAGCCCTAAAAATCAAAACCAACAACACATGGAAAGAGAGGGGAAACACTCACCGAAGGAATTGGCGAGGAATCGACCCAACAACAACCACCAATCTCAAGGAAGAGCAAGGGTTAAGTGAGGGAGAGGGTTAAGTGGAGAGTGAGAGAAAACAGAGTGAGAGGAATGAAATGAAAATGTACGCTCAAAAGAAGAAAACAACCGCCAGGCTCGTTCGAACGAAAATGAGGTCGTTCGAACGAAAAGGATCTAAAGACAAAAATTCCAGGGAGGTTCCTCATTCGTTCGAACGAGAAAAGGGTCGTGCGAATAGACCCAGAAGTCGTTCGAACGACTTGGAGATCTTGGGCCAAGTTCCAGGAGATAAGTCGGCTCGTTCGAACGAAAATGAATCTCGTTCGAACGACTACTGGAAAATCCCAAAATCCTCCCAGAGCCACACGAACACCTAAACACAGAATAACCCACACACAGACATCACAACAACACCACAACAACACTAACCCAACCAAGGGTCCCCGAACACAAAACACAACCACCTCCTAATCACCACCGAAACACCGAAAATGCCGAAAAGGAATCTAACTCCAAAACCTGCCCAAAAGGAATAAAATGGATGCAGAATGGATAGAAGGAATGTGCGGAATATATGCGGATGCTTAATGGATAGGAATATGCAGAAAATGAATAATATACTAATAAATAAATAAATAAATAAAAAATACGGGTCACTACATACTATCTCTCGAAAGAACAGTTGAGCGACGTGTGCGATGTTCTCTGTTTTGCTACAAGGAATAAAATGTGTCATCTTAGAATCTTAGAGAACGTGTCTACCTCCACAAACAGGGAATTGAAACCTCTAACCTTCGATAATCCTGTCACGAAGTCCATCGATACATCTCTCCGAGGACAAGTCGGAATCGGTAATGGTGTGCATAGGCCTGCATTTTGTTCTTTCCCTTTTGCGGTTGCACAGGAATAACACTTCCGAATGAATGCATTGACATCGCATCGCATTGTGCTCCATAAATATTTATCTCGCATTAGGGCCATAGACTTGACCACTATGAAGTATCCCCCTAAACTCCCTGCATGAACCTTCGAAATGAGTCGCTCTCTTATGGAAGAAGACGGAATACACAGACGGTCCCCTTGAACAGATAACCATCCTGTATTAAGTAATCATCAAGTACTCCATACCTTTGTTTACAGGAGTCATAAATCAAACCGAAGTCATTCCCTGAATAACTCTTGTAACTCACCAAACCCAAAAATCGACGTTCGAAGGGTAACCAAGAGATGAGACGTACGATTGATCTTGTAGACAAAACCATTCTCTTTCCCTTTGATATGCAGAATATGGAACTGAAAACTTTGAAGATAACTGAACCACTTCTTGTCCCTGTCTGTAGACACCCTACTGTGCATATGCCAAAATGTGTCATGATCAGAATGAATGACGAACTCGCGGCGAACTCGTAGTTCCCGTACTATTGCTAACAACTCAATATCGTATGTGGAGTAACGTAACTGAGCACCTAACAACTTCTCGCTAAAATAAGCAAGGGGTCTCCCCGATTGATATAGAGTAACCACCTATACCCATTTTGCAAGCATTTATCGTAACCTTAAGCACATGACCTGAAATTTGGTAAAGCTAAAAAGCTAAAACTAGAGCTGTGGTAAGCTTGTGCTGGATCAACTGGAAGGTGGACTCAGCCTCTGTAGACCACTTGAAAGGCACGTTCCCCATAAGAGACGTGATTGGTGCCATAATGCTGATGAACTCATCAATAAAACGCCTATAGAATGTGGCCAAACCATGGAATATCTGTACCTGTGTTGTAGTCGTGGGTACTGGCCAGATCTTGATCGTCTGTATCTTCTCATCATCTACTCGAATCCCCTCACAAGAAATTACGTAACCCAAACAATTTACCGAATCAACCATAAAAGATCATTTCTTGAGTTGTAGAAACAACTTGTGTTGTCAGAGCGCGTGTAATACACTCTCAACATGTACCACATCCTCCTCTTTGGTGCGGCTATGAATTAGGATATCGTCAAAATACACGACTGCGAATCTCGCCGCAATGCAGTCACGTAAGACCTCTGTTATCAACACGCATGAAAGTAAATGGAGCGTTAGATATCCCAAAAGGCATTACCAACCACTCGTAGAGACCATCCTTGGTCTTAAAAGCTGTCTTCCACACTTCACCTGGTCGCATACGAATCTGATGGTACCCGCTCTTGAGATCTAATTTTGAAAATACTCGCGCCCCATGGAGGTCATCAATCATATCTTCCAATCTCGGAATCGGAAACTTGTACTTTACTGTAATCTTGTTGACATCTCTTCAATTAACACACATACGATGACTCCCATCCTTTTAGGGACTAGAAGTGCTGGAACCGCCACGGGTGACATATTCTCCTTCAACAAACCCTTCTCGCATAGCACAACGACCCGTCTCTGTAATTTCGCATGCTCAGCACGAGCCATACGGTAATGGGGTAAGTAAGGTAATGGTGTGCCTGAGACCAAATCGATAGTGTTGAATGTCTCGCAACGGGAGCAGCTCTTGCGGCTCTGGCTCGTGACAAACATTTACAAACTGCTTAAGTAATGGACGTAACTCCTCAGGAGCCGCGGTAGGTGGTGTCGTCATCGTACATACCAACGCATAGGCGACACCCTATGCCTTTGCCTCTGCTAGGAAATTGGTATGCTGAACCACATGAGCCCCAATTGACGGTAAACATGACCACTTCTGCTGCTGAATTTGCTGCTGAATTCCCTGCCAAGTGAAAACATACACATTGGGTCTCCCTATATGTACCGCATTTCTCTTCCACTGCCACGGTCACCTCAAGATAAGGTGACATACATCCATCTCAATCAATGTGCACAGAATAGTATCCTCATAGCTACCCATCTTGATTTTTACCCGTGTACGATATAAAGGTCGAGTCGTACTATCTCTTTGTAACCAATGGAGCGTAAAAGTGTTGGGGTGCGAAGTCAATCGAAGATGTAATTTTTCTGCCACGTCTTCCGATATAATTTTTTTTGTTAACCCGTTATCGACAATTGTCTCTAGCCCCTAACCCTCCGATTCGACCCTCGTTCGGAAAACACTGTGTTTCTTTCAGTACTCAACCACTTCAGAAGTTTTCCCGTTATCTTTATTAAACGACCCACAACTGACCCATAGAACGTCGATGATCGAATGGGTAGTACCCCTCTTACCCGTTGGTGAGGCAAGGGGTCTGCTGAAATTGGCTCACCGATGTTGCTACCCCTCCTATGTGTGGCGGTGACGTGGTGCTGACGACCCTTGAGTTCTCTCTCTCTCTCTTGCCGGTATGGGTGAGAAAGTTACGGCCTCTACGATGACCTCTCTCTCTCTTGTCGGTGGGGGTTTGTATGTTACGGCCTCCCCGATGGTCGGTGGTGCTGATTCGGCCTCCCCGATCCCCTCTCGCTCTCTCCGGGGTGGGGGTTTGTATGTTACAGCCTCCCCGATGGTGGGTGCACGACCCTAGTTCACGATCTATCAATAAAGATCTGATATCAACCTATCCAGCTCATTTTATTCTTGGACAAGTTGCAAATATGGAAAAAGGTTACGCGTGTCAGAAGGTTCTGACTTCCAACTTGTAGGAACTCTCATATCTGAATTTTATAAATTTTATTTTAATAGTAACAGAGTCCCCAATATGAAACATAAAAGGAGTCGATAATGGGGTGTGGGAAAAAGCCAAAAGTCAACAATAAATAATTAGAAAGAAAAAAAATGAAGTTCCTAGCTGCATGAATGTCATGCTTAATTTTTTTAATTTCCCCCCTAAATGTGGTTATATTGTTTACTCAGTGAAATACATTCTAAAAATTTATTTTTCAGGGGCACCCATTGGTGAAAGTAACTGTGAAGAAGCTGCGGAGTTCGATCCAATTAAGCATCACAACCTTTTCTGCCCATGGATGAATGGAAATGTCGCTGCTGCTGGCTGTGGCAGCAGTGGTGGTTCAAGTTCCGGTGCTGGAGCTATAGTTCTTTGTGGCTGGAATATGACATTAGATGCCTTAGATGCTTTCCAATCTCTGGAGCATATAGCAGTCCAAACGCTGCAGTCTGAGTCTGCGGCATCTTTGTATAAGGTATTTTTCCAGCTCTTTGATTCCCTCATATTTATTTAAAATTCATCATTTTCGAACTTGAGTTTGATTGCCCATTAAAAATTCTCATCGTGTTGTCGTATTTCTCCCAGGACGATGACCTAAATCCCAGCCAAAAAGCTATGGCTCGACACTCTTTAAGCAAAAGTCAGGGAAAATAATGAGACTTAATTTCAAGAACAGGGACATTCAATTCTATTTTGTCAGGAATGTATAAGGTTCGTCAGTACTCCATAAGGTATTCGTACAGGTAAACAATTTCTTTCAATAGAAATAAAAAAATGAAGCCTTCATTTTATTACTTCTAATAAAACTGCCCCTCTTAAAGAATAAATATGCTTTTTTTTACCTTACAGTTAGGCTGGTACTTCTAGAGTGATAGGGAAATATCTGATAGATAGTGTTGAAAGTGCTACAGAAGTTAGTTATAAACCTATAGTCAATCTTCAGATAGGTAAGTTGAGGAAGAGATGGATGGAATTATCAGGATTTTTTCAAATGAATCAAGAGGTTTCATTAATCAGATGACTGTTGACAAAGAGTCATGGTCCAAAATGTTACAAACTCTAATATATGGGATGCTGGCAAATAAAATGAACCTCCACAGCATATACTTCCGTTGTGGTAGGCACATCCCTGGCTAGCAAAAAATTGTCAGGACCCACTGGAGCAAGAGGGTGATATCTGCTTTGGACTGATATAAATCATCTATCTTTTGTTCCCTACCCGGGAAAACAGAACTTCTTTACAAGAGATAGGAGACATCTTTATCCACAGAGGAGGCTTGGTTGTTCAGCTCGTATATCTGAAGAAAAGACTTCTATAGTTAATTAATCTCATTGGATGTTACTGTTATAGTTTTTTGGTATCTTCATTGACAAAGACTTTTTATTTTTGTGAGTTGAAAGCTGCTTTTGGGAATTGATCCGGTAATTGATCCCAGGACCTCTTGGTTTTCATTTTCCAAGCACTAGCCCTACCAACTGAGAGCTATAGGCTCACAAAACTTCTATACAATCAAAATGGTCAAGCTGCACACAGCCCATGAGTTTATCCTCAAACTAAGGATGCGATAATTGCAAGTTTGAAGTTGTGGTATTGAATTATGAAATAATGTCCACTTAACTCCAAAATTTCTTGAGACTCAATATTACTTCACATTCTCTTGTAGCTAAGTCTGTTTGAGATTATTTTCTTTTCAGTATCTCTTTCCTTTTTATGTTCTCTATGTAATCTCTATTAAAGCTTTAATTAGATCAATGGAAAGCAGAACTGTAACAGTATATCCAAGTGACAGAAAGGTATTGATGGCCTTTGTTGGACTTTCTATGATTGAATACATCGTATATATACTGAATCTAATCCTCGAGAAATAATTCCTTTTTGTTTTCATGTACTTATTATATCTCCATTCTTTGTGTTTTTCAGTATTTGTAAAAGAAGATTGGCGGATTGAAGGAGCAGTTTCTGAAGCTCATCCAGTGATCGTCTTTGTGACCTTTGTCTCCACAGTTGAGAGGTTTCTGTTGATGTTTTAAATAACTTATTTTTTTCTTGACTATTAGTCTTATTATACTGGTAGTTTTGTTTTGATTGCTCTGCTCTTCTGTAATAGATTGTTGACATGTGTGCAATTTTTGGATAATTAATAAAACATATATTTGGTATGGCACCTATATATATGTATTTGATCATTACATATAAATTGTGTTTTTTATGTGCACTCTTATCATCTAAGTGTACATTACCATCATGATGCGCTACAATTTGTATACCAAATGTGGCCCATTTATTATTTAACTCTTTTATATGCATACTAATAATGCATATACAAAAACTACCCCAGTATTGCGTGTAAGCGGATAGCCTTTTGTCTCTCTTAGAGAAATTAAATGAGAGAATGCCATCCCAATCTTTTGTCCCCCTTTCTGTCTCCCAACCCAAGTCCCAATCTCATGTTTTTTTGTCAGGCTTTTGGATCCTCCATTTTTTCGCTATCTTTTATGTCCCTCTGTCTCGCCATCTCATGCTTGCTATCAGACTTGTGGATCCTGGCTTTTTTGCTCAAAACTAAACAGGCTGATCCTGGTTTATAATCTTTTACCATTTGCCAACTAATCCCTGAGTAGGTGAGAACCCCGCCAGGCGCCAACCCGCCAGGTAAGTCTGTATAAATCCTGGCTAGTAGACCTGTTAGTAAATTGATATAGTAATGGCTCTCTCTCTCTCTCTCTCTCTCTCATACACATTGGATTAGTTAAAACTAAAATCTAAACCTCAATTAATAATTGATCTTAATTGTTATATAACAAGGCTATAATCCAATGGGTTTATAAAGGGCATGGGGACCTATTTGGTTTTGTAAGATATTTTAGAAAATGACATTCATTATGCCATCTATTGCACTTACATAATCGAATGCTTGGAAACCGTTGGTGTAGGGGCCTACCCCTCGATCTTACCTAAATCGAGTTATCTCTAGTTCGAACTACCTCCATGTCAGATCCATGCATTCTCCACATGACTCCTCCAGTCAACATTGCCACCTACTCCACGAACTGATGAAAGACGTGGGTCGAGCTCAAACAGAAAAACCTGAACAAGTCAAAGCCACCTTTATCTCACTAACTCAACAGTTACTCAGTCAACCGCTATTAACCACATTGTTCGGAGAACGTGCTTCAGCACGATGAAGAACTGCGGAGAAGGCCTATATAAAGAAGAAGTTCCAGAAGAGACGAGGACCAGAAAATTACACGGGAAATCACCAATAAAACTATATTTTTTAGATTCTAAAAACTTCCAACTTCTTATTCACAAGATCAATCATTTCTAAGTCAAGAGATCACTTGTAATAAGATATTAGCTTCAAGTAATATAATGTCACTATTACAAAAATCCTCAGCTCGAGGTCGTGGTTTTTTACCTATTCATAGGTTTTCCACGCTAAACACCTGTGTCATTTCTTACTTTTTATTTAGATTTTTGTCACAGGTACATTGGTGTAAGAGCTAATTCCAAGCCACTTCGAGATTACGAAATTAGGCCATTACATTTGGCGGCGTCTGTGGGAAAGAAATCATTTTTACGATATCCTAAGACATTCATTCACTCTACTACAAATTTCAATCATGGTCCGGAATCCAGCTCGATCTTTCAGTTGAGCCGGAACAACTTACAGAGCTACGGGCAAATCTCAAAACCGAGACGGAGAAACACAATGAGCTCGAGCGCCAATTAACTCTCGATCGAGAGCTCCGTGAGAAGGAGCTCGACACCGAACGACAAGCTCGTTTGATAGCACTCAAACGACATGAAGATCAAATGACAACAATGCAGACTGCGTTGTAAGTTATGCCGAACACCCAGTAGGCTCCTCCAACATGAGATCGCGATCAGGTGCCAGAACCCTATCGGGTTTCTGCGCGGGAAAGATTGGGAATTTAAGGAGCCACCAACAAAGCTATCTCTAGAAATATTCGGAATGAACCTCAACCTTCCATTCATTTGGGAGGTGAAGTTCAATCTGAGATCAGTCGAGGTCATCGATGTTCCATACGTCAAGAGGAAGAACAACGACCTCAACTTCGAGTTCCAGCATGAGATCGTTTGAGTAAGGGTACCGGTACTCACAATCCGCAACCTCCTCGTCAAACCACTCAACCAGCCCGTCATTATGTCACACAAGAGCTTATGGACCAGCATATTAAGGAGTTAATCGAAGCACAAGTTCTGAGCACTACCGACGACCTTACCAAGTTGCAAGGAAGTCCAATTGCCATAGAACTATTCGATATGGAAATACTGACTTGAAGGGAAAATCGAGAAATCAGTCTACTTCATCAGCAAAACCCTCACTCCAGCGGAAACGAGGTACTCTAAAATTGATAAACTTCTTCTCACTCTTGTTTATACTACACAGAAACTCAAGCACTACTTCCAAGCTCATTCAGTCAAAGTCATGACGAACTACCCACTTCAGGAGGTTCTGTCCAAGAAAAAAAAAATAGTGCAATAGTGGTCAGTCAGTTTGGAAAAACATGATATCAAGTTCTAACAACGTCATTCCGAAAAGGGTAAGGCCGTTGCCAATTTTCTCGCGGATTTTCCAGTGGAAAATCCCGAGTGGGAGGAGCACGATCCTGATCTTGCCGATGAATTTACAGAAGATCTACCCCCCCCCGAAGCATTTGCCGAGCGAGCTGAATGGATTACAAGGAAAGGGTGGAGACTTTTTACAGATGGATCAGCAGGACCCGCATGGTCTGGAATTGGAATTGTATTGATTATCCCTTCCAACGACAAAATTGAGAAATCAATCCGCTTGGATTTTGAGGCCTCAAACAATGTCACCGAGTGCGAAGCTCTTATTCACGGACTCGACATCGCTCTTGAGCTCGGCGTCCCCGAACTCTCAGTTTACACAGATTCACTACTCATCGTTTACCATTACTCTGAGCAATACAAGAAGAATGGCAAGATGATTGAATACGCAACCCTCGTTGCAGATAGGATGAGCAAGTTCGCGCAAGTAACTTTCGATTATCTTTCGCGAGGAGAAAACAGACACACCGATTCCTTGGCATATCTAGCCGAGGTCTTGGGCCCAAAAGCTCGATATCTCCAAATCGAAGTGATTTCAACCCCCTGCATTGATTGCATTTTTGTGTGCACGATTAACACTGGGGGCGATAAAGGGGGAGACGACGATTGGCGAAAGTCTTTCTTAGTTTATCTCGGAATCAATAACAAATACGAAGGACCACTTCCAGCAGATCTGAAGGAGTGCCGACAGCTGAAAGACAACTCAAAGCGCTACACTAATCAAAATGGTACCTTATGCTGCCGTTCAGTCACGGGGCGTTACCTCAAGTGCCTCTTCAAGCAGAAAGTGGACAAGATGCTCTGCGATCTACATGAAGGGACTTATGGTTTTGATGTCCCAGGTCGATCATTGGCAAACAAAATCATTAGACAAGGAGTCTTCTGGCCTGGCATGCGCAAGCAAGCAAAAGAGTATTCACGCAAATGTGACGCATGCCAACGACATGAACAAATGATCCGCGCCCTTGCGCACAAATTCCATGCAAGCAAGGTGTTTTGGCCATTCAAAAGATGGGCACTCGATCTGGTCGGCGAATTCCTTAATTCTCTAGGTAACCGTCGCCACCTACTCGTAGCTACCGATTATTTTACAAAATGGGTAGAAGCAGTTCCTCTCTGTCGAACCAAAGAATAAGATTTCATCTCTTTTATCTGGGAACACATCATCACTCGGTTTGGGTGCCCCCACCTAATTCGTATCGATAATGAGCCCCAGTTGGTTGGAAAAAAGTCGTAGATTTCCTCAATCAACACAACATCATCCACTCACCATCTAATCCCTACTACCCTAAAGGTAATGGCCAAGCCGAAATCACCAACAAAACTATTGTGGATGGGCTCAAGAGAAGGTTACACACACAGAATAAAGAGAATTGGGTTCGTGAACTTCCTCATGTCTTATGGGCATATCGTACCACTCCACGCCAGTCGACAGGCTGCACTCCATTCCTCCTTGCCTATGGCAGCGAGGCCATCATTCCCTCCGAATACCATCATCTAGTAAAAGATCACGAGCTAACGGACGAGGAAAATGAGTTCGAATTGGCTTGTAACCTCAATTGGATCGATGAAACCAGGGAACGCGCCATTGCTAACCTTGGTCGATATCACCATATGCTGGCCAGTTCATACAACAAACGAGTCAGAAGTCGTACCTTCCAAATCGATGATCTCGTCCTCAGAGAAATACTTCAACATCGCAAAGAACCTCATGTTGGGAAACTAGCAGACAATTGGGAGGGTCCATTCCTTATCATATGTCTCTCAGGCCTGGGATCATATTATCTCATGATAGAAGAGGGAGTTCACATTTTAAATCCTTGGAACACTAGGCGACTGAAACGGTACTATCGTTAAGTCCTTCACTACTCTATTCAAATTCTCACTTTTTCCATTCTAGAAATGAGATTTTCATCTCCATCCAATGTACATCATTTCCTATTCAATGAAACTTCAAGTTTTTCTCCCATATATCTCTCTATTGCGTAGACAATACATAGATTAAAGCATAGATAATAATAGCTTTCAATCGACCTCTATACCAGTTAAATCAAGGATAACACTTGGTTTGGCTGACTCTACTAAATTTCTGTGATTAAAACTGAGGTAACACTTGTTTTACATCAAAGACTCTACCAAACATAAGATAAAGCAAAAGTAAATCTAGTTTTCATCTACCTCAATATGGCTACGACATCATACCAGTTAAATCAAGGATAACACTTGGTTTGGCTGACTCTACTAAATTTCTGCGATTAAAACTAAGGTAATACTTGTTTTATATCAAAGACTCTACCAGACATATGATAAAACAAATGTAAAACTTGCTTTCATCTACCTCAATATGGCTGCGACATCATACCAGTTGAATCAAGGATAATACTTGGTTTGGCTGACTCTACTAAATCTCTGTGATTAAAACTAAGCTAACACTTATTTTACATCAAAGACTCTAACAGATAGATAAAGCAATGGTAATACTAGCTTTCATCTCTCAACTTGTCTGCAACAACTACTTTTTATTTCAGGTCTCATATACAACCTCGACAATGGATCCTTTTTTACTATGGGATGTCAACTACGCTTTCCCCAGAAACAGGAGGTCAATCAGCCATAAATTCTTGAGCTCCCCCTACAACAGGAGGTCGATGAACCATAAATTCTCAAGTTCGAGCAGTCACAACAATCCTGCCATACTCTATCAATTCAGCAGGTCGAGGGCCTAAATCCGTTTCCATGGACTGCATACAATTTCCTTGATCTACATCAGCTCTACAAATACATCCCCTGTCTAACAAACTGTTGAACAAGGTATCTCTTTTTGACTTAATCCTTTTTAACTCCTCTACAAAATAGGCAATGACTGCCCTCAATAATTCTGAGTGCGATGCCTCGGTTACAACCGACCTAGAGAAATTCGTTCTAGTCTTCTGAAGGCGTTCTTCCGACCTCGCATACCATTCTTTTAGCCATATTATTTCTCTATCTACTTGATCTGTGAAAGCAATGTTCTCTTCCGATTTTTTGTTAGCTTTTACTGATTCAGCTCGATTAATCGCCTCCAAATTGACCACCTGAGCACGAAGTACCTCAATCTCCCTGTTCAGCTCTTTCACATCCGGAATCTTCTGTAACATTTCATCTTTTTGTTGTATCAAAATATCCTTCCCTCTGATATCCCACTCTAACCCTTGTTCCCTGGAAAGAGCAGTATCCAGCTTCCTTTCGCTCTTCCTCAACTGTTCAACTCCTTTTCGTATATGACCTTGAATTCGAGCGACATCCCCCTCCAGATCTTTTATTCGAGCTGATAGGCTAACTACATCTCCTTGCACAAGGGAGACCTTGACATCATTTTTATTCTTCCTCGAGTACTCTCTGGCCTCGGCGTGTCTAATACGTGAATTGGCTTGCGCCAATTCGGTCTTCAATTGTGTCACTCTTTCGTTCAACTAGTCACACTTACACTGCACCATCCAAAATTCAAAATCTTTGGCAGGTAAAGCTGTAGACAATTGTTCAACTGCAACTTCAGACGCAGATAGATCATCTCGAGCTCTCTTCAGCTTGTTATCTTTATCAACCAATTTCTTCTTCAATCGCTCCAGCTCGCTCCTGCTATTCGCTAGATCGACTCGAGTTTGCTCCTGATTGTTGGTTTTCTTGATCAAATCATTCTTCAAACTGGCCACCGACCGATTTAAACCTTCCTCCGATCTTTCTAGTGCCTGTATACGGTAACGATCCATGTTAGCCTCCCTACTCTTTACCGTCAATGCATCATTTTGGCTTTTGAGTTTTGCTGCATGATCTTTTAACTCCGCGAGCTCTTGTTGTCCTTTCTTAATTTCGGCATCCTTCTCCTCGATTTGCCGAGCTAGGTCGACAACAGTCTGTGTTGCCTCAATAAACTTGAAGTGCACCTTTACATGTTGATCTTTTCTGTCCTCATTAGCCTCTCTCATCTTATCAAACTCCTCTGCAAATTCTTGGTTACATTGGCGTGCATCACCTTCGTGCAAACGACTTGACTCCAACTTGACCTGCACATTACATATACATTATATCAAGTTCGATTCAGAATACTCAGTCCTCATATATGACTCATTTCTAACAAGATATCTATTTTTTGACATCTACCATGTAAGACTACTTTTAAACTTAAGATCGAAGTACAATCTCAGATGGATGTTCCATAACACATACTTCCAAGTCGAAGGTACACATTCTGTATATTTTAAATTTGTCAATACATTGATTTTTCCTGTGCGACATTTCAGTGCCATTGCCCCTAAGCCGATAACAGGTTTTGGGTCTATCTCTACTCTCTATTTATTACTTTGTAGCTCTATACTAATGAAGCATACAAATCAAATATTTCTTACTCTGTTCTAACCTGCAGCTCCGCTTGCGAAGACAACAGGGACGCTGAGGCATTTCTCTCCTTAACAAGCTCAACCTCTAAATCTTTTATTATGAGGCGTATGTCCTTAAGTTCCTACAACAAGGTTTACCAAAGCAACTTAGCATACAAAATTTTATCCAACAAAAAAATCCAATTATTTTACAAACATTCCCAAATATTCATACAATCACAAAACCATCCCACTACTCTACCTTCTCAGTTTCCTCTTCTGGATGCTCGTTGTCATCCCCTTGGATGTCTCTCTCCGTTTAAGGAGAGACACCGTCCAGGCCGTCCACAACGCCAACAACAACATCTTCAATCTCTTCATCTTCCTTCTCCACGTAGGTATCTGCCCTAATAACATCCACCTCATCCTTGGAATATCCTTTTGACATAAGGTGGTGCCCGAGTCTGTCACGCTCAGCTGCCACCTTCTCCAAATTGGTTCTCGCTTCCGCATGTAGGTTGTTCGACTCTACCACTTGCGAGCCTTCAGAGCATCCATTCATTTTCCCTCCTTGAGCAGATCAGTTTTCAATCGAGCTACGTTCCTTTTGAGCTATACCTTCTTCCTCTTTAGCTCAGCTCTCTCCTCCTCGACCCCAAGGCATATTCCCTTCATCAGACGAGCATCCCATAAAACAAACAAATTGACCTTATTGATTAGCTCGAATCATAATACAAAAATCATCACAATGCATATTCGAACACATGAACCTACCATTTTGCTCATCTCCTCCTCCCCGTGGAGAGCTGCCAACCTGGCTTTTTCCTCCACTTCTTTTAAATCGTCCTCCAAAACAGGTTGATCATCTACGACCCTCACCCCTGACATGTCAGAAGGTTCAACCCTTCTCTTTTTTACGGCCTTACTACTTCCTGTGGTTCCAGAGATCGAAGGGTGTTTCAGTATTTGCTTCTTGGGAAACGTTCAAACTAATTTACACGACGTAGTGGACTCAGGTAAAATCCTGTGTAGTCCACTCCAGAGGGCTTGGACAAGTTGACTCGCCTTTCCCCATCAGTTCTCTTCTTCTTATTGCCGTCAACACTCGTCATTAGCCTCGTCGACTGAGATTTTTAAACTTTTTCGGCTTGACTGTTAACATGCTTCTTCCTGCTAATGCCAAGTTCTCCCAACACAGCCTCGGGCTCTGTCTCTTCTTGAGCAACTATTTCCAGCAATGACTTTTTCCTCGCCACCAGAGATTTGGGAGCTGCCATTCACAAAATATTATCATCATTAGAACATCATACAATTTCAACTATCAATCTCATATATTATACGTTGTTATACTTACTTTGTTTTACAGTCCTAAACTGAAGTTCTATGGGTTCTTCATCATCTCTCTGAAGGCAATCACCATTCACCCAGATCACATTATCATTCCATGGTCGACCTACTGAGTTTAAATCGAAGAAGCGAGGCTGAGTCGAGCTCACAAAGAAATATTCCCCTCCACTTGCAGAATAGTATTTTACCTCATAAAATTGCAAAACATCCCCAAAGGATATCCCCCTCCTTCTCCCATCTCCTTCCCACCGCGTATTCAAAGATTCACAAGCACTTATCACATCCCACATATTCCTGTTCATCTGAACGGGACATGCCTCGATGAGATTCATAATCCCTTTCGCCAGAATCCTAAGGGGAAGATTATGAGGCATGTAACATAAAAAACGCTCTGAAAGTTCATTTTGGGCATTCCCCTCGAAATACTCCAAAAAGATTGATTCATCTATACCCGTATCCTCTTTGTCCTTCGCCAGATCAGCCAATAAATAAAAAATTCCTCTCCCGTTGCTACAGTGCAACCCCTAAATTTCTTACCGGCGTATTATATACAATTACCCCATCTACCTTATAAAGAAGCCTTGGCTTTGCAAAACTCTTTGAATACATCCGAGCGAGGAGGATAGGATACCAATCTTCCAGCGAAATCTGGAAATTTATCAACACCTACTTCGTCCTTACTTTCAGAGATTTCAATCTCAGATTCAGCCGACCGACCCATGGTCGATGCCTCATTTACAGGGGAACTCACCATATCAACTACTGAAAAGGATTTTTGACCTACACAAACTCTCCTCATGATCAACCTATATACATGTCCAGGTATCTATCATTATGTTTTGCATATACATCATTCGCATACAAATATCCTTTATACATCATATATCACACGGGTTTTCATAGATTACTATAAATAGTAATTTTTAGATTTGTCTAAATAAAGAACATGATCTTTAAAAACACATCCGTACAACACAAATCCTCTACTAACCTTCTATGTCAGAATGCGAATCCGAGGCAGCGCCAAATCCTTCCCTCATAACGCCGCTGTATAACCACCTTCTTGACTCAGTCTCAGTAACTCTCTTATACTTTGACTATTGATCACTTTCGATTAACTCCTCACGAGTTTATCTACTATTTTTGCATTTCTTCTGCCTTCATCTCTCACTGCTCTTCAAGTTTTCAGAAGTTGAGAAACATTTGAATGACGAAGATGAAGCAGTATTTGTATTTTCTCTCTCTTACTGCTGGCAGTTATTGAACCTCAACAGAGCCGTCCTCAGTTTTGGAGCCGAGGCATCCCTTCCACTATCCATGTCGGACGTCTTACACCTTTTCGGTGAAAACGTTTTCCCATCATTGCCCTTTGCCTTATATTTTAATATATTTTTATCTCTTTTTCCAAATCTCTCTCTGACCTAGCCGCACTCATGATGACTCACACTTACACGTAATCAGGTTTTCACAGCTTTACAAAAGGGATAAAATCAGAAGCTCCCTACTTTTTCTATGCTTTCTTCTTCTACTTGTAGCAGCAATAACGCCATTTTTGAAGCTCTCATAATAAATTTCAATAATAAAATATTAAATATTTTTAAATTCTTTTTTCACAACAGTCACAAACAATATTCGCAACAATAGATGACCTATTTAACTCTTATTCTCATTCCACTTCTTTGAAATTATTCAAACTCATATGATTACATTCATTCATTCTACTCTTATTTATATTCTTCACATATAATTACACCTAAAGCAACCTTGATGACCTGGGGAACCACATTCGATCAAATATCATCCAACAATCCTCACATCTTCTAATTCGATCTCATCTACAACAAACTCTCTCACATAAACTTTTTGAGCTGCAAGATCCACCACAATTTCTTAGAACATCTCTTCATAAAAATGACGTTCATACTCGCATTCCCTCCCAGTCCCATCTAAACCTTCTAGTTGTACCTCCCTCACTGGCAACTCAGCGTCATAATCTAACAATCCAAAAATTCACTCCCGCACTTCAGCTATTTTTATCTCCAACCGCCCCTCAGCAGCATAACAAATTCTCTCAAATCGAGTTCAAACCATTCATATTTTCCTTCCCTTTACTTAGAATTCATTCCCCCCTTATTTATACATTTTTACTACCAATCCTCCAAAAGTCATGATACAATCCTATTATCTCGTAATAGAACAATTAATATCTTGAGAAAAGTTATTTGAACATATTTCTTCCTATCGACCTCAGTCATTTCCTCCTCTTCCAAATTGAGCTTATTCTTTCCAAATCTAATATTCTAGAACAGCCTCTCCAAGATCGATTCTTCATTATGAAACTTTTACACTTTTTTCTCCCCCATAATTTTAGCACAAAGCTTTAATCATATTTGAGACTTACACAGATATTTTTACGTTACAAGTAAAGTTCTACAATTCGATTATAACAAAAAAAAGTGCTTTCTGATCTGAAGTATTTCATTTCATACAATATTCAAAAGTCTTTGGATCATACAACTCGATTTCTAGAGTCATTCTATTCTATATCAACACAGAGTTTGGATGATAAAATTTTATTCATCTCAAAATTAATTATAAGTGCTTTTATAGATACATCAGGTGTTTTTACAGATAACAAGTCTTTTAAGTACTCGACATTAAGTACTTTTGTAGTGGCGTATTTTTCGGAAGGAGAATCTTTGCCAATACTATTTGTAAGAAAAATGCAATAATAGGCTGAACAAACAAGATTTTATATAGAAAACTCAGTAAAAGTTGAGAAAAACCACGACCTTGAAGAGCTTTTTGATGTAAAATCTAGTATGTTGCTAGTTAATACAAGTTTTTAAAGTGATAATAGGGTTAAGAAGTAAGGATAGCAAAGTTACGGATGCCGGGGGTGTGAATAATATATTCTATGCTTGTATTTATAGGAGACTGTTTACAAAAAAAAAGAGAAACAGTCTCATATTTCGGGGGGAGTGGGTAAACTTTGTGGATCTTTAACAACTCTTTCTTGACCAGGCACAATGGCTATTTTTGGTAGGTCGAGGACTTATGGTTGCTTCTCGATTGCTGTCTGTCTTCGACTATGCAATGCTGGCTGCCTTCGACTATGTTATGGTGACTTATCCTTGTCTAATATGGGAAACATGCTACTATAATCGCCCTATTCTCGATAAAAGTACTTGTGGTTTTGTCAAGAAGAAGTCTGAATTCGAAAAGGTTGTCGATGTCTGTGAAATTTTCCTGTTGTCATTTCTGAGGTAAAAGTGAAGTGAATCTGGCGTGTCATTCCCGAGGAGTAATTAATGCGGGACAATAAATCTGGGATTTTCAAGGTGGTATAAATAGGTTGTTTGATGAAGAGTTTTTTAGTGGTAGATTGAGAGGATGTCTCCCCAAGTGTGGCATAGCGAGTTGTCGGAGGATGAAGATGGTGATCAATCTGAGGTAAAGCTCCGCCCCAAACTGGTGTTTTGTTATCCTTCAAATGGTGTTTTCGTGGTGTGGAGGGCGGGGAGAGGTAGTGTCAGAGAATGTTTGAACGCTTCGGATCTATTGGGTTTACTATGTAGTACTGAAGGTAGTGAAGTGTATCAAATTGGGAGTGAAGGGGTTATTGCTCGTGGTGAAGACGAAGATGTGAAGGCTAGTTGGGCATCCAGGGATCTTGTCGAACGAAAGAGGATTCTTATAATTTTTTTGCTGCCATTCATCTGTAGAGGCAGCTCTGTTTAGAAGTTCTCAGACCTGAGATTCATTAAGTTTCTTAGGATATAGTTTCCCCTGCAGTTAGAGATAATACCAGATTCTTATGAAAAGAAGTACAGAGCAATTAGTCCTAAAGGTCGAATGTAAGATAGTAGTATAGTTTGATGTAATGCAATCGAAGAAGATAGTTGTCGAATGTAATATGTTACAATTTTTTGAAGAAATAAATTTATTTTTCAACTTTCGATTGTGTATTTTTTGTCGACTATATGTTGTTGTTTTTTGTCGATGTAAAATGTGAGTAAAGTGATTGTTGGACGGTCTAAACAATTCGAAGTATAGTTGACTGAGTGGGTCAAGGAACGGATTTCGAGATTGATTGATTTGACTGTTGAAAATGTAAAGTTTCAAGGTAAAATAAATATTTTTTTTGTTGACTTGGACCGTGGTGGGTTATAAATATCCTTTATTTTTGTAAAGGTGAAAGTTGTGTGTTGAATAAATGGTGAAGATGAGATCTCAGGTGTGTAACGAGGTGTACAGTTACGTTCAAGGGAAGTATTAGAAATTATATAATCGGTACATTGACTTTCGGAATTCTAATTTTTACTTGGAAGATCCCGTGGAACCGAACTATGACGGTATGAGCGAGGCAGATGCAAAGGATGCTGAAGAAGATTTTTAGTTTTGATGCCAATTGCATTATTGGAGTCCTCCTGAACGTATAAGTTATATGCGGACTCGTGCGAAGATGTTGATTAGGAAAGAAGATGATGATGCAGTTAGGAGTTTGTAATTTGAATTTGTAGAAGAAGTATATGTAGTGGTCAAATTATAATTGAAATAAAATGAGAATAAAATTTGATGTCAGAATGCAGCTGTCGATATTTTGTTTTGTGAAATTGTTATCGAATAAATTTAATTTGTTTAAATTGTGGAATATAGGAATATGTTGTTCGTTGTATTTAAAAGTCGAATGAATTTTAAAAATTGATCAGATTTATTGAGATTTGCGGTATATATAGAGATTTGTGAATAAGGTTTAAATATGCAGATGTAGTGAGGGGATGAAATATGGCGAGGTCTGGTCCTGTAGGTGAAATTTGGAAGTACAAGGAAGATGATGTACAGCGTCTTTGTGACAAGATAGGTTGTGCTTTCTTAAGTATAAATGTGTCAGAAGAATTTTTTTGAGATATGGTAGGATTGGAGCAACAATGTAGGGGTCTGTTGGTATTGAGAAGGCAGCTAGTCAAAGACTTCAAGAAAGGACATATAAGGCGTTATGCTCGAGTACCCGAATGGTCGCGAAGCGGTGCGTTGAACAGTCACGTGGGGTCTATAAATAGTTTGGAGGTGGACGACTATTCACATTTTGCAAACTCTGAAAAAAAAATTCTAGTAAGAATTACTTGTTCTCGTCTTTGAATTTGTTGTCTACAATTGGGAAGGAGGAGATCAATATTCTAATTGTGAGGGCAAAGCGGGCGAAAGAGAGGGATACAGAAGCAGCGCAAAAGCAAGGTTAGTATTTGTGATATTTTTTGTTGTTTCGCGATTGATTGCTTGCATAAATCTCTAGAGATAGCTATGATTAAAGAAGTTGTAGAATGAATTGGAATGAGTGTAGATGGATTGGGAGGTAGGGAAGATTTAACTGTGTTAGGGTTTAATGAGAAAATTGCGACAATGATTGTTGGAGGCTGATTTTTTTAGGGCAATGGAGTCGTGATTGTAAATAAAGGTGTTGGGGCTTGAATGATTTGCGTAATTGGCGGTGAGGGGTGGAAAGAGTAAGTTTGGTGGCGGGTGGGGATGACACAACTGTAGGTGATCTGTTGTGTTTTCGGTGAGATCGTTGGGGATTTTATTTTCAAAGTAGGTTTGATATGGCCAAAATTTATGCCGGAGATAGCGATATCTGTATTTCGAATGAGAGTGGTTTTGGCGGAAAATAGGTGAAGCATCTTCGAGAACTATCGAGATTCATGAAATTCGACCAAAATTCAAATTAATATAGTAATCACTGTGTATTACTTATAAAAAAAATTACATCGAGAACTGAATGTAGTAAAATGTAGCTGTAAGTAAGGATAGTAGATTGTAATGCTAGTAATATGAGAATGATGTGTTAGAGAGTAATCTCGATAACTATATGAATATGATCATATGAACCGATGAACATATATATGTGTCAGGTATGATAGGTACTAACTGTGGTAAAAAAATAGAATCTGATTTATAGGCTCTTAAAAATGGCTGAACCAAATCAAATTGATAATAAAGAAATATACGAGAATCTTCAAGATGTAGAGCCCCTGCAGATCGATGTTATTACCTGTGTACAACAGTTGGATGGTAGGTATAGGGTGGGGTCGAATAGTGCAGACATAGCTAGTGTAAGCCAGTTTTAAGTGGCACCTAGAATTGTCGAAATGTCTGACGAGGCGGCAACAGAAATAGACATGGATCACGAGCCACAGGTGAGTGATCGTGAAGGTGACAGGGGAGGGGAGGAAGATGTGGAGGAGGGTGAAGATGCCTGTTACAGATAGGGTCCAGAGATGAATGAAATTTTGAGTTTCAAGAAGAAGTACGGTATTCCTGGAGATATTAGGCTAGAGGAGTACGATATGATTGACCAAAAATACCCTTGGGTGGGATTCAGGTTCATCGAGAGCAAATTCAGAAAGGGTTGAAGCTTCCCCTTCGAGCTGACCAAAAAAAGTTGATGTGGTATCTGGTTAGTTTAATCCAAACGTATACGACCTGTTTAGGGTATGTGGGATGATAAACGGTCGACTTAAGGTAAGGGGGGAGGAGTTGATTACTGTCGATGATTTATGTGTGTATTACACACTGAAGATGAATCTGTAAGAAAGGCTATTGTTACTTGGCAAGGTTTTTGAAGAGATCGCTGTTCTATGACATGGTGTCAACAGGAGGGAGATACCGCAATGAACGTTTACTCATTTCTGGGAATAACGAGTTCGACAAGAAAGACCCTGAGGAGCCCTTAAGGAAAAATATTTTTCACTTATGTTCGTGGTTAGGTAACATAATTGTCGTTGTTCTAAGTCATGAATGTTATTGAATTGTTTATAACTGTATTGTGTTTATGTGCAGCGCTGAAGGAGATTGATAGGAAGTCTAAAGTTAAAGAAGAATTGTACAACATAAGGAAGGGGAACTTTGGTAGGATTGACAATTTGGTCATAGACCAAGATCATGTGAGCACCCTTTTTCAAGAGGCCTGGCTAAAGAGGTCGAGGGAAAAAGGTGTTGAAGTCTCTGGCATCGACGATTAGATATCGATGAAGAACAAGAGGACTGCAGAGGCTAGTCTGCCATTGGATAATCCTTCCTTGGCTGGGTGCACAACTGACTCGCATACGACTGAGATAGATTCGATGTTTGCTGAAAAATTAGGAAAGGGAAATAAGAAATGGGTAGCGACCGAAGCTGTTGCACCGCTACCTCCTCATAAGAGGAATACTCAATGGTCGACAACATAGGAGGAGGTGAAAAACAATAAGCCAGTTGCTTTTCTGGATATGCGTCCTCCACGGGGTTCGGCAAGTGTACTCCCAAAAAAGAAGGGGAGTGGAGAGTCGTTGAAGAACAAATTTGTCGAGGAATTAAAGTTGAAGTCCAGAGGACGATGGATGCTTATATGTATGGGATGGATATGTTGCAGTTTGAAGTCGATGATTATTCAATGGGGGCTGTGAGCTTGATTACATTTCTTAGTGAGGGCCACCGCAATATGTCAAAGGTGAGAAACTTTTCATCTTTGCTTCGATTAAAGAACTGGTATGTCAATCGACTACTCAATTTATGAATGTAATGTAGATCAAGAAGTTGTTGACGGAGGCGAAAGACCGTATTGCCAGTAGTAGTGACCTTGCGAATCAACTGCTGGCGTACAAAAATATCGAAAAAGATTTGACGTGGAAAAAAAAGTGCTGATCGAAGATAAGGGTTGAACGCAACGCTGAATACTTGCAAGCTTAATACACGAAAGGCGAATGAGGCTAACCTTCGTGAAGCAAAGAAAAAGTGGGTGAAGGAAAAAGAGGAGGCTTTTGCATTTCTTCGAAAAAGCTTTAAAAAGGATGTATGGGCGCAGATTGCCGATGCACGAAGGGGGATAGTGCTGGAACAAGGGAAGCTGATGGACAAAGTGAGGGCGGAGGTGACAACAGAGAAGTTTGATACATGTCAGAAGGTGAGGACCCATTATGTTGAGCAGTACGAGGAGTTGGATTTGAGAAAATATTATTACAAGAGTTTGGTCAAGTTTGGAGGTATTGTATTCGAAGATTCAGATGCAGAGGACGATGCTCTAGAGGTTCCCAAAATTCCTAGTGGGACGGAAGTTGTCGGGGATGTTGTGATGATAGAAACTGATGGATTGCGTCCTGGGGAGTTATCAGAGGTGTTCGCTCCGGAAGGCGTTGTAAAATTGGACGAAGTAATCTCTCATCCTGTAGTGTAGATGAATTTGTGAATCGATACTTGTTTTTTTAAATTGATGTAAAAATGGTCGATGGGATCGATACAATTTTAATCATACGATATTTTGAATGATGACTATTTGTTTTTGGAGAAAAGTTTTTTGAAAGCCTTGATGCACATATTTTATAAATTATGCTAAGTGGTAGATTCAACAAAATGATATGTGTCGAATGTGATTATAAATCTTAACAGATAAGTAAGGAACGCTTGCTTGCATGATAAGTAAACGATGGCCATGAAATGGCAAGTAATGAGCATGAGTACCAGATGTGTATCCTCAGGTGGGTATCTAGATTTAGATTCGAAAAGAATAAGAGTTGTTATAGTATGTTCGATAAGTAAGAAATACAAAGTAGAATATCCTGTAGTTGGATAGTGTTCACGTAAAATTAAATGATAAGCTGGATGCATACTTTTAAAGTATGGATCGAGATCAATTAAAGATTGTACAAATGGTTGACTGAGTGATGCATACTTATCATGTATGGATCGAGAGCAAGTAAAGATAGTAACGATTGATTGTCTGATGCATACTTATTAAGTATGGGTCGAGATCAAATCAAGATAGTAAAGATGATTGATTGCCTGATACATACTGATTAAGTAAGGGTCGAGATTAAATCATGATAGTAAAGATGATTGATTGTTTGATGCATACTGATTAATTGTGGGTCGAGATCAAATCAAGATAGTAAATATGATTGATTGTCTTATGCATACTGATTAAGTATGGGTCAAGATCAAATCACGATAGTAAAGATGATTGATTGTCTGATGCATACTTATAAAGTATGGATCGAGATCAAGTCAAAATAGTAACGAGTAAAGTGACATTAAAGATTATTTATTTGAATCGATGTAAACGGTTACAGTATTTATCTAAATCAGTTGGGCAGTATTCCACGGATATTCGAGCTGGATTTCGTCTTCCATCATCTGCCAGTAAGTTTCACTATTGGATTTGCCGCTGACAATGTATGGCCCCTCCCAGTTTTCTGATAACTTTCCAGAATTCTTAGGCCGAGTATTATCTTAAATCCGTCGAAGGACAAGGTCTTCAATACCAAATTTCTATTTTTGAACTTTTTTGTTGCAAGTTTTTTACAATGTGTCATGGTATCGTCCCAAGTTGGCAATGGCTTTGTCTAGAGTCTTTTTGATACAATTAAGGTTGTTGAGGAAACTGAGTTCATTGCCTTCATCTGTGACTTTTCTTCGAGTACTTGGCAGATCGAGGTCTGAAGGTATGACCGCTTCAATACCGAAGACCATCATGAACGAAGTGCAACCTGTTGAAACTCGAGGAGTGGTTCGTTAGGCCCAGAGAATACTGAGTAGTTCGTCGGCCCACCCGTCTTTCTTGTCGTCGAGATGCTTGCGGAGACTTGATTTGATGCTCTTGTTAATGGATTCGGCTTATCCGTTACCTTGAGGGTTGTATGGTGTGGAGGTTAATAGTTGTATTTTATATTTGTGGAGGAAAACGAGGAATTTTGCGCTGTTAAATTGTTTGCCATTGTCGGAGCGTATCACTTGAGGACAGCCAAACCTGGTGATTATGTGCTCCCATAGGAACTTGATGATTTCATTTTCATCGGTATGGCATAAAGGAACGGTTATGACCCATTTTGTGAAGTAATTAGTGGCGACTCGGACGAATCTTCGGTTTCACGATGCTGGATAAAAAGGTCCAATGATGTCGATTCCCCATCGTTTGAATGACTAAAGGACATTGCTAATATGCAAGTTAAGGGCTGGACTTTTGATGTCTTGAACGTAGATTTGGCATTTGTAGTATTTACGCACAAATTCTTCATAATCTTATCTCATCTTCGGCCAGTAGATTCTTTGCGTGAACGTCCATTGGGCTAATGATCTTCCCAAAACATGGGCTCTACATATACATTCGTGGAGTTCTCTGATTTTGATTTGGGCTCGTTTTAAGATATATATTCAATAAGGGGTCCTCCTCTGGTGATGCGATATAAGATTTTATCTTGAATTATGAATCTGGGGCACTTTGCCAAAAATGAACGGGCTTCTTCTTTGTCATTGGGGAGGACGTTGGAGTTGAGGTATGCATAAAATGGTTTTCTCCAGTCTTCAGGGTCTTCATCTTCAGCAATGGTGATCTGTAGTGTTGACAGTGCATCGAGACTAGAATGCTCGATGATTTCAATTTCTAAAGATCTTTTCTCACAGTCTCCCATCATGGCTACGATATAAGCAAATATGTCGGCATGTCGATTTTCTTGTCGAGGTAAGTAAGAGATCGATGCGTGTTTGAATTTGTTTATTTTTTCTTCGACCAGGACTGCATAGTCAACCATTTTTTTTATTGTGCAAAATGTTTTGTTATAATGATTGGTTACGAGTAAATAATCGAGACTGCTATTTTATCTGCTCTGAGTGTGAGTGTGAGTGTGAGTGTGAGATCTAGACCGTGGAGGGTTCCTTCATATTTGGTCTCATTATTGGTGGCATAGAAGTTCAGTTTGATTTCTTTCTTGATACGATGATTAGAAGGAGTAATGAGGATGATGGCAATCCCTGATCCTCGTGGTCCGGTTGATCTGTCTGTAAAAAGTCACCAGCCAGATCTTTTGGAGTATGCGTCTGGCTCTGCAATTGAGTTATCTGTGAAGATTTCTTTGAGTTCTTCCCAATCGGGTCTTTGACTGAAAAGTCTACCAAAAAGTCAGCTACTCCTTGTCCCTTGACATATATCTGGGGTTCGAAGGAGATGTCGTATTCGCCACGGAAAACAGACCATTGCTAAATTCTTTGAGATTTTTCTTTCTTGGAGAGTACCAGTTTGAGGGGATACTTGGTGATGATTTTGATGTGATGAGCTTGAAATTATGGACGAAGTTTTTGAGAGCCGTAGACCAAGGCGAGTAGTTATTTTTCTGTTGTCGTGTATCTTTTTTTAGCAGGTATGAGTGTCTTGCTGATAAAATAGATTGGTTTTTCTACTCCTTTGTCTTCTCGAATAAGTACGGAACTAATGAAGTCTTTAGTTGTGGATAAGTACATTGCCAGTGTTTCGCCATCAACTGGAGTACTCATGATAGGGGGACGCCCCAAGTAACATTTAAGATCTTAAAAGTCTAACTCACAGTCAGAAGTCCAAATGATCTCCTTGTATTGTTTCTTTGAAAGTGTAGTGGGATTTCCACGAAGAAGGAGGTAAAAAAGTTTATATCGATCAGATGACTTGGAGATAAATATGTGAAGAGCGGAGATCTTTCTTACGAATTTTTGGACATCTTTCTTGTGTTCGTAGAGATGGCATTGCAATGAGTACTTTGATTTGTGCAGGATCAATTTCGATTCCTTTTTTACTTTCCAGGTGTCCCAAAAATTTGCCAGGTGCTACTCCGAATTGGCATTTCTCTTGATTGAGTTTTATCTTGTATTTGCGAAGGATATCGAAGATTGTTTGGAGGTTGCTGGAATGATCTTCGTGTTTTAAGATTTTGCATATCATATCATCGATGTAGACCTCCATGATTGTGCCTAGGTGATCTTTGAACATTTTTGTAACAAGCCGTTGGTAAGTTGCTCTTGCATTCTTTAACCCAAAATGCATTACTGTGTAACAGCAGAGACCTCTTTCTATAATGAAGGTTGTCTTTTCTTGATCGTCTTCAACGAGTGGAACTTGATTGTAGCCGGAGGCTGCATCCATCATGGATAGAAGTTTGTTCCCTGCGACAGAGTCGGCGAGTTGTAGAATCAGTGGTAGCGGAAAACTATCCTTGGGTGTAAACTTATTGGGTTCTGTGAAGTCAACGTAAACCCTGATCTTTATATTTTTATTTGGGACTGCTATGATGTAAACCCACTTTGGATATTTGTCTTCTCGAATAAATCTTACACGAAGGAGTTTATCAATTTCTTCGTTCACGGCTTCGCGGAGGCGGGGAGCTAAGTTTTGACATTTCTGTATGACTGCTTTGCTGTCTGGACGGAGGTTCAGTC
The DNA here is from genome assembly GCA_014058105.1 of Kingdonia uniflora. NCBI lineage: Eukaryota > Viridiplantae > Streptophyta > Magnoliopsida > Ranunculales > Circaeasteraceae > Kingdonia > Kingdonia uniflora. The sequence continues at coordinate 344,352 of JACGCM010000724.1, forward strand.
TGTGGCACGTGATTGATGGATCAATGCCAAGCATTTCTTAGAAAGTCTGTGCAAAAATGTCAATGTTTTCCTTAAGTAGCTGGATCATGGCTTCTTTTTCGTCGGTTGATAGCTTGGAGTCGATGAAGGTGTGACGCCCTGGACCATCGAGTTCAATGGATTCAACTATTTCGGTGTCATACTGCTCGAATGTGGCGGGTGTTTCCTGCTGTAGTTGCTATACTTTGAGAAGTTTTGTTGTATGAGTATTGGTGGCGGTATTTTTGCACATACGTGCAACTGCTTGGCTACCTTTGATTTTGTAGATTTCGTGATCTGTTGGAAATCTTAATGCCAAATGATACATTGAAGGTACTGCTTTGATCGAATGTAACCAACTATGTCCCAAAATACCTAAATATTTGGACTCAGCATCGACAACAAGGAATTTTACGAATGTTATTTCTGATCATGCCTGAACTGGCAGAGTAATTTCCCCTGAAACTGTTTCTTTCAAACCGTTGAAGCCAGTTATTGTTGTTGTCGTAGCTTTCACAAAGTCTATAAGGCCTAGAACCTCAATTGGTCTTCATAACAATACATCCGTTGCGCTTCCTGTATCGACGAAAAGTATATGTAGGTAGTCCTGTCCGACTTTGAGCATAATGACAAGAGGGTCATCATGAGTGTACTTCATGTGGCCGGTGTCACAGTCCTCGAAGGTAATATGGTATGGACGCTTTGATTTGCTCGAGCTTGGGAGAAGTTTTGTTGATTTATCTGAGGAGGTCATTTTGTAACAGGATGTAATCCAGTCGTCTTGTTTCCTTTTCTTTCCCTTTTCAATTTCGATCATATACAGGTGGCGAGCTTTCCCTTGGCCTTGATTATGTTTAACATCTTTGTTCTTTGTCTCATCCTCGAGGAACATTTGGATGTCGAGGACATAATTATGAAGTCTTCCTGCTAAGAGGATACGATGAAAGATTTGAATGAGAGAGTAACAGTTGTCAATTTCGTGACTATGCACATTGTGATACTGACATAGAGGTTTATTGGGGAGATCGGGTATTGTTTATGGTGCTCGATAACACTTATCTCCCTTTATCGTTGGTAAGATTGCAGAGAGAGTCGTTGTCATTGGGGGTAAAATTGGGACAGGCCTGTCCGGTCTTCCGTCCTTCCTGTCAGGTCTCGTGTTATTGTCCAAGTTTTTGTTGCGCTGGTTGGGTGCTTCATGGTGGTCGACTTTTGGGGTGGAGAAAAAGCTGTGAGTCAGGAATGGATGGTAGATGAGCTTTTCATTTTATCTTTTTTGGATCGCCCAAGTTCGATATAAATAGGCCAAAATGAGTAAAAAACAACGGGGCAGGTCAGTTGTTATTTTTGCTAAAGCGACATCCATTTTAGTAAAAAAAAAACATCGTTTTATTCGCAGTAGTTTTATGTTATCGACTTGAAAAGTGTTGTAAATTAATGACTGAGGGGCAGGTCGAAGTATCCGTCGTATTTACTAAATTTTATGACCCTTTTAACAGTTGTTTTTTTGGTTGCAATAGAATGACACAATTCTTAGTCGCAACAACCGACGTATTTCATACTCTTTACGACTATAAAATTCGTTGCTCTATGCGTCGCTAACCTAAACGCCGAAGTATCTAATAACACATTTATAAGTTATTTAATACGTCACAGAAAATACATCACAATCACAACATCAATCATAATAATTATATTTTAAGACATAACAATTAGTCATTTTATATGTCGCAAATATAAGCATCCCAATTTTTGTCACATTAACAATCATTTTGTTTCAATATACAACAATCATATCAATCAGATCATAATCACAATAGTTGTTATAAATTTCATTACTAAGAAGCAATTAATGTAAAAAACAACATATTTCAATAACAAGAACAATCTTTATTATAAATTAAAAGGTTATTGCCTAAAATCAATGTCAAACTTTATTTCAAGAAACAATAAAAGAAAATGGCGTTCACCCTAAGCAAGTAAGACTCTTATACAATACAACAGTACAACAGTTTCACCTGAAAAGATGTCACCTAGAGTACCGCCTTCCATAAATAATTGCACATCATCGCAAATAACTTCATCTACTATGACACGATAAAACCTTTCAGGAGCCACCTTAGATAACTAAATACTTTCGTAAGCAACTGTTCTACAACATTATTGTTTAAAAGATGTTATGAAATACTACCGGAAAGCACTTCCTCGTAAAATATTATCACAGACTGTGTAAATTACAAATTAAAATTCTTTGATTCAAGTAAAAAAAACATGGTAAATGTAGGAATCACTAGGGTCTATTTTTGGAACTGGATATCTTTATTTTGTTTCATTATTACCTAAGACATTATTGTTTAAAAGATGTTATGAAATGCTACCGAAAAGCACATCCTCGTAAAATATTATCACATACTGTGTAAATTATAAATTAAAATTCTTTGATTCAAGTAAAAAAAACATGGTAAATGTAGGAATCACTAGGATTTGTTTTTGGAACTGGATATCTTAATTTTGTTTCATTATTGCCTAAGACATACTATCGGGGCTCGATAAAACCGTTACTCTTGGAAAGATCATCAAAAGGATCTTCAAAATATCATTCACAAGACCACAACTAGTGAAGATTCTGAAGAATGAGTTCAGGTTGGGACGTGTCCGTATTTTAACCATCTTTGAATGGTGGCATAAATCTGGATATGAATATTTCCAATTCTCTAATACGTGTAAGGGAAGCTTTGGGATAATACAGTTCAGAAACAAACCTGATGATCTTGGCCAATGTAAAGCATCCACCATGCACAATTTTTCTTATCCTCGATCCGAGGCCCAGCAAAAGAGTTTAAAAAAAATGTGATAAACCTTCTACGAAGTTGTATTTGCAATACCTGGAATGCCCTAGAGACTAAAGCCTTTGGGTCGGTGTATCTTGAAGGGGGGCTGCTAGCTGTCATACTAATTTTTTGCAACAAACAGTTTGAGAATATAACTAATCTAGTTAAACAACAAATTGGTATGTTTAGTGTGAGAATAAGTTGCTTTGCTTACTTTAGCTAGTATAGGATTGACCCACTGATGCTCTCCATAAAATGTGTCGGCGAAGTAGATAACTCTATTGTTGTCCCCATCGCATAAGTACTGAAGCTCCTTCAAACTAGACCGTCGATGCTGATATATTGCACTACAAGAAAAAGATGCGTTAGACACACGCAATTAACATATAGCACAAACTAAACATGGAAACTGTTTCACTGCAACGAGGAAAAGAAAATGTAATGGATAGTTCTTTAATCCATGTTGTAGGGCATCTCTGGCGTCTCCTACAAAGAAACAAACATAAATGAAATGGATGGAAACTATAACAAAAGCTACATATCTTAGTTTAGTTAAGGCTTACTTCTAATTATTTCCTTGTTGCATTCCAGTATCTAAATATTCGATGGCCTCCGTAACCTATTACATAATCATGAAGAGAAATACTATAAGACATGAAGTTTAAAAATTATGAAATAGATATACATAAAGAACATTATTTAGAGTTTTTCTTACCAGCTGCCCAATTACAGGAATCTGGATGCTAAGGATGTTCTTCTCCAGCTACAACATACAAGATTATATATCAGGTTGTACTTAGAAGTGTGTTAATTTATAAATGTGGCTATATTTAACTTATGACCAAATACCTTTTTAAGCAAGTTCAATGGCATTAATGGAAAATACACTAAGGGAAGAAATGTGTTAAGTAACAGGAACCTATCTCCAAAAAGGAGATAGGGAATTGATGACATCACGTATGCATCCACTGCCTGCCATCCACCCAACCGGTTGGTATGTGCTCCCCACAGTTAAATGGCATCAAGAATCCTTTCTTCAGATGTGACAGTCAAATCCGGTTGCTGTGAAGTACACAACAATCATAAAATTAGTATTGACAGCACCACAATACACCCAGAGCAAAAATGAATTTTTGCAAGAAAATATGTAGTTCTGAAAGTATAACAACATGGCAAAGTATTGTGTTTCCCATTTTTTGACAAGTCTGCATCATGATCCCATGTTTTTTGTCCGCATGCTATTATTAAATTAGTCTCAGTAAAACATAAGTTTGCATCATGGTCATATAAATATTTATTTCTTATTTACACTGTGCAGCAGAGATTGGCAGTGTTGGGCAGAGACATAGTTAAGCAGTTAGCTGTTTCGCCAACTTCTATAGACACATTGGCATGCTTCAGATGAAGAAGTAAGCAGAAAAAGTTAAGTAATCTCATTTGAACTCCTCCGCTTTAGAAGAAATGTGGATCTTGGACATAATGAAAACCTTGGGCTCTGATTGAAGTCAAACTTAAGAGCTGAAAAATGTTTTGAAGAAAGTTGAATGGATAGACCTTGATTGCCCTAATGGACTGGTCCTCCATACATCCATTTATGCTAAGAGCAATAACTTTGGGGAAAGGATGAATCCAGCTATAGAAATTGATTGGTGCAATCACCCGAAGCTTATGTTTTACTTCAAGATCCAAGAAAGCTTAAATCTATTAGACAGAATGCTATAACAACCAAAGGTTGTTCTTTACTACTCCAAATTACGAAGTTCTCGTCAAGAAAGTATCGTAACCTCTAGCAAAATGGAGATCAGAGGGAGAATCTATCCAGTCAGTATTATTCTAGCCCGTAAGGTAACTATAAACATCTTTACAAGATAAATGAAAAATGCCCCCAGGAGCTCCTTTCAGGTACGAATGAAAAGGAAGTACAACATCCCAGTAAGGGATCTGGCTACCTGGAGAAATTAGCTAATTGTTCTGACTGCAAATTAAATGCTAGGTCAGTTACAAGTGATATATATCAATTTCTAATTATTCACTGATATCTCAAGGGTTCAACAAAAATAGTTCGATATGGCCCAAAAAATAGCTGACCGTGTGAATGAATTTCTATGACTCCATATGGCGCCTTATTCAAGTAAGATTTTTTCCGCCTATCGAGTTAGGCTTTAGCTCTAAATCTACGGGCGCAGGAATACTAACAAAAGGGACAACTTTGAGAATTAGCTTAAGTTGGCTAGCTGGTAACCTCGAATGGACAGCTTATGTTAGCTTATGTTAGCTTTGAAAATTAGCTTATGTTATTCCCCTTCTAAGTACAACCGCACCATCTTCTTCCGCCGCGCCCATTCTACAACTCCCCATCTGATGTGTAGATCATTAGATGTTCCAAAGCTCTCCATTAGACTTTGGCCCTCCACAAGTTATTAATGTATCTAAAAACTTCTCCAGTTTCTTCTCTTTAACCCCTTTACACATCATTCTCTGCCCATCACTTTTATGTATGCCAACCTCGGTGGCTCCAGCTGCAACTAAAATATATAACGCCCTTCGTATACTCATTTTAAGATTTTCTTTATCTGAGGGATCAAGTTTGTAACTTATTCTTCCCTCCTGTTTCACTTCTCCTGACCCTTGGTCTTTCACCAGTGCAAACAAGTAAGCAGTTCTTAAATACTTGAGAAGTATCTTCTTTGCATCGTGTCCAGATACCCAAGCCAACAATACACCGAAAGAAGCTGGCCTAAGGGTAGGTGCTTCTATGACAGTTTGAACATCGGATTCAGATTCGTGGGATGATATTTTGTGAAGTGATGTGATGAGTCCTCCTTGAAAATCTTTCCCTGGAAGGTCTGTCAATGTTTATAGGAAATATCCCCAAACCATTAGGACAGGATGGAGATGAAGGTTTTTCTCGATGTTTGGGTTCTTTAACCCACAAGATAACATTAGAGGGAGCGTTAAAAGAGACCCAAAGGCCGATATCATTACCTTAGCCTTGATTTATAGTCTCTTTGTGATGTTCTTATTTGAACAAATGGATGCTATTAGTCCTACACATTTCTTCTTTCTTATTCGCACGAAGTGATTCTTTTTGAGTATGAATCTCTCAGTTTCACATCCTGTCAAGATCACAACACCGTTATCTATAGCATCGACCAGCCAAATTATATCAGTCCCTCGTTTATCGCCTGCTTCACAACCATAGCAATAAGAACTACAGGAGTGATCCTCAGAGCAATTCCATGGCACGTACTCGACTTTCAGGCCAATATTCTTGTACACTTTTCTAAGTACTTGGATATGAAAGCCTTCTTCGGAACATCTTTCTGCAACTCCTATTCTCTTACACACGGTATCCATGGCAGAAACATAGTCAGAGCTTCTGAAGAACAAAATTTTGTGATCCAATGCCCATTTCTTAAGTAGAGAAGTTGGTGCTTTAATCGACGCAGGCCAGTTCACGGCTGAGCCACCATCAACCGTGGATCCTGCCAACTTCATACATTTCTGGTCAAGAGTAGACAAGACTCCTCCTGATTCATATAGTTGGTTCAATGAAGGGCCTTCCAGAGATGAATAATCTTCTACTACAAAGTAATGCCCTTTCTCAACAACAACCACTTTTTGTCCCGACTTTGCGAGAACTGCAGCCGCAGCTCCTCCTCTACAACCAGAGCCAACTATCACGACATCACATTTTATCTTGTAAGCATTAAGTTTTCCATCTTCAATTACTTTTAGGCCTTTTTCTGTAAGGGAGTTAACCAATGTAGTGTCACTTTCATATAAAATTTCTATAATTCCCTTCCGAAGAGGCCTCTCTTTCTTGGGTTTGATCAGGTTTTCCCTCTCTAATTGATACCCCATCACATCCCATGCCGGGTTTCGCGAATCTTCATTAGTCCTTGATAAGTAGATGAAGAAGCAAAAGATCTTCAACATCACAAAGATGATTCTAAGAGTTGCAAAATATATCTCCCTTGACCATCTTTGTAAAGCTCTTTCACTATATAGAAGCTCACAATGATATAATAATTCCACATACCTGGCAGTTTTTAAGGAACCCGAGGCTAGTACTTTATCGAATGAGTGTCAGGTGGTAACGATGATCCATCTTCGCTCGACATAGATACTAGAGTAGGCTTCAATATAATGGGATGGTATTATAATTTTAACAATGTCGTTTATATCTAAATCTAACAGTAAAATATATAATTAAATGCCATACTAAAATAAAAATTAAATATACTTGATATGTGCAACAAAGAGAACTTGGAGTAGGACACTCATTAATATTGAAATTACTAAAACATTTCCCGCAATAAAAGAAAAATTGCAAGGCTTAATGTTAAATGGAGATATGAATCAGGAAAGACATCTACATAGTTCACAAAGCATTACACCCTTCAAGAAATTGTAGGCACAACAAAGCTCTCTCTACACACAACATGCACAACAACATAACAGATTTGTAGGTGATCAAGGCTCTAATTGTAGAATGTAAACACAAAAAACAATAAATATCAAAAGCTTCATATAAGAGCTTCTTACAGAAATTAAGACCAAAATTTGATGTGATGAGGCATCCCTATAAAATCTAGGAAGTGCAGGCATTGGTGAAATGTTTAAAGATTGGGGAGGGGCTGTATTAGGCGTTTTTAGCAAAATAGTTATAGGCCCAACAACAAACTACATACAACAGATACAATCAATTATACCAGGTGTGGATAAAACAGTTCAAAAGGGCTGTAAAAGAAAATGGTTAATACAAAGACTATGTAATCTTACCTCTTGCAACGAAGACGACGAGATTTATATAGTTAGAGAAGGCAACTACAACAAATCTGAAATCTGTAAGAAACCCTAGAAATCTAACATAAAAAAACCCAAATAATAACAAAAAAAAATCCCTGAATTTTGCATTCAAGATTAACAGACCAATTGGATTTAGTAGAGAAAAAAATTAACAAACGAAAAACCATAAGATTACATACCTCTTTCTACTTTTAAAATTCCTTGCAATCTCACACTATTTCCAAGTTAAATCAGGAAGCTTTCACTGCAAGGAATAAAATATGATGGAAAGGAAATCCTTAAGAAGTTCTCGATCCCAAAAACTTTCAACTAAACTTTAGTGAAATAAAAAATAGAAGGGGAAAATTAGATGATCCTACTGCCAATAAAAAACCTTATTACAACAAATCCCAAAAACATAATACTGATCTCCATCTTCTCTATGAATAAGCAAAACACGGAGGGGAGATACGAGAGAGAAATATATAACTGAAATTGGTATGTATATTGTTTGGAGAATTACAAATCGGAGATTTGCAGAGCTGAAACCCTTAACTGAAATTTGATGGTGGCAGAATTGTTGGAAAGGAAAAATCGTGCGGGATTAGGGTTTTTTAGGTGTTTGATTTGAGCGGGGAAATTTGTTTAAGATAAATTGATAGAGGTGGATATAGAGATTGTGAGATATAGATTAGAACTTTCCCTAGAGATTATTGGATATGTTAAAGTCTGCTTATTATTGGAGAGAGAGAGGGCGTTGGCGGGATTATAGTTTCTTTTTGGGATTTGGGCGGGATTCTTCTATTTTATTTTATGTTAGAGTAGTTTTAGATTAATTAATTAAAACGACTATGTAAACAGTCTAAATTGGATTAGCTTTCCAACTAGGTATAAAGTCGCATATTTCATGACGCAAATAAGAGTGAAAAAATAAAAAATGACGGTAGTAATAAGATTGCGACTGTTAAAGGATGTCAAAATTTTCCCATACACCTGCCCCATCGTAATTGTATCTCCAAAAGTATCTATATTTACTCCTTTTGGCCTAGTGATAGTTATTAACTACTTCAATCATTTTTGTCACTGTTCCAGGCTTCTGTAGAGAAAGCTCTTCTCGAACCTTAGAGTCGATGTGTAGGGCAGAGGTGAAGGCTCGAACGACGTTTTTGGGATATGAGTTCCTAATTTTCCTAGTTTCCTGCAAGAAATGCTTGTAAAAGCTTGCCAAGTTTCTTTTGCGCCCTGCTCAAAGAAAAACAATAAATCTTCTATAATTTGTTGCTCCTTAGCGTGAGTATAATTCGACTCGAATAAACGCTGTAACTGGCTGAATGTAGTTATGGAGCCTTCTTGGATTGTATAGAACCATCGGAGAGGTTCTTATTTTAGGCTTATGTTAAATAACCTGCATAGCATGTGGTCGAGTTTGGAGTATAATCCCACTGAATCTTTGAAATGTCGTACATGGGTAAGTGGGTCTATGAGTCCTGCATATTAGATGTGGAAATTTTCTGGGATGGGCATAACTTCGAGATGTGGGGAGATGGGGCTTGTCTCGCTTCTGTCAAGCATGAATCTTCAGCCTGGGATATCAGAGTTAATGGCATGGATCCTATTGTTCAGGTCATCCAAGGTGACAAATTGTTGCAGAGGAAACAGAATGGTTGTAACTTGTGCAATGAAATCTCCCTGTCCTTCTGGTACCAATCGATCTTTGATTGGTCTTCTTTCTGGTGGTGGGGGAGTTTGATAACGTGTGCATTGACTTCCCTGAGTTATCGATGCTGAGGATGTTAAACCAAAATACCAGAAATCCCTGTCCAGATTTCTGGATCTGGATTAAGAAATTCGTAATCCATCCTCTCTTGATTGATCATCACGTTAAGTTACTCTTGACCGATGATCACTTCGGGTAAGTGGAGGTGACGTTTGTCGGCCAGTGGGTCAATCTTGGGTTCTCCTTAATTTTTCATTTCCTTTTGATGTGTTTAACTCTCTTAGTCCAAGGCTTTCCTTCGTTCGTCTCTTTCTACCTGAAGAGCTTGAGAATAAATGCATTGATCTTCCAACCTTTTGGCCTTTTCTGATTTTATTTATTTTTGAAGCTCGATCACTGTACTACGCAGGCCTACTATTTCTGGTATGGGATTGATTTTGTGATCTCTTACGGTGCTAGAATAGCTTCAGAGATTCATATTTGTCATCAGATTTCTATTAGATCAGTGATGGTAAAGATAAGTGTGGTATTTCCCACAGATGGCGCCAATTGTAGTGGCGTATTTTCCAGAAGGAGAATCTTTGCCAATACTATTCGTAAGGAAAATGTAATTATAGGCTGAACAAACAAGATTTTATGTGGAAAACTCAGTAATGGCAGAGAAAAACTACGACCTTGTAGAAGATTTTGATGTAAAATCTAGTATGTTGCTAGTTCTTACAAGTTTTTGGAGTGATAGTAGGGTTAGAAAGTAAGGATAGTAAAGTTGTGGATGCCGGGGGTGTGAATAATTTATTCTCTGCCTGTATTTATAGTAGATACAATTAATTTACAAAAGGAAAGAAATAGTATCCTATTTCGGGGGTAGTGGGCGAACTTCGCGGATCTCTAGCAGCTCTTTCTTGACCAGGCACAACGGCTATTTTTGGTATGTCTAGGACTTATGGTAGCTTCTCGACTGTTGTCTGTCTTCGACTATGCAATATTGACTGTCTTCGACTATGTAATGTTGGCTTATCCTTATTGAATCTGGGAAACATACTACTACAACTTTACAGATACCAAATTTTTCAAGTGATTTTACAGCTAACAAGTCTTTCAGGAACTCCGAAATATCAAATCCTTAAGTTAGTTCTACTTCATAAATTTTTCACCCTGAAGCAAATCAAACATTGGAAACAATGAGTATGCTACCTCCCATGAGTTTTGTCAAAGTCCTGACGAACTTCAAATGGAAATATAATAGCAGAAGACTTAGTGCTTGAACCAATTCTTCAAACTGAAGGTCTTCTCAGTACAAAGTTGTGATGGAAGTGCTGAGGCAGACATTCATTATCCGTCTTCCTCCTCTACTACCATCGCCGCCTCTCCTATAACCACCACCCTCATAGAGTTGGTAGAGATAATAAGGGCATGACCTTAGATTTTATTCGTGCGCAAGACATCAGCGCAACTGCCCCGCAGTTACGCCTATCCTTGCATCTGTCTCCCCAACTTTTTATTTTGCTAGAATGTGAAGACAAGCCCAACGTTACTTGCCTGTTAAGACAACGTGGTGAAACCTCCATTTGCAGTAGAAATCCTCCTCAGCTTCAACTACTTCACTTTCTGACATTCCTTGATACGTCGAAGGAATAGGAACATGAGTAGGATTCTCCAAGGACTAATCCCCAAAATACTTCAACTTCAACCTCTGGATTTCAGAAGCAATTGTTTCCTTATGAATCATTCTACGGGTCTTCATCATCTTCAACAATTTTAAAGAATATTGCAACAGAACAAGCATACTTTGCCAAAAACCTTGGTACATGTACTATTTATATAACCCTACATTTATTGTGCAGGAATATTTTCTGGAGCGTCATCATTCAATACAAACAAAACTCTTCAAACCCTAATTGTCGCGTACATTAATAGTCCCATCAAACATTCAATGTGCATACATCTTCCCCATAACATACACAGTTTTCATGTAGTCAAACACCATCATTACTTCCTTCATTATTCAAATTTCCAACCCATATACCCAAAAATTCTTTCTCAACCAAATCCATTGGTGACTTCGGTTTTGAGGGGGCGATTGTTGGGGCCTACCCTTCGATCTTGCCTAAATCGAGCTGTCTCCAGTTTGAATTACCTCCATGTGTAATCCACGCATTCTCCACATGACTCCTTCAGTCAACATTACCACCTGCTCCACGAACTGATGAAAGGCGTGGGTGGATCTCAAACAGAAAAACTTGAACAAGTCAAAGCCACCTTTATCTCACGAACTCAACAGTTACTCAGTTACCACCACTAACCACATTATTTGAAGAACGTGCTTTAACATGATGAAGAACTGCAGAGAAGGCCAATATAAAGAAGAAGTTCCAGAAGAAACGAGGACCAAAAATTACACGAGAAATCATCAAGAAAACTATATTTTCTAGATTCTTAAAACTTATAACTTCTTATTCACAAGATCAAGAATTCCTAAGTCAAGAGATCATTTATAATAAGATATCGGCCTCAAGCAATAAAACGTCACCATTGAAAAAATCTTCAGCTCGAGGTCGTGGTTTTTTACCTATTCATAGGTTTTCCATGCTAAACACCTGTCATTTCTTACTTTCTATTTAGATTTTTGTCACAGGTAAATTAGTGTAAGAGATAATTCCAAGCCACTTCGAGATTACGGAATTTGGCCATTACAGTTGGCTATGTTTGGGTTAAATAAAATATGGTAAAAAAGTCGAAAGCTAGATGATCATACCTAAAGCCATAAAGATCGATAATCCAAGTAACGGATTTGATTACAAAGGCATACATTAAAAGGTCTGAAGATGTAATTTTTTGAACAATTCCTAGACAATTTTAGCATCTTTTTTTAACACAGTTGTGAGATCCTATACTTTTCTAGTCTTTTAATGCAGTGTTCTAGTTTCGAAGGAAAAAATAACGAAAAAGAGGAGGAAATACCATCTAAAAAATTCATTTTCGGAAACATCTAACCATGTATTATGGCATTTCACTGTGTTAGGCAGACAGATAAATGAGAAAGTGCCTAAGCCACTCTCGTGCTGTATGCACATGCTCTGAATGACTGAATGTAGAGAAAGTAGGCAGATCTAGGAAGAAAACCGTTCGGAAAATATGGCATTTGCCCTTTGGAGTAAATAAAGCGTCATTGGACAAAACACACCATGTGGAAATATTTCTTATACTTTTTTTTGAACAGTAATCACTAGGCCAAAACGAGTAAAAAATGACAGGGCATGTCAGTCGTTATTTTGCTAAAGTGACTTCCATTTTAGTCAAAAAAAGCGTCGTTCTTTTTGCAGTAGTTTATTTTTTCGACTTAAAATGCGTCGTAATATTACAACTGTAAACCTAGTCGTAATATCCGTCGTTTTTAGTTAAAATTGTGACACATTTATGAGTCCTTTTATGCGTCGCAAAAAATATACACAAGTATTAGTCGTTATTTTCTTTGTATTTGTTCCATTTTCTGATTTATTTATCCATTGTTTTATGCGTCGTAATTTTACGACGCCAAATTCGTCTAATTTGTCATAATTCTAAAAAAATTCGACATACAAACCAGTCATGCTATTTATCACGCAAAAACATTGACGTATTAGACACAATTATTAACGATGATTTTAGTCGCTTCTCACAATTATAAATATCAAAATTTTATTAAATAATATTAGTTTACTTAAAGAATCTTTCCTATACTTTTACAATTAGAACTAGATGGATTTGAACCATCATTGTCTCAAGTTCATGAGAGCTCTTGCCATTTGGAGCTTATAGTTCTATCAATAAATATGCATAAAAAGACAATGTGTATAATAGTCGAAATTGTGGGGATATATTACTAAGGGAAAAAAGTTAACTATATTAACTTGTGTCTATGTTAAAAGATGACTTGCAATTTAAATAAAAGGAATCTGCGACTGGATAGTATTCAAGAAGGACCCCGACCAATTTCTAAATCCCGCGAAGCCCTCAGAGCTAAAGAATTTGCGACTGGATAGTATACAAGGAGGCAAATACACAAACCCGTGCAAGCTAACAACACAAGAAAAGCCGTGAACACGAAAGCTTCGAACAAAACATGCTCTGGGTGAGATAAAATTGACAGCCCAAGCAAAGTATCCCTTAAAGGAAAGTAACCAGAGACCAATGATATCAAAAACAAAACCTTTCTCTACAATCCCTTGGTGATAACCGAGTACACTATCCGTCTTCCCAGCCATAACAAATATACAATTAAGAGTACGGCAAAAATTCTAAGGAGAATCGTACTTGCAAAGGGTAGGTGCAAAGGGCTATATTATCGACATCATTTTCAATCTTGAAAGCTGAGTTAGTGAAATAATGCGGCATCTTCCATGAATAACTATTCATTATGTAGGTATTAATTACCATTATCTATATACATGGTATAATTCTCTTGGGTAGGGTATAAATATAGTAGAAATGTAAGGAGATGAAAGAATAAGAGAGAAAATAAAACAACTTTACAACAGTTGAAGAACTCGCCTGGACAGAAGTATCCAGCTTCGAATCACTATACTTGAAATAGTATATATCTATAAACTAGCGAAAAAGGAATCTACGTAAGAGAATACTACAATTTAACCCCGGATTGCCTGGATCACCAATCACCAATACTGACGAGATCGACCATGGTACCACATAACCTATTTATTATTTTTAAGGATATATATGTAACATTTCCTTTAATGTGAATAATTTATTATTTTTAATGATCGATCATGCCCGGATAGCCGGTACTGATAAGACCGACCTCAATGTCTTGGATTATGACACACAAACCCCCTTTCAAATTGTGTAGCATTGACTTTTATTATGCAATTAAGTCCAAAAGGAAAACAATGCTTGATCAAGAAAGGATATGAACTTGCAATGGACTCCAATCATGCAGTGGTAACAAGACAACATTCCATGTTTAGCATAACAAGCTTATGCAAACTTGTAAATTAAATGAAGCCTAAGTTTCATGATAGCAAAATAATAATAATAAAGAGATAAATTAATCATGCAAAGATATGACAGATTATAGTGAAAGAAGCATAAAGTACCTTTCAAATAAGATACTCCTAGGTCCATAACCTTGCTGCAGGAAATCTGCAACTCTTTCAAATTTGTAAGCCTTTAAATAAAATCAAATGAGTAACTTTCAAGTCTAAACTACCAAAATAAGCTATTCCACTACTAACCACTCGGGAAGCCTGCTATCTCTGAGGATAGGATTTTGCCATTTCTCAATCTCCTCCTCCCATTGCTTGTAATATGACCAAATTCCAAAGAAAGTAAAATTATTATATCCAAAAAGAGATGATAATTATGACCTATTTTTTGTATGAACCTTCACAATTTTGAGACACCCTAGATTGAAAACTGGATTTAAATTACTACTTCGGCCATGTTTAACTATAGTAACGACGGTAAGGCATGCATGTTATGCCATCAAATACTTAATGGGAACCATGGCAGATTGACAGAGAGACGTACTCATCAGTGCATCATTCGCCAAGTTAAGAGCAGATCTTTCAGAAGTTCCATAGTATTTTGTGTACCTTCTACAACAAAAGGAATAACACAAAGAAAATGATGCCTAAAATAAACCTTCAAGCAATACATTGCATATACTAACAAATATTTTATATTGGCCTCTTATTTTGATATATGAGCTCTGGGCATAGAACAGAAAGGAGGATGTGTAAGGCCAATAAATTTTTGCCTAAAATGAGGGGGCCCAAAATGTATAAGCCTATAAAGTTAATGGCGCCTAAAGTTGTTGCAGTTGCAATTCCAGTTGTAGTTGCAATTGTTTAGAATGTGGGGCCTGAACCAGACTCATAGGTTCAATTTCAACCCCTTACTTTTGTGAGAGCCCATTTTGGAACTCTCTTTAGGCCCACAAACCTTAGGCCGGCCCTGGAAAAGACAGAAACCTAACGAGGCAGAGTTTAGTTCTTACTTCCAAATTTTATTTTATCAGAAGGCATATTTTATCATGAGAATAATGATGGATGACTAACGTATTTGCATAGGTTACTAACATGAAAAAATAGAGGAAAACTCGAGATCTCAAACAGGTGAAACAAACATCTGCTCGAGTGTCAATCCCCATGTTTATAGCAGGTAAATACAAGCTTAAATATCAATTTCAGAGTGGAAGGAGGGGTAGCGAATGGGACGATTAACAGATCCGACTCATGGAATATGGATAGAGAGGGACAATATTATTAATAAATAATTTAGAGGCACATTCAAGAAGGTGCTCACAGTGGTGGTTTGCAGTTATAAGGATGGAGAAGGACAGTGAATGGAATGATTAACAGATCGACTTATGCAATAAGGATAGAGAGGGACAATATTATTAAAAAATAACTTAGAGGCACATTCAAGAAGGAGTACCCTGGTGGTGGTTTGCAGTTATGAGTCGCGGATTTCATCTTTTTCACTCCAAAAGGCAGGAAAATTTAACCCAAAAACAATACAATACAAAGAAAATGCTTCGACTCAATAGGAAGCTTTCTTGCATGAAAGACAGAAGACTGCGTCAAACTCCCTGTTTTGGCTAAGAAATTGGTGATCCCGATACCTTTTCTAGATTTACAGGCAACAAAAAAATGCACTCCCTTCCAAACCACACAAATTGATCCGAAGAAAGATAGAGAGACCATGAGGCAAGGTAGTCCTTGTCATACCATTGTGGTATCACTTGGAAACCAATTCAATGAAAATAAAAGTTATGATGTCGCAATACATCACTTTAGTACTTCAAGAAAACTAATCATCTCGGACAATGTGCTGGACCCTACCCAAAACCTTTAGTAATATCAAGAAACATCAACCACTTTGATCTAAGCCACTCCACCATGACCCACCACACTTCCATTGAACTCCCTCAACAATACCAAAATTGAAGATCTAGATATATGATCGTAAATATTGGTACAAAGGGGATGAACCCTTTTAGAATCCAAATCCCAGTCAGATCTTTTAATCCAAGCCATCACCCCGGTAATCTTTAAGACAATCCTGGGATGAACTTTACGATCCTAGCAATTTGGCTCATCCAAGACCTCTGCATTACTCAAAAGACAAGAAGGGCATCGAGGAATGGGTTGTTTTTTCCCCCGAAGATCCCTATATTTGGCAGGCCTAGTTGACATTACGACTACAAAGAAAATTCTTTTTTTTCTTTTTAATTTTTTATAAATAGCTCCTACCTGCAAAAATGCTTTTCTTTCCTTTTATAGATAATTCCTACCTGAAAAGCACCTGCCTGGATTGGTATACCAGCCACCCGCAGCCAACATCGATATCTAGACACACAGATTATTTCTTTATAGTCAAGATCGTAGCAACTGCTTCAAGCCAAATGAATCTTATAGTGTTAACCATCATATCCAAACAGCTATGTCCACTTAACTCTTATTGAAAATTCGATGCAAATCCTCCCTAACTGGATTGACACGGCAACGAGATCTCGAAGCACCCCTCGCATGTTCTCCTGGCAACACCTCAACTTGCACTATAGAGTTCTAGTATTTAAGAAACTGGAATATTTGTAGGAATCAGTTAGTAGCATAACCAATCAATAAACTCATGGCCTTGTCTCCTTATGAGAACCTAGGACATTTTTACAGCAAATACTTTAAGTCGTGAACAACCACATTCTCTGATCATTAGAAGTATAAAATATCTTTTCCTAGAAACGATATTCTTTCAGGCAAGAGGGATCTAATGTTCAATCATTCAGAAACCATACATCCTGAGCAACCTCAAAGTCAAGAAGATCCTGAAGGAAGCTCTGTGAAACAATCAACTAGAAATAATCTAAGACAAACGCTGACAAATACGTTTTTTTTAAGTAGTTCAGAATATATAATAATCACCCAAACGAAAGTTTTTAGAAATAGAAAGTGCGATACTGCCAATGGGAATAGAGAAATCAACAAAAACTGAAAGGCAACACATTGTTATATAAACATACTGGATGCGCAGTGAATACAACTACATTTCTGCTTTGCGCAGTCAAAAAGCCCCAAGTCATGTTTGCCAATACACAATAAAGTTGCTTTGCAAAGAAAAAATATTACTTTGTCATAAAGTTCAATTTTTTTACTTTCTATTTTTAACTTTTTGCTCTATTCGTTCTTCTTCACGGATGCTCAAAGGCCCAAACTACTTGGTGGGATTCAGCATGGTACATTAGGCAATTATTACTTGGTGCGTCCATTATCGTGAGTAATGAAATAACTCATTAAGGAATTTGATTCACAAACTTAATTTACCAATGAAATCGCCTCTCTTCTCCATTCTCACATTCATACTAAACTTCATACATATAACTATTAACCAATTCTAAGCAAACTTGTTTAACTATCACCAAATCTAACTTTACAACTCATAAACTAAAGTAATCCCCAGAACTCAGATCATACTCATAACCACAAATAAACACAGAAAAACTCAAATTTTCTCATTAAACTCATTAATTATGCAAATAAGAAGCAAATACTTGATAAAAACCAAACAAAACCAGAAACCACAATGATACCTGAGTACGAAACCCTAAATTATCTAAATTCAAAGTCCCTTCTGGTTCAAGCTCTAGTTTCTCTCATCAGGAGGTGAGAGAAACCCAAATCCGACGAATTTCACAAAATCGAAGCTCTCGGTGAAGTGAACCTATATCTGCAAAGCTCTCGGTGAAGTTATTGAATGACTGAATCAGAATAATCATAATGGGTTTCATGATCTCGGTCAGTTGTTGAATGAATCAAAAGTTTAGGACTTGTGTAATTCTCCTTTTAGGGTTTCTGGAGAGAAGAGAGGGATTAAGATTGTGGAGAGATGTGTGGTGAAAATAGTAGGATCGTGGAGAGATGATGTATCAAAGGGAGAAAATGAGAAACGACAGTCTATAAAGTTAAAATTGAATTGTTTTCTCGACTACAGGAGGAGTCAATTTTTTTGAGTCGAAAATAATAGAGGAAAAGTAAAAAATGACAGTGGTTCTAAAATAACTACTGTTAATGGAAGTCATATTGTTACAACAAAGCAACCAAGTCGTTAATCTACCTCCAAAAGTATCATTATTTACAGTTTTTGGCCTAGTGAATGTTTCTTATGCGGCCAAACACATTATGTGAGATAGGCTCCCATTCCATACTAATCCCATTATATTCGGCTAAACGTTTATAGCATTAATTGTTCTTTATTTTTTTATGTTCATAACCCAACGACAATTTAGCTGACGCATCCAAGCATATCTCCCATTTGCATACTAATCATAAAATAAATCTTAGTCATAGAATTATTGTAAGAAACTTATATAAATATAACCCTACCATATATCTCGCTCCAAAGAGATGCTCACACAACAATATGTATCCCGAGGCAAATCATTGGTTGGATGAGGGGTAATACGGATAAACTATACTAAGAACATCTCCAACAGAGTGGTATGTTGTAAAGGTTTCCCATACTCTTGCAAAAAACCCATCCAACAGGGGTATGGTGTTCAGCATACTCACCCCAATACCTCTCCAAAGTATGCAAAACCTAAACTTGGCGAGGAGTATACGCATACTACCTAGGCGCTGAACCGCTCACCGCCCAACAACTTTTTAATACAGCAGTTTAGACGCTGAACCGTTAAGCGCCCAATACCAAAAAACATAATTTTCTCTTGGGCCAAAACAGTATGCGATTCTGGAATACCGGTATGGTAAACCGGAACAACATACCACTCTGTTAGAGATGCTCTAAAAAATTGAATTTGCCAACCTTCATAAAAAGAACCTTCTTTGTTTGTGGTTAAATCTACCGATGTAATCTTTAGATATGTAACTCAAACTTATAGAATGTAATCAATGTGACGAAGGCCATATGGCATAAATCATGTACTATTTAAGGTAGCCTTTTTATCCTGGGGAAGGATTTTGAGACACTCACAAACCAAACACTAAAGTCTCACTTAATACTAATCACTCATCTCTATTAGATGAGTAACTCTTAAAATAGGTGATTTGCTATATAGGGAATTGAGGTGGAAAACTTATTCCTGTTGGCAGCCATGACGTATTTCCCTCTCTCTTAATAAACAAAGAATTCAAATCACTCTCTCTCTCTCTCTCTCTCTCTCTCTCTCTTACACTCACCATTAGAGGCGAAATTGGGCATTTTCGAATTAAATCCCCTTAAATAACTCCTCTATGTCCTTGTATATCTCTCAAACAATTTTTCTATCCATTTCGAAGCTTATCAGTCATATTGTGATTATATGTAAAATTGAGGTTTGAGCGCTCTCTGATGGGATATTGGTTGATTGGAGAACTATACAGACTAGTTGGTTGGGGTTGTTAGAGACAAGCCTTCTTTTAATTTTGTGGTTTCAGAGAAGAATCTAGGGTTTGTTGTTGGATATTGGAGAACAGTTTGTTGGTAGAGATTGCAGTCTATTTGAAGGTATTTTTGTATTGGACAATCCTTACCCCTTTATATTCAGTTAGGCTTTGTTTGATCAAACAGTAGTAAAAAAAAACAAATATTGCTTCTATTCCCGCGTAAATGGTTTGCATTTTTTTCCCTGTATGCTACTACTACCACCAAATATAGTTCATTTATGGTTGTCTCCCCCTTTGTGTAATGCATGTTTACAATCCAAATGCTCTCCTAGTTTCTTTCCACTAGTTCATGTCCCCTTGTGTAATGTATGGTTACAAGTCAAAATGGTCGAAGTCGACAATTATAGTAATGTGTATAAAAACTTGCATGTAAAATAATTGTCGAGTTCGACAATTATTGTAATGTATTTGAAGACTTACATAGATAATATTGTCGAGTTCGACAATTATGGTAATGTATATGAAGACTTGCATATAAAATAATTGTCGAGTTCGTCAATTAGGGTAATGTATATGAAGACTTGCATATAAGATATTGTTGAGTTCGGTAATTATACCAGTGTATGTGGAGTTATGCATCTATAATAATGTCGAGATCGACAATTATGTTAGTGCATGCTGAGACATAGATTAATAAAATTATCGAATGATGTATTACCCGATAATGACTATATATACAATCCTACCTATTAACATTTCCCTACTTGAATATGGTGTACTTCTATCTACAGGTAACACAATGAAAGAGAAACCATCTCCTACAATTTCTAATGGAAAAAAAAGAGAGTTGGATAGAGCAGACTCGGAACACTTAGACTTTGAAAATCCAAAAAGAAGGTCGAGAAAGAGAAAGATTGTTGAGAAAGGAACAATGGTTCCTCCAAACACGGTTGAACAATTACCAAACTTTGAAACTACGAATGAAGGTATCTGTAAGCACAGTGGAGCAGATACAATGGATGATATTGATGACAGTGATGAGGCTCGAGTAAGTGTAGGTTCTAAAATCCAGACTGAGTCTGCTCAAGTTGTTTTGGAAGCTCAACCAACACCCAGTGAATGTCGCGGCAGAACTGATTCTGAGGTTAATATTCCTAATAATGACGTCGATGAGGATAATTATGAACATAGTAATGTGGGTAATTGTGAAGACGATGGGGCTGCAAACTACGAAGATATAGGACCTATTAATAATATTTTGCTCAGGAGCTTTAAGTTCCATAGAGTGAGGTCGATCGCGCTAGGGCATGTATACTATTTAATTATTGTTTGTTATAATTTGGAAATTTAAATAGTTACATGGTTAATCTCATTTTTATGACATAATCACTGTTATTGTTCAGGAAAAGTCGTGCCTTTGTGTTCACCATCTCCCGTCAACGTGGGATCTTACAAGAGAACCATAAATAGTTTATGAATTGGTTAGGTTGAAGGGTTTAGATAGAATTGGAGCCATATCGTATGACTATTATAACTTCGGCCTTATTTATGCTTTTGTCGAACGTTGGCAGTCAGAAACTAGTAGTTTCTATTTCAAATGGGGAGAAATGACTCCAACTTTGGATGATATAGAACAATTGATTGGTTTAGGTACAGATGGTGATGCCACGATAATTGGTTGTACTTGGGGATCTGTTGCCCTTCTCGATGTTTTCCAGAATAATCTTTTGCTAGATCTTGCTAGATTCAAAACTATAAAAGCTGGTGGTAAAGGGAATTCTTTGTCACTGTCCAAACTACGAGATCATTTTGCAAACAAATTAGAGAAGGTTATTTTTGACAAAAAAAGGCACTGATGTCAGCGTACAGTATCTTGACTTGTTTGCCAAGGACAAAGTGGTAAAGAAGTGGTCATGGGGATTAGCAGTTCTTGTGCACATGTATCATAATCACGGTGCAGCATCTCGAGATGATGAGAAGTAATTTGTATGTTGTACCATGTTACTCGAGGAGATTTCCGTACTCCTTATTCTCATAGTTTCCAGATATCAACTGCCACAATGATAACTTATTTCCATATATGAACTGGCTCTTCAATAAGCAGTTTCTGATTAGAATGTATGAGATGGTACTATCTATGGGATCTTAGTCTATACTATTGTTGACATATGCGTGGACCTGTTTATTAATTAGATTTTGTTTATTAATATACATGTAGTCGTGGATCTTTGCACATTTCCCAAAGCTTCTTGGGATACCGAAGGAGCTGGATTCAGATAACTTCAAGTACTGTACTTGTTGGAAATGGGGTGGATTTCTTACGGATAGAAATTGTGGTCCGACTTTACTAAAGATCAGGGAAACATTGGACAATTACAAAGTCATGGATGTAAGTTGATCAGATGTCTTCTCTGTCTTTCTTTGGTGTTTGCACAAATTTTCTTCAGATGTCTTTCCTATCTCTTTTGCAATTCATAACATAATACAATTGACTCATTTATCATGCAGGTTGTATAAGACCCATATAGAGATAAAATGGATACTGCACATGCGTTCAAGAAGATCACCTATTTCTATGGGGCGTTAGCAAGTCCAGACCATATTCAGCCCTACTACCTAAATAGGGTTGTGCAGCAGTTCTCTTAGATTCAAGGCATCCCTACAAAGCTAAGATGTCCAGAGGTATCAAACTTAAGTTCCAAGAAAATACAACCCTAAGTATGAGTGGGTTGATTGCTTCTCTGGAAAGAAGTGGAAGGAATGGGTTTTGAAAAAGGATGAAAAGGGGAAGAGGGTACGAGAGGGGCCTGCAGTATGTATGGAGGGATACTTAGAGTGGTTTGGCACTGTCTCGTGGATGAGGATATGTCCCATTACTGTTGACTTGGCTGCAGATGATGATGTTGGGTTATTTGGAATACATCGAAGGAAGGAAGCTTGTGTCAATGAGGAACGTTCATTACACGTGGACCAATGTGAAGATGTTGGTTAACAATATGATGCATTGGTTAGTACATCTTATGATAATTTCATTAACTTGCCATATAGGAGCCAACAAAATTTATTCCCTAATATTTTGTACACTTCTATGCCCTACTTTTGTAGCTCAATGACCATGTCACTCTGTCTCCAAATGGGCATGATATCATGCAAGCACGGGGAAAATCTAACGGGATGGATAAGCAAATCACCTTCTTAAATGCCAAACTTCAGAAGCTTAAGGAAGATAAAGATAAAGAGTCTGAAGCTAATATAAAGCTAGCAGAGGCCCTGAAAGAGAAGGCCAATTATATTTCCCACGATGCGTAATGTTCATTATCAGTATACAACTTAAAGTTAGTATTTATGTGAAGACTGCATATTAATATTGTCAAGTTCGACAATTATGGAAGTGTGTGTGAAGTTATGCATATATAATATTGTCGAGTTTGACAATTGTGGAAGTGTATATAAATTTGTGCATATTTGATATTATCGAGATCGACAATAGCCTAGTATGACATGCTAGAAAATTATTGAATTTCCAGTGGGTCGACAATTTACAGCTTATTTTGGATTGAAGTTCACATGTGCAATTTTAATTGGTTATGAGTAACTGTTTCAGCTCTTCTTAACCTCAGACAAGTGAATGCAATTTACTGAAAGAAACTATTGATCAAATGAAGGAGGGCATGCAACTAAAGTATGTACTTGACGAACAATGTGCACTAGCGTATGTAGATCTACCGGGGTAGTTAGATATGAAGGTAAGGTCATAGGTAGATATCAATTTTGGAGGCAGAGCTAAGGAAAAAATCTGGCTTTGAAGACTGTAATGAAAGCTTATCCGTTAAGTTGAATAAGAAAGTAATGTGGTGTGTAAATGTTAAAAATCCCTAATTAATTATTGGGGACGCTTAATCATTCATGCATGTAGCGTAATTATTTTGCAAATGTGTAAAGTCTAAAGAGAACGAGTCATTAAAAGCGGCCAATGTCTTTTTGATGGAACAGTTAGACTTGCAACTTCTACCAACTACACCTGTGAGCTTACCAAAAATTTTATTAGATTGTGACTTCATTATTTATAACTCTAGTAACATTGTTCTTGTGTTGCATGTTTTGAACAACTTGTTATCGTCCCATCACATCACCCTATACCAGACCTAAACCTAGCAAAGAAGTATGATGACTTATTGTCTGCGTATGAGGAAGTTTAAAAGAAGTTGAGTACTGCAAAATAGGATTTTGTAAGTCTCTCAAAATTAATAAAATTAGTTATATTTAGTGAAGGGGAGTTTGTGTTTGATTATCCAAAAACCTCATATCTCTTGGCTGGGTTTGATAGTAGTGACTTTATTAAAGTTTATTAATGTATAGGACTCTATAGCTTATCTCATTCATGTCTTTGGAACAGTTACTGAACTAGACATCCAAGTATAAGAAAGAGGCCACGAGATATACGAAGGAAACTAATGATCTCGTAAACCCCCCCTCCCCCATCCATATATATTTCATGGAATGCTTGTTTTACTGTTTATCCTAATGTAAAAGTGTTTTTAGCGCAAGAAGTTACTTAATGCTGAAGAGAGGAAGAAGACTTTTGAAGTAGATAACAATGAATGGGTATAACCTATTCCTAACTCTTGTACCTATGTCACCCCCATGTCATTATTGATAAACTTTGTTGATGCACTTATTAGTGTCTACTATAATATCAAGTTGTTGTTTTAGGAGATTTGGCGTCAATCATTGAAGAAGACACTTGTGAGTGAAGGGATGGGGGATATGGGGACCCAACCTTTGAAGAATTTTTTGACCAGAATGATAGATTCTTCATAATAGCATAGCAGGGACCCAAGAGAGATTATCAAGAAGACTTGGTCTACATGGGGCTAAGTCATAAAAATATTATCATGGCTAGGAGGGAGAATATGTCTAAGAAGATAAAGTTAAATGAAGTTTTATTCCAACTGTGGGCAAAGTATCTTCTAGATGTTTGTGGCGTCGACGTGGATGATAATAATTCTTGTTTTAAGGTTTCGACAACGATTCAACATCAGAGTCAGCATAGATTCTAGGATGTAATAAAAATGTTGAAGTCATTTATCACCAAAGACCCCTCGTTTTGGAAGAATATTTTTAGTCAGATATTGGGTATACGACTCAGTCCAGCCGGTGAGAAGGTGTATGAATCCTTGTTGCGGGCATTTTTATTTGGTCATCACCATGTAGATTATAGGCATATGGGGAATTTACTATCAACTTTCTACGAGAAGGTTGTGGTCTTTATTACCCATACTGAAGCATATATATTCTTTCTCCTTTTTTGGGCGCAGAAGAAAAACTTATTGTCGAATGAGGAAAAGTTTCAGAACCTTCTTATGAATACTAATAAGTACTGGTGTTTTGGTTAGGGAATATGCAAATACTACATTCATTTATTTCCAAGGTTTGATGTACCAATTCTTCTAGTTTCTACTATGTTCTTTGGTCAAGAAAAATTAGATATTCTACCGGGGTTTCAACAAGAACAATTGTCGAGGAATTTTGATGTGAGGATCAAGAACTTTAAGGCATTACTTAAAGAGTACAAAGTGAAGGGTTATCAATTGAATGACATGATCGCTGTTGATTTGTGATGGTACTCTTATCCTTCCATTTTTGGATAACCATTATATGCCCTTGATGTAGGGTGTTGTAACTCTTATGATATATGTTTCTCAGGTGGTCCTTATTGATTCATAATTTTTAGACAAGTGTTTGTATATCCCTTTTTTTTGTAATATACACAGTTATATTGGCTCACTATTGTATATGAATCTCAATTCTGAATGTTGAATTCCAGTAATAATACTTATGTAGAATATTTTAGCAGTGCTTCAATGATTCTTTGCATGCTATTATTTTCATCTAAGACTTAAATTGTCGATGATCGATAACGTAGTTAAATTATTGTCGGCCTAATGTACAAACCAACAATTTACTACTACTAATCTAAATTGTACCTGTGCCTGAATGATTACTTCATACTTGGAAATTGTCGATCATCAACAATGTAATGTATTTTTTTGTCGAATAATGGACCAATGTTAACTGATATTGTCGATGATCGACAATATAGTTAAATTATAGTCGGCATAAATGGATTGACCGGCAATTTACTTCTATATATCAGACTATTTACCCTGCATAATGAAATACTACATGTCTTGCATTGTTTGTAACGTTGAAGAATTTATAAATTTAGAATAAAACATAAAGCATAATGCATTGCTACTGCCCTATTTTCAATTTCCAAATACAAAGCAAACTGAAAGTTCAAACAACACAACATTCCCTCATTAACAATAATAATGAAAGTTCAAACAACACAGCATTCCCTCATCAACAATAATAATGAAAATGATACATATTTATTAATTAAAGAAAGACATTCGCAATACAAGTTAACTCCTTATGTTTTCCAAGATGTCGTGGTTCTTGTGATTCTCTTGCGACTGCTGAACAGAATCCCTATTACTGTCTCCTACATGAAATTCATTTTGATTATAAATACGGGATAAATACATGGGAAATACATTATGAAGTAATCATGGAGAATATGGCGTTTATGCATAGTGTCGAATATGTACTTACTTGATTCCACTATCTTCGTTTTGAGAAGTGGGTATGTCAGTTTGCCATAGTTTCCAACTACTTCACAACTTTTACATGTTTTCTTCCTTTTCATAACAGCCTCTTCCATCCCCCCTTTCTATCTTGCCCCTTTTTTGTGATCAGTCTTCACTCGTCCTTTGGTTTGAATAACGAGATGGTTTAAAATAATAGTTCCAGACATCATAGAATCTGTTAAAGAAGTTAAGATGTTTGGTTCCGATACATCTGCCTCTATTAGAGACTTATCGTAGTGGTCAAGGTAAGACTCTATCTCGTCTAGCTTCAAAACTGCGAATTCAAAACTTTCTTTAATCGTCGAGGCCCTTTCGAATTACTTTGGTGCATAAAGGGATAGGTGGCTATGACGTAAGGGGTATCGTAAGTTCTCTTCTGCCAAGTGACTTTTATCATACGACCTTGAAAATTTGCTTGCACCAGTCTTCCAACTTGTTATAATGAAAGCCTCAGGTATTTTGAGAATATCGTATTTCGAAAATATCTTCAGGAGGTGACAACATGGGAGTCCAACATACTTAAACAACTTGTATCCACAATTACCAGCTAGTTTCTTTAAGTCTATATTTATCTCAAATGACTTGGTACGACCACTATGGGACTTCATCGTAAGTTGTCAGAGGTTACCTTCTATATTGCTTTATATTGCAATAAAGCGGACTACCTGGTCAAATTGATCCTGAAGTTTATGGAACATTGTTCTTGTATAAATTTTTGTAGTATCTTTAAGTAAAACTTGATGAGAACTAACATGACGATATCTGTGTTCTGACGCAAAGTCTTCTCCACTTTATCGGTCATATACATCTAAAATGGCAGCCTTGTACTTGGTCATAAAATTGTACAATCTAGTCGTTATTGGCAACCAACCATTAAAGAAGTTGTTTGTGGACTCACTCCGTCTTGTAGTACTCATGCCTGCAAAGAAGGTTAACATATTCCATAACAGTATCCATCTATGTCCAATATTGAAGATGCCTTACATCTAAAGGTTATCATTAAATTTATGTTTCTTCATTAGTTCCATCCACCTGGTTTCAAAATCTACGGCCTAATATGTGTTACGCATTATCGAATCAATATCTTCTTTGAATGTAGATGGTTCCCGATAAACATTGCCAATTTTCTCATAAAATTTGTTTGCGATGTGCCATAAACATAATCGATGTCTGGTATTCGAAAAGACCTGGAAATAAACCAAAATTTAAAATTAACAAAAAAAGTTAATAGTATATGATATTGTCGAATACAAGCCTATGTCTATAATAAAAGGTTGATACCAGCTTCTACTCGACCATATATTGTCGATTAGGATGTTAAATCAACAATTTACCTAACATGTCCAATTTGAACTACTTTTGTTCCTTGGGAACAGTGGCGACCATAGCTGTATCTTGATCAGTGATAATTGAAATAGGGTGTTTGTAGTTCATTGCCATGAGCCAAGTATGGAACAACCAAACAAATGTGTTTTCTTGCTCATTTCTTAGTAGAACACATCCGTATTGAATCGTTTGGTAGTGGTTGTTGATCCCTACAAACGAAGCAAAGGGTATCTTGTAGATATTAGTCCGGTACATAGTATCGAAGGTGATGACATCTCCAAATGCCTCGTATGTTTACCTTGAACATCCATAAATCTAAACAAAATTGAGTGCTCGGTCCTCCCAATCTAATTCTATATCGAAATAAACATCAGATCTTCATTTTGTTTCTTCCTAAACTACTCCAACGCGGCTTGTGCATCTCCTCTGCCTAGAAGTTCCTTATTTAATTTAGCATTGTGGTTGTAACAATCGCATTTGCTGAAGGTTTTATCTGGGAATAATGCCGACACCTTGCTCACTGAAATATTATGGAGCTCAAATGTCGCCGTAAGATTTTTTGCTGCTTCTGGAGAGAATTTGTTAACCCTCATACGATGATGATTCTGCGAAGATACAAAATTATGGTTATGGATATCCGTGAAACTTGTGACAATATATTTGCCTATTTTATATTCCAATTAATGTTCATTGCTGCTTTACATCCACACTTATCAGACGATCTTCTGTTTCCATCTCTATCGCTAGTCTCTAGATTTATCCCAAGGTTTTTCTTTGAAAAGCCATTGCACGTACAACAAAAGTGGGCTCTGCCTATATCCTCATATCTTGAACGCTTAGTAGAATTGCGTATCCTGGTAGAGAAACCCTGCCTTCATCCATATCGTTCGTACCACAAACGTGCATCCTCAACAGTATCAAAATGTTGACCCTCATATGGGGCTTCGGCCAACAACGGGTTTGCAATACGTTCATTTTCAGACCTTTCTAGGGACTCGTCACGAATAACTTTCATCCAATTTTCGTCTACGGAGTCTTCCATTGGATATGTCGATCTCACTGACAAGTTTAGACATAAAAGAAGAGATTGCGAGTTGTAATTAATTCAACGGGTAACACAAATTTGAACAATTCAAGACTAATACATGTTCATTTCATTTCAAAAGCCTTCATTACATCATATGTTACAAAAGAGGGAATACAAAATGTCAACAATTACCCCACAAAAACTCGTTGTTTTGGTAAAGAGCAAATATTAACCCTCCTTGAAAAATATAAACTTCTAACACCTTAACTGTCCTATCCAAAAATCTAGTTACATTCACATTTTTGCCAGCTATATTGCCACCCATCAAAAGAATTGTAATTAGGCTTGTTACGCAGTGAATCTAAATATTCTGATTCCTGCTCTGCCCAGAACTCATTTTCTAGTCATCCAAATTCAAATTTTCACTCAATTTTAGCTTGCCTCGCTTCTTCAACTTCAACTTCTTGCAGTGCAGGATAGATTTCTTTATGAGCTGGCAAAGAAACTGGGATGTGGACACTATCGTAACTATCTGCCTCATCCATGGCAAAATAGGCACAAATTAATTTATGGACCCAATTCAAAAAACTAAACCCCTTTATCAGGCCTCTGAAATAACATTAATAAAATCATATAAAATTGCCATGCCTTCACAAAACATGCTTATAATTTACGGAGTAACGAAAAACAAGCTGACAGCAGAAATAAAAACATATGAAATTGTCGATCCCACACATAATCGACAATACATTGTCGATCACTTAGTTCTTTGATCTCCATATTGTCGATCTGTATACATTTCGACAATTTTTATTGTTTGACATTTCAATTTCAGTTGTTAAGCATATATAAAATTGTCGATATCGACAATTTTTGAGAGTTAATATTGTATGCATATGAAAATTATGTTTTTGCATGTTGGGACTTATATATATAATATTGTCGAGTTCTGTATTGCCCGATAATTCATATTCAATCATAATCCATCTACATGTAATCAATTAATGAGAAATTGCCTCCTACAACTTCTAATTTTGACCAAAATTAAATTACACAAGGGATTACTCACCCTAGATACATGTCCCAAAGCTCCAAATCCTATTAATCTCTTGATTAATAATTCTTGAGTTTCCTAACCCTAACAATTTCACAACATTCTATAAAAAAAAGGAATACTGTATCTAACTTTGAGAGAGATAAATATGAGAAAATACCTATGGAAGACCAAGAATAATAACCCTTAACAACAAAAACCCAACAAATTTTTTGTGTGATACCTGACCAAGAGGGAATAAGAGTCTTCAGCTACTCTCTTCTAAAACTGTGGGTGTCGCAGTACTCTGGAAAGAACAATTTCAGCTCTAATGGTAAAAATCACAAGAAAGAGAATGAAAATGGTATGGGAGAGAGAGACAGAGTGATATGTGATGGGGATATAATGTGATTTCAAATTTGTTAAAATTTAAAAATCAGGGGAGGAGAGAGGAAGAGTTCCACGTGGCTGCCAGCAAGAATAAGTTTTTCACCTTATTTCCCTATATAGCAAATTACCTATTTTAAGAGCCACTCATCTAATAGAAATGAGTGGTTAGTATTGAGCAAGACTTTAGTGTTTGGTTTGTAAGTGTCCTTAAATCCTCTCCCTTTTATGCTAACAAATTTACATATAAATAAAGCAGGTGTTTTATGGAAAAATGAAATCTAGTATTTAATATTGAACTATTATTGAAAACAAAAGTGCTTTAGCTATCGAACCATGCACACACATAGGCACATAAATATAGAGAGAAAACAAATTTCATTAAAGAACTTATTATGTTACAAAACATAACCCTTATGGGGATATATATAGAAGCCTCTAAAAACTCTTTAGGGTTAGGAATTGGTGAGTCACCCAAAACCCAGTTCATGTAGGACTTAACCGAATGGTTCCTAACACTCCCCCTTTGGGGTGTCCCATATCTAGATGACTTGCCTCATTAACACTTTTGCTTAGCAAAACCCTGTGGGTAAAAGGATATGAAGGGAAAGAGTGTAATCCTATATCACAGATAAGTGGTGGGTACGTATAATGTTGCCTCATCAAAACTTCCAGCCAGTAAAATCCCCAGGGATAAAAATTGCGCTATCAGGAAAATGAGTACAACACGCATATGCCTATGCCAGGTGGAGACTACTTCCCTGACATCTATCTCCCTGAGATGTGTCTCCTAGAGATGTCAATGAATATAAACTTCGCATGCCTATTCTGTGTACCAATATCTTGAACAAGTCTGCTAAGTTATCTTCTGAACAGAATTGGAAAATATCAATTTTACTCGCCTTCTAAAATTTGCCAGTATGGAAGAACTTCAATGAAATATGCTTGGTCCTATCTCCCTTGATAAAGCCTCTTCTTACTTGAGCAATACAAGCAACATTGTCTTCATATTGAGTAGTAGGGTCCTTCTGGACAAATTAAATACACAAGTTTCATTAATGTGATTCACCATAGAGTGTAACCAAAAACATTCTCTGCCAGCTTCGTGAAGTGCAAGAATCTCTGCATAATTTGAAAAGGTAACCACTATCATGTGTCTCACAGATCTACATGATATCACTGTATTATCAAACAAGAACGCATATCCCGACTAAGATCAGCCTTTATGCGGGTCTGACAAATATCTTACATTGGCATACCCTACCAATTTACGTTTACCACTTTTTGGGTAGAATATACCCAAGTCTATTGTGCTTTTCAGGTATCGCAGAATGTGCTTGATTCCATTCCAGTACCTTGGAGTAGGAACCGAACTGTGGTGAGCCAAGTAGTTCACTGCGAATGAGATATCTGGTCTAGTACACCCTACTAAGTATAGTAAAACACCAATTGCTCCTAGATATGGCATTTCAAACCCTAAAAGTTCCTTCCCCTCATCTAGAGTGTGAAATAAGTCCTTGTCCGCATCCAAGTGGCAGACTATCATATGCATCTTAGCACTATATGCTGCATCTACACCAAATCATTTGAGGATCCGTTCGGTATATGTAGTCTGGTAGATGAGTAAACCACTATCAAGGTGTTTGATCTGCAAACTAAGACAGTACTTAGTTTTCTCAAGGTCTTTCATTTTGAATTTCTTCTTCAGGTATTGGGCGACACTCGTGATCTCTCCAAAAGTTTTGATGATATTTAGGTCATCGACATATACTGCAATGATAGCAAACCTAGTTTTTATCTTCTTAATGAAAATACATGGGCAGATAAAATTATTTACAAAGCCTTCAGCTTTCAAATATTCAGTCAAATTATTATGCCACATGAACCCTGATTACTTCAAATTGTACAGAAATTTATCCTGTTTTATTACATATACACCCCGTGTGTCAGGCTTTATTACTTCCAGAAGCTTATACCCTTCGGGTAGCTTCATGTAGATATATATTCGTATCTAGTTTCCCATATAGATACGCAGTAACTACATCTATAAGATGTTTGTCTAGATTGTCCTTAACAACTGACATACTGATCAGGTAAAATAATGTTATAGCATCCATGACTGGATAATAAGTTTCATTGTAATCGATGCCAAATCTTTGAGAAAAGCCTTAGCCAACTAGTCCTACCTTGTATCTTAATATATCTCTGTGTTCATTACATTTTTGTGTGAATTCCCATTTATAATTGACAGGGTTAATGGCATTATGCCTAAGAATAATTGGTTCGAGCACTTCGCGTTTTGCTAACGAGCTGAGCTCAGCTTGGATCACAGATTCCAATTTTGATCAATCTTTATGGTTACAACATTTATCAACCGTAAGGGGTTCTGGATCATCATCCTCGATGGCGAGCGCAACACCGATGGTAAATATGTTGGCGACAACTACTTTTGAACGATATCAAGTTGTACCATTATAAATATAATTGATCGAGATCTCTATGTTATCATAGCTATGTGCCACGTCAGGCATATCTGGTAATGTATAAACTGGTTGCATAGCTACAATAGCCTTGTCAATGGGTGGTTCTATCCTAGATGAACCGACTACATCATTAGTCATTTCTGGTCTCAATTTCTGCCGCCTCCCTGAAGCTGGTTCCTTATATTTAGGAGGACATCTACGAGGTCTCTTGACCTTTGATTTATTTACGGGAGGTACGGTAATTCCTTTTGGAACCTTCAACCATACAGGAACATTACTTATAAGTACATGCCCCTTAGTTGCTTTAGCAGTGTCGTTGAATACATCTGTTATTTCATTGGTGACCTATTGTAAGTAAAGTATATGTTGGACTTCACTATCACTTTGTTTAGTAATGGGATCCAGATGAGATAACGATCATGTTTCCCAAGTTAACTTAGGAACTTCTGTGGCATTATCTGCCATATCTCCCCTTAATGCTGGGAAAATTGTTTCATCAAAGTAATAATATGAAAATTTTGCAGTTAAGGCATCGTCTGTAGTGGGTTCCAAGTATTGGATGATAGATGGTGAATCATAACCCACAGAGATACTAAGATGGAATTGGGGACCCATTTTCGTGTGTTGTGGAGATGCGATCAACACCTATATGGCACATCAGAAGGTGTGCAAATGGGTACATTGAGTTTAAACCCAGTGACTAGTTGATTTGGGGAAAGCTAATGATTGGTACTCGGATGAACTCTAATCAATGCTCTGGCATGCAAGATTACATGAACCCATGCAGTCGTTGAAAGCTGAAATCGTAATAACAGTTGCCTAGTGATTGTCTACAATCGTTTGATTAGGTTCTCTGCCATACAATTTTGGGTATGGACATGGGGTACCTGATATTCCACATCTATTCCATTAGTGATATAATAATCATCGAATATGTGGGAGGTAAGCTCATGTGCGCTATCAAATTGGATCAACTTGATCGGGTGTTAACGGAAATGAGCTCGTAACCAAATAATTTGTACAATAAGTCTTGTAAACGCCATATTCCTAGTAGATAATAGGCAAACATGTGACCATCGGAAAGATACGTTAATAATGACCATAAAATACCTAAATGGGTTACTATGTGGATAGATAGGTCCACATATATATCTTCATGGATACGTTAGAGAAAGGTTAGAGACTTTGACGGCCACCTTAGTCATACAAGATCGGATAAGCAACTTACCTTGAGAGCAGACGTTTCAAGGTCAGTCTCGCAGTACGTAGATCATTTCTCCTTTCAAACAATATCTAGAGCTACTGTCGATGACCTTCCTCATCATCCGAGAACCTGGATGTCCCAGACGATCGTGTCATAGTTTGAATATTTTTTCATGTAAGGGAGAAAATTTTGCTATAGCGTAGGTCTTGACATATCAAATGTTTGTGGAATATAACCATGTATGATACCCTAAGGGGTGTATTGGACACCATTCTGATACTATTTTTTGACATTGGGGAGTTGTCGAAGTGATATACAAAACCTGGTTTTGTCCTTCTCCCCTAGTTTCAAGTTGATATCCATTATCATGGATGTCCCGAAAGCTGAGTAGATTTTTGGTAGAATTACTCACGTATAAAATGGGCTGGATACTCATTATCATACCGTTAGATAGTATTAATGTGACGCTACAAGTGTCTTTTATCATACTGACCGAGCCAGTAATAATCGTGACATCGCTGATGCATGGGGTTTGAGATGAGAAATATTTCTTATCTCGTATGATTTAGTGTGTGGTACCACTGTCAATCCAACAGTTGTCGCTACTCATCCGATTATCGAAAAATGCCCGATGAGTGGAAAGATCCATATGGGTAACTTGTATATAGCAGATAAACAATCATACAACATAATTAACTACTATGCTAAGCAAAAATTCTAAAATATAGTAATTATAGCAGAAAAATAAAGATCTCATAGATGATGATACTGAATGTATGTCACAATACTTATTAAATTAATCCAACTACTATGTTTCGAACATAATCTAGAAAAAGTACTAACAAAGCAAATCTACTATTAACAACCACACAAATAAACTACTATGTGCTCTTAATATGTGACATCAATCATCCTATGTGAAGGTGGTACTAACTACTCATGAGTTTGGTCCATCACTGCATCAGTATCCTCGAAGAAGTCCGCCGTTAAAAAGTCTATTGCCATAGAATTGACATTAGCAATCATATGGTGGGCTTGAACCCGATCATCCTTGGCCACCTTAGGTGGCCTATAATCCCGCGCCCAGTGTCCAATCCCTCCACAGTTAAGGCACGAAGAGCCTTTGTCAGGCTTCTTATTCTTCCTATCTTTTTTCTTGTCAATTGATTATTCCCCTTTTTACGTTGTGGGGTAAGGGAATTTTAATTCCTTCCCTTTCTTCCATTGTGTCCTCCATGAGTATGTCCATTGCCAAAACCGCGCTCCTGACTGTGATTATTGTAACCCTAATTTATGGCATTGTGTACCTTAGGTACTGGCTTGCTCCTACCTGGCCTCATCTCATAATTTCTCATGAGGACTTTGTCATTCTACTTAGAGAGCAGCAAAGCCTGGATAAGAGCAAAGTGATTCTTAAATCCCTCTTGCCTATATTGCCTTTGGAGGGTAATGTAGGATGCGTGAAAAGTGGGTAGAGTCTTCTCCATCATATATGCATTAGTGACCGGTACCTCACACAACCTAAGCATGGAAGTAATTTTATGGACTGCTGGGTTGCAGTCAGAGACATTCCTAAAATCTTAAAACCTTAGTGTATTCCATTGGTGCCTTGCTCTGGGAAGCAGAACCATTTTATGTTCACCAAAGGGTTCCTTCAAGTTGGCCCAGAGACCACTGGTTTCAACCTCAGATAGGAATTTCATCTTCAGGTCCCCCTGAATGTGGTAACGGAGAACAACCAAGGCTTTTGCCTTGTCAACGAGAGCCTCAACGTTCTTATCAGCGATTGTCTCTTCAAGTCCCAGAGCTTTGAGATGTACTCTAACATCCAAACACCAAGTGAGGTAGCTGGCTCCAGAAAGTAGCAGTGCGGGAAAATCAATATTCTTGAGTTTCTCTGCTATTTGAAAGGTAGCACACAAATCTTGATTTAGTAGCAGTTCAATGATAAACATTCCCATGCATGTATGAATATTATAGTAAATTTAAAAAAAAATGGGGAAAGTAACTGATTCTAAATCAAGTTAATATGTGAACATGGTTCATATTCTAATACTCATAATATTTATTAAATCGCTAATTTGCTAAATAAAGAGTTGATCTTAACATAATAAGTACATTTTAATAGGTCTTTGCCAAGATAACGTATTCAAAACCACTTAATGTTGTGGCCTTAATTAACTATTAAGAGTTTCCTAAACTTTATAATCTATAAGGTCTATATATTCTAGTCAAATGACTTATTTGCTATGAATATGTGGCGATATTAGATGTTTGGTAGATGGGTAGTTTTATCTCCAAACTCTGCTGGAACTCGATCTAGGAGTATATTAGGATACTATAATGACCTATATACTCCTAGATGTTATTAGGTAACATCTAACTGCACATAGATACGAAAAACTGGTTCTTAGAAGCCATATTTTTAGAAATATGACTAGGTCAATCAATGATTGAGTGCTTAATAATATCCTGGATATTAGTGTATATTTAGGATTGACTCTAAGTCAAATCTGAATTAGGTAACATCTAACTGCACATAGATACGAAAAACTGGTTTTTATAAGCCATATTTTTAGAAATATGACTAGGTCAATCAATGATTGAGTGCTTAATAATATCCTGGATATTAGTGTATATTTAGGATTGACTCTAAGTCAAATCTGAATTAGGTAACATCTAACTGCACATAGATACGAAAAACTGGTTTTTATAAGCCATATTTTTAGAAATATGACTAGGTCAATCAGTGATTGAGTGCTTAATAATATCCTGGATATTAGAGTATATTCAGGATTGACTCTAAGTCAAATCTGAATTACTCAATGTTTCATTTTATCTATAACCCCTGGTTAGAATAAATAATATCTAGGGGCATACAATGTTTTAAAACTCTACTAGCTCAAGTAAGAGACTAGGTAGATTACAACGTCTATTTATATCCAATATAAGAAGAAGAAAAAAATATAATTAAAAACTATAATATGCTTACCTTGTAGTATTATTTTTCTAAAAAATTAAAAAAATAGGGTCTTCCTAGAGGTCAAACCAGGAATAGATTTTTTTTCTATAAAAAAAAAAAGAGTTCTGAATTGGTTTAGATCGGTCTGAACCCAGTTCAGAACCGAAAATTGGGTCTAAACCAGGTTCGAACCGAGTTCAAACTGGGTTAGACCAAGTCTGAATCGGTTAGGTTTGGTTAGACCGGGTTCTGGGTCGGTCTAGAGCTAGACCAGGTTTTGGATCAGGTGACGTGTCACCTTGTCTTTGAGATACGTAACAGATCTATATCAAGACACGTGATAGCATGTGAGTTGGCATGTGGCTTGACACGTCAGCGCCACGTCAACACTATGAACCCTAGTTGCCATGTCAACAATGTGGGACCCCCGGTACCACGTCATCGATGACACGTGGCATGCCACATGAGCAGTTGTGGGATACTCGACACCACGTCAGACTGCTACGTGATAGTGACAAGTCAGCACATTGACCCAAATGCCACATCATCAATGTTACATGCTGATACATCACCTATGACACGTCAGCACTGTGGGACCCTCCCATGCCACGTCAACTGGTGGGGTCCCACCATGTTATTATGTGAGACCACCGGTACTTTGGGTTCTACCATAGTCTAATGACGTCATACCTAGGTCACCCACAGTTACATTTTTTGACAATTCATCATGGTTTTTCGCCATTTTCGCGGCCAATTTCCTGATAATCAGTCCACTTCCAAGGGGAGCATAATATATGGATGCGATCATTAGAACGCAGGCTACGTAAAAAATTTACACTCGCAGTCTAATTATGTCAAAAAAATAGTAAAATGCCTTTGAAAATAACCTTTAGAAAGGCTAAAAAAAGAGGTAAAACTGTATAAAAAAAAATGCTTAAAAAAGCCTGATTTTGCCCTAATCAAATCTAAAAAATCATATATTTATAAATCTAATCATGTAATTATGATAGAACACTAGAATCAATAAAAAAATTGATTATACCTCTCCATAACACAAATTATTCCTTAATAAGAGAAAGAAAGATATCCAATCAATATTCCAAAAGCTCCGTGTGAGTCGCGCTGAAAACGTATTGAGAACAAAAACATTTTAGCTATCTAACCATGCACACACATAAGTGCATAGATATAGAGAGAAGATAAGCTTTTATTAAGGAACTTATTAGGTTATAGAACATAACCCTTATAGGGAATATAGAAGCCTCAAAAAACTCTCTGCGGTTAGGAGTCGGTGGGTAACCCCAAACCCAGTTCGGGTGGGACCCAACCCAATGGTTCCTAACAACCATGCATTTACCATAAAACAGTTAAAATCATATAAGTATACGAGCTACTTCTTCATATCACCTAGAGAATATGCTAATATTTCATAATGTGTAACCTTATTTTGCAACACATTAACATAAACAAACTACTTTTACTAGATTTTAACCGAGATAACATAGTAACCACAAGACTTGGGGGCCATATAATGGATTCACAACTCTCTCACAAAAATACATCGAAAGGAGAAACACAAAGTTAAAACTCAAAATCGACTCCACATCTCTGTTTACAGCTTAATGAACCTACATTATGAGCGCGACTAGGCCACATTAAGAACATCTCCAACAGTATAAAAATGAGTTTGGGCTGGGTTTGTTTTGTCAGAAAAAACTCAAACCCAAAAGTCTTCTAGCAGTGCAAAAATGA
The DNA here is from genome assembly GCA_014058105.1 of Kingdonia uniflora. Lineage (NCBI taxonomy): Eukaryota > Viridiplantae > Streptophyta > Magnoliopsida > Ranunculales > Circaeasteraceae > Kingdonia > Kingdonia uniflora. The sequence continues at coordinate 382,915 of JACGCM010000724.1, forward strand.
GTTTGGGTTAGTTGAGCTGACGTTGTCAGAACCCAACGTACAAGTCCTCTTATCCATTATGGAGAGATGAGATGATTACTGCCATCAAATTGGGGCGGTAATCAAAACACCGCGCGGTAAGTACAAGTCCTCTTATCCATTATGGTGAGATGAGATGAACCTGGTTACTTCTTCTCTCCTCTAACCCAGTTCAAGAGAAGAGAAGAGAACCTCTACACAGTTAAAAAACATCATCGTTCCAAATGGCAAACTCTAGTACCAGCAGTAATAACTCAACACTGTCGACCCCATCCTCCCAAAACCCACCTTCAATACCATTCTCTCAATACCCATCATCACAATTCACTCCATACCTCTACCATAACCAATCTCAAATCTAATCACATACCCTACTTGCATTTACCATGTCGCAAGGGGATACCTTTGGAGGACAGTTTCAAAATCCCTTTACACTCTCTCAACCATGACCTCAGACGTTTAGCCAGTATTATCAATACAATTTGGTTACTCAACCTCAAGGTTTTTAACCTCTAAATTACTTTTAGAACTACCTATTCAATGATGAATCCACCGAGTTAAATATGGATTTCGCAGATACTTCAATACCTATTGACGTTACGACGTCTGGGAAAGAAAAAGGAAAAAAAAGATAGTAAAGAGCACCTGGAAAACAAAGATAAAACGTGCAAGTGTCGAATGATGCTGAGTTTTTGGATGAGACGGATGATGTTGGACTTTATTGGATAGATGCAGACTTCATGTGTCTCACAAAGGCGTAGGTAACAACTTCTGTCTAGACTATGTGGAGCACAAAGGGTTTAACTTTTTAACGGTCAATATTACCTTTAACAGAGACCCCGAGTGCCCCACACGATAATCATATGGGTCGATCAAATCTCAGTGGTATCCCCTAAATGTACAATGTGTGAACTACAAGGAGATAATTGCTCAAGTATAATTTTGGCATGAAAGTAGGAAAATCGAGGATGATTGGGTACGTTCTAATTTGCTTTCAGTCAATTTCGCTTATTTTTCTTAGATATACACGTTATTTATTTTTATTTGGTAATTTTGGGAATTGTAGGAAAATGATGCACACAAGATTTATCAAGGTTTGAATGGCAGCAATAACTTCAAACATCGTCAAGTGTATAAGATTTTAGTATGAGAATCGCGATGGGCCAACCTAAATGATGATGGTTTGAACCATGCGGGTAATCTACCGAGAAATATGGCGTCGAGAGCATCGCACAATTCTTCTCCGGGGAACTCGATCGGATCGGACAACCTATCAGAGGATTCCGACGACCTACCTATAACTTAATCCACTCCCCAAAATTCTGAATTAGATGGTTCGCTGTATGATAGCAGAGCGAGGCCCATCGACCAAATTTTAAAAAAAAAAGTGTTACAAGAAATAAGGGCGTATATAAGATTATTGCACTCGGCCAAAGTATGACGATAATGCTTATGGAGATGAGGTTGGAGAAGAGACAAGCAAAGGAGAAAAAGGAAAGAAGAAGATTGGAAGAAAATCAACAATGGCAAGCCAAAATAGATTTGGAACAAGAGAAGATCACAAAATAATGGATAAAGACCTAAGTAATCTTTCTAGACCTGTATTGCAATACTATCAGCAAAGGTAAGTTGAGGGCATGGAACATCTCAACAAGAATGGCAGACCAAGTACCGGTTCCAGTTATTAAATATAATTTAACTTTACTGAATGTTGTTTAATTTCAAAGAACGCAGTTTAATTTTCAATAATGTATTCGCTTGAAAAATATACTTCGTTATTAAAGAATGCAATCTTTTGAAGAAATGCTTTTTTTTAGAATATTATATTAAAACAAATACAAGATTAATGCAATATCAAAACTTTTTAAATAATAAATCAATATTTTATAAGCTTGTACGACCATAATCATTAAATTACACAAAGTTCTCATATAATACTTGATTATAATACTGAGAATGAAGATTTCCCTTCACGGCCCATAAATCCACGATTAAATCATCCTTTAGATCAAAGTATATTTCTCGACTTCGAATTTGGTTCATTTTCGTTATAAAAACTTCTATTATTTCGCGTTCGCGTACAATAGGTTCGCCTTCAATAGTTGCAGGATTATCCAGATCGCAGTCTAAGTTTGATGGGAATGAACCTCGTTACTCTTCGATGATGATATTGTACATTATCATGCGCGCCTTCATGATATTCTTTAAAATCTCAGGTTTCTACAATTTAACCAAAATTTTGACAATATTGAACCGTGATTGTAAAATCCTAAAATCCCGTTCCACGTCTTTTCGATAACTTTCTTATTGTTGGATAAACAATTTTTGTTTCGCTATAACCAGATTGAAGATGGTTTAGACAAGTGTTCTCCATTTGGGGTATATGCCTCCGTTAAGTAATAACCCATTTTATAAGCTTTTCTGGCAATTGTATAATAACACGACGGATTGATACCATCTACCATGTTGGTGAAAAGATATGATGAGTGTAGGATATTAATATCATTATTAGGCCCTGGTAATAAAAAAAAACATTCCAAAACCAAAGGTTGTGTGAAGCTACCACCTCAAGAATTATAGTTGCATTGGAGTAATGACCAATAAATTGACCGTGCCAAGCTAAGGGATAATTTTTTCACATCCAATGCATGCAATCAAGGCTTCCTAACATGTCGGGAAATCCCCATGACTCTTCTATCACTTTAAACCTTTCAACGTCGGTCGCGTTTGGTGCCCGAAGATATTCCTTTCCAAAACTTTTAATAACCGCAACACAAAACCTTTCCATACTTAACAAGGTTTTGCTTTCTCCTATTCTCAAATACTCGTCAAAAAGATCTGCTGCGACACCGTAGCTTAAGAAATGTAGTGGTACGATTATCTTTTGGTAGGGTGATAACCCAATAGTTTTTACGCAATTGACTTTTTTGATAAATAAATCATCATATGCTACTACTGCATCAAATATTTGCAAAAACATTTGTTTATTCATATGAAAACGTCGTCGAAACTCTTCCAGAGTATATGTGCAAGGATGATTAAATTAGTCCCGCATAATATTGTAATACCCCAATTTGTGGTCTCACATCTTTCTCTTATCCTTACGACCCATGACACTCCCGAGGTGAGTTAAAGTTTCATCATGTACTACGAGGTAGTTCACTGCATTTTGGTACATAACGGCCATTGCTGTAACACAATTAAACATAAGATTGTCAGAGGAGGACGATACACGTGGAAGATCGCCAATAGATGAAAAGGAGGATGAGGGAGACATTTGAGGATGTGGAGTTCAGATATTGTGTAGAAGGGGAAGAAGGAAGAAAGATAGAGAAGTGTAATGGGAAGAAGAAGGAATAAAGGGAAGAAAAACTAGCCGTTGTGGGAGATCAGATAATGCAGCGATGTTTTGATTACCGCGATAGTTCTTCATTTAGTTCCATCCCAACGTTTATTTTTAATTTTTTTATTTAATATATATATATATATATATATATATAAATATTATATTTATATTTATATGTTGACGGGAGATGCTCTAACAATAGTCCCTCTACTTCAACTCAACAATGTCGATTTTTTAAGCTCTAACACATGATTCTTCAGTGGTATTTGGCTAGAATGAAGACTGCACCCTCGCCGCGTCCTGGCAGGAATTTATTGATAATTTACCTCTACGGCAACTCAACTTCGATCAGCTATGGGATCGAGTTCATGTCTGATTCAAGGAGCACATATAATTTCAATACCCTACTATAGATTTATACAATAGGTAGAATGTACTTAAGGTTAAATGTGATGAGTTTCATAAGATATGAAAGAGTATTGATAGACGGGTCAGACGTGTTCCACTAGCCTATAATTTGTACGAAGCCAGAGATGAATGGTATGAGAAATATAACCAGTTGTTCCCGTTCGAGACTCCATACGATATTTTTTACCGGGACTACATCCTACCTAATCCTCTTATAAATTATTGACTTTCTAAGTATGGATAGGATCCCCCCCCCCCCTCTTACTGAATAATTCGAGTTTAATCCCTACTATAATGGTATATTTTCAGGATGGTAAATCTTACCAATACTTCCGTAAGGAGATTGCAATTCGATATTATGATACACTAGATTTTATGTGGAAACTTTGTAAAACCTGAGAAAAACTACAACCTCGAGGAGGATTTAGTAATAAAATCCACTATGTGCTAGTTATTACAATTGCTGATGGAAAATAAGGATGTGAATGATAGAAGAATAGTAGAGTCTCAGATCGGATTATCATATACTATGCCTGTATTTATAATGAATATGGGCAGTTATAATATAAATGGTTTCCTATTTTGGTGGGCAGGGGGAGAACTTCATAGATCTTCTTGAAACGACTCTATTTGACCTAGCGTAACGACTATTGTAGTGGGTCAAGATCTATAGTTGCAGATGTGACATCTTTAAAGAATGATAAAATATCTTTGACTTGGTTTTGCTAGCTTCTTCTTGTCGAATCTGGGGAGTATGCTACCACAATATCTTCTCGAATGATCATATGCTTTCGACTAAGTTATGATGGCTTTCCTTTATCGAATATGGGGAATATGCTACTACAATAGCCCCATTCTTGATGCAATTACTTGTTGTTGTGTCGAAAAGAAAATTGTGTGAATTTGAAATAGGGTTCTCGAATTGATATATGTGAACTGTGTAGGGTTTTGGAGTGGTTCCCTAGGAGCTTGGTTGACCGGGCTGCCAAAGATCTAATGGATAGTAATTGTTGTCTTTGACTCTTGGGAGTTATAATTCATTGGAGTTGATCATATAAATACTCCTTGTATGTGCTTGAGGAGGTCATTTGTTCCCTTTAGTAAGATGGTAAAGACGAGGGCTCAGCTCCGTGATGAGGTATTCACAACCGTATGTATGACAAGTATTGAGAGTTGCTTAAACGGTATTTTGGCAAAATGTGCATGTCCGGTCGGATGCTGGTACCGATGGAGCCAAACTATGAGGGGATGAGCGAGGTGGAGGCGAAGGCGGCTGAAGATGATTATTGTTACCATTGTCAATTGCATTTCGTAATTCTGAAGGGTCCGGAGCGTGTGAGAAGTCTACGAAACTGTGTTATTGCGTTAGTGAAGGAGGAAGATATGTTCCCAAGACGACTGCGAAGGATGCTTTGTGGGTGCCTTGGTTGTAACTAGTTGTAGTAAAAAATGAATGAATTTGTAATTAGTGTTTTGCGAAATAAATTATTGCATCCATCTTTCTGATTTGGCATCTACCTGGTTGTAAGGTGTAGGTATAGCTCGAATTACGATAGTTTCTCAAACTTTGTATTAAAAAATTTATGACTTCTTGAACAAGTTTGGTTGCTCGAAGTACCCGTGTTTTGAATGGAAAATATCTTCAGGATGAGTTGTCTTGAAAATATCTTGAGAGGAAGATTCCATTATACGCGGCATGATCATAGGGCGAGAATATATGTTGGTTAGGATCTTCAAGATCTTCTGTTATAAATAGGCAAGTCTTGTTTGGAGATTGGTAAAAGTGGTGGGCAAATGGTTAGGACTCGTTCACACCATCAGAAAGATATGAAGGAAGGTCGTTTGGCTATTAAGATAGTTGAAGTGGAGAAACGGTACTTTGGGAGTGTATAGGTGGCCGATGTGTTGCCTGATATGGGGTGTTGGACATTGCAGGTATGTCTCCAGAACAAATCGAGTTTGAGACTGATTATTGGTTTTGGTACGGTATTTTTGCAGATATAATTTGGGAAGCTGATCATCGTCGTGATCTATTGAGGCCCAATGCAGAGGGTAAAATTCTGCAAGATGATATACTTGCTGCAGGAGGATTGTTGATTCCATGTGGTCAAGTGAACCATGTTCCTTGCTTTAAGTGTAACTATATGTGAACATGTAATGTAATGTGCTCAATAATTAATAAAAGGGTTAGTTGAATATTGAATGTAATATCTATTCGATGTTAGGTAGTTGTGTTGTCAAATATTTTTGAATTTTGAATTGTGGTTATAACTGTCCCATGAAAATAGGAAGAAGAAAAAGAAAAGGAAAATATTATTGGATATTTTTGTAGGTACTCAAGGAATAATGGCTAGGTGTGTTCTTGTAGGTGATGGATTGAGGTATAAAGAATTGGATGTATATGATCTTTTTATGCATATAAGAACTGCATTAGTAAAGATGGATAACACAAAGGAGGTAGAGATTGTCTAGATGGCTGAGAATAGAAATGTGGGAGTCTGTTGTCTTAGAGGAGGTGAAGAGTTAAAGACTTCAAGAAGAGACGTGCTAGGCGTTATACTCGGCTAATCGAACAATCTCGAGGGGGCGCGATGAATAGTCGCGTAGGGCCTATAAATACCTCCATGGTTGGCGATTGTTCATACTCTACTGATTCTAAAAAAATTCTTTGAGCTCTGAGTCATTTGGTTACTCTCTTGTTTCTCTCTCCACCATTGGTACTGAGGAGATTATTATTCTTATTAAGAAGACAAGCGCGCAAAAGGAAAGAGATTTGGAATGTGCACAAATCCAAGGTCGGTATTTTTTTATTTTGAGAATAATTGTTTTGATTGTAATTACTTGTAATGACGATTTTGCATTAACCTATTGTAGTTTAGATATATACGAACTAGTTGGTGAAAGTAATTTGAGTAAGGATGATGATGTTGGGAGAATTTGACAGAAACCAACTTTTAGGATTTTTCTATCATTTTGGTGGTTTGGAGAGTAAATGGGATGTTTGTTGATGGTGGAGGGATCATTGGTGATACTAAGGTATTTTGGATGTGGGATTTGGCATTGATTTGGGGTGAGGTGGAGAGAGGAAGAGATTCAGGCACCGTTGGTGCTACGGTGGGATTCGGGGTTATTTCCGGTGAGATTATGTTTCGTGGGAGTCGCGGAATTATGGAGATGGTGTTCTTGATGGTGCCAGATTTTGCGCCGAAGAGGATGCAAAATCAATTTTTTTGGATTCGACTATTTTTTGGCGGGAATCAGGCTGGTAAACGAAATGTCTTCGAGAAGCTCTGTCAATCCTGTATAAACTTTAATAAAAATGGGGAAAAAGTAATTAGTTCTCGATATTATAAGAGATCGATGTTATAACTTAACCAAATTGATAGGAAAGTTGTGTCGATAACTAACATAATGATGTCGAAGGAATGATAGTAACAAATAGGATGAGTGGTTGGAGAGTAATACTTGACAACCGTATTTATATTATCATATGAACATAGAATAATGAATAAGGTATGATATATTACCAATGTAAAAAAGGGATATGAATTTCAGGCTAAAAAATGGTTGAACCAGTCCAAAATGCTAACTGTCACGAAGTGGATAGAGAGGGAATCTTTGATAATCTTGTTAACGTAGAACCATCAACGATTGATGTAACTAGGTACGTCCTAGAATTAGGTGGTAGGTATAGGGTGGGGAAAAATAGTGTGGATGCTGCCAATATGAATTGTTTTGATTTTGAGGTTAAGCTTATCGAGGTGTTAGATGGGGAGGGGGCAGACACCGATATGGATCATGAGCCGCAAGTAAGTGAACGAGAAGGGTGTGATGGTAGGGGTGGGGAAGGAGAGGAGGCAGAAGTTGTAGAAGATGAAGATATAAAGTGCTATGGGAAGGCTCTAGAGACCAATAAGATACTGAACTTCGAGTTGAAGTATGGTATCCCCGAAGACATTAGGTTGTAGGCGCACCATTAGGAAATGACTTATCAAGATGTCCCACTGAACGGTATACTTGTACATCAAGAACAGATTAAGAAGGGGTTAAAGCTTCCTCTTCGAGCTGATCAGAAGAAAATTTTGAATTTTTGTGATGTTGCCCCTGGGCAGTTCAATCTGAACGTGTATGATCTTTTTAGGCTTGTTGGGGTGATAAACGGTCGGTTAAAGGAGAGGGGGGAAGAGTTGATAAGTGCTGACGATCTTTGTGTGTACTACACACTAAAACAAAATTTGTAGAAGTTGGGTTATAGTTACTTAGCGAGGTTTTAAAGAGGCCTTTGTTTTATGATATGGTGTCTATATGGGGGCAATACTTTGCCGATTGCCTCTTTGTATCTGTGAATTAAGAATTCGACCAGAAAGATCCAGGGGAGCCTCTAAAAAGGAAGTGCTTCCATCTAGGTGTGCCTCTAGGTAACATGTTTATCAAATTTTTGGCTTGCTTGTTGTTTTGGGCTTGTGTAAATTATTTTTTATTTTATCTTCGTGCAGCTCTGAAGGAGATTGATAGAAATTCAAAGATATAGGAGAAGTTGTATGACATAAACACCAACTACTACGATCGACTTAACTCTCTTGTTGCTGATCAAGAGAAGGTCGAAGGTCTATTCCAAGAGTCTGGTATCAAAAGATCTCTAACCAAAGGATCGGATATCCCCCTTATCGACAAAAAGATGTCTGCAAAGAACAAATGGGTTGCAGATGCTAGTATCCGACTTGAGAATCCTACTCTCAGTGGGTACACCACTAATTCTGCTGTGGCAGAGAGAGAGGCCCTACTAAGTGGGACCCTTGCCAAGAAGAAAAAGAGTGTTGCCAACCCTCTTGTTCCCCTTGCATAACCATGAAAGAGGGTGGTTCGACAAAAGGCTAGGGTAGTTGAATCGGGGCTTCTTAGTGCCCCGAAGGCCACTGTCTCAGTGCCTCAGAAGGCTGTTACTGGGAAGAAAAGTTCTCCCAACAAGGTGAAGGCCAAGGTTGTTAAGAGCCTCGAAGATTTTGATGCTAAGGCCCAGTGGACTATTGAGTCCTATGTCGTTGGGGCAACTACTCTTGAGGAAGAGTTTTCCTACTGCTTAGTTGTAGCAATGAGTCTGTTGACCTTCTTTATCGAAGGGCACATAACAATGAATAAGGTTAGAAATTTTATTGCTTTGCTTCGACTAAGGGAATTTATTCCTCAATCGAGAACTTGTATTATGACTATTATGTAGATCAAAAAGTTGTTGGCGGAAGGGAAACCTCATCTTCTTGGTACTGGGGCTTTGGCGAATCAACTCCTTGTTTATAAAAACATCGAGAAGGAGCTTATTAAGGAGAAAGATAAGCTAGTCCAGGAGAAAGAAAACTTGGAGGTGAAGCTAGAGAAGCTAAAGCTGGAAGCTTCGAAGGCGAAGGAAGTGGCCATTCGCGAAGCGAAGAAGGCCTGGGAGATGGAGATGAGGAAAGGGGTCGAGCAGATAAGGGTTGACCTGGCTGGGGAGAAAGAGAAGGCATTGGCCCTTCAGAAGACCAATTTTGAAGAAGATATTCAGGAACAGATCTTATCTGCCCGTAAGTCGATGGAGGTGGAGCATGCCAAGGTCCTTGATGAAGTCAAAGCGGAAGCTTATCGAATCAATATTGACTTTCTCAAGCGTATGAAGGCCAATTTCTCTGGGGAATTTCATGAGATGGAGGAGAGAAATGATTTTTATAAAGGATTAGTTGTTACTGCTGGGGTAATTTTTTCTGATTTTGATACTGAGGATGAAGTGCCAAAGGTACCTGCGCCTACTCTGTCTGAAGATACTATTCTAGAAGAAGTACTGGATAACCTTAGTCCTGGTGTACCTGTAAAGGATGTTCATGCACCTCCTCCTCTAGAAGAGCAGGAAAGTTTATAAAGTAATTGATTTAATTTGTACTTTTTAAACAAGTGGTCTATGGGACCAAAGAATATTTTTGATTTGAATGATAACTTAACTTCTTTTTTATTAAAAATAATCATTATCGAAGGAAATATAGATAGTTGATATATCATTAAGTAATCGATAGTGACGCATAGGATTTTTAAGAAAATATGCTAAGTGTTTGATTCGATATGATTGATAGTATGACATACTATCTTGTAGATGTGTGTGAGATCTATTCATCTTACAATTTGATATGTAGAGATAGATAAGATAGCCATGTGATGGCTTTATTGTTTGAGAAATATGGCCATATGTTTTTTCTCGATGGGATATTTGGCTTGATTGAAAAGACAAGCATATTATGCAATTATCGAAGTAGTAACGATTGGCAAATAGTTTATCCTGTAATTAGATACCTGTTTGTCAAAGATATGAGATCGCATTTGGACAAATACTTATAAGTTTTGGCGATAGAGTGTATGTAAACCAGATAATATAATGATGTAGGAGAAAAAATTCCTTTATTAGATAGTAAAAAGTAAGTACAACTTCTATCGGTAGAACATCTTTAGATGGGCTGTGTTCTATGGGAACTCGAGTTGTACTTTGTTATCAGTCATCAACCAGTAGGTACCATTGTAGGCCTTGTCGCTGGCAGTATAAAGTCCTTCCCAATTTTCTAATAATTTGCTAGATTTTTTAGGTTGAGTACTATCTTGAATTCGTTGAAGTACAAGGTCGTCGATGTCAAATCCTCTTACTCTTACATTCTCGTTGTAAGAATTTCGTAGAGTGTCGTGGTATCGCCCCAAGTATGCGATTGCTTGATCTTGAGTTTCTTCGATCAAATTGAGATTACATAGAAGTCCAAGTTCATTTTCTTCATCTGTAACTTTTCATCTTGCGGTTGGGAGATCGAGGTCTAAAGGGATGACAGCTTCGATACTGAAAGCCATTATAAATGGTGTGTAGCCTGTAGATGTTCGAGGAGTTGTTTTGTATGCCCACAAAATGCTGAGTAACTCTTCCACCCATCTTTCTTTCTTTTCATTGAGGCGCTTTCGTATCCCTGACTTGATGCTTTTATTTATAGCTTTTTCTTGGCCATTTCCTTGTGAATAATAGGGTATCAAAGTTGTTAGTTGGATCTTGTATTGGTGAAGGAACTTGAGGACTTTGCTAGTGATGAATTGTTTGCCATTATCGGATCGTATCATTTGCGGACAGTCAAATTGAGTGATGATGTGTTCCCAGAGGAACTTGATTACTTCGTTTTCATCGGTGTGGCAAAGTGGTACAACTTCGACCCATTTGGTGAAGAAGTTTGTGGATACAAGAACGAACTTTTTGTTGCCCGATGTTGGGTGGAATGGACCAATGATGTTGATTGCCTATCTTTTGAATGGCCATATGATATTATTGACATGTAAATCGAGGGCTGGGCTTTTGATATCTTGAGTGCGGATTTGGCACTTATAGCATTTTTATACAAAGTTTTCGCAATCTTACCCATCTTTGGCCAGTATAATCCTTGTGTGAATGCTTTTTGTGCCAGTGATCGACCTTCGTGAAGCTCCTTGATTTTGATGTGGGCTTCTCGTTGTGAAATACATTTGATAAGTGATCCTCCCCTAATGATTTTGTATAGTATCCCACCCTGGACTTTGAACCATGGATATTTTGCAATTAGGGATCGAGCTTTTTCCTTTCTGTCTGGGAATATGTTAAAAGTTAAAGTATATAAGAAAAAACTTTCTCCAATCTTTGGGATCTTCATCTTCGGTAACCTGAATTGAATGGTATAGCTTGTATCAAGACTGGAATGTTCGAGTACCTCTATTTCCAAGGTTTTCTTCTCACTGTCTTCAAGCATTGCGGCGATGTATGCTAGTGCATCAGCATGGCAGTTTTTGGCTCTTGGAAGATAAGAAATTGTTGTTATCTTGAATTTATTTATTTTTTCTTTGGCTAACGCAGTGTAGTCAACCATTTTGCTGAATGTTTTGAATGTCTTGTTGTAGTGGTTGGCCACTAGTAAAGAATCTGCATAAACAACTATTTATTCTGCTTTGAGTGCTAATGTGAGTTTGAGGCCATGTAGGATAGCTTCGTACTCCATTTTATTATTTGTTGCATAAAATTTGAGTTTGATAGCTTTTTTAATTTGGTGATTGGATGGTGTAACAAAAACTATGCCAATTCCCTATCCTCTTGGTCTCGCAGATCCGTCTGTAATGTAGGAGCCAAGTTTCGTAGAGGGAGAAACTAACTCTTACACCTCGGGATTGACTTGGACTAGGGGACTAAGCAAGCATCTAATACAATAACAGACAATATTCTTAAACTAACACCCTTGCGTAGAGTCCTAGAATGGGTTACTCCACGACTTCTAGTGAGGATTTTTAATGGATGATGATATATATCGAGTATAGGTAACAGAACGAATAGATGTAAGTTACAGGATGGTCGAAGGTCATCTTAGGAAGTTGAGGGGAAAGATTTTTTAACCCCTTCAGAGTGCCTCCTCCCTTCTATTTATAGGATTTAGAAAGGGCTGAGTCACCATGGGAGGTCAGGTTACATATATGTCCTTTGGGGATAACTGATATGTACCCGAAGTTGTTTATGACACTGTAGCTATTGGTTCTAACACTGTAGTAGTTGGTTTTGTCACCGTAGTTGTTGGCTATGTCACTGTAGTTGTCGAGCGGCTTATTTTACTCTTCTGTCTGGTGAGCTAGCTGTCTAACGTGTCTACCTTCGACCATGTATGACTATGGTTAAAGTATTTCTTGTATTAATGCTGAGTTCTGGCGCTGCTCATCTATCTTCGACTATGGCAGATAGCTTTGATTATTCCTTCAAGTATTCGATTAATCTCAGAAGGCTTCGTGGACTTAGTTACTGTCCTGTTGGGCTTTTAAGTCTCTAGGTAAGCTTCGATGTAGCATTCAATAATTTGACTTGTGCTAGAAGGATGCGAGTAGGCTACTACATGTAAAGAGTCTTCATCCTATACTTTTAGACTACGCGTCTGGTTCTATAATTGAGTCATCGGCAAGTACTTCCCATCCAAGGTCTTCGACGGGAAAGTCTATGAGGAAATTGGCTACTGCTTGTCCTTTGATTGATATTTGTGGTTCAAAGGTGATATTATATTATCCTATGAAATCAGACCATTGTTGTACTCTTCAGAACTTCTCCTTTTTGGAAAGTACTAGTTTGAGGGGGAATTTGGTGATGAGTTTGATCGGGTGTGTTTGGAAAAGCGATCGAAGTTTTAGAGAACTGTAAACCAAGGCTAGCAGCTGCTTTTTGGTTATTGCATATCATTTTTTTGCACGCATGAAAGTTTTGTTGATGAAGTAGATTGGTTTTTCCACTCCCCCGTCTTCTCGAATAAGAATGAAACTGATTGAGTCTTCTGTTGTTGATAGGTATATTGTCAGTACTTCGCCATCAACAGGGGTACTAATTATGGGAGGACGCCCCAAGTATCTTTTGAGATCTTAGAAAGCTAATTTACAGTCTGGGGTTCAGATTATTTCTTTGGGTTGTTTCTTGGACGTTGGAGCTGGATTCCTACGAAGATGGAGGTAAAGGAGTTTACATTAATCAGATAACTTTGAGATGAACCTGTGAAGAGTTGCACTCTTGCCAGCAGACCTTTGTACATCTTTTTTGGTTTGTGGTGATGGCATTACTATGAGTGCTTTGATTTGTTCCAGATATATTTTTATGCCCCTCTTACTAACCAAATGTCCCAGAAACTTCTCAGATGCATCACCAAATTGGTATTTTTTGGGTTTAGTTTCATTTGGTAAGCACGAAGGATGTCGAAGATTGTTTGTAGATTGCCTTAATGAGCCTCTCATTTTAAGCCCTTGTATATCATATCCTAGATATATACCTCCATGATTTTGCCTAAGTGATCTTTAAACATTTGAGTGACGAGTCGCTGGTAAGTGACTCATGCATTTTTTTAATTCAAAAGGCATAACTGTGTAACAGTAGATACCTATTTCTGTAACAAATGTTGTCTTCTCTTGGTCTTCTTCGGCAAGAAGAACTTGATTACATCCTGAAGCTGCATCCATCATCGAAAGAAGTTCGTGCCCTACTACGGAGTCGAGAAGATGAGGAATCAGATGAAGGGGAAGGTTATCTTTTGGTGTAAATTTGTTTGGTTCTGTGAAATTTTTACAGATCTTAATTTTCCCATTCTTCTTTGGGACAACCATGATATTCGAGACCTACTTTGGATATTTCGCTTCTCGAATGAACCCGACGCGAAATTGTTTATATATCTCTTCGTTGATTGCTTCTCGAAGACAGGGGGCTAAATTGTAACACTTATATACGATGACCTTACAATCTAGAAGGAGGTTGAGCTTGTGGCATGCAATCGATGGACCGATGCCGGACATATCTTGGAAAGACCATGCAAAGATATCGACATTTTTCCTTTAAGAGTTGCATTACAGTTTTTCTCTCTTTTGATGATAGTTTTGAGCTAATAAATATATTTTTTTCCTGGTCTATCAAGTTCTATGGGTTCAACCGCTTCAGTGTCGTGTTGCTCGAACGTTGGAGGTGGCTCCTTCTATAATTGTTATGCATTTAAAAGTTTTACTGTGCAAAAGTTTGTGGTGGTATTTTTGCACATTTGTGCTAAAGCTTGACTCCCTTTGATTTCATAAATACTGTAATTTGTTGAGAAATATAAGGTCAGATGATATGTCGATGGTACTGCCTTAATAGAATGGAGCCAATTACTTCCTAAGATACCTAAATATTTTGATTCGGCATCGATGATAATAAATTCTTCGAAGGTGGTTTCTGGTCCTGCTTGAACAGGCAGTGTGATTTCACCCAAGGCTGATTCTTCGGAACCGTTGAACCCTGTGATAGTTGTTGTTGAAGCTTTAACTGAATCTTTTAGGCCTAGAACATCAATTGCTCTTTTGAATAATACATCCGCTGCACTTCCTGTATTAACAAGAAGCGTGTGTAAGTAGTCATGTCTTACTTTGAGAATTATGACCATCAAATCGTCATGAGGGTATTTGACATGGCTGGTATTACTGTCTTCGAAGGAAATGTGACATGGATGTTTGGCTTTGTTGAAGCTGGGTAGAAGTTTTATAGATTTTTTTGATGATGTCATCTTGCAGCAGGACGTGAATCTGTCATCTTTCTTTCTCCTTTTTCCCTTCTCAATTTTGATCATATAAAGATGGCGAGCTTAACCTTGTCATTGCTCTTGTTTGACTTCTTTCCTTTTCGTTTCTTCTTCGAGAAACTTCTGGACATCAACTACGTACTTGTGGAGTCTTCCTGCGAGGAAAATGTGGTGAAAGATGCGTATCAGAGAATAACAGTTGTCAGTCTCATGGTTATGGACATTATGATACTGGAATAAGGGTTTCTTCGAACATCAGGAATTTCCTGAGCTTCTCAAAACAACTCATTTCCCTTTATTATTGGTAAAATGGCAGAGAGTATGGTTGTCATAGGAGGCAGGACTGGGATGGGTCCATCTTTTTTCCCGTCTCTCTTCCTGATGTTGTGTTGTCGGTGGTTCGTCCGCGCTATTTAATAATAATATTACTCGTTGGCTTTGGGTATGGCGATGAGAACGTATTGTTGGTATGAATGATTGAGAAGCTTTTCATTTTATCTTTCTTGGACTGCTCCAGTTCGATGTAGTAATTGATAACATCGATCATTTCTGCTACTGTCTTAGGTTTGTGAAGGGTAAGCTCTTCTCAAACTTTAGAATCGATGTAGAGTGTGAAGGTGAATGTTGGTACGACAATTTTGGGATTTGAATTCCCAATTTTTATCACTTTTTGCAGGAAATACTTGTAAAAGCTAGCTAAGGTTTCTTTCATACTTTGCCCAAAAAAGAACAATGAGTCGACTGTTATTTCCCGCTCCTTAGCAGGCGCATAGTTTGATTCGAAAAGCTGTTGTAACTGGCTAAAGCTGGTTATCAAGCCTTCAGGAATAGTATAAAACCATTTGAGAGGTTCATCCTTAAGGCTCATGTTAAATAGCCAATATAACATGTGATCGAGTTTTGAGAATAAGCCAACTGTTGCTTTGAAGTGATGGATGTGAGTGAGAGGATTAGTGAGTTCTGTATATTGATGAAACTTTGACATGTGAAAGTTGTCTAAAATTGGCATGACTTTGAGATAAGGAAAAATAGGGTTTATTTCGATCCTATCTAGAGCAAATCTTTGGCTAGGATTATCATAATATATAACATAAATCTTATTGTTCAGATCATCCAATATGATAAACTATTGAAGAGTATTTGGTACGGCTGCAACTTGAGGATCAAAGTCTCCTTGTCCTTCGAGTCTCAACTGCTCTCTCACTGGTCACCTCATAGGAAGTGGTGGAGTCGGGTGACGTGTGCGTCGAGAAGCTCTATCTGGGTTCCTTGATCGAGATCTAGAAGTTTGAATTTGTTGTTCTCTTGGTAACTTTTCTCTCTGGGTAGCTCTGGATCGATGATCACTTCGGGCTCGGGAAGGTGATGTTTGACGGATAGTGAATCGATCTTGATGTCTTTACAAATTTTCCACTTCTTTCTTATGGGTTTGGCTCTGCTGTTTCAGGGATTTCCTCATCTCATCTCTTTCGACTTGAAGAGCTTGGGCGTGAATTCATTGATCTCCATGCCGCTGGACCCTGTCAGATTCCATCTACTTTTAAAGTTTGACCACTATATTGTGCAGATTGATGACTTCTAGAAAGGTGGGTACAGGGATGACCTCGTGGTTCCTCTGAGCACTGGAGGTACTTCAAAGGTTCATGTTTATCATGGGACTGTCTAGAAGCAAAGTTGGTAAAGAGAAAGTGTGGAATTCTCACAGACGGTGCCAATTGTAATGGCATGTTTTCCGGATGGTAAACATCGCCAATACTTCCATAGGAAGATTACAATTCGATACTAAGACACACTAAATTTTATGTGGAAACTCAGTAAAACCTGAAAAAAAAAAAAAAAAAACCACGACCTCAAGGATGATTTAGTAATAAAATCTACTATGTGCGAGTTATTACAATTGCTGATGGATAATAAAGATGTGAATGATAGAAGAATAGTAGTGTCTCAGATCGGATTATCATATGCTCTGCTTGTATTTATAATGGATATGGGCAGTTACAAAATAAATGGTTTCCTATTTTGGTGGGCAGTGGGCGAACTTCGCGGATCTTCTTGTAACAGCTTTATTTGACCAAGCGTAATGGCTACTGTAGTGGGTCGAGATCTATAGTTGCAAATGTGATATCTTTCTCGAATGATAGAATATCTTTGGCTTGGTTTTGCTAGCTTCTCCTTGTCGAATCTGGGGAGTATGCTACCACAATATCTTCTCGAATGATTATATGTTTTCGACTAATTTCTGCTGGCTTTCCTTTATCAAATATGGGGAATATGCTACTATACCTACATCAGTCGTGAACGACGAATTAAGTTTAATTATATCTATTTTTATTTTTATTTCGTGCGTAGAACTACTATTTTAAGAATTATAATTGTATTTCCATTTAAATTCAAGTTAGAGCTAAAATTGATCCATACAAGTACTTATATATATAAACAAAAGTTGTACAATAAAATGTCTTCAAATAGTTTAACACAAAGTCACACAATAAAAATATACATCTACAATAACACTCATCTCACAACTATATCTACTGAGATGGACCAATATCATATCTAGTACGTTGTATCCTACTGCTATTATTGGCTCCCCTGGTTCGAATACCAATTTCACGGGTCCCCTGCCTAGTCATAACGTTACTGCCATTTGATAGCGGCACCACCTATAAAGTCGGTGTCGTCCTCAACAGTAAGTTCTGAAAGGGACAAAAAAAAATTATTTAGATTTCGACAAAATAAATATGACCTTAAAAAGTAAAAATAAATAAATAAATAAATTTATTACATACGTATATAGTTGCTCGTTGATAATGGCATAACCCTTTGTCAATTCAGTAACCTGATCAGTCAGCGATGTGATTATCTGCTCGTCCCGCGCATACTCTGTAAGGGTAACTCGCTGCATACCCAGACTCAAATTCTATTACTCCTCTGAGTCGTATGAAGGAGGTATGGGCGGCAGCTCCCTCAAGCGGTGGATGAGGATCATTTAACGCCTCCCTGTCCACTCCATGTTCTACCCCTAGTTTGGCCCCTCCTCCAAGCTAGGTAAACTAAAGTTTTGGGACAAGCTATGAACCTTTCCTGACGTAACATGGACGGGTGTAATACTAGACTTGAGTACAATGACCCCAAACAGATCTATGTCCCCCATCATCTGTGAATCTGTCAACAGGTGGCCAACCTCATACATTTCACTTTTTTAGTAGTCGGTATAAGTCATTCTCGACTCGTCCATTACAAACTGGCTACAGCCAACGAAGCCAAACTCTCTCAAAGCCTTTAAATTAGCTGGACTAAGGTGGTATTTGTTTCACTGCTAAATTTGTTTTTAACAGCTAAAAAAATTCAACACTTCCGTTTGGTATTCTTTTTGTTGCTGAAAACAAATTAGACTAAAATTTTTAACAATTTTTTTTCAGCACTTGTTAGAAGCTGAATCTTTTTTCAACAACATACAAGCCTCTTGATGACGAAAATACCCTTTTCCTCTCCAACCTAAAATTTCACAGACCAAATTCAGAGGGAGAAATAAATTATTGTTGAAGAGAAAAAACTCTTGGGGGAAGGAGAGATTGTTGTGAGGACGAGTCAAGGGTTATTAAGTTAGCTTTTTTCGTTTACCTATTTTTCTGTTTTTTTCTTATTCTCTACTTTGTGGTTTTTTTTATTTGATAAATGAATTATTACTAATTTTGTGATTAGAGGTATTGGGATTTGTAGAAATCGTGTTTGGGTTATGGTGGTGAAGAGGATTTTGATTTGGGTTTAGGGTATGAAAATCCCTAATTTAAATCGATTTAGGGTTTAGGGTTGTGCATAAATTCATTATATGAATCGGGTACAAGGAGATGCAAGTTATTAAAGCTTAATTTTTGGATATGTGATGTAAGTTTACAATGATGATTGCTTCGGGTTTTGGGTTTCTTTGGCGTTCGAGTATTAAAAAGTGGGTTGTGTTTGAACTTGTATATGGATGGGAAAAATTTTATCTTAAAATGGGGGAGTAGAATTGCAAAGAAGAAAGTAAAAAATTGTGAACTGTGGAAAAATTGCTGAGGGTATCTGTACTTGGCTGGGCTAATTGGGTTGAATTTTTTGTTAACAATTTTGATGAGCATAAACGATGTTAGACTGTTCCAGACACTGTTAAACTGTTTAGGGAATGATGTAGTTGGTCAATTACTTAGTTAATAAAAGTTTGCTTTACTACCTTCTTTTGTATAAATGGGTTGAGAGAAATAACAAGATCTTTCAAGAGCAGTGCATATATTAATTTTGTGGTTCATATGCATATATGTAGACAGCTTTGGATCTTTTGTCAAGGGTCATTCCATGTTTCTTCTGTCCCCTTTTTCTACCAAACTTATGTGGGAAGATCCTCATTTACAAGCAGATGTGTTAAAATGCCCCTATGTTGGATATACTGAAATGCATTCTTTGTTACTTACATTGATGTAAAATTTTCTTTATGTTTTAGAATGGCTATGTTAAATATATTTTGAACTATGTATGAATTTGACATGCAAGACTATTTTATTACTGAAATATTGTAAATTTTCCGCTTCAGATGCCTTTCAGTAGAGACTATTCTCATTTTGTTTTTGATCCCTTCAAGGATTTGTGGTTCATGGAGAAAAGTTAATATGAGATTGATACTTATGGCACTGAGAGAAGCAATATTCTTAAATTGAGTTCATTGAGAAATATTAGGGATAAATGCATTTAGGAATTCCAACAGGATGTCACCCATAAAGATTTAAGAACATATGAGACTATGTGAAGAACAAGTATAAGATTTGGGAGACCCTAAAACAACTGGCTGGGGAAGATTATGATGAAGTAACTGGTATATTCAGCCTTACTGAACATAGGTGGGCTGAAATCTTAGAAGTTTTACCATAAGCAAGAAGGTATAAACATGATGTGTTGCCACGTAGGGAGAAGATGACTTTGTTATTTGCCCAAATTTGATATTTTTCTAGTTTTCCAGTTTAAACTCTCTCTATTTCTAGTTTGATGTAATAAATTTGACATGTAAGACTATATTATTTATGAAATGATGTTTGATTAAATTTGTTGTTGATAAATGTTTATTAGTTATTGGAGCATCTTTTGGCCTATGTATGAATTATTTTAACTTTATTACATATTGTAACATCTTTTGGACTATGTATAAATTTTGATAATTGTGTGCATGTGTTGCTCTACTCTATAGTGTTCTGATATTCCTTTATAACTTGTGACTTTCAGAGATTCATTTTGTCCATTTTGTGCAATGATACATTTTGTATGTCCATTTTGTATATTTATTTTGTCAATTTTGTGTAATGATGTATTTTGTATATCCATTTTGTCCATTTTGTGCAATAATGTTTTTTGTATGTATATTTTGTCCATTTTCAAGTTATGAATAAACTTTTATGGTGTTATAATACTCTATAGTAGAGAGGTGCTGCCAATTTTGAGTTGATGCACCAAGTTGTGTTCTTTTATAACAAGGGTATTTAAGACATTTACCAGTTTTAAACACTTCTTAGAAGAAAAAAAACACCATAACTTATTCAACACTTAATTTTTTAGCATTCAACACTTCCAAACATTCATCATTCAACACTTAAAATATTTTTTTTTTCCAGCATTCAACACTTAAAAAACAAACACCACCTAAGATGTGAGGACATATTGGACGGATGATCCATCAGAATACCTGCATAGCCAGTCAACTGCCTCTAATATCTATCCCTAAAGTAATACTCATAATTTATATTTGAGATTTGAAGTGGCATCCTTTTTAAAGACAGTTCTGAAGCGATATGTACGCCATCTAACTCTAACACCACAGATGTATCCCATATAACACTCCATCGGTCGTCATACGACAATGGTATAGGATATTTGTCGATTGGCAATGATGTAAGCATTGTGAAATATAATGGAGTGATCCCTATCTCCGCACACGGGAAGAGAAAAATGTAAGTTGTTGGCCATCAACGCTCTGTTAGCGTCTGAATTAGCCGATTATTGAAATTACCCAATTTGATATCCATGAACTTTCCGAATATCTTCACCACGGGATCCCTTATTGTCGGAATTATGAAAATCTCATTCCAAACTTTTATAACTGTAGTAAATGTGCGGATGCATCAAATCGCGATTCTGTTCATTGGAGTATTTTGTCAAACACTTGATTAACAAAAATAACAAAGTCACCATTAAACAAAAACTTACCGTGAGATCTTTGCCAATGTAAAATATGTGCGTCACGCCGTCTGGGAGAGCGGTAATAAACTGCATGTGTGGAATATCATATTCGGTTGGATGTGATTGGCCTTGAATTTCTTCTGGTTCTTCAAATACAACTCCTCTTTTTTTTTTTCTTCCGGACCTCGGCCGAATTACCGCTTCCTCTAAATCTCTTGTCACTATAAAATTAGGGTTACAACTTGGGTGTCGGTTTCCCTTTGGCATTTGCATTTTATTGGGTTTGATTAGGGTTTTTTTTTTTGAAGAGTTTTGAGTTGGGTTGCGAGAGAAGATGAAACAATGTGGGAAGGGAATGAGTTTGAGTTGGTTTTGTTCAACAAAGATCGCGACAGTTTTTGATTACCGCGCAGTAATCAAAACATTGCACAGTGTTTTAAAGTCATGTACAATAATGACAACAAATCCACGTCGTCCCAATTGCTCAAAGGGATGAGTTTGAGTTGGGTTTTTTTCGTCTAACGTGTGGGGCGAGCAGTCAAAGCCCACATTAAGTGCTGTACAATTGTTACTCGGACATTTCTCGTAGAAAAAGGAAAATACCGTCGATGACTTAAAATTGAACGAAACCGCATATTTTACCAGAATATACCGTCAGTTGCGGTATTTGCAAAAACGCAAACCTCTCTCTCTCTCACAAAAAAAAGTCTTCAAAAAACACCAAAAGTTCTCAGATTTGCAAACAAAAAAAGGAAAGATTTCTTATTTATCACTTCAAATCTCTCCTTCAAACACCACTCTAAAATCAGAAACAAAGAAAAATCTTAATTTTTCAGAGATCTTTATAATGAAACTTTTCCTCACTCAATTGGTCTCCCTTCATGATCATCATCAACTACTGAAGATTTTGAATTTTCCACATTAACCCAGACCTGATTTCACCATTAGAAGCTTAGAGAGAAAAGGGGTTTCTGTTATTTTCTGTTTTTAGTAAGAGATGAATGTTGTCAAGTCTCGGGTTTGGCAACCCTGTAAGAAGAAGAGGTTATAGCAAAAGGTTTTAATCGTTTTCTGAGTTAAAGGTTTTAGGGAGGTAGAGAGAGAGAGAGAGAGTGTGTGAAGATGGGGTCGTCGATGCCGGCGAGGACGCGGATAGGGAAATATGAGCTGGGGAGGACGTTGGGGGAAGGGTCGTTTGCGAAGGTGAAGTTTGCGAGGAATTGCGAAACAGGGGAAAATGTTGCTATTAAGATTCTTGATAAGGAGAAGCTTTTAAAGCATAAGATGATTGGTCAGGTGAGGCTTTCTTTAGCTTTTGATTCGATATTAGGGTATATGATAAAATAACGACATAATTTTGTTTGGTAATGCATAATTTGGTATTGGACTTTCTATTGTAATTTTTGCTAATTCCGGGTTCCATACAATTTGTCGGTTCAGTAGTTATGGCCTTGGATATCTAAAAAAAAATGAAGTAACTATGGTATGCTTCGATGGGAAGGATCTAATCCACGGAAGCAAGAGATTGTTTCGTACTCAATAATTTTAATAAGAACACTCAATTGAAACTAGAAAATTGATACTCCATTATTGAGTCTGTGGTTTGTAGCTTTCCCCCAAACTTACATATCTTTATAGATAATAACTTTCTTTTTTTTGTTTGATAAGTGTAAAATTTTATTGATGAAAGAACAAAAACAAGAGGATACCAAAAGAAAAGAAAAGACAACACGCCTCTACAAGAGGAAGACACGGACGAAAAAATAAATAAAAATAACCTCTTCTACTCAAAACAACTTAAGAATTAAAGCTAGAGGAACTCTTCTTATATAGGAAAAGGAGATTCATCACAAAGTAGAAACCTAGCTTAATTACAAAAAAAGTAAAACCCCTATTCTTCTAGAATAATACTAAAACATAAAATACTAAATTAACCAAAATAAAAGGTGGGGGAATTTTCTAGAAGATGATAGATAAAACTTCCAAAATTTTCATGCCGTACGGGACTCTTCTTTTCTTTGAAATTTTGACTACGAATTTTGTAGATGGATAAAGTGCTCATGAGCATAGAACATTTGTAGAAACTTCTCGAACCATGGTCGTGTTCTTCAAACTGTGTATCATTTAACAATATTCGTCGTACCTACTAACTCTACCTGGTAATAGGAATACCATTGTGTTGCCAATATTTATGTGCGTGAACATCGGAATTCCAAAAAAAATAAAGGAATTACCCGCCTTATTAACCCATTTATCTAATCGGGGATTCCCCAAAGCCATCCCGCCAAAGTTGACTAATGCCATATCGCCCCGTTAACCCATTTAAACTTTTGGGGATCCGCAAACCTGCCCCATTAAAATATAAACCAAATGCCATATTCCCAATTCAATTTAGTTGAAGTTATTAAAGGAAATGACATTATAAACGGGGCGGGTATAATGGCTCTATTCACATCACAAATACAATACCCACCCCAATTATAAACGGGTTTATTATAATGTTACCATACTCGGTTATACTCGTACCAACTCCCCCCCCCCTTGTTATACTCGTAATCCTACCTAACCCGCCCCTAGTCTCTGGCGGGGCAGGTTAAATTGCCAGCCCTAGGTTCAAGAGAGAACCGTGTGCAATGTGCTGCTGCTGAAGATGGTCCAACTCGCGTTGCACTAGAGCAGGTCTGCTTTGGATCTAGTTTGGAACACTGCGGGTTGGTTCAGACCGAGATGGGTCGTTGCAGGTTGGTTCAGACCGAGCTGGGTCGTATCTGGACTAACTAGGGTTTTTTTTGGACCGGTGTTGCGACACGTGCACCTGATAGATGAGTTCCGGGTTTAGCTGCATCCGGCTTGGGTCGTTCTGAACCTGGGTTTGTTTAGACCTGCTACTTGTATAGGCTGAACCAACTGCGGTGACGTATTTGAGTGGATTCGCGACGCCAGTACTTGGCGTCGAAAATTTTTGTTGTCCCGAATTGCCAATTGCCAAACCAACTAGGGTTTGTGCCGATGTGATCACATAAAATCCCGTAGTGGTAGTAAAGATTAGGTTTGCTGGTCTGAACTTCCGATCACGAACACCTCTCGCGGTATGCGAATGCGACCATGAATAACAATATGCAATATGGATTTTGGGGCCCCAATGCGACATGTTGCGATACATTAGGTGAAATGCTACATATACTGCTTATGCACCCATTTAATGCGTAATAATTAATCGTATATGAGTTTCTTTATTTCGTGTTTAGATGATATACAATGGGTTTGGGTTTTAAATTTTACCAAGATGTAATATATTTGAGTTATGTGTTTTTGTTTGAGTTTCCTTGATCGAGTTTTGATTTTTATTTATTTATCTGATAAGAGTGATCATATTCAAGGTTCTTGTTTTATGTTTTTTTCGTAATCAAGTTTTGAGGTTTAAAAAATCCTTTACTCGACGTATGAGTTTAATTTCTTGTAGACCTTCGCAACAGATTTTGCAACACATAATGTGTTGCAAGGTATTGCGACATATGATAAATTATGTCGCAATTGCGTTACTGTGCATCAAAGGTGTTGCAAGGTGTGTTGTGTTGCGCCCATGTGTAGCAATAACCGCAGCAGTAGCAATTGCGCTCGTAACACTCGCGTCAGACTACCTTGGTCCCATATCAATGACATGCACATCCAATTCTTTGTCGAAGTATGGGGAATCGAGAAATTTTGTGGTGTCCCCCAAACCTTGAAAAAGAATTATGAGTTAGCGGACTTTAGTCATCCGAATTGAATACGAGCGATAAATCTTGGAGTTCAAGATTAGTAAAAACTTAAACCTGGATTGTGGGAATAGGAGCACTCTCGTCAGCATTGTTTTGTTGAGGTTTCAATGCTTTCATTAAATCGACCATCTCTTTAACCAAATTTGTTTAACTCCCCCATTGATGTGGCTAATGTATAAATTTTCGTTCCTGATCGTCATTTTCTTCATCATCCTCATACTCCCCACTTGTTGACGACGATCGGCCGAGATTGCAAGCCTATCGTGTTCTTCTCCTTCTTCGCGTGGAGTTGAGTCAACCCAATATTTATCACTCCGTAGCTCATCATCGTGGGAACACTTGTACCCATCCAACAATCCTTGATCATCGAAATCTACGTAATTAATAGGAGGTCTCCATTGAAGCCCAAGTTGAGATCGGAATGAATGAAGTATAATTGACTCTTGTGTCATCATCGTAACAAATTCTTTTTCAAGAACTAAGATTGCTTTGGTACCAAATTTGATACAAATAATCCCCGGAAGCAAGAGATCATTTCGTACTCAATGATTTTAAGAACACTAGTTAAAACTTAAACCCACTTTTTATTATTAAATCCAGGGTTTGTAGCTTTCCCTCAAACTTGCATAGCTTTCTACTCAAATCAACTTAAGAATTAAAGCAAGATGAGCTCTCTTTATATAGGGAAATGAGGCTCATTACAAATACAATCCTAGTTTAATTAGGAAAACATAATAAAACCTTATCTTCTAGAATAAGGCTTACTAAAAACATAAAATACTATCTTGACCAAAATTGAAGGTGGGGAATTTTCTAGAGGATAGATAAAAAGTCCAAAATTTTCATGGGCCTAGGGAACTCACCAAGAGATGCAACGGTGGGTCACTGCCTAGATTGTGACATATCATGCCTGATTGCGGAAAAAGGGATACAATCATAAAAAATACAAGTAGTGTATATAGATAGATATTGGGAAATATTTTGTGGTGATGTTTATAGATTATTAATCAGTATTTATTAGTAAATCAATTTGGAAGCATTTTAGGTAGGTGAAGTCTCATGAGAAAATTGTTTATTTGGAATCCTAGATCCTCTTTTTTGTGGGTTGGTGAAAGAGTTTTCGTTTTTGTTATTTTTCAGATTAAACGAGAAATCTCAACCATGAAATTGATCAGACACCCTAATGTTATACGAATGTATGAGGTAAGTTGGATGTCACACTCTTCGTTTTGTCTTTACATGCAATTTCAGTGTTTCGCAATTACTATGAACCTATTTTACATACTTTATAGTTATACTTTTTTTGTTATCTTAGTAAGTAATATTGTGTAGGTTATGGCTAGCAAGACTAAGATTTATATCGTTTTGGAGTTTGTGACTGGCGGTGAACTATTTGATAAAATAGTAAGTTGTTGCTCTTAAACCATTATGAGTATAATTATCATTACTCTTGTAGATTATGATAACAGATCATGAATGCACCATTTGGTATAATGTGTTTCTCTTATATTTTCCTTTTCACTAGGCTAGTAATGGGAGGTTGAAGGAAGACGAAGCTCGCAAGTACTTTCAGCAACTAATCAACGCTGTGGATTACTGTCATAGTAGAGGAGTTTGTCATAGGGACTTGAAGGTAAAAACAGATTCCACTTTCACTTTGTTATCAATTAGAATCCCATCTATCAGGGTTAAGTTTACCTACTTGATTAGTGCTCATTCAAGTCCTTTTGTGATTTTTCCGTACTTCAGCCTGAGAACCTGCTTCTTGATGCTAGTGGAGCTCTTAAAGTCTCAGATTTTGGGTTAAGTGCACTACCTCAGCAAGTTCGAGTGAGTATTACGTTATCTGCATTTCAGTTCGAAGATTATGAGTTATGTTCTTTAAATGTTGCAAGGAGATGTTCTTTAATTAAAATTATCTTTGCAGGAAGATGGATTACTTCACACAACATGTGGGACACCCAATTATGTTGCTCCAGAGGTATAGTTTGATAACTTCTGATGCAATATAGACTTCCTTTACAAGAAAACAGCCCTTTTTCGTCACGTCTGTTATGTTTTTTTTTTGGGGGGGGCATATTGGAATCTTCTCTTCTCCAGGTGGTAAACAGTAAAGGTTATGATGGAGCTAAGGCAGATTTGTGGTCATGCGGTGTAATCCTGTTTGTCCTAATGGCAGGATATTTGCCTTTTGAAGATTCCAACCTTATGTCATTATATAAAAAGGTGAGTTTTATTATATACATGTTATATGGTGTTCATTAGCTAGATAAGATTGTGGTATGCCAAATTCAACTTGTTGTAGAAAAGAAGTCAATAAGAAAGCACCGGTGGGTAATAAAAATTGTGAGTCTGTGTGTGTGTGCTAAAAAACTTTATTGATTGTTAAATATGTTTTCAGTTATACACTTTCGTTTGATCCAATAAATGGCTTTCATATTTTGCATTGGTGGATAAATAAAGTGAAATTGTGAATGCTTTGTCCATTAATTTGTCTATGCTTTCTAGAGAAAATACTTATGCTGAACCCACATGGCTGCAGATTAATAAGGCTGAATTTACTTGCCCTCCATGGTTCTCCTCAAACGCGAAGAAACTAATCAAAAGGATCCTGGATCCTAAGCCCTTAACAGTAAGCGTTTTTCTTCTTAATTTTGAATTGAACATGCATCTGGTTCCGTTTTTTGGGGTAATTATATTCTAGTCTAACATTGGTTGATTACTTAAATCATAATATTATATTCTATTGTTGTGGAACAGCGAATAACAATTGCTGAGGTCATAGAGAATGAGTGGTTTAAGAAAGGATATAAGCCGCCCATCTTTGACCCAGCAGACGCTAGTCTTGATGATGTAGATGCGCTTTTCGACGAATCAGGAGTAATTTTTCAAACTTTTATTTATCAGATAAAGATAGCATTTATATCAGTATTTAGTTTCTGAAGCAAATCATAGAAGCACAATCAGGATTCACTTTATTGGTTTCTTTAATCATACAGGAGTCTGGAAATCTTGTTGTTGAGAGACGGGAAGAAAAACCAGTTACTATGAATGCCTTCGAGCTCATCTCTACATCCCAGGGTCTGAACCTCAGCAGTTTATTTGAAAAGCAAATGGTATGCTTTGTTAATTTTGAGTTTCCTTTCTAGGATGTTTGCGGTATATAAGCCTATGAGGTCTGGATATGGTGAACTTATATAAACTGACATGCCAATGGGACCTCAACATAAAATAAATCCCTTCCTGCCTTCTTGTAGATCTCATGAGAGTAAACCTCTTGAAAGCTTATCCATCATGTGAAAAGTGTAAACTTTTGTGGACCATTCATGTTTCTCTGTTAATAACTTTTGTGGACCTCTTGATAGCTTATCTCATGAGATGCATATCAAATATTTTTCTGGCTCTATTATAGTCCCTGAAATATTTTCTAGAGATGATTATATGATTATATTTCTAATATTTCATGTGCTTAGCAGGGGCTCGTCAAAAGGGAAACCCGATTTACATCCAAATGCTCCGCCAATGAGATAATTTCAAAAATCGAGAAAGCTGCCACACCCTTGGGTTTCAATGTTAAGAAAAATAACTACAAGGTACACTGCACATATTTTCTTTGGGAATATAAAAATAATTTATTGATCATCTCAGTTGCACATCTTCTAGTTCATCCTTGCAACACTGTAACTTTAGTACACTTAATATTTCCTTGTATAAAAGTTGCTGTTTGTTTATTGTTGGTGCCTTGTAAATCATTGTCCGGTTACTTTCTTTTCTATGAGTTATGTAAATGCCTAGAGATATCCTTGTGAGATTTCATTTTATTCATAGAGAATTTGTGATACAAAAATGGGGCTGGCTTTACGAGTCAAATTTTAAAAAGCAGTAAATGAGCAACAACAAATAGTGATGGGCACGATGCTTGACGTGTTAAAAACCCCAAACCCAGGGAAATATCCACTTAGCATTCACTGACATTATCATAATGGGGGATGTATCTTACATTAATCAGTTGGTGAATATTGGATTACCACTCCTTTGATTTGAAGGATATTGGCCCGCTTCATTACTTTCTCGACATAAACGTTGCTCATACACATTGTTGCATTTCCCTTCTACAGCAGAATGATCTTCAGTGTACTGAGGGCCACAAGTATTCTTGTGTGTCGAAAGCTGTATTTGGAGGATAGGGTGTTAAATGTAATTTTTTTACTCTTTCTTGTACATACCTGGTTCAGGGTCCCTGCCTAACACCTGTTTGCCTTGTCATAGATATAAATGAAGAAGACAGAAAATTATGCCATATATCACTTTTGCTGTCAGCAGAGTTGTTAGCCAGCTCATATACTCACAACAGTACCTCCTTGGTTGCCGTATATAGAATTCTTATGTTAACTCATTTGTTCAGATGCCATCTTTCCATCCCATTGTCCAAAATTCATCTAGTGGATTCTCACTGATTCAAGATTCCTAGGAGAATAAAACGCATGCCGCTATTTCCCACTCCTGCCGAGTCGGCATATCTGACTTGTGACACTTTGTGGTTCGCCCGTTTCCTTTGAGTTGTTTTTCATACTCTTGGTGTGGCAGATACACTTTGATTGTGATAATAAAGTGAGACTATTACCTTTCAATCTGTTCTTCATAGAAGGACAAAGTATATCGAGGTTATTATCCATTATCATCTATACCTTCGTGTCAGTTCTGTTGAACAACTAGCAGATGCCTTCACCAAAGGTTGTTGAACCTATTCTTCTCATAGCAAACTTTATCAAGCTGGCCGTGCTTGACATATTTGCTCCAGGTTGTTGTGGAGTATTGAAAGATTGATGGTCCAATATGAGGCCACGACTTAATAGGGCTACCAATTTTATGATTCATGGGTTTTATTTCGAGGACAGGCAATTCAATAATACTCTAGCAACTGTTGGGGTTTTTTTTTTGTGGAGCAGGTGTGCCCCTATATTTTGGATCTTCTTGATTTTCTTTACCCCCACCAAACGCACACACACAACACACCCCTCTTTTCTTCTCTTTATTTTGCTCTTGTATGCTTTCTTGGTTGGCTTACAAGCTAACCTCCTTATACTCAAGTAGTTTCTTGACGGAATCCTTTTTTGAAAGTTCTTTTAAGTAAATATGCTATTATACATAGGAATTGACATAAGCTTTTCACTCAGCCTGAACTTTCACTGTCATTCATCTGTTTCTTGTGATGCTATCGTTTGCTACTTATCTCAGCTGAAGCTGCATGGGGAGAAATCTGGACGAAAGGGTCATTTGTCCATTGCAACAGAGGTAATCTTCTGTGCACTAAATCATGTATATTTGGAATTCATCCAGAGTAAAAATTAAGACAAGTTAAATAAATGATCAACGGCTAAACTTAGATATACCCCTCTCTCTGTCAATTTTTGTAACTTGCTCTTGAAGCAATCTTCAAAAGAATGGAGTCTGGAGGGTTTGACAACACTGTACACCGGCTCCGTACTTGGCATTGTGAAAACAGACTTCTATGTGCACAACCTACATTTTTATTCATTGATGATTATACAAATTACTTTCTTTCGCAGGTTTTTGAGGTCGCTCCTTCATTATACATGGTCGAGCTTCGTAAAGCTGGGGGGGACACCCTTGAATTTCACAAGGTACGGTTTTATCTTCAATATGAGCTTGACATAGGGGGCTACGCTCTTATACCTTTATTTTCTCTAGTTTTGTCGACATAGCTAAAGTGTAGATTCTTTTCCTTGAGTATTCAGTTTTACAAGAACATCTCAGCTGGGTTGAAAGACATCGTCTGGAAAACGGGAGAGGAAGCCAAGGAATTGAATATTGGTATGAATATACATATAAGTAGGACGTGTATTGGATGATGATTTTAGTTCTTATACTGCATTTCTTGTACTGGTTTCTTATCTGCAGGTGCTGCTTTACAAACATGACCCTGGGATTGTGTGGTATTGTTCAATATATACTATATCGTGTGTTTTACAGATATTTGCCTCTTGTTTTTCTTATTTACTAATACAATTTGCTGCAACTTGCATTGTTGATGCAAGTTTTAGCACCTCGTGGACTAAGTTTGCAAGGAATTGAATATATGGAGTTATTTTGTCGGCAAAACTCTCATTCTTGACATTTTGTGTGCAACCCTAAATAGATGTTAGCTTAGTATCCTTGAGTTTATGTTTCCAAGTTCGCATATATTTGTACAGTGAAACCCATCAAAATGCACCCCTTGTAAACGCACAACCTTTCTAATCGCATGCAAAATGTTGGTCCCATTGTTAGGATAGTACAAATTAGTGATTTCCTTGCACACTGTAATGTGCAATTTTTTCTATATAGTTTTATCTATGTAATTGTACATAGCTCTACATATGTAGTAAATTACATACAAATAACAATATCTTCAGTTAGTTTCATATGTCAATTGCATTACTCGTTAGTCCTTCTTTGAACTAACTCCTCAGGGGCCATTTGTTTTTTCACCTCTGAGTTGATCTGAGTCTGAGTCTAACTTGTTCTGAGTCCACTTAGAGGTGATCACTATCTAAGTGGATGTCTTAGAGTGTTTGATTTTTTGGATAGTTAGATCTGACTAAAAATTGCAAATACTAAAATACCCCTCTCAACTTATAAACAAACACACAAACACCCCCACCTATTCATCACCAATACCACCACCACCACCATATTTAGAAAATACAAATACATTGGTTTCCAAAATCAAATAAAGATTCAACATTGGTTTGAAGTTAATACAAATCAGCAAACAAATAAGTAATCAAGAGTTATTTCAAATAGGCAAACAAATAAATCTTAAGAGATTTTGCATCATTATCAACTTAAGAGGGCTTGAAGGAAATCAAGACGACGCTCTGGCTCAAGCCCTAGAAAGATTACCCTGTAGTTGTGCTCATCTTTTCTTCTCAACAACTTTAAACCCTTAAAAAATAATGGCTCATCTATCTCATTTGAATTGACCATATCCTGCAGTGCAATACCTTCATAACTTCAGAAGTGGTGTTGTCATTGCT
This sequence comes from Kingdonia uniflora, assembly GCA_014058105.1. Classification (NCBI taxonomy): domain Eukaryota; kingdom Viridiplantae; phylum Streptophyta; class Magnoliopsida; order Ranunculales; family Circaeasteraceae; genus Kingdonia; species Kingdonia uniflora. The sequence goes on from JACGCM010000724.1 coordinate 414,773, forward strand.
AGCAGAAGTAGAACTTTCTCCTTGGGCAGTGAATGCAGATATCAGAGATTGGATCAACTCCATTGGTTCCAATGGCTGAACTTGCAGTTGATCTTTTCCCCTTTGATTTAGCAGATCCAACTTGAGGCATAGGGGTACGAGGGGTACTACCATGAGTAAGCTAACTAACTGGACTGATAAGGACATCATCAGAAGGAATTGCATCACCTTCCCATGTATAATCAACTCCAGACTGGGAAATTGTGTATAGTCAATGTTCATATCATTAGGTAGAGGAACATACTCTGTTTGCTGGGTACAGGGTCCATTTTCCATACCTGAAGACCATGCAAAATCCTTAGTGGTAGATAGACCATCAAACAATTTCTCTAGTAAATCTCTATGCTGAAGAGGAGCGGTCTTATACTTTTTAGCCTCAGAATTCAATTGTAAACAAACATGTAAATAGATGTTTAAACATGTACAAATTGTTATATAATCAAATAGTAATGTTATTTTTCACATTAACTTACCGCAATGATATTTTCCTAAACATCTTCAGGCCAGTCAAAGCTGCCTGATACAGCCTGATACAGGATCATATCCATGGCCAACCCGGTTTATAAATCCTCTCCAAACTTGTTATTGTTTTTTCATGTAATCTCATTGGTTTTTAAGTTCCTTCTATTTCAAAACATGCTTATCTTGCATGTTGTTCAACTTCTCTTCAACTGTCTTCCAAGCTAGAGCATTTAGAGAAGTTCTAGACTCTTTGTTTAAGTCTATCTGGGCTTGACATTTTAGAATAAAGTGAAGTCTCATCTCTAGATTTTGCTGGAAAAAACCTTTTTTCTTTGATTGTATCGACATAACTACACAATAAGAACAAATAGACAAATCAATTAAACAAATACAAGCCCTATAAACAGCCCATTATAGTTGTAAATACATCTATAAACAGTCTATTATAATAGCTAATCCATAATTACAAAGCCCCTATAAACAGTCCATTATAGCACTTTATAGCACTAGAAAGTGCTATAAACAGCCTATATAAACAATCCATTATAGCTGTAAATACATCTATAAACAGTCCATTATAACAGCTAGTCCATAATCACAAAAGCCCCTATAAATAGTCTATTATAGCTGCAAATGCATCTATAAATAGTCCATTATAACAGCTAATCCATAATTACAAAAGCCCATATAAACAGTCCATTATAGCTGTAAATACATCTATAAACAATCTATTATAACATCTAATCCATAATTACAAAAGCCCCTATAAACAGTCCATTATAACATCACATAGTGCTATAAACAACCCCTATAAACTGTCCATTATAGCATCCATAAACTGTCAATTATAGGCCAAAAGATGCTCCGATGCTCCAATATGTAATCAAGTTAAAAGAATTCATACATAGTTCAAAAGATGCTCTAATATGTAATCAAATTAAACGAATTCATATATATGCCAAAAGATGTTCCAATAAATAATAAACATTTATCAACAACAAATTTAATTAAACACCATTTCATAAATAAAATAGTCTTACATGTCATATTTATTACATCAAATTAAAAATAGGGAGAGTTTAAACTGGAAAACTATAAAACATTAGATTTGGGCAAATAACAAAGTTATCTCCTTCCTATGTGGCAACACATCATGTCTATACCCCTTTACTTATGCTAAAACTTCTACGATTTCAGCCCACCTAGGTTCAGTAAGGTTGAATGTACCAGTTACTTCATCATAACTCTCTCCAGCCAGTTGTTTTAGGTTATCTCAAATCTTTTACTTGTTCTTCAGATAGTCCCATCTGTTTCTTAAATTTTTATGGGTGACATCGTTGGAATTCCTGAATGCATTTCTCCCTAATATTCCTCAATGAACTCATTTTAATATTGTCTCTCTCAGTGCCATAATTGTCAATCTCATATTGAGCTTTCTCTATGAACTACAAATCCTTGAAGTGATAAAAAAGAAAACGAGAATAGTCTCTATTTAAAGACCTTTGAAGTGGAAAAATCACAATATTTCAGTAATAAAATAGTCTTACATGTCAAATTTATTGGTATGAATATACATATAAGTATGACGTGTATTGGATGATGATTTTAGTGCTTATACTACATTTCTTGTACTGGTTTCTTATTTGCAGGTGCTGCTTGGCAATTATGACCGTGGGATTGTGTGGTATTGTTCAATATGTACTATATCGTGTGTTTTCCAGACATTTGCCTCTTGTTTTTCTTATTAACTGATACAATTTGCTGCAACTTGCATTGTTGATGCTAGTTTTAGTACCTCTTAGACTAAGTTTGCAAGGAATTGAATATATGGAGTTATTGTGTAAAATGGAAAGTGGTTGTCTGCAAAACTCTCATTCTTGACATTTTGTGTGCAACCCTAAATAGATGTTAGCTTATTATCCTTGAGTTTATGTTTCCAAGTCTGCATATATTTGTACAGTGAAACCCATTTAAATGCACCCCATATAAACGCACAACCTTTCTAATTACATACAAAATGTTAGTCCCAATTCGGGATAGTACAAATGAGTGATTTCCTTGTACATGTAATGTGCAATTTTTTTTCTAGTTCCAACCATATAGTTTTATCTATGTAATTGCATATAGCTCTACATATGTAGTAAATTACGTACAAATAACAATATACTCACTTAGTTTCATATGTCAATTGCATTACTCGTTAGTCTTTGAACCAACTCCTTAGTAAACCTTTTCCTTGTGTATCCAATTTTACTAACTCGTTAGTAACTAATTGTTTTTTTCAAGAGAGCCAAGTCTAGTTGAAATCTCTTTAAAATTTGTTAAAAAAAAAGGGAAAACCCCTTCTCGTGGGGCTCATATGGTAGGTGTCCAAGTTTTTTTGTTTTTTTTTTCTAACACGATTGTTTAGTAGCCTAGTCGCAGCCTTCTAAAACTAGCCGAACACTTGAAGGCTACATCGAAGCCTATCGAAAGACTCAAAGCCCAGTGTGCTCACAAATCAACAAAAACAATTGTCTACTCGCAGTCTTTCAAGGCGAGCCGAACACTCGAAGACAACGCCAAAGCCCAGGGAACTCATACATCAACCAAAACCCGCAACAAATTTACATTCCAATTCAATAAAGCTTCGCCCATATCAGTATATGGTAGAACCAGGGAACTCATACTCAACAGACAAGCCAGTAGACAATTATGGCAGAATCGACTTTCGTATGTGACAGCTGCCAAAGAGGATATACATGTAACTTACCCCTTTTGTAGTGACTCATCTTTCCTATCTCCTATAAATAGGAGAGGAGAGTCATCATGAAGGGGTTAGAAAAACTCAGCCCACACCCTAAAAAGAGGGGAGAGAACCTTCGAAACATATCTGGATCCCCTCCGACTCGAAACTTGTAATCTCACTTATATATACATCATCACTTTCAAATCCTCGCGAGAGGTTGTGAAGAATCTTTGTTCACGGACTCTACGCAAGTATGTTTGCTTAGTATTCTCTTATTTCTATCCCATATACTTGTAAAACCCCCTCCGTCAAGTCGAACCCCCCGGTGTAAGAGCTCGGTCTCCCTTCCTCGAGATCAGGTTCTTATAGCTTGTATTGCAAGAAACCAAACTACAACACCAAGGTTTTTGCCATCGCAGATAGCTAGTCTGGCATATTATTATAGGCTATCTGGCATATTATTACAGTCATATAGTATATCCTCACATCTCCCTTGATCCCCAAGCTCATTTTTTTTTTAAGCAAAGTAGAAATGCATATAAAAACCCTCAAGAGTGTGGCAAAATGGAGTTAACAAACATGGTGGCCTTAGAGGGTACCGAACAAACAAAAGGCGGGGATCTAGCTCCCCGAGAGGCAAGAAAATGTGCTTCAAATTACAAGCTCTCTCAGTAAAATCAAAATGGAAGTCTCTGAACTGAGCGGCGATAGCAAGCATATCCGGGGCCAGTGTGAGGGCGCCCCACGAAAGGTCGTCAGAACGATCTCTGTAAGCTCGTACGAGCCTCTGGCAGTCTGTCAAAATGATCACTCTATCCAAACCCATTTGCTGACCCGCCTCCATGCCCCTGATCACTGAAATTGCCTCAGCCTCTTCAGAGTCCTCAGCCTGAGCTGCCTCGTGACCTGCACATACAACATTACCCAAGTGAGTTTTAATAATAAAACTTGTTCCTCCTGGTGTGCCCGCCTTAGACTAGGCGGCGTCAACATTGATGGTGTGCCAACCAGCCTGAGCAATCGGGGCGGGACGATTGACTTGACGCATGGGGGTGGGAGGCCTAAAGTGGTGCACTAGGTATTGCTTAGCCTTGAGCGCCTCACTAGGTAAGAATTGCTTTTGGTCACAGAAGTTATACATTCTAGGGATAAAAGCAAAAGATACAGAAGACCTAAAATTAGAACAGTGTGTTGGGCAAAAATCCAAAAATACTGCAGCTTCCCAGGAAATCTCAGCACTTGATTGTATGAGATACTCCCACCATCCTTTTGTAGTTAGCTGCGACCAAAACATGTTGCCCATTAGTCCTTGTTTGAACTAACTCGAGGGCCCAGTAGGGGCCCTTCCTTCGGCTTCTTCAACAGACGTTGAAGTGATTTCTTTGTGTCCTGCAATAACAACTTGATTGTCCTTATTTGTCATAATAAACCCTATGCCCCCCTTGTGATTTCTTTCAGACCAAACTGCATCAGTCATAAGAAGAAAACCTTGTCTTTTAGTGATTGTTTTCAAAGCAGGTCTATGTTTCAACTGAGAGTAAGACACATTTAGACTCCTTGGCGTGGAAATAGTAGAAACTGAGATTGAAGCACTGAATAACATATCAGTAATAGCATAATCCTTTTGTTGAAAAATAAGAAGCCAAGGCAAAGAAATGAGAAAGTGTTTGGAGAAAGTCAATTGCACTAGTAGCCTGTACCCCCAACTGTCTTAAATTGAAGTTTGGGGTCTCAGTCCTTAGATTAAAAGGTGGAGCAAACCAAACCTTAGCGGGTTTGGTACATCTGAAAAGGGCATATGTGGTAGTTTCGATTTCTTTATCACAAATAGAGCAAATGTTAGAGGAAACAATGTGATTAGTAAACAATCTGTTGTTGACTGGGAGTAAATCCTGCGAGATCTACCAAACAAACATTTGTGCTATAAGTGGAAGTTTTAAGCTTCCAAATAACCTTATACCAAGGTTTCTTCCAAACTATTGTTAAGATGTGAATTATGTGGTGACTGAGTAGTGTTTTGCACCTCCATCGATAACACCTTATAAACAGATTTTACAGTGTAAATAGGATTTCTTTCAGGTATCCATTTAGGTTTATCCATTTGTGTATGTGGAGGAAGAGGAATATTAAGAATATGAGTGGCCTCCTCGGAAAAAAAGATGGAATGAATCAATTGATGGTTCTAGGTTCTATATTGGGGATCAATTAAATCAGAAACCCATTGAATGGATGGATCATTTAGTTGATTAGTAAGAGGTTTCATTTGTGGAAAAGTATGCACCCAATTATCCTTCCAAATGTGCACATTTGTTCCTGTTCCAATTGTCCATCCTATATATTAAACCATTTGATCTCTAGCATGTATGCCATCCTTCAAGAACCTTGATTGTTGTGATCTTTTGGTACAGTGTAAAAAAGGGGTATTTACAAAGTAATTGGCTTTGAAAATTTTAGTAACAAAAACATCAGGCTCAGTAATGAATTTCCATGTGTATTTTCCAAGTAATGCAACATTCTGGAGATGTCTAATGTTCAAACCACCCTGTTGTCCAGTTTTAGGAATGTTACCCCATGTCACTAAATGTTTCTTTTTAATACCCTCTTTGCTGATGCCTTACCAAAAATCTCTATTAAGATCATCCAATTTATCAAGGATTGATCTAGGTAGTAAAGCACTGGTCATTTGATAAATGGGAATTGCTGAAGAGATACTCTTGATAAGAGTAGTTCTGCCTACTTGACTAATAGTTTTGGATTTCCAACTTTGAAGCTTAGTTTGAACCCTATTGAGAACATATAGATAATTCATTTTCTTATATCTGGAGAGAATGATAGGTGTTCCTAGGTATTTGGAGTATTCCTAGGATTCTTCCAACAATGTTAGCAAGTCTACCAGGAATAATAGGACTAATAAACACTTCAGATTTGCTATAATTTACTTCCTGCCCTGAATTTTGGTTATAGTGCATGAGCAGTTCAGCTTCAATAATATTTGCTCTAGAAAAGAAAAAAAAAAAGATGACTTCAATAATAATTGCTCTAGAAAATAAAAAAGAGTCATCTGCAAAAAAAACATATGGGATATTGGTGGAACAGATCTTCCAACCTTAATCACATGCATATGTCCTTGATGTTCTTTTTGTAGCTATAGGTGCCCAAGTTTGAAACGGACCCAAAGCCATCAATCAAGATCTTTGACGGCAAACAGAATATCACTCCCGTATTTTAAGCCTTCGGGAGAAAATTCACTGATGGGAGGGCAAGGGGGGGGGGGGGGGGGGGGGGGGGGGGTGGCATCCGGTGTGACAGAGGAAAAGTGGTTTTTCTTTGCCCCTGTGCTGGTGATGCTCTAACTCGGTGGTAGCAGCACTGTTAACATCTCCAACTTGCTAGCTTGCACATACAGAAGTAAAGAACTTGCCATGTTTCACTTATTTTTGCATCTTTGTTCTGCTTTTAGTAATCATTGTTCTTTCATTTGTGTCGTCACCTTCAACTCCCACGCCCTTGTCTCATCGGAACCACATGGACCATTATAGTCCTACTCAAATCCTGGAGGCACGACAAATGGAAAACAGTGTGACTACCCCCGTGGAGAAGAATGGACAGCCACAGCCCACACTGCTACCTATCCCGTGGGGAAGGTAGAGCTATACGTAAAACCATCTGAAGAACCGACTACAGCACCTCCATAGAACTTGCCCATGCTGGTGGATGGTAAGGACAAACATTAGAGATGGCAGAAAATAAAGGAATTCCTTAATGTGAGACTAGACTAAGTCTGATTTAAAACCCCGGGCCAACTCTAACCATTAGACTGCCTTGCAATCTACATATATTGCTATACGATAATTGACATCAGGAAATAGACACTATCCGTTGCAATCTACATATGTTGCTATACGATAATTGACATCAGGAAATAGACACTATCCGTTGCAATCTACATATGTTGCTATACGATAATTGACATCAGGAAATAGACACTAGACTAAGTCTGATTTAAAACCCCGGGCCAACTCTAACCATTAGACTGCCTTGCAATCTACATATATTGCTATACGATAATTGACATCAGGAAATAGACACTATCCGTTGCAATCTACATATGTTGCTATACGATAATTGACATCAGGAAATAGACACTATCCGTTGCAATCTACATATATTGCTATATGATCATCATCTCTCAAAATCGGTTTAGTAGGGTTCTAACAGCTAAAGCTATTTTAGCAACAGAGAAAAGGTAGAAAAAGGAAAGAAAAGAAAATTAAATGAGCAATGTCAATCATAATGACTTACAAAAGGAAATTTAGACTACTCTTTCATATACATGCCCAAAGGCCAAAGGTCAGAAGCTCTGAAATCTGGACATATTTGCACTTGAATAAGAAGACATGGTATTGTCAAATTATTGTTAAAAGAATAAGCAAGTGTATTACAGGTTTCTGCAGTTAAAACAGATGCACCAGAAACAAGTCTAAATGTCTCCCTTTTCAAACTACAATGTACTTTGTTGAACAAGTTAATTACACGATGAGGAGAATGCTTAAATCCCCACTCACCCATTTCAAAAAGTTTCTTGAGGTGAACCCTTGTCGATCTGAAGAACAAAGACGAAATGTTGATTGTTAAAGCAACAAGTATATGTATTGTATACATAAATACTCAGCACGCATATGGTACTAAATTTAGAACTGTCCTTTAAACCGTAAAAGGAAGACCATCATTTGTTGTTTCATTCAGTCTGGCACTCGTAAACAACCTCCAGGAAGGAGGAACTTGAACTTGTCTGCATTTTCAATCAAGTAAGCAGGGAGATGAACCGCAGAAGATGACTGCGGAATTGAACCCATCTTCTTAATTAGTTCCTTGAAGCTGTATTCCTCTGGTAACATATCAAACAGGTCATCCCCGTTGCAAATAACTCTCTGAATTCTTGAAAAACTTAAAAACTCTTTTCTTCTCACACGGTCGGCATGGCTATATGCAGTCATCTTAAAGACAAATTCTTCAATACGTCGAAAGCAAAAGCTACAATGCCAACCTGCGTCAGATAACATAATATCTGTCTGCCGAGAATGACGATAGCGAGTACGCGGCCCATACATGTGGGTTGTAGTGCGCCAACTGCTGTAATCCACTGGGAACTCAAAAGAGTACATGTAGTGTCTGAGCTCTAGGTGCATCACAGGTGGGATTCCGTTGCACCACTGTAAGAGTTTCATCGTGCTAGGGCTTGGTATCTCGTCTGTGTCAGACATAATGACAAGATCTCCACTGGAGATTCCAGCACGGTACAGTAATGCATTCATTGCCCCGCGTTGCTCGGACTCCAATGCAAATGGGTCCTCATAGTGACCACGAACTGCAGTGCGTCCACTGAACACACTGTGAACAATTTTCCCCTCTGCAAATTCGAACCTTTTCCTGTTCTTTGCAAAGAAGAGAGGCTTTTCTATGCCAGTAAAAGTGGTGTTAGACTCTAGGATGACGAAGCTTGAGACATAGGGGTGGAGCTCACGCCACCTGATCTCTAGCAAGTCGAGCTCATTGGCGAAGATTATGGCATCAAAGACACGCCGAGGTTGGGAGCGAAGGGACCAGCCATGAAGGTTGCAGAGGTGGTCCATGGAGACATTTTCGGCATAATAGTGAGGTATACGGGTGAAGGGACGAGGGGAATTATCCCAAAGTGGGCGAAAAAAGTAAGAAACAGTTCGTCCATGGGTGAAGATTCCTATTAAACATATAGGAATAAAAATGAGGAGCAGAATGAAGAGATGCTTAGATGGAGCTGCTCTTTTGGAGGTAAAACGATGAGATCGTCCAGCCATGCGAGCCAACTCTTGCGGAAGCAGTGGGCAGAATTATAACAATGCGGACCATGAGATCGTGTCTCACTAGACCAAGCAGTTAAACCTTTCAGTATACACCTGGTATTCCTTTACTTTTCTGTGTGTTGCATAGTTATTTTTCCTCTTCAATGGACTCCTTCAAGGACCTGATCCAAACCAAAACATAAAAATCAGAAAATGAACAAAAAAAACTATTCAAGAATGCCAAAATTAACTTGTCATTTTTCTCTAATTTACTTGGGTTTAAAGGAAACAAACACAGAAAATAAGAAAATGAACAGATAAGTATTTAGGAAGGCTATTTATTTTTCAACTTTTTTGCGTGTTTCTTTGGGTTTTACCATCTACGGGAAACACTATTCCTATCGTAGTAGGCATACATGGACTGATACATATTTGTCACGGTGCATTCCACTTTGTAATATAGCCACAAATAAGTCTCTACTACTTTAATGGGTTGTCTCTACTACTTTAATGGGGCTCAATAAGCCAATAGGAATGGCTTAACCAAGCCCTAAATGCTAAACATGTTTATATAATATCTGAACTACCCCTCCCATTAAAATATAAGGATCTAGAGAGAGTGAAAAGGGAGAGAGAAAGAGAAACAAATAGAGGGAAAGGGAAAGGGAAATAGAGAAATATATATAGACTCACTTGCACGCATTGCACAGATACTAGTTAATGATAAATATCAAGTAAATAAGCCAATAAAAATTAACCCATATACTCCACTAGAATTTATAAGAGAAAATTTGCTCTTGCCCCCCGTAGTTGGCTTAAATATGCCTTTCATGAGATTTTGGGATTTTGAATTGGGGTTGTTGTAATGTTTTTGGCATTAAGCTCAATAATGTTGTATGCATCCATTGAAGAAAAGAGAGTGAGAGAGTTTGCAGTGAGAGACTCTAACAAGGGAAAAAGATTCAGAGTTTCCGCTCCCTCCCTCTCCCTCAACCGGTTGCAGTAGTCACGTGATATGCACATAAGGGTAAATTAGACTGTTCAATTAAAAGAGACCGGTCAACTGCAATCAAAGCATGCAGGGCCGGCCCTATAGTTTTGGAGGCCCTAGGTGGAACTCAGAAAAGGGCCCGCCAAAAAAAATTTATTTTTTTATTTTTTGATAACCCTAGAATACTTTTTTTTACGCACAATTTAATTAATTTATGCAAATCACATTAAAACATATCTTTTGAACTTTGAAGAAAGAGAAAGGATTTAGAAACACTCAAAAACCAAACACTCAAGTCTCACTCAATACCAACCACTCATCTAATATAGATGAGTGGTTCTCAAAATTGGTGATTTGCTATATAGGAAATGAGGTGGAAAACATTTTGGTCCATCCTGCCTCACTTCCTCTCTCTTCAGTCACGTCGTATTTCCCTCTCTCCTCCCCTGATTTTCAAATTTAAACAAATTGGTTCTCATATCACTATCTCTCTTTCTTGCAATTTCAACCATTAGAGGTAAAATTATTCTCCAAAAAACTGCGACAACCACAATGATAGAAGAAAGTAGGAGAAGACTCATCTTCGTTCACAGGTATTTGGAATCCTTATCTTTCTCTAAATTAGACACAATAGTATGGGATCCCCAGTAGTATACCTACCTGCTTTGTATGGAATGTTGTGAAATTGTAATTGTTAGGGTTATTAATTCTCTTTGTAATTCAATTTTGGTCTCCCCAGGCAATTTGTCTTTAATTGATTACCTATGTGAATTATCGGTAATGCGTCATTCAATAATTTTTAAGCGTAAGTCTCAGCAGTCACTAAATAATTGTCGAAATCGACAATATTAGTTGTGTAATTACTCACATGCACTATCGTAATTGACGATATCGACAATATTAGATATGGAAGTTTTCACACACTAACTACATTGTCGAACTCGACAATAGTTTGCATGCAAGTCTTGACATAAAGGAGTATATTGTCGAACTCGACAAAATTATATTTGTTTTCAGCTTGTTTCAGGTTACGTCATACGTTGTAAGCATGTTTTGTTAAGGCATGACAATTTCATAGGGTTTTGCTTCTGTTATTTCAGAGGCCTGACAATGGTGTTTAGTTTTTTACACTGGGTCCATAAATTATTTTGTGCGTGTTTTGCCATGGAGGAGTCAGAAAGTTACGATAGTGTCCTCATCCCAGTTTCTTCGCCAACTCACGAAAAAATCTATCCAGCACTGCAAGAAGTTGAAGCAAAAATTGAGTGGGAATTAGAATTTGGACGACTAGAAAATGAGTTCTGGGCGGAGAAAGATTTGGCATATTTTAATTCACTGCGTAAGAGGCCTGATTACGATTCTTCTGATGGGTGGCAAAGGGGTCAATATAGCTGGGAAGAATGCCAATATAACTAGATTTTCGGATAAGAGTATGTGTTAGAAGTCTGTGTTGTAGAACGAGTTTTTGTGGGGTGATTGTTTACATTTTGTATCCCTCTTTTGTAGCATGTGATGTAATGAATGCTTTTCAAATGAAATGAACATTGCTTTGGACATTACTTGTGTTTGGTTTCTAATATTTTGTTAAATTACTTGCAACTCACAATCGTTTCTTTTATGTGTCAACTTGTCATTGAGATCGACAATGGAAGACTCCGAAGATGAAAATTGGAGTAAAGTTATTCGTGACGAGTCCCCAGAAAGATCTGAAAGTGAACGTATTATAGACTCGTTAGCGGAAACCCCATACGAGGGTCAACATTTTGATACTGTTGAGGACGCACGTCTGTGCTACGAACGATATGGAAGAGGGCAGGGTTTTTCTACCAAGATACGCAATTCTACTAAGCGTTCGAGATCGGATGATATAGGCAGAGCCCACTTCTGTTGTATAAGTAATGGTTTTTCAAAGAAAAACCTTGGGATAGATCCAGAGACTAGCGACATATCTGGCAACAGAAGATCATCTGACAAGTGTGGGCATAAAGCAACGATGAACATTAATTAGAATACCAAAATAGGCAAATATGTTGTCACAATTTTCACGGATATCCATAACCATAAACTTGTATCTCCATAGAATCATCATCGTATGAAGGTTAACAGATTCTTTCCAGAAGCAGCAAAAAACCTGACAACATTTGAGCTCCACAATATTCCGGTGAGGAAGGTCCCGACATTATTCCCAGATCGAACCTTCAACAAGCGGGATTGTTACAACTACAATGCCAAAGTAAATAAGGAACGACTAGTCAGAGGGACCACTGTTGTCGTCTCAACAGTCTTTCTCTTTCTCTTATATGTAACTAGATCTCCAAAGTCTGGGTGTTCCGGGTCTGCTCTGTACAACTCTCTTTTACTTCTATTGGAAGCTGTAGGAGACACTTTCTCTTTCATTGTGTACCTATACACATATGGGAATTAGTCTAAGTCTCAGTGCAATATTATCGATTTACATGAAGCATTGCATATATAACATTATCGATTTCGACAATGTTATATATGCAATGCTTCATGTACATCATCATAATTGTCGAACTCAACAATATTTTGTTTCATAACTCCAATTACACTTGATAAATTATCGATTTCGAAGATTTCTGTTTTCCATAAGTCCAATTTGGCAGTTAAATTGTTGAATTCGACAATACTATATTTCCATAACTCTAATCCCATTGCCATATTGTCAAATTCGACAATTTTTCCCATCCCATACACAGAGGGGACATGAACTAGGGGTACAATGCACAGAGGGGAAAGAAATTTCCAATTTCGATTGTAAATAAACTATAATTATAGAAGATAAATGAACTATAATTATTGGGGGATATTGGGATATTGTCAAGGGTATAACAGAGAATTCCAATACCTTCAAATAGATGCCAATTTTCACTTTCTCTCTGTTCTCCAATATTCGGGACCCCAATATTCAACGCAACAACAAACCTTTAATTATTCCCTTCCCTGAAAAAAAAATCCCAATGAAAAGAAACCTGTCTCTAACGATGAGTATAACAGAGAGAAACTGTTCGAGAGAGATAATTAGTTTGGTTAAAATGGAGAGAGAAATTGTTCGAGAGAGAGATTTAAGGGAGGAAATATAGGGAAGGTTTAGGGAATTCGAATTATACTCTAATGGTGAGTATAACAGAGTTTGGTTTGTAAGAGAGAGAGAGGTGGTTTGTAAGAGAGAGTGAGAGGGAAAGACAGTAATGTGATGTTTCAAATCTTTGTAAGAGAGAGTTAAAGAGAGACAACAATGTGACGTGACTGCCAGGTAGAGAAAGTGGGGCAAGATGGACCAAAAAGTTTTCCACCTCATTTCCTATATAGCAAATCACCAATTTTGAGAACCACTCATCTCTAGACTTGAGTGTTTGGTTTTTGAGTGTCTCTAAATCCTCTCCCTTGAAGAAAACCCCCAATTCTACCACTACCAAAATAACCCAATTTCAAAATTCTTGCACAATTAAAACATAAAACAAAAGAGATTCGACAACAAGATCAAGATGGACAAATTACTTACTGAATTTCGATCAAGCTCCAGTTCGTAAAAGAATCATAACTCGAGACAGTTGCAATTTCTCAGTTCTCACAAATCACAAATTTACAATTAGGGAGTTGAAGAGCTTGAAACCAAAGTAAAAGAATCAAAACACATTGAAAATTTTAAGGGGAAGAAGATTTCCTTCTTTGGTCTCTGATTGAGACTGATTATGTTGAAAGATAAAGAGATAGGGGTAACCAATCTTCGGTTCCTGAAAGAGAGAGAGTCCAGGTCGAAAAAGAAATCTCTCTTTGGCCTTTGGGCTGGTTTTAGTGTTACACATGAGGCCCAAATAACTAAAGTGATGGGGTATTTTGGAGGCCCAAAACATATGAGGGTTAAAATATTAGGAGGCCCCTATTTTTCATCTAAAATTGGAGGCCCTAGACGGCCGTCTCATAGGTTTATACCCAGGGTCAGGCCTAAAAGCATGGTCAGGGGTATTTTGGGGGCTAAATGCATATTTAGCCAACTGTGGGGGGCAAGTGCGAATAGGGGGGGCGTGCAAGAGCAAATTTTCTCAATTTATAAACAAAAACGCAGGACATCTTTACTGTTACCAAAATGGGAAGCTTAAAAACTCTTATATCCTTGACTTGTGGGGGTTATTTTTGTCGATATTTGCACAACCCAATTTTAAACAGACGGGGCAAATATCGGGGGAAATCGTAACAAAAAAGTTGGACGTATAAAAAATAGTTGGGAAATAGTGGTATTTTAAGATTTTCATTGGGGATAGTAATATCCTGATCTAGTCTAATCTCTTTGCTAGAGATCAATCACCACAGAACCTTTGTCCCCTCTAAAAACAAGATACTTGATTTCCTCAGTAGTTGCAGACTATGAGATTTTACTTTGTTCTCTTCCCTTTTTTGGCTAGCCAAGCTGATTGCACGGACCCCTATCAGAAGTATAACAATAAGAATAGGAAGTATTACAATCTCTAAATGTTCTTTACCTAGTATCCTCCTCAACCATGATGCAGAGATCATGAGGCAAGGGCTCTATTGCCAAACTCTCCGATTTATTTAATATAACCCGTTAGTATACTTCAAAACTCAAGAGATTGAATAAATGTCTAATTTTCGGCTTAAACACGTATTAAATGATTAATCACATTTATTACGACAAGTTGAAAAACTAGTTTAATAATCTGCAGATGTATTGACTTCTCTGACATATGATCAATCTGAAATTTCTCCAAGCAATCTTTGTATCTTCTAGTTGAGGGAAGTAACATGAACTGGTTCCAGGGAGGAGTGCTACCCTCCCTATGAAGTGCATTATTTGCTTCAGGTCTGTAGGTACTCTAAGCTTAGAATAACCATATTTATCCCCAAAGTCGTATCTTTTTCAAGGGCAACCTCCTCATGGTGACTAACAGTCATTGGGACCATATTTCCTGCATAAGCTTTGAAACATTTCCCTCCATGATCTCTTATTACACCCCCATAGTTAACAGAATCAGAAAATCCGGTGACGTGAGGCCTATTAGATTATGCTCAGTTGTCTATAAAATCTTTGCTAAGATAATTTCTAAGAGACTAGGCTCTATCATGCCTAAACTTATCTCCACTAATCAAGGAGCATTTGTCAAGGGGACTGATATTAGTGAGAGTATTTGCTTAGCCCAGGAGTTGGTTGGTGACTTGAAAAAGAAAGTTAGAGGTCATAATAGATATGACTAAGGCTTTTGACAGAATGGATTGGGGTTTCTTGAGAAGAGTTCTTCAGTTTGGCTGAAGAGCAGAGAACCAACCAATAATAGTGAAAGAACACTTAATAGTGATGAAACTGGAAGTGAAATAAACTCTAGTTCATGGAAGGAGAATTCTCCTTCTAAAAACCAAGAGGAAAGCTAGAAGGAAAAGACGCGAGGAAGAGAGCCTTGCTTTGAGTGAGATGAACATGGAGCATGGGAGCCCACACAACATGTACTTAAATGCCAACCAGAATCAGACATCTTCACCAGACAACAACCAAACAAAGCAAAGAGCTCAAGAGCCAAAGAAGGGTAGTGCCAGCCAAAAAAGTTCTTAACGCTGAACACAACCTTTTTGAGAGAGGGGAGAGTGTCACAGCCAAAAATGCCACTAATATGGAGTCAAATTCGCACGTAAGAAGGGGAGTTTTACTAACCTGTTTTGTTTTTTCCACAGCTAGCTTGGAGCAGAAGAATGTCACCTCCTTGGGGTGACATATCTTCCTGGGACAGTTTCCCAGGAGAGCATTTTTGAGAGTGGATAGGTTTTGTGAGGGAGTGGGCTATTATGTAAATTGGTCGGGGTATTTGGTGATGACCATGGAGTGTAAACAGGCTATATTAATCCCCAACCACTCAATTTTTTTTCATAATAGTCATACCCAAGAGATTGAATGCTTGCTTTGCTCCTCTTTTATTTTCTACAGGTTGCATGGAGCTGAAGAATAACCTTTGGTTATGGGGTTCTACATTCCTCCTGAGAAAGTTTTCCTATGGGAAGGGAGTGGTTTGTGGTCATTATGTGAATCTTAATCCCTAAAATCCCCCCCCCCCCCCCCCCCGACTACTCAACTAACCCTACTAGCAGTCATACCTAGAGAGTGAGTGCTTACCTTGGTGTTTGTTATCTACAGGTACAATGGGGCTGAGTAGCTACAGGCATCAAAATTGTAAAAGCCTGTTAAACAGCTTCTAACAATGTTTCAATGAGTGAAAACAATTATGTCAAAGGGGAGCAGAACTCTAAAGTGAGAAGAGTTCTTTTGGCCCAATGCCAAAGTTGTAGTAATTCTACTTTAGTGGTTCAGCATTGGTCCAGGAAATACTGACCTCCTTGTGAGGTTCAAGTCACTGAGAGATGGAAAAATTGCTATGATATTGTTGTTCATTTTGCAGGATCTAAAGGAAGCAGTGACTACACAAAGTTACTGCTTCCTAAAAATGTACTGGTCTATAAGAGACAAGGTTGGTTTCCTTCAACTGACGAGGTAGACAATACTTACTCTCATGTTATCATTAGAGATATCCTATATTTTGATAGGATTTTTGATAAGGTGTGTGACCCTAAACCCAATAGTTTTCTAAACTCAATAGTTTTTGATAATGAACAACATTGCTTGCTGGAATATAAGGGGCATTAATAATTCTCTGAAATATAGTGAGTTAAGGAAATTAATTTTTCAAAACAAATTATGCTTTTTGGGCATTGTAGGAACCAAGTTAAGAGTTTGTAATGAAAGAAACACAGCTGCAAAGACCAGCCCTCACTGGGAATTTGCTACTAATGGCCTGGTCAATGAAAAGTACAGGATTTTTATATGTTGGATCTTAAAGCTATTAAAATTAATGTCATAGATTCTTCTATCCAAAACATTAGTTCTGTGGCTGAGATTGACGGCCGTACTTTCATTATATCAGTGGTGCACTAATGAGGCTAAGGAAAGAAGTGTTGTGGGATGAGCTACAAAAGATTTGTGACCAATATGGGCTCCCTTGGATTGTTTTGGGGGGTTTCAACTCCCCTTTTAGCAATAGTGACAAGAGTAGAGGAGGGCCCCTTATGCCTGAGATTGTTAACAAGCAGCAAGAGCACCTTCAATAAAACTAATTTATAGAGAAGTTATTAGCACCTTGGAGGAGTTTAGGATTTTTCATATTTATAGAGAGACCAACCAATGTGCTGATTTTTTATCCACCTTTTGTGTTGTTTGTAGTGAAGTTATTTTCTCCCCTAACACATTACCTCCACAACTGAGGATGATGTTAGGGGTAAAAGATTTACGAGGATGTAATTGTTGTTTTAGTAATATATCTGGTCATGGGGTCCCTGCCTAACCCCAGCTTACATTTCAAAAAAATAATTATTTGACCTTAAGTACAAGGGGCACCCTTACACTTGGTTTAACAAGGTCACAACTCATAAAAGAATTATGGTCAAGATTGATAGGGCTCTTGTTAATGAGCTCTTCCTTTGAACAGGAAACCTGATTGCAGAAAAGCTCGAACTATGGCCTGGGAGAAGACTTGTAAACCAGTTGATGAGGGAGGTATGGGTATTAAAAAGCTCAAAGAGATCAATTTATCCTTGTTGATGAAGCTTGCCTGGAACTTTTTGTCAGCAAATGATGAATGGTCTAGATTTATGAAGGCCAAGTTTATAACCAAAGCAGGTAATATATCTACTATCACTATGGGCTCTTCTATCTGGTCCGGTATTAGGTCTCTCCCTGAAGTTGAAAAGAATAGTGGCTGGATCACAGGAGATGGTTCTAACATTGATCTTTGGAGAGATAACTGGTGTTCCCAAAACTCTCTTAAGGACTTGATCAACAGCAACAACATTCCTTGGAGGTTATTACAAGCTAAGGTGAATAGTATTATTACAAATGGTGAGTGGTGTGTGCCTCAGAATCTTAGAGATATCTTCACTGCTCTCAACACTGTTATTGACAACATTAGGATCTCTAGGGGCAGACTGGATGAGAAGATTTGGAAGCCTGACTTGCAGGGTAAATTTTCTGTGAATAATGCTTTTCAAGAGATAAAAAAAAAGAATAAAAAAATCTGGTGGTGTAAGTATCTGAAAAGAGAAACCATCCATCCTAGGATAGCCTGCTGGGGCTGGAGGCTTTGTCACAATTGTCTTCCAACTGATGAGAACATTAGAGCCAAAGGAATCACTGTTGTATCTATTTGTTGCTACTGCAGAAACAATGAAGAGTCTACTAACCACTTAATGTGGGGCTGTAAGAGTATCAGGATTTTTTGGAGGTGATTGGCTGACATTTTCAAAATCAACATTACTTAGTTTGATCTGAAGAACATGATTAAGTATGGTGACTCCAAAATCCCCTATATCAAGGATCTCTGAATTGGGGCAGTGTGGCATGATTCTAACCTGATTTGGAGTGCATGAAATGACTATAGGTTTTATGAGACTCCTAGAAGTATGATTAACATTAAAGCAAAGTTATTTTATAAAATCTAACTGCTTCTGTCTTTTGCCTGTATGAACAATAATGTGAAGGATCTTAGTATTATTCACAGTTTGAGGGTCCCTATACATCCTAGGAAAGCCCCAGTGATCAAGTCATGCTTTTGGAAGGTCCCTGCCTCATAGTGAAAATCTAAGGTGCACTCCGGTCTATCCTCATCTATGTCTCTATGTACAGCAATCCTAACAACCTAACAATGAGCTAAATCACCCCTCTCGTTGTCAGCTTGCTCTTGACAGATCTAAAGGGACGCACACATAGATTTGAAACATTGCATGCCAATAACTGATAACTGATAAGATGCACAAACAAACTACTCAATAATGTAATGTATAGAGTAACGAAACAATGTCATTCAAATCATCTTAATTGACGCCAGTTAGCTTGAGGTTCAATTTGTATAATTTGTGTCAGGAAATAAGTACTAAGTACCATAAGTTCAAACAAAAGAGAGCAGCAATAAGAACTGCACCCAAGTTGTTGTAAACAGTTCAAGAAGCTAACAGAAAATTTACAGGCCCGGTGAAGAGAGAGAATAAGGGACAACCATCCCTGCCAGTGAGATTACTGCAATAAATGAGATTCTTCAATTCAAAGTTGAGTCCCTACCAGTGAGATATTTAGGCCTACCTTTGTTTGCCTCAAAACTCACAGAGAAGGAATATGAACCTTTGATTGAAAAAGTACACAGGAAAATAGCTAACTGGAAGAATAAATTCTTATCTTGTGGAGGAAGACTTGAACTCATAAGAAGTGTTTTGAATTCATACTTCACATATTGGGCTGAATGCTTTGATTTTTCAAAGAGTGTTATAAACAAGATTGAGCAGATGTTTAGAACTTTTCTGTGGAGTGGTGGAGAGAAGAAAAAAAAAATGTCTCTCTTCTGTTGCATAGTCAGAGGTCTGCACTTCAAAAAAAGAAGGTGGTTTGGGGATCAAAAGAATTCAGTAATTCTATGATGATTAGAACTTTGTGGATTTTGATCTCAGGAGCAGATAGCCATTGGTCTAAATGGGTAAGACAAAGAATATGGGTAAGAACAAACTATCTCATAAATCATTTTGGGCTGTAGGATTCTAATGATTGATTCTGTTGGGCAGTGGAGATCTATCTTAAAGAAAAGGGAGGTTTGCTCTGGAAGAAATGTAAATGGTTATAGGAACGGCAGGAAGACATCATCTGGCAAGCCCCCTGGGCTTGATGGTTGGAGCTCTAATTATAACTTACAGGTACAACATAGGCCTGCTATCTGGTGTAAATAAAAAAAACTCACAGTTGACATCCCCATGATATAAATGTAACAGTTCTCACCTACACGAGAGGGCTCAGATCTGAAGAGCTTGAAAACCATTTGGACAATAATCATACAACTCTCACCTCCAATTTATTTTCTGAAGATCAAATGGTCTCGAAATTAACCACCACTGGAGTGTTTACTTGACAAAATCAGCTTGGGAATGCATCAGATACAACCTCATTCCTAAGCCTGCTGTCCTCGCTTTGCTGGATAATGAGCTTTTGCCAAGACAATATTCTGATTATGTGTGGCTTCCTTAGAAAAGGTTAAAAACTAGCGATTTTCTAGTAAAATGGAATGCTTGAACTCTTCAACTGTCCAATCTTTGGGACGAGAAGAGGAGAGAACAGAGAGCATCTATTTTTTAGAAAGCAAATTCTCCATAAAATTGGCAGATTTTCTCATGTCTTAAAAGATATTCAGTACTCTTTTAGTGACTGAGCAAGATAATTAATGGTTACACTTGAAAACCAATTCTGAAGCCTACACTAATTTCAAAAAGGCTTTTCCTCACTTGGTTATAACATCTGGACAAGGATAAATTAAGAAAATATTTAAAGAATGAAAGAGGCCAGAGGAAGTCTATCATTACAGTTATAAGCAACGAGTCTCTTTCAATGTAGTAATCTTGTACATGTTTAGTAATGTGATGATGAAATAAGTTCATAAGATTAGGGTATCAAGAACTAAACATAGAGCTCTGAAGCCATCAAAGGATTGTGTTAGAACCTGATCATAAGATTTCCATTCATCTCTTAGGCTGTGGCTTGTTCGTACATAGGACGTGCAAACACGCCCTTGCGTGTTCACACTTGCGGGGTTATTTGTTGGGTCATAGCAACAGCGTGCTTTTGGGAAAAATAAATCTTAACAAATGAGCTGCACCCTCTTACACTTGAAACACTGACTCAAACGCAACTTTCGCCTTCCATCATGATTTGAGAATCGTGAAAAAAAAAAAACCAAATCAATCAAAAAAGAGAAAAATTGCATCTCTTTGTTCGCACAAGGTCTCCAGATTCGTCTCCACTCCATTAATGGAGGTTTGGATATTCTACAGAGCATCCAAAGGTTACAAAAACCCCCCCCCACCCCCCCCACCCACCCCACCCCCCACCCCCCCCACCCACCCCCCCACCTTGGCAATGTATTGTTTAAGAATTGATGTTTGCGGATTCATCCGATTCCGTGCAGTTCGACATTGAGTTCGCATCTCGTCTTTGTAATCAAAACTTTCCTCTTTGCAGTCTATGGATTGGACGGTTTAAATCATGATTTACTTTGACATTTCATGAGATTTGAGATTTGACTGATGTTGCTAGTTCTATATGACCCCTCTTATAGTGTGTATTGTGTATTTGATTTTGTACTTCGTATTTAGATTGTGAGTGTTAGTAAATTTTGGGTTAGAGTGTTGGAGTTGATTTTGATTGTTGGATTTAGAAAATTGGAGGATGTGTGGGGTGGATAGGGTGAACATTTGGTGATTAGTTGTGGGGTTTTGGTTACATTATTAGATATTCTTTAGTTTGATTCCCTCTTTGCATAACATATTTTGTTTGGTAATGGTGAAACTAACATCGAATTGGAATATATTATATATGAATTATCCTATGAAGTAGTATATCTATAAAGTATTTATTCAACCCAAAATGGAGTTGTTAATCCTTTCATTTATGTTATTTTTGTTGAAGATGAATGGACAATGAAGATCATAGGAAAATGTTGTAGTTCTTGCTATGCAATAAGCGGTTGTAATAGCAACCATGCTACGTTCTTATGTTAGACAATCCTCCGAGAGAGAGCCATATTCAAATAAGGTGTAGATAGGAATGATAATATTAAAAAGGATTTTAGTTAGTGAGGAAAAGGTTGTACATAGATTTGCGTAGGGGGAGGGAATGTTCCACGTTTGTGTGCCTTGATTAAAGATCGTAACTCTGAGGAATACTAGAAATCAATGTGGAAGAACCATTAATAAGGTTCCTACACATACTTGCCATAATGGCGCTTATCGGGTCGCTCGAGGGAAAAAATTACGATCATTAGAACACTTAGTCATCAATCAATGAAGTGTTGGATGCTATTGTCAACATATACAAAGTGTGATAGCTGTCAGGGGGGAAACCATTCATAATGGGAAAGTGTACAAACCAAGTCACTGACGATCCTCGTTTCTCCCTTATTTTTTCAGGTAGTATAAATTTTGTGAATGTGTTATAAAACAAACTATTAACTTTTCTGTCGTTCAATTGTATGTGCACAATTAGGAATTGTTTTGGAGCAATGACGGGACTCATATCATTGCAATGGTGTCCAGAGAACGAGACAATTAATTCAGGGGCGCGTAAAAGTAAGAAATAACTAAAATATTTTAGAACATGCTCCTTCGATCTCAGATTACATATATACTTGCTGGAGGGAGGGAGGAACCGCCCAAGATAAAAAAAAATTGGATGATGCTCGACATCAGGCCTCTTAATCCACCTTTATTACTTTCTCACATGGTAAATAAAACATTTGCTTTCTTTCTTGTATATATATATATATTGTGTGTGTGGTGGTGTGTTATGCATGAAACATAATTTAATGTATGTAAGTTTGTCATATGTGATCCATATTATCTAGCAGATGCGGCATTTACTCTTGACAGGAGTGTTACCTCATTTCGTAATACTGTATCATCTTAATGACCCAAAGGGCACAAACTGCTAATTATAAATAAATATCAATAAAAGACACGCGACACTCAGAAATCGTCGAGGGACTTTGGAGTTCTTAAGAAAATAATATTAGGAAATCATGACCCATACACAGAAAACTCAAGTGAAGATGCGATGGCGTGCTTTGTGTTGCATAACCAGTTTTAGGGGTGATCAAATAATCCATTCATTCAACAAGTTGACGCGAACTTCACGTTCATAAAAAAATACTAATGAAGAGCAAGAAAATCTACCATGCTCCTCTAGTAACCCAAGAAAGAGATTAAGGGCTGAGCCAAATCAATGGGTCAATTTAGAGAAGACATGGCTAAGCGGATGTTTGACGACTTCAAGAATGAGCAAAACAACTAATTATTAATTAATTCTACATTTTTATGTTACTTGTTTGGTTGTTCTTCTAGTTTCAATGCATCTTTTATGGGTAAGTTTTGTTATCTCAGGTTCATTAAATTTATGCATTATTAACAATCAATATGAGTTTGTTTTGCGTTATTTTTGTATGTACAGGAATAGATATGAGTAAGGGAGTAGTTACAGGTAAGGGAGCTCGAAAAAGAATGGAGGGACTAAGAAAACCATTTTGAAATGGAATGCCGCAACTGGGCGGGTTTACGAGGCCTTGTCGAGGGGACTAGATTAGGTTAAAATAAAATAATATATGGATGATAAGGTATGGACCATGGACAGAAGTTTCAAGAGAAAGCATTTATTCAGTTAGAGAAAGATCTATATAGATAACAGATATCGATCTTAAGGAAGGAGTATTAGCTTTGCTTGAAAATCAAAGAGCGCGATTTGTGTGGGATCCGGAGTAAAAGGCTCACAGCATCTGGTGAAGCCTGGAAAATACTTTAGAGACTCGGTAATATATCTTATTTATTATAATTGACATCTAGCTAAATATGTTATTAATGTTTGCTCACTTCACTTTTTCAAGTTTTTTAAAAACTTGACGAGTTTGTCGATTTCGTTATGAGGGGCCAAAGTGGAGCTTGAATCACTACAAATTATTTTGGTCAAAATCATGCTACGGGGAGTATAGTTTAAGAGTTGGATCCTATTGATGCGGATGATAATGATTGGTGGCGATATTACATAGAAGCAGAGGCGACATTGGCTAGCAAACGACTGCGAGTGCACGGAAAGAAACCAAAAAATGATGACGAGGTGAAGCATGTACTCTACTCATTGCATTCAAGCCTGGAGGATATGAGAACAGTTTAGATCCCGTAAGCGCATATACGAGAAGAGGTTATGAAAGTTGAGGGTTACAGTGAGCACTTTCATAATGCTTGGTATATCATGATGCGTGATCCTGTTGAATTGCAATATTCATGGCGGGGGATGCGAACGATAAGAAGATGGTACTAGAGGAATCGTAATCTAGATGATATGAATGAGGTAAATACCGACGAGTTTCTTTATATTACACATAACGATATGAAGGACTAAAGCAATTGCTTAAAGCAGCTAAAAACAATGGTCAAATGTAGCGGAGCACAATTGAGGGACAACCAGGAATTAACTCTAATCATATATAGTGGGGGGAGAATCATTTTGGTTGCATCTTTAGGATAGCTTGAATGGATACATTACTAGCAGACGTCTAGGGTTAATTGTGCATATTTCTTGCATCAGTTTCTTTGAGTTCTCTTGTTTTGCTCTTATGTTTTGTCATTTTCTTTAGGGAAATATTTGTTCTTTGAGCATGTTACACGGGAACTATAGTGGTTATGTTAGTTTGAGCATGTTACAAGCTGTCACACCAGTTTCTTTGAATGTAACTTGAGACTTACATGGGGGACCCATTGATAATTTCACTTGTCTTATCAGGAACTTGGGACAATTCCAGAAAAATGAACTGCTAATTACTGGGAAACTGTCAAAAAAAGTTTGTTCCCAATTCTAGAAATTACGGGAAACCTAACTAAAATGCCTCCTGTAAAATTGAGTATTTATTATATGTCGAAACTCTGCAAGATTTATTACAGCCAACATGTCCTTTTGTAATTTTTGTATATCATTTTGAAGGTGTACTTTTGTTTATCATACTATGAACATCTGAACATCTGAATTTGAAGGTGTACTTTTGAATAGTCAGTGCAGAGCTAGGCTGAACCAATCAATAGTGGTTTACACCAGCTTGCGTGGTGCGAACCAATCACCATTAAATATGCATTGCAACTCGAGCAATTGCGCCCGCTTGCAAAATGCACTCCATGCCGCAAAAACAAGCACAGCCTTAAACTGTGATGGTAGTAAGAAAGCTGAGAAAGCAACTTATGGGGGAAACCTTCAAAACTGCAAGCGACTGCATATTCAGCTTTAATGGGATAGCAGATAAGCTCTTGAAATCGGAAATTGAACTCATTGCTATTCACAAAGGTCTGAAATCATCTACACTTTGGGGTTCAAGAAAGATGAAATCCAAACTGACTCTCTTTCGAGCAAAAAGGTTAATGTACTTTACTTCCATTGGAAACAGGAAGGCAGCTAATGACATAGCTTCTAAGAGGACATTTTCTTAGATCACATATAGTTTCCTCGGGCATTACTTTAGAGCCTGTAAATATATGTCTAGCTTACACTCAAAAAATGTCGATATCCAGATTGCAATACTTGTTTTTCGATTGAAATATAGCAGGGTGGGGGTCTTGCCTTAACCCCAGCTTTTCACTAAATAAAAATGGGACAAGACTCTTAGGGAGCTTATTATTGGAATCAAATAAACTATCACCGTGCCGAAGACCTATGCTGGCGATTATGACTTGGGATAAACACTTGCCACGAATCGAGGCAAATTTAGATACAGCATAATTTCTCAACAAATAATCTTAGTCTCACAACATGGTGTTTTTATTGTTAGATGGTGCTATATTGCAAATACCAACTTAGATCTTAATCACACGACGCGAATAATTCGAAGAAAACAAAATCAATACCAACTAGATAAATAAATAAACAAAGGTTGAATCAACAAAGAGAAAACTAATAACAAGGGAAGAATCTAACCTTTAACTAACTGAAATTTGATCCTGCCTTTTTAATTAAATTAAGGTCTCTCTTCTGAACTCAAAGACTCTTTTCTTCGGAGGGAGGGAGGAGGAGAAAGAAAGAAAGAAGAAAGAGATGGAGAAGGAGAGGAGATACAGATTCTTTGAGCATCTCCAATAGAGGTGGGCCAAATCCGGAGGGGGGGACGCCTCTGGGCAATGGCAAAGACTCTAGATTTGGAGCTTGAGCTGCTTACAGAAGCTCTGGATACGAGGGGAGCTTGGGCAAGAGCGTTTTAGGTGAAGCGGTGTTGGAAATGACGCGGAGTTTGTTTTTCAAACGTTATCGATGGATTTTATGGTTTTTAAGTCGGGTGTCATTTTATAAAAGATGTCTGGTAATGTGAGTATTATGAGTTTGCGTGAAACTACTAGAGAAGTATGTGGGATCAAGCTCCAGATTTAGAACTTTGCTATTGATTTTGACTTTTCCTGTGGGAAATGCTTTGGGCAAAAATGGGAAATCTTTTATAATCTTGGAAACCCCTTTCATGGACCAGTAGAGTAAGGCAACTTAGCCAAAGCCACTAGGCCTCAAGCGTTATCATGAGGGTTTTGTTTCCCCACCATAAAGGTAACACCGAAGTACGTTACCCTTGTCTCGCCTTTTACTAGGATGTTCAATGTTAACCATGTTGGATTTAGGTATCAGTGCACTCCCTATTGGGCTTCAATCATGATTTTTCATTAGCAGTTCATTAGTTTGTTTTACGACCATGAAGTAGTAAGGTATGTCTAACGTTTGAACTTTCTACCACGATGATGGAAGCGTAAAATATGGATAATATCTTCTTAAATAAAACAAAGTTGTACACCTTTTCTGTTGGAATTTTTCAAAACTTATACCTCTTTTGAGCCTTGAACCCATGACCTCTTGGTCATCTATTTTATGTGACTCTTATACTATAGCCTAAAGTTTAGTCCCACATCGTTTATAAACAATAGAGGAACTAAACATATAAGGTAGTACCCATGTGACATGTGTGTAACATGTGACATAGAGAGAGTGTATAGTTGTGTGAGTGTGTGAGAGGATTTTATACTCTATACACACTTGGACCTCTCTCAGACGGCCCAGTAGGCCGGGCCGGCTCGGGCTCGGAATTGGGATTGGGCAATTGGCTCTGGAGGCCTTGGTTGGGGGCCTTGGGTCCTTTGGGCTTGGGTATCCATAATCTTTTTAACAAAAAGTTTATTGGGCTTGGGCTTGGGCTTGGTTTATTCCTTAGTCACTTTGTTCTCTCCACCTCTTGAGGAGACCTAATCCTCAGGGACACGTCCCACACGTTTGAATAAAGAGAGAGCCGTTGGGCAAACTCTCTCTATAAAAGCAACTCCTCAACTCCTCACCACCTTCAAAAATAACACAGAAAACAACTCTTCTCTCTCTCTCTTGTACGGTTACCTGTGGTGCATACTTCATTCTTACGTAGACTTCCGGGATAACTGAAGTCTACTGTATACGTTACGCTCGTTGTATCCTGAAAAGAGATCAGACCTTCGTTACCTTACCCGAGGTAGGTCGAAATACTCTTTAAAGAGAGTGCGACCCACACCTGTGGTGCATACTTCATTCTTACGTAGACTTCCGGGATAACTGAAGTCTACTGTATACGTTACGCTCGTTGTATCCTGGAAAGAGATCAGACCTTCGTTACCTTACCCGAGGTAGGTCGAAATACTCTTTAAAGAGAGTGCGACCCACACCTCGAGCAATCACAACCTCTCTCTCTTGTTGTAGGCGTTGTACCGGTGTTAGTTCTTTCTTGCTACTGCCTCAAACTACAATCCGTTCTTCCTACTACTGCTTGCCTGGAATACAAGCTGCGGTGTTACCTCCTGTTTGTCCAAAGTTTAAACTGCGCTGCTGCGGTGTTACCTACCGGAGTTCACTATCTGTTGCTGTTGTAATAACTAAGTTCTTATGCTACTGTAACTGCCGTCTGCACTACTGTAGTGACTGCTTCCTGCAAATTAGACTGCATGTAATACCTGCTATTTACCGGAGCCGAAACCTGCCTTACCCAACAACTCTTGCTGCCTGAACTTGCGCTACCAATCCAACGGTTTTTGCTGCTGAACCAACATGTTATTCTTGTGTTAATCCATTGCCTTATTACCGGAGTTTACCTAATACTTCCTGCCGGTATAATTGTTGCTACTCATTACCAGAACAGCAACTGAGTTACTGCTGTTCTTTATTGTTGCTGAAAACGTTGCTGCTATATACCGTGCTATTGCTCAATCAAAGGGAAAGCTATACTTACAGGTTCATAAGACTTAACCTATTTATTTACATTTTCTCCACATATCTTCAAGGTGGAAGTGATTTAGCAGACCATTAACTTATAATCGAACACTAAGTGAAGTCCTAGAGTCTTAGATTAAGTCATTGGTAATAAGTTTTTGGTAGTAGGTTTGTCCTTTGGTGATTGTACTTTTGAACTAAATTCCCCTAAGTTCACTAAGATCGTTCTTTGGTCGTGAGGTACTCAACTTTAAGGGCTTCAGGTAGTCAGTGCCTCAGAAGAACCATTGGTTCCGCACTATCGAGTCAACAACATCAATCATAACTGGCAGTACAACCTGCAGTAATTGAGAAGCATTTCCAACTTCGTTTGAATCCTTACCATTTCCCTTGTCCTTGTCTTTTTCTTTGTCTAAATCAATTGAAAATGTATCGCACGCGCAATATTATTTTCCAATAACTTGGCCTGAAGGTGGTTTTTTGCATTTTAAGACCCATGTAAAGGTTTCAATAACCTTATTTATCCAGAATATTTAATCGAATACTCCATTGCAATGTTATATATTTGTATAATTATATATAATTACCAAGAAAAATTGTAGAAATTCCTTAATGGGCAAATATGATTTATTTATTTTTGACACAGGGCGGATTTATAGGGGTACAGGGGGAGCCCGTAGGAATTTAATACTATTACAATGATCAATGAATTGGATATGAAAATGATTTTACTAACCTCTTCTCCAGCTTTAGCAAATCATCTTGAGCTTGAGTGAAGTCTTCCCTTGGATTAACTGCAGACCTTAATGAGATGGTTTTTTGTGTAGTAGTTTTCAATAGGGATTTCCCTCTATTTAACCTGATAGGGTTTGAGTAGTCTTCCCATTATACCCTCGAACCCTAATAAAAAGTAATACTAGGTCCCACCAACCTTAACTTGGTGTAACAATTGGGCATAACCAATAACACATATACGACCTATTAACATGTGTGCTCGTGAACCGGAAGATAAAACATTAAGAAGTGCCGGTATAGATGGAAAATCCAACAATCTCCCACACGGTGCTAACTTGATTTTTTAAGAAAAATATTTTTAGCCTGATTCACGATTTTTACGAAAAGCGGATAGCCGTCATTTATTCTTAAAACCACACATGATAATTTGTCGAAGGCAATATTACATTGAACTTTACTATCACTCTACGACTAAAAAATGGCTAACACGGTTCATGGACAAATTTTGGTCAGGCCTTTGAACACATGCCTAATTCATAGCGTGGACATCGGGGTAGCAACCTCAATAACTTTTAAGTATAATTTTTTTACTGGTGGGGTTTAGCATGTGAATGACAAATGTACACCATAATAATGTGTTAGTGCGTTTCCATTAGTGTCCTACAACATGTGTTTACCAGACACATGTCATTTCAATACTTAGATAAACCGTCATGCAAAGACCATCGCTCATATTGAAATGAAGGCCAAAATATGTGGAGCCTACCCATATCCAGCCCAAGCAAACTTGAGAAACCTCTCAGTATTCTTTATAGGCACTTGATACTTAGATAACCGTCATGTGATAAAATCACTCATATCTAAAACTTAATTACAATTCCATAATTAAAACTGAATATGTGCACATATAATAATAGATTCAACTATAATAGCAGCTAAACAATCAAAATCAAAATTGAATGTAGACAAAATGATAACCGAGAACAACTCCTACAGGGATAAAAAAATCCTAATGCAGTAATAACGAATAAAATAAAAACAATAACTACTCCTACGTAAAAGAGCGATCATCAAAGAGACTCGAGCAATCTCATACGAGTAACATGTCCCATGAAGGGTAGTATCGGAAGTCCCTTTGTAAGCGGATTAGCAATCATCTCCAGTGTCGACAAATGAGGAATCTCGATAATCTATTTTTGTACTTTATCAATGACAATGTGATACTTAATGTCAATATACATATTATCCATAGTCACATTATCATTCTTAACATACTTGACGGCAACCTCATTGCCACAAAATAGTTGCAACGGTCTAAAAATTGAATCAACAACCTTTAGCTCATAAATAGGCTGCTTAGGCCATACAGCTTGTCGGAAAGCCTCATAATAAGCTACATAAGTTGCTTCCATAGTTAAGAAAGTTACAAGAGACTGTTTAATACTTTTACATGAGATAGCGCCATGAGCAAGTATAAAAATATAACCAGAAGTAAACTTTTTGTTATCTTTGTCCCATGCAAAATCTAAGTAAGAGTAGCCTAAAACTATGAGCTCATCCAATCTCTTATAAACCAATCTATAGTCTCTAGTCCTCTTCAAATAACGAAGAACCTTCTTGGCTGACTGCCAGTGAATAATAGAAGGGTTCCGTTGGTACATTTCTAACATCCCAACAACAAAACTGTTGTTGGGTCTCATACATATCATGCCATACATGAGGCTACTAACTACTGAAGCATACTCCTTAGCGATGTCTGAAGAAACTGTCTCGTGCAGCATCATCTTCTTAAAGATATCTTCCTTAACAATAGGGACTTCACCTACTTTACAATTCTGTATGTCATACCTCTTCAAAACTTTATCGATATACGCACTCTGAGATATGCCAAGAACATAATTTGTATCTCCCATATCCTTCATATCAAAATGCTGAGATAAGAAGGCTTTCGTCTTCTAAAGAAACTAAACGTCACTGTTAACGAGTAAAATATCGTCGACGTACAAAACCATAAATATAAAACATCCCCCACTCTGTTTGATGTATATAAAACGATCCATTTTGCACTTGACAAAACTGTGGTTTGAAATCACCTCATAAACTGTAGGTACCACTGCTTAGACTCCCGCTTGAGATCGTAGATAGCGATTAAGTTTATAAAATAGTTGAACCTTCCCTTCAATCTAAAAACCTTTGGGTTGGTGCATATAAATCTCCTCGTTGAGACGTCTATTAAGAAAAGATGTCTTGATGTCCATATGATAAAGCTCCAAGTCAAAATACGTCGCAAGAGCCAAGTAATCTATAATGAATCCTTAAGAGAGTAAACATAAAATCTCTTAAGGTTTAGAAATCTCAGGCTAAGAGGAAAATGATAGGTGTCAATTCTTCTTTTGGGGCGGCTCTAGTTGGGATGGACACACCAGTAGACATTGGTTTGACAATGCCCACATTTGTAAGAGCTCCACCACTGGTCGTTAAGCCGCGGGCTGCAGGGGCCAACTTGGGAAATACAAGCCGAAAGGTCTTGATGAAGAGAAAAGTGTAGACTTCAGTTTTGACTTTTGGGATTGCAGATGGTATGGAGGTCGCGGGTGGCACAAAAAAAATGAAAACTGGTAGATGGCTCCCCACCTCCTATTGTGAGCGAGCTAAAAGATGATGTTTTGGTACCGAGCATTGAGGATGATATTTGCTCATTTTGGAAAATAAGTTCAGGGTTATTACTTTGGAGGATGTTAACCAGATAAAGTCCTCGGTTAATCTCGAGCTGTGTAGGGTAAGACATGACCTTCTAATTATTGTTATTCATCAAATATGCTCGAATTTGATGTTTGTATCTTTCATGTATAGGTTTTTCGTGTTCTGAAAGGTTTTTAGCTCGACTTTGAGGATGGGAATAAGCTGGCTCTAGGACGGACGACAGAGCTTGAGAAGCATATTGCAAAGCTTGAGAAATAGTTGGGAAGTGAGTGAACTAAGCTGGAAGAGGCAAAGATGTAATCCATCGTAGAGGTTGCAAATTTAAAAACCTCATACCAAGTAATAGTGGACAAGGCTGGGATTGAGTTCACTCAACATATCAATGAGGTGATTGTTGCCCGGAACAACCTTGTCCAATGGCTCCAAGACGATGGCTATGCCTATGCTAATGTATTAGCTATCATGGAAGTATGATTTGCAGACGTCACAGGGCCTGATTGAGAAGATAAGATCGAAGCAGGAAGGACTCCACTTCGAGAGTTTGTATCAGGGCTAAAAAATGTCTCCCCTACCACTCAGGTGGAAATCCAAGGATTGGAGTAGCAAGAGAAGGTAGACTAAGACACCTGTTGAATGTTTAGAAAACTCTGATTTTTGAAGAAGGAAAACTTTTGTATTGTCACTGTTGAGTAATGTGTTTTTGGAACTGGTTTATATTGTTTTGACATAAAAAAATTGTTAGGAGTAGGAACTTAAATGAGCTGCGCATCATAATTGAGGCTTTAAATAAAGAGCTCATTAAGGAGAAAAATGTTTCATATGCAACAACTCTTGTGACTGGACGCACTGAGGCCTAGGTTAGAAAATATAGAAAACTTAGTGAAGAGGATTGGAAAAATTTGTGTACTGGTCGCTTAGGATGGGCCAAAGATAAAATTGAGAAGGATGAGGTAGTTAGGAAAGATATGAGTATGTACTTAAAATTTTGGTTTTTTTCTTCCTAGTGGTATTAGAGAAAATATGCCAAAAATAACCAAAGACCTAATGAAGTTGACCCTCTTTCTAGAAGTTGAAATTGACAGTGAGAGAGGGTTAAAAGAGGTATATCGAAAAATGCTGGAAGATCGATGTATTTATCTAGATCCTGAGATCGTAGGGCGTATGGCCACCAGAGCGAGAAACCTACATAGCTTGAAAGCTAAAGAAGTATCAACTTGTACTGGTTTCTCGATGATATATATATGACCTGAGACTGTAAGATTTGTAATTGGCATTTAAGTAAACTGTTGTTTGGGTGAACTGTGTTTTTTTTGTAAGAGGTATATATTGGATAATTCCCAAATTTTGTAATGAAAGATCGAACTATTATACAGGTCGAGCTAGAAACTGTGAAAGATTATGTAAAAGCTCTTACCAAAACTAATAAGAAACTCACGCTTGATTTGAGCAATACTCGTGAGGCATTGGAAAATTCTGCAGAGCTAAACATGAAAATAGAGCTCAAATTGACCCATTCACAATTTTTCGTGAGGGACCTTACCGAGCAGATGAAGGGAAAGTGAATTGAGTTGGCAAGTGTTCAAGATAATATAGAGAAGTTTAGCAACCTTTTAAAGAAAAGGGAGGATAATATTGCGAGTGCTCAGAGTTATATAAATAAGCTCATTGAACGAGTAAAGAAATTGGAGGCTGAATTGTTAACTGTTCAGAGTAGTTGGACGGAGTTGGTGAGGAGATTGAATAAGAAACACAGTGATATGGTATGTGTTCAAGATCGTATCAAAATTTTGGAGACGGATTTGGTATTTGTTCGAGCTGAGGTGAGAAGTCGAATGAGCGGTTTAGAGATAGTGAGGAAGTTTTAAAGAATACTCGAATTAGTAAAAGTAATTTGAATGACATTATCAAGAAAAAGAGGTAGAGTTTCAGTTGTCACAAAGTCTAGTACAGGAGTTGACCGAATATAAAGTAAAAAACCAAGTCAAAATGGGTAAATCTGTGATTACGATGAAGAATTTGAAGGACCTCATAAGGAAGTTGGAGGGACACTTGGAGCAAGAAAATTTTTACTACGCAAAGCTAGAACAACATTTTCAGCTTATACATGGGAATTTTGTAGAACTAGCTATATCGACCAAAGATAGGCTCGCTGCGGGTGAGGTGCAAACTAGGGAGATAACAACAGTTATAATATATTTTATGGGGAAAGTGAAGAGGATCGAGGAGGAAGAGATATGTTACATGATTATTTGATTATGAAGGGTTGTATATGTAAGGTTGATATAGATTGTGGTAACTATTTGAATCGTATGGAAACTGATATTGGCCCCATTATAAAGGAACGGGTAGAGCTAGGGAGAGAGATAGTTGTTGCAAGAGCAGAAGAATATTTGTCATCTCAAGCTCAAAAAGTTAGGGGGAGTTCGTTTGGTGTAAACCCCATGTTTGAATTTGACTATATTTCTGTAATTGTAGAGCTAGAATATGTTAAAACTAGTTTTACCATTTGTTTTAACTATTTGAGATTGAGTAGACTTGTATATGTATATATGTATGTAAATAATAGTAGACAGTGATGTGCGAAAAAATTTAAAAAAATTTCATTGATGAGAAAAGAATGTACATACTATTGGAGATTTGAAACTCACTTTTTGAATGTAAAGAACAATAGTAAATGTATCATGTGCTCAAAAAAATAGGGAGTTAGCGATAATATTTCTTCAACCTTCTAGTGTTCCAAGGACTCGGTATTCTGATGTCATCCTTTGTCATGAGGTAATAGGATCCAAGACCAGTTTGTCCCACTACCATAAATAGACATCCCAGTTCTCTACAAGCTTTCCAGCGTGTAACTCCTTTATGTTTTTGGGGATTTCTCAGAATACTAAGTCGTTGATTTCAAACCCACAATTTCGAACACTCTTGTTGTATGAATTGGCTAGAATATGATGATATTAACCCAAGTTGGCAACAACTCGAGCTCATGTTTCATCAATCCAGTTCATATTACATACTAACTCGAACTCATTTTCTTTATCAGTGAGCTCATGATCTTTGACGAGATGGTGATATTCTGCTAGGATTGTGACATCGGTTCCATAAGCAAGTAGGAATGGGGAACATCCTATTGACTGCCTTGGTATTGTACGGTAGGCCTATATAACATGTGGTAGTTCCTTTATCTAATCACCTTTATTTTCTGATTAGAGTATCTGCCTCTTCTTGAGTCCATCCACTATGGTTTTATTTGTGATATCAACCTGTCTATTACCTTGGGGGTAGTATGGATTTGAAGGGGAATGAATGATGTTGTATTTGTTTAAGAATGACACTACTTTTTCTCTAACGAAATGTGGCCCGTTATCCAAATTAGGTAAGGGCAGCCAAATCTTGTGATGATATGTTTCCAGATAAATGAGATGACTTCTTCTTCTCGAGTTTGACAAAGGGGGACTGCTTCCACCCATTTCCTAAAATAATCTGTTGCTACGAGTAAGAATTTGCGGTTACCCGGTATGTTTGAGAATTCTCCCAAGAGATTAAGTGCCCACTGTTTGAAGGGACAAAATACTTTACAAGCGTAAAGTTCGAGCGCAAGAGCTTGTAATTTGTTACATGTCGTTGACATGCATCGCATTTTTGTGAGTATTCCTCTGCCTATTTTCTCATTCCTGACTATAATACTCGTTATGTTATTGCTCTGCTTGCAAGGGATCGTCCTACGGCATGGGAGCCACAAGATCCTTCACGTAAATCCTTTAACATTCCTTCAACGTCTTGTTTTGAGATGCACTTGAAATAGGGTCTGGTCACCGATCTTCGATATAGATTACTTTTCTACACTGTGTACCGTTTGGAGTAATCTATTAACTGTCTGCGTTCTTTTGGATCTTTTGGAAGTGGCCCATCGTATTCATTCTTCGAGCCGATATATGTGAGGAAAAGCTTCATGCAATCGTCTTCCTCCTCGTTATCGCCCCTAGTATTGATTGTGCATATCAAAGTACTATCGATGTTGGGGGTTGATATTACTTCAATTTGTAAGTATCTTGCCTCTGTATCTAACACCCCAGTTAAGTAAGCTAAGGAGTCAGCATGTCAATTCTCTCCTCGAGGTAAGTAATCGAGCGTAACTTTATCGAATATGTTCATTCTTCAGCAATGAGTACCGCATAGTCGACCATCTTATCGTTATTCTTGTATTGTTCGGAGTAGTGATATGTTTTTCTATCTGCATGAACAAACAACACCTCTTAAGGAGATGATCGAGTCTAGTGTATACACACTATCTCCTTAAGATAGATTTGCCCCTGCTATAGTACTTTACAGGAATGTAGGCCCCTGTCTCCCATGATACAACAATCAGTCATAGAGAGAAAAAAACACTTCTATCTCTCTGCCAAACAAACTTTGATTGCGTCTATTTTTCTCTCTTGAAAATGACTCAAGAAAACTCTAAAATAAATGATGATAACAAATAAAAACAAAGTTAGGTTATATAGAGCATACGTGACTCTTTACCAAGGGTCACACCTCAAGTCAGTGCCTCTTCACCAAGAGTCACACCTTAAGGTGCGTCTGCTGGAGACAACCCAACTCATACCTTAAACCCAAAAAAGTGACTAAGTGTTCTAAAGAATCCCCATGAGCCCAAGACCCCAAGGCCCAATCATAGACTTATAATAATAAGCGGGTTCCTAGGTCGAGTAAGCCCATGGGTATCCTATGCACCTAAGCTAGTTTGCACACATGGGTCGCACATGCTCGTGCAACCCACCAACTCTCACACACATCACAACAAGTGGGACTAAACACTTAGTTCTACCATTCAAACCAAAAGGAAAATCAAAGCATCCTTTGTATTTTCCAACATGATATACTATCAGCAATGAGTCAGTATACTGATAGTTCAGGAACAACGATTTCTAATGCCATATCCAAGCCATGAATTAACACTTTGTACTTCATTGTATTGTTCGAGTCTTTATAATTTAACCGTATATACTTCCTGATTCTATCATTGGAAGGTGTTATCAACACGATTCCTATCCCTGATCCAGCATGTTATGTTGATCCATCTATAAGAAGCATCCATCCTTTTTGTATGATCCATTTAGCTCGTTCTGTGAAAAATTTGGATGGTTGATCGATGTCGTCTTCTTCTGTTAGATCAGGATTGTATTCTTCCCAATCTGGATCTTCTACTGGGAAGTCTGCTAAAAAGTTACCTACTGCTTGCCCTTTTTCTGAGGTTCTCAGTTCATATTTGATCTTGTGCTCCCCCAAACTGACTGACCATTGTTGCACTCTTCGTAATTTTTCTTTATTATTTAAAACTTCTCAAAGGTGATAGTTGGCCATGACTTTGACCGAATGAGCTTAAAAATAGTGTTTGAGCTTTTGGGAAGTATAAATAAGTGTTAGGAGGAGTCACTCTATTTTAGAATATCTTGTTTCTGCCAGTATAATGGTTTTGCATATGAAATACATTGGCTTCTTAATTTTTCCTTTGAGCCGTATGAGGAACGAGCTTAGAGAATTTTCTGTAACTGCGAGATAGATTAGCAATTCCTTGTTTTTGATCAGAGTGCTCCTTGCTGAGAATTTCCCCAGATACTGTTTAAATTCTTGGAAAGTTGCTTCACATTTTACTATCCAATCAATCTCCTCATTTTGTCATCTTTTACCTCTTCTGGTGGATTCATGAAGTAGCATGAACAACCATCAACATTGATCTAATGACTTGGAGACAAATTTGTTGATAGCTACAATCTTTCCAACAAGCTTCTGTACATCCTTATTTGTTTTTGGAGATGACATGGAGATCAGAGCTCAAATCTGATTAGGATCAGCTTCGATCCCCTTCTTACTGATGAGGTATCCCAAAAATCGACCAGAGTATACCCCGAATTGACATTTATATGGATTGAGTTTCATTTTGTATGACCGTAATATATTGAAAACTGTATCGAGATGTGCAATATGATCCTCCTTCTTTATGCTATTGCAAAGCATATCATCAATGTATACTTCGACAGCTTTTTCCCAAGTGTTCCTTGAACATGTTTGTTAATAGCCTTTGATAGGTTGCTATAGTATTTTTGAGGCTGAATAATATGACTTTGTAATAATAGGGGACTCATTTGGTAATGAAGTTGGTCTTTTCTTGGTCTTCATCTAGGAGAGGTATCTGGTTGTATCCTGAGGCCGCATCTATCATAGATAAAAGTTTGTGTCATACTGCAGAATCTAGAATTTGGTTAATTTTGGGAAGAGGGAAATTGTCATTCGACGTATGTTTGTTTAGATATGTGAAATCTATACAAACTCTGACTTTCCCATTATTCTTTGGAACTGTTACTATTTTTGAAATCCAGTCCGGGTATTTGGCTTCTCGAATGAAACTGACTTTGATTAACTTATCAACTTCATTGCTGACCTCATCTCGGAGATGGGCTATGAGAGCCTTCTCTGCTTTTATTTTACTAATATAGCTTTATCTCTAGTACTTAATTTATGGCAGGCCTTTGTTGGGTCTACCCTAGGCATTTCTTGGAAAGTCCAAGCGAACACGTCTCTGTTTGTTTAAAGGAAATGTATTAGGGCTTCTTTTTCCTATTGGACAAGCTTGGTACCAATGTATGTTTCTCTGCTATGCCCATCGATCTCAATGAACTATGTAGGCTCGACTGTTGAAGGCTGATCTTGGCGTGACCAACGTTCTGCAATTGCTATGAAGCAAATCTCTCGGATGTATCGAGAATGGTAAATACTGTGTTTTCGTAAGCTTGAGCGAGCTTTTGACTTCCTTTTATCTCATAGATTCCCTCGTTGTATTAAAAACGAAGTGCTTGATAGTATGTGGAAGGAATTGCTTCCATGTTGTGTAACCAACAACGTCCCATTATCCTTAAGAATCAGGATTTTGCATTGATAACATACAATGTAACGTCAAGTATTATGGCTCTAGCTGTAATTGGTATGATGATTTTGCCCATTCGTTCTTCTTTAAATCCATTAAAACCACTAATATCGATGTTGTTTGGTATAACCTTGTCTGCTAGCCCCATTTGCTCGATTCTACTTTAAAAAAGGATTTTGATACCGCTACCGTATCTATCATCATGGTATGTTCTTCATTTTATACATGAAGACCAGTGCATCATGATGTAGGAACTTGACATGACCTATGTCACAATCCTCGAAAGAAATTCTAGTTCGACGATTGCTTGATTCGGGCAGGAGTTTAGCTTTTTAATTCTAAACTGTGAGGTCGCAGCACTCTGTCAACCTCCTTCTCTTGAATCTAGTCGATTTATTTATTTGATGAATCTCGATCATGTGGCTAATGTAGAGGTAGCACAAGTACTTTTACTCTTATTACTCTTTAACTTGAATTACTAGACCTGCTTTTTATAGCTTCTATTTCTATATCCTTCCAGATCGATAATATATTCATGCATTCTTCTATATTTAAAAATGTACTTCAACAATCTCTGTACGGCGTAGTACTTGTCGTTTATTGATGCGTTACCTTGTGGTGCATATAATATGATTTGCCTTTGATAAGCTCTAGAGGTTGAGCCACATGGAAGAATTTGTCTTTCGCTAGTAAATGGTAGATCGCTGAGATTTTGACATTCAGCTTTGGAAGGACGGGCTTCAGTAACAAGTTTCCCTTTTGTAACTTTCTTATATCTATTTTAGCTCATTTCTTATCTTCCTGGTCATCATTGTTGCGTTCATTGTCCCTATTTATAGGTGGACCTTTCACGGCTAGGATGTTTTTAGTAGATTTATGTCTTTTAGACATCATCCTCTCTAGATCGATATATCTATTAACCTTCTCAATTATGTCTTTTAAAGTTGAGGGTTTATTCAAGAAAATGTATTATTTTGCTTTATAATCAATCAGTAGTGCATTGATAAATGTTGAGATGGCTGTTTTATGATCAAGATTATCAATTTTCCTAGTAAGTTCAAGAAACTTCTTTGAAAATACTTCGAGCTTCTCCCCTTGGGCTTGTTTAAGACTGATAGGAGTGTACAAGTTCATTTCTTTATCTTTGCTATGAGCATAAGTCTTGACGAAGATCTTTTATAGCTGGTCGAATGTAAGGATGGAATTCTCAGGTAGATAATAGAACCAGCGGAGTGACTCGCCTTGGAGACTTGAAGTAAACAGTCGACAAAGAATGTGGTTTAAGTTCGAATACAACCCCAACAAATCTCAAAACTGTTATATGTGTTCACTAGGATCTGTGTCTTTGTACTTGCATATTTTTGGAATATAGAATCCCTTTGGTACTTCCATATCAAACAACTCTTTAGCAATCAACTGACTTGTAATTTGCCCAAATCGTCCTTATTGTAAGGAACTCGAGCTTCTATTAATTATTTGCTTCTCTGATGTATATTTTCTGTGTGATGTATTGGCAGAGTGCTAGAACTGTTTGACGTACAGGTCATGGATTATGATTGTTACTTCCCTCTCTCAAATGTTCCCAAACTGGCACCCTAAATGGAGGTCACAGCTCTTTCTCCTATTATTTTGAGTATCCACATCTCGGACTAATTTTTGATTTACCTTCTCGTCCCAGATGAATTGAGGTCTCCAGTATCTGATGATCATTACGGTGGTTCCTGGAAGCTTATTTGCTAGCGGTGCCTCTAGGTCCTAATATGTCTCATGCTAAAATCCTGGAATTCGTGGGTATGACCTCACGCTCCCTAGGAGCTAGATTTTGTTGATTATCTTGTAGAAATTTTAAGGCAGTCTGTAGTGTTGTCATCTATTCTTCATGTCGTTTGAATTCCATTTGTCAAGCTCTGCGTTCCTCTTCGAGTTCTTATTCGCGAAGGTCTCGGTTACGCACCAACTGCCATTCGAGTTTGTTTCACTTTTCTATTTCGGTGTTGAGGTTAGCCCTTAGTTTTACTTGTTGATCGGGTTCTATGGAATGCTTATGTGGAATCACCAAAAATGGTCATTTGGGATTCACCATGATTGAATACTGATTGTTGAATAAGTGTCTACCTTAGGATGTCATGGAAATGCTTTTTTTCCCACAGACGATGCCAAATGTAAGGGCCTAATTTAGTAGCTCGAATGACCTCTTACACTAAATGTACCTATGACATAATTAATAATAAATAATATAAATTGACACAGGTATTTAGCGTGAAAACCTCTTAATATGTAAAAACTACGACCTCAGCTTGAGGATTCAGTAAAAATTGACTTTATTGCTTAATATCGAATTATCTTGATTACAATTTACGATCTCTTGAGCCA
Source organism: Kingdonia uniflora (assembly GCA_014058105.1). Classification (NCBI taxonomy): domain Eukaryota; kingdom Viridiplantae; phylum Streptophyta; class Magnoliopsida; order Ranunculales; family Circaeasteraceae; genus Kingdonia; species Kingdonia uniflora. Next base: position 455,396 of record JACGCM010000724.1, read on the forward strand.
TAAAAAAACTTGGTCTTTTTCTCTCCTCTGTATCTTATTCCTTTTATAGACCTCATCCTCAATTTATTTTGTGTGTTAGCACGTTCTCCTGGAATGGGGGAAAGTGAGAGTTACTCCTGTAATTGTTAGTTCGTGGGAGATAAGTGTCATTGACTCATTCTGCTTTATCTGGAGTGCTCGAGCCACGTTCTTCTTCAGTTTGTGGTCCAGGTATAACTGTTGACAAGGTGTATGTCACGTAAATGTTTTATGAGTTTGGCATGGTACTAGTTCGTTGTTACCCCAGCTCGAGGGACAGATCTCTATAGTACTATTTTGTCCCTATAACCATTAGGTACGGCTTTAGGGATGGTAAAATGTTATCCTTTTAGGGGGGAGGGCATCCCAAATATATTAGGGAAGGATACACCCGTTTCTAATAATATTAGGGGCAACTTTAAGGACGACAAAATTGCATCTCTAACAGTCTTGGTTTTTTCAAATCCTTAGGGGATGGATTGTAACTGTCCCTAAAACATAATATTTGAGACGGTTGTGGTTGTCTATAAAAGTATGGCGCCAAATTTTCCCTTCAGCGCTAATATTATTATAGATAGAATTAACCATCTCTGATACATACTATTTAAGATAAATTTGTTTGTCTCTAAAAGTATGATATCAAATTTACCTGCTAGCACCAATATTAATCGATATAGAAGAACTCGTCTCTAAAGAAGGTAAAGCTAAATACAATTTTTTTTGTAATTTGAATTACATCCCCTGCTGTACAATACAAAACATTCATAAACCATAAGTTAATTTAAAAGAGAGGGAACAATAATAGATTGCATCATAACATGGTAATATTAACATTTCGTATTCATAGAAATTGAAATTATTGATCGCAAACATTAATTTACAAGTTTCCACAAACACCCATTCCACCTAGATAAATAAGGTCTCAATCCACGTAGAATATTGAAAATCATTGTCCAATCAATAAATACAACTCGACACTCAAATTAATGATCCAACCTCTCACATATTTTACAATAGCTTATTTCTTATCTCGAACTCAAACCTCATCCTCGATCTCATTAGCATACAGGAAGCAATACTAAAGATGTAACCAAACTTTCCCCAGTTCGAGACATCACTTTTGACCTCTACATCAGCAGTTTGACCTGCTAGAAGCACATAATCGACAATAGAGCCATTGTACAGCAGTTACACAATCTGGTCAAAAAATATCTTAGACTCACTTTGTAACGTCCATCATTAAAGGACTTTATGGTCGTCAAACGGTCATATTAGAGAACCTATAAGAAGACCTGGAGAACTGCAGTTGAGGGATGAAACATTCACCATAGAAAAGTTCCTACTCTATCATCCTACATTCTCAAAACGATCATTGTAATAAACTAGCAATCTCAATAAGATCATCACTTTCTCAAAATCCTTAGGAGAGGTTGTAGTTTTTAACCTATTCAAAGGTTTTCCATGCTAAATCATCTTGTTGTTTATTGTTTGTTGTTCTTGAATGTTCTGAATACATTTGGTGTAAAGGCTAAGTCCAGATCCTAGAACTAGGCTATTATATTTGGCACCGTCTGTGGGAATCAAAATTCTCAAACCCATTATCTCAAACGCCGCTAATCACCTCCTCTCAGAATGTCACCTCTAGGATAAAGCACACCGATCGTCCAGGTGGAAGAAAATGCAGCTTTTGCAGACCTGAGGGCCACTCTGAACTCATAAACAGAAAGGCGCGCGCAGCCCTAGAACAACAATTCGCAATTGTACAGGACACGCTAAAGGTCTTACAGGGTCAGCAGGTTGCCGCCCATAAAAACAAAGCCGTACAACCTGAGGGCTCGCGGATTTCCATTCATGACAGAATCGGGCCTCCTCCGAAGGACGTTCATGCAGGAGGTGCATTTCGATCTAACCATCAATAACAAGACATGATCCCGCCCCGATCCAGGAGATCCAACAGGAAGTAGATGGCAGCCTAGCAGGAGCCAGGCAGATTGAAAATCTACCTCGAAGAGTTTGAGTCCCGGCAAAGGATCGTGTAAGTGAAGGGAGTGGGGACCATAGCCCTGAAGAAGGGCGCGTCACACGACCAACCATCACAGCTCGACAATATGTCACTCAGGAACATGTTGAAAAGTGGATTAAAGAATTGTTCGAAGCCCACACGCCAAGTAAAGGGATCCACAACAGATTACATAAGAGCCTGATCGCCCAAGAGCTCTTTGATGGAGAGAGGTCCCTACCAGATTTTACACTCTGAAGATCTAAAAGTGGAAAGGGACTGATCTAGTGGAACACATTTAAGAGTTCCAGGATGCTCTAGGCCTGCATTCCACGTCCAACCACATTCTATGTTGGCCCTTTCCTACCAGCTTGTCAGGCAAACCCCTACGATGGTTCCACACAACTTTTGAACAGCTGCGCGAACTCTTCGTCAAGAATTACTTGTGCAACAGAGATAAAGAAGAGAACTTATATTCTCTTTTCAGCCTCAAACAGATACCAGGAAAAAAACTTAAGACGTTTACCAAAAAGTTCCTGGAATTAGCCTGAAAAGTAGATTGACTCGACTAGAAGATAACTATTTATGCTTTCACCAATGCTTTACTCGTCGATGGCCGAGTGAAGGAGTACCACATCCTCAATAAACCAACAACATTGGAAGACATGACCGAAAAGGTCAACAGATACATCGACCTAGAGCGGATGGTGTCTGACAGGCAGAAACCTCAGAAATCGACGCTAAAAGCTCGAGATCAGTCAAACCATTTTGATTTTAATCAGACATCAGATCAAGGTGGAGACATGAAATGAACCAAATCTAACGACAAGCGACCTTGGAAGGGGAGTAACTTACCTAAACCTTACCTTCCAAAGATGAATGTGACTATAGCCAGCATATATCTTATATTGCAGAAAGATAAATTCTTCTGAAATGTACAGTACCTTCAACCGATTGAGAATAAGCCATATTGTATCCACCATAAGGTCCGACATCATGAGACAGGGCAATGTTTTACTTTACAAAGATTGCTGGAGTACATCTTCGCAGATGGATGAATTCACGAGTACATAGTGGACGTGAAAAGTTATAAGAATGGGAGTTACTAAAACCCCACTGAAGCTGTACAGGTCGGAGAAGTATTTGTACCATATCTCACTCTGCCATCTCGTAGAGACCCTGGTTGTCAAAGAACCAAACAGAAGCAAGCGAAGGCGTATCGCCCAATATCACGACTTATCCATGCAAGATAAAGAAGCTCGTTTAATTCCAGTATCCAGCTCTTAACGAACTGGGATCTCTTTCAATGATTGTGATGTTCAGCATATCATTTATCCTCACCATGATGCCTTGGTGATCATGTTGAAAATGCAGAATATGGTGCTTTATACGATGATGGTAAACACTGGCAGCACCATTAAACTTCTTTTTCAGAGCACGATCGACCAAATGGGTCAGGCCGATAAGGTCTAACCTAGCGACGTTGATATCTATGGTTTCAATAGGTCTAAGGAGGAGCACGTAGGGAAGATTGTACTTCCTATCACCGCAGGCCCGGTAACAGTCGACGTTGTCTTTTGCGTCGTTAATACAAAATCATATTATCTGGGGATCATGGGACGTTGTTGGTTTCACAATATGCATTATATTCTATCAACCTACCACTTGGTATTACGTTTTAAGTGGGATGGTAGCGTTTATAAGATAAAAGAAAGTCAAAAATTAGCATGCAAAATTTTTATCGTCTTTAGACCAGAACCTTTCGAACATCAACTCGCATAGCAATTACAGGAGACAGTAGAAAACATTACAGAGAACTATACAGTCAATACAGCAGGGCAACATCTGCCCAGTACAGAGACCTCAAAATATATTAAAATTAGTAGACCCAAGCGCGAGACTTATATTGCCACTCATCTGCCCTTAGCAAAGTGCGACACTCTCATCCAGTTCCTTAAAGAAATCAGTGACGTTTTTGCCTGGACGTTTCATGAGATGCCAAGTATCGATCCAAACCTGGCCTGTTACAAACTCAACTTGAAAGAAGAAGCCGTAGCTATCAAACAATGACAAAAGACTTTAGCACCCAGACTTCATGATGAAGTCAACAAGGAAATCGAAAAACTCATCGAAGTTAATTTTATCCACAAGGACAATTATCCAGAATGGATATCAAATATTGTAGCGGTACCGAAGATGATTGGGAAGATCAGGGTATGCGTGGATTTCATCAACCTGAACAGGCATACTCTAAAAGATAGTTTCCCACACCTATCATAAATAACTTGCTCGACTCTATATCATGGCATGAGCTCCTGTCTATGATGGATATCACATCATGCTATAACCAGATGCCTATACTACTTGACGACCAAGAGAAAACAACTTTTATTACAGAGCACGGCCTATACTGCTGCAAAGTCATGCCATTCGGTCTCAACAACACTGGAGCTACTTACCAGCGATTGATGACCCAAATATTCAAAGATCACCTCGAAAAAACAATAGAGGTTTATATAGACGATAAGTTGTGCAAAAGTCTTAAGAAGGAAAACCATGTTGCGGATTTACACGGCCTTCGATATCCTCCGTCTTTTCAAGATAAGACTCAACTCTGATAAATACCAGTTCGGAGTTCAATCAAGAAAATTCTCGGGCCACTTAATCAGCAAGCGTGGTATTGAAGCCGATCTGGATGGTATTCGCGCACTATTATCTATGCCTTCCCCCAGAACAAAAAAAGATGTCCAGAAGTTAACAGGAAAGATTGCCACAATAAACCATTTTGTTTTAAAATCGTCTGATCGCTATCGATGGTTGTTCAACTTATTACGTAAGGGGAAAACAAAACAGAAACCTTAGAAGGATCACGAGATCGAACGGACAACGGAGTGTGAAATAGCTTTTTTAGTAGCTAAAAATTTACTTGGGTTCACCACCAGTGATGAGTATACCTAGCGAAGGGGAAGAACTTATATCACGCTCCAAAATCTAGTAATCGATAGCTAGACCAATTACTAGATCTGAAGCTGTGCAGGTCGGGGAATCCACAGATTCGCCCCACGAACAACCGAGCCGTAGACAAATTTTGGCCCAGTCATTCACAATAGTATCACAACAGAGTAATAATGAAACATAAACAGCGGAAGACTATGTTAACAGAATCTAAACATGAGATTCTACAAACCTCTACGCAGCAAGCCCGACAGCAATAACTGGAAAATGAGCCTCCAGCTCAGCTCCTCAAGGATCACCACAACAACAGCTAAAGCCTGAAATAACCTGCCACTGAAAGGGGGATGCGAGAGTGGGCAACAACGAGCTTACTAACTCCCAAGAATAGCTAAACAATTATACTAACCAATGAGATGGAAAATAAACATTAATGATAATATGATATAATAATATCTAACGAGAACCAATGTATATATATATATATATAAATATATATAGGATGACTAATAGGTATACGTATATATACTAACTTTAATAAATCTATTTATAATTATACCTCGCGCAAAGGAGTGCTAAGTCTATACTCCAGTCACAAGGACCACTAACTACACTCTAATCACTACTGTGGCTCTCAGCACCATGCACAACTAATCTATCTCAGAGATACAATCACACACAAGGGTAAACAATGCTCAGCCAACTACAAACCAACCGGATTATCCAAACCCTAACCAGGCACCATCCCGAAGCTATCACAAACTGAACGAGATCGCCCACAACCAGATACCAACCTGAAGCTCACAACAACCAACCAGACTAATTAACCTAATAACTTAAATAGATACGGAAGAGAGAGGAATAAATCCAGAGAGGAGAGGAAATGCATAAAGGAGGGAAGTCTAATTACAGTACAATTAATTAGGAGAAGAGGAATTTAAGATAAGAGTAGAGGAATATGATGATCTAGGATAATCCAATAATTATCCCAATGCAATGATATGTTATGATGATGATATGATGGAGTGAGATAATCCCATAATTATCCCGAGTGCAGAAGATTCTATATTAAACATAATGCAAAAATGATTAAGGATTTCTATCAGAAGAACCTACGAATAAAGAAGTATGCGGAGATACAATGATATGCTTGATGATGATGATGATGATGCAGAATGATTTATGATGATGTGAGATAGTCCCATACCTATCCCAAATGCAATGGTTTAGCGATGTCAACCCAAAGGGCTAGCCCCCAAGACTAAAGTGGGCTGACAACTGCTAAAAAAAGATTTACCTTACCGGATATTGTTGAATACAAGGGTACGATGTACTGCACTAGCTCGACCAGACTAAAAGATATTAACATAGGTATATCAACCCTGCCTGAGGAGTGTGGGCACCAGGAATTAGCATCCAACCATGTCTCTCCTCTCGGGATGAGACTGGGCACCAGAAGAACTATTCCAACCATAACTTCACTCACAGGAGAAGACTGGGCACCATGAAATAGTATCCAACCATGTCTCTCTTTGTAGGACGAGACTGGGCACCAGGAAAACTAATCCAACCATATCTTCACCTCTAAAACTTTAACCCAATCTAGGGATCCTATCAACCTATCGGGGGGCCAGCTGATGCGGAGTTGTTTATGTATCCAATCACAGTAAGATAAGGAGAGAATATATTATCTATGGATGTGAGCATGATCCTAGAGACTGAAACACAATTATTGTTAACACAGCCAGTACATAATAGGATAACCACTTGCATGAGAGTGTGGCAACCAAAACTAACACAGATGCCCACCTGTGACTCAGTTACACCATCTAAACCTAGATGAAACTGCAACTTAACCGTCACGACATCTAAGCAACATCAGTCTCTAAGATTCCTCAAAGTAATATGATTACCATAAAGTACAACTGTACTTTAGCTATCAACACAGACTAGTACTCATGGGGTGACCTACAAGTGTCCAACAAGTAGTCAAAAATCCCCATTAACAGAATTGCCTCACAATCCTCCTAATCATGTACATGAGCCACCAGCACGGATGTACAGGAACTGGATTCAACAGGAGGTTTCAGCCGCATTCCAACATCTCGGGTGACGTACAACTTCATAAACCACCTGGCTCAGCCGCAGATCATACTGAGCCATGCTGTCTTACTGCCTCCTAGATGACGGAGGGGAACACAGCCCTAACAGCCTCATCCTGGGGAAAGAAGGCTTACGAGTAAGCTCTATCAGCTCTAAGAATCATGAGGACAATAAGTATCACAACACGATAAGCAAACAATCCTAAGGCAAACTATCAGAAGTTCAACATCCATAACCAACCACCACGGACAAGCCGTCAGCTCACCATCAACAACTAACAGTCTAGGAGATACCACACTCCCACATGGAATCCAACATTCCAAACAACCACCAATCACAATGACAGTGATTAAGGACCAGGCCTCGAGAATACCTAGTACACCTAGACTAGTCCTAAGTCTAATCAAAACAATAGCAGGCAAGAGGACGAGCTCCGAATTAAAGACCATGTCTTACTGAAGCTATGTCGCCCCAAGACTACTCTGGAGCCAAATCCAGCAACCTAAACTAACCAAGGTGCTACACTATAAGGTGAGAACTATAGTTTCTGAACTACATTATCTCAGAGAAATGGCGGCTAAACCACAGCCGTCCATACATCTCCACTAATAGCCAAGCCTAGTTACTAGTGCCCTGAAACAAGCTGGGCACCCTAATAACTAGCTAACAATACCATACTTAATATATTATAATATATATATATATAAATAAATATAGAGCGACGCTGAGGCGTCGCAACATACTGAGAAATGCCTTTGTTCTCAACCTCAACGAAGAAAAGATTCGGGATAACCACCCTCAATGAATAGGTCTAAGAGGAATCTCAGGAGTCATCGTCACATCAACGACAACAGAGAATAACCTCCTCTGGCTAATCATAACTTACGGGTTCTATCTAGTAGCTAAACTCACATTATTGTGGGTTTTACTAACTTATCAAACCCTTAAATACTCTCGTCTAAGGTATGTTAAACGGATAACCAGTAAATTATCCTACGCAATTAACCCATATACTAACATAATCACGGTAGTAAACATGATAAACTATGTGATACAATAACTCACGAATCAATATAATGGTCTAGTTATTAAGGAAGATAAAACTCGCCTGACGATATGCTCGGAACGACAATCTCGGTGAAACTGCCCAAACAGCACCCCAACGGAAATGTGCTCCGCGAATCGACTTTCGGAACTCCAAATCAATCACGGAAAGGACCAAAAACACCACAACATCAACCACTATGAAGTACCGGAGCCCAATCGCAACTCCGACAAAGGATACCTGCCTGAAATTTCGTCTCAGATCAGCACCACAACTGAATTCAGTAACAAAACTGCATCTAAACCCACGGTCCACCACGCTACGCTGCGCTACTCTGATCACCCACAATCACATGAAGATAAGCCACTCTAACCCCGCCAAATCAGCTGCCCAACAATCACGAAACCGGTGTTCAAAGGGCGTTAAAACTGTCCTAACCCTTCTTCCATAATAACAGTAACTACGGCAGTAATTTCTGAACCAAAACGGCCACCATTGTCGATTCAGGCAGCCCTCTTCGAAATGGCAACAACTACTACTTAGAATAGCCACCACACCTCCTCTTCCCAACCACACTAAACCCCAATCATACCACCAAACATCTGCAAGAAAACCCCATAATTTTTGGCACCCAAACACCAATAATTCAACCCACGCAATCACCGCCACCGGCCAACACCCGCAATGATCACACTCCTCAAATCAACAATATACCCAATAATCATAAACTCTAAAATCAGTCCAACATCACAAGGGTTCTCACCAAAACCGAAATTAACCAATGATACCAGAGAGAGAGAGAGAGAGAGAGAGGAATTACTCACCGAGGGAAAACGGCGGAGATCACGGCGAAGAATCCATGAAGAAATCGGCAAGCGATGGAGGAGAGGATTCGGTTTGGAGAAGAGAGGATTCGGTTAGGAGAAGAGAGAGAGAGAGTGAAAGAGAAGTGTAAGGAGAGAGAATGGATAATGATATATTTATAACCGACAAGTCGTTCGAACGATCGTTCGAACGAAAACTGGAAGAATCTAAAAATATCACTTTGAGGTCCTCCTGAACCACAGACAACACCAAGACCCTCAGAAAACTAGAATAACCCGAACAACCATCATAACCCTGACAAAGGGTTCCCAAGGTCTAAACACCACCTCTACCGCTTCACGGCCACCAAAACGCCTAAACCCCTGAAAAAGAATCTTTTCCTCGGGAAACTCCAGAAACTTACCGGCCACTCCAACGGCCCACCGGAACCACCCCAAACCTCACACACATCAAATAAACATCACCACCAACCCATCTAGGGGTTCCCAAGGCCGCAACGCCACCTCCTCCTCTGAATAACCACCGTACCACCGAAACTACATAAAATGAATCTAACATAGAAAACCTGCCGAAAAGAATAAATGGATGCATAACGAATAAAAATATATGAATCATAGTAACAATACTTAATAATAAACAAAAAAATTACCCTGAAATTCGGGGACATTACAACATACCACCTATCTTGCAGTCATCGAAGAATCGTTAAGTTCTATTCTCATTCGACTTGATGAGAAAATTGAGAAACATGTGTACTTCATCAGTAAAAATTCTCACTCCAGCAGAAACCCAATATAACAAGGTCGAGAAACTACTTCTGGCTCTCGTCTACACCTCGCAAAAATTAAAACAATACTTCCAAGCCCACGCAGTACCAGTAGTGACCAACTACCCTCTGCGTGAAATGTTATCCAAACGAGAAAAATCCAGATGAGTCCAACAATGGTCAGTTACTCTTGGCGAGCATGATATCCAATTTGAGCATGACATTCTGAAAAGGGTCAGGCCATAGTAGATTTCCTTACAAACTTCCCTGTAGAAGATCCTGACAGGGAAGAAGACAGCGCAGATATTCATGAAGAACAACTCAAAGAAAAGGCAGACTGGATAACGCAAAAAGGATGGCGTCCTCTAACTGATAGATCCTCTGGTCCCATAGGATCAGGCATCAAAATTATGCTGATCACACCTTCTAATGATAGAATTAAAAAGGCAATCCGATTAAATTTTGAAGCTACCAACAATACAGCAGAATACGAGGCAATGATTCACGGTTTAGATATGGCTCTAGAGATTGAAGTGTCCGAACTGTCCGTATATACGGACTCTTTGCTCATTGTAAACCATTACACAATTTTTTTTCAAAAGAATGGGAAAATGATCGATTACGCAGCAGCAGTAGCCGACAAAATAAGTAAATTCAAGAAATTTTCTATCAAACATTTGCCACGCGGAGAAAATAGACATTCTGATTCCCTCGCATATCTCGCTGGAGTCCTTGGCTCTGAAGCTCGGTATCTCAAGATCAAATTAATATAAAACCCCAACATTAACATTATAAGCTCAAATTCTGTTAATATTAGGGGTGTTGACGAGGATGAGGACGTCTGGAGATGACCTTTCCTCAAGTATATTGGTACCAAAAATATATTCGATGGCGAACTCCCTCAAGACACCACTAAAAGGAGGTGTGTACTGATAACGCCAAATGCTACATCATCAAAAATGGTTTCTTATACAAGATTTCGGTCATAGGGTCATATCTTGAATGCTTATCTTACAAAGAAGCTCGAAAATTCTTACACAAACTACATGAAGGCACTTGTGGTTCCCACGCAGCAGGAAGATCTCTAGCCAACCGCGCTCTTACCCAAGGCGTCTTCTGGCCCAATATAAAAGCTCAAGCAATCGAGCTCGCAAGAAAATACGATGCCTGTTAACGTCATGGTCCCCAAATTCGAGCTTCCACTTTAGAGCTACATTTCAACAACGTTGTATGGCCATTGAAAAGATGGGCCCTCGACCTTATCGGCGAGTTTCCTACTGCACTAGAAAAATGGAAACATCTCTTAATCGCAACAAATTACTTCACTAAGTGAGTAGAAGTAGTCCCTCTGTGCCGCATACGAGAAGATGAAGTCATCAAGTTCATCTGGGAAAACATCATCATTCATTTTGGCTGCCCCCATCTCATCAGGATTGACAATGGACCTCAGTTCGTTGGCTCCAAAGTCGTTAAATTTCTTAATCAACACAAAATCATACATATCCCTTTAAATCCGTATTACCCGCAAGGGAACAGCCATGCTGAGTTCACTAATCACACTATCGTAGATAAAATCAAAAAGTGCCTAACAGAAAAGAAAGGATATTGGGTCATGGAGAATAAAAAGGAAATTGGGTCATGGAGCTACCACATGTATTATGGGCGTATCGAACTACTCCTTAAGTTTTAAATGGATGCACGCCGTTTCTTCTGATTTATGACACCGATGCAATCATCCCTACTCAGTATTATTACCCTATTCGCGACCATACCATGACCGATAAAGAAAACGAATTCCAGTTGGCATGTAATATGAACTGGGTCAAGGAGACTCGGGACAAAGCAATCATGAAATTGGGAAGGTATTACCAAGCTTTAACCCGATCTTATAACAAACGCGTTCGGCATTGAGAATTCGAAATCAAGGATCTGGTCCTCTGAGAGATTCCCAAGCATCTCAAAGAACTCAACGCAGAGAAATTATCCAAAAACTAAGAAGGTCATTTTGTCGTCATCGGGAAAAGCGGTCTCGGTTCTTACGACCTCGCCACTGAGCATGACGAGCACATACCTAATCCTTAGAACATAATGAGACTAAAGTTGTATCGCAGATAACGAATCTATCATAATGTACTTTTTTTCAAGCTCATATCGATAAAAGATTACTATGTGATCAAGACATCTAAGTATTTTCTACTATGCCACACAAAATTTCTATACACAGATTATAGATTGTTTGTTGCTTCGGCCACACGATCATCTAAGCACATTACAGATCATTTGCTGCTTCAGCCAAATCGATCGTCTAAATACATTATAGATCGTTTGTTTCTTCGGTCAAACTGATATATCTAATACATTCGTTGTACGTCAATCTTAAACCAATAAAATACATGTGTTTGATCGCCCTACAAAACTTCTATACATAGATTACAGATCACTTGTTGCTTTGGCCAAACTGATCATTTAAGAACATTTCAAATCATTTGTTGTTTCGGCCAAACCGATCTATCTAATTCATCTGTTGTACATAAATCTTACACCAATGAAATACTTGTGCTCGATTGCCCTACAAAACTTCTATACACAGATTATAGATCATTTATTGTTTTGGCCAAATTGATCATCTAAGAACATTATAGATCATTTGTTGCTTTGGCCAAATCGATTTATCTAATGCATTCGCTGTACGTCAGTCTTGCACCAATAAAATACTTGTGTTCGATTGCCTTACATTGTAGTATTTCTTATAATATATCCAACAAGTACTTATATACACATATTATAGATCATTTGTTGCTTCAGCCAAATAGGTCATCTAAACTATATTACAGATCATTTCTTGCTTCGACCAAATCGATCATCTAAACTACATTACATATCATTTGTTGCTTCGACCAAATCGGTCATCTAAACTATATTACAGATCATTTCTTGCTTCGGCCAAATTGGTCATCTAAACTACATTATAGGTCATTTTGTTGCTTCAGCCATACTGATCAACTCATACATCGCAGATAGTTTACCACTTGAGATGAACCGATCGCATATCGTGCATACATTATCGTTGGTACCTTACACGACTAGTACAGTTCAATGTTCTTCCTTAACTATTTCTTTATACATCCATATTTTTTCCTTGTTTGTATACATACAATATAATCACATTCCTTATTCTTCACTAGAGCTGTCACTTAACTCGCTACCCACATTAGAAGGTCTTACCGCGTCCTTTATATCACTTTTATGTAACTTCTGACACATAAATTCTGGCATCTGCCCCACAATAATCTTCTTTCCCTCTCTAACCATTCTCTATTTAAGCGATCCAATTCTATAAATCATGGGTTCTAAATATGCAGTTTGGATTATCTCCATCTCGTATGATGTACCTTGAGCAGTCAAACCATTATATACCCTCTGACTTTTAGCTTCCAATATCTTCAATTCAACCGCAAAGAATGATATTACTACAACTGTAATGGCCAAATTCCGTAAGCTCAAAATGGCTTGGAATTTGTTATTACACCAATGATCTTGTAATAATATTCTAATGGAAAGTAAGAAATGAAATAGGTAATTTTAGCGTAGAAAATCTCTGAATAGGTAAAAACCATGACTTCATGTGGAGGATTTTTGTGAAAGTATCTTTATTGCTTGAGGCTGATATTTTTATTACTAGTAATCTCTAAATATAGAAATACTTTGAACCTTATAACTAAGAAGTTTGAAATGTTTGTTGAGAATCTCGAATCGAGTTTCTTGATGATATTTTTTGTATTTTTTTCTCGTCCCTGTCTCTTCTGGAACTTTTTCTTTATATAGGCCTTCTCCGCAGCTCTTCATCGTGCTGGAGTACATTTTCTAAATAATGTGGTTAGTACCGGTTGACTGAATAACTGACGAGTTCGTGGGAGACAGGTGTCTTTGACTGGATAAGGTTTTTTGATTTAAATTCAGCCCATGTTCTTAACCAGTTTGTAGGGTAGATTGGAATGTTGACTGGGGAAATGTGTTCAAAATGTCTGAGTCTGAGATGGAGGTAATTCAAACTAGGTGAGCTCGACTTTGGGTGAGATCGAGGGATAGGTCCCTACAATCGCCCCCTTGCAACCGAAGTCACGAGTGGCTTTGGTTTAGAAATGATCAACTTGTAATTCGGTATCTGGGTTGAAATTCTTGATAATTAAAATAGAATAATGATGGTATTGACTGTGTGGAACTTACGCGTGATATGGGAAATGACTTGTATTTAATGGGGATGTGGATACTGATGTATGTGATGGTTATGATTCAAAAAGTTACATCAGTAATGAATGATAACGCTTGGTAAAATGTATTTGTACATTAAATATAGGGTTATATAAATGATACCTGTATCGGATTTTGAAAGCAAAGTACGCTTGTCCTTTGTAAAATTCCCTAAAAAAATTTAACAATGGTGAAAACTCGTAGTATGGTCCTTGAGGAGAGGATTGCATCTAAAATGTAGATGTTAAAGTTAAAATACTTCGGTGACCAATCCTTGGAGGTGTCGATACCCACTCCTATTCCTCCAATGTATCAAGGCATGCCGAAAGACGAAGCGATTAAAGCTGAGGAAGAATTCTACTACAAGTGGAGGTTTCATGTCATCGTCTTGACAGGTGAGGACCGGTGGGCCTATCTTCGTACTCTTGCAGAAGACAGGATTAAGGCTTCATACACAGGGATAGGCATAACTGCGCGACAGTTATTCTAATTTCTTGTATCATCATAGATTCTAAGGTCAGGATCTCTTTATCTCTACTAACTCTTAAGAGGTGGCAATTTTAGAGGATGGGGTAATGGTAGTAGAGGAGGAAGACAACCAGTGGAAGTCTGTTTTTGTATTTCCATCATGTCATTGCGCTCAAAAGACCTTCAGTTCGAGGAGTTGGTGCCAATACTGAGTCTACTGCTTGCATAGTTTCCATTTGAAGTTTGACTAGATTTCAACCAAACTCATGCAAGGAAAGCTCTTTATTGGCTCCAATTTCTGCTTTGTATTAGGGTGAAAAATCACTAAAGCAAGAAGAATTAGAGGAGTTGATGCAGGAGCTTTTAGGTTTATTTTTTATGTAAAGCTACAATAAATTTGATTTCCTAGAGTGTGAGTCATCATGAGTGTGGGAAGATCAAAGAAAGATATAGTAACAAGTGATAAAAATAGATTAAAATATGAGGGTAATGGTAATGATGGAAAAACAGTTTTATTGAAAAGGTACAAGGCATCAGATATGGATAATGGAAAGGACGCCTCGGTTCCAAAACCGAGGACGGGTCATGCGAGGCACAATAACTGCCAACCGTTAGAAAAAGAAATAATAAATAGTGGTTCGTCTTCATCATTCAAACGTTTTTCAATTTCAGAAAATTTGGAGAGCACTGAGAAAGAAGTGCAAAAAAATTACAGAGGGTTTGGTAAGGATTTATCTGAGGGTAACCAATAATCGAAGAAAGTTACAGGCACAGAATCTCTTAGGTGGCAGTATAACAGTGTTATGAGGGAAGGACTCGGTACTACTGTGGATTCTCATTCTAACACTGAAGGTTAGTAGAGACGTGTGTTGTGTTTATTTTGCAAATCGTAATTTGTTTAAGCAAATCCTAGTAAATCACTATTTATAGCAATCCATGATATTTGACATATAGACAAAATCTTTAAAAGATATGTTGCATATGAATGATCATTGTGTATAAAATAATGATAGATACCTAAACCTGTATGTAGGTCGAACGTGTGAGGTATTTGGGTAGAACCAATCTTTGCCTGTAAAAATGTAGTTAAGATGGATAGTTCGCCTATTAACGAGGTTTCGACCTCTGGTCGTACGGTAAAGTCAGATGATGAGGTAGAAGTTGGTTTAGAGCAATTTCCAGGTTTTCCTGGTAAATTGGTGGCTTATCCCCCTGGTTCAGATACATTTAGAGAATTTTGTAAAGCAAAAGTTGTTGTAGGAGGGAAATGGGGTAATTGCGTAGAATACGCTGGTAGGATGTTTAGGGGGTATACGGTAGCGACCGGGGAAGAATATTTTTATTTGTTGGCCAATTTGGAGGAGAAAAATGAGATAGGAGTATAGAAGAATCGATCTCGTTTGAATATTTTGATGGGAATGTTCGAAGTGACCTATCATAGGGTTTCTTTGTTACCTCACTCAATTAAAGTACGAGTTGAGTCTTCCCCTTACCAATTTTGTGAAGGGGATTATGAATACGATTGAGGCATGTCCTGCTCAATTGAATGGGAATATGTGGGAGGTAATAACTATTTGCGACCATCTGAATAAAAAATGAAAGAATGAGGGAATATTAAGGAGGATAGCCCCTGAGGGCGTATTACAGTTTTACGGGGGGAATAATTATAAGGCCGGTGGTGGGGCATATTTTTGTGCGAGTGCAACTCGGTGTCGCTTCTTAGATCTTAATTCAGCAGTCGAGCCTAGAATGACAACGTAATATGGGTGAAGGACAATTGCCTTCAGAGAGATGATGAAGAACCTTTGGATCTTTTGTTTAAAACTGTAAAACAAAGTAAGTATAATAATGCATAGAGTATAATATTAATACGTACGAACTAATGATCTTTTGGTGATAATACTAAATGTTGTGCATGGCAGGCCCGAAGTCCCGAGTGGAGAGGAAAGATTCACTGTTGGACAAAGTTGCAGAGAAATAGCTTGAGCTCGAGTTTGTGTTGGAAGGACTCAGCCTTAGCAGGAAGAAAAGGATTGGGAGTAAATCGAAAAAAGTCAAAAAATCTTAATCGACTTGGCTGATGGCGGGTGTTGATGATAGGAAGAAGATAGGAACTGGTGGGGAAGGCCGATCCAATGTAGCCAAGACCCCTAGAATAGACAGTTTGGTTCAGCCGGAGTCAATTACGTCGAGCTAATTAGCTCGAACGTTTCCGAAGAAACAAATGTTGAAGCGTCTGTCAGCTTCTGGTACCACTGGAAGTGGTGAGGGTGATGGAAAGGATAAAAGGAGAAGGATCGAACCTCCAGGGAGGTCGGAGGAAAGAGTCCCTGAAGAGCAACTTGCTGCTGAAGACAATCTCAAAGCAGTGGAGGAAAGGGTTAAGCTGGCCGCTCTTTACGGTGAAGAGGATATGAGCAAGATGGTAAGTCATTATGCTCTACTATGTAAAATATGTTTATGTTTTGTGTTACAAGCTCACGTTGAGGTCAAATTGTGTTTTGCAGGTTGATCGTTTGATGAGGGGCATTTGGCTCTAAATTGAAGAAGAGAAATCCGAGCTGAAGAAGGGGAAAATCGAGCTTGAACAGAAGTTAGCCAGATCGAATGTGGATGTTCTCAAGGAAATAATGGAGTTGGAGGCCCTGAAGGTTTCTCATGCAATGGCTATTGGTCATCTTCAATTGGAGGCCAGGGTGACACTTGAGGAGGTAGAGGTAGAGCGCAAAAGGTTGGGACGCCACCTGATATTGAAGGGGTATTCCGTGGACGAGGTGGATGCCATTAAGGCTGATACCTATATTGAGGTGGGAGATGACGAAGAAGTAGAAGAGGTAGCGGTAGGGGTCGTTGATGGTCTGGATGGTGTCTTCCGTCAGACGGTGCTTGATAATCAAGGGGATGACACCGACCTCCTAGAGGGTGATAATAAGAAGGTAGGGTAGAAATGTGTTTTTGTATGAATATTTGTAAACTGTTAGATTGTGTGTCTAATGGCAGATTTTCTGGAAGGTGAATGGTCGCCAATACTTTTAGAGAAGGAGATGTAATTAGTAACTTATAACACTGAATTTTACATAGAAAGCCCAGACTAACCTGAGTAAAACCATGACCTCGTAGATGGTTTTGTGAGAAAATCCAATAATATGCTAACTATTACAATGTTGAGCTGTGAGTAAAGAATAGAATGTTGCTTAGAGTAATTGGGTGTAGGTTTTTTCTCTAGTGTCGAGGATTCCTTCCTGCTTTCAAAGGGTTCTGCCTGTATTTATAGTGGATACAGGCAGTTACAAAGTAAATTCATTTCCAGATTTTGTGCTCAGTTAGCGATCTTCACGGACTTTTCGTAACGGCTGGCTGACTGAGAGTAACGGTTGTTGAACAAGTATCTTCGAGATTTGAAGTTCAAGAACTATGAAGTTGTATGAAGTTCAAACCTTGAACTGCTACAGTAGCTTCAACCTTTGAACTGCTACAGTAGATTCAAACTGCTACAGTACTTCGACTTGAACTGTTACAGTAGATTCGACCTTTGAACTGCTGCAATAACTTTGAGAACTATGAAGTTGTTGTAGCTTTTAATAAGTCTTGATCGAGAAGATTGTTCGCTACCATTGTATCATCTGAAGTGTTGTGATATCTTCGACTAGTGTCCTCAAGCTTCTTATTATCGGCAATATTGGGAAATATGCTACTACAATCGCCCCATTCTTGACAGAAGCACTTGTATTTTTGTCGAGAATAATCTGCAGAATATGAAAAGTTATCAAAGTTTTAAGAATGGTTGCTTTGTAATTTCCAATGTCAGATGCATTGAACTTGGATGTGGTGTTCCCAAGTTGAATAAATGCAGCAATAAATACTAGTCTATAAATATAAGGAGTGGGATATTTCAGTTTCATTTTAAAATCTCTTGTTGTTGCTCAGCTGGGAGGAAGCCTGAGTGTGAATCATGGATGGTAAGGTACGTGATTCGGGAGGTTTGGGATATCGGAGTAAAGAGATTTTTTTTTTGGTTATTATGCAGAGATGGATTTGGTCGTAATGTCGTTATCAGAGGCGTTGTTGTTGGATATTGTAGATACCATGGTTAGTTGGGAAGCGAGAGAAAGATGGTAAGTTGAGGGAACTGCTTTTATTGAGTGCATCCAACTTCACCCCAGAATACCAAGTTACTTGGATTCAGCGTCGATGACCAAGAACTTGACGAATGTTGTTTCCGATCCTACTTGTACTAGCAAGGTGATTTCGCCGGTGGCAGATTCTTTCGAACCATTGAAGCCCGAGATTGTTGTTGTTGAAGCTTTCAATGGAGTAGGTTCTCTCTCCACATTAGTAGAAGATGTAACAAATGGCCAGTGGGGCTAAGACAATTTAATGTTTTGATTTTGATAATGTTTGTAAAAATGGCCAGTGGGGCCGATACATTTTGAGCACAGTAGAATTTCTATTAAAGTAAGTAGTTTTCATAAAAACTGCTAGTACATGTATTGATTAGAAATTTGTGTGTATGATAGTGAAACAAATATAAAACTATTGTAGTGAAAAGGTAGCCTTTAAGGAAAATAGGAACGAGTACCAGGTGTTGTTCCTTATCAGATACCTAGGTTTAAACGTGAATGAAACGACTCAATGTTGTGGTCGATAGAAATGTAGGAAAACGGTATTTCTTGTAATTGGAATTTCTTTCTCTTATAGAACAAGTATAGCTCGAAGTCATACTTGGAAGTATGGTCGATGCTAAATGAACACCAGGTATTGCTCCTCAATGGGATACCTGGATTTGAAAGAACCAATTATAAATATGTTGGTTTGTAGAAATGTATGCCAATGGTATTTCCTGCAATTGGAAATCCTTTGTCTTATAGAAGGAGTTTAGCTTAGACTCATACTTAGAAAGTATGGTCGATGCTAAATGAACACCAGGTGTTGTTCCTCAAAGGGATACCTGGATTTGTAAAGAACCAATCATAAAGATGTTGGTTTGTAGAAATGTATGCCAATGGTATTTCCTGCAATTGGAAATCATTTGTCTTATAGAAGGAGTTTAGCTCGGACTCATACTTGGAAAGTATGATCGATGCTAAATGAACACCAGGTGTTGTTCCTCAAAGGGATACCTGGATTTGTAAAGAACCAATCATAAAGATGTTGGTTTGTAGAAATGTATGCAAATGGTAATTCCTGCAATTGGAAATCATTTGTCTTATAGAAGGAGTTTAGCTCGGACTCATACTTGGAAAGTATGGTCGATGCTAAATGAACACTAGGTGTTGCTCCTCAAAGAGATACCTAGAACCAATCATAAAGATGTTGGTTTGTAGCAACGAGTACTAATTGAATCTACTATTGTCGGTAAGTACACTGTTAATGCTTCACCATTGTCATAAGTACTCAGCATTGGGGGACGCCCCAAGTATCTTTTGAGATCTTGAGAAACCAAATGTTGACCTGTAAGATGTTGATCGAGCTCGCCCCGAGTATGAGTTAAGTTGATTGATCTCGAGTCTGAAGTTGAGGTTGAACGCTGTGTCTGAAGCTGAGGTCGGGCTCGCCCTGAAGTACTATTTCTTGATCAATCTGTTGTATCCAACATTGGAGTTGGCATCGCCAAGTTTTCGAGCGTCATCATCTGGTAGAAATGGAAGTAAAGCTTGGAGATTAGCAGATTCTCAATCTTTGAAGCAAACAAAACCAGTGGAGCATTTCGAACACTTGCATATAGCCCTACCTGCCAAGGATATGGAGTTTTGGGGAATATAACGAAGGTGTGACGAATTAAATGAGAGGGTGGCATGATTGAAGACCAAACTGGCGGAAGCCAATGTGCGTGGCATGAAAGCCAAGGCTAGAGAGCACTCAAGGGGAAGTATAAATGAGGTGAAGAGCTCTCTAGTCCAAGGGGATGTAGTTAGTCTCTCAGGTTGAATTAAAGAGTTGGAAAGTAATGTGTCTCGCATTCAAGGGCATGTACAAAGAGGAAATGCAAACTTAAGGGAGTATCAGCACAAACTGGATGTTGCTCTTATCAGGGAGAAGGTCTTAGAAGGGGAGATCAA
This sequence comes from Kingdonia uniflora, assembly GCA_014058105.1. Classification (NCBI taxonomy): domain Eukaryota; kingdom Viridiplantae; phylum Streptophyta; class Magnoliopsida; order Ranunculales; family Circaeasteraceae; genus Kingdonia; species Kingdonia uniflora. The sequence continues at coordinate 475,882 of JACGCM010000724.1, forward strand.
GGCAAAGGAAATTCTGATGGTGAAGAAAGTTGCTAGTTAAGTGATACCTCAGCCCGGGAAGAATTGAATGCATAAATTGTGACACTGCGTGCTCATGTAGCGAACTTGAAGGTCACTGTTCAGACTGAATTAGCTAGATATTACAAAAAACTGGAAGAGACTATAGCTTTTTATGATTTGACGGACAGGGAAATGGTACATCAGAAGAATTTGTACGCGCGTTTAGAGTCATGCCTTGAGAAGGTGAGACGTCACTTTTTAAGGATCTTTGTAGCTCATGCATCACGGGAAGACCTATTAAAGTTGACTGTTATGTATTTTGTTGAGGAAATAAAAAGACTTGAGTTATAACAAATTACCTTGTTTAAGAACCTGTCCGACAAGGGATGCATTTGTAAAGTAGATATAAATCCAAGCAGATTGATTTCTCAATTCTGTCATTGGAAGGAGTAATTAAAATGATCCCGATTCCTGATCCTGCGGGTCAGGCTGATCCATCTGTGAGAAGTCTCCATCCTAATGTAGCGATCCATTCCGCTAGCTCGTCGAAAGGCTTAGGGGGTGGATCTTCGGGTGTTTCTTCTGTAAGGCCAGGGTCGTGCTCCTCCCACTCGGGATCTTCCACTAGAAAATCAACGAGGAAATCGGCAACAGTCTGACCCTTTTCAGAATAATGTTGTTCGATCTTGATATCATGTTCTCCCAAACTGACAAACCACTGTTGCACTCTCCTTGATTTTTTCTTCTTAGATAGAACTTTCCAAAGTGGGTAGTTCGTCATAACTTTGATTGAATGTGCTTGGAAGTAGTGTTTGAGTTTCTGTGAAGTATAAACAAGAGTGGGAAGACGTTTCTCAATTTTAGAGTACCTCATTTCTGCTAGTGTGAGGGTCTTGCTGATGAAAAATATTGGCTTCTCTAATTTCCCTTCTAGGCGAATGAGAATCGAGCAAGACCCTCACACTAGCAGGTAGATAAGCCAATATTTTTCATGGTAGATAATGAGGGAAGTATCTACGACTTTACCTCAAACTTATGAGCACGAACTCGAACATCGCTTATCTCAGCTTCAAGCATATTAATATGGAACTGTAACTCTTTCACATTATTTCCTTCCCCCTCTAACGCGACCAGTAGTTCTAAAATTTGCATTTGCGCAGCTAACAATTCAACATCTTGTTGACTATCCCGTCCCAAGACACTTCCAACCCCAACGCCTTTTTTTTTTTTCTTCTAAACTTTCTATCTTTCTCAAACTGACAGACATTACCGCCTCTTTTTCTTGAAGAGTTTCCCGCACTCAATTTTTCTTCAGCCTCAATAGCACTTTTTTTGGCTTCTTGACTCGATCTTAGCTCAACATGCATTTGTTCATTCTCGATACGTAACGCGTCACACTGACCTTGTATAGCAATCAGTTCTACCTATTCATAACAGATTACATTTATAATAGTTTTTTTATAACAAACAAAGCACATATAACAGTTGACAAAACTACATCAAGAACATAGTATCTGAGTAAGTTAGATACATCATTCTGTTCTCACAAAACACAGATTATATTTATCGCCAAACATTATGAAGGACTAATCACGAAAAAACAAGATTAATCTATTCGCGACTCTTACGGATAGGAGACCATTAATGGCGGACAATCAGACCTCAAAAATAAAAGATGAAAAAAGAAGGAAGGTGAACAAATATCAGACGAAGGTATTGGAGCTCAGAGTGTACCTTTTCATAGTATGTTTACATGTTCCCAGACGACCTTTTGATATGCAACAATGACAGTATTTTCTCTCTCTATTTCAAGTGGAAATGGCTTGGTTTGTGATTTGTTTCCTCTCTTTCTCATTTTTACAACAATCAAAACCTCAACCCAACCTATACGTATTAGTTTTTCCAGCCACCATCATTACCCCCTCTAACCCCATTCTCTTTCACTTCTTTTACCTTCCTTTAACAGTTCTAACAAATTGCCCCTTATAAAAAAATTCCGCATCTCAAGCCTCTTCGGCCACTTTTCCCTTCTAGCTTCATTCCTATATTTTTTTTCCTCAAGTCCTTTTGTTTTAATAGCCTGATACTCTCTTTAGCCCATCTGTCCACCAATTCTTGGTCGACATCAACCCCCCTTGCCTAATTCTAGTACAAGGCAATTATTGGCATACCCATATAATTGTTTAAATACAAAACCTCAAAACAAGGAATCATTGACATTCTTATTGTAACCCCCACTATAATATTCTTCTCTAGACATGATGGGACTAATAACCCTAGTCATATACACTATTCTAATAGAGAGGGCCCCTACAAATCAAAAATAAAGCTCATAGGAGGATAGTCTATGTAGGCTTCGACCAGAATGATTCAAATCATATTTTGATGCTTAACTATATGCCAAAGCCTTTATAGACAAAGGCCCAATGCATCGAACAAAAGATTCATGGTACAATTCAAATTTTACAAGTAAGCGAATTGAATTGTGATTTATAATACGAAAGGATCTTATTCATTAGCATTCTGAAGGGAAACAACTACAACAAGAAGATAAATTAACAGAACCCAAGACAATTCTCCTTAGGGTTTGAATAGTAGCTACCTGTGGCTACATCCTCCGCCTTGATCATATCCTTCGTGATACCCCTCAACGCTTTGGAACGATCATCACTAGAAAGAATCTGATGGAAAAACTGGCCCCACCAAAGCTAGTACTTCGCCACCTTTTCTTGAGCAGTTTTGCTCATACCATTGGTCCGAAGATCCACAAGGCTAGAAAGCATTGCATCCATACCCATCCTGTCAAATATTTGGAAGTTAGTTTGGTTACCTTCTTAGCAATCCTTGCCTCGTCTGCTTCTTTACAACTCTGTAAACGAGTCCTTATCTTAGCATTTGAAGCAAATTGGAGCAACTCAAGACTTGGAGTAGGATAAATAGAAATTCATAGGTACTCACCTTTATATAAAGGAGGGACGCCATTAATACAGACAGCACAACCAATGCAACCAACATTATTGTACCCAGCAATATGTGAAAGTCAAACACACATTTCAAAAGAAGTTATCATCGAGCGGATAGAAAGACTTCAAAAACTGTAGAAGAGTAGATATCTTGGTAAAATAATCAGCAAGAAAGAGTAGTAGGGTAGGACCATTCATAATATTATCCGAGTATTTTACAAAAACATCTTGAGTTCGAAACGTCCCTATCTGGAGAAGATGCATTGCAGATACTTAGTACATATGATCAAAATCAAGTACGAAGGTTTATATTAGTTCAAAAAATAGGGAAGAGTTATTGGGCAAACAACACTTTGCATTTCAGATTGAAACACTAAAGTTAGTCAAAAGAAAAGAGAGAATGAAGTTCCACATAAATCTTTCATAAGATACCCGAAGGCAATATAGTGCATGCAGTCAGACAACAAAAATAAAGAAATAAGGGACATGAGATGAAACTAAAACAAAAATCCTAAGTTGCCTCCACCAACAATTCCATCTGCGGCTATACATCTTCCGCTTTAATCTCGTGCCTAACAAACTCCTTCAAAGCAAGCTCCCTGTTCGCATTATCCTAGATCTGCCCGCGGAAGAGGTTACCCTAGTACCATTTGTCGAAGGCAAGTTGCCTCTCCACGGTATTCAGGCCCTCGATCTCCATGCACAACCGACCAGAAAGAACAACATCTAATAAGAGGGTACCAACATAACGCTCATGTAGCTCTGCCACCTTGATGGTCAACCTTCCTTTTTCTACATGTCGATGCCTATGAGAACGAGCTAGTCTAAACCATGCTAGATGAGAGAGGGCATAACAAAATTAAAAATATAAACTACACATTTTGCCATTTTTCCCGTCCTTATATAGGAGATTAAGAGAATCATTAATGTTAATTAATCATAATCAACGTAATCTATATTTAATGACCCCGGTAACCGGCGTAACCGAAATGGTGAAACTTATAAATTATGAGAAGACCATTTTCTCAGCTTAACTCATCCAGTAACACCTAACCGAAGCTTCTGGAGCATCAGTTGATAGGGTTAAATATAGTAGCCTACTCGCAACCTTCGTGGATAGTGCTGACTACTTGAAGCCGATTGAGAAACTCAAAGCCTATCGATCTTATAAAAACAACCCCATTCATATCACAAAACCCTTTGACTTTGGTAAGGCTTCGGATAACCATACTAGCAGGAGGCCAAACTTCAGATCAAAGGAAGACAACTTAGTAGACAAAAAATGAGTGGAAGACACCTGTATCCAAGGATAGTTTTGCAATTTAACTTTTCTATAGTGACATCACCTTTTCTATCCTATATAAATAGGATAGGAGAACTATCATAGAGGGGTTTGAAAGGTTTTGGTTTGTCTCATTTCGTGTATCTAAAGGTCTGTGGTTATCTCAGTCGAAGACAGTGACAGGATAAAGACTTTTGTACAACTTCTATCAACCAACGATCAAGAAGGTAAGTTGGTTAAGTAGAACTCTGATAAAGGGAGCCAAAAATGTTTTTCTAAATTATCTAAACTTTTTGGGAATCTCGTTCGAACGACCCAAGGTCTCGTTCGAACGAGTGCTATGAGTTCAAAATAACAACGTATATTTTTTGAAGGCTTATTAGAGATTTCGTTTGAGCGACCAAAGGTCTCATTTGAACGAGTCTCAAGAAAAGCTAAAACAGTATTTAAATGAACATTGCTTCTCTTTTTCTTTTTTCTTTGGCAAAACGTTATTTTTAAAAGAGCTCAATTTCCTTTATCAGAGAGACAATTTGACATTAATCAAAACCTAAAAACATTGAGGATGATGTTGAGTTAGTGCATTCTACTTCCCATAAATTGTTCTAGAGTGATTCAAGAAGGGTGATACTTGGTGCGAGATCAAGGAGCATCGTTGCAAGAACGAAGGGGATAGGGCGTGAAGCTTTGATCAGAAGAGAGATAATCACGAGACGAGGTTATTAAGTCTTCAAGTGTAATTTAGATTAAACTCTTTTTGATTAGTTGATTTTTGGTTATCGTGTTCATCGACAATAACCTGTGGTTTTTCTCCTGAGTAAGGAGTTTCCACAGGGTAAACAATTATTTGGGCTATTTAATTCCTTGTCTTTACCATTAATTGTTTATGTTTATTCATAGATCATTGATTAATAAAATTAGGTCTGACCTATTTTTCAAAATACATTAAATACCAAGCATATAGAATTTCAATTGGTACCAGAGTAGAATCGTTTGTAGGCATTATATCCTGAGCGGTGATCTTGTCTTAAGTACTTGATTAATTTAATGGATTCCAAATTTTTTGGAAGTCCTATAAGTCGCTCACCACTCTTTGATGGCACAAACTTCCCCTATTGGAAGGTTTAAATGATTGCCTTCTTGCAATCAATAGGAGAAGATGTCTGAATTACCATTGAAGATGGATGGTTGCCCCTGACTGTTATGTGGGGTGAGCCAACAACAGCTGTAGAAATTCCTAAACTTAGAAATTAATGGACTAAGGAAGAAAAAAAACATCTGGGTATAATTCTAAAGGTCTTAATGTTATTTTTAATACGTTGAGCCAAAGTAAGTATAGGCACATCTCCGCGTGTACTACCTCAAAAGAAGCTTGGGACATCATAACGCATACTCATGAAGGTGATGATACGGTTAAAGAAAGTAAAATACAAATGCTCACCTCTCAATTTGAAAATATACATATGAGTGAGGATGAACCGTTCAGTGAGTTTTATGCCAGACTGAGTGACATTGTCAACAACAGTTCCTCTTTAAGAGCTGGATACACCAATGTTCAAATAGTTTATAAAATTTTAAGATTTCTTCATAAGAGCTTCAGGTCTAGACGTGATGCTATAGAGGAAGCGCAAAATCTTAAAACCATGAAACCTGATACACTTGCTGGAAAATTATGAACTTTGAAAATTGAAATGGAAAACCCTAAGAAGAATAAGAGTATGGCTTTTTAAGTCTTCCCCCAACTCTTCATCTTCTCAGGGAACCAGAGAAGGTAACAACTATTGTGTCTCTGACGATGATGAAGAACTTGACTCTGATTCACAGATTACTCTTATTAGCCAATAATTTAGAATTTTTTTGAAAAAAAGGCAATTTGAGAAACAAGGGCAAAATGTGAATTACAAGCCACATCCTCATAACCGTGTTAAGTCTTATGGCAAACAAACTAATACTGAATAAGACCTAAATAAAGTTGAATGTTATAGGTGTCACAAGTATGGTCACTATGCTCACAGCTGTCCCACTAAGAGTTCTAATAACAGCCACAAGGCTATGAACATTGCTGTTACGTGGGATGATAGTGATGATGACCATAATGAATATGATAATCCTTTTCAAGAAGGAGGAAATGGTTTGAGAGCTCATATTGCTATTATTAACTCAAGTTGTGATCGCTCTGATGTTTTTACACTTGAAACTGACAGAGAAGATCACAGTGACTATGAAAGTGATAACTGCGAAGAGCCTAATTTTGAAGAGTTGTATTCTCAACTTGTTTCTCAGTTTGCGAAACTTAATAATGATAAACAATTTCTTAGTGCCCAACTTAAGACTTGTGAACAGGAAAAACACACTGCTATGGAGAATGTAAAATTTGTGGAAACCGAAATTAAGAAACTTAAACTTGATTTGACCTCTACACAGCAAAAACTTGAAGTTTTCTATCATGAAGCAAAAAATATTGATAAAATTCTAAGTATGAGCAAAAATTGTACTGACAAAAAAGGGTTAGGATTTGATGAGCAACATGTCAAGTCCACCTCATCTTAAGTCACTAAGTTTGTCAATGCTAATTAAGTTCCATATTTTCCCATACCTAGTGTAATTACTGCTCCTCATAGGCAGACTAAGCAGCCTTTTGTCTTTTATATATTTTATTGTCAGGCTTGTGGTCGAAAGGGTCATCTTGCTTCCTATTGTTGATATGTTCCTATATTTCATAATAAGAATGATCTTTATTGGAAAGAGGAAAACCCTATCAATCATATGTCCAATCGTTTACTAATTCATCTTTTGTCCAAAAGTCTTTTAATGGTTTCAGGAAGTTAACTTAAGCGACAGAAGAATGAAAAAAGGTGAGATCTGTTTGGGTCCAAAAGAAGGATCTTCTACCATAATTACAGTGCAATGTTGTAGTAATGGCTTTAAATGCTTTCAACTCTACTAAGTGGTATGTGGATAATGGATGCTCACGTCACATGACGGGGGATGCTACTCGTTTAAACAATGTCACAGATATTCAAGGAGGTGATGTTACTTTTGGAGGAGGGATGAGTAGAAAGATTATGGAAAAATGGAGTGTGAAAGGAATTGGGTGCCCAACAGTCAAAAATGTACTCTATGTCAAGGGACTTACTGTAAACCTTCTGAGAGTGAGTCACTTATGTGATGAAGACAACACAGTAATATTTGACAAGAAGGTATGCCGTGTCTTTGATAATACTGGAAAATGCATTGTGACTGCTGCCAAAACTTCTAACAACTGTTATAATGTATCATAAGACTCTATTTCATGTAAAGTTGTTAAGATGAGCGATGTGGAACTGTGGCACCAATGGTTAGGGCATGTGAACTTTAACGATCTTGCCAAGATTACAAGTAAGGAAATAGTTTGAGGGGTTCCAGGACTAAGCATGTTAACAGATGCAGTATGTGGACCATGTCAAAATGGAAAACAAACCAAGAGTCCGCACAAAAAATTCACCAACATTGCCACTACGCGAGTTATGGAGCTAATTCATATGGACTTAATGGGTCCTATGAGAATAAGTACTTTGGGTGAAAAGAAGTATATCTTGGTGATGGTTTATGAGTTTTCAAGGTTTACCTGGATTGTACTATTAAAACAGAAGTCTGACAAGTTTGAAGAATTTCATACTATAGCCCTTCGAATACAGAATGAGAAAGATTGTTCCATTGACAGAATTCAAAGTGATCATGGAGGAGAGTTCAAAGATAGTGATGTGATTGAGTACTGTCGAGCTAATGGGATCAAACATGAATTTTCAGCACCAATCACACCACAACAAAATGGAGTTCCAGAACGAAAGAACCGAGTTTTACAAAAGATGGGGCGGGTATTACTCTATGGAAAGAATGTTCCTAATCATTTTTGGGGAGAAGTTATTCATACCTTGTGTCACATTATCAATAGAGTTTATCTGCGTCCTCTTACACTTAACACGTCGTATGAACTCTGGTTTGGAAAAAGCCGAACTTGAAATACTTTCGTGTATTTGGAAGTAAATGTTATATCACATGTGATCAGGAGAATATTAGAAATTTTGACGCCCGGAGCGATGAAGGTATTTTACTGGAATATGCAATAAATAATAGGGCTTATCGGGTTTACAATTTCTCAATTAATGTGGTAGTTGATGATTCAACAGTTTTTGGACAAACAGATGATGGAGATAGTAATGTTTAAGAAGAAACTATGTCAACCTCTTCTATTGTGGCTCAAGATATTGTGCTACTTACAGAAAATGTAGGTACGTCTCACACTTAAGCTTCTGAAACACCTCCTAGTAAAATCTCAACCCCACCTGCTACTGTTCGTACTAATCCTTCACGGAATTGTGGTACTCCTGGATACCTTGATGATTATGAATGTCCTACGCTTCACGAGTTTGCTAGGTACGTCAATTATCATTGTTCTACGCTATATGAGACAGTGGAAAGTGTATGTTATGTGTTCATTATTGAACCAACCAACGTGAAAGATGTGTTATCTGATAAATATTGGATTAACGCCATGCAAGATGAATTAAATGAATTCAAGCGACAAGATGTATGGGACTTAGTATCACGACCGACAAATACTAATATTATTGGCACTAAGTGGATTTACAAGAACAAGTTTGATGAGAATGGTGATGTTGTAAGAAACAAAGAAAGGTTGGTAGCTCAAAGATATAATCAAATAAAAGGGGTGGATGTAGAAAAAACTTTTGCTCCCACAGCTAGACTTGAATCTATTCGGATGCTTTTGGCTTTCGCCTGTTACAAAAAGTTTAAGCTTTATCAGATGGATATAAAAGGTACGTTCTTGAATAGGTTACTTGAGGAAGAAGTATATGTAGCTCAATCCAAGGGGTTTGAGGATCCGCATCATCCGGAGTATCTTTATCGTTTGAAGAAAGCTCTTTATGGACTAAAACAAGCTCCTCAAGCATAGTTTGACAGACTCTCAAACATTTTATTTGGAAAGGGGTTCATTCAAGGGGGAGTTGATAAGACATTGTTTATTCAGCAAGAAGGAGATTAAATACTTATTGTTTAGGTATATGTGGATGATATTGTATTTGGATCTATGTCTGATGCACGTGTCAAGGCTTTCAGAGAATTAATGGGAAAGAGTTTGAGATGAACATGGTTGGGGAATTAACCTACTTCTTAGGTCTCCAAATCAAGCAAAGGGAGGATGACATTTTTGTATCTCAATCTAAATATGTTAAAGATCTTGTAAAAAAGTTTGGTCTTGATTTCGCAAAACATGCAAGGACACCAATGAGCACTACCACCAAATTGAGTAAGGATTCCACAGGTACTAATGTGGACCAGAGACGTATAGGAGCATGATCAGAAGCTTCTACTATCTTACAGCTAGTCGTCCAGAAATTGTGTTCATTGTTTGCATATGTGCTCCCTATCAGACAAGTCCAAAGGAGTCTCATTTACACGCTATTAAACAAATTATTCGCTATGTTTCTGGGACATTTGAGTTTGGATTGTGGTATACTCGAGACACTACGTCTGAAATTATTGGATACTTCGATGCTGATTGGGCCAGAAATTTTGATGAAAGGAAAAACACTTCTGGGGGATGCTATTACATTGGGAACAATCTTGTTGCATGATAAAGTACGAAAGAAAATTGCATTTCACAATCTACTGCCGAGGCCGAGTATATTGCTGCGGGAAGTTGTAGTACCCAACTAGTCTGGATAAAACAAATGCTACATGATTACGGGCTGAATCAGGGAGTAATGTCACTTTATTGAAATAATACAAGTACAATCAACATTTCCAAGAACCCTGAACAATATTCGAGGACCAAGCACATTGACATCAGATTTCATTTTATTCGAGACCTTGTTGAGCGAAAGATTGTAATTATAGAGTATGTTGGTACGAAGAACCAGCTTGCTGATCTCTTCACCAAACCTTTGGATGTTCTTCGGTTTGAGACTCTCCGATGCGCTATCGGTGTATGTTAGATTAGAAAAATCTCTCAGGTCATTCTGACTGTCTGTGTTGCTATTCTGTGGACATCATCAGGTATGTGTCATTTCTCTTGTTCATATTGGTTATTTCCCCTGATTTATACAATACAGTATATCGTAGCTGTACATGTGCATGTTCAAGATTTATTTATTTGTCATATATTCATCTAATGCTTGAGCCACTTGATATTACTTATTCATGACTAATTCCAACTGTTCCTGACTTTAGTCCTAAGTAGAAACCTTGAGGACAAATGCAGATACTTCGTTACCTAACATTATGTGAGGATCTAACCATTTGTACAAGCTTTGAGTATTATTAAATAAATTTTTTCCCACAAAATTTCTCTTTGTTTTTGATCTCATTATTTTCTGCATTTGTCAATTGTTAGTGGTGATTTCTAGTTCAAGTTAGATTAATAGAATATTCCCTATACTTGATTCGAGACTAAAATGATACTATGTGAGACCGAAGATATGATAATATGCTTATTATTGTTACACCTTTTTGGCCTTCATCTATGCTTACCCAAAATTTTATCCGTTTGTAGCCCTTTTGTGCCTTAAATATGCCATTCGTTTTATATCCAACTCCTTTTAACCCATTTGTTCTGAGACGTTTCAATAAAATTAAAGTGAAGGAAGGAGTGAAAACCATGTTCTTGCTAGAAAAAAAAAGTCGTTCGAACGAGGTTGATAGTCGTTCGAACGACCATTTGACAACCCTCTGGAATTTTAGCCCAAGAGTTCAATTCGTTCGATCGACCATTTGATAACCCTATAGAATTTTGGCCCAAAAGCTCAATTCGTTATAATTTTGATTCTTTTATGATTTCTTTCATGATTTTATGATTCTCAGTATATAAATATTTTAAGTTCTTCTTTCCACATATATTATAAACGAGTTTCCTGAGTGTGAAGATATTAAGTAACAAGATTTCTGATGAGTGTTGAGATGTAAGAAGATATCGTCCGTAGAAGAGGTCCAAAGATTGAACCTGTTCATGAAATGGGTGGTGTCTTTCTAAAGGTCTAGACTGTCTTTGTAGCTGGGAAGTACTACAGAGCAATGTGTAGGTCTTAATTTTTATTTGTCATGAAATAAACCAAAAGGGGGAGATTAAAAGGTTTTGGTTTGTCTCATTTCGTGTATGTAAAGGTCCGTGGTTATCTCTGTCGAAGACAGTGACAGGATGAAGACCTTCGTACAATCTTCTATCAACCAACGACCAAGAAGGTAAGTTGGTTAAGTAGAACACTGATAAAGGGAGCCATTTTTTTTTTAATTATCTAAACTTTTTGGGAATCTCGTTCGAATGACCTAATGTCTCGTTCAAACGAATTCTGGGCATATCGTTCGAACGACCTTAGGTCTCGTTCGAACGAGTACTACGAGTTCAAAACAATAATGCATATTTTTTGAAGGCTTATTAGGGATTTTGTTTGAACGACCAAAGGTCTCGCTTGAATGAGTCTCGATAAAAGCTAAAACACTATTTAAGCAAACATTGCTTCTATTTTCTTTTTTTCTCTATTTTTTCTTTTTTCTTTGGCAAAAAGTTATTTTTGAAAGAGCTCAATTTCCTTTATCAGATAGATAATTTGACATAAATCAAAACCTAAAAACATTGAGGTTGATGTTGAGTTAGTGTATTCTACTTCCCACAAATTATTCTAGAGTGATTCAAGAAGGGTGATACTTGGTGCGAGATCAAGGAGCGTCATTGCGAGAACGAAGGGGATAGGGCGTGAAGCTTTGATCAGAAGAGAGATAATCTCGAGACGAGGTTATTAAGTCTGTAAGTGTAATTCAAATTAAACTCTTTTTGATTAGTGTATTTTTGGTTGTCGTGTTCATCGACAACAACCTGTGGTTTTTCTCCTGAGTAAGGAGTTTCTACATGGTGAATAATTGCTTGTGTCATTTAATTCCTTGTCTTTACCATTGATTGTTTATGTTTATTCCTTGATCATTGATTGATAAAATTAGGTCTGACCTATTTATCGAAATACATTAAATACCAAGCACATAAAATTTCAGTGTTGAGAAATCCCTCCCCCCAACAACCTAATGGAGCTTTGACAACCCTCGAGCACATTTCAAAGCTTGAAAACTCAGTCTACTCGAGTCTTATTTGTAATCTTATCTATTAATACTATCTCATCTTAAAATTCATACTAGAGGTCGTGGAGGAATTCTATTCTAGGACTCCCCGTAAGTGTGTCTACTAGAACTTCTCTATATTTATATTAAATACGCTTGTTAGAACCCCTAGGAGAGTATTACCTCAGTGTATCTATTAGGCCCCTACAGTTGCGCTCCATGGTGAATCACATCCATAGAACTTGTAGACTAAGTTATGTCCAGAAGAAACCCACAACTCGTAGACAATGTTGCTTGCATCACTCAAGTCAATAGAGGTTTTATCGAAGATGACAGAACTAGACATATTTTACCAAAGTTCTTCCTTACTCACGAATTACAGAAGGTGGATGAAATTAGCATTGCTCAAGTACGTTTAGTATACAGTTAGCATATTTATTCATTAAGGTTCTTGTATACTCTACGTTCAAGAAATTGGTACACGGAATTGGCATGTGAAGTTTGTATTCTTTGACTTCTCAAGGTGATACATCTCTGGGAGATAGACGTCAAGAGGAGTAGTCTCCACCTGACGTGGGCACATACATGTTGTACTCTTTTCCAAATAACACAATTTTTTACCTCGAGGGCTTTACTGGTAAGAGGTTTTGATGAGGCAACTTATATGCGCCCACCACCCATCTATGACATAGGATTGCACTCTTTCCTTACAATTTTTTTTACCCATGGGGGATTTTCTAGACAGAGGCTTTGATGAGGCAAGAATTGTTCGGATATAGGACCCCCCAAGGTGGGGTGTTAAGATCCAAATCTGGCTTGTCCCACCCAAACTGGATTTGGGGTGCGTCACCAACCCCTAACCCAACCTACTAAAATTAGGGTTTGTGGGGAGATTTTTAGATACCTTTTGTAGCCTTCTATATACATCACTAGGGTTGTATTGTCTGTAACCTTTTGGTTAAGTTCATCATAATAAAGGCTCATCTCTTCTCTCTCTATTTTGCTTATGCTTGTGATTGTACTTGAACATGCTAGTATTGTAGAGATTGCATTGTTCCTTACAGATGCAACTTATCTGCACACTTTTAATTTTCTGAAAGTTAAATAACAAGCCAGTCAAGATCTCTAAGTATTGACTTTCGTATTAGGGTAGTATGACCCTCTACAATCCACGATGACTCATTATCACTAGAATAAGCCTATATACCATCTTCCTGCTCATTCTCTCCCAAAACTAATGGACTAAAATTAGATAAAGTCATGCCTAGGGCTGGCAATGGATCGGGTTTGGGGCGGGTGACGTAATACCATCCCCATACCCGCCAAATTACCCTACCCCCAAACCCGCCCTAATACTATTTAACTTAAATGGGGAATACCCAAACCCGCCCCGTTTAAATTTGCCTATACCAAACCCGTCCTAGCACCCATTTAAAAATCAGAAATCATCTGTACTAAAAAAAAAAAAAACTAAATCAAGTGCACACATACAAGAAAAGCTAACAAACATACATAAGAGAATACAAATATTGGATAATTATGAGTCAAAACTAGGAAGAACTTCATATTTTTCACAAAAATTAATATAGTGAAGTCTTAAAGTTATTACTTAACATCACAACAAAATATAGAGTATCATGTCTTATGTCTTCAAGTTATGAAGGCAGGAGGACTGCAGGAGAGGAGGAAGTAACATGTCTTATATCTTCAGAGTTCAGAAATCATAATTAGGTTTAACTTGTATGTAAGGGTATTCACATCATATCATATATAACTGGGTGGGGTGACGGGGCCCCATTTATTTAAGCCTAAAACCAGACCCGCCTCATTAAATAAATGAGCTTTTTTAAAACCAAATCCGCCCTATACCCGTTATAGTCATACCAAACCCGCCTCATTAAGAACGGGGTAGGGCGGGTTAAATTGTCACCCCTAGTCATGCCTTTACCCATAGTAAATGTAATTCTAACAACATCATTAACTACAACTTTTGCATTACTACCAATGAATATGAGACATCAAAAAATAGTCACAAAATAGGATAAATATGTTCTTAAACGCCTAAAGAGAAAGGCTGAATCGCGCCTCTGTTCGAACAGAACAAACTTCTGTTCGAATAAAAGAAAAAATATTCAAATAGACTTTAATCTATTTGAATAAAATACCTCAGGGCGAAATGTATTTGAATAAAATACCTCAGGGAGAAATGTATTTGAATACACATAAAAGTGTATTCAAAATCTATTCGAATAAAACACCTCAGGCTGAAATGTATTCGAACAGAAAACAAATATGTTATAATATAATTATCATTACATCATCCCGAGATTCTCCTGGATCATGGTTCCCCCCTTTAGGAGCTTTGAGCTCCTGCTCAAGCTAGAATTGGAGATGTGGGAATGCGGCGATACCCAATTCCCTGCTGTACCACTTCGACTTGCTAGGTAGTTGACCCTTTTTCCCAACTCGGAACGAATCAATACCACCCCGTCTTGCATAAACTTTCCTCTCTAGAATACCATCCTCCTGCAATGGATCTTCTCTTTCCATCCATAAGTCATCAACTGACAGTAGGCGAGCGTCGATTGTAGAGTCTTCATCTAAAAGAGACGGCTCAAACAGCTTCAAATGCTTGGCATTAATCACCGAATACATCTTCATGAAAGGTGGCAAATCCAATTGGAAATCATTGTCTTCAATCTTCTTGAGTTTCAAAAACGGACCATGACGGATAGGTTTGATCTTCTTACCTTCCCCCTCAAGCTGTTCTTTACCCAAATACAACCAAACCAGGTCGCCTACTTGAAAAGTACACTCAACCCGATGCTTGTCGTGTTAAGCCTTATACTTTGCCTGAGTCTTCATCAACTGTGATTTAACCGCCTCATGAACCTTGCTTATCTTCTCAATGAAATGCTAAGCTTTAACCTGCCCCTCTTCCTCCTTCCCTGACACCGTCTTGTCGCCAAGACTAAACGCCAAATCAAAAGGGCTTTGGGGAAAGTACCCCAAATAAACTTTAAATGGAGACTTCAAAGTGGAACCATGAATTGCCCGGTTAAATGCAAACTGAAGATACGGTAAACTCTCATCCCAAGTTTTAAGATGCTTAGAATAGAATCCCCGTAATAAATGTACCAAAGTGCGATTAACTACCTCTGTTTATCCGTCATTTTGCGGATGAAAAATGGTACTTCTCTTCAACTTTGTGTCCATCATCCCCCATAAAAATCTCCAGAAATGCTCTAAAAAGTTGTTATCCCTATCATAAATAATAGAAGAAGGAAACCCGAAATACCTCCAAACGTCTCTGAAAAACAATCGCGCTGCTCCTTACCCTGTGACTATCTTCTGGCATGGAATAAGAACAATCATCTTACTGAATCGATCCACCACCACAAACAAATAGTCATTCTTACACCTGGTCATGGGAAAACTACCCATAAAATCCATCGAAATGCTCTCTCAAGGTCGACTAAAAACTGACAATGGTAAGTGCAGTCCTATCTTCCAATTGGAAGGCTTCGATGTGTTATAAAGTATGCAACCACGAACCACACGAGTAACATCCACCTACATCTTCGACCAATAAACATAACGCTGCAAATTCAAAAGAGTTTTCTCAACCCCGAAATGACCTGCCACCCGGGAACAATGTGCTTCTCGAATCCAATGCAAACGGTCTCCCCCCTTTAGAATATATAGTAGACTGCCCCTGTAAATCAAACCATCCTTCAAAACATACTCGCATGTCTTTCCTTACAGTAACTTCTCGTGAATCGCACTAAGCTCCTTGTCGTCGTCATACCCTGAAACGCACTCAAAAGGAATAATAGACTGGTCTGCATAACTATCAACAAAGCAGAAATAATTGGTAATGGGGGTCGAGATAACATATCAACCATCTTGTTATCCACTTTTTTTTAATACTTGATCAATAAGGTAAACTGCTGAAGGTACAACATCCACTTCATATGGCAAGCTTGCTGAAGCTTGGACTGCATAGATAAGAACTGCAATGGTTTATGATCGAAATGTACCACAACCTCTTTCCCCAATATGTAACTCCGCCAATGTTTCACTAATTGATATAACGCGTAGAACTCCCCTTATCGTAGGTCGGATAGTTGCGTACTGCTCTTATAAACATCTCAGAATGGTAAACAATCAGTTTCCCATCTTGTAAAAGGATTGCCTCCAATTCATAGTCAGACGTATCTGTCTCAACCTCAAAAAGCCGCTACAAATTGGACAATGCTAACACTGGTGCATCCGTAATATTCTGCTTCAGTAACAGAAAAGTCTTCTCATGGTGTTTTTCCCACACAAACTGTACTCTGGTCTTCGTCAAAGAATATAACGGTGCGACAATTTGTGAAAATGTCGAATAAATTTCCATAAGTACTGACAATAACCCATAAAACTCCTTACTTCCGTCACTGTACGGGGTCGAGGCCAATTAGTAATGATCAAGACCTTCTCTGGATCGACCTTAAGCTCGCCGCCACCAATAATAAATCCCAAATAGACTAGCTCCCTCTTCCCAAACTCGCACTTCTTCCCATTAAGAAAAAGTTGTTATGATCGCAAAACGCCCAACACTTTGCGTAAATTCCCAAGGTGCTTCTCCCATGTATGACTATATATTAAGATATCATCCAAATACGTAATTACAAAATTATCAATAAAAACATGAAGTACCTCATTTATTAGCCGCATAAACATCGTCGAAGCATTACATAACCCAAAGGACATCACCAACCACTCAAACAGGCCATGTTTGGTTTTGAACGTTATCTTCCAAGTATCTTCTTCCCATATTCTAACTTGATGGTAACCCGGCTTAAGATCCAACTTGGTAAAAAACTGAGCCGTCTGCAACTCATCTAAAAGCTCATCAATCCGTGGAAGCGGATAACGATTATTCACCGTGATTTTGTTCAACGCCCGATAATCTACACACATCCTCCAAGACCCATCCTTCTTCGGCACCAATAACACCGATAAACCACAAGGTGAGCAACTTAGATTAATAACTCCTTGCTCTAGAAGTTCATGTACCTATTTCTTGATCTCATCATACTTTATAACAAAAGTCTGATATAACCCAATATTGGGTAGTGGATCACCATTCACCAAGGTGATATCATGCTCCACGTCCCTCTTGCGCGACATCCCTTTTATGTCCATAAACAAGGCTTCATACTCCTCTTGCAACTCCCCCATATCAGTTTGTTACTTAGGAGACATTGCCAAAGTAGACAATACCGTAGCCGACGGACCCCCTTGAACCGGTCGCACCAACAACAATGCAAATTTGTCGTTCGCATTAACCAATCTCTTTACCCGAGTCGCCGTTACCAAATTACTAGTAGTGATATGTTCCTTGCACGTATTGATATGAAATTCTGTCCCTTCCTTCACCAGACGATACTTGTGAGCTCGACGGTAAAGGATTGTATTTCGGTCCCAAAGATAAGGGCTACCCAAGATGACTTAACACACATCCAACGGAACTACCTTACATATTACTTCGTCAATAAACTTCTCAGTAATCACAAACTTGAATGTACACTGCTTAGTGATCTTCAACTCTGTATCTTTCTGAATCCAACCCAAACTGTATGGCTTAGGATGAACCATAGTAGCCAAACCCATCTTTTTCACCACCGCCTCAAAAATTAAATTCTTCTAACTACCCGGATCAATGATGACCTTGACTAAGCTTTGCTTCACCTGAATGTTGACATATAAAAGATCTTCCTGACTCGCCTCGTCGATAGCTAAAGGTTACTTAAACATTAGAGTAAGCTTAGGATTTGGCTTATCTAAATCCAGAAGATCTACAATCGTAGCAGCTAGTGCACATTTTTCTTTCTTGCCATTTTCCTCCTTCAGTCGAAGCTCCAGGTGAAGCTTGTAATATTTATCTGAATTGTGCCCATTAGCCTTACAATAACTACAAATAGTCCCCTTGAATGAAGACCCCTCTCCTTTGGACTCCCCTTTTTTATCAAACTTCCATTTAGACTTATATCCCGACTTGCTCTTGTTGTCTTTCTTGTCACTCTTCAAGTACTTGCCTTCAATGGAAATTGCTTTAACGGTAGCGTCCTCGATATTTTTCACATTAAAGAACTTTAATTCTCTTCTAATGGACTCCGACAAACCCCCCGTATACTTCATGAACACCTCGTACTCATCCACGTTAATATCCAAAACCAACACTTGGTTATGAAACTCTGTAGTAAATTATTATGCAGATTACCCAAACCTTTGGCGCAAGTTGTGCCATTTGTACCATCGCTTCTGTTCATACCCAATTGGATAGAATTGCTTCCTCACTAAAACTTGTAATTCCTTCAAACTCAGACTTCCGACATCGTATCGTTTCTGATAGGATTTCCACCACGTTAGTGACTGACTTGTAAATTTCAAAGTAGATAAGTAAATTTTCTGAGCGTTGGAATAATCATCAACGAAAAAATAGGTCTCTAACCTATCTAACCAATTATTTAATTTCTCGGCATCGACAGAACCATCGAATACCAAAATCTCAATCTTAAAGCCAATACAAAAATTACGCATAAGATTCATTGACTTACCAAAACCAGGGAGCTTCTTGATGGAATCGGCATTACTAGAATCACTATCAATTTCCGCATTATCCCCATCTTCATCCACCTCCATAACCCTTTTCTTCCTCGAGCGGCTTCGCAGTGTCACCGAAGCGGAAGCCTTCACGAGGTTCGTGAGACGCAACTGTTCCACCAACTCCCTTACAGTAGAAGTTAGGTCGGAAGCTGTCATTTACAAAATTGTGAGTCGATTGTCGGAAGTGCCTATCTTCAAATCGTCCTTCTTCTTTGAATTAGGTTTGCGATGGATCTTCAACGAACTCACTAACTTCTTCTTCGTTTGCTTGAGACGGTCACGTGTAGATACCATAAACCACAATCAACCCCCGAAGATCATAACTGGAAAACTGATATCACTTAATCCACAATACGAAGAGAGAAACCCTAGTTAGCAGAAAAGTACAAAGAACGCCAAATTGGTTAGGAAAAATTAGAGATTCAATTGCATAAATGAAGTAATTACAATAAAAATACTTTACACCCTAAGCTTCTTCCTTCGAACTCTTCTATTGAACTAACATAGATCTAACAATGCCTAGCCTTACCCCTTTAATAAAGGTTACAAGTCGTAGTTACAAAATATGACAAATATGCTCTTAAACGCCTAAAGAGAAAGGCTGAATCGCGCCTCTGTTCGAACAGAACAAACTTTCGTTCGAATAAAAAAAAATATTCGAATAGACTTTAATCTATTCGAATAAAACACCTCAGGCCGAAATGTATTCGAATATACATAAAAGTGTATTCAAACAGAAAAATAATAGAAAATGTATTCGAATAAAACACATCAGGCTGAAATGTATTCGAACAGAAAACAAATTTGTTCGAATATAATTGTCATCAAATCATCCCGAGATCCTCCTGGATCAGCTTAGGCGAACAATATCCTTCATCGAATTTGTCAAAATACAAACTGCATCAGTACCGTCAATGACATAAGTCATCACGAAATAATTAGCTAAGTGGCGGTGAAAATGTCATAAAATCCATGCAAAACCCATATAGAGATATAAAATAAATTGGATAATAATCTGTTCGCCTACAAAATGTGTGATTTTTCGTCGATAAAGAGAGTTCATCCGCTTGGAAATTTTATTCTAATCATTAGATGACACAAATCAAGCGTTAATAACACAGTTGGGAGTCGAATTATGGTTGTCAATGGGTCAGGTCGTGTACTCTCGGATTCGTGTCAACAAACAGTCAACCCGAACCCGACCCGCTTATTAAACAGGTCAGAAAGTTGGACCCAAACCCCAACCCACAAATTATCGTGTTGACCCGACCCGACCCATCCCATTTGACCCATGAAACTATCGGGTCAACATGATAACCTAACCCGACCTTTTTAGAAACTTAAACTGTTAAATACCATATTACAAGTTACAGAGTTCATGACCTCATACATCAAATCATAACATTTAAGATGGCATCCAAAATCAAAATTATAGAGTTCAACATTTTATGGCCATAAACACAAGTTTAGGACCTTCAGAATTCATATGAAGTTTCTTTGACTCTTTAGAGTTTAGGTTGCATCTATATACCATATGGAGAAAGACCTAAATGGCCATGAGCCCGAACTAATGGGTTAGCGGGTCAACCCGTAGGTCAAATTTTAGAACACTAGCCCAACTTGCTTTCTACTCATGTCTAGCGGGTCAACCCATTCATGACCTAAACCATCAAGGGTGAACCCAAACCCGTTTATAGGCCTAAGTCGAATATTTGGTCACTCGAAAACTCAAATTCCCTGAAGATCTTCTTTGGCAAACAAACAAGCAAACATCCTCTTTGCTGGAGATGCTTTTACATTCCATTCGATTTTCACCAAATCACAGCTCCTCCCTCTCTCCAACTCCCTTTCCACATTTATTGGAATTCTAAACAATCTGATCATCATTCTTTCTCTCTGAAACTTTTCCCCCAATCTCTGAAAGCCAAATTAGGGTTTCAAAACATTAGGGTTTCAAAACTTCTAAATTTGGGGTAAAAACTGATGGATCAAACGCAATCACCATCGAATTCAAGAATCCCCATTACAGTAACCGAGTTCAATGACCAACTTCGATTTCCCACAACGAATTAGGGTTCTAAAATAAGATGAAGAGACCCAAAAACGACTCTCCTGGTGGGAGAAAGTTGAGATTATCTCATCTTTTGTTAACTATAGCTGCATTATACCTGATTTTCATCTCTCTGAAGTTCCCTCGATTCTTAGAGATCGCGCAGATGTTGAGCGGTGACGACGGGGGAGGAGGATTGAGGGTTAGTGGAGATGGCAATGATGACCTAGATCGAAGCAACCCCATTGTTGATATCCACCGAGAATTGGGCGAGAATCAAAATCAGCGTTATGGGAGGATAACAGGGAAGATTATGAGGGAGATAAGTGCAAGTGAGAGTGATTTATCTGTGCTTGAGAGGATAGCGGAGGAAGCGTGGACGCTGGGGGGAAAAGCGTGGCAAGAATTGGAGAGTTTTGATTCGAGTGAGACTAACCAGAGTGGTGTTATTGAAGGTAGTACTGAGTCGTGTCCTTCGTCGATATCGGTTACTGGAGAGGACTTAGCTAGAGGTAACAATCACCCAATGTTTTTACCTTGTGGACTTGCAGCGGGTTCGTCTGTAACTGTCATAGGAACACCACATAAGAGTCATGTGGAGTTTTTACCTCAGTTGGCTAAGTTTAGATATGGAAATCCTAAGGTATTTGTATCGCAATTTATGGTGGAGTTGTTAGGGTTGAAGGCAGTGGATGGTGAGGATCCGCCAAGGATTCTTCATTTGAATCCTAGATTGAAAGGAGATTGGAGCCACCGGCCTGTCATTGAGCACAATACATGTTATAGGATGCAGTGGGGAGCAGCTCAAAGATGTGACGGATTATCATCCAAAAACGAGGATGACGTGCTCGGTAAGCTTATTGGTTTTAAGAGTGTACATTCTAGTATACACGTGCATTGCACGCACTAGTCAGTCTTTAATAACTACGTTGAGTACTTTAGGTACTTAATGCGAAGATTGTTGCTAACTGAATTTTTTTATTATGTTTTAAGTTAGTGAATTAAAATTTATTGATTTTCGATGAGTATCAACGAATAATAGTGAAAAAATCCACAGTGACACAAAACAAGTATTTGCCGATTAATTTGTATGAATTTACTACTTATACTTTTTTAGTTTCAATTCTAATTTAATCGTTTGAGAGTCAAACTAATACAGTAGGTAACCATAGATTTTGAGGATCACTTACTAGGCATCATGAAGGGGATATCCTAGGCATTTCATGACTTCGAGGAAGATAGAGACCCTCCCACGTTTGCTAATACTCTTTTATTTTATTGGTAATAAAGTGGTAGTTGCTTTTGCGTATCTTGTGGGCTATGAAACTTCCCTATTGGAAGTTTTGTAAAACCATAGGCTAAATTCATTTTCAGTAGGTTATTTTGACTGAATTTAGTCAAAAGAAAGTGTGATTGATATATTATTTATTAGGCTTTGTGAGATTGGTTATTAGTTGTTTTAGACCTTAATTGCTTCCGGGAGATTGAATATCCGTAAATTGGAAGCAGAGCTTCTTGAAATATATTGTGGAAGATCTATTTTTTTTTTTAGCACATCAGCTAAATCACGAGGACACAAGAAGTGGAAGACCCGCGGAAAGAAGAATCTCGGTGGAACACATCCTCGCCGGAGTCCTGGTTTCTCGTAGCAATCAAAACCTTCACGGATGGGAGAGAATGTACCGGAGATAGCATCAGTAAGCATCCTTATCGATTTGGAAAAAAACCCATATTTATCGCACCACTAACCAGGAATATGATTTCACGAGAGCTTCTCGAAAAAAAAATCCATATTTATCACGGATGGGAGAGAAGGTGCCAATTGACAACGGTGAAGAATATGATTTCACGAGGGAGAAAGAGTTTAGAGAAAGCCAAATAAGGCATGCCATTCAGATATGCATGAACACAACACAACCAAGCGATGCCAAAAGGCATGCCCTTGGTGATCAAAATACCATAGAACTAGCTCATTGTATACCCCACTAACCAGGAATCCCAACGAGATTCAAGAGCCAATTGTTTTGACACCTATGCCTTGTTCTCTGACACAGTTAATTGTTTGCTCCCTGTTTAATTACGACCAAGACGGAATACCCAATGACAGTAATGCTCTTGCACGCACTATTACCCCGAAGAACAGTGGAAAAGTGAGTATGTCCGAGTTCAGCGGTAAACTCGATTATGAATCTTTTTTGTAATATTGGCCAAACAAAGTTAAGAAACATTTGCTTCTATAGTGATCCGAGAGACTTCAGTTTGGCAAATTGCGATGAAGAACGTTTTATAAAGCTGCAGTATCATTGGGAATGCTTATAATCCATTACCAACTATGCCAACGATTCTTACCTCATCAATTATATGGTTACTTTTTTTAGTGACAAATCTCATAAAGTCCTTACAAAAATGGGTTGACAAAGGTGTTTAAGATCAACTTGCTGTTGTCAGGGGCGCCGCCGGGGCGCTCTGGGGCATTTTTTTTTTTAATTTTTTATTTATTCTAGTTTTTCCAAATGATTTGGCTTAATAATAAATAAATAAATAACAAAAAAAAACAAACAAACATAGAATTGCCAAATCATTTGGCATTTTCAAACAATAAATAAATAAAAATAAAGCAAATCCTCAATTCCTCATTAACTTTCTCGCTCTCTCTAGTATGCTCTCTAGTACGCAGGTCTCTCCAAAAGACCCAAGTTCAAGAAAAAAGCTGTATTTCTTTGATTGCGAATTGTCTGCAGGTATCTCTCTAGTACGCAGGTCTCTCTCCCAGACCCAAGTTCAAGAAAAAAAAAATACATTGAGTCATGTTTGAATTAAATAATACATTGCAAATTTACATTGACATTTTATACACATAGTGTTTTGGCTCCACCTCCCGCCTAGCGCCCCGCCCCGCCCCGACAGTGACCCTCCCACATTTGTTTTCTTGTCGTTTATTTTAGATATTTGTTTCTGTATTGAACTTGTTTCCAGTATTAGTTATAAATTAGAATTTGCCTTTGACTATCTAATCAACAGCAAGACCTGAAATTATCCTCTCTCAAAAATTACACTGTGAAACTTGATTATTGTTCTCCCCCCCCAAATTCCCACACAATGTTCCATTGGTTAGTTGTGATATCTATCATCTCCTACCTCAATGACCTCTCCATATTATGCAACTATAACGTTCTCCCAAAGCTGTTCACCGCCTTGGAAAATTTCCATACTCACCTACCATTCACAGTTTCACCCATCCTACTTATCCAAGGAAGCCAATGCCCACTTGGTTTCCATTGGGTGCCACTCTTTTGTCCTATTCCATAAGTTGGTGCTTGACCAATCTTTCTGCATTTGGCTCTGAAATCCGGAGAGGGACATGAAGTAAGCCGACATGCTTGACATGATAATTGTATTATGTACTACACTTACCCCTTTCGATAAAGATCTCCCATTCATTATCCCTTTTTGTAGACACCTTAGCAAGATCTGATTCCTTACACCTAACTTGATTTTACTTTAAAAGCTGCACCCTAAGGTAAAACCGAGTTAGTTTGAGAGAAAAGTGTGTATTCAGTGACCAAGGACCTAGCTCAAAGGGACATAGGAGGGAACATCAGCTGTTTCTCATCAGCCATGCAAAAATGATGTTTTCTTTTGGTAATTGCAAATGAGAAATCTCAAAAGAACTCCTCTCGACCCTAAATCTTCTCACTCTAAATCCTCCAGTTCTTTTGAAAAGCCAGTTGGAACTTTTTTAACCAAAATGGTTAAATAGGGCAAAAGCCCATGTTCTCAATCGGGTAGAGAAAGTCTTAATAAGTATGATTTTGCTTTCACTGTATTAATTTTGCAAACAACCCTGGGGATTCTCTCTGTTAACTCCACGATCATATTTTGTCGAGAATTTGACAATCGGTGTTCAGAAAAACTGTACCCATCTTAAATATGTATTCTATCTGTTGTGTACCCTATAACAACCAGAAAAAGCAATATTGCAATAAATAAAATAGTGGGTAAATGGGGGCTCTTTCATTTAAAAGGTCTTGTTGATTATGTTGTTCATTTGTTGTTTCTCTGACTTTGGCCTAATCTAGAACGAGGCAGCCTGGATATATGAAGCTCTCTTACTCTGAGCTCCATTATGTAAGAGTTAACTCATGAGAGGCTTATATCTCGATGAGCCCCATAAACTAGTTTCGAATTGCTTGAATTCCTATTAG
Organism: Kingdonia uniflora; assembly: GCA_014058105.1. Classification (NCBI taxonomy): domain Eukaryota; kingdom Viridiplantae; phylum Streptophyta; class Magnoliopsida; order Ranunculales; family Circaeasteraceae; genus Kingdonia; species Kingdonia uniflora. The sequence continues at coordinate 501,145 of JACGCM010000724.1, forward strand.
TTTTTTTTACCCGTACTTTTCTTATCAAGTTTAGGCACTCTCCCGACGTGCAGTTTCTTTTTAAAGCCTGCTGGAAAATTTAGAGTTTTGTCGCATATGATAGTTATGACCCATAAAAATGTGATTTAAGTTAATAGTGGAAATTTACTCAATTTTCAACGTTAAATAAAACTTCATGACGTTGATCTACTCATCATCTAGAACAGTCCCACCAAATGGAAACCTGTATATATGTATACATATAGAAGTAAATAGCTTAGCATCAGGCCCCTTTCTATTCGAGCATACCCACTCTTCTAATAAATGGGTTTAAATGTTGTCGATTTCGAATCTTTTCTCTGGGACTGTTCTCTAATGAGCAGGGGCGGATTATTAAGGGGAAGCCCCCCTCCCAATACACACACGCACCCAATAGCAAACTGAGATAGCTTAGCTGGTTAAGAAGGTTGGAGTTGATCCCATTGACAAGGGTTCGATATTTGCTAGTAGCATTGTTTCGATCTTTCCAACTTTTTCTCCTATTTGTTGATAAAATCAGGGTTATAATTTGACGCAATGGTGAGTTTGATTAAAAGAAATTCTCTATTTGTTATTAAAAGGAAATTTTCACTTTTTACTTGCTTTTAAAAGGAAATTCTACTGTTAACTTGAATTGCCTTAAATAATATCAGAAGTATCCGAATATAAAGAAACTTACCCCATCACTAAAGTAGTGGGCACACTTGACTATTGGTTAGAAACCATTGTCCCTTGAGACCTCTCTATATATTATGTCTTTTTCTTTTTCACCCTGACTTTAATACTTACTACTTACGTTTCACAGTTGATGGATTTCGGCGATGTGAGAAATGGATGAGGAGTGGTATTGTAGATTCAAAAGAGTCAAAGACAACGTCATGGTTCAAAAGATTCATAGGACGTGAACAAAAGCCTGAAGTAACGTGGCCATTTGCATTTGTGGAGGGTCGACTGTTTGTCCTCACTGTCCGAGCTGGCGTGGATGGATATCACATCAATGTTGGTGGTCGGCACATGACTTCTTTCCCTTATAGAACGGTATGCTATTTATGCTTGTAAAAGTACGTCTAGGGGCAATAGCCGCTGCTCAAGGATAGAGGGATGAGAAACATCCTCCTCCATACTTGGTTGCAGAAAAAATGATTTTCTCACCTATTATTTGTCGTGCACTAGTACCTAGAGTATTTCAATGACAAAGTATTGTCCAATTTACGTATCCGGACCAGCCCGATCTATCTCTGATTCCGAATGATAAATAACGGTGCTGGTGGTTGGGCAAATCCACGATTTAATCATAGTTGGTTATTTTATGCGTACAAGATCTGATATAGGACCCACAAAATAATGTGGTTGATATAGCCGAATATGTTCAAACTGTATAGAAGTATAGAACAAGTGGAAGATAGATTGCACTTTTTATTTTATTTTTTATTAAAGCTATAAATGTTATCTTCACCAATGATATCAATATTCTTGTATGTTAGTAACATTCCTTCTATTAAAGCCTGTACACGTCGAGCAGAGATTTTTGGATGATGATTTGTTTTGTTTTTGGAATCTGACATCTATATTGCTCTAATCTTGTGCAACGACCTTTGAAAATGCTTTTCTGACTTAGTATTGACACATTTTCAGGGTTTTACTCTTGAAGATGCAACAGGATTAGCAATTAAAGGTGACGTGGATGTGCATTCAGTATATGCTACCTCTCTTCCCACCTCACATCCAAGTTTCTCACTTCAACGAGTCTTGGAAATGTCAGAAAAGTGGAAGGCCCAGCCTTTGCCGCAGAGTCCGGTTCAGCTATTTATTGGGATTCTCTCTGCGACAAATCACTTTGCAGAGCGCATGGCGGTTAGAAAAACCTGGATGCAATCTGATGCAGTCAAGTCTTTGAACGCGGTGGCACGTTTCTTTGTTGCACTGGTAAGTGATGCATATGCTTATCTTTTGAGGTACATAGGAATATGCATATTTTATTTCATGAGATACATATCTAGACATTAAATAGGCACATATTAGTATCAAAAGAACATCCATTAATATATAGCCGTGTCAAATTGTCACAAAGATTTTGTGCTTTGATATGCAGTAGGTTGAGCCCATGTAAATCGTTTTTTCTTCTTCTGTTGTCTGCTGACTTTGACACAAACTCTTCTGTATATCCTTCATATAGTCTATCTATTGGTAGAATACTATTCATCTTCTGTACTCGTGGTTAAAAATCTTTTTTCTTTTATTCTTTATACTGTTAACCTATTACTGTAGTTTACCTCTTAGAGATGCGATTTTTTTATGCTGTTAATGACAAGTTTGAATTCGTCAATTGATGTATTTCCTTGTACACTGTATTATGTGTAATAACTTATTATATGAGATGGAGCTGGGTGAAAAAATGAATTACAAGTGGGTCAGGCTTAAGTTACAAGAGAGGTTGCATGTCAAAGGTTTCAAAGTTACCTCAAGAATAGGTCAAAGAAGAGAGTTCAGAAAATGCCAAGTCTTTAAAGAATGTCAACAATTTGTTAATATCCTTAATCATAGTGCTCATTGAATCTACAGTTGCTAGAGATGGGTTAATTTTACTTTTATATTAGACTGTGAGAATGACTTGGCAGCGGATCAGGTGCCTAATGAAGTGTTAATTTGCTTAGGTTACATGAGAGGTGAGGAGAGTCTTGAGGAGAAGAAAAGATGCGTTTGCTAAAAGCTTGTTGAATATTAAAGATGAAAAGCTTTACAAGCATCGAGTGACAACTGTTTTTAGTTTGTCTCGCACAGCATAGAGGATATGGTCATAATTACTCCATGACAATTTGTTTTAGTTTGTTTCTCACAGTATAGTGGATATGGTCATAATTACTGCGGAAGTAAGAAAATGAGAATCCTTTACCGACATTTGAGAAGGGGCGAAATCTTGGTCTTTGATGAAGATATCAGTATAAATGCCGATGTAAAGAAGAGTCTTTGGATTGGAAGATCAGTTGGTTCTGGCTGTTCGAATCCAAATGCGACATCAGATCTATTCCCGGCACAAGTTCATCTCCAGTGTTATGACTTGTAGAGGCAAAAATAGGACGAATGAACAAACTTTCTTTGTGATTAATGCGTATGGGGTATTTCCCAATAGGTTTGGTTTAACTGTGTGAGGGGAGAAATGGGATTCCAGGTATTATGGCGATTCGAATGGAGGGATTGATGTGTAAGAAGAGCCTCATGCACTACTTTTTAGCTGCTGGACAAGTCCTACAGTCGCAGAGAGTCGCAGACGAGTCCCGGACTGGCTTGGCTAGTCTGGGACATGTCCTTACGCTTTGGACAAGAGGCATCTACGACTTAGGCGCCTCTTGATTTTAGTTCTATGAACGGAAGCACCTATGACTTAGACGCTCCTTCGTCTGAAACAAAAAAAACTGTCACATTTACTTCCAACGGCCACATTTTCACCCATTCTCTATAAACCACTCTTCCTCTCTTTCTTTATCTCTCCATAATCATCCTCACTCGTGCGTGGAAGGTGACTTGCGCCGCCGGGGCGCTTGATAAATTGGGACGCCGCTGAGGCGCTTAATACCTAATTTATCATGAATAGACGAGCATACGACGTATAATACCTAATCCACTTCCATTTAAATCGGAATTATGGTTGATCGTGCACACTGTTCACCCCCTATTCCTAAAAATTCAAAGTATAGAAGTGGACAGCTGACCGGTGGACGAATCACCATCTGTTCCACACTCTCATTTGCCTTACTCCTCGGGACTGGAAATTTGATCCAAATCCAAATGGACAACCATTTGCCCTCTGCATCACGTCGTTGAGTTAACGTTCTCATATTTTCTCCAAAATTTCCAACAACCTCTATGGAACCTAATCTTCATTCTGAGCCACATGCCGGATCGTAACAATTCAATATCTACAATTAAGTTTGTTAGAGATTGTTTCACACGTCGTCACCATGTACTATAAGTGGGGGGCGTTATGGTCAATAATTTAGGGTTGTAACTATCTTCACCTATTATAAATAAATGGGTAGTGGCGAAAGCCACCATCTGACTCTCTCTCTCTCGGTATCGAGCAAGGTTGATTTCTTCTTCCTCATTCACCTTCTACCTTTTTTTTAATACCCATCTTTAATATGGGGGGATCTGATTTGGATACTGCTGAATTGCCTATGGCGGTTAATAAAATTCTGGAAGTTCAAACTACAAGAGATGAAGAATTATTGGGAAAATCAGTAACTTCTTCGAGGCTTAACAACCAAAATTATTTAGGGTGGACACGTGCAATTCACCACTTCTTTTGGGGTCAGAGGAAATTGAAGTTTTTAACCGAGGAACCCACAGATTCGAAAGCTGTGGATTATGAGGATTGGATGACAGATAATTTTAAAGTTTGTATATGGCTTTGGAACAGTATGGAACCGTTAGTTGCAGCAAATGTCTAATTTCTTGATATAGCAAAGAAGATTTGGCTTTCTCTGAAAGAAAATTATTCTCAGGCTTAAAACATGTCTCGGGTTTTTGAGTTATATGCTGCAATGTTTAATCGGAAACAAGAGGAAGATTCCATTAATGCTCATTATTCGGTTCTTAAGGGTTATTGGGAAGAATTATTACAGTACCATCCAAATACAACAGATCTAACAAAACAAAAGCGATATCGTGAGGAATTTCAGGTTGCCCTTCTCCTCAGCAGCTTGAATTCCGATTATAGTGTCTACAAAGATCAAATTATGGCGAGCAAGAAATTGCCGACTGCAGCACAAGCTTATTCTAGACTTCAACGTAAATCGCGAGATCTTATTGTTACTACTCCAGTCTCTCCCTACTGATTCTTCTACTTTTTATTCTAGTTCACGAGGTGGATTCCAGGGCCGTGGAGGCCGCAATAGTAATGATTCACCAATGAAGTGTATTTATTGTGGGAAATTGGGCCATGTTGAAAACTTTTGTTATCTAAATCATGGTAAGTGTGCATATGTTAAGCAAGCCATGGATGATAATTGTTCTCCTTTTGTTACTGCATCGACTACTGCACCAACAGTACCCTCAAGATCTTCTTCTGAGGATTTGATTAACCAATTTTTCCAGAAGTTAAGCTCTCTAAACCGCCAACTCCGCCTCTAACCATCTCATCTACTTCAACACTGGTAATTGATTCTCCCGAGGTAATTATTCCATCATCTGGTCCTTTGACTAATATTTTGTCCAATAATCTTTCTATTGCTCAGCGAAAAGCTATTCGTACGTGCAAGAAAAACACTCAATACCCAATTGAGAATTTTGTGTCGCTAGATCGACTTTCACCTTCTCTGAAAGAAATTTTCTACCTCACTGTTTGTTGTTTATATTCCTAATTAACAGGCTCTTGAATCTCTTGGATGGAAACTCGTTATGGATGAAGAGATCCAAGCTCTTCAAACAAATAAAACTTGGGATCTGGTTAATCTTCCATATGGGAAGCAAACTGTTGGTTGTCGTTGGGTGTACACAATAAAATACCATCCATATGGTACTATTGAGCGCATGAAGGCGCAATTGGTTGCCAAAGGATGTACTTAGACATATGGGGTTGATTATCATGAAACTTTTTCGCCTGTTGCTCGTCTTAACTCAGTTAATTTTTTCTCTCTCAGTAGGTGTTTGTCATGATTGACCTTTGTATCAATTAGACGTTAAGAATGTTTTTTTTTCATGGTGACTTGGAAGAGGAGGTGTTTATGGATCAACCACTTGGTTATTCCGCCGGATAAAAATGTTCGTTATTTGCGAAAAACTATTTATGGATTAAAGCAATCACCAAAGGCATGGTATGATACTTTTAGTGTTGTTTTGATACAACATTGTATGAAACGATGTGTTTCTGATCATTTCGTCTTTGTTCATTCTTCATCCGCTTGGTACGATTATTCTCATTATTTACATTGATGATATTATTGTTACTAGTAGTGATTTCGCTGGTGTTTCTGCTATGAAGAAACTTTTGGGAACCCGGTTTCATACCAAAGATTTTGGTGTGCTTCGATATTTTTTGGGGATTGAAATTACTCGCTCATCAGCCGGATTGAGCCTTTCTCAACAAAAATATGTTTTAGATCTTTTATTTGAAACATGATTACTTCATTGTCGACCTGCGTAGACTCCTATGAATTCCACAATCAAACTTGATGCGGAAGAAATGGAGTTTTTTGATGATGTTTCTAGATACCGCAAGTTAATTGAGAAGCTTATTTATTTTACTGTCACTCTACCAGATATTACCTATGCTGGTAAGGTTAGTAAATTTATGCATGCTCCGCGCAAGCCGCATTGGGAGGTTGTACTTCGTATTTTGCGTTATTTGAAAGAATCTCCAAGAAAAGGTTTTTGTAGATTTTTTAGGCAACTGCACCGATCGTCGCTCAACATCGGGATATTGTACTATGGTCGGTGGAAATTTGGTGACTTGACGAAGTAAGAAACAAGATGTGGTTTCTCGTTTCTGTGTTGAGGCAGAGTATTGTGCAATGGGACATACAGTTTCAGAAATGATTTGGATTCGCTCTCTCCTGCATAAAATGGGTTTTATGGTGTCATCCTCAAGAAGATATTTTGTAATAATAACGCTGGCATTTACATTGCTCGTAATCCGGTTTTTCACGAGCGCAGTAAGCACATTGAAATAGATTGTCATTTTATTCATGATTGGGTGATGAAGAAACAAATTGTTACTCCACACTTTCCATCTTCTGATCAACTTGGTGATATATTTACTAAGCCTCTATCTCGTTCGGCTTTTAATTACTTATGTATCAAGCTGGGCATGTTTGATTTATACCCTCCAGCTTGAGGGGGAGTGCTAGAGATTGTTTCACATGTCGTCACTACGTACTATAAGTGGGGGGCATTATGGTCACTAATTTAGGGTTGTAACTATCTTCACCTATTATAATGGGTAGTGGTGAGAGCCACTATCTAACTCTTTCTCTCTGTCTTTCTCTTCTAACTAAGATCATAGTCAACATGATAGAGAAGAGAAATATTTAAGACATTAAAAAAAAGTTCATCAGAATAGTTACTCAAGTATAAATCATGCCATATTTGACTCGAATTAACATAAATCTATTAACTTTAACATGGAAAGTCAAGATATATGAGCAAATCATTAAACGTGTGAATCCATTACTCTCTTCTCAGCTAATGGTTTCACGTTTAGCAATTGCATAATAAAAAACAATACCCCTACTTATCTCAGTGTTTTGAAGTTTCGTCTGCTACAAGGTGTGGGATAGTTGAGCAATTTCGCTCAGATACCTCCTTAATTTCCCATATTCTAATGATGTGGTAGATTGTGAAGCATTCTAATTGGGTGTTCACACAATAATTGTGATTGGCATTGTAGGCCTCGAAGGTCAAGGCCATTCTGTTAGTTGTTAGTCAGATGCTTGGCGTATACTCGGTCAAGGATCCCTGTTTAGTGGTATACTGGCACAAATCTTAATCCCTGATGAAAGGTTTGAAGCCAGTAACTTTTCTACACACTCTTTGTGAATGTAACAAGCATGCGGATGCAGTGACAATTTGGTCAACAATCCCTTCCGCCAAGTTCCCACGCCGGCTGAACTAGGTGATGGAAGTAACTGTTTGATGAAGACCATTTGTTTATTACTTACAACACCCGACGCCCACCACAACAGGGTGTCATGACTACTCAAGGATTCCACATGATAGGGGGACTTCTTTACTCAGAGGAGGCACAAATCCAAATATAAAAAGTTAACACTCAAAGTTGTTATCAAAACACCAATAAACCATTACATCGAGGACTTCGATGCATAGCGTACTACTGGCTAACAATGATATGAGAAGCTGACAAACTTCTCATGAGTACAAAGCCCCAGCAGACCAAGCTGAGTTACTTGCCATCAAACCTACAAAGACACCGTGCAAACCCTAACTCTTAATCCATAGCTGTAAACTGTACAGAAAGGGACATCAAGGTGAAGAATTCAGATGTGCATCACGGTCAGAATCCCAAGGGTACTAGATGAGATGCAGGAGAGCACCAAGGCAAAAAGAAATAGTAACACCAATTGCTCAAAACAAATTACCTTCTGGCCAGCTATGGAAACAGACGCAGCCGAGCATGTATAATGATGTCATCAGTGCCACATACATGACTGTCATATACACCACCAGCTTAACAGTTAAACTCTATTGCACAGTACACTCCCTGGCCCTTCCACACATGAGGATTGGACTTGATAGGCAAAATCAGCGTACTATCACCAAAAAGACATATCTTCATCTCACTATGACGGAATTATTTACCAAATGGCTCAAAGCAGTTACTTAAACACAAATTAGAGGAGTCAACATATCCAACTCTACGAGCGACTATCACCTGCTGGTTTGGTGTACAAAGTCATTCCTCACGGACAATAGACGCCCATTTGCAACAAAAGCATTCCTAAGTTTTTCAACGAGTATGTAGAAAGCATCTCTGAATGTCCCCATATTGCCCACATAGCAACTGTCAAGCAGTAATAACAAATAAACCCCTGATTAGAATAATAACCAAAACCTTTTATGACCACGAAAAGGCGACAACCAATGGCAGTAGGGTCTAATGGTTGTCGCTGAGGGCTGCCATCAGCTCATTCCATTTCTTCTAGGTAAAAACGACACGAATACGGGTGTCGGTGTTCAACCCGGGTACAGGATGTCCGACACGACAACCTCAAAAAAAGGGAAAATGGGGACACGACGGTACACTTTGAATTTTTTTTTTTACTTTTATTATTCATTTTCATTATATGGCTTGTCTTATACATCTTGAGGATATTGAACTGTTTGTTATTGATGGCTGAAGTAGGGCACCTGTATTACTGAGACACGTGTTCACTGCCGTCCCCAACTTGACTTGTTCCATATCATCGCCCATCGTCATGGTTAGGCTGTGCTCCTTTTGTCTTTTGTTTTGGAGCTGCGTTGGACTCAACAGGCAAATCCTCGTCCTCAGTGATTGGGTGGCAGTGGCATGAGGGCTGGGGACTCTATTTTTCTCGGGTTCAGGTGACGGTGCAGTAGAGTTCTATAGTGGTCTTTGAAACTATTTCTTGCTTTTCACTCGTCTCTTAGGTACTGCGTCCCAACGGGGCCGCCAATTGTAGTTGGGTGGATAAAAAGATTTGTGTGAGGAGGATCCCGGGGTTTAGGTTGCAAGCGGAAGAGGAAAATGTTGAATTCCCGGTCGGAGGTGGTGAGAGCGGCGAGGAGGGAGGGAGGCTAAAATGATCTTTTACAGTTGTACCTTGCGTTGCAGGGTAGAATGTACTGGGCTGAAGCTCACACTTTAATGCCAGTCATCTTTTTTGCATTTGGGAAAACGAGGTTGGCATTTAAGGGTTGTATGAATAAATGCCTTTTGACTTAACTTTGAGGTACATCTGTCACTTGACTAGCGGAAGGGTTCAGAAAAGATGCTTGGGAGGTGTCACTTTAATGCCAGTCATCTTTTTTGCATTTGGGAAAACGAGGTTGGCATTTAAGGGTTGTATGAATAAATGCCTTTTGACTTAGCTTTGAGGTACATCTGTCACTTGACTAGCGGAAGGGTTCAGAAAAGATGCTTGGGAGGTGTCAATTCTAACTGATTCTACCAGAGTCTACTGTGTTAGACCATTGCGGTATTGTTACGGAGTCCATCTTCAGTGGTGGGTGTGCCCATTCTCACTGTGTCCTGGTTAAAGCCACTTTTATGTTGATTACTATTGGCTTTTCTCTAAAGAAGCGATCTCCTATACTATATATGAGAGTTGCTTTTATATTTGGGTTTGATCTTATCCTTTTTAAGAATCTGATATGATAGTTACATCTTAAAATTTACGTCATATCGATATGTTTTAATCCATCTCTTATTTTTGTTAATTAGCTTATATACTCATCTACAATTACCTTTCTTTCAGAATCCAAGGAAGGAGGTGAATGCAGTGCTGAAGGAGGAGGCAGCTTACTTTGGAGATATTGTGATTCTCCCTTTCATGGATCGTTATGAGCTTGTGGTTCTTAAAACTATTGCCATCTGCGATTTTGGGGTAAGTTTGCGGTATTCTTATCTTTCAGGTGATACGGCTTCGTATATATCTTTGTACCCTGGGTACCTACAATTGATTATTCTCCTGCAGGTTCATAACTTGACTGCTGCATACATCATGAAGTGTGATGACGATACCTTTGTTAGGGTGGACACCGTCTTGAAAGAAATTAATGGCATTTCTCACAAGAGGCCACTATATATGGGCAATTTAAACCTTTTACACCGGCCTCTCAGAAATGGAAAATGGGCAGTTACTTATGAGGTATTGTTGCGCTTATGTGAACTTTACTGGTTTTTCCTTTGTTAGAACAGACAATTCTCTCTTCTCTGAACATCCTAATCATGTATCAATCTTCCTATTATTTTAGACATTTTAAAAACTGTTCCAGGCAAAGCTTGCCAGAATAACCAAATTTGGTAAAACACTAAGATTTTAAAAGCAGCCAACTTTTTTATGGCTCCTTATCTACTGCATGATTTTGATAGATTAACAAAATCCTAAACTAAGCCTGGAAGATATTTTTTGACCTTTTTCTGAACTTCTACAGGAATGGCCAGAAGAAGTATATCCCCCTTATGCTAATGGACCCGGATATGTAATTTCAATCAACATTGCCAGATATATCGTCTCTCAACATGCCAATCAAACCCTCAGAGTTTGTTCTTTTCTTTATGTTCTTTCTCTACCTACGTATTTTAATCTATAATCATCTTTGATTCTTGCCCTTTTCTGAGACTTGTTTTTGCTTCTATTTTGGCAGCTGTTCAAGATGGAGGATGTGAGTATGGGAATGTGGGTTGAGAACTTCAACAGCTCCACCACAAGTGTCCAGTACTCCCATAGCTGGAAGTTTTGTCAGTATGGGTGCATGGAGGACTACTATAGTGCACATTATCAGTCTCCTAGACAGATGATATGTCTGTGGGACAAATTGGCAAAAGGCCGAGCCCACTGCTGTAACTTTAGATGACATCAACTCTGATTTGGTCATTGACCTCCTTGGATATTTCAGGTTCGGATCATAGTGTAGATTATTGTACCATTTTTTTTGTTCCGGCGATGTATATTGGCAATTTTTGGGAAAAAAACACACTGATTGTAATCAGTTTTGGGTCAATTGCTGCGGATCAGGTTATCTGCTCCGGGTTAATGTCCAATTGTGCCACTTTGTAAAAGAATACTGTATACAGTTTTGAGCATAAAGATAGGAAGTTTACAATGGTGGTTTCTTTCTTATAAGCAAAGGCGAATAACTACTATTGTCACAATGCAACTTTGAGTATAGTTATGCTTTTGGCTGTTGTGCTCCTTTCACTCTTCTTGTGTCCTAAGGTGCTGCAGCACTACAGTTATTACCTTTGTAAACATTGAAATGCTTTTCAACATTGGGAACACCCCTTCAGAACAAGTAACCTTGCTGTAGTATATACATATTTACTTTCTTGTAAGTTTGTCACGTAAAAATTCTCTCCCTAGTATAGGACATTTTGCAAGGGTTTAATCTTTTTAACGTTCTAATGTTATTAAGTTCGGTTTTAAGTGTACAAATATAGCAATGTTAGTATCAAAACTTTTACTTTAGGCTCCCAATTTATCTGATTTCGAGACAGATTATTACTTAATTTACGAAATATAGTTGTGGATGTAACCACTTTACACCCTTTTCTCCAAGTTGAATTCATAAACATCTGAAAATTTCTTGAATCTACTAAAGAGATAAACTGAGTAATTGCAATTGATCCAATTTAATAACTAAATGAAGTTGAAAATGTGACAGAAATGAAATCATCCAGCAGCTGAGCTCTTTCAAAATTGAAATCACAATCCACATATTAATGCATATTTATATTGGTATGTGTTTAGAAATAAAACATCTAAGAATTACAAGAATCCATGATACAGAACAAAACATCTAAGAATTACAAGAAAAAATGATACAGACAACAGATGGGCGTGAATCTGAAGTATCAAAATTTCAGTTTCAATACAATGGAGGTTCAAAGTAGGGCCGGAGTGCTGCAATCTTCTGTTTGACCAAAGATCGAGGAAGTTTACCTCCAAATGTAATTTTTGAGAAGGCTTGTATTGATGCCACGCGCTTTACTCATCTTCATCAAAATCCATTAGGAAATCAGTTAAGTTTTCAGAATCATCTATAGCATCTTCTAGAGAAGTGGCATCTTTTTTGGGTTTTTCCTGAAACGAAAAAAAAAGAAATAAAAACAACAAAGATTTTTTTTAATGAGTTCCTTGCCATGCTTATATGGGGATACACTGGAGGACTAAAATCACAATGTTCCCGATAAATTTTAAAATTTTATCCTGACTCCCCGAGTATGTCTAAAAGACCTAAACAATTTTTTCATAAGTGAAAATACTTAACACTCAGCAGTCATCTTCTGAGCTTCTACTTGAAAGGCCTTGCAGATTGGCCAATACTCTTTCACCAAATCAAAAGTTGATCAACAGATTGATATTTTTTATATGTATTTCTTGATCTGGCAACAATAGAGTAGCCTTTTGGCTTCAAATAGCAAAAATAAACAGGAAGTTTGGCGAAACGTCCAAAAGTAATCCTACCCAAAACCCTTTACAATCTATGTCTGTGGCTACAAAGCCTTGATTTCATTCATGTTTTTGATAATGCCTGAAACGTGCAAGCTTGTGATTTTTTTCAGGTTAATGAAAAGAACTGAGGAATTTAAAAGAAAGGCTAAGCACTGGAACAAGGTCGTCTTTGGTAATGTCCAATCATCCATTTTATTTTTACCCAATGTACTCAACTCCAAACTCTCCACAACCTTCTATTTAACCACCCTGCCGACCCTTATCTCACATGGCCAAATCCCTTTCACACAAGTTGGAAGAAACTCTTACAAAAAGAAATTCACTGGACCCAAAATTCAGAGCCTTTTGGTTGAGCTGTGGGGATAAAAAAGCTCAGTTTTTTTTTTTTTTAATACTGAAACAGCGATTCATATATCAAGGTGTTGTTAATCGTGTTGGGGAATCTCAGGGGCAGCTAATCCCAATCCTCCACGCTCAAGAACGAAAAACGGAAACGCCAGAAAGATTCGAAATCGAAAACACTGTAATTTACCCGGAGGAAGGAAGTGGAAAATCCTTACGGATAAAAAACCACTCCCGCGAACAATCCACTATATCAAATAGGTTACAACAATGATCTCTCAAGCTTTCTCAAAGCTTTCTAATAGAGTCTCTTCAAACCCTAACTCTTAAGGTTAAACTCACAGAGATGGATATCAAAATAACCTAGGTCCTCTTTATATATTAGAGAACTAAATTACTAGTACAGATCTTGAGGTGAATTCCTACGTACCAGAATGACTCAGACCTACTCTCCAGATATCCTGGAGTTGGTGTTGACGCCATGCTCTGACACTGCTGTAGTTGTAAGGGCTACCAACTCCGCAGTTTTGTCCAGTGAGCTGGCGATCTGTCTGACAAGACAGACTTTGAATCCTCCTTCAGCAGTTCGCACAAAACCAGTTCGAGTCTTCATGAAACTTTACCAGCTCGAGTCTTCAGTTAACATAACCAGCTCGAATCTTCAAGTAACTTAATCAGTTCGAATTCCAGGTACCAAAACCAGTTCGAATCTAAACATTGAAAATCTCATTTTCAATATGTTTCACTCCAACTTCGATCCCTTGCTCGTTCCACGAGCTCCAATGAGCTTCGACAAGCATAGCGAATTCCGAGCTCGTTCCTTGAGCTCCACAGAGCTCTAACCAACATAGTTCGAGTTCACCCTTAACAATCTCCCACTTGAAATTGAATCTACCGTAACCCTTCACATGATCTTCAAATGAATTGCTCGCTGTAACCGGACCTTCAAACTTGAAGACCCACAGAAGTTGTACATGTTGTCAACTTCTGAAAAGTCACCACCTTTGTAAACATATCGGCCAGATTCATATCAGTATGAATCTTCACGAGCTTCAACACACCGTCCTCGAGGAGCGAGCGAATATAGTGATATCGAATATCAATGTGTTTGGTCCTAGAGTGAAAAGCTGCATTCTTCGCTAAGTGTATAGCGCTTTGACTATCACTATACAGCGTAGGAAAACGTTGTTCATGACCGCGCTCTTTCATCAACCCTTTGAGCCAAACCATATCCTTGCAAGCTTCTATAGCTGCAACATATTCCGCCTCCGTCGTAGACAAAGCTACAATCTTCTGTAGTCTAGAAACCCATGTAACCGCACCGCTTCCCAATGTAAATACGAACCCACTGGCGCTCTTCCGCCTATCAATGTCACCCGCCATATCAAAATCGACAAAACCTTGTAAGCATATTCGAGAACCCCCATAGTACAATGCCAAATCTTGAGTCCCCTTTAGATACCTAAGTATCCATTTCACAGCTCTCCAATGCTCTTGGCCTGGATTACTCATATACCTACTCACAACTCCCACTGCTTGGGCAATGTTCGGCCTCGTACAGATCATAGCGTACATTAGGCTACCAACCGCGGACTGATAAGGAACCTTCCTCATATCATTGCAATCTTTCTGCGTCTTCGGACAACAATCCTTTGATAATTTGAAGTGACCTCCCATTGGTGTACTAACGACCTTAGCACCATCCATGTTGAACCGCTTAAGTACCTTGCCGATGTACTCAGCTTAAGATAGCTTCAATTCTCGCCGTTTTCTGTCCCTTGTAACACGCATACCAAGAACTTGCATCGCAACACCCAAGTCCTTCATAGAAAACTCCCGGAATAATTGTTCCTTCAACTTGACAATTTCTCCCATGTCGGCACTTGCTACCAACATATCATCTACATACAGAAGTAGAATGATATATGAGTTCCCCGTCTTCTTTATAAAACAACAGTGATCTGCATTGCTTTTCGAATAACCATTTCTGGACATGAATTGTTCGAACTTCAAATACCACTGTCTCGGCGCTTGTTTCAAACCATATAAGCTCTTCGTGAGCCTACACACGTGAACTTCTTTCCCCTTGACCGAATATCCTTCGGGCTGCTTCATATATATTTCTTCATGAAGGTTGCCGTGAAGAAATGCTGTCTTGACATCGAGCTGCTCAAGATGTAAGTCTTCCACTGCAACTATATTCATCACAACCCAGATTGTAGACATCTTCACCACAGGAGCAAAAATCTCACCAAAATCAACGCCCTCTTTCTGCTGAAAGCCCTTCACCACAAGTCTAGCCTTGAATCTCCTTGAACCATCAGATTCGTGCTTTAGTCTGTATATCCACTTGTTGTACAATGCTCTCTTTCCTTTTGGTAATCAAACTAAATCCCAAGTTCGATTCACAGACAATGACTGCATCTCATCGTCCATAACAAACTCCCACTCGCTCTTGGCTTCCACATCTAAAGCCTCCTTGTAATCTAAAGCCTCCTTGTAACTTTCAGGTTCACCACCATCTGTAAGTAACAAGTGATTTAAGGAGTTAACGTACCTTGCCAAAAATTTTGCAACTCTCGGCTCCTTTCGAAGTGCTATTGGAATGTCTAGATCATTGGGTTCCTCGTTCTGATCTGGTGCATCAGACTCAACAACGACTTCTTCGTCGACCTCTCGAGAGGGTTCAATTTCAATGTCGACAGTTTCCGCCTCTTCACTTCTACTTTCTTCCACGGTACACTGAAATCTTTATACAAGACTTCCTCATTGAATGTAACATTACGACTCCGGATGACTTTCCGATTCTTCGCATCCCAAAATCGGTATCCAAACTCATCTCCACCGTTTCCAATGAAAATGCACTTCGTCGACCTTGTATCTAACTTCGTCCTCGTATCTGAAGTATCAAGCACATATGAGGTACAACCGAAAATACGCAAGTGATTAAGGTTTACCTCTTTACTCGTCCATGTTTCTTCAGGAAGTCCAAAGTCCAAAGCCGTTGAAGTCCCTCTGTTAATTAAGTACGCTGCCGTACTTACCGCATCCGCCCAAAAACATTTCGGCAATCCAGCATTGAGTCGTATACTCCTCGCTCTTTCGCTTATTGTTCGGTTCATGCGTTCTGCAACACCATTTTGTTGTGGTGTTCCGGGAATAGTCTTCTGTCTTCTGATCCCATTAGATTTTGGTTACAATCATGTTGCCTCTTGCTGTCTTGGTGGAACATGCATTCCATGGTGGAAAGACTTGGTTGAAACAAATACTTACGTGCTTGTCGTGTGTCCGCTAGTTTTGCCTTGATTATCGTACTTCTTTGTAAAACGTAATCTCCCATGTTATAAGGGTTGTGATCAAGGTTTTATTATGAGAGAAATTGATTTTCACCATTATTTTTTAGAGAAAGAAATTAAGGAAGGTTGAGAGAGAGCTTTGTAATTCTTCGACAAATTAGTAAATTCCGGTGCCACTGCCGTAGAGAGTTTTTTACCCCCGTCATAGGATTCCTCTACTGTACTCTTGTGTTCCTAAAGTAGGCTTCAATTCTTGCATATTGTCATTATTTTTAGATTTGTTATTTGCTCAAGCAGAACTAATTTTTGACCTAATTAGGATTTCATAGTTATCCGCAAAAGGAAATTCTCGACGAATTTTCATAATCCTGACGTCGACCAAGGTTTGTTTTTACATTAGATCTGGCCAAGAAAAGAACGTCATCCACACGTCACTTGTCCATCCCACTGAGTATGCTTAAACATCACCTAAAATACGTTGCAAGATAAAGTTAAACAAACTTAAAAGAGGAAGGGTAAAATCATAATCATGTTTTCCTCTCTATCATCTCTCGAGTCTCAACCCAATATTTGACAACCCCGAAAATCTTATATCTCCTCTCAATCTCCAATTCAAGGTCTGTAAATCAACTCCAAAGATTTCTTCAATTTCATGTAAGTAATTGAATTTATGCTTCATTTCATTTAGATTGATTTTTGTTTTGCTTGATTTCGATTTTTCTAGGGTTTCATCTTTGACCTAATCATCCAAACAATTGAATCCTCAAATTGCAGATTTCTTGGATACCCTTTGCATCGTTTAATGTTTATGAAGATGAGTCTCTTATAATTCGATCTCTTGCAGTTTCTTTGCATTACATCTGATGATTATAAACCCAATTTTTCTTCATTTGAAGCTATGGTTGCTTGAATTTATCTCTGGATGTGTTTTCAAGATGTTTGAACTCTTACTATTTTATCTCATTTTTACTTTTATGTTATGAAGCTATGATTGTACTGTAAGTTCATGTGTAGATAGAAACTTGTTCTCATTATTTTTTCATTCTGAAAATTCAGAAAATGCACTTCATTCTTTTGAAAAGTGATAATTTACTTCAATGTTGGAGGCAGAGATATACAAAAATTTCTTCTTTAGTTGCCACTTAAGCTCTACGTACCTCATTTGTATTTTCTATGTGTATGTGTATGTGTATCTTGATGAAACTCAAATTCCAAAAACACAAAGAGTTTCATTTTTCTGCCAGGTGTCAGTATTCCTCCAGTCTTGGCTATTCTAAGAATTTCCCACTTTACTAGAATGTTTTGTATCGATTATTTTTATGTGTATTCATTTTTTTTGTATGTGAACTTAAGAAAATTTTCACAAGAAATGTTAGTATTGACTATTTATGAAAATTGAAAAAAAATATTATAGAAGGATATATATATGCTTAACCTAGTGTTCATCCATCAAAGATTTCTCAGCCTTGGAGTTTTTTGTTTTTTGTTTTTGCCAGCAAGGGTGATTTGAGATTGTACTTAGTCTTGCTAAAATATATGCTACATTAAATGCGTGTGTGTTTTATCCTAGAAGAGAACACTTAAACACAAGCACATAAGAAATTATACAATGTGTGTGTTTTCTAAGGCGTACAGATCGTGGTTTTATTATGTGGAACTCTAACACCAAATCATTATTATACACGAAAAGTGTTTCAACTTTCATGTCTCTACAAATGTAACTATTTTCTTATCTGTCCGAGATAGTAAATCTCATTTTGTGTGCTGCAGGAAAGGTGATGGCGGAGAAGATGATGGTTGTTTTGATGAACTAAAGTGCGAGGTTCTCATAATATATGAGGATATTCTACTAATTTTCAGAAAAATACTTCCTCTTATGATTTATGATCAGACAATGAGAACTTGCTATTTTGCATTTTTCAATGAAGATGCTGCCGAAATACCTTGTTTTTAGAAATTTCGGCAGCATCTCCATGTAGCAATTATTTGAAATATTAAATGAGTTAGTCCTATAATCTGGTTTAAATTTGATTTTTTATTATTATTGTGAAATGATTATGATGTAGCACGGACAGATTTATTGTTGGGTGGGGTTATGTGGAACTATCCCGGCCTCCACCAAGGGATATTGGTTGTCTTATAGGTTTATGGAGTGAGAAGGTGGTTTATAGTCCATTTTTCAATGAAGATGCTGCCGAAATTTTTGCAGAATCTGAAACATTACAGAAAACGTCGCGTCAGTCACCAACCGCTTAGTGGTATATACTATTGCGAGGAACAAAATTTCTTAGGTTTGAGAATGATGAGAGGGGCTGGGAAACAAGGCTGAAGATAGATATTCTTGAATTCCATTGTGGATTACTGCCGGTAGAATTTCTTAATTGGTTGAATAAGGTATGAAGAGGTCCTGGACTTCAAGGATGTTCTAGAAAATAAACGTGCTTCTTTGGTGGCTACAAAGCTTCGTGGAAGAGCCGCCACTTGGTGCCAACAAGCAAAGCCAACGACTTCGGCGTGGGAAGCCCAAGTTGGAGTCATGGATAAAATGAAGAAGCACATACGCGAAACCTTCTTGCCTCACAACTATATTCGGATTCTCTATCAACAATTCAAAAATTTGAGGCAAGGGAGCAAGTCTATTAATGATTACACCAAGGAGCTTTACCACCTTATTGCGTGCAACGACGGCGGAATCGGAGGAGCAACTTGTTTCTCGTATTGTTGGAGGTTTAAAACACGAGATTCAGGATACCCTCAATCTTTTATATGCTTATTCGGTGTCGGAAGCACATCAAAGGGCCTTGCACCTTGAAAAACAAGCAGGTCAACGAAGAATAGCTAGTTGGAGTAGAGCCGCTACAAGCCCTCAAGTTGGTAACCAGCGTGTCTCCATCAAGTAGTGTTCCTAAGTCTAATACGGGAGAAGTACCAGGAAGGGTACCGACTAATGATTTTGGTGGTAATGTCATAAGTGCAGTGAATATGGTCACAAGGTTATCGGTTGTAGGAAAGGGGATCGTCCTGGGAAAAGCTTGTTCGGAGAGGGTGTTGAAGATAATGAGGTTGATCCTCCAGATGATCCATCTTATGATGAAAGTGGTGATAAAACTTCAGAAGCGGTGGTGATGGGTGATAAAGGTCAGTCATTGGTTGAGCGTAGAGCGTTCTTTCACCAAGGATAGACAATGGTGATGGGCAGCTCCGCAACTATATCTTTTATGCACAATTGGAGGAAAAATGTCTCGTTTTGTTATTAACACTGGAAGTTGCGAGAATGTGATCGCGGAAGAAGTACTGTAAAAGCTCAAACTTGAAATTAAGTCGCATCCAAAACCTTATAATCTTGCGTGGCTTAAAGATGGAATTAAGGCAAGAGTTTCTAAGCGATGCTTGGTTCATTTTTCGGTGGGACTCAATTATAAGGATAAAGCCTAGTGTGACGTTGTGGGTATGGATGCTTGCAATTTATTCTTAGGTAGTTAGCCTTGGCAATTTGATAGAAGTGCTTCTCATGATGGGAGAAATAACACCTACAGCTTTAAGTGGGACAACACTCGATTGCCCGAGCCCCAAATAAAGAGGTTATGCCTAAGACGCTTAGCGGGGAGGGTTATAATCTCTTAATCTATAAGGTTGTTGACACTCCAAGATATCGCCTACATGAAGATCAATTGGCTTCTTCGATAGTTCTCACTTACATCATTCTCGGAGTGGACCAACATTTTCAAATTGATGTTTGCTGATGACTATCTAGTCTTTGCTGATGCCACGCCACATGCTTGTGATTCTTTAAAAGACACTATACAATTATAAAGTTGCTTCTCATGAGAGGATTAATCATGCCAAGTGCACTATTGCTTTCTCAAAGAATCTCTCTAGAGAGAGCTGCACAATGAGCTTCTTTTACTTGGAAAGGTATTGGGGGAGATTGTCAAATAAGGGGACTCATTGACTCATCAGTGTATTGATAATGGTCGAGAGATTGTATTCTGGCTCCACATACAGGTTGGAGTGAACCTTTCATTGATTCAGTGCAACTCCAGCTGAAGCACCGGGTTAATCTCCCCCTCAGTGTTGCCAACGGTGTGAACACTCAAACTAGTAATTGGTTAACCCATCATTCTCTCATCTTCTTCCTACTCTCACTACATCATCTATTCTTGGTATCCCCTAGGCTCTTGTAATTTCATAATTAATTATCAAAAGAAAAACGAACTGCCTCTTTCACAGTTAAATATGATTTCATTTCGATGTTATAGGAAAAGGAACTCGGAACTTCAGAGTCTAATTTTCCAAAACAATCCCAGTGTTGCCAAACGGTCTGTTTAGATGGTCATTTTTTTTCTATTGTTTCGCTGGGACCGAGATTGTCGATTTAGGTACTTTCATATCAGAATACGGATTCAATTTTTCTTTTCCATTCTACTTATGTGACCATTCAACTTACAAATATAAATAAGACGGCTAAACCAAGCTAAACTCTTACAAGTCTAAATGCGAGCAAAAACGGCAGAAAAAAGATTAAAGCAGAGAGGTAAAATTGTGTAATAACTGTATCACCTTAGATTTCCGGAGTTCAGGAGTACTCTTTAGAACACTCCAGTTGCGTGTAATTTTCTCCTCTGCTTCATCTTCTCTTTCAATCTCGCTGTCTGTCACTTCATCCTATTAGAAAGAAATATTAAAGATAGAAAATTACTGGCCTAAACGCTAGTAAATAAGCTCATATTCTTCACAAATTCATCTTTACATACAATATTATAGGCGTGCAAGGGTATGAGCAAACATATTCAGAAAAGAAATTTGGGGGAAATAAAGGATATACGTTTACACACATCATTTTCGCCTATGTCGAGAGCACGAGCCATAGCCTCATCCATGTCTGTGATCTGCTTTAATAATTGCCGAAGCAAGAAAATAAGAAAGAAAAATAATATAAATTAGAGTTAGAGTTAGAATTAGAAAGAAAATGATAAGAAAGAGCCCACTAGGAGGCTATTTCCAGAGTAATCTTACCAGTAATCTAGAGCACCTATTTCTTGAAACTAAAAATTTGAAACGGCATTGGGAAAATAGCAAGTTCATTATGCACATTTGATTTACCTCAATTTCATCAGTCTTTTCTTTGGCCAGGATACTTTCCAGCTCCTCCCTTGATATGATTTTCCTATGCTAAGTTCAAGCAATTTTGCATGGAAACACAAAATCAGTGCAAGCAATGAAGTGTGAATACTTGTATAACTGTTCTACATAATCAACAAGTCCAACATAACTTAGTTACTTACCTCATGTTCGAAGAATAAAAAATATTAGACACACACTACAAGCTATTCACTGTTCAGTCCACTACAAGTTCTAACAAATATTCTCCTAATGCATAACGATCCCCTACATCAGTTGGTGAAGATGGTACAACAGTAACAGGCCCCGGTGAGATAGCAGCCATGGCTGTTCAATACTTCACAATGGTGCTTGGTTTAGAGAAAAGGATGATTGACTCTAACTTAATTCAGAACATGCAGTTCAGATCTTAAGTAAAGACACAAGACCATGAAGATCTCTAAGGAGATTACTGATGCAAAAATACAAGAAGCTTCATTTGCTATTGATGAAGGTAAAGCACCTGGAGCTGGTTTTAACTCTCACTGTTTCAAAAAAATTGGAGTTTGATCAAAGAAGATTTGTGCAAGGCTGTCAAAAAATTGTAGCTGTTCTAAAATGTCAAGTCAGGTGAATGTCACTTCTATAGCCTAATGTTGCCAAATGCCAAAACCCCAACTCTTTGAGTTCTCAGACTTAATGGTGAATGTCACTTCTATAGCCTATGTTGCCAAATGGTTGAATATTTTCTGCCTTCTCCAAAGTGTAGTGAAGCTCATTGAGAAACAAATATCCAAAATTCTTTGGCATGGGAGTGCTATCAAGAGGACTGTACCTGTGGTCTGGTCTCAATTGTGTTATCCCAAAGATGACGGGGATCTTGGTTTTAATTCCATAACAATGTTGAATGAAACAGCCTTACTAAAAAAATTGGAGGTTCAAAACTGTATATTGAAGCTCAAGTACAAGTAGTTGGGACAAGATTCTTGACTCAAGAGAGAAGGCTAAAAGCTGTATATTTCATCTTCTTGGAAGTGGTCACACTACAAAATTTGGAGTGATCCTTCCCATGAAGGAGTGCTGACTAGTCACTTCAAACAGGAGTGTGCTTATGATTCATTCCTAAGCAAAGAAACTGCAGTGAACATGTTTGTAGTTAACAGAGAGTAGTATGTTCCTGAGAATGTGAGACAATCTGAAAGCACCATATTCTCTCACCTGCCTCCAATTGACAAGCTCTCAGATGACAAAGTGGTGTGGAAGCTTACAGCAGAAGATAACTACTCCATGGGATCAGCTTTCCAATTTCTTAGGAACAAGAAGCAAGTCAACAGCTGGCACAAAATATGTTGGGACACTTCAGTTACTCCCAAACATGAGTTCATTAAATGGAGAGAAACTGAAGATATGAACACTTGTCAGAATTCTCCACTTGTATAATTATGCTAGGCAAGTAAAAGGGTTCCATGATGAAGTGATTTGGCTGTCTCAGACGAGTAAATCTGACCCTGCTGCTCAAATTCAGTGGACTGGTTTCTGCTCCTTTGTGTACCATGTCTGGAAAAAGAGAAACAACACGATATTCAGAAATGAATGTTGCTCACAAACTGAAGTGTTGAAGAACATTGTTGCTGCTGCTAAAGAAAGGGGAAAGAGGGATTCTAAAGAATGTCATAGACAATGCCAAAATGAGAGATAACTGCCACAAATGGAATAGTGCTCATTTTACTCTGCCCGTTCCTATATTGTGTAGCTGGGAACCCCCTCTTTGTGGTATATAAAGGCTCTTAAGCACTGATGGTTCATATGAAGAGGAGAAATGAGGTTATGGTGGTTTATTTGGAAATTCTTTACAAGAGTGCTGCTCTGAATATGCAGGGCAAACTGTACCCAAATCAGTGGCTGTACATGAGATGGAAGCTATTTGGAAAGGGTTAAAGCTTGGAGATCAACAGGGTATGGAGAAGGGTATGCACTGACTCAAAACAAATGGCAGCCTATGTGATAAGGAAAAAAGCTACCCCATGGCGGTGTTGGCATATGATTGAAGAAATCTGGCAAATTAGTAACTCCGTAGCAGTGTTTATGATATTCTATCTACAAGTTTAGAGAAACCAATACACGACCAAATTTTCTTGCCTCTTATCTTGATGTAATAGATGAAGATTGTTGGAGTATATAGCGTGTCTACACATATACTCCTCCTTTAGTCCCACATTGGTTAGTAATATAAGTAGTTTAGTGACCCCCTTATATAGAGAGCAGTAAAGCTTGTAATAATTTGAATTTGGGAATATCGATATTTTCCTCTTCTTATTTCTACATGGCATAAGAGCCTATTCGATCTTGTAGACAACTTAAGGGTTTTATGCTTCCTCCAGCGACGGCTTTTGTTGTCGTCGAACAACTAAATCTTTTTTTCCCCCTCATACTAGTGTTAAAGATGTCATAAATTATTCCCCCAGTTTCTACATCTCCCTTCAAGAATTCTTTTATTTTTTATCTTCCTCCCAAAGTTTTTTGCTACAACTTAAACGTAATGAAAGAACTGTCTTGTTTTGATATTTGCTGCACTACTCACCTTCAAAACAAAAAATGCTCTACTATTTCCGGCTTCTATTGTGACCATGAACTACTATGGACACCCATAACACAGGTTCCGAGAACGTTGAGTCAATTATCCAGATGTCCTTAATGATATTGCCTAATGGCCACGGGACTGAACAATGATTACATACTCAAAGAGTGTGGGCTGCCTGCAGCCGGGAGTTGGGAGAAAATTCCGTGTTCCCAACATAAACGTCATTAGTATATCTCCAAATTCTTTCCGGTGGAATGTGCAGCGGCCACAATGACTTATCAGTGAACATCCTAATGGAATAATCCACAATTCCCTACATCAAATACTTCATAAAGAGCTTTCATCAAAGGTTGATTGTGTAAAGGCTGTCTTTTTCTTCTTTTTTTCAATCTTTCCAGCTTTTGGATTTTTTTTAAGGTTTGCTTCTTATTTAGGAAAATCCTAACGTTATTTCGCTTCACAATGGCGGTCATGCCTCTTGAAGTTGACCTAACATTATTTTATTTTTCCGCTTGCGTTTCCCCTATCAACTTAGTTTGACCTGATTGACTAGTTAAGCTCTCTCTATATCTATTATGGACTCGATTATCTCTTGTTTTTCATGAAAGATGTTTTTTTTTTTACATGTTGCGAGATGAGATTTCTCTCTTTGGATCGGATGAAGGCATTAACTGCCTTTCACCACGATCATAAGATGCTTCTTTTTCTCGAGCGATTTTTATTTCCTAGAGTGATTTTCTCTTTTCCTCTTGTGATTATCTTATTTCTTTTCCGCTTAGTTCACAAGCTGTAGTTCAAAAATTGAGGTTTTTTTAAAGAGAGAATTGGCAAGCCTTGGTGATTTTTATCGCTTTCTCTAGCAATTTCTCTTTGAATCACTATGATTTTTACTTTTTCTTTCATCGCTAATGCAGTTTGAGGTATATATTTCTATCACTAGATGTGATCTTTTATATCATATTCTGTTGCGAGCTGCGATTTCTTCTGTGGACCGGGTGAAGATGTTAAATTCCTTCAAACCGCCGATTTTACAACTTTTGGTACGAAACCACGTATGGAAAAAATGGCAAGTCGGATATTACTACCATCGACTTCATGGGTGATGTGTGAAGTTTTGAAATGTTTCTATTGCTGCAAAATGATATACTAGAAGAAGGTTTATCAGGAGGAGCTTCAATTTTTTATTAGTGAGGAAGTGATTGTATCTTTGTGAGGGACTAACTATTTATTCTCTTATTGTCATCTACCTTGATACGAACATGTTTGTATCAACGTGAGGGGGAGTGTTGGAGTATATAGCGTGTCTACACATATACTCCTCCTTTAGTCCCACATTGGTTAGTAATAGAAGTAGTTTAGTG
Organism: Kingdonia uniflora; assembly: GCA_014058105.1. Lineage (NCBI taxonomy): Eukaryota > Viridiplantae > Streptophyta > Magnoliopsida > Ranunculales > Circaeasteraceae > Kingdonia > Kingdonia uniflora. The sequence goes on from JACGCM010000724.1 coordinate 526,493, forward strand.
ACCCCTTGTTATATAAAGAGCAGCAAAGCTTGTAATAATTTGAATTTGGGAATATCAATATTTTCCTCTTCTTATTTATGCAAAGATGTATTACCCCCTAGCTCCTTTTCTACCTAAACTCAATGTAATGTTAGATGAGGATGCTAGGGGTAAAGAATACACAAGATTCTAATACTTCCAATTCTTTGATTAATACACATGGTCTACCAGGTGCCTTGGCTTGCTTAGCAAAAAAAAAGAGTAGAGGATTGAGATCTAGTACATTGTAAAATGGGTATAGAAAAATTTGTTAGAATATGTTATTTCCCTATATAGTATTGAGTCCTCATGGAGATAATAGAAGGGATTATATCTTTTTCGAAATGATTTCCTCATCATGAATCATAGCGTGGAAAATTGAGCAATTAATCGGTCCAAAATAATCCAATTTTACAATTTACTATTTAGAAATAGATAGTGTTGAAGGTATTCGTTGTCTTCATCTTTTCTTATGGGCAATATATAAAGCTATATATAAAGCCGCTTAAACCTCATTCTATTAGTCTCACAATAAAACACGATTTCCTCCTTATTCCCGTGTCAATGAACTCCTAGAATACCACAAAAATCGTGGTATCAGAGACAACATATCGATTGACTGAAGAAATTCGACCTAGTAACGTGTAATAAATAGGCTGAGTTCATAACTAATTGAGAGTCTTAAGGGCAGCCCACAACTGAGTCCTAGATTTATGCTAAATATCTGTAATAAGTAGACTGTAATAAGTAGACAGCTGTAGAATTTGTTTCCTTGATGTTCTATTTATACCCATATATGTAACAACACAAAATATATGAGAAAAATATCATTTTCATGGTATTAGAACTACTAACTAGCGTCCATTAATTTTTCTTTTCCTCTCCTGGTTATTTTTCTTCTTCTCTCTTCTCTTGAATTTGTTACCCATTCTCCTCCAGCAAGCTCCTCTACTTGGAGAATCATGAATTCCTCAAACATACAATCTGAATCCTCCATATCCGCGACCACAAATTCCTCCAACACTTTAACCTTCTCCCTTCCCAGTCATATCACTCACCTTATCAGCATCAAACTAGATCAGACCAACTTCCTAATCTGGCGATCTCAGTTCTTACCTATCCTTCGCCTTCATGACCTTGATGGAATTGTTAATGGCACCTCTACTCATCCCCCTGTTACAATCACTACAGGTAAAGGAACAAATCTCACCACCAACCCGAATCCGGCATTTGTCAAATGGTATAAGCTGGACCAGTTAGCTCTTAGCTGGATCAACTCATCATCTCTTAGCGACACTGTCCTAGGTGAGACCGTAGGTATTACTACTTCCCATACTGCTTGGAGTACTCTTGAAAGGCTTTATGCTTCTCCTTCTCAAGAGCGCATTATGCAGCTGAAATATCAATTTCATACAGTGAAGAAAGGCACTTTCTCCACTGTCGATTACATCCAAAAGGTCAAAAGCATTGCAGATAACCTAGCAGTTGTAGCATGTCCAGTATTTGATATGGATTCGTCACCTGATTATGAAGCATTCGTCACCTCGGTAAACACCAAACTCATCCGATAAACTTATTAGCTTGCTATACAGTCATGATATTTATCATGAATATAATGTCCCTGTCAAACTTTACGACAGTCCAACCCCTACGGTAAACCTTGTTGCCAAACCTGCTTCATCATCTAATTCTATGCGATCTGAACGAGGAAACTCAAATAGTTCAAGGGGATTTCGAGGAAGGGGGTGTGGGCATGGAAGGTTCAATTCACATATAACTCTAGTCATTCCCAACCATGTGTGTTTTGTCAGGTGTGTTGTCGCCCTGGCCATTCAGCTCTTCAATGCTATCAATTGCCAAATCAATACACAGCTCCTCCGCAGGCCATGATGCATATGCCATCTTCAGAATACGATCCATATTCGGGGGCAATTCATCACCTAACATCCGATCTAGCAAACTTGTCTGTTCGTTCAGACTATGGAGGTCATGATCAAATAAAGATGGGCAACGGTGCAGGTTTGTTCATTCGCTCTATTGGTACATCCATTTTACAATCTCCACATGCTTCTTTTCTATTGAATCACATGCTTCATGTCCCTAGCATTCGCAAAAATTTATTATCAATTCACTAATGACAACGGTGTTATATTTGAATTTCATCCTCGTGTTTGCTTTATAAAGGATACAGCCACCAAGAGAATCCTGATGCAAGGATTTCTTAAAAACGGACTCTATGCCTTCCCTAAAGAAACATGAATATCTAGGATCAGTGCAGCATCTCCTCAAGTTCTTTTTAGCGAAAAAACTTCAGTCAACATATGGCATGATCGCTTTTGGCCATCCGGCCTCTCGAGTCATGGACATTATTCTCTCTAAAAATAAGCTGTCGGTAGTCAATAAGAAATGTAAACACTTCTGTGTTGCTTGTTCTCTTGGCAAAAGTCATTGTTTACCATTTCCTTCTTCAAAAACTAGTTATTCAGCTCCTTTAGAGATTGTCCACTCTGATATTTGGACTTCCCCTATTAAAGTTGTGTCTGGGTATCGTTATTACATTCATTTTACTGATCAGTCCAGTAGGTTTATCTAGTTTAATCCTTTATTAAATAAATCTGAAGCTTTGTCAAAATCTCTTCTTTTCAAGAAAGAAGTCGAGAACTATTTTGGACTGAAAATAAAGGAATTTCAATTTGACAATGGTGGTGAGAACATCAAATTTAAAAGAGTTCTTGCAGATTGTGGTATTCATCAAAGATTCTCGTGTCCCTACATACATCAACAGAATGGTATGGCCAAAAGAAGACATCGTCATATTGTAGAGACTGGCCTAACCCTGCCCGGTCGTGTGGCGGTACCAAATCAATATTGGGTTGAAGCATTTACCACAACAGTTTACCTCATAAACAGATTACCGACGGAAGCCTTCCAGGGCCTATCTTCTTATGAAAAACTATTCAAATTCAAACCCAACTACCTATTCCTCAAAACGTTTGGTTGTACGTTACCCCAATTTACGACCATACAATTCTCACAAACTATAATTTCGATCCAAGCAATATGTTTTCCTCGGTTATTCTCCAAACCACAAAGGTTATCATTGCCTCCACATCCCCTCAATTCGGGTGTACGTCTCATGTAATGTCATTTTTGATGAATCTTCATTTCCCTTTCAAACACCTTTCATACCAAATAATTGTTTCTCTCCGTCCCAACCAATCCAACTTGGTCCTATACCCTTCCATCTTCCAGCCATACCTTCTCCATCAACATAAACATCACCTTCATTACCCTGTCTGCTTGGCCCAATACCCATTACATCCTTTACTACACCCCCTTACTTACCTACTACCAGAGTCACCAACTCTCGGCCTACACATACTCCATTATTTACCAATCAACGACGGAATAGTAAAACCACTTCAGCTGTTGTCCTCCCTGCCCCAACAGTCCCATCTCCCTCTCCCACAATTAATTTGTTGAGATATATAGTCCCACATCTGACACATAGAGCCTTGCATCTCAAAATATAATATCCTAGGCTACTCCTCTTATTGTCAATTGGTTTTAAGATGGAACCTTCAGTTCTAATTTGGTATCAGAGCGGGCCTCTCATCCACGTGTCGAACCCAAACAACCCACGTGTTACTCCGCGTCACCCATATATTCGTCTACGTGTTAAACTCATAAATTACGCTACACGTGAGGGGGCGTGTTGAGATATATAGTCCCACATCGGATACATAGAGCCTTGCACCTCAAAATATAAGATCCTGGGGCTACTCCTCTCATTACCAATTGGTTTTGAGATGGGACCTCCAGTTCTAATACCTCTCGCTACCTATAATCACTCCATGATCACTAGAACTCGAGACAACACCGTAAAACCAAACAATTCCACCTTGCAACCAAACACCCTTTTCCCAAGTTTTCACGGCGAATCTTTCTCAACCCATTGAACCCACATGCTTTACCATAGCAAACAAACTTCCCCAATGGCATCACGTTATGCAAGAAGAACTAAATGCTTTACTTGCAAATGGTACCTGGAAACTAGTGCCTAGTCGGTTGCAAATGGGTATTTCGCATCAAGCACAATCCAGATGGCTCTATTGCTCGCCATAAAGCTCGGTTGGTTGCAAAGGGATATCATCAACAACATGGTCTGGACTAGGCCAAAACCTTTAGTCCAGTGATCAAGCATACTACTATTCGGGTTGTATGTAGTATTGTTGTCTCTCAAGGATAGTCTTTACGACAACTAGACGTTAGCAACGCATTTTTACACGGGAACTTATCAGAAACTGTATACATAAGCCAACCGCCAGTCTTTGTTGATGAAAGGTTTTCATTCTATGTTTGTTACCTCAAGAAAGCTCTTTATGGGCTCAACCAAGTGCCCCATGCATGGTACTCCCGTCTCAACCACTATTTAATCACTCTTGACTTCACTTGCTCACGTGCTGATAGCTCACTGTTTATAAGCGTAGGCAGCAAGTCATCACATTGGTACTTGTCCATGTCGACAATATAATTGTCACCGGCAACAGCTCCTCAGCTATATCCACACTTATTGCAGATCTTGGTAAAGAAATTGCCATCAAAGACCTTGGTGCATTTTCCTTTATCCTTGGAACTGAAGCATCCAAAACAACACGAGGTTTATTTCTCAATCAAAGGAAGTACATTCATGATCTCCTAACAGGGCAAAAATGGATAGAGCCAAACCTATGCCAAGTCCCATGGCATCTACAACAAAGCTTTCTCTCCATAGTGGCAACACCTTACATGATCCCTTACTCTATCGAAGCACAGTTGGAGCACTCCGATATCTGACTCTCACTCAAAGGAAGTACATTCATGATCTCCTAATAGGGCAAAAATGGATGGAGCCAAACCTATGCCAAGTCTCATGGCATCTACAACAAAGCTTTATCTCCATAGTGGCAACACCTTACATGATCCCTTATTCTATCGAAGCACAGTTGGAGCACTCCAATATCTGACTCTCACTCATCCAGATATCACCTTTAGTGTGAATAAGGTATCTCAGTTTACTCAGTTGGGTATTATTGATGATCATTGGATAGCCGTCAAGCATATACCTCGCTGCCTCAAAGACAATATCAATCACGGCATCTTTCTCTCTGTGAATTGTACAAATGTTATTCATGTGTACACGATGTTGATTGGGCAGGATGCCTAGATGATCGAAAATCAACCAGTAGCTATTGTGTCTTTTTGGGCCCAAATATCATCTCTTGGTGCTTGAAAAAGCAAGCAACCGTAGCCAGGTCCAGCACCGAATCAGAATACAAAGGCATTGCCAATATAGCAGCTGAACCAATATGGGTCAAATCTTTACTCCGGGAACTCGGTGCTCTTCCACGCACTCCTCCCACCATTTGGTGCGACAAACTTGGTGCCGCATACCTCTCCGTCAATCCCATATTCCATGCCCGAACAAAACATGTAGAAATTGATTTTCATTTTGTTCGTGATCAGGTTGCAAAGCATCAACTTCAAGTGAAATTTGTCTCCACCATTGATCAAATAGCTGATATCTTTACCAAGCCACTCAGTCATCAACGCTTTCAGCTACTCAGGAACAAGCTCACTGGTTTTCGATGTACAGTCTCGCTTGAGGGGGTGTGATAAAGTAGACTGAGTCCATTAATTGAGAGTCTTAAGGGTCCACAACCTGTTCACAACTGGGTTCTAGATTTATGCTAAATATATGTAACAGGTAGACAATTGTAGAATTTATGTTTCCTTGTTCTATTTATACCCATATGTAGCAACACAAAATATATGAGAAAATATCATTTTCAATCTGAACTCTGGTTTTAGAGAGTTTATTTCTTTTGTTAGAGAGTTGTTTCCTATCGAAACAGTTCAAATTGACCTACATGGTCTTTATTTAGGAGTTGAATAAATTTGATTTTTGATTTCGATTGAGTTTTTTGGTAGATCTAAGTTTTTAGTTGTTTTCTTTTTCCTGATGGTGAAACGATCTGATTTAGGGTTTTGATTGGGTTTACGACAAAGACATGTGAGTGTTAATTGTTAAGAAAAGATTTGGGGTCTTTAATGGGTAAATCATGTGGCTAGTTATATCTGATCTATGGTCCAAATATCTAGGCACTGTTAAAGGACTAATTCATTGGAAAATTTGTATATTTTCCTTACGTGAGAAAATGACAGACAATGATTTTTTGCAAGTTGATGATGCAAGATTACATGAACTTAGTTATCTGTATAGGCTTACTTATGATGGCAGCAACTAAACGTGGGTACCCAAACTGGGTAGCGCGGGGTTTTGGCCAACGCACAACCCACATGCGCATACACAAGATCGGTTAACGCACATCCCCACTAATTCATTGGAAAATTTGTATATTTTCATTACGCGAGAAAATGACATACAATGATTTTTTACAAGTTGATGATGTAAAATTGCATGAACTTAGTTATCTGTATAGGTTTACTTATGATGGTAGCAACTAAACGCGGGTACCCAAACTGGGTAGCGCGGGGTTTTGGCCAATGCACAACCCACATGTGCATACACAAGATCCGTTAACGTACATCCCACATCCCCACTTAAACAAGATCGTGTTTCTTCTCTCTCTCTTTCTCTCTTCTCACTCTTCTTCACCTCCTCCTGCAAACTAATGTTTTCTCCCCCAATCTTTAAAGAACAATAAAAAGCCCAAAAAACTCCTCAATTTTGATATTTGACATCCTCCTTCGATGTATTGCTCTTCATGGCAATCATCTGCCTCATCACCTCAAATCGATTCCCCAATCGTTTCACAATCAAACCTATATCCGATACTAGTGGTCTCTCTGTCTTGTCTCGTTCTCAGAATGCCGAACTCCGTCATTACTAACATTGTAAAATCGAAGATAGCACATTACGGCGCTACGGCACAAGGTTTTTGCTCGAAAGGAAAAAATCACCTTCAAAGAATAGAAAAATGGTTGAAGATATTTTATAAATCCTTCTCTCCCTTTTCATTTTTGCATGTTGAATTTAAGTTTTCCAAGATTTGGAACGAAAGTTTTCAAAGGCAAGGAACAAAACCATCTTCGCAGTTTAACATACGCCGATCTTTGTATGAAGATGTTCGTAAAACCTCACCCCGTGTCAAACGACATTGTTTCAATAAGCACACAGTCTCTATGGAGTCAGGTGAACAACAATAGCCCCTCTTGGTTTCGTAACAACTAGTCCCTCCATCTTTCTCACAAACTCTTGGGTAACAGAGAAGGAAGATGTCACACAGATAAAATAGATGAGTCTGCTTCCCACTTCCCATTTCATTTTAGTACAAGCACGAGAAAATCACTGAAGAAAAAAATCTTGGAGATTGATTCTTGCGTATTACGCTCAGCTAAAGGAGTAAGCAATTCAAGAGATGTCAGAGGGAGAGAGTTCAAAACAGTAGAAACAGGGAAGGAAAAACATAAACATATGTATCCCCCATCACCCATGACACAAGTAAATTCCCAGGCCCATCATAACCCCGGCCCAAAATTATTGAAATCCATTAATGCCCATCAAAAATAAAAGGAACCCATCAAAGCCCAAACCCACTTATCCACTTTCCTGCCATTTTTTTTTCAATCACCTTCTTCCGCCATGGAACTTGTCGGCTCTACTCAACCAAAACTGTTTCTCCGATCCATATCCCCACCTTCGAATGCCGACCTACTCCTATACCATCCCGTAATCACCAAGCTATCACAAGCATACTTTATCATACCTGCAAGTACAAGATACAAGATTTAAGATTAAACAAGTAGAGATAGGTAGGTGGAGATAAGAAAATGAGATTTTGGAGAGTTATGCAAGAAATATGGTAGTCGAAATGGCGATTCGCTTGGTTCTTTGCTCCTCTTTAATACATCTGATTGTTCACCCTTCGAGGACAACCATCAAACCCTAGGACTGGATCCCATTCGGGCTTGCTGAGAAGAACCTCTACTCGTGATCTGAAAGTTCAATGAAAGTTGGGGTACAAATTCATGGTTGTGACTCCTTGCTCATGGACCCAATTGTGATTTAGTTCGTGATCTGAAAGCTCAATGGAGGTTGGGGAAAAAATTCATTTTTTCCTTCTATCTTTTCTCACTCTCTAAACCTTCTCTCTCTAGAAGTTTCTATGCATGTTTGACTGGACATGTCAAAGGCTTATGACAAAATTGAATGGAGTACTTTGATTCAAACTATGTAGAAGCTGGTGTTCGATAAGTAGTGCCAGTGGATCGAACAATGTATCTCCACAGTAAGATACTATGTTATCCTTAATGGGTACTCCCATGGTTTTTTGAATCCAACCAAAGGACTGCGACAAGGAGACCCATTTTTCCCCTTTTTGTTATCATCCTTATGGTGAGGCTCTTGAGAGCTTTGAGTATGAAAGAGTTGGATTACAAGATCCATGGTATCAAAGCTTCTAGAGGGCCACCATGCCTCCCATCTCCTTTTTGCAGATGATTGCCTCCTTTTTTGCCGCGCTGACTTGGCATAAGCTCATGAGCTAAAGAACATTCTCGATAGTTTCTGTGAAGCGACTGGCCAACAAATAAACCTTTCTGAATATGGAGTCTTTTTCCGCAAGAACCTTCCCTAGAGACTATGTCGACTTATTGTTCGACTCCATAAAGGCAAGGTTATGAAGTCAGATGAGCAATATCTTGGAATCCCTCTTTTTTTTAGCAGATCCAAAACATAAACTTTCCAGGGTATTGAGGATAGGATTTCAAACCGTTTACAGACTTGGAGAGGTAAGCTATTATCTCAGGCAGGAAGAACGGTTCTGATCAAATTAATCACTTCGGTTATCCCATCATATCAAATATCATGTTTCGCCCTCCAAATATCGATATGTAAAAACATTAATGCCCTCCAACGAGATTTCTAGTAGGGGAAACGGGAGTAGAAAAAGAAACCTTTTTATCTCAAGAAATGGAAAGAAGTTTATCACCCTAAATAGGAGGATGGCATGAGGATATGAGAGGTAGGTGCCACAAATAAAACACACATTTCTAAACTCGTCTGGGGACTACATCAGAATCTACACGATCTTTGGGGGAAAATCCTAAAAGTGAAATATTTTCCCAATTGTGACATACTCCAGGCAAAGAAGAAAAGTGATGACTCCTGGACTTGGAGAAGTATTTACTTAGTTATTGGCATGGTAAATGACAACTCATATTGGTAAGTTAAAGGTGGGAATTAAATTAACTTTTGGAAAGATAACTGGATCCCCGCGAGTAATACGAAAAAGTCGATTCGGAGGACTGAACTCCAGGAGGATGCAAGACCTCGGTCTGTTAGTCATTTCATTGACCCAACCTTGAAAATGTGGCGTATCGAGGAATTATATCAGTGGTGCGACGATACCTCAATCGATCATATTTTGCGTATTTTAATCCCTACACTAGGGGTACAAATGAACTTAAATAATTCCCTTCCAAAGATAGGGAATTCTCCATTAAATCTTCTTATCGGGCACTCATGTTTGGCTCCCAAATGGAAAATCTTAATTTAGCCCCCAACGACTTTTGAAGGTTTAGAAAAATAAAACAACTCTTAGGGCCCAAATGTTTGGATAGAAATGTCTTCGAAATATGGTTCCTTGTAGAGCAAAACTTGTAGGGCAAATAGATATATCTGATATCTCATGCCCTATGTGTTCTTTCACAACAGAAACCTTACATCGTCTTCTTCTTAACTGCTCTTTTACGAGGGCATTTGGGCAAAGAGTTTGGTTGTCTTCTCCATCAATTTGTACATTTGAATGTTAACGAATGGATCTCTTGGTGGATAACATTACCTTACGATTCGCCGATTGACCGTGAACTTTGGACCCTTCTGACACTTACAATTTATTGGATAATTTGGAATGCTAGATGTGAATTTGTTTTTCAAAATAAACCTCAAAATCCATTACAAATCTCAACAACTATTAAAAACTTTGTGGTTTCGTAACCAAAAGTTGCAAGGAAATCACTAATTGCAGTTAAGGAATTAAGGTTTGAGGTCTTAGGGGATTGATTATATAAAGATGGAGATATTAATTCCTTACAGAAATAACAGAAAATCATTTGTCGGTTATAGGAAGCGAATTATTTGCAAGCGAGTTGCTTCTTTAGGTTTTGAAATAGTAATAATTGAATTGCAGTCGTTTGAAAAAAAAATCGGATGACCCGTTTAGACTTTGGGAAATGAATTTTTACTAGGGTCTCTTTGGTTGTCCGAGCATAGTTCGCAAGAGCCCATTTGTAATGGTAATCGAGGCAGATGAAGTGATAAACTTGTTTTTTCATTGTAGGTATTCAACTTATATTCTTCATGAAATCTTCTTAAGTTGTTCTTAAGTCTTGTTTGTCTTCATTTAGTTTTACTATAGATATTTAAACGTGATTTAGTCTTCTTGAGATAGGTCTTCAAATCTTGTTATCATTTGGTAGCCTTTCTTGGACTTTATACATTGATTATTTATTGTCTTCATAAGCCTTCAACACTAGACTCCTTATGTAGTAGGTTTTGGTTTACGAATAGTCAATTACATCAAATTGTGGAACTACATTTGTCCCATATCTCTTGGGCGGTTTTGGACATGGCCAACTGAACAACGATGGGGAGCTACACTAATTTGCTTATCTATGTAAAAATCTCTGATTTGTTCATTTGCCACTTCCCGAGAGATGAGTTGTCTTTCGGAGTCATAGAGCTTCGTAATTGCCATATGAAGAATGTCCCCTTCTCCATAGCTATATGTATCATAAATGGCAGCAACTAGCGGGTATCAAATTTGTGTAACGCAGGTATTTTGTCAAGTCAACTTAACTTTGACTTGCGCATTTCATATATGCGTACCTCGATGATCTGAACCGGAGAGCAATTTTAACTGCACATCCCTTAAACGAAGCATCCAATCTCTTTCTTTTTTCTCTCTTTCTCTCTCTTTTTTTTTCTCTCTCTCTCTCTTTATGTATCCCTATCTCCCTGCCAAATTCAAGATCCAATCTTGCTTTCTTTTTCCCCTCTTAGATGGCTAATGATCCACCATCAAACCAGGCATTCTCGGTGGAATAAAGACGGAAATCAACCAGACAAATGACGGACAAGGACCTGCTGTTTGATTCTCTATGGTTACTTTAGATCCATTAAATTTGTTTGGGACTCTATTTTCTTCAAGTATCGTAAGCCCCATTTGAAGTTTATGGATATGAACTTATGGAACTGAGAAAAAGGACATACATTAACAAAAACAGTAATTATGGCGACATAATAGTTTGTTGGTTTTTCACTACACTAACGCACATCACTCTTAAATAACGTAAACTGGAGATAAGTCATCGAAATTAGAAAACACGCTAGTGTCAACATGGGCATACTTCAACGAAATTAGAGAACACAATAGCGTCAACATGGACAGACACGCCAACGAAATTAGAAAACATGCTATCGGCGTAAAAAATAGAGAGATACGCAAGTGTTTATTGGACCTACGGTGACGCATCTTCATATAAAGATTGGCGTATGTTAAACTACGAAATTAGAAAACACGCTAGCGTCAACATGGACATACTTCAACGAAATTAGAGAACACAATAGCGTCAACATGGACAGACATGCCAACGAAATTAGAAAACATGCTACCGGCGTTAAAAATGGAGAGATACGCAAGCGTTTATTGGACCTACGGTGATGCATCTTCATACAAAGATCGGCGTATGTTAAACTGCGAAGATGGTTCTGTTCCTGGCCTTTGAAAACTTTCGTTCCAAATCTTGGGAAACTTAAATTCAACAAGCAAAAATGAAAAGGGAGAGAAGGATTTATAAAATATCTTCAACCATTTTCCATTCTTTGAAGGTGATTTTTTTCTTCCGAGCAAAAACCTTGTGCCGTAGCGCCGTAATGTGCTATCTTTGATTTTACAATGTCAGAGTAATGACACTAACACTACACAGTTCCTTTGATTTTTTGCTATTTATGTAAGGAAATTCCTTCTAGGAATTAATATCTCCATCTTTATATAATCAATCCCCTAAGACCTCAAACCTTAATTCCTTAATTGCAATTAGTGATTTTATCAAGTTTTAGTCGAAAAACCTAATTGCATGTCACGGACCCACTCTACGTGCACCGATATTGTCCCCACCTAACCACCTCGAGCAGAGGTGTAAGGTTTTATTTCCATCAAAAGCCATTGGTGTTTAAGTAGAGCAAGATCTTACCTTAAGGACCATATTCCCATTAGGATCTTAAGCGAATGTAGAGTTAAACTACTGGTGCAACCATCATCAGACTCAGGTTAGGCGCCTCTACAATACACCCGCTCTGGCGGGGTGTCACACTGCACCTTGGCAAAAATCAAAGATTCAAAGTTTATTCTTCAAGACGGAGTGGAAAATGAGAGTTCAAATCCATTAAATTGATCTTTCAGAGTAACTCTATGACTCATTTGGGAATAGATAGCTGCTTCATACATACACATTCTTTACAAGCATTGCTTATGGATTTTTGGGAAGTGCCTCGCGTTCCGTGTCGTTTAGGAGGTCTTGTAGTAATTGACAAGAAAACTCGTGTGACTCGAGTTTCTTATGTAATCTACTCTCGAAAGGTGATCAACTGATTCAAGGGCTAATTGGAGATGACTGATCAACAGGAAAAGGTCTTTTGCCCATGGGGGTTTATGGGAGAAGTAGCTGATCCAAAAAACGATACGCAAACAAACCCAGAACCCTCGAACTAAAGGTTAGGTGATGTAAACTCAAATCTAAGGAAGGAGGGAGATGCAACCAATGGCAATCAGGTTATGGGGGATAAATCAACTCCCCAAAGTAAAATCCCTAATGCTAGTGATGCAATGAAGAAGATTAGATTTGCAAATAAATTTAAGGGCAGAATGACAAACACATCTAAATCTACAAATTTACTCACAGCTGGAAAACGAGGTGATGTTCCTATTCTTTCTATACCTTCTGATGATATCAAAGAGGGAATTTCATAGTATAAATTTAGCCTAATTGGAAGACTGGATTTACAAAATTTAAATTTGGGGAAGTACAGGAGTATGCTAGAACACACTGGAAAACTAAAGGTCAATGCAAATTAATCCTTATTGGCAAATGCTTTTTTGTCATCAAATTAGAGAATGAAGATGACAAAATCCAAATATAGAGTAAAGGACCCTAGATAATCCAAAAGATGCCTATGAGACTTATGCCATGGAGCCCTAGATTCTCTATTGACAAACATAACAATACCAACGCTCTAATATGGTGTAAATTCCCAGGTTTACCTATAGAATTATGGAGCCACAAAATTGTTATGTCACCGGGCAAAACACTGGGAACACCCATACAGATTGATCAATCCACTAGAAACAAAGACTATGGCTATCGGGCTTGTGTTTTAGTTGATATTGATCTTTCAAAGCCCATCCCAGATCATGTTTTATTTGATGAAGAAGGTGAAATCAGCAAGCAAGAAGTTATTCTTTACAGAATGCCTAAATACTGTGGGCGCAACGTGGGGCACATAATTGCATAATGCAAGGTGATACAGAAGGCCTATAGACAAAATCTGTAGACAGAATGAACAGATGCAGAAGAACTAAAAGAAGCCAGTTAAAGAGAAAGGGAACAACATAAGACAAAATCAGGTGATTACAATACCAGATAAGCAGGAAAAGAGTAAGGAACCTGTAGAATCAGAAACAGTGAGGGCTAACAAACACATATTTTCAATAAGTAGCAGAAGAGAGTAGTGAAGATTCACCACCCATAAACTTCCCAAGTATGACTAGAGTCACAACTCATCACATCTAACAGTTTGAGAAGATAACAGGAAATGAAGAATGGTTGGTCTACTCCAAGAAGGAAAAATAATCAACAAGTTGATGCAATCTCAGCTACCAGTCAAACAAGATACAACAATCAGTTTCATGCACTAGGTGATGAAGAACACCCAGAAAAATAGGAGCAGGACCAACACATAATAGCAGAAAGGGTATTGTGTACTGAATCTGTGAACATACTAGAATTTAGTAATAATACAGGGGAAGCGGATCAAAATAGGCAACAACAGAATGAAGACACCAATGCAGAAGAACAAGGGGATATGACTATAGATGAATAAGAAGAGGTTAGAAAATTTCTAAATCCTAACAGTTGGGCCGATGAGATGGAGCAAGAGCAAATTATCAAACTAGGACCAAATCAGGTTTATAAAGGAGGAAAGGTTTATACCCTTGACCCTCGATTGACAAGGTCAAACAGCAGAAATCAGTGATGAGAGTGATTTTCTGGAATGTAAGAAGACTGGGAAATAGAAGAACCCTTTCTTACATTAGAAAGCAGGTAAAGGACCTTAAACCAAATATTCTGGGGTTTGCTGGGCCAAAAATATTCTCTGCAGGATTCAGACTGAAGGGGTATAATTCAAAAATAATCACTAATGAAGGGGGAGAAAAAGGTAACATTTGGGTGACGTGGCAAGACAGTATTGAAGAACCAAAAATTATGAGTATCACTAAACAAGTTATAACAGTGGAGATTCATAATTGTTGCTGCTCTTTTGTTCATGCTGACTACCTGAGGATTAACAGATTAGAACTATGGGATAATCTTATTAGATTCTCTCAATCTTAACTTAAAGCCATGGATCTGCATAGGGGATTTTAATGTGGTCTTAAGGCTTTCAGAGAGGAAAGGGGGAAGACCTCCAATGCTTAATGTTGTCGCAGAATTTGCAGATTTTATTGATAGTGCACATCTCACTGAAAGTCCATCCTCTGGTATGAATTACACATGGTGCAATGCACAAAAAGGAACTAATAGAATCTTAAGTATACTTGACAGGTGCTTGCACAATGCCCAATGGTTTGATGTATTTAAAGAATGGAGGGTAAAGGTTTTCCCAAGAGGCAGGTCTGATCACACTCTTCTATTTGGTGAATGCCTCAAAATCAACAAACCACACAACATAGCTTTTAGATACTTGCAGACCTGGAGCAGTTACCCAGACTTGAAAAATATAGTGGAAAGGAGTTGGAAAAAACCCCTAGTTGCTGCCCCACTGTTCACTCTAATGCTGAAACTGAGGAGATTGAAGACAAATATTAAAGAATGGAGGAAATCTATACCTGATACAACACAGAATAGAAAACAGGAACTGGAAAGAGAGATATTGAATCTTCAAATACAACTGGAAGACAACACAAATGACAGCATAGCAGATGCAATCTTGGGGAGAGATAAGTAGCTAGAAGATATTAAGATTCCGGAGGAGCAAGAATGGAGATAAAGGTCAAGAATTAAATGGCTACAGGCTGGAGATAAAAATACAAGGCTTTTTCACACTACAACCAAAATTAGGAATGCCAAAGCTGTGATAACATAACTCACTGACTCTGGGGGCAATGTTATGAAGGATCAAGACCAAATTAAGAGTTTCATTGAGGATTACTATACCACTAAATTTGATAGTCATGAAGTGACTAGTGATAATTCTCTGTTTGCTGATATGCCTCACAAGGTACTTGAAGAAGAAAACATCATGCTTACTGGATTACCAACACAAGATGAGATATATGAAGCTGTGTTTACACTGGATAGTAAAAGCTCCCCAGGACCAGATGGCTTGATCCCTATCAGTTTTAACTATAACTTGATAGTTCTTATTCCCAAAACCAAAAGGCCATCTACTATTCAGCACTATAGACCTATTTGTCTTAGTAACTTCATTTTTTAAGTTATTACTAAGATAATAGCCACCAGACTCTCTCCTATAGCTGCAAGAATTGTTTCAAATGAACAAAGTGCTTTTATCAAGAATAGAAGTATCCAGAATAACATATGTATGGCATCTGAGATGGTGAATGAGATGAGGACTAAAAGAAATGGGGGCAATGTTTCTCTTAAGTTGGATATAACTCAGGCATATGATACCTTGAGCTGGACCTTTCTTATTCAGGCTTTGAATGCCCTTGGTTTCAACTCTACTTTCTGCTCCTGGATTCAAACAGTGATAAACAGTGGAATGGTCTCTATATCCATTAATGGTCTTACAGGTTACTTTAAAATGCACAGAGGTCTCAAGCAAGGAGACCCCTTATCACCTCTACTATTTGTCCTAGCTGAAGACATACTAAGTGTTAATCTACACAGGCTAAAGGAGAGCAAGAAAATTCTGCCTATGGTGACCATAGGAAATGTACAGGGACCAACTCATCTTCTATTTGCAGATGACATTTCTTTTTGTTAATGGGGCTACTAGGTGTTTGAAGTAGCTAAGAGATAATCTTATAAAATACCATAAAGCATCAGGCCAGATGGTTAGCACTGAAAAAAGTAAGATATTCATGAGCATTGTTCCCTTGACAAGAAGAACGATTGCCTCAAATATTTTTGGATTTAGAAAAGAAAAATTCTCAGAAACCTACTTGGGGATACCACTCATACAAGGCAGGGTAACCAAAAACACTATCAGACCTCTAGTAGAGATGATAAGAAGGTTAACAGTTGGACTGGCAAACTAATCTCTTTTCAGGGAAGAGTAGTGCTAGCAAGATCAGTCTTAAATAGCATTCCCATTTATAATATGGCAGTGGCCAAGATCATTAATCAAAGATGGAGACAGAATCATTAGAAACTTTATTTGGACTGGGATCCAGCAAAAAGAAAAAGCATAACTCTGAAATGGGAAAAGTTGTGCAAACAACAAGAGGGTGGATTGGGGGTTAGAAAGCTGAGTGAAGTTAATGACTCCATGTTGTGCAAGCTTAACTGGATCTTTAGGGAAGGCAGGGCAGATTGGGCAAGATTTCTTCAAGTTAAGTTCCAAAACAAAACTGGGGACACTAAAACATATCACAAAATGTCCTCTATATGGTTTGGAATAAAAAGTGCAGATACTATCTCAAGACCTTACATTGGATGGGTGATAGGAGATGGATCACAAATTGATTTCTGGAGGGACACATGGGCAACTGAAATACCCTTAAGAGAATACATAGATTTACCAAGACATCTCTAGAAGCAGTGTAAAGCAAGGTTGAGTGACTTCATTACTCCAGCAGGGTGGTCAATGCCTAATGATATCTGGATGATGCTAGTAAATTTGGGCATTAATATCCAGAACATACCATGTAACCCAAATACAGATGATCAAAGAATATGGAAACCAGAATTGCATGGCAAGTTTACGGTTAAAAATGCATTTCAGACTATAAGAAAAAAAAAAAAAAAAACTGCATGGTGGTGGAAATATGTGTGGAGGAAAAACATGCATCCTAGATTGAGTGGATTTGCATGGAGATGGCTTAACAACCTACTTCCCTATGATGAAAATATTAAGAAGAAGCATATTCAACTTCCCTCTGTCTGTTCTCTTTGCTGGGAAAAGGAAGAGACTGAACAACATCTGCTATTGCATTGCCTCTCTGCTGCCCATCTTTGGCAATGGGCTACTAATGTTTTTTTGTTTTCTCCTATTACTCAAACAGATAGCTGGAAATCAATATTGGAAAAGCAAAAAATGCAGCAGCTACATAAATGATCTGCGGATTACAACAGCCACATCCATATGCAGCAATGTATGGAAGGCAAGAAACAATTACAGATTTGAAGAAACAAAGTGCACACTGATGCTCTAAAATATGCAGTACCCAAAGACATCAGATACATCCATACTCTCAAGCAGCACAATGGACAACTCAGTACAAGATCTGAAGATTATAAGGGAGCTGAAAGTGAATTGCAAGCATACAAAAACAACACAGGTTAGCAGCTGCTTTTGGCTACTTCCAAATGAAAATGAAGTCAAAGTCTGCTGTGATGGATGATCCATTGGCAATCCAGGAGCAGCTGGAATTGAGGTTATATTCAGAGATAGTGAAGGAAGAGTGCTTGGTACCTTAAGCAGATCTATACATAACACCAGAAACTACATGGCAGAAGTGCAGGCTATCATTTATGGAGTTCAGCAAGCAGTTCAAAGAGGCTGGAGGAGAATCTCGGTTGTTTCTGATTCCACAGCTGTGATGACAGCCTTCAAGAATAATATGATACCCTGGAATCTTAAAACTTTATGGAGCCTGATTATGGAGCAGATAGAAACAATAAGATTCAGTCACATTTTCAGAGAGACCAATTTTTCAGCAGATCACCTAGCAAAAAGAGCCTCAGCCTTACCTATTGATGAATGGAGTGAAGAGCAGCCTGAGCATCTTAAAAAGATTGAAGTACCCTTCAAAGAATATTTTAGATTCAGCTTTAGATAGTTTCCTTTTTATTTCCACTTTTGTAAGGGGGGAAGCATGTTTCTCTCCTATTCTTTATTCATTGAGCTTCCTAGTTAAGCACATGATCAGGAGTGCCAACCTAGTTGGGATGTCTGTGGATGCAAGTGATATTATCTAGGTCCTCCTCCATGTACAATCTTTCTTCAATATATACTAAACCTTTTGCAAAAAAGCAAGGGAACAAAGTGGCGAGTAATATCCATCAACAAATCTACACGTTATGCATTTGAACGACATCGTGTTGGGAGTATCGAGCAAGCTAAACGTTGTGAGGTACTCCCAATGAAGCTTCTTAGACACGAGGATCGTGTACGAGCACTGATAGGGAAAGGGACATTTACTATACCTCCTTAGGAAGTCTTAGCAGTTCACCCGACGACTCAATCTCAAGCTTCATATAAAAGGCATCAAATTCAGTATCAACGACCTTCCAGTAGAAAAGTTAGCGTCCAAAGAAAATTCAGTAGAAAATCAAGAATTGGCTCCCTAGATCTCTCAAGTACAAAGGTCATCCTCAGACTAAAAAATAAGGTGGTGTCTCCACAACAATATACTTTTTTTTTTGGAAATTGAGAATGCCATAAAACAATTGGAAATATTGTACAAGGTGGGGACAACTGAAGAACAATATACCATGCAGTGATGTTTCCTTTTTGAGCTTTTTAGACTTTGCCCCACAAATATATGCATGACTTTGGCCTTGCTCCCCAATTCTGTTGCGTTTCGTGTCAGTGATTGTGGAAGCTCCCCTTTTCTATTCATCTCGTGCCTGGAGCTACTGGGTGACCTAGCTAATGAGAAAGGGCAACATCTGAATTCTACTGTCTAGTGCCAGGTCTCAGTGCTAGGTCTTGCCCCCGTGAAAGGAAATGCAAGGATCCTATAGTTGGGAAGACGCCTTGCCTTTGGTCTCCTCTGACTTTGGCGTTGACCAAGTCAACACAAGGAAAAGAGTGGAAACACCCTTATTTTTCAAATATGCTAACTTTTAAAACTATGATAAATAAGAGTGTTTTCAGTCTTTTCTTTGGATTGACTTAGTCAACAGAAAAGTCAAAGAGTTGACTCGGTGGGCTTTGGACGAAAACAAATTCTGGGATCTAAAGTACAACAAATGCCACATATGGGGGGAAGGCCAAAGTCGTGCATATATTTGGGGGCAAAAGTCTAAAATATCTTCCTTTTTAAACGTTACAGCACAAATAAAACATTTTTTGCTTCAACGCCCTAACACGATTTTGTATAAGATTTTTGATTTTGGTGTCATGCACAATATAACCAGTGAACAGCTCGCCTTTTCGTGTTTTTCATGTCCATCATCTGTCATTGGTATCCTTGCAGTTAGTGATGCAGCTGTGCGTTAGTTTGTCTTGAATCTCCACCCTACCTTTGTTTCTCTCTGAGGTTTATTTCTTGAACTTACCTCGAGTTTGAATTTCATCAATGAGTTGTGAGTATGATGTTTTGATTCTAATTACTTTATGAAAGATATTCCTGGTAGATGATTGCAACCGATTGTAAAATGACGGTCTAAACATCTTTAAGGGTGGGTTATCATCCACCTGCCAGAGCCGCTTAACAACTTTAAAGAGTTTGCCTCTAGATATGTCTTACATTCATTAAGGACACAAGTCTAGTACCTTTAATCATGGCATGCTAGACAACATCCTGTTTTTGAATCCCGCTTTAAAAATCGTGTTTCGACTGGTGCTTTAGGAGATGCTTATATTCATGATATTTCTGAGTGTTTTCGTTAATAACTTTATAAATTTGTTGTGCTACCTTTATGAAATAGTACATCTGCCTTTTGTGCACTTTTTTCTTTAGTCCATCTTGATGTGGGGGCCAAGCTCCTCTTGCCGGGTCCCAAAAATTATTCCATCCATTGACAACTATTCTATTTATTGTTGAGTAATTCTGATGAAATATCGATATGTTCCATTTGCAAAGCCTTTACAACTACGATTCAGACACATTTTTCAGTTTTCTTCAATTTTTAGTTGTTATTAAATGTTTAGAGGTGATTTGGGAAAAAAATATACCTATGGTATTTTCTAGACGTGTTTGCCCTATGGGATTATTCATCGGTTATCATGTACTCAATGGGACCATTCATCAGTCTCGATGTACTGAAATTTCACAGAAAATGCTGTTGTTGAGAGCAAACATCTACATAGTGTACAAGTACCACAAAAATGAATTGTGCTGAAATATGCCAAGTTTTCTCTTACCAACACTGATAGGTCATAGGGGGTCGCTTCCACACGTCTTGAAGACACTCTCTATTTTAGTTATTCATGCTTTATTTTAGTTATTTTTACTTAATTAGAAGGATATATGTTGATCCTAATTAGTAGGAAATAATAAAGGATACTTTTCCTCGAAAGAAGTGTTGTGGAGAGTATGGCTAATTAGTTCTTGTTGAGTATTGAGAGAGTTTATGAGATTAGTATAGGTATTTTGTAGAGAGAATGAGAATTGGAAAAGTTAATGATATCATGCACAAGAGAATGAGAATTGGAAAAGTTTACGTAATATCCGGAATGAGATGGCGGACTATTAGAAATCAAACTTAAGGTAAGAATCGCAGGATATATAAATAAACGGCCAAAATTGGCAATTGCGGATGTTTGTGGGTGGGGGACAATTCCAATATGCACCGTCAATCTCAAGAATACTAAAAATGGTCATGTAAGACACTGAAATATAGATTGATCATGGGTCATTTTATGTAGCGTCATAATCAGAACTCCGAGTGGCACACAATCTACCTGAATATGTACCTAATGAGGTGGTACCAGAGCACCAAGAATGATGGACGCTAAAACAAGGCACCAAAATAAATAAATAAAATCATAGTTAAATGGTTAGGCTATTAACAGAGTAAGATGGGCCTACCGAGCTGGAGGTGTCAGTGGCTGCTTTAAATATGAGGAGGTCTAGAATACTATTGTAGAGGTACTCATAAATAAAATTGAAAGAGAAAGTGAGGGCCTATGTACCATTGCTGAGAGGTCGAAGAAACTAATCCCTGATATGCTTGTGCTTTCTACAGGCACTAACTCTTTAGTAGCCCATCGCATGTCAAAAGGCACATTCATCACAAGATGATCGATTATATGGAAACTATGGCTTCATATAAGAAATGGCCATTGGCTGAATTGCCAAAACTGACTTAGTAAGAGTCCGCTTCCCGATCTGAGTCCTGTGATGATCCTCATTTGAAAGAAGCTCACTGCAATATAATCAATATTAGAAAAAGGAACTCAACGAGGAATAAAGCCCAAAAGAGTCTTAAGAGCATCATGCAATGCAACAAGCAGTTCTACTAGCTCATATACAAATTAATCCCACATAGCCGTCATCACTCCATAAAGCTCTTAAATGACGAAATCACCTGGTCGAACACCTCCAACATCAACTCCAAGTCTCCAACAGAAACAACGCGATAAAGTTGGAATTTGTATATAGTTTCTCTAAGTGGTCTCGCATCTCCTTAGCAGTTTTGAACTTGGCCAACTAAACACTAATAGAGAGCTCGAAGAAATTACATACAAGCTGAGCTGCATATGACTGTATTGTAAGAGAGCTTAGTAATTGTCCCGTTAACAAATCCCATAACCCTTTACCAATCATGAAGTGTGCCATAGCAACACGCATCAGCATAATACCAATAATTAGGCCTTGTTATTTCACATCAGTGGCTGGGAATGATCGGATTTTCTGTCGACCATTTTATCATAAAAGGAAAATATCACAATATTTCCAACCAAACAATCCCTAGAGATTTGCATCATAGATCAGCTTAGTTAACCACCAGATATACCTAAGGAAACCCTAAATCTCGAAATAATTAACACTGACTTGTTTCTATATCGAAAAACCCAATCGAAACCTTAAAGGAATCGATTCACCACACAGATAACCTAATTAGAAAATTAAATCACATTTATTTTCCACCAGACACCCAATCAAAACAGAAAATTAGATCAATTCATCACTGAAACACCACCACAGAATTGGATTATATCAGCCCCAATCGAGAAACAACTCTCTAATACTAGAGATTAGCTTTCTAAGAACAAACAATCAACTTTCCAAAATCCATGAATCAGCTCTCTAAAACTAATCACCTTACCCAATTGAAATACGTCTCTACAATTGACTGATATGTCGGCTATGATACCATGATAGCTTTGGTATTCTAGGGTTCCATCATCGAAAGCGAAAATATTGAGAAAGCTACATTGCATTCTTTGAATAATAAAATGATATTGCGACCTCTAAGGCTTGCTATATAAAGCCAATAAGGAAAGATAATAATAAAAACTGCCCTGAGGCTACCTAATGAACTGCCCTCAAGATACAAGGCTGCTATCTATCTCACATTCACATTCTAATCTGAAAAAACATGACTTTTGGAGAATCCACACACAATGGTCTTGATAGACCACATGAACTAACCCATTTTAAACTAGAAGATAACGAGAAGGATAACTAAAACTACTAAAAAAAGCAGTTAATGGTGGTTACCTCCATAAGATAAGATAGCATGTTAGGTGTAGGCTCATGGAAATCTGGACCTCTAAAATCAATCACTTCATTTGGATCCTGAATGTAATTCACGGTTGGGTAAACTGGATCTCCACCCCATACTGTAGCAAATATAGGACAGAAAACATGTTACTACTTAATACTAGTCTGAAGGTATGATTAGATATAAACGAAGGGGTAAAAATCAAGTAAGAATGAAGTACACATACTTTGCTTTATTTGATCTTCCCTCATTCGCATGGCTAAAGGATCCCTACAAATACGGTAATCAGTTCCCATCATGATGCGGTATTCTTTATCTGTTTGGTGCTCGAACAGGGTGATCAGTTGGGTATTCTCATCTTCACCAGTCTCTTCAAAATGTTTTTGCACAGCCTCCCGTGAGGTATCCTTCTTCCATGCTTTAACCCATTCAGAATAATATGCTATAGGACCAATTCTTTCCAATTTATCTTGTTCAGCTTGTAGCCTGAAGGTAGGTAGAAAACAACTTTAGTTAGACTTATTGAAACAATGCACTTAAATTTTCCTAGAAAATATATAGCAGGCACAAGCATGAAACAATCATACAAATTAATGTTGTTCATCAATTTTCTAGCACAATAGATAAAAAACATTGAAAGTTGATATCTAACACTTGTTGGTATTTATTACATTTAGAGACGCTAGAAAGTGAAAGATCAGTTGTTCAAAATTCTCAAAATCAAAGCTTTTCCCAAACACTTAATAAAAAACCGTCTCCCTAATATCCGAGGTTTAGCTAAATGAATCATGATTTCCTCACTCCGTCGGTGTAGTTAACAGGTTGCATTTGCCTTTTTTGGAGCAGCGAGCAATAAATCAAAAGCAAATGTAAACATAGATACACTTTATTAAAATAGGCGGTAGTCCGCAAGAACAACGAGGTACTCTGCCTCAGCATAGTCTGCAGCAAAATAGCCGTCCCTCTAAGACCTGGATGCTCTTTACTTTACGTATGTGAGACAGGGGAAGTGGTTGTGTCATTACTGTGAGCTGTAGCCGATAATTCTGCGAGTATAAGCATCAACAATCACTAAAATGAATGTAGGTTGAGGATACCAAGACAATCTTAGGATAATTGCTAGACTTAAAACACTATCTAAAACACCATAAACGACAGAACATGTATGTGATGATTTTTCTATATCAGCTGTGCATACTGAGTTTTAGTAGATTACGATACTGTTTATTGTCTCACCACTATTTAGCTTAGATATGTACCTTCAATTACTTTTTTTTAAACACAATCGAGCATGCTTACGAGGACTTGGGGTTTGCTCAAGCACATCCCATATTTTGAGAACCAGATTTGGAGTGTTAAACAGGCCTACCAGACCCATTAACTGAATACTCCCTAACTACATTTTGGATTTTTAAGCCCAAGTATTGATTTGGCCCACCACTAAATCGGCCAACCCACACATTTGAATTTCGATTTCAACGATTCATTTTTGACACAATTTTCGGAAAACAAAAGAAGTTTTGTGATATCATCATGTCTATTACTTGATATAATCCATCCAATGCATATCGCGACATTCTTAATCATTCAAGGGTATTTGATTCCTTTTAGGCGGCATTTGAGGCTCAGTTTCAAGAACGCTTGACTCACTTGCGAACTATTGGCGTTTATAACGCATGGATTTCGATAAAACATTGTACTTTCATTAATCGGTACATCAGATGGATATGAAACGTTGAGAAGATCTGAACCTTAAAGAACTTCGCAACAATGTGGGAGACTTTAACTAGCATAGGATTTTTGAAAAACTTTTCAAAGCCATGTTAATTGTTATATTGATGTGACAGACCTTAACTAGCATCGAACTTGATTTATTTTATTTTATTTTCTATTTGAGTTCGTTTCCAATCTATATATAAATCTCAGTTTTGTCCTACGTGGCGGCAATTGTCCCGCATGGCTCCATTTGTCCTATGTGGCGGCGTTTTGTCCAACGAAGTGGGGTTTGTCCCACGTGGCAATTGCATATTGAAGTCATATTAAAATCCTTTAAAGGATGAGCAAAACTGAGATTTAAACTAGAATTCCTACCCGGATAAAACTTCTCCACGTTTGAGACTCCCTTTTATATCCTCCTTAATTTGGAATTAGGAGAATAATAAACACAAAAACCATCAAAACAGTAGCGTCAACTCTTCTTCATTTTCTCTTCCCTCAATCTCGGTCTCTTCTCTTCCCTTCGCATTAATCATTAGTTATCAGCAAGATACATACTTAATTTTGGATGAGTACGTCTTCAAACACTAGAAATTTTACCCATCAATCTTCAATCCAACTTCATGAGTCTCCTCCAAATCCTTCTACATAGGGTAATCTCTCTCTCTCTCTCTCTCTCTCTCTCCAGATCCGTCTGCATCAAAGTTGGTATGTTAAATTTTGGTGTCCATTTAATGATTTTGAAGTATTATTGGAATTATGAGTCAATTGTATTTTCTATTGTATGATAATTTTAAAGGATTATCCAAAAATGAATCCAGCTCTTCATGGTTTTGTAAAAAAATATTGAAGTTCTTCTAGCAACTCAATATCAGGTAATCAGTTTCATGCTTACTTCTTTTGTGAATAACCAGTTTTGGTTGGAGATGTTGTTTGTAACCCAACTTTTGGCTTTTAATTTCATCTTAATTTCTTCCAACCAATTACCGAAAATTTTCCGGAATCAATTACAATTTATTTACCCGACAATTAACAAACTGTCTGGTAATGCTCTATATATTTATTCTCCCAATGATAAGGTTATTTTTAGATGAATAAAAGTAGTATAATCGGAAATCCAATACTTTGTTGATTACAACCATTGTATTTGTTTATTACATATCTCGGCAGATATATTGAATGCAAATATGAATATATAATTGAAATACTGTTGTTGAACCACCACATGCATCAGCTAATATTCCAATATCTAGAACATATCTCAGCATTTGGGTTAACTGAATTATCTCATTTCTTTCCTTGCTTACCAGAAGCCCATGGTACTTTGCTTCTATATCAGCAATCTCCTCAAGAAGCTTTTTTGGATAAACAGATCCAGTTGGATTGGTTTCATTTTGATGCACTTTACTTATATGCACATACCTTCTTTTACTTCCAAACTTCAACGATGATTTTTTTCATATTTTCATTATTTGACGACAACGGAGCAAAGCAGCTTGTTACTTACCTATCTTCACTTTTTTCCCCTTTGGGTTTAGATGATTTAATCTTTTGCTACCTTTTTCTTATTCCATTGCGATGCAAATTCTGACTTCTAATATTCTTAATTTTATGTTTTCCCGAGGTTTTAGAATTGTTCAAAGTAGCTTGGTGGAAAAGTTTCTATATTAACGAATTCAATGCCCCAATAATTTGATAAGTATGTATTCCCTTTTAATTTTTGCTTCATATTTAATAGTACTTTTTTTTTATTGAACTTTATTCATCCTCTACAGGCAAACAACAATGGATTTGGCAACAAATCAACCACAGGTATGCTATCAATTGTAGCCTTCCTAGATTCCAGTTTATGCTTTTGCTTTGGTCATTTTTGAATGTTCTATTTGGCTTACAGTACTTATATTTAGTTATATATTTGAATGTTTTAATTTGTAGTTTAGTGTTTTGCTAGCATATTATGTAGTGTTTGACACTTCTTTTTATATTGGTGCATCTTTACAGGCAAACCCCAATTAACGATACATCGCAGATGGGTATTCCTAAAAGGTACGATTCTTAGATAGTCTATTTCATAGGCTGGATTGCCATACCATTTGACTCTTTCTTTGGTCTTCAGACATTTTTCATTGCCTACAATATGTATACTTCCATGTTAGTTACCAACAAAGTGTTTCATTGGCTATGTTTAGAGTTCTTTGAGTTTTATTAATGGTATTTTGTCCAGTGTTTGTTTCCATCTCATAGATTGAGATCCAACCTTCTATATTTGCTCATTAAAGATTACTTTTGATTTTGTATGAAAGTGTTGCAGAAAATGGAGAAGAAATGATGGAAATTATGTGTGTGAGACTTTTATTGCAAGTTTAAACATACTTGATTGGGGTCTTGATGAATATCTCTTAAATGAAAATTTCCAAGTCTCCATTAAAGGTAAACTAATCTTATTTCGTTTCTAGCATTTAAATTTTGATTGGTTCCCATGACCTTCTTTAGCTGCTTATGGTTTATTTATCATTAAGTGATTTTTCTATAATCTTCCAATTGCTTTGAATTAATTTGTAAAAGGTTTACAATATACATCTCTATGGTTTATTTGGATGCAATCAAATGTACAAAAAAGAAAAGAAAATAGAACTTCATTATGATATGTTATCATCTTATTTAGCTTGATCCTTATCTTTATTTATCAATAAGCAAAATCTAATAAGAATATATGTTTAAGAAATGTGTACTAAAGTGCAAAAAACATAAGTATTCTAAGAATTATGCAAATAAATAGTCAGTTATTACAACATTATTTTATGTGCACCAAGATTAACTATGCAACCTATATGCTTTGAGTTTTTTTTTTTTTTCCTTAGAAATTTCTCCGCATGACTGTAGATTGGCAACATTTATGTAGGTTCAATTTGTTAATAACTGGAGAAAAAGAAGCCCACATTCTTGGTAATTTCTAGAAAAAAAATACATCCTAGAAATGAAACTATGCGCCCATTCTTCTTTGTCTTATAAATTATGAAAAAACTCGGGACTCGACATGCAACAAACAACTAAAGGTATGTATTTGGACTGAATTGTAAAATTAATGTGGTTTTGCCAATATCTTTTTGTAAATACATCCTAGAAATAAAACATCCTAGAAATAAAACAAATACTTTGTGACTTGAATATTTTTTGTAGCTAGGTAGGTCTCTATTGGTCAGGATGGGAAATTTGACTTTCGATTATCAGTTGTTCTAAATAAAAAAATGTCATCACATAAATTTTATTAGTACATCATCAAATTGTTCTATTAGCCATGTCAATTAAATTGTATTGGTTAATTGTATATTTGTTCTCTTGAAATATGTAGGTGGACTATCTTCATGTCTCAACAACAGTTATTCGCTAGCAACCTTACGAGATTCGGTTTGGAATGGAGCTTACGTTTTCCCTCTGAATCAGGTAACTTTCTTAGTTTTTGTTTACAACTTATATAACATAACCTATAACTAAAACGACCACACGGAGAAGCTAATTAAGAACAAATAGTAGTAGCATTTCAAATACAAAAGGTTGTGGTTTGATCTGGGATTTTATTTTGGACGCATCTCACCATTTACGTTTTCTTTTTTATCTTTTATTCTAGAATTACTTTTTTATATTCGCTAGCAACCTTTGTATCAGTTTGATCATTTATTCATAGGTTTCAATTCAATTCTTTGTATTCTTTTTTATGTATTGAGAACGTTTTTAACTTTTGGTTATTTGATATCTATAGTTGTAATCAATTAAACAATTATGGATCTGTAACTCAAATGGTAGAGCACTTCGAGATGAAAATGAAAATTCAAATATCTCAAGTGATGGAGGTTCAAACCCTCTAAGATTCATTATTTAAGTGAAGCATTACTTTTAAGCGAATCATATTTGTACTTGCAAAGTTACGATATTATATATATATATTTAGTCAGGAGTTATGAAGAAGTATTCGAATGAATGATCCAGATAAAAGCTACATGGCTCTTAAACTTATATACCTAATTAATCTTTGGATTATGCAATCATATTTTCTTATATTTTCAACTAACGCTTGAAGCATGAATGACATAATGGATATTAGGTCTTACTCTATAATAATCTTCCCTAGGTAAATTTCCCTTTTACCATTGTTCCATTGAAGCTTTAAAGCATGTTAGATGTAAAAACGTAGTGTTCATAATTGCGAGGTAAATTAAGATATTGTTGCTTCTTATCTTTAATCTATATATTTCTCTTTGTTCATTGTTCCATTTGAAGCTTAAAGCATGTTGACAATTTGTGGTCATTTGATACTTTCCGACATCTTATAGTTTTAGTATTTTAACGTATTATTTATTGTATACCCAAATAATATAAAGAGCTTTAGTTCACCAACTTGAGTATTTCTCCATCATATCCGGTTGCACTAAGCTCTTACTCTCAAGATTTTATGTATATTTTCAGGTATAACCATGCATCTTCATTCTTCAGTCACATGCTTAAAACATAAGGGATGCATCTCTGGGTTCATTTCAAGGTCAGTTGTGTATTAGAGTTATGTTCTCACTGTGAAATTTTATTAATTGGTACAACTATATATAAATTCGAGAGTTTCATTTTGATTTTTGTTGCCTACCTTAACTCTCTTTGATTGTGATATTTGTAACTATTATTTTCAGGGGTTAATGATCTATAGTTTGTCCTTATTTTCTGGATTTCTTATTCTATTGGACTGTAAGAGCATACATCTTCGGTAAGCCTTACAGCTTTAGTTTGAGTTCCTTCTCTGATTTAGGATCACCGCCATACCTTCTATTTTGTATTTGCGGTAAAGAGATTGCGAATCATCTTAGGAAGTCAAATTTTACACCTCGAAGAATTGGCGGTAAATAGCGTTTCTTCTTCCTTATTACAATGGTTTTGTTCTTAGTTTTTGTGTGGGTTTATAATGGTTATTTTTCCATACTCCATTTGCTATAGTCGTCGGTTGCAATCCTCCCAAAGTCACAAAAAAATTTCTTGATGAGTTTGTAATAATAACTCCCTTGGAGTCATCTAATCAACCCAAGAAAGATTCGCATGCTATGGTAGTTGTCTTTACACCCTACCAGAGGATTTATACTTTATTATTACGCCATCAAGTATTTTATTAGTCATGTTACCGAAATAGTTTTGTCTAACTGTATTGGAATATACAGGTGGTTCTTTCATCAACTATTATGCAGTCTCATTTCCACTGAAATAATTTTCCCTTATTATCTTCCTTCCAATCAAAGTACCTTAAATTTTCTCTATTAATTAGATTCTTTAATTTACCCCTTGTACACAATGATCACCTCTTTGATAGTCATGGCCCCAACACTTAAGTGTATTGAGAACATCCATATACGATCTGCTAAATTTTGTAGGCAAACTTAATCTATTGCCTCCTTACAGATGAAAAATGTTTATATTGAAGTTTTGGGGTCCTTGACATGTAGAGTTCTAATGAACCTTGACAAAACTACATAAATTATAGTTAAGTTTTTATAATGTTGAAGTGATCTCCAAATGGTGTTTCAATTGTTGTATGTGATTCCATTTTACCTTCACCCAACAACTTTGTTTAGCAGGTTTATCAAAAGGTAGATTTACCTTCGTTTCTTTATCAAGTCGAGTGTGAGCGTTTAGCCTGTTGGTTCTTTAAAATTTTATCTTGGTATTATTAAAAAAAATTGTCTAAACTGCATTTTCCCATGCTATCTCTTGAAAATGTACATGTGGACATACACCTACTATTGATTGTTTATTTTTGCTTAATGCTTACACTTTCCAATGGATGAGATTAGTTATAAAACTTATAGAATCAACTAATAGTGATGCATAATGACCATTATCTTTTTTATGTTAATTTTATATGTAGTTCTTCTAGACTATCAAGATTGCGATACCAACTGATTTATAGATGGTATTAAAATTCTTAAATTTCATTGCCTTAAGCATCAAGTATTATCGTGCTTCTTTTTATTCCAATTTGTCATTTATTATATTTCATTCCCATGTATCCCAAAAAAATTAATTTGGGGATTTGTAAAGCATTATTATGGCCTAAATCGTATATGTACAAATCTTAACTGGTGCCTATGAGTTCCTATGAGTTCAGGTACTTTTACTTCCATTAATATTCTTTTTTTATTTGTGATTGACTTTAAAGTATCATATTATGTATTTGCAATATGATGTTATACAAGAAGCTCTTGAAGGTTCCCACTTAACCTGCATACCTGTTATTTCCTTCCTATGGTCAAAGAATTTTGATTGATTTGCAGATGTAATCAAGATCGCTTAATTTTGTTTTACCCTGAGAAAAAAAAATGACATTGTAATCGAAATTTTATCGTTTATTGAATGGTGATTTTTATTCAAAAGTCTTCTCAATATTTTCGTCAACAACTCCGATCTTCTTTACCTTTCTTCTATTTATTATGTACATTGGAGTGCAATAAATATATTTATTTCCAAAAATAGATCTCTCCCATGAGGTATATTGTTTAAACAGTAGGTTAAGTTATGTTTAGCTGTTCAACTTTGTAAACGTAAGCGAACTAAGGAGCTGAAGGAAAAGATATGTCAACAACATAATTTTGTTTACAATGATGTCTCTCTTTATCAAAAAAGAATGTAAGAAGTCGAGAGACATGATTTTTAGTGTTTTTGATGTTACATTGGTATTATATTTGCAGGCTTTGAAATTTACGGACAAGATCTATTAAAAAAGCGAAAGATAGAGCAACTGGATAAGGGGGGAAAGTTATCTTTTGCAGAAGGGAGATTAGGTGCTTGGACATAATAGGAGCGTTATTGAGTTTCTTTTTCAAGCAAGTTAAATCACTTATAATGTAAAGGGGAAGGCATTTAGAAGATGTATGATATCGGTGTTATGGCATAAGCATTGAATTTTGAGGGAAAAGACATACCTCCTTGATGTAATTGATCTGAAAACTGTTGTAACATTGAATATGATGTTATAAAATTTTCTTTAGGATAAATTATTTTTCATTAGTTAATTGGAGAAGCTTAATTGATAACATACAAAGTTGGCTTCTTTAAATTTTTTCCCTTATCAATCATCAATCTTTATACCTATGTGCTTTGTCTTGGTTCTTAGTTCTCTTGGTCATATTAATCACATTTTCCCCTCATCATTTGCTGAAATCGCAATGTGAACATCTTTGGTTTATGATTGATTACCCTGTCCCATATTTACTTGAGGGAGAATTTATAATTTTGGGAATTATTCAGATTTAAGAGCTTAAACTTTGAATCTCATGCTATAATTATTCACAATGATTGTATCAAGTGATTTCAATCAAAATTACCTTTTCATTTGTACAACTATCTATAATTAATAACTTAAGCAACCGTGCGTAGCACAGGCTCATAACCTAGTATTATATAAGATTTGGTTGTTGGAGTGTATGTGTGTAACTACACATATCTACTTTAGTCCCACATTGGGTAGGAATAGAAGTAGCTTAGAGAGCCCATGTTATATAAAGAAGGCTAGGTTGTAATATATTATAAATTTAAGAGGAAATACATTTTCTGATCTTATTTATTTTTACATGGTATCAGAGCGGTTGTGTTCTTGAATACAACGTAACGTTTCTTCGCTTCTGCCGCCGGATTACTCGGAAAATTGGTTTTGTTTGTTTGTGTTAATATTCGCAAACAATTTGGACGTTTTTACTGCAGCATGAACAGTAATTTATGTTTCCTTTTCGTTTCAATCTTATTTATTGAGAATTGTCCTCTCTTCTAATCGTGATTGAAAGATCAATCTTTCAAATAGTACAGTTGTTTCTTTTGCCCACTTCTTCCCCCTAAATTTTATGCAATT
Source organism: Kingdonia uniflora (assembly GCA_014058105.1). Classification (NCBI taxonomy): domain Eukaryota; kingdom Viridiplantae; phylum Streptophyta; class Magnoliopsida; order Ranunculales; family Circaeasteraceae; genus Kingdonia; species Kingdonia uniflora. The sequence continues at coordinate 558,972 of JACGCM010000724.1, forward strand.
AGGGTTCTTCCAATATATGCTATATGATTCCGTTCTTAGAGTTTCCAGCATCAAAAACAAGAAATCATAGTGTAATTGCTAGTTGGGTGAAGTTCAAATCATAGAATTCCCAATATCAGATTCGAACTTCATATCTCAAATCTGGTTTACAATATCTGGGATCAAATTTGGCAGTATTTACCTGGACTTTTAAGACTGTTATCACTGATTTCTTAATCGCTTCGAATTCCAATCGCAAGTTCTCAGGTGCAATTGAAGAATCTACAATACGATTCAGATCTACAGTTTCTTCTTCAAGATTTGCGATTTGCAATATATTTCTAGTCCTGGTTATTGCAATAGAAGGAGAAGAAAGAGAATAATTTCCTCGATCATAATTGTGGTATTTTGATGAGTTGTTATGGCGGGATATTGTAAGGTCTAATTTTATGTGAGACAACTCCTTAATAGTCCAAGTTATGGTATTTGGGTTTCTCTTGGAAGAACTTCATATTTGAATGAAACACCTGCCAACTGCCAAGTTATGGTGAATATATTCTTGTGGTATTTGGGTTGTTATTTGAGGCCCATGACTTTAACAAATTATTTTTGTGGTGGAGAAATGGCACAAAAGATTGTATGGTCCTGGTTCATGGCATTATTAAGGCCTTAACGGTATTATATACGTGGTTTCGTATGATCTACGATGGAGATGTTTGAAGATGAGGGCTTATTTTCATGTGATGACTACGGCAAAATGCAATGATGCACATCATATGGATCATCTTCAGCTTCAATTTGACCAATCAAGTTGTCTTTCTCTATCTATTTTGCACTCGATTTTATCTTGCTTTCATGAAAGGCGTTTTCTTTTTTGGTTCCCGTCGCAAGATGTGATTTTCTCTTTTTGAATCAGATGAAGATATTAAATAATCTTCCACCTCGATCATGAGATTTATGTATCTTTCCTCGAATGATTCTTTCCTAGAGCGATTCTCTTTCCTCTAGTGTTTATCTTATTCGCCAAATTCACAAGTATCAATTACAAAATCGAGATGTAATCTTTACCTGTCGCAAGATGCGATTTTCTTTCTTTGGATCGGATGAAGATGTTAAACAAATTCCACCTTGATCTTGAGTTTTTTGTTTCTTTCCTCGAGTGATTTTATTTTCCTTAAGTGATTCTATCCTAGAGTGATTATTATTTCCTCTAGTGACTATCTTTATATCTTTTCTATTGTTTTCTATCGCGAGATGCGATTTTCTCTCTTTAGATCGGATGAAGATGTTATTAGACTAACCTTCCAACTCGGTCATGAGTTTCTCTCTCTCTCTTTAGACCGAATGAAGATGTTAGACTACCTTTCACCTCGATCATGAGTTATTGGTTTCGTTCCCCGAGTGATTTTCTCTTCCTCGAGTAGATTTTTTGTCCTCGAGTAAATTGTTTCTTTCCTTCAGTAAATATAAATAATTATCTCTCCTCAACATTACCTCGAGTGATCCTCTTCGACTAATTCTCTTACCTCAGTGTCTCTTCAAGATATTTACATACTCTCGAGTGGTAAAACTGGCAAGTCGGTTAGTGCCGCCGATTTTACAAGTACGTTTGGGAAAAATGGCAAGTCGGAATGCCGCCAATTTCACAAAGGATATGTGAAGTTTTGAAGTCTTTCTACTGCTGTAAAAGGATTGTCTAGAAGAAGTTTTATATGTTTTAGGAGGAGCCTTAATTTTCTTTATCAGTGAGGGTCTGAGGGAGTGATTGTATTTTCACGAGGGATTATTTATTTTGCTTTCTTATTGTTATCCACCTTGATACAAACATATTATGTTCGTATCAACGTGAGGGGGAGTGTTAGAGTGTGTGTATAACTACACATATCTACTTTAGTCCCACATTGGGTAGGAATAGAAGTAGCTTAGAGAGCCCCTGTTATATAAAGGAGGCTAGGTTGTAATCTATTATGAATTTAAGAGGAAATAAATTTTCTCCTCTTATTTATTTCTACATTGGTTTGAGAATATTATGAAATAAAAGAAAACATCCCCTGCTAGAAGTACAGTAGAATTAGTAAGACTTTCATTATAAAAGCCATAGGCACAAAATATTGTTAGAGGTTATTTTTGAATGAATGAAGAAGATAAATCAATTGATTTTCAGATTTATTAACTCGGATTAATTTTGAAACCCTAAACTGATTTAGGTTATTTTTCAGATAGATCATTAGATTTTCGGATTTATTAACTCGGATTAATTTTCAAACCCTAAACTGAGTTGCTTATTGCTTATTCTCGATCTTAATTGCTTCCGCTATATCGATAATTCATAACTTATTCTTGGCAAAGGTTTCTAAACTCGTGTACAGAAAGGGATATCGTTAACCAAACAACAATGTGATAATAGTGTTCACAAGAAGCTGTCAGTGGGCCTGATACCAGGAGAGCAATGCTCCGGTATATAAAGATTTGTAAAGGACGATAGACTGAGTGATTCTTTTGATTCACTTGAGATCGCCTTTGAATTCCTTGAGGGTTATACATAAAGATGAATAGCCTTTGTGAAAAGTACAATGATGCATATTTCCTCTTAAATCAGTTTAAGAGATATAGTGGAGTAGGACACGTATAGGATGCCAAATCACTATAATATTTATACATAGTGTTTTTATGTGTAGCATTGTCTAGTTATACTTCATCCTAAACAGGCATAGTCCAAAAGCTCTAATCTGCTCGGACAAACTCTAATCCAACTAAGGGTCGGCTTGGTTTGATCCGACAAAGGGTAAATTCTCAGGAAAAAAATGGCTGGGACCACCTTGGTAGGGATAGCTTGAGTTTTTGGGTTCAATTTTTTCCAACAAATATTTCATCTTTACGAAATAAAATAATATTATTTCAATAGGATGTCACTCAGGAAACTCAGAGCAACTCGGGTCTAGATCACATGATCAAACTTAAAATCCCCAGTGGGAGATCCGAGGCCAGAATCCGAGACTTGAACCATGTTCATATTTGAGTTCAAGAATCATTTTCGTTCATTTAATTTTATTTGTCTTTTAATCTTTCATTTATTCGAAAAAATTACTGTGGTGCATCGGTGTTCCTAACCATATAACAATATTTTTTTATCCAGGCCAAAAGCAAGAGATTCGTGATGTACAGAGCCGAACTGACTCTTGCGAGTACAAACTGTAGAAACAAAGGCAGTAGCCACCAATATTGGTTGTACTTTATAACTTCAACCTGCTTCTAGTTTTTCTTTCATCAAATTGCGAGTATGTTAAAATATGGAGTTACTGCTCATTCAAGCCACTAATGTTGATTCGTGCAGCTACAATATAAAGTAGAGATGTAAAAATAGCATTAAGAGCAACATAAACTTTACCTTTCCTCTTTGAACAGATGGCGCCTTGCCCTATAAAGAGAAGTTTCCGTTAGTGTTGGATGATCTCCATACATCTTTATCTGTCCCGTCTCTGCCATGGCCTTTACAAATACCTGCAGACATCATTAGGAGTACAAATTAGTATGGCATAATTAGTAGAAGAGAACTTTGCTTGATTCTCTAATGTAGCAATGTGTCCACCACACGGATTATAGGGACACTTGACCAACAGACCAGTGGTATATGCAGCATACACAGGGAATAAGATCCACTCCGGATATATCTAAGCATTTTTCATTCTTTTTTTTGGAAGATAAGCCAGTTTTGATATCGGTAACTCAGGGTTAAGCAGACCCCTATGAAAAGCTGGGCTAAGGCAGACCCATGACCGGAAAACTTAACTAAGCCCTCAAGGGTGAAAAACTTGAAGCCCCCGAAGGGTACGAAGCCCAAAAGCTCACAACATATCCCGAAAGCTATCACCATAATTCTCACCCCGTGGGGGTTCAAATTCAAGATGTTTCCCTTGGTGGAGGATCACACCACAACTAAGCCAAGATATACCTAAGCTCAGCTGACCTAAATTATCAATCTATGGTTAAATGACTATATTCCTTCTCAACTTGGCATGCTTTATCAAACACAGTTTGGTACATTTGGCAGTACGAACTTATATGAAGGTGAAATGTATCCTTGCATATACATGGTCAGATGAGCCAATGCAGTCTCAAGTTCGAAGTATATAAATGAATAAGAATTTTTTTAATAGAGTGGGCAACAAACCGTTTCAACATCTGGACGCCTTCTTTGCCACCTAGACCATTGTTCCTTGTCTGGCTTTCTCCAGTTCCACCAAAGTTGATCACTTGAAAGAGGCTCCTCAATCGGCTTATTTACCTTTGGGTCAATAAAAGGATGTGGTTGGCCAAGTTTCTTGTCTAAGTCATAACCAGTAGGTCCATTTTCTACCGGTTCTTCCTGATAAACAACATACTCCGTAGAAACATTTTTAGGCTCATCCAGGACATCTTCATCAAAAAATTCAAGTTCCGAGCTGGACTCAACACCTAGTTCTAATGATTCAGCTGCCGCTGTACGTGTCTTATATTTCCTTCTGCTTCCAGGACTTTTACCAAACGATGGCGCCCCTTCTGACTTGCCAGTTGGTTTGGGAGCTTTGGCAGCCCTAACTCGGCTTGCAGTGCCTTCAGGCCAGTATTCCTGGCCTGGAATACTTGCACGAGCACCAGAGGCTGGTTCAAGCTGTCCAGATGTTGAATCCATGTAACTGTAGTACGGGGGTTTCTCAACAGATAAAGGATCAAATGAACCATCTTCTTTTGCACACTTCACACATATGGGGTGCATTTTCCCAAATGTACTGCTAATCCTGAAATTCATCCTTCCTGCAAATGATGTCTGCTAAGCCACAGAAAATCAGACGCAGCCATTAGAAAACTCAATTATAAAAAATTCCAATGATTTTGCTAAATTTCCCTTTCTTGTACACCAACTATAAACAACTTTAAAATGTACTAGCATCTTCAAGTTGCAAATTCCTGTTGAAATTATATCAATCTAGTACAAAAAATCACATTGAGTAACGAAACAAACCTGAAAGTGTCGAAAACAGGATTTGGAGACATCGGCAGGAACCCAATTCGAACCTTGGTAGAGAGAAATTGCAGATAATGATGCCATTTCCATCAATGGCGCTCAGTTTAAGTGTTTCCCAAATGTTCCTTAAGAGGGAGAGAGACCTTCATTCTATCTCCAATTCCAATGTAGGATTGTATCACTAGTATACCGCAAAACGGTGGGAAAACGACCGAAAACCTTGACGCAATTCACCCAAAATTTGTAATCTATACTACTAAAGGAATACCCACTCACACTAGAATCAATCTCGACTTAGAGGAAAATCATGTAGAGAATTGTAACAGCCTTTTAGAGCATATGCAGCAGTAAGGTCGATTCAAACCGACTAAAATAAATTAACAGTAACCCACTTGATTTTTACACAGCAGTGCCAAACCGACTCAGGGTCGTCTGAGCCCAACGCAGTTCAGAACTGCGCGGCACAACAACCAATCACAAACAGGCACATGACGTAATATTTTAAATGTCGCACAGTTCAAAACTACGCGGCTTGATCTGTAAGAAAAGAACGCATACTTTCATTCTCCACACTTAGTTTTTTTGCTCTCATTCAACCTTCAAATACTCTTCCCTCCAAAACCTAACCCAACCTTATAATTTTTGCATTTTTCGACTAAATTAGAGTCTGTAAACTCCGACAAAATATCGGGAGAATTGTCATCGCAACCACGTAACAAATATCCAAAAAGAAAACGCAATGCTTACACCGAAGTTACGCGGATGGGTAAAGACACATTTACGTGTTCCTTACCGTTATTGCTCACCGTTGACGATCTTATCCCAACTCTTGATGATTTACACCGAGTTGATGTTCTTCTAGAGAATTGGATGCATATTAACATTGGATAGGAGAACAAACCGGTAAGATTCATTTAAAATTATCGTATTAAAATGTGGTTTTACAAATGTTTGATGAAATTCTAATGTATTTTTTGTGTTTGAATATAGAACTGAGATAATATAATATGTCGTGGATCACTATACAAGGTATTGAGGTGGTACGAGCTTCTCTCTAACTACCCGTCGATAAAGAAATTGATCGACGATATAGGTTTGGAGAAATTTTTATCGATTAAGGTGGGGAATATTGATAACCGATTGGTTCATGCTCTTGTGGAGTGGTGGTGGCCGTCCACCCATACATTTTATTTCTCTTGCGGGGAGCTTGGCTTTACGTCGTTAGACTCTGTGATGCTAACGGCTCTCCCTTGTGGAATTGGAATCAATCTCCCTTATGATAATAAGTATTTGAATGTCGATGAAACGTCAAAGTTGTTTCCTGGGATTATGAGCTACGATATAAAGTACGGGAACATCGCGTTAGCATTTTTGAAGTTGTATATGAGGGATTTGGATCCAAGAGAAACAAATTACACTTATAACCCACAATTAATTAAATATTGTGTATGTAGTGGCTTATTCCGTATCTCGAACTCATACTCCATCCTCAACCAGCATATGAACTTTTGAACTCATCAACATATACGTGGCACAGTAAACAATGTTTTGCAGTTACACAACTCTATTCGTCATTTTTGACCTATAACTTAACAGTTCGAATCGACAGACGCAACATCATCAATGAAGTCGTTACAAGACATGAAGATCATACCGTTACATAATCAGGTCAAAAACTATCAAATGTATATATATTCTGTAACGTTCATCATTAAGAATTTTAATGGTCGTCAAACGGTCATATTATAAGATCTATAAATAGGACCAGAGAATTCAAGATGGAGGACGATTGAATCCTCGCTCTAACATTCCACACTCAAATATTCAGAACACTCATTGCAATAAGCTAGCAATCTCAATAATATCCCTCTCTCTTTCTCAAAATTCTCAAGAGAGGTCATGGTTTTTAACCTATTCAAAGGTTTTCTACACTAAATTATCTTGTTAGTTATTTATTGTTCTTGAGCGTTTTAACCACATCTGGTATAAAGGCTAAGTTTGAATCCCAAAATTAGGCTATTACATTTGGCGTAGTCTATGGGAACCGTAATTCTCAATCTCATTATCTCAAAACCCACTAATTATCTTTTCCCAAAATGACGCTTTAAGATCAAAATACACCAATTACTCCAGCAGAGGAAAATGCCGCACTAGCAGAGCTGCGGGCTAATTTAAACTCCAAAATATAAAGGCGTGTCGCTTTGAAAAGACAGCTAGCAAGTATACAAGATGCGCTGAAGGTTCTACAGGGTCAACAGATTGCCACCCCAAATAACAAAGGCGTACAACCAGAAGGCTCACAAATTTCCGTTTATGACATACTAGGACCTCCTGCCAACAACTTGGGAGGTAAACTTCGATCTAAACATCTACAACAGGAGGTTGAGCCTATCCAAATACAAGAAGTCCACCAAGAAGTTGATGGCGGCCTCGCAAGAGCCAAACAAATAGAGAATCTACCTCAAAGAGTTTAGATTCCAATGAAATATCATTTAAGTAAAGGGAATGACGACTACAATCCTCGAGAAGGACGCGTCGCACTCCCAGCCATTACAGCTCGATAGTATGTGACTCAGGAATATGTTGAAAAATGGATCAAAGAATTGCTCGAAGCTCAAGAGCTTTTGGAAAAGCCCAATTGCTCAGGAGCTTTTGGATGGCAAAGTCCCCACTGGTTTTTACACTCACAAAAATCTGCAGATACAAGGGGATTGATCCCGTGGAACACGTTCAAGAGTTCTATGACGTTTTAGATTTACATTCGACATCTAACCATATTCTATGCCGACTCTTCCCTACCAGTTTACTTGGCGAGCCCTTGCGATGGTTTCATTCACTTCCAAAAGGATCTATTACGACTTTTGAACAGTTACGAGAGTTTTTCGTCATGAACTATTCACACAACAGAGATAAGGAATAAAATCTTTATTCTTTATGTAGCCTTAAGCAAAGTCCAGGAAAAAAGCTCGAGACGTTTACAATTTTTTTTTGGAATTGGCTAGAAAGGTGGACCGATTCGACCAAAAGATTACCATTTCTGCATTTACGAACGCCTTACTCGTGGATGGAAAAGCAAATGAGTATCTAATCCTAAATAAACCAACGATCTTGGAGGACATGATCAAAAAGGTCAATGGATATATTAATCTCGAAAGAATGGTATCCGAAAGATAACAAACTCATAAATCGACCTTGATAGCACGAGATCAATCCACATAATCAGACCGTAGTGCTAACAACGGAGGAGACAGGAAACATACCAAGTCAAATGATAATCGACCTCGAAAGGGGAACAATATGCATAAGCCCTGTCTTCCAAAGATGAATATCATAATAGCCAGCATATATCCCATACTCTAGAAGGATAAATTTTTCCACAATGCCCAATATCTCCAACCCATTGAAAACAAACTGTACTGCATACACCACAAAGTTTAGCATCATGACACAGAACGTTGTTTTGCTTTACAGCGATTGCTGGAGTATATTTTTACAGATGGACGAATGCACGAATACATCGTGGACATTGAGAGTTATAAGAATGGGAGTTACAGACTTCCTACAGAAGCCTTACGGGTCGAAGAAATGGCGGAGGAGAAGCATTTATACCATATATCCCTCAACCACTTCATTGGGACTCAGACTATTAACCAATCGAACATGAGCAAAAGATAAAGGGTTGGTCAATGTCAATACCTGTCCATGAACGATAAAGAAGCTCGGTTACTTCCCATATCCAACTCCCAATACACAGGGATCTCTTTTGACGATTGTGATGTTCGTCACGTCAACTTTCCTTACCATGATGCATTGGTGATCATGTTGAAAATGAGAAATGTCGTACTGCATACAATGATGGTAGACACTGGTAGCGGCATCAAACTACTTTTCATAGCACGATTGATCAGATGGGGTTGGCTGACAAAGTACAGCCTAGCGATATTGATTTCAATGGTTCTAGAGAGGAACGTGTGGGAAAGATCATACTTCCTATTACGGAAGGACCGACAACAGTTGACGTTGTATTTTATGTTATCAATGCAAAATCCTATTATTTAGGGATAATGGAACGCTGTTGGTTACATAATATACGAACAATTCTATTAACCTATCATTTGGCACTGCGATTCGAATAGAATGGCAGCATTTACGAAATCAAAGGTAGTCAGAAGCTTGCTCGAGCTTGTGAAAATTCTATTACCATGGTAATATAACTATCTATACCACAACTCGTATAACAATTATAGAAAACCACAGGGAAGGTTGCAGAAAGCTTTATCGAAAACGAACTGCCAAACGCAGAACCTACAAAGTATATTGAGATCAATGGAGATAAATGAGGTACCTTCATTGGAACTTTATTGCCCACATCATAGTGTAATGCTCTCATTCAATTTCTCAAAGACGGCAGTGATGTCTTCGCGTGGACATTCCTCGAGATTCCAAGCATCGATCCAAGTTTGGTTTGCTATAAGTTGAATTTGAAAGATAAAGCTGAAGCAGTCAAACAAAAACAAAGAACTTTAGCACTAAGACTCCGTAAAGAAGTCAACAAAGAGATCGACAAACTAATTGAAGTTAGCTTTATCCGAAAAGCCAACTACCCAGATTGGATCTCGAACATCGTAGTAGTACCAAAGAAAAATGGCAAAATTAGAGTATGCGTAGATTTTACAGATCTTAATAAACATACTCCAAAAGACAATTTTCTTGTTTCTATCATCAACCATCTGCTCGATTCAACCGTAGGACACGAACACTTGTCCATGATGGATACCGCATCAGTGTACAACCAGATACCTTTGTTGCCCGAAGATCAAGAGAAGACAGCTTTAATCACAGAACACAGATTGTACTGTTATAAAGTCATACCATTCGGTCTTAAGAATGCTAGAGCTACCTATCAAAGACTGATGACACAAATGTTCAAAGATCACCTTGAAAAAACGATGGAAGTTTACATTGACGATATGTTGCATAAGAGTCTCAAAAAGGAAAACCACCTAGAAGATTTACACACAACTTTTGAGATTCTTTAGTCTTATAAAATGAGGCTAAACCCTGATAAATGCCAGTTCGGGGTCCAGTCAGGTCAATTTTTAGGACATCTAATCAACAAGCAAAGAATTGAGGCTGATCCAGATCGTATCCACGCACTGTTGTCTATGCCTTCTCCAAAAATGAAGAAAAATATACAAAAATTAGTATAAAAGATCACAGCAATCAATCGTTTTGTCTCAAAATCTTCAGATCGTTGTCGATGGTTATTCGACCTACTGCGCGAAGGGACAAAGAAGAAGAAACCTAAAAAAGACCCCGAGATCGAATGGACTGCAGAATGTGAAACAGCGTTTCAGGAATTAAAATGCTACCTCGAGAAGCAACCTGTCATAAGTACACCTAAAAAAGGAGAAGAACTCACAGTTTATCTTGCAGTCACTGACGAATCACTAAGCTCGGTACTCATTTGACTTGATGAGAAAACCGAGAAACCTATCTATTTCATCAGCAAAACGCTCACTCTTGCAGAGACACGATACACAAAGATTGAGAAACTATTTCTAGCTCTAGTCTATACATCCCAGAAGTTAAAAGAATATTTTTAAGCTCGCTCAGTTCGAGTAATGTCAAATTACCCTTTATGAGAGAAATCCAGACGAGTTTAGCAATGGCCGATTACCCTCGGAGAGCACGATATACGTTTCGAACTACGCCATTTTGAAAAAGGATAAGCAGTATCAAATTTTCTAGTAGATTTTCCCGTCGATGACCCCGACTGGGAAGAAGATCATATGAACATCACTGAAGAACAGTTCGAAAAAAAATTAGATTGGATATCCAAAAAGGGTTGGTACCTTCTCACTTACAGTTTTGCCGAGCCAGTTGGGTCAGGTATTGGGATTGTTCTAATCACACCTTTTAATGACAGAATTGAAAATCTATACGATTCAATTTTGAAGCTACCAATAATGAGACTGAGTATAAATCACTCATTCATGGACTTGATATGGCTCTAGAGATTGGTGTACCCGAACTGTCCGTGTACACATACTCTATATTAATTATGAACCACTATATAGACAAGTATCAAAAAAATGGAAAGATGGTTGACTATGCTGCAGCAGTAGCCGATAGAATGAGCAGATTCAAAAAGGCAACTATAGAATACCTGCCTCATGGAGAAAATAGATACTCAAACTGCCTTGCCTATCTGGTTGGAGTCCTAGGAATAGAAGCTCAATATTTGAAGATCGAAGTGGTATCTAACCCCAGCATTAACATTATCAGCTCAAATTATGTTAATACTAGGGGCGGTGAAAGGGACGAGGATGATTGGAGACAACCTTTCCTCAAATACATAGTCCCCATAAATGAGTTCAATAGAGAACTTCCTAATGATCCTACTGAACGAAGACGAGTGCTGGATAATGCAAAACGTTATGTCGTTGATGAAAACTGCCTTTTCAAAATCTTAGTCACAGGACCATATCTCCAATGTTTATCTACCAAAGAAGCTCATAAATTTTTACAAGACCTTCATGAAGGTATTTGTGGATCACACATATCAGAACAATCTTTAGCAAACTGAGTTCTCACTCAAGGAGTCTTTTGGCCTAAGATGAAAGCTCAGGCCATTGAATATGAAAGCAAGTATAATGCCTGCCAGCGATATGGACCCCAAATTCGAGCTCTAGCCTTGGAACACCATTCTAGCAAAGTTGTCTGGCCATTTAAACGATGGGCCCTCGACCTCGTGGAAGAGTTCCCAACTGTACCAGGAAAATAGAAGCACCTTTTAGTAGCTACGGATTACTTCACCAAATTGGTAGAAGCAGTCCCTTTATATCGAACCCGTGAAGATGAAGTCATCAAGTTTATATGGGAAACTATTATAATACATTATGGATGCCCTCACCTCATCAGAATTGACAATGGGCCTCAGTTCGTCTAATCCAAGATCGTGGACTTCCTCAATCAGCATAACATCATTCACTCTCCTTCAAATCCCTATTACCCACAAGGAAATGGTCAAGCAGAGATTAACAATCAAATTATAGTTGATGGCATCAAGAAATGATTGACAAAAAAGAAGGGTAACTGGGTGCAAGAATTACCACACGTATTATGGGAATATCGTACAACACCTCTTATATCAACAAGCTACAACAATCATCCCTACTCAATATCATCACCCACAACGAGATCATACCATAACTGACGAAGAAAATGAGTTTCAGTTGGCATGTAACATGAATTGGATCGAAGAGATAAGAGATAGAGCAGTCATGAACTTGGGAATATATCATCAGGCTTTGATAAGATCATATAATAAATGAGTTCATCATAGAGAGTTCAAAATTAAAGATCTCGTGTTACAAGAGATACCAAACACCGAAAGGAACTCAATGCTGGGAAGCTCACAGAGAATTAGAAGGACCTTTTATCGTTATTGGAAAAGTGGACTTGGTTCTTACGACCTCACCACCGAACACAGGGGCCGAGTACCTAATCCTTGGAATACATAGAGATTGAAGTTATACCGCATATGATATTCTATTACAGTGTACTCTTTTATTTTCCATCTACCATCCTGTACGACGGTCTTACATCAATGAAATACTTATGCTTGATCGTCCTACATCAGAGTACAATCTATTACATACCGTACTCAATCTATCATCTTGTACGTCGGTCTTATATCAATGAATACTTATATTTGAACGTCCTACATTAGAGTACAATCTATTACATACCGCACTCAATCTATCATCTTGTACGTCGGTCTTACATCAATGAAATACTTATGTTTGATTGGCCTAACTAAGAGTACAATTTACTATTGTCTACCGTACTCATCAACTATATTTAAACATCTCAGTACTTTTCTAATATATCATGAAAATACTTCGATATACAAATTACATAACCGGTGGATGCACCGCATTCTATTACATTACAGATCATTTGTTGCCTCAAGGCAAATATAATCTTCTATTTTACATTTCAGATCGTTTATTGTTTCAATGCAGTTCGATCCTTTATTTGCAGTATTTATTGCTTCAGCCAAACCAACCTTCTATTATGTGATTAACGCCAACCAGACCACAGAGACACAACTGGTTCATACAAAGGTCAGTACACATATATACATATCACTAACGCTACTTTTCAAAAGTTCTATATCTATTATAGTCTTATAATCATCCACATCAATCAATTACTATCGCTTGAACTATCGATCACATCATCACCCCTCAAATGTTCCCCATGCCGATACAGACGCGTACGCATAAACTTTGGCATCATCTTTTTAAGAGCACCAATCCTTGCCACCATGCGATCTAAGTACTCTGATCGTATCAACCACATCTCGCACTGAACACTTTTGGAAACCAAACTGTTATATATAGTTTCACTCTCCGCTTCTAATCTATTGAACTCAAATATAAAAAAGGAGAGCACCGCTGTCATCTCTCTTTCATATACATTACCTACCTTACTCTTTACTCTATCACGAAGAACAAATTCACCAAGTTTTCTATTCCCTTCCTTCAACATAGCATCCAAATTGTTGCAACATTTTTCCATAGCTCATTTTTTACCCAACATCGCATCATTCCAAGTCTCCAATACTGTCATAAATTCGTCCATAGGGTAAATCAAAGATATTGACCTCACCGTTTCAGCTTCACGGACCTTACTTTTGTCAAGACTTATTTTCGCCTTCAAAAGGCCAGCATCTAACTTAATATTCGCGTCACGCAATGTTACATTTTCTTATTGGTACTCCAAGATGTCTAACCCAAACAACTGTATGATATGTATGCTCTAGAGTAGATACCTTGTTCCAAGCCTCATTTATATTTTTATTATGTTTATTACAGGCCTTTTCCATCTTTTTTTAATAATCACGTCAGTAACTGACCACAATATCTTGTAGTTTCGAGCACGAGCTTTTGCCTCCTTAACAGCTGCCTGTATATCCACTATCTCCACCTCCAGCACGTTTACCTGATATTGTAACTCTTTCACATTATCTTCCTCTTTTTTCAACACCGCCAACAGATCCATCATTTTAGTAGGTATCGCCCCTGGCTGGTTAACTTGCCTTGTCATATCTCGAACTTCCATATCCTTTTTCTTATATCTTTTTTTAGCCTCTCAATCTTTTTTAACTCGCTGGATAGTTCAGCCTCTTTATTTTTTAGTTGTTCGGTCACACGAACTGCTATACGTCGCTCTTATGCTATTTTTATATCCATCTCGTCTTTCGATTCAGTCATACTCTTTAGTATTGACTGACACAGATCTAGTTTTGTGCTCAAATTTTCATTTTGAGCACGCAATACATTACATTGGCTTTGAGCCTCTGCCAATTCAACCTGCAACAACAGTTAATATTTATACTAGTTTGTCTAGCGAAATAGATAACATGACAGTTTACAATTTTTACTCAAGAATATAATGCTTGAATACTATCCAATCAAAAAGAACAGATTCTAGTCACAGTGTACAAGATGCAATGCATATATCAGTTTGTGAAAATTAAACTACTATACTTTTCCCTCGGACTACAAGAAGATTGCCCTATATCTCATGATCTCCTCAACCTCTCTACTTGTACATCCACAGGAGTTATGAAAGTCACCACTTCCTGTTAACGTCAATTTTGCCTTGAACGACGTATTAAACTTTCAACCTCTTCATCATTCTCTTATGGTAAAAATTTGCCGGTAGAGGAGTTATTTCTTAAACAATTTTTTTCTTCTCCTCTTCTTTGGTCAAATTTTTGCCGGTAGAGGAGTTGTTTCTTCAACAACTTTCTTCCTCCTCCTTGCTTTCTTCCGATCCTTCCTTGTGCAGCAACAAAAACATTTTAAAGCTTCATACATCACCCGTGAAATCGGTGGCACATTAATATCCGACTTGCCATTTTCTCACATAAGGATAATATGAATATCTTGAATAAATATTGAGGAAATAGAGACGCACAGGTCATAGTAAAAAGATTGTAAATGAGAGGATCAATCGAGGAAGAGAGAATCATTGGAGGAAGAGATGATCACTCAAGAGAGAGAATAAATATACTCAAATAATAGATAATCAATCGAGGAAAAATGACTCGCTCGTGGAATTGATAAGCGCTTAAGAAAGAAATTACTTAAGGAAGAGATGACCGTGGTAGAAGGAATTTAACAGCTTCACCCGGTCCACAGAAGAAATCGCGTCTCGCAGTATAATATGATAGAAAAGATTGCATCTAGCAATAGGAATATAAATCTTGAACTGTATTAGCGATGAAAGAATAGGTAAATAAATTATATTGATTCAAAGTAAAATTACTAGAAAAAGTAATTTTTTTACCAAGGCTTGATAATTCTCTTTTAGAAAACCCTCGATTTTGGTACTATAACTTGTGAACTAAGCGGAAAAAATAAGATAATTACTAGGGAAAAAGAGAAAATCTCTTTAGGAAATAAATCATTCGAGGAAAAGAAACATCTCATAATCGCGTGGGAAGTAGTTGCGCCTTCATCCGATACTGTAATGGCGGATTTTCCAGTGGGATGATCCTGGCCAATATTTTTAGTAAAGAAGAGAAGAATAACTTAACAAACGCACAAGATTTTATAGAGATACAGGCAGGGTTTACAAATTTTGAAAGACAGTTTCCTATTCCGAAGGATGTGGGCGAACATTGTGGATCTTCAACGGCTCTTTGACTGAGTGCAACGACTAGTTCCAAGGTCGAGAACTTAGTCTTGATCGCTGAAGTATGAGGTCGAGAACTGTGCTTGATTTGTACATGTTTTGATCGAGATTAACCGTCTGCTACCATTATGTTTTTGATGCTGTGATAAGATATCTTCGAGAATTTCTATAATGGCTTCAGTATGTCGATGTTGGGAAATATGCTACTACAATCGCCTCATTCTCGACAGAAGTACTTGTGTTTGTGTCGAGAAGAAATGTCGAAGCTTTGAGAAAGATGTCGACTATTGTAGACCGTGCAAATGTCATTATCGAGGTTTAATGTATTTGGCCACATCTGTTCCCGAGGTCAATAAATGCTGCATTAAATGCTGATCTATAAATAGGCCAATGAGTAACTGGTTATTTTATGGTTTGGAAATTTTTTGAGAGGGGCCACTCTGCGACAAGGAGAGCAGAAAAATGTATGATTGATCTGAACTTGGAAGATACCGGTGTGTCAGAGCTGATAACCATGGATGTATATGGGTGGAAGGTAGTTTTGGTTGATGGAAGTTGTATTGATTTTATATGTGGTGAAGTTGATCTTGGAATTCATGGGCCTGAAGATGAACCAAAAGTGGTTGTTATGCTTAGGAAGTTAGTCCTCAAGGCAGGCATCAAGCGAGTATCATGTTGTTGTCTGAAGGCATCTTTGGACTTCAAAAATTGGTGACTTGAGATTCATTCAGTTTCGCCTGCGGCTGTTCTTCAAGTTAATGCCAGACTCTGGTGAAAAGACTGCTTTTGAAGTCTCCAGATCTTCTCAAAGTTATGGAACTTCTCGAGCTCCCAGAAGTTGTGCTTACGTCGAGGATGCAGAGGAGGAGGCGAGGGAACCTGTGTTAACGATTTCGGAAGGTGTTAATGTCGATGATGTGCTAAACGATCTGAATGACGCTACTATTGGCGATGGTGAGCGTTCTCCTGATCCTCCTGTAGAGTAACTTAGGAGAGATAACATTTGAGGTAAATTTAAAAAGTTGTAAAAATGGCCAGTGGGCCCGAGATAATTATGTTAACTGCTTAATATTTATGTCGAAGTAATTTAGTAAATTATCTTCTTTGAAAAGATTAAATACTTAGTATTGTTGATTGAGAATATGTGATCATTGCAAATGATATGTACTTGAAGTGGATATCATTTGTTCAGATATATATGTTTGATAGTATAAATCAAGATGAATTGATATACCAGGTATATTCCTCGACGGGGTACCTGGGTTTGATGAGAGCCAAACAAGGCATGTTTTGTTCGAGAAGTAAAGATTGCAAATGATGTTATTCCTGTAATTGGAAATCATTTGTCTTGATAGAGTTCAGATGTATACATTTATAGTATACATCAAGATGAACTGATGTACCAGGTTTTCCTCAATGGGATACCTGGGTTTGATGAGAGCAAAACATGATATGTTTTGGTCTAGAAGTTAAGATTGCAAGTTGCTTTTCCTGTAATTGGAAATAACTTGTCGATGGATGTTGTGCTAGTTGATTTATACTTATAAAGTATAGATCGTGACTATGCAAATTGTAAAGATAAGTGCGCGTTGTCTGAAAAGACGTTCTGTAAAGATGATAGTAAAGATGAACTTTATTTGATTTGTCGATGGAATATACAGTCATTATCTATAAAACATTTTGAGCTGCATTTTATTCCAAGGATATTCGAGCTGAACTTCGTCCTCTATCATGAGCCAGTAAGTTCCACTCTCGTTTTTGTCACTGACAATATACGGTCCTTCCCAATTTTTAGAAAGTTTGCCAGAACTTTTTGGTCGAGTATGATTTTGTACTTGACGTAGGACAAGATCGCCTATGTTTAATTTTCTTTCGCTGACTTTCTTGTTGTATGCTTTCCGTAGGGTGTCATGGTATCGCCTCAAGTTTGCGATGGCTTGATCACGTGTTTCTTCGATCCAGTTGAGATTGTATAGTAATCCCAACTTGTTTTCTTCATCTGTGAGTTTCCTTTGACCAATGGGAAGGTCGAGGTTAGAGGGGATTACTGCTTCGGTGCTGAAGGCCATCATGAATTGAGTACAGCCAGTGGATGTTCAAGGTGGTATTTTGTAAGCCCAAAGAACATTGAGTAGTTCGCTTGCCCATCTTCCTTTCTTGTCTTCGAGGCGCTTTTGTAATCCGGACTTGATACTCTTATTGATTGCTTCAGCCTGGCCATTTCCTTGAGGGTAGTAAGGTGTCGAAGTAGACAGTTGGATCTTGTATTTGTGGAGGAAGTTTAGGACTTTCGCACTGATGAACTATTTTTCGTTATCTGAGCGTATTATTTCTGGACAACCAAACCTCGTGATGATGTGCTCCCAGAGAAATTTGATTACTGCATTTTCGTCGGTGTGGCTAAGGGGTACTGCTTCGACCCATTTGGTAAAATAGTCTGCGACGACTAGGACGAATTTCTAATTTCCCGATGCTGGGTGAAAAGGACCAATGATGTCTATTCCCCATCTCTTGAATGGCCAGATGACATTGCTAACATGTAAGTCGAAGGCTGGGCTTTTGATGTCTCGAGCATAGATTTGGCATTTGTAGCATTGAGGAACATAATCTTGGCCAGTATAATTCTTGTGTGAATGCTCGTTGTGCCAATGATCTTCCTGATATGTGTGTAGCGCAGATACCTTCATGTAGCTCTTTGATCCTAATTTGCGCTTGCTTCTATGAGATACATTCGATAAGGGGCCCTCCTCCTATTTTACGATATAGTTCGCCATTCTTGATTTTGAATCGAGGACATTTGGCCAAAAGTGATCTGGCTTCTTCTTTGTTGCTTGGGAGAATGTTGGAATTAAGATAGGCAAAGAAGGGCTTTTTCCAATCATCTTCATTTTCATCTTTGGCAACTGTAATTTGCATTATATGGGTGATATCAAGGCTGGAGTACTCAATAACCTCAATATCTAGCTGTCTTTTTTCATTATATTCGAGCATGGCTACTACATATGCTAAAGCGTCTGCATGTCTGTTTTCTGCTCGAGGGAGGTAAGAGATCGGTGTTGTTGTGAACTTCAGTATTTTTTCTTCGACTAAGGTGGCATAATCAACCATCTTCCCTGAAGTTTTGATCATTTTGTTATAGTGGTTGGCGACAAGTAAAGAGTCAACGTATACTGCTATATATTTTGCCCCAAGTGTTAAAGCGAGATCTAGTCCATGAAGGACTGCTTCATACTCCATCTCATTGTTCGTGGCGTAGAATTTCAGCTTAATGGCCTTCTTGATGCGATGGTTGGAAGGTGTCATGAGGACGATGCCAATTCTTGGTCCTCGTGGTCCTGCGGACCCGTCTGTAAACAGTCTCCATCCCGTGCTTTGGGACCATGCGTCTGGTTTGGCAATTGAGTCATATGTAAGTACGTCTTCAAGTTCTTCCCATTCGGGGCCTTCGACTGGAAAGTCTGCCAGGATATCTGCAACTGCTTGCCCTTTGCAAGATATTTGAGGCTCGAAAGAGATGTTATACTCCCCAAGGAATACAGACCATTGTTGAACTCTTTTTGATTTTTCCTTCTTTGATAATACGAGCTTGAGAGGGTACTTCGTTATAACTTTGATTGGATGAGGTGAATGTTGGTACTATAATTTTGGGGTCAGAGTTCCCAATTTTGCGAGTCTCTTGCATGAATCTCTTGTAAAAGCTCGCCAACGTTTCCTTCGTTCCTTGTTCGAAGAAGAACAATGAGTCTATAGTGATCTCACGCTTTTTGGCATGAGCATAGTTGGTCTCGAAGAGACGTTGAAGCTACTGGAACGTTGTTATCGAACCTTCGGGAAGAGTGTGAAACCACCAGAGGAGCTCTTCTTTGAGGCTCATGTTGAAAAGTCTGCATAGCATGTGGTCGAGTTTAGAGGATAACCCGACTGCAGCTTTGAAGTGTCGGACGTGAGTGAGAGGTTCCGTGAAGCCTGTATACTGGATAAATTTTGGCATATTCTGAAATATGCATGGCCTCGAGGTGAACAGAGATTGGATTGGTCTCGATCCTATCAAGTACAGATATTCGACTTGGTACCTCTCCGTTGATAACTTGGATTCTGGGGTTGAGATCATCCAATGTAACGTAATGTGGCTGAGGAGCTAGTGCGACTACGACTTGGGGGTCAAAATTTCCTTGGCCTTCAGGTCCCAAACGCTCTCTGATTGGTCGTCGCGGTTGTGGAGACTAATGATGAGTGCGTCGGCTTCCAATGGTCGATGAGAAGGAGGCTGTGAGCCCAAAATGGCGAGAGACTCTATCGGGGTTTCGTAACCTAGATTGAGATGTACAGACTTGGTCACGAAATTGATCTCCCCTTGGCTGGCTGTCTCTTCGAGTTGCTCTGGAACGGTGTTCGCTTTGTACTCGAGGAGGGGATGTTCGTGCTCTGTGCAAATTGGCCATTTCCTTTTGGTAAGTTTTGTTTTGTTAATCCATAGCTTTTCTCCTCTCGTCTCTTTCGACTTGGATATCTCGTTCATGATTTTGTTGATCCTTTAAACGCTGGGCTCGATCTAACTCCATTTGTTTTCGAAGTTCGGCCATAGCGTTATGTAGATCGGCAACTTCTGGTGTAAGAATAACTTCTTGGTTCCTCAGCGTGTTTAAGGTGCTTCTGAGGTTCATTCCTGTCATTCTTTTACTGGAGGCTTTTGGCTAGGAGGTAGAGAGGGTGTTCATCCCACAGACAGCGCCAATTGTAATGGCAAATTTTCCAGTGGGATGATCATGGCCAATATTTTTAGTAAAGAAGAGAAGAATAACTTAACGAACGCACAAAATTTTACGTGGAAACTCAGAGAAACTGAGAAAAACCACGACCTCGGTGAGGATTTTTGGGGCAAAAATCAAGTAGTTTGCTAGTTATTACTAGTTTGTGAGTGAAAGAGGTAAGAAAGATAGAGTGGTGATTCGGGGGATTTCCTTTGTTTTTTGTCTCTCATACCCTGCCTGAATTTATAGGGATACAGGCAGGGTTTACAAATTTTGAAAGACAGTTTCCTATTCTGAAGGATGTGGGCGAACATTGCGGATCTTCAACGGTTCTTTGACTGAGTGGAACGACTAGTTCCAAGGTCGAGAACTTAGTCTTGATCGCTGAAGTATGAGGTCGAGAACTATGCTTGAACTGTACATGTTTTGATCGAAATTAACCGTCTGCTGCCATTATGTTTTTGATGCTGTGATAAGATATCTTCGAGAATTTCTATAATTGCTTCAGTATGTCGATGTTGGGAAATATGCTACTACAGATACAAAGAGAGAAATCACATCTAGCGACGGGTAGCAAACAAAAATTCATCATTCATAAAAGACATGAGAAATATATATATATATATATATATATATATATATATATATATATATATTTATATCTCATGTCATATATATATATATATAGAGCTTAACTTGGCAACCATGTCAAACTAAGTTGATGGGGGAAAACGAAAGCAAAAAAATAAAATAACATTAGGTTAACTTCAAGTGGCATGGCTGCCATTGTGAAGTAAAATAACGTTAGGGTTTCGCTAAATAAGAAACAAACCTAAAAAAATAACCAAAATCTTGAAAGATTGAAAAAAAAAAAATTACTTTAGTTGTCCGACGACGTCATAGGCCGCCGCCGGTGGAAGCGTAAAACCCTTAAATCGTCTACAAGATTGAATAGGCTCTTATACCATGTAGAAATTAGAAGGGGAGGAAAATAGTAATATTCTAAGATAAAATTATTAGAAGCTTGACTGCCCTTTATATAACAGGGGGTCACTAGTTCTATTTCTAACCAATGTGAGAATAAATGAGGACTATATGTGTTGACACACTATATTCTCCAGCAGCAACTTCTCGTTAAACTCAGGCACTTAATCTTAATATCTATATAACGATTTATTTTCTTTCTAAAATACCTATTAAAACGATTAATTTCCAAATTTCCTCTAGAATTTATGATCAAATGTCGTGGCGCAATGTTTTTGAGTACGCGTGCGATTAATACCACGACTCAAATCATGCGCAGATTGTGTTGCGATGATTTTCTTTTTCTTCTCACAATTGGATTGATGGTGTTCCTTCCCATGCACCTTATTAAAGAAATGTTCTTCATATGGGATAACACCATCGACAGTGGCGAGGATAAGTCATCGGTGCATATTGTACACCTCTTCGTTGCGTCTCCTTACAATTATATTGACGAACTCGGCTTGGGAATTGATAAGCTCGAGGAGGTATTGGGTACATACTTTTGTTACCCGAGGATTGGAAATTGTTGTGATACCAGTTAATGTAATTGTAATTGTGGAGGCTTTAATTAGAACAAGAACACTATAATCTTATTCAATTTGAGAATTAGGGTTTCCCTAAGAACCCTAATTTAGAAATCTCTTTACAACTTAACTCTCCAAAAGTTAATTGCAAAATAAGGACTAGTTTCTCTTTATAGAACCAATGAGAAGGGACAACACCCGTGTACAATGACCCAGGGAGTGTGCGACTGGCATTGCATTATCTTAATTAGGTAATAGTTGTTTCTCCTTTGAAGTTTTTATACTTAAAATAAAGTTATTAGATCTATTTAATTTATAATTTGGTTTTGGGGTCCATGGAGATCTATTTTGTTTTTAATTTCTCAAACAATAGTTCTTTAGATCTTTATCACGTCACTGTAAAAATTAGCTATAAAGCCAAAAAGAGTTTTCTTCTTGTAAGAGATTTAGTTACGGCAATTATGAGAATAAATACTAAAAGATACTAACTTTCTAAAATCGGACCCAAGGAACAACACATTCTAAAATTGATACTAACAAGAGGAAAAACCAACTTTGCCCATACTAAAATTATAATATAACAGCTGAAAACCACTTATTTTTGGGCTCCACAATTACGAATATCACTTCCGAAATAATAATAAATTGTAAAACTCATTTAAAACTAATATATCAAGCCACATGTTATTACCATTTATTCTTTATCATTTGTTAAGAAAAACTTTGTCATTATATCACCAACAATTAATTTTATATGTTAAGAAATCATTATCATTTATTTTCCATGAACTTTATCCTTTGTCCATAAATCTGTCATTTATTTTCTCTTAAATTTATCATTTGTTCAGAATTCTTTGTCATTTGTACCACGATAACATTGTCATTTGTTATGAAAACATTGGCATTTGTTTAATAAAATATTACATATTTGAAAAATGTCACCAATTTTTTTTACCGGTAGGTGGGCTCCACAAGTGCGAATATCACTTCCAAAATAATTAAAAATGTTTAAATTTTGTTCAACTTCTGATATTATTGGTCATATGTTTCGTAAGAATTTATCACGCCTTTAAACATATTAGCCATGTATAAGGCATAATCTCTCACAATTTCTGCTATTATTTTTAAACCAGGCCGTGGGCTTCACAAGTACGAATGTCACTTATGAAATAATAATATAAAAAAATTAAATAATTTAAAAATATATTATCATGCCACGTGTCCAAATTTAATTCCTCGATGTACACATGTAATTATCATTTGGAGATGTGTAAGGCAGACACTGTCACCATCTCATGCATTACTTGTCATTTGTTTCAGGACAGTTTGTCCTGCCTTTTACCAAATTTGTTATTTGCAAGAAGGAAGGCTCTGTCACCAATTCTATTACTATTTCCCATCTTGTTTAGGGTTAGGTATCACGTGCGATTTACAAGAGTTCGTCTGGTTTTTGGCGCCAAAAGCGACCTCGATTCATCAAACTGTTTCTTTTTCTTACTCGACCGTAAAAATTGTCCCAATTCTAAACATCATGTGTGCGATTATTTGTCACAAACTGTTTTCTCATAATCGTCGGGTCTTGTGTATGTAAATTCAGTATGATTTTAGTGGCAAATCGTTTGTGTAACTACTACCTACCAAGTGTTTGATTAAAGACTGGTACTCTACTTCTCAGGCATAGAGGAAATGATGGTAATTTAGTCCTATAGATGTTACTCTACTCTACTCTACTCATGAAACAAATGATGGCAAATCGTCTGTGTGATTAATGTCAACCAAACTATATCATTTGTTCAGATGAACTCTGGCATTCTTTCAGATATCTGTCATTTGTTAATAACTTATTGTCATTATCAATCCCAACTTTCTCATTTGTACAAACTTATTTGTTATTTTTTAGTATAACTTTTCCATTTATTCAGAAAAATGTCAACTGTTTGAATATTACAGTAAGTTTGTAGGCCGTGGGATCCACAAGTAAGGCCACAACTAAGATCGTGGGATCCACAAGTATGAATGCCACTTCTGAAATAATAATGAAAATGATTTGAATCATTTAAAAATATATTATCACGCTACGTGTCCAAATTTAATTCCTCGATGTACACATGTCATTACTATTTTGAGATGTGTAAGGCATACACTGTCACCATTTCATGCATTACTTGTCATTTGTTACAGGACAATTTGTCACATCTTTAACCAAATTAACTAAATTGAATCATGCAGACTTTGTCACCAATTTTGTATTATTTGGCATTTGTTTAGGGTATTTTAGGGTTAGGTATCACGTGCAATTCACACAAGTTCGTCTGATTTTTGGTGCCAAAAACCATTCATTTTTCTCAAACAACATTTTTTTACACGACGACTGCAAAGCTACAAAAACAGTCCCAATTCTACACATCGTGCTCGTGATTGACAACCGCAAAAACCATCCCAATCGCACAAACCATTTTCTCCCAATCGTCGAGTCTTGTGTGTGTGATTTCAGAATGATTTAAGTATAATTTATGTAGCAAAACGTATGTGTAATTACTGCTTATTAAGTGTTTGATTAAGGTTTGGTTTATCTTTCACAATGAAGTCTGTTAAAGAAGAGAATGAGTAATTTGATGAGAAGAACCAAACGCAGGAAGGTGGAGCCAAGAAGGCCACCTCTAATGCTCAAAATTATACCTCTCAGTATACAGGTTTGGGACTTCACAAAATATTTAGAGCTTTGTCTGAAGAGGAGAATGTTGTTCTTCGTACCACCTGCTTTGCACCGTTACTGTTGATTGATCTTATGGCGATGATGTTGACGTTGGTTGTAGAAATATTCGATCGTCATCTCTGTAATATGAAGTTCCAATTTGGGTGGATGTTAATTCAGATGAAACCCATTCATGTTTGCCTAATTTTAGGGTTATGTGTTTCTTCTAATCATAATAATTTCTTATTTGTTAATTTTTGAGTATGTAACAAATTTTAAGAAGAGGCAATTTCCCAAGAAGAAGATTACATATGGGTTAAAGGAAATGGATGGGGCTTTAAAACAGGCGAAATTGGAAAGACATCATGGTAAGATTCTAATTTGTCATTTGTTGGGTCTGTTTTATCATTTTTCTGCATTGTATTTGTCACCCCAAATTTTTTTGTATTATAATTGCCATTTTTGGTCTTGTTTTACTTTATTTTATCATTATTTTCTACAGTTCTTATCATTACTTTATGTATTCTTTATCATTTGTTTCCAATTCTTATTCTTTGCCATGTGCGATTTTATTTTACTGACGATGCTCTTCGATTAGATTTGTTAAACATTATACTATCCTTTGTTCTCCCGAATAAGGAGAGAAACGTTGAGGTAAAGTATGTTGATCTGGCAGATAATCTAGATCACTTCAATAGATTTCCCTTGGGCGAGTAAGTCTATAATTTTTTGTAGACTCAAATAGTAGAGTTTGCCGATTATCGATTGGCCGCTGATAAAAAATCGAATAAAACTTTATCACTGTACGGATGTACCTGGGTGTTGATGATATAGATTCTCCTATGTATTTTTGGCCTGAAGTTTCCAAGAATTCAGGAAATCAAACATTTGTTCCCTAAACTCTAGGGATAGAGGATGACATCCTTTAAACGTCACCAAATTATGACGTTTAAAAAGTTTTTTGCTAACTCCAAATTAGTGGTAGTAGCATTAAAGTCGTCTGAGATTGACATGCAGCAAGAACTTGTGCAAGAGGCCTTGGTAATCTTCCTTTATTTGTATGAGTGATTCATTTTATTGCTTCATTGTTATTTATTTTAGGTGTCTTATCATTTTGTTTCTTAAGTTTGGCATTTGTTATCTTCTTCTTGTCATTTATTTGATTTCTTTCTCTATAATTTCTCCTATCATTATTAAATTCCTTTTTGTCATCTTTTTTTTGCCTCTTGTTTTCTTTTTTTACCTCTTGTCATTTATAAATCACCTTTTGTCATTTGTTTGAATATATTAGAAAAATCATATTGAAGTACCTGTAATCGGTAATAGTTCTTCCACTACTGATATTGGAGTTGCATTGGTTAAGGTGTGCTACCAGTTTGGAGGACCATGGTAAAATATTGCAGAACCATGGTAAAATATTAGAATAAATTTTGATGTCTACACCTAGAAATAGTACTCTACTACTTGGAGATGGTACTCTACTCCTTGGGTAGTGCCAGTACTCTACTCCTGAGAAAGTTGCAAAACGAAAGAGAAAAGAAGAAGGTGATGGGAAAAAAGACGGGAAATGAAAGAAGGCGGGGCTGGGAACCTGACAAAGAGAGCTCTAGCAAAAAAATCAAAAAATTAAAGATAAGAAAAAAACTAAGGAAGAATGAGAGAAGCCAGAAGAACATGGAAATAAATACAAGACTAATGACAACAAGAAGAGCAAGATGGCAAAAAAAAAAACTGATGTTCAGGTTGAAGGCTTGAAGAAAAAAGCTCTCACTGATGAACAATTGGATAATTTCCCAATAATCATTTTAAAATCCATAATCCTTAAGGGTAATAGAGCACCAAGGAAGAGACGGGCGACAATCCCAGATCTAAAGTCTAATGAAATTCAATCAACTGCAGAAAATTTTATTTAACAAGTTACCCCTGGAGAGGGATTGGAGGTAATTTTTTTTAACGTAGTGGATAAAGTTAAAGTTGAGCAGTAAGTGAATTTGGAAGCTATATCTTCTGAATATGATGGTAATCGTCTAGAGGTATCATCCGTTTATGACTTATTATCATTTATTTGATTTTATTTGACATTTGTATTTTTAGAACATTGTCATATACATTGTCAAAACTTTATCATTTGTTCAGAAGTCTGTCATTTGCTCAGAAGTCTTTGGCATTTGCTCGGACGTCTTTATCATTTTTTTCCCATAACTGTCATTTGTTTTGAAGTCTTTGTTCATTTTATTTTTTGTATGTGAAGTGGAAGATGGGTGCGGTAGAAGATAAGGAACCTCAAGCTAAAGAAAAATATGATGAAGATGAGAAAGATGGTGATGATGAGAAAGCGGAAGATAACAAAACTAAATCTATTCAAGAAGAGCAACCTCAAGTTGCTGATGAAGAGAAAGTTTAAGAGGTATTTATCTAACATTTGTTCTAAGCCATCTATGACATTTGTTGTGTGCTACCCTGTCGTTTGTTTATTTAATTTTACCATTTATAGTATGTATATCCTATTTTATAGATAGATGAACAAAAAACTGTAGTGGTGTATTATGTTGAAAAAAAAAGATATAGTAGAAGAAGCCAATGAGGTATTTAACTAACATTTGTTTTGAGATATCCATAATATTAACATTACATATCCTTACCATTTTTAATTTGTTTCTTCTTCACCATTTGTTGTACAGACTATGGAGGTTGCAGACCAAGTAAAAACTGAAGTACTGTTCTTCTACCAGGAGGAAGATGTTGATGAAGCTAATCAAGTAACTTATTACTTATTTCTGATTATTAGTCATTCGTTTTTTGGTAACTTCTCATTTTCTTCTTTTTATTTTAACATATCTTGTATTACTCTTATTATTTGTAGTGTGTTTATTTACAGATGAGTACAGACCAAACAACTGGTATATCAGTTGAGGAACAAAGTAAAGAGGAGGTGGATAAAGGCAAGGATGATGATGATGGAACTTCAGAAAAAAAACTAGACCCTGAGAAAATTATAAAAGAAATGGCTGTTGAGCAAACCAATGTATGAAGTACTTTTAAACCAGACCCTGAGTAATAAGATTTCATGACATATGCACATTTATATTTTCTTATTACTCAAGTAATTCATCTGTTCCAGCTTGTTTTAATAAAGTCAGAAGTGGATGCACATTAAAGAAGAGGCATAAACTAACTGATGAAGCCATTAATAATAGAGCCATGCCATTTGCTATTCAAATAAACATATTGCATGCTCACCTTGACAAGCTTCTTCCTGGAGTATTATTCAAATATTTTATTCAAAGACCCATCTCCCAAAATGAGAAGAACCAGGTGGACCATGTTTGGTCACTGAGGATGGATGAATTATCTACTGAAGATAGGAAGTACAATACGAGCACTTATTGGAGGATAGGTGAAGAAACTATTTGCCTTAACTCTCTCTATACCTTACATCCAATGCAATGGTTGGACAATGAGTTATTTATATCATATATTGCTTATCCTCTGTCATTTATTATTTTATCCTCTGTTATTTATGTCATTTTGTTAGAAAGCTGTCATTCATTTAAGAGTCTCTGGCATTTGTTTTCCAAAAGGTTGTTATTTATTCCTTATACTTTGGCATTTTTTTATATATTACTTATTATTTGTTAGAAGTTGTTTTCCTTGAACTTTATCATTTGTTAAGAAGACTTTATCATTTGTATTTTGAATTTTCTCATTCATTAATGATAATTTGTCATTGTCTGTTTATGTTCAGGTCATTAATATTTATATTAAAAGCCTGATTCAATTTTTTGATCCACAACATCATGCCCGCCTATCTAAAGAAAGGATTGTATTGACGAATGTGTATTCAGGTCAAATTATAGACAGGGATTTCGATTGGATACGGATTATATTTTTTCCAGAAGCTGTGGAATTGAAGAAGAAATAAAATTAGGTACAAATTACTTATATGGAATGGGATTATACAGTTACGCAATACTTCGATTGAGGAGATTTAAAAGTCAAGAATTCAAAATTAATACTCATTCCTTGGAATTTCAATGGCAACCATTAGGTCCATTTTGCTGTGTCCTTTAAGAAAAGACAAATATGCATATGCGATTCATTGGTTGATGCAAAAATTGTAAATGCAAAGAAGAAGAATAAGTTATCTCTTGGACACCAACTTATTCATGATCAGCTATCAGTGATGCTCCCGAGAATGGTAATATGGACTGATTTTGTTGATCGTAGGCCACCTACTGGTTCAGAGGTAAACACTTGCGGTATTAACTTCAATTGGACAACTCGTTTTGGGGAGTGTCTAATACAGCCAAATCCTAATAACTACGAAATCTATATACATTTTTTTTGGGCAATATCCTAAGGGAGCTGAGATTTCCAGATCAGATAAACGGTGATGAATGTCGTTACACAATTGCTAATAACATATTGAGGCTGGGAGTTGAGCCGTAGGCTAATTTGTAAACTTTAACATCTATTTTGTTATAAATTATAATTTCTGTAGATTTGTAAAATTATTAACAATTATGAATATCATTCATTTATAAAATATTTATCATTTGTAATTTATTCTTTGTCATCATATGGTGAAATATTTGTCATTTGCTAGAAGGGAAACATATTATAATGTTTGTCTAGTTGAATGTATATCATTTTATGAAATATATGTCATCCAGTTATACATAATTTGTCATTTTTTATATAATATTTATCATTTCTCGTTCATCATTTATCATTTCTTTTGTTTCCTGCAATCTTTTCAAAGAATTTGCTCTTTTGTTCCTGTCTTGTCAAGTCGTCCTGATACGAAAAGATTGTTTTACACGTCACGTTATTCTGTTTATGATTATATATAAAGTGGACTCCATATATTTTAAGTTCCACTCTTGAATTAATCATAATGGATCCAGGCCAACTACGCCGCCATCTACACAACCATCAGCCAGCATGGGAGAAATGACAAACAACGGAGGTTGATTTCTTTACGAAGCTTCAATCAGCTGTCGAAGATATTGGCGATAGGATGGCTGCTAGTTTTACAACCATAGAGTTGAATCTTGAGTGTATTGTTGACATAGTTGAATCGCCAGAGGAGAGGTTAGATCTAATTGAGGAGAGGTTGTCCGGTCTTAAACCATAGATTTGCCTGTCTTCTGTAATGTTGTTGTATAGTAGAATTTGTTGTTCGACTATCACTTTTTGGCATTTGTTCATAAAGAGTTTATCATGCTGGAGTCACAAGTTAACGTCATTAAAGATAATGAATATTACACTTCACTCCTACATATTTAACTACTTGTTAAGATCTAGAGATTTTAACTTGGACATAAAATCTTGCAGCATCTCCGTTATGACCTTGGAGATCCTTAGTTGAGTGTAATTTTTATTTGTAATAGTTTTCAGGATCTGATTTCTCCCTTGACCAGAATTTGTGATTTCTTCCGCCGTTATCGATTGTGGCCTCCTAAAATTATCGGGCGTAAACGATTTTTGAAACTAAATTTTGAACTGACAATGGTATTGTGGGCAATAGGATCTATTAGGCAGTTTAGGGACTCTGTAAATGAGACCACAAACATATTTTTTTACCTCATCTACCCACGCCCAAAAACCACACCCACCAAATTTGTGAACGCATTGACAAAATCAACAGTTAGGGATGAGGCTTGTGCGTAAGAGACGAAGTTCACAATTTTTACCGTACCAGCAAACAAGGGAATACATTATTGGTAGGGAAGTATATAATGCTTAAAAACTGGAAAGAACTGGAAGCAAGTGTCAGGTTATCTAGTGACCACTCTATTAATGGTGGTGATAATTTACACCAGTAAAATGACAATGTATTTATAAAGAAATGACAAATACTAATGGGAGGATGACATTTTATTTACGGTGATAATTAACTGCATTGCAATGATACTCTTTGTAAGAACAAATGAAAAATTAGTCATTTTAATTCCAACAGCTTTTTTCCTATACAGTCGATGTGCCAAGTCAATCTTTATTACTTGATTAGACAACTAACAACTTAGCTTAAACTTAGCTTTAATTATGCTTACAACAAGCTGTCTATCTAAAACATCTACGTCGTTCCCGCCACCCTAAACCCTAAATTCATGCCACGTGTGATTTAAAGTCCCAATGCAAGACATTCAATTCTCCTAAGTATATAAAACCCTAAACTCTTTTCAGCTATTCTTAACTATTCAAACCCTAAATCCTAAATTCTTTTCAACTTTTTAACTATTCAAACCCTAAACTCTTTTTAACTTCCCAAGAAATGTCGCATTCCTACTCCCCTCGATTTATCCGTGTTTCTTCGAGCACCTCTCGAGATTGATTTAAGGTGGTTGGGATTCAGGAAGAATAAGGTGATAAACGCTTCTACAAATTAAATAGGATATGCCTAATGGAGAATGATGTATTTGGTGCGAAGGCCTAATTGTTAAAAGAGTATTATGAATAGTTCAAGGAGAAATTAGGAGAGATCGATGAAATGGATGACGAACTAAATAAAGTTATAAAAAAAGTGTTCTGAAGAGTTCAAATTTCATATCCACTTCTTGGAAGATTAGGCCTACGCTCTAATGTTAGACTTGGATGAGTACAAGAAGCTGTAGAAGGAGTCGGCTTCTAAGATTAACTATCTTGAGCAGAAGATCATGGGATACGATCTTTAATCATCGGAATGTGATATGGAATCCTCAAGTGAGGAGTTGTGAACATTTGTTTGGTTTTT
Organism: Kingdonia uniflora; assembly: GCA_014058105.1. Lineage (NCBI taxonomy): Eukaryota > Viridiplantae > Streptophyta > Magnoliopsida > Ranunculales > Circaeasteraceae > Kingdonia > Kingdonia uniflora. The sequence goes on from JACGCM010000724.1 coordinate 590,401, forward strand.
TTTAGTTTGTTTTATGTTTTATTAGTTTTTTTGTTGTAATAGTTTCCCTTGTATGAACATTTATTTTATTTTATTTAATTTCGTTTGCCTTTTGCTTTCAAATAGTAGTTTTCGACTAATAAGAGGGAATCAAACAAATGATAGATCTGTGAAGAAAATAATAATATAAGGGATACAAACAAATGATAAATAGAGCTTACTAAACTGTCATTTGTTTGTAAGATTTTTGGGTACAAATGATAAATAGAGTACCCAAAATTATTAGTGCAAACTGATTATAACATCTTCATCTGGGATAACAGGTGGCTCAGTGCTCATCGCATAAGATGATGCCATTGTTGAACATGTATTATTGTCAGATGGGATTGGTAGAAGCTTACAAGAACGATGATTGTGTCTATTTTTTTGGCACCTACTGCAAAATCTTAGTTTGGTGACCGAGGATTGTGTCCCTTCTCTTCCTTTACGTGAGAGGACGACCGGCTCAAACTGTTGGTATAGGAGCACAAACATGTGGATTAGTTTTTTAAATTTTCCATTGCTCTATTTGTAAGGACCTGTCTCTTAACCTATACTAAACACAAACTGATTATAGGGACCTATCCCTCGGCCAATTCCCAACTCAAACTACCTCAATACTAGACTCACGCATTATACACATGACATATACAATTAGCAATAATACTTGGACCACTGACTAATAAAGAACGTGGATCGTGGTCGAGGTCATAGTTTTTCCCTATTCAAAGGTTTTTATGCTAATAAGCTATGTCATTTTTTTATACTAACTCTTGTCACAGATATATTTGGTCTAAGAACTAATTTCGAGCTATTTCGAGTTACTACAAAATTTGGCCATTACACCATTCTTCTGATAGAAATTAATATCGGTTTATAAACACGTGTAGTTGGATTAACATTAGCAAGACTGAGAGCGCGTACTCCATGTTCATATGGTATCCCCATCGTTTGCCACCAAAGACAAGAAGAAGTACCATATTCAATATTTACTAAATCGATTCTACCATAACTAGTCACCTCAAATGGTGACATATTGTGCGAACCATGCTGGTTAGTGAATCCGTCACAAACTTTTTGCTCTCACAGTAATCTGTAGTACATGGCGTCAAGCAAGCTTGACTTATCTCAGCTTCCTCCTTATACATGTAGAACATTTTTCTATCTGAACTAATGATAAACAATTGAAAACAAATGACAAATGAGTATAACATGATGAAAAATTGAAATAGAACAACTGCAAAAAGGAATAATAATAAACTGATAACAAATAAAGGCCAAAAAATGACAAATAAGTATGCAAAAAGAGTAATAATGACTAGTCTTGAAATAACAAATGACAAGTTTATCAATAGAGAATGACAACATACCTACTCATTGGAATGTATAAATTAGACCATATTTCCTTGGGAATACCTAGTACGTATTGAAGACCCACTGGATCTGTATTTCGAATAACATTCATGTGTTTATCAAAATCAATTATGGTTTGGGCCTCTGTTGCCATCCTAAATACGATCCTCATACTATCGAGGGTAGTTTTAATGTTGTTCGATATGTGGAACATATGGATTGCAAATGGAAACACCTTAGGTAGATCATTAATAATTTAATGGGTTCCTGTTAGAGATGACGACGAATCAAGTATCATAACTGTGGAAATTAGACCCAAACAACTCCATGAAGTATGTCAAACTTTCGATGGTCTACGAGTCTGTTACTGAAAATGCAAGTAGAAAAATATGATTGCTTGGGTCAATGGCGATAGTTGTTAGTAGAGTTCTGCGATATCTCCCTTTCAAAAAAGTTCTGCCAATCATAATAACGGGTCTCAATAGTTTATAAGTTTTTTTGGGAGGACCAAAACACCTTGTAAATTTCTCATCCTTACAACTCGTAGTTTGCATGTTAAACACCAAATCTTAGTCAACCAACCTCACTTCCGCAAAGTAGCTTGTAAGTAGTTGGTATGTGTTCTCAAAGCTATCTTGCATATGAAATAATTAAACTACATCAAATGAAATTATGGAACAGAAAAATGATAAATATCATAGGACAAATGACACAGTGTTTCAAACAAATGATATTCGATAAAATGATAAACATGATTGTACTAATGGCAGACGATGTGAGAATAAATGATACCTCTGTGTGAGCTTTTTCTTTCGTATGCCAAGCAAGATTGTATGCTACATCAATATTATAATTAATTTATAAATCTTCAATAATTCCAGAAGGTTTATAGTTTGGGTCTTTTTATAGTTTTTGTTTGACTATCGAAATAGCCCATCTACTAGATACTGCCTTATATGCGTTCCCACCATTAGTTTCTACTCTGATGCATATATACACAGAACAATAAGTACTTACTCTAAATTGGGCATAAACGAGCAACCATGTCGCGTAAATCCGCCAAGAGCAATTATGACCTTTGTAACGTGCCACAATTTTATATTCGTTGCTTATGACATGTATGAGATTGAACTTATTTACAATTGCATAAACTCTAATGTGATTCTTGAGTACAATCCTATCTCGATGTAGATCACCAATGTTAAACTTTTTATTGAAGTCATTAAGATCCTCCGTGTACGTAACAAATTTAAACCAGAAATCTACGTGATCTTTCACCTGTTCGGGTTGTAACTCAAACTAAAATTCAGCTGAACAAATGAGAAAAATGCTTCTGCATGCTTACCTGGAAGTTCAGTTTGTCTAATGATAGGTCCAATGTTAGCAATCCATATGTGAAAGGGTATGCCGGGATTGTTTTTATGCATATTGATCATTACGGTAAAGTCCTGAACTGATGAAATTGTGCATGCACAATCATAGACGAAGTTGTACAGCTTACAGTCCTCATGATGGATTTTGCTTGTTTCTTCAAGGAGTATAACGAAATCTTTATATGATGAGTGCGCTCTTAGTGAGGTAAGTTTTATACTTCCTCTAACATAACTAACGATTGATCCGATCTTTGGACGCACGATATCCCCCCCCCCAAAATGAACAATGATACAAAGATGAACTCCATCCATCCCTGAAACAAATGATATAAATAAACAATTCTGGTGATAAAGTAGGCAAAAAAAGAAAAGAAAAATGACAATACAAATGATAAAGAAGCAGAAGACAAATGAGATAAAACTTACCTCTAGCTATCCTTCAAACAAATGATAGGCATCCCTGAAATAAATGATAAAAATGACACTAAAAATAGCAAATGATAAAGTTGCAGAAGACGAATGATAAAGTAGCAAACTAAAAATGATTAATTACAAAGATATCGCATTGTATAACATTTTTCTTAAGAAAAAAATTGTCAAATCATGATGTGGATACAAAGTTAGAGATGATGGATACACAGTTAGAGATGATATTTACTTCAACGGTTGGAGAGACAGATAACAACGATCTTTAACATCGATAATAACCTAGGATAACATCGATCTTTTTCTCCTCAATGACCTCTGTGTGAGGACTTTAGCGAATGTACAACAATAGTTGGAAGACTTGGTGCATCAAGCAGACAAACAATACATCAATCACAATGAAGATAATTTCCAGAAACTTTTTGTAGAAGAAGAAGAAACTGCTTTGATTTTTAAGGTTGATAGTTTATTTTGGGGGGAATCTTCCCTCTTATTACTGTTCTTATTACTACAGCAGATTAGACTGCTCAACAACTTCAGTAAGGATAGTTTCTCATTTGTTATGTATTATTTAACATTTGTTTTGTAGGAACTTTGTTATTCTTTCATTAATCTTTATCATTTTGTTTCTATAACTTTACCATTTGGTTAGAAATCTTTGTAATTTGGTAGATTTATTCCTGTAGCAGATGAGACTACTCATTATCATTTAATGCATAAGAATAGGGGTGGCAACTAGGGGGTAGTAGGTGAGACCAGTATCGATTTGGTAATTTTAGTATCGATTTGGCAATTTTAGTATCAATTTTAGAAGTGCCTTGCCAAAGTATCGATTTTGGAAAGTTGGCATCTTTTAGTATTTATTCTCATAATTATCGATTTAGTTATACATATATTTATTTGATATTTATCATAAAGCCTGGCAATCAGATATGGGTGCGTATATTGTGGTAAAGTCGTTATGGTATACAGTTTGTTCTTGGATCTTATATACTCTATAGAAATAAAACCTGATTATTGCTAACTAAGGATGAATTTGTTGTCATTTTCTTAACATTATTCTTTTCCATTGAATACTGGATTTTGTCTAGCTGCAAAGTGGTTCGACTTCTTCGGACATGTGTAGTAACTGGATGTTCAGATCATATATCCTCCTGTCGTCACTGATTTTTATGTTTTGCAGGGACGTAATCTTTGCAGTTATAGTAATACCTTTGGTTGGTGTTATTTTCCAATTCCATTATCCTTAACATGGTTTTCTTTTATTTTCGCAATACTTGTCTCTATTGTATATTTGAGAGTAATGATTTTTTTTCTTTCAAACTTGTTATAAAGGTCCATGTATATTGTATTGCAGTTATCAAAATGTTTGATCGCAGCTCCAAAGCCCTTATAAAGACTTCATTGTTATTTCCGCTCTTGTGGAAGGTGTTTGTCCGTAGTGATAAACCCTGTAGTGTTGTACTGGCATTTAGTTTGTTATTCTTTTTTCTGTGCTCGTCAAGCCTTTTTTTTTTAGCTAGTTTTTTATAGGGATCCGCAACCCTGAGTTTCCAACCCCATGAGATTTTGAACCCACGACCTCTCACTAGGTGGAGAGGTACTACCACCACTGGGCCAAAAGCCCAATGGTCATCAAGCCATTTACTGTTGGGAAGATGTGATAAAAAATCTGGTGTAGATTGCTGCAGTACATGTCTGTCATGATAAATTTATTAGCCAATATTCATTTGTTTAGTTTATGCATGTATGTGTTCCTAATGTAGTTGGGTCTTAATGCATCTATGACGAAGACAATTGTGAGGTTCTATATATTCTTCTTATATTTAGTGTTGTACTATTGTTGAAGGGTGAGGATTTAGAGACACTCACAAACCAGACACTAAAGGCTCACTCAATAGAAACTACTCATCTAATATTGAGGTAGAAATAATTGAATACAAAGTATTAGGTGGATATTAGTTGGCAACTCTTCACATGGGGTAACAAAAGTTGTCCCTATCTCTGTTTCTCCTCTCAAATTATTTCAAAATTGTCCATATCTCTTTTCTTTCTCTCTTAAATGATATCAAACCAGACCTAATGCTTTTATCTATCTCACACTATCTCAACCCCAGCCGCATAAAAGAATAATGGTATTTTTATGATTTTGAAACTGTACCTCTTACTCTCTCTCCCTATCTCTCTCTCATGGTTTCTCGCTCGGATCTAACTCTTTCTCTGGGTTTTTTTTCTCCAGCAACACAACGGAGAATCGTAGAGAATTTTTAGGGTTTGAATTAGGGAGAGAGAGTGTGAGAGAGATAATTTCATTAGTAAATTATGAGGTGTTATAATTTAATTGTAGTGAATTATGAGTTGTTCAATCATTTTGTGGGTTTGATTTGCAACTATATTGGGTTGAACAATGGACAACAGTTATGTGATAAAAGTATTGATTTTTTTTGTCTAGTGATTCTTTATGGTTGAATAATGCAACGGTCGACAATAAACAACTAAATTAGTGTAAAAGATGTACTTCCTGATTGTCGATTGTCCGTGTAAATCGACAATTTCCAATTTCAATATTGTCGATTAACAATGACATCAACAGTTCAATATAATGTTCATATTGTCGATACATGTATTTGTCGCAATTAATACATCAAGGTGATTGTCGAGTACTTAATCCGTTGATAATTTATAGGATTATATTCAGATTATATTGTCGACGAACTGATCGGTCGACAATACCAAAGGAAAATTATTCTACAATACCAAGGAAATTTTTAAGTAACTAACATGGCTTCACACCTAGTAATCGTGATCACATGTAATGGTCATCTCCTTACATTTATTTATATATATTTGGAACCTTCCTTATCAAAATCATGATCACATGTGAAGGGTCCTCTCCTACTCCCAAGTTATCCACCTGAGTCTGCCCTTCAACTACTCGTCTTACTTTTTCTAGCTTTCTCATCATCTTGATCTCAAACTCACCCTCATCTCTCTGCTTCAATAGGTCTCAAGTTTTATGGTATCCTTATATACACCTGCATTACCCACGTTATGGCATATTTGCGTAATAAAAGAGTGGAGTTTGAGTTTGTCCCAGAGTGTTGGTGAACATAAACTGTCATTAGATAAAAAAACCTTTTTCTTTTTTTGGATCTCACATGAACTAAATGATTATTATCAACCACTGCTATTGTCGATCATGAAGCACGTTATCGTCGACTGCTGCGCAATACCAGGTATTGTCAAGCACTTCAATTGTCGATTATAAAGTCATGTTATTATCGACTACTATTATTTTTGAGCACCATCAAATACAACGTTGTGTTCAACAAATTTTGAAATAAAATGAAATTATCAACCAGTTGTTGCAGTAGGTGAAGGATTCGTGGTCGATTGTAATCCCAAACTTAAACAAACTTTCAAAAGCAATCAATCTTTATTTTTTCAAATTATTAGAGAGGAACTCAAAACCTTGTTCTTGAGTGAGAGAATGGGTGAAAGAAGAAGATTTAGTTCAAAAATCCAGCATCCCCAGATCCACGCCATTGCAACAAAAACTTTAACCAAAACAAGAATAGTTATTTGCCCTGAATGCATTCGAAGATTCCAAACATCAGAGAGAGAGAGAGAGAGAGCAGGTAGAGAGAGAGAAAAAAAAGTTTGGTTTAAACTTCAAAATCGAAATTGCGAAGAAACCAGATCTGAGTAAAAGAGAAAAAGAGGAGAGGTCTGTTTTCAAAATTGAAACTGGAGAGAAAAGAGAAATATCTACTCACGTGAAGAGAGAGAGAGAGAGTGCCTGCCAACTTATTTCCACATAATATTATTTGTTTTTTCTTTTCCATTTAAGTGAGACTAGAGTGTCTCATTTTTTAGTGTCTCTAAATCCTTCCCCATTGTTGAATTGCCATTCTATACTTGCACACTAACTGAAGTGCACACTAACTAAAGTTACTGAACCTAGCCTCAATGACTGTTTGGGATGGTATTGGAGATTGGCTCAGATTATCTTTGGATGCATGTGGCCCTGGGTCATTTATCTTTGAATCATGCATGACACATTGTTGAACCAAGTAGTTTGCTATTTGGAATATTTTTTTGTTGACCAGGCTGCTTGAGTATAATCTTGGTACTGCCGATATATCATTTTTCTTCTTAATTTAAATGACTGATTACTTACTTATCTCTATTTGAATCCCAGTTGTAGACATGTCAAGCAGTCATAGAACTGTTTTGTTATTTCTTGCACAAAGTTAGCAATGTTCTCAATGCCTCGTATGTCTTGGGCCTTTTGCTAGTCATGGGAATGTCTGGCTACCAATTTTGTGTTGTCTGCGGCTTCTTCCCCGTGCAATTTGGTCTTTTGTATTAGATTTGAAGAGTAATAGAAGATAAAACTGTACTCCACTATTATAGATTAGAATTATGATTAGAATTATCCAATTTTGTACTGTCTGCAGCTTCCATCTCCATGAATCGAAATATTTCAGCTAATATACTATTTTTGAATTTCATTACATTTAGTACTCTATTTGAATTTTTGTGCTAGAGTAAGTTTTTTTAATTTCTCTGAAATGAGCTCATTTATACACTATTGTCCAACTAAATGGCTCCTATAGTTCTATCCCACCAAGTCTCAAATTTTGCTAAGTTTAGTGTTGGAATAATGTGAATTCTATTTAAAGTTAAAGCGATTTAGTTGGTGAAACACAAATTTAAGGTCACGGTTATAAAAAAAAATGCATTTTTTTAAGGCAAGCTTGAATAGTTGATTATATATTATCAGATCTAAAAGAGTTTACAACAAATGAGGGAGGCCTACAAGCAGGCACTCCCTAATAAAACAAGATATCTAAGTTGATAGAATCGTTGTCTGGCCTTGTTAATGTAAGATATTGAAGTGCCCCGACTACACTTCGATAGATCGCGGGATCGGAAATAGGATCACCATCCAATAGTTCCATTTTTTGGCCAGTAGCAACTGGAGAGGAATATGGCTTAGCCATCTCCATATTGACTTTCTTTAGAAGATCAAGTGTATATTTACTTTGTGTAAGAGATATACCAGATTCTGGATAGTGAGCCTCAATCCCTAGGAAGTAATACAATTGCCCGAGATTTTTAAGTGCAAATAGAGTACCGAGTTTATGAAGAAGATGCTGTAAAGCGGAGACGTTGTTGCAGGTCACCAAAATATCATCAACATAGATGAGAAGAAATATCGAAACTCCGTCTTTATGATATGTAAAAACAGAATAGTCCGCCTTCGAGCATGCAAAACCAATTTCTTCAAGAAAATCCTAGAACCGTTTAAACCATGCACGAGGCGCTTGCTTAAGTCCATAGAGAGACTTGTGAAGTTTACATACGAAATTCAGAAAAGATGGGTCTTCAAATCCACGAGGTTGTTTCATGTAAACTTGCTCCGATAGTGTACCATGCAAAAGCGCGTTTTGAACATCTAACTGTCGGATTGGCCATTTATGATGGACCGCCAATGCAATGAATGTTCGAATAGTAGTATGTTTAGCCACAGGACTAAACGTTTTGTAGTAATCCAAACCCTGTTGTTGATGGATGCCATTAGTGACATGACGGGCTTTATACTGTTCAATAGTCCCATCGGCATTCTTCTTGATCTTAAATATCCATTTATTCGCCAATATATTCATCTTTGAAGTGGGTTCCATAAGAGACCAAGTACCATTTCTTTGAAGAGCATCAAACTCATAACACATTGCAGCTCTCCAATCCGCACTCTTATTGGCTTCGGTAAACGATGTTGGTTCATGTGGGTCACGAGAGAGATTGACAGTTAATGCGTACTTAGGATTAGGTTTCACTATCCCACATTTGAAGTGGGTAAGCATTGAATAAGTAAGTGTTTCCTGTGGCATAATATCAAGAGAAGTGCATCGGTGAGGAGAAGGCATAGGCAATGGTGAGGGTAAGGCATGTGGAGGTACTGGAAGTGGTGATGGTAAATTAAGAATTGGTGGTATTGGTGCAATATCTGTAGCAGGAGAAGGTACAGTAGATGTAGCATTTATATGTGGCAGAGGAATAACTGTGGAGCACTCTTCCGTAGCATTTGTGACAATGGGTTGTTGCGAGGATGACTTAAACGGAAACTTAAGTTTATTAAAAACGACATGACGAGATAGAAATACTCTGCCGGTGGTTGGATCGAAACATCTATAACCTTGATGATTGAGGGAATAACCTAAGAAGACACATTCCTTGGAGCGAAATTTGAGTTTATTGTGATTATAGGGACGTAAATAAGGAAAACATGCACATCCAAAAATACGAAGACATGAATATTGAGGGGTGCGATAAAACAATTTTTCGTAAGGAGATATATTTTGAATTGTTTTAGTAGGTAATCGATTAATGAGATATATAGAGGCATTGAAAGCTTCGACCCAAAATTTGGTTTCTAAACCTGATTGAGCAAGAAGAATAAGTCCCATATTAACAATATGACGATGTTTACGTTCCGCTACACCATTTTTCTCGGGTGTGTGCGGACACGAGAGACGGTGTAAAATACCTTGTTCGGAAAGATAAGATTTGAATTAATTACAAAGATATTCACCGCCTCCATCGGTTTGAAAAGAATTGATATGCGCGGAAAATATATTTTCAACAAGAGTTTTGAATTTGACAAAATGATCGAACACTTCGCTTTTGAACGCATAGGGTACAACCATGTGTATTTGGAAAATTCATCGATAAAAAGTTCATAATATTTAGAACCTTTATTTGAAGCTGTAGGAGAAGTCCAAACATCCGAGTGAATAAGCTCTAAAGGAGAAGACGAAATTGAAGAAGATAAAGAAAACGATAATTTCGTACTCTTTCCTAAGGGACACAAATCACAGAAATTAATTTTATTGAATGAACTACGACATGGAAGTAACTTATTTAATGTTAAATGCTTGAGAACTTGAGAAGACGGATGTTATAATATTTGATGCCATAGGGATGGAGTCACTTGTTCTCCAAGAAACGCAACAGGAGATGAAACTTTGTTTGAATGACGATGATAAAGATGGAGCGGATATAACCCATTTTCACTCTTGCCTTGGAAAAGCGTCCTCCCCGAGTTGATGTCCTTTATACAAAAACCATGAGGAGAAAATACAAACAAACAATTATTATCAAGAGTAAATTTGTTTACGGTAAAAAATTGGCAGAAACATTAGGACAACGTAATATATTTCGAAGGTAAAGAGGGGATAAATTATGATCAAATGTAGATGATCCAATATGGGATATAGGCAAACCTGACCCATTTCCAACTGCAACTTTGTTATTTCCATGATATTCCTGATGCATAGAGAGATTAGCAAGGTCAGACGTTACATGAGTAGATGCCCCACTATCGGTGTACCATGGTTGAACCTCCGAATTTAAAGTAGATGAGGCAATCATGGCTTGAAGTTTTTTTTGTAGGAAAACGCCCTTCGTAAGCAATGTTAAAGCGATTGTAACAATTAATACCCGCATGACCCATACGATCGCAAATATCACATTTTGGATGATTAGAGCCATTAGTATTGGAATGGCCTCATGAAGTGTTGGTGGTACCGGGTGAGGACGTGGTTTAACCAATAGAGGATGGTGGTTTTTGGGTATGACGACCACCCATATGATGTGGCTAGAAGACATTTTTTCCACGTTCACGACCATTGAAATGATTGGTGAAGAGAACCGCATCGGTTGGTTCAACAGGATGCAACTCGTGGTGACGTAGTTCGGCACTAAGAAGGAGACCGGTAAGATCATCCATGCCGATGCAAGATTCTTTAGCCTGAATCGAATTAACAGTGGCTTCGAAGGCTGGACCAACACCATTAAGAATTATAGCGACGAGATCATCATCTTCGACGAGTTTTCTAGCAAGTGCAAGATTGTCTGCAATGTCGTTCATCTTGTCAAGATAATCTGAAATTGAGAGATTGCCTCGTTTAGTTGAGTGAAGTTGATTTTTGAGTTACATAATACGAGAACGAGATTGAGAAGCATATCTCTTCTCTCACGCGAACCCAAGCATCACAAGATGTTGTGCACCGAGCAACAGAAGAAAGAACGGCAGGAGTTAAAGTGGCATTAACCCAACTTAACAAAGATTGGCCAAGTTGCTGCCACTGGACATACTCTGGATTCGTCGTTGATGTTTCATCTTCGGATATGATGAATTGAATTGGGCATTGTTTTGTTCCATCGACAAAACTAATAAGATTTTGGCTTTTTAAAAATGTTAAAAACTGAGGAAGCCAAAAGGACATAGTTGGTGCGATCAAGTTTGATAGAAACCAAGTGAGAGACATTCCAATGAGATTGATTCGAAGACGACATGGTATTGTTTGAGAGAGGAAAAAAAAATACTAGAGTCGCAAGACAATAGGCTCTGGATACCATAAAGCAAGATATCTAAGTTGATAGAATCGTTGTTTATTACATATACACAAAACTAATTTATAAAGATACATTGAGAAGGAGTTAGAGAAGTTACAGGAGTTTGAGGAAGTTACAAAAGAAGATTTATCTACAAGAATAACTACTAAGTAGTTAGCCAACGTGGCTTTATGTATTTGTAAGAGATTGTTCTCTATTACCTAAGATGGAACAGAGGAGAACAAAGAAAAAAGACACATAAAAGGACCTATACTAATGTCTGCATACCCCTACCTCATCATCTCCCTATGAATGATGTCTCTTAGTTTACCTGGTGTGAACTCCACATAGAGTATGCCATTGCTAGGGTGTATCTTTGCAAGATCATTTGACATAAGCTGCCTAATTCTGTTGACTAAATGCTTTGTATCCCATGTAGGGGTAGTTCTGCCTGTGAGATAGCCAAGGACTGTTAAAGAAACTATAAGATGCACGCTCTTCTCAAATTACAAATAATCGTCATCAGCAGTCCCATTCCCAAAGCTTTGAGCTCCAGAAAAGTAATTGATTTAATAATTGAAGCTCCCAGAAGCTTATCTAATTGGGTATCCCTAGTAATTTCTTGCAGTTGCTTGGTATTAACAGAGCCATCTATATTGAGTGTGTAATAAGGAGGAGCTGCCCTCCACTAATATCTAATGATTCTAATTGGCTCCTTGAGAGAAAGAATGCCATGAAGATTCCAGTTGGATAGAAACTGTCTTGCTTGAGGGGTATCACTCAACTCTATCTCCTTGTAGGTTCACTTAACTCTGATCTCATCAACAATCTTGTATAACACAATCGTATTTATACATTCACTCCTTATAAAACATTAAACATAGGCTTCTTCATGCTACTCATATCATCCTGCCCACTAGTGGCAAGACTCTATATTTCCAACTTTTTAGCACGAGGTTCTTTATTTTTAAAATATATTCTTAGAGTTTTGATTCTTTCTATTAAAGTTGATTTTCCACAGATTCTACCCACGAATACCACATGATACCGGAGTAGTCCATCATACCGTAAACCATTACTCCATAATCCTATAAAATGCCATGTACAAATCTCAATTATCCATTCCCAAGTTTAGTATTGATAGGAGACAAAAAAAATCAAGTATACCTCTTCAATACCCCCAAAAAATTTGGGAGCTCCCATCCTTGAACCCCTATTTCTTTGCTTATCTTTGTCATTTTGGCTCCATTCAACTTAATTCCTGGCTCTGCCGCGGCTGTCCACTAAATATTGCCATTGCGGTGCCCACTCAATCTCATCATCCCTAACATTCTACAAGCCACTCCTGCAAAACACCAATAGAAGAATTCAAAAAAGAATCCTTTTGGTTAATGAGATTAGGGTTTCCTACAACTCTCTACTTTGATGGAAAATAGTACTAATTGAAATAGAAAACTAAGTCCTCTCTCTACCTATATATGTGTGCCTAGCCCATCAACTACAACACTATCTCAAAAAAAGGTTAAGGGAGAGAAAACCTAGTTGTCACCGCTCGCCGCCGCTGACGAACACAAATGACATACCTCAATCAATCAAGCTATGGATCAAAGTATGCGATTATGTTTCTGCATTATTATTTATCGTGATTACCATATTAAGTCCTAGGTCCTTATAGATCTAAAATATTTATTGATCTTATCATGTTTTATATGTAGTATCATGGGCTATAATTGAACTTTTCCGATTTTCCGATTATGATTTGTTTGTGTTACGTTTCGATGTTATGTGATTTTTTAACAAATTAATATTTTTGCAAATTTTTCTCGGGGAATTGATCGTTGGATTACAATTAGGTTTGTTGAATATATATACAATATTAAAGTGTGTGTTTAGATATGACTTGTAACAAAGTAATAATTGTTTGTTGATGAGATGCTTTTGCAATCGCGTGTATATGAGATACATTAATTATATATAATTGTGTGCCTCTTATAAATTATGGTTTTGTTGTGATCCAACTATTAATATAAGTAGGGTTGGTTTTGCTTGTCACCATCTATTGGTCATTAATTAAGGCGGACCTAGGTTATTTAAATATTCGGTTGTCTAATACTTTGTTGCATGAACACTTAACATGCCAGTATATGTTTACATGATTTTAATTCCTGTTTTTCATCTAAGGCTTAAATAATAGGTTTTGACCATAATATATCGGCTTGAAATTCGTGACCAAGGTCGGTTGGAAGTCACCAAAGTGACCTTATAACTATTATAATGCATGGATATCAAACCGAGTATGCAATACGATTTATTTATCTCAAAATAGATTGATTTTTGCGATACTAATAAATTGAAATATGGTAATTGATATGTATTATAGCTTGTGTTTAGAACTAATAACCAAAAGGTGAAGGACCTTACATAATTTGGCGTACACTTTTAATTAGCCCTATTATATTAATGTTATAACTATTTGAGTGTACATTTTATATATTACAATTTAGACCTAAATGTTGATTTGTGATGATATTATTAGTTCATCATTTGAATATAATTTTGTTTTAATTTCTTATATTCTAACTCATGTTTAATTTATTTATAACTTGTAGCATTAATATTTTGTGAGCTTTTAATTATTTTGCAGTACCGAACCCTGTTTCGTTACATTCGCATGCTTCGTCTATTCTAATTCTCAATGGAACTAATGTTTCAGATTGGAGTGAATAAATTTAATTTCACTTAGGTGTTCTGGATCTTGATTTAACACTCTTGGTTGAAAAACCCGCTTATCTTTCTACTAAGAGCAGTAGGAATGTGAAGACTTTCCATAAAGCTTGGAAATGTCGAACAGGTTAAGCCTTATGTTTATACGGATAATCATATCGATTAATATCAAGTCTTCACTTCCTAAGTCTAAAAATGTAATAGAATTTTTAACATCTGTGGAAGTACATTTCAAAACTGTTGATAAGTTATTAGTTGGGACTTTAATGGCTAAACTTACTACAATAAAATATGATGGTGTACGAGGCATGGATGAACATGTCTTAAAAATGACAAATCTAGCTGCTAAACTTAAAACGTTGGAGATGGAAGTGAATGATTTCTTTATTGTTCAATTTATTTTAAACTTTTTACCTTTTTAGTTTGGTCCATTCCAAATTCATTACAATATTATTAAGGGTAAGTGGAATATGAATTAATTAGCCAACATGATTGTTAAAGAGAAGGCCTGGCTTAAGCAACAAGGAAATCATTCAGTTCATCTTACAATACAAGAAGCTATAAAGAATTGGAGGAAGCCTGATAAGAAACGAGGATCACTTAAGGTAATGGGGCCTTTTAATGTTGCTAAGGCCCCTAAGACGGAACACGACAATGAACGTAATAGGTGCTACTTCTATAAAAAGATGGGGCATGTTCAGAAAGATTGTCAGAAACGTAAGGCTTGGTTCAAAAAGAAAGGTAATCATTTAGATTTTGTATATATCGAATAAAATATTATTGAAGTTCCTTCTAATACTTAGTGAATTGACTCAGATGCTACTGTTCATGTTTCCAATACGATGCAGGGATTTCTTACGACCTAGAACGCGAAACCAAATAAAAAATTTATATTCTAGGGAAATAGAGTTAAAACTTATGTTGAAGCCATGGGGGACCTCTCGTTTATTCTTAGATACTAGACATCATTTAGATTTATGGCTTACCTTCTATGTTCCTTCAGTTTCTCATAATTTACTTTCTTTATCTCTTTTAGACCTTGATGGCTATTCTTTTAACTTTGGGAATGATTCTTTCAATTTTTTTAAGAATTTTGCTTTTATTGGTTCTGGTGTTTTATGTGATGGCCTATATAAATTAAATCTTGATAACATGTTCGTCAAAACCCTTTTGACCCTGCATCTTAATATTGGAACAAAATGTGGCATAACTAATGAAAATTCATCCATCTTGAGGCAAAATTGGGGCATATCTCCTGAGAAAGAATGTAGAGATTAGTAAAAGATGGGATCCTTCCAAACCTAGGTTTTACTAATTTTGGTATGTGTGGATTATATTAATGGAAAATAAACCAAACATACCAAGAAGGGTGCCACAAGAAGTACGGAGCCTTTTGAAATTATTCATACAGAAAGAAGGCATTAATTATAATGAGACCTTCTCGCCTGCATAAAAGAAGGACTCACTTAAAATTATTATGGCATTGGTGGCTCATTATGATTTAGAGTTACACCAAATAGATGTGAAAACTACTTTTCTGAATGGGAGTTTTGATGATGAAGTCTATATGAATTAACCTGAAGGTTTCTCCGAAGAGGAGAAATAAAATATGGTTTATAAGTTTAAGAAATTAATATACGGTCTTAAACAAGCTTCCCAACAATGGTACATTAAGTTTCACGATACCATTGTTCATTTTGGTTTTAAGGAAAACATTATTGATTGATGTATATACTTCTAGGTCAGTGAGAATAAGTTTATATTTTTTATTTTTTATGTTCATGATATCTTACTTGCTAGTAATGATCTTGGTTTGCTTCACTAGACTAAGATGTTTTTCTCTAAGAACTTTGAAATGAAAGGTTTAGGTGAGGCATCTTACATGATTGGAATCGAAATCTATCGAGACCGAACATGAGAATTGGTAGGGCTATCTCAGAAAACATATATCAATAAAGTTTTAGAGATTTTCGATATGGAGAATTGTTCAGCTAGTGATGCACCAATTTAGAAAGGTGATAAATTTAATCTTATACAATGCCCAAAGATTAAATAGGAATGTAAACAGATGGAAAAGATTTTGAACACGTCTGTCATGAGGAGTCTAATGTATGTGCAAACTTGTACTAGACCAGACATAAGCTTTGTCATTGGTATGCTGGGTAGATATCAAATCAATTCAGGGATGGACCATTAGGAAGCTGCAAAGAAAGTTATAAAGTACTTGCAAGGAACAAAAGATTACATGCTTACATTTAGGAGGTCTGATAATTTAGAAGTGATCGGTTACTCAGACTCAAATTTTACGGGATGCCCTGATAGTAGGAAGTCTACTTTTGGTCATGTCTTCCTACTGTCTGGAAGGGAAATTTCATGGAAAAGTCCTAAACAAAATAATATTTCTTCATCTACTATGGAGGCTGAGTTTGTGGCATGCTATGAGGCCACAGATCATGGTTTATGGTTGTAAAATTTTATCTCAGAACTTGGAGTTGTCAACTCTGTTTCAAGCCGTTGATAATTTATTGTGATAATACCGCAACAGTCTTTTTATCCAAGAAGATAAATATTCTAATGGTGCTAAGCACATAGAGATAAAATATTTATTAGTTAAGAAATCTGTTCAGATACAACGAGTGTTTATAGAACACATAAGCACAATGCTTATGGTTACAGATCTATTGACTAAGGATTTATCGCCAAAGACATTTAAGAAACATGTTTAGAGTATGGGTCTTAGGCAGATTCCATGATGTTTTTCTTTATAGTTATGGATTTTTTAGTTTGAATATTTTCTTTACACATCTTATTGAGATCTTATTACAGTATGTTTATGATATTTTCCTACTTACACCATTATGTGTACACATGCATGTGATTGGATGAATAATAACAGGAAAGTCTTTTGACAAGACATTATTGATGGATATTTTATAGGCCTATTTGTTAACGCCTATAAACCTCTTTTATGAACCAAGTTAAATAGTTCATTATTGTTGTAGTACATGGAAGTAAATATGTCACAAAATTGCATAAGACCACCATGACTCGCTTTGGTAAATTGTTTAATTTTGGTATTATAATGACCAATAAAAATAGTATGACTTTGATATATTTTAAATCGCGCGCGTGTCAGCTATTTAATTTGATCCCATTTTGAGTCAGATTTTTTGTAAACTTAAGTTTTATCGAGTATGATTTTCAAACCTAATTTATATAGGCCAAGTGAGAAAATGTAAGACTTATTATAGCCCACATGATTAAGGGTCTTTTAGTAATTATGGGTTTCTAATTATGATGATCCAAGTCCTAATAGGAAATTAATCCTATTGGTTAATGAGGTTAGGATTTCCTACAACTCTCTACTTTGCTGGAAAGTAATCCTAATTAAAATAAAAAACTAGGTCTTCTCTTTACCTATATAAGTGTGCCTAGCCCATCAACTAAAGCACTATCTCACAGAAAAGGTTAAGGGAGGGAAAACCTAGTTGTCACCGCTCGCCGTCGCCGACGAACACAAATGACATACCTTAATCAATCAAACTATGGATCAAGGTATGTGATTATGCTTCCGCATTATCATTTATCGCAATTATCGTATTAAGTTCTAGGTCCTTATAGATCTAAAATATTTATAGATTTTGTCATGTCTTACAAAACAAAGACAAGGAAGTAGAATCCGAAAAGGGAGTACAAGATATAGGGCTAATGAGGGAGCCTCCATAAACTATTCTAGACGTAATGTCTAGGATACTAACTTGGAATGTTAGGGGTCTTAACAGACCCCAAATACTGAGGAAAGTAAGAAATCTGATCAAAACACAATAATTGAAGCTTATTTCTTTGTTGGAAACAAAAGTGAAGGAACCAAATATAGAAAGAATAAAAATGTTGATTGCCCCTAATTGGTCTATCCTAACTAATCATGTACATGCCGATACTGGAAGATTTTTGATTTTATGGGTTCAACTTAAGCTGCAAGTTACCCTTAATTTTATGAATAATTAAGTTGTTGCAATTCGTGTAGTAATCTTAGATTCAGGTAAAGACTTTTAAATTATTTTATATATGCTACAAAGGATCCAAGGGAAAGATATATTTGTGGGATTATAGAACTAATTTTGCAACATCCCTTTAAGAGCCTTGGATACTATCTGGAGATTTCAATGTTCATGCTTTTGCTACAGGAGAACATCTTCCTGAAGTGGAACTCGTGCCTCCTAAAAATGTCTTGATCCATAATAATCTCTCGGAGCAGCAGTACATCCTTCAAGGGGTAAGATACTCAAAATAGCCTTTTCGGCTATAGTTTATCATGTGTGGCTAGAGAGAAATACAAGACAATTCCAGAATAAATCCACTATTATCTAGAGAAAAATATGTTTTGAAGCCTCATACAAGTGCATAATTTTTAATCACAAATTCTGGTTTAGCTCTACTTCTCACAATTTTACCAAAGACTGGGGTCTCAATCCAATCATTAAATAACCTAGATCTAATAAATGGGTGAAATGGATACAAGATTTTGACAAAGCTATCATACTCATTGTGGATGGTTGTATAACTCATGACAGAAGATCTTATGGAAGAATATTCAGATTACCCAATGGTTTATTTATCCTAGCTTTAAACAAAAAATTTATAGAAGAAGGAGACATTGGAGTCATTGAAATAAAGGCCTTGTGAGAAGGTCTCAAAATTACAGAGAAACTGGGATTTCCTAGTCTTTATTCCAATACTGATTCTACATATACAACAATAGTACTTTAGAAAGAGTATAGTCCTCTATGGACATGCTTTGCTGATTTAAGAGATGCTTCTAGAATCATGGATAATATAGAAAACTAATCCCAATTCTACGACAAGAACGAAATGTGGAAATCGCCAAATAAGAAATTAGCGAAACAAAGAACAAACACAAAGACATAGATTTACTCGAAGGAGGGAATTGAAAAACCCTTTCAGATGAGAAATCATTCCCCGCGAACAATCTACTATCAAGATCAAACAAGTTACAAACTCTCAAACTTCCTCAAAGCTTTAATGGAATCTCATATCTAGTTTTTCCTCTAGGTTTAAACCCACATTAACTTACTTAGAAATACTCTAAGTATCCCTTATAAACTTGGGAAAACTTTACAAAAGTTAGGGCTCAGGGAACAAATCTTGAAGCAAGCAAACGACCACAACTTTCTTAAAAACATTGAGAATACAAGGTCTATTCGAATAGAGACTAAAGTCTATTTGAGCAGACCTTTGCCTGAGACCTCTATATGAACAAAGACAAAAGTTTATTTAAATAAAGAGGTCTCTACCTTTTCTGTTCTAACAGACTAAAGTCCTGTTCGAATAGAATACCAAAAATTGCCTGAAATGATCTTTAACCTTCGTCTTTAACCTTCGTTCATCCCACGAACATAATAAACTTCCATGAATCACCAAATTTGAATTTATTACTTAGCAATTTCCCACTTGAATTTGAATTTACCGTAACCCATCTCCAAATCTTAATAATAAATTGATTGTGCTACCCGAACCTTCAACCATGAAGAACACAGAAGTTATATACGTCGTCAACTTCTGGAATGCCACCACTTATGTAAACATATCGACTGGATTTACATTAGTATTTTTAAGCCTCAGCACACCATCCTTGAGGTGCGAGAGAATATAATGATATCAAATATCAATATGCTTAGTCCTAGAGTAAAAAGCTGTTCTTTGCTAGGTATATAGCGCTTTAACTATTGCTATACAACTTAAGAAGATGTGATTCTTTGCCAAGCTCTTTCATCAACCCTTTAAGCCAAACCATATCCTTGGAAGATTTCGTAGCCGTATTATTTTCTGCTTCCATTGTAGACAAAGCTACTATCTTCTGTAGCCACGAAACCTAACTAACCGCACTGCTTTCCAATATAAATATGAAGTCACTAGTATTCTTCCGCCTATCAATATCACCCACCATATCAAAATCAACAAAACCCTATAAGCATATCTGAGAGTCCCCATAATATAATGTTATATCTTGAGTCCCCTTTAGATACCTGTATATCTATTTCACAGCCTTCCAATGCTTTCTGCATGGATTACTCATATACCTACTAACAACTTCCATTGCTTAGGCATATCCAGTCTCGTACAAACCATAACGTACATAAGGCTACCAACCACTTATGAATAAGAAACTTTTTGCATGTTATCGCGATCCTTCTATGTCTTGGGACAATACTAATTTGACAATTTAAAGTGACCTTCCAATGTTGTACTAACGACCTTAGACCCATCCATATTAAACCGCTTAAGTACTTTGTTGATATACTCGGCTGGAGATAACTTCAATTCTCACCGCTTTCTGTCACTTGTATTACGCATACCAAGAACTTGTTTTGTAGCACCCAAGTCCTTCATAGAAAACTCTCGGGACAACTATTCCTTCAACTCGACAAACTCTCCCATGTCGGTACTTGCTACCAGCATATCATCTACATATATAAGCAGAATGATATATAAGTTTCCCGTATCCTTGATAGAGCAACAGTGATCCGCATTACATTTTGAAAAACTATTTTTGGACATGAATTGATTGAACTTCAAATACTACTGCCTCGGCGCTTGTTTTAAACCATATAACCTCTTCATGAGCCTATACACTAGATTGTTTCCCTTACGGTGAAGAAATGTTGTCTTGACATCAAGCTGCTTAAGATGTAAATCTTTAACTATAACTATATCCATCACAACCTGAATAGTATGCATCTTCACAACAGGAGTAAAAATCTCACTAAAATCATATCCTTATTTATCTTAAATGCCCTTCACCACAAGTTTAGCATTGAATCTTTTTGAGCCATCAGATTTTTGCTTTAGTCTGTATACCCACTTGTTATGCAGTACTTTCTTTCCTTTTGGTAATTGAACTAAGTCCCAAGTTTGATTTAGTGACAATGACTATATCTCATCATCGATAGCAAACTCCCACTTATTCTTGGCTTCCACATCTAAACCCTCCTTATAACTTTCCAGTTTACCACTATAATGGCCTAATTCTGTAAGCTCAAGATGGCTCAAAATTAGCTCTTACACCAATGTTCCTGTGACAAAAGCTAATATGAAATAAGAAATGACACGGGTGATTTAGCGTGGAAAACCTCTAAATAAGTAAAAAACTACGACCTCGAGTTGAGGGTTTTAGTAACAGTGGCTTTTATTGCTTGAGGCTGATATCTTATTACAAGTGATCTCTCGAACTAAAAATACGTGATCTTGTAAATAAGAAGTTTGGTGTTTTAAGAACCTAAAAAATATAGTTTTATTGGTAATTTCTCGTGTATTTTTATGGTCATTGACTCTTCTAGAACTTTTTCTTTATATAGACTATCTCCGCAGTTCTTTATCGTGCTAAAGCATGTTCTCCAAACAATGTGCTAAGTAGTACTTAACTGAGTAACTATTGAGTTTGTGAGAGATAGGTGTCTTTGACTTATTCAAGTTTTTCTGTTGAGCTTGACCTATGTTCTTTATTAGTTTGTGGCGTAGGTGTCAATGCTGACTGTTTATGTCACATGTGGAATGCGTGAGTCTTATATGGAGGTAGTTCGAACTGGAAATAACTCGAATTGGGTTAGGCAGAGGGATAGGTCCCTATGATCATCCCCTCGCAACTAAAGTCACGAGAGACTTTGGTTGAAAAAGAATTTGCGGGTATATGGGTTTTGGAAATTAAAAAGGAAGGAAGTATTAATAAAGATTTGACTGTATAAAAAATGTGTATATTTTATGGGGGGATGTTTGTGCATTAAATGATGATGGGAATATTGATGTGCGCGATGCTTGGGGTTTTGAGAGTTTTGTCTCTTTTGAATAATGACACTTGGGAAACGTACCTGCACATTAAATGTTAGGGTTATATAAATAGTACCTATACTGAGGATTGTAGAAAAGTACGCTGTTTGTTACAAAATTCTCTAGAAGTCTTATTGACGATGGTGAAGACCCGGAGAATGGTTCACGAAGAGAGAATTTTTGTTGAGATGCAAAAGTTGAAGTCAAGATATTTTGGATATCAATCCTTGGAGATGCCTACCCACGTTCCCGTTCCACCGACGTATCAAGGTATGTCAGAAGAAGAAGCGGCTAAAGTTGAGAAAGATTTTTACTGTATGTGGAGATTTCATTACGTGATCTTAACAGACGAGCAACGTTGGAGGTGTTTCCACATCCTTACGGAAGATAAGGTTAAGGAGACAGATGCGAGGGTTAGCGTAACTGCTGGGCAGTTTTGTCGATGTCTTACATTGGATTGGATTCTAAAGTCGGGCCCTTTTCATCTCTACCAACTCTGCGGTGGTGGTAGTTATAGAGGAGGCGACGGTGGTAGTGAAGAAGGGAGATGGAGAATGGAAGTCTGCTTTTGCACTCCCATCGTTTCTAGGCTCTAAGAAGACCTTCTATTTGATGAGTTGGTTCAAGCACTGTGTCTAATGATTTTATGTCCAAACTTCCTCCAAACCCAGTTTCTGGTTAGAGTAAGATGATGTGAAGGGAGAAGGACGTCTGGTGAATTCCAATGCCTGCTTTGCTTAAGAAGATTCTTTAAGTAAAACATCACTGAAGTTAGATGAACTGGAGGATTTGTTATTTTGGAGTACCTGAACGACTTGTTATTTGAAAAGTACCTGATTTCAGAGTAACTGAAAGACTTGTTATCTATAAAGTACCTAAAAGGTTTGTTATTTGTAAAGTACCTGTAATTTATATTCAAGCTTAATAAAATTTATTATTCAAACTCTGTGTTGATATATAGAGTAACTCTTGAAATCGAGTTATGAGTAATTCAATGATTTATGAATGGAGGATGAAATGTAATGTATGAGATTAGAACTTCAAAATCTGTTATAGTAATCGAGGTGTTATAATATGTATATAACATGAAATATGTGTAAGGATTTATTGTCAAACTGAGTGACTGATAATTATTGGTGGAGATAACTGTAGAAGATTTTGAATATACAAGAATTGGAAATTTGAGCATACGGAGGTCGATCTGAAATATTAGATTTGGAAAGAATAAGCTCGATATGGAATAGACCGAATTTACTGAGGTCGATGGGAAGAGATAAGTTTAAATAATTTTTCTCAAGATGTTAGGGTTTTCTGCTTTGAAAGAACATAATATAATCACAAATTGTGGGGGATCTAGAGAAAATTGTATAAAATAGGAGGAAATGAGCCTTTAAGCAGGTGGAAGAAATTTGAAATGGTGTGGACTCGATCTGAGAGAATTTGTTATGCCGCTGAGGGACGGTTGGCGATAAAAATAGCTGAAGTGCGAGATCAGATTTTTAGCTTGTTGGACTGTGATGCTGAACTGCCAGTGACCGAGTGTCAGTTTAAAGGTTTAGATTGGATGGGTAGGAAACTTGAGTATGGACGTCACTTCTACGAAAAGTTATTCCAGGAAGTGATTGTGAAGCCTTCAACTCGAAAAGAGGCTGTAAGACTAATTGTTGAAGAAGAGACCGAGTTGGAAGATGTGAGGATTGCTGGAGGCGAACTGATCAGGTGTGGCTCCTCAGGACATTAGGGATGTTTCAGGTATAATTATATGTAAGGGAGTAAATTGTATGAGTTCGAATAACTGTAAAAGAAATGTAATAAGAATAAAGTTTGAATATGTCCTCTATTTTATAAATGTTGTCTGTATCTGTTGTGAAAAATGAATTTGAATATTTTTGAAATGTCGAGAGCTTTGGAAATGATGTCAGCACTCCTATAAGTAGAAACAATTTTTTTTTAGAAAAAGCAGGAAGCTTTTGATTTTGTCTCAGGTGCAAAAGCAAGGAAAGTTTGATTACGTGTAAGTGTTGAGTTATCATGAGTATGGGGAGGTCAGAGGGAGATTTGGAAAAGTGAGATAAAAATATATTAAAATATATGGCAAGGGGCAATGATGGGAAGGTATTTTCACCAAAAAGGTGCAAGACGTCTGACACTGATTGTGGAAGGGATGCCTCAGTTCTAAAACTGAGGACAACTCGTGTGAGGCCCAATAACTGCCAGCAGTTAGAGAAAGAAAATATAAATAATGCTTCATCTTCGTCATTCAAATGTCTATCAACTTCTAAAAACTTGAAGAGCAGTGAGAGAGGAAAGAGGAAAAATAGCAGAGAATTTTTGTGAGAAATTAATCGAGAGTGATCAACAATCAAAATGAGAAAGAGTTGTAGAGACTGAGTCACGAAGATGGTTATATATCACCGTTGTGAGGGAAGGTTTTGGTGCTGCGTTAGATTAACATTCTGACATAGAAGGTTAGTAGAGGATTTGTGATGCTGTAAATGTGTTTATCATGAAAATTCTTATTTGTAGTATGCAAATCTAAAAATTACTATTTATAGCAATCTATAAAAATCTGCTTGATATATTCAAAAAATGAGATATGAAAGATATATGTATTCATATGTTAAAAAATAGTGACGGAATACCTGGACCTGTATGTAGGTCGAGCGTGAGGAGTTTTGAGTATGATCAAACCTCATCTGTAGTATTGTAGTTGATATGGATACTTCTCCTGTTAATATGGTGTCGACTTCTAGTCGATCGGCGGAGTCTGAGAATATAATATCTGATAGGGAGGAAGAAGTAAGAGTTGTTCAATTTCTAGATTTCCCTGGAAAATTGGTATCCTATCCTCCAGATTCTGATGTGTTTAGAGAGTTTTGCAAAGCCAAAGCTTCTGTAGAGGGAAGATGGGGTAATTTTGCGGAACATAACGTAGGCACTTTAGAAGTTATATTGTAAGATCTGGGGATGAATATTTCACTTTATTGGCAGATTTGGAGAAGGAGAGAGTAGATAGGGGTTTAGACGAATCGATATCCTTGGAGTATTATGATGGAAACGTCCAGGGTGACCTGAAAGAGGGTTTTCTTTGTTACCTTCTCAATTGGAGTTTGGGCTGTGTCTGCCCCTTAGCAATCTGGCGAAAAGGATTATGAATATCATTGGGGCATTTCCCATTCAGTTGAACGGGAACATGTGAGAGGTGATAAATGTCTATGAGTTTTTGAACAAGTTGTGGGAGGAGGATGAGGTTGAGAGGAGGATATCTCCTGAAGATGTCTTGCAGTTTTATGGTGTAAAAAACTATTCTACAAGTAGAGAGGCGTAGTTTTTTGCGAGTGCGACTCAACCTCTTTTCTTTGATCTGAATTCAGCAGGTCGAATATAGAATGATAATGTAATATGGGTGAAGGGTGATTGCCTTCAAAGAGATGATGAAGTACCCATGGAACTTCTGTGTAGAACTGTGAAACAAAGTAGGTATAACAATGTATAATATATAATATTAAAATATTAAAAATGTATGTTACTTTGTTAGATACATTGAAAAGAAGAAGATATTGAGAAGTGGCTCGACCTCTGGTACCACGGGGGGGGGGGGGGTGAGATCGAGGGAGAGGCGAAGAAGATAATGGTAGATCCTTCTTCTGAAATGATTGGGGCGAAGGTCATAGAGAATTGACCTGATATAGAACACGAGTTGAAAGAGGTTGAGGAAAGGGCGAGGCTTTCAGCTCACAATGGTGAGGAGGAGACGAGCAAAATGGTAAGTTCATTGGTTTGAATATATGATGAATTTTGTATGGTGATTCGAGCTAACAGTGAGGTCGATGTTGTTTTCTTTTGTAGGCTACTCGTTTGATAAATGGGATCTGCCTCGGAGTGGAGGAGGAGAAAGTTGATCTTAAGAAGAGGAAGGCTGAGCTCAAAAAGAAGGTAGCTCGACTGAAAGCTGACTTGGCTAAGGAGGGAAAGCGATTGGAGGCCCTGAAGGCTTCTTAAGAGTTGAAGATCAATGAGCTGACAACGGATGCGGAAAAGAATGTGGGGGAGGTGGTAATCTAGTGTGATAGACTTGGGTGCCACCTTCTAAAGATAGGGTATTCCAAAACTGAGGTGAACGACATTATGGCGGATACCTTTGTTGAAGAGGAGGAAGATGATGAGGCAGAAGATGTTGCTATTGGAGTTGTGGACGGGTTAGATGGTGTCTCTCCCCAAACGGTATGAGACAACCAAGGGGATGACAATGAGCATCCAGAGGAAGGGAACGAGAAGGTAGAGTAGAATGTTGATTATAAGATTGTATGATTATGAAGGGTTTGGAATGTTCTAATCTGATGGAATATTGTTTGTTGAATAGACTTATATAGGTTGAGATGTTCTTGTAAACCTTGATGTAGGAACTTAAGAAAAGAGCAAGAAATATTTGACTTGTATGCTTCATTGCTTTAGAGCTAGAAAGTAAAAAAATTAGATTGTAGAGACAGACTAGAAACTTGTTAATAGTTTAGGGGCAATGGAATTCAATTGTGTACAAAAAATATCAAAGTATTGAAAAGGTATGAATATAGAGAATGTGTACCTTGAAATTGGGAGTATATGTTATTGTTCATCAATTGGGATCATACTTCGACCTTAAGTTTAGAAGTAGTTTCACACAGTAGATGTCAAAAAATAGAAATTTCGCTAAAAATAAGTTGTATGCATTGAGTGAGTGTTCTAAATCGAACTTGATATATATTGTATCTGTGATGTGTAGGTCGAATTGGACTCAGCTCGCTTGAGCGAAGAAGTGACACGCCAATGTAACCAAGAATTTGTGGCGGAATTTGATAGAATGAGAGAGGCAAATGAAGATAGGGAAGATCAACAGGTAAATGTACATTTCAAGTTCGTTGAGACAACTCAAACTGCTGATGACCTCACTTGGAAGATCGAGGAGAAGGATGCTGAAATTAGTAAAGGGCAAAAAGAGCTCCCGGAGGTGAAGGAAAAGGCAGCAAAACTCAAAAGCCAGAATGAGGCACTGATGGTAAAGAGTAGGGATGCTGACATGGCCCGATACCGTATACAGGTGTTAGAAAAGTCAGAGGATGGGTTAAGTCGATTTGTGGCAAGTCTGAAGGACCAACTGATCAACAAAACGAACGAATAGGAGCAGACTCGAGCTGATCTAGTGAGTACCAGAAGCGAACTGGAGCGATTGAAGAAGAAAATGGTTGAGAAAGATAGCGAGCTGAAGAGAGCTCGAGATGACCTATCTAACTCTGAAGTTGCGGTTGAGCAGTTGACTATATCTTTACCTGATAAAGATATAGAGTTTCGGTTGGTGCAAAGGAAATGTGATGGGTTGAATGAGAGGGTGGCACAATTGAAGGCTAATTTGTCTCAGGCCAATTCGCATGCCAGAAACGCCGAGGCTGGAGAGCGCTCGAGGAATAATAAAGGTGACGTCAAGGTCTATCTTGTTTAAGGGAATGTAGTTAGCCTATCAGCTCGAATAAGAGAGTTGGAGGGAAATGTAGCTCGAACTCAAGGTCATGTGCAAAAAGGAAATGAGCAGTTAAGGGAGTGCCAAAGTAAGTTGGACACTGCTCTTGCAAGGGAACAAGAGTTGGAATGAGTTATCAGGGGTAAAGAGATAATGATAAAGAAAAAAGATGAGTTGTTAAAGAAATCTTCAGCTGGGAAAGATTTAAATAGGGAGCTTGAGGAACCTCGTGCTCAGGTGGCGGAATTGAGGGCGATTAACCAGGCCGAATCAGCTAAAGCTGATGAGAAGGCAAGGGAGAACATCAAATTTACGTCTCGCATAGATAGTCAAATAAAATGGCAAGAAGCACGGTATAAGAGGTTGAAAGAGCGCATCCAAACGGCAAGAAATAATTGTTCTAAGATGGTTGTGCCACAGGCATCGCACTCAGAGATGTTAATAGCAGTAATTGCCTATTTTGTTGAGAAAATTAGAAGGCTCGAGTTAGAGAGAAATACCTTGCACGATTGTTTGTCGGGTAGAAGATGCATCTGAAGAGCTGAAGTAGATTGAGGAAACTGTATGAACTCCATGGAAACGGAGTTAGGTTCTCGACTTGCTGAATTGGTAGAGCAAGGCAGGGTCACTATGGCCGTTCGAGCTCGAGAGTTTATGGTTGGTCGTCCTCCTGCTGTAGGGGAAAGCGTGGTTGACCTTCCAACAACAGATAAAAATTCTTTGTAGTTGTTGTAAATGTAACCTGAAAATGTATCTGTCACAGACATATTGAGAGATAAAAACTAGTTTTACCTTTGCTTTAACTTATGTCTGGTAGAGTTCTTTGATTGAAAACTAGTATACCTTTGTTTTAATCGCAGAGTATAATGTTGCAGCCATATTGAGAGGGATGAAAGCTAGTTTACCTTTGTTTTTTATGATGGAAAAATTAGAATATTTTATGATGGAAAAATTAGACTAAGAGTATAAGCTATTTTACTACAAAATAAAAAGAAAAGATCCCTTATATTCATTACAAATTTAAAATATACAGTGCCTATCAAAATATATGCTAAAAAAAGTGGATGTAGATACTAGATAATATTAAATCAAATTTAAATCATGTTTTAAAGGGCGTAGTACGGGCGGGTTTAATGAGGGTTAGATTAAGTTCGAAAGGGCTGGGATAAGGGCGGGGCTAAAGGCTCTAAACATTAGACCCTGACCCTACACTACCATTTAAAAGGGACGGGTCAGTCCAGCCCTTAGATGTTCAAAATAGTGCTTTGAAGGGCCCAAGCCCTATTTTTTAAAGGGCGGGTTGGGCTGGGCCAATGGCTAGAGGGCTATTTTCGCAGGCCTAGAGCCAAATATTCTTTTATCTTTAAACTCTAGAAAAGTAGAACCTTTTTCCACGTAAATAAAGTTGTTTAGGTGGCTACCCAAAACTTCCCTTCTACTTCCTATTGTTGAGAAGAGAGTGTAAATATAGGGAAGATGAAAATTTAAAGGAGTGTAAATGTTATTTGTTACTTTTTTATCTCCCTAAAATTAGGTTAGGGAGGCTGCTGTGGATTGTAATCTCTTTATAGCTAAGAGAAGAAAGTGCTAAAAACCAAGTTTTAAGCCTTTCTAGGAGGGTAGTTATTTTGGGTTTAACTACTCTCTCTTCTAAAAAAAATTGGGTAGCCACGTTTGACAATTTTATTAGGTGGAAAGTGTGAGACCCTCAAAACTAAATAAAAAAACCTATTATGGGTGAGAACGTGAGATACTCTTAAGTTATTTTTATGATGTGGCTCCTTAAAATAGGTAATCTATTTGGTAAAAATTGATTTTCCCTCAAACTCCTCAAAATCACTCCCTATCCAAAGGAGAGTATTGTGGATGCTCTTAGAGCATCTAATGTAGGCTCTTTATAGTTAAAATAAAGAGGTGAAAATACTAAAAATATGATTTTTAGCCTCCCCAATATGGTAGTTATTTTAGGTTTCAATACTCTATCTCCTCAACAATGAGGAGAGAGAAAAAAATTGGGTAGCCACCTAGGACAACTTTATTACGTGGAAAACCTTTTTTTTAAACTAAAATCAATACTTAAAGTGTTTGAAAAAGCTAAAACTACTTTTTTTAACATTTTTTGTTTACACGTCATACTTTTTCTTTTGACATGGAGTAGTTTTTGGGGAGTCTATTTTTTTGACTTTTTCAAATATCACTTTCCAACTCATCTTGCTAGCTATATTGTGACGACCTACCGAACGCCGGCCAAATCCACCCGAGCGTTTTGAGTTCTGTCTGAATGTATATGTTCTCTATATCCTAATATAGTTGTACACCAAGTTTCGTCGCAATCGGATTCGGTTAAGGGGGCGAAAAGGGCCAGTACGCTTTGTCTCATGTTTTAACGTTTCCTTTTGGAGATTGACTATTTACTTAGTAGCTATATTAAGGAGGAACCTTGGTCTGATCCTCCTCATGACTAAAAGAGCTTTAATGCTTGGTCGTCAAGGACCCCGGCTCATGGACTATCTATAAGGGATAGTTATGAGTTCTCCTAGGCCTAGGGAAGGCCAAGAGACATTGCCTCGCAATGCAGGCCGGTTTTCCAAAGAGGGCTTCATATGGTGCCGCTATTCCCCGCGGGCTATCCGAGACGCACCGCCCCTTACAGATGGACAATATAAATAGTCCAGGCTCGTCGCCTCTTGAGATATGAGTCCCTTATGTGGAAACCGGCATATTGAGCTACCCTGATCCACTACAGGATAGGTGTGCTTTCCGTACCTCGCGCGCGTCGCGAGAGATTACGCTGTAGGGATTATTGAGGGAACCTTCAGCGTTGTTGCATATACCGAATACATATTCGATGACCCCTTACGAGTATCCAGGATTATCTGGATGTCGCTCTAGCATCCGTGGGTTGTATGCCACTGGCGCGCCGCGCCCGTGAAGATGGCTGGTACACGCCGACCGCACGTCCGTGTACGCCGCACGACCCCTTATTCCGCTGCACTCCGGGCACTGCAGAGGCGGTCTCGGGCTGGGCTGTGACAGATGGTATCAAAGCTAGACTTGTTTGATCTAGGCTTATCCGAGCAAGGCTTCTTGGGCGTTTGTTTGTCAGGGCGTAGATGGATTGTGCCTACGCCTGTCAGAGCAGATCAGAGCCTATATTCTCGCTCTGACAGATGGTATCAGAGCGAGAATAGTTTGTTAAAGCTTAGCTCTTCTGTTGGTAGAGCGTAGATGGATTGTGCCTACGTCTCTCAGATTCGGTATAGTGTTGGGCCGAGTTATCAGATCTTGTTAGAGCAGATCTTTGTGATGGTTCCCGAGTTGAAAATGTGGGATACCTACTTGTCAGTTGTGGTCTTCAGAGCCGTAGTTGCTCCGTACAGATGATCCAAACACCGTTGTGAACGCTTGTAGAGTGAGTTGCCTACATGTCATTTGATATTGGACGCGAGAGAAAGACTCCATATCTGAGCGTGAGATTGCTCATGTTAAGTGTACTTTGGACAATGACGCTAAGAGGAGGATTGATACTTGAGTTGGACGCGATGATCTGTATCGTTGGTTGTCTCTAGAAGGCTGATCAGTATGGCAGATGCTCTATGAATAATAGTAATAGAGCGATCTAGCAGGTTGTTATTGCATTCGGTCCGCATACCCACTACGAAGTTTAGTAACAGTTGTGATCAAAGACGATGTCTCTCAGCAGAGATCGATATGGTCAGTGTTAGTTACCGAGTACTTTTGTGTGGAAGCCGCGAAGCTTGGTTTGGTTTGAATTCCTTAGGGTCTACAGAAGATTGAAGAATCCTGAGAGATACTCGTTGTGATTGTCCTAGGATGGACACAGAGACGTTCCGGAGGTGAATGCCATAAGCCGAAGATGAAGCGGCATGAAGTAACAGATGAAGACATGGTTTGGGTCCCGAGTTTGCACACAGTGATACCGTCAGGTAGACGTCGAGGGTAGAGTTTCTCGTTGTTACGCGACATGAATTGCGACCTCCAAGATGGGTTATCGCTTGTCCGCAGTTGGTCCTCAGTTACAAAGGACACTGCTTTGATCACTCAAAGAAGGCAAGTTGCCGAGTGATGTTTGTTCTCTGGCTCCGTAGTGAGTTTCAGGTTTGTCGGCGTTCAAGTGCTCTAGCCGAGTTGATCCATGTTGTTCTACAAGATGGTTCTGGGTCATTTAAGCTCACAGATGGATGAAGACTCACGTTTCCGAAGGTTAGTAAGTTACGTGGTTGTCGCAGAACCGAGTTGAGCTACAGTTAGTTGTGCGGGTTACCTCAGACATGATCTCAGATGAAAGATTGCTCTAGGATGAAAAATCCTGAGCGGAATTGGATATCAGTTTCCCAATTCCTTATCACTTGGTGGTTGGCGGTAGGGATAGAGTTACCGCGCCTCGTTCTTTGTTTCTATCGATAGAGTGTCTTTAGAAGACCACATCTCAGTGACCTGTTAGAGTTGGTTGCGTTTGTTGAAGCTAGTTCAAGAGACAGATAATGGATACGCTTCAGTTTAAAGATGATTGCGACAGTATGAAGGTTGGTCTCCGCGAGTTTAATAGCTTGGACATGACAAGCCAACGAGCTCAGGGCGACAGGTACAGTGACAGTATCTTGTTCCCAAGTTTCCCAAGTACTCAGGTTGGAGTAGGGATGTAGAGATGGAGAAACGCTTCAGTAGTCCGTCAGTTATATGTCACAACTTTATTCTCGACGCGGACGTCGAGCTTATTGAGTGTGGGAAGAGTTGTAAGTTGTGACGCAAATATACGCAGGTTCCAGCATGGGTCATTACCACCAGAGTTTGGCAAGTACAGATGCCAGTGTTAAGTCCTTGTCAGAGAAGAGGCATTTGAGAAGTCCTCCTTGGAGAGTGAGGCAGATTAGAGTCCTCCGAAGTGGAGAGACCTTTGGGGACGCCAGAGTAGCGATCACCCTTCCTGCAGCCAAGTGAGGTGCAGATGCCATCTAGCGTTACATGGGTTAGATGATGGCCTACTACGAAGTGGTAGAGCAGAAACGTGGCTGCACAGATAGATGTCTCATGGGTTAGCTGGCGGTAGGGATCAGAGTACCCGCGCCTAAATAGGCTGCCTCGATGGTTTTGTTGGCGGTAGGGAACAGAGTACCCGCGCCTCATTGAGAGTATGCCGCCTTCTAGGAGCTACCCTCCCTCGCCCAAGTGAACAATGAGTACCAGTTCAGTTCTATATTGGTAAGGCTAGAGTGCCGCATCTTGACGTTGTGTCCCAGATGGTCCGTAAGAAGGGCGGACATGGCTTGAAGACCTTTGCAGAGTTGATTAAAGGACAGTCAGGCAGATTCAGTGTGCGGTAGATGTTCCGTGCAGTTGGGGAGAGTTTACCACTGGGTTTTAGAAGACTTGCTCCTTACCACTCGCAGATGAAGAGTGAAGTTTGAAGCCGAGATTCGCAGAAGATTGAACTCTCGAGCAGCGAAGGCATTGTGTGACTCGAAAGTAAGCGCACTTTTGGGACGGGATTGCAGATATCCCCCTCGGGCTGTCCGGAGGAGACGCCTTGGTTTGTCGAGAAGAGCGACATTCCACATAGTGTCAGGGGAGAAGGTGCCTTGCAGCAGGATGCAGCGCATTTCAGAGGGCGCGATGCTAGAGTGCACCGCCCATACATTTTTCAGAAGGTTTGAGACCAAGAGACAATATCCAGACGAGAAGTCAGACTCCAGAGTTGGAATCAATGTCAGTCACCACGCACTTCAGTTGGAAAGGGCAAAGTTAAGGTTCAGTTCTGAAGACACAGTTGTCAGCATCGAGACTAGCAGTTGGACTCAGTACCCTCTAGTACAGAAGAAGATATAGTACTCTGATCTAAGTGCGGGAGAGTTGTTGGCTTCTTGGAGATGCAGAAGATTGAATCCTTGCAGAGCCGTGTTGAAGAAGGTTCTCGACGAGGACGTCGAGATTATTTTAAGTGCGGGAGGGTGTGACGACCTACCGAACGCCGGCCAAATCCACCCGAGCGTTTTGAATTCTTTCTGAATATATATGTTCTCTATATCCTAATATAGCTGTACGCCAAGTTTTGTCTCAATCGGATTTGGTTAAGGGGGCGAAAAGGGCCAGTACGCTTCGTCTCATGTTTTAACGTTTCCTTTTGGAGATTGACTATTTACTTAGTAGCTATATTAAGGAGGAACCTTGGTCCGATCCTCCCCATAACTAAAAGAGCTTTAATGCTTTGTCATCAAGGACCCCGGCTCATGGACTATCTACAAGGGATAGTTATGAGTTCTCCTAGGCCTAGGGAAGGCCAGGGGACATTGCCTCGCAATGCGGGCTGATTTTCTAAAGAGGGATTCATATGGCGCCGCTATGCCCCGCGGGCTATCCGAGACGCACCGCCCCTTACAGATGGACAATATAAATAGTCCAGACTCATCGCCCCTTGAGATATGAGTCCCTTATGTGAAAACCGGCATATTGAGCTACCCTGATCCACTATAGGACAGTTGTGCTTTCCGTACCTCGTACGCGTCGCGAGAGATTACGCTGTAGAAATTATTGAGAGAACCTTCAGCGTTGTTGCCTATACCGAATACATATTTGATGACCCCTCGCGAGTATCCAGGATTATCCGGATGTCGCTCTAGCATCCGTGGGTTGTATGCCACTGGCGCACCGCGCCCGTGAAGATGGCTGGTACACGCCGACCGCACGTCCGTGTACGCCGCACGGTCCCTTATTCCGCCGCACTCCGGGCACTTTAGAGGCGGTCCCGGGCTGGGACTGACATATATACTTTTTCAAATATCACTTTCCAACTCATCTTGTTAGCTATACTTTAGCTAAGCTACACCTGATGCTCTTAGCCTCCTATTAGGGTAGTTATTTTGGGTTTCAATACTCTCTCTCATGAGAGAAAGAAATTTTGGGTAACTACCTAAAGACAACTTTATTACATGGAAAACCTTTTTTTAACTAAAATCAATACGTGAAAGTGTTTGGAAAAGTTAAAACTAGTCCTACCCAATAGATTTTTGACACATCACCTATTAATCTTATTATTTTAAAGAGTTTGGTTTTTGTACATTCAAATCTCATATCTATACCACTAGCTAAAATGATAGGTAATCTATAGTGGATGCTACAAGATTATATTGAAAGGGTGAGTTTTCTCTCTTTGTTTTCGAGGGTTTGCCCTATCTTAAGAACCAGCAGTCCATCACTAAGGCTCGTACAACTCTAGCTTGGAAAGATTAACGGTTTCTGATTTGGCCTGGAAACTAACAAAACCTGACTAAAAGCTGAGTCCCGAGTTTGTAACTGCCAGTACAAGCAAGATGCATCATGTGAATATTTCGAAGGGCTTCTTTTAAATCCACCTTACGCCGCCATAATAATGTTTTCTCAGGGTGGGGATGTGCTCTACTGCAAGGCCTTGTACTTGGGTTAATATAACTATTTACTACAATATAATCCCAG
Source organism: Kingdonia uniflora (assembly GCA_014058105.1). Lineage (NCBI taxonomy): Eukaryota > Viridiplantae > Streptophyta > Magnoliopsida > Ranunculales > Circaeasteraceae > Kingdonia > Kingdonia uniflora. Next base: position 625,507 of record JACGCM010000724.1, read on the forward strand.
TATCACGGACGCCCAACTCAGATCATTAGGGATCCTTCTAGATACACATTCCGCAGAACAATTCAGTTCCTGGATGCACAATGTCAGTCCTGTTGACCTCCCCTTTCAAATGAGAATGAGTATCCCTAGAGAATAAATGTAAAAGGGCATTGGAAATCAAATTTATCCATTCACAAGAAAAATTCATTAATCTTGGATGCATTAAACTCAACAATTCATGTCTCCTTTCTTTTGGGCGATGGGGGTCTTAACCCTCAATCCTAGAACTCGAATAAAAGCAATGAGATCAGTCCTTATGAGAAAATAACTTTCTCTACTTAAAATAAAGCCCTGGAAAGTCTACACCAAGAACATAAAACTTTCTGCGCAAATCTAATAAAGGTAGAACTTCCGAGAGGAAATTTGTTTTTGGGAACAATTGTGATATAAGGGGATCCAAGTCTGGATAGTAAACAAAAGAACAAAGGAGAATACTAACAATTACTAACGGAAAGAAACTACGCAGACCCTTCAAATTGTCATTTTACCACCTTTGCCCTACAATAGTTGAGCATCCTGTTTTACGATTTGACCAAGTAAAAGTGGCGATTGGGAACATCCAATATTCTTTTTAGTTCTGCGCATCTTCCGAATACAAGAACTGTTAAAATTATCAAAGCACAGCAGAAAATGGACAAAATTTCATCATATTTATAACTTTGAACCTATGTATAGACTAACTTCGGCTATGCCGAAGCAGACGCGAAGGAGCCACAAGCGCATTAACCAGGGAGGGGAAACATACAGCTACTAAGATTTAACAAAGCAAATGTCCTCAAGAGTACAGATATATTTTAGTTCAACTCTTTGTATCTTAATATACATGAAATTAAGCCATGATTCCTGAACCCTAAATCATAATTTAATTAGACAGATGGAAAAATGGAATGTCCTGGATCACAAGACACCTCCCTGGTTATAATATCAATACCTGTATCGAGAATAACCAGTTAGAGGTACAATACTTTAGGGCGTCTCTCCAGATACTCTCGCATGGTCAGTTCCTGCGAAAGTCTGGCAAAAATAATTTCTCTTCCTCAAGCATTGCCTACCTTATAACTCCCCTTCGGCCCTGCTTAATTCTGCTTTTATATTTCCACATGGTCCCAATCAATTGTTCTGCCTTCAAAGTCATACTCTGATTGCTGAAGTCTACTGCGACCCAATCTGCTCATCATTGCGAGACCTAAAAAAAGAAGGGAAATAGATAATTAACTATTTCTACAGAAAACAGCTCACGTCAATTCATTACTTTCTATCATATGCCGTGGCCCTTGTAGTGAAACCTAAAATTTAGGTTTGGGACTGAAACCAAACATGGTGTTGAATTACAAAAGCATTTTCTTCAGGCCTTGTCATTCCGTTACTACTTAACTCTTTAACGGGTATTCTATGAATGGGTCAAATGGATCCGGTCATGAAGAGTGCTAGAGGATCATATCCTAACTTTTATGCTAGGTAACAACGACATGGGTACGGGGTGTTAGAAACGGCAGAAAATAGAAGAGTACCATGTAAATAGTGTTGGATACGTGTGCCCGAGTGCCGGGGTGTCGGACATGTTTTTTTTCTTTTTTTTAAAGTTAAGTGTCGTTATTGCCTAGCTTTTATGTTGTATCGAATCAATTTATACGAGTGGAGGTTGTTAAAGGTGTTCGCAGATCTTACTAAACTGATTATTGTAGTTGTTTTTCATTTCCAATAGCTGCAGTCAATAAATCGAAAACATTCATCCACTTTGTTTGGTAAAATGAAGAGGATGATTTATGACGAGGACAATAATTATATAAGAACCCCAAGGATGATCTTTTGCCAATAATTTCATTCATCCTTATTCCTATTTTGGTCAAAAAATGACTTGTAGTCCAAGAAGAATCAGAAGTTCGCAACTTTACTAGGTATCGGGCTTTATAAACCTATAAGAATTAGTAGGTATTTTCCTTCAATAGAGCCAAAGGTCCTTCATTATAAATAGGAAATTGTGAGTGAAATCAATTGTGATTTTCATTTTATTAAATTAGGGTCAAATTTGAAAGCTAATTCAAGTGTTTATTGATTTTCAAACACCTTATTGCTTCCGCGAGATCAATAATCCATAACGTCATAATAGGGGTTGGAATGATGCATTTCCCGAGGAATTTGAGCTACTTTATCTTACAAGTCCTATTAATGGAGTTCTGCAGAAGCCAAGTAGATGTTCTCAAGTGAATTCTGTAATGGCAGCATCTCTTTAAGTCTATTTGGAATTTGTACCGCGCCTGATTCATTAAAGTTTCTTGGAGTAATACTATACATAAACAATATGCAACAAGATGCATGCCTACTGGAATCACCATAGGCATTGTTTCGATGCGAAAGTGGTACGCTAAGTGTATTAGGCTAAAGCTCATGACTAAGTCTAGCTCAAACTTATTGGAGTAGAAATGGCTCAACAGTACTATGGTCTTTGGTGCTCTTGTGGGGTGAAATTATGTTGGCTAAAAGACTCAAATTTCTCTATACATCATACGCTCATAGAAGGGAATACTGCAGCAGATTTTTGTGCAAATTTAGGAGCTGATAGGATAACCAAAGTTTTTGAGGCACTTAGAGATCTCCCAGTACTGCTAAGACACATCCAGTTTGTAGATAGAGTTGATTTTGCACAACTTACTTTGCACCGAATGTTAGTTTCTCTTGTTTCTGCTTTGTTTCAGGGGGCAAGGCACAATCTCCTCCCCCTGCTTTGTATTTCAATTTCCTCATGAATAATTACCGTCCAGGTCGTTTTTTATAATAAAAAGTCTATCCCAAAGTCAGTGGGTGGAATTTGACACTTTCAAATCCAGCCTACTTGGAGACAGTTCAACAACACATTTCAAAAACATTATTGAAACACAGTTTGTCAGCACATTTCTCAGACGACGATTCACTACACGATTTCAGACATGGAACATTTCTCTACCAGTCTATCCCTTTTCATTCTTTCAAAACAATATCTAGACTGCAAATGTCAGAACTCCCAACATGATGAGTCAATGAGGAAGAGGGAAATTTTTTAGAGGCATGCATTGAGATATTTATAATGTAACCTAACTAAATATTTGGAGAGAAAAAAATTGTTGTCAAAAATCATATACTACACCTATATTATTAAAGAAGAATAACGATAAGATGAAAAATCACTATTTCACCTAAGCATGAATACTTTTAATATTGTGCATATCCTAATATATACTTCTATTTCAGTTAATAAGGATAGTGGATGTACCTTCAACCATTTTGTAGAGAGACAAGTACCACCTATCTCTTGGAATGTCGTACTGATTTAGTGTATCTTCGATATCTTTGTCATGTTTCCCTTCCAAAACACCCTGGAGAGTGATGACTGCGTCTTTTGTTTTCTTCAAGAAGTTATTCTCATCTTCAATCTCCAGTTGCTGAAGATCATTCTGCGAAGAACTGAGGCTAGCAGAAAGTGCAAATTTTGCAGCGTCAGCCCAGCGTGAAGAAGCCAACCACCTCCTCTTTCCATCATCTTGCCGCTTGATTTCTTTTCTACTCAACCTGTTCTCCCCAAGGACCAAACTCTTCAAGTACTCAGCATTTGCTGATCCTGTACTTTGAACCATCATAGAGAAGCTACTCCTTTCATTTAACAGAAGATCCTCTGGAGTATCAAACTCTAGAACCTGGAGTTTCAGAATTTTGATCAAGATGAATGAAGACTCTACCACCTAGCAAATTAAAGCATAAGAAAAATGATGGCTGATGCAGATCCTTGGGGAGAGATTACCTGACCAGCATCCAAAAGAAGAACCCGGTCACAATCGATAATTGTATTTAGCCTGTGAGCAATAATGAGCATGGTGCATGACTTAAATTCTTCTCTGATGGTTTTCTGAATAAGGGAGTCAGTTCTAACATCAACAGCTGCTGTTGCTTCATCAAGAACGAGAATCTTGGATCTGCGCAGCAATGCACGTGCAAGACTTAACAGTTGCCTCTGTCCAACACTGAAATTCTCTCCTGCCTCAGAAACCTTAAACCACACCACAGACATAGAGATCAATTTAAAATTAAAAACAGATGCTTGTTTACAGTAATATACAATAAGTGACAAAATTTTAATTAAGCCATTCTAAAGCCCTAAGATGTACCTCAGTATCGAGGCCTAAAGAATTTCTCCTGATGACATCCTTCAGATGTGCTCTCTCCAGAGCCTCCCAGAGGTCAGCATCATTATGCTCCATGAAAGGATCAAGATTAAATCGCACGGTCCCTACATTCAAAAACAAAATGTTGGCACTGAAAACATCAGTCAAAACTTCACAATAAAAGGTTACATGAGATTCAGAAAATAATTTTCCATAATTTTCTAGGACGAGTGCGTTTGTCGTGAATTTAAGCAATTGTTTATATAGGATACTACATACCTGAGAAAAGAACTGGTGCTTGGGGTATAATCCCAAGAACTTTGCGTAAATCTCCTAGACCAAGCTTCCCAATGTCACAGTTATCAATCAAGATTCTTCCTCTTTCGAGTTCAATGATGCGAAATAAAGCGTTGAGCATGCTAGATTTCCCGGCACCAGTCCTTCCAACAATTCCTACTTTTTCGCTTGGAGAAACTTTGAAGGACAAGCCATGGAGAACAGGAGAGAGTTCAGGCCTGTACCGGAGTACAACCTCTTCAAACTTTATAGATCCTTCTGAAGGCCATCCAGGTGGGGGTCTGTTACTTTCGATAACAAGTGGTGCCTCTGAAGGCAAATCTATATATGTGCCCATTCTCTCGACAGCATTTAAACTATTCTCGGCCAGACTTGCAAGTCTTAAAACAGCAGTCAGCAGACTTGTGATGTTTAAAGCGTAGCTTAGAAGAAGACCCATGGTTGATGCAAAAGCTACCTGGTTTTCTGCCCTTGCATTCTGCATGACGGCGAAAGTTGCCGTTAACCAGATCATGAGGCCTCCTAATGTCTCCAAGCGGATAGCGAGCCAGCGGTTTGCACCCATGTTCACAAGGGTAAATCTAACATTATTGTCCATGGAATTTCCATTGATATTGGCCATTCGATCATAGGCTTTATAAGCACGGATGGTTGACAGGCCATTTAATGCTTCTCCAAACTGTGCGTAGACAGGAGATCTTGTTATTGAATCCAAACGCTTTACTTCACGAGCTGTGCTCTGCAAAGTACAGATAAACAATATTCTATTATGGCGACTTTATCTAATTCCAGAGTCTATAACAGCATAAATGAATATGACACCAAACAAGTACAGGGTAAATGAAGTATTTTGATAGGCTACTTTACCTAAACCTTTTTTGCCATAATATAGCTTCAAAGAAGTGAATATTTAACTTAGCTTCATATTTATGATACCAGTTTTGCAAAATATGAATTCACCATTTTGTGAATGGAGCTGGGAGGAAAAAAAGAAAGGAATAACTATGGAAGTGTTTTAATTGCGTATAGTATTCTATCACCTCTACTCAAGAATAAGATCTCATTAGACAACACTACTGGTGAATCAAAGACTCAAAGGCATGCACAAACTCTGACAGGTTGTAGGTGACGGGGTCTATAGAATGAGAAGGATATTGGTAGGTCTAGGGTACAAATATTGGATCCAAGAGTTTGCACTTTTTTAGTCAAATTGGCGTCTTATAGATGAAAATGAGCTTCCTCTGGCAGACTAAATTCAAAAAAGAAAATGAAGTGAAGGCACTTTCAACTTCACTACAAATCAAACATGTTTCTACATTATTTAGGAGAAATCCATGACCTCGGTGATCATATTTTATAAAGTTTTACATGTACAAAATAAATTGTCATGATGCACTTTAACACCCACGCTGATACAAATCAAAAATAAGTTTCAACCATATATGGGTCATTAAAAGACTAGAGTGATGCAGGAGCTCAAGCTATATTGCCAAATCTGGCAATTCAAAATATCACCTATTTTATTACAATGTATTTTGGCTTATTTCTTATTCGATAATTGTCAATAGAAGCTTCCTAGTTATAGAAGACTTCTATTTTAGTTTAATTAAGTCCTAGAGTATTTAGAAGTCTAGTAAGAGTTTAATTAGCAATTCTATTTTGAGTCCTTCAAGAATTATGATTGCTTTCCTTTAAATAAATATGATGTAACAGTTAAGATTATTCAATTAATCAATCAATGAAATTTCTTTAATTTATGTTAATTTAATTATCTTTATTCTCTAAATTCTTCTCTTGTGGTATCAAGATCTAGATTAGAGTTATTCTTCGTGGATTCGAAGCTTTCATCTTCGGCCCCCACCGTCATAGAACCACCACCAGTGAGACCACCATCTATTGCTTATAGACTATTGCTTATGGACTGGGTACTTTGTCTCTGCATTTTAATGAATATATTGTTGATGGTTACACATAAATTAGTTCTAGTTAAAGCCATATATAAAAGAGTATGAGGATGTGCTAAGCCCTTTGGGCCCGGGCCTGGGATGTAATAATCGAACTAAACTAGCACTTTATCTCCACTCGGGTATGTAGAAAGCCTCTTGCCCAAACAAGAGGTTCAGTACAAGCCTATTTATACATGAGATAAAAATTGAAAAAAATACTAATTAAGACTACAAAATATTAAATGTACCTGGTAATACAGATAGGCTGCATAAAACAAAATGAGAAGTGGAAGTATGGCCCATAGGGATATAGTGCTGACGATGCCGATCAGCACGAAAGTCGAAAGGAGCTGGAAAACTTGGCTAAAAAACATAGAGACAAATACAGCAACATTTCGATCTATATCACCTATATCCTTCGCAAACCTATTTATTATCCGTCCAACAGGATTGGTGTGAAAGAAGACCATTGGAGCTCTTAATATTGACTGAAGCATCGCATCATGCAACTTTTTAGCAGCGTAAAGACTTGAAGTTATCAACCAAAACGAGTTTGTCAAGGTCACCAGTACCTGAACCCAAAAAGATTTGGAAGCGTGGTCAATAAATTCAGCCGCACCATAAACATCATAACATAGAGCAATTACACAAGGAACATGCATGTGATTTTTTTTCTTGGTATTAATATTCAAATGAGATGACGATTTCTTACAGTTGCAGAGAATTCAATGTGTGTGAGTATCTTGATGATTTTATATAGTATTATACCAAAGTTATGTCTCAGTTGCATGTAAGAATTTTGACGTTGAGTTGAATTTATAGCTCACAAAACCCACCAAGTGTACAAGAACCTATAAATGCGTCTTGGTTTTCTAAATGTATGGGGTGTTGAAAAATAATCTACAATAACGCTAATTTATTTGAAAAAGTAGATAAAATGTTCATGTCAATCACTAATTAATTTGCACACTTACCTGTCCAAAAGATAGACATGCATAAACCAAGTTATAGAAACCAGATCCATGGATCTTTGGAGTGCTTTGATCAGTCCAACTACTTAACCACATGCTACTAGTAACTCGAAGAACTTCCGTCAACAAATAGCACATAAAGAGTATCACAACTACCCAGAGACCTCCTAACGCATTTTTGTACCTAAAAATTGAACCAACATCAATACAGAATTTTCAGCAAGATTAAGCAATCTATAAATCCGTATCGAGTAGATAAACAAAGAGTTTTGGAGCATAACGAGTGGCGTTACAAGAAAAAACCCCACTAGCCTAAATTTGGCATATCCTCACTCTATCTATACTTTATACTTACATGGAGGAGTTTATATTATCAGGAGATCTCAGATATATTATCCCTGAATTACTAGAAATACACTAAGAACTGAACTGCCAAATATCTTCCCTTACGTGGAAAACATACTAATCCGGCCAAAAAGTGAGAACACTAGAGCGCTACATTTGGTGTGGGGTGTGTGCGTGCATGTGGTAAGAATGGGCTATTAGAGATATTAAATAGCAGTGAGAGCAATTAAATTATTATTTAGCTTAAGGGCAATTTTTAAAGGCAATTTTATCTTTTACTTTTCTATCTAGGTATTTATGTAATTAAGCTTCTAAGTTGTAACTCACACTTTCAGTAATGCAAACTGCTGTGTTAAACGCCTCTTTCTCCTCTTTATTTACTATCATGGTATACAGCTGGTATGGTTCTTGTATCTCAATTTTCGAACGATGTAATCTAATTTTTTTGAAGATTACCTCATTGCCTTGCAAAATGGTTTGTTTCCCTCTCTCACGGCACTTACAACTTTGTATCTCTACATCTATTTTGTGGATTAATTCAGAACTGATTAGGATCATAAAATCAGCAAGTAACATCCAATTAGAATTGGTTTTGTAGTGCTCATTGCAAAAAAAGAAGCACAATTGGAAAAGACGAATCTGGAGAATCAATCTCATCTGCGTTTTAGGGTCTTGAATTGTAAATTCCGATAGATCTGGTAGATTTTTTTTCACAGATTGGGTTGAGATTTCGATTGAGTAACAATATGTAATTTTAGGGTTTTACAATGTAATTAGGGGTTTACAATATGATTTGGGGTGATATCGAAATTGGTTTCGGATTGAAATTGTCTAAAATTCCAATTTGACGCAACAAAAATTAAGGTATTCAGTGAGGTGCTTTTGTGTTGATAAAATACAATAACAACATTTGTTTTCCTGATTTGTACTTTGCATCTGTTTTGCTATCATTTATGCTAGGATTCTTATGGGTTTTAGCTTTATAGTATTGATTAAGTGATATTATATTTGGGGGGCATCTTCCATTATGGGCTTCAGTTTTGATGAATACGGATTTCTAATTAGAGTTGTTGTTTCGTCTTCGTATCTGTTGTTGTTGTTGTTGGGTTCAAAATTGAAAGGCTTTAGGATCTTTAATCGAATCTTTGCATTTGTATTTTCATTTGATTTAGAGACAATTTGGTTTGATTTGGGGTTCATATTCTTGGTTTCTAATCAATTGGTTTGATTGTTGCTTTGATCAAAATTTAATACTCAGGATTTTGGACTATTCCTTTGAATCTGCATATTGAGAGGAACCCATTACATGTAATATCTGAAATCTGTTGAAATACACTTGATTAAAAATTATCTTTGTTTAGTTTGATTTCTTCTAAAGAAGCTATAAAATTCTGATTTTGGGTTTCTCGATTCGAAAGGAACTTTAAAACAATGATTAGCTTGAATCTATCTGGATTGTTGCTCGATTGTTCCTACAAAGATTTTAATTTTAACTAACTCCAGTCTCGATCGATGCAATTTAGGTTCTTAAGTTTGGTTGTATGGTAGTAGTTGTAATTTTGTTTGACACTATTGCAAAAAAGGAAGGTCTGTTTTGGTTAATATATTTTGGTGTCCCTAGGAGAATTGAAGGCAATAAAGTTGGATCAATATTGAGATTTTTTTGCATTGATCATCTGTTATGTCCTGAAATGATAGTGGTGATTTGGTAGATTGGGCTGCACAGACTTAATTTTGGTTTGTTTTGGGAGATTTGATATCTCGATTGGTTGACCTCTAATCTTGTTGAAGGAGATTTGACTTCAATGTTTATCGCATTTGACATGATTTTATCACTTCATGATTGGAGAATTTCGCGGTTTGTTTGCATATGGCTTGGATCTGGTTGGTCAAATCTGTTTTTTCAACTGGCGGTTGTTGGGATCTGATTTCTTATCTAAAAGTTGGTTGTTGGCAGCAACTAGTTAGGTGATCTTTATATGCATTTGGCGGTTAATTCACATTTGTTTAGGATTTGACCGCTAGTTCGCATCTATGTAACAACGACACTTCACTTTAATAAAATAAAACGTGTCCGACACCCCGACACTCGGACACACGTGTCCAACACTATTTGCAGGGTACTTAACAAAATTTTGCCGTTTCCGACACCCCATACCCGTGTCGGACACCGACACCCGTATCCGTGTCGTTGTTTCCTAGGTTCGTATCTATTTAGAATATCGTGATTAGTTCACATCTGTTTGAAATCTGATAATTTGTTCTGCATCTTAGGATTGGTAGCATCAGAGTTCTTTCTGGGTCAATGTCCATGTTATTTTTGGCTGAGTAGCACTTGCTTTAGTTTTATTTATTTCTGACGGCTGATATCGCATTTATTTTTCAGATATCACGTCGGATCTGGTTTTATGGTTTAGTGCTTCAGTTTTCTATTTGCACACTCTTGATGTTACATGCAGTATCATCTAGAAATTTAGGGGTGTGTGTTAAAGAAATTAAATATTATCGAGAGAATTACATGCATGCATGTATCAATGTGTCTAACACTTCTAATAATGTAGTGAGGGCATTAAAATACACTCTTTTACTTTTCTATTAGGTCTGTATGTATTCGAGCTTCTAGGTTGTAACTAACACTTCCGATAATGTAGACAGTAGTGTTAGACTTCTCTTTCTCCTCTCTTCTATCATGGGTTACATGCATGCGTACATCAAAGTGCCTAACACGTCCTTAAAGTTGGCATGGTAGGGCTCATTTGGTACAAGATATGTGGGGGAGAACTTCCAGGCTTGTATAGCATGGGATGCTAGGGTGCAGACCTAACAGGAAAGCGGTTGTGAGGATGATTTGATATTTAAGATCCTAATATGCGAGTACACTAGCGGCTCAATGTTTTGATGTGACAAGTAGCAGCAGCAACAGATGATTCCTATGTTAAAAGTACATTGCATGACTATAGCACGAAAACATCAAGATTAGTACAATGTGGCTCAGTATAGACAATTGACAGTTTTCTTACTATTAGACTCAATTATGGTTTATTTGTAAGTCTCTTATTAGTAAGTGTTGCTTTAGTAAGAGTTCTCTGCTAGTCTCTTGAATCGGCATTCTATAAGTGGGATTTCAATTTTGGTTACTAGAAGATTGTAATTAGGAAGTTTGAAATTATAAATAGAGAAAAGGTAGTTTGTAATTATGAAGCATTGACTAAACCCTCTCCCTTCCTCTTTGTGTGTAATTCTCTCCATCACTATTCTTTTAATAAACATTACTGAACCGTTGAACAAATGTTTTGCAGACCTTTTGTTTTGTATGATACTTGGTTTTACAGACCGTCATAACCATGAACTAGAGATAGATAAACAGATCCAAAGTTGAGTACTTAATGATAGAACTAAACATACCTCACTAGGACATTAAAGCTTACAACACCTGTTTCACGTTCCTCCTGCTTGATAAGAATGGACTTTCCTTCTCCCCCTTTATTTGCACGAGTGCCACTTTTGGAAATTCCATTCACTTCGCCATTTGAAGCAAGGCTAGTGGGGATCTTATTCTGGTCATGATGGCTCTCATCCTCTACTTTTTCTTCCACATGTTCTTCCATCTTGCCCGCATTCTCCATTAGTTTTTGAAACAATACACCGTTATTGGTAAGCTCCTCAAAGGTTCCTGCCTCTTTCACCATACCTTCATGAATCAGGAGAATCCTGTCCACTTGTGGGAGAAAATGGAGCTGGTTTGTGACAAGGACCCTGGTTTTCCCTCGCAATTGGTCCTTGATACATTTATCAAAAACCTGGAGAATTGAGTGGAAATAAATAACAGAGGAACAAGTATTTAAATTACAGAACTGGATCTACATAAGTATATCAGAGTCTCTTCTTCGGACAAAAGGAAACTCATTTTACCAGAATAACATGAAAGAACAACATGGACAGATAAGATGGCACAATAGGGCACATTGCAGTTACTTCTGTCGATCAAACTCCGAAGATTTTTGAGATTTCCATCATAATAAGTAACTTAACTTAGAAGCAGTTTCAAAAATGAGAAGCTTACCTGTCGACCAACATGAGCATCTAGAGCACTTAAAGGGTCATCAAATATGTAAACATCTGAATTGGAATATACAGCCCTTGCCATGGACACTCTTTGCTTTTGCCCACCGCTAATATTCACCCCCCTTTCACCAATCTCTGTGAGATCACCCCCCTGATACCATCCATAACACATAAGATTGGACCACAAACTTAGCAATAGAGTAAATACTTTATGAGAAAATACCATATCTCCATGGGTAACACCAAAACTAGATACTTACAGGAAGTAAGTGGAGGTCATGCTCTAAAGCAGTCACTTCTATTGCTTTCTCATATCGTGCAGCATCGTAAGCAGATCCAAATAAAATGTTTTCCCGTACCTGTACAGGTATGACGCTGCAACTATCAGGGATTTGAAACTTAGGAGTTAAAGAGAAGATAATAGAATTATTAGCAGGCAAATGATGTGAAAGAATTAGAAATAATCTGAAACCATGAATTCACCATCCATATTGGACCAGTTTATATAAATCAAGAATTGTAGCATAAATTTAGAACTTACTAGATTAACAAAATTCAAGACTCTTGAACAATGGAGATACAGAAAAGATATATTAGAATGTAGAAACTCACAGTTGCATTAAAAATCCACGAAACTTGTGACACATAAGCAACACTTCCCCTGATAACCACGCTTCCATCGGCCAGCATAGGTAGTTCCCCGAGCATTGCAGAAGCCAGTGATGTCTTCCCTTCTCCAGTACTACCAACAATAGCCACTAGGCTACCAACAGGTATATCCACGTTGATGTTTGATAATGTGGGATTCTCTGCCTGAAACAGTTCAGTAATTAAATTTGTTGGGATTTAAAAGGTGGATAAACTAAATTAATTTGAACAATAAAATAGGCTTTCAAATATCAATTACATCCAACCGTTACTAATATAATTGATTATTTGATACATAAAATGCCCTAGGTAATTGTGTTAAATTGTACAAGGAAAACAAGATATAACTTCCCCTTGATGAAGTTATCAATAAACTATTCGTTGGTCAAAAATACCAACATTGTGAGTAATATTCAAACATATGTGCACTTCGTCTTACCAAGTGACCTAAGACGCAAATCTTTGCATGTTGCGTCAGCGCACCAAAGCGCACAAGTCATGCTTTGGCATGTGCTTGATACGCCTTGTGTGTCTCCGAGAGCCTTGCTGAGCGCACCCCACCTCACAACGCATCTTAGGAGTGGACCTAGAGGCAGATGCCCTTAATTTTCCCCCAAACCCAGTAAACATGGTTGTAAGACATTACAGATATTTGATATGATACCAGCTAAACACTACGACCTTTTATCAAATTAACCCTCTTAAAAACTAGGTAACGACACTTCACTTTTAAAAAATAAAAAGTGTCCGACATCCCGACACTTGGACACTCGGACACACATGTCCAACACTATTTGCAAGGTATGTTTGTATATCCTGCCGTTTCCAACACCGACACCCGTATCCGTGTCGTTATTACCTAAGCTTAAAAATAACTTGACTAGGGGAGTAGATAAAAAGCTACGGCTTTGTTTCTCATCTTGGCTGATAAGCCTAATTTATTATTTCCGTCCATATCTGACTATCTCAATCAGTAGCTGAAAGTATGTAAGAGAACTCTAACCCAACGAACGCAACTTAAGGAATAGAATGGATCTCCTGCTGCTACGTATACCTGGTAGATTAATACAAATCCTACAGAGACGAGTAGCCAGACAAGGAATGAGACATTTTGTAGCCCGAGCCTTAATCCCTTAAAACCTAATGAGAACAGGGGGCATCGAAACAACTTCTATTCTTGAATAATCTACATCACTTTTGGTTCAGCTGTAACAAGGCTATGTTTGATCATCGAAACAACTTCTATTCTTGAATAATCTACATCACTTTTGGTTCAGCTGTAACAAGGCTATGTTTGATCGACTAGACAACATCCAATCAAAAGCTGCAGTTTGAGTTCAACCTAGGTGAACTTTGAAATTTCAAAACCCCTAATTTTTTTCAATTGTCTTTCAACTTCATATGCTCTTTTGAAGTTTCCAAAGCCAGTTCAAGAGCTATCTGATACCATGATTTAGACAGGTCTGATGCAGATTAGATCTAGAATTCTAGATATGTAGAGAGGAGAAAGGAAGAAATTGTGAAATTGTGGAAAGATATAACGGGTGTCCAAGATTGTACTCATGTATAGACAATAAAAAAATGCCCTAAATAGGAAAACTCTAGGTTCTTGCAGTATATTTCCTGATTGTTTGCAACAGTTACTTAGATATCATGCATAAAGATGAAGCATGTCAGGAAACTCTAGATTCACAACATACCCTAAATAGGGAAATATGTGGTATTTGACGAAACACTTTTTCGTTCGTTTAGGCACCAGAAAAGATAAAAAGAGAAGAAAAAAATGATCTAAAGTATAAGAATTAATATATAACCATGAAAATATAATACAATGAAAGAGCCAAAAAAATAATCTGAGCAACAAATTCAAGAAAAAATAAGAAAGTGAACCTTTGAATCCCAAGCAAAACATCCTTCTTTGATCGAGATAGCAGGGAGACCTGGCTGAAGAGGTGGGTTTGGCAAAAGGATTCTCTCTTCCGCTAGAAATAGATCCTCAAGACGTTTCAAAGAAACATTTGCGTTAACAACCTGTCAAATTAGAAAATAGAATTTGAATATAACATAAAAGAGTTGGAAGATTTCCTTTACGTTTATAGTACTTCTTATAATGTGTATTGCTACATACATGTGTTAGTCATAATCATAAATTGATACTCTTTCCTCAATGAGTTAGCAAATATTAGTGTAATACAACTTTCGTCTAGTTGCGGTGTATTATAATGCACAAGTAGATTCTAGAATGTTACAGAAGACTATATTTTGTATTATAATTGTAGTTCATGACCATCATAGAGAACAACTAAGTTGATATAGAGAGAATAGAAGACCAAAGCCTTCGCCAGAGAAAAGGTTGTATTTGTAATTATATTCGCAGTTCATAACCGTGAGTTATTTTAATTTTGTTGAAGTAAAGGATATGAAGTAAAGCAGAAAAGAAACATCTAGGATTTAGGTAGAAAATGAAACGACAGTGTTTGATTTAAGCCGGAGATCATTGCTTTCTTATTAAACAAAAACTTTATTGATGAAAAAACGAGCACAACGCAAGAGAACAAGAAAAAAAAGATAAATGCCTCCTCAAGAGAGAAAGAAAAAGATCAAGTAAAAAAGCAACCAAAAAACCATCCATCACTGCTAAGGCCCATCAAGTGGAGCCCGTGATAGTATATTTCTACTTCACAAGAGACTCAAAGGATGACCCGTCATATCCATTGCGGTTTTAATTCACAAAAAAGAAAGCTTTAATAAAAAAAACCATGACCAAAACTTTCATCTTCTCCATCCCTTCAAACTTCCTCGCATTACGTTTGAGCAAGAACACACATTACCACGAAAGGTGGAAAGCACATAAAACGTTACCCCGTCCGGCGAGGGTTCTCTTCTAATTTGTTAAGAGCTCTTTAACATTTCTAAAGTGCAGCCAAACTATGTCAACCCCAATAAATAATTCATCCAAATACTCTTAACGAATGTGCAAACAAGAAAAGAATGATCAATGGACTCCCCATCTCTCTCATACATATAGCAAAACACTGACGACTAAAACTTTGCGCTTACGAAAATTAGTAATATTAAGAGTTTTATTCAAAAATACACGTCCAAGAGAAAAGAGCGGACCCAATTTTTTATTTTTTTGGGAAGGTTAAAGGAATATTAATTCATGAGTTCGGCTCTCCAGAGCCATGTAGGTTGTACCTGGATTATGGTAAAAGTTAGGATCTTATCCAAAAAAGATGCTACAAGTTCCAATCCTCATTCATTAAAATTTCGATGGAAGTTTTCTTTAGTAGTGAAAATGATTATAGAAGCTATTTTCTTAGAGCTATGAAGTGAGGCAAACTTAGTAGGGTTCTATGCTATTTTGAGGCCCCTTTGCTACCGTGAGGCAGGCCAAGTAGGTTGGGCGTCGACTACTTGGAGACCCTTTCGTTGGCATGAGACTAGACCCAAAGCGTTAGCAAAGGGGCATGGCTGCTAAGTTTTTTTTACTTAGGTTACAACAGGGCCCGAAAGACTTACCATACCTTACTTGATAGTGCAAGGGGCCCAAAGGCTCGCCCTGCTCAATTAAAAGTAAGTGTCATGTGCTAGAAAGAAACCAAATCCTGGTTACGTAATGGTAATGTTTATAAAAGCTATCTTTTTATAGCCAACATAAGGTAGGTTCGTCGGTCGATATTCCAAAACGTTCTACTATGATCCAAGTTCATCACCTCTACCATTGAGCACCCATTATAGTCTGATAAGAAGAATAACAAAGGGTATAAATCTTGAGACGATAAATCCATGAGACAACGATCCTCCCAAAATCCCAACCAACTCCAACTCAAATTTTAGCTCCTTTACTGAAATACTAACTAATCTTAATCACTCATCTCCACACCCTATACCAGATGTCTCAACAACTTCCTTACTACTCCACCCGAACTCTGTTACAATCAATAACTCTTTTCTGCAACCTGTCTTGTTCGTGTCTGAACCTCCATACTTATTTACCTTACAAAGCCTCATTATTCTTAGACTACTTCTTGATCCTCAACCCTTCCTCATCTCTAGTGCTACACACTATTTCCAGGCAACCTAATGGATCTTATGATCCTCTACTACATCATTCCAAAGAAAATTTTCCATAAAAAATTCTAGAGTTTATTTTACTCCCTTGATGAGAGTAAACAAGCACATATAATAAACTATAAAGCTAGAAAATTATTTTTCCAGCGTTACCATCCATCCTTACCATATCTACTTAGCCTTCCACCCACTAAATCTCTTGAAAAATATTTCAATGTTCTAAGATTACATTTGACTTATAAATCGCCCCCAACAACAACCACAATTAAGTATAAGGAAAAATCTAAACACCACAACCCAAGGTCGCTAATGAAGTCAGATTATGGACTTCACATACCCCAATAATCTTACTTTTAGTAAGATCAATGAAAGACCAAACAAATACTCAAAAAAACACAGAAGACCACGAAGGAACAACAACAAATGCATGGACTCTCCAACAAAAAATAAAGTATCATTGCAAACTTGAAGTGTCTCACTAATACATGATCTTGGCAAACCATAAAACCCTCCATATCCTCATGCAACACTAGTTTTATTTTTATTGAATCCTACCCGGAGCCTCTATAACTACATTAAAAGGAAGAGGAAGGGCATTTGCAACGTAAGGTCCTATTAAATCTTATTTATTTCATATAGGGAAAAGGCATTACAATATCCACTTTTAACATATTAAGGTGGTACCCCAACACCTTAAAGTTAATCATTCATCTTTTAACAAAGCAAATTTCCACGGATCTAAAAAAGGATTTCCACCCATTACCTACCCTCTTAAGAAAGGAATTTACAGTACCGATCTGGCATAAACTCTCGACGTGGAAGCTAAATTGAGAAGTCTTTCACGCTAAAAACAACCTAAAACTAGATTAGGGTTTTATGCTCAAGAATAAAAACAAAAATTAGAGTTTTATTCTCTTCTAATCAACTTAAAAAATTGAAAAAACAAGATAACCAAGACCTCCCCTTTTATAGAACATAAGGGGGATTAGAATTAACAACCCTAATTCTAATCTAAATAGAAATCTACTAAAATTGGGAAAACTTCCTTCATAACTTTATGTTGGTTAAACAAGCATGCCCCCCAAAATTCTACTTAGCATCTCCGGCAATGGAGATGATTGAATCAAAATAACATAAATAAATATAACATGTTAACGGTGAGGTAATTCACATCACGGTTGCAGTAAAATAGTCCATCCTGATTGACCTTTTAAAAATTTCTTTTCATTAAGGATCTACTCTAATTGTATCTAAATTTGCGGTTTCAAATTTACATTGAGAGAAACATAAATAATCTATTTTCTAGCATCTATGCCAACGACAAATCAGGAAAGAAGAATCAACGTTATGTGACTCGTCTCTCTCCCTCTTTGATCGTCCTTCTTCCTCTCCCTTCTCTATCTTCATATGATTTTACAAGATTTCCTTAATCCGTGTCCAGATGCAACTACATGCATGTCCAGTCTGAAGAGCTTTTCCGCTAATTCATGTAACGTAAGGCAAATCCATGGACCAATAATTCCCACAAACCGTACTTACCTACCATACTAACTTCATTAAATTTTGTTAATAGAAGAAAATCATGGATGCACCAAGTGGAAGAAAATAACAAATCCATACATGAACAAGATCGAATTGAACTGAAGAAATAAAACTTTTTTAATAATTACTATTTAAGTTCGGCCATCCATGAACTAAAGATTTCAACTTCGCTTCTACGAAGGAATCAAACTTTTTTGCTTAGAAAAAAACACTATTCTTCTGAAATGTTTGGAATGCTAGCAAAGCTATGCTGTGTTGGGCAATCGGTCAAGAGGGCAGCTGTGATGGTTCTTCCCTATTATTTTGTCAAGTCTTCTCGAAATATATGCTCCTCCCATCACCCTGACATTCCCGACAAGGCACATCCCCAGCTTTGAGATCAGACGCGGTCATGAGCATGAAGGGTCTGCCAGTAGGTACCCCACTATAGATATTACCACTATGTCAAGCGAAAACTTCTAAGGCCCGCCAGGAAAGCAAATCCTTTGGCAGGACTTTGTTGTTAATGTGAGGTAGGCCGGTCTAGGCTGCAGCATTAGTGAAAGGGCCTCGAAGTAGCCGATGCCTTACCTTATTAAACCAACCTCACGTAATTGTGAAGGAGCCTACAAGGCCTGCCTACGCGCACTAGGAGCTAACCACTGCCTATGCTATTAAAAGGATGGGTAATGGTTAAGGACTCGTTACAAAGAATTAAGGCGATGTTACTAAAGATGAAAGAAACGGCTGGCAAAATAGATCTCTTTTTGGATATAAGGTCAAAATTGTATCCCCTATTTTTAATTATGTTTGTGAGATCCACTAGAGGTACATTGACTAACGGCACCACAATTATTAGGTACAAAATTTGTTTGTTATGGTAAGTTTTGAGGATGGATCCGAGTGTTAAAAGCTTTATAAGTCGAAGTTCAAGGATAAACTTTTATAAAACCGGGGTGAGTTAATACGTACAATAAACCTTACACGTGTAGCGGGGTAACATAGATCTTTCATATTTTAGAAAACCATATCTTATTTTAATTTCTAGTATTTTATTTTATTTCAAATTGAGTTCTATTTTATTTGAGGCTTTAATGAATAAGAAAACTTCTTTAATAAAATCTTGAGTAGATTTAGGAGGTTCATTCTATAAAAGCCTAGTTAGGGTTAAATTTTTGTTGTTGTTGTTTGAGTTGAGCTTGTTTTAGGGTATATGAAGTAATAAAACTATTTTCGGATTATTAAATTAGGGATTTTCTTGAAGCCCTATTTGAATTTTTTTAGTGATTAATTAATAAAAATGAACACAATCAAAGCTTTTACCGTTTGGTTCTTATTACTATCCCTCTTAAAGTTTTAGAGGTCTAAGCTTAACTGGTTTGTACAGATGTTATGTAAAAGGAGTTAATAGCACTAAAGAAGAACCAAATGTCGGGAGCTTTTTTTTCATACATTCGGTTGGAAATGGGGTTTTACTATTAAGGATATCACAAATGGATCTCTCTATAGGTATAAGGCTTATTTAGCTGCTAAGGATCAAGCTCAAGCTCATACCCTGATTACCATGGAAAATTTACTCTAGGCGAAAAGATGAACGCCATTCATGTACTTTTCTCTATTGCTGCCAACATATAATGGCATATCTCCGACCTTGAAATGAATAATGCCTTCCTCAAAATGACATTGTTAAAAGAGTTTTACATTTCCCCCTCACCGGGTTTTTGTTTTTCTTATCACCAAAGCTTCGTATATTAGCTGATCAAGTCGTTATATGACTTCGTCAGCTGGGCTCAAATAATCTCCCCATGTTTTTTTTTTTTTGACAAAGTTAATCTCCTCATGCTTGGTTAGATCAATCTCGTCATCCTATGATTGCCTATCGTTTTGTTCAAAGTGTTGATGATCGTACACTTTGATTGAGACCAACCCTACAATGAAGTTCTCAAGGAAATATAAATTTCCTAAGATTTTGGAAACTCTTATTTTATTTAACTTTAATTTCGATTTAGATAGATTTGATTTGGAAGATATTAAAAATAAATACTTCCGTAATGGAAGTTTTAGTAAAATTAGGAAGTTTTGCTTATAAAAGCGTATGTTAGGCTTTAAATTTTGTGTGTATCTTCAGTTTGTTTTCGAGTGAACTAAAAATGTCATTTATGAATTATTAAATCAGTGGGATTTTACAACACCCTAATTGGTATCGAGAAACGAAATCTTCAAGCACTTTATTTTGATTTCTTCTTCAATTTCTTCTTGGTGCAACATTGATTATATTTTTGTTTAAGATTTTTTTTATCTTGAACTGGTGGGAGGGTTTCCACAATTAGAAATCACTTTAATTTGCGTCAAACTCGCCTCTAGGATTTCATTATTTGTTTGTTAGTTTTTGCAATTAAAATTTTCTGATGCAAGTTTTACTTGGTATTGGTTTCAAAATAAGTAGGAAAAAAAACATTACAATGATTTGAATATGAAATAAAAAATAGTAGTGGTACTAATCTTAAAAGTCTCAATTTTTTTCTCCGTAGAAAGAAGAAAACACATTCACGTCCTCTTCTTTTTACTCGTACATCCGATTTCTTAAAAGTTAGAACATTTGAGTTGCGATGTCGTAATTACAAGAACTTCACCATTTTATAACAATAAGGTTGATTCTTCACTTTTTGTTGATGTTTGTGAATCGTGACGTATTCTGTTATTTATTTATTTTATTTTATTTTTTACTAGAGATATTCGGGCCGCAGCCAGACGGTTAATCCCAACTAAATCCCCTAGGGCTCGTGCAATAGCCCGTAAACCACACGAACTAGGCAAGCCGATACAAGGCCGACGGGATTATACCAACCTCGAAGCCCACACGGAGATGGGAATCGAACCCTGTTCCCCTAGGTAGGTTTTACGCTACCTATCTCAAACCACTAGGCCAACATGTAGTTGTTACGCTATTTTGGCAAATTTTTACAAATACACAAACGATTATGAATATCTAAGGTCTTTTGTTGATGGAGCCAAGAAGTCAATTCACAATGAGTATCCGACAAAAGAGGTAGCTATACAATTTCCATAATTTATTGATCGCAACTGGGAGGATTTACAACATGCTATTACAATTGAGTGACTTCAAAATTGTAGGGTTTATAGTTGGAATTTATATGCAAAAACGAAAAATAATGTTATTATAGGCTAAATATTATGCGAAAAATACCATGCACAATACAATTATCAAAAGATATGAGAAACGACACACTCAATAATCTTACTGTGAGCAAAACCAAAAACATAAAACACCTAGAGACCAAGAACTACCATGAAACCAACGACTTCTTAGTTTGTATTTGGCATAGTTGGATTTCCCAATTATCATATGTTAGTTACTCCTTGGCAATGAGGGTTAGATTTATAAGTTATGTATATGTTCGGATATTTGAGTTATTCATTTGTAGTTTTGGCTATTCTAAGTTTGTTAGTTATGTTTTATAATACCATTATATGTTTTTAATAGATATATTGCATATATAGATTTATATGAACATATATTAAAAATATATGCTATTTTTTCCTACTGGATCACAATAATCGCAATGGTGTTGCAATTTTCACTGTATTCGTAACAGAAAATTTTCACCCAAGATCGCATCGCATCGCAATACACATGAACTACCTTGCCTGGCATAGTAAGGAGTTTATGTTTTCTCAGTCGGGCTCTGGCTCAAGATGTTTGTGAGCTCATTTAATTATATACTACTGTATACTCATGAATATGAAAGGCGTTTGTGAGCTGATATAATTATATAGTATACTCAAGGATCTTCATATTCATGTCAATTTCCACATTGCACTATACTGCAACAACAAGTCTGCAATTAGAATATGTGCTAACCCATTCCAGCACGAACATTGATAAACATGTTGAGGTCGATGGGCAACATTCATGAGAAGCTTATTTTCAGTCGAATTACCAACAAGGTGTTTGCTGGAAAAATATCCTAACTGGTCATTTCAGTTTAAAAAAGAAAGCGTGTCTGACACCCTGTCACTTGGACACATGTGACAAACACTATTACAAGGTATTTTTCTATTTTCTGCCGTTTCCGACACCCGCACCCATGTCGGGCATCTACACCCGTATACGTGTCGCTGTTACCTAGAGGAAATCCATTATATACTTTTCCAGAAATCTAATTTCTACAGATGAACAATTTTTGCGGAAGAGAAAGATTGAAGACACTCTAATCAGGGGTCGAATATAAGAGTTAAATCCCTATACAAAAACATAAAGCAAACTTCTCTTTGTTACTCTCTCATAAAATAAACTTATACCAAAAATTAATCAAACAATTAATGGTTCCTACAAGCCTTAGGACCCTTAATCGTTGCTGACGTCATGTGCAGAAAGAAAGAGAGAGAGATAGAGAGAGACTATTTCGGGATCTGTTCAGGGCATTGCGTCTCGCATCAAAAACAATAATCCCGGATACAAGTTTTGAGTTGAAAATCAAAAAGTATATCATAAGATAGGAGTTTCATCAACAGCATCTGAAGTGCCCACTAGAAAAAGCATGACAAATTCCAACAGAAACAACTCCTGATATAGAATTTTAACTTGGTAACTCTACGCTATGACATTAAATGAAACATATTAGTTCAGAAGGAAAATATTTACAGCACCTGAGTTATCAAATTAGGAAGCATAAACAAGGGGAAGCGTAGCACTGCAAAGAGAGAAAGTGATGTAAATGCCCTTGCAGGTGTCAAGTCCCCACCTAACAAAGTGAACAAACCAAATGAAATCACAGTAACCACCACCGGAATGCTGTTCAGGATGAAAGAATTGAACTGCAAACAAGACAGTAAGTTAATAAAAAAGAAAGAAAAAAATGAATAGGTCAAATCTCATTATAGAAATGAACAAATTAGAATGAGGGAAGTCTGACATGGGTTATGGGAAACACATTTTAAATACGAGAAAGCTAAGATGCAAACCTTATAAAGTTTACCGTGCTATTCATTTCACTATCCTCCAAAAAACATAGTTTTGAATCTAAATAACAATACGGATGTGTTGAATTTTTTTTACATGGTGCTCCAAAAAATAATTTCAGTGTTCGATAATTACAAACATTTCATTTATAATTTTAATAAAACTCTCAATATCCTATGAAAACTTCTCTGGTTCTAATTGTATTTCATGAAATATGTTTTACACATCATGAAACATCATCATACATAGAGTTATTTGATTTCAAAACGATGTCTGGATGATGTGGTGAATAACACGGTGACACTCTTACATAACATTCCTCTTTAAATAAACTTCTTCTAATAGGTTATCTGGAAAGTGGCTGGTTAAGAGAAATTTTGTAGCAGGAGAGGAGAGGATCAAGTGTAAATGATACATCTAAACCATGGACATTTGATCATTTCTCTAGCTTTGCATGTAAATTTGATACATGGTCTCGAACATAATAGAAAACATGAATATAATCATAGATTTTCCTTGAGCAGGAAAGCAGCATCAGAATGTTATAAGATTGTATCTCAAACCTACCGCTCCAAGCAGCTGTGCTCTCCGAAACCACGATAGCTCATCATTTCGAACATTTTGAACTTTAGATTGAAAGCTTTGCTCCCATGCATAAAACCTGTGTCATATCATCATAAAAAGTGAATACAATCACTATCACATTGTCTATACAGCTAAAGCGGTTCTCATTTTTAAAGTATACATACTTTACAGTGTCCATGGCAGCCAGAATTTCATTCATGAAGCCAATTCTCTTGTCAGTACGTTGCAAACCCTCCTTAGAAAGTTTCTGCATCTTGCTTATCACAAATGTCTGTACCAAGTAAAGGCAAAAAGGAAATCAGACTAGAACAAGTATATACAAATTCAAAAGGCTATTGATAAAACTGTAAATGCATGAAAGTTTATGTCAAGGATGTGTGATGGCTCACAAACTCCTAAACTCTGTAGTATAGAGCAGAAGACCACCTAATGATGAACCTCAAAATATGCACTTGTTCATAAAACTGCTACGAATCACGGTGTTTCTTTTAATAGCAACAAATGCTCAATGGAAAAAAATGGGAGTTCTATCGATTAGCTCATAGATGGAAAATTTATACTACGAACTCAGTGTGAGGATGAGTGCCCTCCAGAAGACTTGGAGCGTGATGAGTTGAATGATCCAATTCAACCTCCAGAAATGGCCCTTAATTCTAATGTTATATCTAATGTGCAGGACGGAGCTGAGAGAACTAAAAACCATGTGAGATCTGAGGGTTAAGTGAGAAGTGACCAGAGATTCCCTCCAGCAAATCTATAAATGGCCAAAATTAATATTCTTCTGTTTTGCAGGTTAAGGCTGGTACTCTAAAGGGAGCTGAGAGTACAAAGAACCATGTGAGATCTGAGAGGAATGTAAGCAGTGACCTGAGCCACCTAACACAATCCAGAAATGGCCCATTTGAATATTGTTTACACTAATACTGTTAATGTGCAGGATCCCTGAAAGCTTGGGAATGGAAATGTAGCAAGTGGTGGTAACCTTGCAAGGTCTAAGAGAATTGCGAACAGTGTGCAAAGAGAAACCATTAACCCCTCATTGCCCTTAAAAGAAGGGTTTTCTACAGTGCTTCCATACAGGAAATCAAGTGCTTGGAGGGCAATAAAGCTGAAACTTTGAACTGAAATGCTGCATATAATGTGATAAGTCACACTGCATATAATTTGTGTTTTGCTAAATGATTTGGCTTCTTACTAAAAAAAAGAAACAAAAAACACAGAATTGCTCTCGATCTTCATTGCTCTCCAACTGCGAATCTTTTTCTCTCTTTGTATCTCTACAACTCTCTCGCTCTCTCTAGTGAGTTTGCTTCGATTATTATTTGTTTCACAGATGTTAAGGTTTTGTTGTAATTGTGTGATTTGATTGAGAATTTCGATATTAGAGCTCTAATTTGATCAACATTTCTTTGATTAGGTTTAGTTTCTTAATTTGATTTTGAGTGTACTTTGGTACTGTTGTTTTGATGATGATTTCGGCGAGTTAGATAATGTTTAATTTGGATTTCGACATTAGAGCTGTAATTTGAGCAACATTTGTTCCAATTTGTGCTTCTCAATAGGTTTTTAGTTATATAATTTGAGCAAAAATCCATAATCAGTTTTCCTTTTTCATCAATATCAATAGATAAATTATGGTTGGTCTAATTTTTTGGTTTATTTGGTTTTGTTTGATTGATTATGGGGTTGTTTTTGGGTAAATTATAGGTTTTGGGTTCCCATAATGTCTTCTCCCAACGTGGCGGAAGGTTTCGAGGCAAGTACTGGTCGGTATAAACCGGCTAATTCGATTTACATTACAAATTTACATTACATATTACATGACATATTATTCAAACATGAAAAAAATAATTACAAATTACAAATTTACATTACAAATTACAAATTACATATTGAACTTTAGTGTTCCGGCTCCGCCTCCCACCTAGCGCTCCGCCCCGCCTAGTACCCGCCCCGCCCCAACGGTGGCCTTCCCCACCGCTTAGCGCTCTACCCTGCCCTTGACAGCATAGTTAGGAGAAGTCTCCTAATTAGAGTCTAGCTAGGATTTCTATTTGTGCTAGGTCTCTTCCCCTATAAAAGAGAGCCTAAGTTTAGTTTATTTCTTAGGTTGGTTTGAGTGAGAGAGAAATGCAGTCTTAGAGAGATATGTAGAGCTTGGGGTAAATCTCATAAACCGTAGGTCTCTTTTAACCTTTTATTTTATGCAATTGAGAGATCATAGTTTTAATTGAGATTAATTTAGCCTCCGCAAACGTAGTTTAAAACACAATGAAAACTTAATGTTGTATTTTCTTCTAAAATTTATAATATTGGTATGCAGGAAGTTAACCAAGACCCTAATCAGGGAAGAAGTACAAATGGCTTGGAGAGTGGTGGCATTCATTTCCCTGAATTGACTAATCCTAATAATGCTGGAAATGCTGCTCCTAAGCTTGCTAATCTATAGGAATATATGGAAGTGCTCAAATCAATAACAGTTTCAAAGTTAAGAAAAGAGAGTCTACTGAGAAATTGCCTCCAAGAAAGCCCAAATTGACTAGAAAAGAAAACAAAGAGAGAAGACTACATGTGTAGTTGTGTAGATAAGAAATACTCTCCCCACCTGTTTAGATGATTAATATAGCATGTTCGAATATGAGGGGGCATAATGAATCTCGTAAGCGTAAGCAAGAAGGAAATTAGTAGAAATGTGACTAGGAACAAAATTGGGTTGTTGGGAATTGTTGAAACAAAAGTGGAAGAGCAAAACAAGGTTGTTATTTCATTAAAGGTGTGTAAGGGTTGGAATATTATTAATAACTATGAGTTTGCTACTTCTGGATTAATTTGGGATTTTTAAGACCCCTTGTGTCGTGCAGATTGATGTTGTTGATAAGAGTGAACAATTAATCCATATTCTAGTTACTGCCTTTGATGGCACCATGTGGTATGCCACTTTTGTGCGTGGCCGTAATGAGTATATCGCATGAGAAGGCTGTGCAAAAAAAATTGCAGGGTTTTTCTCAGACTATTGACATCCCAAGTGTTCTACTCAGCAATTTTAACTATATTTTGAACACTAATAAGAAATGAATAGAGTTGAATTGGTTCATGCTACCTTTGTGGATTTTCTCTACAGTGCAGAATTCAGAGCTGGTAGACTGTAAGTATAAGGATTGTTTCTTTACATGGTTTAACTGCCAAATAGGCTCCTAGTGTTACTACGATTGATACTCTTGATTAACTCTTATTGGCGGGATATTATGCCCAATGCTGAGACTGAATTCCTCCCAAATAGGCTCATAGTGTTTCTATAAAATAGATATCTGGGTCCAAAGTCTTTTAATGATTGGGCTGAACACCCAACCATTTTAGAGCTTGTTGAGAAAACCTGGAGTGTTAAGATTAAAGGTAGCTTCATGTAAATGTTGATGAAAAAGATGAAGCTTGTTAAAGCAGCCTTGGTAACCTGGTGCAACGAAAGGAAGAAGAATCTCTAAGAGCGTTCTTATTTCAAAGCAGAAGATGGAACAAGCTCAAACTTTCATCACAGTTGACCCTCAGAATGTTACTCTTACCTCATCTAAAAGAACCCATGTAAGAAACCTTTTCCAAATCCTCTAAGATGTTGGAGTCTTGTTTTAAACACAAACCCAGAGTACAGAGGCTCAATTTAGGAGACAAAAAGACTTTTTCCCACAAACTTGTGGAAGAGAGAAGGTGTAGAAATCAGATCAACTGAATATATGATCAGAATGGACTTAAAATTGATAGTGCTGAATAGATCGGTGTTGAGGTTGTCTCTTACTTTCAAAGAATCTTTGGTACTACTCGTGACTGAGTATAAGAAGGTGTAGGATGGAATATGTATGTCTAGAGTACATGATGAAGTTGACTATGAGGATTTGGATAGAAATTTGACCCTTGATGAGATTACTTTGGCACTGGGGGATGATGAGGCCTCTGGCCTGATGGTCTCTCATTCAATTTCCTTAAAGCTACTTGGGTTTTCACAGGCAAGAACCTTGCTAAAGCATTTGGTAATTTATTCAGATCTAACCAAATGTCGGGAGAGATAAATGTCGCTTCTTTTGCCTTAGTGCCTAAAATATCCAACCCCTCCACTTTTGGAGATTTTAAGCCCATTGCTTGCAGCATTGTTGTGCATAAATGTACTCAAAAGTGATTACTAATAGACTGAAAAGCTCCCTAGGTAAGATTGTAAGCTCAAATCAATATGCTTTGTTCCTCGGAGAAGTATCCAACATAATGTGATGATATCACATGGGCTTGTTAAGAACTATCATAGGGACAACGGCCATGCTAGATGTGTCGTAAGAGTTGATCTAAAAAGGCTTATGACTTTGTGAGATGGGAAGCTATCTTTGCTATACTCGCTAAGCTTAATTTCCAGAGACAAGTTGATGACAGGTTCATCAACTGGGTTAAAATTTGTGCTACCAATGCAAAGCACTTTGTCATAGGTAATAGGGTGTTGCATGGTTATTTTTGTGGAAAGGGGTATATAAGATGGCGGGATCCTATGTCCCCCTTCATTTTTGTTATTATCATAGAAATGTTCAATCAAATGATGTCCCCGAGGTGTGTATACTCGCCACCCAAGGTGCAAAGACCCTATTATACCTCATCTTCGTTTTGCTGATAATCTGTAACTTTAATCAGTAGGGATCATTGTTGGAATATATATCGCCATATACTATTAGTCCCACATCAGTACTAAGAGGGCTAGACTAATGTTCCCTTCACAATAACTAGCACAATCAGCATCAATCAAAGCAAGAATCCTACCAATCACGAATTGAAGATCGGTAGCCAAAACTAAGCGAGTCAAATTTTAATACCAGCAAAGGGTGATTCGATAAAAAAGGACACCAACATCATAAATCATATTCATCTATTTTACTTCAAACACTTCGATAGACCCAAAAACCAGTGTAGAGTTTCAAGGAGACAGAGAAAACACTGATAGAAGGGTAAAAAAAAAGAAGAAACCGTATCAGCATGAATTTGACGATTTGGGCTAGGGTTTTCAACCTTAAGAATAAGGACTTCATACTTGAATAAATCCTAATGCTGATTATATTCATATCATACGACACTACTGAATATAAAATAAATTAGGAAGAGGAAATAAAAAAGATATACTATACTTTTGCAGTAATTCAGCGACGATAATAGCAATCACTACAGGTGGAAATGACAAAACTTTAGTTCGCCTTCAATAACGAATTTGCTCTGATACCATGTAGAAATAAATAAGAGAGAAAATTTTATTACAGGTATGGAACATTGGTCTAGCCCTTTTAATACCCGATGTGGGACTAATACAGTATAGGTGACATATACTCCAACAATCTTAACTCAGCATATTCTTTTACCCTCACTCTAGCTGATTTTAAAATCTTTTGCTGATCTTGCAATAAATTGTAACAAAAGTCTTATTTTTGGCTCTTGTATGGATGATTAGAATAACTTTAAACAAATAAAGGATGATTTGGATATATTTTGAAAATACTCTTGATTTTACTGAGGGAGCTCTTCCTGTTAAATACCTTGTCTTACCATCAATCTCTACTAAGTTGGCTTATATACGTTGTCTCCCTCTTATTGATAATTTGAAAGCTAGAATAGCTAATTGGAAGGGTGGACTAATAGATCAGTGTTGAGTAATAGTACTTAGTATGGAGTCTTATTAATGTCAGTTGTGAAGTAGAAGTAGAAATTATAAAAAAATATATTAGAAGTGGGAACAATAGGAGTAGAGTAAGAGAATGAGTTATATCTAACAAATAGTAGAGTTCTACTTGGAGTATGTATTAGGTTGCTTAATATACAAGCAATTACTATCTATCAATGAATAAGCATAGGGCTTTGAGTAAAGACTCCTCTCACCCTCAATTTCTCTCTACAAAACCTTTACATGGTACCAAAGCAGTAATGATATTGAAGACACCCTAAAGTTCTTCGCTTCCGCGGCGACAGTCATTGTCGTCGCTGGACTACTCATATAGTTTGGTATAGTTTTTATTTTATTACATGTCTTCGTTTTGATTCTTAGTTTTGCTGACAGTATTTATTGTTCATCATGGTCCCTAATTATATTTATTGTTCATCATGGTCCCTAATTATATTTATTGTTCATGATGATTTATTGTTCATAATGAACAGTATTTTGTAGTTGGATCTAGATTTTATTGTAGTCTTTCAATCATGTTTCAATTCAGTAATCTCAACCCCTTTTAAATACTGTAAGTATTGAAACCTTGTCGTAATCCCGATCCAATCTTTATCTTCTTCTGCTTTTTGCAATCTTCAACAAATCTGAAAAATCATGATCCAAAATCAAGTACTTTGTTTACTGCTGGTATGAATCAATTATGTTTTGGTGATGTTTATTAATCTCCTCGGAGATTTCCGAATCGTGCAAGGAATTTCAATTTCTTTGGTATTGGATTCGGTGCTTGCAGGTACAGGTTCGATACCAAACAAGAAGTTTGGGGCTTTGGATATTGTTTATCATCAATCCTTAGTCAAGAAGAAGCATTGAAGATTCTTATAGATATGAAGAGAGGTTTTTATATTTACTCGTTGTTATCTATTAAAGCAATGTGGAGACCATGAGTTGGTTGTTGCGTCAAAGAGGTTAGTTGGGGCAGCATGTGTTGGAGATGAAGTGTGTTTAGAAATTAAATTAAGAAGTTCGTATCAAACTCATTTTTTCCTAGTGTTTTTAATTGTGTTATGATACAACATTGACTACAATAGTACACGTACCAAATTCCAGGTCATATCCTACTTCAAGTACAGCTTGTCAAGTACAAACCTAGATCAAATCAGATTAGGGTCAAGTAAAGAAAATGGAGTCCAACCCAATTTGGGCCAATTCTAAACCAAAGCCAAAGCCAAAGCCAAAATGAGTCCAGATCTAAGTAATAATAAAATTTCCAATCAGTTTTTACCTACTTTCGTCCATCAGTTTCAACCCATTTTTGCTCGAGATTCTATTCCCGGGTAGTATTCAACATTTCTCTCATTAATAGTTCAAGCCAAGCCAGTATTCAGTCGAGGTTTCACTCCGAGGTAGTCGTTTGCCGAGGTTTTCTCCTCGAGGTAGCATTAGGTATTTTCCATGCCAGAGGCTTTCATTGTAAGGGGGAGTATTCATTGTAATCCAAGCTAAAAATACAGAGTTTGTAAGCTCCAGCTTGAGGGGGATTGTTAAGTAATAGTAGATATTATGAAGTCTTATTAATGTGCGCGGTGTAGTAGGAGTAGAAATTATAAGAGATTAATTAGAAGTGGGAGCAATAAGAGTTAGAGTAGGAGAATGAGTGTTACCTAAGCCAGTAGTAGAGTTCTACTTGGAGTATGTATTAGGTTGTTTAAGTTACAAACAACAACTATCTATAAATAAACAAGCATAGCGCTTGAGTAGAGAACTCTCTCTCTCACCCTCCGCTCAAATTCTCTCTCTAAAATCTTTACAATCTGAAAATTACTAGAGAAGGTTGATTTTTGTGACATTAAACATGTGTCTAGAAGACTATAAGAGTTACTGAATCTGTAGCTACCGGAACTAAGTATGAAAAAATTTGAGTGCTTGCTTGCATTTTTATTTTCTCTTGGATCTTGGTGCCTTGCTTCCTTGTGAACAAATTTTTGGGTGTACAGTGTACCATTTTTATTTTCTTTCTCAATAAAGCCCTGGGTCTGCCATAACAACTCCAGCTCAGGATGGGAAGTTAATTTTTCTTGATGCTATCAAGAGGCAACTGATTCTAAAAATGCCTACTCCATATACCCATAACCTCCAGTCAATTCAAGCCCTTCCAAATGTGGAAATAAGAGTAGTTTTTTTCCAGAAAGTGTGTGAGCCATTCAATTTTTACATAATTTATTTTGGTAATTGGCATGTGGCAATTTTACAAACAAAAAACATTTTGATTTTTTATAATCAATAAATTTTGTAAGTGTTACTCATGGGAAGTGGAGTGTCCTAATTTTATAAATTGGGCACCAAACAATTTTATCAGTTCCAGTTTCCTCTAGGTTAGGAAGTCCTAATTAGTACATAATTAGGCATTCATCTATTCTTTATACCATTAGAATGTAAAGTGGATCTCTCAGCCTGAATTACAACAAGTGTGGGGCTTATACATTGTTTAGCAAGATCACGCCACTGCAACTACAAATTGCTTTTTTTTTTCAAAGCTTAAAACAGAAAGAGATGATTATCACTATCTACAAATTAATAAGATGGGGTCCACAATTTTAACAGTGCTAATATATCGAGACAAAGCCAGCATAAAAGTAATTGACTTAAAGCGATGTATTACAAGTTAAAAGTAAACGTCAAAATGTAAAAAAATACCTGAAGAGGAAACATAAGAACCAACATCGATGAACCTAGGAGTGAAGCAAGACCTAGTTCACTGTATAAAAGAACCATAGCAATAATGATTCGAAATGGAGCTGACCACAAACTGTGAAGCTGTTGGCATATTTGCTATACAGAGTAAAGAGCTTATTAGTCATGGATTTGAAATACTTGATATTGAAGAAAAAAAAATTATAAGAAAAATAATAAATAGTGTTGCATCATATTATCAGATGATAACACATGATATCCATAAATATGTAAAGGTAAAATTAGTATATACAAAACTCTTTGTTAAACATTTTCTTTTATTTTCTTGAAGCTGTCAGACAATTTGAATGTCGCTTTTCTAACATAACAAACTTTAAATCAGCCAAGCGTGACTACGAATTTAACCCTTTGACCGTTACATGCCTCAGCGGTAATAGACAAGTACAGCTGTTCTATCCTTCAAATGAGAAGAAATTCCTTGGATGCTTGAATCGCAATGGATTAAGATATTCTACATCAACTTGAGGATCACTCACTCTAGGCGAGAAGTCAACTTTAGCGAAGAGGAAGCAGTTAAAAGAGGGAGCAGATTTCCTCCTGAAATTCATGAGTAGCACATTGGGAGACGTTTCCCTAAGTTTGAAGATCCTAATTTGACGCACTACCGATGGACTTATATCCCCTTAGGTAGTTACAGATGACTGGCTGATGCATGGGTTCTGAACCTAGTTAGGATGTCATGTATATCAAAGACGACTGTAATATATTTATTTATTTTCTTATTTTTACTTCAATTTCATACCGCTTAACCCTTCCCTTTCATACTACTAAAATTTAGGCTCGCTTAGCAGCAGAAAAAATAAAATAAAATAAAATAAAAATTACTAGTAGTATTTCATAACAAAATGCATCAGTTTTCTATTCATAATCTTCGTGGTTTACCACTTCCATTTTGGTATTTAAATATTTTGATAATGTGTACATATCAAATGGTATTTGTTAGTTTACGAAGAAAAAAAGGTAACCCTAACCATTTTCTTTGTCCAATTAATACAGGACAACAATATGATATTCCATTGAAGGTAACTGTGTGTTGGATTCATTTGTTGAGTAAATCTCTTTACCTTACACATGCAAAATATGTTTCATCTTAGACTGAACTCTTTCAAGAAGTAGTACTTCTATATCCATGCCTTCAATAAAGACTATAGAGCTTTAAGTTTCTTAATGTACCCCGCCTCCCGAGTTAGCAGTCATGACCGAGTAGTATTAAATTCAAGAATTCGTTTAAGAAAATTAATAATATTCGCTCATGACTGCTTACTCTTCTATCACAAGTAGAAATGTAGAGCTAGATGCTGGCAAAGAATAGCAGATCTGCATAATTTAATGAAACAGTTCTCCCATGGCCACATTTATAAGGAACACACCCAGATCGCTCATGTTAAGGATTACTTGGTTGCTAAACAAAGTGAAGAAGTGTCCGTTGAGAGGAGGATCACTGATATAATGGCAAGACCAGCCCATTCTCACCTGAGTGAACTCAATATCATTTCAATCTCACACTCACGAGACCCCCACGATTCAGTATGGGGCTTCCACAATGCATCCAAGCCATCTAGTTCTTCCCTCAATTGAGCTAAATCATAATGTTCTATTCGATACATAAATGTTCAAAACGACCCATTACATTTGTTAAGTCTATTCCCTTATTTCTGTCGTTAGGACATCTTTTCAGGGTCAAGTATTCCTCTTTTGGTTCATTCATAATCCCTTTTACATCCTTCATCTTACAGAATACTCCTTATATATCTGCAGGATTATCACTCCTATTTCTCATAATAAGAATATATGAATGCATAAAACACATTATTTGGCAGTTTGCTTCTTTATCATTCTTTATTTCCATCCTATTGTGGATTGTTTTATTGTCACTTTTGTTGCATTTAGTATTGAAAATTCCTTTAATCATCCTCGGTGGATCGTAGCTTTTTTCATGGGAGTTTTCCATTATAAAGAAGATAAACACCGATAGATTTTATGTAGGTTTATTATAAGGGTCGACGGATCTACTCTTTGCACAGCTCGTCTATGGCGACATCCGTTCGCATATGGCATTTGTAACAACCCTAATGCTTTTGCGGGATTATAATTTGTAACTATCACTGCAAGTTTAATATTTGAGTTGAATTGACATACGACGGATCTCAATAGTACCCTGGTCATACAGGTATGTTGATGGTGTGACATGTGATTTGTTCTTCTATGATATTTTATGTGGCTGTCATAATTCGCAGATTTTTTTTAATTTGGCGAATTCAACTCTGTGGTCAGGTAAAAAGTTTGACCAAAAACTGTTTGTTGGTGTCTTTGGTGATGATTGAGGGGAATCAACAAACAAAGGGAGTGCTCGTGTCTCCAATTTGAAGTTTCATGATTGAGGACAATTTGTACTAGAATTAGGCTAACAAATGTGCCAAGCAAAATCACCATTTGTTTGAGGGTAAAGAATGCAGAGATTGTTTGATATCTTAACATGTTGTTTGCTAGTACTGTGATATATAGTGTTGTGCGATGACATGTGATGCGAGATAATAGATAGCATTATGTGTTGGTCAAATTCTGGAGATTATTCTCTCTTGTATCCCAATCTTCTCCATTTTATTCATGGAATCTCCCAGTGATTTCCGCAATTTCTCTCACTTATCATCTCTCTCATTTCGGTGCAGTCAAAAGTGTTGGTGCACAATTGGCGAAATCCTAGCATTGTGGGTTGATGCATAATTTATGAAGTGGACTAATCTGATTGATTCACAATTGTTGTGATCCTACCCATAAACTCTGAAAGATTCCATAATCCGATGGCAGTTGTAAGGTTCTCTCATTCCACTGTGTCAAGTGTGAGGTGGTTTTACTTGAATGCAGTTAGCAGAGAGATTTCACGATCCTAATTGTTCGAGGTTATGAATTTTGTTGGCTGTTTGTATGCAGTTGGAGTTGGACGTTCCATAAGACCAATGAGTTCAACGCTGAAAAAATATATGCAGAAACATATTTGTGGTTAAAGACTCAAGTTTTTATTGAGGTTAAAATTTCTTAAGAACTAACAATTCTGAAGTTCTTTAACTAAAACATTCTAATCCAAGCTGGATATATATAGTTGTGTATCTGCCAGCTTGAGGAGATATAGAGGGTATGGTATATGTCGTGTATGTGAGCATTAGCAAAAATATGCATGTTAGTGTATGTGAACATTATTAGTAAGATTACTAGGGTTACTATAATTAGTGAGTGCTATTATTAGTTGTGGGTTATCGAATAGGTTCCTAGGATATATATAGTTGTATATCTGCCAGCTTGAAGAGATATAGAGGGTATGGTATATGTCGTGTATGTGAGCATTAGCAAAAATATGCATGTTAGTGTATGTGAACATTATTAGTAAGGTTACTAGGGTTACTATAATTAGTGAGTGCTACTATTAGTTGTGGGTTATCAAATAGGTTCCTAGGATATTTTGGTAGGAAACTTTCGCATATAATTAGAGTAGTGCAGGAGATTGAACTGCTCACCGTACACTCTCTCTTTCGGTAATCTATCCCCATCTCTCGCATTTTATTGATCATAACTGAAGCTTCTAATATTTCAAGACAATAATTTCGTTTCCTTGGGCATTAGACTTTATCTCCCTCACGCCCTTGCTATTTTTCTATTCTTTATGCTAGGTAGGGAAAATCCTAACTAGACAAACTTGGTGAAGAATGTTACAAATGGGCTCAATAACAGACTCTTTCAGGTATCCAGTCCTGCAGTCAAAACCCCTCCAGTACGGCAAAATGATTATCCAACTCCTCTCATAGATCATTAAACACATTACGATCAAGACAGCAAGAGAGAAAATAAAACAGATCCCCATCCAGATTAACCTCCAAGGACTAAAGATTTGGACTATTTTTCAACTCGCTGAACAGACACTAAGAAAAAAACATAAGGGCAACATTTCACTCAGAGACGGTGGAATCTGTGCATGTTTAAAACTGCGAAACTCTGACCCCAATCCTCTTCACCAAATGAGATAAACAAAATATTAAGGTGACATGTATTCTTCACAAATCGAGCCGCCTTCTCTCTTTTGTTTACAAGAAGATGTATGAAGACATTCCCCACAGACTCCTTGAATTCCTTTTGTTCTTCAGCGCCCAAATTCGAGTTCATTATCTTCTGCAGCACCAAGAATATCCATGAGGACTGAACTTTCGACCATATAACACTCTGCTGCTAAAAAAATTTAACTTCGTCCACCCTTAACATCTCCATAGACCAGCCAAAACCTAACAGTTTATTCTCCCCTTTGATCTTCATCTGACAAACCTAAATAACTGTTTCTACTCAACTCTGCCATCATCATGAAAAATATAATTGACCACAATGAGCAACACACTAAGAAGTGCTTCCAAAACAGATAGTAAAGCCAAAACAACATCAAACAAGGCCAAAAATCAGGTAATCGTCGTGACAGACCACTTCAAAGAAGTGAACATTTCTAAAACTTAAATAATCTGAAGAAACTAAAGACTTGGGAGATTTGCAGGGTGATTGGATACAAACGTGTGACCTTTATATATGACGGAGTGCAACAAAAAAACAGAGGATAATGAGAGTATAGGAAATCATCGTATTTTACAAGAGATTGTGCCAGATGACTACAGGCAAGTATTTGCAGTCCTATAGCTACATAATTGTCTATTGTCTGCCTCAATAACCCTATACTTGATCAAGTAGAACATACCTAATAAACCTCAACCTATTTTCTTAGTCAATCAGATTCTCTCTTTTTCCCATTAGAAGCGGTATCTTGCTCCCAATCACTACCATCATCCTTAATGTAATAGCGCGTCATCAATACCATTAATAGCGCCAATCGTGACAAGTATCAGCCGTCTGAGGTGGTCTGCCATGTGATTTTCTGAGTTTTGGTCTTGTATTATGTTGGTTTGGCTTTATTTAGCTGTTTCCAAAGCGCTTATAAATGGTGGGGTGCCATAAAACAAAAGAAGCTAATGAAGAGGGTTTGGAAATCACTGCTTTGAAGCGGTTTATCATGGCGGTTGTCTGATTTTTGGCCTTGTTTGATGGTGTTTTGGTTTTATTAACCGTCAAACTTCACGAGGGCAACGCCTTTAGCAAAGTCCAGAAGGAGTCCTACAACTACAAGGACTAATATTGCCACAAGTCATGCTCGGTTTCGTTTACGTGTTCCATTTTTCCTATCAAATAAATCTAAAATATAAACGATACCAATCACTTTTAAGTTTATAAGTAAAAGTGTGGCGTCCTCAACGCACATTGTTGAAAGTCCAACTATTTTTCTCAAAACACTAGGAGTGAGTTTCTTGAGCAGTGTGAACCTTGCTTTCAATGATCGAAATAGAATGGTTGGATTATCTACGCTGCTTTTTCACCCCACTGCCATTCTCCATCACTTCATCAGAATAGTTTTGATGAATTAGAACTCCACAAATGTTTTGATATGGTAGGTAGTGCCTCAATAGGATGCATCGCCTTATAGAGATCAAACAGGAAAAATAAGGAGAAGACCAGATCAAAGTTTGATGAATGCCAACAATACGCATGAGAGGTGTGACCCTCCAACCCATGAGAGGTCATGAGTTCAAACCCCCTATGGAATGGGGTGAATATTGTTGGACAACCCTTTGGGTTGTCTTGTGGGCCTTTAGGCTTTGTACCCTACGGGGCTGCCTTCGGGTTTTGTACCCCTTCGGGGGCTTTCACCCTTTGAGGTTTGTTGATGCCCTTCGGGGTTTGGTTACAGTGAAGTTACGGATCCTTAAAAACTGGCTTACCTTTCAAAAAGAAACAACATGCAGACCTTTTGTTGTGAGGTTAATACTAGAAGTTCTATAGCGCCCCGCTTTTTGTTTCCCCTCTTTGGTTGATCTTTTAATTAGTGTGCTTTACACTAGTGGCTGCTAGATATTGACTTGCTCCCTGTAGTAGCCTATCATAATCCTTTTGAGTTTGAGTTGAGTTGTAAAACCCATTCAACACCCACCATCGTAACTTCCCTCCCTATACTCCATCTCCTCCTCCTTATTCTCCTCCTTCAACCTTTCTTCTCCTTTACCAAATACAAATCTAGAGAGAGGAAAACAAAACCCCAACCCCAAATTCCTTAACCCATCCCTTCTCTTTGCATTTTAGAGAGAGAAACAAACCCAACCTTATCCCCATTTCCAATTAGAAGCAAAGGGAGTAAAAATCAGATTTCCTCTACTGTAACCTTCAAGCAACCTAGAGTATTAGAGAGAGGAGAGACCATCTTTTTAGATTCGGCATTGCTTTGGGAAGTTGCTGATTTCATTGGAACTTTAAGGGCAGATTTCATTATCTTCTAAACCCCGGATTCGTCGATCAGGCAAGTACAATTACTACTAGTCATCGAGTGATTACTATGTTTAGTGAATTCGTGATATGGAGTAATACCTCAGATATACAGGAACTATAGGTTATATTTAGAAGGTTTTGATTTGGGCGTGCTATGTTAGCAAAGCTTAGTTAATTGCTATGAATTGATCATGTTAGATTAAATGCTTAAGTAAGATTTAGTAGTAACCTGAGTAAATCAGATAATTGTAATGCAGCCATGTTAAACTTTTTATCATTAGCTATGTTGGATAATTTCTCCTCCATGTTTTATGTACATACTACCTGTTGGAATTGAAAGTCTCGTATGATATATGTGGTCGAGAATAGTTAATTACCAAATGTTGTAGGATTTATGAGTCGTGAAGCATACTACCTGTTGGAATCTATGATCTCTTATACTTGGTCTTGAATACTTGAACACTAAGT
The DNA here is from genome assembly GCA_014058105.1 of Kingdonia uniflora. Lineage (NCBI taxonomy): Eukaryota > Viridiplantae > Streptophyta > Magnoliopsida > Ranunculales > Circaeasteraceae > Kingdonia > Kingdonia uniflora. Next base: position 664,362 of record JACGCM010000724.1, read on the forward strand.
ACTGAAGGATTTAAGAATGGTGAAGCATCTCTTTATGTGCTAACTAATTGGAGGGAATTAAACTAAGCTTTTAAGTTTAAATAGAATATGAACAGGTAATCTTAGTTATAGTTATTAGGGAAGGATGTTTCCTTTCCTTTTCACAGATTGTGAGTTGCGTTATAAACTCAGACCTTTATAGTTGCATATAGATTTACAAACTGATTGCTTGACAAGATCTAAGTACCGCGTATATAAAAGAAAAACCGGATGTAGTTATGCATCTCAGAAGCGTTTATTCCTAAAATTTATTGGAACCATGTATATCTACATTGCTATGTTTACTATCTAAAATAGCTATGCATTGAGAAATAAATTGTAATAGGCTTAACTTAGCCATGATTATAGGACTTCACTGATATAACATTTATTAACTTAAGGTAAAGGATCATTGATAGTTAATGTATAATATCATCGACTGAGGCCCCACTCCTATATTTGTGAGGGTAGAAAGGTCATTGAGCATAAGATTGCCAATCATATGATATAGTCTCATTGCCTATAGAGCAAGGACAGATGGGTCATTTTGATTGAGTGTCGGTCTCTTAAATCATTCATGCATAGGATAACTTAAAGTCGTGTACACAGTAGGGCTATGATGTCAGGGTCCTTGGGTTCGATTCCCTAAACAAAAGATTCGGTGACTGTTTATCAGTGTTCCAGGGTTGTAAGCCCCTAAAACTCTTCCCCAGTTACATATCGGCTTTGTTATTCTTTGTGAATACTCCCCGTGGGCATAGATCCCTAAAAGTGAAAATAAATCAGGCTTTAGACCTGTAGGTTGAAACTCCTTGACCACCTTGATCCGGTGATTTCCCCGCTAATTCCTGGATCACTAAAAAGGAATCCGCCAATCCCTGGCTCGACAATAAGGGATACGCTTCTGTTGAAAACAAAAGGGTACGAGAGTGTGGTCCCACTGAATTAAAAGTGACCCTGTGTACATCGTCTATTAGTTATCCCCCACATCTAATAATACTTTATAACTACTTTATAATACCGGTTGGCGTCGACGTTTAAAAACAACATTAATAATTGAACCTCATTTCCTCAATGCATTGCATCATTTATATATTTATAGAATATTATATCGCACTAGTACTTTTGTATAATAGATCGGTCTGCATGTTCAGTGACCGGTAATAATTGTGCTTGCTTGACGCCCTGTGCGCTATATTTTTCAGGAGGTCGAGCACAGTAGGTTTTTGCTTAGTGAGGCTTGGTTGATCATTTTCGGGATTCTTTGGAGTTCTTTGGATCGCTGAGCTGTTGTAGGGTATTTATGATATTTATTTCATATTTCATTGTCGTAGTTTTATTCTCGTTTTTAGAGTTAGTAGAGATTTTATTCACTTTAATCCATTTATTCATTTAATTTATATTGAGTTATTTTCCGCTGCGTTTCTTTGGTAAGTAGATGTAATATAATACATCTGTGGGGTTTCATCCGTGGGATGCCCGACTTGTCAAACCTTAGAATGTGCTTTATGATTTATTATCAGAAAGCGGATTTTGGGGCGTGACAAGTTCTATCAGAAAAGGTATTGCAATAAGGATTTCGTGTTTTTTTACTTAATAAGACATTAGGTAACATGGAAAGAGAAGTCCATATACTTATATTGCTTTCTTGGTCGTTTTTACGCTACTGGGTGTGCGAGTTATTCCCGTCTTCCATTATAAAAAAGGCTTGATCTTTTGTATATATGTTGCATTTTTTTTCTTGTTTCAATATCAAATAAAGCTTAAACTTAGTATAGTAATAATATGTACTGTGACAGGTCATAGCGGTAGAAAAGATAATAAGAAGTGGGGTTGTAAATGCAGATCTATGCTTCAAGTGAAGGTACCTTTCAAGAGCATCCACGGTATAATCTATATCTATGTATCCTACATTTGGCCCACATCTTTCAAAATCAAAATAGTATAAATCAGAGACGGAATGATTGAAAGAAACAAAAAAATACCTGAAGTGCTTCAGCATCAGTAGTCATCAAGTTGGTTATCTTTCCAGATGTAAAATTCTTGCGACCTTCGTGTGTCATTTTTAGGGATTTACGAAATACAGCAGCAATCTGAAAATAAAAAATGTTGTAACTATAGATTGATGCTACGTTATGACAGCGAAAAATGAAAAGAATGTGATCTCTTATGATCATCCGAAGAGAAAGATACAGACAAATTCATATAGAGTCCAGCCAAAAATGAGAAAGCTTGGTGTAAATTAAATGCTTGATCAAAATTTTGCAATGCTTTATTATATAAATAACGTATAGAGATAATATTAGTAGAATGCCTATCCGGATAGTAATAGGAAAGCAAACAAAGATAATTGAATATGACCTTGCATGGCCACACCCGTAATAGATCTAATACTTCCTTTCACTGGAACATAGGAAGTATGTATGTCCAGAATGGAGTAAAACAATGAAAAGTGATGAACAAAATGGTGTCTTCACTAAAATACCACAAAACATACTCCCTAATTCATTTTTCAAATTAACAACCACCTTCATTTCCCTGGAACAAAAAACTCCAATAGTGAATACAAGAGTATCATCATGAGAGTTTTCCAACAATCCAGTAGCACAGTTACATTTTTGGCATCAATGATATCAACAAAAATCAACTCTAGTTGACCAACAAAAAACATCAACATCCTGCCATAAACTATTGCACACCAGAAATGGCAATATGGTAAAAGAAATTCCAAAAAAGTCAATTAGAATGGGAAAGCATATCTACCGTAAAAGTTGAGTATCTAAGAAAATTGGTCTGCTGAAGTATTGTGGAAAAAAAAATCAACAGAAAATAGTAGAAGTGAGAAAAATAACATTAATACCCAAAAAAACTGAAAATTGAACTGCAAACAAAATAATGTTTTAGTCAAGTAAGGTTGACTAGCTCAAAGAAACTTCATGGACTAAAATGGGTTGACTCAGACAAATGAGCTACTTGAGTCCAATTAGGGGAAATCATGTATGACTAAGTCAAAACCAAGTTGCTTCTATTAAACTTAGTCAACTAGAATTAGATTAGACAAAATGGTATATAAGTTGTGTTAACCAACGTCAAGATGGATGATGAGTTTTGAAGTTATGCCTACATGATACAAGAAAATGTAAGTGCCTAATACAGGCTAGCCCACAAGAATAACTCTCTATAGCTGGTTGGTTACAAGGTACAGGGTACAAAAGTGAGCACTGCCTTAGGATATTCAAGTCAACCAAATCAAATTACAGTAAAAAATTATGGGAAAATGGTTCAAAACTGGACAGATGTGCCGGTAATAAAATCCAAAGACGAGATCTAGAGAAAAGACATGTTTAGGAAGAAACAATGGCAACAATGATGATAGGAATGAACATTGTGAGTAGGAGAACCACAATAGCATGAACAGAATGACCTGCAAAAAGAGAAAAACAGCAAATCTCCCAGTTATAAGATATAATGCAGAGTTGCTGCACTAAATATACGTAGAATACATGTTATGAATCCTTAGTACATTTACTTACTAGTATGGATGAATTAAAATGAAAGAAAGATTTTGACTGATTAATCACAACAGATGAAACATAAGCGGACATTCACTGCAGAGCACCGTGAAGAGACACCAGCACATTATGGAAATTAAAAAGAAATCAGTTTGACAACATCAATTATGCATGACTACTGCAAGATGTATTGGCAACTGTGCATTGCCATGAAACTGCCGATAAGGTGTTAAATCTACTCTATATTTACTGAGGTGAAAGAAGGCTATCCCTGCTAGAAAAAATTCAAATAATTGCGTAATCAGAGTTCCATAGTGTGGCAGGGCTGGACTGGTATATCTTGCAAACGCGGAAAACTAAACTTGCATCTGAAAACCAAATTGAGTTGGGAAAAGGAGAGTTGGTTATGTTGCTATGTTTACATATAATTAATCTAAATCTAAAACAGGCATATAAACAAATATTGTTCAAAGAGTATTAAGGGAACAGTGCCAATGGTAATATAAAACCTAACACGATCAGAAATGTAATACTCAAAACTACACCCATGACATTGACCTTTTGATCCTGTATGTGTAAGCCGCCTGGACCTTACATCATCACAAACGTTATACTCAAAAATATACCAATGAATTAGCGTTTTCATCTTATATTAGATGTCCCTTATTATAAATAAGTTGTAATACAGAATAAGAGATTTGACTACGTACCAAAGTTGACCTTAGCCTGAATCCCACACGCATGACATTCTGAAAATACTGAGCTTCAGCTAGCACCCCCAAAGCCTGTAGCCAATTTAAAAACAGCATACAACTGATTCTAAGTACTACTAGAACAATAAATTTGTTTTTTCTAACTGCCAAAGGAATGAAAATTTTCATGCATAAGAAACAGCATGATATTATTATTTTTTCAAATGCCAGCACACAGGTGATGGGGTATTTTACATTTAGTGGACATGACTGGTACCCTGTGACTTCTAAACTCTATGGTTAAGCAAGAATATTTGCACTTCCCTCTAAAGTGACAAAGTTATTCTGGGGGTGTGGCACCACTAGTAATTGCTACCACATTCCCCACATGCCATTAACCAACACATGTTGTTCACATATCATAACACCAAACACCTTCTTAATACACCACATGTTTAAGTTTGTACACCTCATATTTATGGGTAAACAAACACCTCTCTCTACATTTCATCTTCCTCATATCTAATTCTAGAGAAAGAATACATTAGAAAGATAATACAACCTAACTGATTATCAAGTTATTGAGGTTGATCATCTTCACCCCATCCTCCTCATAACTCAAAAACCCAAATAACTCCATAACCATCTCCTCCATCACCAATCAATGGTGGTTCAAGATATTTGTTATGTACATGTAGTATTGTTGGTTGAATTTACCCTTGATTAGTTCTAGATTGTTTGTGCATATTGTATGAAAATTTATGTTTCTTATGTACTTATTATCTCGTGGAATATAGAAAGTGTGGAATAGGGTATGCATGTTCTCTAAGGTGTACTTTACTTTAACAGTTATTACAATTTTACACTATTTGGGTGGACTTTGATAAGAAACGAATTGAAAAACGGAAACAAGTTGCTCCTGGAATATTCATCGTCTTAGGTCGTTTTCAAATTTTCACTTGGGAATTGTGAAAGTGAAAAGCGTTTTGACTCTTAGGGTCTGAAGTATATTACATATAGAAGTTTTGTGCAAAATTTTAGGGAAATTGAATGATTTTCAAATACAAAACGAATAGAAAAAAATAAATTGGTACAAGCTGATTTTAGTGGTCTTAACTTATGAATTGACTTCTGGTTTTTCTTTTGAATTATTAGGTATTGTTTTTATAGTTCTGTAGGATTTGATTGCTCGTGGGTTCAAGTATCATTCAGAAAGATATATTCGTTTTACCAAAACTGCTCAATACTGGAAATTTTGTCCAAAAGGACTAAATAGAGGTTTTCTAACTAGTTGAAAGTGATTATCAAATGTTCTGGAAAATGAAATTTAAAATAGCTTACAAGGGGCTTTGTGAGGGAATTAAATAAGGGTTCTTTTGGTTTGTATGCATTGCATGATGGTGAGCAGCGACTTAATAACATGGAATGAAATAAGGCAACTACTCTCTCGTGCTTTACTTGACTAGGGTTATGTCGATTTGTCATCACTGAAAGAATTGTTACCCTGAAGATTGGGCTCAGAAGTCCGCCGATGTATGTAATAAATGGACACGGCGTAAATGTTAAAGATATAAACTAACCAAGTGTAAGTGGAAAGATAACTATCTTGTCTGGTCTATCTTATGGTGACCAAGAAGGCCATATTGGGAACCAGAGTTTGTTCACTAGACAATAGGGGATTGGTGCACGCAACAGTGCGTTCGGCAGGCCATGAGACTCGCACTGAAATGGTTCAATGAACCGATGATCTGAGGGTATGTACAGTCCAGAAAGCCGGATATGTTCAATCGCATAAGTTCAAGATGCTTCTGGATATGTATATGCTATGGCTCGGTAGTTAGGGACCCCGGAGTCGAACGAATCAAGAGGGTAGGCAACCGCCGGGGATGATAGATGTGATTGTAATTGAGCTTCGGGTGGACACTAATCTACGTGTGATAAAGGTTGGAATTCGATGAACTGAATTCAAGGGGTAGTGTCCACCCCGGCGTGGTTGTCAGAATGACAAAACCTAGACCGGGTGCTCTATGTGCGGTTGGATCCGAAGAGAGAATAGGTCGTACCATCTCGGCGAGCTTTAGTCAACTGTCTTTTGTACGTAAAACTAATAAACTCATTAAAGCACTATGGAGATGAAAAAGGAAGTAGTCTGACACAGATTGCTGAACTTGACAAACTCGATACGCCTAATGTTTGATGATCATTGTGTTTTGGCTAACATATTTAGTATGTTTTTACACGTCTGTTATTAGACAATTAAATCTAGACTTGATTATTACAATTGTTAGCTTGTTTTGTGATTACTTGCGAGTACTTGGGGAGTTATTGTTAACAAGCCTGGTGTTGTGATTACAATTGTTAGCCATCCTGCGATTACACATGGCTAACGAGCATAACAGTAAAAAACTTAATATATATTGTAACTCTGAAGCTATTGTCAACAACACTGAACATCCTTGGAGAGCTAGAAGATTAGTCCAATAAATCAGAGAAGAACTTGTTAAACTTGATTACTACATCATGATACATGTATACATAGAGTGTAATGGAGCTGCTGACAACCTCTCTAAACAGCAACATAGCATGGGCTATGTTGAGCTCAGACCTGAGGAGTTTGGAGAAGACTTTGCAAAACATTGTTGATGATGATGCAAATGGTTAAGTCTACTACAGAGATTAGTTGGGCAGTGAGCAACCCTTCACTATTCTTAATTCTTGATACCTTTTTAGGTAGCCTTCCTAATGGGGATTTGATGCAGGAGCTCAAGCTATATTGCCAAATCCGGCAATTCGTAATATCTCCTATTTTATTATTACAATGTATTTTGATTTATTTCTTATTAGATAATTGTCAATAGAAGCTTCCTAGTTGTAGAAGACTTCTATTTTAGTTTAATTAAGTCCTAGAGTATTTAAAAGTCTAGTAAGAGTTTAATTAGTAGTTTCTATTTTGAGTCCTTTTAGAATTAAGATTTCTTTCCTTTAAATAGGTATGATGTAATAGCTAGGTTATGCAATCTATCAATCAATGAAATTTCTTCAATTTATGTTATTTTAATTAGCTTTCTTCTCTAAATTCTTATCTTGTGGAATCAAGATCTAGATTAGAGCTTTTCTTCGTGGAATCGAAGCTTTTATCGCCGGCCACCACCGTCAGGATTGAACTGCAAGGTTGTTGCAGTCAGTTTTCCCTTCCTCCTCTCTTTATTACCTTTTGTTTTCTCTTTCTTTTAGTGTAGGGTTCTCCTGCTTGCTCTCTATGAGCTAAGGAGTTGTCCCAACTCTTGTACAGGTCCTTTTCCTTTTTATACAAGGTCACTTTCCGGGGGGGGGGGGGGGGCAAAGATTTTGCTCACCCAGTCCAATAAATTTCAAATATAAAATACAGGTATTGAGGATTCGGGACATCTAGGATCTTATGAAGTCCTAGAGGATAATGATTATGCCACTAGAGAATGTTCGACGGACACGGGCGACAACATAAAAGATGGAAGGATTATCCGACATGACACCATTTGTTTTTATTTTCCTTTTTGCTTGCGGGTTGTATTCTTTCTAACATGGAGAGGTACTTTTGAGTTAATAAATAATTTATTCTTACGTTTAAAAACTAATAATAATAATCGTGAGAAGACGGACAACATATTGACTTGGATCAACCATTACTTTTTATTTGGTTGAATGGGTGGGGGTGGGGGTGGATGTGTGGGTGTGCGTTGGTAGGATACTATAGGAGAAAGGTATATAGCCGTCGGTGCACAATCACTACTGCCATAGTATTAACTAATGAAATCAAAACACACGTCAGTTTTCAAATATTGATGGCGGTCGCTACTGACGGTGTTTACATGACCACTTAATAGGGAGCTAGAATCATTCTGACCGGCCACATGTAGCCAGCATGAGATGATTTTTCATGGTAAGCCACATTGCTGTAGTTTGTTTTATCAGGTGTGCCAAGTCGGATTTATTGCAGATTCTTTTCAAGTATTGACGTTGCTAAAGATGCTCCAATGATCCTTCTTAATTTATTCCGTACATAAGTAGAAACAGATAAGGAATATAACATGAGAAGCAAGAGAAGATAAATATCTGTTAGTATAACCAAAGGAGAAGCAAGAAAAGATAAATTCCTATAAAATGAGAATGACCACGGTTCAATTCTAGATGGAGAGAGATCAGTTATAATGGCACCAGGATAATGTTCTTGTATAATAAGAAGATGACTTACAAAATTAGGCAGGTTTGAAAATAAAATCCCGTAAGAAAAAAGAGGATATACAGGGTAAGAGTCATACCACCCCAAGAAAAATTGCCAAGGCATAGACGTAACCAGTTTGTGGTGGATCCCCTTGTTGCATAGACTGCATAAGGCAAAGAACTATTAAGGACTTTCATTTTGTAAGAAAATAATGAACATACAAAATTAGGTCTGTTAGGAGCTACTTTCACATCATAATGAAATAACAAGTAATATAAATGTAAAAATTATCCACAGAAGCTACCCATCAATCCTAGCAATTTTACAGTAATACTGGAAACTTTGAAATTTTAAAAAGGGAAAATATATGAAACAAGCCTAATACAAGTGTTACATGTCGAAACCTAAGTCGCTTAAACACAAGACATTCGTATAAGTGGAACCTCTCTGCTGACTCTACCGCTATGCAAGAAACAGAAATGCTACACAAGAGTCAGAAACATTTTTATCTCGTGTAGGGGAAATTATTGCATCATGAGGTACCACGGAAAAAAAATGGAACTCTGCTTCATTTAAGGCCTTAATTGATGCAATATTTAATATTAGACAACCTGACAGATGCTCTTCGCTACAGTGCTTTCTAAAAGCCAGGCTATCTCCCTTCCTTTTCTGTCCCTCATTCCCTCCTTTCAAAACTGAAGAAGTTGACTACTTTCATCGTTAGAAATATTGCATATAGACTCTAGAAAAACTAGGAGATGGAAAAAATAAACTAATACTAACTTGACTTGATACAATTTCTCTATTTATAGATATAAGCATTTAGTGGAAACCCGAAGTTATTTAGAGTTATGCGGCCGGGTATAACTTTGAGTACACTGTAACTAGAGTGCTTTGCATTCTCTCTCAACATACACTCTACCCCATAACACTCCCCCTCAAGCAAGAATATGCATAGCTTGTACTACATACATGGAGCACACCACCAATGGGGACCACCAGCCAGAATTTATCCCGACTTACCCAGCATGTGGGTTGGTGGGGTCTCACATGCCCCAGGGATTAGTCGGCGTAATGGAGATAAATTATGAACCCAGAACACCCTGGTTTGCAACATAAGATATAAGGAACACGAATGGGTTTGGGCCCCTCTGTTAACGCTACAGCCTAATAAGTAGTAGCTTAAAGACCATAACCAGGAAATCGGTAGTACGAATAGTCATAGCTATTAAACTTAAAACCCTAAGAAACTCAATGCTAGAAAGGCTGGTATATTATCATATATATATATATAGGAACTATTCCTTGCACTAAGGAAATCAATTATTCTCCTAAAAAATTCTATCTTCACTTCTTAATGAACTCGATATCCTATATTAGTACATAGCTTAGAGTGCAAGAAATTTAGAAAGAGTGGAGAAGGAAAGTATAAGTTGAAGGTTATTTGGAATCCTATTATTGAGAAATATTTAACAGATTTAGTAGGTGGAAGGCCAAGTACATATCTAAAAGAGGGAGTGTAAGCCTCTTGAAAAGTATTTTTTCAAGCCTCATTATATGCTCTAAGGGAGTTGAAAAAGAACTCTAGAATTATTTATAAACAAATTTCTTTGGATGATATAGTGGATAATCATAACATCCATCAGGTTGGCTGAAAAAAAGTATGTAAGACTAGAGAGGAAGGAGGGTTGGGATTAAGAAGTTTATTTGGATGAATGAGGCTTTGTTGTGGAAATGGATATAGAGTTACAATAAAGAGGAAGACAGGTTCAAGAAAATTGTAGTTAATTCTAAATCTAGTGTGACGGAGTTCAGGTGGAGTAGTAAGGAAGTTGTTGACATTTTTGGATGTAAGGTGTGAAGAAGGTTGATCATAATAACCAATAAGAGTTTCGGCAAAGGAGTTTGAATTAAAGTTGGGCTGATAATAGGGTGAGATTTTGGGAAGATAGTTGGCTTCTTAATTAATCTGCTTAAGGATTTATATCCTTTGCTATTTTTCTTATCAGTTAAACATGAGCACTCAATGCAAGAGGTAATGAACTTGGATCTTATTGGTGCATTATGAAATCGCGGCTTTCATCACAACATGAATGATTGAAAATTGGATCTTGTAACCTCTTCTTTAAATAAACTTACTAGTTTTCACCACCATTATGACGAAGCGGATAGAGTTTGGATTGATTGTGTGAAAGATGTGTTCTTCGTAAAGACATTCTACAAGGCATTGGATAATCCAACTCAAGATAATCCTTTAACCTTCCCAAAAAATGAAATCCTCGATTTTGGAGCTATCTTCTAAGGTGAATTTTTTCGCTTGGACATTGTTTTATATTAAAGCTCTTAGTATTTACAATCTTCAAAACACACAGTTTTAGTTTTAGTTGTCAATTTTTGTTTAATGTATAAAAGTAATAGGAAGTCTGTTGATCATATTTTTCTTGTTTGCCCTTCGTCGAGAGTATATGGATTGAATTGTTTACTGGGGTGACATATTGTGGCCGCATTTTAGGAATAGTAAGAAGTATTTAACAAATTAAGACGAGTTTCTCACCGTACAAGTGAAGGCATTACGACACTTTAACATTTCGCAATTTTGTGGGTTACATGGCTGGAACTTAATGAGAGGACATTTCAAGGGAAGGATGAGTCGAGAGTTGCGTTCATGATTTCCATTAAAGCTTTCACTTTCTAGTGGAATAAAGTTGCGATGGATATGAGAGGGGTGTCCTATGAGTCTCTTATTATGATGTGAAAGGATATTTTCACAGGCTTTACTTTAGGGGTCTTGGTGTCGAGAGGAGGTCTCTTGACAGTTTTAATCTTTTTTTCCCTCTTCGACATTACGACACTTTAACATTTCGCAATTTTGTGGGTTACATGGCTGGAACTTAATGAGAGGCAATTTCAAGGGAAGGATGAGTCGAGAGTTGCGTTCATGATTTCCATTAAAGCTTTCATTTTCTAGTGGAATAAAGTTGCGATGGATATGAGAGGGGTGTCCTATAAGTCTCTTATTGTGATGTGGAAGGATATTTTCACAGGCTTTACTTTATGGGTCTTGGTGTCGAGAGGAGGTCTCTTGACAGTTTTAATCTTTTTTCCCTCTTCGCGAGGCGTGTATCTTTTTTTTCCTTTTGCTTATTATCTTGTATAGGGGTTGTGTCGGTTTTTTTTTTCATCATGAGTTTTTATTTATCAAAAATATCAAGGCAAATTTCTAAACTATATTACAAATAAATGAATCGTATATGTTGTGATAATGTAGGACCCCCACGTCATGGAGTGCATTCAAATGAGAGAAATAGAAAGAATAATAGTCAACTATATCATCAATCTATCAAGCGGGTATATAAGGAAACTACAATAGATTTATTGATGAAGTAAGCTAGGAACGTGAGAGAGTTCACAGAAATTTAACAAAACCACTACTCTATTGATACATATTATACTAAGTACATAATACGAAGCATCTCTAAACAATGGTTGATTTTCTTTCCAGCTTCGGTTTGAGCTTGTTGTTTCTTAGTTATTTAGCTAGGATGTTAGGTTAATGGAATAGAGAGACTTAATTCAAAAGGAGAATTTGTATGGATGAGTTCATTTTGTGTTTTTCTTTGGAGTTTGTCAGTGTAAAGAAACTACGGCATTTTTCTAGGCAAGGAATGTTGTGTCTGCGGTAGACTTCATCATTTGAAGGGGGACAAGCTAGGAGATAGGGGAATTGAATATGATGATTTCACATCCAAATGGAAGAAATTTTTTATTCATAACTTCTGTAACTCTCGAGGTTGTTCCTATTGTCCTTTTCTCATCGTGCAATTCTTATTAAGGTGTGGGTCACTTTTGATAAGAAGTTTTCATCATTTGAAGGGGGACTAGCTCGGAGAATATAGTGAACTTGAATATGATGATTTCACATCCAAATGGAAGAAATCTTTTATTCATAACTTCTATAACTCTCGAGGTTGTTCCCATTGTCTCTTTTCACATTGTGTCGTGCAGTTCTTATTTAAGTATGGGTCACTTTTGATGAGTAGTAATTCACTCATCCCTTAGTATCATTCTTTAATTCTCTTTGTACTGCAAAGATTTATAAATCCAAATTTAAATCCAAATATCAGGCACATTGAAAGTCTCAGGAAAATGTAATATAACCTTCAGACATATATCAAAATATACACGGTAATAAACAATTCATGGGTCAATAATTTAGAATAAAAGTTATAGAAACTACACGATTCCTATCAAAAAGAAACTACCTGTAGAAGAAGATTTAATATCACAGGGCCCACGAACTGAGAAAGATCATTGCCAATCTACAAGTGACCAAATAACAAATATGTACATCATGTTTAAGCATACTAGGAACCAACTCTAGCATTAACATGGTAATTGAAAGTTTAAGCAGAATTAACATGGTACAATCATCTTTGTCAATTACAAGAATTAGCTGCAGTTTAGTTGTCCATATCCATGTTACAACATATTTAACTCATACAAAGTTACAAGCCCAAATTGTCATAACCTAAATGGAGTAGGAACACCTAGACATTATGATATGAATCAATTTGATTCAACCAATAAAACCCTCGAAGGATTTAGGGCTTTCAAAACTCCATTAACCTTATCAACATCAACTAGGAAGCTAATCCCTCTACATAGTCTTTTGTTCCTCTAACTTCCTTTAACTTCAACCATTATTCTAAACACAAAATAAAAAATGACATAAAATAAATTAAAACATAACGATAACTAACTGGAGAGGTAGGCCGAAACCTATGGTTATCTAGGTAGATGATTGGCCCCATCATACTTTCCGGGTTCGAAAGAGTTCGTCCACAAAATCAAAAGAGAGGTACCCTGAAGTGGCAAAGACATAATCTTAATTAGCATCTCTGAACCAATTATATCTTCAGCCTCATAAAAAAATTTGGGCCTTGCTACCATATGTATTGTTAATGAGCCGAGGCTCTTCTTCAGTGTTGGGCAATCCTTCTTTTGGTAGTTTCCTACAATTAGAGCGTGTGAATCTGTCGAAACTTTGGTAGGATGGGCGAGGTAAAAAGATAGCGAGAATAGTGGTTGCCGTTTTTGCTTTGACGAACTTTTGTGCTTGTCCTGCTAAATCAATAACGTCGAAAATCGTGGGGTTACTACACATTGTTAATTTGTTGCTCGCATTGCAACTCAATAACGTCGAAAATCATGGGGATGCTTCACATTGTTAATTTGCTACGAACATGCTTTCTCAAAACCCAATAAGTAATAGACAATCCTTTGCATTCCCATGTCACATAGGTGGGCACGGGAACTGTGTATAAATAACTCGTATAAATATAATATTTCATAAAGGCTGACAACAACTAGCAGTGGTACTTAAGGTGATCTCATCTTCATAAGAGTTTAAGCAATATATAGCCATGTTTCTTCTCTCATCACTCACCAAGAGCTAATTGGTGTGTACTCATTTCTCTGTACGTTGTCCCACCAATTAAGCGCAGAGCATAATCTAATCGCTTATTTCTTTGTATAGAATTTTTTTTCTCAAATTGATTAAGCCAATCAATTAACAAATCCGTTTTGAAATTAATGACTCTGGAATACTAATCTTGGGCGCGTATCCATTTCTCGCCAAGAGAAAATTGACGCATACACATTTCTCGGCAATAACTCTGAAAGGTTGTCCTACCAATTAAAGGTGTGTTTGGATAACTCCACCTCAATGAGCATAAACTGTTTTCAATCGCTCAATTTTCGCATGTAAAAAAAATCTCTAGTTAATTCAGCCTATTTACTAACAGACTCGTTTTCAAATTATTGCCAAACTCTGGAATGTTGATCTTGATATGGCATTAGTGACTAGTGAGGGTGCACACCGAATCACGTAAATTGGACTATGCCTTTCGCTGATGGTGTTGGTGACGTCGGGTATGGTGAGAAGAGGTTCCTTTGGGATTACTTTGGATTCTTGAATAAGAACGGGTGGTAATGTGCTTGTGGGGGTTGCCTTGACCTACAGGATCTTATTGTCATCGGTTTGGCGGCCGATCTTTGTCGAAGTAAGCAGTTGGTTGTCAATGGATTGTGGTCGCGATAACCACGGGGTGACACTTATTGGACGTTGCGTCAAAGGACTTTGACAAATACCTAAGCGGCGAGAAGAGTTGATGTCAAAAATCAGGTGGCGGTCAATCGGGTATGGCACCAGGTTCATCGTCGACATCTTTGCAGGGTGTGGTGCGATTATCATGCCTTGGCATTGGCCGACAATAGGATTGAGCCGACAATAGAAATAAAATTAAAAATAAATAATAGTTAAATGCAGGATGTAAGCCAAAGCTCATTGATATGGGTTGACTATGGGACCATCATATTAATTTCATATTCTAATTGAAAGACGATCATGTTAACTACCATTAACTCTAGCTTTTCTTCTAAGATAATACAGTATGTTACGGTCTTGGGAGTCAAATTGATATATGGCACACAATTTTTCTGAGCAAGCGCCTTGCCTCGAGAGAACCACCCCAAAATAGATCTCCAACATATAGCGCCTCATCCCCTAAGAGCATATGCAGCAGCTAAGTGAAGGATGGTGTGGCAAGGTGAAGGAGTGAATTCACCTTGTTTTCTCTCAAATCCACCCACAGAGCAAGCGTTTTGCCTACAGAGAACCACCCCAAAATAGATCTCCAACATATAGCTCCTCATCCCCTAAGAGCATATGCAGCAGCTAAGTGAACTAAGTGAAGGATGGCATGGCAAGGTGAAGGAGTGAATTCACCTTGTTTTCTCTCAAATCCACCCACAGAGCTAGGTCGATTGGTTTACGTGGCAACCAAAAATCTACCTTGAAGGTGGATTTTTACTTTATTGATGCCCCGCACTTCTGAACTGCAGGACATCAAAAACCAATTATATAATGACACTTGTCAAGATTTTAGTAGCTCTCATGCCCCGCAGTTTAGAACTATGGGGCATCAAAAGCCAATTATTAAATCAAACATGTGGCGTTGTTTCATTCGTTTGGATGCCCCACACTTCTGAACTGCGGGGCATCAAAAGCGTTGCGATCTTGACACGTGGTTAGATCTCAAGTGTTGGTTGTCCCCCGCAGTTTTGAACTGTAGTGAGTAGTATTCACCTTGTTTGATGTCCAAACTGTTGTGGTTAGATTGTGTTTGGGGTGGATTTGGGTGATTTTACCCATCGTAGTGCTGCATATGCTCTAAAGGTAAGCACGATAACAACCTAACGCAAAATTCCGATTAAGGGTTCGGAAATATGATAAGAAAAAAGAGTATCCTCTACATTTTTAAGGACGACATTCCAATTGTTTTTGACAGTTATATTCCGACACATTAAATTAATATCCACTATAAGTTAGCGGGTGACAAGTGCATAAACCATTCACATCAAAACTAAATTTTTCAACATTTAATTATTATTGATCATACTTGTCACCTAAAATATTCATATCGGGGGACAAATATTCAAGTGATGGACTTGTATAATGTCCCACCAAAATTTTCATCCCTATGAACCTATGAATATGGTCTCATAATGATAAAACTTGAGTATAAATTGCTTGAGAAAAAAAGTTTGATAATTGAACAAAAAACGTAGTATATAACTCAAATATCACCTTTTTTTAGAGAGAGAGAGAGAGGGTATATGTCATGGTCATCTTCCACTCATCATGGGTATCTCTAGAAGATATTAGAAGATCTATAATGGGCAGGAAGACGACAATAACATATCAGAATAAAAGTATTTACTTTTAGGATTAGCTGGAGATTAACTCTTATGTTTAAGTCATCTTTCTTTATATATTCTCTTTATGCACTTTGCAGTGCAGTATATGTCATTGTTTCTATTACAATAATAACAGATTACTTTCTACGCTCTACAAGTCCATAAGGTCTAATAACTCGCAAGCTGAGTTTACCACTTAAGAAATATATTAGAATACTTCACGTAGCAACTTGTTGTATGGAGTGTCTTAAGCATTGTACTTAGAAAAGCAATCAATGTAAGAAATATTATAAACTAAAGACACATGGGAAAACTGGTAAATTACCTTGAAGACGCCTCCCAGCCAAAATCTACAGAAAACATTAAGAACGAACAAAAGTAGGATAAGCTTTGTGCACATATAAAGATAAAATAGAAAATGAATTATTTACACAATAAAGTATTCAGGAACCTTTTCCTAGAGGATCATACATTCGTACTAGAGCATGAGCAAATAAATAGTGGCAATCATCATTTTGAAGAAAAATAAGGTATAACAGAAAAAGACAAGTCTAAAGGCACACCTTCCGCCAACACTACGATTTAGTGCTCTCAACAGCCATGGTCTGGGCTTTTGTGTTTCTTCAAGCCAACATCTCTGGAACCTACAAAGACATCGCTACAGTGATATACTTGACTTCGTGCATTAGAGAATCCAAAGGAAAGTAAATGATCTATACTTATTATTCAAGGTCTCAGTTCGATCCCATGAATCTAGTTTCCAGATATCCCTCTCAGTAATTGGTCTCTTATATCCTTGTCGCATTAGGGGAGTCATCCAGCCAAAATATATCTCTGTCAACAAATCCACCAGCAATTAAACTTTAGTTACATTTATCTATGGTAAGCATCAAACTATTTACGACTCACATCAAGTAAAAATGCAGAGCATGGATGATCTCATAATGTAATATGATCAGAAAATGCTGCAAATGAGCTAGAAAGAAGCCATTAGAAGTTAGAGCACACAGATGTAATTACCCAGTGAGGAATATATACAATTGTTTATCAACAGCATCGAACATGTGATGGTTTTATATTGTACTGTACCAGGGTAGAGGATAAAGTTTTGATGTTTTTTGGGAATCCAAAACAATGCCTTATCTACAATGAAAAGATGTGCGAAGTTGCATGTCTAACAGGAAGGTGAAGTCAAGGATACAATCATATCCGTCAAAAGGCAATCTTTTGGGCAGTGACTTCAGGTAATGAGGATTATCGCCAATCGCCCACGTGCATGTATTAGCCGCGCTACTAATAAACACTACATGTTTCTTATAAGGAGACAAACTGAAAAACTACTTACTGGAAAATATGCTTGCACGCCTTTCTGGACATATCTGCTCTCCTCCAGCAAGTGCTTCATACTCAGTGTTGTCAAGACATTCATCCCTTATCGGAGTATAGCCCATATAAGGCTCCAAATTAGGAATGTGTATTAGCAACAAGAACCCAAACAAAACCTGTATATAAAGACTACCAATTTGAATAAGAAAGTAATCCTGGTCTTCAAATAAAAATAAAGATAAATTACCATTATCTATTACTCAAAAGTTATATGGAACTCTAAACTTTATCATCCAACTTATATAGAAATGTCACAGAATCTGAGACAAGACAATGCTATGTTGATCTTGGTCTCAGGCCTGCCTGAGTTGAGTTCCAAGACTAGCTAGAATATCTTAGCTTATTAAAGCGAGAGAGAATAATTAGATCAGGGACACATTTACGTTGGAATTATCAGGAGTATGAAAGAAGCAAACCTTGCAAGAAACTTCGCTGATGTACAAGTAGAGCACATATCTGCATTGGTTAAGTACAAGTGTGTGAGTACATTTATATGAAGGCATGGATACAAAAATATTTCTACCCGTATCCTATCTGTAAATGGATTAACTATTTCATAGATTAGTTGTAGTCTTGTAGATATTGGGATCTGACTCGATATGTGAAACCGCTAACTCAATACACATGCATCTGGCAGTTTAAAGTTCAGATGCAACATATTATGGAGGCAAAAAGTGAATAAGCATATCATTAGCATCATGAAAGGGAAAGTAGAGATACATTTAGAATATCTTAGAACCCACTGGTCAAACAAAAAATATGAATATTCTATTGACTCTTACAGACAACGTTCCAAACTATATTATACTAACATTTACCCAAAACATGGTGCTACAAACAGCATAGTTTACTCCAAATATTCAGCCAACATTGAAAACCCCTTGACAAGTGCATTAGGCTTCATGAAGATATCACCAAGTTAATCAGAAAATGGAGCATGGGAGTAAAAAATCTGCTTCTTCATCATCTAATCACGAATAAAATGACAATCTACCTCAATGTTTTTATTATACTCATGGAAATCCAGATTATAGAAACATGAATAGCAACAGTATTACAAAATGTCGCATTGGATACGGCACCATAAAACCTAATCCTCAAAAATATGGCGAACCCAAATCATTTCCAAAAGCTGCATATACCATACTAATGTTTATTGCTTCACCATGTCAATAAATTTCCACCACCCATAGTACAAAAATCAGATATTAAGCAATGATTAATGCAATCCCCTGCAAAATCTGAATTAGAGAACCCACAAATTTCAATGGATTTAGACAACTTTCCAATTAATAGTTATCGACGGGTGTTTTAAAAGGTGACACCCCGATTTTATCCCCTGCAAAGTATGAGAGGTGACACCCTGATTTTATCAATTCCATCCACTGATATTTTAAAAGGTGTTGAAAAGCATAAGTTCAGCCTGATAGGGAGATTTAAGTTCATCCCGATTTTATCCCCTACAAAGTATGAGAGGTGACACCCCGATTTTATCAATTCCATCCACTGATATTTTAAAAGGTGTTGAAAAGTATAAGTTCAGCCTGATAGGGAGATTTAATTTGCAAAAAATTAAATTTTAAAATGTTCAAGAGTATGCTAGAACACATTGGAAGACAAAGGGGCAATGTAAATTGATACCAATTGGAAAGGGATTTTTTATCATCAAGTTAGACAATGAAGAAAAAAAATTGTGCATTTGGAGCAAGGGAACATGGATTATTGAGAGAATGCCAATGAGACTTCAACCATGGAATCCACTGTTTTCAATTGATAGACAACAATTCTAATGCCCTAATATGCCACAAATTCCCTGGCTTTCCAATTGAATTGTGAAGCAAGAAGGTTGTCATCTCCATGGGGAAGACATTAGGATCTCCTATACAGTTGGATCAATCTACACAAAATTAAGATTATGGATATCATGCTTGTGTTTTAGTAAATGTGGATCTTTCTAAATCAATACCAGATATTTACAATCATTCAGGGGCTGCACCTCTTTTCACTTTTATGCTGGAAACTAAGAAGGCTCAAAAGTGATATTAAAGACTGGAAACAAAGGGTACCTGACGCTATTAGAGGAAAAGGGAACTGGAGAAAGAAATCCTTCAAATCCAAATCCAAATCCAGTAGTAGATTGATCATGAGAATGACAACATTGATTGTGAGTACCAAATGAAAGAACAACAGGTGACAGAGATTGGGACTAAGGAGGAGATGGACTGGAGACAGAGATCAAAAATCAAAATGGCTGCATGCAGGAGATAGCAACACTGCCTATTTTCACTCTATCACTAAACACAGAGCAGCCAAGATGCTTATAGCTGAACTCACGAAAGCTGATGGATGCAAGATAAGCAGTCAAGAAGAATATGTGGTGGATTACAATAAGGTGAAGTTCTCTAGACAGGAGGTGAATATGTGTGAGTCACTTTTTCTAAAATTTGCCTAACAGGGTCGGCAATGAGGAGAATGAAATGTTAGCAACAACTCCTACAATTTTCTCCAACCTAGGTTGATCCATAAACACTCTTATCCGACCTAGATTGATCCCTAAACACTTCCTCTTCTAAGATGCCATAAAGAAAAACATTATTCACATTCAGTTTATACAAAGGTCAGTCATAACAAACATCAACAACGAGAAAAACTCTAACCGAGTTAAGACAAGCCACAAGCAAAAAAGTTTCATAAAAACAAACTTTGTATATGGATATCCCCAAATTGAGCCTTCAAGCACTCATTAGAGCTATCGGCATGGTATTGAATAATGAACCCCCAACAAAAACTAACAATTTTCTTCCCTTTCGGAAGCCTAACGAAATCCCAAGTATCATCTGCCTGAAGAAATCCCAAAAGCTCATTTAAGTGCCTGCTTATAAGAAAGAAAAGAAATAGCAAACATAGGAAAACAAAAATATCGAAGAAAGGGTGAAAGTCGACGTAAGGACACAAAATTCCCATTACGGGCTGAGTAATATTTTTCAGAGTACATGTACGAATAGCTTTTCGTTGGGAATTAAAAGATCAATAGAGGTACGCAAGATCTAAGTCGGAGAAGAACCCAAATGAAGGCATGCTAACTTCAGAAGAAGACTAACGAAATCCCAAGTATAGATCCAACAACAGTGTTTTTCATATAGACAAGTTTGTCATTGCCTCAAAAACAAAGAGGCTAAAATTTAATATTATTTCTTTGAGATTGTTGGAAAGAGCAAGATGGACGGATGAGATCTATCTAGCTCTTGGTAGGGCTAAACATGCTGAGGGTATTTTAAACAAAACATAGCACAGGGGCAATTTAATCTTAGCACCTCTATCTATTATCAAACCATCCCGACTATTTCTCCCATCACGTCTCTCTCTCAAAGTCGTCTCTCTGCAGCATCTCTCTCTTTATCGCTCTCTAATTGGACACCATCTCTCTCTCTCTCAGTGAAAGACTGATTTTTGTGATTCCATTGTGCTTGAAAGGAGAAATCCTACAATACAAAGCCACTGATTTCTGCAAAAACCTCTTATGCTTCGGGTTTTAAAATATAAAAATTCCGAATGAAGTGTGTTTGAAAGAATTAATCCAATGATTAATTAAAACCTGAGATCATTGAATTTTTACAACTAGGGTTTTGCCGATAAAATTTTGAGGGGTTTGAATGGATACTATTTTTTTTTTTCAGGGGAACCATTGTTTTGCATGGTTTCATAAAAGAATCATCTACATGAATGCCTCTTTCAACACCAGGTACTAACTCTCTCTCTTTCTCTCACTCTCTCATTACAAAGCAATTCTTAGTTTAATTGGGTTTTGATCATTCATGTTTTTGATGTTTGGGTGTTGCATGATTTTTTAACCGATTGAAATCGGATTTCAGATATTGGTTATTGCGTTTATATCATACTTTCTTAATTTTGGTGGTGCATAAGACGGTAATTAAAGTTGGGTAATGGGGATGCTGGATAATGTAAATTAGTGATGCAATATTGGTTTGTGACAGAGCCTTACGAGCAACAATAATTTCGAGGTACATAAAAGAGCCTTATGAGACCAACACTAACCATTTGAAAGCCCTCTACCTATTGTTGGCATTAATAAAACTCATCTCTAGATGGGATGGCACCTTTAGGGTGGAAATCTCACCGAAAAGATTAATTTCAGATCTAGGGGAACCAATAGAATGTAAAAACAAAATTGAAGCGATAAAGCCTATATATGAACTTAAAATTCGGTTGTATATGAGCTTATAGGGCGGAAATGGAGAAAAGACTGTGATAGTTTATGCAGCCACTCTTTGTTTCTGTATATAATGGAAAGTTGAGATATCACTACAATACACCTGGTAAGTACCATTTTTAATAACATGGGTGAGAATAGTACAAGATTACTTATAGTGGTCTAATCGAATAATGAAGAGGTGAATAACTTCATAATGAATCGAAATACGACATCGTACTGATCACGGCGAATAAGAAGACTTACCTGTTCTTATCATAATAATCTTTCATCGAGAGGATAAGATTGAACATAACAGCCTCGCCTACCAAAACATACAAGACTCCAAATCGAACATACCACCGGAACTCCCGGATATAGATTTTTGTTTCTACAACAATCATCGCCAACATAGAGAACCAAGAAAAGGCCTCAATGAGCAGAGAAGCTACCTGTGTACATATGGAAAATTACCAACATATAAACAACAAATTTGACTCATGACGATATATGTAAACAAGTAGTCTTCTGGACTTTAGTACTAGAGAATGAGCCATGACATATTCATTATTCCCTTAGTGCATAATACAGCAGAAAATTAAGAAACTGAATACAGTCGAAAAACTTAAATTATGTGATATCCAATAGTTGTCGACGGTATATAAGTTTACTCCATGAAAATAAGAACAATGAGTTATCCCATAAAAAATCTCTATACCTTCCCAACTTTTTACTTCGTTTTGGGATTTTGCTTACGATCATCTACCTACCCTTATTTCATCTTCACAAATATCCACAGAATATATAGTTTGATCTTTGGTTTTGCGGAACCAAAGATCAAGCTTTATTCAAATAATTATGAAAATAATCGGTGCAGTAATCCTTTTAAACTTCTGAAGAGTAATTCAATGATGTGGAGTTTCATTTTCTTCAATGATGTAAAGTTTATTCCTCATGGGCATCTAATTATGGTCCTACGATTGTTGTAACCTACTAATGATACTAAATTTTTAACAAAAAAATCACGTTCTTCAACCATTCAGTAAGAAAAACCAGTTCAAGGAAATATTGATAAATTCTTGGGATTATAAAATTCGAGTTAACAAGACCTGAAATTTGAATGAGACGGTCAAACGGTAGTTCATGTGCTCATGGTAGCTCAAGATCACCATGCATCCTGAGTAATGAAGGTGGAGCACTAGGTTTGGTACCTATAAATCTTATCTGAAGGTCCTAGCCTCAAGGAAACGGCTAAACTTATTGTCCTAGTATTGTCTCTTGAATGATGGAAAAAGAGCTTAACTTCAGTTCTCTAAGATCATATTGTCAAAAAGGTAGAGAGGGATGTAAACCTTCAATTCAGCTTACAAAAGTAATCATTCCATGGAGTGTTCCATGGAAAAAGATTATATGGTTGCTAGAGCCGTGCTTAAATGCATTTATAGTATAGGAAGCCAACACACCATCCCGAGTCACTCATAAGATCTCCTAGAGGGCTAGTGCAATGTCTAAGTGTATTTTCTGAAACTTTATAGAGAACGATCTCCATCCTTTATCTACAGCAGGTATGAGTAGAGGTGTTTAATTACTCGTAGGAATCCTTTTTTGTTGTTAGTAATAAAGGGGAATGGGTCATTTACATATAGAATGGAAGTTATTCATAGGCTACAAGCTTTAGTTTGAGAGCTATTTTGTACCCAACTTGGTAGGGGCGTTATACACATAGATCTGTTGGTAAATTAAATTCCCTAAATGCCAAACAAGATATATAATGAGCTTTCACATACTTTACTTGTTGGAAATATAAATGGATTACCTCGTTTCCAGCAAAATGAAATAGCAGAAAGAGAATAGGAAAACTGATAAACTGGAACTGCAACAGCAAACCGGAACAGCAAACCGGAACTGATTAGAAAGGAGTGGCCGAGTCGCGTACTAGGTCGCTCTCTTTAAGACGTTTCGTGCAACTGCCCCAAAGCAAGCAGGTAGAGAACACGTTGCTCCCAGGATAAATCGGCATTACGATAAACTGTGGTTTCCTTTTGCGGGGAAGGAAACTGTTCTGATTATTTGCACTTCTATATGATAACTTGGATTCGTAGAACTCATTAAAACGTAAAACTCGAATGAGAGATGGAGAGAAACTCAGAACTGTGTGTTGTGTTGTTAATTACTGCAGGGAAGGTTTCTTTTATAGGCCAAAAAAGAGCCGTTGGGGGAGAGAAAAACGGAGAGACACGTCCTCCACAAAAGTTAGTAGAACTGAGTAATACGCAGTAAAAAACGCATCTAATAAGTCTGAGTCGTCAAAACCAACGGATAGATTAAAACGGCTAGTAAATGTTTTGGTTTAATAAAAAAGCGCAAGCCCAACTCCAAAGAACTTTTTGGTAAAAAGAATTGAAGGCCCTTGGCCCTAGAGCTAGGATGAGCCAATTGCCCAAATCCCAAATCCCGAAGTATAAAGCAAGAGCCGGCCCACCGGATCGCCCAAGGGGGTGTGTGCAAAGTTGTTGGAATAAAACCCTACCACGCACTCACATGCTTCCCACTTACTCATGTCTACTAGGGCTGAGCATGAACCTAGTAAACCGACCAAACCGGTTCGGTTTGGTCGGTTTTTATGAGTAGTTCGGTTCGATTATCAAATAGCAAAACCGATTAGGTTCGGTTCAGTTTTCAGTTTATAAACCCTAAAAACTGAACCGAACCGACTTCTTAACAACTCTGTTTTTAGTTTTTATTAACCATATGCTTCACTTTTCTTAATAATTGTGGAGTGAGAAAGAAGTCATTCTCAGAGAGATAGAACTCTTTCTCAAACAACACCCAATTATTGATCTCTACATTATCCCTCAATTCACCCAATTACAAGTTTGAACAAACTTGTAATCAATTATTCAACACATCCATAGCATCTTGATCTCTACATTATCCCTCAATTCACCCAATTCAAATAAACACCAATTTGAAACCCTAAGAGAGCGAGAAAGATTGGGGAAATCAAAGTTTGATTGGAGCTTTTGAAATACTAAGAGAGAAAGAGATGAAGCTCTACTATGGCGAGAGAAAAGAGACAGTAGGAAATGGATCCCAACATTACTAGGGGTGGAGTAATGGGTTCTTGAATTTAGTTAGATGGTTGGTTTCATTTGGGGCATTTGTGATTGCATATGAGCAAATAGAGGATTCTGGGTCGGTGGCAATTTTGGGGTTTGGGTAATGTTGATTCGACGTTGTCTGCGGTTTTGATTCGACGCTGTCTGCGGTTTTGGAGACTTAGTTTTCGTCGGAGTAAAGCAATCGCGTATTTGACTCGCATGATATTGAAAAGGTTGAAGACTATTATTGCTATTGGGTTGATTGTGGGAAATTTTTCTTCAAGCTACATTTATCATATAACCCTCAAGATTTCAAGAGGAAGAAGAAACAAAGCATTAAATGAAGAGATGTAAAGCTAGAAAGAGATGTCTCATTTTCTCCGTAATTGAATTTTGGAATAAAAGGGAGTATTGAAGAGGGGTAGAGAAGAAAAGGGATTTGGAGAAAACCCATCATGGGCAAAAATCTGATTTGAGGGTTTTGTTTTATTTTTCTTCCCAATTTGATTGATTTTAAGGTTTTTTTTTTGGATTTGGAGTATGAGAACCCGATCCGATCCGATCCGATTTCGAAACGGTTTCGGTTTAGGTTTGGTTTTAGCATAAATTTTTTCGGGTCGGGTCGGGTTGAAATTTAAGGAACCGCTGAACTAGGTCGGTTCGGGTTCAAATCCGGTCGAAACCCGACTTGAACCGACCCGTGCTCACCCCTAATGTCTACAACCAATGATTAAGTGGGAGGGTATCTATATCCTCAAATTCCCAATTCCTTAGCAATGTGGGACTATGTTCTAAGACCAAAAAAATAAGCTACTTTCCAAAAAGGTCATGGGTTCGAACCCTCCCGGGGTTGGCTTTCGTTTTTAAAGATATACCCAACAATCCCCCACAATATCGATAAAAAAACGTATATGAGAAAATATCCGAGTAAAAATCCAAAACTGTTCTTAAGTAGAGGTGTCTTTCAACTTGAACCTTTACGTTAGTGAATATAAGATCAGAGAGTAGAATATAGAGTGACTTTCGTCTTGACTCTAAATTCTTAAGGGTACAAAGAAATTATATCACACACAGGTCCTAACTGAGTTGTGCTTATGATGAATCGCAAATTTCTTACCGTTATAGTAACACTTTTGTACAAGAGCAATAGTTGTAGTACTATTACAGTGAATAGGGATATCTGACAGTACGCTTCTCAGCCATTCTGCCTCCTCACTACCAGCAGCTAGTGCTATCAACTCAGATTCCATCGTTGATTACGCTAAGATAGTTTTTTTCTTGGACCTCCAAGAAACTGCCCTACCTGCTATGTTGATAACATAAGCACTAGTAGCCTTGGAATCTTCCGAAAGGGTATTCCAATCAGCATCGCAATATCTTTCAAGAACCGCGGGAAACCTCTGGTAGTGTATTCCTAGGTGCATAGTTCTTTTCAGATAACGCATGACCCTTTTTATAGCATGCCAATGCTTTACTAGGTCTACTGGTAAACCTACATAGTACCCCCACTACGTAAGCAATGTCTGGTCTAACGCAATCAGTTGCATATCGAAGACTACCGATTATGTTAGCACACTCTGTTTACCTTACACTGTCTCCAGTGTTGAACAACTTTACACTAGGGTCGAAAGGAGTACATCTAGGCTTGCAGTCAAAATAATAATATTTCTTTTGAATCTTCTCAATGTAATGAGACTGGTCTAAGGAGATACCATCTTTTGTCCTAGTAATCTTAATTCCCAGAATAATACTAGCCTCTCTAAGATCTTTCATGTCAAAGCTTTGACTAAAGAAATTCTTGGTCTCGTTCACAACAGAAATGTTGGAACCAAAGATAAGTCATCCACATAAACATATGATAGGGCAAATATTTTCAGCTACCTTGTAGTAAATGCATTTGTCACTTTCGTTAATCTTAAAACCATGTGAACTAAGTTATCAAACTTTTTATGCCATTGTTTAGGTGCTTGTTTATGACCATATAAGTTTTTAACCAATTTACAGATTTTACGTTCCT
Organism: Kingdonia uniflora; assembly: GCA_014058105.1. Classification (NCBI taxonomy): domain Eukaryota; kingdom Viridiplantae; phylum Streptophyta; class Magnoliopsida; order Ranunculales; family Circaeasteraceae; genus Kingdonia; species Kingdonia uniflora. The sequence continues at coordinate 691,257 of JACGCM010000724.1, forward strand.
GACCAGGTATGATGAATCCTTCATGTTAGTCCATGTATATTTCTTTTTCCAAGTCACCATTTAAAAAAACAATTTGTACATCCATATGGTGAACTACTAAGTTATAAACAGCAGCAGTAGCAATTAAAACTCGAATAGAAGTAATTCTAGTTATTGGAGATTAAGTATAAAAGAAATCTACATTTTCTCTCTGCCTGAAACACTTAGAGACAAGCCAGGCTTTGATTGAATTTCTCTACTGAACCAGGTTTAAGTTTACGTTTAAGGATCCATTTACAACCTATAGTCTTACAACCAAGAGGTAAGTTAGAAAGGACCCACGTTCCATTGGACTCCATAGAGTCCATCTCATCATTAATGGCCTCTTGCCAAAAATCAACATCAGTAGAACTAAGAGCCTCTTAAAGGGTAGATGGATCACCTTCTAAATTATTAACAACATACTCAGGACCAAAGTCCTCCACACAAGCTCTCTTGCTCCTTTTAGGTTCTAAATCAGTGTTTCTAGTCTCCACAATTATAGGTTCTATCCTAGGTACAGTACTACCGGGGGGTGAACCCCCACAATTTCTAGATTTAAAAGAAAATCTATCTTCAAAAAAATCAGCATCTAAAGACTCAATAATAACCTTGTTTTGCAAGTCATAAAATCTAAATGCTTTACTGTTAATAGAATAACTAATAAAAACATATTCATATGCACGACTAGCAAGTTTAACTCTTTTAGGATCAGGAATTCTAACATAAGTTAAACATCCCCGAACCTTAAAATACGAATAAGTGTCTTAGAGATGGAAATTCTATTTAATACATAGCATAGAGTTAAAAGTATTTCTCCCCACCAATGTGGGGCTACACCTGAACTAACCATAATAGCAACTAGAAGCACAGTAAGGGTATGGTTTTGCATTCAGCTTTACCGTTCATTTCAAGAGAGCAAGGTGCAGTAGTTTCATGTATAATTCCTTTTTATTTGTAAAAATCATTGAAAACACTACAATCATATTCAGTTCCTCTATCGCTACGAAATCGTTTAATTTTCTTTCCAAATTAGTTTTCAATTTCTGCTAAAAAGATTTTAAACATTTTCAGAGCTTCGCTCTTATGAGCCATAAAATAAACATAAGTATAGTTCGAATAATCATCGATAAAAGTAATAAAGTATCGTTTCCCATTTCTGGTTAAGACACTGTCCAGTTCACATATATCCGAGTGTATAAGTCTTTGTAATATTCGCCTGACTACAAGACTCACATTTTTCAAAGCTGTCCAAGGAGAACTTAGGAATCAACCCCAAATTACCCATATTTTTAATAAGTTTCTTATTAACATGACAGAGTCTAGCATGCCAAAAATTTAAAGTACAAACAAAGTAAGAAGAAACAATTTTATTGATTTCAATATTCATCTTAAACATTCCATCATAGGCATATCCTTTGCCAACAAAAACACTGTGCTTAGTGATCGTGTACTGATCTGATCCTATAGTCTGCAAAAATCCAGCTTTCTTGAGAAAAAACCCGAAAACCAAATTCTTCCTCATTTCTGGAGTCTGGAGTGTGCAGGACATCTTTCAGCAGAAGTATTCTTCTAGAAGTGAAGTTCAGCTCTACGACCTCAGTTTTGTGAACCTTTGTGGTGTGGGAGTTTCCCAGCAGCACATTCTTGTCTACAGCCTCAGCCTCAGTATAGGTTTTGAACCAAGCTTTGTCATAGCAAACATGGCGGGTAGCGCCAGAGTCAGCCCACCACCCTTCTCTTCCACTTATCAGACTAACCTCTGATATCATAGCCACAAAGTGTTCTTCGGTCACATATGCCTATATCATAGCCACAAAGTGCTCTTCGGTCACATATGCCTGAGTCAACCCACCACCCTTCTCTTCCACTTATCAGACTGATATCATAGCCACAAAGTGCTCTTCGGTCACATATGCCTGAGCCTGGGGAGGTCCAGGACACTTGGGGTTCCGACACAACTTGGCCATATGGCCAGGTCTGTTACAATTGTAGCAAATGAATTGAACAGAATCAGTAATAGGAGCTACCTGAGAAGAGGGTCTACCTTGGTTCTGGTTCCTATCCTGATTCTTGCCATTCTTATTCTAGTTCGGTTTATGACTCGGGTTCGGTTTCATGCTTTTCTTATTCAGCTTGAGAACAGCCTTTCCCTTATTCTTATTGTTCGAGACAATCAGAATTTCTTCCTTGATATCCTGTTTCCAAGCCTCCTCTTCAATCCTTAGTCGGATTAGCCAGACAATCAGGCTTTCCGTAGAAAACTCTTTAGATTTGTGTCTAAGGGTATTCTTAAATTCTTTTCATCCAGGCAGGAGCTTGTCTATGAGGATAGCCACCTGGAATTGTTCATCGAGCGCGATACCCTTTGACACAATCTCATGAGTTATCTTCTGTAAATCTGAGACTAGGTAATTACAGATTTGTCATCGACCATATGAAATTTGAAGCATCGGCTAACCGCATACTTCTTCGACCCAGCCTCCTCGGTGTCATATTTCTTTTGAATTGCATCCCAAATATCCTTGGCCGATTCTATTATAGCAATCATATAGATCATAAGCCAAGACATTCAGGAAATAATTCTTGCAAAGGAAGTCTTGCTCGGTCCAATTTTCGATTGCTTCAACATTTTCATCAGTTAAGGGTGGCTCAAAAGAACTTTTCAGTAAAAAGAATAGGAGGCCCTTGGCTAGAGCCAAAAAGAGCCAATTGTCCAAATCCCAAATCCCAAAGCCCGATCCCGATCCCAAGCCCACCCACCGGGCCGCCCAAAAGGGTGTGTGCAAGGGTGTTAGAATAAAAGCCCACCACACACTCATACACTCACATGCTTCCCACTTACTCATGTCTACAACCAATGATTAAGTGAGAGGGTATTTATCTCTTCAAATCCCCAATTCCTTAGCAATGTGGAACTATATTCTAAGACCAAAAATATAAGCTACCCATGCAAAGAGGTCATGGGTTCAAACCCTCACGGGGTTGGCTTTTGTTTTTAGAGATATACCCAACACTACTCTTTAGAAAGAGGACTTTACTTGAAACGTCAACTGATCGGACATTAAAGCTACTTCACTATGTAGCCTATCAAAGCATATGGGATTCGTGGTCAATCCATGTCCATCTTCATGAGCTCCTAGTAATATTTGAAGGGATGAGGCAGATTGTTATGAGCTGTGTGGGAGTTAATAGGGCTAGACAATTTTCATAAGCTCATGGCGATAGTTATTCCTTTTGTTTGTTGCTGCAAATCCCATGCAATAAATAGGTTGATGAGGTACTGGTTCTCCCATAGGAATTGTTCTTCTCATGGTTTTGTCACCTCGTAGAGAGAGAGAGAGAGAGGTTTAGCATCTATCATAGATAGTTACGCCATTAAGCACTCAAAATAAATCATGCAATTCCTTATTGTTTACATTATATCGAGTATGGGACCTGTCCTCCTCAACTGGCCTTGAAAAATCAATTGGGTGGAAGTAGTAACTACAAAAGGCACATATCACATAGATAGTCGCGAGACAGTTAGATTTGCTTAAAACTCTAATTATATCTCGACTTTCCATTAAGTTCCTTATAGTAATGTAAACTCTGTGCAAGGATGATTTTAAGTACCACAAGCTATAAAAAAATAAAAAATAATAAACAGCACTGAAAAGTAGCAACATACCTCAAACGGCGCGAGTTGGGTCTGACCATCTAGATTCAAAACAGAAATGCCCATAACCAACCTGCACAATGGTTCTGCAGTACAATAAGCAGCTAAAAGTCCCAAAAAGTAATTGTAGTACTTGGACCTCAAGCAGAATCTCCGGGCCCTGAAATCCTTCTTAATCTGCCATGTTCTATAGAAACCCAACCCAAACAGAACCAAATGAGATATGCACACCACCAAGGTGTCAATGCCACAAGGCGTATAAACACCAAATGCATTCTCCACAGCAACAGACCAAACCCCGTTCTCGACAGGCCTACAATACCAATCCAACGGCTTAAACCCCATCTTCAATCACTTCACCACCACCACCCACAATATGTGATTTCTTCTCACTATTACGATATGTTTTTCAACCTCCTGCGAACAACAAAATCAAACTGAGATTGCCTTATCTTGGTTTAATGATTCATAATTTAGAGCATCAACAGCTTCATCCCCAATGGTACTATCAGTGCTAAACTGAACTACTTAGTATCAAATTCACCTCTTTTGCCCCTTAAAACCCAGACCCAGAGTTTCAACTCCAAAACACAATTAAAGAGCAACCCCCTTGAGAATTCTACTATCTTATAGAGCTCTGGCTCTACTTAACAATACCTATACCAATTACATCCCACACACGAAAATGAAAACTTTTTACGAAAAATCTACAATTTGTATTGAGATAGAACAAAGGGTACTCCAGAAATCCATTTTAAAACCCAAAAATGTAAAATTTAGACTAACAAAACATACAAATTCATGAAGATACAGAGGAACAATCTAAAACAGAGAGAGAGAGAGCTGAAACCTCAGTAATTGAGTTTGATATGCAACAAACGAGATATTTTAAACTCAGAGTTATTTATGCACAAAAACTAAAACCCATAATAGAGATTTAATCAAACAACGTATACAAAAGAAACAGAATTGTACCGAAAGAGAGTCATGGATCAAAAGTAGAAATTGAGAGGCTGTAAATGTTTGCCTTGTTGGATACAAGAGATCTTAAAGAACAGGACGAGATGAAAATCACAAGCGGAATTTAACGAAGGAGGGAGGGAGTTGGTGTTGAGTGTTGACCTTGTTGACGTCCCACCAGTTGGAGAAACAATCCAAAAGATTTCAGAAATGAGACCGAATTTACAGTCTAAATCGTCATTGCTTACGATAAAAAAAAATATTATTTATGTATGCTACTTTCAGCGACGGAAATTAGCCCAAAAAATACTTTATAATACCATTGTACACGCAAATAGAATCCAACTCCACAATGTTCTTTAATAAATACTTTGAACGTGAACTATCTGTTGTACCCCCTACTAAAACCACTTATTTACAACCAAAACCAGCCTATGTAGTCTGTAAGTTGTTATATCAAAGTACAGCTGTCCGGCCATCAAATCAAGTAAAATAATTTAAAAGCCGTAGATATTTCCTCAAAATCCTCGAAAACTAAACTGTTTCATTTATCACTTCCCCCACTCCTCTCACATTTATCAACCGTTCTTCAGTGTAAATTCCTTTATCAACCGGCCCTCATGGATGACTATATTCATCATACACTCCAAGAATAAATCTTGCCATTAAACGCTGCATCAAATCAAACTATTTCAAAGTAAGTTTAAACTATTACTCTACAACAACTCCAATTCCTTTTAACGGTAATTTCATTTGTTTCTTTAGATGTATTTCACAATGTTCTACTGCATTTTCATTTGTTTCTGTAGCTAATGTCATTTGTATTTGTATACATGTTTGTAGTCAGATGTCTAAGAAGCACACATATATATATATATAAGAAGGAACTACACATAACATCAAGATGCACTACTACTCATTTGGTTTGATGGTGGTCAGAAATAGGTCCAACAGATAGACCTACCATGAGCACCTTGATATATCTTTGATCCCTACCATGAGCACCTTGTGTTTGGAAATATTTCAGAGGCACGAGGAAAATATGAATTTCTGTTTTGGTAACAAAGTTCACAAGTTCAGGTTGACAGATGTCGCTCTGATTGTCGGACTTAGTGTGAGAGAATATCATCCTGACGTACATTTTGTTGACAATGGTCATGTATCATAGTTTAGGAAAAGGCATTTCACCAAGAAACCCCTACATGCAAACATTAAGAGGGAAGATATCGTAAAAGTACTCAGCGATTCCAAGTCCAATGGTGTGAACATAAGTAAAACCAATCTGAACTTATTTGGGTACATAATAGGTTATCTACTGTCATGTGTACCTTTATTGGTGTTTGATTTTTTTTACAGTTATTGGTGTTCTTGAAATATTTGTACTTTGTTATGTTATTTATAATTTTTCTTTTGTCATTTATTTTTATAAGTCGACTGGTTGCGGCTCCATCTTCTCTACATTTTGGAGGCTTTTCTCCTACCTAACTGTAGGTGTGGGGACCTATCCCTCGCTCTCACCTAAAATTGAGTTGTCACTAGTTCGAATTACCTCCATCTCAGACTCACGAACATTCCAAACTACCCTGCGAACTGTTTAAGAACGTGGGTCAAGCTCAAATCGAAAAACCTTATCCAGTCAAAGACAACTGTCTCTCACGAACTCATCAGTTACTCAGTCAACCGTCACTAACCACATTGTTCGGAAAACGTGCTCCAGTACGATGAAGAACTAAGGAGAAAGTCTATATAAAAGAAATGTAGCGACCCGTATTTTTAGCCGGTGATGCCCTTATTGTATGGTCTCTATTTACTTAAGTTACTCCCTATTGTACTTGACCTTTACCTTTTTAATTCTCAAGAATAAACCCTCAATCGTAGAGATTGAAGTTTCTTCTTCTCCTTCTTCATTTCCAATTTGTTCCTTTATTTCCTCCTGGAAATTACCCAACAAACCCTTTTATTCCTCAACCTCTTAGCTTTGGAAACTCCTCTTATAAGCAATTATTCTCCATCTCTTTACTCCTAAAAATATGGCCGCACCATCCCTGAAATTCCCTTGACGTTTTAAACCCCAATTTCTACAATTGTTCCAATAACACAACCCTCCTTGTAACCCCTATATGAATTGCTCCTCTATTACATTGTTTACCCCAATTTTTATCTTTGGAAGACGTATAGAGAAATATGGGAATGCGCCTTGTTCGTGTAAATACAGAAAATGATTACTCATATATCTCATGAGGAATTGGTACTTGTTAGGCTATGTCAAGAGTGATACTTACTTGGAATCTTGGGTGCTTGATTGTCCTTTTCATACAGCAGCCACAACAGTCAGTTTTGTGGATTCATTATGGTGTTCTACTCATCCTCTTCCTTCCTTCTGCAGTTTGTTAAAGCAAGTGCATTTATCCTTGTTCATATGGATGATTAGCTTGAGAAATTTACAGTTATTGAGCATACTTTCTAGTGTGTATCAATCTTATATAGTTAGAATATAATATATTATTGATGGTCTTAGAATCCATATTTGGTCAAGTTACATCCAGGGGTTATGGCAGGTATTCGCTATTACTTTGTTTTAATTTGCATAAGAAATGGCTTAACCATAGTTACTCATACTTGGATGTAATGTTGTTGTTGAATGTAGATACATATGGGGAATTACTCTAGGAGTTACTATTATCTTGTAATCCATGGATGCAAATTTTCAAGCTTCATTAAGGAGATGTACCTGGTAGAGGTGTTCTTTAGTCTTATCTTTAGTTGTTGAACAGATGTAGTTCTGTAGTGATATAGGGAGCGTGTTAGAAACTCTGGCGTTTTCCTTACCATCTTTACGTTGGTACTTTTCATGGAGAGTAGGACTAGATATTGTAGGCGTTTACTCTTAGTGTTGCTATGTAAGTTAGTCGATTCATCTTATCTTAGTAATTAGTACATGTAGTGTTTCATCTTATCTTAGTTAGGGTACGTTGAGCATCGTGATGCATACATTAGGCAAGTGATCAGAGGTTGAGGTATGTTGTATTCTTTTATGATTTTTGTACTAGAAAACAAAAGCATGTCTATGGTTTACAAGACACTCATTTGACCAGAAGTTATGATTTGTAGGTAGGGATTTGTAGTTAGTAAGGGTATTGGGTCTAATCTATGTAAGAGCTTGAGTTATCTATTAAATGTAAGTGATATTAGTGGTTCCACACTTAATTCAAGTGGTATACTTGATAGCAATTTGGGAATAAGGTAATTAATGGCTCCTTGCTTACCGAGCTGATGATAGTTGATTTAGGAACAGGTTCAGGTATTCCAGTCATGGGGGCATATGGATTTTGGTACTTTATTGGGCTATTTACAGGCTATCATTTTTGATTGTTGTTGATTCTCATCTGATTAATTACTTAATCCAAAGGGGGATTACTCCACCAGGTTGCGTTGGTTAATAGGTGTGACTTATTTCATTTCTGAATCAGATATATATCATGGACCTTTGTAACTTATGAAATTGTATATAGAGTGTGAATATGTGGGTTGGTGATGAGTACTCCTTATACTAAAGGGCCCTTATCTAAGTCATATGGTTATATGATAACTTAGTTTTTAGGAATAGCTTATACTAGTATTTACATATGAGTCTTGAGTTAAGAATGTGTGATATTGGAAATGGCTGGACACGTGTGGTCTGATATTAGAGGTATGTTAGCATAAGCACATTAAGAGATATTAGTTATATCTACTTAGGATAAGGAAGCCAGGTGATGGGCATTATTCATTGGGAGGTTAGTATTCTAAGGTGTGAGTAGAGTAAACGGGTTCCTTATATCACTAGGAAATTTGGGCGAGTCCTTTATTCTATAACTTAGATGATCCCTTGGTTTGTCTTTTGTGACAGCCATTTAAGAGAATGGATTTTCCATGATTCAATAGTACGCGACTTAGATTCGCTTTGATGCTTAGAGTTTCCTTTTGATATAGTCGCACTTATTGGGCATGTTACGACAGATAGTATTGGATGTTGGAGCTTTACTTCATTTGATAGAGTTCCCACTTGTTATTAAAGTGAGGGTAGATAGATCATCTGGTCGTAAGAGCGGTAGGTCTTTGGATATAGTCCCAAATGCTAATTAGGCAGGGGCAGACAAATCATTTGATTTTTATAGGATTCAAACTTCTTTCTTTCATTCATGCATAGGATAACTTAGAGTCATGTACACATTAGGGCTATGTTGTCAGGGTCCTTGGGTTCGAGTCCCTAAACAAAATATGAGGTAACTGTATATCAGTGTTCCCGGGTTGTAAGTCCCTAAATTATTTCCCTGTTATTTCTCGGCTGCATGCTACGCGAGCATCCCGTGGGTAGATCCCTAAAAATTAAAAATAAATAAGGCTTTAGACCTGTAGGTTGAAATTCCTTGAACACCCTGATCAGGTGCATTACCCCCTAATTCTTGGCTAACTAAAAAGGAATCCGCCAATCCCTGGCTCGCCAATAAGGGATACGCTTCTGTTGAGGACAGAAGGGTGCGAGAGTGTGGTTCCACTTAATTAAAAGTGACCCTGTGTACGTGACTTCCAAATTCTCTTTCCTCATTAACCGTACTTCTTAGGTCGTAGTAGTTAGATCTAAGTTTAGGCTATCGTTGATATATTGCTAGGATATTGGTTTTACTTAGACCGTCTTCCTTAGAACTCACAGCTTGGTTGATATTCTCCTATAATTTCGTTGGATTCTTCATGTCTCTTTTTTGTGTTTATCTTGGTCTATCATGTCTTATGACCTTGGATATTTGTACTTGCTGGGCGTTGCTTGCTGACGCCTTGCGTATATATACTTTTTCAGGTGAATTATTGTAGTAGCGATACCAGTAGTTGGAGCAAGCTGGACTTGAATCTTTTAGAGTTCTTGCTATCCTTATGGTATTATTTATCATTTCTATCTCTATTAGATTTTTTTCCGCTGCATAGTTTCTTAGTGTTGTAGATGTATTTACGATTTGTTTTAAATTGTAGTACGTCTTTTGGGGGTTCATCTTTAGGATACCCGACGTTACACCTCAAAATTCGTGTTCTTAATAGTTTATTAAGAATCCAATTTTGGGGGCGTGACAGGAAAAGTTCCAGAAGAGACAATGACGAAAAAATTACAACATAGATCTTCAAGAAACTACTCAATTTTGATTATCAGTAAACAGTCAGACTTCTTCATTACAAGATTCAAGTTTTTCTATGTCTGAAGATCAGTTGTAATAAGATATCCGCCTCAAACAATAAAAATACTTTTTATAAAAATCCTCCACTCGAGGTCGTGGTTTTTTACATATTCAGAGGTTTTCCATGCAAAAACCACTTGTCATTTCTTACTTTCCATTAGAAAATTGTTGTAGGTTCATTGGTGTGATAGCAAATTCTAAGCCATTTTGAGCTTACAAAATTTGGACATTACATTTGGCGTTGTTTGGGAAAGATTGTATTTCCACGATATCCTAAGGCATTCTTTCACTGTAACTTTCAATCATGGTTACTTCCAGACGACCAGCTACAGGGACCCAGCTCGACGTTTCAATGGAGCCAGGGCAACTTACAGAGTTACGGGCGAATCTCAACGCCGAGACAGAAAAACGCACAGAGCTTGAACTTCAGTTAACAAAGGATCGAGAACTTCGTGAGAAGGAGCTCGACACAGACGACAAGCTCGTTTGACAGCGCTCAAACGACATGAAGACCGGATGACAATAATATAGATTGTCGTAGAGGCTCTGCAAAATACTCAGCAGGCTCATCCAGCCAGAAGTCACGATAAATTTCCAAAGACCTCCCGTATTTCTGTAAGGGAGATATTGGGACCTCGAGAAGTTGTCAGTAAAGATATTTCCAGGAATCTACAACACGAACCACAACCCTTTATACATTTGGGGGGTAAAGTTCAATCCGAAATCAGTCGAGATCACCAAATTTCTGTCCGTTAGGAGGAAGAACATCGACCTCAACACCAAGTTCCAGTACGAGATCGCCTGAGTGAAGGTACAGGCACTCGTCATCCATAACTTGCTCGCCCAACGATTCAACCAACACGTCATTATGTCACGATAGAGCATATGGACCAACGAATTAAGGAGTTGATTGAAACTCAAGTTCTGGGTACTACCGGCGACATCACGAAATTACATGGAAGTCCGATTGCCCAAGATCTATTCGATATGGAGATACCAAAAGGTTTCATACTCCAAAAATTTGTAAATACAAAGGTACTGACCTGAACGAGTACATTCAATAGTATCGTGATTCATTGGGGTTATACTCCAATCCAATGTTTAAAAGGGTACGTTATAACGGTATAATGGGCAAAGGTCGTTATCGTTATAACCGTTATAACGGTGTTACGTTATTTTTCGCTAGATGACAAGAAAAAAATATGTTATAACGGCCGTTATTTGTCCTATAACGGTGTTATATTAAAATAACGGTTGTATTTTTGTTTTCTCTATATATAAATATTAATTTTCAATTATAACAACCGTTATAGACGTTATTTTACAAATAACAATATTATAACGGCGTTATAATAGCATTATAGACGTTATTTTTTATATTTAAAAGGATAATAAAGGAAAAACCAAAGTACTTATTATTATTGAAGTTATTACTTATTATAATATTAAAATAACACACCAGACCACACTGACAAAATTAAACATCACACTAAAGCATTAAACATCATACCAGAGCATTAAAAATCACATAAACATCAAATGGAAAATGATTATTCTGGAATGCGACAATGCATTCACTGGTAAACGGAGTCGAACTGATTGGTATCAAATTCAGAGTAGTTTGAAAGTTGGCCATGCTCCAGATTGATATGGATGAAATCGAAATCAAAATACGCCTCAGGCAATAGCTCCATTGGTGTTTGATGCATAGGTGCTTGTGACTAATTTTCTCAGAAATTTGTGTCAATAACAGAAGTAGAGTACCTCCTTTGCTTATTGACCTCCGGGTCTTCAGCTGATAATTCTCTTTCAAGCTCTTTTGGCCATTCTTCATGTGTTGGCAACAAAGGCTCATCGTCATCTCCATCAATTCATTCACATAATGGATCTTCCAATAAAATAGCTGACATACTTATGGGGTCTACACGATAACGTCGACGTCTATCTTCCCTTCTTCTTTCAAGCCGAATATTGTATTGAATAAAGACAAGATCATTGAGTTTCTTTTAAAGTAATCGATTTCTAATCTTTGTGTGGATCATGTCAAAGGTACTTCAATTCCTTTCACATCCGGACGAAGTACATGCTTGACTTAAACTTCTTATAGCCAACTTTCGAAGTTGAGGCAACTCCACTCCATATGAATTCCACCAATCATAATGGGTGGCCTACCACTTAAATAGTAATTTCATCATATCACAAGAAATAATTCTATAAGCATAGCTATGCCTACCACTTTTGGTTGCTATTATTTGTTTTTTTTATGTCAGTGATTTGCATACGACTTAAATAGTTATATAACAGCATATAACTGTGTTATAACGGTATATAATGGTGTATAACGGTGTATAACGTTCGTTATAAGTGAAGAAAAACATTAAAAATAACGTAGTATTATAATGGTAGCAACAACCATTATAACATAAAATAACGGTCTGTAACAATAAATAACAGGTGTTATTTTTTAGAGAGGAACATGGGGTATAACGGAATGGGCTCAGAGCATTACCGTTATAACAAACGTTATAACGGTTATTTAAAACCTTGCTCCAATCACAATCATATCCTCTGCCGCCTGTTCGCCACAAGTCTACAGGAGAAACCACTCTGATGGTTCCACTCTTTCCTTGAGGACTCCATATACACATTTGATCAACTGCAAAAATAGTTCATCAAGATATATGCTCACAACCGGGACAAAGAGGAGAATTTACATTCACTTATCTGTCTTAAGCAGTCACAAGGAAAGAAGCTCGATGATTTTTTGAAGAAATTTCTAGAGCTCGCGCGAAAAGTGGATAACCTCGATCAGAAAACAGCCGTTACTGCTTTCACCAATGCGCTCCTATTCGACTACAGGGCCAAAAAACACCTCTTCCTCAACAAACCTGCGACCTTGGAGGAGATGATCACCAAGGTCAACAGTTACGTCAACCTAAAGAGAATGATGTCTGAGTGACAAAAATCTACTAAGTCCGTCCTTTTCACCAATAGCCCATCTACGGATCGAAGCAATAAATAAAATGAGGAACAGGGAGATCAGAAGTGCACCAAGGGCAACATTGGCTACCCTCAGAAAGGTGCTCCGCCAAACAAACCCATCCTCCTAAAAATGAACGTTCGAATCTCCACAATTTTTCCAATGCTTTTGAAGGATATACTCTACCGCGTCTCCCAACCACTAGAACCAATCGATAGTTGACCGTATTATCTACATCATAAGGTAAACCATCATTATACTGACAATTGCTATGCTCTACAAAAGTTGCTCGAATACAATTTTAAAGAGGGACGGATGCTCGAATATATTGTCGACCTGAAATCATACAAAGATGGTAGCTATAAGAAGCAGCTTGAAGTTATTCAGGTCAATGATCAAGCTGAGGAGAAGCATCTTTATAATATGTACCACAACAGCTTGATCGAAATCAATCAGATCACCAATTCTAACAGATCAAAACGCAGGAGACTATCGGAATACTGTAATCTCACACCACAAGACAAAGAAGCCAAGTTTTTCCTAAGTCAAGCAATCACTAGCTTGGAATTTCCTTCGAAGATTGTGATACTAGCCATGTCAAATTCCCACATCATGATGCATTAGTAATAATGCTTAAAATGAGGAAGTTTGTCATGCAAACAATAATGATTGATACTGGAAGCGGTATTGAGATTCTCTTTTAGAGCATTATCGACCAAATGGGTTTTGCCGACCAAGTTATTCAGAGCGACACTGATATCAGTGGACTCAATGGGTCCAGAGAAGAACGAGTAGGCAAAATCATCATACCTATTGCTGCAGGACCGGCCACCATCGACATAGTTTTCTATGTCATCAACGCCAAATCTCGTTATCTCGGGATTATGGGCCGCTGCTGGATTCACAACATGGAAGCAATCGCTTCCACTTATTATCAAGCACTCTAGTTCAAACACGACAACAATATTTTGGAGATATGAGGTAGTTAAAAGCTTTCTCGAGCTTGTGAAATTAATGTCTCTGCTATCCTAGATACTTCTGATAGATTTACTACATAACAATTATAGGAAGCGGATCACCTCAACGATCAACCTTCCACGGAGGGGCCTACATAATATATTAACATTGATGGACCAAGTAAATCTACTTTCATTGGTACTAAGCTGGTTCAGCATGAAAATGATACTCTCATTCAGTTCTTGCAACTAAATTGAGACATTTTTGCGTGGTCTTTCGAAGAAATGCCTGGGGTCGATCCTACCAAGGCATGTCACAAATTAGCTATCAGCATCAACGCGACAGCGGTCAAACATAAATAACGATGACTGTTACCTCATCTTTGAGATGAAGTTAACACCGAGATCGAGAAATTGATCAAAGTGGGATTCATTCGAGAAGCCAAATATCCAGACTGGATATCCAACATTATCGCTGTCCTAGAGAAGAACGGAAAAGTCCGAGTTTGCGTAGATTTTACTAATCTGAACAAGTATACTCCAAAGGATAGTTTCCCTCTTCCCAACATTTATCAGATCCTCGATTCTACAACAGGCCATGACCTCCTATCTATGATGGACGCTATTTTGGGGTACAATCAAATTCCACTTTTGGATGAAGATCAAGAAAAGATAACTTTCATCCCTGAAAGAGGTCTTTATTGCTACAAAGTTATGCCCTTCAGACTCAAAAATGCGGGTGTCACATATCAACGGTTGATGACTACTATGTTCAAAGCACATCTAGGGAAAGTCGTTGTAGTTTACATCGATGATCTCTTGTGGAAAAGAGTACAGTCAGCCAATCACATCTCAAATCTCAACAATATATTCAACATCCTTCGATCTTACAGAATGCGTCTCAACCTTGATAGGTGTCAATTCGGGTACATTATGGCTGATTTTTAGGCCACCTCATCTGCAATAAAGGGATTGAAGCTGATCCAGATCAGATTTGGGCTATCCTCAACATGTCATCTCCAAAAACAATAAAATACATTCAAAAACTTCTTGACTAGATTGCCGCTATCAACCGTTTCATTTCTAAATCTTCAGACCGCTGTCGTTGGCTATTCCTATTACTCTGCGGTTGCACCAAAAGAGGAAAAGTTCAGCCAAATGTAAAGGTCACATGGTCATCAGAATGTGAAGCAGCTTTTCAGAATCTCAAAACCTATTTGGAGAGGTCTCCCATAATGAGCACCCCAGTAGATTGATGAGGAACTGATTATCTACCTAGAAGTCACAGATACTTCTCTTAGCTCGGTTCTCATTCGCCTTGAAGAGAAAATCGTGAAACCGATACTTCATCAGTAAAACTCTCACTTCAGCGGAAACAAGGTACTCTAAAATTAGAAATCTTCTTCTCACTCGTGTTTACACTTCACAAAAACTCAAACACTACTTCCCAGCTTATTCAGTCAAAGTCATGATGAACTACCCACTTCGGGAAGTTCTATCGAAGAAAGAAAAATCAAGGAGAGTGCAACAGTGGTCAGTCAGTTTGGGATAACATGATATCAAGTTTGAACAACCTCATTCCAGAAAAGGTGAGGCCGTTACCAATTTTCTCGTAGATTTTCTAGTGGAGGATCCTGAGTGGAAGGAGCACGACCCTGACCTTACAGAAGAAACTCCCAAAGATCCACCCCCCAAACCATTTGACAAGCGAGCTGAATGGATTACAGTAAAAGGGTGGAGACTTCTCACGGATGAATCAGCAGGACCCACAGGGTCAGTGATCGAAATTGTTTTGTTTTTCCCTTCCAATGACAGAATTAAAAAATCAATCCTCCTAGACTTTGAGGCCTTTAATAATGTCACTGAGTACGAAGCTCTTATTCATGGACTTGACCTCGCTCTTGAGCTCGACGTCCCTGAACTCTCAACTTACACAAATTCACTACTCATCGTCCACCATTACTCTAAGTAATAAGAGAAGAATAGAAAGATGATCGAATATGCAGCCCTCATTGCAGATAGGATGAGCAAGTTCGCAAAAGCATCTTTTGATTATCTACCTCAAGGTGAAAATAAATAAGCTGATTCCTTGGCATATTTAACCAGGGTCTTGGGTACAGAAGCTCGATATCTCCAGATCGAAATCATTTCAACCACCAACATTAATCGTATTTCTGTATGCACAATCAACACTGGGGGAAATAATAGGGGAAACGACGATTGACGAAAGCCTTTTTTTAGCCAAAAGAGCGTCGACAGCAGATCAAAAACTCAAAGCGTTACACTAATCAAAATGGTGTGCTATATCCACATTCCATCATGGGTCCTTACCTCAAGTACATCTCCAAACCGAAAGTCGATGAAATGTTCCGCGAATTACATGAAGGGACTTGTGGCTCCCATACCGCAGGTCAATCACTAGAAAACAGAGCTATTACATAGGGAGTATTCTGTCCTAGCATGCGCAAACAAGCAGATGAGTACTCACGTAGATATGATAGTTGCCAAAGACATAGACATATGATACGCGCCCCCACGCTCGAACTCCATGCAAGTAAGGTATTCTGGTCATTAAAAAGATGGGCACTTGATCTTATCGGCGAATTCCCTAACTCTCCAGATAACCGCCGTCACCACTCGTAGCTACCGATTATTTTACGAAATGGGTAGAAGCAGTTCTACTATGTCGAACCAAAGAAGAAGAGGTCATCTCTTTTATCTGGGAACAAATCATCACTCGATTTGGGTACCCCCACCTAATTTGTATCGATAGCGGGCCCCAATTTGTGGGAGAGAAAATAGTAACCTTCCTCAACCAACACAATATCATCCACTCACCATCCAATCCTTACTATCCTCAAGGCAATGGCCAAGCTGAAATCACCAATAAAACCATCGTGGATGGACTCAAAAAATGGCTTCACTCATAGAAAAAAGAGAATTGGGTTCAAGAACTGCCTCATGTCCTATAAGCATATCGTACCACACCCAGACAGTCAACAGGATGGACCCCATTCCTCCTTGCCTATGGCACTAAAGCCGTCATTCTTTCTGAATACCATTATCCAGTTCGGGATCACGAGCTGACTGACGAGGAAAATGAATTCGAATTGGTTTGTAACCTTAATATGATCGATGAGACCAGGGAACGCGCCATCACTAACCTAGGTCGATATCATCATATGCTAGCCAGGTCGAATAATAATCGAGTCAAATATCTTACCTTCTAAATCAATGATCTCATCCTTAGAGAGATTCCTCAACATCGCAAAGAGCCTCACACTGGAAAATTAGACGACAATTGGGAGGGTCCATTCATTATCACCGGTCTCTCAGGCCTGGGATTATATTATCTCATAATAGAAGAGGGAATCCCCATTTTAAATTCTTGGAATACTAGGCGACTGAAGCGGTACTATTGTTAAAGGCCTTACTACTCCATTTCCGCTTCACGCTTCTTGATTTTTTGCTGTCTCAATTTCAAAAGTGAGATTTTTCATCTCTATCAAATGTAAATTATGAACTTATCAATGAAACTTACAAGTTTTTCGCAACATCTCTCTACTTATGTAGATTTAACCACACTTTGTAGATTAAAGCATAGATAATACTAGCTTTCAATTGATCTTATACCAGTTAAATCAAGGATAACATTTGATTTGGCTGGGTCTACTAAATCTCTACGATTAAAACAAATGTAAGAACTTGTTTTATATCAAAGACTCTAACTGATATAAGATAAGGCAAAGGTAATACTAGCCTTCATCTCTTTTAATATGTCTACAACATTTCTATAGTTAAATCAAGGTTAACACTTGGTTTGGCTAACTCAACCCACCTCTGCGATTAAACCAAATGTAAAAAACTTATTTTATATCAAAGACTCCACTAAGCATAAGATAAGACAAAGGACATACTAGCTTTCATTTATTTCAATATGTCTGCGACAGATACTACTTATTTTCAGGTTATATTACAGTGGATACTTTTTCTGCTGTTGAGATGTCAGCCATGCTTCACCCTCCAGCAGGAGGTCGATCAGAATTTAGTTTGCGAGTTATAACAACTATTTCCCTCTATATCAGATTAGCAGGTCGAGGGCCTAAATTTGTTTCCATGAAGGCCATGTAGTTCCCTCGATCTATATTTACTCTACAAATGTATCCCTTATCGGACAGGTTCTTAAACAAGGTATCTCGTTCTAACTCAAGTCTTTTTACTTCCTCTACAAAATACATAAAGGTCGCCTTTAACAGGTCTGTCCTTGATGCATGAGCTACAACGATCCTTGAAAAATTACGTATCACATTCTTAAGGCGTGACTCCAAAGTATCGTAAAGCTTCTTCTGATGTGCCATTTTCCTGTCTATCAAATCGTAAAAAGCTATATTCTCTTACAATTTTTTGGAATATTTAGCTGATTCAGCCTGAATAGCGACCTCCAAATTAGCCACCTGAGCGCAAAGTCTCACAATTTCTACATTCAATTCTTCCATGGCTGAAGTATCCTGTAACAAGTCATCTTTCTTCTTCAGCAGAACTTCCTTATCCCTGACAATAGCAGCATCCAACTTGTGCTGACATTCCCTTAAGTTCGCGATCCCTTTTTGCATATATCCCTGAATTCGTGCCACGTCACCTTCTAGTTCTCTAATTCTACTTGACAGACTAACTACATCCCCTTGGAGTAGAGGAACTTTAACATCATTTCTACTCCTCCTCGAACGCTCCCTAGTCTCGACTTTCTTGATACGCGCGTTGGCTTGTGTCAATTCGTTCTTCAATCATGCCACCCAATCGTTTATCACATTACACATTCGTTGCACTCCCCGAAACTCCAAATCCTTGGCGGGAAGGGCTAGGTGCAAGTGTTAGGCTACAGCTTCCGCGGCTGATAGATGTTCTCGAGCTACCTTCAGCTCGTTATCCTTTTCACTCATTTTTTGTTTTAGTCACTCCAGCTCGCTTCTACAATTATGAAGATCAGCTCGAAATTGTCCCTCCGATCTTTCGAGTGCCTGAATACAGTATTGAGCCATTTTAGCTTGCTTACCCCTAACCATCAGCGTGTCATCCCGACTTTAAAGCTTCGTGACGTGTTCTTTTACTTCCGCAAGCTCTTTTATCCTCTTCTCAATTTTGACATCTTTCTCCTCGACCTTACGAGTGAGGTCGACAATAGTCTGGGTTGCCTCAACAAATTTAAAATACACCTTTACATGTTGATCTTCCCTGTTCTCATTCGCCTTCCTCACCCTATCAAACTCCTCTACAAATTCTTGATTATATTTGAGCGCCTCATCTTCGTGCGAGCGAACTGAATCCAATTCGACCTGCATAATAATTGATACATTATATACAGCTCACTTCAGAGCACCCATCGACATGATACATATCTCATTTCTAAAAAGATATTTGATTTTTAACGTCTACTGTGTGCAATTACTTTTTAACTTAGAGGTCGAAGTAATATCTCAGACATGTGCTCGATGACATATATTTCGAAGTCTAAGGTAGATGTTTACGATATTTCATTTTATCTAAATACTCTGAATTTTTTTACGCACTATATTAGTGTTATTTTCCTAAAAATTAAAAGCAAGTTTTGATCTACCTCTACGCTTTGCGTAATCTAATTTACTTGGTAGCTTTATTTCAAATATAGCATACTAATCAGGAAACCTATTCCTATCTAACCTGCAGCTCCGCTTGCTAAGAAAGCAAGGCTGTGGAGATCTCTCTTTCCTTGGCAAGCCCAGTCTCTAAATCTTTTATTCTGAGACTCATTTCCCGGTTACAAAAAGCAAAAAAGGGGCTCAGCCTTCAAAAATCTATTCAATACACACAGTGTCTAACAATTTACAAGACATTGCAAAATACTCATACAAAACATTTCTCTACCCTACCTTCTCATTCCCGCCCTCTGAGAGTTCAGGGTCATCCCCTTGGTTATCTAGCACCGTCTGGCAGGAGACACCATTTAACCCATCAACAACTCCCACCGCCACTTTTTCCACTTCTTCATCATCACCTTCCTCGACATAGGTGTCTGCCTTAATGGCTCCCACCTCCTCCTCAGAATATCCCTTCAATATAAGGTGGCGCCCCAGCCTTTCACGCTCCGCCTCCACTTTCTCCTGATTCTCCCTTGCCTCCGCTTGCTGATGACCAATGGCCACTGCATGGGAAACCTTCAAGGCCTCTAACTTCTTTACTTCTTTGAGAGCATCAGCCTTCACTCGAACTACCTTCTTTTCAAGCTCGATCTTAGCCTTTATCAGCTCAGATTTTTCTTCTTCCACTCCGAGCTAAATTCCCTTCACCAAACGAGCAGCTTGCATAAAGCAAATTGACCTCAGCATAAGTTTGAATGTAGTAAATTTTTTACATAATCAAACATAAACACGTACCATCCTGCTCATATCCTCCTCTCCATAAAGAGCCGCCAGTCTGGCCCTTTCCTCCACTGCTTTGAGATCATCCTCAGCGGCAGGTCGCTCTTCAGCAATCTTTTTCTCTGACCTTCTCGAAGGTTCGATCCTTCTTCTTTTATCTTTTCCGTCAACCTCACCACTCCCAGTGGTACCAAAGGCCGACGCACGCTTTAAAATCTATTTTTTAGGAAACATTCGAGCTAATTTGCTCAACGTAATAGACTCCGGCTGAGCCGAGCTGTCTATTCTAGGGGTCTTGGCCAAATTGGTTCGACCTTCCCTACCAGTTCCTCTCTTATTTTCATCATCGACACCCGCCATTAGCCTGGTCGATTGAGATTTTTTAATTTTTTTTGACTCTCTCCCTATCCTCTTCTTTCTGCTAAGGCCAAGTCCTTCCAACACAAACTCGAACTCAACCTCTTCCTCCGCAACTTCGTCCAACAATGTATCTTTCTTCTCCACTTGGGACTTCGGACCTGCCATGCACAATATTTGTTATTATCAACAAGAGACCAACAATTCATACATATCAATATTATATTATATGTATTGTTATACTTATACTTTGTTTTACAGTTCTAAATAGAAGATCCAAAGGTTCTTCATTATCTCTCTGAAGACAATTACCCTTCACCCATATGACATTGTTATTCCAGGCTCTACCTGCTGAATTATGATCGAAGAAGCAACGCCGAGTTGCACTCGCACAAAAATATGCCTCACCACTGGCTTTATATTTCTTCACCCCATAAAACTGTAATACGTCCTCAGGGGATATCCTCCTCACTTTTCTTTCATTCTCCCATTTTTCATTCAAATGGTCACAGACAGTTATTGCCCCCCACATGTTCCCGTTCAATTGGACAGGACATGCCCCAATCGTATTCATAATCCCCTTCGCTAAATTGGTAAGGGCAAGACTCAACCCGCACTCTAATTGAGACAGGTAACACAGGAAACCCTCTGAAATGTCACTCCGAGTACTCCCATTAAAATATTATAACGAGATCGATTCATCTATACCCCTATCTTATTTTTCCTTCTCCAAGTCGGCCAGCAAGTAAAAATATTCTTCTCCCGTCGCTACAGTACACCCTCTAAACATCCTACCAGGGTATTCTACGCCGTTACATCATTTCCCTCCTACGGAAGCCTTGGCTTTACAAGATTCTTTAAATACATCTGAACCAGGGGGATAGGCCACCAACTTTCCAGGAAAACTTATAAATTGCCCCAATCCTACTTCAACCTCACTATCAAACTCTACCGCCCGACCGGAGGTCGAAACCTCGTTAATAGGTGAACTATCCATCTCACTACAACTTACAGACAAAGTTCGATCCTACCCAAATACCTCTCATGTTCGACCTATATACATGTTAAGGTATCTATAATTATTTTATACACATCGATCATTCATATGCAGCATATCTTTCAAATATTATGTCTATATGTCATATATCATAGATTGCTATAAATAGAGATTTTTAAGGATTTGCTTAAAGCAGATTATGATTTGCAAAAAGAAAAAAAATAGCACACGTCTCTGCTAACCTTCAGTATCAGAATGAGAATCCGTAGTAGCGCCAATCTTTCCCTCACAAGGCTGCTGTATAGCCACCTACATGATTCTATTCCCGCAACTCTGTTCGACTCTTGATTGCTCTCAAAATCCTTACCAAAGCCTCTGTAATTATTTTACACTTCTTTCTGTGCTTTCCAAATTTTCAGAAGTTGAAAAACGTTTGAAAGATGAAGACGAAGCACTATTTATTCTCTCTCTTTTTGATGGTTGGCAGTTATTGGATTTCGCACGACCCATCCTCGGTTTTGGAACCGAGGCGTCATTTCTACTATCCATGTCAGACGTCTTGTACCTTTTTAATGAAATCGTATTTCTATCATTACCCCTACTCTTGTATTTTAATCTATTTGCATCTCCTGTTTCCATAACTTTATCTAACTTTCCCACACGTATGATGACTCACACTCTATGATATCAGATTTTAGCAGCTTTGCATAAGAGACAAAACTAGAAGCTCCTGTATCTTTTCTCTTCTTTTTCCTTATACTTATAGTAGTGATGATGTCATTTTCAAAGCTAACAAAGTTTTCAAAATTATTCCAAATTTGTTTGTCAAAATAATCTCAACGGCATTTGCAACTATAGAGGATCAAGTTGAATTCTAATTTTTCTGTTAAATTCAGCAACATTTACATTTATTTTGGATAACACTTTACATATAATTACATCTAAAATTGCCTTAATGATTTAGACAACCACCTCTGACCAGATCTCATCCATCTATCATCCCATCTTCAAATTTGATCTCCACCTCAACAAACAATTTAACCATCTCTTCTCGATTTATAGGATCCCGCACTAATTCACGAAAGCATACTTCATAGAAATACCAAGAATTCTCAACTTCCCTACCCCTTATATCCAATCCTTTGAGCTGACATTTCCTCACTGGCAAATCCGCATCATACCCAAGCAATCCAAAAATCCTCTCCCACACTTCAGCGATCTTTATGGTCAATCATCCTTCAGCGGCATGACAAATTCTCCGAGATTGAGTCCACACCATCACAATCCTTTCTCCATATTCAAAAAATTATTCTACCCTTAGTTATGCATTTTTACAACACTTTCCCCTCAAAGCATGATTTTTACCTTTTATCTCGTAACCGAAACCCAAAAAATCTTGAGGTAGACTATTTGAACTTATCCCTTCTCCCAAACTCATACGTTGCGTTAATTTTTCAATTCGAGCTTATTTTTTAAATCCTTTTATCGACCTCTATTAGCTTAAATTTTTGCATCACAGATTTCCTACATTTTTATCTCCAACATTTCAAACACATAGATATATCATACTTACATTACCGCATAAATTTTTGCACATATATGCTTTAGTTCGAATAACAACACTTACGGTATTCATAAAACTTCAATTCGTTTCAAACACCCTTCAAACGATTCAGTTCGAGTATACAAGATATTTTGTAAACACAAGTAATTGGATGGCAAATTTGTATTCATGTCGATGACATTACATGTGAATTTATAGATAATAAATTTTCAGTAATCGAACTCAGGTATATTATAGAGATCTAATTTGTTCAACACCCAACTCCAGGTACTTTGCAGATAATAAGTTTTTCACTACTTTTTAAAGTAACGGGTCATACAGGCACTCCGACACATCAACTCCTCCAGTTCTTCCTGCTTCAGTGATCTTTTACCCTGATACAAAGTAAAAATTGGAACCAACAAAAAGCCTCCCTCATATGAGTTTGATTGTAGTCCAGTAGAACTTCAAATGAAAACTATGCAAGCAGTAGACTCAGTGCTGGTACCAACTCTACAAACCGAAGGTCTTCTGAGTGCCAAAACGTGATGGAAATGCAGAAGTAGACTTCTACTGGTTATCTCTCTCCTCCACTACCATCACTTCCTCCTCTGAAATCGCCACCTCTGAAGAGTTGGTTGAGATGAAGAGGGCCTGACCTCAGAATCCATGGTAATACAAGAAATCAACATAACTGACCTGCAGTTATGCCTATCCCTGTATATGAATCCCCAAACTTATCTTTCGTAAGAGTACGGAGATAAGCCCAACGTTCCTTGCCTGTCAAGACGACAAAATGAAATCTCTACTTACAGTATAATTCCTCCTCAGCTTCAACCGCGTCGTCTTCTGACATACCTTGATAAATTGGAGGGACATGAGCGGGTATCAATATCTCCAAGAATTGGTCACAAAACTATTTTAACTTCAACCACTGCATTTTTGATGCAATCCACTCTTCAAGGACCATTCTCCGTGTCTTCACCATTTTTTTAATATTTTAGTAAATTTTTTCATATTACAAGTGTACTCTGCTTTAAGGATTCGATACAGGTACTATTTAAATAACCCTACATTTATTGTGCAGGTACGTTTTACTAAGCTTCATCATTCATTACAGATGCAACTTTTCAAAATCTAACCGTCACATATATCATCATCTACATCCACATTAAATATACGTCATTTCCCCATAACCCGCGTAACTTCTACACAGTCAAAGCCATCATTAATCCACTTCAAAGATCAAGAATTTCAGCCCAAATACCCATTACCAATTGATCATTTCTCAACCAAAGCCATTCGTGATTTCGGTTGTGAGGGGGCGACTGTAGGTACCTATCCCTAGATCTCACCCAAAATTAAGCTATTACTAGTTCGAATTACCTCCATCTTTGACTCACGCATTTTCAGCATAACTTCCCCAGTCAAACATTCCAAACCATCCCACGAACTGTTTAAGAAAGTGGGTCAAGCTCAAACCAAAAAACCTTATCCAGTCAAAGATACCTGTCTCTCACGAACTTATCAGTTTTTCAGTCAACCATCACTAACCACATTGTTTAGAAAACATGCTCCAGCACGATGAAGAACTATGAAGAATGCCTATATAAAGGAAAAGTCCAGAAGAGACAATGATGAAAAAATTACAATAGAGATCATCAAGAAACTACTCAATTTTGATTCTCAGCAAACAGTCAGACTTCTTTATTATAAGATTCAAGTTTTTTTATGTTTAAAGAACACTTGTAATAAGATATCTGCCTCGAGCAATAAAGATACTTTTTATAAAATTCTTCCACTCGAGGTCATGGTTTTTTTTTTACCTAATCAGAGGTTTTCCACGCAAAAACCATTTGTGTCATTTCTTATTTTCTATTAGAAAATTATTGCAGGTTCATTGGTATGATAGAAAATTCCAAGCCATTTCGAGCTTACAAAATTTGGCCATTACAGTAGGGACCTATCCTTCGATCTTACCTAAATCAAGTTGTCGCCAGTTCGAATTACATCCATCTCAGACTCACACATTTTTAACATATCTTTTACAGTCAAGATTCCAACCTACTCCACGAACTAGTGATAAATGTGGGTCAAACTTCAAAGTGAAAAAACCTTATCCAGTCAAAGATACTTGTCTCTCATGACCTCTTCAGTTACTCAGTCAGCCGTCACTAACCATATTGTTCAGAAAATGTGCTCCAACACGATGAATAGCTGCGGAGAAGGCCTATATAAAGAAAAAGTTCCAGAAGAGACAAGGACCAGAAAAATTATATAGTAGATTATCATGAAACTACTTATTCTAGATTCTCAGAAACATTCAAACTTCTTAGTTACAAGGTTAAAACATTTCTATATCTAGAGATCACTTGTAATAAGATATCCGCCTTAAGCAATAAGGATACTTTTATCAAAATCCTTCACTCGAGGTCATAGTTTTTTACCTATTCAGAGGCTTTTTACGCTAAAATCACCTGTGCCATTTCTTACTTTCCATTAGAATATTATCGCAGGTTCATTGGTGTTATAACAAATTGCAAGCCATTTCGAGCTTACAAAATTTGGACATTACATTTGGCACCGTCTGTGGGAAAGATCGCATTTCCACGATATCCTAAGCCATTCTTTCACTACAACTTTTAATCATGGTTACTTCCAGACGACCGGCTACAGGATCCCAGCTTGTTGTTTTAATGGAGCTGGGGCAACTTAATGAGTTACGGGCAAATCTCAGCGCCAAAACAAAGAAACGCGACGGGCTTGAACTTTATTTAACTAAGGATCAGGAGCTCTGTGTGAAAGAGCTCGACACAGAACAACAAGTTCGTTTGACAATGCTCAAATGACATGATGACCAGATAACAATAATGTTGACTGCCCTAGAGGCACTATAAAATACTCAGCAGGCTCCTCTAGCCAATGATCATGATCAGTTGCTAGAGACCTCCCAGGTTTCTACAAGGGAAAGATTGGGACCTTGAGGAGTCGCCAGTAAAGCTATTTCCAGGAATCTATAGCATGAGCTACAGCCTTCCATACATTTGGGGGGGGTGATGTTCAATCCGAAGTCAGTCGAGGTCACCAAATTTCCGTCCGTCAGGAGGAAGAACAGTGACCTCAGCATTAAGTTCCAGTACGAGATCGTCTGAGTGAAGGTACGGGCACTCATCATCCACCACCTTCTCGTCCAACGATTCAACCAACATGTTATTACGTCACTAAAGAGCATATGGACCAACGAATTATGGAGTTGATCGAAGCACAAGTTTTGGATACTACCGGCGACATCGCAAAATTACAATGAAGTTTGATTGCCAAAGAGCTATTCGATATGGAGATACCAAAAGGTTTCCATACTCTAAAAATTTGTAAATACGAAGGTACTGACCTGAAGGAGCACATTCAGCAGTACTAGGATTCATTGGTGTTATACTCCAATCTCAACCATATTCTCTACCGTCTGTTTGCCACAAGTCTACAGGAGGAACCACTCCGATGGTTCCACTCTCTCCCTAAGGAATCCATATATACATTAGACCAGCTACAAAATAGTTTATCAAGATATATTTCTCACAACAGGGACTAAGAGGCAAATTTATATTATCTTATCAGTCTTAAACAGTCATACAGTGTGAAGCTCAAGGATTTTGCAAATAAATTTTTAGAGCTCGTGCGTAAAGTAGATATCCTCGATCAGAAAATAGCCGTTACTGCTTTCACCAACGCGCTCCAGCTCGACTGCAAGGCCAAAAAACACCACTTCCTCAATAAACCTGCAACCTTGGAGGATATGATCACCAGGGTCAATAGTTACGTCAATCTGGAAAGGATGATGTTTAAGCGACACAAATCTACTAAATCCATCCTCTCCACCAAAGGCCCATCAGATCGAACCACTGAACCAAAGGAGGAATAGGGAGATCTGAAGCGCACCAAGGGTAATATTGGCTACCCTCGGAAAGGCATTCCGCCGAACAAACCCATCCTCCCAAAGATGAATGTCCAAATCTCTATAATTTTTTAACTACTTTTGAAGGATAAGCTCTACCGCGTCTCTCAACCATTGGAACCAATTAATAATCGACTATATTGCCTGCATCATAAGGTAAACCATCATTCTACTGACAATTGCTATTCTTTACAGAGGTTACTTGAGTACATTTTTAAAGAAGAACGTATGCTCAAATATATTGTCGACCTAGAATCATTCAAAGATGGCAGCTATAAGAAGCAACTTGAAGTTATTCAGGTCAATAACCAAGCTGAGGAAAAGCATCTTTACCATATGTACCACAGGAACATGATCGAAATCAATCTGATCACCAATTCTAGCATATCAAAGTGTAGGGGACTATCAAAATGCTGCGATCTCAAACCTCAAGATAAAGGAGCCAAGCTTCTTCCTGAGTCGTGCAATCGTCGGCTTGGGATTTCCTTCGAAGATTGCGATACTAGCTATGTCAAATTTATACATCATGATGCGTTAGTAATAATGCCCAAAATAAAGAAGTTTTTCATGCACACGATGATGATCAATACTTGAAGCGGTATTGGGATTATATTTCTGAGTACTATCGACTAAATGGGTTTGGCCGACCAAATTATTCAGAGCGATACCAATATTAGTGGGTTTAATGGTTCCAGAGAAGAACGAGTAGGAAAAATCATCTTACCTATTACCACATGACCATCCACGATCGACGTCATTTTCTATATCATCAATGCCAAATCTTGTTATCTCAAGATTATGGGCCGCTGCTGGATTCACAATATGGAAGCAATCGCTTTTACCTATTATCAGACACTCCGATTCAAACACTACAATGGTATCTATGAGATCTGGGGTAGTCAGAAACTCTCTCGAGCTTGTGAAAATACCATCTCTGCTATCCTAGATACTTCTGACAGATTTGTTACATAGTAATTACAGGAAGTTGATCAGCTCAACGATTAACCTTCTATGGAGGATCCCAGATAATATATCAACATTGATGGACCAAGCAGAGGTACTTTCATTGGTACTAAGCTGGTTCAGCATGAAAATGATGCTCTCATTCAGTTCTTGCAACTAAATCGAGATGTTTTTCGTGGTCTTTCGAAAAAATGTTTGGGGTCGATCAGGCCAGGGCATGTCACAAATTAGCCATCAACATCAATGTCATGACGGTCAAATAAAAATAGTGACGACTGTCACCTCATCTTTGAGATGAAGTTAACACCGCGATCAAGAAATTGTTCAAAGTGGGATTCATTCGTGAAGCCAAATATCCAGACTGGATATCTAATATTGTCGCTGTCCCAAAGAAGAACGAAAAAGTCCAGGTTTACGTAGATTTCACCAATTTGAACAAACAAAATCCAAAGGATAGTTTCCCTCTTCCCAAAATTCATCAGATCTTCAATTCTACAGTAGGCCATAACCTCTTATCTATGATGGATGTTGCTTTGGGATACAATCAAATTCTACTTTTTGAAGAAGATCAAGAAAAGATAACTTTCATCACTGAAAGAGGTCTTTATTGCTACAAAGTCATGCCCATCGGACTCAAAAACGCAGGTACCACATATCAACGGCTGATAGCTACTATGTTTAAAGCACATCTTGGGAAAGTCGTAGAAGTCTACATCGACGATCTCTTGTAAAAAAGCATACAGTCAGCCAATTACATCCCAGATCTTAACACTATATTTAACATTCTTCGATCTTACGTGATGCATCTCAACCCTGATAACTATCAATTCGAGGTACATTCTGGCCGATTTCTAAGCCACCTCATCAGCAAGAAGGGGATTGAGGTCAATCTAGATCAGTTTAGGGCTCTCTTCAACATTCCTTCTCCAAAATCAGTAAAATACATTCAAAAACTTATTGGCAAGATTGTCGCTATCAACCGTTTTGTTTCAAAATCTTCAGACCGTTGTTATTGGCTTTTCATATTACTCTGTGGATGTACCAAACGCGGAAAAGTTTAGCCAAATACGGAGGTCACATAGACACCAGAATATGAAGCAACTTTTCAGGATCTCAAAACTTATTTGGGGAGGTCTCCCATAATGAGCACCCCAGTAGATAATGAGGAACTAATTATCTACATAGCAGTCATAAATACTTCACTCAGCTCGGTTCTCATTCGCCTTAAAGAGAAAATCGGGAAACCAGTTTACTTCATCAGCAAAACCCTCACTCTAGCAGAAACAAAGTACTCTGAAATTAAGAAACTTCTTCTTACTCATGTTTATACTTCACAAAAACTCAAGCACTACTTCCAAGCTCATTAAGTCAAAGTCATGACGAACTACCCACTTCGGGAAGTTCTATCTAAGAATGAAAAATCAAGAAGAGTGCAACAGTGGTCAATTAGTTTGGGTGAACATGATATCAAGTTCAAAAAAGTCATTCCGAAAAGGGTCAGGCCGTTGCCAATTTTCTCGCGAATTTTCCAGTGGAAGATCCCGAGTGGGTGGAGCACGACCCTGACCTTATAGAAGAAACTCCCGAAGATCCACCCCCTATACCATTTGATGAGTGAGGTTAATTGATTACAGCAAAAGGGTAAAGACTTCTAATGGATGTATTTGCAGGACCCGCAGGGTCAGGAACCAGAATCGTATTGATTAGCCCTTCTAATAACAGAATTGAGATATCAATCCGCTTTGATTTTGAGGCCTAAAAAAATGTCACCGAACTCTCAGTTTACACAGATTCACTACTCATCGTCCACCATTACTCTGTGCAATATATGAAGAATAAAAAGATGATCGAATACGCAACCCTTGTTGCAGATGGGATGAACAAGTTTTGCGAAAGTAACTCTCTATTATCTTCCTCATGGTGAAAATAGACACGTCGATTCCTTGACATATCTAGTCGGGGTCTTGGGTACAAAAGCTTGATATCTCCAGATCGAAATCATTTCAACTCTCGACATTGATCGTATTTTTGTATGTACGATTAACACTGAGGGCGATAATGGGGGAGACGACGATTGGCGAAAGCCTTTCTTAGCCTACCTCGGTATTGACAACAATTGCAACAAACCACTCCCAATAGATCTAAAAGAGCATCGACAGCTGATCAACAACTCGAAGCGCTACACAAATAAAAATGGTATGCTATTCCGCATTTCCGTCACAGGGCCTTACCTCAAGTGCCTCTCCAAACTAAAGTAGATGAAATGCTCTGCGAATTACATGAAGGAACTTGTGGATCCCATGCCGCAGGTCGATCGCTAGCAAACAGAGCTATTGAATAAATAGTATTCTTGACTGGCATGCACAAGCAAACAGAGGAGTACTCACGCAGATGTGATACCTGCCAATGACATGGACACATAATACGTGCCCCTGCACTCGAACTCCATGCAAGTAAGGTGTTCTGGCCATTCAAAAGATGGGTACTTGATTTCGTCGGTAAATTCCCTAACTCTCTAGATAACTGCCGTCACTTACTCGTAGCTACCGATTATTTTTCAAAATAGGTAGAGGAAGTTCCACTATGTCGAGCCACAGAAGAAGAGGTCATCTCTTTTATGTGGGAACATATCATCACTCGGTTTGGGTGCCCCTACCTAATTCGTATTGATAATGGGCCACAATTTGTTAGAGAAAAAATCATAACCTTCCACAACCAACACAATATCATCCACTCACCATCCAATCCTTACTATCCTCAAGGCAATGGCCAAGCCGAAATCACCAACAAAACCATCGTGGATGGACTCAAAAAATGGCTTCACTCACAGAAAAAAGGGAATTGGCTTTGAAAACTACCTCATGTCCTATGTGAATATCGTAGCACTCCCAGATAGTCAACAGGATGTACCCCATTCCTCTTTGACTATGGCACTAAGGTCGTCATTCCTTCTGAATACCATCATCCAGTTCGAGATCATGAACTAATTGACGAGGAAAATGAGTTTGAATTGGCTTGTAACCTTAATATGAACGATAAAACCAGGGAACGCTCCATCGCTAACCTAGGTCGATATCATCATATGCGAGCCAGATCATACAACAGCCGAGTCAGAAACCATACCTTCTAAATCAAGGATCTCGCCCTTAAAGAGATTCCTTAACATCGCAAAGAGCCTTACGTTAGAAAATTATCTAACAATTGGGAGGGTCCATTCATTATTACAGGTCTCTCTGGCCTGTGATCATATTATCTTATGACAGAAGAGGGAATCCCCATTTCAAATCTTTGGAATACTAGGCAACTAAAATGGTACTATCTTTATGGGTCTTACTACTCTATTTCTATTTATCATTTTTGTTTTTTGTTTTATTTTCTTTCAATTCCAAAAGTGAGATTTTCATCTCCATCCAATGTAAATTCCACCGATCAATGGAACTTCTAAGTTTTTCATAATATCTCTTTAGTTACGCAGATTCAACCACATTCTATAGATTAAAGCATAAATAATACTTGCTTTTAATCGATCTTACACTAGTTAAATCAAGGATAACACTTGGTTTGGCTGACTCTACAAAATTACTACGATCGAAACAAATATAGAAACTTGTTTTATATCAAAGACTCTACCAAACATGAGATAGGGCAAATGTAATATTAGCCTTCATCTTCTTCAACTTGTTTGGGACATTATACTAGTTAAATCAAGGATAACACTTGGTTTAGCTAACTCTACTAAATCTCTGCGATTGAAACAAATGTAGAAACTTGTTTTATATCAACGACTTTAAAAGGCATAAGATAAGGCAAAGGTAATACTAGATTTCATCTCTTTCAATATGTCTGCAACATTACTATAGTTAAATTAAAATTCACTTGGTTTGACTAACTCAACCCATCTCTGCGATTAGAACAAATGTAAAAACTTGTTTTATATCAAAGACCCTACCAGACATAAGATAAGGTAAAGGTCATACTAGCTTTCATCTATTTCAATATGTTTGCGACATATATTATTTATTTCCATGTCACATTACAATGAATTCTTTTCTACTGCTGAGATGTTAGCCATGCTTTACCTTTCAGCAGGAGGCCGATCAAAATTTAGTTTACGAGTTACAGCAACTCTGCCCCTTTCTACCAGACCAGCAGGTCAAGGGCCTAAATTTGTTTCCATGAAGGCCATACAGTTCCCTCGATCTATGTTAACTCTACAAATGTATC
The DNA here is from genome assembly GCA_014058105.1 of Kingdonia uniflora. NCBI lineage: Eukaryota > Viridiplantae > Streptophyta > Magnoliopsida > Ranunculales > Circaeasteraceae > Kingdonia > Kingdonia uniflora. Next base: position 723,467 of record JACGCM010000724.1, read on the forward strand.
CCTTATTAGGCAAATTCTTGAGCAAGGTATCTCATTCTAACTCAAGTCTTTTTACTTTATCTACAAAATACGCTACGGTCGACTTTAATAGGTCTGCACGTGATGCATGAGAGAGATAATTATCCTTGAAAATTGGGATCTCACATTCTCGAGGCGTGACTCCAAAATTGCATATAGTTTATTCTGCACGTTATACTAGCTTTCATCTATTACAATATGTCTGAGCATTAAAAGCTATATTCTCTTCTAATTTTTTTGATAAATTTAGCTGATTCAACCGGATTAATGACCTTTAGGTCCACCACCTGGGTTCGAAGTCTCTCAATTTCTGCATTCAACTCTTCCCTGGCTGAAGTATCCCTTAACAAGCCATCTTTTTTCTTCATTAGATTTTCCTTCGCCCTGATTTCCCCTTCCAAGACCTTTTCCTTGACAAGAGCCGCATCCAACTTGTGTTGGCATTCCCTTAAGTTTGCATTCCCTTTCTGCACATGCCTTTAAATTCGAGCTACGTCACCTTCCAGCTCTATAATTTGACCTGACAAGCTAACTACATCCCCTTGGACTAGAGGAACTTTAACATTATTTCTACTCCCCCTCAAGCACTCTCTAACCTTGGCTTTCTTAACGCGCGCGTTAGCTTGCGCCAATTCAGTCTTCAATCGTGCCACCCTCTCATTTAAATCATCATACTTTCGTTGCATTCCCCAAAACTCCATATCCTCGGCAAGTATGCACGTGTTTGGCTGTTGCTTCCGAGGTCAATAAATTTTCTCGAGCTCCCTTCAGCTCGTTATTTTTTTCAATCATTATCTGTTTCGCTTCTACAATTTTAAAGATCAGCTTTAGATTGTTCCTCTAATCTTTTTTGCGTCTGAATACGGTATTGAGCCGTTTCAGCCTGCCTACTCTTAACCATCAACGTGTCAATCTGACTTTTAAGTTTCGCAGAATGTTCTTTTATCTCTGTAAGCTCTTTTTGCCCCTTTTCGATTTCAGTATCTTTCTCCTCTATCTTACAAGTGAGGTCGACAATAGTCTAAGTTGCCTTAACAAATTTGAAATGCACATTTACATGATGGTCTTCTCTGTCCTCATTTACCTCCCTCATCATATCTAACTCCTCTGCAAATTTTCGATTACATTGGAGCGCCTCATCTTCGCGCGAGCAAACTAAGTCCAATTTAACCTGCACAATAATAAATAGATTATATACAGTTCGATTCAGAACACCCATCAACATGCATATATATATATATATATCTCATTTCTAAAAAGATATATGATTTCTAACATCTACTATGTGCATAGACTTAAAGGTCGAAGTACAATCTCAGATAGGTACTCCATAACATGTATTTCGAAGTTTAAGGTACATGTTTTCTATATGCTACTTTATCTAAAAACTTTGAATTTTCCTATGCACTATATTAGTGTTATTTTCCTAAAAACTGATAACAAGTTTTTGGCCTGCCTCTACGCTCTATATTATCATATTTACTTAGTAGCTTTATGTCAATAACGTATACAAGTCAGAAGGCCTGTTCTAATCTAACCTGCAGCTCCACTTGTAAAGATAGCAAGGCTATGGAGATCTTTCTTTTCCTGGTAAGCTCGGTTTCTAGATCTTTTATTCTGAGACTCATTTTTCTAAGTGCCTACAAGAGGGTTGCAAAAAAAAAGGGCTCAGCCTACAAAAGTCTATTAAATTCGCACAAATCCAACAATTTACAAAGCACTTCCAAAATACTCATACAAAGTCATTTCTTAACACTACCTTATTATTCTCACCCTCTGGGAGTTCGATGTCATCCCTTTGGTTGTCTAGCACCGTCTGGCAGGAGACACCGCCTATCCCATAAATAACTCCTACCGCAACCTCTTCTACTTCTTTATCATTACTTTCCTCAGCCTTGGTGTCTGCCTTAATGGCACCTACCTTATCCTTGGAATATCCCTTCAATATCAGGTGGTGCCCAAGCCTTTCGCGCTCTGCTGCCACCTCCTCAAGATTTACTTTCGCCTCTTCTTGTAGAAGGCCAATCGCTACTATGTGGGAAGCCTTCAGTGCCTCCAGCTTCTTTGCTTCCTTGAGAGCATTAGCCTTCGCTCGAGCTTCCTTCTTTTCAAGCTCGATCTTCACCCTTCTTCAGCTCAGATTTTTCCTCTTCCACTCTGAGCCAAATTCCCTTCACCAAACGAGTAACCATTAAAAAACAAATTGACCTCAGCATGAGTTCGAGATGCAATAAATAAATATTTTACATGATCGAACATAAATATTTACCATCTTGCTCATGTCCTCTTCTCTGTGAAGAGCTGCCAGCCTGGCCCTTTCATCTACTTCTTTGAGATCGTCCTCACCAGCAGGTCGCTCTTCAACGACCTTTTCCCCCGACTTCCCCGAAGTTTCGATCCTTCTCCTTTTCTCTTTTCCGTCGACCTCACCACTTCCAGTGGTACTAGAGGCTGAAGGACGCTTCAACTTCTATATTTTTGGAAATGTTCGAGCTAATTTGCTCGACGTAATAGACTTTGGCTGAATTGAACTGTCTATTCTAGGGATCTTGGCCACATTGATTTGACCTTCCCCACCAGTCCCACTCTTCTCCCCATCATCAACGCCTGCCATCAGCCTGATCGATTGAGATTTTTTAATATTTTTTGATTTACTTCGAACCTTTTTCTTTATGCTAAGGCCAAGTCCTTCCAATATAAATTAGAGCTCAACTTCTTCCTCTGTAACTTTATCCGATAATAAATCTTTCCTCTCTACCTTGAACTTCGGGCCTGCCATGCACAACATTTTTATTATATGCAAAAGATCATCAGTTTAAACATATCAATATTATACTCTATGCATTGTTATACTTACTTTGTTTTACAGTTCTAAACATAAGATCCAAAATTTCTTCATCATCCCACTGAAGATAATTACCCTTCACCCATATTACGTTGTCATTCTAGGCTTGACCTGCTGAATTCAGATCGAAGAAGCGAAGCCGAGTTGCACTCGCACAGAAATATGCCCCACCACTGGAGTGATAATTCTTTACCCCATAAAATTACAATACGTCCTTAGGCGATATCCTCCTCACTTTCCCCTTATTTTCCCATTTTTCATCCAGATGATCTCAAACACTTATTACCTCCCACTTGTTCTCGTTCAATTGAACAAAACATTTCCCAATCGTATTCATAATCCCCTTCACCAAATTGGTAAGAGGAAGACTCAACCCGTACTGTAATTGAGACAGGTAATATAAGAAACCCTCTGAAAGGTCACTCCAAACACTCCTATCAAAATATTCTAACGAGATCATTGCATCTATACCTCTATCTCATTTTTCTCCTCCAAGTCGGTCAACAAATAAAAATACTCCTCTCCCATCGCTACAGTACACCCTCTAAACAGCCTACCGGCGTATTCTGCGCAGTTACCCTATTTCCCTCCTAAAGCAGCCTTGGCTTTACAAAAATTTTTAAATGCATTCGCACCGGGGGGATAGGCCACCAATTTGCCAGGAAAACCTTGAAATTGTTTTAATTCTACTTCAACCTCACTATCAGACTCTACCGTCTGACCAGAGGTCGAAACCTCGTTAACAGGCGAACTATCCATCTCAACTGCAATTCTACATGCAAAGTTTTGATCCTACACAAATACCTTTCATGTTCGACCTACATATAGGTTCAGGTATCTATCATTATTTCACACATATCGATTATTCACATACCAAATCCTCTGCAATTTTTTCGCGCTTCTCTCTTTGTGCTTTCCAAATTTTCAGAAGTTGAAAAATGTTTGAATGATAAAGATGTACTATTTATTCTTTTTCTCTCTAACGGCTGGCAGTTATTGCACCTCGCATGACCCATCCTCTGTTTTGGAACTAAGGCATCCTTTCCACTATTTATGTCAGACATCTTGTACCTTCTCAATAAAACCGTTTTTCTATTATTTCCCCTACCATAATATTTTAATCTATTTTCTCTCCTGTTTCCATAACTTTCTCTGACCTTCCCACACTCATGATGACTCACACTCACACGATATCAAATTTTAGCAGCTTTACATAAAAAACAAAACTAGAAGCTCCTGTATTTTTTCTCTTCTTGTTTCTTATACTTATAGTACTAGTGACATCATTTTCAAAGCTAATTTTTTTTTCAAAGTTATTCAAAATTTATTTATCAAACCAGTGTCAAATGGCATTTGCAACTAAAGAGGATCAAATTGACTTATATCTTTTATGTTAAATTCAACGACACTTATATTTATTTATGATAACACTTTACATATAAATATATCTAAAATAGCCTTGATGACCTGGGCAACCACATCCGATCAGATTTCTTCCATTGATCATCACATCTTCAAATTCAATCTCCACCTCAGTAATAAATCCAACCATCTCTTCTCGATTTGCAGGATCTTTCACCAATTCCCAAAAACATACCTCATAAAAATAATGAGCATACTCAAGTTCCCTACCCCTTACATCTAGTCCTTCGAGCTGACACTCCCTTATTGGTAAATCAACATCATAACTAAACAATCCAAAAATCCTCTCCCGTACTTCAACGATATTTATGCTCAATCGTCCTTCAGCGACGTGAGAAGTTTTTTGAGATCGAGTCCGCACCATCCTAATCTCTTCTCCATGTTCAAAAATCATTCTACCCTTATTTATACACTTTCCCCTTAAATCATAATATTGCCTTATATCTCGTAACAGAAAACCCAGAATCTTGGGAAAAATTATTTGAACTTATTCCTTCCCTCAAACTCATACGTTTCATTATATTTTAAGTCGAGCTTATTCTTTCAAGATTTATTCTTCTATTGACCCCTATTGGCTCGAATTTTTGCATTACAGATTTCCTAGAATTTTTTTCTTCCATATTTCTAGCGCGCAGAACACTCATACTTACTTAACATCATAAATTTTTGCATATATTTATCTCAGTTCTAATGTTATAATAATAATACTTTCGGAATTCATGAATTTCAATTCATTTCATACATTATTCAAAACATTTTTAGCTCGATTTCTATGAACTATTTAATATCTATATCAACACAAGTAATTAAATTGCAAATTTTATTCATGTCGTAAAAAGATTACAGGTTTTTTTTTACAGATAACAAGTCTTTCAATAATCAATCTCAGGTACTTTACAGTTACCTCATCTGGCCAGCACCCAACTTCTGGTATTTTACAGATAACAAGTTTTTCAATGCTTTTGTAAGTAACATGTCATTTAGGCACTCCGACCATCAAATCCTTTAGTTTGTCCTGCTTCAGTGATCTTTCATCCTGATGCAAAGCAGAAATTGGAGACAACGCAAAGCTTCCTTCACATGAGTTTGGTCGAAGTCTAGTCAAATTTCAAATGGAAACTATACAAGCACAAGACTCAGTGCTGACACCAACTCTTCAAACTGAAGGTCTTCTGAGTGCAAAGACGTGATAGAAATGCAGAAGCCAACTTCCACTTCCTGTCTTACTCTACCACTTCCATCACCGCCTCTCTTATAACCACCACCCCTGAAGAGTTGGTAGAGATGAAGAGGGCCCAACCTTAGAATCTTTGGATGTACATGTAATTGGCATAACTGCCCTATAGTTATGCCTATCCTTGCATATGAAGCCCCAACCTTGTCATCCGCAAGAGTACGGAGACAAGCCCAACGTTTCTCATCTATCAAGATGACAACGTGAAACCTCCACCTATTGTAGAAATCCTCCTCAGCTTCAACAGCTTCGTCTTCTGACATACCTTTATAAGTTGGAGGAACTGAAGTGAGTGTCGATATCTCCAATGATTGGTCACCAAAGTATTTCAACTTCAACCTCTGGATTTCAGACACAATCCTCTCTTCAAGGACCATCCTCCGAGTCTTTACCATTTTTGATATTTTAGAGAATTTGACAAATCACAAGAGTACTCTGCTTCAAAGATTTGGTGCAAGTACTGTAATAGCTTATTTCATATCCTGGACTCAGACTTCATCCTAGATATTATCAACATATAGGAAGTATGACCAAAAACATGACCAACTCTACTCAGTTCAGGATATCACTTTCGACCTCTGCACTAATGGTTTGACCTACACGAAGTACACAGTCAGTAATATAGCCGTTGAACAACAGTAACAGTCAGAACATTACACTACCTGGTCAAAGAATATCTTACACTCACTTTATAACGTCCATCATTAAGGAACTTTATGGTCATTAAACGGTCATATTAGAGAACCTATAAAAGGACTTGGTAAACTGCAAATGACAGACGGAACGATCACCATAAAAAGTTCTTACTCTATCATTATATATTCTAAAATCGTTCATTGTAATAGACTAGCAATCTCAATAAGATCATCACTTTTACAAAATCCTTAGGAGAGGTCGTGGTTTTTAACGTGTTCAAAGGTTTTCCACGCTACACAGTCTTGTTGTTTATTGTCTGCTATTCTTAAGCGCTCTAAATACATTTGGTGTAAAGGATAAGTCCGTATCCCAGAATTAGGCTATTACATTTCGCACCGTCTGTGTGAACCATAGTTCTTAAACCCATTATCTCAAATGCTGCTGATCATTTTTTTTTCTTCAAAGAATGTCGCCTCCAGGTCAAAGTACATCGATCATCTAGGTAGAAGAGTACGCAGCTTTAGCGGACCTGAGGGCCACTCTGAATTCAGAAACAGAAAGGTGTGCAGCCTTAGAATAACAATTCGCGAGTGTGCAGGACGCACTAAAGGTCTTACAGGGTCAGCAGGTTGCCGCCCAGAAGAATAAAGCCGTACAACCCGAGGGCTCACAAATTTCTATTCATGATAGGATATGACATCATCCAAAGGGCGTTTACGCAGGAGGTGCACTTTGATTTAACCGTTAATAACAGGATATGGATCCCGTCCCGATCTAAGAGATCTAACAGGAAGTAGATAGCAGTCCGACTGGTGCTAGACAGACTGAAAATCTACCTCGAAGATTTTGAGTCCCGACAAAGGGACGCCTAAGCGAGAGGAGTGGCGACCACAAACCTGTAGAAGGGTACATCACCCGACTAACCACCACATTTTGATAATATGTCACGCAGGAAAATGTTAAAAAGTGGATCAAATAATTGCTTTAAGCCCACACGCTGACTAAAAGGATCCACAACAGATTACTGAAGAGCCCAATCGCTCAAGAACTCTTAGATGGTGAAGTCCCCATTGGGTTCCACACCCTAAAGATCCAAAAGTACAAAGGAACTAATCTAGTGGAACATGCTCAAGAGTTCCAGGACGCTCTGGGCCTATATTCCACATCCAACCACATTATATGCGGGTTCTTTCCTGCCAGCTTGTCGAGCAAACCTTTACGATGGTTCCACACACTACCTGAAGGATCCATTATAACTTTTGAATAGCTGCGCAAACTATTTGTCAAGAATTTCTTGCACAACAGAAATAAAGAAGAGAACTTATATTCTCTTTTCAGCCTCAAACAGATGCCTGGAGAAAAACTCGAGACATTTACCTAAAGATAACTATTTATGCTTTCACTAACGCCTTACTCGTCGATGGCCAAGCGAAGGGGTACCTCGTCCTCAACAGACCAACAATGTTGGAAGACATGACCGAAAATGTCAACGGATACATCAACTTGGAGCGGATGGTGCCATACAGACAAAAAACTCATAAATCAACATTGATAGCCCGAGATCAGTCAAACCATTTCAATTTTAATTGGACATCAGATCAAGGAGGAGACAGAAAATTTACCAAGTCCAACGATGAACGACCTTGAAAGGGGAGTAACTTGCCTTGACCTTACCTTCCAAAGTTGAATGCGACTATAACCAGCATATATCTTATCTTACAGAAAGACAAATTCTTCCAAAATGCGCAGTACCTTCAACCGATCGTGAACAAACCATACTGTATCCACCATAAGGTCTGACATCATGAGATAGAGCAGTGTTTTGCCTTACAACGTTTATTGGAGTACATCTTTGCAGATTGAATAATCCACGAATATTTAGTGGACGTGGAGGGCTATATGAACAGGAATTACAAAATCCCACTGAAGCTGTACCAGTTGAAGAGCCCACAGCTAAGAAGTATTTGTACCATATTTCACTCTGCCATCTTGTGAAGACCCAGGTCATTAAAGGGTTAAACATAAGCAAGCGATGGCATGTCGCCCAATATCACGAATTATCCATTCAAGATAAAGAAGCTCGTTTTGTCATGGTATCAAGCTCTCAACGAACTGGGATCTCTTTCGACGATTACGATGTTCGACATGTCAACTACCCCCACCATGATGCCTCAGTGATCATGTTGAAAATACAGAACGTGGTGCTTCATACAATGATGGTAGTTGCCGGCAGCACTATCAAACTCCTTTTCCAAAGAACGATCGACCAGTTGGGTCTGGCTGATAAGTTCTACCACGGCGATGTTGATATATGTGGTTTCAATGGGTCCAAGGAGGAGTGTGTAGGACAGATTGTGCTTCTTATCACCGCAGGGCCTGTAACACTCGACGTCATCTTTTACATCGTCAATACAAAGTCCCATTATCTGGGGATCATGGGATGTTGCTGGTTACATAATATGCATGCTATTCCATCAACCTATCACTTGGCATTACGTTTTGAGTGGGAGGGTAGAGTTTACGAGATAAAAGGAAGCCATAAATTAGCACGAGCATGCGAAAATTCTATCGTCATTGTACCATAACCTTTTGAACATCAACTCGTATGGCAATTATGGAAGACAACAGGAAACATTATAGAAAACTATACCATCAATACTGCGTGGCAACAACTTCCCACCACGGAGACCACAAAATATGTTAAAATCAGTGGACCCAAGCGTGGGACATATATTGGTCCCCATTTTCCCCCAGTACAGCGCGACAGTCTCATCCAGTTCCTTAAAGAGAATAGTGACGTCTTTGCTTGGACATTTTACGAGATGCGGGGTATCGATCCGAACCTGGCCGGTCACAAACTCAACTTGAAAGAAAATGTTGTAGCTATCAAATATAGATAGAGGACTTAAGTACCTAGACTTCGCGATGAATTCAACAAGGAAATTGAAAAACTTATCGAAGTCGGTTTTATCTGCAATGCCAAGTATCCAGAGTGGATATCGAATATCGTAGCGGTACCCAAGAAGAACGGGAAGATCAAGGTGCGTATGGATTTTACTGACCTGAACAGGTATACTTTGAAAGATAGTTTCCTACTTCCTGCTATAAATAAGTTGCTCGACTCTACATCAGGATATGAGCACCTGTCTATGCTGGATGCCGCGTTAGGCTACAATCAGATACCTATGCTACCTGACGACCAAGAGAAAGCAACCTTCATTACAGAGTACGGCCTATACTGCTACAAAGTCATGCCATTCAGTGTCAAGAACCCCGGAGCTACTTATCAGCGATTGATGACCTAAATGTTCAAGGATCACCTCGGGGAAATAATGGAGGTTTATATCGATGATATGTTATGTAAAAGTCTTAAGAAAGAAAACCATATCGCGGATTTATATACGGCCTTTGATATCCTCCGCCTCTACAGGATATGACTCAACCCTAACAAATGCCAGTTTGGTGTTCAATCAGGGAAATTCTTGGGCTACTTAATCAGCAAGCACAGTATAAAAGCCGATCCGGACCGCATTCTCATACTATTATCTATGCCGTCCCCCAGAACGCCGAAAGACGTCCAGAAGTTAGCAGGGAAGATTGCCGCGATAAACCTCTTTGTTTTAAAATCGTCCTATCGCTGTCGATGGTTGTTTAACTTATTGCGTGAGGGGACAATTAAGCAGAAATCTAAGAAAGACCACGATATTGAATGGATACCAGAATGCGAGGCAGCTTTCCAGCAGCTAAAACTTTACTTTGGTTCACCACCGGTGATGAGTACACCTAGCGAAGGAGAAGAACTCACCAACTATCTTGCGGTTACTGAGGAATCATTAAGTTATGTTATCATTTGGCTTGATGAGAAGACCGAGAAACCAGTCTACTTCATCTGTTAAACTCTCACTCTGGCAGAATCTCGATACAACAAGGTTGAAAAATGGCTTTTGGCTCTCGTATACACCTCGTAAAAATTGAGACAATACTTCCAGACCCATTCAGTATGAGTAGTGATCAACTACCGTCTGCGTTAAATGTTATCCAAACTAGAAAAATCTTGACGAATCCAGTAATGGTCAGTTACTCTTGGCGAGCACGACATCTGATTTGGGCCCTGATATTTGAATATGGGTCAGACTGTTGTAGATTTCCTTACGGACTTCCCCGTGGAAGATCCTGACTGGGAAGAAGATAGTTTGGATATTCATGAAGAATAGCTCGAAGAAAAGGCAGACTGGATAATGCAAAGGGGTTGGCATCTCCTCACTGATGGATCATCCGGACCCACAGGATTAGGCATCAGAATTGTGCTGATCACACATTCTAATGACAAAATTGAGACCGATTAAATTTTGAAGCTACCAACAATGCAGCATAATTTGAGGTAATGATTCACAGTTTAGACATGGCTTTAGAGATTAGAGTGTCCCAACTGTCTGTATATACAGACTCTTTACTCATAGTCAACCACTACACTGAAAAATTCTAGAATAATGGGAAAATAGTCGATTACCTAGCCGCAGTTGCCAACAAAATGAGTAGATTCTAGAACATTTACCGCGAGGAGATAATAGACATTCTGATTCCCTCACATATCTTGCAGGAGTCCTTGGCTTTGAAGCTCGCTATCTCAAGATCGAAGTAATATCAACCCCCAGTATTAACATCATAAGTTCGAATTATGTTAATACTGGGGACGGTAAAGAGGATGAGGACGATTGGAGGCGAACTTTCCTCAAGTATATCGGTGATAAGAGCACATTCGATGGCGAGCTCCCTCAAGACCCCACCAAAAAAAGATACGTACTTGATAATGCCAAATGCTATATCGTCTAAAATGGTCTCTTATACAGGATTTTGGTCACAGGGCCGTATCTTGAATGCTTATCTTACAAAGAAGCTCAAAAATTTCTACATAAACTACATGAGGGCACTTGTGGTTCCTACGCAGCAGGATGATCTCTAGCCAACCGAGCTCTTACCCAAGGCATCTTCTGCCCTAAAATAAAAGACCAATCAATTGAGCTCGCAAGAAAATACGATGCCTGTCAACTTCATGGTCCCTAAATTTGTGCCCCAGCTTTAGAGCTACATTCTAGAAACATCGTTTGGCCATTTAAAAGATGGGTCTTCGACCTTGTCGACGAGTTTTCTAAGTGGGTAGAAGCCGTTCCCCTGTACTGCATACGAGAAGATGAAGTCATCAGATTCATTTGGGAAAACATCATCATTCATTTTGGCCCCCATATCATCTGAATCGATAATGGACCTCAGTTCATTGGCTCCAAAGTCGTCGAATTTCTAAATCAACACAACATCATACATTCCCCTTCGAATCTGTATTACCAGTAAGGGAATGGCCAGGCCGAGATCACTAATCATACTATCGTCGATGAAATCAAAAGGTGCCTAATAGAGAAGAAAGGAAATTGGGTCATGGAGTTACCACATGTATTATGGGCTTATCGGACTATTCCCCGACTTTTAACTGGATGCACACCATTCCATCTGGCTTACGGTACCGATACAATCATCCCTACTCAGTATCATCATTCTATTCGTGAACATACCATGACTAATGAAGAAAATGAATTCTAGTTAGCGTATAATATGAACTGGATTGAGGAGATTCAGGACAAAGCAGTCATGAATTTGGGAAGACATCACTAAACTTTAGCCCAATTTTATAACAAACGCGTTCGGCATAGAGAGTTCGAAATCAAAGATCTACTCCTCCGGGAGATTCCCAAACATCATAAAGAGCTCAATGCCAAGAAATTATCCGAAAACTGAGAAGGTCCTTTTGTCATCATCGGGAAAAGCGGCCTCGGCTCTTACGACCTCGCCGCTGAACATGGCGAGCACATACCTAATTGTTGGAACACCAGGAGACTGAATTTGTATCGTAGATAACGCATTCGTCACAGTGTACTTTTCCTCAAATCAGTCTATCATTTCGTACGACTAGCTCACATCAATAAAGATTACTGTTTGGTCACTACAACTGAGTACTTTCTATTATGCCATACAAAATCTTTTATACACAGATTACAGATCATTTGTTGCTTTGGCCAAATTGATCATCTAATATATTACAGATCGTTTGTTGCTTGGGCCAAATTGATCTATCTAATACATATGTTGTACGTCAATCTTACATCAATGCAATACTTGTGTTTGATTGCCCTATAAAATTTTGATATACAGATTACAGATCATTTGTTTCTTTGGCCAAATTGATCATCTAATACATTATAGATCATTTGTTACTTCGGCTAAATCGGTCTATCTAATACATTCGTTGTACGTCAATCTTATACCAATGAAATAGTTATGTTCGATTGCCTTACAAAATTTTGATACACAAATTACAAATTATTTGTTGTTTTGGCCAAATTGATCATCTAATACATTACAGATCGTTTGCTGCTTCAGCCAAACTGATCTATCTAATACATTCGCTGTACGTCAATCTTACACCAATGAAATACTTGTGTTTGATTGCCCTAAAACTTTATATATACAGGTTATAGGTCATTTGTTGCTTTGGCCAAACTGATCTATCTAACACATGCACCGTACGTCAATCTTACACCAATGAAATACTTGTGTTTGATTGCCCTACGAAATTTTTATACACAGTTTGTAGGTCATTTGTTGCTTCAACCGAATCGACCATTTAACCTATATTACAGGTCATTTGTTGCTTCTGCCAAATCAATAACTTAATCTACATCACGGATCGTTCGTCGTTCTGGCCAAACAGGTTATCTCATGCATCACAGATTGTTTGCCACTTTGGCTGACCCAATCACATATCACACTGCTTTACATACATTATCATTGGTACCTCTCACGGTTAGTGCAGTTCACTATTTATCTTTAACTATTTCTTAACACATGCATATCTATTTTTATCCATTGTACGTACACATATAACTCGTTACTCATTCTTTACTAGAGTTGTCACTTAACTCATTATCCACATTAAAAGGTCCTGCTACGACCTTTACACCACATTTATGTAAGCTCTGACACATGAATTCTGGCATCCACCCCACAACAATCTTCTTTCCCTTTCTAATCATTCTCTGCTTTAACGATCTAATCCGGGAAATCATGGGTTCTAAATATGCAGTTCATATTACATCCATATCGCATTCAACACCTTGTGAAGTCAAACCATCATATACCCTCTATCTTTCCACTTCCAGTCCCTTCAATTCAGCCATGAAGAACGATACTACTGCGGCCATCTCCCTCTCGTGACTTCCACCCGCCTCATTTTTCACCTGCTTACTAAGAAGAAGTTCACTCAACTTATGCTGCGCTTCATTCAGAGCATCTTTCAGTTGCTTGCAACGATCGTCTACTCATTGTTTCGCACGGTGCACATCCATATTATGAGCTTCCAGTACTGTTACGAAATTGTCCATATGATAAATTAAAGACACCAAATTTTTATAACCTACACACTCTACCCTCTTTGTATCATAACTTATCTCCAACCGCAACAGATCCTCCTCCAGCTTTGTATTCGCGCTTTGAAGTCTATCATTTTCGGACTGATATTCCAAGATATCCAAGTGCCGCGCTTGGGAATGTTGCTCTAGATCACATATTTTGTTATAGTCCTTCTTTATGGCTTCATTCTATTGCGCAAAAACTTCTTCCATCTTCTTTCCTGTAAACCCAGTAAACCAACCACAATGCTTCGTATTTGCGAGCACGAACTCTAACATCATTTAGCTCTGCCCCATGCATATTCACTGAAACTGCAACTCTATCACATTATTTCCTTCAGCCTCTAATACAACTAGTAGTTCTGCAATTTACGTTCGCATCGACAGCAATTCGACACTTTCCTGACCAGTTCGTCCCGAGCCACTTCCAACCTCGACGCACTTTGCCCTTATCTCTTCTTCTAAACTCTCTATTCTTCTCTATCTAGTTGACAATACTGTTTCTTTCTCGTGATGCTGCTTAGTCATTTCAGCCCTAAACTTTTCTTCTGCTTCAATAACACCTTTTACGACACACTGACTCGATCTTAGCTCTGCACGCATTCGTTTATTCTTGACATGTAATACGTCGAACTGAACTTTTATTGCTGACAGGTCCACCTATGCATAATAGATTATATTTACAATGCTTTTTTTTTTTCATAACAACAGAACATATATAACAGTTGACAAAACTCCATCAAGAACATTGTATCTGAGCAAGTTAGATACACCATTCTGTTGACACAAAACACAGATTACATTTATCATCAAATAGTACAAAGGACTAGTCACAAGAGGAAAACTACTATATTTGCGACTCTTCCGGACAGGAAACGACCCCAGCTTGCCTCTCACAGCCTACCCATCCGACACCTGTACGTCTGCCGAAGTGATAAAGGTCACAACCTCATGTTGGCATGGTTTGCACCATGTTCGGGGTATCAGACACTCGATTCCTTCCTCTTCTGATGACCCCCCTGCTACCTTGGAAGGTAGTGGCCACCAACAATTCCTCCTTCACCTCGGATAAACCGCAAGTTTTCTACTTTGGCATTCTCCACTTTAAAATCCTTCACACATTCCTCTACAAACTTCCTAAAAACATTCTCTACCCTAGACAATTTTCCTTCATAGAACCTAGTAACACTGTCTATGTGATACTCATACTTCGTTCGAGCAGCGACCTTTGCTCGCGATGGGTGAAGATGCTCCTTCAATATCATTTGCACTTTGTGAAACCGTTGATGCGTATTTTTAGGTGCACACCTAAAGCCCTTATTTCCGCCTCCACCTTCATTCGAGAAGCCACTTCTTTCGACAGCCGTGTTGTTAAAGATATTTTTTGCTCCACGTACTGCGATAGCTTATCCTGTAACCCCTTCACCTCACCCTCTAATTGCGATTGAACCTCTATTTGATTTTTCCTTATCCTGAAAAACACAATCCTCGTGGCCCTCCGATCCTACATAAAGCCAAAGACATCATATAAAAGTTCTACATCACCCCAGACAATAAACACACCAGCCCGTGCAGAACATTTTTTTGCTTTTAAACTATGACGATTGCGTGCTTCTTGAGCTAAAAACATAACAGAAGCTGGGTCCGGAACTATACTTTTCTCCCTCAATAGCTCTATATAAGCCTCTTTTAACCCTCGTTCACTATCTATTTCAACTTCAATGTACAGGGTCAGAGAAAATAGCATGCTCTAACATCTCGCCTTATCAATCGGGTCGCTAAAACAAACCAACTCTCTCGATTTGTAAGCTAATCCTCCCTTTCTTCTTCCTTTCTTAACACTTCATCTTTTTCTACTTTTATCTTAGCATATTTACATTGCAAATCATATAACTCTTTAACAGTTTTATCTGAATTTAACTTAAATTGCCTTATCTCGTATTCAGTTTTGTTAAGTACCTGTTGAATGCGGGCCACAAAGTCCCTCGCTTTACTCAGCGATTTCTCTAACTAAAAGTTTATTTTTCTCAAATGCTCTATCTCCTTTACAGATTACAGATATCTTATTTTAATGCCAACATTCATGAACAATATATTTTGAAATATCACTCAAAAGTAAAATAGTGTACGATTATATAGAGTACTATCACAATCTAAGTCATACGAACTGAAAGATAGGAGACAAGGTACCACATAACGTTTAATGAGGCTTGCTAATGTCTACCTCGGATGGAGATTTCAGTGTTTTCCCTGGAGAGAGATTTGTTTCAGCACGTTCGAACAAAGGGTCCATTATCTGCTCAATAGTACGGACAACCTCCGCACCGCCTAGAAAAAGACCCAAAACTATCTCAGCCACACCAGCAGCATCACCACCCATCTATTCCTCCTCAATAGGGAGTTCGATCTCTACATACCTACCATTCTAAGCCAAAGCCACATCATCAACACTCAACCCAAAATAGTAGTACAAATTGATAAAGTTATCCTTTTCCACTATGGCTGCCGCAACCGCTTCAGACATAAGCTTATCATGCTTTGACAACTCACTGTACTTTTCTATAGCTGCGGTAGCATCTGCGACCCTTCTCTCTCTCTCCAACTGAAGGTCAACCTCGAGCTCCTTCGCACGAGCTGACTGAGTCTCAAACTTCAGTGTCAGAGCCTCAAATTCTTGGCCTCTCTTGTTCAATCATTGCCTGGCCCCCTTCTGTATCGTAGACAGCTACCAATATAAGAGAACAGAAGAGTCAGTTCAACAGTTTCATTCACTTCATAAGCAACATCAAGTAAACAGTTTTTCAAACCACATACCGCATATGTGTGCTCAAGATACTCATCCTCGAGCTTCTGCGAGTCAGTCCCGGCCATATGACAATTCCGTCGCTCCAACTCTCTCATCTTGACAACAACATGAGGTTTAGTTCGGTCACTATCCTCCTTCAGACTCTTCTCAACGTCCCCAAGTGCGGACATGCTTACTTTAAGTTTTTACTGCACGCCACCAGCAGCAAGCTTTACGATCTCTTGTTCTTCGGGCACAACCTCAATAACCGAACCACTGTACTACGCTGGCTTGCGGGCTTTACAGGTAAGCCCCTTGGTAGTCTGAGGGACAAAAGGTGGGGGACTAAGCAAGTCAGTAACGGTCTCTGCAGCTTTCCCCTCGGCCATAGCTCATTTTTTGTGAGCTCGTTGTACTTTTAACACTATCAAATCTACTCGTTTATGTCTTCGGATACCCAATTCACTAAGTACCTTCGTTAGCTCGTCCTGGTTGCGAGCAACATAATAGAATCGACTAATCTTATCCGGAGTAGCCAATAGTTTAGGCTCTACCAATACAAAAGAACAGAATATCTGTCATACAGACATGAAGACATAGTTATCGACTATTCGAAGGTTGGTCAACATTACTTACTCGAATTATTATATTTATGGTTCAGCTTGAGCACTAGTTCATTTGGAACCTACAAACAGTTGCCCTCAACCCAGACAAGATGGTTGTTACATGGTCTACCCGCAGACTCAAAATCAATTAATTTCAGCCTCGCCGAGTCACTATGCAGGTAACTACTATTTTGACTCTCTATATACTTAAATTTATAAATTTTCATAGCATCCTCAGCTGCGAACTGTTTTGCAGTCCCTTCCTTCCTTCATTTTTCATTCAGCGCCTCACACACCCTCATCATCTCGTAAACATTCCCATTTAATTGGGCAGGGTAGCACTGTAACGCATTCATAACCCCTTTTTGAAAAAAGGCAAGCAGAATTCTAAGGCCATATACGACCTGATTCAAGAAGCATAAAATAACCCTACTTGGGCCCATTAAAATATGAAAGGCTCACCCCCTCATTAATACTTCTATCCTTATTCCACTTTTCTCAACAAGGAACTTGATAATGCATTGTTTCCCTCCTTTTTTCGGAGACATAGGCTCTGAACCAAAGACCTTGGTCCTCTACATACCTACCCCACTCTCCTGGACATTTCTTTTCATATCTTAAGTATTCTTTCCCTACATCCACCCCCTCTGGGTATATGACAAAGACTCTCTCTTCCTCCCTTTTGCCATCCTTCTCTTTCCCACCCTCAAATTTATAGGGCCCTACTACCTCTTTCGTCGCCCCTACACTATTAACAGTTTCCTCTATTATACTACACTCTTTTCCCCTTCCCAAAGACGATGTTTCTTTAGAATCAGACGAGACTACAAACTTACTAGCAAAAATATTAGGTTTAGAATGCATATTGAACCTACAGATACATAAACATATTTTATCATTATCACTACGTTACAAACAGAACAAAAAAACCTACTTTATACCCGGTCAACACGTCTATTCCCCTGAATCCCATAATAAAAAGCCAAAATCAAAACATTTCAAAATTTCCCTCTTTTTCTCCAACAAGCATACTTTTTCTCTCTAATAACAATATGTACCAAAAATCTTACATTACAGACTTTATCTCATTCTTATTATTTTCAAAATCCCTTGAAAACCCCAGTTTCTAAAACCAATTATACAGATTTCTTCATAATACATAATACTTCCAAAATCAAATAGACAAAAGTTTTGCATCACCAATCTATACTTGTTGAACAACAATCCTCCACTTTACCCGGACATCTCTTCGAAAATGATCACTCCTGTCATCTCTCCGACAGCCTTCTATCACTCGATGAAGATTTTTTTTCTCAAAACGCAATCAACACTCAAATGCCTACTCTCCTTGAAAATGATGTGTACCACTTTTTTCTCTATCTAAAACTGTAGACAATTTATGAGGGTGAGAGAGACGAGTTTTTATACTCTCCCTCGGTTTTTGAAACAATGGCTCCTTCTGACACGTGTCGGTCATCCCCACTGTTGCTGCAGGCACTTCTTTTCATTTTGCAGCATCATCATGACTTTTGTGATAACGTTTGCCACCATCACATTTATCTTATTTATCTACCATTACCAACCCTACACCTTTTCTCAACCTAGTACCAAAAATAACCAATCATCTTACATATACTCTACCAAGATCGTACAACCATTCCTAAAATAACTCAAATTTCGAAATTCGCAGATATCCATACAGTTGTTAAAATCCTACAGCTGTTATACACAATATCCGTACACAACAAATATAACAGAATATTTTATTCAATCAGATCGAAACACCACATATGTTAATCTCTCACGATCTCTCATATTATATTTATTCAAAACTCAACCGCATAATACTACCACAAAATAGATTACTTTCATCAAAGTCTCATGACTTTGAACTCACCGAGCTTCCTAGCTGCATCTAAAGCAACCCCGATGGTTTGGTTGCCCGCACAGAATTAACTATACATTCGACGCCCTTGCATCCTCTTCCACGATCTTATCGCACGCGAGCTGTCGTACAGTTTGCTCTCGCACATGGGAATCCAACAGTGATTTACAAAATATGTTGCACCAAACGAAGCGATCATGTTCGACACGCCTGCCCTCATCATCCAAACCAACCAGTTTTAATGGCCATTCCAGAAGTACAACATCATACGACAAGTAACGAAAATAACATTTGCGGAGTTCAGTAATCTTGATATGAAACCTGTCATCCGCCGCCTGCTGTATACGCTGAGAGCGAGTCCTCACCATACTCGAATGCAACCACTCCAGAATAATACCAGTAACAACAACAAGGAATCCCTACTTATAGTTAAAGAAAGATCTCCACAGAATCAATCACCTTACAAATTATCCTCATAAAATATTTATGCAAATAACAAAATCTATATGCAGAATATCGTGATAACTCATTACCTCCATAGCACAAAATATCCCCTCAGACGCATACATGGCAATAACCACGATGACACCTAGCCGAATAGTCCCACATACCATTCTATCATTCCATCTCGGCCGTTCACACAGCTCGCATAAATCTGAGATATCCAGTTCGTACCAACAACTCGACCGGCTCTAAATTTTGCCTCAACCCTCAATACCATTTTTTCCTTCACACCCATAAACATCTATTTCTCTATACTCCTGTGGTACAGGCAGAAAGGAAAAATAACAGAGCTCGATGAAACAGTATCATCATAGCAGAAAAATCTATATTTCATTCAGTCCAAAAATTACTATTACAGAATACTTTACAAAAGAGACTTTACAGATTACTTCAATTTACATCAAGTATCAGTTTGAAGCCCTTTTCCTGGGATAAACAGTTTATAGACGTAGCAGACTCCAAACTTTGATCTTATGCTACAAGACGTAAGGAAGTCGAAGACCAATTTCATAGAGGAAAGATCTTATTTATGGCCAAAGATCTATGGTCCATGAAAGAAAATGATCATCTGCATCCTCCTTACCTCCCTGCATGCTAGAGACAGAGAGAATGGCATTTTCACAGATGAAATATCTTTTTCATAACCAAAGAACTATGGTCCATGGAAGAAAATGATTTTCTGTATCCTTATCACCTCCCCGCATGCTAGAGATAGAAAGAAGGCCTCATTTCTTCAATAAGACCGACTCATTGGCAGAATATCGTCGAGACTTCCTCGACCGAACGTCTGCTGCTTCATCTTCAGTTGTAGCAGCCTCCTCCACCAGCAGACGAAGATCGCTGCGACGTTCAGCCTCCGATGTCACCAAGTAATGAATATGTACCATTTAGTAGTAATCATCCTCTGCCTCCATCACTTCTTCATAAGATATACAATAAAAAGTGGGAAACACAGGAATTGGAGTAGGCAGATATAGCGGTTGATAACCAAAATACGTGGTATGCAATTCCTCCATCCTTCTTCTGGATCCTGGACTCTCAGGTCTGAGTCCCAGTCGTCACCATCAATAACCACTAAGGCAAAAAATAGAGACGAAAGGTTTTCTCCTCACAACATAACTCCGAGTACCTTTTATATATAAATCAGTATTCAAAGCAGACTCTATAAATTCCTAATGTTAAATAAATTCCCCATGTACAAATATTTGACTACAGTCACTGGTTCTAGGAAACCCAGTAGACCCCAACAGAGATTCATGAACTAACATTGGAAATGAAGCCTCGATATAACTACAACATTTATTTACACTTCTCAACCAACACCACTCGCCTACAATCATTCTTGTACTGTTGGCTGTGAGGGGGCAGTTGTTGTGGCTTATTCCGCATCTCGAGCTCATGCTTCATCTTTGAACTACAGACAAACTTTTGACCCCAACAGACAGAGCACGTGGCACATACAATATAAACTCCTTAACCAACACCACTTACCCCAGATAACCCTCATGCTATTGGTTGAGAGCTATATTGTAATAGCTTATTTCGTATCTCGAACTCAGACTTCGTCCTCGATCTCTTCAGTAATCAGGAAGTATGACCAAAGAGGTAACCAACTCTACTCAGTTCAATACATTACTTTCAACCTCTGTACCAATGGTTCAACCTATATGAAGCACACAGTCGGTAATAGAGTCAGAGAACAACAATAAGGGTCAGAACGTTACACAACCTGGT
Organism: Kingdonia uniflora; assembly: GCA_014058105.1. Lineage (NCBI taxonomy): Eukaryota > Viridiplantae > Streptophyta > Magnoliopsida > Ranunculales > Circaeasteraceae > Kingdonia > Kingdonia uniflora. Next base: position 744,595 of record JACGCM010000724.1, read on the forward strand.
CAAAGAATATCTCATACTCACTTTATAACGTCCATCATTAAGGAAATTTATGGTCATCAAATTGTCATATTGTAGAACCTATAAAAGGACCTGGGGGACTGCAAATGATGGACAGAATGATCACCATAGAAAAGTTCCTACTCTATCATCTTATAATATAAAATTGTTCATTGCAATAGACTAGCAATCTTAATAAGATCATCACTTTCTCAAAATACTCAGGAGAGGGATTAGTTTTTAACCTGTTCAAAGGTTTTCTACGCTAAACAGTCTTGTTGTTTATTATCTGTTATTCTTGAACACTCTAAATATATTTGGTGTAAAGGCTAAGTCTGTATCCTAGAATTAGGCTATTACAGGTACTATTTATATAACCCTATATTTATTATACAGGTACATTTTTCTAAATGTCATCTTTCATTACAGACATGACTCTTCAAATCATAACTGTCGCATACATCAGCATCTGCATCCTCATTTAATATACGCCATTTCCCCATAACCCGCATAACTTCCATATAGTCAAAGCCATTTTTACTCCCTTTCAATTATCAATAACTTTAACCCAAATACCAATTACATACAGATCATTTCTCAACCAAAGCCACTTGTGACTTTGGTTGCGAGGGGGCGATTGTAGGGACCTATCCCTCGATCTCACCTAAAATTGAGCTGTCGCCAGTTCAAATTACATCTATCTCAGACTCACGCATTTTTAACATTACTTCTTCAGTCAGCATTCCAACCTACTCTACAAACTGGTGAAGAACGTGGGTCAAACTTCAAGCTAAAAATACCTTATCCAGTCAAAGATACCTATCTCTCTCGAATTCGTCAGTTACTCAATCAACCACCACTAACCACATTATTCAAAAAACGTGCTCCAACACGATGAAGAGCTGCGAAGAAGGCCTATATGAAGAAAAGGTTCTATAAGAGACAAGGACTAGAAAAATTACACAAGAGATCATCAAGAAACTACTTATTCTAGATTCTCAGAAACATTCAAACTTCTTAGTTACAAGGTTCAAGCATTTCTATATCTAGAGATCACTTGTAATAAGATATTTGCCGCAAGCAATAAAGATACTTTTACAAAAATCCTCCACTCGGGGTCGTAGTTTTTTACCTATTCAGTGATTTTCTACGCTAAAATTACCTGTGTTATTTCTTGCTTTTCATTAAAATATTGTCACAGGTTTATTGGTATGATAGCGATTTCCAAGCCATTTCGAGCTTACAGAATTTGGCCATTACACTAACAAAGGAAGGAACGTAAAAAGAAAGTACGTTGACATGGTTAATGATCTAGTAATATTTTATGAGTTGTACAGGGGTCGCGCAGTTTGCGATTTACTCGCCCAATCTCTGGGGGATTTTGCTAATAACGACATAATATCCAACTCCGTATCACTTCACAAATGAATATAGGTTCTTATGGTTTGGGTCTTTTTACTTATTCTTGAAATGGGACCTCGTAGAATGCAAGATCAGAGGCATTTATTTCCATGGTGCCGAAGCTGTAGGCTTGATATGATTTTGTTCAGTAAAATAAATAAATTTAGAGACATTCTTAGTAATCCAGATTTCAAATCGTTGACCCTAACGCCAAAAGATGCATACTTATGCATCCCAATTGTTGCTGAAGCCAATGATGTTACGATTCAGGAGGAGAGTTTTGATTATGGAACTGTAAGTATACATGCAATTTAAATTTTATGTTATCGTTTATTTTATGTCATGTGTTAAGTCTTTATTTGTCATTGTTGATTGGCCTTTTATCATTATTATTTTTCAGACGACGGGGAAAAGGCATTCTAAACAGTTGTCAATGTCCCTAAAGAAGAGATGATAGGGAAGAAACCTTCCTCAGGACTTTACAAGAGATGGAAGCTCATTTTGGGGGATAACGAAGAAGAAGTGGGCAATTATGAGGTAAGCCCTGATGTATCTCTTCCTAATTAGTTGTATCAAATACTTAACAGCTGTATGAATGGAATTTATATTTAGGAGGATAACGTTATTAGGAATCTTGTAATGTTGATTTAGAAGAGCATAAGGAATTAGTGTTTGTGCTGGGTGGAAATGGGAACGGAATAGAGAAGGGTAACGAGGATGTTTTTGGAAAAATCTATAGTTTCGGAGTATGTATTGAGATGTTCAATTGAAGCAAATATTTTTACCAATATTTTTGTCAGGTCTTTATGCCAATATTGTTTTTTGTTTTTTAGTTTTCATAACATATGTTGTTGTTGTCATTTCAGAAGAATTCTATAGTTTAGGATTTTGATGATGATGAATATTTTCATGATCATGAAAACTTTAAACCTTTGGAGGAAGTTTTGTTCTTTATTGTGCCTATCATTGCAAACGTGGAACCAATTTTGGATCCCTTACTTAGAGATGACTTGGAATTGGTAAATGCGCTAGATGAATCATCCCCAAGAAGTTAGTGCTCAGGTAGAGTCAGTTCAGCTGAAGAGACAATCAAGCATCATAAACTCTCTATTAGAGCAAAAACTAATGACAAACTTGGAGATGGTCTTGGGGGAACCCTTCTATGTGCATGAGAAAGTGACAAAGTATCAGGAAGAAGTACTTGATATATGAAAGAAAGTAAGGAGGGGAAGTATTAGTGATAATGATAAAGCTTCCAATAACCTAACTCTAATAAGATTTGTTGGCCAAGATTTCTTGAAGCTAAAAAGCTTTGGTAGTGTGGAAGGAATAAAATGGTTGGATAGTGACGTATGTTTTGACATATCTTGTCATTTGTACTTGGTTCATATTGTCATGTATTCATCCGAGGATACATATTATCTTAACTTTATTGCTTTCTCTTGATGCAGGTTATCAATTTTTATATTGCTTTACTGAAAAGCTTTTACGATGTGAAGCACGGGCAAAATTCTGGCTACTTGGTGGTGAATGTATACTCCATCCAAAGCATCGAATTATTAAAAAAATACTATATACCATAAGATAGGAGATATGAAGAAGGACATTACGATGGAATCAATAAAGCAATTAAGCGAGGTCAAATTAAATGACATAATGAAGTGTACATTTACCAAAGTTAGGGGAAGGATATCATCTTTTCATATAACCTAGGTCACAGTCACTGGGTAGCTGTGAAGATGTCATTTTGGTCAAAGTAATTTATTTTCTATGATTCTTTGGGTCCGATCAACAAAGTTGGTTCGGGACAGCACAAGGTTTATGCTGATCTTTTTCAAACAATGTTTTTTTATTGTTCCTTGTATTATAGCTCCTGCTGAGTTTGAAGACAGAGTCGGTAAAGTGGACCACGAGCTTCTTAATGCACGTTGGACATGGGGACCAAGTATGTATTGCAACCAAGTGAATTGGTCCGATTGTGGAGTGTGCACTTTGAGGGTTATTGATGGGCTTCTTTAAAATAGAGGTAAGGATGTTGTTTCCAGGATTGATGGTGACCAAAGATAGTGCACGATTGCGTCTAATTTTGATATACAAAGAGTAATAAGCATCAACAAAAAGAGAATAACCATTACCACGAGTTGGAGGCATGGGGAAGTTGTGGGCTGGCTTGTTCAGTGTCTTTGTCAAAACCATAGAAACATGGGCATACTCCTTCCCAACCAGCAACAACATATGTGAAATTCATGTCAAAATCGTATATGGCCATCACATTCTGAAAGCAAATCCCTCCCCCTCTTCCTCTATAAGGTGTTTGATCCTTTACTGGAATACTTGCAGCAATTAGTGTACCATCTAGTGCTCCTACAACTCCTATGAAAACCCCTTCTCTAAGTATTTTATGATATCTAATTGGTCTTGCTGGTGCATCGAAGTTAGTGGGCACTATCCTCTCTTTTGAAAATTTTATCATTGCATCAAGACATTCATGGAAGACTTTACTGGTTATAGCAACAGAATGTTGAAATAAGGTATTTATAGCTCTATTTCGCATGTTGTGTGCAATGATGTGTAAGAATATTGTAAGCTTTTCCTCGACATCTATATGCCTACTATCCCTCAACAACCCAGTATCTCTGAAGTGGGCAACTAAAGTTCTGAAAGAGTCTGGCTCCATCCTCATTATATTATACATTATAGTTCTAGGACCTTCTAGGAGTTCTTGGACATATGTTTTGCCAGTGCGAACAGAAGTACATAGTCTTTAGTGGATCCTCCTATTTTGTTTGACTATTTCGTTGTACAAAATAATAATAGTAAGAATACCTAATAACCATTAAACCTGATTCATTGTCCCTAAGAATACATAATGAAAAAAATAGTTTCAAATAATCAATAAAATAATATCAAATAATACAAGAGAACATTCTTGATAATATTGGTAATACTGATTTGGGAGACTGAAATACCCACTAATTTCATAATTGCATCAAAGAGAGAAAATACACAAATACTATTTCTTATATCATAGATGATGATGACAGTTTACTAATAAAGGTTATTAATCACATTTTTTATCATAGATGATGATAGAATCAGTTTAAAAAAAAAAAAATTATCATCAGTTATCTATCAACAACAACATTCTTCTTCTAGTTTCAGCAATAACATCAACCCATGTATCAAAAACAATATCTATCAACAACAACAACAATAACAAGCAGTTCAAGGAGGATAGAATCAGAGAATACCTTGGGCTATGAGAGAAATTGATTAGTGGGCCAATACATATCACCCCCCCTGTAATTTATCTAAAGGCCTTCAAACAAACAACCCTGCAATCAAAACAAGGATACATCAATAACAACAAATAACAACACTCACAACAAATCCAAAGAGCCACTGAACAACAACAACAACAACAACAGCAAACACAGATGAACTTGTAATCTTTATATAACAGATATAGTAGATTTCTTCTTAAAACTGCCTAATTGTTCCCTTTATATAAACTGATAAGTGTTATTTGCCATTGGATTTGTAATGCCTTTTATAAGTTGATAACAGATAACTTTCTATAGAAGATTACAAATATACTTACATGGGGTTTAATGCTTGGTCATGTTAGAGGTATATGCTTGTAACATATATACTTACAGATAACAAATATAGATAAAGTTGCATCTATCCATAACAGGTATAGATAAAGTTATCAATACCTAATAACTAATTAAATCTAAAAGAAATTTACCCAATCTCAAGTTATAAATAAGCATCTATCCATAACAGGTATAGATAAAGTTACATTAGATCCTTCCATACACATCCATATCACTAAACCCACTCTCCAAAACAATGAATTATTCATTTCCATACTTCACAATGTTGCAACAACTCATTAGATCTCTTGCCTCAACCAATGTCAATTACCATAACAATAATTACCCATAACTGAATCCATTATGGGTAACAAAATCTCCACAAATGAGCTCAAAAAATAGCACAAGAACAACAACCCACTAGTCATTCTCACTTCTTCTTGAATACCTAGAAAACAATTACAATGAGAACATTCTCAAATATGCTTTACTTCACTTGAACTCCACCACTCTAGACCAAAAGCCAGACTAGAATCAGTAGTTGCAAACAATTCCAACAAAACCCAGTATTCTCAGTACCAATTCTTCCCAAGCAAGTAAGGAAAATCTCAAAAGCAACTATGATTCCCTCTTCACATCAAAAACAATACCAAACCAAACCAAACACATTACACCACAACTACAGGGAAAGCAAGCATGAACATAGTTTTAAAATAAAAATACCCATTTCAAATTACACCCAAAAAATAACACCAAATAAAAATCTAAAAATTGGGTATTAAAGCTAAAGATTACAATTTGAAACAAAAGAAGCTACTAGAGTAAAATCAAAGAGATGGGTATTGTATAATTAAGAATAACTTACCATTTGATATATGAAAACAAGGATTTCTCAATGTGTGAAGTAGGTGATCATGATCTGATCAACAAGCTTCCAAGACTTACAAAAAGAGAGAAAGAAGGTGGTGGTAGAGGCTAAACCCGATCGAGGAGGAGCTGCGTTTGGAGGAGATCGAGGAGAGCTATTAGAAGAGATTGAGTTCGTTTGGGGAGGAGCTAGTTTGGAGGATAAGACTTTGTAGTTATTTTTGTAATTTTTTGATTTTTGTAAGGGTAGTTTGGGGAGCCAAAATAGACTCAGACTCAGACTCAGATTCAGCACTAAGCTGGCTTATTGGGGCTGACTCCACTAAGTCGTTTTTTACCCAAATCACTGACTCTAAGTCTGAGTGAGAGGAAAAATAAATGCCTCTTAGTGTCCCAATTCAGTGACTTCACTCAGACTCAGACGATTGAATGGAGTCAGCCCAGAAGACAAACGCTACCTCAGTTTGTTTTTGCTAAAGATAACCCACAAGCAAGAAAGTCGAAGATACGATATATTAGACCATTAATTGCCAAGGACAAATATCTAATTAGCACTAAAGATCTCTGTCATAAATTTACCATAGAATCACCCGTAGCAAACCGAAAATAATGCCAAATTTATGATTTTGGTATAGTGACCTTCCAAGCAGCAAAGAAGAAACTTATGAGAAGTGTAATAACTGAATTTCACAGTAGTTCAAAATTAGCTTTTACACCAAATGTACATAAGAATTAGTATAAAAGACTGGCACATGTGGTCAGTGTGGAAACCTTTGAATAGGTAAAAACCACGACCTTTATTTATGGATTTTGTAAATGTAACTTTATTGCTTAAGGCTGATATTTGATTACAAGTTTTGATTTCTAGAGTTATAAAGTCTAGGTCTTGTAATCTAATTTTTTTGGTCATTTCTTTTCTAGAACTCATTCCTTTTATAGACCTCACTCTCAGTTAGATATCATATAGATGCACGTTTTCCTGAAAATAGGGCAAGTACTAGTTGAATGTATAACTGCTAGTTCATGGGAGGCAGGTATCTTTAACTTATTCATATTCTTTGTAGTGCTTGATTCACATTTTTTATCAGTTTGTGGTCCAAGTGTCATTACTGATTTATATATGTCATGTTTATAATGTGTGAGTCTGGTATTGAGGTAGTTCAAGTTTGGAATAGGTCGAGGGACATGTCCCTTTAACCAGTTCGTGTTTATAGTAGGTCGAGGGATAGGTCCCTACAATCGCCCCCCCCGGTAGCTGAAGGCACAGGTGGCTTTAGTTTGGAAATGGTGTGAAATGTTTAGGTGTTTGAAGTTAGAAAGGGATTCGATGAATAGGATTGGTTTGTGACTTACCACTTCTGTATGGAAGACTGTGTTTGGTATTTAATGTGCTAGAAAGGATTGATGTATTTGACTATTGGGCTTCTTAGTAATGGTTGGCTTTGAATGATGACTGCCTTAAAAAATTTGCATTACATTGAATGTGGCTTTGCTATAAATATTATTTGTACGGTATTATCTATCATCACTGTAAAAGTACTTTGCCTCAAGAAATATTTGTGGTTCTGTTTGTCTTGAGAATGATGATGACTAGGAGCCAAGTATATAAAGCGAGGGTGCCTGCTGAAGTACAGAGACTTCAGCTGCGATACTTTGGTAACCAACCTTTGGATATTCCAACTCCCATCCCGGTGCCGCCGACTTACCAGGGGATAACTGATGAGGAAGTAGCGGAGGCTGAGAATGATTATTATCAAATGTGGCAATTTCATCATCTAATTATGTTGGGCGAGCAGCGCAGGGTATGTCTTTGTCTTTTTACAGAGGATATCATCAATGAGGTGGATGAGGAAGCTGGTGTACGTACCATGAAGTACTGTCGTTGCCCTACCAGGGATTGGGTTTTATAAAAGAATCTTCTTATTCTGCCCTTCGAGGTGGTGGAGGTTACGGAGGAAGAAATGGTGGTGGTGGAGACAGAGATTGGAAATATGCTTCCAGTCTTCTGATTGGAATTCAGGCTTTATTACAACTATCTTCCTATCTTTTCTTACAGAAATATTTTATGTTGGTGGTGTATGTTCCTCAATACAAAAAACTAATATGTAATATAACCTGTAGATCAATCTGAAGGAAGATTCTCAAAAATTATGCTCTGTAAAGTATTCTGTAAGTAATTTTTGAGCTAATGAAAAATATATTATTGTAGAGTAATTCTCTGCTGATAGATCGAACTAGAAATTAGTATGTTAAATTAAATAAAAATAGATTATCTGTGTGATGGATAATTATATCAAATTGAAGTAAAATCTACGTGATCGAGCTATAACAGATCATCTCATAAAATGAGATAATATTGTAAACGGCATATTCAAGCTGTATGTTGATAGAAAATATTTAACTGAAACTATTGTGAGAGCTCGAGCATGAGGATATAGAATGCTGAGAACAAAGAATGCCAAATATAGAGTTATGTGGGATGTATGTAAAACAGTTGGGAGTTTTTGGAGGTCAAAAAATAGATGTTTATGAAGGATTGTGTGCGATCGTAATCTATATGTATAAATAATGCTAGAATTTTGAGGTTGAGAGGGGGAAAGAAGGTGAGGACTCGTTCTCAGAAAGCTCGGCATGCATCGGAGGGGGTTTAGCAATAAAGCTGGCTGAAGTTTGGGAGGGGATCTTTGGGCAGTTAGAGTATAATGCCAACTTGCCTAAATCCTTGATACAGTTTGATAAAGTTTGATTGCGTGTGAGTATAGTATCATAATGAGTGTGGGAAGGTATGAGAGGAATTTAGATAGAAGAGAGATGAATACATTAAAATATAAGACTGTTGGGTGTGAACTTAAACTAATGAAGAATTGAATTGTCGAAGAACAATCGAAGTCGTTCGAACGAGCTTCAAAGTCGTTCGGACGAGATTATCAATTTTCACATATTTAGACTTTGGTTCGAAGCAGTCGCTCGAACGGGCTTAGATGTCATTCGAACGAGTTGTTTTCTTCTAGGGCTGGAGACCAATTATCGTTAAAGTCGTTCGAACAAGTTTTGTGTAGGTTTTCCTTGGATGTTATTCGGAGACGTTGAGTTTGCCTCGAGATCCATTCTACTTGTATTTTAGTTCCCTAGTATATAAAGGGGACTTTGTTTATTTAAGCTATCTTTCTGAGTGAGTTTAATTCTAGAGACCTAAAATTTGATAGACACCATTAAAGCTTAAGAATCTTGGAGAGATCATTGTAACCTATTTGATTATTATAATAGATTTTTCGGGGAGTGGTTTTTTATTCGCAAGGGTTTTCCACTTTCCTCTTCTGGGAATTCTTGTGTCTTTATTATTCTTGCTTGATTTTTCTCCTGTTAGGGCTTATTTTGTATATCGTTCTTATCATAAAAGAGAGATTAGCTGCTTTGATTCTCAATAATTGGTATTAGAGCATGCGTTACAGGGATTGTGTGGTAAAGAGCGATGGCCGATCAGGAGAATTTGATGATCTTGAAGTTCAATGGATCAAATTTTGGAGTGTAGAAGATGCAGATAGAAGATTACCTCTATCAAAAGGATCTTGATTTACCACTGGGTCAAGTTGAGATGAAGCCAACAGATCTTGATACTGCTAAGTGGGTACGATTGGATCGCAAGGCGCTTAGAACCGTTAGGTTAGTGTTGTCATCTCAAATTCTACACATGATCTCCAAAGTAACGACAACAAAGGTTTTGAAGGAGGGTTTGTCCGCTATGTACTCAAAACCGTTCGGGGCAAGCAAGGTGCATCTTTTACGGTACTCGTTTACTTTAAAGATGATGGATAATGGTAGTGTGCAAGCTCATATAAGTGAGTTCAATACCATTCATGCACAACTGGAATTCATTAAAATTACTTTTACCGAAGAGATAAGAGCGTGGGCTCTTCTGGGGTAGATGCCAAAGAGTTAAAAAGGATTTATTGTAGCTGTGAGTAACTCATCGGGGAAGGAGGATATTAAATATGACACTATAGTCTCTTTAATTATGAGTGAAGATAATAGGCGTAAAACATCTGAACTCTTCGTGTTTTAATGGTAGTGTGTTGAATGTCGAGGAAAGAAGGAGGTCTTACAGAAATGGGTAGAAATTTAAAAGGGGGCAATCACAGTCAAGAGGAAAGTCTAAGCCTCTCGGTGCGTATTGGACTTGTAGAAAGAAGGGTCACTTCAGGCAAGATTGTAACTCTTCTTCAAAGAAAGATGATGATGAGAAAAATATAATGAACCTTACTGAGGAGGTTAGTTCTGACGAGGCTCTACTACTATCGTGTGACGATGTTAATGAATCTTGGATAGTTGATTAGGGTGCCTCTTTTCATACTACTGCAAACGTAGGTTTTCTAACTAATATTGTTAAAGGCAACTTCAGTACGGTCTTTCTTGTAGATAAGAGTGCACGTAATATTACTAGAAAGGGAAATGCTAGGTTGTTGTTACTTTCAAGGGAACATTGGTTTTACGGAATGCACGACTTATACCTAATTTAGGGTATAACCTTTATCGGTTAGCAAATTGGCAGATGATGGTAGATATGTGAGTACCTTTAGTACTACCTTCTAGAAAGTTACAAAGGGAGCTATGGTAGTAGCTCGATGCTTACGACAGGGAATGTTATAGACAACGCTGAGCACAATTTCTACTATTTGTGCGGCCACTCTGGGGATTGATACAAGTACATGGCACAAACGGCTCAGTCACATGAGTGAAAAGGGAATGAAGATAATGGTAACCAAGGAAAAGTTATAGGGTCTTGCTGAGATTGATCTCAAGTTTTGTGAAGAGTATGTTCTTATGAAGCAGAAGAAGGTCAATTTTAAAATATCTTGAAGATCAAGGAAACCTAGAAAGCTGGATCTTGTACACACGTACGTTAGGGGGCCAACCAAGGTGTCTTCTCTTGGTGGTTCTCACTATTACGTTACTTTTATAGATAATGCTACTCATAAACTGTGGGTCTACTTTGTGAAGAGCAAATCAGATGTGTTCGGCAAATTCTAAAAGTGGAGGGTTCAAGTTGAAAATGAAATTGGTTTGAAGCTGAAGTATCTCAGGTTGGATAATGGGGGTGAATACTTTAATGATGAGTTTGAAGACTTTTGCGCATCAAACAGGAATAGATGGCAGAAGACTATTCCCAAAACACCGTAACAAAATGGTGTTGCAGAACGCATGAACCGAACGATAAACGAAAGAGCGAGGAGTATGATACTCAACTCTAGATTGCCAAAATGTTTTTGGGAGGATACGGTTAGTACGACGGCGTACTTGATTAACAGAGGGCCTTCAATGGCATTGGATTTTGGACCTCCTGACTGTAGTATCATATTCTCCAGATTCGACAAGAATAAGCCAACATTTTATAGCCGAAGACAGCTCAACACTCTGTAGTTGAAGACAACTCACACTCTATATTCAAAGATAACTCAATATTCTAGAAGATTTTGTAAGTCCTCCACTTACCAAAAGTAGCCGTTGAAGCCCGATCAAGAAGGAACTGTTAGAGATCCGCAAAGTTCGCCCACTATCCCCGGAATAGGAGACTCTTACTTTCTTTTAGTAAATTGCCTATATATACTATAAATACAGGCAGAGAATAGGTTCTAAAGGGACTGCAATTCTTATGATCATCAATCCTTAATACTAGCAACACTCTGAAAGCTTATAATAAATAACATCTACAATATTTTACATCAAATCCTCCCCGAGATTGTGGTTTTTCTCTGCTTCTACTGAGTTTTCTACGCAAAATCATGGTTGTTTAGCTCTTTATTAGACAATCCTTAGGAACAAGTATTGGGGAAGGTTTTCCACCTGGAAAATATGCCATTACAATTGGCGTCGTCTGTGGGAATACGACACCTTGAGAAGTTATTCTAAACAGCATCCGATGACAAGCATAAACTTGAGAAGCTATTCTAGTACCGTAAGAGATTAGAACATTCCAGGAGCTCTTGATCTGCACGGTGCGGTCCTTGAACTTAAAAAAAAATGGCCGTAGAAAAAAATTAGAGTATGGATGATCAGCGTATCCACGCTCAAGCGCTACAAACGGAAAGAGATGAACACAGAAAATCCCTGGATCAGTAGAGTCAAACACATCAAAATGAAATGGAAAGATTGCGAAGAAAGAAAGATTGAATCACAGCTCACCAAGCGTCACCGCCATAGGCTCGAAGTGAACATCGATCAAGAGCAGTTCAACGTGGTGATCAGCCAAGAGAGGACGACCAACGAATGTTTTGATCCAGATCTTGAAATCCAAATAGAGCCTCTCGACATTTTGGTTTAACTTCTTCAACCTCGGCAACCCAAGGGAGTCGACGTACACGTCATCGAACCCCTCTGCCAGAAAGGAGACCCGTATAAGATTGATTGGGACCAGAGGGACATGGCAATTTTTTTCCTCAGGTTGCAGCCCTACCTCTTCCCCCACAACAATTCATCACTTTAGATGACCTTAACAATAAAATTCTAGCCATCAACTCTAAGATCCCAGGCCAACGATCTGCGCTTGATAGGATCGAAACAAACCCCATCTCCCCATATCTCGAAAATATGCCTATTTCAGAAATTTTCCATATGCCCAAATTCATCCAGTATGCAGGCCTCACTGATCCACTTACACATGTTCAACATTTTAAAGCCACAGTTGGGTTATACTCCAAACCCGACCATATATTGTGTCGACTATTCAACATGAGCCTAAAAGAGAAATTACTCTGATGGTTCCACACTATACAAGAAGCCTCGATCACCACCTTCAGCCAATTGCAAAATCTTTTCGAATCCAACTACTCTCATGCTAGGGAGCATGAAATCACCGAGCAAGGCGCGAAAGAAACCTTGGCAAATTTTATAAACGTTTCCTACAGGAAACACAAAAGATTGGAAATTCAGACCCCAAAATTGTGGTTCCAGCATTCACCTCCGCTTTGTGCATCGACTCAAAAGTTTGCGAAGAACTTACTTTACACAAACTGCGTACGGTCACCAAAAATATTGACGTGGCTAATAATTACATCTAGCTGGAGCGATCGAAGAAAGATAAGATATTAAACACCTCTGTCATACATTCTCGAGAAGTATCTTCGACCTCATTCCAAAGAGCAGTCACTACTGCAGCACTAAAGCCGCGCGATAAAAACACTAATAACATTAGATGAAAGGGGGGCAAGCCTGACAGACCTATCCCAATTCTGCCACCAATGACAATAACCCTCTCCGCTATCTTGCCGACGATAAAGGGAGACGAGTGTTATCGCGCGCTACAAGCTATTGCAAATCTTTCGAACAGACCCTTATGTCAGTATTATAATGTGCATAGTCATGAAACTGATAGCTATTACTCCTTCATGCGTATCTTTCATTATACCCACTTAGCTGGAAGACTCCACAATTACATCATCGACATTCAGAAATTTATCGACGAGCAAGCAAAAAATACAAAAATCAAGCAAAATCATATCCAGGGCCAAGCTCACCATTTCTATATGATCGAGATTGAGAAAGGGAAGAAAAGAAAACAAAACGATCAAATTACGTCTTGCTGCAAAATGACTTCCTCAGACAAATCGGCAAAACTTCTTCCAAGCACCAGCAAATCTAAACATCCTTACCAGATAACATTTGAGGACTGCGACACCAGTCATGTGCAATACCCTCATGACGACCCTCTTGTTATCATGCTAAATGTCAGGCAGGATTGCTTATATATACTTCTCATTGATACTGGAAGTGCCACAAATGTCTTATTCCGCAGAGCAATCAAAGTCTGGGGACTTACAGATTCTGTAAAAGCTTCGACAACTACAATCACAGGCTTCAATGGTTTGAAAGAATCAACCACAGTAGAAATCACTCTGCCAGTTCAAGCAGGTTCAGAAACCATATTTATCAAATTTCTTGTCATTGATGCAGAGTCCAAATATTTGGGCATCTTGGGACGCAGCTGGCTATATTCTATCAAAGCAGTACCCACAACTTATCATTTAACACTGCGTTTTCCTACGGATTACGACATCTATAAAATCTTGGATAGCCAAGCAGTCGCACGAATGTGCAAAATTACCACAATTAATCCTCATACAACTAAACATTTCAAGGCATAACAACTACAACATGAAGAGCCACCCGCCTTTGAGCAGCATGACACTGAAATGGTCAAAACTATTGAACTCCATGGCCCAGGATGTACAACCTTCATTGGATCCAAGCTGTTAATCTACGAATAAAAAGCCATGATACAGTTACTTAAGGAAAACATCAACGTCTTCGCCTGGACTTTCTAAGAAATGCTAGGAATCGATCCTTCAATTGCTTACCACCACCTCAACCTCCTTCCAGATAGCAAAGCAATCATCCAAAAATGACAAAATCTAGCTCCCCGACTTCGCGATGCAGTGAACGAAGAAATTGATAAACTCCTTCACGCAGGATTTATTTGGGAAGCTAAATATCCAAAGTGGGTTTCTAATATCGTCGTTGTGCCAAAGAAAAATGGCAAAATTCAGGTTTGTGTCAACTTCACAAAGCCTAACAAATTCACACCTAAAAAAAGTTTTTCGCTACCACAAATTCCGCAACTTCTCGACTTAGTCATAGGATGCAAACTTCTTTCTATGATGGATGCCGCCTCGTGATACAACCAAGTTTCACTTGCCGAAGAAGATCAAGAAAAAATAACCTTCATATCCGAAAGAGGACTTTACTATTACACAGTAATGCCTTTTGGGTTAAAAAATGCCGGAGCTACTTACTAACGATTGGTCACCCAAATGTTCAAAGATTAGCTCGGCAAAATCATGGAAGTATATATCAATGATATGATCTGCAAAAGCCTGAAAAGGGAAGATCATCTCGAAAACCTCCAAACTGTCTTCAAAATCCTTCGCAAGTACCAAATAAAACTCAACCCAGAGAAATGTCAATTCGGTGTCGCATTTGGAAAATTCTTGGGCCATCTAGTCAGTAAAAGAGGAATCGAAATCGATCCCACTCAAATCAAAGCACTCATGGTAATGTCCTCTCCTCAAACAAAAAGAAATATTCAAAAATTTGCCAGTAAAATCGCCGTTCTTCACAAATTTATGTCAAAGTCATCTGATTGATGCAAACATCTTTACCTTCTTCTTTATGGCAACCCCACCCCTCTTTCGTACAAACAGCCAAAAGAAGTTATTTGGACTCCTAACTATGAAATGGCATTCCAAAATCTTAAGAGATTCTTGGGGAGTTCTCCTATAATGAGTACTCCAAATGATGGTAAAATGCTCACAATGTACTTATCCACAACTAAAGACTCCGTCAGCTCTGTCCTTATGAGAGAAGATGCAGGCATCAAAAAGCCTATTTACTTTATCAGTAAAAAACTCTTATGTCTGCTGAAATATGATATACTACCACTGAGAAGCAATTGCTCACCTTGGTTTACAACTCTCAAAAACACTGTCCATACTTGCAAGCGTATCCCATCAAAGTCATTACAAAATACCCCCTTAAACTCGTACTCTCAAAAATGGAAAAATCTCGACGAGTTCAACAATGGTCTGTTTTCCTTGGGGAATATGACATTTCTTTTGAACCTCAAATAACCATCAAGGGACAAGCAGTGGCCGACTTTTTGGCAGATTTTCCCGTTAAAGACCACGATTGGGAAGTACTCGAAGAAATCTTCCCTGACAACTCAATTGCAGAACCAGACGCATGGCTCAAGAGTTCTGATTTGCGATTTTTTACAGACGGGTCGGCAGGACCACAAGGATCCAGAATTGGCATAGTCCTCGTCACACCTTCCAATCATCGCATAGAGAAAGCTATCAAACTCAAATTTCATGCTACCAATAATGAAACGGAGTACGAAGAAATCTTTCATGGTCTCGATCTTGTACTTACTCTCGAGGCTGAGAAATTAACAGTATATGTCGACTCTTTACTTGTCGCCAATTATTACAATAGAACTTTCAAGATAACAGGGAAAATGATTAATTACACGGCCCTCGTCGAAGAAAAGATGAAAAAATTCAAGCTTGCAACCATTTCGTATTTACCTCAGCAAGAAAACCTCCATGCCAATGCATTAGCTTACATCACTGCCATGTTGGGAAATAGTAAAAAAAGATTTTTAGAAATCGAGATCATCGAACATTCTAGTCTCGATATCTTGTCTACACTCCAAATATCCTCTACTAAAGATGACGACCCTGAAGACTGGCAAAGATCGTTCTTCGTTTACCTCAAATCCAACATCCTCCCTAGTAACAAAGAAGACGCTCAATCCCTGTTAGCCAAGTGCCCTCAATTCACAGTTCAGAATAAAATATTATATTAACTCACTAGAAGCGGACCACATATCGAATGCATCTCCCAAAAACCTGTATATATCAAAATCTAAGAGCTTCACGAAGGTATCTGTGGTGCACATGTTTCTGGAAGATCGCTAGCCCAGCGCGCATTCACACAAGGACTCTATTGGCTTAAAATGAGACAAGACTGCGAAGACTTTGTTTGTAAATGCTACAAATGCCAAATCCACGCTCAGGACATCAAAAGCTCGGCCCTTAACTTGCATGTTAGCAATGTCCTTTAGCCATTTAAGCGACAGGGAATCGATATCATTGGCCCATTCCATCCAGTATCGGGAAATAGAAGGTTCATTTTTATTGCCACCGATTACTTCACCAAGTGGGTTGAAGCAGTTCCTCTATGCCATACTAATGAGAATGAAGTCATCAAGTTCCTTTGGGAGCACATCATTACCCAATTTGGTTATCCACAAATGATACACTCTCATAATGGCAAATAGTTTATCAGCGCTAAAGTCCTTGCTTCCTTTCATAAATACAAGATTCAGTTAACAACTTCCACACCATATTATCCTCAAGGCAACGGACAAACTGAAGCCATCAACAAAAGTATCAAATCTGGCTTACACAAGTACCTTGACGACAAGAAAGGCAGATGGCTCGATGAACTACTCAGTATATTATAGGCTTACCGCACCACTCCTCAAGTTTTAACAGGGTACACTCCATTCATGATGGCATTCGGTACTAAAGCAGTCATACCCTCAGACCTCGATCTCCCAAGTACTCGACGCAAAATTTTAGATGAAGACAATGAACTCGGTCTCCTTTGCAGCCTCAATTGGATCGAAGAAACCAGAGATAAGGCCATTGCAAATTTGGGACTATGCCATGATATATTAAAAAAACATACAACAAGAAAGTTTAAGAACAAAAATTTGGTATTGGAGACCTTGTCCTACGACGAATACAGGATCATACTCAACCTAAGAAATCTAGAAAATTATCAGAAAACTGGGAGGGACCCTACATTGTATGCAACAAAATAGATAGTAGAACTTATTGGCTCATAACTAAAGAAGAAGTTCAGCTTGAATACCCATGGAACACTGCTCAGCTAAAATGCTTTTACAAATAATACCCTGTAATTGTTTTCCTCGAATCAAATAATTTTCTATTATCATTATCTTCTTTACTAATTCGATTTGTTCTTGATCTATATATGTTACGTATAAATCTGACAAACGATCTCTTCTACTTTGATTTGATCTCGATCTATACTTCTCAAGTATGTATCTGACAAACGATCTCTTTCTACTTCGATTTGTTCTCAATCTATACTTTTCACGTATAGATCTAACAAACGATCTCTTACTAATTCGATTTATTCTCGATCTATACTTTTCACGTATAAATCTGTCAAACGATCTATTTCTACTTCGATTTGATCTCGATCTATACTTCTCAAGTATGTATCTAACAAACGATCTCTTTTTACTTCGATTTGTTCTCGATCTATACTTTTCACGTATAGATCTAACAAACGATCTCTTTCTACTTCAATTTGATATCGATCTATACTTCTCAAGTATGTATGAGACAAACGATCTCTTTACTACTTCGTTTTCTCTCAATCAATACTTACCAAGTATGCCTGAGATAAACTAATTCCATACTATCTTTATTTTTTTTAGGTCCTTGCTTACACAAGTATCTTAAAACCTATCTAAACTTCACGCGACCACTATCCAATTACATGACAGTTTACTTCGCGTGCTTTACTTATCGAACAATCTCTTATGAGCTCTTGTTCTTCTCCAAATCTAAATCTAGATACCTATCTCTGGATATACACCTGGTACTCCTTACTTGCCATTTATTGGCCATCTTTCGTATTTCGCGCACACAAGCATTCTTTACTTATCTGCTCGAATCTACTATCACTTTATCATATCTATTACTTAAACTTAATTACACATGCAAAATAGTTATTTAACAAAATATTTAAACAAACACCAAAATCCTTCGCACACACCAAATTAAAATATTTTTGGTCCCACTACCATTTGTTACATACTTTCACTTCACACAACATTCTTTAGACAAGATTTAACATTTCAGAAGGAGATTTTTCTTCATTTAAGGCACCGTCGGGCACCTGCACATCTGATACTTTCCCAGGACAACGACCTTTGACCTCCATCGTCACATCATTGTCGACCACCTCAGTTACTCCATAAACATCAGGCGTCTCGTAGATATCATCATCTGAATTGTCGTCACATGGAAGCCCACCAGCTTTCACAAGACCCTTGTAATATTTTTTCCTTTCTTCTGCCTCCTCGAATTATTCTAAATAATGCACCCTCACTTCCTTGCACTTTTACAATTTTTCTTCGTTCATCCGAGCTGTCACCTCCTCAAGCAGTTTGTTCTGCTTAAGCTCCATTGCTCTAAGAGCATCGGCAACTTGTTCTCTAACATATTTCTCATGTGTGGCTTTCTGTACTCCAAAGCTTCTTTTTTTTCTTACTCAAACACTTTTTTTGTCTCAGCCAATGCTGCCTCTTTCGCCTTGTTTGCTTCCAACTTGTACCTATTCAAAGTCGCATTTTGATCAATATTTTCCACGGTCAATTCTTTCTCTATATTTTTATAGGCAACCAACCGGTTTTCCAACTCACCACTATCCTCAACACGACCCATTATTTTACTCATCAACGTCTTAATCTGCATGAAAGTCATATAATGAGTATTTGATTGACCTAACAAACTTTCCATTTGAGCATAAACATTAAGATTTCTCACCTTCGCCAAATTCCTCTGACTCTCACTTAAAAAGTATCCAAGTTATTAATCCCCACCATGCAATCCGCCATATCTTTCTTTAACACATCTGCCCTGACCGAATAAGACTCAATAGTCTTCTGCAACTCTGTGTCAAACTCCTCCCCAAATTTCTACTTTGATGTCCCACCAGTCGTCTTTTAAGGAGGTACACTGCACGAACCTCGTGGCGGTAACCCACTACCTACGAAAAATGGTTTGGCAGTCACCTCAATACCCTCAGCTGTCAACTGTCGAGTATTTCTTTTCGGATTCAGCAACGTAGGTGCTTCCGCGTTCACCTTCCTTTTCTTCTTATTTTTCACAAAAGACTCCCCCAGCATAGCATCGATCTCCGTGTCTGTGTCGTAACCTTTTAAAGAAAGATTGTTAAATGGAAAACTCACATCTGTAGCTCCTTTATTCTTCGCCAACATTTTTCCCCCAATTACATAAACTTCCGAACCTTTCGTTCTTGACCTTTTCAACCCTGTTTCTTGAAAGATAGTACTTAGATGATCTTGATCAATTGCTAAGTTGTCGAATCTGCCAAAAATATTTCTCCTTATCTTATATAATTCCTGCTCTACTTCTACTTTCTTCCCACTTTCCTTCAAAGCTGTAAAATAGAGAGCCAAACACAAATTTACAAACATAAATCTAACCCGAAATTACATCAAACTTAATCATTTTAGTTACCTAACCACAAACCTAGATGAAACATTTTTCTTTTTAGCGGCTCCCCGGGATCTTTTATATCGAACTCATAGTTTTCGGACACTAGTAATCGTTCATCGGTATATCGACCTCCAGTTGATATAATATCATAAAACATCGGCCTTTTCATGAACCTTGCCAAGTAACGATACCCTTTTAACTTCAAGTTCATTTTTAATGTGTAATACATATACAAATCATCTACAGTTATTATCTCCTCCCCTCTAGCCTTAAGTCTACCATTTATTGCACCACATACCCTAAACAAGTCATATATATTCGGATTGAATTGACCCAGGGCTACATTAAAGAAATTCATAAATTTTTTCTAATCTACCCTAAGGGGCAGCTTCAACCCTTTCTTTATCAGTTCTCGATGTACCAGAATACCATCTAAAGGTATTTCCTGATCGATCATTTCGTATTGATACTCCTCTAGTCTGACATTCCCAAGAATACCATATTTCTTCTTGAAACTTATAATTTCTTTGGGCTCTAGACCCTCCCTATAACATGCTTCTTCGCTCACTCCCATATCTTCTTCACCCTTTCCTACATCTTCTTCCCCATCCCCACCCCCTTCTCGATCACTCACCTAGAGGCTCATGATCCACCTTAGTCTCCATCACTCTCTCCTCAGATACTTTGATAGTACTAGGTACTACCCTAAAATGTTCTACACACCCTGTATATGTACTGTTCGAACCCACTCTGTATCTCCCCCCAATTATTGTACACAAGCTCTCACATCAATCATCAAGGGCTCTATATCTTTGAGACTCACAAATATATCTTTATCATCGTTTACAGTTGGCTCACCTATTTTAATGAACCTGTCAATCAGATTCTATTTTTTTACCACAGTTAGTATCTATCATATGTGATACATATATACATTCATAAGTTCACATATTCATAATCATATAATTGTCGAGATTCTTCTCCAAATCACATATTTACTTAACTATCTATTACTATTATTTTATATTATTCAATTTTCGATGAAATATATTCGTCCATATTATACCATCGATTACAACACATTACTCATTGCTCGATGATTTGTATTTTATCACATATATATTTGCTAACATTTTTTGTTCTATTTATCATTTTAACTCGAATTTTACATATTTCAATAGCTTTTCGAAGACGTTTCATCTTTTCCTGACAAAACATTACCTTTCAAAACATTACGAATTCCCTTTCTTCGGCACAAAATCCGGCAACAACCATAATCTCTGGCAAAATCGGCTACATCACCACCATTTCCCCCATCTGTACCGTAATTACAGCGCCCACCATCTATCTATCTATCTATCTATCTATCTATCTCCTTTTTCTTCCACCAAAAACCCAGAATCACCATCTATCAATCTATCAAAATCACTTATCCTAATTTATGTTACCAATTCCTAAACGTATAACAACTCATTCGTTTCCAATTTATCTAAACGTATAACAACTCATTTGTTTCCAATTCACTATCATATTATTCAATTTAATATCTAATTCCTCTATACCCAATCTATCAAATTAGACAATAATTTCGAAAGAATCACTGACCTAGTTTCCGTGTCACTTCTGTATTCCTCTTATTTGCTCGCTTAGCCCTTTCATTCAACACACTAATCTCCTCCTTAGCAATCGTATCTAACAACTTCAGCGACGAGTAACAGCAATTCACTCCCTCAAAAGAAAATTCAGTTTGCAAAAGATAAGAACAGTCGCCCACCTCTGACATATTTATAGACCCCACGTGACTGTTCGTCGTACCACTTGGCGACCGTCCAATTCCTGGAATGTAATGCTTCATGCATTTTTTCTCGACTTCTTTGACTCTTAATCTTCTCCCCATTAATAAACCTCTACATTCGTACTTCAATCCTTCAAATTCTCAAAGAATTTTTGTAGACACATTCATATCCATCAGTGCACGATCTATCTTATCCAATAGCTAATATAAATCATTTTCCTTATATTCCATACCATTACCTAATGGAACACATCTTGCCATATTCATTTTGCATGTACGTTCCCCTATTCATACTAGCCTACCAATTCCTATACTTGTGGGATCATATTCCATATAAGTTGACTATCATTTTATTCAAAAGAAATTCGTTTGCACACAATTTTTATTTCCCTAGAGTTGACAAATACATATCATATTCGACAAAACAATAAACATTCCTTCAACCAACAACACCCCATATTTATAATCCTTCCATTCTAAATACAACTCACCTATATTTATTATGCTTTGGAACTCTGTACAGTCATAGTCAAATCAATCACCCTCGACCTCGATCATTGGTCCCACACATCCAACTACGTTCGACTTTACACATACGAAAATATTCAATTAAATTATATCACAATGTTCAAATCATATTTAGTATTTAATGACAAACACAGAAAGTAATAAATTAAATAAGCACCTATTTATTTATTTCAAACTTATTTCTTACATTCGATATCTCTCTCCTTCGACTACATCCTCATGTCTTACATTCGACAACTATCTTTTTCGATTACATTCATTTCTAAAATACTTGATTTTTCTTCTATTACATTTCTTCTGATATTTCATAACTTGCTTCGACATATAACTCATTTCGATGTTTGTTATTTACCAGAATCTAATATTAAAGCTAGTTTCTGGTCCGTGAAGCTACATGACTCAAAATCTGACATTAAAGCTTCTTTCTAGTCCTCGAAGATCATTGACTCTCAAGTCATTGAACTTCAAAGAGATGCTTCAGCAGGAAAAAGACAGCAAAAAATTGCAAGAACACTCACACGTTCGACAAGATCTCTGGACGCCCATCTAAGCTTCAAATCTTCATCACCAACAGCTACCCTTTCACTCCCACACTGATAGAATCTATTACCTTCACAACCACATGATGATGCCACTATTTCCAATAGACATATCTCATCACTGCTTGATCTTTGTTCCCACCCTAATGCTCTAATCTGATCACATAACAATTTTTCATCTCTCGGTCTGTGCCTGATTTCATCAGAAAGCTTACCATCTTCAGCCCCAGACCGCATCATCTACCATACTTGGGGTGACATTACTCCATAAAACACCACCATCCCACCTTCCAAACCTATAATTTATACCCAACTTCCTCCCCCTATATTTAATAAACAACATTAATTACGCCTCGAGAACCAACTTGACCAGATACAGTTCACCTTGACCTCGGTAATGACATATGCTGACTTCTACGAATATTCGTGAACCTCTTCCACTTTTAATTTTCTTTTTGATACAACTACAAGTACTTCTGTCAAGAATGGGGTGATTGTAGTATCATATTCTCCAGATTCGACAAGAATAAGTTAGTATTTTATAGTTGAAGACAGCTTAACACTCTGTAGTTGAAGGCAACTCAATACTCTGTAGTCAAAGATAACTCAATATTCTAGAAGATTCTGTAAGTCCTCGACTTACCAAAGGTAGTCGTTAAAGCCCGGCCAAGAAGGAACTGTTAGAGATCCGTAAAGTTTGCCCACTACCCCCAGAATAAGAGACTTTTTCTTTCTTTTTGTAAACTGCAGAGAATAGGTTCTAAAGGGACCACAATTCTTACGATCATCAATCCTTAATACTAGTAACACTCTGAAAGCTTATAATAAATAACATCTACTAGATTTTACATTAAATCCTCCTCGAGGTCGTAGTTTTTCTCAGTTTCTGCTGAGTTTTCTACTTAAAATATTGGTTGTTTAGTTCTTTATTATGCAATCCTTGCGAACAAGTATTGGCAAAGTTTTTCCTCCTTGAAAATACGCCATTACACTAATGAAGCATGGATCGGTAAAGAGGTAAACCAAAATTACTTACGCATTTTTGGTTATACCTCATATGTGCTTGATAATTCAGATACAAGGACAAAGCTAGATGCAAAGTTGACAAAGTACATATTTATTGGATACAGTGGTGATGAGTTGGGGTACTGATTTTGGGATGGGAAGAATTGAAAAGTTATCCAGAACCGTAACGTTACTTTCAATGAGGAAGTCTTGTATAAAAAATTCAAAGTACCTAGTAAAAGAAGTGTAAGTGAAGCAGCTGAAAGTATCGACATTGAAGATGATGAAACCTCTCGAGAGGTTGATGTAAAAGTTGTTGTTGAGTCCGATGCACCAGATCAAAATAAGGAACCTAATGATATAGACATTCCAATAGTACTTCGAAAGGAGTTGAGAGTTGCAAGAGTTTCGGCAAGGTACGATAACTTCGTAAATCACTTATTACTGATAGATGGTAGTGAACCTAAAAGTTACAAGGAGGCTTTAGATGTGGAAGCCAATAAAAAGTGGGGGCTTGCTATGGATGATGAGATGCAGTCATTATCAGTTAATCGGACTTGAGATTTAGTTCGGCTATTAAAAGGGAAGAGAGCATTGCATAACAAGTGGGTTTACAGACTAAAGTAGGAATCTGATGGTTTAAGGAGATTTAATGCTAGACTTGTGGTGAAGGGCTTTCGATAGAAAGAAGGTGTTAATTTTGGTGACATCTTTGCTCCTATTGTGATGATGACTACTATTCGGGTTGTGATGAATATAGTTACTGTTGAAGATTTGCATCTTGAGCAACTAGATGTCAAGATAACATTTCTTTACGGTAACCTTGATGAAGAAATTTATATGAAGCAGCCATAAGGGTATTCGGTTAAAGGGAAAGAAGATCTTGTGTGTAGGCTCATGAAAAGCTTATATGGTTTAAAACAAGCGCCGAGACAGTGGTATTTGAAGTTTGAACAATTCATGTCCAGGAATGGTTATTTGAATAGCAATACGGATCACTGTTATTTTATAAAAAATACGGGCAACTCGTATATTATTCTACTTCTGTATGTAGATGATTTGTAGGGAGCAAGTACTGACATGGGAGAAATTGTTAAGTTGAAGGAACAGTTATCCCAAGAGTTTCTATGAAGGACTTGGGTACAACAAAACAAGTTCTTGGTATGCGTGTTACAAGGGATAGAAAACGACGTGAATTGAAGTTATCTCAAGCTGAGTACATCGGCAAAGTTCTTAAGCGGTTCAATATGGATGGTTCTAAAGTTGTTAGTACACCATTGGGAGGTCACTTCAAATTATCAAAGGATTGTTATCCAAAGATGCAGAAGGATCGCGATGAGATACGAAAGATTCCTTATCAATCCGCAGCTGGTAGCCTAATGTACGCTATAATTTGTACAAGACCAGATATTGCCCAAGCAGTGGGACTTATTAGTAGGTATATGAGTAATCCAGGCAATGAGCATTGGAAAACTGTAAAATGGATACTGAGGTATCTAAAGGAGACTCAAGATATGGTATTATGTTATGGGGGTTCTAAGATATGGTTACTGGGTTTTGTTGATTCCGATATGGCAGGTAACATTGGTAGGCGGGAGAGCACTAGTGGTTTTGTTTTAATTGGGAAGCGGTGTGGTTACATAGGTTTTTAGGCAATAGAAGATTATAGCTTTGTCTACAATAGAGGTGGAATATGTTGTAGCTACAGAAGCGTACAAGGATATGGGTTGGCTTAAAGGGTTGATAAAAGAGTTTGGTAGAGAACAACATTCTCCTAAGTCGTATAGTGATAGTCAAAGCGCTATATACTTAGCAATGAATTTGGCTTTTCACTCTAGGACCAAGCATATTGATATTCGGTATCACTATATTCGCTCACTTCTTGAGGACAGTGTGTTAAAGCTTTTGAAGATTCACATTGATGTGAATCCGGCTGATATGTTAACAAAGGTGGTGACTTTTCAGAAGTTGAAAAACATGTGCAACTTATGTGGGTCTTCAAGATCGAAGGTCCGGGTAGTGCGAGCAATTCATTTGGAGATCTGGAGATGGGTTACGAGATTCGATTTCAAGTGGGAGATTGTTGGGTGTGAATTCGAACTAATGAAGAATGGAATTGTCAAAGAATAGTAGAAGTTATTCAAATGAAGTAGGAAATCGTTCGAACGAGCTTCAAAGTCGTTCGAACGAGATTATCTATTTTCACATTTTTTGACTTTGTTCGAAGCAGTCGTTCGAACAGACTTGGATGTCGTTCAAACGAGTTGTTATTTTCTAGGGCTGAAAGCCAATTATTATTAAATTTGTTCGAACGAGCTTGGAGTCGTTCAAATGAGCTTTACGTAGGTTTGCCTTGGATGTTATTCTGAGACATGTAGTTTGCCTCGAGATCCGTTCTACTTGTATTTTAGTTCCCTAGTATATAAAGGGGACTTAGTTTATTTGTTTAAACTATCTTTCTGAGTGAGTTTAATTCTAGAGACCTAGAATTTGAGGGACTCCATTAAAGCTTGAAAAGCTTGGAGAGATCGTTGTAAGGTAATGTTGGAGAGGCATTTTCACCCAAAAGGTACGAAATGTCTAACATGAATAGTGGAAGGGATGCTTTAGCATTAAAACCAAGGGCGGATCATGTGAGCCCCAATAACTGCTAGTGGTTGGAAAGAAAAACTATAAATAATCCTTCCTCTTCTTCATCTAAATATTTTCAAAAAACAAGCAAATAAAAAGTGAGAGAGAGAGAGAGGAAGGACAAATTAATATTTAAAGATAAGAGAAAGAGAGCCAACGAGAGTAGTTATCGATGCCAGAGTAGAAAGAATCGTAATACTTTGCAAGTGGAGAAAAAATCTATGTTGCAAAGTTCTATTATGAAAGAGGAGGCGTGTGACATACCGGATTCATATTCGGACATTGGAGGTTAGTATGTTCTATTGATTTTTTTGGTTTGTGTTGTCGTGATTGGAAAAGATGCATTGTGTTTGGTTTTGAAATTTACCATTTTTTTGTATATTTGAATTTTAAAAATATGTTATATGAGGAAATTCTGTGAAAAAGTGTCTTTTGTGTTGTAAGTTGTAGTTTTGTATGAATAAGCATATGTGTTAGGTATGATATATATATAAATATATATATAAAAAGACTATAAAAAAAGTTAATTTGGAATACCTGGACCTGCATGTAGGTAGAAGCGTGAGAAGGCCGTGTTATAAAATTAAGTCTCACTTTCAAGCATACTCTTGATATGGAAACTTTGACCTCTGGTCGTGTGATTGAGGATGTGCCTGCAGAAATTGATAATATAGATTCTATGGGGGGCGAATTAAGAACAGAGAGCTCTATCGCAATAGAGGTAGAAGTGGATAGTAAGGATGAATTAGAGCTTCCAGATTTTCCTGGTAACTTCTTACCATATCCTGCAGAGTCAGATATATTTAAGGAGTTTTTTTTTTAAATAAAAGGTAGTTTAGGTGGTGTGTGGGGTAAGGTGACAGAACATTTTGATATGTCTTTTAGGAGGGTGTAGAGTTGCAAATAGGGAAGAATACTTTTCCTATTGCCTGATTTGAAATGTGAGAAATCCGAGTGGAGAGTGGATGAGTATATCTCTTTGAAGTACTTCGGTGAGGGTGTTCAAAGCGATCTGGACTAGGGTTTTTGTGTTATTTTTCCTAGTTAGAGTTTGAATTGTTGTTGCCTTTAAGAATTCTTGCTAAAGGTATTTTGAATGTTATTAAGGCCTGCCTTGCCCAATTGAATGAGAATATGTGGGAAGTGATAAACGTATGGGATAACCTGAATAGAAGGTGGGCTAGAAAGGGGGTGGAGAGGAGAATAGCCCCTGTAGATGTTTTGTAGTATTATACAGTAAAATATTATGCTGCGACTAGAGGTGTGTACTTCTCTTCTAGTTTGTCTCGACCTCAGTTCTTTGACCTGAATTCAGCAGGGCGAGTGTGGAATGATAACTTGATATGGGTGAAGGGTGATTGTCTCCAGAGAGTGGACAAGGATCCTATGGATCTTATACATAAAATTATGAAGAAAAGTAAGTAATTATTTATGATATCAAGCTATTTTTGTGTTAGCACTCTGTCTGTTTGTAACAATGTGTTGTTCTTTTTTGTAGATCCTTGATCTCAAATTATAAGAAAGGAATTGTTGATCGTTATTGTAGCTCCAGAAGGATCGAAGCTCGAGATTGTTTAGGGAAAGCTCAAACTTGGCCGATTTAAAAGGGGCAGCGACAGGTCTGAAAAGATTCAAAAATTTCAAGCAAAGAGAAAAATGACAGGAACTAGCGCAATCGTTGGAGATAAAGGGAGGGCAGTATTGGATACTGAAGAACGTCCAACAATAACAAAGGCTATACCAATTGTTTTTAAGGTAAATCTCGGGGGGGGGGGGCTACATTGAGCGAGTTAATTCAGAGGCACCCAAAAAGGAAGACTGTGAAGGGTGATGGCTTGAACTCGGCGACCACAGGGAGTGGAGTGGTGGCCCTGAGTTTGAAAAAGAGGAAGGTGGGCCCTCCTACTCCTGTGAGTAAGGCAAAGGAGACCAGGACTAGTCCTACTGTGGAGGATGAGGTGTTGATCCTAGATAATAAGACGAGGGTAGCAGCTCGAGAAGGGTCTGATGAGATAGACATGTTTGTGAAGATGGAGCTTTGTAGGGTAAGTTGAACACTTTGTTATGTTTGAGTATTGTGCAATCTTCAAATTTAAATGTTACTATATTGTAAATGTCTTTTTTGTTGAAAGGGATCTGCCTTGGGTTCGAGGATGGGAGTACAGAGCTCGAGAAGAGAGTAATTGAGCTCGAGAAGAGGGTTGCTCAGCTTGAGGCCGATCTGGCTCTGGAAAAATATTACTCAAGCTCTGTAAAGGATTCATACTGGGTTACAATACTCGAGTTTGCAGAGGATGCGAAGAAGAATTTAGAGGAAGTTTTGGTTGCTCGCAACAACCTTGGCCAAAAGTTCCAAGAAATTAGATACTTTGTGTCTGATATTAAAGCAATTATAGAAGGGCATTTTGTTGATGAAACCGATGCATAAGTGGAGCCCGATGTTGATGGCGGCTCTCCTCCTGGTGTCATGAAAGGGTTGGATGCGATCTCCGCGATAACTGATTTAGAGAACCAGGAAGGAGAGAGTGAGAAGGTAGAGTAAATATGAAATTTTTGTTTTTGTCAATTGAAAACTATGATTGTAAGGAATGTATGTGGAGAATATTTATGGGGTAGTCTAAGAGATGTTGTAAATATTGATTTGTAGGAACTGAAAGGTTTGCGCCTCAAAATTACGGATTTAAAGAAAGAGCTCGCTAAGGAGTAAAACTTATCAGCAACGCTGTTAACTTCGCATAAAGAGCTACAGGTTAGAAAATAGTACAAATTTTTTTCCTTGCTCGCTTTATATCTCTTGCTTGGGGAATATAAGAGGGCAGATAAAAATATAATCAGTTTTATCAAGAGTAATTTGACAATTAGATCGTGTTAGAATGTTATAGAATGAGAACGTAGAGAATGTGAGATAGTTTTGTAGCTTGAGGGCAAAGTAGCTTCTCGTTTTGTTGGCTTGTGATAAATAAAAATCAGTTAGATATGTATACATCAAACTATAGTTTATAAACCGTATCTTTAAAGTATAATGTAATCAAGTTATTTGTGCAAGCCGAGCTAGTGAAGAATACGCTATAGAATACAACTATCAGTTTTAGCTCGATTTTGAAAAAATGAAAGGGGCAAGTGAAGATGGTGCGGATCAGTATGTTAAGTTGGAGATTAACCTTGGACCAGCTGAGATGACTATGAAAGAATTGACCCTGTAAATCGAGAGTAGAGATGCTAAAAAAGAAAAATTGCAGGGGGATCCCGTTAATGTTTAGAGTGAGGTCGTGGCATTAAAAAGCAATGCAGAATTGTTGGGGACGAATGGTAGAGATGTGGATGTCGCGCAATATCGCATTAAAATGTTAGAGGTGGAAGCTAAAGAGCTGCAGGACAATTTGGTCAGTTTGAAGGGTCAAGTGGCTAGGAGGGAAAACAAATTTGTGAAGGCGCGAGCTGATTTAGCGAGTTCCAAAAGTGTGGTAGAGTAACTGAGTGAGGCCGTGCAAAGTAAGGATTTTGACCTTTGGGTCACCCAAAATTAGTGTGATAAACTTAATGAATGGGTTGTGAAGTTGAGGCGGATATGGCAAGTTCGTATGGTAAGAAGGTCGAGGCTGGAGAGCGGTCAAAGAAGAAAAAGAATGATGCCGAGGTCATGACTGCCAAGGGTAATGTGGTTAATACATCAGTTCGAATCAAAGAGTTGGAGGCAAATTTGGTTTGTGTTCAAGCTGCCATTAGGAAAGCTAATGAGCGAACTAGAGAGAGTGGTGGCAGGTTAGAAGTTTTACTCTGCAAAGAGAGAGAATTAAATGAAGTTATTAAGAAAAAGGATGAGTTATTGAAGAAAGCTAGTGTCGGGGGATGTAATGTAAATGAGGTGGAGTTGGATGCACTACATGCTACAAGAAAACCCACTTTTAGGGAGAGCTAAAAAGTATCCCAAAAAGTTATTATTCCATCCCTACTGCTATTAGGGGCGACTTTAGGGACGGCAAAGTATTGTCCCTTTAGGGTAGCGTCCCAAATACATTAGGGACGGACGTATCCGTTTCTAATACTATTAAGGATGGATTTAGAGACGACAAAATTTTGTCTCTAAAACACTTGGTTTTTTCAATTCCTTTTGGGATAGAGTAATTAAAACCATCCCTAATACATAATATTTGAGATGGGTTTGTTTGCCTTTAAGAGTATGATGCCAAATTTTTCTGCCAGCGCCAATATTAATAAAGAGAGATTTGTTTGTCTCTAAAAATATGGCGCGAGATTTACCCGTTTGCGCTAATATTAATAAAGACAAAAGAAATCGTCCCTAAAGAAGATAAAGTTAAATTCAACATGTTTTACAATTTTGAATTAGCCCTTGTTAGACTATACAAAACATTCATCAACCATAGGTTAATTTAAAAGATAGAAAATAATAATATATTACATCATAACATGGTAGTGTCATTTCATGTTCATAGAGATCAAAATTATTAATTTCAAACATTAATTTACAAGTTTCTACAAACACCAATTCCATCTAAATAAATAAGGTCTTAATCTACGTAGAACATTAAAAATTAGTGCTCAATCACTAAATGCAACTGAAGCATTCAAATTAATGATCTAACCTCTTTTGCACTCAACATGGAACTACCGGCACTCGAACAACATTTCTACGTAGAATTTGCACCTGCTTGTATCACTCCCAGAGTTGCTAAGAAGCAACCCGGAACAACATAAAAATTAAATTGTTATATCGTCAACCACATAATTTAAAAATAATTGCAGACAAAAAGATAATAAAACAATCAAGTATACAGTATGAAACTAAAAATATAAGAAATCAAGTAACGCCACATCTATATCAGAGTCATGCGCGAAAGCAAATAAAATAGGAGAAATCTTACCAAAAATTCGGACGCACTTCTCCTATAAATTGGACATTTTCATTTTGTACATGTTACAAAACATATACAATTTATAAACACTCAAGTGGATAGCGTAATCTTTCGGTTTGAGAGCGCTTAAGGCCAGTATACACACAACACGTTCCCAATTCTTAAGATTATGAAA
The DNA here is from genome assembly GCA_014058105.1 of Kingdonia uniflora. Lineage (NCBI taxonomy): Eukaryota > Viridiplantae > Streptophyta > Magnoliopsida > Ranunculales > Circaeasteraceae > Kingdonia > Kingdonia uniflora. Next base: position 775,841 of record JACGCM010000724.1, read on the forward strand.
TCTACACAAATGACACGACAATTGAATATCACATTAAGGTCATATCAACTGCGAGGCATAATAGTATATATAAATCTCAACAACTACAAAAATTAACACTCGAATAAAATATAATTTCATAACATGAGTATAAATATATAGATGTTGCGATACTATACCAGCAAATTCTACTCGGCACATAGTATATTGAAATGAAAAATACTCATATACACCAAAAATGAACCATACCTGAAAGGACTAGGAGACTCTTGCATCCAACATTTTTTCTAAAAAGAATATCAATGCCAATCTACGAAACAAAAGAAAGATTTGTCAAAAAGAAATTCTCCAAAATTTTAATCAACATAGTTTGATATAAATTAAATCCTAAATGAAAATTTAGAAGATAATAATAGGACCTATGTGAAATGGATAAGAGAGTAAAAAATGCCAATATGCCATGTTGGTCTACAAATTTCATATGTTGGTTAAGCCTATTTTAGCTCTAAAATACTAACATATCGAGTCAAAAATTCAAAAACCCCACTAACAAAACACCTAACAAATCAATAATGAGAGCATTGCAATAACAAAAGCAAAAGTTAACTCTGGTAAAAAAAAAAGGCATAGTTGCCTGGGAATTGCGATCAATTTTGAGGCCCAGAGATAATAATTATTATCCGGTAAAGGGATTCGTGCAATTATATCAATCGGTTAACTTCGACTTGGATTGTATTATCCACAGAGGTTTTATATTCCCAATCTCTTGCTGGTGTCGAGCTTCTCTCTTGTTAGCTTCTCATTATAACTTGACAAGCTATTAGTTTTAGATGTGGTTGCTAAGATGAAAGCATGGTAAGACTATAAAATATATAATCTAAGTAAAGGCTTATAAACATCTCCCTACTATGCCATAACAGAAGAAAAATGATAATTTTTTATAAACACATCATCTACGATTGTGCGGTATGGACCTGAAGAGTTTTCATATGTTTATTGCAACATGACAATAAAATGAATACTTGGACCAAGAGATTTATAAATTCTTCTTGAAGAACATATCAGCTCATAGTTATTTTAGAACAAAAGAAACATTTAATGATTGTAATAGAGGACCGAGCTTTGTTTATGTCTGGTTATTGTGATGCTTTTGATGAAGTTATCTTGTACCCTAGTTCTCCTCCTCCTGAACTTTGTATGATCATTAAGGGGGACACAAGGTTGCTATTATATAGGGGTGAGTAAAAAACCTAAGAAATCGAGAAATGGAACCAAACCGATCCAAACTGAACAAAATAGTTCAATTTTTGGGGCTTCGGTTTCGGTTTCGATTCATAAATTAAGGAACCGAAAGGATTCGGTTTCGGTTTCAATTTCTCCATAAGAGGAACCGACAAAAACCGAACCGAACCGAGAATAAACATTATTAGTAAAGAAAACTCTAAATGCAGCTTCCTTTTATTACTCTATATTTTTCTTTAATGTATTAAAATGCAAAAATGTAGTATTGTCAAGTAAATGTTTGACTTAAACAATAAATTTACAACTTTTGATAAAATGCAAACCGAGAAGCCGAACCAAACCGATCTATTTTTCGGTTCGATTTCGGTTCCTCTTATTTATTTTGGTTCGGCTTCGGTTCGGTTTATACTATGGTTAATTTCGGTTTCGATTTCTGATTTTTGGAATCGAACTTTTCTGTTTCGGTTTTGGTTTTATACCAAAACCGACCCATGCTCACCCCTACTATTATTATATATGTTTTTTAACAAACTCTGATCAGGTGGATATAACATAATCTTATGTTTCTATGAACAATGATCTTGGACTAAGAGTTCCTACAATGAAGATAAACATCTTAATCGGCAATCTCTATTGCAATCTATACCCAATTTACCCTTGAAAGGAAGACCACCTTGTAGTATACTAGTATGATCTGCCAGGAACCTGTTGGGAAAAAACTTATGAATCACTTCAGGGAATCTCTGAACGCACGACCCAATTGTCAAATTATGTCAAGCGTTTCCTTGTACTACTACTCTAATCTCCTTATTAAGGTCTAGGTGAATAGCTGCATTAAAGCCCTCCTCCCCGTTGCTTGAACCTAAATATCAGCCTTCCTAGATGAACTTGTTCCTATCTTATATACCATGGACGCTCGCTGCATACTCTCGTGCGAGACCCTTGGCTTTTCAACACACCCACCTAAGCTTTGTTGTTACTTCACTCATGATTGGCCAGCCCATTGTTAAAGTGCACTGGTATGGGCACTAGAACCATAGCCGGGGAAGTCAGATACAAAAAGTATGTGCAACCAGCCTAGGTTTTGAAAAAAACAATGCTTCTAGTAATGATTAAGATACAAAAAGTCCCACCAGGATGCACATGACAACTACAACTTCTAACTCATTTGTATGCACCAGTATTTCCTTGGTAACTTTCACAATCTAAGTTAAAGTTAATAAGAAGTTTAGAAGCTTTAATAAACATTCCAAACAACCCCTACATGTCATTTTCTCCAACTTTTATACCCAAGTCCTCAAAATTTGCTATGCATTTCATCTACTCATGACCCAAACAATGATAATTTCAAAGCTAAATAACTACAATCAAACCTAATTGATTTACAAAAATGTATCAAAACCCTAAAAAAAACCTTCAGAGAGATCGTAAAAACCATACCTCAATGTGAAAGAACGCCTTGAACTTCTCTAACCACGTAAAAGATCTGAAAAATCTATCCCAGATAGAGCCATCAATCAAAACCAAACCAAAAAAAATTAAACTTACTAAAACTTAAAGAGAGAGAGAGAGATACATGTTAAAGGATTTGGTGGTTGGCAAAGAGACCTAAGCCTGATTTCTTGATTTGATTCCTCCCAAAATTTGAAAAAGGAGATAAGAGAGGGCTTCAGTACCATAGAGAGAAGAGTGGGTTTAACTATTAAGGACGACGGAGAAAGAGGAGAGAAGATATGGATTTTTGTGTTTAGCAGTCTAACAGTCCCTAAATACAATTAGGGGACGGCCATGTCCAATCAGTCACCAAAATTTACTATTAGGGACAGGGTGATTCTCTCTGTCCCAAAAAATAAAAATATAAGAGACTGAATCAAAGTCGTCTCAAATGTTCTTTTATTATAGACACATTTTACTCAATCCCTAATATTTGGTCCCTAATAATTATTTTTTTATAGTGATGGTGAATTGAAGGAACTAAAAATTAAAAATCTAGCTGAGCAAAAGAAGTTGACTGGATTGATATCGAGTATTACTGCGGTCATCTCGGGTTTAGAGCAATGTTTAGAGCGGGCAGACTCTCATTACGCGAAGTTGAATAAACATCATAAGACACTAAAAGTGCAATTTTCTGAGTTAGCCATACCGAACCGAAATAGGATTTCCCTGGATGAGGTACACTCGAGGGAAATAATAGCGGTCATCGCCTATTTTGTAGAAGAAGTAAAGAGGCTTAAGCTCGAAAGGGATACCTTACATGACTTCTTGATGCTGAAAGGTTGTATCTGTAAGGTTGAAATAGACCGAGGTAATTATCTGAACTCCATAGAGACCGATTTAGGCTCCACTACAACAAAGGTAGAGCAAGGTAGAAATGTTATATCTTCATGAGCTCCATATTTTATGACTGCACGACCTCCTATGTAGGGGGGGAGGGGGGAGGGAAGCTACGCTTCCCTCCCGAAAGAAAAAACCTGTAAAATTGACTTGTGTATTATTTATTGTAGATATATAGAGAGATGAAAGCTAGTTTTACCTTTGCTTATCTTGTATTTTAGAAATAGTAGAGATTATTGATTAAAAACTAGTATTGCCTCTATTTTAATCGTTGATGTATGTATAGATTGATCAATTGAATGTTAGTATTACCTTTACTTTAGTCATTGATAGATGTATAAATAGATCGATTGAAAGCTAGTATTACCTTTGCTTTAACCTTTGAGATTTAGTAGAGTCTACATGTATGTAGAGAGTAATGTGAGAAAAACTTAAAAAGTTTTCATTTAGTAGAAAAGAATATACACTGTTAGAGATTAAAATCTCACTTTTGGAATGGGAAGAACAAGAATAGAGTACTCTGTAAAGGAGAACTAGGGATTTAGCGATAATATAGTTTCAATCTTTTAGTATTCCAGGGATTTGGTATTTGGACGCATTTCTCTGTCATGAGGTAGTATTATCCAAAACCAGTACAACCAACGATTAGGAAAGGACCTTCCTAATTATCTACAAGCTTTCCAGCATTTAACTCTTTTCTGCTCATGGGAATTTCTCTGAGGACTAGATCGTCGATTTGGAACTCACGGCTTTGGACTCTTATGTTGTACGAGCTAGTTAGCATATGAGGATATCGACCCAGATTGGCAATAGCGCGATCTCGGGTCATCGATCCAGTTCATATTGTAGGCTAGCTCAAACTCATTCTCCTTGTCTGTTAGCTCGTGATCTTTTACAGAATGATGGTATTCAGTCGGAATGATGGCTTCAGCTCCATAAGCCAAAAGGAAGGGAGAACACCCGGCGGATTGTCTTAGTGTAATACGGTACGCCGATAAGACGTGAGGTAGCTCCCGTATCTAATTTCTTTTCTTTTGCGATTGAAGGCACTTCTTGATTTTATCCTTCGGCCTGCCCATTTCCTTAGGGGTAGTATGGATTGGAGGGGGAATAACTGATGTTGTGCTTGTTGAGGAAAGCTACGACCTTTTCTCCAATGAACTATGACCCATTATCTATCCGAATTAGGTGGGGGTTACCAAGCTGTGTGATAATATATTCCCAGATAAAAGAGATGACCTCTTCTTCTCTAGTTCGACAAAGAGGAACTGCTTCTCCCCATTTTGTAAAGTAATCTGCTGTTATGAGTAAGAAACGTCGGTTACCCAGCGCATTGGGAAATTCTTTCACTAGATCGAGTACCCACCTCTTAAAAGGTAAGAAGATTTTGTTCTCATAGAGCTTGAGTACAGGTGCCCGTATCAGATGACCATGTCATTGACACGTGTTACATTTTCGTGAGTACCCTTTCACTTGCTTGCATATCCCAGGCCAGAATGCTCATTGTGTAATCGCTCTTTTTGCAAGTCTGACCTGCGGCATGGAAGCTACAAGTTCCTTCATGTAAATCTTTGAGCATTCTGTCGGCCTTGTAGCTTGGAGATGCACTTGAGATTAGGCTCTGTTACTGATCTTCGATATAAATAGCCTTCCTATACATTATAATGTTTTAAGTTTTCGATCAACTGACCGTGCTCATTTGGATTGGCTGGAAGGGGTCCGTCACATTCGTTCTTCGAGCTGAGATAGGCGATAAAAAGATTTCTCCAATCGTCATCCTCCTCTTCATCTCCCCTAGTATTGATCGTGCTTAAAAAGTAGAGATCAATGATGGGGGATGACATCACTTCAATTTGGAGGTATCGTGCTTATGTTCTTAAGACCCCAGCTAAGTAAGCCAAGGAATCGGCATATCTGTTCTCTCCTCGTGGTATATAGTCGAGAGTAGATTTTGTGAATCTGCTCATCTTATCAGCAATGAGGGCTGTATAGTTGACAATTTTACCATTCTTCTTATACTATTTTGAGTAATGGTAGACGATTAGTAGTTAATCTGCATAGACTAAGAGCTTGGGAACGCTGAGCTCGAGTGCTAAATCGAGCCCATGGATCAAAGCTCCGTACTATGTTATATTATTTAAAGCTTCAAAATCTAAGCAGATTGATTTCTTGATTCTATCGTTTGATGGGGTAATCAGTATAATTCAAATTCCTGACCCTGCAGGTCCTACTGAGCCATATATAAAAAGTTGTCAACCTTTCCTTGTAATCCATTCAACTCATTCGTCAAATGGTTTGGTAGGTGGATCTTTTGGTATTTCTTCTGTGAGGTCATGGTTGTGCTCCTCCCAATCTGGATCTTCTACAGAAAAATCTGTTAGAAAATTAGTAACTGTTTGACCTTTTTCTAAATGGCGCTGTTCGAATTTGATATCATGTTCTCCCAAACTGACAGACCATTTTTACACTCTTTGTGACTTTTCTTTTTAAGATAAAATTTCCTGGAGTGGGTAGTTTGTCATAACTTTGACATAATGAACTTGGAAGTAGTGCTTTAGTTTTTGTGAGTGTAAACGAAAGTTAGAAGGAGTCGCTCGATCTCGGAATACCTTGTTTCTGCTGGAGTGAGGACCGAGCTAATAGAATTTTCCATAACTACGAGGTAGATGATCAGTTCCTCATTGTCTATCGCGGTGCTCATGATTGGAGACTTCCTCAAATAGGTTATGAGTTCTTGAAAAGCTACTTCGCATTCTTCAGTCCAATGGATCTCCTTGTTGGATTGAACCTTTCCTCATTTGGTATATCCTCAGAGTAATAAGAGCAGCCACCGACATCAATCTAAAGACTTAAAGATGAATCGATTGATACCGGTGATCTTCCTAACGAGCCTCTGAACGTCATTCTTTGTTTTCGGAGAGGGCATATTGAGAAGATCTCGAATTTGATCTGGATTGGCCTCAATCCCTTTCTTGCTGATGAGATGTCCCAGGAACTTGTCTGTGTCTACTCCGAATTAACATTTTTTATGGTTAAGTCATATCCTATATGAGCGTAAAATGTGGAAAACCGTAGTGAGATTGGTGATGTTGTCCTTTGACTATAAGCTCTTGCAGAGTAGATCATCGATATATACTTCAATAATTTTTCCCAAGTGTGTTTTAAACATTGTCGTCATTAACCTTTAATAAGTTGTTCTTGCATTTTTCAGTTCAAAAGGCATAACTCTATAATAGTATAGTCCTCTTTCAGTGATGAAAGTGGTCAATTCCTTATCATCGCTTAAGAGAGGTTTTTGATTGTATCTGGAAGTAACATCTATCATAGATAAGAGCTCATGTCCTGCCCTTGAATCGAGAATTCGATGAATGATTGGAAGAGGAAAACTATCTTTTGGAGTGTGTTTGTTGAGATCTATGAAATCCACACAAACTCGGACCTTCTCATTCTTCTTTAAAGCTGCGACTATGTTAAAACTCAAATCCGGGTACTTGGTTTCCCAAATGAAACCGACTTTGATCAATTTATCAATTCTATTGTTGATCTCTTCTCGAAGATGAGGTGATAGTCTTATCTGCTTCTGTTTGACTTCTGTGGCATTGTTTCTGATGTTCAATCTGTGACAGGCCTTGGCTGGGTCGACTCCTGGCATTTCATCAAAAGTCTAAGCGATGACATCTCTATTTATTTGTAAGAAGTGAACGAGGGCCTCCTTTTCATACAGGACCAGCTTGGTACCAATATAAGTACCTCAGCTAGGTCTATCAATGTCTATTTACTCTATAGGTTAATCTGTTAAAGGCTGGTCATTCGTGTGACCAACTTTCTGTAATTGCTATGCAGCAAATCTGTCGAATGCGTCGAGAATAGCTGAAATGATATTTTTGCAAGCTCGTTAAAGCTTTTAACTGCCTTTAATTTCATAGATGTCGTTGTTGTGGTTGAAATAAAGTGCTTGATGGTACGTAAAAGCGATTGCTTCCATGTTGTAAATCCAGTAGCGACCCATAATCCCTAAGAAGTGAGATTTGGCATTGTTGATGAAGAATACGACGTTGATTGTGGCAGGTCCAGCAGTGATGGGTAGGATGATCTTGCCTAATCGTTCTTCCTTATAGCCATTAAAGCCACTGATATCGATGTCACTTGGAATAACCTGATTGACCAATCCCATTTGTTCTATTGTACTTTGAAAGAAAATTTTGATACCGCTACCAGTATCAATCATCATGGTATTCATTACAAATATCTTCATCTTTAGCATGATAACCAGAGCGTTATGATGATGAAGCTTGACGTTACTGATATCGTAATCCTCAAATAAAATCCCAAGTCTTCGATTGCTGGATTCAGGAAGGAGTTTAACTTTTATCTTGAGTTGTGAAATTACGGCATTCTTATAATCTCCTTTGCCTAAATCTGGTAAAGCTGTTAATTTGATGGATCTCGATCATGTTGCTGTGATACATATGGTATAAGTATTTTTCCTCAGACTGATCTTTGACTTGAACTACTTTGATCTGTATCTTTTAGCTTTCATTTATGTATCCTTCCAGGTCGATAGTGTACTCATGCAATCTTCTGTCTTTGATAATATATTATAGCAACCTCTATAAAGCATAAAAGTTGTCAGTTTTATGATAATTTACCTTGTGATACATGCAGTACGGTTTGCCTTCAATTGGTTCTGGCGGTTGAGATATATGATAGAACTTGTCTTTTGTTAGTATTGAAAAAATTGATGAGATTCGATCATTCATCTTGGGGAGGACAGGCTTGGTTAATGAATTCCTTTTTCGAGATTTCCCAGTGTTCACTTTGGCACACTTTTGATCACCCTGATCCTCCTTCAGTTCACTGTTGCGCTCTGTGTTTTGACCTTTTGTGGTTAGGATGGATTTAGTAGATTTATGCCTTTCAGTCATCATCCTTTCCAAGTCAACAAACCCATTGGCCTTAGTAATCATGTCTTCCAAGGTTGAGGGTTTGTTTAAAAAGAGATGTTCATTTGCTTTCCAATCGATCTGTAATGCATTTGTAAATGTAAAAACGACTATTTTGTGATCAATATTATCAACTTTGCATGCGAGCTCTTGAAACTTGTTTGCAAAGACCTCAAACTTTTTTCCTTGAAACTGTTTAAGACTGATAAAAGTGTATAAATTCTCTTCTTTGTCTTTATTATGAGCATATGTCTTGACGAAGATCTTCTGTAGTTGGTCGAATGTGAGGATGAAATCTTTAGGTAAAGAATAGAACCACTATAGCGGTTCGTAGACTTGTGGCTAACAGGCAGCATAGAATATGGTTAAGATTTGAATACAATACTAGTAAATCAAAGAATTGTTGAATGTGCTCATTCGGATCAGTGCCTTTGTATTTATGTATTTTGGGAGTGTAGAAACCCGTGGGCATTTCCATATCAAATAACTTTTTGGCAATCGGACTACCTTGCAACTTGGTGAAATTGTCCTTATTGCCTAGAGCTTGAGTTTTAATCAACTCCTTGATAAGTTGATTCATGTGTTCTTGTGTGACGCACTGACGTGGTATTCGAGTGACTTGGTGAACTGGTCGGGGTTTATGAGTACTGGTGCCTTCGCTCAAGGATTCACGTATTGGTATTCTGGGCTGAGGTTGTTGCTCCTCCTTTAGACGCTTGGAAAGTTGGGGACCTCAACTGATATTGGACTGATCTTTTCTTCCCAATGAATTGAAACTTGTGGTTCGTTATGAAGACCTCTGGAAATGGCTTTTCCAGTTGCTCCTCGAGGTCCTAATTTTTTTTGTATAGAAACTTGAGAGTTCACTAGAATCTGAGCACGATCTCTGGCTAGGGGAACATATTGAGTATCCTACAAACCTTGTAATGCGGTCTACATTGTTATCATATGTTAGATGAGCTTGACGCTTATTTTGGAGCTCCTGCTCATGGAGCTCGCGATTGAGGACTAACTAACGCTCGAGCCCATTACGCTTCTCTATTTCGGCATGAAGGTTCACCCGTAGCTTGGCGAGCTAATCTGGCTCGACTGAAAGATCGAACTGGACTCCTGTTGTTGGTCGCTTGGAAGTGACCATGATTGGAATTAGATAGTTGAGTAAATGTATACCTTAGGATAACGTGGAAAATATCTTCTTTCCCACAGACAGCGCCAAATGTAATGGCTAAATTTCGTAGTAGCTTAAAATAGCTCAAAATTAGCTCTTACACCAAATGTTCCTGTGAAAAGAATTAGTATAAAAGACTGACAGAGGTGGTTAGCGTGGAAACTTTTGAATATGTGAAAACCATGACCTTTATTTGAGGATTTAGTAACTGTAGCTTTATTGCTTGAGGTTGATATTTGATTACAAGTTTTGATCTCTTGAGTTAAAAAATCTAGGTCTTGTAATCTAAATTTTTTAGTCTTTTTTCCTCTAAAACTTATTGTTTTATCGACCTTACTCTTAGTTCATATCGTGCAGAGGTACGTTCTCCTTAAAATGGGGCAGGTGGTAGTTGAATGTGTAACTGCTAGTTCGTGGGAGACAGGTGTCTTTAACTTATTCATATTCTCTGTAGTACTCGATCCACATTCTTTATCAGTTCGTGGTCCAAGTGTCATTGCTGATTTGCTGATTTATATTAGGGATAATCAGATGTTCCATTTAACTTGTGTTCCCTGGTCAATATCTGTTTGGTTATGGTAAAAGTGATGTGTAAATATTACTGAATTAACCAATGTATCGACAATAACAACTGAAGTAATTGTTGAAATCGACAATTTGTCTTTGGTTAAACAACATAATATTGTCGAAATCGACAATAATTGACTGCCAAATCACAAATACCTGAGCTGGATGCTCATCTCCTTTATGTCTTTGGAACAGATACTGAACTGGACATCCAAGTACAAGAAAGAAGCTGCGAAAGTTACAGAGAAAACTAACAATCTCGTAACCCCCCTCTCTCCATATTTATTTAATGGGATGTTTATTTCATTGTTAATCCTTATGTTGGAGTTTTTTTTTCAGGGTAAGAAGTTGGTTAATGCTGAAGAGATAAAGAAGTCTTTAGAAGTAAATAACAATGAATGGGCATGACCTATTCCTAACTCTTGTACCCATGTTATGTCATTATTGATAAGCTTTGGTAATGCACCTATTAGTGTCTACTATAATATCAAGTTGTTGTTGCAGAAGGTTTGGCGTCAATCATTGAAGATGGCACTGGCGAGTGAAGGGATGAGAGACATGGGGGACCCAACGTTTGAAGAACTTTTTGACCAGAATGAAAGATTCTTCATAATAGTATAGCAAGGACCCAAGATAGATTATCAAGAAGACTTAGCTTATACGGGGATAACCCTTAAAAATGTTGTCATTGCTAGGAGGGAGAATATGGCTAAGATGAAGAAGTTACAAGAAGTTTTATTCCATCCGTGGACGAAGTATCTTCTAGATATTTATGGCGTAGAAATTAGTGATAACAATTCTACTTTTAGGCTTCAAGCTACGATTTTGCACCAGAGCCAGTGTAGATTCCCAGATGTATTTAAATCATTGAAGTCTTTTCTCTGTAAGGACCCCGCATTCTAGAAGAGTATCTTCATCCAAACATTGGGTATACAATTCACTCCAGCCGGTGAGAATACGTATGAAAGTTTATTGCAGGCGTGTTCTTGGCGCATTTACTGTCCACTTACTATGAGAAGGTTGTGGTCTTCATTAGCTACACTGAAGCATATACATTTTTACCCCTTTTCTAGGTACGTAAAAGAAACACTACTTCAAATGAGAAGAGGTTCCAAAACCTTCTTATGGATACTAGTAAGTACTGGTGGTTTGGTTTGGAGGCAGACAATCATTACGTTAATTTGTTTCCAAGGTTTGATGCACCAATGCCTCCAATTTCTACTTTTTTCTACGGTTATGCAAATCTGGAAATTCCTCTGGCTTTTGGGAAAGAACAACTGACAAGGTATTTTAATGTGAAGGTAATGACCTTCAAGGCATTATTTAGATAACATAATATAAAAGGGTATAGAATGAATGACATGATCATTTTTGGTTTGTCGATAATCAAGTAGGGTCGTCGACCAAATGTTGGTATATCACAGTTCTGTTACCTCACTGTTTATTGGTAGTATACATAGTTATCCAATTTTTGTATATCACAGTTCTGTTAGCTCACTATTTGTATATCACAGTATATAATTTTATATATAAATGCCCCTTATTGATTTATTTTTTGTAGTATACGCAATTTTGTTAGCTCACTGCTATATCTGAATCTCAATTCTGATTGCTCAAAGTATGTACATATTAATTGTGAAAAATATTTTAACAGTGCACTTGGAGTTAAAAAATAAAATATTGTCTATTTCGTAGTATACATGGTTACTTACAATATATAATATTGTCGACTTCGACAATTTTGGTAGTGCATTTGGAGTTATGCATGGGAAACACATTATAGAGAAATCATAGAGAATATGATATTTATACATAGTATCGAATATGTACTTACTTGATTCTATTATCTTCGTTTTGAGAAGTGGGCATGTCTGTTTGTCATGGTTAGCAAGTACTCTATAACTTTTGCATGTTCTCTTCTTCTTCTTCATAATAGCCTCTTCCGTCGCCCCCCCCCCCCTCCTCCTTTCCATCTTGCCCCTTTCTGGTGATCAATTTTCGTTCGTGCTTTTGTTTAAACAGCGAGAGGGTTTAAAATGATAGTTCCAGACATCATAGAATCTGCAAAAGAAGTAAAGATATTTGGTTGTGATACATATGTCTGTGTTAAAGAATCATCGTAGTTATCAAGGTAGGACTCAATCTCGTCTAGCTTCAAAACTGCGAATTTAAAATTTTCTTTCATCTTCGATGCCATTTCGAATAACTTTGATGCACGAAGGGATAGGTAGGTGGATATGCGTAAGTTTTCTCCTCCTAAGTGTCTTTTATCATACGACCTTGAAAACTTGTTTGCACCAATCGTCCACCTTGTCATAATAAAAACTTCAAGTATTTTAAGAATGTCATATTTTGAGAAAACTTTCAAGAGGTGACAACATGGGAGTCCAACATACTCTAACAACTTGCATCCGCAATTACCAGTTAGCTTCTCTAAGTCTACATTTAACAACTTTTAAGAGGTTACCTTCTATGTTTCTTTCTATTGCAATGAAGCGGACAACCTGGTCAAACTGATCCTGAAGTTTGTGGAACATTGTTCTTGTGTAAATCTTTGTAGCATCATTTAGTAGAGCTTGATGAGGACCAACTTGATGATATTTGTGTTCTGATGCAAAGTCTTTTCCACTCTCTCGGGCGTATACCTCTAAAAGGGAAGTCTTATACTTGGTCACAAAACTGTACAACCTAGTTGTTACTGGCAACCAATCATTAAAGAAGTTGTTTATGGACTCACTCCGTCCTGTACTGCTCATGCCGGCAAAAAAAGTTGAACGATTTCATAATGGTATCAATTTATGTCTAATATTGAAGATGCCTTGCATCCAAAGGTTATCATCCAATTTATGTTTCTTCATTAGGTCCATCCACCTGGTTTCAAACTCTACAGCCTCATATGTGTCGTGCATTATCGAATCGATATCTTCTTTGAATGCAGATGGTTCCCGATAAATATGACCGATCTTCTCAGGAAATTTGTTTGTGATGTGCCACAGACAAAATCGATGTCTAGTGTTGGGGAAGACCTACAAATAAATTAGGAGAACTTAGAATGATTTAGGGATATTACCAAATAATCTATGAAATTGTCGATCAGAAGCCGAGGTCAATAATAAAATGTCAATACATTATCGTACTCGATAATATATTGGAGTTATATATGGCATTGAAGTTATGAAATAAAATATTGTCAATCTCAACAATTATGATAATGTACATGACGCATTGCATAAATAACATTGTCGATTTCGACAATTGCCAAGTACAATTGGAGTTATATATATATAATGTTATTGACTTATATGGTAAATCGACAATTTGATCAGTGCTTAGTCTGTCCAAATCGAACTCCTTCTTTACCTTGGGAATAACGGTGGCCATAACTACATCTTGATCAGTGACAAGTTGACACATAAAAGAAATAATTGTGAGTTGTCCAACGCATGTAATTTAAGAAAATATTAGAAACTAAACACAAGTAATGTCCAACGCAATGTTAATTTCATTTGAAAGCCTTCATTACATCACATGCTACAAAAGAGGGAATACAAAATCTAAACAATTACCCCACAAAAACTCATTGTACAATACAGACTTCTAACACATACTCCTATCCAAAAATCTAGTTACATTGACATTCATCCTAGCTATATTGTCCCCTTTGCCACCCATCTGAAGAATCGTAAGAAGAATCATAATCAGGCCTCTTACTCACTGAATTAAAATATGCCAAATCTTGCTCCTCCTTGAACTCATTTTCTAGTCGTCTAAATTCTAATTCTCACTCAATTTTTGCTTGCCTCATTTCTTATGCTTCAACTTCTTACAGTGGTAGATAAATTTCTTCGTGAGTTGGCGAAGAAACTGGGATATGGACACTATCATAACTCTTTGACTCCTCCATGGCAAAATACGCACAAAATAATTTATGGACCTAGTGCAAAAAACTAAACACCATTGTCATGCCTCTGAAATAATAGAAGTAAAACCCAATGAAATTGTCATGCCTTAACAAAACATGCTTTCAACGTGTGACATAACCTAAAACAATCTAAAAACAAATGTAATATTGTCGAGTTCGATAATATACTCCTTTATGTCAATACTTGCATGTAAACTATTGTCGAGTTCGACAATGTAGATAGTGTGTGAAAACTTTCATATCTAATATTGTCGATATCGAAAATTTCGATAGTGCATGTGAGTAATTGCACAACTAATATTGTCGATTTTGGCAATTCTTAAGTGTTGCTGAGACTTACGCTTACAAATTGTCGAATGACGCATTACTGACAATTCAAATACAGGATTTCCTGGGGAGACAAAATTTGGATTACAAAGCGGATTAATAGCACTAATAATTATAATTTCACAATATTTTATACAAAACAGGTAGGTATACTACTAGGGATCTCATACTACTGTGTCTAACTTTGAGAGAGATAAGGGCTCCAAATACCTATAAATGAAGATTAGCTTTCTCCTACTTTCTTTTATCATTGTGGCTGTCGCAACTCTTTTGAGAGAAGAATTACACCTCGAATGGCAGAAAATTGTAAGAAAGAGAGAGAAAATGGTATGGGCGAGAGAGTGATATGAGAGAGAAAGAGTGATTTGTTCGAATTTGAAAATCAGGGGAGGGGAGAGGGAAATACGACATAACTAAAGAGAGAGAGAAAGTGGGGCAGGATAAACTATTTGGTTTTCCACCTCATTTCTTATATAGCAAATCACCAATTTTGAGAACCACTCATCTAATAGAGATGAGTGGTTGGTAATGAGTGAGACTTGAGTGTTTGGTTTTTGAGCGTCTCTAAATCCTTCCCCTTTTAAAAAATTATGCTTCAAATACTAGTTCTCCAAATTGCCACCCTTTTTCCTCTCAACAATAACCACTTTGGATGTTGTAAGAAGTTATTCAAAATTGATTTTAAGACGTTCTTAACATATTCGACTTAGATAGCTAAGATTTCCTTAGTCATTGTTTCAAAATTAACAATAATGAAAATTGTATTTCAAGATCTTACATAAAAAACAAACTTCTGCCAAACTTCAACTCCTCCGTAGCTTACAAACCCAAATACGTGCCTCCAAAACAACTTTTTGCTGCTCTCTTTTTCCACTTCTTCGACTATTTTAAAAACTACTTTAAGCTTCTTTTGGTTCTCTTCCAAACTTTTGGTTAAAGTGAAAGAACATCCACAACAGCCTCCCTAAACTTATTTTAGGGAGACAAAAAGTAATAAAATAGATTTTATAGGCTCCCTATCCCTATTTTTTTTCTCTCCTCAAGTATAGGGAGTCTAGAGAAATATTTGGTAAGCCACGTAGGACTCTTATATTACGTATAAAGTTATTTTAATGTGGAAAGTAAAAAAAAATGGTTACTTTTTGTCTCTTATTTTAAACATAACTAATTTGAAGTGGTTTAGGTAGTTAATTTTGTGATGTGGCTCCTTTTTGTAGGGAGTCTGCTGCATCCACAATATCAAAGTTGGGTTGAAACTCCTCAAAAGTACTCTCTATTATAAAGAGGCTGTTGTGGACGCTCTAAGCACGATGAAAGGAATCCTCAATTTGCTTCGTAGTTTCATTAACTACTTTTGGGTATCTTCCAAACATTTGTTTGAAGTATGGATACGTTGAGTGTAATACTTAATTTACTTTGTAGTTTCATTAACGATAATCACATAACAAAGCAGAAATATCACAATTCTTGTCGCCTACGATTTTGCATTTTCTCTTATACACAGACGGAAACAAAAAGAAAAAAAGAAAAATAGAAAAAAGTATGACCTTAGCACCGGAGTGTTGGATAGGTCCCCACCCATATATTATCATTGGAGTCCTCAAGCCCATGAGACCGGATCCCACAAACGAATAGACGCAAGCAAGTCGAACCTCATTGAAAGAAACCAATAACACTATATTCCCCCAACAAACACTATATTCCCCTTACAAAGATGGAAATTGCTTTAAGGCTGTGCTTTGTCTCTTCATGGTTTCTTTAATTTCCTTTCCCTATTTGCGCGTACTTTTTCAGTCTCATCTTTTAACATCCAGGCCACAATCTTTTCACTTTCCCTAATTGCGCGCACTTTTTATGTCTCATATTTTAAGAGCATCAGGTGTAGCTTAACTAAAGTATAGCTAGCAAGATGAGTTGGAAAGTAATATTTAAAAAAGTCAAAAAAATAGACTCCCCAAAAACTACTCTATGTCAAAAGAGAAGTATTACGTGAAAACAAAAAAAGGTTAAAAAAAGTAGTTTAAATTTTTCAAACACTTTTTAACTATTGATTTTAGTTAAAAAAAGGTTTTCCACGTAATAAAGTTGTCCTAGGTGGCTCCAAATTTTTTTCTCTCTCCTCATTGTTGAGGAGAGAGTATTAAAACCTAAAATAACTACCCAATTGGGGAGGCTAAAAACATGGTTTTTAGTACTTTCAACTCTTTATTTTAACTATAGAGGGCCTACACTAGATGCTCTAACATCCGGGCCATAATTTTTACAATTAGTTTTGTCATCTTCTCGACTACTCCTTTACCCCCTTTATCTGTCTCCTCCTTGGGTCCTCCAACAGTTGCCTCAATGCTCAAATTTCCACTATGAAAAAAAAAACAAATTTGCGATTATCGAAAATTGTCGTTAACTTTAATTTGTGACGTCATAATTTCTGCCAATAATGAGCGATCATATTTCATTCAATTTGCAACTGCCGTTTCCTATCCCAATTTTGCAACATTTTCAAACTATCATAATTTTGTTTAATTGTAGATGCATTGGATTTTTTTTTCTTGTCGCAATTCAATGATTTTTATTTACAATCGACAAAAGAATTTCTCGTATTTGCTTTGTTCTTTAATGCCCACGGTTGGGAAGCATATGAAGTTCAACCTAATTATAGGTGTTATTCACAACACACCATAGTTTTATATCATAAATATCAAAAACACAGAAAAATTCCACACATTGAAATGAAAATAATTTTATATAACTGAGGAAAGTACAACATATACCTCAAAATTTATCTACCAAACAATAGTTCATAACTCAAATAAAAAAGAACTTTAAAATAGTTTCCTTGCAAGTTGGCTTGATTCTTTGGTCTGTCTCTCGGTCTCTTCAGTTTACGTTCTTTATAGTGAATGTGGTGTAATCTCAGCTTCTAGTATAATATTGTGAATCTCATACTGGCGCTAGAGGCAAAGTGTTAATGTTTTTCTTCTTTGCATAATCAGAGGCTATAATACTATTGGGTTGTTGTTACTTAAGGTAACCTCAACGTGCATTGGCAGAATTAAGTTGAAATCTTAGAAACCATCTATATTATAAATCTCAGTTTTGTCCTACGTGGCGTCGTTTGTCCCGCGTGGCGATGTTTGTCCTACGTGGCGAGCTTTGTCCTACGTGGCGTGCAAGCATTAAAAGAACAGTATGTTATAACCTTTATGACATATTTATTAATTCCTTGAACAAACCATCTCTTCCCTTTCCCTCAAACTGTCTCTTCCTCAAACCATCTCTTTCCATTTTGTACCAAAGAAGCATTTCTTTCTAATTGCACTATTAATTCAGGGAAAATGCATGCGTATCACTGAATCGTCTACTCTTTATTGACCCTCTCTCTCTCTAACACCAATTGAACTTTGTATCAAGCCTAACAAAAATCTCAAACAATTTTGGTCTCAATATCGTTGGGTAAGCATCTTTTTTCTGAGCTTTCGATGTCACTTCAAAGCTCTCTCTCCCATTTTCTTTGCTATGTTTCACGTTTTATTTGATGATTCAAATACACTGCTATGAATCTTCTTCTTATCAATGTATTTTCAGAGAATATGAAATTGAAACAATACTATAAAGGGAATGTTATCTCTAAATGTGTATATCTTGACACACACAAAATACAGTTTTAAGTTTTTTTTTTGTGCTTTGTATTATTTTTCTTCCAGGCGAACTAGTTTACGATATTGAATGGTAGATAGCTTAGTCAATATCATACTCCATACTAGAGGTAAGTTGATGGACCCTTATATATTTGATGTAAATCAAAACTTCTACTTTCCCCAATTTAGTAAGAATGTCCTTCATATTTTGGTTTTGTGGTTTTACAGAAGATTTCAAGGAAAAGGAGGAAGCTCGCGAGGTCTGCAGATGGAGCTAGATGAAACATAAAAAAAATGGAAATAATTGACTACTTTAAGATTTGGTTGAATGAGGTAATCATCTTTGGCCTTTCAGGAACAATAAATGAAAAAATTTTGCCTGTTTCGAGTGTGATTTTCTGGGATTTCTGTATAGGACTTTGGTTTTAATTGGATGATCGACCCTTATCTTTCTGGTGTTGATATCTAGGAGAGAAGCTTTTAGGCAATCTTGGGGTATTTTCTCAAAAAATATGGACGCTGAAGAAAACTGCCTAATTCAATGGCCAAATCTCACCAGAGGTAATATTCAAAGTTAGTTGTGCTCAGTGCTTTAGATTTTTTTTCCTTCATTAGATTTATTGGGGGTTTTCCCGCAAATGATTCAATTAAGAAAGGGGGTAATCATATGAAGCAAAGGAAGAAGTTAGCATGGACTGGTTAACGTGATTCCAGATATGCTATTGCGATTTTTTGTTATTCAAATCTATTTAAAATTTTCATTTTCTAGAGTAACATAATTGACTGATCAATGTGATTTTTTGATTAAACAATCTTGGTGATAACATATCAAGTCCTGTACCTAGTTTATGGATACATGTTTTAGGGAATGAAGTTCATGGATATCTAATATCTCAATCTCTAGCTTTCAGTTAAGTATTATGTAGTTCCCCCTCCATGGTCTACTGTCATATACTCTTTTGAGCTCCATGACCAGCGGTGGTGTTTTATATTGGAATATTCCTCCATCAATTGCTCAATTCAATTTACAAATATTCCAAGTTTAATTTTTTTTCCTAAGCATACTGTAAATGTCATGTTAATTATTTATTTCAATGAGCAGATGACATGTTTACCTCTTAGAGGAATTAGTACATAGGTTTTCAGTTTATATTATGAGTCAACTACATGTGTATAAGCATGATTGAATTAAGTGATGCAAGTACTAACTTCATAAGTTTCAAGTGGAAGAGAGTGATAAGTAAAATGTAGTTTGTGTATGTATCTACTGTTATTTCAAAGCATTAAGCTCTAAATTAACTGAAACCAAACTCTTAAAATTCCTCCACTATAGCACATTTCAGTTGCTTCATCTTCTTCAACTGAAACTTTAATTAATTAAAGGTAAAAAAAAAACCTATCTATTGAAGCTATAAACATTGACGGATTAACAAAATTGGTCTTGCAAAAGTTATCTAAACCTATTGAATCAAGGCGGGGACACTTTTCAAAGTATTCGAGATCAAAATTTATGAAGGTGGGTTTTTGTTTTGATTTCCACATTTCATTATTTAGGTTTTGCTTCTTTTTGGCTAGATTAACTGCATTGTATGCTCATTTCCTCAATCAAGCTGTAAATTGTGTAGAGATTTGTCTAGCTATAATTCATCTTGAAATTTGTTTTCAGGTATCTGTTTATATGCCTAAATATTTATGCCGATGAAATAGAGATTCTCAGGTATTTGCCTACTTGCATATTTCTTCTTTGTAGTAGAGAGTAAATGTTTACATAATACAATCATCACGTCATTATGGTGCATCCGATAATTATAAAATTGTATAATTTGTATCGAAGATGCTTGAAATTGTAGATTCCATATAGTGTAGAGGTCAACCATGAGGATTCAAGGAATGCAATATTGGGCACCACACATTTCTCTTTCTATAGTCCTCATTATTTATGGTTCAATTTCCATTCCCTTTCCACCCTGACCATTTTACTCCTTGGAATAATTTCCATCACATCTCCCAAAATATGATAGTTAACAGATTTGTCTAGCTATAATTTATCTTGAAATTTGCTTTCAGGTATCTGTTTATACGCCTAAATATTTATGCTGATGAAATAGAGATTCTCAGGTATTTGTGTACTTACATATTTCTTCTTTGTAGTAGAGAGTAAATGTTTACATAGTACAATCATCACGACATTATGGTACATCCGATAATTATAAAATTGTATAATTTGTATCGAAGATGCTTGAAATTGTAGATTCCATATAGTGTGGAGGTCAAGCATGAGGATTCAAGGAATACAATATTGGGTACCACACTTTTCTCTTTCTATAGTCATTATTTATGGTTCAATTTCTTTTTCCTTTTCCCCCTGACCATTTTATTCCTTGGAATAATTTCCATAACATCTCCCAAAATATGATAGTTAACTGTTGTTCATCTACCTTATTAGTGTATTAAGATGGTATCGCATGACAAATAGATGCCACAATACCAAGAATCCATTTCTTCATCACGACAAAAGCTTGAGATGATTTGATGCCTTTGTCTTAAAAATGTAGTAGGTTGACCGTGCTTAGAAAAATTTCTACATACAATGCAAAATAGATTCAAATTTTAGTTTGTATAACTTCGTGTGATTGGCTTTAGGAGTAATATTGTATCTGTAAAATAAAGTCGAAAATGCGTTGGTATAATTTGGGTGATCTTTACTTCCAACCTTAAAGGTCATAAGATATAGTAAATTATCAAGTCATCTTCCAAGGTCATAAGAGGTAGTAAATTGCGTTGGTATGATTTGGGTGATATGTACTTCAAACCTCAAAGGTCATAAGAGATAGTAAATTATCAAGTAAAAATAGGTCAAACTAAAATTGGGAAGAAAGAGGGTCATTGAATGTGAGATCATCACTGGAACTAAAATTAGGAAAAAAAGTTCTTATACCGAGAATTGAAATGACATCCAACGAAACTAAATGGCCATTTATTTTAAGGAGACAACAATTTCCTTTTAAAGTTTGTTTTACAATAACAATTAACAAGAGCCAAGGTCAAACTCCTAAAAATGTATCTATTTATCTCGGCATGTGTTTAGCCATAGACAACTATATGTTGCGGTTTCATGAACAACGTCTCTAGAAGGACTAAAGATACTAATCAAGAGCTCAAGCATGGAGCCAATGAACTACATTCACAATATTATCTACCATGAAGTTTACAACAACCTAGGTAATGTAATTAAACACTATGCAAACTTGGCAATGATTTTATGTTCGTATTTTACTAAACTTATTTGGTGTTTTATTCATACAAATGAATCAATTATTAACATCTTCTCTAATTTACCAGGTTGATCCAATGAGAGAAGCCACAGTTCGCACATGACTAAGCATCCTAATATCAAATAAAAGTTATGAATCTACTAATCCATTCCTGTTTAGTCAGAAGGCAGCCTCTCTACTTGAAGACCTGCAAGTACCAACCATGGGGGCTATTGGTGCTGAATTTGTGATATATGTGAAGGAAAGGAGCAAATACAGAACTGTGTTGATGAAGGTAATATTCAAGGCTGCCTACACTGACTCTAAATCAACTTCCATAGGGTGTATTCGGGGGAAGCTTGAAATTGAGATTTCTAAGAGTAAGAGTCTTACGGATCGAACGAAACGGAAGCGCTTCAGTGTGCATTTTCTTTATGTAATTGATGGGTTTTCAGATTTGTTGGTGGTTAAAAATGAGGTAGAGCTTACTAATTTGAAGGAAGCTGCGCTTTTGGCATCTTCTGCTATGGAGAAATTTGTGCCCCCAATGCTTAGAATTTTTTCTGGTTACATGTAAAGGTGCAACGTTCAGTAGCTCTTGAACGAAAGGCAGATGAGGTGGGGTTTTGCTACCCTGCAATCTTTCAAAATGGACGGAAGTATGATTTTTGTCCTCTCTACATGAGAATCTGCTACAATAGGTACTGTTCAAATGGGGCTAAGGCCCATGAAGCCGCGAATGCTTCGTTGAAACCGGGGAACATGGTTAGTGGTGTCTATAAAGCTGTGTTCTCTGTGGTTGAAAGGGACGGTGACGGTGGCGGTCCTGAATTTGCGGTTTACCTAAGTTACTCTGCACCCTCCAGTTTTATGAAGATGGGTTGAGTTTGATTTCGGAAAATAGCCAGGTGCCGGCATGGTTTTTAGTGTCAGACTTGGGTTTGAGGACATTCCATCTGAACTTGAGCATTATTTGCCCCACACATTTTCAATGCTGGCTGACACTGTTATCGTTAATGAAAGGCTTCAGCAAGACTTTCATCTTTCTCATCACATCTCTCTCTCTCTCATCCATCTTTCTTGATGCATTCTTCATTTCTCTCACGAAATCCAAAAGGCCTCTCTAACATACTTTCCAATTTGATAATCATAATTAATGATCCTCTCTTCTCGATTATGATGGAGTTTCAGTACTGCAAATTTTGGGGACTCAATCAAGATTTAATCTCCTAGCAAGGTACTCTTTCTTTCTCTCTCTCTCATACACACACATAGTATAATCAATGCCAAGGTTAATCACCTCTGATTTAGTAGAATTACTTCTTATGATGTTTGCTCAGTGATTCGTAAACCCAACTCTGTTATAGGGTTTGATTGGTTTTGATTCAATGTAATCCAGGGTTTAATATAAAGTTTTCAATCACTTATTCCCCCTACTAAGAACTTAATTCTCTTGCTACAAAACAATTTTTGTTTTTGTTCTTATAGGTTCTTCAATTTTAAAATCAGGATTGAGGTCTATAGGGGAAATTACAATTGATTGCAAAATTATGATTTAGATTCCTGCTCATGATCCAACATTGCAAACAATGGGTAGAATTCAAAAATATTTGTAGGATATGAGTGATGCTCTAATTATGTATGACTGTATTTTATTAAGGAGTCTCATCACTGATTTTCTAAGGAGATCAAGTGGATTGATTGTTTTAGTCGCATCTCTCTCTCTCGATCAAAAAAATAATTTTCTTAGGGAACTTCTACGCATTTTCTGAATTTGTATGCACCCCCGATGATGGTGGATATTGACTTTGGGTAGTGTTTAGATTTTGAGGAGAATGCAGAGATGAATATGGATCAAGCGGTGCTCCAAGTGATACATTTTTGTAACTACTCTCCTCTTTGGGTGTTGTGAAATGTTATCTCCCTCTCTCTCTCTCTCTCTCTCTCTCAATTTGTAACCTTTAACTATTTCTCCTGACTGTCTGCAAACTTAGATGATGTGTCTATAAACTATTCAATTTATGAAATTTTAGTTGTTTATTAATCTTTACTGTACATAAGATTCATCAATTTTATCTTCAGCGTAGTGCTAAGCATTTTGTTTTTGGTGTATTTTCGCAGGAGGAAAAAGATAATCAAGAACTCCATAATATTCGCTCCCCCACAGTCTCTATGTTTTGAAAGGTTTTGTATACATCCAGGTTTCAAAGAATTTGTTCGAAGCTTTCAAGCTCTCTAAGCTTACTTTTTCGAAGTTCAATCCATCTCACAACAAACAGGTACAATTTTTTTTTTCTCTCTCTCTCTCTCTCTTTCTTTATCTAAATCTTTAGATCTTGAAGTTTGTTAGAACATTTTGTTATTTGTTTTCCGGATCTTCTTATGCTTCCATGGATCTGTATCAACTATTGTTTATCTTCCATGAATCTACTTGTGCTTCCATGGGTTGCTTAATTGTTGTTTAGTGTTTGCCTGAAGAGTTTTATGGACAGTGGGTTGTTTTTTTGCAATGAGATATAGTTTGATCGTATGTTCTTCATATGCTTGCTGTTGTTGTTTGGGTATACTTACTGTAGATCAACTTCGCTTAACCTAAATATATTTGGTCATGTCATGAATTAGATCGACTTCGCTTAACCTAAATATATTTGGTCATGCCATTTTGAGCAAGTGGTTTAATCTTTGAATTTTCAGATTACCTATAGCCATATTTGGGTATCATGGATGATGGGAAATTAGTCCAGTAATTGATATGAGAGCACATGCCTAAAACAAACACTGAACATACATGCAATAATTTTTTGAAAAGGCTTCGCAATCATTACAGAAAATTAGCATGAAATATTGCAATGATGAGGTGTTCTATGGACTCAATACTACTGGAAGGTGTTTATAAGGGTTCACAGCTCAGATGTGAACCTGAACATTGCGGAAGGGATGGTCCTTTTAGGAAAACATGTTGGTCGTAAAAAGTTTATCTATTATACATGAGAAAATAGAGGGTTAAAACTTCACTATATAGGTATGGGGCCTAAAACTTTTCAACCATGAATTCATGTTTATAGTCTGTAAAGATTTTTTGAAGGATTCATTTCTTGACATGGAATTTTGCATGGAAACGTCCCGGATTTTGATCATCCTTTTGTAACTTGAATTGCATTAGAAGTGTTTCACTTTAAACTTATGAGAGTTTGTACCAAAGTCCTACTTTCGAGCTTTAATAGTTGGTTAGTAGTTTCATCTTATTTATTGTTTGTTTTTTTGGCTATATTGGGTTAAAAATATTGAGTCGCAAGCCCGGAAGTTGAAACTCCAAGTCGATTGGGTTAGTCACAAACAAGCACAAACAAAGAAATACACAACACCAAGTTTAAGGTCGTTCAGCAAATTGCCTACGTCCACCGTGCGCAAGAGAGAGGGAGTTTATTCAAGATCCCGATTACGATCACTCAATACCAATTAGGATTTCTTACTCAAGAAATCCTCCCCAAATGTTCTCACCAAAGGATTGGCAGAAGAATGGCTCTCAAAGAACAAGTTTCCCTTTATATACTAGGGAAACTCTTTACAATCGCTCAAATCTTGAGGCAAGTGAGTGGCTTAAAAACCATAAAAAAACAGAGTTCCCAGATTTCGTTCGAACGAAATAGGAGGTCGTTCGAACAAAAATTGCATATTGGCCAAAATTCTGAGGGGTTCAACAAAGGTCGTTCGAACAAAATATGGAATCGTTCGAACGATGTCACAACACTTCCATAATACCAGTTACTGTACTAGCTATTGCGAGATAGGTATACTCTTCATTTAAATCTGTCTCTATTTGCATTGCAAGTCTGTTTCTCAACTGCTTTTTGACTTTTTTTATGTTATCTAAAATAATAGGATGATTGATGTTTAATTTATGAGTATGTTTGAATCAGATTCATTTTTTATTTATTTTTTCTAAATCCATGAATTCATCAGTAGCTCATGTAACACATCAAAATCTGACATGTATGTTAATCTGGATACAGGATATGCGGAGCGTTCTATCAAGTCACCTCCATAATCTGGATGCAGTATGTTGTTCCTGATAGATTTAATTAACTGTGCCTTTCAGTGTTGATGATAACTACATGTCTAATGCATTTGTATGACAAATATTTTCCTACGACCTTCATTTATTTATTCCCCTGTGAACTTTTGGCCCATCCGTTGATGGCTGAATTTCCATATAACTGTATTAGTGTGTATGATAAACATCCAAGTATTGGTGAAAGCAGCCCACAAGAAAGGAATCTAGCCGTTGCTTTTGGCATAATTGAGGGTATGTTCTCATCCAAGTCTTATTATTTTCTTTTGATCTTTCGTATCTCTTATCTATATAATTCATTTCTGCAAAGGATCATGCTTCTCAGGTTGTAGATACTACTCATAGTCTGAGAAAATAAAAATGGTTGTACTGATTTCACGAGATGTGAAGAGCCCTTGCTGCTACTGATATCAAGCTCCTGAAATCATCCAAGTTGGTGTTGCTGAAACATGTGTGACAGAGCATTAAAGTACGAAGATTGGTTCACCGTATTTGACTGAGAAGGATAAAACTCTTGAGACAACTGATGTGGCAGCTCTGTTTGTTGCGGGAGGGAAAACATGGAAAATGAAGTATTATGTGGCATGTAGTGCATACCCATGCTGAATGGCTCACTGTGGCGCACCGCCTCTCCTGTTGCAATCTTGAGCCTATCAACTTCATGCATTAGTGCCTCATTTAGGTTGAATTACCATAAACATCAATAGAGTAGTTATTTGAGCAAATATGAATATGTATAAGCTTTGCCTGGTGTACGGGAACAAATAAAATAACAATTTCTATATTTTAATTTATAATTTGAATAAAGATACATGATTTTTCCATGTATTTTCCAATAGCTACAATGTTTTTTTCCTTGTATTTATGTATTTTCTCATGCATTCAAATGCCATAATCTTTTGTACTACCTATATACGATGAAAGCATTATTTCCTAACATGATTCGGATCTAGGACTGAGGTCACTGAGCCATAGAGGAGCAATGATGGAAATGCAATGACATGATATTTTGAACCAACAACATTTGATGAAACCCTTATTTCTTCTCATAAATGCTTATGAAATTTATCAGCAAATCTCAGAACATCGTTTTCTACTTTTTCTTGAAAATACATATAGATGAATGATCATTGTTTCCTATTTTTGCATTCATCCAAGTTTGGCCCGTGCTAAGCAAAAGATGTTTCCTATTTTAAGTTATCTTAATGTAAAGAAGTGAAGTAAGATTTGAATATGACAAATTTTAAGTTATCTTAATGTAAAGAATTGGTCAGGCAAAATGGACCATTGAATATTGTAAATCGAGAGCTGCCTAGGAGAAACATTGAAATTCTTCAACTCTGTTTAGCACAACCCACATAATTATATGATAAATTTTCTTAAAAGAACAATGTACTCTTAATCGTCTAACACAGTTTCAAAAGTACTTGGAATGTTATTAAGGTGCCTATGTTGAACTGGCATGAACAATTTATTCATGCCTTGCAGCTTCATCACTGCAAAGTAAATAAGTTTTTTCTTACCAAGATGTCAAGTAAATAAGTTAATATTATCACTATTAAGATTGAATAAGTACCATTAATTTCACATTGGGACAAATTAACTTTTATGCTCATATTCAAATTATCTAGCATTAGAACTTAAGCATCCGTGCACAGCACGGGCTGATAACCTAGTATCCATATACTATAGGGTGACCTCAAAATATACAAAAATTCCCAAGGTAGACTATTCCAAATGTAAGGGAAAAGATGAAACCTCCAATTGACAACCTACAGCGAAAGTAGAAAAGAAATGAAATGGATTCATATTATGTCTAAACTTGAATACCAATACGACCTGAAACTTGGATGGTTTTATATCATTGGATCCTAAAACGAAAACTACAAGCTAACATCACATGCATCTATAAAGTATATAGCTAAATAAGAAGTTACCTTTATCCGTTGATCATCGGTCCATTACTTGTTAGTCGCTTTCATGTCAAGGACACCTTTGATTTTGTTATAATAGTAGACATAGACATAGTCCACCTATGAGCAACAAGAGAAGAATGCCAACTATGAGGCACACCAAGCACCTGGTGCAACCACCATGGGCTAAAGGTATAAAGTCTGAATTGTCCAATTATCCAAAGGTACCTATGGTCTATTCTTGAACCGTGTTACCCATGAACATATTCAACACATGACAAACCTGTTGGAATTCCACTAATTTTAAGTTCCACTTTAGATTAGTTCAAATTTGGATATCTCCAGGGCAGATTTTTTTCACTTGATGGAATTCCAAACAATAAATACATGGAGATAAGAACCAGAACCAATCAATTTGAGATAAATCGAACACAACTACCCAAAGATAATACCTAAAACTAAATGTAAAGCGGAATCTAAGCATCAAACATGCGACGGGAAATATTTGCTTACCTTCTTTATATAATTCAATAAGTTATTCGTAAATCTGAATTTTGAAGCTTTCACCAATGTATCTTTGAAGTATAAAAATCAAATTTAATAATAATAATCAAAAACAATCAAATCACAATTAATTGAACTTACCCTAGAGTGAGTCGAGGCAGTGAGAGAGGCTCAAATCAGTTCTGTGTGTGAAATCTTGTTAGGACTTTGGAGGACTAAGAGAGAGAGATTTGGTAAAACCCTAGATTGGGACCGATTTTCCAAAATTAACCAAGTTATTTTAAAATTAAGAACAGAAAAGTGGCAATAGCAAGAGGAAATGCGCGAGATTGGTCATTAGAGAGGGGGAAATCCAACTTTTGAAAATCTTAGGGGGTGTTTGTTTTTTGTTCTTACTTAGCTCTTACTCAACTTAAAACCTCTTACTCCCCAACTACGAACTCTTACTCTCGACTTAGAGTCGTTTGTTTTTGCCCCAAAGTTTGCCTCTAACATCTTACTCAAGTTAGTATTCTCTTAATCTAGTAAGCTTGCTGAATAGGCTGGTTTTGGGGTAAGAGGCTCTTACTTGGTTTTTATATCTTTTTTACCCCTCTCAAAACCATTATTCCCTACCCCTAGTCCTTCTTCTCCCCTATACCAAAACCCAAAAGTTTTTTTTCTTTCTTCATTCTCTTCTTCCACCACCGACCATTTCACAACAAGAGCTCCAACGACTCTCCCACAGCTCCAACAAAGTTCCAACGAATCGCTGTGATCTCTACTCTCTTTCCCATTGTTGTGGCTCTCTCATTCAAAGTAATTCCTTCATTGTTTTAGGTTTGTTTATCAATCGAATCTTGCTGATGAATCTGTAAATGCCTGCGAATTACTGTTAATCTTGTTGAATATGTGAATTGCTGTTAAATCTGTGACTGTTGAATCTTGTTGAATTTGTTCAATCTTGTTAATTGTTGTTGAATACAACTTGAATCTTGTTTTAAGGTTTGCTGTTGAATCTGTAATGTTCAATCTCTCACTGGTTGCGCATCTCTCTCTCTCATTCAAGGATTCTTCAATTGTTTTAGGTTTTGTTTATCGATTGAAAATCTTGTTGTTGAATCTGTATAATTGTCTGATTAAAACAAAAAATTGACACTGCTTGAATATGTAATTGCTGTTGAATCTCTTTTTGTTATTGGAATCTCTTTTTGATGTTAAATAAATCTTGTGAATTGTTTGTATTTCATTATGTACTCTCATATATGAGTTGAAAATTGGATTTGATTATGTAATTGGTTGGATTTGCTTGTATTTGGATTCTGTAATTGAGTTAAATTTGGATTTCATTCTATAATTGTTGGCTACTTGGCTGTATTTTTGACTTGAAATAATACTATTTTCTTACCAAACTATAGTAGAGAAATGGATCAGGCTTTTAGCTTCTCAGTGATACTTTGATGTTAGTACTTTGTCTTTCACTAGTTGTATGTTTCTTAACATGACATACTGAAGTATACAAATTATTTTTCAGAACATAAGGAGCATATGCTTTTCTCTATCCCTAGTACTTCAACCTCTCTATAAATTATTTTTGTATTGCTTGTGCATTAAAGAGTTATTGATTTAATATGTGGTGGTTCTTCATAGGTTGTGAAATCTCTCTTTCTCATCTCTAGACTTTGAAAATTTATGACAAATTTATTTTTTGTAGATGATAATTCGATATTATTGTTGTACATGTTAATAATATATTATTTGGTACTTAATAGTAATATATTATAAATGATGGTTGATGTATCGTGCAGTACTTATTAGTTAAACTCTTATTAGGGGAAAATGAATAATTATCAGTATATATTAGCCATTATTGCAACTATTATCTTGTACATGGAGCTGATCAAGATGAATAGGAGGGTTCGTCAGAAACTTTGCACTTCTGCACTGACTGGAAAACAATATGCCCATGAATTGATTCAGGGTCCTGCCACCAATATGTACAATATGATGAGGATAGACCCTGATTCTTTTAGATCCCTTGTGGCTACTTTAGGGATATTGGGTTGCTTAAAGATAGCATGCATATAGATGTTGAGGAGAAGCTAGTTATTTTCATGCATATCATTGCTCACAAGATGTCAAACCGAGCTATAAATTCTAGGTTTCAACATTCAGCTGCTACTACGAATAAGATATTTCATGAAGTTCTTGATGCTATGATGATACTCCAAAAGGATATGATAATACCTCCTAAATTTGATCAACTACCTAGACCTATTACACATCATAAAACATTGAGGGAGGGGCCTTTCAAAGGAGTTGTAGGGGCAATTGATGGTACACTTAATAGTGCAAGCATTGCAGAGGATGACAAACTCCTTATAGGGGAAGAGGTAGAGGGGAATGCTTCCAAAATGTGATGGCCATATGTAATTTTAACATGATGTTCACATATATAGTAGCTGGATGGGAAGGAGCGGCTCATGATGTCAGGGTTTTAAGTAAAACATTGGTAAATCCAGCCAATAATTTCCCAATGCCTCCCTCACGTGGTAAACTCATTTTCTCATCTTAAAGATACTTCCAGTTTTTAGTTTTGATTTGAAAAACAAAACTTATAAATTATATTTTGGCTATTGTAGATCTATACTACTTATGTGATGTTGCATACGCCCAAACTAGAGGCTTTATGTCCCCATTCAAGGGTGTGAGGTATTGGCTGAATGATTATAGGCGTGGAGGTCGGCCAAAAAACCCACAAGAACACTTTAATCATGCCCATGCTCAACTGCAGAATGTAATTGAAAGGAGCTTTGGAGTATTGAAAGAAAGATTCCCAATTTTGAAAACAATGGCTTCTTATGACTTTCCAACCCAGAGGGATATTGTTATAGCATGCATGGCAATCCACAACTATTTGAGAAGGGTGGCTCGGAATGATGTTCTCTTCCGTCAGTTCAAAAATGCAGATATGGGGGGGGGGGACAACAATGAAGATGTTGAAAAGGAGTTGCTTCCTAATGCTATCTTATTTGGATCAGCTGAGCGGGAAACATCTATTATTCTGAGAGACATGATTGCAGCCGAGTTAGCTTTAGCTCATAATGCCCAAAATATCAATAATGCTCCAAATTAATTAGTAATCTTATGTTAGGACATGCTTTAATTTGTTTTGTTAGTTAGGACATGTTTTATGGACTTGTAATATTGAGATCACAAGACTTCTATATTTATAAACTTATTTTATGGACAACTATTTTGCAGTTAAATGGTAATTTATACTTGCATATGTAGAAATAGGGTAACAAAGATTTCCAAAACCACAAGGAATCTAAATCGGGTATATTGTCAATGCCTTTATGTGGTATAATATTTAATTTTTTTATTATAATTAAGTAATGCTTAGACATATATATAAGTATCTGAAATATCTATTACCTATATACACTATGATGCAGAATACGCCTAGGGACTGTGGTTTTTGGTGTTGGTTGGATAAGTATATCATATGTCCATGTGGTGTTGGTCCATGTAAACTCATTACTGCATCAATTAGCAAAAGAAGATTATATTGTTGCCCCCAATAAAAGTCCAAACATGAGAAATGTAGTAGATTTTTCAATTGGTTTGATGATGTCAAGGGTGATGATGCATTCCACTCGTGCTACCCCTAGTACCTCTACAACTTTTGGAGAGTTGGAGAACAAGCTCAAAATGGACCTTCTTGTTTTAAAGACCAAGACTGAAATGCTGGAAAACTTTCTTACAGAAATTGGGAAGTTAAATGTGAAGGATTAAGATATTTTAGATAGATATAATTGGTTATGAACTAAAAGGTATAGTTATGCC
The DNA here is from genome assembly GCA_014058105.1 of Kingdonia uniflora. Classification (NCBI taxonomy): domain Eukaryota; kingdom Viridiplantae; phylum Streptophyta; class Magnoliopsida; order Ranunculales; family Circaeasteraceae; genus Kingdonia; species Kingdonia uniflora. Next base: position 807,532 of record JACGCM010000724.1, read on the forward strand.
TAAATTGTATTAAGTATATTTTTATTATTATTATCATATTTACTGTTATTTTTCCTTAGACATGTTTATCAATTATTTATCTTGTTTCTAATGTTTATAAAGTGTAGTTAGTGATATATTCTTTATATTTGTTGTTTATAATTGTTTTTGTTGCGAAGCTATGGGACGAAAGAAAGCACCACAAGTTGATGGAGAAGATAATGAAAATAAGGCAAAAGGAGTGCTTAGGAAGCATCCAATTATGAAGATAGCTTTTATAGAGAAATGTCAAAAATAGGTCAATAAGAAACGATTGCAAGGGAATTATTTGAGTTTAGTTGCTTGGAAATAAGTGATGGAGGAGATGAACGCAATTTTTTTTTCAGGCTTTCACTCAAAAGGACCGTAAGAACCAATGGGACTACTTGAGGAAGAGCTATATGTTGTGGAGGTCCTTGACCACTAGGACAAGTCATGGATATGATGAGGCTTCAGGGATGTTTGACTGGCCAAAGGAATATTGGGTTGACATTTTGGTGGCAATTATTTTTTCACAGCCTTTTCTACTTGTGTGAATTTGGTTTATCTATATTCTAAGTATATATATATATACTTATGTTCTACTCTTGCATTTGAACAGACATATCCCAAAGCAAAGAAGTTTATGACAATTCCACTTGAAAATAAGAGGGTTGTTGAAAGGCCCGTTTGAGGGTACAATTGCTATAGGAGACTATGTCTATGTAACAGGTTCAGAGTATGTCCATACTGCCCAACCCACTAATGAGTTTGTTCACATAGTTGATGGTGACATCCCCATGGACACAGCTAATTTTGGGGCTAGTAGAATTGATAACCCATAGGATGGGATGAATATATCCATAGATGATGTGCCTATCAGTCCTACAACTCAGCCTAGTCCTGCTAGTACTACTCCACGCACACCAGCATCTAGAAATGGATCTACTAAAGGAAAGAGGGCTGCTGTAAATGTTGAACCATCTTCATTAAGTTTGATCAATGAGCTGATATCCGTTATTAGTAGCAATGGCCCAGGTTCTGGTTCCAGCAACAATGACAATACAATGTCTGAGGTAATGAATATTTTGGACAACATGTTGGATACTAATGAGATAGAGGAATCTTTTTACTACTTAGTGCTGAAGATGTTGGGAGGAGCAGACCAGTTCAACTACAGGACTATTTTTTTGAACTTGGATGAAAGACGTCGTCTTGGGTTTCTGAAAATGCTTATTGGGTGAGTATTATAGATGTGGCCTTGAACTCTTTCTTAGCTTGTGTGGTAAAAGACTATTTTATGTTATGTGAACTTCTAATTTGGTGATGATGTAGATCTATCCAGGGTGAACTTCTCTTTTATTATGTAGATCTTTTGGTGATGATGTGAACTTCTCTTTTGGTGAACTACTCTTTTTTGATATGATATCCAAGTGTTAAATCTGATATGATATCTTTTTTGATATGTTATCTTTTTTGATATGATATCTTTGGTGGTTAGTTAAATAACCCAAGTGTTAAATATGAGTTTTTATCCAATCTACACTTCTCTTTTCGTACATAAAAAGGAATTCATTGCAGAGTCCTGTGTCTAGTTTTTGCTACAAGTTTTGGGTGGGAGATAGCTTGGGTAGAATCAGACTTGGAGGCAGTTGTGGCCTTGAAGAATGTCATTACTTGGTCTCTTGAAGCTAAGCATCATATTTCCTTATATCTGGACAGACTTCATTTGAGGCTTCACCTATTTGAGATGCAACAATATATACATCTGAGATGAGATAAAGGTGAAGTTAAATTATATAATTATGCTCAAAGTCTTCATTTTACGAAAGAAACAATCGTTTTGCTTCAATGTTATAGAATGATATTGATAAAAAAAACAAAATGACAGGAATCAAACACTACAAACTAAAAGAGCGGTTATATGGACTACTAGCAAAGATGGCAGATATTCCAGGAGAAAATGGGATCATCCAATAATAAGGTTAACTGGAGGCCTTAAAAGGATATGAATAAACCTGTCAAAAAAAGAGATTGAACTGTTAGGCCATGCTTGTTTTTTTTTTTTGGGTGAGAAGAGGTAGGAAGAGGTAGGAAATTTTGAGGTTAGAAGATTAGAAAAAACTTGCGTGCATTTGGCTAAAGGTTAGAACTTGTACTTAAAATCCAGACTTCTAACTTCAACTTCTCACTAGTCTGTTTTGCTGAACCATCTAATTTGACCACAGATTAGAAGTTTCTCCACAAAAACATTAAAAATACATATAAACCATATTTTCCTTTCTAATTCATCATAAATTAATGTAACAACACAATTAAAATGGTGGTTTAAGACAAAAACAAAATTAAAATGTGTACATCACATAACAAAATACTAAATATATAAGAGAGAGAGAGAGAGAGAGAGAGAGAGAGAGAGAGAGAGAGTGTGTGAGTGAGAGTGAAGGGAAGAGAGAAAGGTAGAGGTAAAAAAAGTGAGAGAGGGAGAGAGAGTTGTATGAGGGTGGGAGTGGGAGAGGGGATAGAAAGAGAGGTGAGAGGGAAAGGTAGAGAGATAAGGGGGAGAGAGAGAGAGAGTTGTATTAGAGAGAGGGGATAGAAAGAAAGGTGAGAGGGAGATGTAGAGATAGAGAGAGAGTTTCATGAAGGTGGGAGAGAGAGGGGATAGAGAGAGAGAGGTTAGAGGGAGAGATAAATAGAGAGAGTTGTATGAGGGTGGGAGAGAGAGGTGAGAGGGAGAGGTAGAGAGATATAGAGAAAGGGAATTGTATGAGGGTGGGAAAGAGAGGGGATATAGAGAGAGGTGGGAGAGAGAGGTAAGAGGGAGATGTAGGGAGAAAGAGAGAAAGAGAAAGAGAGAGAGAATTGTATGAGGGTGGGAGAGATAGGAGATAGAGAGGGAGGTGAGATGGAGAGGTAGAAAGATTAGGGAGAGAGAGGGAGAGAGGGGGGGGAATGTTGAATGGGTTTTTATTTGGCTTATTTGGGGTTAAGATGACTTTTCATTTGGCATATTTAATTTTTTTGGTTTTGAAATGACCAAAATACCCCCACTTAAACTGTTTACAGTGTGGAAAACAAGCAAACCACGGAATAATGACAATATCACTAGTCAAAGCCAAACTGGAAGTTTTGTGGTTGGATGTCAACCCAAAAAATTCACAAGGGGGGGGGGGTGTGAAGTTTTTAGGTTGGAAGTAGGCCAAACTTCCAGTTTTCATTTTTTCTCGAGAGAATGCCTACTTTTATAAATAAAACAAACATGCCAAAGGTGAGAAGTTTCCAAAAGATCACACCTCTTCTCACCCTTGACCAAAAAACAAACATGGCCTTCCGCTCATAGAGAAAGCAAAAAAGCCCTTCGCTATATTGCTTCTGAATTATATAAGGAACTTTAAAACTATAACTTCTTGGCAAGGACTTCTTCAAGAGCTTTTCCAAAACTTTAAAACTAAAAGACCAGGGATTTTTCTGAATTATATAACATTAATCTATTTGAGATGAGATAAAGGTGAAGCCTCTGCGTAAAATTTCTGAAGGTGAAGCCAAACTAGTTCATCAGTAGTATTCTCGTTAGTGATACATAGACCTATTTATTAATTTTCTTTTCCTATTCTGAGATGTATATATTGTACAATGTTCTAATTTCTTCATCCCTCCATTTTGTCTCTTTGCCCTAGCAGTCCCTTCTATGGTTTCATAGTGTATCCACGTTTGAAAAGAGAGGAATTCTTGTATTTGTTTTCAAAGATTACTATTTTCATTTATCTAGCCATAGATGATATATCGTTGCACATAATAAGCTTTTAAGTACTGCACAGAACACGTCTTTATGAGGGACCAAATCTGAATAACTCATCTTCAAAGGTTATTTTTGCTTCAATAACTTAACCATAACTAATCTTGATTGAGGGGTAATTCAGTAATATATGGTTTTAGGGTTTTAAGTTAGCTCTAAGTGTTCTAAAATAACAAATAGATTATCATCTAAAAATCATGACTTAGAGGTTGAGTAAGAACTGAAATACTCCCCTCTGACTGAACCTCTAAGTTGACTTAGAGAATAGTTAGAACTTAGAGGCTTTACCTCTAGCAAAAACAAGCACCCCCTTAGGAAACATTGAGATGGAAAACTAGTGATATGAGAGGAGAATTTTAAGATTTTAAAGCAGCGCTGAAGCATAGCTTAGAATTTATTCGATTGTGCCAATAAAATAACGGAATTACGACGGTTTATGCCAGTCAAAGAGAGAGTGGGACTGAAAAATTAAGTCGTTGTTGTTTGGAGGCCTCTATTTTACCTATTAAAAATGGGAACGGATTCGGGGACCTAACAAACTTGACCCCAAAGGAGAGCTGCTCATCTCATATAGATGAGTGGTTCAGATAAATTGAGGCTTTCCTATAGAGCAAATAACGTGGTATTTCTATAATTATATAGACTCCTCTCTCTGATAAAGTGGTAGTCTATGATGTAGTCCCACTTCAGTTTGAATTATGAGATGAGTGGCTCTCTCCCCTATAACGGCCTAATTTCGTAGTAGCTCAAAATTAGCTCTTATGCCAAATGTACCTGTGACAAGAATTAATATAACCCAATATAAAAATGACATATGTGATTAGTGTAGAAATCTTTGAATAAGTGAAAACCACGACCTTTGCTTGAGGATTTAGTAACTGTAACTTTATTGCTTAAGGCTGATATTTGATTACAAGTTTTTATATCTCTTGGGTTATGAAAACTTGGTCTTGATGTGTAAAATTCTTCATCCTTTCTCCTTTGAAACTTATCCTTTTTATAGACCTCACTCTCAGTTTGATATCGTGTAGAGGCACGTTCTCCAGAAAATGGGATAGGTGGTAGTTGAATATGTAACTGCTAGTTCGTGGGAGACATGTGTCTTTAACTTATTCATATTTTTTGTAGTGCTCGATCCACATTTTTTATCAGTTCGTGGTCCAGGTGTTATTACTGATTGTATATGTCATGTGTATAATACTTGAGTTTGGTATTGAGGTAGTTCAAGTTTTGAATAGGTGAAGGGACAGATCCCTATAATCAGTTCGAGCTTATAATAGGTCGAGGGACAGGTCCCTACAATTGCCCCCTGGCAACTGAAGGCACATATGGCTTTAGTTGAGAAATATCCGTTTGAATGTTGGTGCTGGAATTTAAAAAGGTATACTGTGGAATTGAACCAGTTTGGGACTTATTACTTCTCTATTGAAGACTGTATTTGGCATTGAAGGAGTTTGAAAGGACTTATGTATTTGGACTTTGAGTTTCCCAAAAAGTGCTGGCTTGAATGATGACTGCCTTGGAATTCTTTCCTTGTATTGAATGTTGTTTTGTTATAAATATAGTTGTTACAGTATCATAGGGTATTCATGCAAAAGTACTCTGTACTTAAAAATATTTTGATGTTCTCCTTGTTCAGGGAATGGTGATTATTAGATGCCAAGTATATGAAGCCAGGGTTCTTGCTGATGTTTAAAAGCTCCAGCTGCGATATTTTGGCAACCAACCTTTAAATTTATCTACTCCCATACCTGTTCCGCCAACGTATCATGAGATGACGGATGAGGAAGCAGCGGAGGCTAATAATGACTATTATCAAATGTGGCAGTTTCACCATCTGATTATGCTAGGTGAGCAGCGCCGGGTATGTCTTCGTCTTCTTGCAGAGGATGTCATTAATGAAGCGGATGTGGAAGCCAGTGTACGTATCAGGAAGTACTGTTGTTATCCTGTGAGGGATTGGACTCTGTAGAAGTGGAGCCATTCTTCTTTATCTGCCTTTCAGAGGTGGTGGAGGCTACAGAGGAAGAGATTTTAGACTGGAAATATGCTTCTATTCTTTAGATTGGAAGTAATGCTCTATTACAACCAGCGTTCTTTTCTCAAAGAAGTATTTCATGTTGGTGAAGTGGATGCGCTTGAATACGAACTACAGATGAAATATGATATGTATTGTAACCTGTAGATCGATTTGTAGGAAGTTTCTAAAATATTGTGCCTTCTGTAAAGTATGTTGTAAGGAATTGTCAAGCTAATAAATTTGTTTTTTTTTTACAGTAATGCTCATTTGATATTGAACTAGAAATTAGTATGGAAATTAAAATTACGATAAATCGATCTGTGTGTGATAGAAATTGTTCAATATATATATTATGAATGTAACAGGTACTTGTGTCGAACTAGAAGAAATCTATTTGATCGAGCTACAATATAACACCATAGAGCAGAAGGTAATATTGTGAAACGAAAGAATCGATTTGTGTAAAGGTAAAACACGTGTACTAGAGTTCGAGATTAGCATTGTTAATTAGAAAGTATGATAGATCAACTTGTTTGTGATGAAAAGTGTAGAGAGATAAAATTTTACTGAAAGAAATTTGATTGGTCGAGCTTGGTATAATACAATGCCTTGTAATGAAGAATTCAAACTGGTAGATATATTTTGTAATATAGGTAAAATAGTTGATAGAGTGTTGAATTTAGTTTGAAACATATATAGTCGAATAAAACATATGGAGATCGCTCGGAAAAGATATAATCAAATAAATATCTAACATGATTTAAGGGTTGTCAGTTATAGATAAGTAGATTAATACTTACCATTCTATATGATGAATATGGGGGATTGTGTGCGATCATAATATGTATGTATAAATAATATTAGAATTTTTAGGTTGAGAGGAGGAAAGATGGTGATGACTCGTTCTCTGAGAGCTCGGAATGCGTCGGAGGGACGTTTAACAATAAAAGTTGTTGAAGTTCGGGAGAAGATATTTGGGGGGTTAGAATATGATGCGAGCTTGCCTAAATCTTCAATACAGCTTGATGGGTTGACTTCGAGGGCGAGGGAGATCGGGATTAGACGTCATTTGTGGTGTAAGATATTTTATGAATTGGTTGTTGAGCCAGAAGCTCGAAAAACTGCGGTGAAGGAAATTGTCCTGGAATAAATAGCAGAGGAAGATGAGGGGATTGTTGGGAATGAACTAATTAGGTATGGCGCCCCAGGGCATCTTGGTTGTTTTATGTGTGACTATATTTGAGAGGGCGGACTTCTTAGTTCGAATAAATATAAGAAAAATAAAGGGAGAATACTTCCTTCTGAATTTGTTCCTTGTTTGTTGTGGATGTTGTCGAAAATAAATTTTTGAATTTTTGAAATGGTGGAGTATTGGAAATGACGTCAGATGTTGTATAAGTTAGGAGTAGGTGAGTAGAAATTTGATTATTTGGCTTTGTTTGTTTTATGTGGGAGAGAAAATTCGATTGCGTATGAGGGGAGTGTATCATAATGAGTGTGGGAAGGTGTGAGAGAAATTTGGGTAGGAGAGAGAGAGAGAGAGATACATTTAAATATAGGACTTGGGGTAATGATGAAAAGACGTTTTTCCCCAAAAGGTACGAATCGTCTAACATGAATAGTAGAAGAGATGCCTCGGTTCCAAAACCGAGGGCGGCTTGTGTGAGCCCCAATAACTGCCAGCGGTTGGAAAGAGAAAGTATAAATAACCCTTCTCTTCTTCGTTTAAATGTTTGCAAAACACGGAGAGACAAAAAACTAGAGAAAGAGAAAGAAATTGAGTTGCAGAGATTCTGGAAAGAGAGAGTAAACGATAGTAGCTATCGCAACCACAGGAAAAAAGGGGTCGCTGTTGTGGAGTTTGATCAGAAGCCCTTGTTGTGAAGTTTCATTATGAAAGAGGAAGTGTGTGACATCTCGGATTCATTTTCTGACGTTGAAGGTTACTATGTTATGGTTGATTTTGTTGATATATGTTGTTGTGATTTAGAAGGATCGTATGATGATGGGTGTAGAGTTTACTACTTTGGGTGTGTATTTGAAATTTAATTTTTTTTGCTATTTTTAGTAAATTTGTTAAAAGTGGTGTTGTTTCTCTATAAGTTGTGTTTTGCATGGAAAAGCATATATGTTATTGTATGATGTATATATAAAAGAAATTATAAAGAAATTTGATTTGAATACATGGACCTACATATAGGTAGAGGCGTGAGAAGGCTCTGTTGTAGAAATATGTCTCACTTTCAAGCATACTTTTGCTATGGAGACTTCGACCTTTGGTCGTTTGATTGAGGTTGTACCTGTAGAAATTGATAATGTAGATTATGTGGGGGACGAGCTGAGAACGGAGAGCTTGAAAGTAGTAGAGTTAGAGGTAGAGGGGAAGGATGAAGTAGAGTTTCTAGATTTCCCTGGTAACTTCATATCATATCCTATAGATTCATATGTATTCAAGGAGTTTTGTAAAATTAAAGGTAGTTTAGGTGGTGTATGGGATGAGGTGATAGAACATGCCGGTAGTTCGTTTAGGGGGAGTACACTAAAAATGGTGACGAATACTTTTTCTTATTGCCTAATTTAGAGCATGAGAAATCTGAGAGGGGAGTGGATGAGTCTATCTCATTTGAGTACTTCAATGGGGGTGTCATAAGTGGTTTGGATCATGAATTCTTATGTTATTTTTTCCAGTTTGATTTTGGACTGATAGTGCCTCTAAGCAATCTTGCTAAAGGTATTTTGAATACCATTGAGGCCTTCCTAGCCTAACTGAATGGAAGCATGTGGGAAGTGATAAATGTGTGATAACCTAAGCAAAAGGTAGGCTTTTAAGGGGGTGGGGAGGAGGATAACACCTTTAGATGTTTTACAGTATTATACTGTGAAATACTATAGGGTGACTAGGGGCGCATACTTTTCTTCCAGATCGTCTCGACCTCAGTTCTTTGACCTAAATTTGGCAAGGCAAGTATGGAATGATAACTTGATATGGGCGAAGTGTAATTGGCTCCAAAGAGTGGGCGAGGAACCCATTGATCTTATAAAGAAAGATCTGAAGAAAAGTAAGTAATTGTTTATGATATTGAACTATTATAATTATGTTAATGTTCTGTCTGTATGTTACAATGTGTTGTGTTTATGAAGATCTTCGATCTTAAGTGGTGAGAAAGGAATCGTTGATTGATATTGTAGTTCAAGAAGGAATGGAGCTCGAGATTATGTTGGGAGAGCTCGAAATAAGTAGATTTTAAAGGGCTAATAGTATGTCAAAAAAATTTAGAAGTCTCGTGCAAAGAGATATATGACAGGAACTGGTACAACCACAGAAGATGGAAGGAAGGCAGCATCGGACGATGAAGGACGTCCAACACTAGTAAAGGCTGCACTGATTTCTCTGAAGTCATAGCCTTTAGGGACAATATCGAGTAAATTAATTCAAAGCCACCCAAAAAGGAAAAATGTAAAAGTTGATGGTTTGAACTCGGCGACCATAGAGAGTTAAGGGGTCATAATAAGTTCAAAAAAGAGAAAGGTGGACACTCCTGCTGCTGTGAGCGGGGTGAAGGAGGCTGGGAGTAGTCCCATTATGGAAGATAAGTTGTTGGCTCTGGAGAATAGGCTGAGAATAGCAGCTCGATAAGGTTCTGAGGATCTGGACATGTCTGTGAAGTTGAAGCATTGTAGGGTAAGTGAAATGCTTCGTTTTGTTTGATTCTTGCATTATTTTCAAACTAAAATATTTCCTTTTGTTGTAGGTTTCTCGTGTGTTGAAAGGAATCTACCTCGGGTTTAAGGATGGGTGGACTGAGCTCGAGAAGAGGGTTGCTCAACTCGAGGCAGATTTAGTATATGAAGAGGAACGCCCGAGCTTTGGGAAGGATTCATTCTGGATCACGTTGCTCGGACTCACAGAAGAGGCATTGAAGAATGTTGAGGAAGTTTCAGTTTCTCGCGACAACCTTGGTCAGAAGCTCCTATAAGTTGGATACTTTGTATGTCCGATATTAAAGCTATTATAGAGGGGTGATTTGTCAAAGTTGAGGAGGTCGATGCTGAAGAGGAGCCTGATGTTAAAGGTGACTTTCCTCAGGAGACGGTAAAAGGGTTGGATGTGGTCTCAGCAAGAACTGATTTAGAAAGCCGTGAAGAGAATGAGGAAAAGATAGAGTAAAAATTTGAAGTTTGTTTCTATGTGTAAAAAACTGTTATTGTATGGAATATATGTGGAGGAAAATTTTGGAGTAGTCTAAGAGATGTTGGAAATATTAATTTGTAGGAACTTAAAGATTTGCGCCTCTGAATTAAAGATTTAAAGAAAGAAGTCGTTAAGGAGAAAAATTCCTCAGCAACTCTGTTGACTTCGCACACAGAGCTACAAGCTAGAAAATAGCTTTATTTTTTTTACTTGCTCTTGTGTAACTCTAGAGTTGGGATAAGAGGATAGCGAGAAAAATAATATCGTAAGAGGTCAGATAAAAAATCATGTTAGCGAAAGTAAACTAAGAAGTATAATTAGACATTTTTTGTAATGTTAGAAAATCAACGCTGTCGTCAGATTTCGAGAGGTAGATTGTATGGCCATCAGGTTGAGAAAACTACATAGCTTGAGGGCTAAGTAATATCTCATTTTGTTGGTTCATGATAGAAAGAGCTTTGTTAGATAAGTGTATAGCAAACTGTAGTTTATTGACAGTATTTGTGGAATACCGTTTAATTGAGCTATTTGTACAGGCTGAGTTAGAAGCTATTCGAGCTAGTAAGGAATATGCTATGAAATGTAGTTATGAGTATAAGCTCGATTTTGAAAGGATAAGAGAGGCACGTAAATATAGTATGGATCAGTATGTCAAAGTGGAGGTCAAACTTGCTAAGGTGGAGAATATTGTGAATGACTTGACCCAACAGATTGAAAGTAAAGATGCTGAAAAAGAAAACTACAGGGGGAGTTCGTTAGTGTGCAGAATGAAGTGGCGAAGTTGAATACTCTAGTAGAATTATTGGGGGTGAAAAGTAAAGATGCAGATGTCGTACAATATCACATCAGAATGTTTGAGTTGCGAGACTATATTGCCAGTTTGGAGGGTCAAGTGGATATGAGGGAAAGCAAACTTATGAAGGCACGAACGGATTTAGTGAGTGTCGCAAGTAAAGTAGAAAAGCTGAGTGAGGCCGTACAAGGAAAAATATTAATTTTCGGGTCACCCAAAATCAATGTAACAAACTGAATGAGCAAGTTGTGAAGATGAAGGTAGACTTGGCTAGTTCGTACGACAAGAAGATCGAGGTTTGAGAGAGGCCGAAGAAGAGACTGAATAACGCCGAGGTTGCGACTACCATGAGTGATGTGGTTAATGCCCAAGCTCGAATTAAAGAGTTGGAGGCAGATTTAGTCTTCATTCGAGTTGCCGTAAGGAAAGCTAATAAACAAACTAGAGAGAGTGGTGATAGGTTAGAGGGTGTTCTCCATAAAGAGAAAGAGTTAAATGAAGTTATTAAGAGGAAGGATGAGATGTTGAAGAAAGTTAGTACCGGGGGGTGTAATGTAAATGATGTGGAGTTGGGGGTACTATGTGGTGAATTAGAGGAGTTAAAAAATAAAAATTGAGCTGAACAAGAGAAGTCGATGGGATTGATATTAGAATTTACAGGGGTTATATCAGACTTAGAGCGACGCCGTGCCCACTACGCACATCTGGATAACCATCGTAAGAAATTAAAGGCAAATTTTGCTAAGTTGGCCGTGCTGATCCGACACAGGATTTCCATGGATGAGGTGCACTCGATGGAGATAATTGTAGTAATTGCCTATTTTGTAGAAGAAGTACAGAGGTTAAAGTTCGAAAGGGATACCTTGCATGATTGTTTGACATTGAAAGGTTGTATCTGTAATGCTGAAGTAGATCGAGGGAATTGTCTAAACTCTATGAAGACCAATATAGGCCACATTACTATTAAACGAGTAGAGCAAGGAAGAGATATTGTAGTTGCTCGACAGTCAAACTTTATGGCTTCATGACCTCCCACGGTAGGGGAAAGCGCAGCTGACCTTCCGTAAGAAAAACCTGTATAAGTGAACTATTGTTTTTATATGGTAGTTGTTGAGAGAAATGAAAACTAGTTTTACCTATACTTTATCTTGTTTCTTAGATATATTAGATATAATTGATTGAAAACTAGTATTACCTTTGTTCTAATCGTTGATATTTGTATAGATGTATCGATTGAAAGCTAGTGTTACCTTTGCTTTAATCTTTGATATTTAGATAGATAAATCGATTGAAAACTAGTTTATCCTTTTCTTTAATCTTTGAGATTTAGTAGAGTCTACATGTATGTCTTCAGAGGGTAATGTGAGAAAAAATTGAAAGTTTTTATTGAGTAGAAAAGTATATACAAACTGTTGGAGATTGGAATCTCACTCGTGGAATATAAATAATGAGACTAGAGGTATTCTGTATTAGGGAACTAGGGATTTAACGATAATATCATTTTAATCTCCTGGGGTTCCAGGGGTTTGGTATTTAGACACCTTTCTCTATCATGAGATAGTATGATCCAAGGCCAGTGCGGCCAACAATTAGGAAATGACCCTCCCAATTTTTTCCGAGCTTCCCTGTATTTAATTCTTTTCTGCTCTTGGGGATTTATCTGAGGACGAGATCGTTGATTTGGAACTCACGGCTTCGGACTCTTCTGTTGTAGGAGTTAGCTAGCATATAATGATATCGACCCAGGTTAGCAATAGCTCGAGCTCAGGTCTCATCGATCCACTTCATATTGTAGGCTAGCTCGAACTCATTTTTCTCATCCGTTAGCTCCTGATCTTTGACAGGATGTGGTATTCTATTGGAATGATAACTTTAGTTTGGTAAGCCTGAAGGAAGGGGGAGCATCCAGTCAATTGTCGCAGTATAGTACTGTATGCCCATAGGACATGAGGTAGTTCCTATATCCAATTACCTTTCTTTTATGATTGAAGTCTCTTCTTGGTTCCATCTACGATCGTCTTGTTGCTGATCTTGGCTTGTCCATTGCCTTGGAAGTAGTATGGATTAGATGGGGAATGATGTTGTATTTATTGAGAAAAGCCACAACCTATTCTCTAGCAAACTGCGGCCTGTTATTGATTCGAATCAGGTGGGAGTATCCAAACCGTGTGTTAATATATTCCCAGATAAAAGAAATGACATCTTCTTCTCTTGTTCGATAAAGGGGAACTGCTTCGACCCATTTTGTAAAGTAATCTGTTGCTACGAGTAAGAACCTTCGATTACCTGGTGTATTGGGACATTTACCTACTAGATCGAACGTCCACCTCTTAAAAGGCCAGAATACCTTGCTCGCATAGAGGTCGAGAGCAGGGGCTCATATCATGTGTCCATGTCATTGACATGTGCCGTATTGTTATGAGTACTCTTCTGCTTGTTTGTGTATTCCTTACTAGAATACTCCTTGTGAAATTACTCTATTTGTAAGTGACCGACCTGCAGTGTTAGAGCCATAAGTTCATTCATGTAAGTCTTTGAGCATTCCATCGACTTGCTTCTTGAAGAGACATTTGAGATAAGTCCCTCTTACTGACGGCGATATAAAAAGCCTTTCTGAATGGTGTAACATTTTGAATTTTTAATTAGCTGTCAGCATTTTTTTGGATCTTCTGGAAGGGGTCCATCAAATTCATTCTTTGGGCCGAGGTAGGCAATAAAAGGTTTCCTCCAATCATCGTCCTCCTCTTTATCACCTCCAATGTTGATCGCACATACAGAGTGGAGATCAATTTTGGGGGTTGATATAACTTCAATTTGGAGGAATCGTGCTTCTATACCTAAGACCCCGGCTATGTAAGCCAATGAATCGGCGTGTTTGTTCTCTCATCGTGGTAAATAGTCGAGAGTAGCTTTCACGAATTGTCTCATCTTATTAGCAACGATGGTAGCATAGTCGACCATTTTGCGTTCTTCTTTTACTGTTTGGAGTAATGGTGAACGATTAGCAATGAATCTTCATAGAATGATAGCTTGGGAATGCCAAGTTTTAGCACTATATCGAGCCCATGAATCAAAGCTTTGTATTCTGTAACATTATTTGAGGCCTCAAAATCTAAGCAGATTGATTTCTTGATTTTGTCGTTTGATGGGGTAATCAGTACGATACCACTACCTAACCTTACAGGTCCTGCTGAGCCATCTGTAAGAAGTCTCCATCCTATTTGTGCAACCTATTTAGCTCTTTCGTTAAAGGGTTTGGTAGGTGGATCTTCTGTTACCTCGTTTGTGAGATCAGGGTCGTACTTCTCCCAATCTGGATCTTCTATAAGAAAATTTGCTAAAAAATCAACAATTGCTTGACCTTTTTCTGAATGGCGATGCTCGAATTTGATATCATGTTCTCCCAAACTTATAAACCATTGTTGCACCCTTCTTGATTTCTCTTTTCTAAATAGAATTTCCCAGAGTGGGTAGTTCATCATAACTTTGATGGAATGAGCTTGTAAGTAGTGTTTGAGCATCTGTGAAGTGTAAACGAGAGTTAAAAGGAGTTACTCGATCTTAGAGTATCTTGTTTCTGCTGGAGTGAGGATCTTACTGATGAAATGCACCAGCTTTTCAGCCTTTCCTACAAGTCGAATGAGGACTGAGCCAAGATAGTTTTCTGTAACTGCGAGGTAAATGATCAATTCCTCATTGTCTATTAGGGTACTTATTATGGGAGACTTCCCCAAATAGGTTTTGAGTTCTTGAAATGTTGCATCGCATTCTTTTATCCAATCGATTTCTTCATTTGATCGAATCTTTCCTCGAGTAGTGCATCCTGGAAGTAACATGAACAAACAACCATCGGCATCGATCTGAAGACTTAGCGACGAACCAATTGAGAGTGGCAATCTTGCCAGCGAGCTTCTGAGCCTCTTTATTTGTTGTTGGAGACGGCATGTTGAGTAGAGCTCAAATTTGATTTAGATTGGCCATAATCCCTTTATTGGTGATGAGATATCCGAGGAATTTTCCCGAGTGCACTCCAAATTGACATTTATCAGGGTTGAGCCTCATGTTGTATGGGCATAAAATGTGGAAAATTGTATCGAGATCTGTGATATGATCCTTCTTTTGTAAGCTTTTACAAAGTAGGTCATCGATGTATACTTCAACGATCTTTCCTAAGTGTGCTTCAAACATTGTTGTCATTAAACGCTTATACGTTGCTCCGGCATTCATCAATCCGAAAGGCATGACTCTGTAATAGTAGATACTTCTTTTAGTGATGAAAACGGTCTTTTCCTAATCGTCGTCTAGAAGGGGGATTTGATTGTATCCGGAAGCAGCATCCATCATAGATAAGAGCTCATGTCCTACCATTGAATCGAGATTTTGATGAATGATTGGAAGATGAAAATTGTCCTTTAGAGTATGTTTGTTTAGATCTGTAAAATCCACGCAAACTCAGACCTTCCTATTCTTCTTTAGAACTGCGACAATGTTGAATCAATTTATCAATTTCATTGTTGACTTCCTCTCGGAGACGAGGTGATAGTCTTTTTTGTTTCTGTTTGACTACCATGGTGTTGTTGTTAATGCTCAATCCATGATATGCCTTGGCTGGGCCGACTCCAGGCATTTCTTTAAAAGTCCAAGCGAAGACGTCTCAGTTCATTCGTAAAAAGTAAATGAGGGCCTCCTTTTCGAACGGGACCAGCTTGGTACCAATATGAGTACCTCTACTAGGTCCATCAATGTTGATGTACTCTCTGTAGGTTCTTCTGTGGAAGGCTGGTCATCGATGTGACTAACTTTCTATAATTGTTATGCAGTAAATCTGCCAAATGTGTCGAGAATGGCAAAGACGGTATTTTTGCAAGCTCATTAATGCTTTTGACTGCCTTGGATTTCATAGATGTCATTGTTGTGCTTGAAGTAAAGTGTTTGATGGTACGTAGATTTCATAGATGTCATTGTTCGCTTGGAATAACTTGATGGGTTAGTCCCATTTGCTTGATTGTACTCTAAAAGAGGATTTTGATACCACTTCCCGTATCAATCATCATAGTATGCGTAACGATTTTCTTCATCTTTAGCATGATAACCAGAGCGTCATGATGAGGAAACTTGACGTGACTGAAATTGTAATCCATAAATAAAATCCCAAGTCATTGAGTGCTTGATTAAGGAAGGAGTTTAGCTTCTTTATCCTGAGCGGCAAGGTCACAGCATTATGTTAAACTTGGTAATCATGTCTTTCTAGGTCATCATCCTTTCTAGGTCGACATACCCATTGACCTTGGTAATCATGTCTTCCATGGTCGAGGGTTTGTTCAAGAAGAGATGTTCCTTCGCTTTGCAATCGATCTGTAGTACATTTATAAACGTAGAAATATTTATTTTATGATTAAGATTGTCAACTTTCTGTGCGAGCTTCAAATACTTCTTTGCCAAGACCTCGAGCTTCTCTCCTTGTGATTGTTTAAGACTAATAAGAGTGTATAAATTATCTTCCTTGTCTTTATTGTGAGTATATGTTGTGATGAAGATCTTTTATAGTTTGCCGAATGTGAGGATAGAATCTTCGGGTAGAGAATGAAACCATAAAGCTGTTTTCCCTGTTGACTTATGGCGAATAGACGACATAGAATATGGCTTAGATTTGAATATAATCTCAGTGAATTACAGAATTACTGAATGTGCTCCTTCGGATCAGTTTCTTTGTATTTATGTATCTTGGGAGTATACCCTGTTGGTACTTTCATATCAAATAACCCTTTGGCAATCAGACTACCTTCTAACTTTGTTAAATTGTCCTTATTGCCTAGACCTTGAGCTTCAATTAACTCCTTGATACCTTGATCCATGTATTCTTGTGTGACGTATTGACGTGGTGCTTGAGCGATTTGGCATGCTGGTCAGGGATTATGAGTACCGATGCCCTCGTTCAAACGTTCACAGGATGGTATCCTGGGTAGAGGTCGTTGCTCCTCTTCTTGACTCTTGGTAGGTCGGCGACCTCTACTGAGATAGGACTGATCTTCTCGTCCCAAATGAATTGAAGCTTATGGTTCATTATGAAGACTTTTGGAAATGTCTTTGCTAGTTGCTCCTCGAGGTCCTAATCTTTCCCGGAAAAAACCTTAGGAGTTTGCTGGGATCTAATCACGCTCTCTGGTAATGGGAGCTTGTTGATTATCTTGCAAACCTTGCAAGGCGGTCTACATTATTATCATCTGTTCTTCATATCCTTGAATTTTATTTAACGAACTTGACGCTCGCTCTCGAGTTCCTGTTAGCAGAGCTCGTGGTTAAGGACTAACTAACGCTCAAGCTCATTAGGTTTCTTTGTTTCAGCATGGAGACTCGCTGTTAATTAATTATGCGAGCTGATCTGGTTTGACAGAAAGATTGAGCGGGACTCCTGTTGCTAGTCGCTTAGAAGTTGCCATGATTGGAAATGGATAGTTGAGAAATTGTATGCCTTAGGATATCGTGAAAATGTCTTATTTCCCATAGATGGTACCTGATGTAATGGCCTAATTTCATAATAGCTCGAAATAGATCAAACTTAGCTCTTACTCCAAATGCACATGTGACAACAATTAATATAACCCAATATAAAAATGACACATGTGATTAGCGTGGAAACCTTTGAATAGGTGAAAACTACGACCTCTGTTTGAGGATTTAATAACTGTAACTTTATTGATTGAGGCTTGTAGTGGCGTATTTTGCATCTCGAACTTATGCATCATCTTCCAACTACATATGAACTTTCGATCTCACCAACAGAGCAGGTGGAACAAAAAGATTCAAGATAGCAACGTCAAGAAGCAAACACAGCACGAATTTCTTAACCAACACCACCCGTCCATGTGGCTCCTCGTGCTATTTGTTTAGAGCCATCTTGTAATAGCTTATTTTGTACCTCGGACTCAAAATTCATCCTCGACCTCATTAGCATACAGGAAACACTACTAAAGACATATTCGATATTCCTCAGTTCGAGTCATCACTTTCAACCTCCACAGCAAGAGTTCGATTTATACAAGAGTACAGTCATCAATATAGCCATTTTACAGTAACAGAGGTCAGGACGTTACATCATCTGGTTAAAGAATATCTTACATCTACTTTGTAACGCTCATCATTAAAAATCATAATGACCATAAAACAGTCATATTATAAGACCTATATATAGGACCAGAGAACTACAAATTTAAAGAAGGAAATTCTACACAGATGAATTCCCACTCAAGAACTCCATAGATCCAGAGTACTCATTGTAATAACTAGCATTCTCAATAAAATCTCTCTTTCCAAATTCCTCAAGAGAGGTCGTGGTTTTTAACTTATTCAAAGGTTTTCCACGATAAATTTTTTCTTTAGCTCTTATTAACGTTCCGATTATATCTGGTGTAAAGGCTAAGTCCAGATCCCAGTATTAGGCTATTACATTTGGCACCGTCTGTGGGAACCAAAATTCTCAAACCCATTTTCTCATAAACCACTGATCATCTCCTTACAGAATGTTGCCTCCAGGTCAGAGTACGCCAATAGTTCAGGCAGAAGAAAATGTCGTGCTAGGAGATCTACGGGCCACCTTAAATTCTGAAGTAGAAAAATGTGCTACTTTAGAGCAATAGCTGGCGAGTGTACAAGGCGCACTAAAGGTTCTACAGGGTCAGCAATTCGTCGCCCAGAAAAACGAGGTCATGCAACCTGAAGGCTCGTGAATTTTTGTTCACGATAGAATATGACCCCCTCCAAAAGGGAATCTCATCGGAGGTGCGCTTCGGTCTAACCATCAACAATAGGGAATGGAACCCATCCCGATTCAGGAGGCCCACCAGGAAGTAGATGGCAGCCCAACGGGAGTCAGACAGATTGAAAATCTACCTAGAAGAGTTTGAGTCCCAGCAAAAGATCGTCTAAGTGAAGGGAGTGGCAACCATAATCCTGGAGAATGACGCGTCACCCGTTCGACCATCGCAGCTCGACAATACATGACCTGGGAACATGTCCAGAGATGAATCAAAGAAATGCTCAAAGTACAGACTCAAACTAAAAGAATCCAGAATATATTACAGAAGAACCCGATTGCACATAAGCTATTGGATGACGAGGTCCCCACCGGGTTCTATACCCCGAAGATCTGTAAATACAAAGGAACAGATCCAGTGGAGCACGTCCAACAGTTTCAGGACTCTCTTGGCCTATATTTCACATCCAACCACATTCTCTGCCAACTCTTCCAGTGGATGTCGAGACGTTCACTAAGAAGTTCTTGGAGTTAGCCCGAAAAGTTGATCGACTCAATCAGAAGATTACCATTTCAGCTTTTACCAATGCGCTACTTGTTAATGGAAGGATGAAGGAATACCTCATCCTCAACAAACCAACAACTCTGTAAGACATGATCGAAAAGGTTAAGGATCATATCGACCTAAAAAGAATGGTGTCTGACAGACAGAAACCTGAGAAGTCAACATTAACAGCTCGAGATCAGTCAGCCAGTCAAGACATTAATCGCACTGCCGATCAGAGAGGAGACAGGAAACGGACAAAATCAAACGATGAGCGACCTCAAAAGGGGAATAACTTGCCTAAGCCCTACCTTCCCAAGATGAATGTAACCATAGCCAGTATTTATCCTATACTTCAGAAGGATCATTTCTTTCGCAATGTACAATATCTCTAACCTATTAAGAACAAACCATTTTACATCAACCACAAGGTCAGACATCTTATAGAGGTTGTTAGAGTATATCTTCGTTGATGGACGGATGCATGAATACATTGTAGACGTTGAAAGCTAAAAGAACGGGAGTTACATATTTCCTGTAGATACCGTACAAACTGAAGAGCCAGTAGGAGAAAAACACTTATACCATATGTCGCTCTACCACTTTGTTAAGACTCAGATCATCAACCAATCGAACATAACTAAGATACGACGGGTCAACAAATATCACAATTTGTCCATGAAAGATAAAGAAGCTCCTTTACTTCCCATTTCTAGCTCTCAACGAACAGGAATTTCTTTCGATGACTATGATGTTCGTCATGCCAACTATCCTCACCATGATGCTTGGGGATCATGCTAAAAATATGAAATATGGTGCTTCGCGTGATGATGATAGATACTGGGAGTACTATCGAATTACTTTTTCAAAGCACGATTGATCAGATGGGTCTGGCCGACAAAGTACAACCCAGTGATACTGATATTTGTGGGTTTAACGGATCTAAAGAAGAATATGTAGGAAAAATCATACTTCTTATCACGGCAGGACTTGTGACACTCGACGATGTCTTTTATGTTATCAACACAAAATCCCATTATTTGGGTATAATGGGACGCTATTGGTTATACAATATGTGAGCTATCCCATCCACCTATCATTTAGCGCTGCGATTTGAGTGGAATGGTGGCGTATACAAGATCAAAGGAAGTCAAAAGCTCGCTCGTGCTTGTGAAAATTTTGTCATCATCGTTCCAGAATCCTTAGAGCCATAGCATGCATAGCAATAACAGAGCACCATAGGAGAAATTACATAAAACTTTACAGTACACTCTACAGAGAATAATCTGCTACTAAGCGCAGAAACAACAGAGTATGTCGAAATCGGTGGTGAAAAGCGAGGAACATACATTAGCACTCTTTTGCCAATAATAGAATGAGATATTCTCATTCAGTTCCTCAAAGATAACAGTGATGTATTCGCTTGGACATTTTATGAGATACCAAGTATCAATCCTAATCTAGCTTGCCACAAGCTCAATATAAAGGATAAAGTCGAAGCTGTCAAATAAAAGTAGAGAACTTTAGCACCGAGACTCTGAGAAGAAGTAAATAAAGAGATCGACAAACTCATTGAAGTTGGCTTTATCAGAAAGGCCAATTACCCAAAATGGATCTTGAACATTGTGGCAGTCCCAAAGAAGAACGGCAAGATCAGGGTGTGCTTGGATTTTACAGACCTCAACAACCATAGTCCAAAGGATAGTTTTCGACTTTCTATTATAGACCATCTACTTGATTCTACTATGCTACCTGATAACCAAGAGAAAACAGCTTTCATTACTGAACATGGATTATACTGTTATAAGGCCATGCCTTTCAATCTCAAGAATGTCGGAGCCACTTATCAACGATTGATGACACAAATGCTCAAGATCACCTCAGAAAGACGATGGAGGTCTACATTGATGATATGTTGGGTAAAAGCCTTAAAAAGAAGAACCATATTACAGACTTGCGTACTACTTCTAAAATTTTCCGAACTTACAAGATGAGGCTCAACCTTGAAAAGTGCCAGTTTGGGGTCCAGCCGGGAAAATTCTTGGGACACTTAATCAGTAAGAGAGGTATAGAGGCTGATCCAGATCGTATTTGCACTTCACTATCTATGCCTTCCCCGAAAATAAAGAAAGACGTGCAGAATTTAGCAGGCAAGATCGCCGCGATAAATCATTTTGTTTCGAAGTCTTCAGATCGATGTCGATGGTTATTCAACCTTTTATGGGAATGGACAACAAAATAGAAATCTAAAAAGGATCCCGAGATCGAGTGGACAATAGAATATGAAGCAACATTTTAGGAGCTCAAATTTTACTTGGGATCACCTCCAGTAATGTGTACACCTCACGAAGGGGAAGAACTCACAATATATCTTGCGGTTATCGATAAATCATTAAGTTCCGTTCTCATTCGACTTGATGGGAAAATAGAAAAACCTGCCAATTTCATTAGTAAGACTCTCACTCCTGTAGAGTCCCAGAACACCAAGATTGAGAAATTACTTTTAGCTCTCGTATACACATTGCAAAAATTGAGATAGTATTTTCAAGTACACTTGGTTCGAGTGGTGACAAATTACCCTTTACGAGAGATTTTATCAAAATGAGAAAAGTCCAGACGAATACAAACATGGTTGGTCACTCTTGGGGAACACGACATCCATTTTGGACCACGACACGCTGAAAAGGGTCAAACAGTAGCAAATCTCCTTGCAGATTTCCCAGTAGAAGATCCTGACTGGGAAGACGACAGTACGATTAACATTGAGGAACACTTCAAAGAAAAGTCAGACTGGATAACTCAAAAGGGATGGCATCTTTTAGCTGATGGATCTTCCAGACCTACAAGGTCATGTATCAGAATCGTACTTATTAAACCTTCCAATGACAGGATTGAGAAAGCAGTCATGCTCAATTTCGAAGCAACCAACAATGAGGCCAAGTTTGAAGCAATGATTCACGGTCTAGATATGGCTCTAGAGATTGAAGTTTCCGAATTATCTATCAACACCAACTCGTTACTCATTGTGAACCATTACACAAAAAAGTTTCAAAAGAACATAAAAATGGTCGACTATGCAGCAGCAGTAGCCGACAAAACATTTACCGCACCGAGAAAATTAATATTCAGACTCTCTCGCGTACCTGACCGGAATACTTGGTATGGAAGCACATTATCTAAAGATTGAAGTATCATCCACCCCCAACATTAACACCATAAGCTCAAATTCTGTCAATACTGGGGGCGTTGAAAAAGACGAGGACGATTGGAGACGACCTTACCTCAAGTATATTGGGGCTAAAAATATATTTGACGGTGAACTTTCTACAGACTCCACAGAGAAGAAACGCGTACTTGATAATGGTAAGCGATACATCGTAGACAACGGTCTCCTTTATAAAATTTTGGTCACAGGACCGTACCTCGAATGTTTGTCGAACAAAGTAGCTCAAAAGTTTCTACACGAACTCCATGAGAGGACTTGTGGTTCCCATGCAGCGGGACGATCTCTCGCAAATTAAGCTCTTACTCAAGGAGTCTTTTGGCCCAAGATAAAAGCTTAAGCCATCAAACTCGCAAGCAAGTGCGATACCTGCCAAAGATATAGCCCCCAAATTCGAGCTTCAGCCTTGGAACTCCATTCCAGCAACGTCGTTTGGCTATTTAAAAGAGGAAATACCTACGACACCAGGAAAGAGGAAATACCTCCTCATAGTATCGAATTACTTCACAAAATGGGTAGAAGCAGTCCCTCTATACCGCATACGCGAAAACGAAGTCATCAAATTCATCTGGGAAACTATCATCATCCGGTTTGGTTGTCCCCATCTTATCATAATCGACAATGGACCTCAGTTCGTTGGCTCTAGGGTTGTTGAGTTCCTCAATTAACACAAGATCATCCACTCCCCATCTAATCCATATTGCCCTCAAGGAAATGGCCAGACGGAAATCACTAATCAAACTATAGTGGATGGGATCAAAAAGCGCTTGACAGAAAGAAAGAAAAAAAGAAAAGAGAAATTGGGTTCAGGAACTGCCACATGTCATGTGGGCATATCGCACAATACCTCGGGTATTAACTGGATGCATACCATTCTTACTAGTGTATGGAACATAAGCAATCATCCCCACTCTATGTCATCACCCAATACGCGACCATACCATGACGAATGAAGAGAATGACTACCAATTGGCATGTAACATGAATTGGATCGAAGAAACTAGAGACAGAGCAATCATGAATTTGGGAAGATACCACCAAACTCTAGCCCGATCTTACAACAAGTACGTTCATTACAGAGAGTTCAAAATTAAAGAACTCGTGCTACAAAAAATTCCCAAACACGAAAAGGAAGCAAACACTGGGAAATTGTCCAAAAATTGGGAAGGGCCTTTTGTTATCGTCGGAAAAAGTGGCCTTGGTTCTTACTATCTCGCCACTGAACATGGAGATCGAATCCCTAATCCTTAAAACACGAGGAGATTGAAATTGTATCGCTGATAAAAATCCATCACAGTGTACTTTTTCAATCTATCATCTTGTATGACGATCTTACAGAAATTAAAAACTTATGTTCGATCCAAATACATCTAAGTACTTTCTATTTCACACAGTACACTATCTAACGCATTCATCGTACGTTAATCTTACACAAATGAAATACTTGTGTTCGATTGCCATACACTATAATACTTTTCTAATATATCCAACAAGTACTTCTATATACAGGTTACAGATCATTTGTTGCTACGGCCAAACTGAACATCTATTACATTACAGATCATTTTCTACTTCGGTCAAATTGATCTTCTATTACATTACAGATCGTTTCTGCTTTGGCCAAATTGATCTTTTATTATATTATAGATCATTTGTTGCTTCGGCCAAACTGATCATCTATTACATTACAGATCGTTTATTGCTAAGGCCAAACTGATCATCTATTACATTTCAAGTCATTTGCTGCTTCGGTCAAATTGATCTTCTATTACATTATAGATCATTTGTTGCTACGGCTAAACTGATCATCTATCACATTACAGATTATTTGTTGCTTTGGCCAAACTGATCATCTATTACATTACAGATCATTTGATGATTTGACCAAATCGATCTTCTATTACATTATAGATTGTTTGTTGCTTCGGCCAAACTGATCATCTATTACATTGCAGATCGTTTGTTGCTATGACCAAACTGATCATCTATTATATTACAGATCATTTGCTGCTTCGGCCAAATTTATCTTATATTATATCACAGATTGTTTGTTGCTTTAGCCAAATTGATTATCAATTACATTACATATCGTTTGTTGCTTAGGCCAGACCGATCAGCCATCTATGTTCTCCTATGATCGATAACCTCTGTGTTCGACCAATACAACATCATTGATATAGCAGTTGGGTAGTATAAATCATCATTCTAGATATTCCTATTCTTATACAATATACGCGTTAGTATACATAGTGCATCCCCTCAATCGTTACTCATCGCTAGAGCTATCACTCAAGTTGTTACCTCTATTGGAAGGTCCCGCAACGTCAGGTGCACAACGTACGTATAGCCGTTGACGCATAAAATCCAGTATCCTTCTAGTCACTATCTTCTTTCCATCTCTAACCATACATTGTCCCAGAACCCCAATTTTGGCTACCATGGGACCTAGATACTCATACCATATCGCCTCCATGTCGCACTCCACACTTTTTCCAAAGACAACGTCATTTACCAGTTTGCTCTCTTTTTCCAACCTCCAGAACTCTAACACAAAGAATGAAATCACAGCTATCATATCTCTCTCATTCATACTACCTATTTCATTTTTTACCTGCTTAGGCAGAATAAGCTCGCTGAGTTTAGCTTGAGCTTCCTACAACGAATTCTTTAAATACTTGCACCGCTCCTCTACTTGACGCTTCTCAAACAGCACAGTAGCATTCTAAGGTTCCAGCACTGTCATAAACTCATCGATATGATAGATCAGAGACAGTGACCCCTCAAGTTCTGCTTCACGGCCCTCCCATTCTACCCTTCTTTCATCGAGACATATCCCCACCTGAAATAGGTCCACATCTAACTTTGTGTTCGTATCTCTCAGTTTCGTATTTTCTTCCAGGTGCTCTAAGGCATTTAACTTCAATCCTATTATGGTATGCTCTAACGTGGCTACTTCGTTCCAAGCAGCATTTATATTTTTGTTTTGTCTATTATGGGCCTCCACCATCTTCTTTATTTGAACGCCAACAACTAGCAACAACACTTCATACTTAAAAGCTTGCGCTCGCATCTCAGCTACCTTTGCTTTGAGTACATTCTATTAGAATTGCAAGTCTTTCACATTCTTACCTTCCTCCTCTAAGTCTTCCAGTAGTTCTGAGATTTGGACTCGAGCTGATGTCAATTATGCTCCCTGCTGGCTTGAGCTAGATGTAAATTCTACCTCTTTCTTTCTTATAATTTCTATTAACTCCTCTATTTTTCTCTGTCCATTGGCTATATCTACTTTTTTCTTCTGTAGATCCTCAGATAATCGAGCTCCAACGTCTTACTCTTCTACCACTTCCACCTTCGTTCTTTCTACTAATTTAGTAGCACTTTTTATTGTGCCCTGACTTGAACTTAGCTCAGCGGTCAGTTATTCGTTATGGGCGAATAAAGCATCACACTGACTTTAAACAGCTACCAATTCTACCTAAAATCACAGTTTACATTCATAAACAATTCAATTGTACCAACATATTAAATCTTACAGTTAATAAATTTTAAACAAGAACATGGTATCTGAGTAATATCGATATACTGTTCCATTCATCGTCACAGAGAATAAATTTCATTTATCATCAATAACAGTATATAAAGATCTAACACATATGCAGGGATGGTAAAGAGAACCTAGAGTACCCTATTTTTGATTCTTCAGGGAATGAGAAGACTGCCCTTTATCTCTTGAACTCTTTATGTTCGTCACTTGCACATCTTTTGGAGTGGTAAAGGTCACCACCTCCTATGGATGTTGTTTACACCGCGATCGGGGTATCAGGCTTTTGACCTTCTCCTCACCCTCTTCTGATGACAGTTCCCTCAACCTCGGAATAAGCTTGTCACCTCTGGTAAACCACATATTCTCTGCCTTGGCGTTCTTTACATCAAAATCCTTCCCACACCCCGTCACGAACTTCCTAAATTCATTCTCTACCCTAGACAATCCTTCCCCATAAAATTTAATAATACTGTCTATATGACGTTCATGTTCTATTCGAATAGCGACCTTTGCTCTTGACGGATATAGATGATCCTTCAATATCATTTGCGTTTTATGCAGCCGCTGACGCATGTCTTTCTGTAATACACCTAAAGCCCTCAAATCCGCTTCTACCTTCATTCGAGCAACCACTTCTTTCGACAATCGCATTGCTAAAGTCATTTTTTGACCCTCATGTTGTAATAACTCATCCTGTAATCCCTTTAATTTAACCTCTAATCACTTTTGAACCTCCATTTTCTCTTTCCTTATCCTAAAAAATACAATTCTTATAGCCCTCCGATCCTATATAAAGCCAAACGTATCAGATAAAGGTTCTACATTATCCCATATAACAGACACACTAGCTTGATCAGAATACTTTCTCACCTCTAGACTATGACGATTACGTACTTCTTGAGCTATAAACATAACTCGAGCCAGATTCAGAACTACACCCCTCTCCTTCAAAAGTTCTACATAAGCTTCCTTTAACCCTCGCTTACTATCTAATTCGACCTTAAAATTCAATGTCAGAGCTATTAACATACTTTGAACCTAGGCTTATCACTCAGGTCGTTAATATAGGTCAACTCTTTTGGTTTTTAATCTAATGACCCCATTTCCTCTTCCTTCCTTAGCACCTCATCCCTTTCTATTTTTATCTTAGCATATCTACATTAAAGATCATATAGCTCTTTAAAAGTTTTCTCTGAATTCAACTTAAAATTATTTATCTCATATTCAGTTTTATTAAGTACTTGTTCAATACGAGCCACGGAATCCCTTGCTCTACTCAACGACCTCTCCAGTTCAGAGTTTATTTTTCTCAATCGCTTTATATCCTATACAGAGTACAAATATATTGTTATAATATAAACATTCATGAAAATCTTATTTCAAATATCACTCCAAATAAAAATAGTGTACAAATATACAGAGTACTTCATATCCAAATCAAGCGAGCAACAAAACATAAGACATGATACCACAGAATGGTTAAAGGTTCTTGCTAATGTCTACCTAAGTGGGAGATTTCAACATCTGCTCTAGAGGAGGAACTGTTTCTGCACATTCCAATAGAGGGTCCAATATTTGCTCAGTAGAGTGGACTGGCTCTGTACATCCTAAAGGTAGGCCTGACGCTTTCTCGAGCAAAATAGCCGCATCATCAGCCATTTCTTCCTCTTCAAACGCCGAAGGAAGCACTATCTCCTCATATCTACCACTCCGGACCAGTTTCACATCTTCCGCACTCAATCCAAAGTTATAATAGGATTGGATAAAGTGGTTTATTTCCACTAAGGCTACTGCAACCGAATTCGTCATATGCTTGTCATGCTTCGACACAATACCTAACGTTTTTGTAGCCGCTGCATCCTCTGCAACCCTCTTCTCCTTCTCTAACAGAAGTTCAGCTTCGAGCTTTTTCATACGAGCTGACTGAGTCTTAAACTTTATCGTCAGAGCACCGAACTCCTGGCTCCGCTTGTCCAAGCATTAACTTGCCCTCATCATTTTATAAACATTCCCATTCAATTGGGCAGGATAAGAATGTAACACATTCATAACCCTTTCTGAAAATAGGTCAGAGGAATTTTAAGGCCACATACGACCTGCTTCAAGAAGCACAAAAATCTACCACTCGGGCATGATAGCCTAAACCAATTATAATATGAGAGACTAACATCCTCACCAATCCCTTTATCCTTCTTCTACTTCGCCAAACATGGGACTTTGTAGTAGCCAACCTCCTTCCCTTTACCAGGGATAAAGGCTCTAAACCATATACCTTTCTACTTCACATATCTTCCCCACTTTCCCTACAATTTTTTCTTATATTTCAAATATTCTTTCCCAACATCTACCCCCCTCTGGGTATACGACAAGGATTTTATCTTTCTTTTTTCTATCCTCCTTCTCTACTACCACCTCAGTTCTACTAGGTCCCCCAACCTCTAGGATTATCCCCATACTATTCACAGTTTCCTCCATAGCACTACACTCGTCCCCCCTCCCTAAAGACGACGTTTTCTCATAACTGGACAATACTATAAATTTACTAGTGGGAGTACTAGGTTTAGAATGCATATGAAACCTACAATATATAGAGATATAATTTTTGTCATTTTCACAGCAGTACATACAAACAAAATAAACCCACCTTCTACCCAGTTAACACGTCTATTTTACAAATTCCCAAAATAAATGTAAATTCAATCATTTCAAATTTCCCTATTCTTCTCAAAAACACATATTTTCTATCTCTACTGGTAAAATACATATACCATAACACCTACACTATAGTCCTCACTCATCTATACTTTCAAAATCTCTAAAACTCCACATAGGAAAAACAACTATACAAATTACTAAATCATACAGATTACTACATGAAACAGATTACTCATAAATCAAGCAGACAGAGTTTTACATTACCAACTTGTACTTGAAGAACAACAATCATCTGCGTTACCCAGACACCTTTTCGAGTATGAAAATTTAAAATAAGACTATTTTCTATCATCTGCGTTACCACATAGTCCTCACTCAGACTATTTTCTATCACCCGATGAAAATTTCCTTCTCAAATCACACTCAATACTCAAACGTTTCCTCTCCTTGGAAATAAGATTGACATAGCCTTTTTCTCTCTTTGAAACTGTAGATAATTTATGAGAGAGAAAGAGAGAGAGTCGCATTTTAATACTCTCCCTCGGTTTGTGAAATGACGGCTCCTTCTGACACGCGTCAGCCATCCCTACTGTCTCTACAGGTACGTCTCTTTGGTTGAGAAAATCATCATGACTTCTGTGATAAAGCCTACCGTTATCACGTCTGTCCCAATTGGCTACTATTACACAATTCTGCACCTCCTCCTCAAACACAGTACAAAATGTCCAATCACCATACTTTAATACCCAGCCAAGATCATACAACTTTCCTAAAATAGATCATTATTCAAAATTCGAAGATATCAATACAGTTGTTAGAATCTTACAGCTGTCTCTCACAAATTCCGTACACAAAGATTATAACATAATATTTTATTTTTTATTTCAATCATATCAAGACATCACATTTATTTATCCTCTAAAGATCCCTCATCTTACATTTATTCAAACCCAACCACAAAATGCTCAAAAACAAATTACTTATTACGAGCTTCAATGCTTCGAGCTCACCAAACTCTCCAGTCACATCTAAAATAGCCTCGGTGATATGCCTCCTCCCATTGAATGATCTTCTATCTTACTGCCCTAGCATCCTCTTCAACGATCTTGTTACAAGCAAACTGTCGAACAATCAATTCCTGTACCGTGGCACTCAATAATGACCTCTGAAATGCGTTGCACCAGAAAAATTTATCATACTCTACACGCTTCCCTTCTTCGTCTAGTCTAGTGAGATTTAACGGCCATTCCAACAAAACGGCATCATAAGGGAGTCAGCGAAAATACCATTCATGAATTTCAACAACCTTGATATGAAAGCGTCTATCTGCTGCCTAATTAGCACGCTAAGCACGACTCCTCACCATGGCTAAACTCACCACCTCCACAGCACAATTATCCCTCCAGAAGATGCAAATCAAAAGAGCCTAAAGTCATGATTTTATGGCCACCAGGAAGATCTTTGCAAATATCACCCTTCTAATTCGGCCCAAGGATATCTTGTTCAAAGAAATTTTATGAAACAGTAGAATATCAACATCAAATGTAGAATATTATGACAGATCATTCTTTCCATAGTATAAAATATCTCCTTTGATTTGGCATAAGAAAATATACAAAAGGGCAACATACAAGATCACGCAGATCCAGCAGTAGTGCCTACAGATCCATGACCACCCATTCTCACAGTTCAGGAAACTCTATCCCCCAGTTCGAGTTCACAAATACAAACAACAAATTATACAGACAAGTTTGTGACAACGAATCATGACCTCAAAACGAAGTTACTTCATAAATTCAAAATTTTCTTTACAGGATACTTTACAGATAACAAAATGTCCCTAATAATTACAACATATTACATCACAAAGTTATAATTCGAATTGCTTTTCAAGAATCTGTAGAGAAGATGATGAAAAACTGAAGCAACTTCCAAACCCTGATCCCATGCTGCAAGATCTGGGAAATAGCCATAACTAAAAATTACAGATAAAAGATTTTCTTCATGGACAAAATCAATAGTCTATGGAAGAAAATAATCTTTTACATCCTCCCACCTCTTCTACCATAACCACCACCTCCTCACATGCTAGAGACAGGCGGAAGGCCTCATTTCTTCAACATGACTCACTCATTAGAAGGGTACCGATGAGACTCCCTCGGACGAACACCTGCCGCCTCATCCTCAGTTATCACAGCCTCCTCCGCTAGCAATCAAAGGCCATTTTGGCGCTCTGCCTCAGATGTCAGCAGATAGTAGAAATGTACTATTTGATAATAATCATCCCCTGCCTCTATCACTTCTTCATATGACATATGATGGTAGGTAAGGGATACAGGAATTGGCATTGGTAGATGCAACGGTTGGTATCTAAAATACCTGATGGGAAATTCTTGTATCTTTCTACAAATCCTCGATTCCCGAGCTTGAGTCCTTGTCGTCACCATGTTCTCCAATACTCAGAAATTGCTAAATTATAGTAAGCTAGTTTGACACAGTAGAATACAAAAGAAGACCCGAAAAGAAGACTTGGTTCATCTTGCACAAGTCAAGACTCTCTTTATACTATGATTAGCATTAAAGGTGACTATCCAAATTCCTAAAATTAGCAAGATTCCCCATGAAATAACATTGAATATAACCATTAGTTCTAGGAAACCCAAACGGCATAAAGAAGATATTTATGAATTTATATTGGAAATGAGTCTCGGATACTAACTACATCAATTAATGCCACTTCTCAACCAACACCACTCGCCTACAATGTTTCTCGCATAATTGGCTGAGAGGGGGTGGCTGTAGTGACGTATTCCGCATCTCAAACTTATGCTTCATCTTCAAACTGCATATGAACTTTTGATCTAAATAATAGAGCACGTGACACAAAAGGATTCAAGACAGCAACATCAAGAAGCAAATGCAGCACAAATTTTTTAACTAATACCACTCGTTCATGAGGCTTCTCGTACTATTGGTTGAGAGCCGTCTTGAAATAGCTTATTCCGCACATCAGACTCAAGATTTATCCTCGACCT
Organism: Kingdonia uniflora; assembly: GCA_014058105.1. Classification (NCBI taxonomy): domain Eukaryota; kingdom Viridiplantae; phylum Streptophyta; class Magnoliopsida; order Ranunculales; family Circaeasteraceae; genus Kingdonia; species Kingdonia uniflora. The sequence goes on from JACGCM010000724.1 coordinate 839,087, forward strand.
CATCTGTATACAGGAAACACTACTAAAGACATATTTAATATTCCTCAGTTTGAGTCATCACTTTCGACCTCCACGGCAACAGTTTGATTTATACAATAGTACAATCATCAATAGAGTCGTTGTATAGCAACAGAGGTCAGGACGTTACATCATCTGGTCAAAGAATATCTTACATCTACTTTATAACGTCCACCATTAAGAATCTTAATGGCCATCAAATGGTCATATTATAGGACCTATATATAGGACTAGAGAACTACTGATTAAAGGAAGGTAATTCTAGACAGAAGAATTCCTACTCCACAATTCTATAGATCCAGAGTACTCATTGTAATAACTAGCATTCTCAATCAAATCTCTCTTTCCAAAATCCTCAAGAGAGGTCGTGGTTTTTAACCTATTCAAAGGTTCTCTATGTTAAATTATTGTTTTAGTTCTTATTAACATTCCGATTACATCTAGTATAAAGGCTAAGTTTAGATCCTGGAATTAGGCTATTACAAGGCTGATATTTGATTACAACTTTTTATATCTCTTGAATTAGAAAAACTTGGTCTTGCAGTATAAAATTCTTCATCCTTTCTCCTTTGGAACTCATCCATTTTATAGACCTCACTTTTAGTTCGATATCGCGTAGCGGCACATTCTCTCAGAAATGGGACAGGTGGTAGTTGAATGTATAACTACTAGTTCGTGGGAGATAGGTGTCTTTGACTTGTTCATATTTTTTGTAGTACTCGATCCACGTTTTTATCAATTCGTGGTTCAGGTGTCATTACAGATTGTATATCATGTGTATAATGCGTGAGTTTGGTATTGAGGAAGTTCGAGTTTGGAATAAGTCGAAAGACAGATCCTTATAATCAGTTCGATCTTGGAATAGGTCGAGGGATAGGTCCCTACATCCCAAAAAAAAATTCTCTCTCTCTCACTCACTCACTCACTTACTTTACTGACAAGCCAACTACTGTCTCTCCTTTTCTCATCGAAACATAAATCCAAAAACACTTATTTTGAAAATAATGAGAGAGGATTCATCAATCAAACCCTAAAGGAGACCAATTATCAATATGTAAATTATTGAGGATAAAATTTGGGGGTGAGAAGTTCATCACAAGCAACTATTGAAGGATGCAATTTGGGGACAGATTTGAAGTTCATCAGAGTTGTGATTGGTTGTCCTGAGATCATAGAAACTGCGAGGAACCACTGGGTAAACGTAAAACCCTGATAAATTTTTTTAATTTATGTTAGAGTTTGTTGTTCTTTGTTGGAAGACTAATTTAAGGTTTTAGAGACCCTTAATTTGTTGTGTTTCATCAAATTTGGGGTTAGAATTGGTGTATTGTTTAAATATAGGGATGCTTTAAATTTGTGCTTGTTTTACGCCATTCCCGCGTAATTTGTTCGCACCTTTTTTTAATTTTTTTCTTTAATAAAATACTTTGTTAGGGAATCGGCATTGTACGTGTTACGGCATGTGATGTTGGAGAACATTTTTGGGGATGTTTCCCACATATCTAACCCCCAAAAATTACAGAGATAACTCTAGAATATATTTTGCATATTTAGAATTTTTACTCTAGTGAATCCTAGATGTTATTTTGTCGATGAGTATGGAATAGTCGACAATATTTGGTGTAGTTGTTTGGTGAAGTAGTTAATGCTTTAGTAGATTTCAGTTTATTTTAAAGTAGTTAATCCCATAGTAGATTCCAGTGTATCCTGAAGTAGTTAATCCCATATGTCATGTTATATGTTGTTCAGAAGTAGTAGATTACAGTGTGAAATATTTAATTCTGTCGAGCACATGTCATGGTTAACAATACTGTTAATGGTGCTTGAATATTTTTAGTACCATGTTAACAACATTTGCTTTAGTTTTTTTCTTACCTATGAAATTTGGGGTTATATTTTTAGTACTAAGCAATGGAAGGGAAACTATCTCAAGCAACCTCAATAACAAAGAAGTGCGAGGCAGAGCGGTAAGATCCAGAACTTCCTAACTTCAACAAATCACCAAAAATTATAAAAGACGGAAGGACACTAATAAGGGAATAAAAACTGATAAAAAACCACAAAATCAGTTCATTGAGAAGGATAATGCCATTTTAGACGGGGATGAGATTGAACGATTTGGAGATAATGGTTTAGAAACTGTAGATGTAGACTTAAATGATAAATTTGCCCCTAAAAGGAATGATTTGGGGTTTGGATCTGCTGCAGAGGCTTTGGGAGCCCAACCAACTGAAGGTGACCCTATGAATGAGGGCAATATTGAAGCCCATCAAACGGCTGATCCACAACAAACCAATGTGTCCCAAAACTAGAAAGAAACCTCTACTCCCATTGACGATACTTACCCACCTAATAGGAGGTTTCTATTAAGTTTTAAATTCCACCGGGCAAGATCTATTTACCTTGGGCAGGTAAAGTAGTTGTGTTCAAAAGTAGTTTACTCCTTATCCCCTTTTTTAGTAGGTTGTCTTGTTTTTTTACTATATTTGCGTAAAATTATATGATATTCTTCAATATTTTTATACATGAGCCTGGTTATCTTTACGTGCACCACCACGCTCCAACATGGTACCTTGATAAGGAACTAAGAATTGTTCGAGACCTTATTATGCTCGCAGGTTTAGATATGATCAGTGAGATCTCCTACGAGTACTATAACGCAGGTTTGATTTTTGCCATCTGTGAGCGTTACAGCCAGAGACAAAAACGTTCCAATTCAGCTGGGGAAAGATGACTCTGACTTTAGATGATGTACATCACTTGATAGGTTTGTTCACAAATGGCGACGTTCCCCAAACTGAAGGTGGTTGGTGGTTGCCAAAGCTTGTTGATATTTTTAAGAAGAATCTTTACCAAGAAGAGGACTTTTTCAATTCAATGAAGACTGGAGGTCAAGGTAATTCATTATCTATAGTAAAATTAGTCAACTTCTATACGGGGAAATTGGATAAGTATAACGATAGCCTATAAAATTCAAGTTCATCTCGTTAGAAGATGAAGGCAATGTCAGTCATATCTGTTGCGCGCACAAACATGTTGTATGTACTAGGGACCTTTTTATTCCCTATTAAAAAGAGAAGCTATGTGACTGCATAGCATTTCGAAATGACGAGAAGGTTAAAACAAATATCAAGTGGTCTTAAGGTTCCTCACATCTTGCGCACTTGTTCTAGTACCTAGGCGTAGCATCTCGAAGTGACGAGAAACAGTTTACTGCTTATGCGACACTCCTTGAGGTACGCCGTATCTAAAATAAACTATGCATATACTATGTCCCTTAAAATACAAAATCATATTTCTCATTTTAATTACACGGCTTATGTTCTTACTGCATAGAGTCGTGGATATTAACACACTTTCCAAAGCTACCAGGCATACCTAAATAGCAACATTCAGATGTAGTGGAGTATTGTACTAGCGGAAATGGGGTCTGAGTATTACTGATCGGACAGGTGCCCATGATTTGTTGAAATATAGAGAAACATTTGACAACTACAAGATTGAGGATATAAGTAATCTTACTATTTTTTTGGAATATGCATATGCACCCTACATTTAAACTACTTCCTTCATGACCATCTTTTTAGAACTTAATGGTGCGGTATTTGACAGGTTGTGTGGGACCCATATAGGAAAGAAAGAAGGTCTGACCATGATTTCAGCGATAACACCTTCTTTGATAAGCTTACATCTAGTCTAGACCACGTAGAGCCCATCTACCCTGATAGGGTTGTACAACAGTTTGCAAAGATTCAACCAATCCCTAAGAAGCCAAAATGTGTTGAAGTGTCAGGGCTAAGGACATGGGATGGAGAAGAACCCAAACCATGCAAACCGAAGTATGATTCGGTTGATGTATTTTCAAAGGGATTGTAGAAGGAATGGATAATGAGGAGTCGTGATAGAGGGAAGATGTTAAGGGAGGGGGGACCTACACAATGTGTAGATAGGTACATGCAGTACTTTTACTCTGTCTCGTAGACCCAAATTTTCCCCCCAGCTGTAGACCTTTTTTCCTATGACGATATCGGGTTATCGACGTATCACCCCAGACGACGAGTACGAATTAATCTTATGGTTGGTGGTGAGTGCGATGTATCGGTAAGTTACACAAAAACTAGAGGGATCATTAAACTATACATCATCCAGATAATTGTTTGTTTTTATTATTATTTTAATAACCTGTTGTTCTAAATCCTCTGGTTATTGTATGCACCTATAGATACAAGTTAGTAGGGAACCCTCTAATGTTGGGGAACATGAACAATATGTCCTACCAAGGGATGAAAACAAGAAATTGGTAGAACAGATATTGGCTTTGAACGAGGAAGTCCAAAAGCTGAAAGAGCAGAAAGAACAGGAGAATGAAACAACATCAAGGTTAGGAAAGAAATTTAGTGAGAAGGTAAGTATTTTTTTACAGAAGTCCTTTAAAAAAGAGTAACAGTTAATTATACAGGTTATGGGATTGTCTATATGTGGCCTAAAATCGATAATTCTTGTAGAACTCAGCTATATGATTTCGTTATGCAGTGAATTGTTTGATAATATTTATTGTCAGTACACGAGGTGGTCGACAAAATATATTGTATTTTATCCAACATCTTACTCTGTACCATCTACTCTTAACCAAAGTCAATTGAATATGAACAACTAAGGGTGACAATTGAAGAAATGAAAGAGGACATAATACTGAATAATGTTGTTCACAAAAAAATTATGAAATCATTCGAAGACCTACCTGAAAAGTTGGAAGAGAAGGTAATGTGGCTGCCTTATTCATTTACCTAACCAATTTCGATTTTGATTATAATAGCACATTAGTCATAATTAAGTACCACACACCAATGATTATATGCAGAAAAAAAAGTGTTAAGCTTTGAATGAGTAAAATGCAAAGCTGGTAGAGGATTTAAGAATAAGAGCAGGAGTTGATGATTGTAATACAAGTCTGTCACTGGAGTTGGCAAAGAAGGTTTCATCCCAACCATTTTTAGTAGTCAACCCGATTTAGAAGTGTTAACAACTTTGTTTAAGATATTGATTATAAGAGGACATCACTCATATATGAACTACATACTAATTATTATATGCAGAGCAAAAAGTGACAAGCTTTGAATGAGCAAAAGACAAAGCTGGTAGAGGATTTAAGAATAAGAGTGGGAGTTGATGCTTGTAATACAAGAGTGTCCCTGGAGTTGGGAAAAAAAATATCATCCCAACCCTTTTTACTACTCAACCGCATTTAAAAATCTTTACAACCCTATTTAGGAGTTAATTATTTCCCCCGTTTATGTTATAGGATATTATCTTCAGATAAAAGAATGTAAGTTACTATAAAATATCAATGCTAAGTTGAAAAACTAGTAAGAGAGACAACACCCACCACCTATCGTTATGAGTGTTTAAACCTATCATTTTCTAATTTGTTGCATAATGTAAGATTTTGTAGAACTCCTCTCTGATAGTAATGTACTTGTCGCATTTGAACAACTTGATATAATTCCAAAAGAAGAGGCAGTGACTCCCCCTGATCTACAGAAAAAGATTAAAAAATTAGCCGTTAAGTATGAAGACGTTGTGAAGAGGTTGAGAGAAAAATAATCTTTTGTAAGTTGGTTTGGATGGAAGTAGAGTCACTTTCGTGGAATGTGGCATCTTCTAAACTATTTAACAGTTGATGTTTTAAGGATTTAAAACTATTGTTGGAACTTATATGAAAATTAGAAGCACATTCTCTCTGTTAATAATTAGTTTGATGGATATGCTCTATTTATTATTCAGAATAGTATACCAATTTGTCGATCTATGTGTTGTCTGACAATTTCAACACATAATGATTGTTGGTTGACGCAGTGGTCGACATTTTTGTTATCGACCACTATGTCTTCGTCGATAATTTGTTACTGGATGCTACAACAAAATACCCAATTGTTCAACTCCTTTTATGCTTTTACACAGTTAATTGCATCAAATCATAGGTGGATAGCCAAGTACAAGTTCGACACTATGATACATGATCATAATATTGTAACCCTCGTAAGTTGCCAACCTTAAGGGTATGTTTTCGAATGTTGTACTGTAATGAATAGTTAATCTCCTATTGGATGACATACCGTGATTGTAGCATAACCAACTCATTATTGTTGAAGAGATTAAGAAGACCTTTAAAGTTGACCACTGTGAATGGGTATGCTCTTTTTACAATTGTCCATACGCATGACATTAGTTTTTTTTGTCCCCATGCATTTCACAATAATTGTCATTTATTGCTGTACAGGAAGTTTGGCGTCAAGCAATAAAGAAAGAATTTTAAAGCGAAGAGTTGGCAGATAAGGACAATCCAGCCTTTATTGAACTATTTGACCAATACGATAGATTTTACACTATAGCGCAACAAAGACCCAAAAAAAATTATCAAGATGATTTTACACTAACAAGTGAAACTCAAGACAAGGTGATGGATGTTAGGAGGGCGATTGCTGCAGTGAAGAAGAGGATAAATAAAGCCCTATTCCAATTGTATGTGAAGTTTCATCTAGGTGTGTGTGGTGTCCATGGTGAAGATGACAATTCTTCTTTTAGGGTTCCAGCAACGCTTAAGCATCAAACTTAAAACCAATATAAGAAGGTAATGAAATCGTTGGAGTCTTTAATGACTAAGGACTCGACATTTGGGAAGTCTATTTTTAGTTAGTCTTTGGATGCCCATTTTTGTTCTCGAGGTGAGAAGGTATACGATTCATTGTACCGTGCTTGTTCAAATGGTGGTCAACATGTGGAGTATAGGCACATGGGACATTTGCTTGCTACATGTTATAAGAAGGTTGTGGTCCTTATTAGCAATCATGAGGCATACATATTCTTACCTTTATTTGGGCTTAGGAATAACAACCAAATATCCAATGAGAAAAAGTTTGAAAACCTTTTTGGGGATACTACTAAGTTTTGGTGGGTTGGGTTGGGTTTAGACAACTAATACGTCCAATTGCTTACAAGGTACCAAGCACCAATGCCTTAGACTCGTGTAGATTTGGACCTTTGTGGTGATTTTCAAAATGACATGCTGCATAAGTAGTTTGGTGTAACAAATAAGCTATTCAAGGCTTTGCTCAAAGAGAACAACGTTAAGAGTTATAAATTGAACGACCTCATCTAGTAAGAAAGAGTGGGAACTGTATAGTACATTTTGTTTATTTGGGTTTTTGTGTGTATGTGTGCTTGGGAGGGGGGGGGGGAGATAACCACTACAGACCCATTTTTTTGTTATAAATATTTTGGGCACTTATATATTGATGGCATCCTATTTGGTTTGGTCTGAAATCCCAATTTTAAAAGGGATGTATTTTTCTATTTTTTGGGACAACCATTGGTGGATGTAGTTATTTGTTTGTAATAAATTTGGAAAACTGATTAATGGGAGTATACTTGGTTTAATCTGAATTGTCTATTTAAAATTGTTGATTGTTTGTATTATGTGTATGTTCTGACTATTGTTGTATTGTCGATAAACTAGGCATCCGACAACGCGTTATTTAAAGATTATCGGTTATTTGGGGTAAACGACAATTTAAACAAATTAGGTGAGATAGGCGTATATTGGTCACAGGTGCATGTAGTTGTTTGATTACAATTTTTTTTAGAGACTAATTAATGGGACCTCCTGATTAATATACTTAGTTTGGTATGAATTTCCCATTTAAAATTGATTTTTGTTCCCATTTGTCTGCTGCTGTATTGTCGACCAAGTAGGCACCCGACAACCTGTTATTTGAAGATTGTCATTTAGTTGGTGTAAATGGCAATTGCTACAATTTGTACAAGACTCGACAATGCCTAGGCATACAACACGGTCGACCAAATTGATCATTCCAGAATTTCTCATTAGAACTGCAACTCAATATTATTACAATGGATTCCAAGTCATAGTGCGAAACGATCACGATGCATAAACTGTGACGAGTTATGGCTACTTATTAAATGTGGTTACAATACCATATAAAGAGATGGTCACTTAGTTTTGGGCATGATATTCATAAAATGTATTGATATTGAGGAAAAAAAAATTCAACATGTTGCCTTCTTCTTTCCGTAGATGTTGTTGTTGTGGTGATTGTCTTGTAATTGTTTAACTTGTTCCTCATGAGTCCCCCCTACAAGGAGACTGCCACAATTTAGGCAAAAAAAAAAAGGGATATTGTAGGGACTTATCCCTCGAGCTCATTCATAATCGAGCCCACACAGCTTGAATTACCTCCATCTCAAGCTCACTTAACACTCTAGTCAAACATTCCAAACAGCCCCACGACCTACTCAAGAACGTGGGTTGAGCTAAATCCGGAAAATGTTTTTCAGTGAAAGACACCTATCTCCTATGATCTCGTCAGTTATACAGTCTACCGCCACTGACCAAAAATTTTGGAAGACGTGCTCCAGCATGACGAAGAGTTGTGGCAAAAGCCTATATAAAGGAGAAGTTCTAGAAGAGACAGGGGCAGAAAAATTATTCAAAACTTCTTATTTACGAGATCAAAAGCATTTCTATGTTCGAGAAATCACTTGTAATAAAGATATCCATTCAAAGAAATAAAGATACTTTTACAAAAATCCTTCATATGAGGTCGTGGTTTTTTACCTATTCAAAAGTTTTCCACGTTAAAAACACCTGTTTGCATTTCTTACTTCTAGTAGAGTATTGTTACAGGTTCATTTGGTGTTATAGCTAATTCCTAATCTAATCGAGCTACAGAATTTGGCCATTACATTTGGCGCCGTCTGTGGGAAAGATTGCATTTTACGATACCCGAAGACAGTCTTTCATTACAATTTTCAGTTATGGCCTCTTCCAGATGAGAGGCCGCAGGAACTCAGCTCAAAATTTCTGTGGATCCGGGACAACTCATCGAGTTACGGGAAAATCGTCACGCAGAGGAAGAGAAACGCGCCGAGCTCGAACTTCAATTGACAAAAACTTGCGAGCTCCGAGAGAAAAAGCTCGATGTAGAACGACAACCATGTTTGACAGCACTCAAACGGTACGAGGATCAGATGACGGTGAGGCATACTGCAATAGAGGCTCTGCAAAATACTCAGTAGGCTCCTCCAGCCAAGGGTCACGATCAACTTCCAGATACCTCCCGCATTTCGGCAAGGGAAAGGTTGGGACCTCGGGGAGTCACCAGTAAAGAAATCTCCAAGAATCTACCACATGGACCGTAACCCTCCATCTATTTGGGGGGGAAGTCCAATCAGAAGTCAGTCGGGGTCACTAGATTCCCGTCCATCAATAGGAAGACCAGCGACCTCTCCATCAGATTCCAGTACGGGATCGCTTAAGTGAAGGTACAGGAACTCATCATCCCCTGCCAGCATGTCCAGCAAGTCAACCAACACGTCATTATGTCACCAAAGAACATATGGACTAACGAATTAAGGAGCTGATCGAGGTACAAGTTCTGGGTACTACCGACGATACTACGACGTTACAAGGAAGTCTGATTGTCAAAGAACTATTCGATATGGAAATACCGAAAGGTTTCCATACTCCCCAAATTCATAAGCACAAAGGTACAGACTTGAAGGAGCATATCACTCACACCAACAGAAAATATGATGTCACAGATACTTCTCTCAGTTCGGAACTTATTCGCTTGGAAGGGAAAATAGATAAACTGATCTTCTTCATCAGCAAAAGACTCACACCAGTAGAAACAAGGTACTCTAAAATAGAGAAACTTCTTCTCACCCATGTTTACACTTCACAGAAACTCAAGCACTACTTCTAAGTGCATTCCGTCAAAGTGATGACGAACTACCCACTTCGGGAACTTTTGTCAAAAAAAATCACGAAGAGTGCAACAATGGTCAGTCAGTTTGGGCGAACATGATATCAAGTTCGAACAGCATCATTCCAAAAAAGGTCAGGCCGTTACCAATTTTCTCACAAATTTTCCAGTAGATGATCCCGAGTGGGAAGAACACGACCCGGACCTAACCGAAAATACGCTAGAAGCTATAACCCCCACGCCATTTGACGAACGAGCTCACTGGATCACCACGTCGGGGTGGAGGCTTCTCACAGATGGCTCAACAAGAGCTACAAGGTCAGAAATTGGGATAATTTTGATTACCCCTTCTAATGACAGAATTGAGAAATCAATCCGATTGGATATTAAGGCCTCAAATAATGTCACCGAGTACGAAGCTCTCATTCACGGACTCAACCTCATACTCGAGCTCGATGTCCCTGAACTCTCGGTTTACATAGATTCATTACTCATCATTCATCATTCATCATTATTCAGAGCAATACAAGAAGAACGGGAAGATGATCGAATATGCATCCTTCCATGTAAATAGGATAAGTAAGTTTGCGAAAGAAACTCTCAAATATCTTCCTCGAGGCAAAAATAGACACGTCAATTCCTTGGCATATCTAGCTGGGGTATTGGGTGCAAAAGCTCGATATCTCCATATCAAAATCATTTCAACCCTCAGTATTGACCACATCTCTGTATGCACGATCAACACTGGGGGCGATAAAGGGCGAGACGACGATTGGCGAAAGCCTTTTATAGTCTACCTCAGTGTCGACAACAAGTGCAACGGACTACTCCCAGCCGATCCAAAAGAACGCCGGCAGTTGATCCACAACTCAAAGCGTTACATTACTCAGAACGGTATGTTTTACCACCTTTCCGTCGCAGGACCCTACCTCAAGTCTCTCAAAGTCAGAAGTAGATGAACTCCCCTGTGAACTACACGAAGGAACTTGTGGCTCCCACGCCGCAGGTAGATCATTGGCGAATCGAGCTATAACTCAAGGAGTATTCTGTCCTGGCATGCACAAGCAAGCATAAGAGTATTCCCGCAGGTGCAACACTTGCCAGAGACATGGAAATATGATACGCGCCCCTGCGCTTGAGCTCCATACAAGCAAGGGTTTTTGGCTATTCAAAAGATGGGCATTAGACCTCGTAGACGAATTCCTTAACTCTCCAAGTAATCACCGCCACCTACTCGAAGCTATCAATTATTTTACAAAATGGGCAGAAGCAATTCCACTATATCGAACCAGAGAAGAAGAGGTCATCTCTTTTATCTAGAACCACATAATCACTCGATTCGGATGCCCCCACCTAATTTGTATCGATAACGGGCCCTAATTTATGGGAAAAAAGGTCGTAACCTTCTTAAATCACCATAATATCATTCATTCACCATCCAATCCATACTATCCTCTAGGCAATGGCTAAGCTGAAATCACCAACAAAACCATCGTGGATAGACTCAAGAAAAGGCTTCACTTACAGAAAAAAGGAAATTGGGTTCGCGAACTACCTCACGTCGTGTGGGCATATCGAACCACTCCCTGACAGTTCACTAGGTGTACCCCATTCCCCCTTGCTTATGGTACTGAGGCAGTCATTCCATCTTAATATTATCATCCAGTTCGCGATCAAGAACTAATTAACGAGGAAAATGAGTTTGAATTGGCTTGCAACCTCAATATGATAGACGAGACCAGAGAACGCGCCATCGCTAACCAAGGTCGATATCATCATATGCTTGCCAGGTCGTACAATAACCAAGTCGGGAGCCTTACTTTTCAAATCAGAGATCTCGTCCTCCGAGAAATTCCTCATCGTAAAGAGCCTCACGCTGGAAAATTAGTCAAAAATTGGGAGGGTCTATTCATTATCACAGGTCTCTCAGGCTTGGGATCATACTATCTCATGACAGAAGAGGAAATCCCCATTTTAAATCCTTGGAACAGTAGACGATTGAAATGGTACTATTGTTAGGCATCTTACTACACCATTCCCATGTTTTGCTGCTTGTTTTGCAATTCCAAAAGTAAGATTCTTATCTCCATCCAATGTAAATTCTGAAACTTATCAATAAAAGTTTTTTTTTACAATGTTGTTATCTTCATGAAACAGTTGTCCACATTCTACAGATTCAAGCATAGATAATACTAGCTTGCAATCAATATTTTCTAAGTTCGGTCAAGGATATCACTTGATTGGCTTCTGTTACTACATCTCTGCAGATGTGGCAAGTGTAAAAACTTGTTCCACATCAAAAACTCAGCCAAGCAAGAGATAAGACAAATATAATACTAGTCTTCATCTTTTATAACTTGTTTGGTTCACTTCAGTAGGCTGGATCGAGGATAACACTTAGTTCAGCTAAATCTTAACATCTCTGCAAAGGTGGCAAGTGTAAAAACTTGTTCCACATTAAAGACTCAGCCAAACAAGAGATAAGACAAAGGTAATACTAGTCTTCATCATTTACAACTTGTTTAGTTCACTTCAGTAGGCTGGATCGAGGATAGCACTTGGTTCAGCTGAATCTTTATATCTCTGCGAAGGTGGTAAGTGTATAAACTTGTTCTACATCAAAGACTCAGCCAAACAAGAGATAAAACAAAGGTAATACTAGTCTTCATTACATCTCTACGAAGGTGGCAAGTGTAAAAACTTGTTCCACATTAAAGACTCAGCTAAACAAGAAATAAAACAAAGGTAATACTAGTCTTCATCTTTTACAACTTGTTTAGTTCACTTCAGTAGGCTGGATCGAGGATAAAACTTGGTTCGGCGGAATCTTTACATCTCTGCAAAGGTGGCAAGTGTAAAAACTTATTCCACGTCAAAGACTCGGACAGGCATAAGATAAGGCAAAGGTCATACTAGCTTTCATCTCATTCAATATGCCTGTGACATTTCTATAGTTCAAATCAAGTTTTAACTTAGTTTAACTCAACCCGTTTCTGTGATTAAAACAAATGTGAAAACTTTGTTTTATAACAAAGACCCTACCAGACGCAAGATAAGGCAATGGTCATACTAGCTTTCTTCTATAACAATGTGTCTGCGATAATTCTATTTATTTTTAGGTCAAAATCATACTACAAAAGGTTTTTGTCTACTGATGGAGTATCAACAATGTTTTCCCCCACATCATCAAGAGGCCTATCTTTCAGTTCGCGGGTCACAGGAGCCCTGCCTCGTTCTACTGATTCAGCAGTTTGAGGGCTCAGTTGGGTCTCCATGACACCTAAACAGTTCCCTCGATCTATCATAGCTCCACAGGTGTATCCCATATCTGACAGAGTTTTGAGCCAGGTATCTCATTCTGACTCAAGTCTTTTAACTTCCTCTGCAAAATATGCAATGATCACCCTTAACAGGTCAGATTGAAATACATCAGGTACTATCATTGTTGCAAGTCTCTACTTTAACCTCATGAGGCGTACCTTTAGCCTAGCGAAATTATCCTTTAATGCAATTATATATGCATCAACCTTATCATGATAAATGGCATCTTTTTTTCAATTTGGCAATATACTGCGCCGACTCAGCTAGGTTTGTGGCTTCTAAGTCTAATACCCGAGCACGAAGTCTCACAATTTTTGCGTTTAACTCTTCCTTAGCCGGCAGATCCTTCAACAATTCATCTTTCCACTTCACCATCATGTCCTTTGCTTTGATCTCCCCCTCAAAATCTTTCTCCCTAATAAGAGCAGCATCCAGTTTACGCTGGCATTCCCTCAAATTCGCATTTCCTTTCTGAACATGCCCCTGAATTAGAGATACATTACTTTCAAGCTCTCTAATGCGACCTGAGAGACTAACTACATCCCCTCGAACTAGAGGAGCCTTAACCTCAGCTCTACTTCCCCCTGAACGCTCTCAAGCCTTGGCCTTCTTAGCACAAGAAATGGCTTGGTCCTTTTCGGCTTTAAGCCGAGCCACCCTTTTGTTTAAATCGTCGCACCTTCTCTGTATCTCTCGGAATTCCATATCCTTGGCAGGGAGGGTTATTTGCAAATGTTCTGCTACAGCTTCCAAAGCTGATAGATTTTCTCGAGCTACCCTCAGCTCATCGTCCTATTCGACAAATTTTTGCCTCATTCGTCTCAAATTGTTCCTACATCTTTGAAGTTCAGATTGAAATCATTCCTCCGTTTGTTCTAGCGCTCGAATACGGTATTGAGCCCTGTAAGCCTTCTTACCCTTCACAGCCAACGCATCAACCTGACGTTGAAGTTTCTCGGCACGTTCTGTTGCCGCGGATAAATCTTCTAACCCCTTCTTAATCCCAGAATCGCTCGCCTCCTACATCCTCCGCCCCCTCATCTTCCACCTCAACATAGGTGTCAGCCTTAATGGTGTCCACCTCCTTCTGAGAATAGCCCTTCAGCATCAAGTGACGACTTAGTCTGTCACGCCCCTCAACCATCTCGTCTAAATTAACATTCGCCTCAACCTGTAGCTGGCTGATCGCCATAGCGTGAGAGGCCTTCAGCTGCCTCACTTCCTTTATGGCTTCAGTCTTGGCTCAAGCTAGGTCTTTCTCCAGCTCAGCTCGCACTTTGCCTTCTTTAACTCAAATTTTTCTTCTTCAATACCGAGCCAGATTCCCTTCATAAGACGAGCGACCTACATAAAATGAATAAATCTTAGTTAATAGCGCTCAAAGTGTATTAACATTTATTACTGGTAATATAACACTTGCAATCTTGCTTGTATCTTCCTCCCCCTGTAGAGCCACCAACCTAGCCCATTCCTCGACCTCCCTAAGGTCATCCACCGTAGCAGGTCATGCCTCAGGGACCTTCTCCCCAGAGGATTCAACCCTCATCCTTTTCTCTTTGGCAACCTCACCACTTTCCGTGGCATCCGAGGCTGGCAAAGTCTTTAGCATTTGTTTCATCAAAAAGAGTTGAACTACTTTGCTCGGCTTAACGGGTTTCGACGGGGCCGAACTGCCAGTTCCAAGAGTCTTGGAAGGATTCGTTCAAGCATCCTTACCACTTGTTTGCCTTTTTCCTTTATTGACCCCCGTCATCGACCTAGTAGACTGAGCCTTTCGAACCTTTTTCGACCTACTGTCAACTCTATTTTTTCAACTCAGGCCGAGTACCCCAAAACGAGTTCGAGTTCAGTTTCCTCCTCCGCAACTTTGTCCAACAAGGATTTTTTCCTTTCCACTATAGATTTCGCACCTACAATAACAACATTTTTACTATCAACTACAGTTGCCAACGAAACATAACAATGATTTTATCTATGCATGTTTATACTTACTTTGTTTCACAGATCTAAATTGAAGGTCCAAAAGTTCTTCATCATCTCTTTGTAGGCAATTACCCTTCACCCATATGATGTTGTCATTCCAAGTTTGACCTGCTGAATTTAAATCAAAGAATCAACGCCGAGTAATGCTCGCACAGAAATACAACCCCCCACTGGCCTTAAAATTCTTTACCCCATAAAACTGCAGAACGTCCTCAGGGGTTATCCTCCTCACTTTTTTCTCCCTTTCCCACCTTTTATTCAAATGGTCACATACAGTTATTACCTCCCACATGTTCCCGTTCATTTGAACAGGACATGCCCCAATTGCATTCATAATCCCCTTCGCCAAATAAGTGAGGGGAAGACTCAACCCATACTCTAATTGAGATAGGTAACACATAAAACCCTTGGAGAAGTCAATCCGGACATCCCCATCAAAATACTCTAATGAGATTGATCCATTTATATCCTTATCATGTATTTCTACTTCCAAATCTGCCAACAGGTAAAAACATTCTTCCCCCCTCTACTACCATGCAACCCCTAAACTGCCTACCGGCAAACTCTATATATTTACCCAACTTCCCTCCTACAGCCACCTTGGCTTTACAAAATTCTCCAAAAGTATCAGAACCTGGAGGATAGGACACCAACTGACCAGGGAAATCCAGAAATTGTTCCAATCCTCCTTCTCCCTTGTTATCAGACTTATTCGTCTGACTAAAGGTCGAGACCTCATTAGCAGACGAACTACCTATCTTAAAAACAAATTCTACAGGCACGTTTTCGACCTACAAAGATGCCTCTCATGCTCGACCTACATACAGGTTAAGGTATTTATAATTCTTTCATCTATGTATGCATATATACATACATATATATATATATATATATATATATATATATATATATATTCAACTTATATCTCTGATCAATCAGTCATGTATAACATGTATCTTTAACTATAGAACATCAAAATATACTGCATATATCTATACTAACCTTCAGTATCTGAATGACAATCGGCAGGGGAATCAAGCTTTCCCCTCACAACGCTGCTATACTGCCACCTACGAGATCTCAAATTGTTTGCCCTCTTTAGCCGTTTATCGCCTTCAGATAACTCTTTATAGACTCTCCTGATTTTTCGCCTTTCTCTTTTAGTGTTCTCCAAGTTTTTTATGATAAGACGTTTGTTTGGAGACGAAAAAGAACTATTTATCCTTTCTCTCTCATGCGGTTGCCATTTATTGTTCCTCGCATAAACCGTCCTTGATTTCAGAACCGATGCGTCCTTTTTACTCTCCATGTCAAACGCCTTATACCTTTTCGATAAAACCACATTTCCATTCTTACAACTCCCCTCATTTTTTAACATATTTGTTTCCCCTCTTTCCATATCTTTTCTTGACCTCCCCTTACTCATGATGACTCGCACTGTAAGATGTCAGAGCTCTATTTCTATTTTCATACAAAACAAAACTAGAAGCTTCTACATTCATATATTTTTTCACAGTCCTTGTTTATCATACTTATAGTGATTGACGTCATTTTTAAAATTATAGAAATATTCAAATTTATTCAAAATGTTAACTAAAACGGTCTCAAAACAGATTTCCCCCTATAGAGGATCCGAATTGACTTATATTATTTTTGTTACATTCACAACATTTCGATTATTCATAAAACACACTTTACACAACATCCATCACCACCTTGGTAAACTTGAGCAACCAGCATTTAATCACATCATTCGTCGATCCTCTTATCTTCAAATTTGATCTCCACTTTAGTGATCAAACCCACTATCCTTTCTCGTTCTACCGAATTACTCACGAATACATGAAAAAATGACTCATAAAAGTAACGGGCATACTCAAGTTCTTTGCTCCTTACATCTAATCCTTCGAGCTAACATTCCCTCACTGGTAACTCAGCATCGTAACCGAGTGAGCCGAAGATCCTCTCCTACACTTCAACAGTTTTTATAGCCAATCAACCTTCTGCGGCATGCCGAATCCTCTAAGATTGAGTCCGCACCATCCTAACCTTCCCCCAAATTTTTGCAGGTCATGCTATCAATATTTATAACTTTCTCAATCACTACCTCCTTTTACACAGCTTCTTACCTGGAATCACATAACAGAAACCCAAAATCTTGGACCCACTTATTATAATTTATCCCCTCACTAATACACACATACCAAATAAAACTAGTAGTATATCTATCGACCTGAAACAACTCGAATATACATCTTTCCTACAATTTCTATTACAAATCATTTATATCAGCACGAAGTTCTCAGCTCGTATTCACATCAGTTCGAATAGCATTACAACATTGTCTCATCATTTATCAGGGGTTATTTGACCAACACACAATACATTACAGCTCGATTCAAAGAAATTTTCCTGAACACAGTTTACTAAAGCTCACATTTATTCATATCAAACATAGTACATACGATTTACAGATAATAAGTTTTCACACAGGAATACAACAGAATATTATCCGTCCAGTACCGTACTTTAGGTACTTTACAGATAATAAGTTTTCCTTGTTTGTTAAAAGCTACAGGTTATTCAGGCACGCAGAGGAATCATGTATTCCAGTTCTTCTTGCTTCAGTGATTCTTCACCCTGATATAAAGAAGACATTGGAGTCAACAAAAATCTTCGCTCACATGGCTTGGTTGAAGCCCTGCCGAACTTCAAAGAAAAACTATGCAAGCAGTGGACTCAGTGTTGGCACTCACAAAACAAGATGAATAGTCTTCTGAGTGTAAAAACACGATGGAGATGCGTCAGTAGAATCCCCCTTCCCATCCTCCTCCTCCACTGCCATCAACACTTCTTCTATAACCACCACCACCGAAGAGTTAGTAGAGATGAAGAGGGCCCGACATTAGAATCGATGGCAACACAAGAAATCAGCATACCTGCCCCGTAAATATACCTTTCCCTGCATATGAACCCCTAACCCTGTCTTTCGCAAGGGTGCGGAGACAGGCCCAACGTTCCTCGCCTGTCAAGACGATGACATAAAATCTTTGCTTTTAGTAGAAATCTTCCTCAGCTTCAACCACTTCCTCTCCCGATAAGCCTTGGTACATCGGAGGAACAGGGGCTGGGATTGCTATTTCTAAGGAACGATCATCAAAGTACTTCAGCTTCAACCTCTGCGTTTCAGACGCAATTCTATCTTCAAGAACCATACTCAGAGTTTTCACCATCTCAGATAAAGTTGCGCATGCAAGAATTGTTCCAAAGAATTGATTCAGGTACGTTTTCCCAAGTGTCATTATTTATTATGGATGCGACTATTCAAATGTAACTGTCATATACATCCACATCATCATTTAATACCCATCACTTCCCAATATCACGTAACTTTTACCCAGTCAAAGGCCATTATTGCTCTATTTCGAATTTACAACTTTTAAACTATTCTTTCTCAACCAAAGCCACTTGTGACTTCGGTTGCGAGGGGGCGATTGTAGGGACTTATCCCTTGAGCTCATTCATAATCGAGCCCACACATCTCGAATTACCTCCATCTAAGACTCACTTAACACTCCAGTTAAACATTCCAAACAACCTCATGACCAACTCAAGAACGTGAGTCAAGCTAAATTTGGAAAAAGTTATTCAGTCAAAGACACCTATCTCCCACGAACTCATCAGTTATATAGTCAACCGCCACTAACCACATTATTCAGAAGACGTACTCCAGCACGACGAAGAGTTATGGGAAAAGTTTATATTAAGGAGAAGTTCTATAAGAGACAGGGACCAGAAAAATCACTCAAAACTTCCTATTTACAAGATTGAAAGCATTTCTATGTTCGAGAAATTACTTGTAATAAAGATATCCAGTCAAAGAAATAAAGATACTTTCATAAAAATCCTCCATACGAGGTCGTGGCTTTTTACCTATTTAAAGGTTTTCCACGGTAAAAAACATATATTTCCATTTCTTACTTTCTAGTAGAGTATTGTTACAGGTTCATTTGGTGTGATAGCTAATTCATAATCTTATCGTGCTACAGAATTTGGCCATTAGAGATATGGTTATAGATTAATCAAGCAAAATGTGGGGGGTTATGCATAGTATCGAAGTTATGTTTACTTGTTTCAAGTATCTTCATGTTAAGAAGTAAGCAGGTCCATTTGTTGTGGTTGCCAAATACTTCACATCCTGTGAATGTTCTCTTCTTCTTCGTAATAAATTCCTTCATCCCCCCCCCCCTCCATCTCCATCCCTTCTTGTGATCTAATTTGGCTCGGCCCTTTGTATAAACCCCAAGAGGGTCCAAAACAAGAGTTCCCAATATTATAGATTCTACTATAGGACTTGTCATAACTGGTTCTGATACATCCAAGACTGTTAAAGAGTCATCGTAATGGTCAAGGTAAGACTCAATCTCATCTAGCTTCGAAACCGTGAATTTAAAGTTTTTTTAGTATTTGAAGCCCAATCAAATAGTAATAATACGCAAAGTGACAAGTGGTTATGGCGTAACGGTTGTCGTAAGTTCTCTACCGATACTCGGACATATTCATAAATAATGTTTTTACCTAATTTAAACATTGTGTATGTGTTTTATTATCTTGGATTAAATTCACTGTGGTTAGAATTAGATCTTTGGTTCTTGCTCAATCGTATTGTACTTCTGCATTGCGATTTGCCCCCTCGATTTCCTAATAATTGGTGTCAGAGCGAGGTTTAGGGCAAGTAGAGAAGCAAGATGAAAAGATTTAAGTACTCTAACGCAATCAAGTTTAATGAAAAGAAGTTCGATGGGAAGATCAATTTTAGATTATGGCAGATACAAGTCCAAGATATCTTGATTCAAGGCGGGTTATGTAAAGCACTAAAAGGAAAGCCTATACCTAAAACTTTGGTTGAAGGTATAGCGGCCCAGAAAGCAGACGACAATGAAGAAGAAGACTGGAAAGATCTGGATCCAAGAGCTGCAAGCGGGATACACCTTTATCTTGCTTAAAACATTTTGGCAAATACGGTTAGAGAGAAGACCGCAAGGGTCTTTGGGAAAAATTTGAAAGTTTGTACCAAACGAAGAGTCTTTCGAATCCCTAATACCTCAAAGAGCAACTTCATACGCCTAGGATGGATGAGGGTACGAGCGTTGGTGATCACCTAGGTTCTTTGAACGGGATCGTTTCGGAATTGGAATCGACCGGAATTAAAGTCAAGGATGAAGATAAGGCACTTCAACTTATATGGTCTCTTTCTTCTACCTTCAATCATCTTCAACCTACGTTGATGTATGTGAAGGAAACCTTGAGTTTTGAGGAGGTTACAAGTACGCTTCTTTCCAAGGAGAGAAAGCTTAAAGGTAGTGAATCCTTTGTAGAAAACTTTGCGATGGTGGTTAGTGGGAAAAAAAGCTAAGTTTAGAAAAGGAACTTGTTAGAGCTATAGTCAATTGGGTCATTATAGATGGGATTGCAAAACTGGTAAAGTAATCCATAATAGGAAGAGAGAAACCCTAGTTAGTAGAAAAGTACAAAAAACAGCAATATCGGTTGGGAAAAATCTTTTTAAGAGCTTCAATTGCTTAAATGCAGTTAATTACAATGGAATTACTCTAAACCCTAAGCTTCTTTCTCAAAAACTTTATTGAACTAACATCATAAAAAAATAACCTAAGTCCCCTTTATATACAAGGGAACTAAAAATACTAATAAAACGGATCTCGAGGCAAACCCACGTCACAAAAAAGGCCTACGCCAAGCTCGTTCGAACGACGTTACGCTAATTGGTCTTAAACCCTAGAAACATGACAACTTGTTCAAACGGCATCCAAGCTCATTTGAATGAAATTTGTGTCTGAGCCAAAATTCTAAGGGATTGAACATTGATCGTTCGAACAAAAATAGGGAGTCGTTCGAACGACTTGGGTTCCTAGGCCAAACTCCAAGGAGTTGGAAAAGGGTCATTCAAATAACTTTAAACCTCGTTTGAATGACTTTACGATAATTCTATTCTTCACATACGAGTTCCCTTAAAACGCCCCTAGGTCCTCCTGGATAAGATAGGTACAGGAGTAAGTTTGACAAAGGGCTCTGAAAGTGACAATAACAAACTGGCGACTGTTACTGGTAACAATGGTAATTAGGCACTCCTCATGGTGGCCGCTGACGGTTCTCGCCATGATAGAGGATTGATATTTGATAGTGGGGCAATAATCCATGTATGTGCACACAAACCATGGTTTGGCATATATGCAAGGTGTGAGGGTAACAAGTTTGTGCTGACGAGTAATGGCTCTCGAAGGCCGATTTTGGGAGTGGAAAATGTAATGGCTCTCGAAGGCTAATTTTGGGAGTGGGAAATGTAATGGCTAAATTCCGTATGCTCGAAATGGCTTTGAATTTGCTATCGCACCAATTAATCTGCGACAATATTTTAATAGAAAGTAAGAAATGACAGAGGTGATTTTAGTGTAGAAAACCTCTAAATAGGTTAAAAAAACGATGACCTCGGGTGGAGGATTTTTGTAAAAATATATTTATTGCTTGAGGCAGATATCTTATTACAAGTGATCTCTAGATTTAAAAATGCTTGAACCTTGTAACTAAGAAGTTTGAATGTTTCTGAGAATCTAGAACAAGTAGTTTTCTTGGTAATTTCTCGTATAATTTTTTGGTCCTTGTCTCTTCTGGAACTTCTTATTTATATAGGCATTCTCCACAATTCTTTATCGTGTTGGAGCACGTTCTCCGAACAATGTGGTTATTGGCGGTTAATTGAGTAACTGTTGAGTTCGTAAGAGACAGGTATCTTTGGCTGGTTAAGGATTTTGGTTTGAGTCGTCCTACATTCTTCACCAATTCGTAAAGTAGGTTGAAATGTTGACTGGTGAAGTTATTAAAAATATGTGGGTCTGAGATAAAGGTAATTTAAACTGGCGACAACTCAATTTTAGGTGAGATCGAGGGATAAGTCAGGAGTGGCTTTAGTTGAGAAAGGATCTGTGGGTAATTGGTATACAGGCTTGAAGTTCATGGATATTGAAATGGAGTAATGATGGCTTTGACTGTATGAAAGTTGTACGGGTTATGGGGAAATGATGTGTGTTAAATTTAGATATAGATGCTGATGTATGTGATGGTTATGATTTGAAGAGTTACGTCTGTAATAAGTGATGGCATTTAGAAAAACGTACCTGTATAATAAATGGAGGGTTATATAAATAGTACATGTACCGAATTTTTAAAGCAAAGTACGGTTGTAATTTGTCAAATTATTTTAAAATTCTGAAGATGGTGAAGACTTGGAGGATGATCCTTGAAGAGAGGATTGCTTCTGAAATACAGGGGTTAAAGTTGAAGTATTTCGGTGACCAATCCTTGGAGATGTCGATACCCGCTCCTGTTCCTCTGACTTATCAAGGAATATCAGAAGACGAAGTGGTTGAAGTTAAGGAGGAATTTTATTGTAGGTAGAAGTTTTATGTCGTCGTCATGACAGGCGAGGAACGTTGGGCTTGTCTTTGTACTCCTGCAAGGACAAGGTTGGTAGGATATATGCAAGAATAGGCATAACCGCAAGGCAGTTATGTTGATAACTTGTATTGGAATAGATTCTAAGATTGAGACCTCGTCATCTCTACCAACTCTGCGAGGGTGGTGGTTACAGGAGGAGCGGTGATGGTAGTGGAGGATTAAGATGGGAAATAGAAGTCTGCTTCTGCATTTCCATTACATTTTTGCGCTAAGAAGACCTTCATTTTGAAGAGTTGGGTCCAGCACTGAGTCTTCTGCTTGCATAGTTTCCATTTGAAGCTTAACTCTAGACTTTGGCCAAAGTCCTGTGAGAGAACCTTTTTGTTATTTCCAATTTCTGCTTTGTATTAGGGTCACTTGATTCTTGAGATGCCTGAAAGATCTATTATCTATATAGCACTCAAAAAACTTGTTATCTATAAAGTACCTGATTCCGTAGTGATTGTAAGACTTGATATCTATAAAAATATT
Organism: Kingdonia uniflora; assembly: GCA_014058105.1. Taxonomy (NCBI): domain Eukaryota; kingdom Viridiplantae; phylum Streptophyta; class Magnoliopsida; order Ranunculales; family Circaeasteraceae; genus Kingdonia; species Kingdonia uniflora. Next base: position 862,198 of record JACGCM010000724.1, read on the forward strand.
TAATCATTGAGTACTTTGAGAGACTTGTTATCTGTAAATGTATTTGTAATCTAATTTGAAATAAATAATACTTGTTATCCAAATGTTGTGTTGATATAGAATAGAATGTATCTGGAATCGAGCAAAGAATAATGTTATGAGTTTGCCAAGATACTGATAAGATGATATGTATGACATAAAAATTATTGTTATCATAATCAAACTATTAAAAATATGTTGTCATGTATGTACCATAAGGTCGACCTAGTGTTGGATAAAAATATAGAGGAAAGAAAATTATACAAATTTCGGAATGGTAGGCCGATCTACGACAGTTTGCTGGAAGAAATCTGGCTGATATAAAATAGGACAAAATGATGTAGTTCGATAGAAAAAGATATGTTAAGATATAACTTCTACCTAGATTTTATGGTTTTTGTTACGAGATAAAAGGAGAACATCCCGAGCTGTGTGGAATTTTATAGCCATACAGGGTATAAAATGAAGGGGGTTTGAGGAAGAAGAAATAAGTGAAAGGAAAGAATGATAAGGTGGACTCGTTCTGAGAGAATTTGTTACTCCGTTGAGGGGTAATTGGCTATTAAGATTGCCGAAATGTGTTAACATATTTTTGGGTTGCTGATTATGATGCTGAATTGCCAGTGAGGGAGGTGAATGTTGAGGGTTTGGATATGATTGGGATAGAGCGGGAATATGAACATTTTTTTTACGAAGAGATGATCCAAGAAATAACGGTGGACCCAGCAGCTCGAAAGGAAACAATGAGATTGCTTGCTATGGAGGAGGTCGAGTCTAAAGATGTGATGATTGCTAGAGGATATCTGATCGGATGTGGTCGCCCAGGTCATCAATATTATTTTAGGTATAATTATATGCAAAGTGTTATCATAAATAAATGTAAGTTTTTGAATTTAACTGAAAAGATGAAAGTAAAATTGATCCTCTATAGTTACAAATGCCGTTTGAGACTATTTTGATAAACAATTTTAAATAACTTTGAAAATTATGTCATCTTTGAAAATGACGTCACTAGTACAATAAGTATAAGAAACAAGAACAAAAAAAAGTAGGCGCTTCTAGTTTTATTTATTTATGTAAAGCTACAAAAATTTGATATCGTGTGAGTGTGAGTCATCATGAGTGTGGGAAGGTCAGAAAAAGAAATGGAAATAGGAGAGAAAAATAGATTAAAATATGAGGGGAGGGCTAATAATGGAAATACAGTTTTATTGAGAAGGTACAAGACGTCTAAAATAGATAGTAGAAAGGACACCTCGGTTCTAAAACCAAGGACGGCTCGTACGAAGCACAATAACTGCCAACCATTATAAAGAGAAAGAATAAATAGTGTTTCTTCCTCATCATTCAAACATTTTTCAACTTCTAAAAACTAAGAGAGCACAGAGAGAGAAGCGTAAAAAAATTGTAGAGAATTTGGTAAGAATTTATCTGAGAGTGATCAACATTCGAAGAGAGTTGCGGGAGTTGATTCACGCAGGTGACTATACAGCAATGTTGTAAAGGAAGGATTTGGCGCTGCTACGGATTCTCATTATGACACAGAAGGTTAGTAGATACGTGTGCTACATGTTTGTGTTTTTTGCAAATCGTAACCCGTTTTAAGCAAATCTCTAAAAAAATCACTATTTATAACAATCTACAAAATTTAAAATATATATAGAATATATGAAAGATATTTTTTATGTGCATGATCGATGTGTATAAGATAATGACAGATACCTGAACCTGTATGTAGGTCGAACGTGGGAGGTAATTGAATAGCATCAAACCTTTCCTTGCAGAATTGCAGTTAAGATGAATAGTTCACCTATTAACAAGGTTTCGACCTCTGGTCGGACGGTAGATTCTAAAATTAAAATGTCTGACAGTGAGCTTGAAGTAGGGTTTGAACAATTTCTAGGTTTCCCTGGCAAATTGGTGACCTATTCTCCCTGTTCGGATGCATTTAAAGAGTTTTGCAAACCCAAGGCTGCTGCAGAAGGGACATGGGGTAACTGCGTAGAATACTTTGGTAGGCTATTTAGGGGGTGTACTGTAGCGACGGGGGAAGAGTATTTTTATTTGTTGGCCAACTTGGAGGAGAAGAAATGAGATAGGGATATAGATAAATCAATCTCGTTGGAATATTTTGATGGGAGTGTTCGGAGTGACATTTCAGAGGGATTTTTATGTTACCTGTCTCAATTAGAGTACAAGTTGAGTCTTCCCCTTACCAATTTGGCAAAAATGATTATGAATAAGATTGGGGCATGTCCTGTTCAATTAAACGGGAACATGTGAGAGGTAATAAGTGCTTGTGACCATCTGAACGAAAAATAGGAGAATAAAGGGAAAGTGAGAAGGATATCCCCTGAGGAAGTATTGAAGTTTTATGGTATGAAGAATTATCACGCCAGTGGTGGGGTATATTTCTGTGCGAGTGCACCTCGGCCTCGCTTCTTCGATCTAAACTCAGCAGGTTGAGCCCGGAATGACAATGTAATATGGGTGAAGGGTAATTGCCTTCAAAAAGATGATGAAGAACCTTTAGATCTTCTGTTTAGAACTGTAAAACAAAGTAAGTATAACAATGCATAGTGTATAATATTGATATGTTTGAACTGTATGATCTTTTTTTGATAATAAAAAATTATGCATGGCAGGCCCAAAGTCCCAGGTGGAGAGGAAAGATTTGCTGCTGGATGAAGTTATTGTGGAAGAGGCTGAGCCCGAATTTATGTTGGGAGGACTTGGTCGTAGTAGAAAGAAATGGGTTAGAAGCATGTCTAAAAAGGTTCAAAAATCTCAATCGACCAGGCTGATGGTGGGTGTTGGTGATGGAAAGAAGAAAGGAACTGGTGAGGAAGGGCGAACGAACTTGCCCAAGACCCCTATAATAGACAGTTCGATTCAACCAAAGTCTATTACGCTGAGAAAATTAGCTCGAACGTTTATGAAAAAACTGATGTTGAAGCGTCCGTCGGCCTCTGGTACCACAAGAAGTGGTGAGGTCGATGAAAAAGATAAAAGGGGAAGGATTGAACCTTCGGGAAAGTCGGGGGAGAAGGTCGCTGAAGAGCGGTCTACTCCTGAGGACAATCTTAAAGAGGTAGAGGAAAGGGCCAGGCTAGCGGATCATCACGGGGAAGAGGATATTAGCAAGATGGAAGGTCTTTATGCCCGATTATGTGAAATATATTTATGTATTGTGTTTCGAGCTCACGCAGAGGTCAAATTATGCTTTGCAGGTTGCTCATTTGGTGAGGAGGATTTGGCTCGGAGTCGAAGAGGAGAAATCCAAGCTAAAGAAGGTAAAGATTGAGCTTGAAAAGAAGGTAGCTCGAACAAAGGCTGATGTTCTCAAGGATATAAAAAAGCTAGAGGCCCTGAAGGCCTCCCACGTAGTGGTGATTGGCCATCTACAAGCGGAGATGAGAGCAAACCTAGAGAAGGTGGTGGCAGAGCGCGAAAGACTCGGGTGCCACCTTATGTTGAAGGGGCATTCTGAGGATGAGGTAGATGTTATTTAGGGCGCAAACACCTATATCGAGGAGCGAGATGATGAATAGGTAGAAGAGGTTGCAGTTGGAGTTGTTAATGGGTTGGATGGTGTCTCCCGCCAGATGGTACCGGATAATCAAGGGGATGACACCGAGCTCCCAGAGGGGGAGAATGAGAAGGTAGGGTAGAGAAATAACTTTGTATCAATATTTTAGAAGTGTTTTATAAATTGGTTGGATTATGTGTATTGAATAGACTTTTGTAGGCTGAGCTTTATTTTGTAAACCTTTTGTAGGCACTTAGAGAAATGAGTCTCAGAATAAAAGATTTAAATACCGAGCTTGCCAGGGAAAGAGAGATCTCAACATCCTCAATGTCTTCGCAAGCGGAGCTGTAGGTTAGATCAGAATAGGCCTTTTGACTTGTATACTATATTGACATAAAGCTACCAAGTAAATAAGAAAACATAGAACATAGAGGTACACCAAAAACTTGTTATCAGTTTTAGGAAAATGACACTAAAATAGTGTATAGGAAAAATTAAAGTTTAAGACAAACTAGCATATAGAGAACATGTACCTTAGACCTTGAAATATATATCATGGAGTATCCATCTAAGATCGTACTTCGACCTTTAAGTCTAGAAGTAGTTGCACATGGTAGATGTTAGAAATCAGATATATTATCAGAAATGAGATATATATATATATACATATATATATATATGTATGTTTATGGGGTGTTCTGAATCGAACTGTATATAATGTATTTATATTGTGCAGGTCAAATTGGACTCAGCTCGCTCGCTCGAAGATGAGGCACATCAATGCAACTGAGAATTTGCAGAGGAGTTGAATAGGGTGAGGGAGGCGAATGAGGACAGAGAAAATCAACATGTAAAGGTGCACTTTAAGTTTGTTGAGGAATCCCAGACTGTTGTTGACCTCACTTGTAAGATTGAGGAGAAGGATGCAAAAATTGATAAGGGGCTAAAAGAGCTTGCGAAGATAAAATAATACGCAACGAAGCTTCAAAGTCAGATTGACACGCTGATGGTAAAGAATAGGCATGTTGACATGGCTCAATACCGTATTCAGGCGCTAGAAAGATCGAAGGGACAAATTTGAGCTAATTTTCATAATTGTTGAAGCGAGCTAGAGCGACTGAAAAAGAAAATGATGGAAAAAGATAATTAGTTGAAGGTAACTCGAGAGGATCTATCAGCTTCGGAAGCTGCAGCTGAAAACTTGCATACAGCCCTACCTGCCAAGGATATGGAGTTTCGGACGGTGCAACAGAAGTGTGACGAGTTAAATGAAAGGGTGGCACGATTGAAGACCGAATTGGTACAAGCCAACGCGCGTGTCAGGATCGCTGAGGCTGGAGAGCGCTCGAGGAGGAATAAAAATGATGTTAAGATTCCTCTAGTCTAAAGGGATGTATTTAGCATGTCAGGACGAATTAAGGAGCTGGAAGGTGACGTAGCTCAAATTCATGGGCATGTAAAGAAAGGGAATGCAAACTTAAGGGAGTATCAACATAAGTTGGATGCTGCTCTTGACAGGGAAAAAGTCTTGGAAGGGAAAACAGGTCGAAGGAGATTCTGATGAAGAAGAAAGACGACCTGTTAAAGGACACTTCGGCAAGGGAAGAGTTGAATGCATAAATCAAGAGACTTCGTGCTCAGGTGGTGGACTTAGAGGCCATTAATCAGGCTAAATTAGCTAAAGCCGTCAAAAAATTAGAAGAGAGTATATAGCTCTTGATGCTCTGACCGAAAGGGAAATGACACATCAAAAAAGACTGCATGCGATTTGGGAGTCACACCTCGAGAAGGTGAGGTCACATTTTTTGAAGATAGTTGTATCTCATGCATCGTTGCTTATTTTGAAGAGGAAGTAAAAAGACTTGAGTTAGAACGAGATACCTTGTTCAAGAGTCTGTCAGACAAGGGTTGAATTTGTAGAGTTGATATAGATCGAGGGAACTATAAGGCCTCAATGGAAACGAATTTAGGCCCTCGACCTGCTGATCTGATAGAGAGGGGATGGGTTGTTGTAACTCGTGAACTGAAGTCTGATCTACCTCCTGCTGTAGGGGAAAGCACGGCTGATATCCCAACAACAAAAAAGAATCCATTGTAGAGTTGTGAATGCAACCTGAAAATAAATAGTATTTGTCGCAGACATAGTGAGATAGATGAAAGCTAGTATGACATTTGCATTATCTTATGTCTGGTAAGGTCTTTGATATAAAACAAGTTTTTATATTTGTTCTAATCGCAGAGATGGGTTGAGTCAGTCAAACCAAGTGAATCTTAATTTAACTGTATAATGTTGCAGACATATTAAAAGATATGAAGGCTAGTATTATATTTGCCTTATCTTATGCCAGTTACAGTTGTTGATATAAAACAAGTTTCTACATATGTTTTAATCACAAAGATTTAGTAGAGTCAGCCAAACCAAGTGTTATTATTGATTTAACTGGTATAATATTCTAAACAAGTTGAAGTAGATGAAGGCTAGTATTACCTTTACCCTTTCTGATGTTTGGTAGAGTCTTTGATATAAAACAAATTTCTACATTTGTTTCAATCGCAAAGATTTAGTAGAGTCAGCCAAACCAAGTATTATCCATGATTTAACTGGTATAATGTCCTAAACAACTTGAAGTAGATGAAGGCTAGAATTACCTTTGCCCTATCTGATATTTGGTAGAGTCTTTGATATAAAACAAGTTTCTACATTTGTTTCAATCGCAGAGATTTAGTAGAGTCAGCCAAACCAAGTGTTATCTTTGATTTAACTGGTATAAGATCGATTGAAAGCTAGTATTATTTATGCTTTAATCTATAAAATGTAGTTGAATCTACGTAAGTAGAAATATATTGTGAAGAACTTGGAAATTTCATTGATCAGTTCAGAATTTATATTGGATGGAGATGAAAATCTCACTTTTGGAATTGAAAAAACAAAAACGAGAAATTGAAATAGAGTTGTGAGACGCTTAATGATAGTATCGTTTCAGTCGCATAGTGTTCCAAGGATTTGAAATAGGGATTTCCTCTTCTGTCATGAGATAATATGATCCCAAGCCTGAGATACCTGTGATAATTAATGGACCCTCCCAATTGTCAGCTAATTTTCTAGCGTAAGGCTCTTTGTGATGTTGAGGAATCTCTCTGTTGATGAGATCATCAATTTGGAAGGTACAATTTCTAACTCGGTTGTTGTACGATCTGGCTTGCATATGATGATATCAACCTGGGTTAGGGATGGCGCGTTCCTTGGTTTCATCGATCATATTAAGGTTGTAAGCCAATTCAAACTCATTTTCCTCGTCAGTCAGCTCGTGATCTCGAACTGGGCTATGATATTCAGAAAGAATGACGGCCTCAGTGCCATAGGCAAGGAGGAATGGGGTGCATCCTGTTGACTGTCGGGGAGTGGTATGATATGCCTATAAAACATGAGGTAGTTCTTGAACCTAATTCCCTTTTTCTGAGAGTGAAGCAGTTTGTTGAGTACATCCACAATGGTTTTGTTGATGATTTTGGCTTTGCCATTGCCTTGAGGATAGTAAGGATTGGATGGTGAGTGGATGATATTGTGTTTGTTAAGGAAGGTTACTATTTTCTCTCCCACAAATTCGGGCCCGTTATCGATACGAATTAGATGGGGGCACCAAAATCGAGTGATGATGTGTTCCCAGATAAAAGAAATGACATATTCCTCTCTGGTTCAACATAGTGGAGCTGCTTCTACCCATTTCTTAAAATAATTGGTAGCTACGAGTAGGTAACGGCGGTTACCTGGAGAGTTGGGGAATTTTCCGATGAGATCAAGTTCCCATCTTTTGAATGGCCAGAATACCTTGCTTGCATGAAGTTCGAGCGCAAGGGCACGTATCATGTGTCCATGTCTTTGGCAGGTATCACTTTGCTTGAGTACTCCTCTGCTTGTTTGCATATACCATGCCAAAATACTCCTTGTGTAATAACTATATTTGCTAGTAATCGACATGCGGCATGGGAGCCACAAGTTCCTTCATGTAATTCGCGGAGCATTTTATCTACTTTTGGTTTGGAGAGGTACTTGAGGTAAGGCCCCATGACGGAAAGGCGGTATAGCATACCATTTTGATTTGTGTAGCACTTCAAGTTGTTGATGAGCTGTAGGCGCTCTTTTGGATCTGTTGGAAGTGGTCAGTTGTAACTGTTATCGATACCGAGGTAGGCTGAGAAAGGCTTTCGCCAATCGTCGTCTCCCCCTTTATCGCCCCCAGTGTTGATCGCGCATATAAAATTATGATCAATGCTGGGGGTTGAGATGATTTTGATCTGGAGATATCGAGCTTATATACCTAAGATCCCAGCTAGATATGCCAAGCAATTGGCATGTCTATTTTTACCTTGACGTAGATAATCGAGAGCTGTTTTCGCGAACTTGCTCATCCTATCTGTAACAAAGGCTGTGTATTCTATCATCTTAACATTCTTCTTATATTGCTCAAAGTAATGGTGGAAGATAAGTAGGGAATCTGTGTAGACTAAGAGTTTGAGGACATCGAGCGCAAGAGCGAGGTCGAGTCCATGAATGAGAGCTTTGTATTTGGTGGCATTATTTAAGGCTTAAAAATCCAAGCAGATTAATTTCTCAATTCCGTCATTGGAAGGGGTAATTAATACGATTCTAATTCCTGACCCTACGGGTCTTGCTGATCCATCCGTAAGAAGTCTCCACACTTTTGTTGCAATCCATTCAGCTCGTTCGTCCAATGGTTTGGGGGGTGGATATTCGGAAGTTTCATCTGTAAGGTCAGGGTTCTGTTCCTTCCACTCGGGATCTTCTACTGGAAAATCTGTAAGAAAATCGGTAACGGCCTGACCCTTCTTGGAATGACGTTATTCAAACTTGATATCATGTTCTCCTAAACTGACTGACCACTGTTGCACTCTCCTTGATTTTTCTTTCTTGGATAGAACTTCCCGAAGTGAGTAGTTTGTCATGACTTTGACTGAATGAACTTGGAAGTAGTATTTCAGTTTTTGTAAAGTGTAAACAAGAGTGAGATGAAGTTTTTTCAATTTTAGAGTACCTTGTTTCCGCTGAAGTGAGGGCTTTACTAATGAAGTAGACTGGTTTCTCAATTTTCCCTTCAAGGCAAATGAGAACTGAGCAGAGTGAAGTATCTATGACTGCTAGGTAGATAATTTGTTCCTCATTATCTACTGGGGTACTCATTATGAGAGACCTCCTAAAATAGGTTTTAAGATCCTAAAAAACCGCCTCGCATTCTGGTGTCCATGTGACCTCTATATTTGGCTGAACTTTTCCTCGTTTCGTACAGCCGCGGAGTAATAGGAATAACCAATGATAGCGGTCTGAAGATTTATAAACGAAACGGTTGATAGCGGTAATCATGCCGACAAGTTTCTGAATGTCTTTCAATGTCTTTGGAGAAGGCATGTTGAGGAGAGCCCGAATCAGATCTGGATCGGCCTCAATCCCCTTCTTGCTGATAAGGTGGCCTAAAAATTAGCCAGAATGTACCCCGAATTGATACTTATCAGGGTTGAGACGCATCCTGTAAGATCGAAGAATGTCGAATATAGTGTTGAGATCTGAGATGTGATTGGCTGACTCTACGCTCTTACACAAGAGATCGTCAATGTAGACTTTAACAACTTTCCTTAGACGTATTTTAAACAAAGTAGTCATAAACAATTGATATGTGGCGCCCACATTTTTGAGTCCGAAGGGCATGACTTTGTAGCAATAGAGACCTCATTCAGTGATGAAAGTTGCATTTTCTTGATCTTCTTCCAAAAGTGGAATTTAATTGTATCCCGAAGCAGCATTCATCATTAATAGGAGATCATAGTCTGCTGTGGAATTGAGGATCTCATGAATTTTGGGAAGAGGGAAGCTCTCCTTTGGAGTATGTTTGTTCAGATCGGTAAAATCTACGCAAACTCAGACTTTTCCGTTCTTTTTTGGGATAACGACAATATCGGATATCCAGTCTGGATATTTGGTTTCTCGAATGAATCCCACTTTGATTAATTTCTTGAACTCGGTGTTAACTTCATCTTAAAGGCAAGGTGATAGTCATCACTATTTCTATTTGACCGTTATGGCGTTGATGTGGATGGCTAATTTTTGACATGCCTTGGCCTGATCGACCCTATGCATTTCTTCCAAAGACCACGCAAAAATGACTTGATTTAGTTGCAAGAACTAAATAAGAGCATCTTTTTCGTGCTGAACTAGCTTAGTGCGAATGAAAGTACCTCTGTTAGGTTCATTAATGTTGATATATTTTATGGGCTCCTCCGTGGAAGGTTGATCATTGAGGTGACCAGCTTACTATAATTGTTATGTAGCAAATCTGTCAGAAGTATCTTGGATAGCAGAGACGGTATTTTCACAAGCGCGAGAAAGCTTCTAACTACCCTTGATCTCATAAATACCATTGTTGTGTTTGAATCAGAGTGCTTGATAATAGGTGGAAGCGATTGCTTCCATGTTGTGAATCTAGCAGCGGCTCATAATCCCGAGATAATGAGATTTGGCATTGATGATATAGAAGACGACGTCGATGGTGGTTGGTCATGCGGTAATAGGTAAGATGATCTTGCCTACTCCTTCTTCTCTAGAACCATTGAACCCACTGATATCGGTATCGCTTTGAATAACTTGGTCGGCCAATCCCATTTGGTCGATAGTGCTCAAAAATAGAATCTCAATACCGCTTCTAGTATCGATCATCATCGTGTACATGACAAACTTCTTTGTTTTGAGCATTATTACTAACGCATCATGATATAGAAATTTAACATGGCTAGTATCACAATCTTTGAAGGAAATCCTAAGCCGGCGATTGCTCGACTCAAGAAGAAGCTTGGCTTCTTCGTTTTGAGGCCTCAGATCGCAGCATTCTGATAGTCTCCTGCGCTTGGATTTGTTAGAATTGGTGATCTGGTTGATTTCGTTCATGTTGTTGTGGTGCATATGGTAAAGATGTTTCCCCTCAGCTTGATCATTGACCTGATCAACTTCAAGCTGCTTCTTATAGCTGCCATCTTTGTATGATTCCAGGTCGACAATATATTCGAACATTCGTCCCACTTTATAAATATACTAGAACAATCTATGCAAAGCATAGCAACTGTTAGTAGAATGATGGTATACCTTATGATGCAGGTAGTATGGTCGATTATCGATTGGTTCTAGTGGTTGAGAGACGCGGTAGAGCTTATCCTTCAAGAGTAGTGGAAAAATTATGGAGATTCAAACGTTCATCTTTGGGAGGATGGGTTTGTTTGGCGGACTGCCTTTCCGAGGGTAGCCAGTATTGCCCTTGGTGCGCATCTAATCTCTATGTTCCTACTTTGGTTCAGTGCTTCGATCTGTAGATGAACCTTTGGTGGTAAGGACGGATTTAGTAAATTTATGTCGCTTAGACATCATCCTCTCTAGGTCGACGTAATTATTGACCTTGGTGATCATATCCTCTAAGGTTGCAGGTTTCTTGAGGAAGAGGTGTTATTTGGCCTTGTAGTCGAGCTGGAGTACATAGGTAATCCATAATACGATTGAGAAGCTCTAGTTAGTAGAAAAACATGAAAAACACCAATTAGTTTGGAAAAATAGAGAATTCGATTACTAAAACAAAGTAATTACAATGAGAATCTCTCAAACCCTAGGCTTCTCTCAGAACTCTTTTCAGATCTAACATAACCTTGAAAATAACCTAAGTTCCCTTTATATACTAGGGAACTCGAAAATCATAAAAGAACGGATCTCGAAGTAAAACAACGCCCGAGAATAAAAAATACCGCCAAAGTCGTTCGAATAAACTAGGGAGTCGTTCGAACGACTTTGCGCATAATTGGACTAAACCCTAGAAACTTGCCAGTTTCGTTCGAACGAAAATACAACTTGTTCGAACAAAATATTGCTTGGGCCAAATTTCCAGTGGGAAAAACTAAAGTCGTCCGAATGAAAAATGGCTCTGGGCCAAAATTCTAGTGGGATAGAATTTGGTCGTTCGAACAACTTTCAAGCTCGTTCAAACGACTTTAACAAATTTCTAAAATACCCTAGATCCTCCTGGATCATGGCTCCCCCCTTTAGGTGCCTTGAGCTCATGCTCAAACTAGAAATGGAGATGTAGGAACGCGGCGATGCCCAATTCCCTGCTGTACCACTTCGACTTACTTGGTAGCAGACCCTTCTTCCCAACTCGGAACGATCCAATACTATCCCATCTTGTAGTATGAACCTTCCTCTCTAGAATACCATCCTCCGGTAGCGGATCTTCTATTTCCATCCATAAGTCATCAACTGACAGTAGGTGAGTATCGATTGTAGAGTCTTCATCCAAAATATACGACTCAAGCAACTTCAAAAGCTCGACATTAATCACCGAATACATTTTCATGAAAGGTGGAAAATCTAACTGGAATGGATTATCACCAAACTTCTTGAGTATCAAAAATGAACCATAACGGATAGGTTTGAGCTTGTTACCTTCCCCCTTAAGCCGTTTCTTACCTAAATACAACCAAACAAGGTCGCCTTCAAGAAAAGTATACTCAACCCGATGTTTATCGTGGCAAGACTTATACTTTGTTAGAGTCTTCTTCAATTGAGCTTCAACCACCTGATGAACCTTTTTGATCTTCTCAATAAAATGCTGAGCTTTAACCTGCTCCTCTTCCTCCTTCCCTGATACCGTCTTGTCTCCAAGACTAAATGCCAAATCAAAAGGGCTTTGCGGCAAGTACCCCAAAATAACTTCAAAAGGAGACTTCAACGTGGAACCAGGAATCGCCCGGTTGAACGCAAACTGAAGATACAATAAACTCTCATCCCAAGTCTTAGGATGCTTAGAAAAGAATCACTGTAATAAATGTACCAAAGTGCGATTAACTACCTCTGTTTGCCCGTCTATCTACGGATGAAAAGTAGTACTTTTCTTCAACTTAGTATCGATCATTCCCCATAAAAATCTCCAAAAATTTCCTAAAAAGTAGTTATTCCTATCAAAAATAATAGAAGGGAGCCAGAAATACCTCCAGACATCTCAGAAAAAAAATTGCGCTGTTCCTTCCCCTGCGACCGTCTTCTGGCATGGAATAAGAACAATCATTTTGCTGAATCGATCCACCACCACAAAAAGTTAGTCATTCCTACACCTGGTCATGGGCAAACCACGAATAAAATCTATCGAAATGCTCTCCCAAAGTCGACTAGGAACTGGTAATGGTAAGTACAGTCCTATCTTCCTATTGGAAGGCTTCAATGTGTTGCATAGCACGCAACTACGAACCACACGAGCAACATCAACCTACATCTTCAGCCAATAGATATAACACTAAAAATTCAAAGGAGTCTTCTCAACCCAAAAATGATCTGCCACCCGGGAACAATGTGCCTCTCGAATCCATTGCAAATGGTCTCCACCCTCAGAAAGACATAGTAGACTACCCCTGCAAATCAAGCTATCCTTCAGAAGATACTCGTATGTCTTTCCTTGGGACAACTTCTCATAAATCACACTGAGCTCCTTATCGTCGTTATACCCTGAAACGTACTCAGAAGGAACAATCGGCTGGATCTGTATAGCTACCAACAAAGTATAAATAGTTGGTAATGGGGGTCGAGATAACATATCAGCCATCTTATTATCCACTCATATCTTATACTTAATCAATAAGGTAAACTGTTGAAGGTACGATATCCACTTCATATGGCAAGCTTACTGAAGCTTGAACTGTGTAGATAAGAACTGTAATGGTTTGTAATGGGAATGTACCACAACCTCCTTCCCTAATAAGTAACTCCATCAATGCTTTACTGATTGATATAGCGCGTAAAACTCTATATCGTAGGTAGGATAGTTGTGTACTACTCCTGTAAGCATCTCAGAATGGTAAGCAACTAGCTTCCCATCCTGTAAAAGGATTGCCCCCAATGCATAGTCTGACGCATCTGCCTCGACCTCAAAAGGCCGCTGCAAATTGGGCAATACTAATATTGGTGCATCCGTAATCTTCCGCTTTAGTAATAGAAAAGTCTTCTCATGGTGCTCTTCCCACACAAACTGTACCCCGATCTTCGTCAAAGAATGTAATGGTGCGGCTATTTGTGAAAAATGTCGAATAAATTTTTGTAAGTACTAACAAGAACCCATAAAGCTCCACACTTCCATCACTGTGCAAGGTCTAGGCCAATTAGTAATGACCGAGACCTTCTCTAGATCGACCTTAAGCTCGCCGCCACCAATAATAAAACCCAAATAGACTAGCTCTCGTTTCCCAAACTTGCACTTCTTCCCGTTCAGAAAAAGCTGCTGTGACCGCAACGCGCCCAACACTTTGCATAAATACCCAAGGTGTTCCTCCCATGTACGATTATATATCAAGATATCATCCAAATATACAATCACAAAATCATCAATAAACGTACAAAGTACCTCATTCATTAGCCGCATAAACGTCGTCGGAGCATTGCATAACCCAAAAGGCATCACCAACCACTCAAATAAGCCTTGTCTGGTCTTGAACGCTGTCTTCCAAGTATCCTCCTCCCGAATTCGAACTTTATGGTAACCCGATTTAAGATCCAACTTGGTAAAAAACCGAGTGGTCTGCAACTCATCTAAAATCTTGCCAATCCGTGAAAGCGGATAACGATTCTTCACCGTGATCTTGTTTAATGCCCGATAATCCACATACATCCTTCAAGACCCATCCTTCTTCGGTACCAGTAACATCGGTGAACCACAAGGTGAACAACTTAGATTAATAACTCCTTGCTCCAGGAGTTCATGTTCCTGTTTCTTGATTTCATCAGACTCTAACAGAAGTCCGATATAACCCAATATTGGGTAGTGGCTCACAATTCACCAAGGTGATATCATGCTCCATATTTGTCTTTTGTGGCATCCCCTTTATGCCTAAAAACAAGTCTTCATATTCCTTTTACAACTCCCCTATATCAGTTTGTTGCTTAAGAGACATTGCCAAAGTAGACAAAACCGTAGCCGACGGACCCTCTTGAACCGGTCGCACCAACAACAATACGAATTTGTCGCTCCCATTAACCAACCTCTTCGCGTGAGTTGTCGTTACCAAATTACTGATAGTGATATGTTCCTTACACGCATAAATATAAAACTCCGTTCCATCCTTCTCCAAATGATACTTACGTGCTTGACGGTAAAGGATTGTATCTCGGTCCCAAAGATAAGGGCTACCCAAGATGACTTGACACACGTCTAGCGGAACCACCTCACATGTTACTTCGTCAATAAACATCTCAGTAATCGCAAACTTGAACGTACACTGCTTAGTAATCTTCAACTCTACGCCTTTCAGAATCCAGCCCAAACCATAAGGCATAGGATGAGCCACAGTAGCCAAACCCATCTTCTTCACCACCACCTCAGAAATTAAATTCTTCTGAGTAATCGGATCAATGATGGCCTCGACTAAGCTCTACTTCACCTGAATGCTGACATAGAAAAGCTCTTCCTGACTCGCCTCGTCGATAGCTAGAGGTTGCTTGAACATCAGAGTAAGCTTAGGATTTGGCTTATCTAAATATGGGAGATCCACAATCGTTGCGGCTAGTGCATTCTTCACTTTCTTGCCCTTCTCCTCCTTCGGCCGAAGCTCCGGGTAAAGTTTCCAACATCTATCTGAATTGTGCCCATTAGCCTTGCAATGACTTTAGATAGTCCCCTTGAATGAAGATCATTCTCCATTGGACTCCCCTTTCTGATAAAACTTCCAATTAGCCTTGTACCCCGATTTATTCTTGTCGTTTTTTAAGTACTTGCCTTCAATGGAAATTGCTTTAAAGGGTAGCGTCCTCGATATTTTCTACATTAAAGAGCTTTAATTCTCTTCGAACAGACTCCGATAAACCCCCCGTATACTTCATGAATACATCGTACTCCTCCACGTCAATATCCAAAACAAATGATGGTTATGAAATTCCATAGTGAATTGTTGCACAGATTGCCCAAACCGTTGGTGCAAGTTGTGCCATTTATATCATCGCTCTTATTCTTGGCCAATTGGATAAAATTGATTCCTCACCAAAACCTTGAATTCCTTCCAACTCAGACTTCTGACATCATGCCGTTTCTGATAAGATTTCTACCACGTGAGTGAGTGACTTGTAAATTTCAAAGTAGAGAAGCAAATCTTCAGAGCATTGGAATATTCATCAATAGAAAAATTGGTCTACAACCTATCTAACCAATTATCTAATTTCCTGGCATCGACAGAACCATCGAAAACCAGAATCTCAATCTTAAAGCCAAGATGAAGATTACGCATAGGATTCAATGACTTACCAAACCCTGGGTGCTCATTGACAGATTCGGCATCACAAGAATTGCTAGTTATCCCCGTATTATCCTCGCCTCCATCCACCGCTGAAACCCCTTTCTTCTTCGAGCGGCTTCGCTGTTTTGCCGAAACAGAATCCAATGCGAGATTTATGAGACGCAATTGTTCTACTAACTCCTCTACAGTAGAAGTTAGGTCAGAAACTGTCATTTCTAAAGTCGTGAGTCGATCGTTGGGATTACCCATCTCTAAATTGTCCTTCCTCTTCGAATTAGGCTTGTAATGCATCTTCAACGGACTCACTAGCTTCTCCTTCGTTTGCTTGAGACGGTCACATGTAGAGACCATAATCCACAATCAACCCCCCCAAAATCGCAACTGGAGCTCTGATACCACTTAATCCACAGTGGGATTGAGAAGCTCTAGTTAGTAGAAAAACACGAAGAACGCTAATTGGTTTGGAAAAATAAAGAATTCGATTACTAAAGTAAAGTAATTACAATGAGAATCTCTAAAACCCTAGGCTTCTCACAAAACTCATTTTAGATTTAACATAACCTAGAAAATAACTTAAATTCTCTTTATACACTAGGAAACTCAAAAATCATAAAAGAACGGATCTCGAAGCAAAACAACGCCTGAGAATCAAATATACTGCCAAAGTTGTTCGAACGAACTAGGGAGTCGATCGAACAACTTTATGCCTAATTGGTCTAAACCCTAGAAACTTGCCAGTTTCGTTCGAATGAAAACATAACTCGTTCAAACAAAAATACAAGTCGTTCGAACGAAAAATAGTTATGGGCCAAAATTCTAGTGGGATAAAATTTGGTCGTTCGAATGACTCTCAAGCTCGTTCAAACGACTTTGACAAATTTCCAAAATACCCTAGATCATCCTGGATCAGTTGGTGAAGTATTAACAGTTATTTTCTGATCTAGATTATTCACTTTACGCGTGAGCTCTAAAAAATTCTTCGCAAAAAGCCTTGAGCTTCTCTCCGTATGATTATTTGAGACTGATATGAGAATACAAATTCTTCTCTTTATCCCTGTTATGAGCATATGTCTTGAGGAACTATTTCTGCAGCTGGTCGAATGTATATATGGAGTCCTTAGGGAGAGAGTGGATCCATCAGAAAGGCTCCACCTGCAGACTTATGGCAAACAATTGGCAGATAATGTTCTTGATATTGGAATACAACCCCAATGAATCACGGTACTATTGAATGTGCTCCTTCGGGTCAGTACCTTTGTATTTACAATTTTTTAGAGTATGGAAACCTTTCGGTATCTCCATATCGAATAGTTCTTTCGCAATTGGACTTCCTTGTAATTTTGCGATGTCGTCGGCGGTACCCAGAACTTGCACTTCGATCAACTCCTTAATAAGTTGGTCCCTATGCTCTTTCGTGATGTAATGACGTGTTGGTTAAATTGATAGATGAGTAGGTTGTGGATGATGAGTACCAGTACCTTTACTCAAACGATCTCATGCTGGTACTTGATATTGAGGTCGCTGTTTTACCTCCTGACAGACAGAAATTCGGTGACCTTGGCTGGCTTCGGACTGAACTTTACCACCCAAATGAATGGAGAACTGTGGTTTGTACTGAATATTCCTAGAAATAGCTTTACTGGCGACTCCTGGAGGTCCCAATCTTTCCCTTGCAGAGGCATGGGAGGTCTCTGGCAACTGATCGTGACTTCTTGTTGGAGGAGCCTACTGAGTACTTTGCAGAGCCTCTAGGGCAGTCTACATTATTTTTATCTGGTCTTCATGTCGTTTGAGCGCTGTCAAACAAGCTTGTCATTCCATGTCGAGCTCTTTCTCGCGGAGCTCCCGCTCCTTAGTTAACTGAAGTTTGAGCTCAACACGTTTCTCTATTTTGGCGTTGAGACTCACCCGTAGTTCTATAAGTTGTTCTGGCTCTACTGAAACATCGAGCTAGATGCCTGCAACCGGTCGTCTGGAAGTAATCATGATTGAAAATTTTAGCGAAAGAATACCTTAGGATGTTGTGGAAATGTAATCTTTTCCACAGACGGTGCCAAAAGTAATGGCCAAATTCCATAAGCTCGAAATGGCTTGGAATTTGCTATCAAACCAATGAATCAACGACAATATTCTAATAGAAAGCAAGAAATAACACATATAATTTTAGCGTGGAAAACCTCTGAATAGGTAAAAATGTACACCTCGAGTGGAGGATTTTTGTAAAAGTATCTTTATTGCTTGAGGCGGATATCTTATTATACGTGATCTCTAGATTTAGAAATGCTTGAACCTTGTAACTAAGATATTTGAATGTGTCTGAGAATCTAGAATAAGTAGTTTTCTTGGTGATTTCTCGTGTAATTTTTTGGTTCTTGTCTCTTCTAGAACTTCTTCTTTATATAGGCCTTCTCTGTAGTTCTTTATCGTGTTGGAGCACGTTCTCCAAACAATATGGTTAGTGGTGGTTGATTGAGTAACTATTGAGTTCGTAAGAGATAGGTGTCTTTAACTGGTTAAGGTTTTTCAGTTTAAGTTTGACCCATGTTCTTCACCGGTTCGTGGAGTAAGTTGAAATGTTGACTGGAGAAGTCATTGAAAATGCGTGGGTCTGAGATGGAGGTAATTTGAACTAGCGACAACTCGATTTTAGGTGAGATTGAGGGATAGGTCATTATAGGTAATATTCACGTGAGGATGTTCGATGGACACATTGTAGTTCTTCATGATGTTCAACATGTGTTGAGTATGACTCATAATCTAATTTTACTTTCCAAATTAGATAATGAGGGTTACAATTACTCTGGGTGAGGTGGAGTAATGAAAGTTTATTGGAAGTCTTCTTTGATCATGAAGGGAGTTCTAAGAAGGAACTTGTATGCATTGGTTGGTAAATCAGTGGGTGGAGATGTGAAAGTTGCATGTACCGATAGAACTATGGAGATTTATCAAAAGGGGAATTTAGTTTAAGGTGGAGCAATGGCACAGTTTACAAAGATTATCAGAAAGTAGGTTTCGATTGGTGGGTCTAGGAAAGCCTAGACTCAAGTGATTCTCCTAATTGAGAAGTTGCCCATAGGGGCAACGCGACAAGGATGCACAACGAATGCAGCAGAATAAATTGGTTTTTTGACAAGATGGAGATTGTTAGGTTACAGCTCAAAACCAGGGGAAGTCGTTCGAACAAAAAAGTTTACGTTGAAGTCATTCGAACGAGACTTAGGTCGTTCGAATGAAAAATACTCTGTTTGTTTGTTTCAAAGTTCGTTCTGAAGGGGATTTATTCCAAAGTAAATTCTATAAATATAGAGTGCAAGTTAAAGGCCTCTATACAGGGAGAAAAAATTAGAGAGAAAAAAGAGAAATCTAGGGTTTTGCTCTGGAGAAATTTCTTAGGTTTTCTTTCTAGGGTTTCTTACTGGGGATTATCTGTAAGGGTAGATGTGAGATAGTGTATTCTCTGGAACTTCTTGTAACCCTAAGTGATAATATATTCATCGTACTTGTCGGGGGTGGTTTTGATCCTTTGGGGTTTCTACCTAATTTAAACCTTGTGTATGTGTTTTATTGCCTTAGATTGAATTCTCTGTGGTTAGAATTAAATATTCAGTTCTTTCTCAATCGCATTGTGCTTCTGCATTGCGATTTGCCCCCTCAGTTTCCTAACACTTAGTTCTCGCAACGATACTCCTTGATCTCGCAACACGGATTACCTTACTCGAATCACTCTATTAATTCATGAGGGAAGTAGAATTTGACTAATTCAATCTCAAGATCAAAGTTTTAACCTTTCTCTATTTTATCTTAATTAGCCTCTCTGATAAATATAACAGCCCCAAAATGCTTGGTGAAATAAAAACAAAACAAGGTTTGTTTAAATAGTGAAAATAGTTTTTCCCGACATCCGTTCAAACGAGACCCAAAGTCGTTCGAACGAGGCTCTGAAAATATCATAAAAACCAAAGCAGATAGAACTTCTTTAAAACCTAGTTTTTTCCCAGAAGTCGTTCGAACGACCCTAAAACGCGTTTGAACAAAGTATCAAAATAAGCCTAAAAACCGAGGCAGTTAAAACTTTTCAAAAACTTGTCTTTTCCTTGAAGTCGTTCAAACGACCCTAAAACTCGTTAGAACGAGATAAACAAAATTGCCTTGAAAATAGAACAGTTAAAAAGTTTGATTCTTCTAGTTTGCAAAAGAATTTTTCTAAGTTAAAACAATTTGGCTTTTCCTTTCAGTGTTCTACTTACCAACTTACCTTCTCGGTTGTTAGTTGTAGATAATTTGTTGATTTTGTCACCGCCTTCGACTGAGATAACCACGAGACTCAACATATACGAAATGAGACAAACTAAAATCTTTCAAATATGATTATTTCTACAAGGCATAATTTCACCGGGTTGTCGACCCTTTAGAGGCAAAGGAGATAACGGTCAACCGAGATGTGAAAGCTGCAAGGAACGTCGTGCTTGATAGAGTCCATATTTTGACCGATCTCTTGAGTTTAACGACGCAGTTTTGTGATTTTTGCTTCGAGTATTTTAGTAGTACTCTCAATTTTGAAGCCCGCGTTCTTTCTGCGTCGGGAACTCACTACCCTAGCTCTTGTTGTAATATTTTGCATGATGCCAAAAACCTCGTTAACATTATTGCAACTTTGTTGCCCCATGGAGTCTAATATATTCATTTCGCTTTTCCCAAAAAAAGAAGAAAAGAAAATGTAACCGGTTTATAATTGGGACATTTTAGCTTGTCGCGATTGAGTTTAAGATCAACTAAACAAATAGTATCCATGTGATAACTCCTACTTGTTATTTTCTTCTTCGCCAGGTGACTTCACAAACCTTCTCCCTCATTTGACATTGTGTGGATGTAAACTTATCAAACAAGTTTTCAAGAAAGAATGAGAGTTGTGTATGGAATATAAGTGCGAGAGTTAGAATGCGGGAGAGAATAATATAATTTGCTGTATATTTTCTAGGATTATGTTGCAGCCTGAAGAAAGAACGGAAATTATGATAATAAATACTACTTTTTGTCATCTTTACAAAATTGATACTTTGGCAAGCCTCTTCCAAAATCGATACTAAAATTAACAAATCGATAATGGTCCCACCTACTACCCCCTAACTGTCACCCTATTCTCTAACATTAAATATTGATGGGTAGTCTAATCTGCTACAGTAATAAATCTACAAACTCACAAAAATTATTCAACAAATAACAAAGTTATACCAATACAATTACAAAGATATACACATCAAATGACAAAGTTCTCACATAACAAATGATAAATAATGCAGAAAAAAAATTGAGAAACTATCCCACTGGAGTTGTTAAGTAGTATAATCTGCTGCAGTAATAAAAGGGAAGATTCCCCTCTAAATACACTACCAACCTTAAAAATCAAAGCTTCTTCTTTTTATTCTTCTTCTTCTTCAACAACAAAGCTTCTACAAAAATAAAAGCAGATTCTCCTTGATGTACTGTTTATCTCCTTCATGTGCCAAGTCTTCCAACTATCGTTCTGTATTCGCAAAAGCCCTTATACAGAGGTCATTGGGGAGGAAAAAACTATTGATATCCTAGGTTATTCTCACTGACAAAGACCGTTGTTATCCTTCTTTTTGACCGTTGAAGTAACCGTTGCAGTAAATATCATCTCTAACTATGTAAGATGATACAATTTGTACATAATCATTTTTCTTTGCCTTTTTTATCATTTGTCTTCTGCTACTTTATCATTTGCCATTTTTCTATGGCATTTTTGGCATTTTTTATCTGCTACTATATCACCAAAAATGTTCATTGCTATTATTTATTTTGGGATTCCTATCATTTGTTTTAGGTATTTCTGAAGTTATTTTTCTAATTTGTTTTTTACTACTTTATCACAGGAATTGTTTATTTATTTCATTTGTTTTAGGGATGAATGGAGTCAGCTTTATACCATTGTTCATTTTGGTGAGGATATCGTACGTCCAAAGATCAGATCAATCATTAGTTATGTTAGAGGAAGTGCACTTACCTCACTAAGAGTGTACTTATCATACGAAGATTTTGTTATACTTTTTGAAGAAACTAACGAAATCCGTCGTGAGGACTGTAAGCTGTACAACTTCGTTCATGGTTGTGCATGTACAAATTTATCAGTCTAGGACTTTACCGTAATGATCAATATGCATAAAACCAATCCTGATACACCATTTCACATATGGATTGTTAATGAGCTTAGGGTACCTTCCCAGAACTCCCAGAACTTTATTTATGATTTTTGTTCTTTGGGTAAAAAGTTGTCCACCACCAAATATACTGGTTCAGGTAAAAGATTGTCCATCACCAAAGTGGGGGGGGACCTTTGCGTCATAACTCATTTCATAATTCTGAACCTGAATACAGTGGTTACCCTGAAACAAATGGCAGAGGGCTTGATCCACGTAGGTTTTGACTTTTAGTGGATGATGATGATGTTCCTCAATCAAATGATTCTTTTGAAACTATCTGTACTGATGTTCCTCCCTCAAATGAACCTAGTATTCTTCAATCAAATGTTCATCTATTAAATGAACCTGTGTTAACTAATGTTTATCAATCATATGAACCTTTTTAAATTGTTCCTACTGATGTTCCTCTCTCAAATGAACCTTGTATTTCTCAATCAAATATTTATCTCTCAAATGAACCTGTGCTAACTAATGTTCCTCTTTCAAATGAACCCGAATCTATCATTGGACAAACGAAACCTTCAGGTAAGCACGTAAAATTTGTCATTTGTGAGGTGTTTTTTAACATTTTTTATCAAATTAATATCATCCTGAGAAGCATATTTCTCATTGTTTAGCTGAATTATGGTTTGAGTTATAGCCCGAACAGGTGAAAGATCTCGTGGATTTTCAGTTCAAATCTTTTGCCTACACAGAAGATCCCTATGACTTTAGTAAAGAGTTTAACATTGGTGATCTATATCGAGATAGGATTAAACTCAAGAATCATATAAAAGCTTATGTAGTTCTAAACAAGTTCAATCTCGAACACGTTCTGAGCAACGAATATAAAATTGTGGTATGTTGCAAAGGTCATAAATGTTCTTGGCAGATTTATGCGACAAAGTTGCTCGGTTCTACCCTATTTAGAGTAAGTACTTATTGCTCTATGCATACATGCATCGAAGTAGAAACTGAAGGTGGGAACGTGTATAAGGCAGCTTCTAGTAGATTGGTTAATTCAATAATCAAGCAAAAACTATGAAAAGATCCAAACTACAAACCTTTCGGAATTATTAATGATATGCAAATTTATCACAATATTGATGTAACATACAATCTTGCCTGGCGTGCAAAAAAAAAAGCCCACGTTGTGGTATTATCACTTTAAATGTCATTTGTTTCCCCATACAAGTCATTTGTACATCAATGTTTATAATTTTATTGCATGTCATTTTGTCGAGTCACTGTGTTATTTGTACTGTGATGTATATCATTTATCTCCTACACAAGTTCATTTGATCTAAGTAATTATTTCAGATGCGAGGCAGCTTTGAGCATACATGCCAACTACTTACGAGCTACTTTGTGGAAGTGAGGTTGGTTGACCCAGATTTTGTATTTGACATACAAACTACGAGTTGCAAGGATAAGAGATTCACTAGGTGTTTTGGTCCTCAAAAAAAAACTTATAAACTATTAAAACCAGTTGCTGTGATTGATAAATTTTTTTTAAAATTGAAGATATCGTGGGACTCTACTAACAGCCATCGCCATTGACCCAAGCAATCATATTTTTCTACTTGCATTTTTAATAGCTGACTCGGAGACCACTGAAAGTTGGACATACTTCCTGGAGTTGTTTGGGTCTAATTTCTCGGTTATGACACTAGATTCATCGTCATCTCCGACAGAAACCCCGAAATTATTAATGTTATACCCCAAGGTGTTTTCATTTGCAATCCATATGTTTTGTGCCTTCCATATATCGAACAATATTAAAACTACCCTCGAAAGTACGAGGATCGCATTTAGGATGGTAGTAGAAGCTCTAACCAACATTGATTTTGATAAACACATGAATGTTATCCGGAATATAGATCCAGTGGGTCTCCAATACATACTAGGTATTCCCAAGGAAACATGGTTTAATCTATACATTCCAATGAATAGGTACGTTGTCACTCTCTATTAATCAACTTCTCATTTGTTGTATGCGGAATAGTCATTATTACTCGATTTGCATTCTTATTTGTCATTTTTTCCATTATTTCTCATCAGTTCTTTATTATTACTTTTGCAGTTATATGATCCCATTTGTCATCTGTTTATGCTCATTTGGCATTTGATTTCCATTATTTATTATTTGTTCAAATACGGAGTGGCTTACACAAATCATGTCGAGAGTTAGAATAACGTTATATTAAAAGTAAGATATCTCCCTATCTATGTGTTTATTAAGGAATTGCGTAGAATCTGTTCAAAAATGTCTTACACATATAGGGAGGAAGCTGAGAAAAGTCAAACTTGCTTAGTACCATGGGCTACGGATCACTGTGAGAGAAGAAAGTTTGTGGCAGATTCACTAACCTGCAGGGTTCGTACATCACGTCACCATTATCAGATGACTAGTTATGGCAGAACCGATTATGTAAATATTGAAGATGGTACTTGTTCTTGTCGTTGGTGGCAAACGATGGGTATACCTTGTGAACACGGGGTACGCGCTCTCGGTCTTGCTAATGTTGATCTAACTACACGTGTCTCTGAGTACTTCACAAATTATGCATACAAGACTGTTTATGAACCTATATGGATTCCTATAAGAGGAATTGAGTAGTAGAAAATTTTAAAAATTGATTTACGTGTTCGTGCTCCTATTCTAACAGTTCGAGCCGGTTATCCTCGTACGAGGGGAAAAAAATGTCTGGTCTTATCACCAAACTAAGATTTTGCAATAGGTGTCAAAAAAACGTACACAATCTTCATTCTTGTAAGCTTCTGCCAATCCCATTCGACGACAATACACGTCCGACAATGGTACCGCCTTTTACGATGAGCACTAAGCCACCTGTCATCCTAGATGAAGATGTTGCAATCAGTTTGCACTGAGTATTTTGGGTACTCTATGTATCATTTGTTTATATGATATTTATCGTCAGTGTTGTTAAAATCATCATTTGTTTAAGTATAACTGTCATTTCTTTGCTTCCATTGTATCATTATTTGCTTGCTTATGAACTTTCATTTGTGCACAGAGAATTTATCATTTGTTTGTTCTATGATATCATTGTTTGCTTTTGAACTGTCATTTGTGCAAAAAGAATTTCTCATTTGTTTGTTTCCATAATATTATTATTTTCCTCGGAACTGTCATTTGTTCTTAAAGAATTTTACATTTGTTGGTTTCTACTATATCATTGTTTTCTGCTAAACTAACATTTGTGCGCGAAGAATTTATCATTTGTCTACAAATTTTTTATCATCAATTTTGTTAAGTTCATCATTAAACTTATCCCACCTTATATCATTATTATTTTCTTACAGAACTGTGAGTGTTTTGTTTACCACATATTATATGAAAACTACTATTTAACAACAAAAAGTAAACGAAATAGCACAAAACAAAACAAAACAAAAATTCATTCATACATAGGGAAAGTACTAGTTACCACAAAAAAAAACTAACAAACTAAACACCAATTTTTTTTTTAAACAAATGTTCACAACTCCTGATCACATTCTGAGCATTCCAGATGGCCTTACCTGTGGAACCCACGGCCTAGAAACCTACTATAATATTCAAGCAGTTGATATTTTTCTGAAAGAATGACAAAATTATATAAAACAAATGACAAAGTATGCTGAACAAATGACAAAGTTATATAAGAAAAATGACAACTAGTTGTTACAAAATGACATAGATGTCTGAAAGAATGCTAGAGTTTAACTAAATAAATGACATAGTTTGGTTGGCAGCAACCGCGCAGACGATTTGCTATCGTTTGCTCCATGAGTTGAGTAGAGTACCATATACAGAAGTTACGAGTACCATCATTTCATCCATGCCCAATGTGTAGAGTACCAATCTTTAATCAAACATTTGGTAGGCAGCAGTTACACAGACGGTTTGTGATAAATAATTTGGACGATTTTTGCAGTTGAGTAAGAAGAAAAAATTGTTCGATGACTCAGGATCGCTTTTGGCGCCAAAAACCAGACGAACTCCTGTGAACCACATGTGATATACCTAACCATAAACGATGAGAAATAGTAACAGAATTGGTGAAAGAGTCTGCCTTCTTATAAATAAGAAATCTGGTCAAAGGTAGGACAAAATGTATTAAAACAAATGACAAGAAGTACATGAGATGGTGACAATGTCAGCCTTCCACGTACACGTGGCTTGATATAATAGTTTAAATGAGTTCAAAAAAAATTTACAATTTTTTATTAGGCCGGATGTGACATTCGTACTTGTGGAGCCCCAAAACAGGTAGTTGTCTGCTGTAATATTGTAACTTTAGTAGGAGCAAATCTGGTTTTTTCACTTGCTTCCTGGGCCTGATTTTGTAAAGAAGGCAAAAATTAGTATTTATTATCATAATTTTTGAAGAAAGAAAGCCCTAAAAAATTTTTTTTAATAAAATATTTAATCATGTGTTGGTGTTCAAATGCTAACCATTTGATTAGAATCAATGAGTTGTTTGGATTCCAACCCTGTTCGTTTATGCTCCAAAAGCGTTAATCACGAAAAAGTTTCTTTTAACCCCCTTGGTAAACCATTTGGCGTCCTTAAGGAAAAGTATCTTTTGCGCGGGCAAAGCTTCACCTCCTTATTAAAATAAATTAAACAATCCCGCTCTCCAATGTCAGCTTTATTTCTCATCACTAAAAAACAAAACAAGATTAGGGTTTCACATTCCTCATTCAGAGAGTGAGAGTACCCGAAGAGAGTGAAATTAGGGTTTGGGGAGTACTGAAATAGAGACCATTTTAGAGTGAAATTAGGGCTTTAAGTTCCAGTGGTCAACATTGTTCTAGGCCCCCCCCCCCCCCCCCCCCCCCCCCTTGCATTTATGGCAATCAAGTTTCATTTAAGTTGGGTGATTTGAAGTTGCTTTCAGCTACTTTGAGGAAGTTAAAATTGGGGATTTGGGTTGTAATGTGTGAGAGAGATCTGATTTCTCATTCTGGGTTTTGAGGCATTTGCATTGTGTGGGGTTTTGTTTTGTGATTCTGGTGTTGGTCTAATGTTGGTAGGAATTGTTTTGTGCAGCTCAACTGAGTCATAGGGGTAGAGAGATCTGATTTCTCATTCTGGGTTTTGAGGCAAGCATTGTGATTCTGGGGTTGGTCTAATTTTGTGGATTTGGAGCGGTTAGGGCAGGAAATGAAGCTCATTTGAGAGAGTTGTAGAGAGGGTATTTTGTTTTTGTGGGTTTGGTGTATTTTGAGCTGTTAGGGAAAAAAAGAAGCTCATTTGAGTGAGTTGTAGAGAGGGGGTTTTGATTTTGTGATTCTGGGGTTGGTGTAGTTTTTTGTGTATTTTGAGTTTTTTAGGGCAGAAGATGATGATAATTTGGGGTTTGATTCTTTTTTCTTGGAGCTTCATCATTACTAGTACAATGGCTCAACTTCCATCTCAGGATATTTTGGCACTCCTTGAGTTCAAAAAGGGAATCAAAGAGGACCCAACAGGTTACATTCTCCAATCTTGGAATGAAGAATCCATCGATTTTAATGGGTGCCCTTCGTCTTGGAATGGGATCATTTGTAATGGTGGCAATGTTGCTGGGGTTGTCCTTGATAACCTTAATATTTCTGCTGATGCAGATTTGAGTGTGTTTGCAAACCTTACAATGCTTGTTAAGCTTTCCATGTCTAATAATTCCATTACTGGAACAATTCCTACCAACATTGCTGATTTCAGAAACATTGAATACCTTGATGTTTCAAATAATCTTTTTTCGTCTACTTTACCACCTGAGGTCGAGAAGTTACGGGGTTTAAGGAACCTTTCTTTGGCTGGAAACAACTTTTCTGGATCAATACCTTCATCATTGACCAAATTGAAAACCTTGGTGTCTCTAAATCTCTCAAGTAATGGATTTACAGAGGGTATCCCGAATGGGTTTCAGCAGATTCCAAACCTTGCGGTGCTTGATTTGCATCAGAATAAACTTGATGGTTACATAGATGACGAGTTCTTGCTTCTTACGAGTGCGGTTCATGTTGATTTGAGTGGAAATTTGTTATCAAGCTCTAAATCTCAAGAGCGAAAATTCTTAGGGGGTCTGTCTGATAGTATCAAGTATTTGAATCTGAGCAACAATCAGCTTACGGGGTCGCTGGTCACTGTAGGAGAGGTTCCACTTTTCGGGAACTTGAAGGTGTTGGATCTCAGCTACAATCAGTTATCTGGAGAGTTGCCTGAATTTAATCTTGTGTATGAACTCAATGTCTTAAGGCTTGGTAACAATAGATTTTCAGGGTTTGTACCTAATGAGCTTCTGAAGGGGGATTCTTTGGTCATTACCGAGCTGGATTTGAGCTCCAACAATCTATCAGGTACTCCTCACCTTTAAACGTCGTATTTTTTACCTTTCTTTCTGTTAGAGCATCTTGAATGGTAGTGGAAAGAAACGGTTTAAGAATCAGACATATTGACATATGAGCCCTTCTGAGGTTGGGAGGTATTAAAAATTCTTACTTTTTCTTGGCGGATGAATATGACTTCCCTTGGTTGGAAGCCCATTGGACTGGTTTATGATTAAATTTATGTTTACAAGTGCCAACTGATGGGTTAGTGGTTGCCAGTCTGATATGCTTCCTGCCAAGAGATGGCAACATCGCGGCCACTTTTAAATTCTTTTGCTTATGTAAACTACCATTTGAGAGTGTCTTGGCCCAATTTTCATGGAGAAGCTTTTGCATGTACTATTTATGAGTGCTCTTTTCTGAATCCTTTGAAGCCAACTAGGAAACAGCTTGTAGAAAAGCTTGGGAACAATATACTCCTGCTTGAGTGGCTCTCACTGACCAACCCAGTTGCTATTCATATTTCAGGTCCAATTAGTATGATCACCTCAACATCATTACAGGTCCTGAATCTTTCTTCAAATGAAATATCTGGCGACCTCCCTTTGCTAACGGGAAAGTGTGCTTTACTAGATTTGTCAAAGAATAGGTTCACTGGAAATTTGTCGTGGTTGGTGAAATGGGGTAATGCTATCGAATTGCTTGATCTCAGCCAGAACCAGTTAACAGGTCCCATCCCAGATGTAACCTCACAGTTTTTGCGCCTAACTTTCCTCAATCTCTCACACAATTCCTTTAGTAATTCTCTGCCAACAGTTCTTACCCAGTTTCCGAAGCTCAAAATCCTTGATCTCAGTTTTAACCAGATTGGTGGTACACTTTTGGATGAGCTTCTTATATTGCCTACTTTGCAAGAACTTCATCTTACAAACAATATTCTTTCTGGAGATATTAAGTTCATTTCTCTACACAATCAATCCAACCTCCGGGTACTCGATCTTTCTCATAACCACTTTAATGGCAATTTTCCTGAAGAATTTAGCTCCTTGACTGGTCTTCAGGTACTTGATCTTGCGGGTAATAGTTTATCTGGGTCTCTGCCATCTTCTCTAACTGTGATTAGTTCCTTGGTATCACTAGATTTATCCCAAAATCTATTTGCAGGTTCTTTGCCTGCAAACATGCAAACCACCACCCTTCAAAACTTCAACGTGTCTTTCAATAATTTCTCAGGGATTGTCCCAGAAAATCTGAGAAAGTTCCCATACTCTTCTTTCTTCCCTGGAAATCTTGGATTGCAACTTCCAAGTCCCCCACCGGGATCCGGCAATTTTCCATCAGGAGACAATCCCACAAGGAAACCTATAAGAACTGGTATTAAAGTGGTAGTGATAGTTGTATCTGTGGTTGCTGCTATTATTCTCATCCTGCTAGCTATTTGCATTCATTACTGCCGACTGTCAAGGAGATCCACGCAAAAGAATGGTACAAGAAAAGACATTTCTGGGATGCACCAGCCGAAGCCCACTACTTTCAGCGGAAGACAGAGTAGTAGTGCCTTGGTTGTTTCAGCTGATGATCTAATGGCTACACGAAAGGTATCTTTATCTGAGGTAATATGTACTGAGGAAAAAATAGCAGCTGCTACCAGTTTTTCTCCATCAAAGCATAATCAGCTTCTATGGTCACCAGATTCTGGGGATTCATTTACACCAGAAAACCTGGCGAGACTTGATGTAGGATCGCCAGATCAATTGGCAGGTGAGCTACATTTTCTGGATGATATGATTAGACTGACACCAGAGGATTTGTCAAGGGCCCCTGCCGAAGTGTTAGGGAGAAGCAGCCATGGTACCTCTTATAAAGCTACACTTGACAGCGGCGTCGTCTTGACTGTAAAATGGTTAAGAGAAGGGGTCGCGAAACAAAAGAAAGAGTTTTCTAAAGAGGCTAAGAATTTCGCAAACATCAGGCACCCTAATGTGGTTGGACTGCGAGGGTATTATTGGGGACCTACACAACATGAAAAGCTCATTCTCTCAGAATTTATCTCGCCTGGAAGTCTTGCAAGCTTTCTTTATGGTAAGATCTCTCTAGCCCTCATTGTTCCTTATTTGCTTTTATTCTATGTGACAAGGACACGACACTTGTGATATTAAAAAAAATCCCTATGGATACATATCCAACTCTGACAGCATTTCAATATGAGTGGACGTGACATTGGGTACGTTTGAGCTTAATCCTTATTGAATCTAACGTGCCTATGTAAATTGATCCAGAGAGTGGAGAAAATAAAATAAAATTAGCGAACCCTGCTGAAACTCATCTCTTTCGTCATGAATATAATTAATACTTGAATAACTATTATTAAAGATTTTTATTTGATGAAGTGTTATGCTAAAAGATGGTATATTGAAGTATAAGTCTGTGCCCGACGCTTCCACATTTTTTGAAATCATTATGTCTGACACTTCGTATCTGTAAGGGAAATGGACAAACATATCCATGTAACTGTTGCAATTTAACTTTTTTATGTTATTTATATGTTATGCATCATTATGAATTAGTTATACATGTCAAATATAATATATGTAATTGATGGGCCACTTCGAAAGATATGACAGAGCTTACAATGAGTGGTATGATATATAGTGTATGGTGTATTCGTACCAATAGGTCCTGTTTTTGCTTCACGATAAAAGATCCATATTAATGAACCTATAACTGGGAAGAGACAACAGAGAGGGCTGATAACTTCAGTGTGCAGTAGGCAAGCCCAAAAATAAAATTATAGACTGATTGATAAGGCCAGCTGTTGCAAACACTCCCTTGCACACTTATATGTGGAGCATTTGTTCCGGCACATCTCCATTGAGGCCATTTTCTGTCACAATAATGATGGTATGTGTGATCAAGGACAATATACTTGACTGTGGACCTTACGGGAGTACATACTACCTGTATTCTATCCTAGCACATATAGGAAATGTTCTTTGATAACTCATAGATGAGTCATAATGGTAGTAAGATTAGAGTCACACCATGGTACTGCTATACTGTATAATGGTGGGGAATCAACTTTTTTATATGGCTCCTAATTATTAGAGTGCGAGCATGGGACTCAATCTTGGCCGTCTTTCCTACATGCCATTGGCAAAACCACTAGAGCTCATTTGCACATGTGCATCTATATAAGTTACAGAGATATAAGAACTGAAGTTCTTAGTTCTCCAAACCTCTCTTATGGACTCTTTTGTTCTTTAGCTTATTTATGCTTAAAGTTCTTCCGCTTTAAACACATGGAAAAGGTTACTGGGGCCACTCGTGGAAATGTTGCATGAGTTCCCCTAGAATATTTGTCTATAATATTTCTAAGAAAGGTGGTATTTGGGTCAACTTTTCATTGGAGTATGAGTTGTCGACAAACCCAAGTTGAGTAACACCAAGACGGATGGTACTTTGAAGCATAAGCTCACAGTGTGACAAGTCTCGTGACTCTCAAAGTGATGTGGCGGTGGATTCGAGGCCAAAGGTACTTGGGACCTACTTGGGGAAATGTAATTTTCCCTCATAAATAGGATCGAGGAACTTGCAATAAATCTTCAAAACATTGAAGCTTATGTTAATTATTCTGGGGATGCAATCAAAGCTGGGTATGATGACTTCTTCAAGTCTACGCAAGTCCAAAATGCCACCAAGCTCCATAAGATGCATGTGGAACTACCAAGGTAAACTGCGAAATGACCTTGCTAGAATGGGCAATAACTAATGTGTGATACCATCCAACAAAATACTAACTTATAATTGTGGAGCCAAAGAGTTATGGTGGAGCTCGGGAAGTGTTGGAAACCCTATTATTGCAAATAGAGATGTACTTCACCGTTACTTGCTTGGAGGACGATGCGAACCAAAGTCAACTCGGTGACTATGTACTTTGCCAATACGCTATGCAATGGTGGCGGAGGCATTGTGCTAGTATTGAGAAGAGTCATCACAAGACTCGTACATGGGTATTGTTGAAGGAGTTGAAGACAATACCTACACGAGAACGTGGCGTTCTTAACACTAGAGAATTTGATGTTATTCAAGCATAAAAATGCCTCGTCAATATGTTAAGCATTTCACTACCATCATGCTTGATAACTCAGACTTTTTTTACGAAGATTGTCTTTTTCTACTCAACTGTCTCAAAAGTTGAATATACCAAGAGTTACAATGTCTGCATTTGAAGATTTGGCTTGATAGTTGTTATATTTGTAGTTATACAAATCATTGGATTGTACAAAGAGGACACTCAATGATCTCACCTTGGCGGGGAATGCTCCAACAATGACAAACTAATCTCACCACTTTTGGTTCTTAATGTTATTAAAGTAAGGTGGTGGACCAACCTACTCCAACACTCTTCAAAGAGTTCAGTGCACATGGGGAGTGCACATGGGGTAATGCTAACGGAAAACCCACTAGAGCCATGAAAGATGAAGCTACTCACAAGTTCTTTGATGAAGATGGAGGGAAGCATCTATATCTTAGTTTTGTGAAAGAGTCGAGCGTGATAGAGATATTGAACTTCGCCACCAACCGGTGTATTGTGTGGTTAAGGCGATGGAATTGGAGGCTGGAAGATGGACTTATCCCGCCGAATTAACACTAATCTCAATGAATCACCTCCAAATGATCCTTTGGATCGATTCAATAAGGTAGACCAAAGTGATTCCTTTACCCTACTTTGTTGCACATGCTACACAGTAGAAGTTTAAGGTTATTCATTGACTAATGCAGCATATAATTAGTAGTAAAAGTTTAAGGCTATTCGTTGACTAATGGGGCATCTCCACTAGGTAGCCAACTAAAACAGGTATCCCATTCATCGCATTGAAGGCTTATTTGAGCAGTTTGGAAATGCTTAGTATTTCTCGAAGATGAATCTTCGGTCCGGTTTATTAAATTAGCATTGTCAAGCTCCACCTGAGACTACATGTGTCATGAACCACCAAGCATTTACCTCTTTATAAGTAACACTCCTGTTACATTTCGTACTATCGTAAATAATATTTTCCACCCATTTTTGGAATATTCTTATAGTGGTCTATCTCAACGGCGTTATGGAATACAAAACTGTACCTGCCAACCAAGTGGTTTGATTGTGCCTGCCAAAATGGGTTTTGCCCAGCCAAGTTGTACCTCTGGTGTTTCTGTGGAGCCCGATAGCAAGTAAGGTCAATGACCTTTTTGTATGGGAGGGAGGAACTTGGAGGCTTGAAAGGAAAATTGAGCTATATACGAAAAAAGAGCACAAGGGGCAAGATTTGTCTGGTTTCTATAGACCTGATTCATAATGGACAGTGCAAGTTAGGAACCATACCATAATTCTTGCTGAAATGTCTTTAAGTGGGTACCATATGACACCCCTAGTCAGATAAAGTTTCTCGCACTACAAATACGTCAACAGTAAGCTTATTTGGTAACTTTCTTCATATTCTAGGTCTTAGCCGAGTTTATCATTCAGTGGAAGATATAGCTAACTGTTCAACCTTTCCATGTTGATGGAAGTGCGAATTTTAATATAATTGACGGATCATGTGAGTGCCTTACTGGTCTTAAGCAATTGTACATTTCCCTCTCATCCAGGTTTGATCAGAAATTGTTACGTTCACACCTCCAAGGTGGTATTGGTAGGTGGCTTTCCTGGCACTAGCATGATATTCACTGTGAGAACCTCAACTTCTTATGCATCAAAGCAACTGGTTAATGATCAAAGGGTCAGCTTTTATATGCACAAGGGAAGAGCGTGCTTAGCAAGTGGATTAGTGAATGAGTAAAAAAACATAAACTTCTCAAGAAAAGTACACATGAATCAATCATCATTTCTTTTGACGAAGTAGATGGACTTGGTCCAATTAGATGAAGCAAACAAGTGCAGGTTCACATTGTATCAACTTCACTTGATTTTATTAACAAGGCTATTTTATGTTATTTTAGTCCTACATTGGTTATTCATAGAAGTAGTTTACTATCTCTCTCATATATATAGAGAGTATGATGTAACTTAAATAATCAATTCAATAATAATATTTTTCTCTCTAATCTATTTCTACATGGTATCGGAGCGAGTTACCCTCATTCTACACCCTCGTTGATCAAACTCGACGGTGAGTTCGTTGGGAGGTCTTTTTTTTTTTTTATTGGGTTGCGATTTTCGTTCATGTTGGTCTGATTCACGCCACCGCTCTCTCTTTCCTATGTTTTGAAGAACGACGATTATCACTTTCTCTAGTAACGTTGTTATGATTGCAACCTTAGCTTTCGCAAATTTTTTAGTTTTTTGGATCTGGTCGCGAGATGCGATAGATGCTGATCTGAATCTCAGATGTGTTTGGTTTATTTGAGGTAATCGATCGCGATGGCTATCGGTGACGAGTCGAGTTCGAGTTCGACTGTTTCTTCGATTGGCACGAGTGAAGATGTCCAGTCCTTCAACTCTGTTCATGATAATCCGAATCTGAAGATTACCTCACATCTATTAGATGGCTTGAATTATGTTTGATAGGCACAGTTCGTAAAATTGTTTGTTGGTGGCCGTGGAAAGATAGGGTTTCTTCTTGGCACAGAAAAAGAACATGCAGAATCAGATCCGAACTATGCAAAGTGGTTCTCGGATGATTCGATGGTGAGAACTTGGTTATTTAATTTTATGCAGCCGAGGATTTCCGCTGGGTACTTATTCACAAACAATGCGCATCTGATTTGGGAATCACTTCGTAAGGTATATTCTTAGCGAGAGAATAGTGTTAGGATCTTTCAACTTTCGAATGAGATTGAGAATTTTAAACAGGGTACTTAGACTTTAGGGATGTATTATGCGAGACTTTGATCGAGTTGGGAAGAATTATTTCATTATGATAGCTTCATCGAGTGGCCAGCTAACGCACCTAGTGAAAAAGTTCCTATTCCACCTACGGCAGCAGAGATTTATGCAAAGATTGTGGAGAAGACTCGGGGGTTTCGGTTTCTTGCAGGGCTCAATCCCGACTTTGAGTATGCATGAGTTCATCTACTTGACAAGACCCCTTTCCCAACTCTTGAAGAAGCACACACATATTGTCTCTCCGATCAGAGTCATCGGTCACCTATGTCTCTTATCTCCGGGATCCCTTTAGAGACTTCTGCTATGGCTGTTCGTTATGCTTATTTGGCACCACCGTCAGTTCCTTCACAAACTTCACATACATCATCACCTAGCCTTTCTCCATTACCAGCGGCTTCCGGCTTCCGGCTTCCAGTAACTCTCGCCCCCCGATGAAGAAGTGTTAGTATTGTGGTAAGTGGGGACATCTAAAGATAACTTGTCATGCTTTCCACGGTCGTCCCGCTGGTTATCAACCCCGCCCATCTCAGTCCTCAACACACTTATCTACCGATTCTAGTGCATCAGATTCTTCGGCCTTTAGTGCTCTCTCAGAATGAAATCAACAGGTTCCGACAACTTTTCTCTATGTCTTCCACATCGGCAGCTTCTCATGTAGGTAACTTCGCATCTGTAAATAGTGTTTCTGCATCTCCGACTTCGCCTTGGATTGTTGACTCGGGTGCAACCGATAATATGACTGGTATGTCTTCTCTTTTCCTGTCTTATGCTTCTAGTTCATGGCGACGGACTGTTTATCTTATCAATGGAACTGAGACTCCTATTGTAAGGAAGGGTTGTATCCTGATTACAGATTCCCTTTCTTTACCTGATGTCCTTCATGTCCCTCAGTTGGATACTAATCTTTTTGTTAGTAAAATTACCATAAATAAAAACTGCAGTATAACCTTCTTTTCCGATTGTGTTGTTTTTCAGGATCTGGTATCACGGAAGATAATTGGCAGTGGACGTGATGAGGGCGGTCTTTATTTTCGGAATGGACATGTCTCTTCTATTTCTCCTCAAGCTCTCCAGTTAAAGTCTATGTCTAGTAGTAAAAATATAAAGCGGGTGCTACGTTGGCATCACCGCTTAGGTAATAATTCCTTTGAGTATCTACGTTATTTGTTTATGTTTTTATTTACTAAAGTATTCATGTCTGACTTGTCTTGTGAGACTTGTGAACTAGCTAAACGTCGTTGTAGCACGTATTCGTTGAGTATTAATAAAACTTTTTGTTTTGATATTGTGCATTCGGATGTTTGGGGTCCTGCCCCAGTTACCTCTAGTTTAGGATTTCGTTATTTTGTGTTTTGATGATTTTTCAAGGTGTACTTGGGTTTATTTGATGAAATCCAAAGAAGAGGTCTCATCTATTTTCCAGACATTCACCGCAATGGTTCGTACTCAGTTTGAGAAAACTATTAAAGTTTTTCGTTCCGATCAAGGTGGGGAATTTATGTCCCAAGGTCTTCGCAAATTCTGCAATGTCAATGGCATTGAGCATCAAACCTCTAATACAAAAACTCCGCAACAAAATGGTAAATCGGAAAGGAAAAATTGTCATATTTTTGATTTTGCTCGTGCTATGTCAATTGACATGAATGTCTCCTTGCATTTTTGGTTTGACGCTGTTCTTATGGCAGTGTTTCTTATCAACCGGTCTCGTCTCGAGTTCTTGGTTTTCACACTCCGTATTATATTCTTTATCCTGATCGCTATGTTTTTCAGATTTTACCTCGTGTTTTTGGGTGTGTATGTTTCGTCCAAGTCACTGGGTCAGCCTCTAAACTATATCCTCGTGCGTTGAAATGTATATTCCTGGATTACTCTTCCTTTATGGAAGTTATTTTCTTTGAACACGCTCCGTTCTTTACGGGCGGTGTTCTCTCTCAGGGGGAGTGTTTTCCAGTTCGTTCTCTTCCTTTAGAAGATTTATCTTCTCTTCCTTCAGATCCACTTCCGTTGAGTGTTCCGTTTGCTATCCCACCTTTAGTTTCACCTTCGGTTTCACGTTCTTTACAGGTTTATATTTGACGACATCCAGGACGCCAGCCTCCTACACCAGATTGCCAAGCATCCTCTGTAGCTTTAGGTCTACCACCTGCCATCGATTCACCTTTATTAGGTATTGAGCCTTCTCCTACTGGCTTCTATACCAGTTACTACTGTTGACGATTCACCTGTTTCTTATAGTAATGATGATAGACTGATTGCTATTCAGAAAGAGAAGCGTAATGGAGGGAAGCCTAATCGATATTCATATACAGCAGTTAATTCTATCGTTGATTATACTTCAAATTCTATCGTTGATTATACTTCAGATCATCGTTTATCTCTTACTTGTAGAGCTTTTATATTTTCTCTCTCTTTGATTGATATACCACGTACAATGGCAGATGCGTTAGCCAAACCTCATTGAAAGGCTGCGATGTTAGAAGAATTACATGCATTGCATTGGAGATTAATAATACTGGTAATTGGTTTCTCTCCCGCCTGGACGTACATCAGTCGGATGCAAATGGGTGTTTACGGTTAAAGAAAATTCAGATTAAACGGTAAGCAGGTACAAGGCTCGGTTAGTTGCCAAGGGGTATGCATATATACATGGTGTTGATTATCAGGAGACGTTTGCTCCTGTGACCAAGATGAATACTATTCGAGTCATCTTTTCTATTGCTGCGTCGAAATCTTGGCCCCTTTTTCAGATGGATGTGAAGAATGCCTTTCTGAATGGAATATTGCAGGAAGAGGTCTATATGTCTCCATCTCTAGGTTTTTGTCCTGCTTCTACTTCTGGCTTGTTATGTAAGCTAAAAAAGTCCATCTATGGGCTTAAGCAGTCTCCTCGTACTTGGGCTGATACATTTGGTACTGCTATAATTGACTTTGGTTATGTTCCGAGTAGTGCTGACCATACTTTGTTTCTTCGACATTCTGGTAGGAAGACTGTTGCATTGCTTGTCTATGTTGACGATATTATTATTATAGGAGATGATATTCAGGGTATTAGCGACCTGAAATCTTATCTCTGTACCCGCTTTTGTACCCGCTTTCAGGTGAAGAATCTCGGTCCCTTGCGTTATTTTCTTGGGATTGAAGTTACTCGTTCTAGTTCCGACATTTTTATCTCTCAGAGAAAGTACATTCTTGATCTTCTCTCTTCAAGACAGCTTGCGTGTTGTCGTGCTGATACACCTCTATAATTGAATCATTGCCTGACCGACTTTGAGGGGGAGTTATTGGGGGACATTGGGCAGTTCCCCAATAGATTTGATGGCATATTTTGACTGTTCTAGTCAACTTATTAGATAAGCAAGCCTCGCGACGCTCAAGTCAGTTTAATAGTGAGTTAGATTTCTTTTTATTGGATGTGGGGTATGTGCTGAGATAGTAAGCATTTACACACAGGAACAGAATCTCCTATATACTTATCAAAAAAGTTAGTGATGCAACTTACGTTAAGATGTGTATGGTATTCGCAGTTGATTTAAAATATTAGGCACATTAATTTTGTGACTATGGAGTAAGAAATTTGTTACTCATGCAATTTGCAAAATTACAACCATAATGAGTTTGCTTAAGTATCTGATAGACTTTGATTCGTTTAAGTTGAAAATTATCATTCATAGTAGCCATGGCTATGATTGCTCTATCTTCTCATAGATCCAGGACCTAAAATTGTAGGATGTGAAAATATTTAGCCACAAACATCTTCTACCTGATCTGGACTGCTTTGTAGGACCTGAAAACAATGGAACTTCACTTCAAACTTCAGTTGATGCGAAACTCTAGAATTTCTCTAGAGGCGGTGTGAGTAAGATCTCCCCCTAGTGGCAACTTTAGACTAGAGATATATTGAGATGCATTTTTTTTTTTGGCTATTTGCACATCTAAAAGGAAATATAATCTGTGTTCTCCATTAGTCTGGTCAAGATCATATGTCAAATTTATGTTCCTTATGTTTTTGCTCTCAGTTTCTTGAACTTTTTGATATGGCAGATCGTCCTGGAAGAAAAGGTCCACCATTATCCTGGAACCAACGGCTCAAAGTAGCAGTGGATGCGGCACGTGGCTTGAACTATCTGCATTTTGACCGTCAGGTTCCGCATGGCAACCTCAAAGCAACAAACATCCTCTTAGATGGGCCTGAACTTAATGCGCGTGTCGCTGACTACTGCCTTCATCGCCTCATGACTCAAACTGGCACTACTGAACAGATTCTGGATGCAGGACTCTTGGGATATCGTGCACCGGAGTTAGCGGCAGCCAAGAAGCCATCTCCTTCTTTCAAGTCTGATGTGTATGCATTTGGAGTGATATTGGTAGAGATTCTGAGTGGGAAGTGTGCAGGAGATATTATTTCTGCTGAAGAAACTGGAGTTGGTTTGATAGATTGGGTAGGATTGAGGGTGGCAGAAGGCCGTGGTTCAGATTGCTTTGATGATGCATTGGCAGAGAAGATTGCTATTCCTGGGGTGGAGAAAGGCATGAAAGAGGTTTTGGCAATAGCTTTGAGATGTTTGCGTTCTTTTTCCGAGAGGCCTGGTATAAAGTCAGTTTACGAGGATCTTTCGTCAATATAACCCTAAATTTATTCTGTATCTGTTTCTTTAAGTCAAGCGTTAGTTGATCTGACACTTCGATGTCACATTTGCCTGTTCTTTTCTCCTCTTTTTGTATGTTAACGATACAGGCAGGAATGTGTAAAATTTGTCAAATTGTAAATGCAGCACAATCTTAGCGATGAAATTTTTATAAGATGCCAAAATTCTGTTTTCCAACGTTATATTAGATGGCTGTTTAAATCTGATTATAATGCCCAATGTAAGTCGTTGGCTGTTGACAGAAAAAGAAAACCTACAAATCATATTTGTTTACTTTCCCCTCTCAAGTTTCCCTCCTAAATGCCAATCTTCTCTGGTTGCTGGTTCAAGCAACTCTGAGGATATGGAGCTCTTCCCTGTTTTATGGTGATTCAGATTCAATTTATCAGACTAATCCCTTGGGTGCGTACCAGTTATATCAACCATGCATGGCATTTAAGCAGGATTTCTCATTATGGGTGGCCTGTTTTGAGAATATATTTAGAACCTCCCCTTCTGGATGCCCAAGTCCCGGCCACTGTTCTAAACACCCCAGAGTTTCTTTTGCAACCCCATTCTAAGAAGGACGAAGGCATCTCTTTTAGTGGCCATGAACATTTAAGCTAACCAACCTCTATAGCTATATTGTTACTTTTAATGTCTCCTTTAACAAAATAAAAGGATAGACCTAAATTCCAACCGACATGCATATGCTATGTTGCAAGATTCAAGAGTGGTGCACCATGTGCACCTAGTTTGCTATTTGCTAATATAAGATAGACATAGTCCCAACCTTTGGTTGCTCTTTCATGGAAGCCTCATATTTCTCCCATCTTGTAAAGAAAAAAAGCTCCTCCTCTTCTTCTTCTTCACTCCCTTTACATAAAAGAAACAATGCTGACTCTTTTAGTCAGCGAATAAAGCAACATCTTTCCCCCATAGTTCTTCTCAAGATAAAGTAAAGAACCAACAAAGTTAAGACCTTTAACACTTGGATTTCATAGTGCAGATCATCTTTCAAGCCTTATCCAACACCACATCAGTTTTTATTTTTTCCTACACTTTTTTGTGTATTGTGACATGTCTGTCACACCCCGATCTCAGAACGCCTTTATGACATGCAATCTAACGTCGAAAAAAGAAGTCAAATTCAATCTTCTATTGACCAATGGGTTCCTCTCTAGATTTTTTCTGTTATCTTCTATTTTTTCTAACCGAAATATATAAATATTCAGAATGATGCAACTGTTTTTTGACATATTCTTACATCACTTTACCAATAGTTACTTGAATGAGAAGCCGATACAGGAAACAATGCGAGAAACAGATGCAAAAACCATTTTATTCTTATACTATAAATTTTCTCTAGTGTAGAATTGAAAATCCTAGACGCTTGAGACTAACCGATTTCGAATAAATTTGGTCTAAAATCCGATAGGTCCTAATTCCTTTGAATTAATGTTCTACGCTTAACCTAGTTCAAAACGATACAATTATCTAATGCCAAACAAACGGTTGGAAATTAAAGACAAGGCCAAACAATTTTAACCCTGTGGGAAACCTTTCTCAGGAGAAAAACTCACAGGTCGCTGTCGAATCACCCGACAGCTAAACAATCCACTATTGAAATCAAATTACAAGTATTCAATTACTTACAGACTCGATAAACACATCCCGTGGTTACCTCTCTTCTAATTGAACTCCTCGCAGTCAATTCCACGTTCTCGCAATGCCTCGCTCCAATCTCTCGTCGAAGCCTCCAATTTTGAATCCCGCAAGTTCTTCAATTCGTAAATCTAGGTTTCTTGATCAATGATGATTGATTCAAGATTTGAGTTATTTAAATCTCTCTTGAATCTCTCAAGAATAATC
The DNA here is from genome assembly GCA_014058105.1 of Kingdonia uniflora. NCBI lineage: Eukaryota > Viridiplantae > Streptophyta > Magnoliopsida > Ranunculales > Circaeasteraceae > Kingdonia > Kingdonia uniflora. The sequence goes on from JACGCM010000724.1 coordinate 903,952, forward strand.
TCTCCTCACTCTAAAAAAACAAGCCATAGAAAAATAGGTTTTTAAAGAAGTAAGTTTTGAAAAAAACGAAGTTGTCTTTTATTAGAAAACATAAATCAACGGTCTCTGTTTCGAATAAAATCAAATTGAGCCAATCTATTCGAATAAAAAAACATGAAGAAACAGGCAGAGCCAATCTATTCGAATAGATTTTATTCTATTCGAATAAAAAATTGCCAGAGGCATTTTATTCGAACAGAATAAATTTTATTCGAACAGAAATGTTCTCAGTTCTATGCAAATAGGAAATGAAATCTATTCGAATAGAAGTTCTGTTGTCTTTAAAAACATACTTATTACATTTTCAGAACTCTGTAAAAATACCTAGGGCTTGATATTATAGAACAAAGAGTTAGAAACCCACTTACCTGTTCAGTGTCAGTCCAGTTGTAGTCGCTCAAGGTGCAATCTCTGACGACGAGTAACCACGAGATAACGCTGACATCTAAACTAGGCACGGAATGAAACAAACTCCAACTATGGATGTTTCAAGAATGACCATTATGATAATTTTGAAATATATCAGTAACTCTTAATACATGCCAAAACATCTGTCAAGGGAAATATTCAGTTGATGGAGAATGTGTTCCTCCTTTTGTCAGGAAAACAAGTTTCCCGACATTGGAGCGTTGGTCCTGTAGTCCTTGACGGACTGCTGTTCCAATGTATCAGTTCTACGGGAATCATTTTTTCTGATAATGGGAATGAGCTAAGATGTCCCAGCTGAGGAACAAAACACCGTACAAAACTTGAGAAAATAAAAACTAGGTCTCGCCATAACAATCGCCAACACTATAGAATAGGTCACTTTTCATTTTGTGATATCATTTCTATATATAAAAGGAAGCACAGAAAGGGCAAACTTAGATTTATATATTATCACACATATTGTAAAGGAAGTTATTGTGCAATTCCACCTCCCAAAGTGGATTACTTTCCTACCAGCTAAAGTAGAAATAGTTACCCTACAATTACAACTAAACAAATATACATTCTTATAAAGTTATTCTCTAACATTTCAACCCCATATATAAATATTATTACTCCAAAAAAAAAAAAATACAAATATAATCAAATAGGAAAGAACATATGCCTCCAATTCCAGGAAAAGTTTCCGGTTTCTCTTCTCTATCCGTTGTAGTGTCATCGAGGTAGAGGATGACATCTCTCGTTCTCATCGGACTATATATATATATATCATGATTCTCCTCCGGAAAGTAAGCCCTTTTCCTGTATAAGACCAGCTACGGAGCTTTTGGAGATAAGGGAGGATTGGCATTGCACATATTGAGTATAGTTTTGATGTTTACCTCCTTTTTCCTAGACCGGTCTTCTCATTACCACATGAAAGGTTAATAGATATAGTAAAAAGCAATACCCCAAGCTTTGATATCCTTTTCTTGTTGCCTGTCAAAAAGAAAAAAAAAATCAAACATTTGATCATATCAATATTAACCATTACAACTATTTATACATGTGTCCACGGACTCGCCTACTTTCTTCTCCAAAATAGCCAAAGATGTAACATTTGCCCACAAAAACTTTTTCTCCTCCCACCCAGACCCCAGTTGTTTTTTTGCCTTGTCCACCCTAAAAGAAATTCTTGGATCTGCCATTTGTATAATGAGAGTGAATTGAGTCCAAATCCTCTCCACCGTGGTGGAAAGAAACATCTATACTTTCTTACGCAGTTATTTCCACGCCATGTGGCACAATCTACATAAAGAAGTAAAGATTCGTTCTCTCCATCGCCGTGGGGAGGATCTCAATCCTGGAGTACTGCACACGAGGTGTCTTGGGATTTGATAACATAAAGAATGTTTTTACTTTAATGCTCACTATGCAAGAAATATTGCAACTTACAACTTTGAAATACTGCAAAAAGGAAAATAAATGTAAATATAATGTTTAATGTCTCACCTCACCAGCTGAAGAAGTAAGGGAAATCGAAGCTGCAGTTGTTGTTGATGACAAAGAAGAGAGCCCAACATTGTAAGTCATGGTTAAATCCGGTTCATAAAGACCGTAGTTCCTTTCGGACGTCGGACCGGGCTTCATGTCCTCATTAAATAAAGCAAATAAGTAAACCTCTAGTCTCTGGTTTGGTCTCAAAGGCGTTCCCTCATTTGTAAGTTGCCTTCTCAACAAATTCTTATTGTAAATCTCTGCATTTGCAATGGTTGCGCCGACCTCATTAGAATCACCTTTAGATGGCCAACCTGTCTCTGAAACTCTAACTTCCACCCCTCCGAAACCCATTCTATAAGCCGCGAAAATAACTGCATCGACCTGAGCGTATAGCATGTTGTCATAGTGTAACTTGGTGTAAGGGTCAACCATGCCTGAATTAGGGTTAAAAAGCACATAGTCTAAAGGGATCCTGTTGGGGTCATCTTTATAAGCAAAATACGGGTACGCATTGATCCAAAAAGGCGATCTAGTGGCATTCAAGAACTGCAAAAGTTGGCTCATCACCCCCATTAGGTCCTGACGAAAGCTTCCGGCCGAAGGAGGGTATGAGTTTGCCAACACGGCTAAAGAATTCGCGGTGGAAACTTGTATATAAGAGTCAAGGCCTAATTGCACAAGTGCTTGATGTATGCTAACCATCGCCGGTACAACATTTCCAATCAATGTCGCATCATTCATCGTGAATATTTCATTCCCAACAGCAATCCCAGTGATCCGTGAAGCCGGGAAATACGGTTTTATATGCGTTGTCACCCATTGAACAGCCTGTTGAGGGTTGATCACAACACCCATCATTTCGTTCTCTACCGTCACTATAATCTCAATGCCCGACTGTGCAAACGACTTCAAGATTTCGGGATTTGTATCATAAATCCTCGTTTTTGTGATCTTTAGTGCTGAAAAGAGTTGAAGAACTTTCTCCGGGGGTGGTAGATTGTTGCCTACTTGACCATAGTTTATCCCAAGTGTCGATACAAATGGAGGGGGATATCCCAAATCTTGCAAGACCAAAATATGACAAAGTTTAAGTTAACATCATCCATCATTAGACAAGTTTCAAGAACACGAAAAAAAAAAATGCAAGAAAGAAAGAAAAAAACTAAAATACCTGAAGAGAACATAACATAGAGAAGAAAAGTGTGAATTATTGTACTTTTGAAGAGGAATGAAGCCATTGGGAAAGAGAGAGAGAGAGAGAGAGAGAGAGATTTATGAAAGTGATGCATATATAGTGTGTAGGTGAAGAGAGAGTTAAAATTCTTTTTTTTAAAACTGTATGAATTCCTTACTTTACTTGTTTGCAATATTTAGTTGTCTGTTGCCGACCTAGTGACTTCATTTTCTCATCTTCCACCAATTGACGGATACTTGATTCTATTTTTCTTGCCTTATTATGACTAAAAAGTTGTATACTTTTTTAAAGTGTGTAACATGTGCTTTGGGTGTGGTATTATCAATAAAAACCAATGATTCTTATACGTCATCGTTCAAAAGCCCCGATGGAGTAGTTCATCACATCTACGTCTTATTCCGTGTTGATTATGTTGGGTGTGAACTCGAACCGTGAAGAATGGAATTGTCGAAGAACATAAATAATCGAAGTCGTTCGAACGAAAATGGAAGTCGTTCGAACGAGATTATCTGTTTTCACGTTTTGGAACTTGGTTCGAAGCAGTCATTCGAACGAGATTGGATGTCATTCGAATGAGCTTCAAAGTCGTTCGAATGAGATTATCTGTTTTCACATTTTGGAACTTGGTTCGAAGCAATCGTTCGAACGAGCTTGGATGCTGTTCGAATGAGTTGTTATTTTATAGGGGATAGAGACCAATTATCATTAAAGTCGTTCGAGGTTTGCCTTGGATGCTATTCTGGGACGTTGAGTTTGCCTCGAGATCCGTTCTATATAAATGGGACTTAGTTAATTTATTTGTTTAGGCTATCATATGTGAGTTTAATTCTAGAGAACTAGAATTTGAGATTTTCCATTAAAGATTGAGAAACTTGGAGATATCGTTGTAACTTGTTTGATCATCATAGTGAATTGTTCGGGGAGTGATTTTTATTTGTAAGGGTTTTTCTCCTCCGGGTAAATTATTGTGTTCAGTCTTTCGTTTAAATTCTAAATTGACGTTTCCGTTTATCGTTCTTGGGCGAGGGATTGGGATTAGCTACCTGATTCATAACAGATTAACGGTACTCAAATTCTTATCTTTACTCCTTCCTGAGGCTTTAGACCGATGTCCTTGTTCTTTTCATTTTCATTCTTTGTGATCAAAATTTTCTAGGAACATTTTCTCCATTTTCTTGACAAACAATAGTGATTCATATTATTTATGTCCATGACTGTCTTTGCTTTGCTAAACCTCCTATAAAAACCCAAAGAGTTTCCAAAGCCTAATTAAAACTCTGCGAAGAAGTACATAGGAACATGGTACACTCAAAAATAGGTTGAAGGCGAACATAAAGACAAAAGAGGACCGCATAACCTAGCAACTAGGCCTAGGCCAGGCTTTGTCTCAGTTAATTAAGTATACCAGCATGTCAAGGCAACCCTTACGGATGTGAAAAACTAGCTGTTAGTGTTAGAAAACTAATAACGCAGAAGCGAAATTAACCTTAATTAATACTAAGATCTCTCAATTGCATAAAATAATGATCAAAGACTTAGGGGTTTATGAGATTTACCCCAAACTCTACAATCTCTCTTTAAGGCTAAACCTTTTCTCTCACTAAAACCAAATAAACTAAGCTTAGACTCTCAGACCTGGCATAAATAGAAACCCTAGCTAGACTCTAATTAGGATACTCTCCTAATTATAATGCAATTAAAGTACTAAATAAGGCCGTACGCACATGATGTACAAAATGTGCTATGCGTGATTATGGGTACGACCACGTGAGTTGTCTGGAAATAATCAACTATTGTAAAGGAAGATAGCACATGCCACAAGCATGCAAATTTTTTTAATTTGGTAAGACTTGGCAAAAGCTCAGCAATTTAGACTTAAACATAGTTTTATGTTTAGAACGCTGTAATTTATTACCTTACTTGGGATCATTTCATTTTCTAACCTGGAGAGCTAAAGATTAGTCTAGGCACTGCTTTAGATTACAAGTTCTTCTTATCAAGTATAGTATTGTAGTATTTTACTACTTTTCTCTGTTGATGAAAACTAAGCTAAACTGATGTTTTTACTGAATTCCACTCAAGGTATGAGAATTTTTACAGAAGCAAATATAGAGGTGATATCACAGAGAGGAAACTCTGCTCAAGTGGCTCAATGCATCGTACGGGGAGGAGTAACACCGACACCAACCAATAAGGATCACTTCAAGTATATGACATTGAAAGAGAACTGATATGGTTGAATAATACAAGAGAAAGAACCAGCTTATCTAAAGTCGCCATTGATAACTTGGATTGTGCTGCCTCTAATGAATGGGAAATAACTGGTAGAGTGGAGTCCAATTTGAAACATCCATATTTTGAGTTTTTTTCATTCCGTGTCTAGTCTAGATGTTAGCACAATCTCGTGGTTACTCGTCGTCAGAGATTGTACCTTGAGCGACTACAGCTGGACTGACACTGAACAGGTAAGTGGGTTTCTAACTCTTTATTCTAAAAAGTCAAGCCTCTATATTTTACAGAGTATAAAAAAGTAATAAGAATGTCTATTTACATAAAATAAAAGTTGTATTCGAATAACCTTTAATGTTGTTTGAATATGTTGCAACAGATAGAATTGTATTCGAATAGAATTACTTCTGTTCGAATAACTTTCAACAGTTGCATTTATATTCGAATAGACTGCTTGCTGTTCGAATAACTTTAAACAGTTACTTCTCTGTTCGAATAGAATAACTATTGTTCGAATAACTTTAAACAGTTACTTCTCTGTTCTAATAGAATAATTGTTGTTCGAATAACCATCACCAGATAGACTTATGTTCGAATAGATTGATTTCTATTCAAACAGAGCCCGTGTTTTATGTTTTTCTATTTAAGACTTAGTTGCCTTCATCAAATACTCACTTTTTGAAAGCCTATTTTTTTGAGGGCTTGCTTTTTAGAGTGAAGAGAGATCGATCTTTGAGAGATTTAAAAGAGAATCAAATCACTCAAATCTTGAATTAATCAATTGATCAAGAAACCTAATTCATGCATTGAAGAACTGGATTGAAGAACTTGAGCGATTCAAGATTAGGAGCATCGACGTGAGATTGGAGCGAGGCGTTGCGAGAACGCGGAATTGATTGCGAGGAGTTCAATTAAAAGAGAGGTAACCACGAGATGTGCTTATCGAGTCTGTAAGTAATTGAATACTTGTACTTTTGATTTTAATATTAGATTGTTTAGCTGTCGGGTGATTCGACAGCGACCTGTGGGTTTTTCTCCTGAGAAAGGTTTCCCACAGGGTTAAAAATCTTTGCTTTGTCTTTAATTTTCATTGCCTGCTTGACATTAGATAATCATATCGACTTGAACTTGGTTAAGCTTTGACCATTAATTCAGAGGATTTAGGACCTATCGATTTATACCTAAAAAAATCGTAATTGGTTAGTCTCAAGGCGACTAGTTATTTCAATTGGTATCAGAGCGGTCACGTTTCAAGGTTTAACAACTTAAGCATGGATCCCGGATATTTCGCTTGAGAATAATGAATTTCGAGAAGTTTGGAGGTCCTATAAATCGTCCTCTAACCTTTGATGGCAAAGAATACCCATACTGGAAAGTTCGAATGATTGCTAACTTATAATCAATTGGAGAAGATGTATGGATTGTTGTTGAGGATGGATGGACACCCCCTGCTGTGATGCAAGGTCAACCAGGGAGTGCTAAAGAGGTCCTTAAACATCGGAACCAATGGTCAAAATAAGAAAATGATACTTTTGGTTATAATTCTAAAGGCCTCAATGCGATATTTGCGGCTGTGAGTCAAAGTGAGTTTCGACATATCTCTCCATGTACCACTTCTAAAGAAGCTTGGGACATCTTAGTTCGAACTCATGAAGGCGATGATACAGTCAAAGAAAGTAAGCTTCAAATGCTTACTTCGCAATTTGAAAATATCAGAATGTGTGAAAATGAATCTTTTGACGAGTTCTATGCGAGACTAAATGATATTGTAAACACTAGTGCCGTATTAAGAGCATAGTACTCCGATGTTCAAATAGTTCGTAAAGTTCTAAGATCCCTTCCTAGGAGCTTTAGATCCAGACGTGATGCTATAAAGGAAGCTCATGATCTTAAGAAAATAAAACCAGATACATTAGCTGGTAAATTGCAAATGTTTAAACTCGAGATGAAAATAAAAAACCTCGAGAAGAACAAGAGCATTGCTTTTAAGTCTTCATCTTACTCTTCTTCTTCTAAGGGTACCATAGAAGCTGACAATTCGTCTGATTCTAATAATGATGATGGGTCAGATATGGATTCACAGATTGCCTCGATAAGTCACCAGCTTAAAAACCTGGTGAAACAACGCCAATTTTAAAAACAAGGGCAATCGGTGAATCATAAGTTGCGAACTCATGATCAACATAAAGTGAATAACCGGCAGACCAACCTTGACACTAACATAAGTCAAATTGAATGTTATAAGTCTCATAAGCTTGGTCATTATGCCCATAGCTGTCCTAATAAGAAATCTGGAACAACTTATAAAGCTATGAATATCTGTGTTACTTGGAATGACAGTGATGATGAACATGGTAACAATGAGAGTAATCTCCAAATAGTTGAAAATAGACCATATTGTGCCTATCCTGTTATTTTAAATTATGATAATAATAACTATGACGTTTTTACTCTTGAAAATTCTGTTGAAAAACAGAGTGATCAAGAACATAGTGAGTTTGAAGACCTGAATCTAGAGGACTTGTATGCTCAGACTCTCGCCAAGTGTATGAAACTCGATAAACTTAATAAAGTTTTGAAAGAAGAAGTTAATACACTTAAGTGCGAACTTCAAGATAAAACTGAGAATACAAGTCACGAGACAGAGGTTCTTGATAATGAGAAACTTGGCCTTCATGACAAAGTTGTTTCTTTAGAAAAAGAAGTTAATGATGCGAAAGATAAAATAAAATCAACTTTGGATGAACTTAGTTCAGCCAAGCTTGATGTAGTTCTATCTGAGCAGATACTTGAGAAGTTATGTCATGGGGCCAAAAACATTGATAAAATGTTATGTATGGGAAAGACGGATAGTGATAAAAGGGGTCTAGGATATGAGGAACATTTTTCTAAATCTAAGACTCCTCAAATCAAAATTTTTATGAAAACAATTGTGTCTACTTCAGTACCTAAACATAACATGATTTATACTACTCATAATCACTCCAAAGGGGTATCTTACTCTCAAATTTATTATTATAGTATATGTGGTCGAAAGGGTCATATTGTATCTTATTGCAGATTTGTTGAACCCTATCAACCATATGCTCGCTCTTTCAATGGATATAGATATAAGTCATATGTGAATGTTTATAATGTGAAAAGTGAGAACTTGAGTAGGTGGGTTGCTCTAAAAACATCACCTCAACAAGTAATTCGGGCAGTTTGGATGCGAAAGGATGACTTGTCGCCACAAATAAGGTAATGAATCAAAACTGAGAAGGGTTAAAGTATACTCTATTAATTAGGTGCGTTTCTTACCTTGTCTCAGTTTATTTTTTGTTTTTGTTTTTTTTTCGCTTTTATTTCTTTTGGGCATTAGGGTATTGTTTTGTTTTTATTTGCACTTTGCACTTTATGAGCATTTGTATGTAGAATATTCTTGCTAGACTTGTACTTTGCTTTTGTGTTATCTTCTTTCATGGGATAATTATTTGGTAAAATCAAATTTCACAATAGTCATTGATTCTCTTGTTTAAACTAAAAGCTCATCGTGACTAGAACCACGTGAGGATAACTGTAGAGACTTCGTACCTAATGTTATGTGAGGATCTAGCCTTTTTACAAGCTTCAAGTGTTACTGCATAAATTCTTTTCAGATTCAGCATTTTCTTTTTCGATCTCATTTTTATAATAAATTGTCGATGGTAACTCCAAGTTCAAGTTAGTCTAATAGAACTATCCTTATACTTGATTCGAGACGAAAAAGATACTATGTGAGACCGAAGATATGATAATAAGCATTTTATTTTTACACCTTTTGGCCTTCGTCTGTGCTTACCCAAAATTTTATCCGCTTGCAGCCCTTTGTGCCTTAAAATATGTCTTTCATTTTTCTACCAAAATCTTTTACTAGTTTACCCGTTTGTTCTGAGACTTTTTAGTAAAAAAAAAAAAAAAAATAGAAAAGAAAAAAAAAGGAGGGAAGTGATTTTTGGGAGAAAGATGAATATGAGAATAGAGTTTGTATTCCCAATGTCCTTTTAGTGGTGGAGATGGATATAAAAAGAGGGATTTTTCAATAATTTTATGGTACATCATAGTCTATTTGTACTCGTTGCATGAAAATAATAAAGGGAGGTGAACCCAAAATGAAGAAGTATCAGTAATTGTTACTCACTAAAGAAATTAGTGAAAGAAGGTGAGCTCAAAATGAAGGAGGGGAAGAAGTGTTTTATTCCTTGTGTACTTCATAAGATAGGGAGTTAGTGTAACTGTTAGTCTCAGAATGCCAGCAAAATTCCCAATCCGTCACGTCCATTCCCTTGCCTACATTATAACATTTTTAAGACCTGTTTGATATTGAGTTTAACATAGTCAGTTTAGTGGAGATGAGAGATAGGGATTCTATGTTAGTTAACTTGACACCATCTATTACAATTGATTTTCTGTCCGTGAGATCTTTCAATTTACAGTGCACCATTTATTTGATGAAATTTGAATTTTTCTATTTACATACTCATATTCATATTTCATACAGCGTTTGCTAGTAAATTCTCAGTGATTTTTAGTAACCACCATGAGAGGCCTAAGTTGAAACAACTTTCCAATATAGTATTCTAACTGCGGCTTAGTAATAGGTTGAAAACTGGGTAACTCTTTGACTATGCACTCACACACACCAAGTAATTTATTTAGTGATTGTTATATAACACTTTGGCAATGTCTTGGTCTTTATGGGATATTTTATATTCATTGTCTTTCTATCATGCCTTGTGTTTAGGGGAAGTATTGTCTTCTTGTGCTTACTTATTTCAGAGACACTCCCCATGTGTGTTTTTTCATTTTCTCTCATTTTTCGGGGGTTAGAATTATTTTGAGGGGGAGATGGATATTATTTTGAGGGAGAGATGGATTTTATTTTCGGATATTTGTGTTTTTAGTATTTTTCCTAACTACACTTTGATCTACTGGTTTGTTTATCCTCTTATGGGCTATTTACCCTTTGGTCATCTGTGCCAAAAAGGGGGAGAGATGATCCTGACAGATAAGTCAGGTAAGTTATGCTCTTTGTTCATGACAGGTAAGTCAGGTAAGTTATGTTCTTTGTTCTGGATCCCTTATTTCAATTTGAACAGTTACGTGATGTATCTTGTTTAGTGTGCAAGGATTCCAAAATATATGTTATAAGATGAAAGTGGAGCTTTGAGTATGGATGTTCAGCGATTGAGTCAGTCCATCGAGTTGTATTTTTATTTCTTATAGTTAGTTCTGGTTTTGACACGAAATGAACCAAATGGGGAGATTAAAACATCCATATTTGGAGTTTGTTTCATTCTGTGTCTAGTTTAGATGTTAGCACAATCTCGTGGTTACTCGTCGTTAGAGATTGCACCTTGAGCGACTACAGCTGGACTGACACTGAACAGGTAAGTGTGTTTCTAACTCTTAATTCTAAAAAATCAAGCCTCTATATTTTACAGAGTATGAAAAAGTAATAAGAATGTCTATTTACAGAAAACAGAAGCTGTATTCGAATAACCTTTAATGTTGTTCGAATATGTTGCAACATATAGAATTGTATTCGAATAGAATTACTTCTGTTCGAATAACTTTCAACAGTTGCATTTATATTCGAATAGACTGCTTGTTGTTCGAATAACTTTCAACAGTTACTTCTCTGTTCGAATAGAATAACTGTTGTTCGATAAACAGTTACTTCTCTGTTTGAATAGAATAACTGTTGTTCGAATAACTTTAAACAGTTACTTCTCTGTTCGAATAGAATAACTGTTGTTCGAATAACCTTCACCAGATAGACTTCTGTTCGAATAGATTGATTTCTATTCGAACAGAGCCCGTGTTTTATGTTTTCCTATTTAAGACATACTTGCCTTTTTTAAATACTCACTTTTTGAAAACTTATTTTTTTGAGGGCTTGCTTTTTAGAGTGAAGAGAGATCGATTTTTGAGAGATTTAAGAGAGAATCAAATCACTCAAATCTTAAATCAATCAATTGATCAAGAAACCTAATTCATGCATTGAAGAACTGGATTGAAAAACTTGAGCGATTTAAGATTAGGAGCTTCGACGTGAGATTGGAGCGAGGCGTTGCGAGAACGCAGAATTGATTGCGAGGAGTTCAATTAGAAGAGAGGTAACCACGGGATGTGCTTATCGAGTCTGTAAGTAATTGAATACTTGTACTTTTGATTTTAATATTGGATTGTTTAGCTGTCGGGTGATTCGACAGCGACCTGTGGGTTTTCCTCCTGAGAAAGGTTTCCCACAGGGTTAAAAATCTTTGCTTTGTCTTTAATTTTTATTGCCTGCTTGACATTAGATAATCATATCGACTTGAACTAGGTTAAGCTTTGACCATTAATTTAGAGGATTTATGACCTATTGATTTAGACCTAAAATAATCGTAATTGGTTAGTCTCAAGGCGACTAGTTATTTCACAATTCAACTGCAGGCTGCAGCTGTATTGGCGTTTAAATCAGTCAAACCACCTTGTGGGAATAGTGGATGTGAGGCATAATGTCAAGAGAAAGATGCTTATTAGTTTGCTCTTTCCTCTGCTGCTGTGTATTATAATTGTAACCTGGTTTTCTGTTTTTCAATATGTCAAAAGAAAAATAAATTGCATCTGAAGGCTAAAATGTGTACCTTTGAACTTTGTTATCTTCGTCGGCCAATATTTCAATCCGAAATCCTAGGCTATCAACTCAGATAAGCAAAAACGCAATCTCATCTGGTAGATAATACTCAATCTCATCTGGGTAATTGCAGAAACGCAGATAAGCAAATTCTGTACCGAGCTGGAAATCTCAACATGAATTTCACCTGTCATAGCCAGTGAAGACTTTTGTAAATCTGTACCCAAACTTGGCTAGTGTATTCATGTTCCCTTGCTTGTTTGCAATTCATTATGAGTTGAAACTTAACATTCTACAAACAAACAAAGATAGTGTATATACAACTAAAGATATACCTCAACTCCAATACGAAATCGTAACCATTTCGCCAGAAATTTAAACAGAGCAACAGCACAATTCATATTGTCATACAAGAGAAGCGCAACAGAAAAAAAAAAGTGGGTGACAAATGAGGAGTTGACTGTTACGCCGTACACTTTGACTCCTGCATACTATGCTAATCAATCAAAAATGTGACAGGTGCGTTAAACCTTGAAATAAGACGAGTTCCTCTGTTATCCTTTTTTTTAACCTAAGTTATGGTGACATGAGGAAAAAGTACTACTCCTCGAATGAAAGACACTATTTCTGACCTTTCTTTTTCCATAAATCTCCGAACATCCGAATCCCTGAACCTTTCCTTTTTGTACTTCCAACCCCATATTCCATATCGTCAGCCATCATTGGTGATCCTTCAAAGCTACAGGTATATATTCCAGCCACATCAAAAGCAGCAGCACCACCACCACCATTGTTGGCGTGTTTGTCCATGGAGATACATCTCCCATTCATGTCGAAGCCACCAGCCAGAACTGCTGCAGCAGCATCAGCAGCTTTTCTCCACTGATCAGTTTGCACCATCATTGCTTTCATCTCTGCTTCCAATGCTGTTTTCGCTGTATCCATGGCTTCCAACTCTTGCTTCAGTCGAACAGTATTTGCCTTGCTCTCTTCGAATTTTGCTTCCATTTGACTTAGACATAAAGCTGTTTCCATTTCCTTGGTTCGAGAAGATGTAAACTCTGCTGCTGTCTCAATCACCTGCTTATTCAGCCTCTCGTGCTCTACATGGAGCAACTCTATCTCCCTATCCTTCTCTTCTAGCTTGGCTGTCAGAATAGCCACTTGATTATTAATATCGTCCCAATGTTTCCTCGGCTCCAGAAGTAGTGGTTCATTGCATTTGCCTATTGGCTTGGTTACAACGTCAAATTGCTCGCTTATGACCCTCTCTGGCACAAGAGCGATGAGCTCATACGGTGTAGGTTCTAATGGAACTTCAAAGACGTCAGTTGACAGGGAGTTCTCAATGCTATTGGTTTCTTGGATATCTGTGGGTGTTGGTGGGTGATTTTGTTCTTCATCAGTGTCGGGAACAAGTGGATTATATGTATTCTTCTTCTCCAGTTCTTCTTGAACTTCTTTCTTGGCGGCTTCAGCAGAAGCTAACTGATTTTTCAGTGACTTGAGCTCTTCTTGTGCCTGGCCTAGTTGGGATTCCAAGTCGGCAACACGGGTCCCAAGCTTCTTGTGCTGCGTAGAATCTGCTGATTGGGACCCACGCGGAGATCGCCGATCACCCACATTGGAGCTTCGATCAATAATTGGTCGTTGATGGGGGTGATTAGATTCCAGGCCTGATGATTTTTTCAGCTGAACTTGGACCCTAGGAGATGATTGCCTTTGAAGCATTTCAGAACCTCTATTCTTGCATCAAATTCAGAAAAATAAACTCCGTCAGCCATCACTTGTAAAATCAAATTCTACTGTATGTGATGCTATGATCATTATGGATAGTTATGAGAAAGCTTTTTGCAAGGATGAGGTCTGGTATGAGAATCTAAATAGCTAACCCGTCTTTATATAGTCAAATGTTACTTTTGATTATTAAGAAAAACAGTACAATGTGTATAGGAAAACCACCAAAATTGAAATAAGTTTAGTACAAAAACTATGCAATTAAACAAAAGAAGTGCCTCACTACCACCAAAGCAGTAACAAACTCAAAACTTAATTATGGTGGAAAGGAGAATAAGAACATGGCATTAACCTACTTGAACTAACTATTTTTCACCATTATAATGATTAAAGACAACCCGTTATATCAAGAGCATTGTTTTCAAACTATAGTGTAATATAAAGCCAATAGCCTAAACCATGAAACCAGGTGTGCTAGAACCTCCATATTTGATTTATATACTGGAGTAGACATGTAAAGTTTGTTAGTGTTTACTGAACATGCAAATGCACATGCACATAATGTTAGAGTTTACTGGGCATTGCGGTACAGGATTAGTAAGTGTCCTAGAGGAAGTGTCCACCAACCCTATCTTATTAGCATTCTTACTTCAGCCAGCTTCCCTACTTCAGCATGTTCCTTTATCAGGATTAGTAGGTGTCTATCTCTAGTCTAGTAGCTATCTCCTTTGGTGTACTTTCCTTAATTCTCTCCTAGATTAATGGAGTCGTTTGTTTCTGGGAAACTCTCCCTATCTCAAACACACTAATCTAGACGAGGTAGTATAATGGTTGACACACTGATTTAATCGTACATTACAGTCCACAAGTTCTTACTCATTCAACTAATTTGACCGAAACATGGGTTACTTTGTGATATTAAATCTAGCAACAACTTCAAAGTATAAGTGATTATGACATCATAGGATTAACTCCACCTATCCCAGATTTGAAAGAAGTAAAGAACATCAGGTCTCCCTACTTGAGGGTATATATCAACTCTAGGATTAACTCCACTTAAAGTAATGTTGGAAACAAACTGGGGCTAAGTCATCAAACTACAAATTGGTTTATTAAAAAAAAATTGAAGTACAAATTGCGGTCTCTTAACGTAATGCATCATGCAGTGGCATATTGCTTAACATTTTTGAGATTATACTTTGATTAACCTTACTTTAGTCATTCCACCTTTCATGTTTGAACCACCAAATTGCAAAAATTCCAATGTCTCCAAACTGGAAAAGAGGATGAAATAAAACTGCTAGTAAAACAAAATTGCATTATAGTAAATAAAAATGCAAGAGAAAATAAATCTAGCAATTACAATTCGCTATTAAGGAATTGCAAGCCTCCATAGTTACCAACCCTTAGTCTACCAGCCTAGTCAAATAAAATAGCTCTCCTATTTCCATATTACCAATCCTTAATAGATGAATTAAACTCATTTACTTTAGGAAGGAATTTCAATCTTCAAGTCTAGCATTGTTTATCAAGGTTGTGTTATTTGGCTAAGTAAACTTTCTTCCAAGAAATGATATTCGGGAAAGCATTTACTATCAAGGGTCAATCAAGTATCGCTTTTGAATACTAATTTAAAATCCGAAATGCACGCCGCAATGAGAAGTGTTTAATCCTGTGATAGTTGACACCAAAACTCATTTTGCACACCCTAGAGCATCTACATTAATGTTTTCTCCAATATTCATAAAAATTGTCCAAAACTCGTAGTAGAAGCGTTCACATTATAATTCTAACTTGCTCCACATGCCAGAGGCATGACGGCGCCGCCCTAATCACTGAACGCTAAAGTGTTTAGGTGACTTCTCTCATGTATTTTTTTATTAACTAATCTAATATACTAATTAACATCAGTTTATGGCTTTTCTAAATTGCTGGTACTAGCAGAGTGCATTAAGCAAAGTATGTTGATCCACAATCATCCAAGAACACATATTACCATAAAAGGGAATGTGTAAAATGTGAATTTTACATAGTAAATATTAAAGCTAAAGTAACTACATATTTTTACATAGTGAAAAAAGACGAAGTTATCCTTTGGGCTTTACTGAGACAAAAAAAAAGAGGAATGAATTATGAGCAACAGGAAAACATGGTGCATTAAGAAATCTTACCAAAACTATCATTTTCTAACAGCTATGCAATCAAACACTCCGCATATACATATGCATATATGGATCTCAAACAAGCCCATCACTCAACAACTGAAACATAGCTTAGCTTCTAAATGGGATTTCAATTCAATGGGTATCTTTAGCTTTTGGAGACAAAAAAGACATGAGAAAGGTGGAGAAAAAACATACCACAAAATGAACAGCAAATGCTTTCTTCTTTGAGACTTAGAATATTTCAAAAGTATGAGAATGTTGAAAGAGAGAGAGAGTGAGTGAGTGTGTGTTTGGGTTTTGGAGATGGAGTTTGAAATTTGAAAGTGAAGTTGAAGAGAAGTGCTAGAGGACAAGAGAGGGAAACATATTTCTTGAGAGTGTAACCTGCATTTTCAGCTTGGGTTCTTCACTTTTTCTTCTACCTAGATAGTGCAGACACACACTTTTAGCACTTCGAAAGGAACAATACAAGGGTGGAGTAATTATGTTTAGTGTGACGGTACCAACTTTCCCACTATTTAGAGCACTTCCAGCAGCGCGCCGGTTTGGGTTTAGGTGTGGTCCGTGAACCAAGGTAGCTGGTAGTAGCCGCAGGGGGGCCGGGTACTGGAGATGATATTGGTCCGTCTCAGCAAATATAGGTGTAAGATGAGTGTTTTTTTGTAGACATAAATTTTTATTGTAAACATAAGTATTGAACAATATTTATTATAGAATTTAGTTTATCTATATAAGTATTTGTACGACCTGATGTCCCATTTCTTTATATAAATCAATATTAATCAATTTATTTTGAGTCTTGAATTTAGATAGAAATGCAATTACAATTCTTAAAATAGTAGTTTTATGCACGAAATGAAACTCAAAACAGATACAATTAAACTTAATTCATCGTTCACGACTGATGTATGGATTAAACTCGGACCATTCAGTAAGGGGGAGCGGATCCCGTCCATAGTTAGAAAGTTGGTAATTTGTAGTAAACTCATCAGGCGGGATGTAGTTCTGGTAAAAAATATCGTATGGAGTCTCAAACGGGAACGACTGGTTAAATTTCTCATACCATTCATTTCTGGCTTCATGAATAATATTGGCTAGTGGAACACCTCTGACCCGTCTATCAATACTCTTTCGTATCTCATGAAACTCATCATATTTAACCTTAAGAACATTCCACCTGTTGTAAAAATCTCTAGGAGCGTATTAAAGTTTTGTGTGCTCACTGAATTGGACATGAACTCGATTTCATAACTAATTGAAGTTGAATTGTCAAAGAGGTAGATTATCAACAAAATACTACTAGGATGCAACAGTCTTCATTCCAACCAAATACCACCGAAGAATCCTGTGTTAGAGCTAAAAAACTCGACATTGCTGAGTTGAAGTAGATGACCTGTTGTTAGAGCATCTCTAGCCAACATATATATAAAACAAAAAGTAGCCATTGGGATGCCAAAACAAGAAGTACTAGTAGTTTGCGAAATCAGTGGAGGTAGCGGTGTTCTTTTTACTGTGTGGTAATAAAAACACTGCGCTATAAAAAGAACACCGCTGCCTCCACTGATCTCCCACAATCACTATTTCTTCTTCGCCTTATCCTTTTACACTTCTCTCTTCTCTATATTTATTCCCCCTTCACCTTCAACACCATTCTATCAACTCAACAACCTCAAATATCTTCCTCATCATCCTTTTCATCCATTGATGATCCTTCACATGTATCGTCCTCCTCTAACGATCTTATGTTTGATTGTGCGATGGCAATGGCCGTTATGCACCAAAATGCAATGAGCCTAGTAGTACATGATGCAACTTTGAGTCACCGCGGGAGTATCATGGGCCATAAGGATAAGAGAAAGAAGCGAGATCACGATTTGGAACATTACAACATTATGGGGGACTACTTCAACCCGGGGTGCACATATTAGCCAGACGAATTTCGATATTGTTTTCGTATGAGTAGACAAATGTTTATGCCTATATTTGATGCAGTTGTTGCACATGATTATTACTTTATCCAAAAACCCAATAACGTAAAAACTATGGGGTTATTACCGTACCAAAAGTTAATCACGGTACTACGTTTCCTAAGCTACAGTGTCGCGATAGATCTTTTTTACGAGTATATCCTAATAGGAGAAAACACAACCTTGTTAAGTATGGAAAAAATTTGTGTTTTGGTTATACAAATTTTTTACGAGGAATATCTTCTAGCACAAAACGCGGCCGAAGTCGAAAGTTTAAAAGCGATAGGAGAGTCACGAGGATTTCCCGGTATGTTAGGAAGTCTTGATTGCATGCATTGGATATGGAAAAATTATCCCATAGCTTGGCACGGTCAATTTATTGGTTATTACCCCAAGGCGACACTGATTCTTGGAGCGGTAGCTTCACACGACCTTTGGTTTTGGTATACTTTTTTTGGGTTACCAGGGTCTAACAATGATATCAATGTCCTACAATAATCACATCATTTCACCGACCTGGCCGATGGTATTGCCCCGCCTTGCAATTATACAATTGCCGGAAAAGCTTATGATATGGGTTATTACCTAATGGATGATATATACCCCAAATGGGGAACAGTTGTCCAAACTATATCCAATTCGGTTATAACGAAACACAAATTATTTGCTCAACAATAAGAAAGTTGTCGAAAAGAAGTAGAACGGGCGTTAGGGATTTTACAATCACGGTTCAATATTGTAAATATTTTTGGTTAAATTGTGGAAACCTGAGGTTTTAAATAATGTCATGAAGGCGTACGTGATAATACACAATATGATCGTCGAAGAGGAACGAGGTTCATTTCCATCATACTTAGCCTACGTTCCGGACGATCCGACCGACGTCAAAGGAGAACGGTTTAATATTGTACGCAAACGCGGAATAATAGATGCTTTTATAACGAAAATGAACCGTTTTCAAAGTCGAGAACTGCACTTTAATCTAAAGGCTGATCTAATCGAGCATTTGTGGGCCGTAAAGGGAAATCTTCATTCCTAGTGTTACAATAATGTATTATCTAAGTATTCTAGATGTAATTTAATATTTCTTGTCAAATAAGCTTATTAAACAAATTTTTGATATTGCATTAATCTTGTATTTGTTTTAACGCAATATTCTCGAAAATAAACATTTTGAAAAAAAGATTACATTCTTCAATAACAAAGTACATTATTCAAAAAATTACATTATTGGAAGGTAAACTATATTCTTCAAAAGAAAACTTCTCTCTTCAGCAAAGTTAAATTACATTTAATCACCTGAACCGGTACCTGGTCCGCCTCTCTTGGCCAGACGTTCAATGACCTCAGCTTGCCTTTGCAGATACTATTGCAATTGATGTCAAGAAAGATTACTCAGATCTTTATCCATGATTTTGTGATTTTCTCTTGCTTGTTTCAAATCCATTTTGGCTTGCCATTGTTGATTTGCTTTAGCTCTTCTTCTTTCCTTTTCTTCTTTCGCTTGTCTCTTCTCCAACCTCATCTCTGTAAGCATTATTTAGATACCACTACCAGATGCAATAACATCATCCAAGGCCTTTTGTATTGCAAGGTTTTTTCTAAAAGGTTTTTGTCCTATGGGCCTGGTTCTGCCCTCATACGATGAACCATCTAATTTAGCATTTTGGCCTGCGGATTGAGGTGTAGGTGGGCCATCGGGGTCCTCCGATAGATTGTTTGATTCGACCAAGTTCCCTAGAGAAGAATTGTGCGATGTTCTCCTAGTTACATTTCTTGATACATTCTACGCATGGTTCAACCCATCATCCTTTAGGTTGGCCCATCGCAGTTCTCGCGCCAAAATCGTATACGCTTCACGGTGTTTGAAGTCATTGCCACCATTCAAGCCAAGATAGATCTTGTGTACATCATTTTCCTATAATTCACAAAATTACCAAATACAAATAAATAACGTTTATATCCAAGAAAAATAAACAAAATTGAGTTAAAGCAAATTAGTACGTACCTGATCTTTATCGGTTTTCCCACTGTCATGCCGAAATTGTACTTGAGCAACTATCTCTTTGTACGCCACATATTATGGATTAAGGGGATATCACTGAGCTTTAGTCGACCTGCATGATCGTCGTATGGGGCACTCGGGGTCTTTGTCAAAGGCAATATTGACCTTTTGATAAAAAATAAAACCCTTTGTGCAGCCCACTGGCTGGACAAAAGCCGTTACCCATGCCCTTGTGAGACACGTGAAGTCCAGCATCATCCTTCGCGTCTAAAAACTCAGCATATTCTGGCACTTGTACGCTTTGTCTTTATTTTGTGGGTACTATTTTCTTTCTTCCTTTTCCTTTTTCTTTCTCGGGTGCCGTCGTTTCAACAGGTATTGGCGCATTTACGCCACTTTGATTATGTTGAGTAGATTCACCATGGAATAGGTAGTTATGAAAGTAATTTGGAGGCTGAAAACCTTGAGGTTGAGTGACTGGATAGGGTTGATAGTATGGGCTAAACGCCTTAGGTTAAGGTTGATAGAGTATAAATGGATTTTGATACTGTTCTTCGTAGGTATCCCCTTGCAACATGGTAAATAGAGGTGAGACATGCGATTGGAATTGAAATTGGTTGTGGTAGAGGTATGGAGTGCATTGTGATGATGGGTATTGATAGAATGGTATTGAAGGTGGGTTATGGGAGGATGGGGTTGACGGTGTAGAGTTATTACTGCTGGTGTCGGAGTTTACCATTTGGGGACTGCAAAAGGTTCTCTTCTTTGCTTTGTAATTGGGTTAAGGAGAGAAGAAGTAGTCAGGGAGAGCTCAGCCAAGCAAAATGGATAAGTGGCATTTTGAATACCGTGCGGTGTTCAAAACACCGCTAAACTCATTTTTTTAAAGTTTGAGGAGCTCAAACCCAATTTTGGTTCTGCCTGGTACACGTAGACAAACCCAAACTTGTTTTTTAGCGGTTGGGTGGGCCAAAGTTTAGGTTTGGGTTTGAGTTGATAAACCAACCTAAACCCTGCTGGAGATGTTCTTAGTTCAGTTCAAGGTTTAAACAAGGGGCCATTGTGTAAGAGCATCTCTAGAAGGCAGGTTTGGGTTATGACAGAAGGCCCACACATCAGAACCCAACAAACCCAATCCAAACTCGTGTCTCCCAACAGCAAGTGACGTGACTTTTTTTTTGTGATCATTTCACCGCGCAGTAAAACGATTACTGCTACTTCATCTGTTAAACCCAAACGCATCAAACTCGACAACATTCTACCTGTGTCCTTCTTTCTCACTCAATTCGAACCCAAAATATTAAAAAAATTTACTAAAATTTGCAAAATCAAATGGATATGCCAGAGGGAGACCCACACCTCAGTTCATTCCCTGAGTTTAGATGGATAAGAAATATAGAACAAGCCATAACACAGTCGAGGTCTGGAAGGAAGAAATAAGGGTTATATTTGAAGAGGTAGAACAAAATCAGGGCCTACCACACCCAACCCAAGACAATGTTCCTCATATGCAGTTTATTACCGCGCTCCCAGATGGCGTCAGTCATATATATTACACTGGCAAGGATCTTACGGCAAGTCTTTGTTTAATTGTGACTTTATTATTTTCGTTAATCGAGTGTTTGACAAAATGCTCCAATAAACAGAATCGGGATTTGATGCGTCCACACGACACATTTACTGCGGTGATAAAAGTTTGGAAGGAGATTTCCATAATTCTGACAATAAGGGATCCCGTGGTGAAGATATTCGAGAGGTTTATGGATATACATGTAGTAGCAAATTTCCCATATTCGACAAGAGTAAGCCAACAAAGCATAGTCAAAGACGGCCATATGTGATCGAAGATACTTCAAGTTCTCGAGAAGCTCTTCAAGTCCTTGACCTTCTAAAAATAGTTATTGTGCCTAGTCAAGAAAAAAGCTGTTAGAGATCCGCGAAGTTCGCCCACTCCCCCCGGAAATAGGAGACTATTTCTTTCTGTTTGTAAACTGCCTGTGTCTACTATAAATACAGACAAAGAAAAGATGAGAAAGGACAGAAAATCTGAAAACCTTACTATTTTGTTACTTTAATCTTACAATCATTCTGAATTCTGTAATAACTAGCAAAATACTGAATTTTACATTAAAACCCTCTTCGAAGTCGTGGTTTTTTTAAGCTTTTACTGAATTTTCCATGTAAAATATTGTTTATCTAGTCTTATTGCATTCTCTTTACGAATAAGTATTGAAGAAGATTCTCCTTCTAAAAAACACGCCACTACAATTGGCGCCGTCTGTGAGAATTACCACACTTTTTTTACCATCACTGATCTAAAAACTATTTGATGATAAACATAAACCTGAGAAGCCATTCCAGTACTGCCAGAGATCAAGAAATATCAGGAGCTGTTGATCTACACGGTGCGGTACTCAAGCTTCTGAAGTAATGGCTTCAGAAAAAGCCCAGAGACTGGAAGATCAGCGTGTCCATGCTCAAGCTCTTTAAACGGAAAGGGACGAACGGAGGAAAACCTTTGATTAACAGAGTCAAACATATCAGAAAGAAATAGAACGACTGGGGAGAACATAAGATCGACTCACCGGTCGACAAACGTCCCCTCCACTCGCTCGAAGCGAGCACAAATCAAGAGCAATTCAACATGATGATCGACCAAGAGAAGATGAGCTACAGATTTCTCGATCCAGATCTGGGAACCCAAACATAGCCTCTCGACATTTTCGTTTAACAACCTCAGCATCGACAACTCGAGGAAGTCAGCATACGATCAAACCCCCCCCCCCCCCCCGCCTGAAAAAAGACCAATCAGGGATCGATTGGGACCAGAAGGACAAAGAGATTTTGTTCCTCAGGTTACAGCCTTACCATTTCCCCTGCAACAGTTCATCACCTTGGATGACCTCAACAACAGGATCCAGGCCATAAACTTTGACAATTCAGGCCGAAGGTCCGCGTTTGATAGAATCGAAACAAGCCCCATCTCCCCTCATTTCGAAATTATACATATCCCAGAAAATTTCCATATGCCCAAATTTATTCAGTATACAGGCCTGACTTACCCGCTTACACATGTTCGACATTTTAAATCTACAGTTGGATTATATTCCAAACTCGACCACATGCTATGTAGGCTATTCAATATGAGCCTGATGAAAGAATCGCTCCAGTGGTTCCATACTATTCAAGAGACCTCTATAACCATGTTCAGCCAGTTACAACATCTTTTTGAATCCAATTACGCTCATGCTAGAGAGCGAAAGATCATTGTCAATTCCTTGTTTTACTTCGAGTAAGGTACGAAGGAGACCCTGGCAAGCTTTTATAAACACCTCTTACAGGAAATAAGGAAAATCGGGAACTCAGACCATAAAATTATTGTTCCAGCATTCACCTCCGCCCTGCACATAGACTTAAAAGTTCGAGAAGAGCTTACTCTGCACAAGCCATGAACAGTCACAAAAATGATTGATTTAGTTAATAACTACATCGAACTAGAGCGATCAAAGAAAGATAAGATGAAGAGCTCGTCTGTCATCCATTATTATGAAACATCTTCGACCCCATCTTAATGAGCAATCACTCCTGAAGTACCCAAACAATATGACAGAAACACCGACAACAATAGAAGAAGGGATGGTAAACCCGACAGACCTGTCCCAGTTCTGCCATCAATGACATCAACTCTTTCCGCTATCTTGCCGACGATAAATGGAGATGAGTATTATCGCGCACCACAAACTATTTTTGATCTTCCCAATAGACCACTGTGTCAGTATCACAATGTGCGTAGCAATGAGACTGACACCTGCTACTCCCTCATTTGAATCTTTCATCGTATCCTATTAGCTGGAAGACTCCACAATTATGTCATCGACATCCAAAAATTTCTCGAGAATGAAGCAAAAAATAAAGAGGTGGAGCAAAATCAGATCCAGGGGCAAGCTCGTTACCTGTATATGATTGAAATTGAGAAAGGGAAGAAAAGAAAACAAGACGATCAGATTACATCTTGTTGTAAAATGACTTCCTCAAATAAATTAGCAAAAGATCTTCCAAGCACAAGCAAATCGAAACGTCCTTACCAAATCACCTTCAAAGATTGTGACACCAGCCACATTAAATATCCTCATGACAACCCTCTCGTTATTATGCTCAAAGTCAGACATGACTACCTACATACGCTTCTCATTGATACTGAAAGAGCCACAAATGTATTATTTAGAAGAGCGATTGAAGTTCTAGGCCTTATAGATTCAGTAAAAGCTTCGACAACAATAATTACGGGCTTCAATGCTTTAAAGGAATTAACCACAGGAGAGATCACTCTTCCAGTTCAGTCGGGTTCAGAGACTACATTTGTAAAATTTCTAGCCATCGATACAGAGTCTAAATATTTGGGGATTCTGGGACGCAGTTGGTTACATTCAATCAAAGCAGTGCCTTCTACTTATCATCTAACACTGCATTTTCTAACATATCACATAATATATGAAATAAAAGGTAGCCAAACAGTTATACGAATGTACAGAAATACCACAACGAACCCTCATACAATCAAACTTCTCAAAGCATAGCAACTACAGCAAGATGAGCCACCAACATTCAAACAACATGACACCGAGGTGGTTGAATCTATTGAACTCGATGGCCTAGGACGCACAACCTTCATCGGCTCCAAATTATTAACCGACGAAAAAGAGGCCATGAAACAACTACTAAAGAAGAATATCGACATCTTTGCTTAGACATTCCAAGAAATGCCTGACATCAATCCTTCCATTGCTTGTCACTGACTCAACCTCTTTCTTGACAGTAAAGCTATCATTCAGAAACGACAGAATCAAGCTTTCCGACTCCGCGATGCGGTAAATAAAGAAATTGATAAACTTCTTCGGGTAAGATTTATTCGGGATGCTAGATATCCAAAGTGGGTTTCTAATATCGTAGCAGTACCAAAGAAAAATGGTAAAATCAGGGTTTGTGTTGACTTCACAAAACCCAACAAGTTCACACCCAAAGACAATTTTTCGTTACCGTTAATTCCACAACTTTACTCATTCGCAGGGCACAAACTTTTTTCTATGATGGATGCAGCCTCTGGTTATAAACAGGTTCCACTCACCGAAGAAGATCAGGAAAAAACAACTTTTGTCACCGACAAATGTTTCTACTATTACACGGTAATGCCTTTAAGTTTAAAGAATGCAGGTGCAACTTACCAGAGCCTTATAACTACAATGTTTAAAGATTATTTTGGCACAATTATAGAAGTCTACATCGATGATATGATCTGCAAAAGCTTGTAACGAGAAGACCACTCCAGTAACCTTCAAACCATTTTTAATATCCTTCGCAAGTACCATATGAAACTTAACTCAGAGAAATATCAATTCGGAGTCGCATCTAGTAAATTTCTGGGACATCTTGTCTGCAAAAGAGGGGGTAAAAATTGATCCAGCACAAATTAAAGTACTCATTACGATGCTTTCTCCCCGAATAATAAAGATGTTCAAAAATTTGCAGGCAAGATAGTCGCTCTTCACAGATTCATCTCAAAGTCATCTGATCGATACAAACTCTTTTACCTCCTTCGTGGTAACCCCATTCCTCTTTCAAACAAATAGTAGAAGGAAGTTATTTGGACTCTTGACTGTGAGATGGCTTTCTAAGATCTTAAACGATACTTGGGGCGTCCTCCTATAATTAGTACTCCAATTAATAGTGAATTACTTACAATGAGCTTATCCATAACTGAAGATTCAATTAGTTATGTCCTTATTCGAGAAGATGGCGGAGTAGAAAAACCTATCTACCTCATTAGTAAAACACTTATGCCTGCTAAAAAAATATATACAACAACAAAAAAATAGTTACTCGCCCTGGTCTACAGTTCTCATAAACTTCGTCCTTACTTTCAAGCTCATCCCATCAAAGTCATCACCAAATACCCCCTTAAACTAGTACTCTGAAAAATCTCAAAGAATCCAGCAATGGTATATTTTTCTTGGAGAATACGATATTTCCTTTGAACCCCAAATATCAATCAAGGGACAAGCAGTGGCCAACTTTTTGGCAGACTTTCCCATCGAGGACCCCGATTAGAAAGACCTCAAAGAAATCTTCACAGATAACTCAATAGCAGAACCAGACACTTGGTCCAAAAGCTTAGGTTAACAAATTTTTATAGACGGATCAACAGGACCACAAGGATCAGGGATTAACATCATCCTCGTTACACCTTCCAATCATCGAATCGAGAAAGCTATTAGGTTAAACTTCTATGCTACCAATAATGAGACCGAAAATGAAGGAATCTTATACGGTCTCGATCTCGTACTTACTCTCGGAGCCAAAGAATTAGCAGTATACGTCGACTCTTTGCTCGTGGCAAATCATTACAACAAAACTTTCAAAATAGTGGGAAAAATGGTTGATTACGCAGCTCTCATAGAAGAAAAGATGCAAAAATTTCTAATTTACCTCGACAAGATAATCGACATGCCGATACATTAGCTTATATCGCTGCCATGCTGGGAGACAGCAGAAAAAGATCTTTTGAAATCGAAATCATCGACCATTCTAGCCTTGATATACTCTCAACACTCCAGATCACCATTGCTGAAGACCCTGAAGACAGGAAAAGACCATTCTATGTGTACCTCAATTTGAACATCCTCCCCAGTAATAAAGAAGAAGCTCGACCACTTTTAGCTAAGTGTTTCAGATTCACCGTCCAAAATCAAACCTTATATCGAATCCAGGTGGGGGACCACTTATCGAATGTGTCTCTAAAAAATAAGCTTAGATCAAAATCAGAGAACTTCATGAAGGTATCTGTGGCGCACATGTTTCAGGAAAATCATTAACCCAACGTGCTTTCACACAAGGATTGTACTGGCCCAAGATGAGACAGAACTGCGAAGACTTCATTCAAAAATGCTACAAATGCCAAATCCACACCCAAGATATAAAAAATCCAGCCTTAGACTTGCATATCAGCAATGTCCTCTAGCCATTTAAACGATGGGGAATCGACATTATTGGACCTTTCCATCCAACATCGTGAAACTGAAGGTTCATCCTAGTCACCACTGATTACTTTACAAAATGAGTTAAAGCAGTTCTTCTCTGCCATACTGATGAAAATGAAGTCATCAAGTTCCTTTGGGAGCACATCATTACCAGGTTTGGCTATCCGCATATGATACGCTCCGATAATGGCAAATAGTTCATCAATGCTAAAGTACTTGTTTTCCCCTATAAATGCAAAATCTATCTCACAACATTCACACCATATTATCCTCAAGGCAATGGACAAGCCGAAGCCATAAATAAAAGCATCAAATCAGGATTACGCAAGCGTCTCGACGACAAGAAAGGGCGATGGGTGGATAAATTACTCAGTGTTCTCTGGGCCTACAAAACCACTTCTCAAGTCTCAACAGGCTGCACTCCATTCATGATGGCTTTTGGTACCAAAGTAGTCATACCTTCGGACCTTGATCTACCAAGTACTCGACGAAAAATTCTAGATGAAGACAATGAACTTGGTCTCCTTTTCAACCTCAATTGGATAGAGGAAACCAGAGACAAGGCCATTGCGAATTTGGGACGATACCATGATACGTTGAAAAAAGCATACAACAAGAATGCTCAAAAATGGAAATTTGGTATTGGAGACCTTGTCTTACGACAGATCCAAGATAGTACTTGGCCTAAATTTTTTAGAAAATTATCAGAAAATTGGGAAGGGCCATACATTGTCAGTAACAAAACTGATAGCGTAACTTATTGACTGATGACTGAAGAGGAAATACAGCTTGAATATCTATGGAACACTGCTTAACTGAAGCTATTTTACAGATGAGACACTGTAACCGTTTTCATCGATTCAAATAAATAAATTTTGTTATAACTTACCTCCTTACTATTTGATTTGATCTCGATCTATACTTGTCAAGTATACATCAGACAAGCAATATCCTTACTATTTGATTTGATCTCGATCTATTCTTGTCAAGTATACATTAGATAAATAATATCCTTACTATTTGATTTGATCTCGATCTATACTTGTCAAGTATACATTAGACAAACAATATCCTTACTATTTGATTTGATCTTGATCTATACTTGTCATGTATACATCAAACAAACAATATCCTTAATATTTTGATTTGATCTCGACCCATACTTGATAAGTATGCACCAGACAAGCAAAATCCTTACTATGTTGATTTGTTCTTGGTCACTACTTAACAAGTATACCTAAAGACTATCATTCAAATTTTACGGGAACAATATCCAACTACAGGATATTCTACTTCACGCTCTTTACTTATCGAGCAACCTCTAAGAGAGCTCTTATTCTTCTCAAATTAAAATCCAGATACCCATCTAAGGATATACATCTGGTACTCATTCTCATTACATGCCATTTCATGGCCTTCTTTCACATATTACGCTAACAAGCGTTTCTCATCTATCTGCTCGAATCTATAGTTAGATTCGATAAAGTCACTTTACGAATAATTATTTACAAAAACAAATGCACAAAATTATTTCACAAATAAAATTATTTTAGCAACACAAATATTCACCACAAACTACGAATAAAATTGTTTAGGTCACACTGACCATTTTTACATCCTTTATCAACATAACACTGTTTACAAAATGTTTAACATTTCAGAAGGTGATTTTTCTTCAGTCATATTTAGGGTACCTTCAGGTACCTGCACATATGCTACCTCACCAGGATGAACACCATCAGCCTCCATCATCATATCATCTTTGATAACTTTAATTGCCCTGCATACATTAGGAGTCTGGGGTACATCTTCTTCTGAGCTATCATCCAAAACAGGACCACCAGATTTCGTAAGCCCCTTGTAGTACTTTGTCCTTTCTTCTAACTCCTTATATTGTCCTCAAAAATGCGCTCTCACTTCAATATATTTTTCCAGTTTCTCCTCATTCATCTTAGCCCTCATCTCATCGAGAAGTTTGCCCTGCTCTTACTCCATTGCTTTCCGAACATCGGCAACTTGCTCCTTTACATCATTTTCATAGTTGGTCTTCTACAATTCCAAAGCCTCATTTTTCTCTTTCTCTGCCACTTTCTTCGCTTCACCAAGCGTAGCTTCCCTCACCTTCTTCGCATAGAGCTTATACCTATTTAATATTGTATTTAACTTAGCTTTCTCCACGATCAGATCCTTTTCTATGATTTTATAGGCAATAATCTAATTCCCCAGCTCGCCGCTGCCCACAACACGACCCATAACTTCAGTTACCAACTTCTTAATCTGCATCAAAGTCATATAATGAATATTCGAGTAACCTTTTTCACTAGAAAATGTATTCAAGCTCTCAATCCCCACCAAACAATTCTCTAGGTCCTTCTTAAGCTCATCCGTTCTAGATGTATAAGCATCCATAGTCTTCTGAATTTCCGTCTCAGACTCTTCGATAAATTTCTTCTTGACGTCTCGCCAATGGTCTTCTTCGGGACCACACTGCTAGAACCCCATGGGGGACACCCATCTGCCATAACTGCTGATTTAGGAGTACCAGCCACCTCCTTTGTTGTCGATTGTCAAGTTAGCCTCTTATGAGGAAGTAATAGAGGAACATCTCACTGCTCTTTTCTTTTTATTCCTTCCCAGAGACTCTCCTAGCATGGTATCAATCTCTGTATCAGTGTTATACCTAGCCGTGAATCGATTTTCCAGTGGCAAGCTAGTATTTGTGGCTCTCTTGTTCTTTGCCAACATTTTTCCGTCGATAACAAGCACTTCCGAACCTTTTACCCTCGACCTCTTTAAACCTGCCTCTTGGAATAACGTGTTTACAAGATCTTAGTCGATGACCAAGTCATCGTTCCCCCCAAAGAAATCTCTCCTCACCTTGTACAACTCTTCCTTTACTTGTGACTTCTTGTCAACCTCTTTCAACGCTACAAATAGCATAAAACAAGTTAGAAAAAATTCATAACCCATTCAAACATTTCGAACATCAACAATTACAATTAACTAACCGCATACCTAAGTAAAAAGTTTTTATCCTTAAGGGTTCCCCGAAATCTTTCTTATTGAACTCATAATTTCCAGAGACAAGTAAGCGTTCATCGGTGTATCGCCCTCTAATTGACACCATATCATAAAACAACGGTCTTTTAAGGAACCTCGCCAAGTACCGGTAGCCTAGCTTTTGCGGGTTCATCTTGAGTGTGTAGTACACACATAAATCATCGACAGTTATCAACTCTTCCCCCCTGGCCTTAAGTCGACCATTTATTGCCCCACAAACCCTAAATAGATCATACACATTCGGATTAAACTGCCCCGGTGCCACATCAAAGAAGTTCATTAATTTCTTTTGGTCCGCTCAGAGGGGAAGGTTCAACCCCTTATTTATTTGTTCTCAATGCATCAAAATACCATTCAATGATATTTCCTGGTCGATCATCTCATACTGGTACTCCTCTAGCCTTATATCCCTACGAATACCATACTTCTTCTTGAAGCTTAATATCTCTTTGGTCTCTGGACCCTCTCCATAACATACTTCCTTGCCTTCCTCCACATCTTCTTCCCTATCCCCACTACCTCTCGATTACTCATTTGAGGCTCGTGATCTACATACGTCTTTGTGTCCTCCTCATCAGCTTGTTCGACAATACTAGGTACCACCCTAAACTATTCTACACTACCTAGATCTGCACTACTCAACCCCACTCTATATCTCACTCCCAATTATTGTACACAAGCCCTCACATCAATCATCAGGGGCTCTACATCTTTAAGATTCACATATATATCTTTCTCATCATTTTGAATTGGTTTGGCCATTTTAAAACAAACCTGTACACTAGATTCCATATTTTTTAAACAGTTAGAATCTACCATATGTGATACATGTATATGTTCATAAGTTCATATATTCATAAAGATATTATTGTCGAGATTACTCTATAACATATCATTCGCTTTACTATCTGCTACTATTATTTTACATTTATACTTCATACTAAAGTTCTCGATACAATTAATATGATTTAGTTCATATTCCTCTCTTCAATTATTAACACATGCTCAGTTCTCGATGTCTTTTTATTTTTAATAATAAACATCGATAACTTATTAATCTGGTTTACTTTTGGTTGAATTTCAGAAAATTCAAACGCTTCTGGAAGACACTTTACCTGTTTCCTGCCAAAAATACCATCATTCAAAAATTGAGAAATCCCCTTCTCCGATACAAAATCCGGCCAAATCCCAACAAAAAATAGAGTCCCCGACAATCACACTGTATCAAAACTATTTTTTTACAATCCCGCCGTAACCACAACGCCACCAACCGATCACTTTCTCTACTCATCTCAACCCATTTCTTACGCAACCCACACCAGAACCCATCTATAAACCCCTACGACTACATTTCCTCCATCATTATACCAATACGAGTTACAACCAAATCGGAATTTCATAGCCCCTTTGTCAAACCCTAATACTGTTTTATTATCTCCTACTTACAAATCATTCACTTTTGATCAAATTCATTATACAACAACGTTCACTTTACTTAATTTTATTCGTTCATTACTTAATCAATCAAACCACAAAATAATCAAAACCAGAATCACTAACCTTGTTTACGCGCTGCTTCCGTAATCCTTTCCTTTGCTCGCATGGATCTTGTAATCAGAATGCTAATCTCATCCTTCGCAATTGTAGACATCAAATTCAGCGATGAGCAAAAACAGTTCGCACTAGAGAATTTTTTTTGTGTGTTTAAAAAGTATGAATAGTCGCCCACATTTGAGCTATTTATAGATCCCACGTGACTGTTCATCACACCACTTTGCGACCGTTCAACTTCTCGAAGGTAGCGCCTTCCACTTCTCTTCCCAACCTCTTTGATACTTCACTTTCTCAACGACAACAAATCCTAACAATCCCACTCTAATCCTTCCATATCTCAAAGAATTTCTTCAGTTACATTCATGTGCAACAAAATACAACCTATCTTGTCACAAAGATGATGTACATCATTTTTCTTATATTTCATACTCTCACCTAAAGGAACACATCTTGCTATAATCACTATTCCTGTTAGTTCCATCACTTCTACTTTACGTACAAATTCTTATATTTTTGGGTACATATTTGACAACTTCTATAATATTATTATATTCGACATTCTACGAGATATTTGCAAAAGCTATTTTCCATTTCCAAATTTTAACAAGTACATTTTCCATTTGACAAATAAACAACACATTACTTCAATAGATTAAACATCCTGACCAATATTTTTATTCATTTTATTCATCATAACAACTGCTTACAAAGAACTACTCCTACTAAACATTACAACTTCATAAACCCCTAGCTACAGCTTTATCTTCCATCTTCACTAACAACTTTGCTCGAGTCTACATACCACCACAACGTTCAGTAGGATGCCAAAGCTGCAATTTGACATGAAACTCGGAGTCCTCCTCAGCTTCCTTAGCTTCTGCCTCACTCATCCCCTCATAATCAGGCTCCTCAGGATCTTTCACATGCATATCACAATTATGAGATCCAAAGTATCGAGTGTACAATACCCAGTACGTTACCTGAACACGTCTGAATACCCCATTCCGGATCTGAGATTTCATCTTTACCATCTTGCATGAATGCATCACATCTGTAGCAACAAGAACTATTTATACCTTCTCCAGTCATGGTCCAACTCACCTGTATTTACTCTGCCTTGAAGCTCTGCAATTTCAAAGTCAAATCAATCAACCTTAAAATCCATTATGGGACCCATTCAGTCAACTATATTCGAGATATTATGACAACCCATCATCATTTTATGTGCATTCACGTATAATTAATATAACACAGGAATATAAGTTATAATTTATATTCGACAACTTCATCCTTCGATTACATTACATCAAAATACAATATATTTTTACATTCGACTTTCGTGACTGACTACTATGTGTTTTCTTTTTCGCCAGAATTGGATATTAAAGCCTTTTTCCAGTACTAAGAACTTTAATGAATCTTAATTCACTGAACTTCTAAAGGCTGCTTTCTCAGATGAAGGCAGCAAAAAATTACAGGAAGCCTCCTACGTTCGGCAAGATCCTTGGACACCCATCTAAGCTTCAAATCTTCATTATCAACACGAACAGTTATCCCTTCTCCCCCAAACTGATTGACACCATTACCTTCACCACTACATAATGATACCATTGTTTCCAACAGATGCCACCATCCTCTGACAAATTCTTCCCCCACCCTCCACACCATAACATAGTTAACAAAGCAATCACTAAGGCTTCCACTGCGAAACTACTTTACCTTTGATTCCTCCTTATCTTCATCATCCAGCATCGTATTCTGTTACACTTGGGGTAACATCCTTCCAAAAATACTATTGTTACACCCTCCTTAACCTCCCAATTTATACCCAACTTCATTTTGCCAGATTCATTGTATCGAATTAAATGTGCCTCGTGAATGATTTGACCAAATACAGTTAACTTTTACCACATAAATAATAACGACGACTCATCTTCTAATTCAGTAACCTCTTCAGCTTCCAACTTCTTCTCGACACAACTACAAATGCTTATGTCGAGAATGGGTCGATTGTAATAGTATATTCCCCTAATTCGACAAGAGTAAGCCTGCAAAGCATAGTCGAAGACAACCATACGTGATCGAAGATACTTTAAGTCCTCGACCTTCCAAAAACAGCCGTTGTGTCTAGTCAAGAAAAGAGCTGTTAGAGATCCGCGAAGTTTGCCCACTCCCCCCGAAATAGGAGACTATTTCTTTCTGTTTGTAAACTGCTTGTGTCTAATATAAATACAGGCAAAGAATAGATGAGAAAGGACAAACAATCTAAAAACCTTACTATTTTGTTACTTTAACCTTACAATCATTTTGAATTCTGTAATAACTAGCAAAATACTGGATTTTACATCAAAACCCCCATCGAGGTCATGGTTTTTCTCAACTTTTACTGAGTTTTCCACGTAAAATCTACTTTATCTAGTCTTATTGCATTCTCTTTATGAATAAGTATTGGAAAAAATTCTCCTTCCAAAAAATACGCCACTATAATACGCTTTGGTAATTCTGATAATCGACTAATTCAGGCACTAACAGAGCGCTGGTGGCTGGCAACTTACACTTTTCTATTCCCATGTGCAGAGATAAGGATTACTCCAATAGATTTCACAATACTGACATCATTGCCAATCGGTAAATATTCTACATAGTTCCCATATGACGACTGATAGAGTAATTTATCCAAGGTGAGGAAATTATTCCTCCGTATCGAATCCAACAATACAAAGGGCGGGAACATCAGTATTGTACATCTGAATACATACTTGATCAAGCGAATAAGAGCACGGTGGCTCATACTTTTATCCGTTCCATGATGGGACATTTATGGTTCCGAACAGCCAACGACACCGTCCCGCTTGGATATCTCGAGGCCATGGCCGATTTGGATGAAGTTCCAGAATATGACTGGGGTTGTGCTATTCTTGCTTCTCTGTACCATGGCTCGGATACCGCAGTCACGACCGAGGGTGCCATCACTGGATTTTCTCAACTTCTTGAGGTACACTAACACTTTTTCCTTACAAACTATAAATCAAATATCTTCCAATAAACATCTTAAATGGAATTTATAATTGGTTTTTATGTTGTTCTGAAATATAGTATTGGTTCTACGAGTATTATGGGGTTGGTCGCCCTATTGTCAAGGATAAGCTAAAGATGACGACGTATCCTCGCCTCAAAGTATGGGAGAAGGGGAACAGGAAAAAAACAAATGATAAGGTTATGAATTTGTTTACTATATCCAGATACCTCATTAACAATTGGACTATTATATCGATCAACTGGCAACCTTAGGGTATATCTGTGGCGTTAGAGTTGGATGACGTACGTATCGCGTCGTACCTGTCCCATAAGAGGATACTACTTCAAGTTCTAAATAGAAATTGTGAGTATTACTTGGGGGATAGATGTTGGTGGCAGTTGACTGGCTATATGAGTATTCCGATGGATCCTCCATCCAACATGTGGCTACATCTTAGTCCAGCTGATTTACAGGCATTGATACAGTCTGGCTTTGTTGATTGTACCCAGTTTGTGATGGACGAGGAGTGAGAGACTTAAGCCTTATACTGGGCTAGCCAAATTTTAGAGGTTGGCCACTTGTTGACAGATTCACAGAGGAAGGGGAATATAGATCTGTTTGGACCTAGTATACTCAGGGCTGGTATCGCACCCGTGGTAGTTACGTCAATGGAGGTTCATAGCTTATCCCGAGACTTTACTCTGCCCAACTTAGAGATGGGTCAGACTTGGGCTAGAACATGGAGTGGACAGGGGGGCCTGAGTCGATCCTTATCCACCTCTTAAGGGAGTTTCCACCCATGTCTACCTCCTACGTCTCATAGGAACTGTGGCACTTAACTCATGGTATGCGACGATTCGCCCTTGCAGAGTCTGCATGGGACACCCAGATGATCCAGCAGTTGACTGATGAAAATGTTGCTCTGATAAGGAACATAGACATTATATACGACCAACTATATCAACATGTAAGTAATTTATTTATTTAATTATTTATGTTTACTTCTTATGTCATTTTTATTTTGTCGAAATCTAAATAAATTTTCTTTGTCCAGTTCAAAACTTACAGCTGAGGAGGACACTGATGGTACAGGTGGTGCCACTACTACCTGGAGGTAGGGCGAGGATGAGGCAGGGGACATGTGGACATGGTCCGCGAACCAGAGGAGCCAGTAGTATCCGTAGGGGGTAGGGCACTAGGGATGATATTGGCCTGTTTCAGTAGATATAAGTGTGAGATGAGTGTTATTGTAGACGTATATTTATATTGTGTGCATCAGTGCTAAACTATTTCTATCGTAGACTTTTGTTTCTCTATCTAAATACTTGTACGACCTGATGTCCCATTTCCTTATATTTAATAAAAATTAACTAATTTTTTTGAGTCTATAATATTAATGGAAATACAATTACAATTCATAAAATAATAGTTCTATGTTCGAAACGAATCTTAAAACTGATACAATTAAACTTAATTTATCGTTCACGACTGATGTAGGGATTAAACTCGGACCATTCAGTAAGAGGGAGTGGATCCCGTCCATAGTTGGAAAGTTGGTAATTTATAGGAAACTCATCAGGCAGGATGCAATTATGGTCAAAAATATTGTATAGAGTCTTGAACGGGAACGACTGGTTATATTTCTCATACTATTCATATCTGGCTTCACGCAGAATATAGGCTAGCAGAACACCTCTAACCCGTTTATCAATACTCTTCTGTATCTCATGAAACTCATCACATTTAACCTTAAGAACATTCTACTCGTTGTAAAAATCTCCAGGAGGGTATTGAAGTTCTGTGTGCTCCCTGAATTGGACATAAACTCAATCTCATAATTGATGGAAGTTAAGTTTTCGAAGTTATGGATTATCAACAAAATACTGTTAAGACGCGGCGAGGGCGCAGTCTTTATTCTAGTTAAATACCACAGAAGAATCCTATGTTAGAGCTAAAAAACTCAACATTGTTGAGTTAAAGTAGATGACCTGTTGTTAGAGCATCTCCAACAAACATATATATAAAATAAAAAATAACCGTTCGGATGCCAAAACTAGCCATTAGGATGCCAAAAATAGCTGCTGTGAAGGACCTAGAAGCGAAACTAGTGGTTGTGGGAGATCGGTGCTAGTGG
This sequence comes from Kingdonia uniflora, assembly GCA_014058105.1. NCBI lineage: Eukaryota > Viridiplantae > Streptophyta > Magnoliopsida > Ranunculales > Circaeasteraceae > Kingdonia > Kingdonia uniflora. The sequence goes on from JACGCM010000724.1 coordinate 940,638, forward strand.
TGGTATTTTGATTACCCGCAGTAATCAAAATACCGCCGCTAGTACTAATCTCCCATAACCACTCGTTCCTCTTCCCTTTAACCTTTTACACTTTTTTTTGTTTGTTCCTCCTTTACCTTCAACACCATTATCTTAAATTTACAGCCTTAAATGTCATCCTTATTATCCTTTTCATTCATTGATAATCCCCCACGTGTATTATCCTCCTCTAACGATCTTATGTTTGATTGTGCGATGGTAATGGTCGTTATGCACCAAAATGCAATTAACTTAGTGGTACATGATGTAACTTTGAGTCACCACGGGAGTGTCATGGGCCATAAGGATAAGAGAAAGATGCGAGATCACTAATTGGGGCGTTACACCATTATACAAGACTACTTCAACATGGGGTACAAATATGAGCCAGAAGAATTTTGATGATGTTTACGTATGAGCAGACAAATGTTTATCCGCATATTCGATGCAGTAGTTGCACATGATGATTATTTTGTCTCAAAACCTAATAACATAAAAACTATGGGGTTATCACCATACTAAAATGTAATCGTGGTACTACGTTTCCTAAGCTACGATGTCGCGACAGATCTTTTTGGCGAGTATTTGAGAATAGGAGAAAACACAACCTTGTTAAGTATGGAAATGTTTTGTGTTGCGGTTATATAAATTTTTGGCAAAGAATATCTTCGAGCACCAAATGCTCCTTATCTCGAAAGGTTAAAAGCGACATGAGAGTCACAGGGTTTTCTTGGCATGTTAGGAAGCCTTGATTGTATGCATTGGATATAGAAGAATTGTCCCATAGCTTAGCATGGTCAATTTACTGGTCATTACCCCAAGGCGACTATGATTCTTGAAGCGGTAGTTTCATATGACATTTGGGTTACCAGGGTCTAATAGTGATATTAATGTTCTGTAACAATCACATCTTTTCACCCACTTGGCCGATGGTATCGCTCTGCCTTGTAATTATAAAATTACCAAAAAAGCTTAAGATATGGGTTATTACCTAGCGGATGACATTAACCCCAAATGGGGAACACTTGTCAAAACCATGTCTAATTCGGTTATAGTGAAACAAAAATTCTTTGCTCAACAACAAGAAATTTATCGAAAACACGTAATATTGTCAAATTCTTTGGGATTTTACAATCATGGTTTAATATTGCCAAAAATCTAGTTAAATTATGGAAACCCGAGGTTTTGAACAATATCATGAAGGCATACGTGATAATGGATAATATGATCGTCGAAGAAGAACGATGTTCATTCCCATCATACTTAAGCAACGATCGAGAGGATCACTCAACTATCGAAGGCGAACAATTCAATATTGTAAGCGAACGCAGAATAATAAAAACTTTTATAACGAAAATGAACTGTATTCGAAGTCGAGAATTGCGCTTTAATCTAAAAGATGATCTAATTTAGTATTTGTGGGCCGTGAAGTGAAATTTTCATTCCTAGTATTGCAATCAAGTATTATCTGAGTATTCTTGATGTAATTTAATACTTCTTGTCGTACAAGCTTATTGAACAAGTTTTTGATATTGTATTAATCTTGTATTTGTTCTTACGCAATATTCTCAAAAATAAATATTTCGAAAAAAAGATTATATTTTTCAATAGCAAAGTGCATTATTCTAATAAATACATTATTGGAAAGTAAATTATGTTCTTGGAAAGAAAACTTCTCTCATCAGTAAAGTTAAATTACATTTAATAACTTGAACCGGTACCTGGTCTGCCATTCTTGACCAGGCATTCCATGACCTCTACTTACCTTTGTGGATAGTATTGTAATACATGTCCAGAAAGATTACTCAGGTCTTTATACATAATTTTATGATCTTCCCTTGTTTGTTCCAAATTGGCTTGCCATTACTAATTAGCTGCCACTCTTCTTCTTTCATTTTCTTATTTCGCTTATCTCTTCTTCAACCTCATCTTTGTAAGCATTGTTTGGATACCGCTACCAGATACAATAACCACATCCAAAGCCTTTTGTGTTACAAGGTTTTTTCTTAAGAGTTTTTGGCCAATAAGCCTCATTCCACCCTCATATAACGAACCATCTAATTCAAATTTTTTGGAAACGGATTGAGGTGCAGGTGGGTCGTCGTGGTCCTCGGATAGGTTTATTTATCCGACCAAGTTCCCCGAAGAAGAATTATCCGATGTTCTCCTGGCTATATTTCTTGGTATATTCCCCACATGGTTTAACTCATCATCCTTTATGTTTGCCAATTGCGGTTCTCATGCATAAATCTTATACATTGTACGGTGTTTGAAGTCATTACTACCATTTATACCTTGATCGATCTTGTGTACATCTTTTTCCTATAATTTGCAAAATAAACAAATACAAATAAATAATGTGTATATCCAAGAAAAATAAAGAAAATTGAGTTAAAGAAAATTAGAACGTACTCGATCTTTATTGGTTTTCCCGTTGTTATGCCAAAATTGTACTTGAACAACTATCCCCTTGTACGCCACACATTGTGCATTAAGGGGATACCACTGAGCTTTGGTTGACCCTCATGATCATCGTGTGGGGAATTCAGGGTCTCTGTTAAAGGCAATGTTTACATTTTGATAGAAAGTAAAACCCTTTGTGCGGCTTATGGTCTGGACAGAAGTCATTACCCACACCCTTGCGAGACACGTGAAGTCCGCATCCGTCCAATGAAGTCCAGTATCATCCGTCTTGTCCAAAAACTCAGCATCATCTGGCACTTGCACATTTTATCTTTGTTTTGCGAGTACTTTTTTCTTTCTTCCTTTTAATTTTTCTTTCTCGGGTGCCGTCGCTTCAACAGGTATTGGCGCATTTGTGCCACTTTGATTGTGTTGAGTAGATTGACCATGGAATAGGTAGTACTAAAAGTAATTTAGAGGTTGAAAAGCTTGAGGTTGAATGACCGAATAGGGTTAATAGTACAGGCTAAACGCCCGAGGTTGTGATTGAGAGAGTATAAAGGGATTTTGATACTGTCTTCTAAAAATATCCCCTTACGATATGGTAAATGGAGGTGGGGTCTGTGATTGGAATTGAGAGTGGTTGTGGTAGAGGTATGAAGTGAATTGTGATGATGGGTGTTGAGAGAATAGTATTAATGGTGGGTTCTGAGAGGATGGGGTCGACAATGTTAAGTTATTACTGCTGGTGCCAAAGTTTGCCATTTGAGGACTGCGTAGAGGTTCTCTTCTCTGCTCTACAGCTGGGTTAAGGAGGGAAGAAGTAACCTGGGAGAGCTCAGCCAAGCAAAATAGATAAGAGGTATTTTAAACACCACACAATATTTATAAGACCGCCAAACTTATTGTTTTTTAGTTGGAGGAACTCACACTGGGTTTGGTTCTGACAGTGCCACGCCGTCCAACTCACACCCAAAAAACCCCTGCTGGGAGGCATTTAAGTTTGGGTTTGGGTTGACAAATCAAATCAAACCCAACCCAAACCCTGCTGGAGATTCTCTAAATAATAATGTGTGTGTCTATGCAAGCTTTGGATTAGGGTTGTCAGTTGATTGGATTTAACCTTGAAGCCGACCCGATCAGATCCTTTACCTAATGGATTGAGTTAGGATTCACTATGACCCAATTTTTTAACAACCTAATCCATTAACAAAGGTATACACCTATCAGTTAGGTATAATAAGTAGATCTTTGACTTATTTTGGTATATGCATTAATTTTTGGTTTATTTGATCCGTGGACACCTCCTTTTGGAACACCTTCCTAGACACCCTATTATTTGGAATACCTAAAATTGTTTTAAGAAGTTTTAGCCATATGGATATGATCTCCTTATCATGTAAAATATCCTTACAAAAAATCAAGTCATTCTGACATTTCTATCGCCATTACAATGATATTTGAATTATACTGTGTTCTATTTTAGCTATTGTCTTAATAATTTATAGGTATGATCTACATGATAAAGAAATCACATCCATATGGCTAAAACATCTTAAAACATCTTTAGGTATTCCAAAAAATGGGGTGCCTAGAGGGGTGCTTCACAAGGGGGGTGTCCACAGATCCTCACCCTCTAGGGTCTGTGTGCAAAAGAGTGAATACAAGACAAGAACAAAAACAAGAATTAGATACCCTCAAGGGTATGTATGCAAAAGATTGAATACAACAAGAACAAGAACTATAATTTATATAGTTTTTCGAATACTTACAAAACCGGGGAAGAACACTTGGGAGAAGATACAATAAGCTTCAGGAGAAAATAAAACACTCAAAACTGAACATAATAAACAAAAGGGTCATCAGTCCCTTTAAATAGTCAGTCCTACAGAGTGACTGTAAGTGCTATCCACGTGTAGCTCCTAAAGTAGTTGAAGTAGTCTGATGGAAGACACAATTATTTTAGATAAAGTAGATCCTTTAATTTTTATGCGTCGATAGTCTGGTGGAAGAAACAATTATTTTTCTTTTGATAAAGTTGACTTTACTTTATTAAAGTAGAATCATTATTTTTTTGATAAAGTAAAGATAAAGTTGTATTTACTTTATTAAAGAATAATTATTAATTCTTACTTTAGATAAAGCAGATTATTCTGTTTAATGCATCGGTACCGATACCCTATGGGCTAAGTTTCCTTACCTTTTACTTTTGCTATTACTTTTAGTTTATGTTCTTGGACCTTAATGATGGCATCCCAATAATCTTCTATAGTTGTGTCTAAAGATTTTAATGATGCCATGTCTTCATCATCATAAGGGTCTCGTCCTTCGCCTGCTAAGCAAAATTATTGTGTCTGGCTTCCACTAGTTCCTTGACTTGTGTTGGGAGCTGCTTGTGCTGAGGCCTGCGAAGTAGCCTCCACAAATTTTTCTTTCAAGGTCTACATGACCTTGACCTGATGTTCGTCTGATAATAAGTTAGGGTAATGGTCTTTAATGGAATCCAATAATAATTGGAAAACATTTACTGAGGAAACTAGTGTTCCTGTTGCTTTATGTGTTTATTCTTTGGAAGATAAAACATATTCTTCGGTTACTTGATTGATAAAGTCAATGAATCTTTCAGTTTCAAACCCATCCCACCATTTATAAAAGGAGGTTCGTTGAACAATATGTAGTTTCAGATCATCAAAACAAAGTTTGAGATCCCATTTCTAAATCGATTTGATATTGAACTCTGTGAAATACCATAAATTATTTCTTATGATAGGTGGATTTTGTGCAGTTTTTCCCTTTAGGTTTGGAAGAAATTCGTACCATAGGATGAATGGTTCCTGAAGGATTTTCAGTAAAACATCAAAATCGGGTCCTATCTTTTCCCACCAATTTAAAAACCAGGTGGGGAAACCTGTTCTTTTGATAATCTATGAATTAATACAGAAAATCCAAGTAAGATTTTTGATTAGATTCTGATAATAAATAGTATAATGCCAAGTTTGAATATAATCCTAATAATTATATTAATGGCCATTCAGTTTGAGATATTTTGATTTGCTAGGATTTAATCCCCATTCAGATATGTAAATTATCCTTGTAATATAACACTTGGAATGTGTTATAGGGTTTTTCATGTCCTTCAAATTGACATGATGTTGCTCAATTTTAGCTGATGATGATTATGTTAATATAGCCTCATAGACATAGCTCTCTTGAACCATATAATTATGGTTAGCAAAATATCTTTCTTTGAGACCCCAAGTATTCTGATTTAGCTTAAGATCATCAAAAGAAAAGGATTAAAATATTTTCCTTTACCATTGTTTTTTGGTGATGAATGATTTTCTGTTTGAGGGCATCTTTAGCAGTTTTCTTCGGTTCCTACTTAAGAGCATCCTTATCAGTTTTCTTATGTCAGGAGGTTCCATGCTCAAATTTTTCTTGAAAAAATTCTCTGGATAGAAAATCAGGAAGAGAGTTCTAATTACCTTTAATATACTCAATTGAGAAATTAAAGACAAATAATTCAAATTGCCATCTAGCAAATATCTATTTAGACACAATATTCTTCACATCATTTTGCAAGATATCTTTGGCAGAGCTGCAATCAATTCAGAGTATGAAGGGTTGATTTAACAAATCATCCTAAAATTTTGAAATACTTCTGACAATGGAAAACATTTCTTTTTTAATTGTGGAATAATTTTCTTGAGCTGTTTTCCACCTTTCTGATGTAAAATTGAGTAATTCTTATTTTTGTGAAGAAGGATTTATTTGTTTTAATATACCTCCAAAACCTAAATCAGAGGTATCTGTTTCAACAATTTTTTGTCAATGTGGATTGTAAGAGCTAAGTAACGGAGTTGTTTGACTCTTAGCTTGATTCATTGGATATCCTTTGTATACTCAGCTTTCCAAGGAGTAGGATTCTTATTGAGTCTTTTGTATAAGATGACACTATCCTAGGCTAAGTTCTGGTAGCAGTCTGCAATATAATTGAGACTTCCATAGAATCTTTGTAATTAAGTTTTTTCTCTAATTTTATCTAGAAATTTTAAGGCAAACTCAATACTCCTATTAATAATAATAATTAATCTTTTAGTAATATTATGTCCTAAAAATCTAACTGTTATTTGGATCTGGTTTAGTTTAGGAGCAGAAAAGACCAAATAATTTATGTGGATAACATCTTTGAGAATCTTCAGATGTCTGAAATGTTGATCAATAGATGTAGAGAATAAAAGAATATCATCAATATAGACAATATAAAACTCAAAATGACCAAATAGAACTGTGAATGTTGTTTTATACATATCTTTCTCTTCAATTTGAATTATCCAGTATCCTGACTTTCAATCAAATTTGGAGAATATGATTGCATTATAAAGATGATCTAAAAGATCCTTTTTATTCGGAATTGGGTAACGAATCCATTTAAGGAAGTCGTTAAGAGGTTTATAATTGACAATAAGTCTAGGCACACCTCTCTCCTTTTTAGCATTATTATTAACATAGAAGGCTGTACAACTCCAAGGAGAGTAACTCTTTCTGATAAGGTTTTTATCATGTAAATTATGAGTCTTATTTTTTCAGAGTGTAAAATATTCAGAATTCATTTGACTAGGTCTAACCTTAATGGAAATCTGAGTTTGTTCATCAAAATCCTATTTGTAGGGTACATAAACAACATGTTGCTTTATTTCCCAAAATGTGCTAAGAATATTGTTACAGACTTCAGTAATAAATTGTTTTTCAACTTCCTTAATCTTGATTTTAAGCTCAGGAGTTTGAAGTTTATGTGAAATATCCATGACTTGGAATTCTTCTTTGAGGAAATTCAGATAATTTTCATTAAAACCAAGCATGGTTTTTAGTTCATTAATGATCCTAGTTTTGGGATCCCTAATGAATTTAAAATGATTTCTTGATCCTGAATTTTTCAAAATATCCCTGTTTGATCAATCTTATGTAAAGGCATAAGAAGGTTTATGAATGGGGTACCAAGAATTACTTGTTATTGTAAGTTTCTGACAAGAAGAAAGGTGGATGGGATGCATATACCTTTATTGTAGATAAAGACTTATGAAAGTTTGTACTGGATATTCATCCTGTTTTCACTCGTAGAAGTAAGAGATTGAACAGTTTTTTTGAAATACTTGGTGGGAACCAAGCCTTCTTTAATACAGTTTAGGTTAGCTCTACTATCTACTAGAGCTATGACATTCTTAATGGTATATTCATTTTTTATTACAAGAGTAACTTTGATATGCCATTTTGATAAGTAACTATTTAGAGAAGATTAAGGTATTATCTTTCTTCTCAGAGCTTTTATTATTAGATTCACTATGTCGAATCTTTTGTTTGTCTTTTTGATAAATCAGGAGATGATTAATTTTATCATCCTAGGTTAGGGAAAAAATTTGTAGTTGTTTGTCCTTAGATTTTAAGGTATTAATTTTCTTATGTAGGTCTTGAATAGTGATAGGTTTATCACTTTCCATGCATTTTAGGACATCCTAGAAATTATAACATCTATTTGTCATTTGCAGAGGTTCTGGTTCTATTTTCCCTGCTGAGCGATCTTGAGATATTTGTTGGAGATAAATACTTATAAATTTAGCTCGTGCTTCTGAGTTAAAAATCTTATCTACAATAGATAAAATCTTACTTTGGGTATTAGTTAGAGTATTAAGGCTTAAGCCATTCATTTCAACAATGGCTTTCCAATATTCCTGAGGATTGGATTATGAGCATTTGTTGTAAGGAGTTCCTTCTTTAAAGGAGGAGGAGTTACCGTGGTCAATTTTATTGACTTCTTCCCTATCAGAAGAACTTACTTTAATACTGGTGTTAAGCAATAGTTTGCTTAACTGAAGTTTCAACCCTTCATCCAATTGGAGTTGCAATTTTCTTTCTGTAGTACATTTGTTTGCCAAGTGTTCCTTTTAACTACACTTGTAACAAGTGTGGGTTTCAGGTTTCCAAGACGAGCTAGTATAAAATTTATCTCTCATATGTCTTTTTCTTTTCCTAGGTTTTTGGTAATAAGAATCATCATGATCCTTCTTATACTTCTTCCATTTTTTTTTTTCTGGATTGAGAAAAACATTTTGCACTTTTTATGTTTTTCTTAGGATATTCTACAGGAAAGCCATAAGCAAACTGGTGACAAAACTTACCAATTTCCTTTTTTCCTGTTAAGTTATGTTTCCTAAGTTGGTACTGGAGTTTTATATCATTCCAGATACCAAGGCCAACTTGAGTACAAGTACTAATGAGATGACCATAAGTATGACTATTGTAAGGTATATAATTGCCATCGTGCTCGTTTTTCAGTTTTTGGCAGACCTTTTCTGTGAATAAGGGTGGAAGATCATCAATGAAATTGGCTTTCCAATCCTCAACATTAGCTTCATTTCTTTGCATTACCTTACAGATATAGACGTCCTTATACCATTTAAAATGGGTTAGAGAAGAACATCTAAGGTTCTGTAAAAGTTTTTTATTCTTCTCATGTCTCTGGGGAAAAAGTCCTACAAAGTGTATGATTATGGTTTGAATAAAAGAATAGATGGCATCCTTAACTGGAATATTATTACATTTAATCTTTACAACCGTAAGGATCTCTTGCTTTTGGGTAGAGGTGATAACATTGTCCCACCAGCCTTTAAGACTTTATGTGAAACCATTAGCAATAAATTTTACTGCATTATCATCATCATTACCAGCAGCTTTACAGATAGAGGCGTATATCAGCCTTTTGTGAATAATTTCATAAATTTGATATTCAGATAACCCATCTATATTCCATTTATAGATGGTCCTTCCATTATATGAATTTTGATTATGGATGAAATCTTCTTCAAATAAAAGATCTTGAGGTATAAGTCTTTTCTAATAGGTTTTTAAGCCTGACGGTTTATATTCTATCCTATGAAGACTTGCTTTAATGGCATGAATTTTATTTTTTGATTAACAATCAAAGGAATCTGAGGATCTCGAAGTATGTTATGATGTGGTGTTCTGACCCAAAGTATTGACACTAAGCTTTTTTAATATGTCAAAAAGGAGGTCGACAAATTCAGAATCCTGAGATTCTGAAAGCTTAAAGTCAAGGACAAGAAGGATAGGCTTGATATTAGCTTTGTACAAGATAAATGATGTACTTGATGTAGTATTAGAAGGACTCTGACTACTTTTTCTTTGGACTTGATCTTCTATTTGATTTTGCCGATTACCAATCGTTTGAGGACTCAAATTTCTCCAATTGTTTTGTTTGATCATGGGATTAACATCAGTTATCTGAGTATTTGGGTGAGTAAAGGTGTTAGCTTCCAAGGCCTTTATGCCATTACTTCCTATACTTAATTTGAGAGACTCAGGGGGAGGGTAAACATATTAGACTTCTGTACCATCTAATTTTACTCATTTCTTAGTGAAATCTTCCATATTATTGAGGTGATATGGTTGATAGGGGTACTATACAGCGAACCAATCCAAAAATAAAGTAACCACCTGACTTTGCTTAATCACATGGTAGTATAATTCTTTGATTAAAGTCAATTATTCTTTATTAAAAGTTTGGAAATACCAAGTCGTAAATTCTTCATGGCTAGGTGACCTGAATTATCTGCTGATGAGTTGGCGAATAAATGAATTAGGGCTTAAATCCATAAATACCTAAACATAAAAACTTGCATCTGATGCATGAGATGTAGGTCTTTCTACTTCTATCCTAGTACTGGTAGAGTGTTCAGTATAGATTCCATGAGGAATCTGCTGATCAGAAATCCTGATTTCTTTAAGAATTAAATTTAGATGTCGAGTTTCTTCTATTAGACATAGATGGCCTAGATGAAGGGCAAGAAATATTATAAGGAATATCTTCCCTACTTGCCATTCCAGTACTAGACATACTTCGATGAAGGGAGGGTTTGATAGGATTAGAAGCAAGTATTAATTACTTTTACATCTTCATCAGGGGTTTGAGTGATTTGACTGACCTGGTTATTTAACCTTAGTTGTGGAACCACTGCCTTAGGATGTGTTCATTCTTTTGGGATACTAAGCTCATCCCAATTGATAAGTATGTTAGCAACAATATTGGTTGTCAAACAGTTACTATGCCCAACAACAGTTTTGCCTGGTTCACTTTTCAGGATAGCTTTAGGGCATAAGGTATTCATGACCTTATAATGACCTTGGTAAATAACTACTATGACTTCTGCTCCAAGAATACAATTATATCACTGTGTCTAAATTCTTAGACTTACAAACATATATTCGTAAGGGATAGGGTTAGATTGGGATAGACATTAAAATAAACTGGTCCATGACATAAACTAGTTTGAATTATACCCATTAATGATGATTTAAACTTTCAGCTTCTTTTATCCCTTAAGTATGTAAGAATACTAGAATTGATGCCTCGGAGACTAAGGGGTTTGAATACAACTTGAATACATCAAATATGCAGATAATTGTATTTTTTGAAGTATTTTTCCACATACTTGAGGTTAAGTAACTTCAAAGTGTGACATTCACTATCTAGAGCTATCGATTGCTCTATAATTTTGATATTGTATTGACTTATAAAGTCAAACATACATTTTTTGTAAATTAATTTGAACTTGATAAATGGTATTGTCCATTGATTTAATTGTTGAGACTGAGCAAACTCAACTAATTCTGAGTTTTTTTTATAGATTCAAATGATTGGTCTTCATAAGACCTTTATGTTTCCTCCATATGTAAGAGATGGTTAACATATTTATGTAAATATTATATAATAAATTAGGTATGGTTAACATTGATCTTCCTCTTTGAGAAAGATATTAAACAATATAATCTTTTTTGAAGGTTTGGGTACACCCCCGTGGACACTCTATTTTTTGGAACACCAAAATATATTTTAAGAAGTTTTATCAGTACGGATGTGATCTCCTTATCATGTAAAACATCATTTCAAAAAATCAAGTCATTCTGACATTTCTATCACCAATTAGAAGATATTTAAGTTATACAGTATTATTTATGTTTTTGGCTGTTTATTTTATTTAAATTTTGATGTTATGTTTCAAGATGTAGGAATGTCGAAATGTCCTAATAATATGCAAGTATGATCTAAATGATAAGGAGATCAAATCTATACGGCTAAAATTTCTTAAAACTTATTTAGGTGCTCCAAAAAATGGGGTGTCCACGGATTCGCTCACAAAATGGGGTATCAATCAAGACCTTATATGTAGGCCAAGTTTACTTCAAAAATGAAATATCGGAGTTTCAGATTTTTAGGTACGTACGATTTAAAACTTCTAATCATTATATTTTAAATTCTAATTTTAATGTTTTTGTGGGTTGTGGTAATTCTTAGGGTTGAGTAAGAATTCCTTATCTCTGATTTATTGAATCTGGAATGTAATGGGCCCAGTATTTGCTCAATATTTTGTCCTACTATTTTAGCCAGAAATAGTTATACCTAAAATTTGTACAGTGTCTTGGATTATGTCTCTTATCATAGGCTCACTTCCTTCGTCGTTTGATTTAGATATTTCTTAATTTTGGCAGTTGAAAATGTTATGTATAATATTTCTTAACTTTGTGAATGACAATCACCCTCCTGACTATTAGATGACCTATTGCATGCCTCATATATTGTTGTAAGTTTCATCATGGTAAATTTGAGAATCCTGATTAGATTGATTGTGTTGCAAAGTCATGTTTTTTATGTTTGTGTTTAGGTTTCAAATAAGAGAATGTGTAATTTGAAGCAAGATGAGTCAGATTGGAAACTAAAGATGGATATCCTCAAAAAGAGGAATCTTTTGGAGATAGAATTAGCATGAATATTTCAGAATTCCTCGCATAACATAGCATAACATTGGGATTTAAGTTTTTAGTTTCATCTTCTCTTTTCTTTAAGGTGGTTTTGGAGTTTTTGATTTTCGCAGCTAAACATTGGTGATCAAACTTGCCCGCCCGCCTACATAGGTGCTTGCTTATCATGAACGTTTGCTTCTTTCAGGTTATATGTTCGTGCCCCTCCATGACAATTGTTATCAAGGGTTCAAATTTTATATATCTAATTTCTGGTGGTAATATTCAATTGATATAGGTATGTAGTTTACGATGTTCATATCTTATTAATAAATATTTTCGCTTCATTTTCTAGGTGTAGAATAAAGATATATCACAACATAGTTTCTTATCTAGACCTATTTTTAGTACACGATGGTAACCCAAATCTATTATGTACTCCAAGTGCACTCTAGAATACACCAAACTCTGTTAATTTTTGCTAGGCTTTTGAATTTTTTTCCTCTTACTTACATTAATCTCTTAAAGCATTGAGAAAAATATCTGTTTGATTTAATGCTGAAAATGATTTTGTTTTACCTTTAGAGTTATAGGAGAGGGAAAGACCATGTGGATGTTAACTCTTTTAGTCCACTTATTTTAAGAGGGATACAATCAGATTTATGGTGGTAAAGGTGTGGGCAAAAAAATTATGAATTTGTGATTGATGAGAGTAGGAATGATCCACTAGGGGTGAAAAAGTTTATGGTTATGTGTTACAGAGAAGTTGTTATTGCAAGAATTAGGCTAAACTTGGATAATAACTTTATATATCATTGGACTAACGGGTACATGCATGAGTTACCTATTTATTTGATAATCTAAGTTTATTCATCTTAAGCTTTACTTCTATATATATAGGGACCTATCCCTCGACTTAGTCTAAACTCGAATTACCTCTATTTTAGACTCTCGCATTACACACGTGGCATGTACAGTCAGCATTACCACATAGATCACGAACTGATAAAGAACGTGGATCTAGCACTGTATAATAATATATGAGCAAGTCAAAGATACCTGTCTCCCACGAACTAACAGTTACACATTCAACTACCACTTACCTCATTATCTGGAGAACGAGCATCATCACAATAAAGAGATGCAGGTAAGGTCTATATAAAGAAAAAGTTCCAAAGGAGATAAGGACTAGAAAAACCAAAATTTCTAAATTCTAACATAGGAATTTCTAGATTTTAAACACCATTAAAGTTCTTATTTCAAGATCAAGCATTTCTAGTTCAAGAGATTACTTGTAATAAGATATCAGCCTCAAACAATAAAAGTTACAGTTACTAAATCCTTAACTCAAGGTCGCAGTTTTTTACTTATTCAAAGGTTTTCTATGCTAAATCACATGTGTCATTTCTTTTATTATATTAATTTTTGTCATAGGTACAGTTGGTGTAAGATATAATTTCAAGCTATTTTGAGCTATAAAATTTAGCTATTGCATTTGGAGACGTCTGTGGTAAGGAAAATATTTCCACGATATCCTAAGGCATACATTCACTCCACTATCCATTTCCAATCATGGTCATTTCCAAGCGGCCAACTACAAGAGTCCAACTCGATCTTTTAGTAGAACCAAAATAGGTCACTGAACTACGGGTGAATCTCTATGACGATACAGAAAAATGTAATGAGCTCGAGTGCCAATTAGTTCTTGACCATGGGCTTTGCAACAAAAAGCTCGAAAGTGAGCACCAAGCTCATTTAACAGCACTCAAGATACATGAAGAATAGATGAAAACTATGCAAACTGCATTACAAGATTTTAGGATTCTCAACAGGCTCTCCATACCAGAGATCATGATCAAGTATTAGCAAACTCCTATGCTTTTGTACGAGAAAGATTAGGACCTCGAGGAGCGACCAGCAAAGCCATTTCTATAAATCTTCAGCATGAACCATTACCTTCAATTTATTTGAGCAGAGAATCTCAGTTTGATATCAGCAGATGTCTTCGGCCTTCCAAACGTTAAGAGAAAGAGCAATGACCTCAACCCCAGATTCTAGCACGTGAACGCTTGAGCGAAGGTACCGGTACTCATAATCCTCAACCAGCTCACCGCGCCACTCAGGTAATACGTCAATATGTCACACAAGTACACATGGATTAACGTATCAAGGAGTTGATTAAAGCTCAAGTTCCATGCAGTAAGGACAATTTCACCAAGTTGCAAGGTAGTCTGATTGCCAAAGAGTTATTTGATATAGAAGTACCTACCAGTTTCCATACTCCAAAGATACATAAATAGAAGGGTACCGATCCGAAGGAGCACGTTCATTAATTCCGCGATTACTTGGGATTGTACTAAAACCTTAACCATATTCTATACCGGCTGTTCATAACAAGTCTGTAAGGAGAACCGCTACGGTGGTTCCATTCTCTACATCAAGATTATATCCTCACATTCGATCAACTACAGAAGGATTTTTCCAAGACTTATACTCATAATAAGGATAAGGAGGAGAATCTATATTCTCTTATTAGTCTCAAACAGTTACAAGGAGAGAAGTTCAAAGTCTATGCAAAGAAGTTTCTGGTGCTCGCAAGAAAAGTTAATAATCTGGATCAAAAAATAGCTGTCACTATTTTTACCAATGCGTTACAACTCGATTACAAAGCAAATGAGCATCTCTTCTAAAATAAACCCGCGACCTTGGAAGATATGATCACCAAGATCATTGGGCATGTCGACCTGGAAAGGTTGATTACTGAAAGGCATAAATCTACTAAATCCATCCTAACCACTAAAGGTCCAAACACAGAATGCAATAGTGAACCAAAGGAGGACCAGGGTGATCCAAAGTATTCCAAGGCAAACATAGGCAAACCTCAGAAATGTAATTTATTACCCAAGTCGGTCCTCCCCATGATGAATGTCTGAATCTTATTAATTTTTCCCGTTCTAGCGATGGACAAGTTCTACCGTATATCTTAACCACCAGAATTGATTGAAGGTAAACCATACTGCATGTATCACAAGGTAAATCATCATGAAACTAACAACTGCTATACTTTAGCAAGGCTGCTGGAATATATTTTCAAAGATGGGAGAATGCACGAGTATATTATCGATCTGGAATCATACAAGAATGGTAGTTACAAGACGCATATCGAAGTAGTCCAGGTCAAAGATCAAGCTGAGGAGAAATACCTGTACCATATGTGCCACAACAATATGATCGAGATCTATCAGGTTACCAACTCTTCCAGATTCAAACGACGAAGATTATCAAAGTACTGCGATCTCACACCTCAAGATAAAGAAGCTAAACTTTTTCCTGAATCAAGCAATCGCCGACTTGGGATTTCATTCGAGGATTGCGACGTCAGTCACGTCAAGTTTACTCATCATGACATACTGGTTATCATGTTCAAGATGAAGAAATTTGTCATTTAAACATTGATGATTGATACTAGTAGCGGTATTGTGATTTTCTTTTAAAGCACGATTGGACAGATGGGGTTAACCAATCAGGTTATTCCAAGCGATATCGATATTAATAGATTTAATGGTTCCATGAGAGAATGAGTGGGCAAGATCATTTTACCTATCACCACTGGTCCAGCCACAATCGACGTCATGTTATACATTATCAACACTAAATCTTATTATCTGGGGATTATGGGCGGCTGTTTGATCCACAACATAGTAGTAATTGCTTCTACTTATCATCAAGTGCATTGCATCAAATACAATGATGGTTTCTACAAAATCAAAGGCAGTCAAAAGATTTCCTAAGCTTGCAAAAATACAGTTTCTGCCATTCTCGACACATCCGACCGATACGCAACATAGCAATTAGAGAAAGCTGGTCGCATCGATGATCAACCTTTAACAAAAGAACCTACAGAGTACATAAACATTAATTGACCCAGCGAAGGTACTTATATTGGTGCCAAGCTGGTCCAGCATAATATGGAAGCTCTCGTTCACTTCTTATGAATGAATCGAGACATCTTTGCTTGGATTTTTGAAGAGATGCCCGGAGTTAATCTATCCAAGGCATATAACAGATTGAACATCAACAAGAACACCACAACGGTCAAACAGAAATAGCGAGGACTCTCACCTCATCATCGTGACGAGGTCAACATTGAGATTGATAAGTTGATCAAAGTAGGATTCATTCAAGAAGTCAAGTACCCGGATTGGATCTCTAATATGGTCGCAGTTCTAAAAATGAATTGAAAAGTCCAAGTTTGTGTAGATTTTACCGATCTAAACAAACATACTCCGAAGTACAATTTCCCTTTTCCAATCATTCATCAAATTCTTAATTCCACAACAGTTCATGAGCTCTTATCTATGATGGATCTTGCTTCAAGATATAATCAAATACCTCTCTTAGAGTCCAATCAGGAAAATACCACTTTCTTCACTAAAATGAGACTTTACTGTTACAAAGTTATACCTTTTGGACTAAAGAATGCAGATGTAACTTATTAACGGTTAATGACAACAATGTCCAAGGCACACTTAGGAAAAAATGTTGAAGTCTACATAGATGATCTACTGTGCAAGAGCTTACTGTCAAAAAACCATATCACAGATCTCTCCACAATTTTCAACATTCTACATTCTTACAGGATGCGGCTTAATCCTGATAAGTGTCAATTCGGAGTGCATTCAGGCAAGTTTTTCGACCATCTCATCAACAAGAAAGGGATTGAAGCCAACCCAGATCAAATTTGAGCTCTTCTCAAAATGCCCTCTCCAAGAATAAAGAAGGATGTACAGAAACTCACAGACATGATTGCTGTAATCAATTACTTCTTCTCTGAGTCATCAGATCATTGCCGATGGCTGTTCCTACTACTTCGAGGTTGTACCAAATGAGGAAAGGTTCATCCCAACGATGAGATCCAGTGGACAGTAGAGTGCGAGGCAGCTTTTTAGGAACTTAAAATCTATCTAGGGAAGTCTCCCATCATGAGCACCCTGGTAGATAATGAGGAACTGATCATCTACCTCACAACTACCGACAATTCTATCAGTTTGATCCTCATTCGACTTGAGGGCAAGGTCGAAAAGCCAGTCTATTTCATCTGCAAATCATTCAAGCAGAAATGAGGTATTTTAAAATCAAGTGACTCCTTATAATTCTTGTTTACACTTTACCAAAACTCAAATACTACTTCCAAGCTTATTCAGTTAAAGTCATGAC
This sequence comes from Kingdonia uniflora, assembly GCA_014058105.1. Lineage (NCBI taxonomy): Eukaryota > Viridiplantae > Streptophyta > Magnoliopsida > Ranunculales > Circaeasteraceae > Kingdonia > Kingdonia uniflora. Next base: position 958,089 of record JACGCM010000724.1, read on the forward strand.
AAACTACCCACTCTGGGAGGTTTTCCCTAAAAAAGAAAAATTATGAAGAGTGCAATAATGGTCAGTCAGTTTGGGAGAACATGATATATAAGGAGTATTCTAGACAAGAATGCGTAAGGAAGTAGAAGAGTGCTCATGCAAATACGACACATGTCAATGACATGGACACTTGATCCGCGCCCCTACACTTGAACTACACACTTGTCTAGCGTATTCTTACGCTTGGTAAGCTTGATCTCGTGGTAGAGTTTCCCAATATGCTAGGCAATAGACGTTTCTTACTCGTGGCAATATATTATTTTACGAAATATGTGGAAGCAGTTCCTCTTTGTTAAACTAGAGAAGAAGATGCTATCTTTTTTATTTAGGAACACATTATCACACGGTTCGGATGCCCCCACCTGATTTGGATCGATAACGGGCCACAATTCATTGGAGAAAATGTCATGACCTTCCTCAACAAACACAATATCATCCATTCCCCATCTAATCCATACTACCCACAAGGCAATGAACAAGCCAAAATCACCAACAAAACAATAGTGGATGGACTCAAGAAAAGGCTTCAATTACATAAGAAAGGAAATTAGATGTGGGAGCTTCCTCATATCTTATGGGCATACCATACAACACCGTGACAATTAACTGGCTATTCCCCCTTTATTCTGGCTTATGGTATAAAGGCTATCATTCTAACAGAGTGCCACCATCATGTAAGAGATTACGAGCTAACAAACGAAGAAAATGAGTTTGAATTGGCCTATAATATAAACTGGATTGATGAAACTAGGGAACGCACTATTGCCAGCCTAGGTCGATATCACAATATATTGGCCAGCACGTACAACAGAAGAATTTAAAGCTGTGAGTTCCAAATTAACGATCTCGTCCTCAGTAAAATTTTATAAAGCAAAAAAGAAGCATATGCTAGAAAGCTTACCAAAAATTGGGAAGGTTCTTTCCTCATCGTTGGTCATACTAGCCTTGGATCGTACTATCTTATGACAGAACAAGGAGTCTGAATCCCAAATCCTTGGAACACTAGGTGATTGAAATGATATTATCGCTAAATCCCTGATCTCTTCATTATAGATTACTCTATTCTCATTCTTTACATTCCAAAAGTGAGATTTCAATTTCCAGCAGTGTACATTCTATTCTACTCAATGAAAACTTCCAAGTTTTTTCCCACCTTACTCTCTACTTACGTACAATCTACTAAATCTCATAGATTATGTAGTGACCCAAATTTTTTATTTATTATTTATTTATTATTATTATTATAAATATATTACTATACATTATGCATCCACATATTATTACTATTATCAGGTATTGTGTTCTTCATTTATGTGGTTCCAGTGGTTGTTGAGAAGAGGAGGTTGAGTTGTGATTTTAGGAGCCCGTGGTAGGATTGGTGGGGGCGTGCATGTTGTTTTAGGTTGTTGTGTGGTGTGTGATCCGGAGGGATCGTAGGAAGGTTTTTTGGGCTTTAACCAGTTTTTGTTTGATCGAATCTTCTTGTATTATGGAGTTTTGAACTGTCCAGTTTTGTTCGAACAAACTTGTTTCTGTTCAAACATGCTTCTTCCTATCTAGTTTGGTTCGAACAAACTTGTTTCTATTCAAACATGTTTCTTCCTGTCTAGTTTTGTTCAAACAAACTTATTTTTGTTCGAACATGTTTCTTCTTGTTTTATTTTGTTCGAACAGAAATATATTTTATTCTAACAGAGGCGTATATTGATGACCTGTTGGGTCTTTCTCTTGTGATTCTTGGCCGCTGATCTTGCTTCGGGATGAGTATTGGTTATTTGGGCTTTATTTCCCCCATTTCACCTCAGATCTTAAACTCTCTCTCAAATTGAAATCCTCTCCTCCCTTGCACCTCCATTGTGATTTGTTATTGGGTTGATCTTCACCACTTCTTTCGGTGACTAATTTCCATATTCCTCTTCCTTATTGTTGATTTGATTTCGGTTTCAGTTAAAAATTTTGTGATTGTTGGGTTGATTTAGGGTTTTGTGATTGGGGTATTTGTTAAACTTGTGGAGTTGTAATTATTGCAGGTGTTGGGTTGGTTGTGTTGGTTTGATTGTTGGACTGTGGTGTTGAGGTTGGGTTGTCCTGTTGATTATTGGATTTACGGTTTGTCTTTGGGGTAACGATTTTATCCTGTCGGGTTCGTCATTATCATGCATCTGGCGAGTATCCCTTCCTTGCTAATTTTCCCTACTAGTTTAATCAGTATTAGTTAGAATGATACACATTGGCAGAGAGGTGTTATTTGATTTAGTTATAATATAATTTGAATTCTTCTGTATAAGTTATTAAACACTATGTTAGATGGGATTAGCTATTCTTTAACTTAGTTATATTGATTTCCTTAGACTTCGAGAATTGGTTAAAAGCGGTTACGCTGATTCTCGTGGCTTCATCCTTGAACATTACGGTGTAATTACCCTTAAGTTATTCAAATAGTTATTAATTAAGTATTTTTTTTTTCTATTGTTAGGTATGTAGAGTTGTGTTTCTCTTTTGTCTTTTAGGAAGTTGTGCATTCGTGTGGTATTCTCGTGGCCTTGTCCTTGAATACTGTGTTTCAGTCTTTACCATTCTCTTAGGAAGGTGGTTATCCTATGTGTGCTGGCCGTGTTGGTGGCTGTTGTGCTTTAATCCTTAAGATCTATTTGCATATGTAGATTTTAACTCTTTTAACTTAATGAGGTCGAATACATAAAATAGCTCTACACCAGCTAACCCTCGATAGGATCTAGGATTCCTATATCAGGTTAAAATAGTAGGCGAGTTTGGGACAGGTACAATCATGCCTTCGTACCCATTCAGGAGTGTGGGATGGTATGAGCTAGTTTTCTTTTGGTACCCATCTTATCCTCCGTGAGGTTGAAATTCCTTAGAATTAAAATAAAGTTCGGACGTTGGCTCCGTGGGTTGAAAAACCCATTACACTCCGATCAAGTTATATATCCTTAGCGTGGTCGAGCTTGACAAAAATCGTACCCCTTGTATTCAATTAAGATCTCTTAAGGTAATCTTGTGCTAGAGGTTGATCAACAAATATATGTGTATTTATTTATAGGGTCTAGTTTATTGGTTTTTCACATCATAAAGCATCCAGTATTAGGACAATTCTAGAATTATATCATATCATCACGTCATCACATCATATCATTATATCTTTATTCCTCTTATCCTAGAATTTCTCTTAATCTATTCTTCATTTATATATTGATGTGCCTTAAAGATCCCCTATCTCATTCACCTCTTCCTCTTTCTCTGCACCAGTTTTATTAGTAGGTTAATTAGCTTTGTTGGGTATTAGTGAGCCATGGTTTGCTCACTCTCGTTTTGTCACCATTTCAGAGGCAGAGTAGTTACTAGTTTTGCTGAGGGCTTCAGCTGAGTTGCAGCCAGTTTTGCAGCTGCAGATCTATCCTAGATATAGTATTCTTGAACGAGATCTTATCTTTTGTCACTGTACATTATCGAGATATTGTATTTATATTTTAGTTTGTTATATATACATATATATATTTTGTTTCTGCTTTATCCATCATTTTACTCTGATAATATTGTTATAGTGAATGACTAAGCTATTTCCTATTAACATGGGTATTCGTGGTGGCGAATCTTTGGATTCCCCGACCTGTACGCCCTGGATGTCGTTGTTTTAAATATGCTTTAACTATTAGAATTTGGGGCGTTACAGACTTGGTATCAGAACTATAGGATAATTCCTATCTCTGTTCTTGCAATCATATGATGAGCTATTTTCTAGATGGAGTTAGGTCGATTCCTTCTCGGTTATACGTATTTATCATATTCTTTATGTTACCTATCTTTCCTCCTTTCCTGAGATGTGTGCCTTTATTCGTATAGATGGCTAGAGGTAGCAGAGGTAGAGGTCGTACTGCAGGTCATGGTCGTGGAGGCACTCATGGTGGTGCACTTTCTGATGAGCCAACGCTTAGTCCGGAGAATTCAGGATCTATTCTGATTGTTCAGGATGAGTAAATAGTTTCAGAAGCTGGGGTTGATGTGGAAACAGTACCAGGAGACCAGATTCATTAGGATATTCCTCCAACTCCAATTGCTCCATTGCAGCCTGGTATTTTACCTATTCTAGTTGTTCCCGGTGCTTCAGCGGATATGAAGTAGTTTATGGAGGGTTTTACCACCTATTTCCAGCAGGCCAGGAGCCCAGTGGTCAGAGAGTACAGTTATCTCAAACAGCTTTAGAAGTATAAGCATCCGACTTTTTCTGGCACGACAGTTCCATCGGAGGCAGAAACATGGTTCAAGTCCATTGAGAAGACTCTGAACGCGATGAAGTGTCCAGATGAACAGCGGGTGACGCTTGCGACTTATCTTTTACAGGGTGAGGCAGATCCCTGGTGGGATACAACCAAGAGGACTATCGTAGAGACTCTGATACTTTGGACATCTTTTCAGGATCAGTTCTTCGAGTAGTATTTTTCGTAAAGTTATAGGGACGCGTGTTTCTCAGAGTTCTACATACTTGAGCAGGGTGATATAAGTATTTCAAGGTACGATCAGCAATTCAGCGAACTCTCTCGATATGTTCTGTTTATTGTTTAGGATGAGGAGCAGCGCAAGATGAAATTTTTGAAGGGTCTTCGTCCGTACTTTAGGAAGTTTTTGATTACTTTTTGTGTTAGTTTGTATAGGGAAGTTTTGTCTAAAGCTTTGGCGATAGAGCAGAACGATGTTGAGGATCGCAAGTCCAAGGACTTGAGGAACCCAGTGAGATAGGATCAGAGACCCGATAAGGGCAAAACAGTTCAGAATCAGTATAAGAACTTGGGTCTGATGAGACAGAGTTATGGGAGGATAGGTTGCTTTTGGTGTGTGTTAGAACTGCAGGGAGAAAGGGAACTCTTAAGAGGTTTTGTCCTAAGCCAGACAGAGGTCCTCAGCCATTGCAATAGTTTCAGGGTCCCGCTGGTCACCAGCCGCAACCACAACAAATTCAGCAGAAACAATTTCAAATTCCATAGGGTAGGCAAATTGTTCCAAGCCTTCCGGGTGGATAGAGACAGTAGCATCCGAGTCAGCAGCAGGGCCAGGGTAAGGGCCATGGCTAGAGCAAGATGTACACAGTTGGGAGGCGAGGTGCTCACGTCGCTCCACCTGTGGTGGAAGGTATGATTTATATTTCTTATACGCCCGCTAGAGTTCTTTTTGATTAAAGTACATCGTATTCATTCATATCATACATGTTTCTTTGTTTTATTGGTTTTGAGTCTTCTTTGTTGCTAGATGAGATTTATGTGGGTACACCGCTCGATACTTCGGTGTCTATTTCTCATATTTGTAGAGATTGCCCGATAGTTGTTTGTGGTAACGTCCTTTCAGCGGACTTGCTAGTACTACCGATGCAAGAGTTTGACATTATCCTGGGTATGAATTGGTTGTCAACGCATCGAGTTACTTTAGATTTTTTTGAATTGTCGGCTACTTTCAATATCCCTGGGGAGAAGCAGTTTGTGTTTGCTAGTTCAAAACTTGCCCAGTCAGGGGACGACTTATTTGCATTCTTAGAGTTAGAGTCCTCTGGTGTCGATGTTAGTTCTATTCCGGTTGTGTGTGACTATTCAGATGTCTTCCAGAAGATACCTGGTTTGCCACCGGCGAGGGAGGTTGATTTTAGTATAGATCTTTTACCTGGTACAACTTCGATTTCGAAGGCTCCATATCTAATGGCACCAGTTGAGCTGAAAGAATTATATGGTCAGATATCTGAGTTGATGGATCAAAAGTTTATCTGGCCGACTATTTCACCATGGGGCACTCCAGTGTTGTTTGCGAAGAAGAAGGACGGGTCTATGGGTCTTTGTATTGACTATCGCGAGTTGAACAAAGTCACGATAAAAAATTAAGTATCCCTTACCTAGAATTAAGGACTTGTTTGACCAGCTTTGGAGAGCGCAGTTCTTTTCGAAGATTGATCTTAGATCGGGTTACCATCAGCTGAGAATCAAGAAGGAGGATATTTCTAAGACGACATTCCAGACACGTTATGGGCACTACGAGTTTCAGGTTATGCCGTTTGGATTGACGAATGCTCCTGCAGCTTTTATGGATTTGATGAACAGAGTTTATCATCCTCATCTAGACTGGTTCATTATTGTATTTATGGATGACTTTCTCATTTATTCGAAGACCGAGGTTGAGCATGAGGGATACTTGAGGATTGCATTACAGACCTTGAGGGAGAACGTGTTGTTTGCTAAATTAGAAAAGTGTGATTTTTTGCAGGAGGTGAAATTTCTAGGGCACGCTGTATCCAAGGATGGCATTACAGTGGATCCTTCTAAGGTTGAGGCCGTTACAGATTGGGTTTAGCCGACTAATGTTACAGAGATACGCAGTTTTCTGGGTTTAGCTGGGTATTATCGTTGATTCATCGAGGGATTTTCTCAGATTGCAGCTCCGTTGACTCATTTGACACAAAAGGATGTTAGATTTGTTTGGGATTACAAGTGTGATTTGGCATTCGCAGAGTTGAAGAAGAGGTTAACTACAACTCCTGTTCTTATTGTTCCTTCCAGCGGGCAAAAATATATGGTTTACAACGATGCGTCACTCAGCGGACTTGGTTGTGTATTAATGCAAGAAAGAAAGGTTGTTGCTTATGCTTCTAGACAACTTAAGGTGCACGAGAGGAACTATCCTACACATGACCTTGAGATGGCGGTTGTGGTGTTTGCTTTAAAGATTTGGTGACATTATCTTTTCGGGGAGAGGTTTGAGCTCTTTTCGGATCATAAAAGTTTGAGATACCTTTTCTCTCAGAAGGAGTTGAATAGGCAGCGCAGATGGATGGAGTTCCTAAAAGATTATGATGTTGACTTATAGTATCACCTAGGGAAGGCAAATGTGGTGGCTGACACTTTGAGTCGCTTAGATTTTTTGCTCGTCTTATGATTCGTGAATGGTAGTTACTTTGCGATATAACAGATTCGGGGCTAAGTTTGTTTTCACAGGGTACCGGTGGTTTTATTGCTAATTTGAGAGTTCAGCCGTCTATGATTTCTCAGATTATAGAAGCTCAGCAGCGGGATGCAAAGTTACAGTCTTGGGCTTTAGATGATAGCAGACCCGATTGGACAGTTAGATCAGATAGTAGTATAAGATACATATGGAGATTATATATGCCAGATTCAGAGATATTGAGGCGTGAGATTATGAGTGAGGCTCACGGTTCTAGGTATACTATTCATCCAGACAGTACAAAGATGTACCAAGACTTAAAGAGGCATTATTTGTGGAACAACATGATGCGAGAGATAGCTGAGTTCGTTTCCAAGTGTCTTACATGTCAGCAGGTGAAAGCCGAGCGCCAAAAACCAACGGGGCATCTCAAACCTTTACAGATTCCAGAGTGGAAGTGGGAACATGTGACTATGAATTTTATTTTAGGATTACCGAGGACGAAGAGAAATCACGATTCAATTTGGGTAATTGTTGACCGATTGACCAAGTCAGCTCATTTTATTCTGGTTCATAAGACTTTGACCCTAGAGGAGTTGAGCAGGTTGTACGTGAAAGAGATAGTGCGGTTGCATGGAGTACCCGTATCTATAGTGTCAGATCGAGATGCTAGGTTTACCGGCAGATTTTAGAAGAGTTTTCAGCGAGCTATGAACACTAGATTGGATTTTTGCTCAACGTTTCACCCCCTGACTGATGGTCAGACAGAAAGAGTTAACCAGATTCTTGAGGTCATGCTTCAGGCTTGTGTGTTGGACTTCAAGGGCAGTTGGGATGAACATTTACCATGGGCTGAGTTTGTATATAATAATATCTTCCAGTCGAGCATTGGGATGGCACCTTATGAGGCTTTGTATGGTAGACCGTGTAGATCACTGCTGAGTTGGGCAGAGGTTAGTGAGTAGAGTTTACTGGGGCCAGATTTGGTTCGTAAGACCACAAAGGCTATTTCTATTATTAGAGATCAGTTACGTACAATACAGAGTCGACAAAAGAGTTATGCAGACATTCGCAAGAGACCGTTAGAGTTTGAGATTGGTGATCACGTTTTACTGAAGATTTCTCCTATGAAGAGCGTGATGCGTTTTAGTAAGAAGACGAAGTTGGCTCCGAGATTCATTGGACCTTTTGAGATACTTGCCAGAGTTGGAGAGTTGGCTTACCATTTGGCATTGTCACCGCAGCTAGATAGAGTTCATAGTGTATTTCATGTTTCTATGCTTAGGAAGTATAAGCGGGATCCTACCCATGTGATTGATTGGGAGCCCCAAGAGGTTCAGGAAGATGCCTCGTATGTGGAGCATCCGGTGTGTATTCTGGACCGCGAGGATAAGGTTCTGTGTAGCAAGGTTATTCCTTTCGTGAAGGTACAACGGAGTCACAATGGACTTAGCGAGGCTTCTTGGGAGTTAGAGGCGGATGTGAGAGATCGTTATCCGCACTTGTTCTCTGGTTAAGGTATGTTAAATTTCGGGGGAAAATTTCGTTTTAGGAGGGTAGATTGTAGTGACCCGGATTTTTTATTTTATTATTATTATACATATATTACTATACATTATGTATCCATATATTATTGCTATTATCAGGTATTGTGTTCTTCACACTACAAGAAAATATAACTTTAATGTCATCTGAATAACGTCACTTATTTAAAAAGTTTCGTTAAAAGTCTTATTTTTGCTTTCCACCCGCGATACATTAATTAATGGATAGTTTTCAACGTCAGTTTTACCAAAAGTGACGTAATTTTTTTTACATCTTACTATCAACATCGTTTCTGGGCGCGACATAATAGCTATTTCAATTAAGTCGTTCCCCTGCCGATTTGAAAACCCTTACCATCTTACCATCTCAGTCAAATCGTTTTTTTTAATCACGACGTTATTTCAATTTGATTTATTCTCGAATTTTTTTGCGCCAAATTAAGAGATTGAGAAGCTCGAAGTGTGAAGCGGGAAAGTAGGTTTTCGTGGGAGAGTGGAGATGGATAGGATTTGGTGGAGATTGTTGTAGAGATTCACCAAATCGTGGGAAACTTAATCGAAAAACAAACACAACCGAGATTGTTGTGGAGATTCACCAAATAGTCTTCATCTACTCGATTTCTCTCCAACATCTGCTTCATCATTTGGATTCTATACTCAATTAGTAGTGAATTCTCTCTGCAATTTTCATTGTTTGGATTTCAGATCGTTTGGATTTCAGATTGAATGAAGAACTAAATTTGATTTTTATTCAAGGTATAGTGATAGTTTTTTTACAATGATGTTTACAATCTTTATTTTGTAATGACGAATCTTGCATTTGGGAATCATTTGTAGTCCAACCCGTCTAGTTGGAGGAGATGAAACATCTGCTGAAACGGGGATCAATGTTTTCCTTCGTAAGGTATTACGCTGATAAAATCTTGACATTCTCTTCTTAATACCTAGGTGGTAATTGAGGGCTGCAAATGAGGATAAATTTGACCTCTTTAAAGCTTACTCTAGCTGGTAGTTTTGATCTGCAATTCTGTTCTTTCGGTTCCTTTATAATATGCAACTTGAACAATCGTCGCATATGTTCCTCCTACCTTGTGAAACTAATCTCACACAAACACACACACAAATGTATATTTAAAGGGAAGTAACTGAACCTCTGGATAGGGCAGGATATCTTAAATATATAAATATACAAATGTGTTTCAGTGTTTGGCTCGATTTTATTTACAGTAAAGATATTGGAGAGATGAGAGATCCAGTATTAATGCTGAAATAGATGTCTCGAAAATCTAAGTCCCCTAGTGTTCAATGGTTTACAAATTATCATGCTTTATTATCCCTTCAGGATAATAAATACTAGTACTACCCGTGGCTCGCCACGATGATTACGTTGACGCGCCTTCGGCACTACAATTTGACATGATGAAGCGCCTACGGCACTATAAATAATAAGTTCGTATATTACAACATTCGCAATCCAAATAAACCTATAAACCTCCTCTGTTAAGTTTGCAACCTTGTTACCAATTTTTTTGGTTAATATGTGATTATTTTTCTTCAAATCCCCTTGAATTACTATGAAAGTCATTCTTACAAAACACATCCTAAAGCGGAAAAAGAAGTAGATAATTGAAGGTTTTTGAGAATACCTAGAAAAGTAATGCACTAATATACATTCAAATTATACCAACTAAACGTCCACGTCAGAGATTAGAAACTGAAGATAAAAATTAGGAACTGAATTTTATTTTTGAATGCTCAAAGCATTAGGAGAAAATACAACATCACCAGGGTCTAACAAAAAAAGAAGATATAAACATGGCTGCCCTATTACACTCTTTAACCTCATGACACTGTATATATGAAATACTTCAAGGGCTGCTGTGAGTTGAATGACAATTGTCATAGTGAAGTAGCTCTCCCAGTTGTCATTTCTAGCATCTGTCATATAAGTTTGCATTGCCTTGTTTCCTGTAGCTATCCACACTTTGTTAAATCTACTTTGAATAGCTTAACTCCAGCCCCCTCTGAATACACTATGCTTCATGTGCAGTAGCATTAATGGAACTCTTCACACCTGAATATCAGAATATACAACTCCCCTTACCATCTCTGATAATGCCTCCATATGTGCACACATTGCCATAACAATTAACTTTGATTGTACCAGGGTCTAGGGGTTTCCAGCTGTATCATCAGGTATCTTAGTGGTGAATCAGGGATTGAGGTTCCATCTGTGGCATAAGAGTCTTGATTGAGGGTTATTAGCTACGTTAATAATAGTCTGCGTACGTTTATTACTAACATCCATACATATGAGTTTATACATGGTCTCAACGTGAACTATCTCATTGTTGAAATAATCCCATTAATAATTTTCCAAATGTGGTACACCATGGCTGCAAAGGCTGAGCAAATTAAGTACCTTATAAGTGATGTTCTTCCTCCCCATACCACTTAGCTCATTTAGCTTATCATACTAGCCACCAGTGCTTCGATAGCATTTATCAAAAATCTACTGGCAAAGTTGCTTTTCATATAGGCAGTCCTTGAGAAGATGGTCAATACTCTCTGAGCTAGCTTTACGAATGGGGCATAAAGAATCATCAAGTATTCTCCTTTGTATCAAAAAGTCTTCTGTGGTCAAGGCATTTTCTATTAACATTCCAAAGTATGAAACCATGCCTAGGCTTTACATTAACATCCTAGCATAGATCATAGATTGATGCCGGTGAAGTGGAGCTCACAGTGCCTTTTGGTCCTGAACGCACTGGACGAGTAAAGGTTACGGGATTCGGCATCTCACCAACAGTTTATAACAGCGTACAACAAAGTGGAGTGTTAGTACAAAGTTTACAAGAAGAAGTGAAGGAATTACGAGAGGAAGTGGTACTGGTGCAAGGTTTAAAAGATGAAGTAGCGTCGTTGAGGTTCCAGATGGCCAAACTAGAAAAATTTATGGTATATCATATGAACTTCCTTGTTATTTTAATTTAATTAATTTGTTGTCACTAATATTTTTATGTTGCGACAGCCAAACTAAATAAGTGCCCAAGATGAAACTACCCTTCCAGAAAGCAACAGATTAGCTTCGGTATGCTCTAACATGGAATTAAATTCCTTTAAATAATTAACACTATTTAATACTTAAATTTCTTATTTTCATTCCAGCAAGGAAACCACATACCATCGCGTCCTGTAAAATGCAAATTGTTTTGGCTTACACCAAGTAATGTGGTGGCTACTGGTCATTGGTATAATGAGGAGCCTACATGTAAAGTTCATAATGTACCTTTAGGAATTGGAATGTCGAAGGTAAGTATCCAAATTGCTTTGAAGGAAGACGTACCACTTGCTAGAGGGAATGATCATTTGAAGACAATTGGAGATGCATACGGATCATTTGTGGCTTGGCCAACACCGTTTATTATCAAGGAGTAATTAATTTAAGGATTTAATATAGGGTATTTAGGTAATAATGTTGAATTAGGATGAGTATTTCATCTTTATTAAACCTTTTTATGATGTGATTTCTTATGAAGTAGTGATTTAGTTAAGGATATTATTGTAGAGAATTTTGGCAATATTGCTCAGTTTGAATAGTTTTATTTGTTTTTATTAGACTATGAAGATGTTATATTATGAATTTTACACGAGGCCAGAATGCTTTACTAATATTTATCAACGGGTTACTAATTGTTTTTTTTTTGTAAGTACAGTCTTTTTAACTTTGCCAATGAGGCCTTATGGCTATTCATTGTCGGTCCCAAGCCCGGATAAAGGAGGAGGGAAAAGGATAAAAGTTCATGGTATTGGATACTTGGAAGAGAATAACTATTGCAATACCAAACAATTTTTAGTTTCAGGTTAGTTTTTTCTTAATGTTGGAGTGCTTCATTATTTCACTTTTATATGTATAAGTTTATGATTTTCTTTTTCGTTTTCTTTAGGCAAGATTCCACCGGTGAAACTTTCCCTAAAAAGGAAAAAATATATATAGTATCATTGACTGTATTTCTCTTTTATTTTTCGAATAACTAAGAACATTAGTTTCTCTAAAAATTTAGGTATTATTGGTCGACAACGTTGGGAGGTTTACTTTCAGGCATGTGCTTCTATCTAGGAGGGTTGTGCCTCCTATGGCTTTCAGGCGTTTAAGGACGTGTTGAGAGTCAAAAGGAACATACATCCATACAAATAATTTCTGGTATCTTTTGATCCTGTGTAAAATGCCTAGTAAGTAAGTTTGTATATAATAGCAAGAAGTGCCTCTCAGCCAACTCTTATGAATATGAGGAATGTGGTGCTCACTATAGCAAATGATGGTGATGTGATTGTATCTCTCTCTAGAGAGTCGGCTCACATCAAAGCATATTACTACAAATCAGCAGATGGTCGATTCAGTATGATCCTTGGAGAGAATCTTCTATTGTGTGTATGTGGATGCAGATGCTTGGATTTAAGATGTGTTTCTTTAATGAAGGCTTCATCAAACCGGTGGTAAACTTGATTGGAGGCAAGTATCTGAGACTGGATTAATAGTACTAAATTGTTCTTAATTACTGAGAAGCTTGTTTTTATGCATTTATAAAAAAACATTGCTTCATTCATGATTTAAGATTTGTCGTATAGTGGCTATCATGACCTCAACAACAATTTTTCTTAATGTTTTCTTACAATCTTGATAAAATGTCTCTTGCAGTCTTTGCTTTTTTTGCTGTTTTGATTTAAACTTTGAGGCTCTTTAATATTCTTCTCTTATCTCTTATGTAGGGACTTTGTCAACTTTTGGAGTTTGTGATTTGGTATAAGTATTTAAATTGTAGTCGCTATTCTTTTTAGCCAAAGCCCTTGTGGATATATATGGGCTGAGTTTGAACATTTCATGGGAGGTGTGGAGGATGATGAACCAGTTTCAAAACGTATGAAAGTATCCTCAAATCTGAGGAGCCTCTCAGCGAACTTGTCTGTCACAGCGTTTGTTGGCAGCTTCCTGAGATTGCGCCTGTTTGCAGTAACAAGAGCCGATTGCACAAACTTGCTGCATGCATTGTGTCTCCTCAACAGTGTTTATTACTTGGGTTTTCCAGTCAAGATTCTTTGAGTGCAGAGTCAAGGTCAAAGCTTCTGGATAAAGTGCAGAAATTTCTTCCTCCAACAGTTATGATACCTGAAAGAAGGTTGGAGCATTTAGTTGAACAAGCCCTCACTGTACAACGTGAAGCTTGTGTCTTTCACAACTCGTTGGATAGTTTAATATCATTGCATTCAGACCATCGATGTGGGAAATATCATATTCCATCTGAAACTTTACAGGTCAGAACTTATATTTCTCATATCTTGCTCTTGACGAGTTATATATTTCTAACTGCTCGTACACTACATTCTATCTGCTCAACCTCTATTTTCTTGCCTTAATTAGTCTGGAAACTGTATCTCTAGTGATTGCTTCTGAGCACCTTGATGTTGATTATATCTATAATCTACACTTCAATGGCCTAGAAAGATTCTTTTAATCTTTGCACAGCTTCAGCCCATGATGCAAACCTGCTGCCTGAGTGACTGAAACCCAGCTCCACACTACTGAAAGCAGATCCATCAGAGTTGATCTGAATCTGCACTGAAATACCATTGCACTTAACTTCTCCCCTGATGCAAACCTGCTGCCTAAGTGCTGAACACCTACTGAAAGTAGATCCATCAGAGTTGATAAAAAAAAAGGAATTTTTCTGTGGAAGTTAAATACAGCTTCATCCCATGAACAACATAACATGGCCTAATACCATTGCTTCCCAGTCTCTAATCACATTCCATCTTCGAACAACCAACATAGTAGTTGTAGTTGTAGTGTAGTGATTTATATTTTCGGAGATCAACAAAACATTGGAGCATGATCGATTCTTTTAGGTATGTATTCTTCTTCTTTGTAGATTTATGATGCATTAAGTTAGTTACTGACTACTGATTTAAATGTTTAATTAGTTGTTCAAACATTATATACAACGATGGAGTGATTCAAAACTCAAATGGATTTCCTCTACTCATCAGAAGACTTAAACGCCAAGGTCTGTATAACTACAACTATAACTGCAACTCTACTTTATTTATTTTTAACTATTTTCTTGTAATTTAGGCAAGGAAACCATACACTATCACAAAACAACGTGAAAGATAGACAGACGATGAACATAATAAATTTCTTCAAGCTTTAAAACTTTACGGACGTGCTTGGCAACGTATTGAAGGTTCTTTTTTTCTTTCTTAATCTCATTTCATCATTTATTATTAACAATTAATACTCTTTTCCTTCTGCAGAACACATTGGAACTAAGACAACTGTGCAGATTAGAAGTCATGCACAAAAGTTCTTCTCAAAGGTATATATGTACAACTCAATTAAATATTTGGAGCTACCAAACTACAGAAATTCAATTTTCCTCTCAAGTCTTTACAAACATTATTCGTAGGTTGTTGCTATTCCAATTCGATGACCAGTATCCTCCAAATTGATGAAGCATAGGGTTCTTACAAACGACCTAACTAGTCTTGTCTCTTTCTAGTTTTGTGCTTAATAATAAAGGCTTACATAAGCAGACGAAGTAAAAAAATAAATTTCTTCTAGATCTTGTAAATCATGATTGTCAATTAAGTGGAAGTTTTTCATATGAGTTAGGTGGCATCCAGCTATTGAGCTAGGTAGTGGTAATGTATGTAGTTATTTGGTACCCTGTGGGTTGATCCTCTTTTGACAAAGTGTTGTTAGGCGAGAAATCCCAGATATCTGAAAGAAACAAGGTATGGTACACACAAACTATCTGTGAAATATAATGAGTGCTACCCATGGAATCTTAGGTTCACAGATCTATGTCTAGCGAATGTACTTATGCCAACAAGGGAATGGTTGATGTTCCCTTTTTCCTAATATTGAGTAGGACAGCATTTTCCTTTGTGACGTAGATCCTTTGGCCTGCACAGTTGTACTAACCATACAATCATAACACAATCCATTTATGAAAGGCAGAACAGTAAGAAAAGGAATAAATAGCTTCCTAAACAAATCAGAGTTATACATTTTCGCTTGCCTAGTGAACACCCAATTAGTTGATCTATAATATTTAATAGCTGATATTCATATATCTTAGACGGAATGAATTATCTGTTAAGGAAGAAACTACAACTTTATTTCCTTTTTCCATCTAAATTATTTGTTGCATAAGGTCTTTCCGTATGCTTTTGTAACTGTAAAGCAGTGTCTATTGATTCTTTTTCTAAGCTATAATTATCTCTAGGTTCAACTTGTAAGTTCTTACTATAGTTCTGATATCAGAAGTAACAAGACGGTTTAGGATAGTTGTTATTTGTCTGTCCCAATTGAACATTATCCGTTGAACATTATCATAACTAATATCCACAAAGTCCTTTTCGACATCTTTTCAGGTGAATACACCAAGGATTTGTGCTCGCCTTATATGGTTTGTTGCAGAGCACATTGATCTAGAAGGTCTGGATCTGCTTCTAGCTGATGACCCTGAGGATCCGTTGAACATTATCATAACTAATACCGAAAAAGTCCTTTTCGACATGGATTCTTCTGCAAATACATCAAATAGGCTTCAGGATGTGCAAACAGTCCTATGTGCTCAGTGTTTGAGGTCACGCACGCCACCCTAGGGCAGTCCAATGGATGACAAAAGAACTTGAAGAATTTAGAAATAATGGTTTGGCTGATTCGATTAAGCCATGTGTCTCGTTACAGAGTAAGGAGTCTTCTATACTATACTATCCATGTTACAGTTTTATTCCCTTCCATTATTTGTTCAACTTTAACTTACCAAAGGCCTTTGTTGTTTTTCATGGTGTTCAGCTGTTTGATGGTCAACATGAATCAACAACAATAATTACACAAAGTTGATGTGAAATGCAATGTCTTTGGCCTACTCTCTTTCAAAGTTGAAGTTGCTTAATGTTCAAAGTCTCCTTGTTGTTAATCCTTCTGCTGCCCTTCTTGTTAATGAAGTTAATGCCAAAGTCTCTCTAAATGAAGCTCTTAGACCTGGAGATAAATAAGATGCCCTATTGGTGCTTGAATGAAGGCGGAAAGGAGAGCAAGCTACGTGTGCATTGGATAGGTGTCTTTTGGGCTAAGGAGTAGACTAGACCAACAATTCAGACAGATAATAATAGAGTACTATGCCGTCGTCTATTGGCAGGCAGATGACTACCTTGTAGCAGAAGTGCCTCATGTGCATAGCATGTGATACAAAAGCTACAGGGTAAAAATGTAACTTTTTTAAAATTTTCAAACCAACGACATCACTTTTACGGTGATGTAAATTCCTCTGTTTTATATATCTAAATCAATTTCCACATGACTTTAATTCTTCAATTACGTCATTTTTTACATGACGACAATTCTTCACTTACGTCACTTTTAACGTGACATGAATTCTTCAATTGCGTTATTTCTTAGATGACGTGAAAAGTACCAATTACGTCGCTTTTAAATGACATAAATGAATAGAGGTTGGTTACTATGAAGACATTTTTAACGTCACTTTTTCAACATAAAAATGTCATTAAAAAAGTGACGTAAATGTATAGTACCAACCAAGTCGCCTTGGTCAACGTCGCTTGCAAAAGTGACGTTATTTCTTTTTCACATCACTTTTCTGGTAACGTAAATACCCTTATTTGTTGGTGTCATTTTTGTGGTTTTGGTAGTTGTTGGGAAGAAGAGGTTGAGTTGTGATTTTTGGAGCCCGTGGTTGAATTGGTGGTTGGTGGGGGAGTGTATGTTGTTTTAGTTTGTTGTGTGGTGTGTGATCCGGGGGAATCTTAGGAAGGATTTTTGGGTTTTACCAGTTTTCGTTTGATCGGATCTTTTTGTATTATAGAGTTTTGAACTGTCCAGTTTTGTTCAAACAAACTTGTTTCTGTTCGAACATGTGTCTTCCTGTCTAGTTTTGTTCGAACAAACTTGTTTCTGTTCAAACATGTTTCTTCCTGTCTAGTTTTGTTTGAACAAACTTGTTTTTGTTCAAACATGTTTCTTCCTGTTTTATTTTGTTCGAACAAAAATATATTTTATTCGAACATAGACATGTTTTGACGACCTGTTGGTTCTTTTTCTTGTGATTCTTGGCGGCTAATCTTGCCTCGAGATGAGTGTTGGTTATTTGTGTTTTATTTCCCCTATTTCACCTCAGATCTTGAACTCTCTCTCAAATTGAAATCCTCTCCTCCCTTACTCCTTTGTGATTTGTTGTTGTGTTGATCTTCACCACTTCTTTCATTGAGTAATTTCCCTATTCCTCTTCCTTATTGTTGATTTGATTTCGGTTTGGGTTGATACCTTTGAGATTATTGGGTTGATTTAGGGTTTTGTGATTGGGGTATTTATTGAACTTGTAGAGTTGTGATTATTGTAGGTGTTGGGTTGGTTGTGTTGGTTTGATTGCTGGACTGTGGTGTTGAGGTTGGGTTGTTCTGTTGATTATTGGATTTACGATTTGTCTTTGGGGTACCAATTTTATTTTGCCGGGTTCGTCATTATCATGCATCAGGCGAGTGTCCCTTCTTTGCTAATTTTCTTTACTTGTTTAATCAATGTTAGTTAGAGTGATACACATTGGCAGAGAGGTGTTATTTGATTTAGTTATATTATAATTTGAATTCTTCTGTATAAGTTGTTAAACACTATGTTAGATGGGATTAGATATTCTTTAACTTAGTTATATTGATTTCCTTGGACTTTGAGAATTGGTTAAAAGCGGTTACGCTGATTCTTGTGGCTTCGTCCTTGAATATTAAGGCGTAATTACCTTTAAGTTATTCAAGTAGTTGTTAATTCAGTATATTTTTTCTTCTATTGTTAGGCATGTAGAGTTGTGTTTCTCTTTTATCATTTAGGAAGTTGTGCATTCGTGTGGTATTCTCGTGGCCTTGTCCTTGAATATTGTATTTTTGTCTTTTAAAGACTGATGTTGTTTAGATGTTGTGATTGGTAGTCAATGTCTAACTATGTTAGGATTGGTTGCCATTCTCTTAGGCAGGTAGTTATCCTATGTGTGTTGGTTGTGTTGCGGCTGTTGTGTTTTGATCCTTGGGATCTATTTGCATATGTAGATTTTAACTCTTTTAACTTAATGAGGTCGGATACATAAAATAGCTCTACACCGGCTAACCCTCGATAGAATCTAGGATTGATATATCGGGTTAAAATAGTAGGTGAGTTTGGGACAGGTACTGTAAGGGCTTATTTCTAATCCTCATACTGAGTCCGATATACGAACTCACATAGCTCGAGTAAACACGTTGATAACTAATCAAGGACTAAAAGCAAGGAGATCGCAGTACAAACTTCCTTACCTATACTTCGAAGGTATCAAAGCATCCTGTGACTTCACACTACAGAAGATACTCCTCCACTTATCAACAGGTCGTATGCATGCGAACATCACAAGAGATCGTATCTTCCTAACGGTCTAAAGTTACAGCTAAAGAATGTTAATAGATCTGTTACAGATCAACAAATATATAGACGTTATAGAAGACCATTATGAAGACTCATTAAAACCTGATATTGTAACGTCCCTCATCAATGTAACCAATGGTCATATTATAAGACCTATAAAAAGAGACCTGCAGATCAGGATCTACGATGGCTATTATCACCTAGAGAGATCTTAGAGAAAGTCATCCCTACCAAAACTCAGATACTTGATCTTTTTCTCTCTTTGTAATAGCTAGCATCTATATAAATACCATACTTTTAGAAATCCTCAAGAGAGGTCCTGGTTTTTTACCCATTCAAGGGTTTTCCACGCAAAAACTTGTGTCGATTGCTTTTAGTTCCCAACCATAATTCTACATTTTAAAGATGTAAGGCACTATTTTTGGTCTCTACGAAAATAACCTATTACATTTGGCGCCGTCTGAGGGAACCAAAGCATACACTCAGCGTTCTCCAATCCAGTTTTTACCGCATTCACTTTTAAAAGATGGAAAATCAAGAAAAATCACACCACGTCCTGCTTGACGCTGCTGAAGGAGTGACAGATTTGTGAACAACTGTGCAAGCAGAAGCTGAATGACGAATATAGCCAGAGAAACAGATTGCCAACATGCAGGATACAATCAAAGCGTTTCAAGTTTAAATAACGGCAAATTCGAGACAGCAGATCATTCTGCCTGCAGCCTCGAGGATTTCAGTCCATGATCGCTTGGGATATCGAGGCTAAAATATAATACTTCCTCAAATTCGGCAAGAACCAGTTCTACCTCAGAGTCGCATCAATCCACCATTATCCGCCGGAGCGATAATAGATTTACAGCAACAGGTGGAGCAAATCAGAGAAAAACCTTGAGTTTCAGTCTTCGACCGCATGGGAGAAGCAACAGGAGAGCATAATCCTGCGGGAGGACCAGCAACAAGACGAGCTGTCACGTCTCGCCTACATCTCACTTCCAATCAGGTGGACAGGCGCATCAAGGGGCAGTTAGACACTCAAATACACATTACAAAAAATTGCTATCCTAAACTACAAAAGAGCCCACTCGCACAAAAGTTGTTAGATGAGGAAGTGCCCTCCAGTTTTCGTACTCCCAAGATCCATAAATATAAGGGGGGAGATCCTGTGGAACACTTCCATGAATTTCAGGATTCTTTGGGACTACATTCGACATCTAACCACATCTTCTGCCGCCTCTTTCCGACCAGTTTGAAAGGAGAACCTCTACGATGGTTTCACACACTCAATGAAGGATCTATCTTCACTTTCGAACAACTTCGTGAACTGTTTGTCAAAAACTATTCACACAATAAAGACAAGGAGGAGAGTCTTTACTCTTTGTTCAGCCTCAAGCAGGCGCCAGATGAAAAATTAGAGACGTTTACCAAGAAATTTTTTGGACTAACCCAGAAAATCGACAATCTCAAAAAGAAAATCACAATCTCTACCTTCACCAATGCTCTAATCGTGGATGGACGATTCAAAAAAACCTGGTTCTCAACAAACCATTGACATTGGAGGACATGATTGAGAAGGTCAATAACTTTATCGACCTTGAGCGACTGACAATTAAGAACCCAAGACCTCAACGCACCACCCTACCAACAAAAGGCCATCCCGGTGAACGAACCCATAACAATAATAAAGACAATGGGGGTGATAAAAAGCAATTCAAATCCAATGACAATCAAGGATGCCAAGGGCGGAGGAAGCCAATTTCGTGTATACCACAGTTAACAACTACTATTGCAGACTTGTACTCGCTGATACAAAAGGATGAATACTTTAGAACTGCCAATACTCTTTCACCCATACCAGGAAAGCCATACTGCATTTACCACCATATTCAACATCATGACATGGAGCTATGTTTCGTATTAATATTTTTTCTCTAATTTATATTTGCACAAGGTCGAATGCTGGAGTATATTATTGACATCGAAAGTTATTATAAGGATGGCAGCTACAAGGCAAATGCCAAGATCGTCCAAGTTGACAAAAAAAATGAAGAAAACACTTATACTTCATCGAGACTCAGACAATCAACAACTCCAACAAATCCAAGCGTAGGCGTATCGGATAATGCCATGATCTGACAATGATAGATAAAGAAGCTCGCTTGTTGCCAGAATCCAGCAACCGATGAGCTGGGATTTCTTTCGAAGACTGTGACGTTCGCCACGTCAACTTTCCATACCAAGATGTACTTGTGATCATGTTAAAGATGAAGAACATAGTTCTACATACGATGATGGTAGATACCGACAGCAGCATCGAACTAATTTTCTAGAGTACAATCGACCAAATGGGCTTAGCAGAGAAGGTCGAACTAAGTGACATAAATGTCCCTGGATTCAACGATACTATGGAAGAGCGTGTGGGGAAAATCACACTTCCCATCAGAGCCGGGCCAGTCATACTTAACGTAGTTTTCTATGTCATCAAAGCCAAATCCCGTTACCTGGGCATCATGGGACGACCATGGTTACATAACATGAAAGATATTCCCTCTACATATCATCAAGCATTACGGTTCGATTGGAAAGGAGGGATCTACGAAATCAAAAATTAGCTTGAGCTTGTGATAATACTGTTTCCATTGAAACTAAACCAACTGCAACAACTCCAGCATAGCAATTACAGCAGCCAATTCCAATAGAACCTCAGTTACCAAACGTCGAACCAACAGAGTACGTCGAGATCAGTGGCACAAATAGGGGAACTCACATTGGAACTCTCTTAGGCACAAAGGAACGCTCGAATCTAATATAATTCCTCACATCAAACAGTGACGTCTTTGCATGGATATTTCATGAAATGCCAGGGATCAATCCAACTATAGCATGCCACAAGCTAGGGTTGAGAGATAAAGCAGAACCGGTCAAACAAAAGCAATGAACTCTAGCACTAAAACTGCGACACATAGTGAATGAAGAGATCGACAAATTGATTGAGGTTAGTTTCATTCGCAAAGCTATTTACCCGGACTGGATCTTGAACATTATCGCAGTCCCAAAGAAGAATGGCAAAATCAGAGTCTGTGTTGATTTCACAGACCTCAACAAACACACTTCGAAAGATAGCTTTCCACTTCCAATCATTAATCACCTGCTCAATTCTACAGCAGTGCACGAACTGCTCTAAATGATGGATGCCGCATCAGGCTATAATCTGATACCACTTCTTCCTGAAGATCAAGACAAGACTGCATTCATCACTAAACAAGGTCTATATTACTATAAAGTCATGCCTTTCGGCCTAAAAAATGTCGGCGCCACCTATCAGCGATTAATGACACAGATGTTCAAAGACCATCTCGGTAAAACAATGAAGGTCTCAATTGATAATATGCTCTGCAAAAGTCTCAAAAAGGAAGACCATCTTGCTGATTTACAAACAACTTTCGAGATTTTTCAATCTTACAAGATGCGTCTAAATCCTGATAAATGCCAGTTCGGAGTGCAATCCAGAAATTTTCTAGGTCATCTAATAAGCAAAAGAGGGATTGAAGGTGACCCATCACGCATACGAGCTCTCTTGGCTATGCCGTCACCAAAGACAAAGAAAAACGTTCAGAAGCTAGCAGGGAAGATTGCAGCGCTAAACAAATTCATATCCAAATCTTTAGACAGATGTCGACCTTTATTCGATCTGTTAAAACAGGGTACATCACGAGGAAAATTAAAGAAAGATCCAGAGATCGAATGGTCAGACAAGTGTGAAGCAGCTTTCCTCCAGCTCAAGAGTTATTTGGGCAAACCACCAGCTATGAGCACACCAGCAGATGAAGAAGAACTCACTGTATACCTAGCTGTCACAGATACATCTCTCAGCTCCGTTCTCTTCCAAATCGAATCGAAGAAAAGACTGAGAAACCAGTCTATTTTATCAGCAAGACTCTGACTCCCACTAAAACGAGATACACCAAGATTGCAAAGCTTCTTCTTGCTCTCGTCTATACATCACAAAAGTTGAAGCAGTATTTCCAAGCTCATGCTATTCGTGTCTTGACGAACTATCCACTTCGTGAAATCTTATCCAAGCGCAAAAAATCTCGACGTATTCAACAATGGTCCGTAACACTCAGGGAGCACGATATACATTTTAAACTATGCCATTATGAAAATGCTCGAGCTGTAGCAGATTTCCTAGCAGATTTTCCTGTAAAGGATCCTGATTGGGAAGAAAAATTTATTGATAAGAAAGATGAGCCACTCGGAAATCAATCTGAAGATAAGTCAGATTGGGTAACAAAGAAAGGTTGGCCACTTTTGACTGACGGTTCTGTCGGTCCATCCGGATCAGGGATTGAAATCATTCTTATTACTCCCTCCAATGATCGGCTTAAAAAATCTACTCACCTCAATTTTGAAGAAACCAATAACAAAGCAGAATATGAGGCTTTGATTCATGGCTTGGATATGGCAATCACACTCGGAGTAGCAAAACTCTCAGTCTACACAGATTCATTACTAATCGTCAACAAACCAATGGGAGAATGGTCAACTATGCTGCTGCAGTGGTCGAACGAATGAACAAATTCCAGACAATTTCTATGAAGCATTTTCCAAGGGGAGAAAATAGACACTCAGATGCGCTCACTTACCTTGCTGGTGTCCTCGGATCTGATGATCGTTACTTAAAAATCAACATCATTTCTAACCCCAGTATTAATACCATCATGTCCAATTCCATTAATACTTGGGGCAACGAAGAGATTGAAGATGATTAGAGAAAGCCTTTCATTACTTACATCGGACCTTAAAATAAATTCGATGGGCCACTTCCTGAGGATCCTACAGAGTGGTGGAGATTAATTGACAATGCTCGAAGATACACTGTTCAGGACAATCTCCAATACAAAATTTCGGTCGCTGGTTCCTACCTCCTTTGTCTATCTGACAAAGAAGCACAATAATTCTTGCACGATCTACACGAAGGAACGTGCGGATCCCATGCAGCGGGGCGATCTCTTGCAAACAGAGCTTTAACTCAAGGAATGTTTTGGCCTAAGATAAAAGCACAGGCAATCAGATATACCCGTAAGTGTGACGCTTGTGAGCTGCACGGACCTAAAATTTGAGCTCCAGTACTTGAACTACACTCGAGCCAAGTCACTTGGCCATTCAGACGATGGGCTCTCGATTTCGTAGGAGAGTTTCCTACAGCACCAGGAAAACGAAAACATTTATTGGTCACTACAGATTACTTCACTAAATGGGTAGAAGCAGTTCCATTGTGCCGAACCCGAGTTGACAAAGTCATCAGATTTATCTAGGAGAACATTATTATCCGATTCGGCAGACCACATCTCATCCGAATTGATAATAGACCACGGTTCGTTGGCTTCAAGATCATCGCATTCCTCAATGAGCACAACATCATTCATTCCCCATCCAATCCTTATTACCTACTAGGAAACGGACAGGCTGAGATTATTAATTGAACTATTATGGATGGCATCGAAAAACGTTTAGATGACAAAAATGGGAACTGGGTGAACGAGTTACCACACGTACTTTGGGCCAACCAAACAACTTCTAGAATTACAACAGGCTGTACTCCGTTCTTACTGGACTACGGAACTGAAGCCATCATTTCCACTCAATACCATCACCCAATACGAGATCACGAGATGACCGATGAAGAAAATGAATTTCAGATCGTATGTAATCTGAATTTGATTGAGGAAACACGTGGCAGAGCCATTGTTAATCTGGAAAGATATCATCTTGCTTTATCCTGGTCATATAACAAACGTGTCCGACATAGAGAATTCAAAGTTATAGACCTCGTTCTCAGAAAAATCCTACCACATCGCAAAACACCTAATGCTGGGAAGCTGACAGAGAATTGGGAAGGTCCTTTTATCGTAACTGGAATGAGTAGTTTAGGATCCTACGATCTCAGTACGTATGATGAAGTACCTGTACCGAATCCATGGAATACCCGCCGACTGAAGCTGTATCAAAGATAAATATGCTGTAATATCCGATATTATGCAATAAAGTACTTTTTCAGCATCATTTTGCAAGTCTACTCAATTCAAGCATTTCTGCTATCTCCGAGAATAACTACATCATAGTTGTTCAAATAAATTTTCTTTCAGAAGGTTGCTTATTAAGATAATTAATTTGATCTGGCAGAGATGTGCCATACAGCTATTAAATATTCAAAGATGTCTCAGTACGGTCGCTTATTGATACGCTCAATTCGACCTGTGATTGAGACCTATATCATAACTGTTCAAATAAATTCGTTCTCATAAGGTCACTTATTGAGATAATCAATTCGATCTTCCAGAGATGCGCCATACAGCTATTCAATATTCAAGATGTCTCAGTAAGGTCGCTTATTGATATGCTCAATTCGACCTGTGACTGAGACCTACATCATAGATGTTCAAATAAATTCGCTCTCATAAGGTCGCTTATTGAGATAATCAATTCGATCTGGCAGAGATGCTCCATACAGCTATTGAATATTCAAAGGTGTCTCCGTACGGTCACTTATTGATATGCTCAATTCGACTTTTGACGGAGACCTACACCATAGTTGTTCAAATAAACTCGCTCTCAGAGGGTCGTTTATTGAGACAATCAATTCGATCTGGCAGAGATGCGTCATGTAGCTATTCAATATTCAAAAATGTCTCAGTACGGTCGCTTATTGATACGCTTAATTCGACCCATGACTGAGACCTACAACATCGATTTTCAAATATACTCGCCCTCCAAAGGTCGCTTATCGATTCAATCAATTCGATCTGGCAGAGACGCATTATTTAACTATTTAAACATTTTATAACTCTCTTTACGGTTGCTTATTGACTTGCTCAATTCGACCTATGTACAAGAGAATACAATACCGCTGCAATCATATCTCTACATTGTCATTTATTGGTTCACCTAATTCGACCATACAAAGAGATTACAGAACAAAAACATTTTCTACTAAACTTTGACATTTTTTCTACAACAAAGACATATTTACACTCTGTCTCATTACAATATAAACAATGAAACTACCTTTTACGTTTCGGGCTTACAGCATTCATGCCCAGATGAAGGCAAGGTAGGGAAAGGTATAACCGCATCAACTAATATAGAAGGTGAATTCAAAAATTCTATAACTCTCGGCATCAAATTATCTATATAAGATAACCGCGTGCAAATCATACTCCATGCCGTATTCAGTTGAAGCATCCAAGATCGAATCACACTCTGTTCAAAATTTCTCTACATCAGCTTGCAACATAGCCATAGCGCGCAACGTAACATTATCTCCAGTCAACAACGTAGCTTCACAAAACTCGGCCTTCACCTTGTTTAGCTCGTTGTTAAGATCCTTGCATCGATCTACCAAAGACTTCTTCTCCTGCAGCAAGGAACCCCTATATTGCTTCGTTATCTGCACACTACACTATATCCCCTATTTCGGGCATTGCAACTTCTCATCCACCTCCTTAGACTACTTGCTCTCGTTGTCTGCTGTATCCACCAACCTTTACAACTCCTCATACTTCAAATGGAGCTCCTCATTAACCGTATTACCTTGCAGACAATCCAGTGCCAAGGATTGTTTTTCTGCTCTAGATCGGCGATCCATGTGTTACACTTATTGATGGTTTCATTCAGCTTTCGATCTCTCTTTGGCACGGTCACTTTTTCTCTAGCATGAATCTCGAGCCTCACGCAAATCTCAGTTCAGCTTTTTCAGACGCTCTCGCATATGGCGGATTTCAGCATCTTGCTTCTTTAAGAGATCAATATTATTTGTTACCACCGACTGATGGTATAATAAATCGTTTTTCTACTTTTCAATCGTACTTAACAGATCCAGTACTTGATGATTCGCAGCCATGGTCTCCAACTTTTTCTTCTTCAGAGATTCTTTCCACAGTTCGGCTTCATTATTAGCAGTCAATATCTCTGCATCCTTACATGACAAATCTACAGTCACAACATTTAGCCGACTCTACAGTTCCAACATATCAGATTCTAGCTTCGAATTCGACAAAGTCGTATTTTCAACCGCCAATGAACATTGTTGCAACTTTGCAGACAGTTCCTTATTTGATGAGGATAAGACAACCAGTTCATCATGTTCATTGTCTTCAACCTAGAAGAACAGATTACAAATGACAATACATCTATCAATTGATATTCATTCAAATAGGACATATCATTCAACAATATTTATTACAACATCAAGCTATGATACACGAATTAACTACATTATGCAAAGCACAATCATATGCCACAATTCAGTTGGCTTATGATTGAACCTTACTACTACTACACGCATCTACTTGCAAGGGTTCACTGAAGATTACGACCTCTTGCGGACGGGTCTTATGTTGTGTGTGAGGTAACAGATCTTCGACCTCCTCCTCCTCAGACTCTTCAACTCGCGGTTTTGAGGTTGAAGCTCCTCCACCCTCATTACTTTTTGCAAACCACATATTTTCAACCTTATCATTCTCTACCTCAACATCTTTACCACAGCTCAAGATATAATATCTAAATTCATTTTCCACTCTCTCAAGCTCTCCCTTATAAAACGCGATAACATCGGCTATCTAACGTTCGTGATCTGTTTTGCTAGCATGTTTTCCCGGCTTTGGAGTAAGATACTTCTTCAAGCGCAATTAGGACATTTGCAAACGTTTCTGCGTATCTAGAAAACATATTTCTAACAATGTCACTCTCTTCTTCGAGCTCTGCAAGAACTTATTACACTCCACCTTTTCCCTCTCCAGACATGCATTATAACCCTTGCATCGCTCCAGTTCATCACAAGCATGCCTCAGATCGATTTCTAATTGTGTCTGGATCCTTCTATCTTCCTTCTTTATGTTGAAGAAAAGGATCCTCATTGCTTTTTGCCCTTACAAAAGTCAAGCTCATTAGCCAACGGACCTACACCACCCCATATGATGGATACTCCAGCCCGGGCTGAGCATCTTTGTGCCTCTATACTATAGCAATTACGCGCTTCTTGCACCAAGAATTTTACCTGAGCTGGGTCTGGCACTATGCCTCTCTCAATTAACAGTTCTAAATAGGCTTCTTTAAAACCCCGCTCACTATTAACTTTGGCCTCAAAATAAAGCGTCAAAGACAATAATGACCTTTGACACTCTAACTTATCACTCTCATCTACGAACCCCTTATCCATAAGGGATTTTAGGAGTAAGACAAATCTATCACTCTCTTTTCGCAAAACCTCATCCCTCTCAATTTTTATCTTCCTATATCTACATTGAAGCTCGAATAACTCCTTAAAGGTGTTATCAAAGTTTGAATTATGAAGACGTCTCTCATATTCAAGTTTATTGTGTACCCGTTGAGTACGATTGATGAAATCCCTTGCTCGGCTCAAGGCCTTCTCCATCTCGATCACTTTCCACCTCAAACGAACTACCTCCTACGTACAAATTGTACATTCACCATCAAAACAACATATATCAACAACAACCGCAAAAAATTCAAGTCTCAGCAAAAACAGTTCTATCACCAGTAGAAAGGACAAAATTCGACCAAGTCTTAGAACTATGTTACAACTACAGAATCAAGAATTAGCACCTGCTACCTCCTTGGTCATATCATCAGCCACTGGAGTAGCCGGGGACTGCTCAGCCACTGGAGAGGCATCATCCCCTGGGAAGATGATCTCACTATACTTTTCTACAAGAGCAAGATCGACATCCTCTCTACTTAAACCCTAGAAGTAGAAGGCTTGAATCAGCTTATTTCGGGAAGCCGCCACAATGTCAACAACCTTCTTTACCCTTATTTTCAACCTCTTTCTTCACAGCTGCAGCTTCCTTCTCGAATTGATCCTTCTGCAGAGCCTTCTACTTCTCGAACTTCTCCCTCTGTAGAACCTTCTCCTTCTCGAATTGTTCTTGCAGAGCAGCTTTCTCTATATCATGTTGCCGAACATGTTTGTCACTATCAGCAGCACCTGTCATCAGAACCTCCAAGGCAGATTCAAACGTAATAGTAGCCTACAACACAATTATAACAAAGCAGAATGATCACTCAGATCGTTTCTCAAAACAAAGACGATCAAGCTAACATTATACATACCTGAGACATACTGGATTTAAACCCAACACTCAGACATTTTGGATCGTGCTCAGCTAGCTCCTGAGACGTCCGTGCTGACACATCAAGATCGAACTCTTCTGTAGAAGCTCGTTTCAGTTTGTTATATATATATATATATTTTGCTTCTGCTTTATCCTTCATTTTACTCTAATGATATTGCTATAGTGAATGACTGCGCTATTTCCTATTAGCATGGTTATTCGTGGGGGCGAATATTTGGATTCCCCGACCTGTACGCCCTGAATGCCATTGTTTTAAATATGCTTTAACTATTGGAATTTGTGGCGTAACAGATTAAAGCAAAGGTAAAACTAGCTTGCAATCAAAATTACAAAGATTAAAGCAAAGATAATACTAGCTTTCAATCGCCCATCTATACATATATCAATGATTAAGACGAAGGCAATAATAGTTTTCAATCAATGATCTCTATCAGGCACAAGATAAAGTAAATGTAAAATTAGCTTTCATCTCTCTACATGCCTACAACTATAGGAACTACATGTCACTTCTACAGGTTTTTTTATTATGGGAGGTCAGCTGTGCTTTCCTTTACTCCGGAAGTCATACAACCATAAAATTTGGAGCTCGAGCAGTTACAACATTCCTGCGTTGCTCTACCAATTTTGTAGGATTGGAACCTAACTCCATTTCCATGTCGTTCAAGAAATTTCCTTGATCTATATCCACATTACAGATACAGCCTCAAAATGCCACACAGTCATGCAAGGTATCCATTTCGAGTTCAAGCCTCTTTACTTCTTCTACAAAATAAGTAATGATAGCCATCAACTCCCTCGAGTACACCTCTTCCGGGCCATACTTCTCTCGGTCAATCATGACTACCTCGGTAAATTACATTCTTAAGCTTTGATAACGCTGCTTTAAATCTTTCAGGAAAACATCTTCCCTCTCTACTCGTTTCCCTAAGTTTTTTTATCACCCCAGCTTACTGCGCTATTGTCCCAGTCATTTTATCCAGCTAGGCTTTATTCATCATCCTCAGCTTTTCCAATTGAGTGTGAAGCTCTACCAACTCCCATTCATTTGCATCACTTTCCCCAACAAAAACCTTCTTTAGTAGTTCATCTTTCATCTTGATCACCCCTTCTAACTCTAGCTCTCTACGAATAAGAACATTTAACTTATACTCGCTATCTCTTAAACATTTGTTTCCTCTCCTTACATGAGATTGAACGCGAGCTTCATCAGCCTCTAACTCTTTTATTCGAGCTGATAGGTTAGCCATGTTTCCCTTAGCAGACGAGACCCCGGCATCATCTTTTTTCTTTTTTAACCGCTCACCAACCTCGGCCTTCTGAGCACGTGAATTGGCCATGGCCAAATCCGCCATCAATTTTGCAACCCTCTAATTCAGTTCGTCACTTGTTTTTAAACCATCCAAAAATTAATATCTTTAGCAGGCATGGCCTCACTCAAGTGCTCAACCACACTTTCGGAACTTGCCAGGTCAGCTCGAGTCTTCTCCAGCTCATTTTCTTAGCTAAGTGTTTCACTCTTTAATTGCTCAACTACACTTCCTGAACTTTCCAGGTCAGCTCGAACCTTCTCAAACTCGTTTATTTTCCTGATCATTTGACTCTTCAATCGAGCTACCTTCCCACTCTCGAGCTTAACTTATTCTTCCACTATCCCAAGGCATATTCCCTTTATCAAATGAACAGCCTGCAAAAAACAAATCAAACATATTTTTAGACCGAGCCACAATTCAAATTCAGGAAACATACAAATCATCAAACTTACGACTTTACTCATCTCCTCCACACCCTTGCGAGCTGTAAGCCTAGCCCTATCATCCACAAGTCTAAGCTCGTCTTCCACATCAGGTTAATTCTTTGCATCCTTCGCCCTAAAATTTTTAGAAAGAGGGTTTACCTTTCTCTTTTTTGCCTCTATCTCAACCTCACTATTGCCCGTAGTTCTAGAGGCCGAGCCATGCTTCACCATCCGCTTCTTCGAAAATGTTTAAGCTAGCTTGCTCGACGTGGCAGACTCTGGCACATCCACAAAATCTACTACAGAGGCCTCGGCAAAACTACTCGTCTCTCTCCATCAGCTGGAACTTCAATTTTAGAAATTCTCCTCTCCACCTCATTCTCCTCCCACAACTTATTCAAACTTTCACAAACATTTTTTACCTACCACATGTTCCCGTTCAACTAGGTAGGACATACCCCTATGATATTCATTATCCCTTTTGCAAGATTACTTAGGGCCAGACTCAACCTGTACTCCAACTAAGATAGGTAACATAAAAAAACCCTCTTCCAGATCGCCCTAGATATTCCCATCATAATATTCTAAAGAGATCGATTCGTCTATTCCTCTATCTGATTTCTCTTTCTCTTAATTAGCCAACAGAAAGAAATGCTTCTCCCCAGATTTTACTATACATTTTCTAAACTGCCTACCGGCATGTTCTACAAAATTCAACCATCTTCCCCCTATAAGAGCTTTGGATTTACAAAACTCTTTGAGCACATCGAAGTTTGAAGGGTATGATACAAATTGTCCAGGGAAATCTAGAAATTGAACCACTCCTACTTTGTTCTTCCTATCAAATTCTACATTATCAGACTCTACCGAATGACCAAAGGTCAACGCCTTCACCACAGGGGAAGTCCCCATCTAAACTAAAAATCTAAGATGAGTTTTAATTCAACATAAATACTCCTCATGCTCGACCTACATACAGGTCCAGGTATTCAATCATTATCTTTTACACATACATCATACATATACATATATCATTTGTATCTCTTTTATATGCATATATCAAACAGATTCTTATAGGTTACTATAAATAGTAATTTTTCAAAATTTGAAAACCACAAAAATCTTTCAAAACACATATCAACAATAAACACAAATCATCTACCAGCCTTCAACGTCTAAAAATGAATATGAAGCAGCGCCAAATCCATCCTTTACAACGCTGTTATACAACCACCTTCGTGACTCAGTCTTCTCAACATGCTCTCGCCTTGATTGTTGATCACTCTAGTCTAAACTCTCACAAGAATCTCTACTATTTTTTCTTTTTCCTCTCTCACTGTTCTTTAATTTTTTAGAAGTTGATAAACATTTCAATAAAGAAGATAAAACATTATTTATGGGTTGTTTCTCTAACTGCTAGCAGTTATTGGGCCTCACACGAGCCACCCTCGGTTTTGGAACTGATGCGTCCCTTCAACAATTAATGTTCAACGTTTTACACCTTTTCGATGAAAATACCTTCCCATCATTGCACCCTGTTCTATATTTTATTATATTATCATCTTTCCTACCAAAATCTCCCTCTAACATCCCTACACTCATGATGACTCAACACTTAGACGCAATTGAACTTTCCCTATAATAATAAAAGTAATAAAAAATTAAAGCTACCTACTTTTTCTATTCTTGCTTCTACTACTTATAGAAGTGTTGACGTCATTTCCAAGGCTCTTACATTTCAAAAATTCAAATTCTTTATTCAAATCAGTCACAATAATATTTACAACATAGGAGGACAAATTCAAAATTCATTCTAATTACATTTCCTTTACAGTTATTCAACCTCATACAATTTACTTCCTCACATATAGTTACACATGAAACATCCCAGATGTCCTAGGGAACCACACATAATCAGTTGGCCTCCAACGATCCTCATATCTTCCAACTCGATCTCTTCTTCAACAATTAGCCTCACAACCTCTTTTCGAACTGAAGGCTCCATAAACACTTCTTGGAATAGCTCCTCATAGAAACGACGTCCTAACTCAAGTTCCTACCCATCTAATCTAAATCTTTAAACTGATATTCGATCTCTGACAAGTCAGGATCATAATCTAGTAACCCAAAAATCCTCTCTCGAACTCTAACTATTTTTATCGTCAATCGTCCCTCAACGGCATAACGAATTCTCTCAGATTGAGTCCACACCATCTTCTATGTCTTTCACATATTTACACTCATTTCCCCATATTTATGCAGTTTTCTAGATCACATCAAATCCCCCACAATTCGTATATATATATATCCATAACAACAAACCTTAATATCTTAATAAAATATGATTTGAACTTATTTAACCACATCGACCTCCGTAGATTCGGCCTACCTTATTTCAAGCTTATTTTTCCCAAATCCAATAATTCAAAGAGATCTCCCTGAGCTTGAATTTCTAATTGCTACATATTCTAAATCTTCTACAGTTATCTCCCCCAATAGTTCTAAGTTATTAAGTTTGAAACAAGTTTTTATACATATTTTATTTTACAAATACATTTTTATAGCTCAATTGCTAAAATGTACTTTCCAGTCCAATCATATATATTACATTTCTTCATCTATTCATACATCTTCAAATTACTCATAGTTCGATTTTAATAACAAGAGTTATACTATCTATCTACACAGAATTTTAATAACCATTTTTTATTAAACTCGAATATAAATTATAGGCACTTTACAGATAACAAGTCTTTCAGGTACTTCAAAGATAACAAGTCTTTCCGGTACTTTATAAATAATAAGTCTTTCAGGTACTTTATAGATAATAAGTCTTTAAAGAACTCTGAAGCCAACAAATCTTTCAGTTCGTTTGTCTTCAGTGATGTTTCACTCTAAGAATCTTTTGAAGCAAAATAGGCATTGGAAAATATAGAACTTCCTCCTTTCTCCAAGTTTGTTCAAAGTTTAGGCATGGAATCAAACTTCAAATGGAAACTATAGAAGAAAGAAATTTAGTGTTTAAACCAACTCTTCAAACAGAAGGACTTCTCAGAGCCAAGAAATAATGATTGTGCAGGGGCAGACTTCCATTCTCCGTCTTCCTTTTCCACTACTACCATTGCCTTCTCTATAACCACCATTATCAGAAAGTTGGTGGAGATGAAGAGGATCCTCCCTTAGAATTCAATCCTACGCAAGATACCAACGATACTGCCTCGCAGTTACACCGGTCCCTACGTTTGTCTCCCCAACCTTGTCCTCTGCCAAGATACGGAGATACCTCAAACGTTGCTCGCCTGTCAAGACAATGTAGTGAAATCTCCACATATAGTAAAATTTTTATTCAGTTTCAGCTGCTTCTTTTCCGGCATACCCTAATACGTCGGTAGAACGGGAGTGGGGGTAGGCATCTCTATCGATTGATCCCCAAAGTATTTTAGTTTGAATTTTTGTATCTCAACAGAAGCCCTCTCTTTGTACACCATCATCCGAGTTTTTACCATTATCACTCAAAGATTATAAAGAATTTTTTAAATAATATCGTACTTTACTAGATTCCATGGTACAGGTTCTATTTATATAACCCTTGCATTTAAAGTGCAAGTACGTTTCTAAGGTAGTGATCACTCAAAATAGAGCCACTCTTACAACCCTAAGCGTCGCGTACATCAATACTTCCATTCATCATTCAATGAAGATACATCCCACCATATAAAACAAATACCCATTTCTATTCCAGACCAGTCACCATTAAATACCTCATTTCTTTTCAACTTCTAACACCACAAATCTATCGTTTCTTTCTCAACCAAAGCCACTCGTGACTTCAGTTATGAGGGGGCGATTGTAGGGAGATATCCTTCGACCTAACCTAATTCAAGCTACCTCTATATTAGACTCACACATTTTACACGTGACATGAATAATCAACATTGATACCTACACCACAAACTTATGAAGAACGTGGATCGAGAAAAATAAAAAAACATGAACAAGTTAAAAATACTTGTCTCTCATGAACTCAACAGTTACTCAGTCAACCACCACTTCCCACATTGTTCGGAGAATATGTTTCAGCACGATAACAAACTGCGAGCAAGACCTATATAAGGAAAAAGTTCCAGAAGAGACAAGGACCAAAAAAATATACGAGAAATCACCATGAAAACAAAATTTTCTAGATTCTCAAACACTAAATTTCTTATTTACAAAATCAAGTATTTATAGTTCTAAAGATCACTTATAATAAGATATCAACCTCAAGCAATAAAAGTTACTATTACTAAAACTCTCAACTCAAGGTCGTGGTTTTCTACCTATTCAAAGATTTTTCACGCTAAATTACTTGTATCATTTCTTGTTCTATATTAGCTTTTATCACAAGAACATTGGTGTAAGAGCTAATTCAAAGCCATCTCGAGCTTACGGAATTAGGCCATTACATGCTTAAGGATGGGTATGTTTTCCATGTTCAAACTCTAATTCCTTTGTAGATTTGTTAATTTTGATGCGATCGAACTATTTTTATGATATAATTAGATATGCTAATTAGATTATAATGTCAAGTTCAATCAGTAGTAACTCTTTTTTGTATGTTAATCACCTTGTTAATTGATATGTTTAAATGACTTATTTAAGTGATACACTTTAAGAGATTGATGCTCAGATTCCCTACATGAGTATCATTCCTCTCCTGGCAACGGACGATCAAATACTTAAAGAGCTTGCCAAGTTGATGATAATGCAAACTAGAGTGTTCATTATGCACATGTCACCTTTTCTCGCTTCACGTCTTTTTTTAAAGGCGACAAAGTTAGGAATGATGAGTATAGAGTACTCATGGATTATCACGGATGGACTAAGTAATCTTTTGACTTTAATGAATTCATTTGTCATTGGTTCAATGTAAGGAGTTCTGGAGATAAGGCCTTACTTTTCAAAATCTAAAGAGCTCGATCACTTTAAAGTTATTTGGAGAAGAAAGTATCTCTAAGAAAATCTGAACATTGAAATAGCTAACCCAAGTGTTTTTGATTTATGGGCTTATGATACAGTCTGGGCACTGGCAATGGCAGCAGAAACAAATGATAAGCTGAGTAACCTTTGTGCATTAGGAGTTTCTCAGATAGGCCCTAAATTTA
Organism: Kingdonia uniflora; assembly: GCA_014058105.1. Taxonomy (NCBI): domain Eukaryota; kingdom Viridiplantae; phylum Streptophyta; class Magnoliopsida; order Ranunculales; family Circaeasteraceae; genus Kingdonia; species Kingdonia uniflora. The sequence goes on from JACGCM010000724.1 coordinate 994,112, forward strand.
TAGGAAAATATTTACAGTCAAAGTTTAAAGGTTTGAGTAGGGAGTTCATTCTCATCGATGGGCAGTTACAATCATTACCCTTCGAGATACTTAATGTTGCTCGCAATGGGGGAAGAGAGATTGGGTTTTGGACACCAGTGTCTAGAATTTCATGAAGATTGAAAGTAAGTAGTACAAGTAGGTACTCATCTTCTAAAGCCAATCTTGGGAACATCACATGGCTAGGAGAGTCAAGTATTGCTCCCAAAGGTTTGGTAATACCGAAAAGTGGAAAACTGAGAGTTGGAGTTCCAGTAATTAAAGGCTTTGGTAGTGAACTTGTAGACGTAAATTGGAATACTACTACTAATTTAACTTATGTAGCAGGGCACTGTATCGATGTCTTCAAAGCTGTAATGGAGACATTACCGTATTCCATTTCTTATGAGTTTGTTCCTTTCCAGAATGCAAGCAGTTCAATTGCCAGGAAATACAACTATTTCTTTAAAATTATGATGCCCGTGGTTGGAGACATCACTATCATAGCAAATCTTTCCTTATATGTCGATTTTGCATTACCATTTACTGAGTCGGGGGTATTAATGGTGGTGCCTGTAAAAGGTGATGAACAGAAGAATGCATGGATTTTCTTGAAGCCTTTAGCCATGGACCTTCAGTTTGCAACTGGTACTTTCATTATCTTCATTGGCTTTGTGGTTTGGATTCTTGGGCATCGCGTAAATGATGAATTTTGAGGTGCACCAACTACCAAACCATCACCTGGGCATGATCTTTTGGTTTTCCTTCTTGACACTTGTTTTTGCACTTAGGGAGAAGGTTGTGAGCAACTTGGTAAAATTTGTGGTTATCATATGGATTTACGCTGTGCTAGTAATTACCTCGAGCTACACAACGAACTTAACATCAATGTTGACAGCTCAACGGCTGCAGCCTACGGTCACTAATGTTAAAGATCTTTTACAAATTAAATTGTGAGTATGTTGGATGCCAAAAGGGTTCATTTGTGGTGGGGCTCCTCAAAAGTTTGAATTTTGAGGAATCCTTCATTAGGTTCTATGACTCTCCCCAAGAATTTGACAAGGGCTATTCATTAGGAAGTAAAAATTGTGGTTTTGCTGCTGCATTTGATGAAATACCTTATATTGATCTTATCCTCGCAAGAAAATATTGTGCTAAGTATACCAAAGTCGGACCTTCTTATAGGACTGGTGGATTTGTCTTTGCATTTTAAAAAGGTTCCATGTTAGTACCAGATATTTCAAGGGTTGTCTTAAATGTAATAGAAGGGCTTAATTTTTCAAAAATGAAGGAAAAATGGCTTAGAAATCAAACAAGTTGCCTGAACCTGATCACCGTATATTCTTCAATTAGTCTGACTCTTGAAAGTTTTTGGGGTCTCTTCACTTTCATCCTTGTTAATTTTTGTAACCCTGTTCTATTACGATCATCGAGATATCTGGAGGCAAATTAATCCTAAAAATTCCTTTTGGCAAACAATTATTATCATGGCACGACATTATGATACAAAGGTAGATAATGAAGTCCCGGGTACTCCTAATGTTGAGGCTACAAGTATTGAAGCTTTACCTAACAACAATGCTCCTAATGTTGAGGCTACAAGTATTAAAGCTCCACCTAACAAAAATGCTCCAAAAATTTCACCAAGCAAATCCAGCCACACTGGAGGGAATTTGTCTCCCTTGGAAGACCAACATACTTTGGCAGAGTAAATTTTTGACACTCAAGTGTTATCGTCCTTGGTGGACCTTGGCATTTTGAATGGAGATATGTGAGAACGGTAAAGAATGTTTGACAACAATATCAACCAACTTGCCTTTAAGACAAAATCATTGACCATCCTCCCTTGGTTGATACACAACTTATATCCTAGTCATTGACTTTATTATCCCAGATCTAGTTGGCTCCAGTTGAAAAAAAAAAATAAAAAAAAATTAATATGTTTAATTTATTTAACTACCTTTTATTTAGGTCACTTAAAATTATTCTTCAATTTCTCATTATAATATAAAAAGATATATTAACGAATCATTATGATGTGATGTTGCAGTTCAAGCTCAATTGGTTGTTGCTGCAGTGCAAGATTATTAAGTGGAAAGAAAGCACAAAAAATAGTACACGTGAGCTTACTTCTTTTTAGTGTTCATTTGTTAATATTACTGAAGCATAAAAAGTATTTTATTATATGTATGCCGAAGTTTACCATCGAATTTTTTTTTCGTAGTATCTATTATTCCGAGTTGTGTTATACATTATTTGCATATTAAATGGGATGCACTTAGAAGATGCATATATTTTGAAGAGAAAAAGGTAGAAGAAACTCTCATAATTTTATTAGGTAAAAATCTTGGGATGATCTTTAAATGAACATGAATCGATCTTTGAGATATTATATGCCTTTTTACTTGTTATAACTTTATTTTCTCACTTTAGGACAATTTTGTTTTAGCCAGAGATATTGAAGTTTGGTGAACATGTCTTATGCGAATTTGAACAAGAATTAGATGAAAGCAAGTAGATTGACTTATGATTTCCTCAATGGTGTTCGGTCGTTCATTGATTTTGTAAAATAAACTTTAGGAGAGATGGCATATTGTCCTTGCAACAAATGTCATAATGTCAATGGCGTAAAAACAGTTGATGAAATAAGAACCCATTTAATAACTTATGGTATAGATCAGTCAGATACGACTTGGTATTTTCATGGAGAGTCCAGAGATGTTACTGTTGATGCACATATTCATAATCCCAATGAATCTTTAATTACTCAACATGATGACGTTGAGCGACCAAGAATTTTTGATTTAGTTAACGATGCCTTTGGTTATATATAACCTGAAGACCCTAATGAAGGCACACAAGATGGATCTTATGAAGGTGCTGATGAATTCCCGGTGGAGGAAATTGAGTATCAAAAGTTAAAGGATGGTGCTTCCCGTCCATTATGCCCTTCATGCTCACCAGCTGATACAATGTTGTCCGCGACAATTGAGTTAATGAGTTTGAAATCAACTTGTCAATTGTCTTATTTTGGCTTCACAATGTTGTTGGTTTTGTTTAAACGATTTTTTCCTAAAGATAATACTTTGCCAGAAAGTATGTATGATGCTACAATGATAATAAAGTATTTGGGCATGAATTATGAGAATATTGATGCATACCCAAACAACTGCATATTGTATTAGAGGGAGCATAAGACTAAGAAAAAATGTCCTATATGTGGTGTAAGTAGATGGAAATCCGAGTACCTTGCAAGGAAAAAATCAAGAAAAATACCGGTGAAGGTGTTAAAGTATTTTCCCTTAATAACCATGTTGAAGAGGCTTTACTGGTTAGTGTTAATCTTTATAACTTGTATAGTTATTTTATGAGCAAGACCGACTAAAGAGGCGTTATGTCTTTTCAATTTCTTTCACAACATTCCATGAATTGTTGAGAGTTTGAAATGGTATCATAAAGGAACATCCAATGATGGTCTCATGCATCATCCTGTTGATTCTTCATGTTAGAAAGGATTAAATACTAGGTACCCTGAATTTTCAAAAGAAGCATGGAATTTTTGTCTTGGACTCGCTACTGACGGGTTCAACCCATTTGGTAATAAGAGCAGTTCGTATAGTTGTTGGCCAATAATGATTGTTTCGTACAATCTTGCACCATCTTTGTGCATGCAAAAAGATTTTACTTTACTTACTCTACTTATTTCAGGTAAGAGTGGTCTAGGAAAAGACATTGATGTTTACCTCCAACCTTTGGCCTCAGAGTTGAAAGATCTGTAGGATAATGGTATTTTAACTTATGCCGCTCATGAGAAGACCATGTTTACAATGAAAGCAATCTTATTATAGACGATCATTGATTTTCCTGCATATGGACATATCTTTGGCTCCAGAACTGGAGGAATATATGGGTGTCTAGTTTACAACGAAAGCATATCCTTAAAGAGGTTAAAATATGGATGTAAGCATGTTTATATGGACACTAGAAGATTTCAACCAGCAGGCCATCCTTTTAGGAAACAAAAATTGCAGTTCAATGGGATTGAGGAACATAGAAGGGCACCAATACGTTTAACTAGTTTAGAGGTATTAAGCAGAGTAGATAAGCTGGTAACAGAATGGGGAAACGTAGGAGAGAAGAGAAAAAGAGTTGCAAATAAAGATGACGACCCGACTCCCTGGTCAAAGAAAAAAAACTCCTATTCAGCATGCCTTATTGGAAGGTATGAAAATACTTATGTAAAATCAATACATATTAGATGTTAAAGTATGCATTATAATTTTATTTAATATGTGAAGTATCTACCTGTACCGCATAATCTTGATATAATGCATGTGGAAAGTAACTTTGCTTCAATCTTCATAGCGATGATAATGGGAACTAAAGCAAAAACTAAGGATGCTATTAAAGCTCGTAAGGACCTGGAGGATTTAAAAATAAGGAAACAATTATGGCTTCAACGTAGAGGCAATAAGACTTTCATACCAAAGGCCCCCTTCAAATTAGATCAAGCAGAAAATGAATCATTTTGTCGTGCCTTACATTTGTTAAAGGTCCCTATTTGGTATAGTTTTAATTGGAAACATAATGTAGACATGAAGCAGCATCAACTAAAAGGTCTTAAGTCATACGATTATCATGTCCTATTATAACCACTCTTACCAGTAGTCTTAATGCATACTTTCAAGAAGCCTAAGCCATTACTTGCCGCTTTTCGAACGATATCCTCATTCTTCAATGTGTTATGCTCTAAGGTTATTCATTGATAAGAACTACAAGTCATGGTAAAATGGGTAGTTGAATCTCTATGTGTGTTTGAGAAGTACTTCCCTCCATCCTTATTTGTTTCCATGGTTCACCTTGTTATGCACTTAGGGGAGGAGGCATTGAGATGTGGACCCGCCAGATTTAGATGGATGTATGGATTCGAGAGTTTTGTTAGTGGTTTAAAGATTATTTCATATATAGCGTACAATTTTCTTAAATTGATATATGATTTACTACATGCATCAGAAAAATGAGAACATACCAAAATTATGTTAAGAATCCAAAGCGTGTAGAAGGGTGACCGTTATGTTTTAGATGAAACGATATTCTACTGCATAAAGTATATACCTAATGGTAAAAAAGGGACCCATAAACGCGGACGCCCAACATTCATGGATGATGATGCAGACAAAGGAACAACCTCTTGACAAAGGCAACGCCATTCATCTTGAAATACTTAAGTGCGAATAGGTGCGTCGCTGGGTTTTGAGCTCTTATGATGGAATTGAAGAATGGGAAAAGTAAGTATATATATCCTTCTATTTAACGTATCTATGTAGGTCATACCTAATACTTGATTAATATGTAGGAAGTATGATATATACCTCAGAGATTACATGAGAGTTTCAAGGCATAGGGGAAGCACAAACGTAGGAAAACTACAAGATTATATATTATGGTTAAGGGAACATGTAAAAAAGCATACATTCGTAATACATTTTATGATAATTATTAATCTCAAACAAACTAATCTTGGATTTATCTATTCTTTCATAGTTTGAGAACTCTGAAATGTCTACACTAAAAAGATTAGTCGACGGGCCGAGCTATAAAGCGATACAATATAAAGCCTATCGCGTAAATAGATTTATGTTTTGTACAGCGAACTTTGAATCTTGCAAGATAACAAAAAATAATGGGGTTAAGATGAAAGCAATGACCAATTTTGTTGCTAGTGTAAGAGATCAAAATCTACGTGAAGCAGAAACCATATATTATAGGGATTGTAAAGGAAATTATTGAACTAGATTATTATGATTTTCCCCAAATAGTATTCTATTGTGATTGGATGCGGGTTGAAGATAAATTTAATGGATGTACATTTGATACTAAAGCAAATTTAACTTTTGCGAACTTACAAAAGTTAACGAGAAACTCAAAGGTCGATTATGAGCCATATTGTCTCTCATCTCATGCTCTGCAAGTCATCAATTGTCAAGATCCAACAATGACTGATTGGTTTGTATTAATTGATGCTCCAAAAAGATTAGATAAGGACATTGATGCTTATGAAGAACCATTGGTTTTTGAGAGAGGAAATCCTTTTACTTCTTCAAAGATGGGATTAATAAATGAGAATGTAGATGAAGATGAAGAAATTATTGAAGGATTGTGGATGTAGAAAGTTTTATTTATATCATAGTTGTATTTAAAACGTGAACTTTATCTTTCGTCAATTTGCCAAACTTGTTATATATCCAACACATGGAATGGGGTTTTTTATTTTATTTTTGTTGCTTTTTTATTTAATTTTTTATATTGCATTTCATTTTCCCCCAAAAATCTATTCTTTCATATAACTGTTTACTAATTCTAGCTTGCTTTTTGGTATTGTACATATGCTTTATTTGTGGTATTAATTTCTTATCTACTTTTGTTTGGCTTTAGGATGATATCACCATCACAATCGATGCCATCCTCGCCAAACCCTTCAAAGTCGTTGCCTATACCAGCTGGGGGATTGTATGAGCATTCCACTACATCAGATGGAGATAGTTCTGTAACACTTTATTTACTATTTAGGGTTATAAAGACCTTGGTATGTAGATATAACCTAATGATGCTTAGTACGATGTTACTCTTCTTTATTTCTACCTTAAATCATGAAGTTATAAAACTTCCAAAATTATGCCTTAATACTTGATTTTCTCCATAGATTCATCTAAAACAAAGATACTTCTGAAGTTATCGTTGTTAGGGCATGTTATTAGAAATAATTCATCCAAATTTATGTCTCGCTTGGGAAATTTAGTGAGAGAACATATCCCCCATATTATCCAGATTGGCCCGCTATTCCAGATAGATTCAAAGATACCGTTTGACAGATAATTTGCCTAAGTAAAAACTTGTGATGCAATTCTTCGTGTATTAAATCAATGTCGTTATTTTGTTAATGATTATACCTTATACTAATTACATGAAGAATATGTACTTCCCAAAGCAACAAAAAGAAAACTTATGAGATCAGCTAATGACTTGTGGAGAAATGAAAAGAAAACATTAAGGAAAAAGTATGATAAGTGGGATACAGATGAAGCAAGGAAGAGAAACTGCCTAAAAAGGACTAGACCTGAAAATTGGGTTCGATTTGTCGACGTTACTTCTACAAAAGAAGTTAAAGCTAGTAGGAAAAGGAACAAGATAAATAGGTTAAAGATTGTAACCCCTCATACGACTGGAAGAAAGGGGGTATTCAGAGTAGCTGATGAAATGGTTAGCTTTGATTACAATTTTGACTTTATCTATTTATTTATGATCAATGATGACTTTAAGTGGTCTTCTATATGTTATTGATAAATGGAAGTGAATCCAACTACTACAAGATCAGATTCCTTCTTAGTAGGCCATACTCGCAGTTACGGGACCTTCACCACGGCTCTTGTAGTGGAAAAAGTGGTAAGATTTATATTCACACACTAGAGCTACATTTGGATTTTCATTTAAATCACATAATTAGTCTTATCTCTTATCATAGAAAGGCAAAGAATATTCATTAAATTAGATTTCATTTAGTTAAAAAAAAACCAATTCACCTCATAGGTTTGGTGTGCTTTTTAGGTTTTTCTTGTAGTTATGGCAAAACTAACAGTCTTCAGATTGCTTTAGTTTGTCCAAAATGTCAGTGTGGATAGCAATACAGTCCCAAGGTCTTCCTATTTTGGAAATTTTGGATATACTTCAATAACCTCTTAGTGTTAGTGGCAATCCATATCTTATCATAACCCATATGCATTATATGACACATACCCCTCTCCAAATCTTTCATTTACTATAAATGCTTCTTGTTATAATCTTCCCAGCAAAACTAATAAAAAATTGACGCATATATTCTCTAAAAAGACCTTCATAGCCCCCAGGTATCATATCTGCAATGTTCAGAATGAAACACCCTTCTGGTGGGACCTTATACTTACAGTAAATCACTGCCCTCAGGTTGGCAGTGATTCTCACATTCAAAACAACACACATCCTTCTCGTGCTCTAATTAACACTGGAGCTGGTTACCTTTCCTTCCGTCTTTGCTTCTTTTTTAACAGTAAGCATAGGGATCATCTGAACCAAGCAGACTAGCACAAATCTTTTTTAACTCCTCTTAAACACACTACTGATGATTAGTGGTTTTGACGTATGAGTCATCTTCTAAGAACTGAACTGCGCTGCGCTATTTTTCCTCTTTTCCACTATTCTCTCGCGCTTGGATCAACATTGGATTGGACTTGTCCTCACTCACCCGCATATGGGCGCTGGCTCAAGGATCCTACTTGGGATCCTTCTTGCACTTGCCCTCTTCTGTAGTTGTAAGAGTTTAAGAGTGGAACAGTCTCTACCCTAGTTTAGGCACCATACTTAAGCGTCACTCTCAACTCAATACTATTGCACACCCTGCCCGGATCTCATCTGTAGTAGTGTGGTCATTTTTTTAGCAGTCAGTAGTGGTCTACGAATGAGTGTGATAGAGTATTCAGTCAAGTCTCCCGTGCATCTCAGGGATTAGGAGTCCACTTACTTTTGTTCGAAGATTAGTTTACCTTTGGAAAATTACTAGTTTTCCGAAGCCTAGTCCACTTATTTTTGGCTAGTTTACCGAAGACTTATTCAGATCATTCCTGGCTTTGCTACACCAGTTCACTGCTGGTCCTTATTCCACCTCTTTGTATAGATGATAGAATCTTTTAGGTAACGGAAAGAAAGGAAATCTTTTGGCGATAGGATCATTTCTTAGTACCTCAAACCTCGGAGCAGGGAACCCGAACTTAAAATTGAAGTTGGCAACCTCGTTGAAAGAAGTCCCTAGCTACTTTTAGGCTCTTTTCTACCTTGCTGCGCTTTCTTTCATGGTTTGGTAGACCACCTAAGCTAGAGCTACCCCTATAAGACTAAGTTACAGCTACCCCTAAACTACTGAGAATTCCGCGGTTTTCACCCAGGGGCGAAGCCAAGACTTGAGTCCACTAGGGTTTAAAAAACAAAATGAGGGGGTTCGGGGGCATCGTCCCCGAGAAAAAAAATGAAGCATATTAAGATATTTTAGTATCGCTTATATTCGAACTCATGCCAAGTTAAAAAAAAAAATCTTAGAAGAGAATGCTCAATCTAAAAGTTAATTTTGAATCAGAAAATGTAAAATGATGAAATAGGACTTAATAATCAGAAAATGTAAAAATGAGGTTGTGGGGACTTAAATCCTTGTTTAGGTAGTCAAAACCAACATACTTGTCAATTGGACAAATAACAATTATATGATTAGAACTGAGTGGGTAATATATATACAAATTATATATATATACATATATATATATATATATATATATATATATATTATTTTTAGCTATCTGGTAAGTAATTTCTGGCAAATTCAGTAGGGTCATTTGAATCAACTGGTCCCCCCTAGGTTCGCCCTAAACCTACCATGTGGCTACTTATTATCTGGCTACTCTCTATCAGTAGCATCGCTTTTCACACCTATGCTTTATGAGCTAGTGCCTATTTTATCGAGTAAAGGGGATTCGAATTTATATAGAGTGAGCCTGGCATCTAGGCGAGCGTGGTAAAGAATCTTAATCTTTTGCAGCCCTAGGTGATGCCAATTCCCTATCCTTGTAAGCACCGAACTCCTTGCAGTTCTTACTCTTTTTTAACGTACGCAACTCTGGCTACCTCGTCTTCCACTCGTCGACCACTATAGACATTTCATCTTCGCCGATCCCCCAAAAAAGAAGCGGTTGGAGATGCTTAATTAGTCTACTAAGCCTCGGTTGGAGACGCTTGGTGAGTCTACTAAGCCGCGGGGAGAGCTCATACGCGTAACAAGACTAATGATGGATTAGCCTTGTAGTAGCCACCTCTCCCTACTCGAAGCCGATAATGTCAGTCAGGCAAACGTGACAAAGGAAGAAGATAGAGTTGATAAAGCTAGGGTAGGAGCTGTTAAAAGAGCTAAGGAAAAGTAGAAGCAAAAGAAGGATCCTATGTAGGATCCTTGAGTATTTTAAAAAGCAACGCGGAGTTCCAAAAAAGAAGAGTTTTAAAAATAAGCTGGAGTTAATAAAGGGCTAGCAAGTTCGCAGGTGCCTCGAAAACAAGAAATAGCAATTTAGACTTCTGCCTAAAAAAACAAATGGAAAAGTAAGGGCCTAAACCAACTGGCTTGGATCGCGCTTATCAGTTAGGAAGGTAGAAAATAGGGTCTCCAACCTATACTTTGAAGTCGTCAACTCCAAAAAATAGCAAGAAAGAAAGAGGTCCAATCTATGCCGAGCCTTGAGTCCAACCTATGCGGATCCTTAAGAGACTTGCGTTCGGGGATTGTTTCTTGGATTTGGCAGCTTCTATGGAGGGATCTTGCCCAACCCCGTAGCTTTTAATATTTTCTATAGACAAAGACAAAAAGGTTTAGGGGCGAGGTCCAAGCTTTGAGAAAGCTATGGTTCAAAGCTACGGTTCAAAGATTTCCTAGGTAGAATCACATGACGAATCGCTAAAGCTTTGGGGCGAGGTCCAAGCTTTGAGAAAGCTATAGTTCAAAGATTTCCTAGGTAGAATTGCGTGATGAATCACTTCTACCACTTAGTTTGCGTACTTCATCTCTCTTCTGAGGATCCTTAAAGTTAATAGACGCGGATCCAACCTATACTCCGAAGTGGCAATGGGTCTCTTTGAACGCAAGTTAAAACATTCTTGACAAAAACACACTGCGTGACCCCTAATCAAAGTCTATAGAAACTGGTCATGAAAATCCTTAGCCGTACATCTTCTGTCAATAGGGGATCCTCTTTGCGCACATGTGCTAACCACGACTTAACGCGTCTACCACTTAGGAATGCGAGAACTACACACTGAGGATCCTTCAAGGTTCGACCCTATAAGAAGTCAAGTGCTACAGACATGACCATTCCTCTAAACTACTTTAGGGCACGACACTCTTCAATAAGGGCATGGTACGATACTTCTTTCAAAGAACCAAAACCGCTACAAACATGACCAGTCCTCAAAACATTTGGCAAGGGTACTATACTTGATTCTTTCAAAGAACCAGAACTACTACAGGCATTACCAGTCCTCATTAGTGACTTAGGTTGTTTCTTGCATAGTAAATTTTTGTCTTTTTCTTTGCTTCCTCTGAGCTATTTGAAAGGCTACGGCAGCTTGCCTCTTTTAAATGATAGCTTGTCGAAGAATAGCCACTAAAGAATAGCTCATCGAACTATAGATACTAGTGTTACTGACTAGTCTTACATTTATCTCAGACAGAATTCTGATGAGAACATACTGGATACTTTCTCAAAGATTTTCAGGTTCCTTTCCCTCCAATTGTGCTTAATCATATTGCATAAGCAAGCCTTGAGCATAATATTAATATTGTCCTTCTTTGATAAGCTAGGCACCCATCCAACTTCTGAACCCACGTCCCCAATCTATCAATTGACTCTACACTTAGTAAGAATTTTTCCCCAGATATCCTTTGCTACTACACTAGTCTTCGAACTGAAGCCACTGGCTACAAATTGGTCTTCTTTGCCTAGCTTATCCTTGCTGAGATGAATGAAGAGCACAAGGGATTAAGATGTGTTATAAGTGGCTCCGGAAAGATTGCGATGCACATCTTGGAAAAACTCCTTGCTTTTGGTGCTCTGCCTATTACAATATCAGGTGCCAAAAGTTAGATAAACCTATTTTTATCTTTATTTCTATCCTTAATATATATTCTAGGCGTGAAACCAAAATTCAATATTTCATATATTATGCCGCTTATTGAGTATATTGCATGAATACTATGTAAGTTATTTGAGGTCTTGCCAGTTCACTGTATTACACACGGCCGCCTATCCCCTTTCCTTTTGAGGGGAGGTCATAAATCTGAACCCTGACAACGGGGGAGAGAAAATACCATGAGGTTGGGGTAACAATCTCATAACTATGGGCTCGCTTTCCTAAAAATAAGGTTCTCTATATTGGATTAATGATGGCAACTATAATATATGTTGCATTGGAGGGAAGCTTTCGATGTTATAAGCTAATAGTAGAGAGTCCACTAATCAACATAATATGACAAGCTATTGCAGTCATGGTCAGTAGGATCTAAAAAACAACAGAAATAGATTTTGTTTTGTTTTGTTATAATAAGTTCTTAAGGCCAGATATATTCTGCAAGTTACTATATTTGATAAACACAATTTCTGAGTTGGACGTAACTAGCAACTCAATAATAAGACAAGTTTCGACCGCTTGCTTACACATTAAAAATATAGCGATATAAAATGCACTCATTTCGACCATCCTCAAATCAATGATGCAGAAGCTGGTTGTACTTGGTGTTCTCAGATCCCGATTCTGGTGTATTGAATTGAGGTAGCTACTCTCTCTTCTCTGACAAGAACAATATACGGAAATCGCCAACTTAAATAGTAAATCAACACAGAACAATATAAAGGACACGAAGATTTTCCCGGAGGAGGTAAGTGGAAAACCCTGGCGGATGAAAAATCACCTCCCACGAATAATTTACTATGATATCAAATAGGTTACAATGATCTCTCAAGCTTCTCAAGCTTTAATAGAGTCTCTTCAAACCCTATCCTCTCTAAGATTAAACTCACACAAGATGATTAACAGAATAACCTTAGTCCCTTTTATATAGTTAAGAACTTAAAATATAAGTAGAACGGATCTCGAGAAAAACTAATAACATCTAAAGAAAACCTACGCCAAGCTCGTTCGAACGACTCCTACCTCGTTCGAGCGACTATGCGATAATTGTTCTCCAGGCCTTGAAACATAACAACTCGTTTAAATGACTTGTTCGAGCGACTTTCTTTTCCGTTCGAACGACTTTGACAATTTCCTGATTTCTTCGACAATCCTTAGTTCGAGTTCACACCTAACAATCTCTCACCTGAAATCAAATCCCAAAACCCATCTCCAAATCTCCAAATGAATTGCTCACACTACCCGGATCTTCAATCTTGAAGACCCACAGAAGTTGTATATGTCGTCAACTACTGAAAAGTCACCACCTTCGTAAACATATTCGTCGGATTCACATCAGTATGAATCTTTACAAGCTTCAACACACCGTCCTCGAGGAGCGAGCGAATATAGTGATACCGAATATCAATGTGCTTGGTCCAAGAGTGAAAAGCCGAAATCTTCGCTAAATATATAACGTTTTGACTATCACTATACAACTTGGGAGAAAATTGTTCTCTACCAAGCTCTTTCATCAACCCTTTGAGCCAAACCATATTTTTGCATGTTTCTGTAGCTGTAACATATTCCGCCTAAGTCATAGACAAAGCTACAATCTTCTGTAACCTAGAAACCCACGTAACCGCATCGCTTCCCAATGTAAAACTGAAGCCACTAGTGTTCTTATCCATGTAACCTGCCATATCATAATCAATAAAACCTAATAAGCATATCTGAGAACCCCCATAACATAATGCCATATCTTGAGTCCCCTTTAGATACCTCAGTATCCATTTCACAGCTCTCCAATACTCCTGGCCTGGATTAATCATATACCTACTAACAACTTCCACTGCTTGGGTAATATCTGGTGTCGTACATATCATAGCGTACATTAGGCTACCAACCGCGGATTGATAAGGAACCTTCACATCTCATCGCGATCCTTCTGCGTCTTCGGACAATAATCCTTTGATAATTTGAAGTGACCTCCCAATGGTGTATTAACAACCTTCGAACCATCCATGTTAAACCGCTTAAGTACTTTACCGATGTACTCATCTTGTGACAACTTCAATTCTTGCTGCTTTATGTCCCTTATAACACGTATACCAAGATCTTGTTTCACCGCACCCAAGTCCTTCATAAAAAACTCCTGAGATAATAGTTTCTTCAACTTAACTATCTTTCCCATGTCGGCACTTGCTGCCAACATATCATCTACATACAGAAATAGAATAGTATACGAGTTTCCCGTATTCTTGATGAAATAACTGTGATCTGCATTATTCTTCGAATAGCCATTTTAGGACATGAAATTTTCAAACTTCAAATATCACTTTCTCGACGCTTGTTTCAAACCGTATAAACTTTTTATGAGCCTTGACACAAGATCTTCTTTCCCTTTAACCAAATACCCTTCTGGCTGCTTCATATAAATTTCTTCATCAAGGTTACCATGAAGAAATACTGTCTTGACATCAAGTTGCTCAAGATGCATATCTTCAATAGCAACTATATTCATCACAACTCGAATAGTAGTCTTCTTCACAACAGGAGCAAAAATCTTACCAAAATCAACGCCATCTTTTTGCTAAAAGCCCTTCACCACAAGTCTAGCCTTGAATCTTCTTGAACCGTCAGATTCCTGCTTTAGTCTATATACCCACTTATTGTGTAATGCTCTCTTCCCCTTTGGTAACCGAACTAAATCTCAAGTTCAATTAACTGATAATGACTACATCTTATCATCCATAGCAAACTCTCACTTGTTCTTGGCTTCCACATCTAAAGCCTCATTGCAACTTTCAGGTTCACCACCATCTGTATAAGTAACAAGTGATTTAAGGAATTAACGTACCTTGCCAAAATTATTACAACTCTCAGCTTCTTTCGTAGTACTATTGGAATGTCTAAATCATTAAGTTCCTCATTTTAATCTGGTGCATCAGACTCAACAACGACTTCTTCATCATCCTCTCGGGAGGGTTTATCATCTTCAATGTCGACACTTTCCGCTACTTCACCTCGAATCCTTTCCATAAGTACTTTGAAGTTTTTATATAAGACTTCCACATTGAATGTAACATTACGGCTCCGGATAACTTTCCGATTCTTCACATCCTAAAAATGGTATCCAAACTTATTACCACCGTATCCAATGAATATGCACTTTGTCGACTTTACATCTAACTTTCTCCTTGTGTCTAAATTATCAAGCACATTAGAGGTACAAAGGAAAATACACAAGCGATTAAGGTTTACCTCTTTACTGGTCTATGCTTTTTCAAGAAGTCCAAAATCCAAAGCTGTTAAAGGCCCTCTATTAATCAAGTACGCCGATGTACTTACCGCATCTGCCTAAAAACACTTTGGCAATCCAGTGTTGAGTCTCATACTCCTCGTTCTTTCCTTTATTGTTCGGTTTATGCGTTCTGTAGTACCATTTTATTGCGGTGTTCCAGGAATAGTCATTTGTTTCCTAATCCCGTTGGATACGCAAAAGTCTTCAAACTCGTCACTGCAATATTCGCCCCCGTTATCCAACCTGAGACATTTTAGTTTCAAGCCGATTTTATTTTCAACTAGAGCCCTTCACCTCTTGAATTTATCGAACATATCTGACTTGTTCTTCACGAAGTAGACCCACAGTTAACGAGTAACATCATCGATAAAAGTAACGTAATAATGAGAATCACCAAGAGAAGATACCTTGGTTGACCCCCAAACATCCGTGTGTACAAGATCCAGGTTTCCAGGTTTCCTTGATCTTCCAGATAATTTAAACCTGACCTTCTTCTACTTCGCAAGAATACACTCTTCACAAAACTTGAGATTAACCTAAACAAGACCCTCTAGCTTTCCCTTTATTACCATTATCTTCATCTCCTTCTCACTCATGTGACTGAGCCATTTGTTCCACGCACTTGTATCAATCCCCGAAGTGGCCGCACAAATAGTGGAAATTGTGTTATGTGCTGTATACAACATTCCTTGTCGCAAGCCTTGAGCTACCAACATAACTCCTTTTGTAACCTTCTAGAAGGTTGCACCAAATGTACTCACATATCCGTCATCATCCGCCAATTTGCTAATCTATATAAGGTTGCGCCCCAATTTAGGTATAAGTCGCACATTCTGTAATACCAACGTTCCCTCTGAAGGAAACAACAACCTAAAGTTTCCCCTTCCAGTAATATTGTGTGCACTCTTATCTGTAATAATGACTGTACCGAAGTCGCCTTTAACAATATTAGTCGGAAAACCTACGTTCGCAGTAGTATAGAAAGAGGCGCTCGAATCAACAATCCAAGATTCATTAACATCATCACACGATAGTATTAGAGCCTTGTAAGAACTAACCTCCTCTGTAAGGTTCATTGTATCTTTCTCTTCATTATCAATCTTCTGTGAAGAAGAAAAGTTACAATCTCGCTTAAAGTGACCCTTCTTTCCACAAGGCCAATACGCACCGGGCGGCTTAGACTTTCCTCTTGACTGTGATCGACCCCTTCCAAATTTCGGCCCTTTTTAGTAAGACCTCCCTCTTTCTTCGACGTTCAACATACTGCCGTTTGAACTCGAAGAGGGTTCAGATGTTTTATGTCTATTATCTTCACTCATAATCAACGAGACTATAGTGTCAAATTTGATGTCTTCCTTCCTCAATGAGTTGCTCACAACTGCAATGAATCATTCCCTACCTTTTGGCATCTGCCCTAGAAGAGCCCACGCTCTCACCTCCTCAATAAAAGTGATTTTAACGGATTCCAGTTGAGCATGTATGGTATTGAACTCACTGATGTGAGCTTGGACACTCCATTATCCTTTATCTTCAAAATAAACAAGCGCCGTAAATGGTGTACCTTATTTACCCTGGACGGCTCTGAGTACATAGCAGATAACGTCTCCATTAAACCCTTCGTTGTCATTACTTTGGAGATCATGTGTAGAATCTGAGATGATAGCACTAACCTAACGGTTCAAAGCTCCTTGCGATCCAATCGCGCCCACTTAGCAGCATCAAAATTTGATGGCATCATCTTAACTCCACCCAGTGCTAATTCAAGATCCTTCTGATAGAGGTAATCTTCTATTTGCACCTTCCACACTCCAAAATTCGATCCATTTAATTTCATAATCTTCAACTTCTCCTGATCGGCCATCACTCTGCACCACACAAGTCCTAATACTCGCTCTAATACCAATTATTGATAATTGAGGTAGCTATTCTCTCTTCTCTAACAAGAACGATACGCGGAAATCACCAACTCAAGTAGTAAATTAATAAATAATAATATAAAGAACACAAAGATTTTCCCGAAGGAGGGAAGTGGGAAACCCTTACGGATAAAAAACTACTCCCCACGAACAATTCAATATGATATCAAATAGGTTACAATGATCTCTCAAGCTTCTCAAGCTTTAATGGAGACTCTTCAAACCCTAGCCTCTCTAAGATTAACCTCACACAGAATGATTAACAAAATAACCTAAGTCCCCTTTATATAGTAGAAAACTTAAAATACAATTTGAACGGATATCGAGGCAAACCAATTACATCCAAAGCAGACCTACGCCAAGCTCGTTTGAACGACTCCTACCTCGTTCGAATAACTTTTCCCTAGAAATATAACAACTCGTTCGAACGACATCCAAGCTCGTTCGAACGAGATGGACTCCTGGGCCAAAATTCTAGTGAGTAGGAAAAAGGTCGGTCGAATAACTTTGAAGCTCATTACTAGGTAGTTGGCCCATATTCTCAACTCGGAACGACTCAATACCACCACATGTCTTGCCTGGCAGCAAGATTCAACGAAGTACACTACGCCTCTTAGGATCATCATATCCTACAACATACGCTGACGTAAAATAGCCTGTATCTACATAAAAACCAAGATAGCGGAAGTAGTTGGTAATGGGGGTCGAGAGAACCTATTAGCCTATTTTTTGTCTACTCCCTTCTTATACTGCATAATCAAGGGAAATTGTTGGAGTGACGACATTTAAATAACTAGTCGCTTGAGTCTAATCAATTTTGATTATTTTAGGTCTAAATTAATAGGTCCTAATTCCTTTAAATTAATGGTCTACGTTTAACCTAAATCATGTCGATGCGATTATCTAATGTCAAGCAAGCAATGGAAATTAAAGACAAGGCAAAGATTTTTAACCCTGTGGGAAACCTTTCTCAGGAGAAAAACTTATAGGTCACTATCGAATCACCTGACAGCTAAGCAGTCCATTATTGAAAAAAGATTACAAGAATTTAATCACTTACAGACTTGATAAACACCTCTCATGGTTATCTCTCTTCCAGTTAATCTTCTTGCAATCAATTCTGCGTTCTCGCAAGGCCTCGCTTCAATCTCACGTCAAAGCTCCTAATCTTGAATCGCTCAAGTTCTTCAATCCAGTTCCGCAATGCATGAATAGGGTTTCTTGATCCATTGATTGATTCAAGGTTTGATTGATTTGATTCTCTCTTGAATCTCTCAAAGATAGATCTCTCTTCACTCTAAAAAATAAGCTCTCAAAAATAGGTTTTTAAAAAGTGAGTTTTTGTAAAAAAGGTAAGTATATCATAAGAAGGAAAACATAAAACACGGGCTCTGTTCAAATTGAAATTAATCTATTCAAATAAGAATCTAACTGATGAAAGTTATTCGAACAACAATTAATCTATTCGAATAGAAATGCAACTGTTAAAAATTATTCAAACAAAAATAATTATATTCGAATACAATTCAAACTGTTGCAAAATATTTGAACAACATTAATAGTTATTCGAACAGAAGGAATTTTTCCAGTTCTAATCAAATAGAAAATAATTTATTCGAATAGAAGTTATATTTTGTTTAAGGAGACATTCTTATTACTTTTTTATACTCTGTAAAATACATAGGCTTAAATTTTAAGAATAAAGAGTTAGAAACCCACTTAACTGTTCAGAGTCAGTCAATCCAGTTGTAGTCGCTCCACGTGTACTTACTGACGCCGGATAACCACGAGATAATGTTGACGCTTACTTTAGACACTAAATGAAATAAACTCCAAAATCGGATTTTTAATCACCCCCTTTGGTTCATTGTGCCAAAACTAGAACTAAAGATAATGCCTAAAAAAACACACTCGATGGACTGACTCACTCACAGAACATCCATACTCAAGAGCCTAGCCTCTGAAATCCCCGCACACTAAACAGGCTATATTACTTAACCGTTCATATTCAAAATAAGGAATTCAGAGGACAAAAAAATTTTACTTACCTGACTTACCTGTCAGAAACATCTCTCCCCCTTTTTGACACAGAAGAACTAAGGGTAATCAAGCAAAAAGAGAGGGAAAAATATAACTATATTAGACATGGAAAAGTATATAACAGTTACGAATGAGTAAATATCATGAAAAGAGTATCCATGCATAAAAGCAACTATTAATACATAGTAAAGTCAAGATAAAGAATCCACACAGAATATACATGCACTAAAGAGAGCAGAATCATAAAATTTTTACTGAAAAGACAAAACACAAAAGACTGTCACTCTAAAGTGCACTAGCTAAAACCAAAATCTCTAAAGACCTAAGACTCCTTAGCTGTATCTACAGCGGGAGAACCACTCGATAAGGCTCACACTATACTACTCAATCCGTCCACAGATGTCTGAAGCTGAGCTATCTGAGTATCCATACCAATAAAACGAGACTCGATCTGAGCTGAAAAAGACTCCATATAGGTGTATAGAGAAGAAAAATCATGTGTGACCAATCCAGTAGGAGTATATGTAGAAGTACCAGGTATAGAGGTAGTATCAGTCTTGGAAGTAGAAGGTCTCGTAACTCGTCTAGCAGGTGCAGACTCAGTCCCCGAGTCCTCTGCATCCCCTTCGGTCTCAGACGCCATCTCTGTGGCCACATGCTTTCTACTCTTCTCCCAATACCGAAAGTTAATAACCTTGTACTTTACGTCAACCTCCTCATCTGGACGAATAACATACCCCATTTTAGTCAGAAGCTAAAAGATGAATCTACAGTAAGGCAAAGTCCGTGCCTGATGATCCGAGTTTGCCATGACAATCATCTCATGCATGATAATAAGGGCCAAGTCAACACTGAGCCCCTTAACGTAAATATATACTAGATAAAGTATATTTCCCACCAGAACATTCTTATTCCTCTTTTGAGGAATGAGGTTCCTATGAGCCACCATATGGAAAAGCCAGAGTGCTAGGCTAAGGTTCTTGCGCTTAAGGTAGGGACCTTTCTTCTTTCCAGAAACAATAAGCTCCTTCTCCATCTCCTCCTTGGGAGGAAACTGACTAAGAACCGGAGGCCACTCCAAATATTTTACATCGGGATTATCAGACTCTCCTAGACCAAAAGCTTTCTGATATCATCTAAATCTATATGAAACTCAGACCTATCTATGGAGACCTTGAACGTCCTATCAATTCCCGTGCCTTCCACAACGTGGAAAGAAGCATAAAGGAGTCACACTAATCGAGGGTAACACGGCAGCTGAGGTTCTATAATCCCAGTCCAACCAGGTATAGCAAAAATATTAAAAATTGTGGAGATGTCTGGATATTTCATATGCAACTCCTCCCTATCTAGAGTCTCCTCTTTATGATATCCTCTAAACTTAAGCCCTGATTTCGGGGTTAACCAATGGGGAAGATTAGGAACTCGTGCTCCTGCACTAGACTCCACAGCCCCACTAGCTCCTCCTCTTCGAGAGCCTAGAGGGTTTGTGTGATGAGGACCCGTCCTAGTACCTTGAGTCGTCCGTCCCTGTTTTGCCGTACCGCTCGAATTGGGAATAGGAGTCCCCTCCTGAGGGCGTTTAACCCTTGCCATAGCAAACAGTACAGTATATAAAGAATCCTCTGTAAATAATGTCAAGTACAAACCCTAACAATCTCCTCACACAATCTCCAAGAAAATCACCAATTTCCCCAAACTAAACCCACACGGTTAAGTAGGAGAACCTCAATAAATAGGCACACAACTCCCACTTCCTACCTGCACTTCACAACCCAAACAAACATACTTTTCCGCAGCAATAAACCAAATCAACAGTTTAACCAACAAGCAGAACTTTATAGCACTACTTTCCACAACCAATTTAAACCAATATGCACAAAACAATCATCCCCAATTACAAGCAATCAATTACCAAACATAACCAACAACCAATTTCATCAAGATTAAACCACTTCCAATTTTAACAGAAAAAACTCCCAATTTCTCAAACCAAACCTAAGCCAACAACAATCCTCCCCAAGCAATCGAAAACCCACACAATACTAGTCGAAATAGGTGAAGACAAGGAGAGATAGTGAAAAAACCAACCTATGATTCAAAAGAGAGCAAGGAAAATCACCTTAATTTTAAAGCAGGCGCGAATTAGGGCATCAAGTCGACCCCAAAACCTGAAATTGAAGCAATTAGAGGAACTTCTAGGGTTGAATTTGGTCAAGAAATCATAAGCGATGTAATGAAGATCAAGAGGAGAGACTCTGCCATAAAAATTGCTTCGAATGGAGATAGAGTGTGTGAAAGAAAGAAAAAAAACAAATAAGAACAATGTTCTTATGTTAAGAAATCAACTGAAGAAAAATATTCGAATAAGTCCAGAGACGTATTCGAATAAACAATGTGCCCTGTGAACAAAAAACAAACTGGAGAAAACTATTTGAATAAGTCAAGAACGTATTCGAATAAAAAATGTACCTTTAAAAAAAAACAAACTGAAGAAAAATATTCGAATAAGTTAAGAAACGTATTCGAATAAAATAAAGAAAAATAATACTGAGGCAAAATATTCGAATAAAGAAAAAATTTATTCCAACAGAGAGTATTATTATTTCAATAGACACAGAAATGAAATGGAACACAACAGGAAAAATGGCAAACTCGAAGGAATAATAGAATAATAAGTAAGCAATACTCCCCCTGTCTACTCTAGATCAGAGACAATCACAAGCTATATGAATATTAGATAGGAAATCATTCAATAGAAAATTTAGACATAATAAGTATTTACTTAGAGTGTGTATGTGCGCAGTCAACATAAAATAGTACCATGTATTCAACAGACCCGACATCCATAAATAAGACACTATAAGGAAAGTTGTTTCAACTTAGGCCTTTCATCGGTGGTCACTCGAAATCACTGAAAATTGACTAGCTAACACTCTGTGTGAAATATGAATATGAATAATATACATTAAAAGACTCATATTTTGTCAAATAAGCAACGCACTGTGAGCTGGAAGATCTTATGGACATGAAATCAATTGTTATTAATGGTGTCAAGTTAATTAATATAGACTCCATATCTCTCATCTCCACTAAACTAATTGTGCTAAACTCAAGATCAAACAGGTCTTGAAAAAGTTATAATGTAGACACGGGTAGGCATATGACGGAGTAGGTGTTCTGCTGGCATTTTGAGACTACAGTTACACTCTTTACCTTTCTTCCTTCAAAAAAAGTTCACCAATTGACATTCTTCCTCTTTAAGAAGCACACATATATCAGAACACTTCTTCCCCTACTTCTTGCCCTTTTTCTTTTCTTTTTTTTCTTTTCTTTTCTAGTTCCCCCTTTTTTTCACTTTTTGTTTTTTTACTTTTTTTAAGACCTAAAGTTACATACTATCAAAGATATGGGGGAATATAATCTATTCTTTCATTCAGCTTTTCTAACCCCCCCCCCCCCTTATATTTTTTCACTGAAAAGTCTCAGAACAAACGAGTAAATGAATAAAGGATTTGGGTAGAACAATGAAAGGCTTATTTTCAGGCACAAATGGTTACAAGTGGATAAAAATATGGTTATGAATAAAGAAGGCCAAAAAATGTGCAGCAATAAAAAGCCTATTATCATATCTTCGGTCTCACGTAGTATATTTCATCTCAAATCAAGTATAGGGAATGCACTATTAGACTAACTTGAATTTGAAGTTACCATTTGACAATTGAGTAAGGAAACAAAATATAAACAACAAGATTAAATAGAGGAGTAAATTTTATAACACTCGAAGCTCATAAATAAGGTCAGATCCTCACATAACATTAGGTACGAAGTCTCTACATGTATCCTAAAGTATAATATCAATGAGTGCCTATCTATCTAAGCATACGATAGTTAACTACCATGAGAGAAATTAAATCTAAGTAAATACTATATTGAACTGTCTTTTCATTAAATTAGAAAGCGTATCTGACCAAGCATATATCACTGTAATAATCTAACAAAATAGTGTAAAGAGGAAGTAAAAGACATACCAAATCAATAGAGCAGATACCAATTGACTGTCTCAGAAGCTCAAACCTCATAGCATCTGACGGCTTGGTGAAAAAATCTGTTAACTGACTCTCAGTAGGATCATACTCATTACTGACTATCGTGCACTTAACAAGATCACGGATGAAGTGGAATCGAATTTTGATGTGCTTGGTTTTGGAATGTTGTTCAGGATTCTTAGAGATATTAATCGCACTCATATTATCACAAAAAACTGACATCGTCCCCTAGACTATTCCATAGTCATGCACCATCAATTTCATCCAAATTAATTGAATGCAACAACTACCCGCAATAATATACTTTACCTCTGTTGTGGATTGAGAAATACAATTCTGCTTCTTGCTCTGCCAAGCCACAAAATTATTTCCAATATAATAGCATCCACCAGAAGTGTTCTTCTTATCATCTGCATTACCTGCCCAATCTACATCGGAATACCCAATAACCTCGGAGGTTGTGTCATGTGAATACCATAAGCCAAAAGCATAAGTCCCACATACATAATAAATAATACACTTAATAGCCTTTAAATGGGACTCTTTTGGACTACCTTGATAACGAGCACAAATACATGCACTAAACATAATATCAGGACGAGTAGCAGTAAGATAAGGTTAACTACCTATCATACTTCTATACATCTTTTGATCAACATCCTTAGTTGCCGAGTCCTTACTTAACTTTATAGTGGTACTCATGGGTGTCCTGGCATGTTTTACAGAAGAGAGACCAAACTTCTTCATAAGATCCCAGGCATACGTGGATTGAGAAACAAACATTCCTTTCTCCACTTGACGTATTTGGAGACCTAAGAAATAAGTTAGTTCCCCAATCATGCTCATCTTAAATTCATTTTTCATTAAATCTGCAAAAGAAGTGATTAGTGAACTCGAAGTAGAGCCAAACATAATATCATCTACATATACATGTGCAACAAGCATCGCGCCTCCCTTCTGTTGCATAAATAGTATTTTATCAACTCCCCCTCGAACAAATCCCTTAGCTAAGAGAAAATTGGAGAGCCGTTCATACCATGCTCGAGGAGCTTGCTTCAAACTATAAAGAGCCTTCTTCAAATAAAACATGTGATCTGGATGATGAGGATCTTCAAACCCTTTTGGTTGGGCCACGTATGCCTCTTCCTTTAAGAGCCCATTCAAAAAAGTACTCTTCACTTCCATCTGATGTAACTTGAACTTTTGATTGCAAGCAAGAGCAAGCAGTAGGCGAATAGACTCAAGCCATATAGTAGGAGCAAACATTTCAGCAAAATCAACCCCTTTTACTTGATTGTACCCTTGAGCGACCAATCTAGCTTTGTTTCAAATAACATTCCCAAGTTCGTCATATTTGTTTTTATAAACCTACTTAGTTCCAATAATATTTGTACTTGAAGAACGTGGAACCAAGTCCCAAACATCTTGACGTTAAAACTGGCGAAGCTCATCTTGTATTGCATGTAGCCAATATTCGTCTAAAAGAGCTTCATTTACCGTTGTTGGTTCGATCACAGAAACATAACAAACACAGTGCACCGTCTCATGGTGTTGGCTCCTAGTCTGAACCCGAGAAGTAGCATCCCCCATGATATCGGCATGTGAGTGATCCTTATGAACTTGATGCCATCCGGGTTACGGTACACTTGGGGCGGGAGGGAGTGATAGAGCTGGAAGTGGTGGAGTAGGCAAAGGAGAACCAACCTTTGATGTAGGGCTCGATGCAAGAATGTCACTAGTAGATGTTTCTAGATTTTCCGCTATACTATCATCTTCTCTCACATCTGCAGAACCAATGGTGTAAATATCATCAATAACCACATTACAAGACTTCATCATCACATTGGTCCTCAAATTGTAGACTCGAAAAGCTCTACTATTTGTTGAGTAGCCCAATAAAATACCTTCATCACTTCGAGAGTCAAATTTTCCAATGTTCTCCCAATCTCTAAAGATGAAACATTTACTCCCAAAAACCCAGAAGTGGTTGACATTTGGCTTCTTTCCAAACCACAGTTCATAGGGCATGTTTAAAGTAAGTGAACGTAGATACACTCTATTAATAGTATAACACGCAGTATGAATGGCCTCCCCCAAAAAATGTGCCGGAAGATCCTTGCTGTGAAGTAAGACTCATCCCATTTCTTGAAGAACTCTATTCTTCCTTTCTGCAATCCTATTTTGTTATGGAGTGATTGGAGCAGATAATTCATGTTTAACCCCATTAGAAGTACAATACTCAATCACCCCAGTATCCTTAAACTCTCATCCACGATTACTTTAAATTTTATCAATAGAGCAATCTTTATCATTTAGGATTCGGAGTGATATACTACAAAATTCTTCAAAAGTATTAGACTTCTCTCTCAAAAGTGTTATCCATGTATAACGAGAGAAATCATCCACCATTACCAAAATATACCTTTTACCTCCCAAGGATGCCGTTCTCATAGGACCCATTAAGTCCATCTGTATTAGCTCAAGAATCTGAGTAGTAGAAATATTGTTGGACTTCTTGTGAGAGCTCTTTATTTTCTTGCATATTTGACAAGGACCGCACACTACGTTGCTCAATCTTTCCAACTTTGAAACTTCTAGAATAAGCTCTTTACTTGTAATCTTGGACAAATCATTAAAGTTTATATGTCCCAACCTTTGATGCCATAAGTCCACATCATTCAGTTTTACTTTGTTACATAGTATAGCTTCTTGCTGAATAGCATAACAGTTATCAGCGGTTCTAGTAGCATGCATCACACATTGTCCTTAAGAGTTCAAAACATCACATCCACCTCTGAAAAATATAACAGTGTGATCTGTATCACATAGTTGACTGACACTAAGAAGATTTTCCTTTAGCCCCTTAATCAGGAGAACATTATTAATTGTTAGAGTACCATGTCCTTCGGCCTTTCCCTTTCCTACCATAGAAGATATACTCCCATCACCAAAAGTAACATCACCTCCCTGAATATCCTCTAGGTGACTCAGCTTGGACTCATCACCAGTCATATGACGAGAACACCCACTATCCATATACCATTAAACTGACTTGAAAGCATTCAGAGCAGTTAGTGTAACATTGCACCTTATTTGAGGTGCCAAATCTAACTTTCGTACCCAAATGCTTCGAAGAGTCCTTCGACCTATAGTTTTCTGTGCAAAATATCTAGACACATTCTCACTTTTCTCATTAGTAGAAATCATATTAGAATTATATTTATATCCATTGAAAGAGCAAGGATGTGGTTGATAAGGTCCAACAAATCTACAGTAAGATGCAATATGTCCCTTTTGACCACATAAACTACAATAATAAATTTGAGAATAAGAGGCCCGTTTGGTATGAATACGAGTAGTGGATATTATGTAATATTTGGGCACCAAAGTAGGAACAGTTGCTTTCACAAACTTAGTGATTTGAGGAATCTTGGCATTAGGAAGAGGCTCCTTATATCCTAAACCCCTTTTATCACTATCCATCTTTCCCATGCATAACATTTTATCAATGTTCATGGCCCCATGACTGAACTTCTCAAGTTTCTGCTGAGATAGAACTACGTCAAGCTTGGCCGAATGAAGTTCGTCCAAAGTTGATTTCATTTTCTCTTTTGCATCATTAACTTCTTTTTCCAAAAGCAAAATTTTGTCATGAATGCCTTGTTTCTCACTCTCAAGTGCCTCTATCTTGTGACTTGTATTCTCAGTTTCGTTTTTAAGATCGTACTTAAGTGTATTAACTTGGTCTTTGAAGACTTTGTTCAGTTTAGCTAGTTTCATATACTTGAAGATAGTCTGATCATACAAGTCCTCAAGATTCGGGTCCTCAAACTCGCTTTGTTCTTGATTACTCTGATTTTCATCAGAATTTTCAAGTTCAAAAACATCAAAGTTATTATTACCATAATTAAGGACTGCAGGATATGTACAATAATTTCCGGTATCAACTACTTGGGGATGACTCTTATTGTTATCATTTTCATCATCACTGTTATCCCAAGTAACACTAATATTCATAACTTTAAGATTTGTTTCAAAAAATTTAATAGAACAACTATGGGCATAATGACCAAATTTGTGACATTTATAACATTTAACTTGACTAAGGTCAGTATCACTGTTGGTCTGCCAATTATAAGTTTTAACCCGATCATGAGGTCGTGGTTTATAGTTCATTGATTGCCCTTGTTTTTGTTCTTTTTTTTAAAACTGACATTTCTTTAAGATTTTTTGAAATTGTAGACTAA
Source organism: Kingdonia uniflora (assembly GCA_014058105.1). Classification (NCBI taxonomy): domain Eukaryota; kingdom Viridiplantae; phylum Streptophyta; class Magnoliopsida; order Ranunculales; family Circaeasteraceae; genus Kingdonia; species Kingdonia uniflora. Next base: position 1,021,419 of record JACGCM010000724.1, read on the forward strand.
TAAGACCAATTGATGAATCCTTATCCGAACCTTCATCATCATCTGAGATATATGAGTGATCAACCTCTTTGGAACCCTTGGAAGAAGAGGAGTAAGATGAATACTTGAAAGCAACACTCTTATTCTTCTCAGGGTTTTCCATTCTCATCTCAAGTTCAAACGTTCGTAATTTTCTAGCTAATGTATCGGGTTTCATTTTTTTAAGATCTTGAGCTTTCTCGTTAGCATCACGTCTGGATCTAAAGCTCTTAGGAAGAGACCTTCGGACTTTGTGAACAATTTGAACATCATAATAAGGAGCTCCTAATGTCGCACTAGTATTTGAAATATCACTTAGTCTTGCATAGAATTCATCAAAAGGTTAATTTTTACTCAATTTGATATTCTCAAATTGTGAAGTAAGCATCTGTAGCTTACTTTCTTTAACTGTATCATCTCCCCCATGAGTTCGAACTAGAATTCCCCAAGCTTCTTTCGAAGTTGTACAAGCAGAGATATGTCGAAACTCACTTTGGCCCACAGCCATAAAGATTGCATTGCGGCCTTTAAAATTATAGTCGGCAACATCCTTTTCATCCTTTGACCATTGGTTCCTAGGCTTCAGAACCTCTATAGTATCACCTGGTGCACCTTGCATCATAGTAGAATTCATCCATCCATCTTCAATGGCAATCCACACATCTTCTTCGATTGATTGTAAGAATGTAACCATCAAAGAGTGGAGGGCAATTTACAGTATGGGTAGTCTTTACCATCAAAGAGTGAAGGGCAATTTATAGGACCTCCAAAATTCTCATAAATTATTATTCCCAAGAGAACTATCCGGGATCCACGCGTAGGTTGTTAAACCTTAAAGCGTGACCGCTCTGATACCATTTTAAATGACTAGTCGCCTGAGACTAACCAATTTTGATTATTTTAGGTTTAAATCGATAGGTCCTAATTCCTTTGAATTAATGGTCTACGCTTAACCTAAATCAAGTCGATATGATTATCTAATGTCAAGCAAGCAATGGAAATTAAAGACAAGACAAAGATTTGTAACCCTGTGGGAAACCTTTCTTAGGAGAAAAACCTACAGGTCACTATCGAATTACCTGACAGCTAAACTATTCACTATTGAAAAAGGATTACAAGAATTTAATCACTTACATACTCGATAAGCACCTCCCATGGTTATCTCTCTTACAATTAATCTTCTTGTAATCAATTATGCATTCTCGCAATGCCTCCCTCCAATCTCACGTCGAAGCTCCTAATCTTGAATCGGTCATGTTCTTCAATGCATGAATAGGGTTTCTTGATCAATTGATTGATTCAAGGTTTGAGTAATTTTATTCTTTCTTGAATCTCTCAAAGATGGATCTCTCTTCACTCTAAAAAACAAGCCCTCAAAAATAACTTTTCAAGAAGTGTATTTTTGAAAAAAAGGTAATTATGTCTTAAGAAGGAAAACATAAAACACGGGCTCTGTTCGAATATAAATTAATCTATTCGAATAGAAATGCAGCTATTAAAAATTATTGGAACAAAAATAATTCTATTCGAATACAATTCAAACTGTTGCAAAATATTCGAACAACATTAAAAATTATTCGAACAGAAGGAATCTTTCCAGTTCTATTTGAATAGAAAATAATCAATTCGAATAGAAGTTCTGTTTTCTTTAAGGAGACATTCTTATTACATTTGTATACTTTGTAAAATACATAGGTTTGACTTTTTAGAACAAAGAGTTAGATACTCACTTACCTGTTCAGAGTCAGTCAGTCCAACTGTTGTCGCTTCATGTGCACTCACTGACGTCGGATAACCACGAGATAATGCTAATGTCTACTTTAGACACTAAATAAAACAAATTCCAAAATTGGATATTTCGGCCATCCCGTTCATCTGTCGAGCTTGCTGTAGCTTGGACTGTGTAGCCAAAAACTAGAACGGTTTGTGATCAGTATGTACCACAACCTCATTTTACAATGTCCCCATATCGAATGGTTGCCTATTAGACGTCGCCATAGTAGACAACACTCTAGCTGACGTACCCTCCTAAACCGGTCGAACTAATAACACAAACTTGCCGCTCGTATTAACCAATCGCTTCACCTGAGTCACCATTACAAAATTAGACGTAGTTGCATGCTCCTTACAAACATTGATATGGATCTCCATTCCATCCTTCACAAGACGATACTTGTGATCTCTACGGTAATGAATTGCATCCCGGTCCCAAAGATAAGGGCTACCCAAGATGACCTAACACACATCCAAAGGAACTACCTCACATGTCACCTCGCCAATAAATCTTTCAGTGATCGCAAACTTGAAATTACACTGCTTCGTGATCATCAAATCTACATCTTTCTGAATCCACCTCAAACCATACGGCTTAGGATGAGCTGTAGTCGTCAAATCCATCTTCTTCGCCAATGTCTCAGAAATTAAATTTTCTGAATACCCGGATCCACAATGGCCTCGACTAAACTCTGCTTCACTTGAATACTGACATGAAAAAGTTTGTCCCGACTCTTCTCCTCGGTAGCCAAAGTCCACTAAAACATAAGTATAAGCTTAGGATTCGGTTTATCTAAATCTGAGAGGTCAAGAACCTCTCTGTGGCTAGTACATATTTCTCTTTTAGCTCTTCTCCCCATTCGGCCTAAGCTCCGGGTAAAGTTTCCAACAATAATCGAAAATATGCCTACTCGCCTTATAATGATTGCAATGAAACTCCTTGGATGAAGACCCTTCTCCTTTGGCCTCTCACTTATGTTCATTTTTCCAACTAGACTTGTACCCCGACTTGATCTTGTCACCTTTTTTCTCACTCTTCAAGTACTTGCCTTCAATAGCAATTGCCTTCACCGTAGCATCCTCGATATTGGCCACAGTAAAGAGCTTCAACTGTCTTCTAATAGACTCTGACAAACCCCCCATGTACTTCATAAATACTTCATAATCGTCCACATCAATGTCCAAAACCAACGCTTGGTTATGAAACGTCGTAGTGTACTCCTATACGGATTGCTCAAACTTTTAGCGCAAATTATATCATTTATACCATCTCTCTTGCTCATACACAATCGGATAAAACTGTTTTTGTACTAATACTTTGAATTCTTTCTAACTCAAACTTCTTATATCGTGGCATTTCTGATAAGATTTCCATCACGTGAGTGCATGACTTGGTGAATTTCAATGTAGCAAAGCATATTTACTGAACATTTGAGTATTTGTAAACGGAAAAATAAGTTTCTAACCTTTCTAACCAATTATCCAACTTCTCGGCATCGATTGAACCGTCGAATGCCAGAATTTCAATCTTAAAATTGATACGATGATTACGTATAGAATTCGATGACTTACCAATACCCGATCTCTTTTTGTCGGATTCAGCATCATTAGAATCACTATCGATCTTCACAAAATCGTCGCTTCCATCTACCTCCATAATCCCTTTCTTCCTCGAGCAACCTCACCGCATTGCCAAAGTGGAAGCCTTAGCGAGGTTCGTGAGACGCAACTATTCTACGAACTCCCCTACAGTCGAAGTTAAGCAGAAACTGTCGTTTCCAAAGTAATAAGTCGATCATTGGAATCGCCCATCTCCAAATCGTCATTCTTCTTCGAATTAGGCTTGCGATGGATCTTCAATGGACTCATTAGTTTCTCCTTCGCTTGCTTGGGACGGTCACGTGTAGAGACCATAAACCAAAATCAACCCCCAAAGATCATAACTGGAAAACTGATGCCACTTAATCCACAATACGATGAAAAAGCTCTAGTTAGCTGAAAAGTACGAAGAACGCCAATTGATTGGAAAAAAAATGAAAGCTTGAATTGCTTAAAATGAAGTTAATTACAATGAATCACTCCAAAACTCTAGGCTTCTTCCTCAAAATTCTTTCTAGATCTAATATAGAAAAGAAATAACCTAAGTATCCTTTATATAAAGGGAACTTAAAATTACAAATAGAACGCATTTTGAGACAAAGGTACACCTCAAAAATACAACCACCGCCAAAGTCGTTCGAACGAAATAGGGAGTCGTTCGAACGACTTTACGCCTAATTGGTCTAAAACCCTAGAAAGTTGACAACTTGTTCGAACGGCATGACAACTCGTTCGAACAAAAATCCTTTATGGGCCTAATTCCAGAGAGCATGACAAAGATCGTTCGAATGAAATTTGGAGTCTTTCGAATGACTGGGTCGTTCGAACGATTCTTAACCTCATTCAAATGACTTTTACTTAAACTTCAAACATTCCTATCCTCCTGGATTAAAAAATTTATAATGTAAAAAGCTTGATAAGCAAAATTCAGATTTGCTTAAAATTGTTAACACCTGTGGTTACTTTACTTATATATTCATGGATTTATCTCAAGGATTTTCCAATAATTGGGCATAAGAGGATTTGACAATGTCTCTCTCTCTTTCTCTCATTTCTCACCGTGGTCTTTTCCAATATAACTGTTATGTAGCTGTTAGCAAATAAAGCATGTGAGGAAAATATCATGTTCTTTTTTCTCTCTGTCTCATTAAGATAGAGCAGTACATATACAACCCCCCCCCCCCCACACACACACACATATTGTATGAATAGTTCGCATAAGGTTTTGGCTTCAGTTTTAGAAGTTGAAGCCGTCACATTTTGTTTTCAAGTAAATTATCATATATAAAAATTACTTGCAGATAAGTATCCCTTGTCTATCAAACCACTTTTATTTCATGAGAGCTACTCTCAGAACTGTAGAATGAGAACACCTCAGCTACTACTCAAAAACTTGATGTGAGATGAGCATCAAAACACACAGAACAGTTTCAAAATTTAATTATAAACATGTCACCCTAACATCATTGTAGACTATATCCCAACTATCTCCTGAATATCTCCCTCACACAAGCCAGTAGAATTACTCTCCAAAATCGACCTCACTAACCAGTTGTGAATTACTTTGCACATTAGACGAAGAAAAATATATACTCCGTGTATGGGAGCTTTGGAATTTTATTTTTGGGCAAGTATCATCAACATTAACATACTTCCTGAAGGGGGAATCACTCTAAGCCAAAATCCTCAAAGTTTTCAAATACCTAATGTGGAAGCAAGATATTGTTCATTTATTCATCCTGGCTATTTCCTGCTCAAAAGATCATGTATATAGGGGTTTTTTTTCTTCAGATTCCCCAATGGAATACCTAATGTACTTACATAAAGAAAGCTTATATCAATCAGATTAGTGATAAGTATGATCTTTTCTATCATTTTTTTGTCAGATTAATTTGAATTATATCACATAGATTCAAATTCTAATTGCAGAATTTATACCGTTGTTCTTCCGGGATATATATACTCTTATAAGTTGTGGAAATATTATTTGATCTTCACAAGGCATTAACCATTTTGCAACTGAATTTACTTTCTTTCTTCTTCTTTTTTGCTTTTGTAACATCTAAAAAATTTATATTAGGATTTGTTTTATTTGATTCACTGTAAAATCTTTCCCTATAATCAAGCAATTCCTACAAGAAAGAGAGGAGTTCATGTTTTTGACCTTAAAGGCATCTTCCACACGATTTCAAGTGGTAGATATTAGTCTAGCCACTCATATTGGAGCAGGTAATCCCTTAATTTTTGTATTTGGGTAAATTTTCCAAATGCTCGAGTTAGATTTAGTAAGGAAAGGTTTGTCTAAGAATGTTGTAAGTTTATTTTATATAGCTCCTGGGGTATTGAATGTAGCTTACAACCAGGTTGCACATGTATTTGAGTGTCGAGGTTACCCTTTACATTATTCTCAGTGTTGGGCCTCCTTTTGGGGAAAGGATGTTCGGTAATATTAAATTATATTAAGGCTTTCAATTTCTACCTTGCATAAGATCCTGGGGCCGACATATCCTTGAATGCTAAGTAATTGATCATGTAATGTTGATTACCGATCCTCCTCAATGACTTATTATTCTCCACATTCTAGATCTATTTCCAAGTTGGATCTTTATCTTAAATGTGGGGGAGCACTTAAGGTATCTCAAGCGATGGTGGTTTGAATCTATCAAGATCTGTGATATAGATTAAACCATTAGGGAGGGAGAAGTCTTAGAGTATAAAAGGAAAATTAGATTGTTGTACTATAACATCACCTACATCAACCATCCAGGCCAACTCTTCCCAAGGCAGATATTCTCATTTAGCCCCTCATTGGTTTCTTCACTAACTCATTGAGGTTTTAGGTTTATTATCAACCATGTAATTTCCTTTTGAGATTGTTTCTTTAGTATCCATATTTTCATCAAGTGAGTATTTTATGTCTTAACCAAAATGAAGACATACAACAAACCAACTCAACCTTGACAAAATAGTCAAACTAGAAAAGGTAGCCTAATTTTTCTTGCGTTTGATGTTTTCATAGTTATAAAAATTCTATGTGCTCGTATTTAATGTATTTCGAGAAATAAGGTTAAAACAATTCCTATATATCAATGATCTAGGATTAAACAGAAACAATAAATAGTAAAGACAAAGAATTAAATGACACAAGCAATTGCTTACCCTGTGGAAACTCCTTACTCAGGAGAAAAACCACAGGTCGTTGTTGATGAACACGACAACCAAAAATCCACTAATCAAAAAGATTTTAATCAGAATTATACTTACAGACTCGATAACCCCGTCTCATGATTATCTCTCTTCTGATCCAAGAATTACGCCCTATCATTTTCGTTCTCGTAGCGACTCTTCTTCGTTCTCGCAACGATTCTCCTTCGTTCTCGTAACGGCTCTTCTTCGTTCTCTCAACGACTCTCCATGAACTCATAACAAGGAACCCCATTCTTGAATCACTCAAGAACAATATGTGGGAAGTTGGATATTCTAACTCAACATCAACCTTAAGGTTTTTAGGCTTTGATTGATGTCAAATTGTCTCTCTGATAAAGGATATTGAGCTCTTTCAAAAATAACTTTTTATCAAAGAAAAGAGAAAAAGAGAAAGAGAGAGAAAAGAAAAACAACGTTCGCTTAAATAGTATTTCAGCTTTTCTCGAGACTCGTTCGAACGAAACCTAAGGTCGTTCGAATGACCTTTTGACAGCCCTCTGGAAGTTTGGCCCAAGTTGTTCGAACGATATTCCCAAAAAGTTAATAAAATATAGAAAAACATTTCTGGCTCCCTTTATAAGAGTTCTACTTAACCAACTTACTTTTTTGCTCGTTGGTTGATAGAAGATTGTATGAAGGTCTTCATCCTATCACTGCCTTCGACTGAAATAACCACGGACCTTTACATAAACGAAATGAGATAAACCAAAACCTTTCAAGTTCTTTTATCATAGTATTGCCAGATGATTTTGAACCTGTTTTACATAAGCATCAAGATCCTTATTTTGATCATGTTTCACATAAGTATCAAGATCCTGTAATTTCTAGAACATAAATATGTGAGCATTTTATTATAAAAAATCTTAAACCAAAATTCTAAATCATAAGAACTCAGTAAAATCTCATATTGTTTTTCTTATTTTCTAATCTAACTTTTATGTTCATTTCTTTGTTCACTAATTTCTGACTACTGATCATCATTTTTCCTACAAATGCATTGAATTTTAGGTTTTAACTGTCCACACTCCATCTCCAGTAATTATGATAATAGAGAAAAAAATATGCAACCATTTGTGGCAAGTCGGGCAAAGACCACGTTGAGAGCAAAAAAGAAAAGATGACATATATAACGAAGTAGATATTGTTGTTCCTTATCTACCATGTTAACTTCTCAGAGTTAGTTTTATTTACAGATGACTTTTGTTATTGTGCTGAAAACATATGGTTTGGCATGTATTTGGTTGGCAACAAGGAATGTGTAGAATATTGTGAAAATGTAATATATATATATATATATATATATAGTCTTTTATGTATAAGCATCTTTCTAACAATACTAACTAAAACATCCGTGTGCAGCACAGGCTCATAACTTAGTCTTTATATATATATATATATAATATTTATATTTATATACGAGAAAGGATCTAAAGACACGGTCTTTTGGGATATGCCCCTAAACACACCATCATTAGGACCCATTTGAAGATGTTTTAATAGGTTTATCCATATAAATATGATCTCCTTATCATTTAGATCATCCTTACAAAAAGTTACGTCATTCCGATATTTCAATCATCATTAAAAATGTGTTTAAAAATAGTATATTAGTCATGTTTATAATCCACAATACGATTGAGAAGCCCTAGTTAGTAGAAAAGTATGAAGAGCGCCAAATTAGATGGGAAAAATAAAAAATTCAATTGTATTAATCAATAATTACAATGAAATAAACTCTAAACTCTAAGGATTCCTCCTTAGAACTTCTCTCTAGATCTCCCTAGAAAAAAAAACTAAGTCCCCTTTATATACTAGGGAACATAAAATACTAAAAGAAGACATCTCGAGGTAAAACATCCCTCAAAAATACAACTCAAGCTAAAAGGAAAAAGGTTGAATCGCGCCTCTGTTTGAACATGACTAGTTTTTGTTCGAATAAAAAAAGATATATTCGAATACACATAATTTGTATTCGAATAAAATTGGTCAGGCTAAATTGTATTCAAACAAACATAAGTCTATTCGAATAAAACTAATGAGGCTGAAATGTATTCGAACAAACATGACTCTATTCAAATAAAACTGATTAGTATGTTCGAATAGACTTCTTAAAAAGTAAAAAAAAAACTCAAATCCTCCTGGATCATGCCCCCCCCCCCCTTTAGGAGTCTTGAGCTCCTGTTCAAGCTAGAACTGGAGATGTGGGAATACGGCTGTGCCCAATACCCTGTTGTACCACTTTAACTGACTAGGTAGCTGACCCTTCTTCCCAACTCAGAATGACTCAATACCACCCCGTCTTGTATTATGAACTTTCCTCTCTAGAATACCATCCTCCTGTAATGGATCTTCTTGTTCTATCCATAAGTTATCAACTGACAGTATGCGTTCATCCAGAAGAGACGGCTCAAGCAGCTTCAAATGCTCGGTATTAATCACCAAATACATCTTCATGAAAGGTGGCAAATCCAACTGGAATGTATTGCCACCAATATTCTTAAGTATCACAAACGGACCATAACGGATAGGTTTGAGCTTCTTTCCTTCCCCCTTAAGTCGTTCCTTACCCAAATGCAACCAAACGAGGTCGCCCTCAAGAAAAGTACACTCAACCCTATGTTTGTCGTAGCGAGCCTTATACTTTGTTGAGTCTTCTTCAACTGAGCATCAACCACCTCATGAACCTTATAGATCTTCTCAATGAAATGCTAAGCTTTAACTTGCTCCTCTTCCTCCTTCCCTAATATCATCTTGTCGCCAAGACTAAATGCCAAATCAAAAGGGTTTTACGGCAGGTACCATAAACAAACTTCAAAAGGAGACTTCAACGTGGAACCATGAATTGCCCGATTAAAAGAAAATTGAAGATACGGTAAACTCTTATCCCAAGTCTTAGGATGCTTAGAATGGAATCCCCGTAATAAATGTACCAAAATGCGATTAACAACCTCTATTTGCCCATCTGCCTGTGGATGAAAAGCATTACTTCTTTTTAACTTAGTGTCCATCATCCCCCATAACGATCTCTAGAAATGCCCCCAAAAGTGGCTATCCTTATGAGAAATAATAGAAGAAGGAAATCCGAAATACCTCCAGACGTCTCTGAAAAATAATCACGCTGTTCCTTCCCCTGTGACCAATTTCTGGCATGGAATAAGAACAATCATCTTACTGAATCGATCCACCACCACAAACAAATAGTCATTCTTACACCTGGTCATGGGCAAACCACCCATAAAATCCATCAAAATGTTCTCCCAAGGTCGACTAGGAACTGGCAATGGTAAGTACAGTCCTATCTACCTATTGGAAGGCTTCAATGTGTTGCATAGTACGCAACCACGAACCATACGAGCCATATCCACCTGCATCTTCAGCCAATAGACATAATGCCGCAAATTTAAAAGAGTCTTCTCAACCCTAAAATTACCTGCCACCCAGGAACAATGTGCCTTTCGAATCCACTGCAAAAAATCTCCACCCTCAGGAATATATAGTAGACTACCCCTGTAAATTAAACTATCCTTCAGAACATACTCGCAAGTCTTTCCCTGTAGTAACTTCTCGTGAATCACACTGAGCTCCTTGTCATTATCATACCCTAAAACATACTCAGAAGGAACAATCGGCTAGATCTGTATAGCTACCAATAAAGCGGAAATAGTTGGCAATGGGGGTCAAGATAACATATCAGCCATCTTGTTGTCTACTCCTTTCTTATACTTGATCAATAAGGTAAACTGCTGGAGGTACGACATCCACTTCATATGGTGAGCTTGCTAAAGCTTGGACTGCGTAGATAAGAACTGTAACGGTTTGTGATCGGAATGTACCACAACCTCCTTCCCATATAAGTAACTTCGACAATGCTTTACTGATTGATATAACGCATAGAACTCCTTATCATAGGTAGGATAGTTACGTACTACTCCTGTAAATATCTCAGAATGGTAAGCAACCGGCATCCCATCTTGTAAAAGGATTGCCCCCAAAACATAGTCTGACGCATCTGTCTCGACCTCAAAAGGCCGTTACAAATTAGGCAATGCTAACACTGGTGTATCCAAAATCTTCCACTTCAGTAACAAAAAGGTCTTCTCATGGTAATCTTCCCATACAAACTGTACCCCAGTCTTCGTCAAAGAATGCAGCGGTGCGGCTATTTGTGAAAAATGCAGAGTAAATTTCCTCAAGTACTGACAAGAAACCATAAAACTCCTCACTTTCGTCACTGTGCGGGGTCTAGGCCAATTAGTAATGACCGAGACCTTTTCTGGATCGACCTTAAGCTCGCCGCCACCAATAATAAAACCCAAATAGACTAGCTCCCGTTTCCCAAACTCACACTTCTTCCCGTTCAGAAAAAGTTATTGTGATCGCAACACGCCCAACACTTTGCGTAAATACCCAAGATGCTCCTCCCATGTACAACTATATATCAAGACATCATCCAAATGTACAATCACAAAATCATCAATAAACGCACGAAGTACCTCAATCATAAGCCGTATAAATGTCGTCGGAGCATTGCATAACCCGAAAGGCATCACCAACCACTCAAATAAGCCTGGTTTGGTCTTGAACGCTGTCTTCCAAGTATCCTCCTCCCGGATTCAAACTTGATGGTAACCCAACTTTAGATCCAACTTGATGAAAAATAGAGTCGTGGAAGCGGATAACAATTCTTCATCGTGATCTTGTTCAACGCTCGATAATCCACATACATCCTCAAATACCCATCCTTCTTCGGGACTAGAAACACCAGCGAACCACAAGGTGAGCAACTTGGATTAATAACTCTTTGCTCCAGGAGTTCATGTACCTATTTCTTGATCTCATCAAACTTTGTAACATAAGTTCGATATAACCCAATATTAGGTAGTGGCTCACCATTCACCAAGGTAATATCATGCTCTACATCCCTCTTACGCGGTATCCCTGCAATACCCAAAAACAAGTCTTCATACTCCTCTTGCAACTTCCCCATATCGGTTTATTTCTTAGGAGGCATTGCCAAAGTAGACAATACTGTAACTGACGGACCCTCTTGAACTAGTCGCACCAACAACAAAACAAATTTGTCGCTCGCATTAACCAACCTCTTCGCTTGAGTCACCGATACTCAATTTCTGGTAGTGATATGTTCCTTGCACGCATTAATATGAAACTCAGTCCCATCCTTCACCAAACGATACTTGTGAGCATGACGGCAAAGGATTGCATCGCGGTCCCAAAGTTAAGGGCTACCCAAGATGACTTGACACACGTCAAACAAAACCACCTCACTTGTCACTTCGTTAATAAACTTCTCAGTAATCACAAAATTGAACGTACACTGTTTAGTGATCTTCAACTCCGCATCTTTCTAAATCCAGCCCAAACCATGTGGCTTAGGATGAGCCACAGTAGCCAAACCCATCTTCTTCACCACCGCCTCCGAAATTAAATTTGTTTGACTACCCGGATCAAAGATGGCCTCGACTAAGCTCTGCTTCACCTGAATGCTGACAAAGAAATGTTCTTCCTGACTCGCCTGGTCGATAGGTAGAGGTTGCTTGAACATTAGAGTAAGCTTATTATTTGGCTTATCTAAATCTGGAAGATCGACAATCGCTGCGGCTAGTGCACGTTTCTCTTTCTTGCCCTTCTTCTCCTTCGGCCGAAGCTCCGGGTAAAGTTTCCAACATCTCTCGGAATTATACCCATTAGCCATGCAATGACTACAGATAGTTCCCTTGAATGAAGACCCCTCTCCTTTGGACTCCCCTTTCTGATCAAACTTCCAATTAGCCTTGTACCCTGACTTGTTCTTGTTGTCTTTCTTGTCGCTCTTCAAGTATTTGCCCTCAATGACAATTGCTTTAACGGTAGCGCCATCGATATTCACCATATTGAAGAGCTTCAATTCTCTTCTAATAGACTCTGACAAACCCCCTATATACTTCATAAATGCGTCGTACTCATCCACGTCAATATCCAAAACCAACGCTTGGTTATGAAACTCTGTAGTGAATTGTTGTACGGATTGCCCAAACCTTTGACACAAATTGTACCATTTAAACCACCGCTCCTATTCATACCCAATCAGATAGAATTGTTTCCTCACCAAAATCTTGAATTCCTTTTAACTCAGACCTTTGACATCATGTCGTTTCTGATAGGATTTTCACTACGTTAATGAGTGACTTGTGAATTTTAATGTAGAGAAGCAAATCTTATGAGCGTCTAAATATTTATTAATGGAAAAATAGGTCTCCAACCTATCTAACCAATTATCAAACTTCTCAGCATCAACAGAACGATCAAAAACAGGAATCTCAATCTTAAAACCAATACGAAAATTACCCATAGGATTCATTGACTTACCAAAACCTGGGCGCTCCTTGACGGAATCGGCATCACTAGAATCATTAACCATCTCCGCATTATCGATGTCTCCATCCTCCTCCAAAACCCCTTTTCTCCTCGAGCGGCCTCGCCGATGAGAGCGGTCTCGCCGTGTCGCCAAAGTTGAAGCCTTTACGAGGTTTGTGAAACGAAATTGGTCAACTAACTCCCTTATAGTAGAAGTTAGGTTGGAAACTGTTATTTCCAAAAGCGTGATTCGATCGAAGGTCTCGTCCATCTCCAAATCTTCATTCTTCTTTGAATTAGGTTTGCGATGAATCGCCAATGGACTCACTAACTTCTCCTTCGTTTGCTTGAGATGATCACGTGTAAGGACCATAAACCACAATCAACCCCCGAAGATCGTAAATGAAAAATTGATACTACTTAATCCACAATACGATTAAGAAGCGCTAGTTAGTAGAAAAGTATGAAGAGCGCCAAATTCGATGAGAAAAATAAGAGTTTCAATTGTATTAATCAATAATTTCAGTGAAATAAACTCTAAACCCTAAGGCTTCCTCCTTAGAACTTCACTCTAGATCTCCCTAGAAAAGAAAATAAACTAAGTCCCCATTATATACTAGGAAACTTAAAACACTAAAAGAACGCATCTCGAGGTAAATCACCCCGCAAAAATACAACTCACGCCAAAAGAAGAAAGTAGAATCGCACCTCTATTCTAGCAGAACAAGTTTTTGTTTGAATAAAAAAAAATGTATTCGAATACACATAATTTGTATTCGAATAAAACTGATCAGGCTGAAATGTATTCGAACAGACATGAGTCTATTCGAATAAAATTGATCAGGCTAAAACGTATTCGAATAGGAAAAGACTATATTCGAATACAAAAGGGTGTATTCGAACAGACTAAAAGTCTATTTCTTAAAAAGTAAAAAAAACAAAGATCATCCTGGATCATTTTTGTTGTTATTTTCATCTAAATTTCAATGTTATGTTTTATGTTGCAAGAATGCCGAAACGACTTAATAATTTGCGAGTATAATCTACATGACGAGCATATCATATGGATAAGACATCCATATATAAGCTACAACCCCCTCTAGGCACACCCCTTTTCGAAAATTACATTTTTGAAACTCAATATTTCGAAAAACAATATTTTTTTGATACCCAGAGTTTCAAAAGGTGACTATTCGAAACATAGTACTTTCGAAAAACCCTTTTTTGAAATAAAAATCAATTTTTTTGAAACAAAAATCAACTTTTTTGAAGCTTGGTACTTTCGAAAAACAAATGTTTATGTTTATGATGTAGGAATGTCAGAATGACTTGATTTTTTGTAATACTACTTGAAAAATGACTATTAGCGACGCTTATGCGCAACCGTTAACATTTTTTATATCTGTCATAAATTAACCATGTTCATATTGATTCATGACATATATAATTATTGTATTTAAGTACTTTTATGGCATGTAATCTATCTTTGCTGGAAATTGGCCTTTAGATATGTATTAATATTACCACTTCAAAAAGTACCAAAATTAAAAAACAAACCTTCATCTTCCATGTCTCCTTCATCCTCTCCGACTTATGATCTCAATCCCTCTCAGCCAATAATTGACTCTCTTAAGCACTATTTCTCTATCTCAAACACCCAATTTTGGGGTTAGTATGTACTATGTATGCTAATTACAATGACATCTAATTCAATCTCATAAACTAGAATTAAATTTAATTTGTAAATGAAACATTCTAATTAGTTTTGGTGTATCCTAATTACTATAGAGAAATCGTGTTTGCACCATCTCCAACTTGTCATTGCGTTGCTGTGAACTCTTATAAATAGAAAGATGGGACCAAGTTAGGGGGTGTTTGTTTTTTGGCTTACTGCTTACTGAAGTGCTTAATAGGGGTATGCATTTGAAATGGTGTTTCTTTTTTGGCTTACTAGCAAGTAAGCAGTTGCAAGTAAGCCAAAACTAGTAAGTTATCTTGATTAGTTTACTAGCTATTCCCTCTTTTATTTGTCCCCTTATATTACCCCTCGTCAACCACAAAAAAAATCTTTAACAAAACACCTGTAAAAATTCTTAAAAATGATTTCTCTATCTCTCGACTCCCACACAAACAAACATCTAAGTACTGTGAAAAATATTTGAATTGAGAAATATGTATATGTGATGGTAAATGTGATGGTGGTGGTAATAGTAGTAATAGTTCTAGTTATTTCATATAGAGCGTTATAGTGCAACTTGTGTTATTTTTATAACAAGAGTATTTATTTAAGACATCTATTGGCGGAACACTTTTTTTAAATAAAACACCATAACTTTTAGCACTTCAAAGTATTCAGCATTCCGTAACACTTTGTTTAGCATTCAACACTTGAAAACAAATACCCCCTAGTATCAATCAACCCCCAACTCATTTTTTTCTTTATTGCTGAAATTCTCTTAAGCTATGCGTTGCTTATGGATGGATTCATGTTTAATAGGGTGATAGGGTATTTCTTCATGTCTAAATCTCTGGGCTGTTATTGATTTACCTCTAAAAGGTATGTAGTCTATAGTTATTAATCTTTGAAAGTACCAATTTCTAAAATTGAGGAACTTTATGGCTTGGGGTATAGAAAATTAAGGGTTTTGGGTACATTTCTTCTCTATTAAAAATGTTATGGGATTGATTGGTTTCAAAGGAGAATATCCCTTGTATAATTTTACAATGGAGGTGTCCAACTGTAAGTTATGATAGGAAAAATTTCAGCTTGGAATGATTAAAATAAGCATCAAAGTATATGGCCGAAACCAACATGTGTATGTCATACCTTAAATGTCTAGTCTTGCCTGAAGGAATTGTGTTCTTCCACTAAGCTTTATCCATAAAAATATCATCAGATACGATTGGGGTTATACAAGGAAGAAACACTATTAACAAAAGATTACATTTAACCTCAATTATCCCATTTAGATTGAAAAGAAAGAGAGGAAGCGAAGTTAATCTATGCTATTTTTAAAGAGGAACCTCTAGAGAAATGACGAGGTGAGATCTCATTAACCACTTGAACGAATCTGCATGCTCTTATAGTTAATTTGTCAGCACTGAAGTAAGCATCCCCTTTAAGTATGAAACTATCCAATAGAAGAAAGGTAATTATGAAGGTTCTTATATTTAACCATGTTAAGGCACATTAGCAGTATTGTAGATCTGAGGTAATTCACGACCTCTTCCAGCCTTGATTGTTAGTTTCCCTTAGCTTCACTATAGCCCTAATGGTAGCACTACATTCGGTAAACATGGCGCTAGTGATAACCATATTTTCAAACAAGACACCTCACATTGACATGAAGTATCCCTGAAGACAACCCCATAATCTCATGTTCCTAGATTTCTAATAAATGACGCAAGATCAGCCTAAACTAATATTTCAGGCATAGCTCCTTTTTCCCTTCTAGGGCTCTAAAAAGAGTGCAAGATCGCCTAAACCCGTATTTTATCATGTCAACACTTATCTTTAGCAGAAGGCCTAGAGCACAGTGGAATTAGTTGTGAAAACCAAATTTGTAGTGGTAATCTCTACATCGAAGTTTGCTTTAATCTTATCAAACCAAGGATGATCCGTCCTTTTAAGAGTAAACTCTAGGAAGCCTTTTTGGCCTACATGACACTCAGTTTTTCAGATCTCTTCTCGGTAGAGTTCTTGCAGTAAGGTTATTCCTGAATAAGTCAATTTTAACTTTACCATAGTGCATTGTGTAACAAGTTGCAAGCTTGACTCACCTTGGCATTTCTTTTCTCAGTTTGCAATGCACCATGTGTAAGCTTCCATTTTTTAAAAAAAACTATTAGGTCTCCATACGAAACTCTTCACCAAACTTCTTTCTTATTCCTCTTGTAGCTTTCAATGCAAATTTTATTTACCATGTTGGTCAGCTATCCAAATACATCAACTCTCTTTACTTAAAGGGACGAATGGGATCTGCACGTCAACAGAAGCCCTATTGAGAAGCATGTCCGCTATCATATGTACTTTCTGCTACCCATAAGTGATAATAACTTGAAGTTTGACCGCATATTTCATGACCTATTACTAGGATATTTAAGTTCCCAATATTGATAATGCTGATAAAGTTAAAATATATTTCATGATCTTCTTGAATACAAAAACTATATTTGATGAGCTGCAACTTAAATCTATATTAGTATCAAATATGTTACCAAGTAATTAGTATGGACCTTAAATTAGAAACATAGGAACATCTTTTTATTCAAATTGAATTATAACAGTAATGTTTTTATTTCATCCCCATCGGAGTAGACTGCTACTAGTAATGTCACCAATTTTATAAAAACTGCTCGAGATGTCAGTCTCTAAGATTAGAAAATTGTTATCAATAATGTCTCTTCCAGTACTTAAAATGATATATTTTTTCATTTTTGCTCATGTTGTTCTCTACAAACTACTTATTGGCTTTAATCTGGATGGCAGTATTAAGTCATTAACATGTTGTTCTCTGCATTAATATGTTGCTAGTAACCCTCATGGTTTATAATTACTTCCTCCAGGGATTGTTGTGTCCAAATCAGATTTTCATTTATAAAGATTATGAGGAGATCCGGATGAGGTATTTCATGGGTTTTTGATAGCTTCAACTATTTATCTTTTTTTTTCTTCTAAGCTTAATGGTATGACTTATTTATGTAAGGGATAGATGCCTTGCTCTTGTTACTTCCAACAGTACTGTTGGTGGAGATGTAATTAATTTCATCCCTTCAATCCTCTTTTGAACCCTAAAACTACTTAAAATTAAAATCTCTTATACATGGATATGATGTATTTACTATTGTGTGTTGGGTGTTATTAATATAACTTATGAGGCTATTTGGTTTAAGGTACTGTTACTAAACCCATATAACATTAGACTTCTAGTAGTTGTATAACTATGATTATTGGTTCTTATTTTTGTGCTTTTAGTTTTGATTAATGTTACTTCAATGTGTAGGTAATATCTCTCTTTTGTTTGTTTTGCAATTAGCTTTGTCACCGTAAATCCAAAATCACACCGTAATTATTAAAGAATGGTGTTGTACCACTAATTGTCCTGCTCCTCTTCATAAGGTTTAGCCTCAAAACTATTTTATTCCGCTAAAATAGCTTATGTTTGTCGCTGTTAAATTTAAAAATATTTATTAGAGATGTCATTGATCATTGCGTATTACATACTTTAAATGTAAACTGGTGTATTTTTGTTTCGCTAGATTGTCTCACTAATTTTTTTCTTTGTTCGATATATGATATTTAATATTGGTATACATATTTAACTATAGATTCAATTTCCAAATGCTCATGTGTTATTTTTAGGTTGGAAGTTTTGTAGGAGCAAGGACGGGAAGAATAAATGTCATTACCAGTTAAGGTATTCGCCAATCACAAATAAACTTTTCATTTCTAGTTAGCTTTATGTTCTTTGTCTTCTCATATATTGTTTTATCCAAAAATTAATTTGGTTTTCTATCAGCACCTCGTGGTTTCGTTGCTAGTGCATGGTTTTAATCATGAGAAATAAATAATGTTTGATTTTGGTGTATAACTTGTTGAATGCTGTTGTTAATGCTTAATGGACTATATAATCTTAAAACGAAAAGAGCGCTAAAATTTTTTGAGAGGGAGATGGTTCAAATCCATGTAGTCCAATAAAATATTTTTTTGATTAATTTTTTCTTAAGAAAACAAATAGGAAATTTGAAGATTAATAACGAATATACGTGTTGAGAATTTTAAAGTGAGCTACTCATATGTTTAGAAAACAATACTTTTTACTGTCGCATTTTTCTTCTTCTTAAAGTACAACATATATAATTGTCGTATATGTTTAAATTAAATGACTTTTGTCACCTTGAAATGATACATACCACAACATTATAAGCGTCGAATTTCATATAAAGAACGACATGAACAAAGCATTGTCCCCAATCTTGAACTAAACATTGTCCTCAATGTTTCTTAAAAATAAATGGAAATGTAACACTAAGTATGGAGATAAAATGATAGAGTGACATACCAGTAAATAAGCAAGAGAGGAGACTGACTGAAAACCTAATCTTCATTAACAATCAAATTTTTCTATACTGGACAGGTACGACACTACATGTAATAAAATAAAAGTCATATCTAACGTCTTTTCTTATATTAAAATACATAGTAGATTGTATAACTTTTACCTGATCGAGGGTGGTCATACTTGGCATTAACGTATTATATAATTTAGGGTATTCATAACAAAATGGGTATGATTAGGGTATTCATAACAAAATGATATTCTATCCCTTAATAACGTATTATATAATTTAAACTATAGAGGGATGATTTTGAAATAATGAGTAATCACTTTAAAAATTGTCCCCTACCCACATTTATGTCCTCCTAACTCATTATAATCCAAGTACTAATTACCATATATTAATTGGAAAGCAAAAGGCCATATATGTGTATACATTTTCGAACTAGCATCTTTTGGGAATATTCTTTTTAGATGATGGTTTAATGAAAATCTTCTCCAATAATATATCTTAATCCCCTCAAAATTTTGTTCATGGGTTATAGATGACAAAAATAATTATATACGAACCATACTAATATTAGAATACTTAAATACTAACATATATATTATAACATAAGAAAACATTAATACTATAATTAACAAAAAATTATGGATTGTCTCCCATAAAGTGGTAATTTTTTTGTCACCCACCCGACTTATGTACCCCCAAAGTTGTATTTTTCAATATAGTTAAGGGAGTATAGAATGTTGAAAATATTGGACTATCAGGGTTGAAGATTCTCACTCGAGAACTAAAGAAGACTATTATGGATATCCTCAGTAGGGATACGGTTAAAGGCGCAACCATACAGTAGAAACATGCGACTAAGTACCTCAAAAGCATGGCATGTGTGATACCAGCCAACACGAGTGCCAACTAGCAAGACATCTAGGGGAATCTAGAGAGTGGGCGCACGCGACCAGGTCAGCGGGGAACATAATCCTTAGGCTACGAGCCATGATATCACTGAGAGCCATATAAGTTTCTCCTAGCAAGACTCAATACCATTGCAAGCAATAGGGTGATCAGATGCTACCTGTAATAATAGTGTATCCTGGATCACCAGATTCTTTGGAATTAACACTTACAAAAGTAGTACAGCGACTTGGGCAAAATAACAGCGATAAGATACTAAGGCCGCAGACGATGAGACAGGTAAACCTAGGAGATCTGAAACCTCAGCGAGATCTGATTTGCCAGAATGGGCGCTGACCTATAGGTAATATAGCATGTAGGCCTAAGAACAGCTAGACCAGCCCGAACAGCGCAATCAAGGAAATATGTTATGCGACTAGTATGGATCTGCAAGCACGCACCCTAAAGTGGTACAATCTATTAACACATCAGCACATGCAGTCCAACGGCCCAAGTTAGAAGAGCCCCTTGCATAAATAAATAGTAAGAGCGAACACTTAGGTAAATATTCAAGTTTCCATTCCCAGACTCTTCCCCCACCATACTTGATCTTAAGGAAAACTATTGAGAAAGGGGAAACATTAGGTCAAACCGGTGAGGAAGATAAGGATATAAAATCATTTGCGGCCTAGAGTGGTGCCTTCCCGTAACTTAGCCATAATCCTCAAATAAAGCTTAAACGTTTGGCCAACTAACAGTATTGTAAAGCTTACGTGACTACAATTGGCACCATCTGTGGTGTTATGAATTTTAGAGTAAAACCGGAACTCACACTCCTACCAAAAACTAAAAATTAGAAATAACATGGAGCTAAAATGTGATAACCCTACTCCTGGCTGGATCGACGGTATAATCCAGCATCAACCAACTGAGGCTACCAGAATACTGAAAACATACATAAAATAATTGTAGGAAGAGAATATATGCCTTAGCAACCAAATTTGACAGCAAGAAAGTGCGGACCATCAGGCACGCATCAAAAGGGTCTGGGAGGAATAATTCTATGGCAGAGGAACCCCATTAAGAGGGAAGGGAACATATGAAGGTTGGCAAAACTTGTGTACTATAGAGATATATGCACGAGTAGCGGATGGAACTCGGCCTCAGTAAGCAAAGAACAAATAATGAATACAGTGAAGGAAAATAACCCTTTGCAGGGGAGGTTGAAGACCAGACAGCTGAGAGCATCACCCTACACAACAGTGTACAAAGTTGGGTCCATGGAGGAGGACCGGTACACAAAGGTCTAGTAGACAAGAAAGCAAGAACATAAACCAATACAAGCATATCGTAATACATAACTTGGCGCAGAGAACTCAGAGCAAGCAACTAAGCTTGTCGCAGCAGCATGGCCTAAACAAACACAACAAACAAATCCATGGGAATGCCTAGAAAGTGAAAGGAAAATAGTAACACGAGCAACACGGTAGGGGGGGCATGCTCAAGTAGAGCCTAAGCCATATAAGCAAAAGGCTAAAATGATAAAAGGGGCGCCAGGAGTTCCTAACGGATAGCATCAATCAGAGCAGATATGCATACAGGTATTTCTATATTTAGACAAAAGTACATTAAATGTCATGCAAACACAGTTGTATCACACCATCAAGAGCGACCTCGATTACATGCTACCAAATCCGATGAACGACACGCCTGGGTACCCGGAATTCCCATACCATTTAGGGGCACGGTGCCACAAAATTGATGGATCTTACGACTTCATCAATGTATCAGAGTACATCCCCTCAGAAATTTGAATACCATAAATATTTGATAGACCCACCCAGAACGAGAAATTACGTCTAGCAGCACAGTACTCTCCCCCCAGGGCTTACATAAAAGAAACATGTGATACAAGCACCATAACAATATTAGTTATGGACACCATAGATCTAGGAACATGGGGCACATGGAAAATAACAAAGAAAGAGGATCGAGAATAGGTATAGACTTATATACAAACACACCTTGGCATGACGATAAGAAGGAATGGGCAGACAAGCTGTAAGAAAATACCCGAGTGGGGAATACAAGAAAGCCAAATAGGTACATCCATTTAAAAATTACATATTTCATATGTGTCTCTTGAAATGAATTGCAAATGGAAGAAATTATGGTATAACATTTTAGATTCTTTCAGGATTGTCAAATCGGTTCTTTTGTGAGGCGCCCGAAGATGATCACTGAATTAAGGTCAGTTAACGCCAAAGTTGATCACGCAAGATGCCCGTTAAGAGTCCCTAGATTAAGGTCATTTAATGCCTATGCTGATCACGCAAGATGCCCATTGAGGGTATTTGGATT
The DNA here is from genome assembly GCA_014058105.1 of Kingdonia uniflora. Lineage (NCBI taxonomy): Eukaryota > Viridiplantae > Streptophyta > Magnoliopsida > Ranunculales > Circaeasteraceae > Kingdonia > Kingdonia uniflora. The sequence continues at coordinate 1,043,688 of JACGCM010000724.1, forward strand.
AAGGCTAGTAAACGTCAAAGATGATCATGTGAAATGCCCGTTGAGGGTTTCTTGATTTAGGTTAGTTAACACCAAAGCTGATCACATGAGACGCTTATTGAGGGTCTCTGGATTAAGGTTAGTTAACGTTAAAACTGATTATGTGAGGCACCCGTTAAGGGCCTCTGGATTAAGGTCAGTAAATGCCAAATCTGATCACGCGAGACGTGCTTGAGGGTCTCTGGATTAAGGTCAGTTAACGCCAAAGCTAATGACACAAGATGCCCGTTGAGAGTCTCTGGATTAAGGTCAATTAATGCCAAAGCTAATCATAATAGGCACCTATTGAGGTTCTTTGGATTAAGGTTAGTTAATGCTAAAGCAGATCATTCGAGACCCCTGTTAAAGATCCCTAGACTACGGACGAGTAAAGCCAAAATGGACTATGCCAGACACCCATAGAGGATCCCCAGATTACGAGTGTTAATACCAAAGACGATGGTGTTAATACCAAAGAAAGATTCAATACCAATATGTGAAGCCAATTCATTAGTGACACGATGCAGAAGAGGATGGGAACAAAATGTCACCCAGCCAAAAATGGTTGTTAACAAAGTCAGTTCGGGCAATTCAAAAAGACCATGATAAAAGACAGTTTACAGTGGAACACGTATCAAGATCCACAAATAGCAATAATGGATTTGACCAGGCAATTATACGTCTCTGGTAAAGGCGATAATGGATCTTTAATTACCAGGGGACAACAAACAACATTAAATGATGATACTCAAGCCTAAAAATGGCATAACCCAGAACTAATACTGGATCACTCTCATAGCTCATGCATAGAAAAGCATAGAGTAGGAGTATGATGAAAAAAGGCAAACCAGAGGCACACGTCAGACAAAAACCTCCTTGGCCACCACCAGCATCCACAGTTCTAAGAGATGTTAAAATTGGGTCAGTCATCACAATCCCTAACATCCAATGACAAAATAGCACCAAAGGGTTATTCCCCAGCGTTAGGTCTAGTAAAACGAAGCATGAAGAAGTTCATAAGGGTTATTCTTTACCGTTGAACCAACTAGTACATGGTACGGAACCCGACATTAGGGAGAGGCTATTCCCACACCAACAAGAAGATGGTAGAAGGCAAACAAGCACCTTTCTGAGGCTTGTACACTTAGCGTAACTCTTGGGTTAAGGGTTCTGTCTCCAAGAAGATAGGACGCTAGGAGGGAGAACCGTGACTCTCCCAACAACCTCGGAGTAGGGTCAGCAAGAAACAGCGTAAGACCACCTCCAACATCCCCAGACTAGGAAAGGAAACCTTGAAACAAACACCCAAGGCCCAATTTGGGAATCAACTAGGCAAGAGGCCTTCTCGGTGCTAGCTATCTACCACGTGGAGATAAACATAGTAACGTTAAGTGCGAATAAGGTGAAATCCACAGTCAGGACACGACAGGAAATATCACGAGAGCAAGCATATACTTAGAAAATGCTGAAATCTCGAATAGACTCAGCAAAGTTGGTTGCATAGTCAAGAAAATACATATACGCAAGGCAAAATGTAGTAACAAAACTTTATAAAGAAAAGTTTTGATTTACTATCACTTGTTACAGCTTAAATATAGTATACTTGGGGCAAGCGTGATGCAAGCTCCCCCAGTAGGAATAGCATAAAAAAAGTAAACATAGTAGAGACAAGCGAAACGCAAGCTTCCCCAGTAGGAATAAAACATTAAAAGCATACAACATACTGGAGGCAAGCAAGACGGAAGCTCCCCCAGTGGGAATAGCATAATAACCAAACAACATGCCAGGGGCAAGAGAGAGGCAAGCTCCCTTAGTTAAAATAACAAGCAACACGAAAGGGTACCAGCTATTCAGTAAGTAGACGGAGAAACAGGAATGGCCAGTCCCAAAGTATTTTCTTAATGCGATGAAAGAATAGAAGCTAGCAGAAAAAGAGTACGGCAATACGAACCGCACAAGCAAGGCAATGGTCTACAATGAAACACGCCCCAAGGTCCATAAAGAACAGCTGATGACTTGACTAGATGGTATAAAGTCACCAAAATTTGTGGTATCAAGCCTATAATTACTAGGGCTGTCAATGGATTGGATATAATCCAAAATCCAATCCGAAATTCGATTCTTTTTTAGGATATGGATGTTATTTTTTCTGATCTGAATCCGATTTGATCCGAATAAGGAACATCCGAAATAATTTTGGATTGAATTTGGATGGTGCCTAGTACAATCTGATAAATATCCGATCCGATGTTATATACCGATATATTTATATTTTATCAATGTTAATGTTCTATAACTATTATAAATATATTATATACAATAAGAAAATAAATCATAACACATCTAGCTTTGTGGCTAAGTGGTACTTAGTTTTTAAAACCCATGAAAGGTCATGGGTTCAAGCCTTTGCATTCACATTTTTATTCATCAAATAAAATTATGGTCGGATCGGATTTTGGATTCGGACCTCCGAAAATAGTTTTGAACTGGATTGGATTCGGATGTTACTTATAAAGTTTCGGATCAAATTCGGATTTGCAACAATCCGACTCCAATCCGATCCATTAACTGCCCTAATAATTACCAAGGAACTATTAACATCATTAAATAAGGGTAATACAACCGATAAATACCATCACAAAAAATGAGGTTTGAGATTCCTCATACAGCATGTAAAGAAAAAGTATCACAGACATGATGTTAAAGTACACAAAGAAAAGCAAGTTAGATTGAAACCGCCATGGCCGCCTTCTGAGCATAATGGCCTGGATAGAAATAACGTCATATTGCCTATACTCATACAAAGAAGTTGTGCCAATGGGTTATTCCCTGCTGCTAATTATGGCAAGACGGAGGAGTGGGTTACCCGGAAGGGTTATTCCCCGCTGTTAAACCAACTAGCACTTCGCATGGAGCTAAGAACTAGCAAGAGGTTGTGTCCACACTAACAAGAGATAACCAAGCACCTTTTTGAGGCTCGCGCAATCAGCACCGCCCTTGGAAGTAGCATACAACCTCCATGGAGAAAGAATTCCTGGAGGAACCCCCCCCCCCCCCCCCCCCCCCCCCCCTCCCCGCTTCTCCCAACAACTTTACAGCAAGATAAGGAAGGAGTTGCATGAAACCACCCCCACCGCTTCCGACTTGGGAAAGGAGACCGTACAATAAGCAACCAAGGGTTTCTCAGCGCTAAGTCACCCTGCAAGACGAAATGGCAAATGCACCTACAAGAAGGTAGAAAGAAAATTTCCAAGTTCTAAAGTAACAAGAATATTGCAACTGAAAAGAAGATTGACTCACAAATGTAGTAGCCTACTCATAGCCAGTGCTAGAATGAACCAGATACTCGAAGACTCCCAAGGAAATCTAAGCCTACCATACTTACAAATCTACCAGAACTTCAACAAACCTACCATCGAAAACTACTAAAGCTTTGGTTATGCTTCAGACTAGCTCAGCTCCTAGTCGAAGGCAGACAACTCTGGTAGAACCAACCTTAATGCAAAACAACTATAATTAAGGTTATGCTTGTAATTTGACCTCTGTATAGTGATATAACCTTTTCTATCTTCAACAAATAGGGAAGGAGAGCTACCAAAGAGAGATTGAGAGATTTTCCCACACACACCCAAGAGAAGCTCAGACACCCTTCGAGTACCTTCTAAAGTTTAAAGATTTAGTCTACTCAAACCTATATTTGTAATCTCACAATTTACTTGATCTTACCTTAAAATCCTTACTAGAGGTCTTGGAGGAATCCCATTCTAGGACTCCACATAAGTGTCTCTATTAGAAGCTCCCATATTTCTATTAAGTATACTTGTTAAAACCCTAAGTCAAGCATAAACACAGTGGTGTAAGAGTTTAATCTCCCCTCTACAAGATTAGGCCCCTACATGGAGGACGATGTTCTCGTTAACCCGGTTGTGGTCTGGGAGGGCATTGGAGTATGCTAAAATGACATTGGCGCAATCAAGGTTCTTAGTTTTGTGGGATTCATCTAAGAATCATTTGTTAATAAGCACTTCAGTCAAGGGTGAACTACTTTCCCTCTCTCTCGTAGTTATAAACGGATCTTTAAGCCCGGTCCTCGTATGGATAGATCAAGCATCGAAAAACCAGTATACTTTATCTGTAAAACATTGACCTCGGCAGAAACCAGATATACGAAACTCAAAAAACTCCTACTTAACCTGGTCTACACTTCCAGAAAGTTCAAACCATACTTGTACGCATCGAATAAGGATGATCACGAGTTACCTCCTTCAAGAGGTCGACGCCAAAAAAGAATAATCCAGACGGGTTTATCAATAGTCTGTCTATGTCGGCGAACATGATATTACTTTTGAGAAGCAGATATATCAGAAAGGCCAAGCATTTGTTGACTTCCTTGTTGATTTTCCCGTAGAAGACGCTGATTAAAAAGAGCACGAAGATGAAATCTTAGATGAATACACCAAATAAATGGACCCATGGAACCCTAATATAGGTTAGAAACTATTCACCAAAGGCTCAGCTGGCCTGAATGGTTTTGAAATAGGTATCGTCCAAGTCACACCTTCTAATAATCTTCTAGAAAAGGCAATCAAGTTAAACTTTGAGTATACCAACAACGAAGCTAAATACGAAGGTTTAATTCACGGCCTTGATATGGTCCTCAAACTGGGCATGCCCAAGCTGGCCATCATTACTGACTCACAGCTAGTCCAAAGGTATTATACCAGAGAAAATTAGACAAACGGTCGAATGACTGAATATGCAAAGCTCTTCCACAAATGCGTGGATCATTTCCCTGAATGATCTTCGATAACACATTACCTAGAAAGCTCTCGCCTACATTACTGTAATGTTAGGCCAATCCGAACCTAGAAAGCTCGACATCGAAGTACGCGAACACCCAAGTATAAACCAGATATAAATTAATACCAACAATACTGAGGGTGAGATTATCGATACTGAAGACTAGTACACCCCTTTCCTACGTATTTTAACAATAAAACCCTACCGACTGACCCGAAAGCAAAATGCTCACTATTGGAGAATTGCCAAAGGTACACTATACCAAAGGATCCCAAACGGGGTACACCTCAAATGTATATCTCAACAAAATGTAGCCACCATCATTACAGAGTTGCATAAAGGTAGCTACAACTCATATACCACAAGAAGATCTATAACGCTATGCACAATAACACAAGGATTATTCTGGCCGAATATAAAGAAATGGGCCGAAGACTACGCGAAGCATTGTAATAAGTGTCAGTGACATAGCCATGATATCAAAAGACCCTCACAAGATCTCTACTGCAGCCAAGTATCTTGGCCATTTAAGCGATGGGCCATCGATCTAGTAGGCTTGTTCTCAAAAGCTTCGGGTAAGATAAAACACGTCCTCGTGGCTGCGGACTACCTCACCAAATAGTTCAAAACAGTACTCTTATGCAGAACAAGAGAAGAAGAAGTAGTTAAGTTCTTGTAGGAGAACATAATTACACGATTCAAATGCCTTTACATGATCCGATGCCATAACAAACCACAATTCATTGAAAACAAAGTTAGAACATTCTTGAAAAAGTATAACATCATCCTTTCTCCCTCTACGCCTTACTATTCAAAAGGCAATGGCTAGGTAAAAGTTATTAACAAAACCATAGTCGCCTTAAGAAGCGTATTGATGATAAAATGGGGCAATCGGTACAAGAGCTGCAACATGTCCTCTGGGCTTATCGCAAAGCACCAAGAAAGCAACGGGTTGTACTCCTTTTCTACTCACATATGGAATCGAAGTAGTCCTACCAGCTCAGTTTGAAGTCCCTACAAGAGACTCTAAACTCCCAGACGAAGAAAATGAGTTTCAACTCGCCTGTAACATGTTATAGATCGATAAGATCCGAAACTAAGCCCTGGCTAATCTTGGCTGATACCACAACTCACTAAATAAGTCATGAAGCAAAAAAGATTTGGTCCTTCGAAGAGTCCCCCTTCCTCAAAACTTGAAACGTAAGAAAATTGGCTGAATCCCTGGAAGGGCCATATATTGTATACGACAAAACAGACAAGGGATCCTACTATCCCATAACTAAAGATGAAGAACATTTGCCAAACCCCTAGAATACGATGCAATTAGTCTCCTACTACAAGATACGACTTATATACTTACCACAATTATAACCGAAGCATTGCGAATCAATAAAAGAACCATTTATTTGATGAACCACTATCATTTATCTTGTTCATTTACAACAATCCATCATCATAAACTTCTTGAGTCGGTCAAACTTAAGTATCAAGTCAAACCTTTGACCTAACTGATACTTGGGGGCGACCTCGAAGTTTTTCAAGGTTCATAATTTGGAAAAACCCAAGTGGCATGAATAATCAAAAAATTAAACACTTGGAGGCAATCTCGGAGCTGACCACTGTCAATTTTGTTTAGGTTCAAACTCGTGGATAGAAATACCCAGGGGCGACCTCGATGCCTCATTAACTTTTTGAGTCGATCAAACCTAAGTATCAAGTTAAACCTTTGACCTAGCTAATATTTGAGAATGACCTCAAAGTTTTTCAAGGATCCTATGGACCTACCTAACCGCAAGCTTATTTAGAACCAACACAATAGGTATCACCAAGGCACCTTTGCACTTTAATCAATATGTATTCAGGCAGAAGAAAGGGAAGCAAACAATAATGATAAAGTCAATATACAAACTCGAATTGGAAAAATGATAGTCTGAATTGTAATGGTCTAATTTCGTAGCTCGAAATGGCTCAAAATTGGCTCTTACACCAAATGTAGCTGTGACAAAAGCTAATATAAAATAAGAAATGACATAGATAATTTAGCGTGGAAAACCTTTGAATAGGTAAAAAAAGTCATGACCTCGAGTTGAGGGTTTTAATAATAGTAACTTTTATTGCTTGAGAGTATTTCTGGGAATCAAGAAAGAAGTTGGGTTCGAAAGTTTGTGTTAAAACCCACTCTAAGATCTGTTATTGGGCGATCAGAGTCTTTCTAGGAATTTTCTTCATTTTCCTAATCGTGTTAGTTCGTTTATCATTCTCTTCCTAATCATTTTTCTTCGATGATCTTCTCCTTACTCTCAATATATCATTTTTCGATCTTTACAGATTTGTGGGAATTTGATTTCATCTGGAGGTCTTTTCCGACGAGGGTTCTCCTCTAGATTCATGTTATTTTTGGATTGGAATTTTGATTTTAGTTCGATCTTCGACTATACTTTGCGATTCGAGCTAATTCTCTGTGATTTAATCTTATTTAGAAAACTTATTCATATATCTAATTTTCTCTATTAATTGAGCATCGCTCTCTCCCCTTCTCATCCTCATATCTGTACTCTTCTTGCTGTCTGTCTTCTCTTACCCTCACCTCCCCTATTGATTTCATGGCTTCCTCCTCTGCTGCTACTACTTCCAACCCCTCTCCAGATGTAGTTGTTTTGGAGGCTCCGCATTCATATGCCAGTGTAACGGCGGTCAAACCTATTCTTGAAGAGTTTGCCTCCTGTGATGACCATCTCTCCGCTTGATCTCAACCGTGTTGCGGTGGCTTTCTCCGCCTCTTTAGTGATGAAATTCCCGGCATGTAGACCTCAAATTGAAGATATCAGACTCAACATCAAACATAATTGGGGCCTTCTCCAATTACCCACAGCAAGTTTCTAAGACTTCAAACACATTTTGGTTATGATGAAATTGGAAAAGGATGTGGTCAGGGCTCTTACAAGGGAATCGAGGCAAGTTAAGAATTACTTCTTCAAATTCTCCCGTTGGTCGGTTCATTTTGATCTCAAGAACGATTTTCCATGGTCCCCTGTATGGATTCAATTTCCAGGATTGAAACTTTGTTTTCAAAATAATGTGATTCTCAAGCAGCTAGCTAGCATGGTGAGTAGGAATCTCAGCACAGACACTGCAACTCTCAATCTCAACAGGCCAAGCACTGCTAGGGTTTGTGTGGAGGAAGATCTCTCTAAGCCCCTTCCCCCTAGGATTGGGGTGACAATTTCCAAAACTTTGATTGTGCAGGATGTGTTGTATGATAGATTACCGAGATTTTGCTCTCATTGTAGCCTGCAAGGACATAACATGGCATCTTGTACTTGAATCAATCCCATAGTAGTGGAGGAGGTTGTCGGGATCGACAACAATAAGGCCAAGGCGAAGGTGGGTGCTAAGGTTACTAGGACTCAACAAAAGGAGACGAAAGGAAGTGTTGCAACCCTGATGGCAGGTTTTAACAAAGAAGGACAAAGCTCTGAAAAAGAGAATGCAAAGCCTAACAAGATGGATATGGGTGTTGGAGAAATCAAGGGGAATACAATGATGAATGCAGAATATTTCGTGGCAGTTAACAAGTTTCCCAATTTGATAGACGATGCTTTTCTAATATCAGGGAACTATACAGAAAAGGTGGGAAGTGAGACTGAGGAAGAAGGTGGATTAGATTTATCGGACAACACATCCTGCACAATCAAAGTTTTGGAAATTGTAGACGACAAGAGAGATGAGACAAACTTTTCTGATCCGGAGAAAGATGACGGTCATGTGAAAGACAAGGGCTTCGTCTCAGACAATGAGGTGAACTATTGAGCAAGCACAAGGGCTGATTTTAGTTCTATAACTCCCACTATACCTATATACAAACCCACTTTTGTGCCATTAAGTGTGGTTACTAGGAGCAAGCTCAAACCAAAATCCTAGTTTTCTATGTTTAGCTCCCTTCTAATCTGGAATTGTAGGGGTTTAAGGAATAATAGGATGGTACGCCACTTACAAAACCTTGTGAGTCATCACAAAGTTTCTTTGATTGTGTTGCTAGAACCTTTTCTAGATGTTTCTCAACTGGAAGGAATTGCCAGAAGATTTAATTTTTTTTCTTATCTATCTAATAATAAAGAAGGGTGGAAATTTTGGATTATGTGGAAGGGGGGCTTCATAGTAGATTGTGTTCAAGCTTCTAATCAATATTTGCACTGCAACATTTCTTTTAATAATGTGTGGAGTACTGAAGCAACATTTGTGTACGCTAAATGTGAGATTGCACAAAGAAGGCCATTTTGGAATGATCTCATTCTGCTGTCCAATTCAGTGCAAGATCCTTGGCTTGTCACGGGGGATTTCAACTGCATCAGATTACACAGTGAGAGGTTGGGAGGTAGAGCTGCAAGTAACACTGCTATTGCTGATTTTGAAGATATGGTTCAAAGTTTTGGGCTGCAGGAATCTCCATTCATAGGGTCTACCTTCACATGGTGCAATGGGCATCACAAAACTTCAAGAATGTGGGAAAGAATTGACAGAGCCTTTCACAACACTAATTTTGTTACGACATTCCCCATGCACAAAGTGGAGCACCTAGAGAGGGTTTGTTCGGATCACTGTCCATTGTTGTTCTCTTTCAGAATTGATGCATATCAAGGTCCAAGGGCTTTTAAAATTTTGAAAATATGGAGTATGCACGAGATCTTGACATGGTTAAACAGGCTTGGCCAGATGGAGTATATGGAAATTTCTTAACATCCTTTGCTTATAAATGCAAGAAGATGAGAGCTTCGATCAGAAACTGGAATATAAACGTATTTGGTAATGTCCATCAAAACATACACAAAATTCAAGATAGAATCATAGAACTAGATTTCATTTTGCAAGCAGGTTAGGATGATGTGTTGGGGGCTGAACTCAAAGCAGTTAAAGATGAACATGGGGCCATGCTACACAGAGAAGAGGTATACTGGAAGGAACAATCGAGAATAAGATGGCTAGCCGATGGTGATCTCAATACTTCTTTCTTTCACAAAGTCACAAAGGTACACAGAAAATATTCATCTTTATCTAATTTTGTTCTTCCTGATAGATCCACTACAGAGGACATGAGTATCATCCATGACCATGTTATTGCCTTCTGCAAAGATATTCTGACTGCTACAAACACGAACTATGATAATGAGCTCATGGATTGTATCCCTCACATTGTCACTGATGGAGAAAATGACATGCTGCTAGCCCAGCCCATATTGGAGGAAGTAAAAACTAGCCTGTGGAGTATTCCGATTGAGAGTGCCCCTGGATGTCATGGTTTCACATCTCAATTTTTTATCAGTGCATGGGACATAATCAAGGATGATCTTTATGGAGCTATTAAGGAATTCTTCAATGGAGCTCCATTATCTAAATTCTACACATCTTCCTTCATCACTCTTATCCCCAAGGTGGAAACACCCAAAGGATTAGCTGATTACAAACCCATCAGTTTATGCTCAGTAATCTACAAAGTATTCTCTAAAATCATCACTTTAAGGCTTGCATCTGTGCTTCCTAATATCATTTCAGACAATCTGGGTGCTTATGAAAAGGGCAGGGACATTACCGATAGTATCAATTTAGCTCAAGAGATGGTAGGGGATCTCAACAAAAAGGTTAGAGGGCAGAATGTGATGGTGAAGGTAGATATGGCCAAAGCTTATGATAGACTTGACTGGGGTTTCTTGAAGGCCGTTTTAAAGAAGTTTGGGTTTAGTCAGAGGTGGATTACCCTAATTTTACAATGTGTTGAACATTCTTGGTTTTCTGTGGTGTTGCAAGGTGTATTTAAGGGCTACGTCAAATCTACCAGGGGATTAAGGCAAGGGGATCCCTTATCTCCAATGCTTTTTATCATTGCTGAAGAAGTTCTTACAAGGGGGTTAAATATATGGTTCATGGAGGGCAGAATTGGGTATTATAGCACTTCTCCTAGATGCAGTCCTATTACACACCTTCTTTATGCAGATGACTTCCTAATCTTCCTGAATGGATCTCAATCTTCAGTTAATGGTTTAATATCATTTTTACAAAGATACCAAAATTGCTCTGGTTCAAAGCATAAACACTGACAAAAGTAGAGTGTACCTGCATCACAACACCAGTTCAGCAAGACAACAAATCATTCAAAGAGCGTGCAGTTTTTAACTAAGAAAGTTTCCCATTATTTATCTTGAAACACCTATAAGTTACAACAGAATCTTGTGTGCCAATTTTGAGCAGCTTGTGAAGAGAATGCAATCCAAAGTTGAAGGATGGCATGGACGATTACTTTCCAGTGGGGGTAAATTAATTCTTATTAAACATGTTCTTGCCTCTATGCCTGTACATCTCATCTCTAGTAATCAGATTTCCCAAACAGTTAAAAACAGTATAGAAAGGATCTTTTCTAACTTCTTCTGGGGGCATTTTGAAGGGAGGCCTAAGAAAAAGTGGATTGTTTGGGAGAAGATGTGTAAACCAACCTCCGAGGGTGGACTTGGAATAAGGCAATTAGGGGACATTCAAGTAAGTTTCTTACTCAAAAAGTGTTAGAATTTCTTACATTCTAATTCCTTATGGGTTATTTATATGAGACAGAAGTATACCTGAAATGGTGCCTTTATAATCAATGCAGCTTCTTCACAATTATGGAGGAAAATTCAACCCCTAATCCAAATTGTTCAAGCAAACACAAGCTGGGTGCTCAAGGAAGGGGACATTGACTTTTGGGAAGCTAACTGGACTGGAGAAGGAACAATGGAAGAACTCACTGAGATTGAGGTTTCTCAACAGATCAATTTCAAGGATATTATTCAAAGTAACAGAACATGGGACTGGAGCAAACTTCAACATAATATACCTGAAAGCTGGAAACACATCCTTTCTCAAAGGTACGCTCTATCACAAGGCAATGGCATTCCAGCTTGGGATCTTACTAATGATGGCAGATTTAGTACTAAATCAGCTTGAGAGTTTTGGAGAGAAGAATCACCAAGCATTGCACAGATGAAATGGATTTGGCATGAAGCTATTCCTCCTAGAATACAGTTGTTTGGGTGGAAATTGTGGAACAGTATTCTACCAGTAGATGAGTTGATTCAAAAATATATTGCTCTTGCTTCCAAGTGTTGCTGTTGTGCAAATGGAAATGTTGAAGGGGCCGACCACCTTTTCATTCATAGCAACATAGCTACTCAGATGTGGAACTATTTCAGCAAGGTAAGTGGGATACACATCATAGAACGGCAGACATATAAAGCAAGAATGAATTCTTGGTTCAGTGCAGCTCAAAAATTGTCTGTTGTAGGCACATCGAAGGGTATTTTGCCTGTATGTATTTTATGGGAGATATGGAGATCTAGATGCAGGAAAAAGTATGAAAATATTAGCATGGATGCAGAACGGATTATCGCTGCCATTTCAAAACTTATACAAGACATATGGCCCAAAATAAAAGAGCACAAGGTCGACAATTTTAGTGATAAGCTTACCCTCCTGCTGCTGCATGTAATACCAAAGAAAACCACTCTCTAATTGATCAAAGTTGTGGGATGGACAAAGCCAAATTATGGGGTCTTTAAACTGAATACAGATGGCTCTGCAAATTCTTTTGGGAAATGTGAGGCAGGAGGTGTGCTCAGAGACCATTCAGGTAATTTATGTCTTGCTAATTATATCAGTCTCGGTCCTGGATCTAATATCACTGGAGAATTGCATGGTCTGTTGCAGGGATTAAAGTATTGTTATGAACACAAATTTTACTCTGTGATTGTTGAGACAGATTGTTAACTTCTTGTAAATTGGTACTACAAAAGAGGAAAAGTGTCCATAAAACACACTGCTATATGGGATGAAATTTTGAGGTTGGGGTCCTTGCTAAACATTTGCATTTTACACATATACAGAGAAGGTAATGGCACAGCAGATGGCCTCGCAAAATTGGGATGCAGTCAACATAATAAATTCTATAGCAGGGTTATGGATCTTCCAAGGCACATTAGGGCTCCCTTTTTTATGGATAAAATAGGAGTGGCAAACATTAGGCATTGATGTATCTTATAAGAGGGGCTAGGGTTGATGTCCTCCCCATGGAAAAAATGTCATTTAGAATATAAACATTAGCGGTATAAAAACAAAACTTTTTATTTCTTAAGGCTAATATCTTATTACAAGTGATCTTTTGAACTAGAAATACTTGATCTTATAAATAAGAAGTTTTGTATTAGAGTCTAGAAAATCTGGTTTTTTTTTAGTCCTTATCTCTTCTGGAACTTTTTCTTTATATAGACCTAACCCACAGCTCGCTATCGTGTCGAAGTACGTTCTTCGAATAATGAGGTATGTGGTGGTTGACTGTGTTACTGTTTAGTTTATGGGAGACATGTGTCTTTGTTTTATTCATATTCTTTTGTTGTGCTCGATCCACGTTCGTTATCAGTTTGTGGTCTAAGTGGCAATACTAGCTGTTTATGTCATATTTGAAATGTGTGAGTCTGGTATGGAGGTAGTTTGGATTTGAGGTAGGTCGAGGGATAGGTCCCTACAATTACCCCCTCACAACTAAAGGCATGAGTGGCTTTGGTTGAGAAAGAACTTGTGGATTGGTAGTATTAGAAGTTAAAAAGAAATGATGTATTAATGGTGATTTGACTGCTGGGTACTTGGTATTTTTTTATAGAGCGATGTATCTGGCATTTATGACAATGGAAATGATTGATGTATTTGACGCTTGGGGTTCTTAGAGTGGCTCTGCTTGGAATGATGACTACTTTGGAAACATACTTAAGCATTAAATATGAGTTTAATATAAATAGTACCTGTACTGGAGTCTGGCAAAGTACGTTGTGGTTGTAACATTCTCTGTTACTCCTGAGTGGTAATGGTAAAGACCAGGCGAATGGTGTATGAAGAAAGAGTCTCTGCCACATTGCAGAGGTTAAAGTTGAGATACTTTTGGGATTAAACAGCGGAGTTCCCACCGCAATTCTTGTACCATCGACGTACCTCGGTATGTCGGAAGATGAGGTGGGTAAAGTTGAGGAGGACTATTACTGTATGTGGAAATTTCATTATGTGGTCTTGACAGGCAAGACACGTTGGAGGTGTCTTCGCATCCTTGCAAAGGATAAGGTTAAGGAGACAGATGTGGGGGCCAGTGTGTCTGCGAAGCAGTATCGCCAGTATCCTACGAAGGACTGGATTCTAAGGTAGGACTCATTTTCGTCTCCATCAACTCTTAGTTGGTAGGGTTTATGGAGGAGGAGACGATGGTGGTGGAGGAAGACAGGTATTGGAGGTCTTGCCCCTGCACAATCATTATCTCTTAGTGTTAAGAAGGCCTTCTGTTTGAAGGGTTGGTTCAAGCACTGACACCTTTGCTTCCTTAATTTCTTGTGAAAGTCAATGGTGTGAAGAAAGAAGGATCTTCATTAATTTCCAGTTCTAACTTTGCTTCAGAAGATTCTCGGAGTCAAACATCAATGAAAACTGATCTGATTTTAAGAATGAACTATAATAGAATCTAAAAGACTTATTATATGTAAAGTATCTGAAAGACTTGTTATCTATAAATTATTTGTAATTGATATTCAAGCGAATGAAAAAAGTTGTGTTCATACTTTGTGTGATTAATAGAATTAGCTCTTCTGGCTTAAATCGAGCTAGGAGTAATATAGATATTTATGTTAGAGGACGTAAATATAATATTTTAGATCAAACTAAAAAAGTGTACTTCAGTAATCAAACTGTAAAAATGTATGGAAATACTCGTGAAAAATATGTTTGCGAAATAGTAGATGTGTAAAAATTTGCTTCTAACTGAATAAATTATAGGCTCATGGGGGGAAAAATCTTTTCTAATGTAGAATTTGTAGGAATTGAAAGTTTGAGCTTAAGGAGATCTCGTTTGAAATGTTGGATTGGGGGATAGATTGTAATGAATAGGTCAAAATGAGATAGGACAAATCCAAAGAGGTCGATATGGGCAGATAAGTTCTAATAACTTTTTATCATGATCTTAGGGTATCTAGTTATGGAAAAATAGATGAAAATATATATACAAAATTTGGGGGATTTGAAGTACTCTTGAAAAGTGTATAAATATGAGGGGAATGTGATTGAAAGAGGATGAAGAAAGAAATTATGGTAAGGACTCATTCTAAGATAGCTTATCATACTGTTGAGGGACGATTGACGATAAAGATTGCAGAAGTGTGAGAGAGGATTTTTGGTTTGTCAGATTATAATTTTGTCTTGCCTAAATTTGAATTGTAGCTCGAAGGCTTAGATTTGAGGGCGAGGGAACTTAAGATCGGGCACCATTTGTACTTGAAGTTTTTTTGTGAAGTGATTCTTGAGATGCAGCTCGAAAAGAGGTTGTAAGGCATATTGCTGAGGAAGAGATCGAGGAGGG
The DNA here is from genome assembly GCA_014058105.1 of Kingdonia uniflora. Lineage (NCBI taxonomy): Eukaryota > Viridiplantae > Streptophyta > Magnoliopsida > Ranunculales > Circaeasteraceae > Kingdonia > Kingdonia uniflora. The sequence continues at coordinate 1,058,920 of JACGCM010000724.1, forward strand.
CAAACTGATTAGGTGCGGCTTCCTCAGACATCTGGGATATTTTATGTGTAATTATATGTGAGAGGTGAATTAAATGAGGTTGAATAACTGTAATTAAAATTTAGTTAGAATAATGTTTGAATCTGTCCTCTCTTGGTGCAAATGTTGTTTGTAACTATTTTGAATAAAAAAATTAAATTTGAAATGTGATAGCGTTGGATGTGACGTTAGCAGTTCTATAAGTAACAGAAGTAGGAATATAAAAAGCATGTAGCTTTGATTTTTGTCTCTTTTGTAATTATAGGGAAAATTCAATTGCGTGTGCGTGTTGAGTCATCATGAGTGTGGGGAGGTCAGATGGAGATTTGTGTAGAAGAGATGAAAATATACTAAAATATAGTACCGGGGGTAATGATGGAAAAATATTTTCACCAAAAAGGTGTAAAACGTTTATCATTAATTAAGGAAGAGAAGCCTCGGTTTCAAAACCGAGGGGGCCCAATAACTGCTAGTAGATAGAAAGAAAAACTATAAATAATATGTCATCATTTTCATACAATCATTTATCATCTTCTAAAAAACTGAAGAATAGTTGGAGAGAAAAGAGAAATAATTATAAATATTCACGTGAGAGATTAGACGAAAGTTATCAACAAGCAAGATAAGACAAAGTTGTAGAGACAGAGTGGTTATAAAGCAACGTTGTGAAGGAAGGATTTGGCGTTGCTTCAGATTTGTATTCAGACGTTGAAGGTTAGTAAATGCTTTATGATTTGTGAATGTGGGTTTGAAAGATTTTTGTGGTTTTCAAATTTCAAAAAATTGTTGTTTATAGTAATTTTGCAAAAATTTGTTTGATATATGTGTTAAAAAAAGATATGATGTGATATACGTATATGGATGATGGATGTATGGTAATTGTGTGCATGGATGTGTAAAAGATAATGATAGAATACCTGGGCTTGTATATAGGTCGAGCATTAGGAATATCTATGTAGAATCAAACCTCATCCTTAGACCTGTAATTGAGATGGAGACTTCACCTGATATGGAGGCGTTGACCTCTAGTCGTTCGGCTGAGACTGATAGTGTAGAATCTACAAATATAGAGTCTACTAGGGAGGATGAAGTAGTACTTGTTCAATTTCCAGACTTCCCTAGTAAATTGGTATCATACCCTTCGAACTCTGATATGTTTAGAGAGTTTTGTAAATCCAAGGCTCTTGTAGGTGGAATATGGGGCAACATTGTAGAACGTGCTGGTAGGCAGTTTAGAGATTGTACTGTAGTATCTGGGAAGAACATTTCTTTTTGTTGCCTGATTTAGATAAGGAGAAATTAGATAGTGGAGTAGAAGAATCAATCTCCATGGAAAATTATGATGGGAATGTCCATGGTGACCTGGACGAGGGTTTTTTGTATTATGTGTCTTAGTTAGAGTATGGGTTGAGTTTTCCCCTTAACAAGAATGCTAAGGGTATGTAGTGGCGTATTTTCCAGAAGGAGAATCTTCGCCAATACTTATTCGTAATGAGAATGCAATAAAAGGCTAAACGAACAAGATTTTACGTGGAAAACTCAGTAAAAGCTAAGAAAAACTATGACCTCAGGGAGGATTTTGATGTAAAATTCAGAATATTACTAGTTATTACAAGTTTTTGGGAGTGATAGTAGGGATTAGGATGTAAGGATAGTAAATATGTGGACTTTGGTCTTTGAACAATCTATTCACTGCATGTATTTATAGTAGATACATGAAGTTTTACAAAAAGGAAGAAACAGTCTCCTATTCTGGGGGGAGTGGGTGAACTTCGTGGATCTCTAACAACTCTTTCTTGACCAGGCACAATGGCTACTTTTAGTAGGTCGAAAACTTGAGGTATCTTATCGAATGCTATCTATCTTCGATCATGTATGGCTGTCTTCGACAACACTTTGCTAGCTTACTCTTGTCAAATCTAGGGAATATGCTACTTCAATCGCCCCATTCTCGACAAAAGTACTTGTGGTTGTGTCGAGAAGAAATTGGAAGCTGAAGAGGTTGCCAAATATTATCATGAGTCGTCATATTGTCATTTCTGAGGTCAAGGTAAACTGTATCTGGTCATCTCTTTCCCGAGAAGCAATTAATACAGTACATTGGACCTGGAAGAATCAAGTTGGGTATAAATAAATAGTCTTAAGGAGGGTGTTACGGTGGTGGATTATAAGGATGCCTCCCCAAGTGTGGCATAATGTGTCGCTTGAGGATGAAGACGGTGAACAACCTGAGGTCAAGCTCTGTTCCAAACCGGTTCTTAGTAATTCTTCAATTGATCTTGTTACGGTGTGGAGGATGGGAGGAGTTAAAGTTAGTGAATCTATGCATGTGCGCGTTCCATTGGGGTCATTATGCAATGTTAAAGGCAAGGAAGGGTATCAAATTGCGGGAAAAGGGGTTATTGTTTGTAGTAAAGACAAGGATGTGTTGGCTGGTGGGCATCCAGGGATCTTGCCGAACAAAGGAGGCTTCCTACAATTTTTTGTTGCCTTATATCTGTTGAGGCAGCTCTTAGAAGTTCTGTGACTTGAGATTCATTGAGTTTCTTAGGATCATTGCTCCTGGTGCTAGAAATAATGTCAGATTCTGGTGAAAAGATACAATAATGTCTGATCCTGGTGAAAAGAAGCACAGAGTAATTAGTCCTTTAAGTCAAATGTAAAGATAGCAGTGTAGTTTGATATAATGTAATCGAAGGATACAGTTTTTTGAATGTAATATATAACAGTTTGTTTATTAAATAAAGATAGTTTCTTCGACCTCTGTTCGTGTTTATATGTGTTTTTGTCGATTATGTATATTTAGAAATATAAAAGTCATTGATGGTTAAATGTCGAAGTAAGATGTTTAGAATAGATGTATGTTTGACTACAACTCGAAGTATATTTAACAGAGTGGGTCCAGAAATGGATTATAATGTTGATTGATTTGGCTGTTGAAACTTTATAGTTCCAAGGTAAAATCAATGTGTTATGTTGACTTTGAATGTAGAGGACTATAAGTATCCTTTGGTGTTTGAAGTAAGGGTTGTTTTGGTTTGAAGAAATGGTGAAGACGAGATCTCAGGTGCGTAATGAGGTATATAGTCGTGTTCAAGCAAAGTATTAGGAAATATATGATCGGTACATCGGCTTTCAGAATGCGAATATCCACTTGAAAGATCCTGCGGAACCTAATTACGATGGAATGAGCGAGCCAGAAGCAAAGGATGTTAAGGAGGACTTTTAGTTTCGGTGTCAATTGCAATATTGGAGTCCGCCAGAACGTGTGAGTTATATGTGGACTCATGCGAAGAAGCTGATTAAGAGATAGGATGATGTTGCAGCTAGGGGTTTGCAATGTGAATTTTTAAGTAGAAGATGTAATGGTCGAATTTGTAGTTTAAAATAAAATGAGATTTAAATTTGTTGCTATAATGATGTTGTCGATGTTTTATTGTGAAAGTTTTTTTCAAATAAATTTTGGAGTTGGTAAATTCTAGAATGTAAGAATGATTAGTATTGTAATTATAATGTTGACTAAAATTAGAATTTGAGTTGTGTGGACGAACGTGTGCCCTAGATATAGGGGTTTGTAGAATAAATAGAAATTGGGGGGAAGAGATGAGAGTAATTAATTATGGCAAGGTGTGTTCCTTTGGATGAAATTTTAAAGTATAAAGAAAATGATGTGCAGTATCTTTGCGATAAAATAGGGTGTGTATTGTTGAGCACGGATGTCCCGGAGGAAGTTCTTCGAGATATGGAAGGTTTGGAGGTACAGTATAGGGGTTTATTGATGTTGAGAAAGCGAAAAGTCAAAGACTTCGAGAAGAGACGTGTAAGGCATTATGATTGATTACTTGAACGGTCGCAAAGTGGGATGGTGAACAGTCGCGTGGGGTATTTAACTAGTTCGGAGGTGGGCGACTGTTCATATTTTACAAACTCTAAAAAAAAAATTATCCAGTGCGAATTTACTGTGCACGTCACTTGGATCATTGCCAACAATTGGGAATGAGGAGATTACCGTGTTGATCGAAATAGCTAAGCGGGCTAAAAAGAGGGATACGGAAGCAGCGCGTAAACAAGGCTAGTAACTGTGATAACTTTTGTTGTGTTTCCGGCTTGGTTAAATTGGTAATCATTGGTAGATGTAGATATATATAGTGTAATTGTAGAAGGAAGTTGTATAGGGTGAGGAAGATTGTGAGTTACATGAGATACGACTGGGCTTAGAGTTTGTTGACAGAGGTTGGTCGGTGATTGTTAATGGTGTTTCTCCAAGGGCAATGAAGTCACAGTGGCTAATAAAGGGGTTGGGGTGCGAGAGATGTGCATAATTGGTGGTGAGGGGTGGTGAGAGTGTGGTTTGCATCGCGGCGAGAATGCAGGGATTTTATTTCGAAGTAGGTTTAATATAGACGAAATTTATGCCGAAGGCGATATCTATATGTTTGAATGATAGTGGTTTTTGCGGGAAACTTTTGAAGTATCTTCCAGAACTTTCACGATTCCTGAAATTGAAACAAAACACACATTAATGAATTACTCGATGTTTATTATTTAACAAATAAAAGCACATCGAGAACATAATGTAGCGCAGTAATCGATGTATATGACTTTAGGAAATAAGTCATATGAGTTGTATCAAGAATGGCATGTATTAAAATGAACTGTAATAATGATAGTAGTAGATAGTAAATTAAGAATGATGTGTTGGAGAGTAATCTCGACAACTATACGAATATGAATATATGAACCTATGAGCAAATATATGTATAAGATATGATAGATACTAACTGTGGTAAAAATATTGAATCTGATTTACAAGCTCTTTAAAATGGCTGAACTAACTCAAATTGATGGTAAAGATATATACGAGAACCTTGAATACGTAGTGCCCCGGATGATTAATGTAAGGACCTGTATTCAACAGTTGGGAGGTAAATATAGGGTGGGGTCTAGTAATACTGACATAACTAGTGTGGACCAGTATCGGGTTGCACCTAGGGTTGTCAAACTATCTGAAGAGGAGGCTACCGAGACGGATGTGGATCACGAGTTTCAAGCTAGTGATCGAGAAGGTAGGGGGGGTGGGGAAGAAGATGTGGAGGAGGGCGAGGAGGCCTGTTATGGAGAGGATCTAAAGACAAAATAAATATTGAGGTTCAAGAAAAAATATGGTATTCCTAGAGATATTAGGCTAGAGGAGTACCAGTATGATATGATTGACCATGAAATACCCTTGGATGGGATTCTGGTTTATCGAGAAAAAAATTAAGAAAGAGTTGAAGCTTCCCCTTAGAGTTGACCATGAAAAAGTTGATGAATTTCTTTAATGTAGCACCTGGTCAGTTCAATCCAAATGTATATGATCTGTTTAGGGTATGCGAGGCAATAAATGGTCGACTCAAGGCCAGGGGGAGGAGTTGATAACATTCGATGATTTATGTGTGTACTACACACTGAAGATGAACCCAAAGAAATAAGGTTATCGTTACTTAGCGAGGTTTCTTAATAGACCGTTGTTTTATGAAATGGTGTCAACAGGAGGGCGATACAGCGACAAACGTTTACTTGTCTCTGGGATCTATGAGTTCGATAAGAAGGACCCTTGGGAGCCTTTAAAGAAAAAGACCTTTCATCTAGTTTTATGGTTAGGTAACTGAATTGTCGATGTTGTAAGTGATGATTGGTTGTGAATTTATTGTAATTTTATTGTTATGTATGTACAGATTTGAAGGAGGTCGATATGAACTCTGAAGTTAAAGAAGAATTATATAAGATCAGGAAAGGATTCTTTGGTAAGATCGAAAATCTGGTCATCGACCAAGATCGAGTAAGCACCCTATTCTATGAGGTCGGGTTAAAGAGGTCGAGGACCAAAGGTGCAGAAGTTTATGTCATCGACGGTAAGATGTCAGTGAAGAACAAGAGGGCTACAGAGGCTAGTCTGTCTTTGGAAAATCGTTCTTTGGCTGGGTACAATACTGATATGGAGTTAGATGCCATATTTGGAGAACCTCTCGGAAAGAGTAAGATGAAAAGGGTGGCGAGCCAACTTGTTCCTCCACTGCTTCCTCATAGGAGGTAGATGGTACCGTTAATCCAGTTTTTGTGGTAGATGGGAGTCCTTCACGGGGTGCGGGAAGTGTGCTTCCGAAGAAGAGAGGGAGTGGTAATATGTCGAAGAATAAATTTGTCGAAAAGTCTGAGACTGAAGTTCAAAGGGAAATGGACTCGTATATGTCTGGGATGAATGAGCTGAAGGTGGAGTTGGATGAATGTTTGGTGGAGACTGAGAGCTTGATTACATTTCTTGGCGAGGACTAGTAAAATGTGTCGAAGGTGAGAAATTTTACTGCTTTGCTTCGATTAAAGAAACTGGAAAATCATTCGAATACTTAATTTATGAATGTAGATCATGAAGTTGCTGACATAAGCCAAAGATCGCATTGTTGGTAGCAGTGATCTGGCAAACCAAATTCTGGCGTGTAAGAATATAGAGAAAGATATGATCAAGGAGAAGGATGGGCTGAATGCAAAGCTGAACACCTACAAGCTGGAAGCAAAAAGGCGAGGGATGTTGTGCTTTGTGAAGCGAAGAAAATTTTGGAAAAAGAAAAATTGGAGGCTTTGGCGTTGCAGAAAGCAAACTTTTAGAAGGATGTAAGGGAGCAGGTCGACCGATCCTGGTATCAGATTAATTTCTTGGTCTTTAACGGTGCTGGAATGGCTTCTCAGGTTCAAGTTTGTTATCGAAAGGTTTTCAGATCAGTGGTGGTAAAGAAAAGTGTGGTAATTCCCACAGACGACGCCAATTGTAGTGGCATATTTTCCGGAAGGAGAATCTTTATCAATACTTATACGTAAGGAAAATGCAATAAAATGTTAAACAATCAAGATTTTACGTGGAAAATTTAGTAAAAGCTGAGAAAAACCACAACCTCGGGAAGGATTTTGATGCAAAATCCTGTATATTGCTAGTTATTACAAGTTTTTGAGAGTGATAGTAGAGATTAGGAAGTAATGATAGTAAAGATGCAAATTTCGGTCCCTGAATAATCTATTCTCTGCCTGTATTTATAGTAGATACATGCAGTTTAATTAAAAAGAAAGAAACAATCTCCTATTCTGGAAGGAGTGAGCAAACTTTGCGGATCTCTAACAGCTCTTTCTTGGCCAGGCACAATGGCTACTTTTTGTATGTCGAGGACTTGAGGTATCTCTCGAATACTATCTATCTTTGATCATGTATGGCTGTCTTCAACTACGCTTTGCTGGTTTACTCTTGTCAAATCTTGGGAATATGCTACTACAGGGTATAATGAATACCATAGAGGCTTGTCCTGCCTAATTGAATGGGAACATGTGGGAGGTGATCAATGTTTGTGAGAGTTTGAATAAGTTGTGGGAGGAGAATGAGATGGAGAGGAAAATATCTCTTGAAGATGTTTTGCAGTACTATAGTGTGAAAAATTATTCTGCAACTAGAATTGCATACTTTTGTTCAAGCTCGTCTTGACAACTTTTCCTCGATCTGAATTCAGCAGGTCAAACATGGAATGATAATGTAATATGGGTAAAAGGTGATTGCCTTCAGAGAGAAGATGAAGAACCAATGGAGCTTTTGCGTAGAACTATGAAGAAATGTAAGTAATAGCGTATAATATTGAGCTGTTGTAATTGAAGGTTATTTTGTTGTTTGACAATGTGTTATGTTTGTTTTACAGGTCCTCGATCGAAGGTGACAAGGAAGAAGTCATTGTTAGATACTGTTGCTCAAGAAGGGGTTGAGCTCGAGATAATTCTGAAGTAGCTCGATATTAACAAAAATAAAAGAGCTAACATCAGGTATGAGAAGGTACATAAGTCTCAGGTGAGGAAACTAATGATGGGGGCTGAAGTTAGCAAGAATAGAGAGGCTGATGGGGGAAGCGTCCATTTTTGCCGAAGGCCACTGATTTAGATTTTGTGGATGTGTTAGAAGCTACCACGCCGAGTAAGTTAGCTCTGAAATTCCCAAAGAAGAAAACTGGGAAGTGAGGCTTGGCCTCTGGAACCACGGGGAGTGGTAAGGTAGAGGGGGGAGGCAAAAAAGCAGAGGGTAGATCCTCCTGCTGAAGTGACTGGGGTGAAGGTCGTGGAGAGTTGACCTGTTAAGGCGGATGAGTTACAAGTTGTGGAGGACAGGGTAAGGCTTGCAGCTTACAAGGGTGTTAAGGAAATGAGTGCCTCTGCATAGTTGGAGTTGGGCAAAATTGTAAGTTTTGATGACTTGTGTATGGCTAAACTTTACATTTAATTCGAGCTAAAAATGTGTTTGGTTTATTACAGGCTACTCGCTTACTGAAGTGGATCTACCTCGGGATCAAGGAGGGAAAAGCTGAGCTCGAGAATGAGAAAGTTAAGCTCCAAAAGAAGGTGGCTCGATTGAAGTTTAACCAGGTTCTGAAGGGGAAGTGCTTAGATGTTGTGAAGGCTACGCAGGAGGTTCTGATTAGTGAGCTAACAAAGGAGGCGCAGAAGAACTTGGATGATGCGGTAGTTCAGCGCGACAAACTCGGGCGCAACTCCTTTTGGTAGGGTACTTTAAAGCTGAGGTTAAAGCTATTATGGATGGTACCTACGTTGAAGAGGAAGAGGTGGAAGAGGATGTCCCTGGTATGGTAAGAGGGTTGGATGAGGTCTCTCCTAGAACTGAGCTAGATAACCAAGGGGAAGATAATGAGAAGGAAGAGTAAAGTTGTTAAATTTTTGGTTGTGTGGTTATGTGGGGTGTGGAAAATTGTAATTGTATGGAATATTGTTTTTTAGGATAAACTTTAGATAGGCTAAGAGATGTTTGTTAACATTATTTGTAGGAACTTAAGGATATGCGCCTCAGAATTGAGGAATAAGATAATGAGCTCGTTAAGAAGAAAGACGCAAGCGGAGCTACAGGTTAGAGAAGAGCAAGAAATATTTGACTTGTATACTGCATTACTTTAGAGCTGCAAAGTGAAACTTAGAAAAATAGAAATAGACCTTAAATGTGTTAGAAGTTTTAAGGGGCAATGGTAATCAAATGTGTCCAGATAATACCAAAGCGTTGAGAAAGTTAGAATATAGAAATGTATACCTTGAAATTAGAGGTAGATGTTATTGCCATCGAACTGGAATCATACTTCGACCTTAAATTTAGAAGCAGTCTCACAATAATAGAATGTCAAAAAATAAAAATTTGTTAGAAATTTGAAAGTCTCATGTATTATGATTGAATATATTTGCGGAGTGTTGTTGAAATAAACTTGATGTATTGTATCTGTGATGTAGGTCGAATTAGAGTCTGCTCGCTTGAGTGAACAAGAGACGCTCTAATATAATCAAAAGTATGCGGCGGAGTTTGATAGGATGAAAGAGACAGCTGAAGATAGGGAGGATCGACATGTCAAACTTTATTTCAAGTATGTCAAAGTGACACAAACTGTTGATGACCTGACTAGGAAGATAGCAGAAAAATATGCCAAAATTGAAAAAGGGCAAAAAGAGCTCGCGGAGGCAATGGAGAAGACAACGAAGCTCAAAAGTCATAATTGTGTTGATGGTGAAGAGTAAGGAGGTGGACATGGCTCGATACTGTAGTAGCCTACTCGCAGCCTTCTACCCCAGTCAAATACTCGAAGGTTACCCCGAAGCCTACTCGAACATCTTGAAGCCCACTCAACCCATGAACAAGCCTCTAAAAGATTATCTGAAGACGAAGCTTTGATTCTGAATAGAGCCTCGAAGACGAACTCCACATTACATCAGAAACACTTCGACCATATCCGTACATGGTCGAAGTATGACAAGACAGCCAGCTCAATGGATAAGACGGCGGCGTGGTTGGTCCTTGCAGCTACAGTGACAGACCCAACAACTGTTACAGTGTTACAGACCCAACAACTTCTACATTGACAGCTCCGACATTTTTGGCATCAATACCAACTCTGGGATACCCGCTCGACATCCGGATGGTACCCTTGTAATGTAGCCTAACCTTGGTGACTTAACCCTTCCTATGTTCTCTAAATAGGAGAGATGGGGAACCAAGGAGGGGTTACACAAGATCTCTCCCCTGAGCCCTTACAGTTTACCTTCGATCACCTTGTAAAACCCAGTACTCGAACCTTCGACTACTCGACAACAATATAAACACTCTTAAAAATCCTCATCAGAGGTTGTAGAGAGTCACATTCTAGGCCTCCACGCAAGTATATCTTCAGTAGATTAATTACCCTATAGATTATATACTTGATTTCCTTTGATAAAGGATTGACCCCCATGGTGTAAGAGCCGACTTCCCCTCCTCACGAAGTTAGGCCCCTACATTTGGCGTTGTTTGTGTTTCCCACCCTACCAATCTTTCTTTCTTATTCCCCTCCCTTTATTCTCAACTTCAACATATTATCCTCAATGACACCCACCCTCCATTCCAGTTCTACCCACACCGGTAACTTCGTCGATGAAGTGGCCACCAACTAGCCTTACTTTCTCAACAATTTGCTCAAGCCGAGGATCGACATCACCACCAGCTTCAACAGGAACATGAAAAACAATGGCAAGAATTTGAAGCCCAGCGGCACCGCCGTTTTGATAATGCCGAAAGATAGAACTGCGTAATTGATGAGCTGCGCAACACAGCCTGAGAACTGCAGCGTTTGCAGCCTCTAGATGTTCCCCTATCATCTCAAGCACCTACCCCATCTCGCATCTCTGCCAGAGATAGATTAGGACCCTTACCGCATATCCCATTACCTCCGGCTTACCGTGACACCGAAGGCGCTGCCCCTACTATTCCCCCCACTGCCTCCATCCACCTTGGCTTCCACCCCACAGAAGACTTCAGAAAATCCAACAGTGAAACCCTTGAAGCCTTCACCAAGAGGTTCCTTGACGAGTCGCAAAAAGTTGAAAACCTTGACTGCACGAACGTTGTACTCGCATACTCAAATGCTCTGCCAGACCACAGCCGTGTCAAAGAATACCTGGTCCTCCATAAACCTCAAACCCTCGAGAAGATGCTCTCAAAAGTCAATGGCTATATCGACCTTGAGCGCCTCCACGAATAGTGTAAACAAGGGCAATCTACAACCACTGCCATTAATAAACCTCTACAAGGCCCACCTTCTACTCCCTCACCCCTGATCGCTCTCGTCTCACAGGAGACAGCGAGCCACAAACGCCTTTACAATGACAATAATGCCGAAGATCGCAAAAAATGGCCAAAGCTGGTTCTACCGACACTCACTGCCTCCATTAGCACCCTTCTACCACAAATACAGGCAGACCCCATCTGGCATTTCCCTTTCCCCATCGAAGTCAAACTAGGCGAACCTTACTGCGCCAATCACAAGTGTAACTGTCACCACACCAACAAATGCTTCGCCCTCCAACGCTCTCTCAAAATTATTCTCAAAGCAAGTCGTCTACACCAGTATGTTGCCAACCTTCCCAGCTACCTTGACGGATCGTACCTCAAACCTTAATCCACCCATGTTGTCGACCCGGCCGAGGTGCATATCTACGGAATAAATTTCATCAAAGCCAAAAATATCGATAACAGCCGTTCCAAGAGTAAACCCAAACGTGTCAAAGAATGTTACAAACTCACCTACCAGGAGAAGCTGGCCACTCTCCTGCCATAATCAAGCCTCCGCCCTCGACCCGAAAGCATCTCTTTCATTGACTACGACACATCACACATTTTTTTCCCCATTCTGATCCTTTAGTCATCATGATTAGGATCAAATACATTGTCCTCCACACAATGCTCATAGATACAAGAAGTACAGCTGATGTCCTTTTCTACCAAACTGTCCAAGACATGAAGAAAACCAACCTCATGACTGCTGGCAATGTTGAACTTAAAGGTTTTAATGAGGCCATAGAAGTTATTATTGGTCGAATCAGCCTCCCAGTTACCACCAGCCCAGTCATACTCCAATCTAGCTTTCTTGTCATCGATAAGAAGTTTGAATACCTTGGTATCCTTGGGCGCGATTGGCTCCATGCAATGCGTGCCAAACCTTCGACCTATGATTAGACCCTTTGTTTCACCACCCCCTTGGGTACATGGAATTTGAAAGGCTCTCAACGCCTCACCCGTTCATGCGAGCATCCGGAGATCGATCAGACCTGGAGGCTCGTCAGCTGCCCATAGCAATCACTGTCTCTCTCTATCCGCATACCTTTGACATATGCCACCTCACCCATCGAACCCACTGTCTATATCAAACTCGACGGTCCTGGTCAAGGTACATTCATTGGAACTTTTCTAGACGAGGCAGAATGCCTCGAGTTCTCATATTTCCTTCGAACAAACAAAGACATCTTTGCATGGACCTTCCAGGAGAAGCCCGGTGCCAACCCCAGTTTGGCATGCCACCACCTCGATCTCATTCCCCATTTCATAGCAGTTAAACAGAAGAAGCGCACCTTGGCACCTCAACTTTGAGAAGAAGTAAACCTCGAAGTAGACAAGCTCATAGCTGTGGGTTTCATTTGAGATGTGAAGTACGCAGATTAGATATCAAACATTATTGCAGTTCCAAAAAAGAATAGCAAGATCAAGATATGCGTCGACTTCACAGACCTCAACAAGTACACATCGAAGGACAGCTTCCCCCTCTCGATCATCTCAGTACTCCTTGAAGCTACTGCTGGACATGAGCGTCTGTCTATGATGGATGCAGCTTCAGGTTACAATCAGGTACCTCTCCTCCCCGAAGATCAACTTAAAACTTCTTTTATTACTAAACAAGGCCTTTACTTTTTTAACATCATGCCCTTCAGCCTTAAAAATGTGGGTGCATCTATCAACGCCTTGTCACAACCATGTTTAAACCCTTGCTTGGAAAGTCGGTCGAAGTTTACATCGACGACATGTTGTACAAGAGCCTCCAAAAACATACCCATATCCAAGACTTAACCGAAGTCTTTTCGATACTTTGAACATACAACATGAAACTCAACCCAGAAAAATGCCAATTTGGTGTTTCGTCTGGTAAATTTTTAGGCCACCTTATCAGCAAACGAGGTATCGAGATCGACCCAACCCATATCTAAGCCCTTATCAACATGCCTTCATCCCGAACCAAAAGAGATGTCCAAAAAGTGGCTGGCAAGATAGCGGCCATTAACCGTTTCATTTCCAAATCCTTAGACCATTAAGCTTGGCTCTTTTCTCTATTACGCGACCAAGGCATCCACAAAGCAAAGAAGAAAAACAACCTTGAGATTAACTGGACACCCAAATGTGAGCAAGCCTTCCTCGAACTCAAAACTTACCATGGTCAGCCACCCATTATCAGCGCCCCTATCGAAGGTGAGACCCTCTCTTTATATCTCGTTGTTACAGATACCTTCATCAGTTCAGTGCTCATTCGACTCGAATCATGCATTGAATAGAGAAGGCAGTTAAGCTAAACTTCAAATATTCCAATAACAAAGCTGAGTATGAAGCTCTGATACATGGCCTTGACCTCGCACTCGAACTCGGCATTCCCAAACTTGTAGTTTTCACAGATTCCCAACTTGTTCAGAGACATTACACCGGTGAAAATCAAGTTAATGGTCGCATGGCTGAATATGTTGTTTTCGTTTGATAGCGCATGGACTGTTTTCCTGAAAAATCTACTATCACTCATTACCCTCGAGGAGAAAACTGACACGCAGATGTCGTCGCCTACATAGCAGCAATGTTAGGCCAATCAGAATCCCAAACCCTCCATATCGAAGTACTCGAACGCCCAAGTATCGACCAGATGGATGTCAATGCCATCAATACTAGGGGTGAGAGTCTCGATCCAGATGACTGGTGAACACTATTCCTCCATTATTTCAACAATGCTACTCTCCCAGATGACCCCAAAGCTAAGAGATCATTATTAGAGAAGTGTCCCAAATACACCATTCACAAACATAAGTTACATCGTAAATCCCTAAATGGCGTGCTCCTTCGATGCATCTCTCAAACCGAAGCCTCTTAAATTCTAGCCGAACTCCATGAAAGTACCTGCAGTGCTCATACTGCTGGTCGATCTATGGCCCTTCGCGCCGTCTCCCATGGTTTATTCTGACCTAACATAAAAAAACAAGCCGAAGAGTATGCCAAACATTATGACAAATGCCAGGGACATGCCCATGATATCCACAACCCTTCACAAGACCTCTATTTCAGTCAAGTCTTTTGGCCATTCAAACGTTGGGCCATAGATCTCATTGGTCCTTTTCCCAAAGCTTCGGGAAGCCGAGAAAATATCCTTGTTGCAACATATAATTTTACCAAATGAGTCGAAGCCGCGCCTTTATGTCGAACCAGAGAAGAAGAAGTCATTAAATTCCTATGGGAAAACATCCTCACATGCTTCGGATACCCTCATATGATTCGATGTGACAATGGCCCACAGTTCGTCCGGAACAAAGTTAGAAACTTCCTCAAAAAAAAAAACATTATCCTTTTACCCTCCACACCTTACTACCCCTAAGGGAATTGTCAAGTCAAAGCAATCAATAAAACCATTGTCGATGGTCTCAAGAAATGTGTCGATGCAAAGAAAGGCCGATGGGTTCAGGAGTTACAGCATGTCCTCTGGGCCTATCGAATTACACCAAGAAAATCAATAGGTTGTACCCCTTTCCTTCTTCCCAGACGAAGACAATGAGTTTGATCCCGGATATAACATGTTATGGATCGACGAGGCCAGAGACCGAGCCATCTCCAACTTCGGCCGTTACCATACATCACTTAAGAAGTCATACAACAAGAGAGTCCGACCATGAAGTTTCAACATTGGAGATCTAATACTTTGACGCGTCACTCAATCTTTATAGCCTCGAAATGCAGGAAAGCTAGCCAAATCCTGGGAAGGACCTTAGGTCGCTTATGACAAAATCAACAAGGGTTCATACTACCGAATGACTGAAGATGAAGAGCCTCTACCAAATCCATGGAACATAATGCAGTTGGTCTCATACAATAGGCCACAACCTCCATCTTGTACTCCCGATGTAAATGCAGAATAATCAATAAATAGTTTTTTTCCCATCCACACTTCGTCTTCTGTTTCTCAGTGAATTTCCTGGTTTCCTCTAAGTATCATGTCAACCCTTCGACCTGATTGATACTTGGGGGCGACCTTGAAAATTTTCAAGCTTCTAACATTCGAGCAAACTTGAGGGGCACGAATGGTCGAAAGACCGGACCCTCAGGAATGCGTTAGCGGTGAACACATCTTACTTCGCTGCGGCTCAGGCCTTCGAAGTCCAGTGAATTTCCTGGTTTCCTCTAAGTATCATGTCAACCCTTCGACCCAACTGAGACTTGGGGGCGACCTTGAAATTTTTCAAGCTTCCAACATTCGAGCAAACTCGAGGGGTATGAATGGTCAAAAGACCGAACCCTCGGGAATGTGTTGGCGGTGAACACACCTTACTTCGTTGTGGCTCAGGCCTTCGAAGTCTAGTGAATTTCCTGGTTTCCTATAAGTATCATGTCATCCTCGGCCCGACTGATACTTGGGGGCGACCTCGAAAATTTTCAAACTCCCAGCATTCGAGCAAACTCGAGAGGCACGAATGGTCGAAAGATCGGACCCTCGAGGATGCGTTGGGGGCGACCACGTCTTACTTCGCTATGGCTTAGGCCTTTGAAGTCCAGTAAACCTCTTGGTTCCACCCAAGCGTCAAAACCATCTCGAAGTTTGTCAAAATTTAATCAATCTACAATCATTTGACAGTTACAACATTTGCATATATAATTATTTAGTTATATCTACAATTCTACTATCATCAGAGAAGCAGCTACAACACAAATCAATTGAAGTCATGTTCAGAGCATACATTAAAAATCTAGCACAACAATTCAATACAACTCAAGCTCATAAAAATCTGTTTCAAGTACAATCCAATCACCAAAAGAAGTCGTACAATACAAATCAACCTCAAAGCAGCAATTCTAAGCAGTTAAATGTTTAAAGATCAAGCACAAAGAGAGACAAACATTGTTCAAATATTACAACACAATAGAAAAATCAAAAAAATAGGCATGGCACTCCAGTACAAATAGCTCATATCGGGGTAGCTGCACCTTCTCCCCCAACAGGCTCTTCAGCGCCAACATCCTCAGCACCTCCAGTAGAAGATTTCAACCCTATACCATTGAAGACCACATCAATTACACTCCCAATAGCAGTACCGTCGATCACAGAAGCCTCCACACCACCTCTAACACCTCTATCAGCGATATTTACCTCCATCCCCTCCGTCTGTAAAGAATCTTCAGCCACAGGATCTTGGGTAACAGGCAAGTATTGCAGAGTATTAGGATCAAACCCCATATCCTCTATGAACTCCTTCAGTCTGATAGTAGCTACACATTCATCATCAAACTGCCCCTTGTAACGCTCCTTCTGTACTTTTTTCCTTCTCCTTCTCTGCAAGCTTCGACCTCAGCATTTGCTCATGATTAAAATGTTGACCCTCCAATCTCTTCTCGAATGCATTATTGACAGCCTCCAGATCTCACTTCAAAATTTAATTTTTAGACACCACCGACGCTTCAGTCCCTCGCTTCAGTCCCTCGAGCAAGCCTCAGACTGCCAGCTGCTTCTTGTAACTTCCTCTTTAATACTTTCACCCCCTTCTGAAAACACTGCACCCAAGCATCCGTCTGCTAGAATTTTTGAACCGTTAGTACCCCTCAAAGGATCAAGCACTAGAGAAAATGTAAGAATCTCAAAAACATATAAACACTTACCTGGTACATACTCTTCTTTATCTGCTTTGACGCCTCGTCTGGGTCATCGATACAGAGTTCCGCTATCGAAGCAGTAACAGCCAGAGCATGATCATCTCGCTCAGCCTCCATCATATCGTCGCCCGCATCCTCCGCATCGTCTTCCCCAAGCGCCCTACGCCTTTTGCGTTGGGTACACTTCGCCTGTTGTACCCTAGGAGACTCGGGAATAACCTTTCCCTTCCCTTTCTCAGCTTGGGATGATGCCTACTTCGGCCTTTATCTCAAAGCATCACTAGTTACTTTGGGTACTGTCGATGCCTGCTTCAACGCCCGTTGCGCCTTCAGAACATACTTTACCTTCTTCGCCAAATTATCCTCCTCCATGCCTTCGACTACCTTTGAAACACCTTCGCTCCCCCTCTTCTTTGATGGCTTCGACGTAATGGGTACATTTCGAAGCTGAGAATCTGTCTTCATTTGCCTCTACCTCTTGATGCCAAGACTCTTGAAAATGGAATTCGCCCACTCCTCGTCTGAATCGATTAGGGCGTCGATATAATCCCTCGGATTTGCCCAAGTCCGGTTTTGAGGACCTACAAAGCAAACATAAATACGATCACAGTTCATTCGAGCAATATATCAAAAGATCTTCGACAACAAACTTACTCGGATTGTAGAATTTATGCTCTAACTTATAAGGATCCTCCCCTTCGACATCCTCATATTTCCCCGTACTACAACCAAATCTTTATTCCACCCTCGACCCGTCGAGCACATATCAAACAACCAGGGCTTGTCAACATGGCACTGGATATGGTAGGTGCCCACATTCAGACTTGCCTTTCTCGAATAGAATGATACAACGTCATACCACTCAATTAAACCCCTTCCCTTACTTCTCAATTTTGCATTCATTCCCTCGATTACCCTCATCATCTCATAAAAGTTCCCATTCATCTAAACTGGGGCAACTTCCTAGTAATTTAACACCTTCTTCACCAGCCTGCGGCGGGGCAATTGCATCCCCAGTCGAATCTGGCCTCTATACGCCATGATGCCTTCTCGAGGTTCGATTTAAAGTTGTACTCTAACCCCGCAGAATACAATGAAACCCCTACCTTTGACAGCCCATGTTTAGCTATAAATCGATCTAGCCTCTCCTCCTCTCTATCTGGAAAAGAACCAACAGCCTCATCCGACTCTGTCGAATCCTCATCATGGTCACCTTGCTCCCCCCTACCCCCTTTACCACCCGAAGATTTAGCCCGACCTTTGTCTCTTTTTCTCTGACCTCCTCCCATATCTCTCTCACCACTACCCTCAGTCACTACCGTCTTACGATGCCTACTACTCGAAAACCCAGTTTTAGGAACCACCACTGCCAGTGAGATATCTTTTGCTATGACTAGTTCTTCTATGTCGCTGCCCTCATCCATCGGAGCACGACCAGATACACTAGCCTCATTTTCTTTGACCTCCTCCTCTATCAGCCTCGGTCTCGAAGCTCTACGGGTATATATTTTATCCTACAAAAGAAGAGGCACACAATTAGATCGATACATTTGACTATTACGTATCAATAAACCATTTTCATCTACCCTCTCCAACAAATACAAACGCAATCACAAACTCTACCCCAATCCCAGTCCCACCAACATTACCCTCAAAATCCCAAATAAGCTAAACCCCTGACACATAATTTCCCCCTATCCTCGAATATATCCTCAATACTACAAACCCAGAAGACTCTACATACATATACAGAAGGCAAACTAGACAAAAACAAACAGACAAAGATCAATCGACATACCTGTATTAGCAGAAGAGCATTCGAAATGGAAAGTCAGCCGGTACTCAGCAACAACCTCAGTAACCTCTCTCAAGCTTCACCTAGCAATGGCGTAAGTTCCTTCATCTCACTATCTGGTTTGGTCTGTGAATAGAACTTTGGTTATTTCCTCCACATATTTATACCTCCTTAGCACTGCAAAAAACTGTCATCATTACCACAACCCAACTACCCTTGCTTTTTGGCTGAGACATGATTTGCTAATTTTACCCTCCTTCACCCCACGTATGTGTCACACGCTTACACTCACGAAATTTCAAAATCAAAAACCAGGTCGAACCTTCTGGTCCTCGATCGAAACTGTCAAATCAGATCCTTACATCAAATCAACCCTTTTTCCATAATTCAAGGAAATATCATGATGACCTGCTAGCACTCTGCCCCAGGAATAGCGCCATTCTAACAGACCAACAATCTGGGCTGTCAGTCTGTCCAGTCAAATCCAGCAGACCTTCGACTATATCGTGCTTTGAACATTTGATATTCGACAATATGATCGCACTTAAATTACCTTCGAATTTTATGTCTATCCTACTTACAAACATAACATAATTTCACTTTGACATATCAGAATTTTACTTCGACAGATTAGTCTTCTGCTTCGACAAACCAGAATTTTTCTTATACACAGTTCAGAATTTTACTTCGACAGATCATAATTTTACTTCGACAGACTAGACTTTTACTTCGACAGCTCAGAATATTACTTTGAGAGTTTAAAATATTACTTCGGCAATTCAGAATCTTATTATACACAGCACAGAAATATAATTTTACAGATATCTTATCAACTCCAAATTTTACTCAATACAGATCAAAACAGTACAAATAAACTACAAAATCCAAAATCCAATTTCATTCCATACCACCATATACAAATACCCCTACAGACAATCCTATGCAAGCACCCAACAAAACAGTTAAAGAGGCCCCTATTTCTCCTCAGGACCTTTCTACACGCTCCCGGCCTCAGCAGCAGAATCTTCCTGGTCTACCATCTCCTCAGCAAATGACTTCAGCAGGGACAACCGGTGGCCAGGAAATGGTCCCATCATCTGTAACACCCCCCACCAATATGCGAAGGGCATTCCAGCAATGGGCTCTCTGAGCTCAGCTTCAAACAAGTTCGGCATCTCCGAGTCCAGGTCTTGATCACCGACAAACCTCCGTTGTAACTTCCGCATTTTCTCCTGTACGCGAAGAGCTTTCCCTGCCACTGGGTCCTGGTTCTTGGGCTTGGAAGCATCGCCTTTATTTTGGGAAGAAGATCAAGACATTATACTCAGAGATGAAGGAACAGACAAATGCAATTCTCCCAGAAACAACCTATTTATACTAAAAATTAGATACATTTAACCCCTCCCTAATCAGAACCGCATTAATAGCAAGTCTTCAATTCTCCTCCTCAAAAACTCAATAGTCCAACCACTTCAACCTCCCAAACATAACCGTCTCATCAAAACGCATATTCAACCCTCTTTCCCAAGGACTTACAGTCGAACCATCACTAATCTCGAGCCATCGACCCCTTTCTTTTTACACCCTCTAACAACCCCTATGGTACAAACCTCGAGCATCAAGTATTCAAAGATAGTTATTCATTGTAACCGACTGCCGACCTATTTCCTCAACAAGCACATTATAACTCGAAGTCAATTTTTTCCCGAAGGTAACCGTTTCTATATAGTAACATTTGAGGATATATGGTCGATACCGCACCTACAACCTATTCGCATATATGGCTTATCAGATACAAGCACAGAATTTCAGTAACACTTATTCTCATTGCGCCACATCAAAATACATAAACAGAAGAGACCTCCTAGTACAATCATACAAAAATTTGTAGAGATCAGAAAAACAACAATAGTAACCTTCTAAATACAGCCCTACAAAAAACCCATCACCACCACCTTGCCACAGCTTTAAGAAGAAGCCGCCCTATTCTCAGACGGGCCAGTTTTACTCACCGAGCCTTGTTCCTCCAACTGCTCTTCTGCCTGAATGAGACATTTGGCCAAAGCCATCAGGTAGAGGTAATATTTTTCTACAGTAGTAAAATAAAACTTAATCTGCCTCCAGAAGTAAGAATAGGACTCCCCGTTGATGGTTTCCTCAGGCTCTAACTTCACCAGGTCTGGCATGTCCCAGTTGAGTTCATGGTCATCAAAAAATTTCAACTTCAGCTCTGAGGTCTTCTGCCCTATATGACGGTTTCTGGAAAATCCCATCCTCTGCTGGTAGCGAGTGTTAGGCGTGTTATCCATAACATTTTTCAAGAAATGCAGAAGAAGGAGAAGAAAAATACAGAGAAATATAGAGTATATAGTGTTCCTACCTTCATAACCCATACTTATAGCCCCATCTCACTTCATTTATTTCTCCATAACCACCAACATTCCTTTATTACCCTCCTTTATTGCCTTCCTCGAAAACCAACAGTCCACTGTTCAACTTTTGACTACAAACAGTTTTTCTCAGCAAATGCCTCTACATCTATTTTTGAGACCCTTGCAGAGAGGGAGCGAATGTAGTAGCCTACTCGAACATCTTGAAGCCCACTCAGCCCATGAACAAGCCTCCCATAGATTATCCGAATACGAAGCTTCGATTCAGAACAGAGCCTCGAAAATGAACTCCACGTCGCATCAAAAATACTTCAACCATATCCGTACATGGTCGAAGTATGACAAGACAGACAGCCAGCTCACTTGATAAGATGGCGACGTGGTTGGTCCTTACAGCTATAGTGATAGATCCAATAACTGTTACAGTGTTATAGTACAAAAGCAAACCTAACAACTGCTACAGTGATAGCTCTGACATTTCTGGCATCAATACCAACTCTGGGATACCCGCTCGATATTTGGATGGTCCCCTTATAATGTGACCTAACCTTGGTGACTCAGCCCTTCCTATGTTCTATAAATAGGAGAGATGAGGAACCAAGGAGCGGTTACACAAGATCTCTCCCCTGAGCCCTTACAGTTTACCTTCGATCACCTTGCAAAACCCAGTACTCATACCTTCGACTACTCGACAGTAATATAAACACTCTTAAAAATCCTCATCAGAGGTCGTGGAAAGTTACATTCTAGGCTTCCACGCAAGTATATCGTCAGTAGATTAATTACCCTATAGATTATATACTTGATTTCCTTTGATAAAGGATTAACCTCCGTGCTGTAAGAGCCGACTTCCCCTCCTCACAAAGTTAGGCCCCTACAGATATCGTATCCAGTGGTTAGAAGAGACAGAGAAAGAGCTGCGGGGTTTTATGGCCAGTCTGAAGGGCAAAATGATTAGAAAAACTAATAAGCAAGAGCAGACACGAGCTGATCTAGTGGGTTCAAAAATGATTGGGAAGGATAGTGAGCTAAAGAGAGTTTGAGCTGACCTAGCCAAATCTGAAATTATAGTTGAGCAGTTGAGTGAAGCTTTACCTGCTAAAGATATAGATTTTTGGATGGTTCGACAATGATGTGATGAATTGAATTAGAGGGCAGCCCAATTGATGGCAGATTTAATTACGGCTATTTCGCGGGTCAAGAAGGCCGAGGCTGGAGAATGGTCGAAGAAAAAAAAAGGTAATGTCGGGGTCTTTATTGTAAAAGGGGATATGGATGACCTATTAGCTTGAATTAGAGAGCTGGAGGGAGATGTAGCTCGCATTCAAGCTCACGTACGATGAGGAAATGAACGTTTAAGGGAGAGTCAAGGTAAGTTGTACATAGCTCCTGGCAGAAAGTGTGAGTTAGAGGGGGTAATCATAGATAAAGATCAGTTGTTAAGGAAGAAAGATGAATTGCTAAAGAAGTCTCCGGTTGGGGAAAGTACAGGGAAAGACATGGAGCTTGAAGAACTTTGTGCTCAGTTGGAAGAGCTGAGGACGAAAAACTAGGTAGAGTCAGATAAAGTAGTGGAGAAGACGAAGGAGCGTAATGAAATTATGCCACACGTAGATAGACACATGGAGTGGTAAGACGAAAGATATAAAAACTTGCAAGAGTACTATTAGAGATTGAGAGAACATTTTTTCCAGGCAGTTATGCTCAAAGCAACGTGCTCACAGGTGTTAATGGCTATTATTGCTTATTTTGTGGAGGAAGTGAGAAGGAGTTTAAGAGGGATACCTTGCACGACAGTCTGTCGGGGAGAGGATGTATTTGAAAAGTCGATATAGATTGAGGAAACTGTATAAACGTCATGGAAATGGAGTTAGGTTCTCGACCTGTTGAATTGGTAGAGCAAGGCAGGATTATTAATTATAGCAGCTCGAGCTCCAGATTTTATGGTTAAACGTCCTCCTATTGTATGGAAAGGTATTGTTGACCTCCCATTAACAAAGAAGAACCTTTAGAAGTCGCTTATAAAAGTAACCTGTAGAAGTAATTGTAGTTCTAGACATATTGAGAGATGAAAGCTAGTTTTATTTTTGCTTTATCTTATGTCTAATAGAGATCTTTGATTGAAAACTAGTCTGACCTTTGTTTTAATCGCAGATAAATGTACAGATGGGTGACTGAAAGCTAGTATTACCTTTGCTTTAATCTGTGCATAGATGTCGATTGAAAGCTAGTATTACCTTTGCTTTAATCTGTTTAGATGGGTGATTAAAAGCTAGTATTACCTTTGTTTTAATATGTTTATAGATGCTGATTAAAAGCTAGTATTACCTTTGCTTTAATCTGTTTAGATGGGCGATTAAAAGTTAGTACTACCTTTGCTTTAATCTATGTATAGATGTTGATTAAAAGCTAGTATTACCTTTGCTTTAATCTATGTAATATAGTAGAATCTACATAAGTAGAGAGTAATGTTGGAAAAAATTTGGAAGTTTTTATTGAGTAGAATAGAATATACACTATTTGGAGATTGAAATCTCACTTTTGGAATGGAAAGAACAAGAATATTAAAATGGAGAAACTAGGGACATAACGATAGTATCATTTCAGTCGCCTAGTATTCCATGGATTTGGGATTCGATCTCCATGTTCTGTCATGAGATAATATGATCCCAGACCAATTTGACCAATGATGAGGAATGAACCTTCCCAATTTTTTGCCAGCATCTTAGCATGTGCTTCTGTTATGTGTTGTGGGATTTCTCTGAGGATGAGATCGTCAATTTGGAACTCACAGCTTCAGACTCTCCTATTGTACGAGTGGGCCAGTATATGGTGATATCGACCTAGGTCAGAAATAGCGCATTCCCTAGTTTCATCAATCCAATTCATATTGTAGGCCAATTCAAACTCATTTTCTTCGTCGGTAAGCTCGTGATCTTTGACGGGATGGTGGTATTCTGTTAGAATAACGGCTTTTGTGCCATAAGCTAGGATGAAGGGGGAACAGGTGGTTGATTGACGTAGAATGGTCCAGTACGCCCATAAGACATGAGGAAGTTCCCTTATCCAATTTCCTTTTTTCTGTGAAAAAAGTTTTTCTTGAGTCCATCCACTATGGTTTTATTGGTGATTTCGGTTTGGCCATTGCCTTGAGGGTAGTAGGGATTGGATGGTGAGTGGATGATGTTGTATTTGTTGAGGAAGGCTACAACTTTTTTACTAACAAAATATGGCCCGTTATTAATCCGAGTCAGATGGAGGTACCCAAATCGTGTAATGATGTGTTCCCATATAAAATAGATGACCTCATCCTCTTTATTTTGACAGAGAGGAACTGCTTCTAGCCATTTTGCAAAATAATCTATTATTACGAGTAGGAATCGTTGGTTACTTAGAGTATTAGGAAATTCCCCGATGAGATCGAGCGCCCACCGCTTGAATGGCCAGAAAACCTTGCTTGCATGTAGTTCGAGCACAGGGGGCGTGGATCAAAAATCTAAGTTGTTGACATGCATCGCATTTGTGTAAGTACTCTTCTGTTACTTGCGCATTCATGGAGAGAATAATCCCTATGCAATTACTCTGTTAGCGAGTGATCGACCTGCAGCATGGGAGCCAAGAGTTCCTTCATGTAAATCTTTGAGCATTTTATCTACCTTTTTCCTGGAGAGGCACTTGAGATAAGGCCCCATGACTGAGCGGCGATATAGGCGACTATTCTGAACTGTGTAACACTTTGAGTTTTTAATTAACTGTCGGTGCTCTTTTGGATCTGGTGGGAGGGGCCCTTTGCATTTGTTCGCGGGGACAAGATAAGCAATGAAGGGCTTTCGCTAATTATTGTCCTCTTTTTCATTACCCTAAATATTGATCGTGCATACAAAATAGAGACCAATGCTGGGGGTAAACATCACTTCGATTTGAAGATATTGTACTTCTGTACCCAAGACCCCGGCTAGATAAACCAAGGAATCGGTGTGTCTATTTTTTCCACGAGGTAGATAGTCGAGAGTTACATTCGAAAATTTGCGCATCCTGTCGGTAATGAGTGCTGCATACTCGATCATCTTACCATTCTTCTTATACTATTATGAGTAATAGTGGACAATGAGTAGAGAATCTGTGTAAACGGAGAGCTCTGGGACACCAATCTCGAATGCGAGGTCGAGTACATAGATTAGAGCTTCGTATTCTGTGACATGGATGGAGGCTTCAAAATCTAGGTAGATTAATTTCTTGATTTTTTTGTTGGAATGGGCATTCAATACGATTCCAATTTCTGACGTTGCGGTTCCAGCTGAACCATTTGTAAGAAGTCTTCACCCTTTCCTTGTAATCCATTCAGCTCGTTCGTGAAATGCTTTGTTGGGCGGATCTTCTGCAATTTCTACTATAAGGTCAAGATCATGCTCCTCCCAATCGGGATCTTCCACTGGAAAATCCGTGAGAAAATCGGCAATGGCCTAACCTTTTTTTGAATGTTGTTGTTTGAACTTGATATCATGTTCTCCCAAACTAACTGACCATTGTTGTACTCTTCTAGATTTTTCTTTTTTGGACAAAACTTCCCGCAGTAGGTAGTTTGTCATGACTTTGACTGAATGAGCTTGGAAGTAGTGCTTAAGTTTTTGTGAAGTGTAAACAAGAGTTATAAGAAGTCTTTCAATTTTATAATACCTTGTTTCTACGGGAGTGGCAGTTTTACTGATGAAATAGGTTGGCTTTTTTATCTTCCCCTCAAGTCGAATGAGAACTGAACTGATAAAAGTATTTGTAATTACTAGGCAGATGATTAGTTCCTCATTATCAACCGGGGTGCTCATGATGGGAGACTTCCCCTGATAGGTTTTGAGCTCTTGAAAAACTACCTCCCATTCTGATGTTCATTTAATCTATTCGTTGGGCTAAACTTTTCCTCGTTTGGTACAACCTCAAAGTAGTAGGAGCAGCCAACGACAACAATCTAAAAATTTAGAAATGAATTGGTTGATAGCGGCGATTTTGCCATCAAGTTTTTGTACGTCCTTCATTATTTTTGGAGATGGCGTGTAGAGGAGAGCTCAAATCTGATCTGTATCTACCCCAATCCCCTTTTTGTTAATGAGATGGTTGAGGAATAGGCCTGAATGTACTCTGAATTGATACTTATCATGATTGAGTCGCATCCTATAAGATCGTAGAATGTTAAATATTGTGGTTAGATCTGTGATGTGGTCATTTGACTGTATGCTATTACATTGGAGATCATCGATGTAGACTTCAATGATTTTTCCAAGATGTACTTTGAACATAGTTGTCATTAACCGTTCATAAGTTGCGTACGTGTTCTTTAGTCCGAAGGGTATGACTTTGTAGCAATAAAGTCCCATTTTAGTGATGAAAGTAGTCTTTTCATGATCTTCTTCCAAGAGAGGAATCTGATTGTATAAAGAAGCAACGTCCATCATAGATAGGAGTTCATGACCTGTCATAGAATCAAGAATTTGATGGATAATTGGAAGAGGGAAACTATCTTTCAGAGTATATTTGTTCATATCAGTGAAATCTACATAAACTCGGACCTTTCTATTCTTCTTTGGTACAATGACGACCTTGGAGATCGAATTTGGATACTTGGCATCATGAATGAACCTTACTTTGATTAATTTGTCAATCTCAATCTTGACTTCATCTCTATGATGAGGTGAGAGTCATCACTATTTCTGCTTGACCGCCGTAGTGTTGAGGCTAATGGCCAATCTGTGACATGCCTTGGATGGATCGACACGAGGCATGTCTTCAAAAATCTACGCAAAGATGTTTCGATTCATTTGTAAGAGGTGAAGGAGAGCAACCTTTGTGTGTTGGACCAGCTTGGTACCGATAAAAGTACCTCAGTTTGGTCCATCAATGTCGATATACTTTGTTGGTTCTTCTATTTAAGGCAGATCATCGTTGTGACCAACTTTTTTTAAATCTTATGTGGAAGGCTAATCATCGATGTGACCAACATTCTATAATTCTTCTATGGAAGGCCGATCATTGATGTGACCATCTTTATATAATTACTATGCTGAGTATTAGTCCAATATATCTAAAATGGTAGAAACGGCATTATCGTAGGCTCTAGAAATCTTTTGACTGCCTTTAATTTCATAGATGCCATCGTTGTGTTTAAAGCGAAGTGCTTGATGATAAGTGGAAGCGATTGCTTTCATGTTGTGAATCCAGCAGCGGCCCATAATCCCGAGATAACGAGATTTGGTGTTGATGATGTAGAATACAAGGTCGACTGTGGCTGGTCCAGTAGGGATATGTACGATGATCTTGCCTACCCATTCTTTTTTGGAACCATTAAATCTACTGATATTGGTGTTGCTTGGAATAACTTCATCTGCCAATCCCATTTAATCGATCAAGCTCTAAAAAAGAATCTCAATACCGCTTCCAGTATTGATCATCATTATCTGCATGACAAACTTCTTCATCTTGAGCATTATTACTAATAAATCATGATATGGAAATTTTACATGACTGATGTCACAATCTTCGAAAGAAATCTCAAACCGGTAATTGCTCGACTCTGGAAGAAGCTTGGCCTTTTATCTTGAAGTGTGGGATCACAACATTATGATAATCTCCTATATTTGAATCTGCAAGAATTTCTAATCTGATGAATCTCGATCATGTTGTTATGGTACATATGGTACAGGTGTTTCCCCTCAGCTTGATCTTCACCTTGGATGACGTCGACTCGCTTCTTATAGCTGTCATCCTTGTAGGATTCCAGATTGACAATGTATTCGAACATTCTCCCATCTTTAAAGATATATTCCAGCAACCTCTATAAAGCATTACAGTTGTTAGTATCATGGTGATGTACCTTGTGATGCATGCACTACGGGCGGCTTTCGATTAGTTCCAGCGGCTGCGATAGACGGTAAAACTTGTCCTTCGATAGAATTGGAAAAATTGTGGAAAGTCGGACATTCATTTTGGGGAGGACCGACTTTGGTAATAAATTGCCTTTCCAACGTTTGCCAGTATTGGCCTTGGAACGCTTTTGATCACCCTGATCCTCCTTCAGTTCACTGTTTCATTCTACAGTTGGACCTTTAGTGGTTTGGACGGATTTAGTAGATTTATGCCTTTCGAACATCATCCTTTCTAGGTCGACATACCCATTGACCCTGGTGATCATATCCTCCAAGGTCGCAGGTTTGTTTAAGAAGAGGTGTTCTTTGGCTTTGTAGTCGAGCTGGAGCGCGTTGGTAAAAGCAGTAATAGTTATTTTCTGATCGAGATTATCTACTTTACGCGTGAGCTCCAAACACTTCTTTGCAAGGGCCTTGAGCTTCTTCCCTTGTGACTGTTTAAGACAAATAAGATAATATAAATTCTCCTCTTTGTCTTTGTTGTGAGCATATGTCTTGATGAATTGCTTTTATAGCTGATCAAATGTGAGGATGTAATCTTCAGGTAGAGAGTGGAACCACCGGAGTGGTTCTCCCTATAAACTTGTTACAAACAGACGGCAGATAATGTGGTTAAGATTAGAGTACAACCCCAATGAGTCACGGTATTGTTGAGTGTTCTCCTTTGGATCGGTTTCCTTGTATTTACGTATTTTCAGAGTATGGAAACATTTAGGTACTTCCATATCGAATAATTATTTGGCAATCGAACTACCTTGCAACTTGGTAAGATCGTCTTTATTGCCTAAAATTTGAGCTTCAATCAACTCTTTCATATGCTGATCCATATTGATGTGTGGCCTGAGTGGCTTAGCGAGGTGGTTAAGGATTATGAGTGTCAGTACCTTCACTCAAACGATTACGCGCTGGAATTCAAGGAGGAGGTCATTGTTCTTCTTCTTGATGCTTGGAAGATCGGAGAAGTCTGCTAATATCAGACTGAATTTCACCGCCCAAATAAATAGAAGGTTAAGGATCGTGCTAAACATTTCATGAAATCGCTTTGCTGGTGGCTTAAGGTCCTAACCTTTCTCATACAGAAACTCGGGAGTACTCCAGAACTTAATCACGGTCTTTGGTTAGGGGAGCCTGTTGAGTGCCCTATAAAGCTTGTAATGCAGTATGCATGGTTTTCATTTGGTCTTAATGTCGTTTGAACGCTATCAAGCGATCTTGGCGCTCGGCTTTGAGCTCTTTGTCACGGGGCTCTCGGTCAAGAGTTAATTGATGTTCGAGCTCATTACGTTTCTCTATTTTGGCGTGGAGATTCGGCCATAGTTTTGTAAGCTGTTTCGGCTTAACTGAAAGATCAAGCTAGATTTTTGTTGCTGGTCACCTGGAAGTGACCATGATTGGAGATTGATAGTAGAATGAATGTATACCTTAGAATATCGTAGAAATGTTTTCTTTCCCACAGATGGCGCCAAATATAATAGCCTAATTCTGTAGCTCTAAATGGCTCAAAATTAGCTCTTACACCAAATGTACATGTGACAAAAACTAATGTAAAGCAAGAAATGACACGGGTGATTTAGCGTGGAAAACCTTTGAATAGGTAAAAAAGTACGACCTCTAGTTGAGGGTTTTAGTAACAGTAATTTTTATTGTTTGAGGTTGATATCTTATTACAAGTGATCTCTTGAACTATAAATACTTGATCTCTTGAACTAGAAATACTTGTGTTAGAGTATAGAAAATCTAGTTTATCTTGGTCCCTTTCTCTTCTGGAACTTTGTCTTTATATAGACCTTACCCGCAGCTCGTTATCGTGTTGAAGCACGTTCTCTAAATAATGAGGTAAGTGGTGGTTGATTGTCTAACTGTTTAGTTTGTGGGAGACAGGTGTCTTTGATTTGTTCATATTCTTATGTTATGCTCGATCTACTTTCTTTATCAGTTTGTGGTCTAGGTGGCAATGTTGACTGTTTATGTCATGTGTAAAATGCATGAGTCTAGTATGGAGGTAGTTCGAATTTGAGTTAGGTCGAGGGATAGGTCCCTACATGAATAGTTACAAAACGACGCAGCAAGATAGGAGAAGACCGCAAGTTCTCACTTCAGCAAACAACTTATTACGCGAGGGGATTGTTTGGGTCATCCTCATTGGTCTTAGTAGTACCAATACCTTAGTCCAAGCTAGGATCAGGAGCGGCGACCTGGTTTTCAATGGTCGGATCCTTCACTAACAAACTCTACTCCACCCCTTCACCTAGAATTGCATCATCCGCCACAGGACTCAGCGATAGATCTGAAGGTATCTGGATCATAGCCCAGGTCGTCAATGAACTAATTCATGGAAGTTGTTATGAGGTATTCCCGGTTGAAGTCCAACTGAAACCACGCATGGTTATCCCTCAACTTACCCTCGAACTCCTCCATCTTCACATTGCGATGTTCGGCCATGGAAAAGTTATCCCTCACTTAATCAACTCACGCCTGAACAACTAGCGACTAATTCAGACACATAGGTATTCAGTGACATTATGGTCACCTTCGAGAGCTCCTCGCCTTCCATCTCATCCTTCAACCTTTGGCCAGATCCCTTATGGGCCTTCTTGAAAGAAATCAGCCTAACATGAACCTAAAACAACAAACCATCAAGAGTTTAATATTCAGAGCAGAAACCTTGAAGAAAAATTTATGAATGAATTGCTAAAGAAGAGTTTAATATTGATCGTGCATACAAAATAGAGACCAATGCTGGGGTAAACATCACTTCGATCTGAAGATATTGTACTTCTGTACCCAAGACCCCGGCTAGATAAGCCAAGGAATCGGTGTGTCTATTTTTTTCACGAGGTAGATAGTCGAGAGTTACATTCGAAAATTTGCGCATCCTGTCGGTAATGAGTGCTGCATACTCGATCATCTTAATATTCAGAGCAGAAACCTTGAAGAAAAATTTAACAGGCTACACAACACAATCTTACCCGTCTCATTGGCACTTCGACATGGCACCCATCTTCTTCAGGATTAGACACGCATATATGTACCATCGAATCAACAGTAGCTTGGGGCAACATTCTCCTGCTTAGCGTCAAGCCTCTGGGCTTCAGATGAAGTTGGTACCTCCTTCTTGTATTTTCTTTCGGGGCATCGAGCCAGTCGTGTATGAGCTTAAACCCTCCCAAATTTTTTTACCTTTCCCCTTCTGAGTTGCCCAAGTCCACTCTTATGGTGACGAGACCTACCTACCTAAGGTGGGCGACACACCTGTATTGGTATTCCCCTGCCGAGCCCATGGAACAAAAGTAGTCTTCGGCTTTGCCAAAGTGTTATAATCCATTACACCTGAACCTTCTTGGGGAGCAGTAGTTTTTCTTTTCTTCAAGAGATCTACCAAACTCGAAGGGCCTTTGAGAAGGATATCAATCTTTTTCCTTCTCCTCTATAATAGCTTCAATCTTCGGAATATCTTGTTTATACAATCATCTTTCTTGTCGATTAGATCATCCAGATAGTGTCGGGCGTTATCCGGTACTCCACTTCGAGGTCCTGTAGAGCACACATATTAAAGATAAGAACATAGTCGAAGGTAAATACTTCACAAGGTAATCAAATAGCACTTACTAGGATTAAGCACTTTGTTTAATGCAAGCTCCTCCTCCCCCTCGAGGTACTCATAGTGTCCCTTCACTACTACCAGATTCTAATCCCACCCGTGCCCAGTCGAGCACAAGTCAAGCAACCAAGGTTTATTAGGATGACATTATATGTGAAATGTTCCTACCTTCGGATACCCTTCAACGAATAAAAGGCTATGATGTCCTAACATTCCACAAGAGGCCACCTTCGGCTAATAATTTTCTATTCAAGGCCCCGATGACTTTCATCATCTCATAAAAATTGCCATTCATCTGGCAATGCGTAATATCCCAAAAATTCAGTACCTCCTTCATAAGTCGTCGAAGGTGTAGCTACATGTCCAGCCGAACCTGGCCTCAAAAGGCCATAATTCCTTCAGCAGTCTCATCCTCAATGGACCACTTTGGCCTACAAGGAATTAAAAAGAATCCCCTCCCAACCAGATCGTGATTTTTTAGAAACCAACCAAGTCTCGTTCACTCTCGAGGGGGGACGTTTACAAAACTGACTCCATCATCCCCCATCTCTTCATCATCATCCTCATGACCACTCCTATCATCCTCCCCATCTCCCTCATCATTTTTCTCCTCACCTTCTCCTTCGTTCCCTACAGGATTGTTCCCAACCTCCTCATCATTCTCCTTATCATCCTCCTCCACATCACTCTCTCGAGCAACTCGTGCCCTTCTTCGGTTTCACCATACAGAATTGACCTCGGGTTCCATAATTGCAAGGGGAGTATTGGTCGTAATATGCAATTCCTCGACATTACTACTACTTTCTTCCCCTCGACCTCATCCACTAGCCTCATCTTCCATAATCGCATTAACACCCTACAGAAGAATAGGGAACAAGTTAGCTCGATATATTCGAGTTAAAACCCTTGATTACACCAACCCTTGGTGCCTACCTAAGTATTACCCACTGAATCTGTTAAAATTCAGCCTCGAAGGTATCGCACCCGGCTGAATCGCCCACTATTCTACCCCTCCAACCATCACATCACCTCAAAGCTAATGTTTGAAGGATCTAAAACATAATTAACCATTCAGCCCAACCTTCATTTACCCCACCCAATCACCACCATCTCCTCCAAGCCCCAGCATCCACCATTAATGGCGGACACCAAACCTTCTATATTCTAACAAAGGCCCAATCAAAGAGAATAAACAAAAAAAAGGCCAAATCAAAGACAAAAGCAAGGCCAATGTACCTGAAATTGCTACTTTTTGATGATCTCCATCCACACCAATGACAAGTAATGAAGTTTTCAGACGATTTGAGAAAGAAGCAACAAGATTTTTTATCTCTCCTTCAGACAAATTCAGAGGTGATTGAATAACTATCTTTTTTTTTCTCCCTTACCCCTTAAATAAACTAATTTCAAATCGTATCAGTTTTCCAAACTGCCATCATTATACTCACTAACCCTACTTTCTTTCACCTCTCTACCTTCCCTCAATAATTCTAGTAAACCATCTCTTACAAATTATTCCCGCCTCTCTAAAAGGTTTGACCACCAACATTTCCTAGCTTCACACCTCAATTTTTTCTTCAAATTCCATAAAACCAAACCCTCGAAGACGCAATCACTAGTACTCTTTTCATCCAAATAACCTTTTTTTCTCTATGCCTCGAACGAAATCATTCCTGGCTATCACCATCATGCCCTAACTCGGACATGAAGTGACTACTACTAACCCTACATTTTCTTCAAGATAGGCAAGGGCCCTCATTTCAGCATCCCAATCAGTAAGTGTCAAATCGCTGCAGTCGACAACCTTGACCACAACATAAACTTTGGAAAGTCACATACACCTCTATGCTGACAATAACAGTCAATATCATTCTAAGAGCATCCACAACAGTTGGGTGGATGGATTCGCCCAAAAGCAGGGTAAATCCAATCCACCTCAATCCACCCCACAGTAGTTTTCAATCCGCTCCAAGGTGAATTCCCCCACGTACTTCTGAACCGCGCGCTTGAAATGTACGTCCCAGATACGTCCAAATGTCTCAATCTAAACCATCAAATTCCCAGAGCACTTCAGAACAGTGCGTATAGTTCAACCAATATAAAAACGCCACGTCATTTTTTTTTAATATATAGCCTCACGGTTTAGAACTGCGCGGCATCATCGTGAGTCTTTTAGGCTTATTCTCCTTTAAACTCTTTTAGGCTTATTCTTATAAGGCATTGGCATTATAAGGCATTAGCATATCCAACATATCCAAGGCACTAACCTTGCATACCCAACCTTACTCCACAAGTTTCCTAACCCATTTCCTCTGTTAATCACTTAAAAATGTCGGGTTCGTCTAGTTCGTGATCGAGGAAAAATGCTTCCAAAACTACACGTAACTCTAATGTGGAAGTAAAATGAAGGGGGAACACCAACATCACAAATAATTGGCCGTTATAATTGATGTCGGACAACGATCCCACCCCATCATATGATGAGTTGAACTGAGTAAATATCCTCTCGGGCGGCTGGGCCCATATTTACGTTGGATCAGAGGAAATATCGGTAAGTTTTATGTAAATTTGATGCGTTATTAACGTATATTGCAATGTGTTCGATGAAATGCCCGAATGAACTTCTAACGTGTTAATATGTTTTTTTTGCCAGAACTGAGATGAATTACAGTATAGGGGATCATTGGATAAGGTAATGAAGTGGTACCGATGGATTGCTCTATACCCGACGTTGAAGAAGTTGATCGACGATATGGGTTTGGAGAAGTTTTGCTCGATTAATGCGAGAAACTCGAATAACCATTTTATTCATGCTCTCGTGGAGCATTGGTGGCCTTCCACCCATACCTTTCACTTCCCTTGTAGGGAACTGGGTTTCACATCGTTGGACTTCGTCATCCTAACGGGCATATCTTTTGGGAGGGGTTGCGAACTCCCGTACGACGAGAGTTACTCCAAGATAGCGGAAGCATAAAAGATATTCCCAGGAATCACAAGCTCTGATATGAGGTACGGTAACATCACCCTCAACTATTTAAAAAAGTAAATAGAGCCTTTGAATCCACGTCTCCACAATTACGACTCAAAATGGATATCTTGTATGCACGGGCATTTATTGCCTATATGATGGGTAATCTCTTATTCTCAAATGGTGCCACATCCCTTCTGGCAGGTTATCTTGTAGCCTTGACAGACTTTGATATTCTTGGTGCGTCGGGTTTTGAATGGGGTACGCCGATTATGGCGGCTTTGTATCGGGGGCGTGATGAAATCTCAGTTCAGAGGGACAGGAAGGTGAAAAAATCGATCACCAGATTCTATGCGGTGTTGGAGTTCTGGTTCTTCGAGTACTGTCGGGTTGGAATGTATCTAGTTAAGGTACAGAACTTTAACCATGTCTATCCTCGTATTTTTGGGTAGAGAGATGAAAGGGCGAGTACGGGGTCTAAAATCCATCACTCTTTTATTGTGATCAGAGATATGATAGAATGGAAGGACAAAACCAACATAGATTGGCAATCATGGCACAGGTCAAAGAAATTAATCCGTCCAGAGGTATGAGTTACTTCAATGCAGAGCACCCAGAGGGTTCCATTGGTATCAGTGCCATACAGCCATGGTACACTTTGGTATTTAGAGGACCGGTGTATGCGTCAGATGACCGGGCGTGATAATGTGCCTTATGATCCCTCTTAGGAGATTATAGAATTCCCAAGGTACGATCGAGAGATGTATCAAAGTCTGAAGGATACGGACTTCTACGATGGCCGCGAATATCTTGTTCCTGACGTAGATTACATGACATATTGGCGTACCGTTTATCCAAATTCTAATATTGGTTACAGTTTAGTAAAGAGGACAGGAAATATTTGGTCGGTCAGGCGTGATCTAGTGAGGCCCGATATAATCTTGTCACCTACGTCGAGTTTAGCTACGTCGAGTTTAGCTACGTCGAGTTTAGCTACGTCTTCACAAGTGCAAGACTATGGTGTTCAGGCGACTAGCGATCCACGTGATATGGGATGGTTCATAGATGTGGCGGGATCGAACAATCAACGTAGACAAATTTTGATCCCGGTGATGCAAGTACCATACCCGTGTCCACTTACGTATAGTATGGATGAGTTATGGCATCAAAACCAAGGATTACGATATCCAGCATATGAAGACTCGAGGCAATACTTTGATCGCACGACCGAGTTAGAGGAACAACTGAGGCGGAGGGATGAGATCATCCGAGAGACTAGCTGAGATGTCCATTTCCTACCAGACAAAGCTGTTTGTGCAATGTACCTATGATGAGAGTCTCGCACATGGCAGACGTGCCCACCAAACGAAGAGAGGTCGTCCTAGTTAGGCTATGTTTTAATTAGAATTTTTATTTATGTTTTGTTTAAACTATGTTGTGTATTAGTATTGTTTAAACTATGTTTTATTCAGAGTTTTTATATTGTTTTCTTTTTTAAGATTTATGTTTTGGAAACTTGTTGTCCAAGTTACTCAATCATTAGTGACTAGTATTAATATTGTTTGATTGATATGAGACTGAAGTGAAGTGAGGAGTGTCAAGTCTGGTTGACCTCACTCTTATTAGAGCCGCCAAACCAATGTTTTTGTATGTTAAACCTTAGGCTAGTACTTTTTATTGAAACTTGTTGTACAAGTTAAGAAGACAGCTATATTAACGGCTAGTTTTGTTTATGGAAACTTGTTGTACAAGTTACTCAACGGCCATATTAATGGCTATATTTTTTTTGGAAACTTATTGTACAAGTTACTCAACGGCCATACTAACGGCAAGTTTTATTTTTGGAAACTTGTTGTATAAGTTACTCAACGGCCATATTAACGATTATATTTTTTTGGAAACTTGTTGCTCAAGTTACTCAACGGCCATATTAACGGATATATTATTTTTTGGATACTTGTTAACGGCTATATTAACGGCTAGTTTTTTTCATCTATAAATGTCATTTATCTCCTACACTCTCCTCCTTTCTAATCTTCTACACTCTCCTCCCTCCTTACCTTAGAAACAAAACCACTATGTCTTCCTCAAGCTCCTAATCTAATTCTCAAAACCACTCTCAATCCTCCAATACGAACCAACAAGGAAACGTTTTTCCTCGTCAATTCGGCACATTTGATCCGTCGCAAATGCCTAACACTTCCCAAGTTCGGAATCACCATGTTCGCCAACTATTCCCGCCACCCAACAATCAATTTCAATCTCAAACCCATGGATATTACCCTTATTACCCAAATCAAATATATTACCCTCAATTTGATGGGTATGCATGCACGTACCCTCAACCAGGAAATCTATATTATTCATCTCAAACTTATTTTGTCGGTGGAAGTTTGAGTACCACGCCGATGCAAGGTGCATGGGGTTTAAATGATTTAAATCTTAATACATCGCTGGTTGCATCTACGGTTATCTCTCCGGCCATCTTCAAGGAACTCAATCCGGTTCTCACGATAAGTAATACACGCGGGAAGGCAAAGTCTACAAGAAAAATGGCATCGACACACCAATTATAGTTGAGGATGTAGCTGAGGCTGAGGAACTAAATTCGATTCTCACGAGAAGTATTACGCGTGGGAAGGCAAAGTCTAAAAGAAAGATGGCATCGATACCTATTATAATTAATGATGTACTTGAGCTTCGGAGGAAGTTCATGACGACAAAGAACAATACTCCAACTCCAAATATTAGTCGTCCGATAACTTTGTGAATCTTGTACGCGCTTGGTCCCAAGTATCTCAAAGCCTCGCCACCACGAATAACCAAAAAGTCGCTACATTTTGGTTTAAGGTGCTTGATCCATTCAACTCCTTCTATGTTGACCAATCAATGTGGCGATCGTACAACGGTGTCAATTGTGTGTATAAGGGGCAGCTCAATAAGGAATGTTCAATTTTTAGAGGTATCATTCAAGACCTTGAGAGCCGATATCATACCGGTATTAGAACGGATGACTTCGCAAGTATTTCATTTATTTTTCTCATTTCATTAATGTTCAAAGGTTAATCATACTCTAAAGAATTTTCGAACTTGATTTCTAGGAACGTATGGCATACGATACATTATTTCAACCACAACGCAAACCATTTGCACTTGGGGAAGCGTACAAAGTTTTGAAAACTTGCCCAAAATGGTCATAAATTCATCACATCGGCCATCCCGACCACAACGTCGCTAGGAAGTCAAATTTTAATGATAGCCCGGGTAACACCACCAATACCGATCCTAAAACACCTACATTCGGCACTCCAAATATCGTAATTTTGGATGATTCTATCGACGTGGATACACCACTATATTCTTGTGGGGATGTACGACCGGACGGTAAAAAAAAATACACAATACAAAAGAAGCAGCAAGTCAAGTATAGGTTTTTAGGGGAAAAGGATGCTTGAGACAACGTCCAACATGATAAAGTCATAGAATCAGAGAGACGATCAGAAGAAAGAGGAAAAGGAAGCTAAAGATAGAGCACGAGAGGAACTAAAGTTGGCTAGAGAGGCTGAGATTCAAAATAAGCGTAAAGTGGAGCTAACTCAAAAAAAGCCTTCGATGACTCGAATATGTTTAAGGTGATGACAACGGACCCAAGTAACCTACTACCGGCAAAAAAACGTTGGATGAAGAAGCAGATTAAAGAATATTTGAAGAAGCTGAAGGAGTAGTGTCCAAGTGATGACGACATTTTTAATGATGAAAATTGATGTATTTTTAGCGTTAATAGTAGTTATTAAGATCTATGTAATTTTATTATTTCAATAAAATTGTTATTAATGGTTTGTAATCCTTAAAATTGATACAAAATCAAAAAGCTGAAGCAGTAAACTATGTTTCCTTAAAGTATTACAATGATGAAGACTTGGAAACAAAATACATTACAACTTCAACATTAAACTTGGAAAGAAAATATATTACTTTAGAAAATAAACAAACAATGATGAAGACTACAATTACTCTACCCCTTTTCGACTCCACAAATGTGCGACAAGTTCATCTGATAATTAGAAATGAGCTCCTTCATTTCTAATTTCACGAACCTTCTGGATGTACTCTACCATAGTGTTGATCGCGTGTCTTGGATTTAAGTCCTCCTTCCAATTATCCATGGATTTTTTAAACTCGGGATCAATGTCCATTTACCGGATGTAAGTATGACGTTCATCTTCGACGATCATATTGTGCAAGATTATACATGCATACATAACATTTCCTAGATCACTAGGTTTCCAAAATCGTGCATCGTGTGCCAATATTTGAAACCTAGTTTGTAATACCTCAAAAGCACGTTCTACGTCTTTGTGGCATGTTTCTTGTATCTTCGAAAAATGTCTTTCGGCATCGTTGGACGGATTTCTTAGGGTTTGAACAAGTGTTTGCCATTTTGGGCAGACTCCATTCGTTAAGAAATACCCCATAGTGTGTGGTACCGTGCCCATATAATAATCGCATGGCGACACAACTCTATTAGACAAGTTGTTGAAAAGCCACACTTGATGCAAGGCGTTCACGTCATTATTAGAGCCGGGAAGCCCGAAGAATGCGTGCCATATTTAAAGATCTTAGGATGCAACTGCTTCTAAAATCACTGTCGGGATTTTCTTATACCTGGTATATTATCCTGCCCACCCGGTATGACAATTCTTCCATTTCCAATGCATGTAATCTAAACTACCTAACATCCCCGGGAAGCCTCGCGATCCATTCACTTCTAACAAGTGTAATGTATCGTCCATATTAAGAGATCTAAGGTATTGAGCTTTGAATTGTGTTATAATAGTTTTACAAAATTCTTTCAAGCACAAAATAGTCGTAGACTCCCCAATTCAAAGGTATTCTTCTTGGGCGTCTACGCTCGTACCGTAACATAACATGCGAAGTGCGCCTGTTATCTTTTGGTGCGAGGATAAGCCCAAAGTCTTAGCAACATTTTCTCTTTAAAAAAAATAGGGGTTCGAATAAAGTATTTAATCATAAATACGTTGATAAACACCTTCGCTCATACGGAATCTATGACGAAATGAGATACCTTTGAATCTTGGGTTGTCACCGAAGTAATCCCGGTTAAGGTTATCCTCCCCCAATTTATGCTCACAGCTTTTCCGCTTGTCAATCCGTCCCCTTTTACTACTTCCCCGCCTCCGTGATGATGTCACATCTTGCTCTTTTTCTTCTGCTTCTCTCATCTCAATCATAATCTTGCTATACTCGTGCAACAAATTAATTTGACGTCGGAATAGCTCTTCGTCACTGGATGATGATGAAGATGATAACTCCCAAGATGAGAGTGATGTGTCAGGCCTGAGTAGGTCAGCAATAATTTTGTCAGACATAATTCGGCGCAATTGATAAGAAATGAAGAAGGTTGATTTTTGTGATATAAGATGAATGAGTTGGTTGTAAAAGAGAGTAGAAGATGAATGGGGGTTATAAATAAAGTAAAAAAACTAGTCGTTTATAGCCGTTGAGCATCTTGTAGAAGAAGTTTGATCAGGGGAAAAACTAAGGTGAAATAATGGGGAACCAATAATATTTTCTATGCAGGCTTATGCCGCGTACTTCTGAACCGCGCGGCAAAAACTAGCCGTTTGAAAAATTTTGCAATCTCAGCCATCCACGTGTTTTAATCTTGTACCTTGAGTCTACACGCAGTTCTGAAGTGCGCTTAATAGGAGCCATTGGATGGGAGGAAACGTGTTATAATCTTAAGGGAGAAGTGTATACGCGCACTTCGGAACCGCGCGCAATGGCTACGCGCACTTCAGAACTGCGCGGCGTGAATTCGCCCCAAATCTACCCATAGGGTAGAAAATCCACCCTTGGATGAATTTTCTTGGTGCCACGTCAGGTATTCACCTAGCTGCTGGGAGACGATTTGGGTAGAAAAGAGGGTGAATTTCAAAATTTACCCACCACGTCAGGGTGTACCTAGCTGCTGCATATGCTCTAATGGGAATTCTAACAATCTTTTTCATTCTGACTCTTAATACAATAATCCCTCTCAAAGTATCATAACACGTTCGACATATACCACCAGTATATATTTTTTCCTTTGACTTAATTACAACCTTCTTCCTTTACCTTTAACTTTACATTTCAACTTTCCTATTTCTAGT
This sequence comes from Kingdonia uniflora, assembly GCA_014058105.1. Taxonomy (NCBI): domain Eukaryota; kingdom Viridiplantae; phylum Streptophyta; class Magnoliopsida; order Ranunculales; family Circaeasteraceae; genus Kingdonia; species Kingdonia uniflora. Next base: position 1,099,535 of record JACGCM010000724.1, read on the forward strand.
CGACTCCTTTTTATTCAAAGATATTTTTTTATACACTCAAGGGACTTATTTGAATTACTTTGAAGTATAGAAAGTTCTACAATAGATATTGCCTACACCATTTCCATCGTTCATACAAAAGCACAAATTACTAATTCCATTCGATAATAGATAAATTATAAACAAGTCCATTATATCTTCTCCTTTGCAAATTAAAGGGAGGGGTCAGCATCCAACAAAAGCCAACAGTACAAAAAAATATATACATTAAGCCATATCAATTGCAGTCAGGGAAAATTCTTCCAATACTACGACCCACTGCCACCGCCACCATTACCTTCCACCTCTACCAGCCATCGTGCGAAAGCCCTCAATGCAGTGGACCACTCAGTCACAGTAAGGAGATGATGTTAGAATATTTTTCAACAGAAACTGAATGACTCCACTTCCTCCCATTCTCGGCCAGTCAGGTCCTCCCTTTTCAGATCAATAAGGTCGGGTAGTGGGGTCCCCCATATCCCTCCAGCCAAAGTACCACCTAGTTAGTTCGGTCACCTTGGCCTCTACTAGTTATGCAAATTTTTTCAGCTGTCTCTGATAGTGAGTCTTCATCTTACTTAACAAAAGCATGATGTTTTTAGGGAAGGATTTAAGTAAATTCTGAATCAACTTTTAGACTCTTTTTTATAGGAGATTAAGAGATCATTAATGATACCATAATCAGCCATTAATGATCTAAACAACTGTTGCATTCACACCAGTCAAACCTCCAAATTCCCAAGTAAGCAGCTTTTCTCAACTAGAATGAACCAGATACTCAAAGACTCCCGAAGAACTCGAAGCCTACCGTACTTATAAATTCACTAGAACTTTAACAAGCCTATCGTCAAAGCCCACTAAAGCTTCAAGCATGTTTTAGACCAGCTCAGCTCATGGTGAAGGTAGACAAGTTAGCGGATAACCCAACAAACAACTCTGGTAGAATTGACCTCAATACAAAATAACTATAATTCAGGTTACATTTGTAATTTGACCTCTATATGGCAACATCACCTTTCCTATCTTTTATAAATTAGGAAGGAAAGCTACCAGTGGGAGGTTGAGAGATTCCCCCCCCCCCCCACACACACACGCACACCCAATAGAAGCTCAGACACCCTTCGACCGCCTTCTAAAGCTTAAAGTTTAGTCTACTCAAACCTATATTTATAATCACATCCATTTATACGAACTCACCTTAAAAATCCTCACTAGAGATCGTGGAGGAATCTCATTCTAGGACTCTAGGAAAGTATGTATATTAGAAGTTCCCACTATTTCTATTAAATATACTTGTTAAAACCCCTAGTCAAGTATAAGCACAGCGGTATAAGAATTTAATCTCCCCTCTACGAGATTAGGCCCCTTCAGCAAACATAAAGTTGGGCAATGGAGCATCTCGCAAAGGCAACTACTTATGAGTGATAATCATGAGCAACGAGAAGGCATCGACCCCATACATAAATACATGTAGTAATGAAAGTTTGGAGCAAATTTACTTCGATTATCACTATCACATATCCCTTACACAAATTCGTGCCTTAGGGAAAAGTGCAACGCAAACTTTCTTCACAACATGCATTCGCAACTAAATACCCAAGGGCTGGACAAACTCCGAGCTCCCCACTAGCAAGGGGTTATTAAACATGTACGACATACACGCATGACTCATGCTCCACAATAAATAGGACATGATAAAGGGCGCGACGTAAGCTTTCCAAAAGAATATTGCAAAAAAAAAAAGGCAAATCCAGGTTAACGAGATTAACTTCAAAGCACCCAGTGAAATTCGCGCATAAATGACCTAATAAAGTAGATACAACATGACCGTACGCAAACCTAGAAGGGATGACGGGATGACAACCTTCACCTACACATGATATCACAGCATCAATAATCAAAGCAAAGCTACATAAAATAGGTGACAATGTAATCGAAAGCATAAACCTAGAGTGTCACAACCCAGCTCGAGTACAACTACAATACCTAATATTATAGTAGAATAAGAGGTCGTGTGGTGTACATGGATGAGCCTATACAAGCCTTCTTCACTAGGTGCGATGGCACCTATGGAATATACTCGCATATGCTAGAGTGACATTCAGATCATCCTAGATACTCGTGAGGGTCATCGATTAGATATTCAAAATAGACAACAACGGTAAAGGTTTCCTCAATAATCCCTATAGTACGGATAATACACTCGTGACTATGAACAAGTATGGATAACATACCTGTCCTGGCAGCGGATCAGGGTATCTCAATATATTGGGTCCTAGATATATTGATGGGTAACGAGCCTTGACTAACAGGATGGCAGGCAACTCAAATGACATAGTCCATTTATAAGGGATAGTCCATCTCAGATGGCTCGTGGGTCATACGTGGGGCATAGTAATCTTATTGGTCAATCCTATATAGAAAAGTGGTATGTATTAAAAGGCAATATCCCCTGGTATTTCTATGCCCATGGGAACTCATGAACATCCCTTATAAATGGTCCATGATTTTGGGTCCTAGATGACCAACCTTTAAGCTTCTTAAGTCATGGGAAGATTTGGGCCAACTTCTTCCCTAATATAACTACTAAGTAAATCGCTTGTTTCCAAAAGGAAATATCAAATGTGGAGCTGAAGCATACTCGCCCTTCTCGCCCCCTTAACAAAATTTTCTTTTAACGAAACTTGGCGTATAACTATATTAAGATATGCAGAACATATATCCAAAGTCAAAACTCGAAATGCTTGGGTAAATTTCCTTGGCATTCGCTAGGGCATCTTACTCTTCCGGACTCAATAAACTTGACGCCCTCGTCAAGAACATCTTCTTCAACACAGCTCTACAAGGATTTAATCTTTTGTATCTTCAAGACACTAGCATTCTCCCATACTTAGTTCTGAGTACTATACATTCTTCTGTACTAGTAAATATTGAAATCAAACAGCTAGTTTTTATGCTAACAACTGTAGTCTTCACAACTGAACCTTGATCTTTGGCCTTCAATTCTGAGTATTACGGTTATTGGAGCTTCATTCAAACTCTGGAGTCTACCTATTCTTGTGGATCAGTACTATTATGTGGCCTTTGCCTTCTGATATGGATATACTGCATTTAGCGTAGCGCCTACTGATATGCGTTGCATGCTCCTAGATGGTGCCTTCTACCCTGACCTTTGGAATGTCGTTCACTTCGACAAACCTAGTATCACATTTGGACGACCCCACGTGGATATATGCAATCCTGTCAATGAGTAGTGGACCTCCATCTGAGTCACACCCATGTACTCTTCATTGGAGTCACACCATGCCTTTGCAATCCAAAAATTTAATATATTGTGAATCTCGATCTTTAAACCATACTCATCTTCTGCGAGTGGTGAGGAGCTAAAACCTGGGGTAATTCTTCCCATATACTTAGCGTAACATCTGACGTATTCATACTGTATGACTTCTCCCTCAGTTATATCTGCAAAGGTCTTCAAACTGGCTGCCTTTCTTATAGAAGAATCGGGACACAAGATCAAGATGCGGCACTCTTGCCTTACCAGGATTAAGAACTAGTACTCACTGTCCAAGTGGGTAAAGGAGGTTGTTCCATGTGAGGTAACATACTCTCAACAAAGGTGTAGACACTTTGTCTTACGGCCAAGAAATAATCAAGGAAACTTATTAAGGTGACATACTTCTTCTTCTTCTTCTTCTTCTTCTTCTTCTTCTTCTTCTTCTTCTTCTTCCCAGCTTTCCCGAATCCCCCACCCACAAAAGCTTCCCTCTCTACAACAGCAAAATCAGTCGTATACCACCTAGATTGGGGTTCTCGAGTGGAAGGCTCGAATCTACCACTTTATTGTCTTCGTAGACAGCTTTTCGTCGATAAGGTACACTTTGTCGCCTTTAGTTCAACCCCTCTTCATCCCTTCTTCCTTAAAATGCCCTTTTACTGCCTCATGATCTTTAACAAGAATGTCAATCCGGCCGCAGTAATTTTTCCTCAAATTATTCAACCTTTAACTCACTTTAGATTTCTTGTCGACCTCCTTGAACATTGTACAAATAGTAAATAACCAGTTACAACATTTACAAAGTAAAAAGTTTGACAAAACACAAATAAGCAAGTATATACCACTAACCTAAGTAAAAATGTTTCCACTTCAAAGGTCCACCAAGGTCTTTAAGGTTGAACTCATAGTTATCCGAGATGAGAAGTTGATATACAAAATAGTTACCACCAGTCGATACCATATCATACAACAAAGGCCTCTTCAGAAATCTGGCCAAATTCCTATACCCAAGTTTACTTAGATTTTGCTTCAGTGTGTAGTACACAAGTAGGTTATCCACATAAATTTGTTGTTCTCCATTCTCTTTTTGTCGAGCATTCAATACAGTAACATCCTGAAAGATATCATATACATTGGGGTTGAATTGACCTTGTGCAGCCTCGAAGAAATTAAAAAACTTCTTTTGATCAGCTCCAAGAGGCAACTTCAAGCTTTCTTTAATCTTTTCCTGATAAACAAGAATAATATCCAAAGGAATTTCTTGATTGATCATATCCCCATAATTTCCTCCAATCTAACATCTTGGGGAATGCCATACTTCTGCTTGAAACTTAAAATTTTATTGTTGTCATCACCATTACCATAGCACTCACCATTTTCATCGATATCTGCATCTTTTTCCCCCCTACTATACCCATATCCAAACACTCTCATCGATCACTATTTTGAGTATCATGGTCAATGTCTATTGTCATTATCTCACCGTCAACATCCTTAATGATAACATTTGAGCACGAGGCGACCTCATTCGCCACCCTAGTTCCTATATGCTCTTCACTTTCCCAACTACCCTTACTAACAACCCTATAATTTCCCCGAATCTTGTACACAGTTTGTGATACCAATTATTATGGGCTATATATTGACAACATTAAAAATTATTCTTTCTGCATCAGCATCAGGAAAAATAGTATTTTCAATTGGTAGTTCCATTCGAACCTGAAAATCATATCATTTTCATTAGTTCAACGTCATTTTTACACTAAGAATTAATTTAAATTTTTAAGTGCCACACTGACACTCAAGGAGCATCCTCTATCATTAATATCATGCTTTATCAACCTTAAACTCAACTGGTCATCACATTTATTACTATCTCGTTCTCGATCATTTCAAATGCAACTTCATTAAGTTCTAATATTGACTATCTTTCTACATTTATGTTAAAAAGTATGTTCCTACTTACATTCTTTTCAAAAAATTTATAAAGGTTTATTACAAAATCCTCGTCGAAGATGAAACAGAGAAGATGACGCCCAATTTTCTGCCTTTTTTTTTTTTTGAAATCCCCGACAGAGATTAAGGTACTTTACGGCATAATTTATGGCTAATTACCAGACTCACTCCTTCCACAACTTCATCAAAATTCCCCTCCCCTTAACCTCCTCCAATAAACTTCCCAAACTCATACCATCTCATTAACGTCAAGACAATCCCCAATATCCATCCCCTTCAAGGAAACCCCAATCTTTCAACATATACAACCATCATGTTCCTAGATACACATTCCAACATTACCATTAAGTAAAAAAAAATTAATCCAGACAATAAACCAAGCAAAACCTTTAAATTTTCTCAACAACAATTACCCATACAATAACAAGCATTATTCCAATTACTTCCTAAAACATATACACATCAAGACATAATCTCTAATAGGTTTTATTCAATCATATTTAAATCATATACAACGAGAGAAATTTGAAATGAGAACAAGTATTGACCTCGCATATGAGTCGCTTTTGTATCTCGCTCCTTTGCAGCTTTTGCCCTCTCAATAAACACAAAGATTTCTTCGGTACCAATAGTGGAACAGTTCACAATAGAAGAGAAGAGTGAATAAATTTTAAGAAAAACAAAAGTGTAAACCGTTACCAGACAAAGGGGTATTTATAGTCACCACGTGATGGTTCGACGCACCAATTTAAGACCTTTCGCCAAACCGTTTGGCTATTTTCCTTTTTAATCGCCTAGCACACCTTTTCTTGAACTCCTTCACCCTTTTCCTCCTTAAAGATAATAAACTTTCATAGTATTGCTCTAAACCATCAAAATGTACCCCAACATCCTCAGTCATCTCCATATTATCAAATGCAGTTCTCAAACTCATAAAAAGGGATTGAATATCAAATTCCTTGTAACGTAATACATCACCTAGGGGTAAACACCTAGCCATTGTTTTTTACAAGCCCCACCATATCTTTTCTTTTAATTTACCTACTGTAACCAAAGGACAATTACAAACAGATTTTCAAAATTAAAATTTACAATATCTTCGACAAGAAAATCTCACAACAAAATTATACATTGAGAAGACATCAATCGAAAAGATACATTTTATCTCCTCGAGAACAAGTACATGAAATAATTATATTTGAAGCATAACACATGTTTCACTTGTCCACATTTAATCAAAATCCCTCCAGCAGTAAAAATATATTTTTACCTTATTTCATCCTCAATAATGTACCTCATCACAGCACGATGATGAATAATTTTATGCACTTCCTCTGTAAAAATGATATACTAGAGCCAACGGTCAGCTTCTACCTCCATCAGCTCCGACGACATCTCAGCAACTTCCTAAGGGCCCTGAGGAGGAAGCACGTCAGAAACAGAAAAACATCCAAAATACCACTCCTCCACTTTAGCAACCTTAATGGTCAGACGACCTTCCTCTGCGCCTTGCTAGCGACGAGACCTAGTTCTGACCATTGAAGCAGACATTTTGCATATTCTTCTTCACTAATGTGGTTGTTTATAGAGGAAGACAATATATCCTAATGAATATACAGTCATAGTCCATATAATTTACTTGTATTTGCACCACAAATAAAAGGATTATTGTCCACCAACATCTATTCCAACAGCAAAAGTCTAAATCATAAGTTCCAAAATATTCTTCCTGATACAACTACAAGTACTTGTATCGAGAATGAGACGATTGTAGTAGTATATTCCCCAGATTTGACAAGATGAACTATTAACGGCATGTCGAAGGTATTTGATCACGTAACCCGTTTGTAAGTCGAGAACACTTCAATCTATAACTACAGAGCTCGACTATCTACAGTAGCCACTATACTTGGTCAAATATAGCCGTTGTACGTGCTTTGCAAAGTTTGTTCACCTTCCTTTAGAATAAGAGAAAAATTATATTTTGTAACTGCTTGTATCCGACTATAAATCAGGCATAGCATACAATAATAGGGATCCTATTTTTTGCCTTTTTGTACACCCTCTATAATAATCTCTCTACAAGTATAATAGATTAGCATCTTAGTGGATTCTACATCAAAACCCTCCTCGAGGTCGTGGTTTTTCTCAGGTTTCACTAAGTTTCCACGTAAAATCGACTAGATATTAGCTTTTCTTTGCACTCAAAACTAGCCTCTTCACATAAAGTATTGGCGAAGTTTACCTACTGGAAAACTAGCCATTACATTATCTTCATTTAACTGCAACTATGATTAGCGTAAGCATAACTAGCCATGCTCTAATACCAACTGTCAAGTTAATATCCCACATTACCAACTCTGGAGTTACACTCTGTTCAAGCTATGCATGCTCTGATACCAACTATCAAGTTGGTATCCCATAATACCAACTGTGAAGCTAAGCTTTGTTCAAGCTATGCATGTTCTGATATAAACTGTCAAGTTAGTATCCCGTATTACCAACTCTAAAGCTAAGCTCTGTTCAACCTATGCATGCTCTGATACCAACTGTCAAGTTGGTATCCTGTATTACCAACTCTAGAGCTAAGCTTTGTTCAAGTTATTTATGCTTTGATACCAATTGTTATGGCCTGGCTCAGGCACATCTACAGTGTATCGAATTGCTATGGAATAAGAGGTTGTACAGCATATGTACACGTGCGGCTGAGCATATAAAAGCCTTCTTCACAAGGTACGATGACACCTGCAGAATATAATTGCAGATGTAAGAGCAACATCCGGATCATCCTGGATACTCGTGAGGGTCATCGAATAGATATTGGAAGTAGGCAATAACGCTGAGGGTTTCCTCAATAATCCATATAGCGTAATTGCTCATGACTATGCACAAGTACGTATAGTATACCTGTCCTAATAGCGGATCAAGGTAGCTCAATATGTCAGGTCCTAGATAGATTGATGGGTGATGAGCCTAGACTAGCTGGATAACAGGCAGCTCGAGTGACATAGTTCATTTATAAGGGACAGTCTACCTCGGATGGCTCATGGGTCATATGTGGGGCATAGTGGTCGTACTGGTCAATCCTATCTGGAAAAACAGTATGTATTGCAAAGCAATGTCCCTTGGCATTTTCTATGCCCAGGGGAACTCATGAACATCCCTTATGGATGGTCCATGAGTCACGGTCCTAGATGACTAAGCTTTAAACTTCTTCAGTCATGGAGAGGTTTAAACCAACTTCCTCCCTAAGGGCCTATTTTGATACTCTCTAAAATTGGGTTGGTTCGGCTTAGAACTGTTTAAGGTAGAAAAACCAATGTTTGGTAACATGTGGAACCAACTTTTTAGTTTTGTTTTAAACTAGTCAGCCCCAATTATAGCGGATAACTAGTTTTTCCTCGGAATGACTTTTACTCGTTTTGAAACAAAACTAGTTTTTAATCTCTTAAAATCGTGAGGGTACTTTTATCAAAGGTACGCCTTCTCTACTTTTTCTCTCTTTCAGAGTATACACTAATCTCTCTCCCTCTCTTTCATCTCATTGTTTTACCATTAAAGACTGATTCAAGCTCATTGTCACAAGGCGAATTTCCCATATAAATCAGCAAAATTTGGCGGAGTTCGGCCAAATCGGAAGTTTCGATAAAATCGGGGGAAGAGAACGACGGCATATTTTCTGGGAATTTAATCAAAAAGCTACCCAAAAGAGGAAAATAGATAGAGAGTAATACTCATTATAAAACCCTAACTTGGAATTGCAATTGGAAGAAAGCTCTTCAATAATCGGAACTTGGAAGCTGCAATTTCAACTGATATGCTTAACTCCTTGATCTCTCTCCTTCTTTGTAAACAGATCTTAATTTCTCTCCACAAATAATCTTCATCTATTTTTCCCTAGTCTAACAGACTACAAAATTCTTGTATCTTGAAGTTGCTTATTTACTTCATCAAGACAGGCTTCAAGATCACTGAAGCATAATTACTAATACTGAGATTTAGCGCATATTCATGTAAGCATCTCAGCTGTATTTAACTCACGCACATTACGAGAGGACGAAGATAATTCCATGCATATAAACCTCACAAAGTTGCAAAGAAACATTTGTGAATTTCTTAAACCCATCTTTATTTTTCTATAACTCAGGTCCCTAGTAGGATCTGACTTACTTTAGAAGAGCTTCAGAATAAATTTTAGGTCCCCTTTGATCTTATGCCACCTTGAATATCTCATACCTCTCCTCTACCGCCGCCACTACGAACAATCAATTTACAGGGGAAGTGTTGCCGAATTTTCAATAGAATTTCTCCTATTTGATTATCTTCTGCAAGGACTCTAATATAGATGTGACGCGCCATTTGAATTTTTATATTTTTAGTTTCATAATGTGTACTTGATTTTTTTTTATCTTTTGGTTTGCAATTATTTTTTAATGTTGTGGTTGAGGTTGTAACAATTTGATTTTTTTTATTTCAGGTAGTTTCTTAACAACTATGGGAACGATACAAGCAAGTATTTATTGTATGTAGAGATATTATTCTTGTGTTGATGGTTTCATGTTTAGTGCGTAAGATGTTGGATCATTAATTTGAATGCTCAAGTTGCATTTAGTGATTGAACAATAATTTTTAATGTTCTAGGTGGATTGAGACCTTCTTTATTTGGATGGAATTGGTGTTTGTAGAATCTTGTAAATAAATCATTCTTTCTTTTAAATTAACTTGTGGTTGATGAAGAATTTGTAAACATGGGCATAATTCAAATTACAAAAATACTACATTTAGCATTACCTTATTTAGGAATAATTTATTCTGTCTCTATAAATATTGGTGTAAGCGGGTAAATTTTTACGCCATACTTTTAGAGACAAACAAATCCATCTCAAATATTATGTATTAGAGGTGGATTATTCCGTCTTTATTAATATTGGTACTAGTAGGAAACTTTGGCGCCATACTTTTATAGACAAACAAATTCGTCTCAAATGTTATGTATAGTGACAGAATAATCCGTCACCAATAATATTGGCATTGGTTGAAAATTTGGCACCATACATTTAGAGACAAACAAATTCGTTCTAAATATTATGTATTAGGGACGGTTGTATTTTGTCCCCAAAGGAGTTAAAAAATAAAGACCTTTAGAGACGGATTTTTGTCGTTTCTAAAGTTGTCCTTAATAGTATTAGAAATAGATGTGTCCATACCTAATGTATTTGGGATGCCACCCAAAAGGGATAACACTTTGTTATCCCTAAAGACGTCCCTAATATCTGTAAGGCGGATTAATAGCTTTTTGTGACACTTTTTTGCTATCCTTAAAGGCTATTTTTCTTGTAGTGCTCTCTCAAATCTCTAAGAAAGTGCACTTTCTAGGTCTACATGTGTACCCTTTCTTAGAAAAGTGCACTCCTATGCCTCTAGAGTCTTAAGGAAGAATACTAAAAATAGGAGCTAGACTCAATTAAGAGTGTTAACCCTCTTAGACCCTCCCTCAGACCGTTGAGGGGAAAACCCAAAGGCGATACAAAAACTAAATAGACCTAATGGTTACTCAGGTAGATTAGCTTCCTCCCTAGTCATAGGTAAAGAGTTTAACTGGCCATACCTGAGTTTATACCTAAGCAAGTCTATAACTAAACACTATTGGGCTTTTGGCTTAGTGGTTGTTGTGACCCTCCACCAAGAGAGGAATCATGGGTTCAAAACCCCATGGGGCTGGAAATTCAGGGTTACAAATTCCTATATAAATCTTGCTTGCCTTGCAAAAAAAAGTCTAAAACTAAACACTTACTATTAAACAAAGAGTTCTCCCTTGAATTTTATTCCTCTAAGAGATAATAATTATAATTAGGGGAAGTTTCTTTTATAACTGAAGAAAATAATGTCCATTTATTACATAAGTAATATGGGACTAATCAAAACTGAGTTTTTCTTATGCTTCTGACGTACAAAGGGTATCGTAGCTATTAGGTTAAAACTTGTAGACCAAGTCACCCATGCTTATGGGGACTCGCGATTGCGGGCCTGTGAGGGCCTAAGGCTTAATTTTTGACTGGATTTCTCCTAGACTTGTTTTGGATGTAAAACTTTTCTCATATCTGGCCCTGTCATCCTGGAACATGCAAAATGTATATTGCTCACTCCTTGGAGACTAGGGAACCGTCTAAACTATTAAAGCTTATCTCTGACAGTTAGTATAGATTCAGGCTTGATCTATTATGCTTTAGTAGTATTTTTGGCACCTCAAATTGTCTCTGGAATAAGGAGGGCATAAAGAAGCCTTCTTAAGGCTTTTAACTCTTGTTTTACACCAAGTTCACTTAGGAGGGTCTAGAATCATGAAAAAATAAAACATAGTCATTAGTCACACTTATTAGTAACTCAGGATGGCCAAAATGACTTGGTTTATGTACTTTAAAATGTAATATTTCAACATTTATCACACCCCCAAACTTATCATTTTGCTCGTCCGCAAGAAAAATAAAATAAAATGAAATTACATTAAATCATTTTCACAGTACTCGCGGTTGAATTTATTATATACAATAAGTCGTTAATCCCCCAGGTGCCCTTGGTAGGCTAGTATTATCTCGTAAGGGTTTTTTGTAAATATACCCACAAAATTGTGATGCGACCTATCAACTATAGTTGTTCAACATTTTAACGTTAAGAATGTCTATAGTGATAATGCATGCATTAGTGCTAACTCCGTGAAATACCTGCATTAGTATTGGAAATTAACTTTAACTTATAGCCTCACATATAATTTTTCTCAAATAATCACTAATATTTTCTTGGGTTTTCTCTTAGGTGTAAAATGAGCACGAGTTTATTTAAATGAAGCGAAGGCTCATATTTACTTGAAGCAGTAAATATTTTGTTGGGAAGTTCTCATGAACTGAAGTTTAATTGTCAATGATGGTGTTAAGTTAATATTATCATAGACTTTCTATCTTTTATCTCCACTAAACTGACCATACTGGACATAGGATCAAGAAGGTCTTTTAAAGGTTGTAATGTAGGCTAAAGACAAGTAATGCTTGGAAAAAGGGTGTTTAGCTCGCATTCTAAAAATGCATTAAGGTCTTTTCTTGTGGTTTACTCTTTCAATTTTTTCTTCCACATTTCACGATATTTCTATATGACATAGCTCGATCATGTACTTTATTTTTGAGTCTTTTTTGCTTGATATCCCCTTTTTGTTATACCTTTTCTTTCTTTTTTATATTTTTAGAAGGGTTTGTCCTGCTCACTAATTTCTTGTTATTCTATTTTCCTTATATTATTTCTCATTTCCTTGTTTATAACCACTGCTACAACTATCAACTTCCTTAAGCATTCTCAGAATGGGGTAAACGATGGTTTATTTAGGCTCAATGGGGTGACTAATGGAAAATAATTTTAAGGTGCTTTCATTCGAAGGCCAAAAATCACCTTAACAAAGAAATGCCTAAAATCATTTCCTCGGTTTTGTATGGTCTCTTTTTTACCTCAAAGAAAGATATGAAAGGGTTATAGTATTTTTAACTCGAGTTTTATTTCACCCTCGACAATCGATTATTGTAAAGAATAGTTAGATCATGTATTTAAGGATGCTGAATCTGGAAAAAAATTGTGTAAGACACTTAATGGTTATTTAAGGCTCAGATATCTCACTTGGGTTCGAAAAGTCTCTGCAGTTATCCTCAAGTTTTTTAACTATGACCAACTCTTCATCTAGATAAAGCACTATATGACTGTTGCGGTGGTGTTTTTGTCGAGTACTCTTCCAAGTGAATTAGTGTAACATGAGGGTAATGCATTAATCTAGTCATAAATAGTAGTATTAATATGAAAGAGTTATTAAACTAGATGCTACATTACTTAATCAGAAATATAAGTGTCTACTCTTTAGTTTTAATGTACAACAAAAAAATTTAGACAGGTTACATTTTTTTTTCCCCTAAAAAGCATTTTATTTTTCCCAAAATCAAAATGTAACCCCATAGCCCCAATCTTAAAATGAATTTTTTTTTTAGAAAGTTTAGATTTTATTGAATGAGAAAAATTACAAAAAAAGGGGGGGGGGGGGACCAAGGCAACATCCTTGATTAATCAGACAACCCGACTAGGTGGTTCTCCTTAATCAGCTAATAATGTGCAGACCATTGGAAGCCCAAACCAAAAAGGAAAAGAAGAAGAAGAAAAAGTATAAAAGGAACTACTTAAATTTAAAATATTCCATGACTGGGTCTTCTATACTGGTCAAGTAGGTGGGCCTGCCTGTGCTCCATTCCTCATGAGGCTGTGTTGCTACAAATTCTTTTCTGACTAGTTAATCTGCTAAAAAATTCCCTCCACACTGTAGATATTCTAAATGAGTGAAGACTGTTAAGAAGGATATGCCACTTAGTATAAAATATCAATGGAATCTTGCCTATGTTGAATGCTTGTACTACTGCTTTTGAGTCTGAGATAACCCAAATCCTCTTCTATCCCCTTTTAACTGCTTGTTGTACTCCCTGTATAATTGTTTCAATTTCTGCCAGATAGTTTGTGGTGTTTCCAATTTCTCTGATGTAAGTACCCTTGACTACACCTTCATGGTCTCTATAACATATGCCTATGCTTACAGGGCCTGGGTTACCAAGTACAGATTCATCACAACATATTTTGATTTCCCCTTCATTTGGGAGTCTCCAGTAGCAGCTCTTTAAACTTGGACCTTTTTTGTATTTGTACTAAACTTGTAAAGCTTTATTAATTGAGAGATCCTGGATGTTGTTTTGCATGCTGTTCTTGGAGAGTTTACTAGTATTTACTATATCTCTAAGAATGGCTTGCTGAATAGATTGATAAGAGAGTATCTTGTTATTGAATCTTAAAGTGTTCCTTGCCTGTCATACCCATTTATATACTGAAAAGAAAGTTATCTGCCATAGATCTCCAATGTATGAGCTTGATTTTAAACATTTTTCAAGTGTTGATTTCCAATTATCAAGACTTGCTATGACATTAAATCCAAAAATATTAGAAATCAACTGCCATATCTTAGCTGCAAAGGAACAGCTTAGGAGACAATGTTGTGCAGAATCCTCGTCTTGGTAACAGTTAGAGCATATAGGGGTAATCTGGATACCCCTTTTATGTACATCTATATCAAAAGCTAGGACATTGTTAAGAAGATTCCATGCAAAAGAGTTCAACCTAAGATGCATGCTCTTACTCCAGATTATCCTCTACCACTAGGATGTATCTATCTTCGTTCTTATAGTATTAAAAACACTTAAGGTAGTAAAGTCTCCATGTATATCTGGTTTCCAGATTTGCTTGTCTTGAGTTGTTGGATTGCAGCCTATTTGTTCAATATCAATACCCATTGCAAATAGGAGAAGTTGGATGCCACTAAGCATGTTCCACCCAAAAGAATTGATAAAATCACCAACTCTTCCTATCCATTTCTTTTATAGTTGTTTAACATGTCTATGAACTATCTCAGAGGAACTTCTGTTGCCCATGTATCCCTCCAAAAATCTATATTCTTCCCATTTCAAATTAACCATCCCATATGATGAGTAGATAATTGTGCAGTTGTTATTATTCCTGACCATATCGATGAAGTTTTGTGTGATTTAATGAGATATCCTTTTTTAGTTTTAAACTTGGCCCCCATAAATTTTGGCCAGTCATTTTCTCTTTTAAAGAGAAGGGAAGAGACGAAGGCAAATAGATTCCTCTGTGACGTTTTGATAGTGCTAAAGTGCGCATATCTTTTTAAAGTCTTTTATGTTCCTATAGGGACATTCATTGTCAAACCCATGGTAGGTAGGTAGATATTAATGACACCTAGTTTGATCTCGTAGCTTTAAGCTGCAATGTTAGACAAGACTATATAGGAAGGTATCGTGCCCACTTCGGGGGTCCAATAATCTCGTAGGGATTTTTGAGCTATTGGAGGATCGATGTTTATTTTAATCGTCAGCTTTATGGGGTCGATTAAACTTGAATCAATTTCTTCTATATTGTCAGTTTGTACGCTCCATATGTTATTACTATGACGATACCTTCTAATGCATCTTCTACATAAGGCAGAAGGCTCACTAACTAGGACTGGTTTAAGTAAACCACTGAGGCATTTTCCTACTCTAGCCCAATGTATCATGTACTAACTACTTTTACAAATGACTAAATTTAAACAAACACTGCTACAGAAAGACAATTGTACACGGTCAATCTTTTTTAATAGAATTATAGGTCTCCCTATAGTATTTATATGTGTGCAGTAGAGGTATCTAGGTTTGGCTCTAGGAGCTTGATTCCTGCACAAAAGTTTACATGTTATAGTGTTAAATCACAGGTAGGTGTATCAGACCAAATGTTGCGTAGAGCCACGGGCTGTAAGTGAGTCACCTTTTCGGTCATAAACACCTAGTTTTGGTGACGCCACAACTCCTATCAAAAAGTAATAACTTCCACTTAAGTGTGTCTTACGAATCTATGGCCGATACCGAGGTCTGGTATATTCTAGTTCTGCAGGTGCTGAAATCCCTTTGAAATCTTCTACTATCTTTTAAGTTTTAATTAATTAAGGTTGATGAGGACAATTATCATAATCCGTGTGATATAAATTTCGTTATATCCCTAGCGGGTGGTCCTACCGGTTGAGGGTCCTTTATATGAGTTTTCTCCACATGGTGCAGCCATAACCTTTACTAAGCAATGCGGAATTTAAACAATCAACTAAGCCTATGAAAATAAAACTAAACTAACGTTATACTAATATTTTTAATATTTTTTAAAATAAATAATCTTAAGCCTTCTAGAAAAATAAATGTTACCTTAAAAGGGATCCCTGATTGGGAGTTGATGTTTAGTCAAAACTTGAACCATGAACTTCTATTCCCCGACGACAACGACGTCAATTGATGTACTAGAATTTCTGCTTTAATAAATTCCCACTACTACTGAAGTATGTCGATAAGTGAGGTCGAACGCTGGGGATCAGTGTCGAATCTACGATTTTGAGAACAATGGCTTTGGTTGTTTGCCAAAGATGGTTTGAGATTATTTTGAGAGAAGATGAATATTTCAGAGGAGAATCTATGACTTCAGGATTCTGCATCCCCTAGCTAAACCTTTCTTATCTGGATCTACTTTTGGGGTCGCCTTCCCAAGCTCTCTTTGAGTACCCTTCTAAGGGGCCACTACTCGCGACTCTCCTAAGTCGTGATCCTCCTTATTCATGACAGAATTTGGACCTTCCTTTTTAGGGGTAAGGCCTCACTATCAGTAGTTGATGTAGAGAGAAAGGGACAACTCAGTCCTAAGCTTATTAGGCCCCAAGACCTTGTTGTGCCCTAGTGATTCTCGTTAGAGTCCTCAGATGTGATCTTAATAAGAACACACATCACTATTAACTGAGTGAGCTATATGGTTGGTCAACAAAGAGCACCACCTACCCTAGTCTCTACCTCAGAAGAGGTTGAGGCCCAACTAATCCTCCAGGAAAGGCGTTCCCATATCCCTAATTAGTCCTTAGAAAAGGGTTAGGAGTAAGGATTAGTCCTACTTAAGAGTGTTAATCCATCTAGTCCATCTTTCAGACCTTTTAGGAAGAGGACTTTTTAGGTCTCCAAGTGTACCCTTTCATAGAAAGGCGTATTCTTATGCATCTAGGGTCTTAAGGAAGGACATTAGGAATAGGAGCTAGACTAAATTAAGAGCACTAACACACCCTCAGACCGTAGAGGAAGAGACCCGAAGGTGACCCAACAACTAGACTCAATTAATGGCTACTCAGGTAGGCTTGCATCCTCCCTAGTCATAGATAAGGAGTTTAGCCGACCATACCTGGGTTTGTGCCCAAGCAAGTCCAAAACTAAACACTTACTCTTAAACAAAGAGCTTTCTCTTAAATTTTATTCCTCTGAGAAATAATGACTATAATTGAGGGGAGGTTTCTTTTATAGCTGAAGAAACCAATGCCATTTTATTACATAAGCAATGTGGGACTAAACAGAACTGTATTAGTCTTTTTTTTTTTTTTTGCTTTTGACATATAAAGGGTATCACAGTCATTTGGTCAAAACTTGATGACCAAGTCACCTATATAACCTGATAATGCTAATCTTCCCAGGCTTGAGGATCCGCGATCGCGGGTTTGTGCGGGCCCCAAGTTTTGATCTTTGGCTGGACTTCTCTTAGGTCTCTTTTGGATGTAAAACTTTACTTAGATCTGGAGCTGTCGCCTTGGAATGTATAAAATGTATTTTGCTCACTCTTTGGAGACTAGGGAACTGTATGAACTACTAGAGCTTGTCTCTAACACCTGGTGTAGCTTCAGGCCACCGAAGCTACCTGTTCGCGATCAAGAACCCTATGCCCAACAACCGATTCTCCCCTTTGGCCACTGAAAGATTCTCCCACTTCGAAGTTGTTGATTTCAATTTAATTGAGGATAATCTCCTCTTTGATCACATTGATGATATTGTTGTCGGAGGATGAAGAGTCTAACAATATCACATCTTTATCGGTAGAAAAATTGTTCAAAAACTTGAAAATTGCCTTGACATCCATGTCTTGAAGAAGAAGAAATTGCTCAATGATGAATTGTGAGATTTGGGAGTCTTGTGATAATTTTCGTGTGAAAAAGGATCAAAATATAGGCAATGAAAAATTAGCCATTATTATAGTCGTTATAGGATAATCAAGTAGAAGCTTTAGCTTCTTGGAGAGTCGGACTATGAGGCCCCTAAAACTCATGCGCTTCATAAGTTGACTTAAACTATCAGGCGCATAAGCTTTAGGCCTCAAGCTTTTAAAAATGAGAAACCATAGGTACCTAAAGGTTATGTGCCTGATAGTTTAAGTTAAATTCAAGCTTCAAGTGGTAAAGCTTTGTCAAATACTTGAAAAATTCAAAGCCTTATTGGAGATGCTTTGATAGTTGTTACTCTCTTTCTATTGTGCATAAGGAGTAAAACCCGGGGTGTGCAACATTTTGGAGGTAAATAAAATGTGGGAATTGACTTGAAATTGGTCTTCTCTTCCCTACCGAATCAAATCAATGGGTGACGGACGACACTGATGTCTCTGCTCCTCCCTTATTCTTTCAAAACACTCTTCCTCTTCTTCTTCTAGGCACAGAGAAAGAGAGAGAGAGCCATCATCATCATCATCATCTAAGAATGTCGAAAGCTGCTCTTCCTTACTCAATGAAAGATGTGGATTACGACAACGCCAAATTCCGCCATCGATCCTTCATAAAGGTCCACATCTCAATCTCAATTTCATTGTGTTAGATTTCAATTACACAAGATAAATCGATTCTTTACTCTGCATTAGTCATTTGTAATAATTGCACCTTGCACCACTTTGAATTGCATTCTTTAGATTTAGTTTGAGTTTAGTGGGATTGGAAATTGCGGTATCGGAGTTAAATAGAGCTCGCGATGTTGAAAAGAGTGTTTGAGATTTGAAGGAGTTTAGGAGAAGAGAAGAATCAGAAATTGGCAATGAGAAAGTAGAAATTAGGAAAATTAATCATTGACTCCTTTGAAATCAGACTATTACCTAATCCAAAATAAAAACAAATAGCATGATTATGGAAAAGTTCTAACAATGTCAGCTGTGTATGAGGGAAGAGTCTAATTAGGGATGTAACTATCATTTATTGTTGGGTTCGGGAGATGGAAGCAACGTAGGTATAGGATAGGAAGTAACAACAGAGGCCGGGCGGCCGGAGGGGGAGTTTCGGCAGCAGGATGGAGGAAGCAATGCCTCTTGGTAAAGGCAACTTAATTGGAGTTAAATTAAAAGGAAAAAAATGTTATATACCAATTGGATTTGGTACCGACCCAGAGTCAAAGGAGCTTCAGGCTACCCAATGTACTGGTAAATAGTGGGACCGAAGAGGAGGAAGGAGGAGATACAGGGAATAATGAGAGGTAGGGTGAAGGGAGAGTGTCTAGAGTAGGACCATTGGGCTCTTGGCTCAGTGGTGGTTGCGACCCTCCACCAAGAGAGGGGTCGTGGGTTTGAAATCCCATGGGGTTGGAAACTCAGGGTTACGGACCCCTATATAAAACTAGCTTGAAAAAAAAATAAAAAAATGTCTAGAGTAGGAGAGGAAGGTAGGGTGACGATGAGCAAAAAAAAAATGTTTCACGCCAACAAAACATTCCAAATGCCTTTAAGTCGATTCAAAACGCCTAGATTGCATTTTTACTTGTCTTTTATAAATCTGATGTGAGTCTGACTTTGGCTTGTCCGAGCTCGGTCAGGTTTCGATGGGTTAGATTTGGAGAAAGATACAAAATAAGGGGAGGTAATTGAAGACAAATACGTCACCAATTAAGATTCATCAAGTGCATACTAGACGGTTATATATCTAGAGAAGATTTCATCAAGCTACTAGAATCTTGAAGGACTGAAGGCATGCAAATAGTTTCGAACAGGGAGAATGCAGTTTAAAGCACAGATGAATGGTTATCGTATGGGGTAAAGTTAATGCAAGGAGAGACACTTTGAAATATTATAGAAATATAGCAGATTGAAATGCTCAGATGAGATCATGGCTTTTTATCCCTTTAGAGGTTCCATCTAAACCTCATTTTACTTGCCCTCTTTTTTTTTTATGAACCACATCCGAGATCACAATTTTTTTTTACGAATATGCACTGTCACTGACGTTCCTTGAGTCGTTAATGTCACATAAAAAAGAACCTTCACTAGATAGTGATTCTGATAAGCTTCCTAGTACAGATATATTCTTAGATTATGATTTGGATTAAAATTGGCTTCCTATATCTAATTTTCCTTGTGAAGTGGCTCCTGACCACTGGAGAGGTTAAGGAAAGGATTCAGAATTGGGCCATGAGGACAAAAATACTCTGGCTGTTCCTTTTGTATGATATTAACACAAAGAGGATACACCAACCATGAATATGGCCAAAATATAGAGGAAAAGCATGGAGAGGTGTTCTGATGTGGATTGGTATCATATGCAGAGACAATAGCTGGTCTCCATTTATTCACGGAACGTGCAAGAATTGAGATGGAAGCTCGAAAATGACCATTAATCTTATTAGAACTGGAGGTTCCAACTCAAAACTAATACGCAATGAGAGGAGTTGCCCCAAGAACTTATAATTTGATTTGTAAAGCTTAACTTGCCCAATGTGGGACTAAATATCTCAACACGCCTCCTCACGTGTTGTGCAATTTTAAGCCAAACACGTGGACGACTATAACTGGGTGAGTGGAGCATGTAGTCCATTATGCACAACACGGGGCAGAAACTGCCCACTCTGATACCATTATTACCTAGGTAACAACCACACGGATACGGGTGTCGGTGTCCGAGTGTCGGGGTGTCGGACACGTTTTATTTTTTTAAACTGAAGTGTCATTGTTACCTAGCATATTACAAACCATATTAGAACGGGAGGTTCCAACTCAAAACCAATAGGCAAAGAGGAGTCGCCTCACGAACTTATATTTTGAGTTGCAAGGCTTATTTTGCCCAATGTGGGACTATATATCTCAACAAATCTCTCCGCTAGAAGCAATTGTAGAGCTCTCTTTTGGATTATCAGAAACCTAATTAACCACAGCTCTCTGAAGTCAATATTATGCGGGGTCTGCAGTAGGCAACTCTTTAGTTGACAACATCCGACTCTTACGCGGTCTCGTACTTGGGATTCAAACTGTAAAGATTAGTTTAACCTGAAAATTTCTCCATGTCTCCTTTAAATTTCAAGATCTACTGAAGCAGGTTGATAGAGTTGAAGTTAGGATTTTCAGCAATACCATAATGGTCACTGAATGAATTCTCTCCACGTACACCATAATGAGTACTGAAATTGTGGATAAAATTTTTGCGGTCCAGGGGGAATTCAATATCAGTTTAGCTAATGAACTGCCATTAGGCTCTTGGCCCAGTGGTGGTTGTACCTCTCCACCTAGAGACAGGTCGTGGGTTTGAAACCTCATGGGGTTGGAAACTCAGAGTTACAGATCCCTGTATAAAACTGGCTCGCCTTGCAGAAATAAAATAAAATGAACTACCTATTCCTATCGGGGCTAATCCTAAGTTATCATTAATAGATATATGTCCCTTCTGTTATTTCTTTCAGGACTTCTTTTATGAAGTTATACCATATATTCACACTTACTCCCTTATTCTATAAGCAAAGAGTTATTCTTTACCAAAAATAATCCTCGATTTACTTGTTTGTGTCTCCAGGTGACGACCCAAGGCTTGCTCAATAGTACCATCAAACGTGACTGCTTAAGATGTAGTACAGGGAAATTCTTAGTATTACTGATGATCGGTGGATTAGCATATCTAACGCTGATGCATACAAGTAGTGTCAAGTCTGCCTCTGGTGAAATAATGATAGATATTGGTAGAAAGGAAAAAAATACGAGTCTCCTGGATGACGCTAAAAGATTTCCCAAACCTTGGAGAAGACAACCAAGGCTTCCTCCACAATTGTCTCTTGACGAGAAAAACAGTAATGGTAGCTCTCCTCTTGACTTGGAGGATGTAAAATGGATACCTAGGCAACAGAAAGTTAAGGAGGCATTCAGCCATGCATGGTTTGGCTATAAAAATTATGCAATGGGTTTTGATGAACTTATGCCACTGAGCCAAAGGGGAGTTGATGGCTTAGGAGGGCTAGGTGCTACAGTTGTGGATGCCCTAGATACAGCCATGATAATGGGAGCTGATGAAGTTGTCCTGGAAGCAGGAACATGGGTTGAAAAACATCTTTCACAAAGAATCAGTGAGAAAGGTCAAGTCAATTTGTTTGAAACTACTATACGTGTTTTGGGGGGTCTTCTCAGTGCTTTTCATTTAAGCGGGGGCGAGCAGGGGAAATTTGATATTTCAAAATTTAAAGGGCCTAAACCAATTGTGTACCTAGAAATTGCAAGGAACTTGGCTGACCGTCTTTTGGTTGCTTTTACTTCGAGTCCAACTCCCATTCCCTTTAGCGACGTTGTTCTTCGTGAGCGCTCTGCACATCCAGCTCCTGATGGATTAAGCAGTGTTTCAGAAGTTTCTACTCTGCAGCTTGAGTTTAATTACCTCAGTACCGTTTTGGACGATCCTAAGTATGGTATGGAAGCCATGAAAGTCTTGGAACACTTGAGGACTCTCCCGAAGGTGGAAGGACTAGTACCTATATACATCAGGTACGGCGGTACGATACCTTTTTTTCTTCTGAAAACTCTCTTGTT
Organism: Kingdonia uniflora; assembly: GCA_014058105.1. Lineage (NCBI taxonomy): Eukaryota > Viridiplantae > Streptophyta > Magnoliopsida > Ranunculales > Circaeasteraceae > Kingdonia > Kingdonia uniflora. The sequence continues at coordinate 1,122,018 of JACGCM010000724.1, forward strand.
TGAGCATTTCTATTACTTTAGCCAGTTATAGTTTGTATACATCAACCTTTTCTTTGTATTAGTAATGGAGTTAACGTAAGTTACCTATAAGGGGTATTTTACATAAAAGGAATCTAAATGGGGCTTTAAGTTGGTGGAAATGATGAAGCAGTGCTTCCCATGATCCCGATCCAGATCATGCTCCTATCAATTGATTAAACAAATTACTATCAGGAACGACGTAATCCTTTTATTTTTATTTTTTATGGTCCTCCTTTCTGGGAAAGAAGAAAACCAATGCATAATCTCTTAGAAATTATGTCTAACTTGTTTGCATACATCATTTTTATCTAACACTGGTTCGCCTTGCATCGTTTGCTACCTGTTTTGACGTTAACGCCTCCACTTTCCTTGCATATATCACTTCGAAGTCATGGTACTGATGCATAATTTTGATATCATGCTATTTATCTCTCTCACTTTCTTCATACTGTAGTATAAGAGATAACTCCAATGTGGAGAATGCCAGAGTAATATACTAAATTAAAGAGAAGCAAAAGTACAATAACACCTTAATGTTAATTTTTTGATACAATGTACGTAAGGTATGCTACAATAACTCCAAATAAATCTTAAAAGCTTCCCCGTACTATATTTCTTGTCACCTTTTTCTCTCTGAGTTTTTTTGTGCTGAAAACGAGTCCTTTAGGACATCCCAAACTATTCTAGATGTGTAAGGACATTTTACATTGTCTGCTCAATTTCTCCATACTGTTACCGATCCAGATTTTGATAAGTGCCTCTTCCTCAATTAAGTTGAAATACTCCTTAGCGTTATGTTTAAGAGACATTAAAAATATTTGGCACAATAATCCGGCACCCAAATTATTGTCGAATCTTTAAATTTGAAGCAAATTCTCCGCCCAAATCATTTTGATTCCTCCTTTTTCAATGATATTCATCGATTCAAAGCAGATTATCTTCAAAATCTTGAAATTACAATGTAAATCTAGGTCAAATCGATCGATTTCTTGATGATGACTCAACTATGACGGCATCTTCAAGTGGTTTCAGTGCAGATCTTCAATAAAAAAGCTTCGGGCGCCATCAAAACACTTAGCGATCCTAAATTGAAGCAGAAAGGATCGAATCGAGATGAAATTGTGGAAAATGTCAGATTGGTATGAACAAAGGCAAAGGCTCTATAATGGAGATGGAGAATGCATGAACTCCACGGAAATCGAAGGAAGGTTCAATGCTGGTTTTGCAAGTTCGTCGAAACAGTGGTGATTTGTTGCAGAAAAATTCCTGAAATTAGGGATCAATTGTTAAGAGGTGATCTGTTGTCAAGGGAGACCCATCTTCCAAAAGATGCCAAAACTCCAGGTGAACCAATTCTAACACTAGCAAATTATTCCTCAATTGTTAAGAGGAGATTACTCTTCAAAAGGTGCTTGCAGATTGGAGTTTCACAAACCAGAATTTAGTCTAAAGGAAGAAAAGCTTATTGTTAGATGTTCCAAAGGGATTCTAAATGAGGGGATTGAAATGTGGAAAGATACAATTACTGGTTTCTTTATAGGAGCAAAAATCCCTTTCTATGTTGTAAGAGATAGAGTAAGAGCTTTATGGGGCATCAAAGGTACTCTGAGCATGTCAATGCAGAACTCAATATACTCATTTACATTTGAGGATTTGAAAGAGAGAGATGCAGTACTTAGAAAATGGACCTTGTCACATTGCTGGGAAGTATTTCATAGTAACAAATGGGACCCTTCAATGTCCATTGACATTAACAAGATTCAAACCGTTCCTATATGGGTAAAATTCATAGATCTTCCCAAACCCTACTGGACAGCAAGGGCCCTGGGATATGTTGCAAGTGCATTTGATAATCCTTTATGTTGAGACAAAGCAACTGAGAATTATCTAAGAATGTCATATGCTAGATTTGTGTTGAAATCACACCACAAGCCATATTACCTTCATCTATCTTGCTTGATAGAGGGGGTTTTTTTTTTTTTTCTGCAAAAGGTAAGCAAATTATTAATGAGAAAGTTGTAACTGCAGACAAGCCCTGCAGGACTAACAGAGAGACTGGTAGACATGCCTACATAGTCACCACATTATAAATGGAAACAAAGAAAAGAAAATCTCACAAGTCAAATCTGAAGTACTCTAAATTGGGGTCTTGAATCTTCTGCAGGAAGCTAGGCCTACCCACAAACCATTCACTATTTCTAATATGCAGTCTAACAGCTCTATTAGCACTTGCATCTGATCTGAAATTGCATTCCCTCCATGAATGTTTAAGTCTGAGTTGGAGTTTAGAAAATAAGAATTCCCATTTGGTTTTAATATGCCATGGAACCTTATTCTACTGAAAGGCTGTAATAGCAGCATTGGAAACTGATACAAGGAATACTTTCATCCAACCATGTTGAAGAGCTGTAGACAAAGCAGATACTATGCTGCAGCATTCAGCAAAGTAAGAAGTACAAACCCCCAAATTCTCAACCAAAACACCAAGAACTGTACCTGAATGAGATCTGAATACAGCACCCAAGCCAGATGCCCCAGGGCTTTCTAATGATGAGCCATTACAGTTTATCTTGGCCTCTTCATACCAAGGTAACTCCTATCTGCATGACCTGATTCTTGGAGCTCTTCTGTACTTGAGAGGGACTTTCAATCTGTGGAGAATAGATAGATCAGGAATCGAGTTCTTCATAACACTATTGGACCTTGTGGATGAGTCTTTGATAGTAGTAAGGATGAACTGCTTTAAAGATCTAAAACTGGTAGCAGGTTCATCATGAGTTACTTTATTTCTGAATCTCCATATGGAACTGAGGCAGGCTAGCAAACCATTCAGCCATAGATCTTCAATGTAAGAACTGTGAGGTTCTGCAAGCTTAAATATATGCTGGAAAGACCAAGTCTGAATTGTAAGTTCAAAAACATCACACAACCATACCAATATATTTTGAAGGGGCAAGTAAGAAAAATGTGCTGAGAGCTCTCTCTATCTTCCTTACAAAGACTGCATTGTGAAACTAAAGTAATTGATTTTTTCTGAATATTTTCATCTGTTGGCAGGCCATTTTGAAAGATTCTCCAGGCAAGATTAGAGAGTTCTGGGGAGCTACTAGACCTCCACAGGAATTTAGACTACCAGCAGTTAGGAATTTTTAGTTCTGCTATCATCATAGGCAGCTTTAATAGAAAAGATGCCCTGTATACCAGGCTTGTAGCGGCACCAATCAATGCTTGCATAATTAACAAAAATGTCAGTTAAATTCACCCCTGCAACAGACAGGAGATTTTGTGTGGCTTGATTTGGAGCCCATGCTCCTTCAAGCAAAATATCTGAGACCATGGACTATTTTTCCTTCTAAGAGATATGATTTAAAGTTGGAAGACCTCTAAGAACCCCAATGCCAGACCAATAATCTATTCAAGTATCCACCTTCGTGCCTTTGCCCGAAATCCAGATTGAGTTATGAAAAATCCTGTTATACACTGTCCTGATTCCACTCCACCTAAAAGATTTCTTATAGTTGCTGATAATATCTCCATGTTTTGTAAAAAAAAATTGCTCTCATATATTCAGCCCATAGCCCTTCTTTCTGAGCCATCCCCTTGCCTCAATCCTTTTGTAGCTTTAAAGAACCCACAAGGGCCCCATTAATCCTGAAAAATATATTAGAACTTTTGAGGATACATTATATCCTGTTACACCAGGTGGTATAGAACCCAAATTTCTTGAGCACAACTAGAAGGAAGCCCCAATCCAAGGAATCAAATGCTTGGAAGATATCAATTTTGAGGCCCACATTCCCTCCAGTCTTTTTATTGTCCAAAATTATTCATTAGCTCACTGTCGAGGACAATAATAGTTTGTATATTCCTACCAGGAATAAAGGCACTTTGATGAGAAAATATGATTCTACTAGCAACACCTTTAAGTCTTGTAGCCATAATCTTGGTTATAATTTTAAAACAGAAGTTGCCAAGGCAAATAGGTCTAAACTGATTAAGTCTAATTGCATGATCTTCCTTAGGAACCAAGATAATAAAGTTAGAGTGAAACCCATTGGGGATAGTAGATTTCATAAAGAAGATACCATGTCTGGGATCAACTGCATGATGAAATTTTCTTCATATACCCAGATGAAATTTGGGAAACATAATTCAATATTTTCCAACTCCGGGGTCATTGCGATTCACCAACTTTTATTGGGAGAAAATTTAAAATTTAAACCTTAAATTAACCATATAACCTATAGATCAATTAGTTTTTTTACCTAAATACATTCTTTTCCTTAATGTTTTAGTTTTACCGATAATTAAATATGTTTCCCTTACAAGTGAATTACACTTTGTCAACGTTCTTAACTTAGTACGATACCAATGTACACCGATATTGAACTCATAAATTAAATTGACATAAGATATTATGATGTATCACGGTTCTCACAACCACGTAGGTATACTTAGAGGCTATGTTACTTGAAAGTGAAACGGATACGGGAAACGATACGAGAAACGGAAGCGGGAAACGTCCATTATTTTTTAAACATGATTCGGGAAATGGGAAACGTATGCGACAATTGAATTGAAATGTGATACGAGTGCGAAACGAGTATAAAGCGTAAGAAAATGCGAAATGGAAAACGAGTTAGAAGCATAAAAATAAGTAAAGTATGATACACTTTGATAGTAAAGAGATGAAGGTATATGCATAGACAATACTTGTTAATATAGTACGGAGGGAAGAAAATCCAAAATGTTAAGTGTGCTTAAGTGTTTCTTTTCTTAGCTTGATTTCGTTATAAAGTGGTATCTGTAGGTTTGTGTGTGTTTTTTGTCATTGTTGATATAAGAGCATCCAATCACGTAGATTATCGTTTCACAATTCCTTCGATTGCGAATCGCAAAAGTTTCGGATCGAATAAAAATTGCTTCGATATGCGAATCATGCGAATCAAAAAAGGAATCATCGGTATTTCCCAATCCGAATCACAATTGAATCATAATGCAAATCACAGTCGAATCGAAACGCGAATCACAAACGTTTCCCCAATGTTTCTCGAATTCGGGGAAACTGAATCACACCTGTTTCACAGAAACAGATGAGAGGGGGTGTTTCCCCGCAACATAGCTTAGAGGGATGTCATCTCTCTCTAGGACTACCAAGTCGATGCCACTCTCTCCACGTTTTAATTTTATGTTATTTATTTAATGTAAAGGGCCAACTGCTGGAGAGTCTCCTTAAGTTTGTAACCCTAATGCTAGTAGGATTTTGGGAGTTTTAGGGTTATTTTAGTTATGAGTTATTAAAGTTATGAATAAGAGTCAATCAATTGTCTTTCAATCTCTTAGTTACATTATATTATGGTATCAGAGTCTAGGTTTTAATATACCACCACGATCATGTGCAAAGAATTTTGGGAAGGCGACGATTATTGTGAAGAAGAAGATTGGGGAGAAGAAGACGAAAGTTGGCTCTACGAGAGGCTAATCGATGTCTAGGTTGCTACGGCGAAAGCATGGAAGATGATTAAGAAGAAGAAGACAAATCCGAAGAAGAGGAAGATGAGATCGTCCTAACGAACCAAATTGAGGATTTCACCGCATCGTTTTTGATGATGCAAGAAACGGTGAAGGTGATGCAAGATTTGTTGGCGAAAAATCAGCAAGTAAACAAGGATTTATGGGGGTATTTTGTACAAAACCAACAGATCCTAGAAACCCCTCAGTTGGCGGTTGATAACCAATTCAATTATGAAAAGGAGCCGATGGGGGGATTTATGCGGGATGCTCAAAAGGGTAACGAATCAATGCCGACAATTGGTTTTGGCCGGGGACGAAGCGTGTGGCGCGAAAGTTTACCGACTAACATGCATGTCGGAGAGCGATCCACCGGCGATGATCGATTTAAATACTCTGAAGTTGAGGTGGAGGAGTCCGACGACGAACGGGTAATCATGGGGAAGAGGGCTGAGTTGGGAGAGAGGACGTAAGTCGCGAAAGCTGCTGCCAGTGTGCATCGCGATGTAGCTTGGGGTGGAAATACGAAAGTTTCCCGTGAGCTTTGCTACACAGGAGCACTCAGGAGATGCACATATCGAGGCACGTTTGAAGGGATGCAAAGAGGGAACATGGGGACAGACGGTACACCCTGTCACGCTGCCACGCTGGATCACGGGGGTTAAACATTACCCATGGGATTCCCGAGGCAGGGCAGCAAGCAGCAGGAAGTGGGATTGTAAAACCAATGGTGGACACAACATCACCCGAAGAAGAAGAGGGTGTAACGCTAATTGCAATTGGAGAAGAAGGTTCTCCCCGTTCTTCAAACACAATTGAAGAGCTCATATACCTGACACACAACGACCAAGAAGAGGAAAGTTTGGGCAAGTTCCCAAACCCGACACGCAACACATCCGATCAGCAGTAACATGATGGTACTAGGGATCCAAAGTTTGAAACGGGGGGTGTCAGAAGTCAGGAGGAAAGAGAGGGGAAAAGTGGGAGTAAACCAACTTCGAAGGGATTTCTAAAACTCCTCACGGGGACCATCGTCGAGAACACCAACACAGCAGGGGGTCCTTAATTCACCAATAAGGTTTCAACAACCCAGATCTCAACCCAAAGGAGGGAGATCCAGACCCAAATATGTGGGACCCTAGGCAATACCCAAGTGGACCAGGTTGAGCCCAGCATGGCTTCAAGACGGCCCCCACCATGGGTATTCATCAAGAATAAAGTACAAAGGGTACACCTGGCACAACGGGTTACCCAGTTATCGGGTTTTGGTGGGGCTGGGGATTCTCAGGCGTGTGTAGAGAGGAATCTCCAATTTGTTGATCCATTTTGGGAGAGTTTCCTAGCCTTTTACAACAGGTGCATTATCTCATTTTGTTTAGTTTTGTACGTTCTACAACGTCAGGATGTCGGTAACGGCCTGGTACCTTCGCAGACAGATACGTCCCAGTGTTACGGCAAGTGCCAGAGACGAATTCAGAGTTTGAAGACTGTCTACAGCTGAAGACGTTTTACCACGTGTTCTCTGCTCATGGCTTCTTACTCCAACCTTAAAATTCGTGGACGAATTTGTTTAAAGTCGGCGTGAGTTGATGTATCACAATTCTCACAACCACGTACATATACTTAGAGGGATGTTGTCTCTTTCCGCTCTCTCCGCGTTTCAGTTTAAGTTATTTATTTAATGTAAAGGGCTAACTGCTGAAGAATCTTCTTAAGTTAGTACGCTTTCTACTTCTATAAAAACCACCCTAGGTTAGGCTTTGTTTTGTAGTTGTTATTTGGTTATTAGGTTATTTGGGAGTTTTAGGGTTATTTCAGTTATGAATGAGAGTTAACCTATTGTCTTTCAATCTCTTAGTTACATTACATTAAGACAAGTCACCAGTCAAAATTTGATTGTGCTAGGAGTTATTCGCTAAATTCGCTCTTTTGAGAACCCTTCACTAGTACTTCAAGTGTGGAGCAATTTTATTTTCACTAACAAGAGCCCAATCTTTTGTAAGATATATGCAGTATATCTTTGAATGAATTATGTTTCGGCGGATATAGATAGGTACCCTTTACCATTTTTTTGTAGGAGAATATATCACTTTAAAGATATGTTCGAGTTCAATAAAATCATATTGTTCTTTAATTTTGAAATATATGAATTCTAATGTAAAAACCTTAAAGTTCTAACATTTTTGTGAAATATATCTCCTTCGCACTTATTTACATCACATCCAATAACCGTTAGCATAAGGGGTTCCTATAAGACTGGCTTGGTAATTGTTAGCTAACTTAGGTTGTTTAGATATGTCATTAGCGTTCAGTCGAGAGATCGAATTCGTCCTATAAATATCCCAATCAAAGATATGAGTTGTTCTAGCCTCTGCTCCGAACCGCTCCAGCATCACAATAGTTAGTTATGGATACTAATGAGGCATATGAATTTAAATACACTGCTTGATACACATTATGCAATTGTTGATTTTATGTTCACTATGCTTGCTCCCAAGGTAGTTAATGCGCGTTACAATGCGATGTGACCATAGGTGAAAAAAATTCTACTGTGAATATAGGGAATACTGCAACGCTATTTCTGATATTGCGATACAGTAGGTAAAAATTACATATATTCCTAATGAGTTTAAATCTACTGAGTAAATACCTAATATGCTTCTCATTAAGCTATATTTATTCATTTTGGCATTCTATCGTGGTTTTTGTTACTTTTATAATTAGGTGAATTTTCATTGTTTTACTCCATCTTTCTATATCTTCCATATTTCTGAAACTCTTTTGAAGACTAGTGCAGTTTTTAGACTACTTTATCGGTTAATGGTTTATTGATTTTGTGATTACAGTCCTCATTCTGGCGAGTTTAGTGGAGAAAACATTCGCTTGGGATCTCGTGGTGATAGCTATTATGAATACTTAATAAAAGTTTGGCTTCAGCAAGGAACACATCAAGATAGTAACATACATTATTTACGTGAGATGTATGAAGAAGCAATGAGGGGTGTTAGGCATCTTCTTGTTCACAAATCTATTCCAAATGGATTGGTTTTTGTGGGGGAGCTGCCTTATGGACCGAGGGGAGATTTTAGTCCTAAAATGGACCACCTGGTATGTAATACTCTTGAACTTCTTAGATTTTTTCCAGCTGATAAGTACTTATCTACACTGTAGTTATTTGGGACCATGGCATAACCACGATTATTTTCCTGGTTTGGGCATGACTGCAAGGGATGATCGACAAAAAATGCCAGTAATTTCTGCTTTCTCGTACTAGTCCCATTAGATGAACTGAGTTTCTTCCTCTCTTTCTCGATAACTAACGTATTCTTTAGTTGAACTTGTGGCAATGTTAGACAAAAGACGACAAGAAGAGGATGAGAGGCTAGAGAGGGTAAGAAAAGAGGTAGGAGAAAGAGAGAATGGACTATGATTTAGAGGGCAGGGGAATTTGATGAAGCCACAGTCTTCATACCCATCTAACATAAGGAAAGAGTATATCTAGATCCCACCGAATCTTAAATACGAAAAAAGAGAGTTACAAGATCTCGAAGAGAAGATGAAAAGAAAAATGTAATAGTTGTTTAAAATTAGAAAACAAAGCATAAATAAGATCTCTTTTGGTTAACAAAATAAAATAAAAATAAAACTATAAAATTATAAAACTAGCAAAAGCGTTGTAGAGGTTTATGTATATTTTCCTATTGAAAGTAAGATACACCTCTGCTAATACAATCAGCAACATTCCTGCATGTTTATTTATATAAAAATGAAACCTGTCAAGGGTAATAAGAATAGAGAGGACGTGTTAGGGTTTTGTGTTTTGGAATAGACAAGGATACAAGAAGCAGATACACAACCCAGAATAGTCATTGTTTGAGTAAGTTAGTTGACATGTTTGGTGACGAAAATTGCTGGTTTTATCTTTTGATCATATCAGTAAGTTGTCACGAATAGTTGTTTTTCATATTTTATTAACAATGATACATACATTGGATATCTAACAGATATTTGAGTTGTTTAGCACAATGTCTTTAAGAACTGGAATAGACCCATCTTTATGAGAGTGATGAAATAAAAGTTGATACTGTCAGAAATATATAGTTTTCTTAAAAAAGAATGTTGTGCAAGCTATAGTAGGGTTTTCCTGTTTGTATATATCTCCATAAATAGGGAGCCATGTCTATATCTTTTTATATTATAGTATCAAAGTTAAGTGACTATTATTTTCATTTTCCCTCTCACTGGTCACTTTACTTAGTCTTAGAAACACTCTGATATTGAAAGCAACCTGCAAAATTGCGCTTCGGCGTTGTTCCTTTGTTCTTGGGATATCAAAAGTTAATTTTTTGTAGTTAGTATCATTATGCTTTATAGTGGTGGTTTATATGCTCTAATTATCCATCCAGTTGTTGGGAAAAGAGTTGGCGCTACCATTCTCGAATGCCAAAGAGTACAAAGAGGCTATTGTAAAGTAAAAACAAATATCTTTGTCGAGGGAGGGAGGGAAAGATAGAGATAGGTGAAAATATTTTTTCAGTGTTTAGAGAATTTGACCAAGATCTGGGGGTGAATCAAATGTAAACTTTAATCAATGTAATGAATCCAGAACAATCAAAATTACGTAATTGTACTAAAGAAAATGTTTTTAATGAGCAGAATGTCTAATCTATTCCATCAATTTTTTTTTAATACAAAGTCAAACTTAGTTAATCTTCTTTCTTAATAGCTAATCAGCCATGCTTTTAAAGAAGTGATAAAACTCGGTCAAACACCCATGGGACACCATAAAGGTTAAGGAAACAATTCCAAACCTCCATCGCAAGCGGGCTGTGTAAGAGTAAGTGGTCAATCGACTCATTTGTTAAGCTGCAAAGAAGGCACAAATGATCCACTTCCACGCTCTTCATCTAAATTCAACTTTAGTCCTTGTCCGCCCCAAGCCAACCCCAATAAAAGAAGCCTACTTTAGACAGAATCGCATTCCTCCGAACTACGCGCTTTATATACTACAATACCCACCTCTTGAGCTCCTAGCTTGTACCGTAAATTTGCAATTGTCGACCCATTTTGTCTTCACCCACCCGAATAATTGTACTTAATTGCAAACAAACTTCATTAGAAGTAACATACCGATAATACGAAAAAAGTTTTGTAGACTCCGCAAAAGATCCAAAAAAGTCGGTTATGTTTTTCGCATTTTCCCAATTTTTATCACTAATCTTCATATGCAATTTCTTTTCTGAAATCATTTGATTTACTGCAATTCTATATGGCAAAATATTATTCAACATTTCATAAGTAGAATTCCAACGGGTAGGTACATCTAATACCAACTTTTTGGGTTTTAGGCTCATAAAATTACAAATTTCTTCAAATCTTTATGTTCTAGCAAAAGTGTACCTTACATATAGTATAAAATCTCTAATACTTTCTATTAAATAACCAAAGTTGTCACTCCATCTTTAACAATAAGATTAAGTATGTGAGCACAACAACGCATATGGAATAGCTCCTTCAGCTCTCTACTATCATCACATAAGATATCCTTAAGTATATCTATGCCAGAATCATTATTAGTAGCATTATCCAAACTAATACATAAAACTTTTTTTTTTCAATTTTAAACTCAAATAACATTTATCAAAGTTTCAACAATATTTGATCCATTGGGACATCGAAAAAAAGAAATTATTCTCTTATTTAAATTCCAATTTGCATTGATAAAATGAGCAGTCACACATATACAAGGAATTTTTTGAATCGATGTCCATAAATCTGACGTAAGGCAAATTTTGCTAGGTGAATCGTCCAATTGTTTCGTAAATTCTATTTTTTTTTTCCTTCAACATCTTCATAATGTCTCTTTGAAGTGTGTTTCTAGAGATTGGTTTGTGACCGAGAAAGTAACAAGTACTAATCCAATCATTTTTGTCATCATGCTCAACCAATAAAAAAGGAAGTTCTCTTAAAATAAAAATTTTAACTGTACCTAGTCTAGCTTGGGTTTCGTTATAGGTTAAAGTAGAAACCTCACCTGTACTCGTTCTACTAATAAATGATTGGTTAATTAAAGGTTGTGTATTTGCCTTGCATTTTTTCCATGTGTCTTTTCAAAGAAGATATATCAAGTCTTTTTTGCTCGTAAGACAAATTTTTACGACATATAGGGCAGTGAGCCATTTTGACGAAGGTACCATCTAGCTGCTTAACATCAACTATAGTAAAAACACTCTAAACTGGAGATCGTTTTCTTTTTTTAGATGGGTTTGGAATAGTCTCATCTACAATTTTACCATAAACTAGGCCAAGATTCATATCATCCAACATTTCTATATTTTCATCGTCGGGTGCTTGTATTTTCATCAAGGTCTGGAATATAACTAAAATTTTCGGTATTAACCATATTACTATTAAAACCCATTAAAACAATACTAACCACTTGAAGAACTTGAATACGGGAAGACCGTCGACTTTTGGATCGTTGCAAGACTACTTCAATGAGTAATGAGTGTTGCTTGACTAAGCAAACTAATGCTTCTTTCTTCCCTTTAACAAATGAAGTTAAATGCTTTGATTGGAGGAAATGGCTAAAATAGTGATTGGCTTGCTTGAGTTGTAATAACTTTTGCATGAAATAGTCATAAATTAATCTCTTATTTATAGGAAAGTACTAAAAAACTAGTCGTTGTATGCATGGGTGTCTAAGATATATTCATTTGAAATATATATCTCTAATATTCTTATAAATATTTTTACAATCAAAAATTTAGTAAATTATAGTTATGTTTTACATAAGAGATATTTTCAAATATTTCTAAATGTTTTGTAAAACATGTTCAAAATCAAATATTGTAGATAATAATAAATATTCACAAATTATTGAGTAAAATCTTCTACAATTTGGTGTTATTCTTATATATTTCTAATTTATTTGAGAAATATATTAATCATCAAATATTGTTCTACAATATATTCTTTGGAGAAATCTCCAACAATTGAATATATTCCTAAAAATTTATTTCTTATTTAAAAGATGTGAATATACAATGGGTTTTAATTTGGGTAATTTTATTGCGGGTTTCGGGTTTTTTTTTTGTCGGGTTCGGGTTTTGGGTTGGGTATAGCTTTTGAACCCATACCCAACCCGATGAGATATTTGGGTTCAGATTGGGTACCTGAAAGTCGGGTTTAGATCGGGTTTCGGGTTATTTTTTCGGACCGGGTTTCGGGTACCCACGGGTTTTGAACCCGAATGTACATCCCTAGCCGAATCCCCCTAGAGCTTGTCGAATTCCTCTAGAGCTGGAGAAGAATTGTGTTGGAACTCTATCAACCAAAACCGAATATTTTGATGTCGATATACAAACTCTTATCTACTGCTACTTTTCCCTAAATCCCATCCTCTCCAAGACATGCAATATAAAGTTCCAACTTACATGGTCATAGGCATTCTCGAACTCGATTTTACAAACCATCAACTATATTTATTGAGAAAGCAAATCCTTTGAAAGGATTCTAACTCTAGTTTAAAGATTAATTATAATCTCTAAAATATCTATTTGGAAAGAGTTTTAGTCAAAGAAAATACTTAGAAAAGTATTATTAAAAAAGAGAAATAACTAATAAAATATTAAATAGGGCTCATATGGGATTCAGTTGTCCAGTCGGGAAACCGGTTGGCCGACTTAGGGCTATTCTTTTCAAGGGTCAGGTGGTTGAAGGTAGTTGCCAGGTCAAATTTGGCAGCCAATTTTGCCTCAAGATACATATCATCTGATCAATTTGATTTTGTCTTTTGCTACAGATGCTGAAAGCAGCGTTGGCTTCATAAGACTGAAATCTTCATTTTTTGTTCTTCGACCGTCTCTGTTGAATGTACCATGTGACCTCCATCAACAGATTTCTTCGTCCCAGGCTTTAATTATATTTGGCAGACCTTGCACTGAGTGGGTTTTCATGGGATTCGATCTTGGGCTTATAGCTCTTGCATTAGGCTCCCATTCTTTATTATAACTTGCCTTCAAGTTATGCAATAACGAGGGCTTCGTTTCTGTTGGATTTATGTAAAATTATCTCAAAAGACTGTTTAAGCTTTTTATCTCTCCTTCTTTGCTTTCGTCACTTCAGTGGTCAATGTTTTGCGAAACCTATAAGACGATATCTTTGTATTAAGCAAACTGTAGTTGAACTCCAACAAATACTAGAGTAGATGATGATGGCAGTAGACAATTTTTCATAATTATTGGTTGGGGGTGGGGTGTGTGTGTGGGGCGGGGGCTGTTCTCTCCCATTTTTGGAAGCAAAGAACACATGCCTAAGCAAAAAATTTCTTACTCCTTTCTTGTCAAACATTCTCCTAGATGTTGTATTTATTGGATGCGGGTGGTAGACCCTTGGCCATCATTGCAGAGGCTAGGGTTTAAGATATAGCTTGAACTAAACTGCTCTGATGTTACTTGATGGTGCGAGTCACCAAAGAAATGCGTTAGCTCCACAAATATAAAACCCAAATCAATCTCCTGAGACGACAAGAAGGGAAACTAGAGTAAAAAACCAAAGAAAATAAGACAATATTTTATTGATTGATAATTGATTGAATGCGGAAGCTGTAGCATCAATTACATTTTTGTAAGAAAATAAACCCTAATTTCTAAAGGATTTTACTTCTAGCTCAGACAGCAAATCAAAAGCCTAAAACGACTCTCTGGAAAGAGTTCCAGTTAAAGAAAAGACTTAGGAACAAAGTTTAATTTGAATACTGGAAAGAAAAAAAATCAATTTGGATTCATGTCTGGTCCCATCAGCCACATTGGAAACTGGCCGCCCGACTTCAAATTTTCAGGTCGTCGCTCGGTTTCAAAGTGGGTAGTCAGTTTTGCCTCGAAGATACCATCAGCTGATCAATTTGATATTATCTTCACGATAGACATTGGGTTGAAGATCCAGAAGTTGTGTTGGATTGATAAGATCGAGATATTGAACTCGTGTTTTTTTACTATCTTTTGGTTGCACTTCGTACTATGTGGCCCTTATAGTTTCGTGCATCCGAACTATAATAAAAATAGCAGTTGTACCGAGTGGATACATGAAATTCTTCACATTGATGCATTAGAGATGTGAACTAAAATAAAAATTAATAATAACTAATTATCTCTAACAAGTGCTGCTGCTGTTTTAACAGCGAAGAAAAAATATTAAATATTATAGTTCATTCCAAGTCTATATCTACTTGTTCCTTGATACATGTTTCTTTTGCTGTATGTAAGTTTTGGTTGTCGAAAAAATGATTGGATCTGGTTTTTTCATTGAATACACCAGTTATTGCCAAATTGATTTACTGTTGTTTCTGAAGGATTAACAGTACTGATGGGCATTTTTATAATGAAATAAGCTCATATTTGGGCTCTTCGATGTTAAAAATTGTTGTAAGTCATATATTTTTTATTGTTCTCTTTTCAGGTGTGTTTCCTACCAGGTACTCTTGCTCTTGGTGCTACTAAAGGCATCACAAAGAGAAAAGCAATGGAGGAAAATTTGCTCTCCATTGATGACTTGGAAAATTTGAAACTTGCGGAAGATCTGGCAAAAACATGTTTTGAGATGTATTCAGTGACTTCTACCGGCCTTGCTCCAGAAATCGCTTATTTCCATACAGAAGTGAGCTGAATGGATGTGCTTAATTATTAAGTCATAATGACAATTTAGTGGGTTTAAATTTTGGATTTTGTTAATGCAAAAAAATTGTTTAATTCCACTTTAGGTTTGTTAGACACCTTATACAAGTATGCAATAGTATGCTAGTTTTCCAACAAAGTTGCACTTCCAAGCTATGCGAATGTCTTCCTTTAATTAACATGTAATTTGCGTTTTGCTTTATGCAGGGATATAATGAAGGAGGCCTTGATGGTGGAAATAAAAGTTCTGAGTATGTAAACGATATAATAATTAAACATGCTGATCGACACAATCTCTTGCGTCCGGAAACTGTAGAATCGCTGTTTCTTTTGTATCGTATAACAGAAGACGCAAAGTACGCAATAGGAACACCTCTTCTCTTGATGATTTCATAATTATCAGGAAAAACTTCTTATTTTCTAGTTTTCTTTCCAACAACAAAAGAATAGACAATCATTTGTTTCTGTTGTTGTAGTACAAGTTTAAACCCAATTTATTACCTTGTCCGATTGCAGATATCGTGAATGGGGTTGGCGGATCTTTGAGGCGTTTGAACGATATACCAAGATCGATTCCGGGGGATATAGTTCTTTGGATGATGTCACTACACTCCCCCCTCATAAAAGAGATAAGATGGAGACTTTCTTTTTAGGGGAAACTTTGAAGTATCTGTACTTGATGTTTGGGAACAGCTCTGTTATTCCTTTGAATAAGTTCGTCTTCAATACAGAAGCTCACCCAATTCCAATCAAAGGCAGTTTAAAAAATGATTGATGCTCTTATTATACCTTGAAGAAAGAATATGGAACTTAAATTATCAATGGCTGGGATCAGACTCAATCAGGTTTGGTTGGGTTACTCTCATCAGAGCAGCAAAATATCAAATATGTTTTTTGCGTTACTATTTTCTTGGAACGAGTAGGCGACACATTGAGGATCTGAGATGGCTGTTCAACATTTTGGTTGGAGTGGAAATATATTAGACACGATTTTGAATTCCAATTCATAGTTCTTCCTAAAGTAATAACTTTTTCTACTATCACTTACATGGGCAAGAATGACTACATACCACATGTTAGCCTTGCAGAAAGAAAAGATACGAGCTTCTACTTCCATTTGGCGCACCAATCCGTGACATAATCAAGCAAACTGTATATCGTACATTGGTGTTTTTATAAGTTTAATCATGGATACTTCTTTCTTTTTATTCCAGCAGTCATGAGTTGATATGAATGAAATGTCTCACTACTTACCTATGATTGTTTGCATTGGATGCTAAGTTCCTGATGTAGTCTTTAGTAATCATGCATTGCCAAAAAGTGATATGATATTTGCATTTGGACTTTGATGCATTTTAATGATAGTCGTTGCAGATTGCTCATTCTACTTGTCTAGATTCAAGGAGGAACAGATGATCTCCATCTCGAATTACGCTAACGTCATCTATTTCAGCGTTCTCCTTGTCGACAACTTTTGCAGGATAGCAGCCTTTAAAATTTTGACCTGCAGAAAAAAAAAATCAGTGTAACCCATCGGAAGTCCAAAAGCTACAAAAGAGCTCCTACTTTACATGGTTTAGTTGACCCGAGATAGATTTTTGAAGGTTCTTATATTATGGTTAGACTTTTTCCATTAGCTATTTCATGTTTACTTTGATGCATCTGTATATGAGTTGGGTCAACAATTATTCATCTTTCCAATAAATAATAAAAGAATAAACTTGTACTTTTCAGGTGCATAATGATACTGGAGATCAGAAAGGACTTACCAGCGATTCTGAGTAGCTCTTCTAATGAATCAGGTAGAACTATCAATTTCCCAAGCTGATATTTTGGTGTACATTCGTTTTCATAGTGCATGTGGATTGTGACCCTCTTCTTGTTGGCCGTTTTCATTACTTCGTTGGCAGTGCGGCAGCAACAGCTGCCCGAACTTCTTGAAAGGGCTTTCGATGCTATGTTGGCAAGATCATGGTTTGCAAAATCAGGGTTCCCATCTCTACCATACTTTTTATTCCTTTTGGCAAAATCAACTGTTTCTCTCTCAATAAATGTTATTTTATGGTCATATAATTTATTTTCTTTCCCTTCATAAAATTGTAGGAAATCATAAATGTTTTTCTGTCCTTGTTGCTTTGGTAAGGTTTTTGATGTCCACTCTTCAGCGTCTGCTTTGCTCATATCTGCTCCTTGATCTAGCAGTACCTTTATTTTTTCAAAATCTTCATTGCAAACAGCAGTATGAAGTGCTGTTTGCCCATCTTCATCCATTGAGTTTGTCTGACATCCACATCGTGTGAAATGTTTGACCCCATCTGTGTGTCTCTTCTCTATCGATTTTTGCACCAGAATACCTTTGTCCCTTGCCTCACTTGATGGATCTGTATGTGGATGCTCTTCTTGATATCCTACATGAGAACAGCTAACTTCTCGTAGAGATTCCTCATCAAACCATCTTGTCAACCCTGGCCCTTTAAGAGGATCTCCAAAACCTAACCTTTTTTGGCCATTAAGTTTCTGTAATAGAGGAGCTTCAGCTTTTATCTTTGTCAAAAAAAGATAAAAAAATATAGAACTCTTAATGGTTTTCATGTATATAGGCCTTCTACGCTTATACACATACCTTGGAAAGGTTGTTCATTATAATATTTCCGTCTTCCATATTTGTCTGAATTATATTAATGAGTGAAGTTCGAGTCAATCGTAGTAGTTGAGAAAGCTCCGTAGTACGTATAGTGAATGGCTGCGGCCTGTAAAGTAAGACCCCTATTTCCCCAAATATTTCTCCTGCTACTGCTTTTCCATGAACCTGTGAAGTTCACACAGGAAAGTGTTAGAATTTGAGCCTTCTGCCATATATCACATATGTATAATAAAAAAAGTGTACACACTTGCGCACAGCCATCAGTAGATACTATCAATTCCTGCAAACACAGAGTTCGCCAACCAGAATAAATTTATCAGCAGCGGAAATCATAGGTAACACGTATCATTCTTTCTTTTATGAAATCTAAATTCACTTACCACTGCTCCTGAAACCAGTATGTAAAGATTTGTGGGAGTCTCATTCTGCAAAATGACATCTTCCTTTGGTGGAAAATACTCGGCATCCATTTCGGAAACCTTTTCATTGTAGAAAGTCTTTTATTACTAACATGCATAGGGGGCACTAGAAAAAGAAAAGTGCAAATGGAACTCTGAGTTCCCTGAGATAGTTTAAGTAATACCAATTGGAAAAGCAAGTCATTGGAAACTTCTTGGAAGAGATGAACTTTCTGAACGACAGGAAGGAAGAGATAGTGAGCAATGCTTGACCGGATAGCCTTTGGAAGACCATTAAGGGTTTCTTGCTGTTTTAATTCTTCTGTTTTGAACTTAAGACAGATGTGCGACAACATTTGTTCCTGTATGCTAGCTGGCAAATGATTTCGTGTTGTGAATTCGGAGGTAGCTTGAATTGCATCCCTCTACAGCATTAAAACCATAGCTTCTTAAGACGAAGAGCAATAGCCTATACTCTACGGTAGCTAACACCTTTCATCACATGTGAAAAATATGAGATATTGTTTAGAATAGTAATTATCAATTTTCCTATGAAAACATTGGTGTAGCGTTTTAGTCTATTTCGAAATGGTTCCATCTTGCTTTATTTTGTTATTTAGATGCTCTTAATATTGGTGTTCCTCTTAACAGGACATAAACATTTGACCGGTTTGTTGAAGTAAAAACACTTACAAAATTTCTGGTGCGACTAGTTCCATGGACAACGAGGTTTGTCATGTTCCCGATGAGGTATGCTGTTAATCCCAAATTAAAGAGCATGAAGAAGATATCAAATAACATCTCTCTTGGATTCTCTGCATGCAAGTCCCCATAACCAGTTGTAGTTAGTGTAGTGATGGACCAGTAAATTGCAGTTACATATCTGTTCCAAAGACTCTCTTCTTTGAAATTTGGTATAACAGCACCAATCCAGGTTTTTTTTGGATCTCGGTATCTGTCTGCAATCAGATAGTTAAAGCACCCGGCACAGTGCACTGCAAACAGAGTTACCTGTGATTGAGTAGAAAGATAGTTATAATTCAGGCAAAATCTCTTAGAACAAGCAAAACAGCAAGTTTAAAGGCTTACTGAGACAAGCTTTGTACACCGAGTCCAGAAATAGTTGAAGCGTATGTCCTTCTCAAGTCTGAAGTAAATTAAATCTGCTTAATGAATATTGTAGTTGTACCACCCCAAGAATTGGAAATTTCAAGAAACCAAATGCAGATGTTTGAATTTGGTGTTAAACCTTGCAAACAGGGAGCTGACACGACGGAGACGCCATAGCCTGAGCATATTGAGTGCTTTGAAACCAAGGCCACTGATGTGATCTGTGAAGAGGAGGCTGATAGGTTGAAATGGTGCCGTTGAACAGACGTCGAAAATGAACCAGGTTGATATGTACCTGCATTGTGGACTCAGTTCACTCAAAAAGTTTGATTTGTTATGTACTGGGACTACTCTATTGAAGCATTCTCAGGATTAATGAATCTACTACTGACCTTGTTGCGATTTTCTTGTGATCGTCCACTAGAAGATAAGATCGACGGTCAAGATATGCAACGAAGAAGGTGAGAACAATATCAATGGCGAAGAAGCTATTGATAATGTTGTCAACAATGAACATTGTATCTTGCTTGTAAGTCAGAAATCCAAATTGGAATGGGCAGATCCAAGCGGAGTAAACAACCCAGATGATCAGAAACATTTCCCACGCCCTGGGATGAAGAACAAACTTATGTTTTTTCTTGTCCAAAACAGAAGAAACAAAAAAAGATTTGAATGAGCAACAGCTGCTGGTATGAATCATTATTACCTATAATGAGGATGAAAAGGAGAGACGATGTATCTTCTTAGTTTGGTTGCTTGATTAATCCTTGCTCCAAGAGAAGGCAAGAGATCATTGGAGAAGAGGCTTCTGTTACTATTCTCCGTTTGAAACTCATCATTACAGAACCTTTGCAAGCGGGATTTGAGGCAATTAAATGACATCTTGTTTGGTTCAAAATCTTAAAGGAGGGCTACTACCACTGTAGTAGAGAAAGCTGTAAAAACCTTCATATGAGTAAAGGCTTGACAATGTGGTCATAAATAGGAAAGCTGATGACACGGGTCATAGTTGTCTTCTGCTCTAAATATGATTGAAGGTATTGCGACACGAGCTTCACAAGCTTAAAATGCCCTAGAAAAAAAAAAGAAAAAAAAAAAAAGAAAAAGAAGGGGGAAAAGTTCAAAAAGGCAACTTTTAGTTTGTTTGTGCATAAACAGAAAAATGAAAGTTAGGAGGGGGAACAGGTACGAGGAAAGAGGGTGCAGTTGAAGTGGCAGACATGAGTTAACCTTTGCAATGGTAATAATTGCAGAAATCTGTGAAAGGTTGGTTGATAGAGAGGGTGGTGGTGGGAGCTCCATCATCAGCAACTGGGATGGTATGTGTAGCGCAAACAAAGAGCTGTGGAAATGCAGATAAATGGAACTTTCGTGTTTATAATTTCAATCCGAAAAGAAACCAACCAGGCAATCAAATCATGGACGAAAAGTGAAGGTACGTTATAATTATTCAATTCCAACTTCACCCTTATTTTTAGTGATAATGTGGATGTATCTGAAATGAAATCTGAGCCATGAAGCGTAGATACGTTTACACACCATAAGGCCAACAAACTTGCCTTTTAGACTGATATGAGGTAGCCTACTTCTCAGGTGCATCTACTAGTTGATACTACCTAGGACCATTTCTATCAGTAGTCACTGCCACAAGCCCACCACCATATAGCAGCTAGTCCCCTCATAGATAAGCTTCTTTGGGATGTAGAATCTCACAGTAGGACCTTGAAGCATCCGTGGCCGACTTAAGAAACTACCAAAAGACAAAATGTGGAGAGCCGTAACGTAAACAATAGTTTCACATGATGTGTTACTAAATGCGCTAAAAAAATGTCAAGTGAGCTCACTAGCTAATGGTAACTGTAAAATCTAGGTATTTAAAGTACTCTGATTATAACACATCAAATGCTTTATTTATCTTCATGTCTATCGTACAGTTATATTATCCTAAAACATTTCATGGAAATTTGGGAAATTAAAATACGTCAGTTCTTTCTCAGTTAGGACCCTGACACGTGGAAATCTAATACTTCTAATTTGAGTAAGTCTACTAGGATTATACATGAGCTGAAACCAGGCGTATTTCTAAATATTTGGGCATGCAAAGATAATAATATAGTATGTGTTGTCAGAGAGAGTATCACATAAGATATATGCATTATTTATTTGAAAAGATCTGTATCCATATCTATCAGCATCTACATTTACAAAAACATATTAACGATACTTTGTGAGCCAACATTATAGCTATCCCGTTTACAAATTGACTTTTTATCACCAAAATTTCACTTTTGCCCTACATATATATGGAGTGAGATCCACAGAAGTACGGAGTTTGAGTCAATAAAAGACTAAGTAGGAAAAACTAAAGTATATACAAAATAATACCCCTAATAGATATTACAAAATGCTTCCTGAACACCCGGTGATTAGCACTAATTGCCGTTTCTAAATTCAATTTAGGTTTACCTTTGCAGAACCAAACCTAGGAATGTTGCCCAGGAATCTTCAAAACAGTACAATCCCGAGCTCTACAACTAGCTCATCTCATTCTTTGAAGGCCTAGTGGTTCAATACGGCTTTTAAAGATTTAACCACCCCTGCATGACTGGTTAAAGTTTATTTGGCATGCATACTTGAGCGACACATGCAAATGTATCATGAAGTGATGATGCCTGCGCACATCTAGTCTTTGGGGAGTAAAAAGAGGCTTATACAAGAAAAAGAAAAAAGAAAGAAAAAAGAGAGGAAGGTTTCACATGATTGAGTGGTTACTGCCAAAGGACATTATTGAGCAAATTGTCCCTCAGTTTTGGGGTTGTTTAAGTATGGTTGTGGGAAGAATTATCTCTTTCAGTACTTTATCCTTAATATTGTGGGTCATCAGTTTAGTTCAGTTTGGTAGGAGGTGAAGTCATGAAACCCGTGAGAAAAATGCGTTCGTTTTTGATGAGTCAGATGATATGGGGTACTGAAATTGGGTTCTTAGACAGTATCTCTCTTTACTTTGAAATGTAGCTTTCAATGGAAGGTATGGGATTACTCACAGATTTTCTAAGGAAAGAAGAAAATGGTCACAAGAGAACATGCAAAGGGGACCCCATGATTTTGAAATGAGAAAGAAGATTCACCTACCACTTGCTCCTCTATTGCGCCATCTCATATCCGGTGGCGCGGGGCTGACCATTGGGAATATGGTGGCAGAGCTAAACAAATGTGGCTAGATGGTTTACAGGATACCTAGAGTATTTCCAATTGGTTGCTAAGAGGCTTCTTTTGCTGAAGCATCTAATCGATTTGGCGATCAGTTTTGTCGTTAACCAGAAGCAATGCCACTAATGAGAAAGTGTAATCGGGTTCATTAATGGGGAAGGTGTTTTGGTTGTACTGGTAACTGTTAGCCAATATGGGGAAGGTCTTTTTTCTTTCCATATTCTTGTCTTCGGATCCTGCCCTTTTTTCCCCAGGGGATCCATGCCAACTATTTTCCTGAATGTGTAATCCCTGTCGACACGTGTTATTTAGACTGGCCAGTGATGTCTGGCCCTTTTGCTTGAATGAAGGATCAATTTCAGGACTTCTGCTTTGTAAGAGGCAATCCAAACCACGAACTCCACTGATTTTTGGGATTCTGCCTAACTTAATCTTGCCTTGAGAAACAACAACAAAAATAAAAGAGGAAAAAAACAGCGACCGACCCACGGACACCCAAAATCGATTTAATTATGATATATCTTATGAGATGTTACAATTGGTTTGCAGGAGAAAGAGTAGTCAGAGATGAGTGGTGGTGGGGGTGGTCCTTCTAAGAGGTTGATGCTTCCCTAACCAACTAACCTTGTAATAGACTTCTGTGGTGGTCCTCCAAAGAGAGATCTTTCACACAAAACTCTCCTTAAGGGTGTAATTTCATTGTTTTAGTACTTCATTTAATTGCTGAATCCAAAACTGCATTTGGCACCATTGTTTGTGTCGTTATTTGACATGCCAATCTGTGAACTTGATTACGCATGCTGAGTTCCCATCATCTTATGTTTTTGGTGGGATACAACACACCACTCTCATGCAAGTCTAATGCAATTCAATCCTAAGTGGTGTACCATTGTCAGTGATGTCCACCCAGATAGGCACTGAGATACATCCAATGATATATTCTGAGAGATAAACGTGCCTTTGCTCTGAAAGGACGAGTAAAGTTATGCAATGGTAAAATAATTCGATGATGAGATCTGGTACCAACAATGGTGTGACACCCTTTTGGCTTAACTAAAGACAGACAGAAAGATCTCAAGTAGAAGCCATGAATCGCTTTATGCTTACAGTGTGTTGGTGGGTGGAGGGTGTGAATGTGTAACATGAGTCTTCGAAATATCCCTTTTGTGAAACCTTATGCAAGTGGGACTTCTTCACAGAGACGTGGGCATACCAACGCGGTGGATGTTTTGGCCCAGCAAGCCACCACAAAGCCTGAGGGAATATATACATTCCAGTGCAGTTTTTCGTATGGGATATGAGAAACTTCAACCAAAACACTAAATGCCTTGTAGTAAGGTCAAGTGAATTGCCTTTCTCAATTGTATCTAGATTGTATCAATCAGGAGAGGCTTGAGGGCATACATAGTTTAGATGAATTACTAGTTTCGTAAAGACTAAATGTAGAATATTTCACATGAAATACTTGATGTGAGTAGTTATAATAATTATAATTTTTTTCTTCTTCTCACAATTGCTATTAAGTTATGGGATTGGGGGGATACTTTCCCATTTTGACATGATAATTCAGGTTTTCATATCAAATTGTCATGAAGGAAGACGATAAGTATGTGTTGAATCATTACTTCTTGTAGTCACGGTTCTTTGATAAATACAAGTCGGGACCATTTTTTTCAAGCTTTACTGATGCCTGATGCCTGATCATATTTAGCTTTCCACTTGCATAATGTCACATGTTGGCCAAAAAGCTCAGCACCTCTGGCATTTGCAAGACCAAAACTTGTACAACTTTCACCTCTTAAATTGGGTGGTCAGATCACATGAATAGTTCACATTGTGCGATTAATTCCGTGTTTGTAGGGACAATCGGGAGGATAGCGGTTGAGATTTCTGAATTATCAAGTGACATGAATAGTTCACATCTGAGGTACCCTCAGCTCACCCTGACTTGACCATAAGGTAAAGCGTTCAGTCATCTACAAGGCTTCACACCACAGATGGAGCATGCTTGAGTAGGGTCACACAACCTCCCGATGGGAACTTCCCCCATATCGCTATCAATGTCTTCATGTCGCATGACCTCTTAACATGGCACCACTGAATCCCAATCCTTTGCTTGCTGTGTATTGACAGTACTAATATCCACTAATCACTGTTTCTAGATACGGTTGACATCTCTTCTGATTTGTCATCATTTATATGCGAATGTTGGTCCTAGTAAGAGACCTGGGAGAAATTTCCTTGTACACGACACGTTGCCCAACTTTACTATTTTGAATTTTTTTGTTTTTATTTTTTTAGACAGAAATATAAAGGAAATAAACACTAAATATTCTTAAGTTCGCCTATCAAATTGAAAAATGTTAGTTCACCCTAAAATAATGTTCAATAACTCTACTGTAAACATGTGATGTGTTTTTCATGCATCACGAAACTTATTATTGTGGTATGTCAGTATTTAACACATCCATTCAAAGATTTAATTCCTTTTTTTTTTTCCTTTTAGAAGCGGAATCAGAATTCTCCAACCCTCTTAAAATAGTTTTGCTAATGTTTTTTTGTTTTTGTTTTGTTTTGTTTTGCCGTTGTACTTATTATGAGCACACAAACTAAAACAGGTTGATTGCTTTTTATTTCTTGATATCATCCTTTTAGGAAGGGTGACAAATTTGGACTCTGTTGTGCCTAAGAGTAGGCCAAGGTAGTCGGATGAATGGGGTTTTATTTGGTTCAGTGGGAATCAAGAAGTTTGGTGAAGTAACCAAACTGGGATGAGACATACTTTGATTCCTCTCATATTTCCCAGGTTTTCATCAAACCTTATAGGCAAGGTTCATGAAACCAGTTGTGGTCCTTTCTCCTACTTAATTGTTAGGGCACATGAAATGTCATATTGCTATCAAGTTACTGTATGCTATATCGTTTTGTTCGTGGTATTTCTACTTGAATAATTGATAAGGGCAAGACTTAATTGTACATAGAGACCTGATGTCTTCGGTCATCAAGCAGAGTCCCATGCGAAACATGCAGCAAGTAAAGGTGGCATTAGGAGTTACTTGAAAGGAAGTGAAGGTTGCATCTGTAAGGGAAGGGAATTGCTGAAGCTTTTCCAAATAAAAATTCAAACTCACCGATGTCTCCAAACAGTTGAAACGCTTATAGATTGATGACTTGATAGTTGATAGGAGTATGAAGAATGAGAGAAAGAGAAGAGTTTTGTTTACCTGAACAAGAACAATCTGTACGGAAATATCATTAACATTTAAGATGTATAATAGAATTCATTGGAGATATTTACCTATAATTATATTCTATTTTGACATATACACCGTCCCAGATATCGTCGCTCTCAAGTTATTTTATGCAGCTTGTGCATACAAGTACCCTTTCCTCCAAACGTGGTGGTAAGCTTACAATTCCCCAACCAGTAAACCGACTTGACATGGTTGAGGGAGCTTTATATACCAATTGTTCTGGTACCCACAGACATGAGAGTGGCTTGTTAGAGTGGCTTCTAACAAGCCAATGAAAAAGAATATCCAAATAAGTATTACTCATGAGGTGTCTTGCTCTCTCTTTTATTACTAATAACGAAGTGGTTTCTTTTTGAAAAGAAAAAGAACTTAGCCGGGGCAGTCAAATTAGCTCCAAGAAACAAGAGATTGGGTGAAAACCTGCAGACGAGCCCATTACTATACCGTTTAAAGAAGACGAGCTATTCTCCACGGAGTAGAGTTACACAATACAACTGCAAAAGTTCATGATTTATGACAGCAGTTTATGAGAAATCTACCAATCACAAATAGCAGTACCGCTTCAATAGCGACACCAAGCAAGTGAGACAAGCAAACAAGAGGTGCTAGGAGATTTTTTTTCTACCCTCCTGGAGAAAAAACCCCCGCATCTCACATTTTCGTTTGAGAAATTATAAGATAACCATATTTTCCCGTAAACAACGTATAATAGAAGTGCTATTGCCCAAAACAATAGCGTTAAGCAACCCAAACAGTTGGGGCTTAAAAATCAAATTTCTTAATTAGGGAAAAAAGTGAAAAATGTTTTACGCTTATCTTTATAATTATCACAACAATAAACAACCCGATACAGTTAACAGGTAAAGTGGTTAAAGAATGAGACTAGCATTGATTCATTTAAATGTCAGTTACAAGATAAACATATCACTGGGCCTAACTGATCTATCTCGCCAATTTTTATCTGATGGAGATATCGACAACTTACACTGGATGTTAGAAAATAATTATCTCTAAGTTTACTCTGTATATTACAAACAAACAGTGCTTTTTGATGAATACTCGGGCGCATAGGTGTTAAATATTGAGAAGATGGGGTCAGCATTCACTGTTTCAGTGTAATCTGTGGTACTAAATGAATCTCTGGTGCTCTCAGTGGTAAATGATGATTCGTCTGAGCTAGTAAAAAAAGACCACTCACTTGATGTGGCATCAGAAAATTCCATGCTTATCGGCTCAGCATAAGTTTTCCCCATAGGGTTAAAATTTCTGTTTTCCCTTGGCACTCCTTTTTGTTCTAGTGTTTGATCTGTTGAAAGCTCTGAGGCGAAAAAGCGTTCATCGGGTTGACTTTGTCGCCTTCTTGCAGAACTGTATGTTTTGGATATACAGTTCTTAACATGAGGTGGAGTTTGCAATGTGATAGAGTTTTCGGTGTAAGACCGGTTAGGACGTGGAGAAGACCTGAAAATGGGATGAAAAATAAGAAACCAGAAAAGCATCTAAGAAAAAGAACTGTTTAAACAGCTCAAAAGTGCTTACCTTGAGTAGAATAAGATGTATGCACCTTCTGACATTACCTGGGACATGGGAACTGGCTGGACCTGTAAAAAGGATAATGAATGAAAACCTTCCCAATATATTGTACATAAAATATTACAGGATGAACTGAAGAACATATGCAGCTATCTCTGGATACCTCTAAATACAGGCTACACAAAAAATAATGGAAAACAATGTAGAAACTCAGAGGAATAACAGTTTTGATGGTGCAGATCTTAAGATGACTTGGTGTGGTTCGGCTTGAAGATGAATTCCTCTAGAGTGAATACGTAGCTAATAAATAAATTTGGCATGCCAATCACCAAAAAGAAAAGAAAAAAGATCTTCAAAGAGATATGGCGAAGGTAGCCAGCCATGAGTAACTTTGGAAACCTGTACTTAGGGAGGCATAAACCTAGAGCTACAATAGATGTCAATTTGCAACAATTGCTGACCTAAAAATATTTCTGGAAATAGAGCAGTATCAGACCTACTTTGACTAAATTTACATAAATTGCCCATCCTACCCACCCAAGTTTCCGAGTTGCCCAGAATGTCGTGTCTATCGGAAACTTTTTCCTATTTTAGGCAAAAGGTAAGCAATTGTGTTGATGATGAAAATTTTCATAAAAAGGAACTAGCTATAGAAATATCCCACAATCAAATCTCAATTATTCAACTACGGGAACCTAAAGTACTCTACAAGATTCCTCTATAAACAGCAAAAAAAATTAGAAGTGTGCCAAACGGTAGTTTGCAACAGAAGCTTGGGGGCATGTGTGAACAAGTGTCTACACTGATATTAATTTCCCTAATAAATGTTCAAACCTTATTTGTAAATGATGTTTGATCAAGTTCTATCTGTTAAGGAAGAGCCAGTGAACCTTATGTAGAAAAGAAAAAAAATAGCTGATTTGGAGGCAGAACACAAGACCGCCTTAGCCAACCTTCGTTGAAGGCCTTTTCCAGGGGAATCATAATGCAGGAAGATTCAGCAATAAGTAGTAAAGCCAATATTTCCAAGCAGCACACCTCTCACTCCAACATTACTAGATCTGAAAACTGGGCCATATATCAACCATTGGCAGAGTTTCCAATGCGAGCTCCATGACATTTTATTTTCATATAATCAGACCATGCCCCTTCTCAACTAAAAACAAGCCATCTTCAACAACATTGAGTTGTTAATCCTTAAGCCTTCTAAGACCCAACCCCCCTTCCTTCTTGGAGGGGTTTGCAGCATTTTTCCCAAGCAGCAGTAGTGTTAAGATTTAGAATTAGTCAGTAAGGGTATTATTGTACTTGTAAGTGTAGGTTATAGATATAGTCGTTCTTATGTACTATTCAGTTGAAGTCTAACACCTTTTTTTTTCTTCCAACCAGGGTGATCCGGTTCAGTCGAAGTCTAACACCTTTTTTTTCTTTCTTCCAACCAGGGTGATCCGGGGTCATAATTTATCAGCATAAATTATCATGGTATAAGAGCTTGGTGTATTTTATTCATGGAACCATTTTGATGGAGAAGAAGATCTGCATCTAAATTCTTTCCATCTACATTCCTTCTAATTACTCACAATCGTGCTCTACTATTCTCGGGTTTCACGTAGTGTGAGGCAACATAGAACTTCCATAATTTAGAAAGTTTGTTTTATGTTTATTTCTATTTTGGATAGATTTAATTGAAAAGATCTTAAGAATATGGAACCTTTAGGAGTTTTACATGAATTCGATGACTTGTTTTATGAAAGCTTAAGTTAGGGTCAGCTTTCTATGGTAGCTTGATATTTTCATGAATCGAAGCTTCTACTGATTGATTCTTATTAACTTGGTACCAGAGCCGCTTAAATTCCTTCGTAATTTATTTTTTCTTATCTTCTTGGGTGATTTAGAGTTTTTCAAGATATTTTTTCCATACATTTTTTTCTTTTCCCAAAAATTTCTGATGGCAGGTCAGTATTTGCTCACAATGTTAATTTATATTGAAGAATAGGTAAAAAGAATTAAAGTAATATTACAAAAGATGGAAGCGACGGTCGGTAAAATTTTCTTTTATTGGCTTTGGGACAATTTTTTTATCTCCGGTATATAATGATGATTGTGAACCCCGGTGAATGATGAGTATTATAATGATTACGAGTATCTAGGGCTTCTATTGTTGTTGGGGCAACGAGCTTCTCTTCGAAAACTTTGTGGAAACCGAGTTTGAATTTACAGATTTATCAAGATTTATTGACCGCTTCTAGGCAGCTTTTGAGGCTCGATATGATGAGTTTTTCACTTGGATTCCGAAAATAAATAAATGAAAGGCATAAGCAATTGTTGATTTTAATATGAAAAACAAATTCGATAGAGATATGATCACATAATGGTAATGCATCAGTTGGATAAGTTTTGAGATAGGATCCTAAGGTCGAAAGCATATGGCAACAATTAGGGCTATACACGGGTCGGATCGGTCCGGGTTAAGGCTTGGACCAGATCCAAACCGGAAAAGCCGAGTCTTCAATGTTTAACCGAAACACGAGCCGAC
The DNA here is from genome assembly GCA_014058105.1 of Kingdonia uniflora. Classification (NCBI taxonomy): domain Eukaryota; kingdom Viridiplantae; phylum Streptophyta; class Magnoliopsida; order Ranunculales; family Circaeasteraceae; genus Kingdonia; species Kingdonia uniflora. The sequence goes on from JACGCM010000724.1 coordinate 1,151,909, forward strand.
CAACTCCAGAACCCAGCTCGAAACCGAACCGAAATTCTCGGGTTGGGCCGGGTCCACACTCGGGCTTTAGCTCTTGAAGACTTTTCAAAATCACGTGCAAGGCACTCGACTACTTCTTCATTGACATCTTTTGATTATTGAAAAATAAAAAATCACAGATTTCTTTCCACATGCAACACAACCAAACACAAGAGAATCTAGTTTTCTCACTCCAAGAGTTTTACAGAGGAAAATAGCAGTAGAAACTACCATTGACCGATCGAGGTGATCATGGGGTTGTGGAGGAGAGATTGTTTTCGAACTCGAATGATTTTGTTGATGATTGATCGTCGTGAACCTCGATGAGCTAGGTCTTGTAGAGATGAGATTTAGAAGCAAAGATCGTTTAGGGTTGTGAATTGAATTGAGAGTAGGTATGAGATTGTTAGGGCTTGGAGATCTGATGTTAGGGTTTAGTGTTGTTCTTCATTTGATTCGAGTTTCTCCATGTTGTAGTTGTGTTGAGGAGATGGGAGTTGAAGGGATGAGAGAAAGTCTGAGAGAGAAAAAAAAAAGTTTGTGTTTTTAAATACTCTAAATCTGGTTCGAGTTTGGCGGGTTAACCCGAACCCAAAACCGAATCCTAACCGGTAACATCCAGGGTTTGTAAACTCCAAACCGAACCCGATCCGGTTTCCCCTCAAAATCAGATCGAACCGGTCGGTTCGGGTCTGGTCGGGTCGGCCGGCCCAGTTTCTTGAATTTTGGTGAACAGCCCTAGCAACAATGATGGAGCCTTCATCATTGAAGTTCGTGGACAAACTTTTTCGAAGCCGTACAAAATTGATAAGTCATAGTCAACCCCTACTTGTCTCGGGTTTCACGTATAGCAAGGCAACATAAATCCGTTGGAGTGTATGTTTGTAACTGCACATATCTACTTTAGTCCCATATTGGGCAAGAATAAAAATAGTTTAGTGACCCCCTGTTATATAAATAGCATTAAAGTTTGAAATAATTAGAATCTTGGAATATCAATATTTTCTTCCCCTTTTTATTTCTACATGGTATAAGAGCCTATTTGATTTTGTAGACGACTTAAGGGTTTTACGCTTCTGCCGACGACGAGCCGAACAACTAAAGTATGTTGTCTTTTCTCTTCTTTTATAAATCTTTCTAGCTTTTGAATTTTTTTTAGGTTTGCTTCTTATTTACCAAAACCCTAACGTTATTTCGCTTCACAATGGCGACCATGCCGCTTGAAGTCGACCTAACATTATTTCATTTTTCCGCTTTCGTTTCCCCCATCAACTTAGTTTAACCTACTTGACTATTTAAGCTCTCTCTCTATATAAATTATGGACTCGATTATCTTTTATCTTTCGTAAAAGGCAATTTCTTTTGTACCTACCTTCCACCACGATCATGAGATGTTTCTTTTCCTCGAGTGATTAATCACTCCTGGAGTGATTTTTATTTCCTAGAGTGATTTTCTCTTTTCCTATAGTGATTATCTTATTTCTTTTCTGCCTAGTTCACAAGTTGTAATTTAAAAATCGAGGTTTTTTTAAGAGAGAATTGACAAGCCTTGGCATTTTTATCGCTTTCTCTAGCAATTAATCTTTGAATCACCATGATTTTTTTACTTTCTTTCATCGCTAATGCGGTTTGAGGTCTATATTTCTATCACTAGATGTGATCTTTTCTAACATGTTCTGTTGCGAGCTACGATTTCTTCTGTGGATCAAGTGAAGATGTTGAATTCCTTCTACGGTCAACTCTTCCTCGAGTGTTTCTCTATTCCTTAAGTCATTATCTATTATTTGAGTTTTTTTTTATTTCCCTCTCTCGAGTGATCGTTTCTACCTCTGGGGATTCTCCCTTCCTGGACTGATTATCTCTTTTACAGTATTTACACTTTTACCTAAGTGTCTATATTTCCTCAGTATTTATTCAAAATATTCATATTATCCTTATGTGAGAAAATGGGCAAGTCAGTAGCTGCTATCGATTTCACAACTTTTGGTTACGAAACTACGTATGGGAAAAATGGCAAGTCGGATATTACTGCCACCGATTTCACGGGTGATATGTGAAGCTTTTGAAATGTTTCTACAGCTGCAAAAGGAAAGACTGGAAGAAGGTTTACCGGGGGGAGCTTCAATTTTTTATTAGTGAGCGAGTGATTGGATCTTTGTGAGGGACTATCTATTTGTTCTCTTATTGTTATCCACCTTGATACGAGCATCTTCGTATCAACGTAAGGGAGAGTGTTGGAGTATATAGTGTGTCTACACATATACTCCACCTTTAGTCCCACATTTGTTAGTAATAGAAGTAGCTTAGTGACCCCCTGTTATATAAAGAGGGGTACAGCTTGTAATAATTAAAATCTTGGAATATCAATATTTCCTCTTCTTTTTTTGGGACTAAAGTAGATGTGTGTATTAATTTAGAAAATTTTATTTATTTTATTTTATATTTATTTCTGTTTTATATAACTTTGTTTAAGAGATCTAAAGAATAAAAAAACTTCCTTAATAGGAGTTCTACTTGAATTAAAAACATGTTCTATAAAAACCTAGGTTAAGATTTATTTTCTTTGGTTTCTTGGGTATTTCACGAATTAATAATGCTATTTTCGGAATTTTAAAATAGGGATTCTATGAAACTCTAATTTGAGTTTATCAGTGATTAATAAATAAGAATTTGCACAATTGAAGCTTTTGCCAATTGATTCTTATTAACTTGGTACCAGATATACTTAAAATTCCAGGTAAATTCTTTTCCCTTGTCTTTTTGGGTAATTTAAGGGTTACAAGTTTTTTTTCCCATATATTTCTCTTTTCTCCAAAAGTTTGGATGGCGGGTCAATATTTGCTCAACACAAGGTTCGATCATATTGAAGAAACGGTACAAATTATTAAGGTGATATTACAAAAGATGAAAGCAACGATTAGTAAAAAATTATCGTTTTGGCTTAATGGTCGTAAATTTTTCTCTAGTATTTAATCATGTTAGTGAGGTTCACCAGATCTACTTTGATTATGGAGTTCCACCCCCGCCGGTGTATGATGAGTATTCCGATGAAGTATGTAGGCCTTCTATTGTTGGGGTAACGAAGCCTCTATTTGGTAACTTTATGGAAACCGAATTTTAATTTACATATTTATCAAGGTTTATTGTTGACCCATTTTAGGTAACTTTTGAGGTAGGCTCCATCATTTATTGGCCCATTGTTGATTTTAATATGAAAAATAAGTTTGGCAAAGATGTGATAACCACATAATGGGTACATCAGTTGGATATGGCAAGTTTTGTGGTAGGATCCTAACGTCGAAAGCAAATGGCAACAATGATGGAGCCTTTACTGTTGAAGTTCGTGGACAAATTTTTTTGAAGCAGCGGAGAGTTGAAAAGTCATGGTCGTCCCCCACACGTCTCGAGTTTCACATATCACAAGGCAACATAGATCTTCCATGATTTAGACACTTTAATTTATTTTATTTACTAGTAATTTATTTATGTGAATTTCTACTTTAGCTAGATTGTATTTAAAAGATCTTAAGAATAAGAAAATTTCCTTAATAAAAGTTCTACTTGAATTAGAATGCTTGTTCGGTTGTTCTATAAAGGTCAAGGTTAGGGTTTAATTTCTATGGTTGTTGAGATTTTCATAAATTAATAATGCTATTTTCGGGCTATTAAATTATTATTTTTTTTAAAACTCTAATTTGCGATATTAATTGATTAATTAATAAGAACTTGTACAATTGACTTAATACCAAAGCCGCTTAAAATCCTCAGTAATTTCTTTTTTCTTGTCTTTTTGGTTGATTTAGGGTTTTCAAGAACTTTTTTTCATAAATTTTTTCTATTAATCAAAAGTATTGATGGCTGGCAGGGTCAATATTTTCTCACAAGGTTGATCCTATCGAAAAGTTGATAAGAAAATTTAAGGTGAGGTTACAAAAGATGGAATCGGTGGTCGGTAAAAATATATCCCATTTTTGGCTTTAAGGTCGAAAATTTCTCTTCGGTATTTAATGACGCCTATGAGGTTCACTAGATCCACCTTGATGATGGAGGTCTACCCCCGATGTTGGGACTTTTGTTGTTGGGGCAATAACACCCCTCTTCGACAACTTTTGGAAATCGAGTTTGAATTGACAAATTTATAATACCCATTATGGGTAACTTTTAAGGCTCGACATGACGAGCCTTTCACTCCAGTCATACGAAAAATCATGAAGGGCATTCAATTTTTGATTTTAACATGTAAAACAAGTTTAACAGAGATGTGATATTCTACATAATGGGCACATCAATTGATTTTTATTACTCACTCTTTCAGAATTTTGCTTTAATTCGAACAATTTCGGAATAGATTGAAGAGTTGTTTAACCTCGATCACATGGACTAATGCGTTTTTGAAATTGACTAGTATCCATGCACGTGTGTGCACCACCACAATACTCTCCCTCTTCGAAAACTCTGCAAGAACTTATAGCGATCAGAAACATGTTTCACCCTCTCAATACTTTCTTCTTTTTTTCTTTATTTTTTGACCGTGATAATTATTAAGTTAAAGATAGATGTACTATGCACATGACAACATTTCATGCTTATCTTAAATTATTTTTGGAGTCAAGTGAATGCATAATAACCAAGGGATGAAAAGGCAAGAATGTAATTCATAATATGTTGAGATCGTGTTGTTTTTTATTACGCGTTAACTTTTAACTGTCAAATATCAGTGAATCGGCCAAAATCATTGTGTTGACGTGTCATCTCTCCTGGGACGCATTACATTGAATTTATTTTTCCATGAAATCACCAAAAAAAATCAAGTTTAAACATTGAAAAGGAATTCTATGTGGATGGAAAAGGAAAATCACATCCTTTTACGATGACAATTAGTTTGAATTTGTTTAGGATCTCACAACTAGTTTGTTTGCATTTGTTTATTTGCAAGATGCAGAACTAGATGTCATCAGTTTGCATTTGTTTATTTGCAAGATACAGAGCTAGATGTCATCAGCAAATAAACTGGTAATCTTTAAACAAAGCAGTCAAGTATTTCTCAGATAAAGAATGTGATCCATAACCAAGATCACAAGAAAAATTCACAATTGGAAAAACATATGGCTTTCTTATGGTGACAGATTAAAGATGATTAAAAGTGTTCTTCAGAGTAATTTAGTTTTCTAGGCAGGTTGTTTTGGCTATCCTAAAAGTGTGCTTAACAAGATAGAAAGACCCAACATTGGGGGTCATCCGCCAAGATTTATCTCGACTTAAAATGGAGCGTGCGGCTTGCGGAGGTACCGTGGTGAGCCCCGGGAGAGTTGTTTGGAGAATGGTGAAAAATGATAAATCCGACGAACTTCCGGATTCCAAAAAAAAAAGATAGAAAAGAGAGTTTTTGTGGGCAGGAATTTACCAAAAGAAAACTATATCAAATATGACTTGGGATGAAGTTTGCTTACCAAAGAAGGAAGGAGGTTTGGGCATAAAGAAACTAAAGGAATTCAATGACTCCCTTATCATGAAAGTCATTTGGAACCTAGTTTCAGGTAAGATGACACTATGGTCTTAATGGATAAAGCACAAGTACTTAAAAGAGGAATCTTTTTGGACTGTTAGTGTTCCAGGTGACTGCTCTTGGGGTTGGAGGTCCATGTTGAAGAAAAGGGAAACTGCCATTAAGTATTGTCTTCGTATCATTGGTAATGGTATACTCACTTTGTTCTGGAAAGAACTTTTGTTGCCAGGTGGAGTCTTATCTTTGAGATATGGTGATGTTAATATGATTCTCTCAGGGATCAAGAAGCAAGCTAAAGTTGAAGACGTCATCAAGGATGGTGAATGGACTATACCAAATTCAAGACACAGATCTGCAGATATGGTTAGGATTTGGCAAGATGTAGCTTAATTTTACAAGCCCCAACAAGATGCAGATGAAAAGTGGTCTGGACTTTGAACACAAATGGTTCATTTTCAACAAAATCTGCCCGGGCTACTTTTAGAAAAGCAAAACCTGAAATCAAAGGGTACAAGATTATTTGGGACAGGGATAATGTCCCCAAGCATTCATTTGATACTTGGCTATCTTTGAAGAATAGATTGAAAACCAGGGATTTTCATGGAAAAATAGGAAAGCTTGATAATTTTTATTGTTCTCTCTGTGATGCTTTGGAAGAGAATAGAGACCATCTGTACTTTAAGTGTTTTTTCTCCAAGCAGATATGGGCAAGGATATTGGATAAGCTGGGGTTTTCGAAGCAAAATTCAGGGTGGGATGCTGAGCTAGATTGGATAATTAGGAAAGCTTCTGTGGATCTAGCTAGAGGTAAGATCTTAAAAGTGGCTTTTTGTGCTTCTATATGTCACATATGGATTGAAAGGAATCTTAGACAGTTTCAGCAGACCCCTACAAATGAAGGAGTTTTCAGAAAGATATACTTTGAAGTTTCTTACAAATGCAGCAAATCTAACTTCATGTTTTGGTTTGATGAGTCCCATACTTATCTCAGAGATTGGGGGCTAAATCCCATCATTATGCAGCCAAGAGTAGTGAAGTGGGTTGAATGGATGCAGAATTGGGAACATCATATAATACTGAAGGTAGATGGGTGTGTGAAGGAAGGCAGACAATCTTATGGGGATATATTTAGACTGCCTAATGGGATCCCAATAGTTGCTTTTAACAGCACTTAAACCCTAGACCATGAGATAGGCATAATTGAGATCAAGTCTATAAGTGATGACATCCATACTGCAAGTATTTTGGGATTCAAGAACCTTTATGTTGTATCTCACTCAATATAGGCAGTCAAAGTATTAAACAAAGAATGTGATCCTCCTTGGACATGCTTGGTAGAGCTTAGAAATGCATGGAGGGAAATGGAAGTTATGGATAAGATTTCTGCCATCTACAAACCTAGAGAAGCAAATAAGCCTGCATACCATATTGCTTCAGTTTTGGAGATCTCAGATGAATTTCTTATTTTCCCTTGTAGCTTTTCTAGTTTTCTTTTAAACTTATGTATAGCTGATACTAATTGTAGCAGGTATCCTAAATTGTAATTCCATGTATTTTGAAATAAAGTCTGGTGAGGGTCTGCCTTAACCATAGTTTCCACTTTCAAAAGAAAAGTATTTCAAACTGTTTATTAGACTATTCATAAAAATAAAGATGTCATCAGCAAAAAAGAGATGAATTGGTCAAGCAAGATATACACATAGGTAAATTAATTTTGTATTGTTTTTAGCTAGAAAAGGCATCCGCTAAGAACTTCTTAAGCAAAGCCAAACAAAAGTAGTGGGAGAGGGTCCCCTTGTCCAAGACCCCTAGAAGCTTGAAAGAAACCACAAGGTCATCATTCACAAAAACTGATATTGGCAGCTTTCAATACCTATTCCACCCATTTAAGAACTGAGAGAGGAAATTCCTAATCCTAAGCATCAAAAGCCTAACAAGTATCAAATTATTTTACCCAAATACCACCCATGTTTTTGGCATCAATTTCATTCAACAATTCACTTGCAAACCAAATATTAGTTTGGATATTTATTCCTGGTATAAATGCCCCCATGTTCATAAGATACAACCAGCAACTACTTTAAGCCTAGAGGCCATAATTCTAGTAATAAGCTTAGAAATTACTTAAGCATATCAGTCTAAAGAACAAATCATGATCCCAGTAATGAAAGATGCAATATCTACAACTTCCACAGAATAGGCCAATAATGTTGGTAGAAGGTGCCTTGCCTTGAAAAACCATCTGGGCCTGGGGAGCTATCAGGCATAGCAAAAGCTGCTTGTCTAACTTCATCTTCAGTTGGAATAGAACACAACATTTCATTCTCTGTATCCAGGACCATGAGCATGGCAGATACGAGTTGCATCAGAAAAAACATTGGGTTTTACTCTTGCATCTTTCTTAAACTTGGACTTGCAATATGTTCTTTTATTGCTTCCTGGTCAATTCGATTGGACCCAATCTCAATAATCAAGTTCACGATCATTGTCTTATTTCTTTCCCACTTAGTAGCTTGGTAAGAGTAAGCTGTATTTACGTCGCCAGCAGCAACGTACTTAAGCCTAGACCATTGGAGCCACAATTTCTCTTCCAACCCCAAAGCACAATCGAGCTGGATCTCACTAGAACAAATATCTGCATTTATAATGTCTTCATCAAGGTAGTCTTTCAATGCTTCCTGAAGTTCTAATAATATATCTTTCAGTATAACAATTTTTTTTTCACAATACCAACTTCCTGAGGCGTATTGCAATGTGAACTTCCCAATGCGTGGTTTCGAGGAAGGAAATCCCATCCAAAGTAGCATTTTTCTGTTGAGGGGCAACATTGGGGGGCGAACTACGATTAGAGATGAACTTTTAAGGAGAGTCATGACAGAGGACCCTTGTGCTTACTTTGTGGATTAGAGGACGAGTCCATTGACCACTTATTCTTACACTGCCCTTGCTACGAAGATTTGGAATCACTTTCTTAATCTTTTGGTGTCAAGTGGGTTTTTAGCCGGGGTTTTATCACATCACTGAAAGTGTGGAGGTCTAACACTTTCAAACGTGCGCGATTGGATAAGTGTTGTGGAGAGAAAGGAACGATAGACACTTTCAAAGGAAGACCAAGACCAGGGAAACGATTATCCTTGAGATTTACGCAACAATTTTGTATTGGGCATCACCATCCAAAAGGAGTAAGAATTGAAGATCTTGCTTCGCAGTAGAAGAAATTAGTTATAGTGGATCCAACTTAATGGCACGTGTATTCTGTTTTGCTTTTCCTCTTTCTTTGCTTTCAGGTTTTAGTCTTTCCACCTCGGATATTTTTTCTTGAGCTTATCAATAATTATTCACTTTCTTAAAATATAAATTAGTAAGTGTAAGATTGGCACGGGTATGAGGTGTCAGACATGGCGACTTCAAAATAAGTGAAAACGCGGACAAAACCTTATACCTAAAAGATAGTATCTTTTTTCACATCTATTGTCTTATCTGTGAATATATTATGCGCGTATATTATGATATTAACTAATGTACTGATTGACAACTAATAACAAACATAAAACAATAATAGTAGTTTGTAGGGTCGAATAACATGCCTAAGAATTGGAAACTTTCTAAAAGTTATGTCAAAAAATTGATGATCTAAGCAAGAAGTATACATTGAAGTGTTCACACGAGTGTCGGTGTGTCCGAGTGTCCAACACATTTGGACACGGATTTTTTTAGGAATATGGAGTGTCCATGTTACATAGTTAGTAAGTATGTAGCCTAAATCGAGGCCTTGATTGTAATAGCTAGAATTAATTGTTTAACAATATATATATCCGCTTTAATTTTCTAAAGGATAGAAGTATCCTAAACCCTGGAGTGGTCTGAGTTAATTCTTGGAAGAATCCTGGATCTCCAATTTCTAAAAGTATTAACCCATAGTTCATGTTGGATAATCATTTGAGAATCCCTGAAATCTTACATTGAGATAAGAGTGTTGTCTTCCCTCCCCACTATCTCTAATTTGCCAGAATAGAGTTAAAAGTCCCCTGAATGACGCAAGGAAAAGGCCAATCTTTGAGTTGACGCATGGACCCAAAACATCATTTTATCATCAGAACAAACATTTAGATGCTACTCAGACATCAAACAAGAACAGGTATCACACTGGATCTTCCCTAGAATACCCAAATGTTGGCCATCCTGGTTTCAAAACCATTGGGCAGGGGGAAACACAATGCTTATTAAGTTTAGGTCTCTTAATGGTATCAGTAGTAAGAAAGATTTAAGGTTTTACTAAGCAGATAAAATCAGGGTCAACATATTTCATTATTTTTCTCAAATAAACTTGGAATTTAAGAATTAAAGATTCCTCTCACATTCCAGAAGGACTTCATTGCGCGAGATTTGAGTGAAATCTAGCAGTTGACATTGACCTCACCAGGGGGATCTTCTTTTATCTTGTTTTCTCAACTGCTTGAAAAACACCCAATCCATCATCAACTGGGGTCGTGGACTGTTGTGTTGCGGTAGCAATAAAAATATCTGCAAGTGTTTCTGAACCATCACTCTCAGTTGGCACTCTCAATCTCTCCATACTGTTTGAATCTCCAAGAGGAGAATTACACCCACCACCATCTTGGACCCTATCATCTACCTGGTCTTCATTTTGTGACTATCTGTCCAATCTTGGGAGAATTACACCCTCTCTGCTTGGTGCAAGATTTCATCTACTTTGTTAACTATTTCATTAATTTGAAGTCTTGTTGCTTTTCTGCCCTCTTCATTCGATTCTATCTTATTTTCTTTGATTTTAGCCACATCCTCCTTAACCTTTTCTCCCTTTTCAAGGGAAATCTTTACAGCTATGCATCAATCTTGGGAGAATTATACCCTCTCTGCTTGGTGCAAGATTTCATTTACTTTGTTAACTATTTCATTAATTTGAAGTCTTGTTGCTTTCCTGCCCTCTTCATTCGATTCTATCTTATTTTCTTTGTTTTAAGCCACATCCTCCTTAACCTTTTCTCCCTTTCCAAGGGAAATCTTTACAGCTTTGCATCATTCACCATATGAAACTTAACTAACTTTCTGTTGGATTTCAATCCCCTCATCTTCAATAAAGATGAACTTCTGGATAAGTTTTGACTTTTGAGAAATCAATCCCAACAAGCACACCACCATAATAACCAAAATCTTTGTTCTTGGCTGAATCGTCCACTCTCACTGGTGTGCCAATATCTTTCCTCATAGACACAAGAGTTTGCACAGTCCAATACTCGAATGGCAGCCCTGGGAATCTCATACAAGTGAGAGCATGAGTATTCTTTTGTCTATCAGGATCAAAATCTTGGAGTCCATGGCATGAGCCGCATAGGATGTTTCTCAATAAACCATATCCCTATCAGGATCCAATCTTGCAGTCCATGGCATGAGCCGCATAGGGTGTTTCTCAATAAACCATGTCCCTCCCCTCTATATCTTGAGCTTGGCCTCATTATTACGCATACGAATCATAAAGAATCCCTTCCTTAGGGCAATGAAAATCTACAGGATTCTTTAATCTTCCACTTCACCAAAGCCAGCATGTAATTTAATTTGCAACGTAGGAAATGTTCCAATCAAGAACGGGTTTAGAAACATTAACAATAGAATTCTCACCTTTGACGGTTGGATTAGGGATGTCCTCAATAGAAATCGATTTAGTAGAGTTGCCTTTTAGCTTTTCTGCATATGTACTAGTCTTCTCTATCGCAGCAGCGACGTGGGTTTCCCCCTTCTTCAGATCTTCCCCATTCCCATCTGCCTCAACCTCCTCAGAACTGTCATCAATTGAATTTGCAGACTTGGGTGATTCGTTGAACCCCAGCCCTAACATATAGCCATCTATAACTCAATTATATGGAGAAACACTGATGCGGATTGACGATCTCATTAATCGAACCAAGAGATCGAAAATCAAAAGTTAGGTAGTTCAAACCATAGATCAAACCAATCTCGGATTTGGAAGAAAGGTGCAAGGGTTGCTTGATCAGTGAAGAGAACATTCACTGAAGAGATAGATCGGAGAAAGGGTTTCGAGTCTCAGACCAAAAATTCCAAGTAGCATATCTCAAAGTTCGTAGAGGTGCTGACACGGGAACTGTAACCTGTTGCTCAGAGTATTTTCTTTGACAGGGTCTACATGGAGAACATATACTTGACATAATAACCTACCTACGACTAGTATTGATTCCTGGAATGAGATGGTAGAGTTATTCAGCAAGAAGCTTTTTGAAGGCAAGGAAATCCCGCTGACAGAATTGGGCAGGATCCAAAGAAAGAATGAAGAACAAAAATATGTAAAAAGCTTAGTGTGGCTCCGCTTTGAACTGTCATTTATCAGTCCAAGAAAACAAGATAGTTGACCTCTGCATCTAGAACGCTGGTCTTTACTGCTATATATAGAGTTAGTAGGAGGGTAACCCCAAGGGTATTCTAGTCTTTTCTCTTATATTGTTGGCTATATACTTAGATTGTAACTCAAGTTAACACTTCCATACAATGCAGTTCTTATGCCTCTCCCACTCTCTAACTTCAGATCTGTAATATTTATCACGGTCACGGCACACATGGAAAACCTATGGCAACAAAGATTTGAAAGCTGCATTAGGTAAGAGCTTTGATATACTATTTGTAAGTAACTATAAGCCCATGCCTTTGAAGACCATGATATAGCAAACAAAAACTACATGATAAAAAACAAACAAAAATACAAAAGGCCTTCAAGGCAGCAAAACTTCATGGCCCTCTCGAGATGACATCGTTCCACCTAGCAACAAAAGAATCGAAAAACATCCCTTTCATATCGAAAGCCGCTTTACTCCACCAAAAAAGAAGAAGAGATTTTATCAGATAATAACACTCTTTCTGATAGGTCGGGGTCGTCACACCCACGACCTAGGCGCACGGTTTAGTGACCGGTCTCTATTTTCTTTCCTATTTTAGTTTATTTTATGTTATTATATTTTGTTCTAGAGAATCCTCTAATTACTCTAGTAGTTTCCTTATTGTTGGGGAGTGTAGAGAGAAAGGTGGAGATCTCCTATATATGGGAGATCCTAGGAGAAAGGGGGTGTTGAGTTTGGAGAGAAAGGAAAGAACCCTTGGGGAACTAGAGAAAATTAAGAGAGTTTGTAGTTCTATTTTGATGAAATAAAAGAGATCATTAATGTTAATTAGCTTCCGCAATCTTAGTGTTTAACAAATTGGTACCAGAGCAAGGACGATTTTGGCGGAGAATTTTTTTACGAAGATGGCTAAGAGAACACGGAAGAAACCAAAGCACCAACACAGAGTGAGCGTTTGAAGATGGTAAAAGATTCTACAACGTTACTGATGGAGTCCAACAATGAACTTACCGCTTCGAAAAAATTAATGTCTAAGCAAATAGAGGCGATGATAGTCACAGTGATGTCAATGCCGAACAAAAATTTTGAGCGATTTTGAGAATAGTGATCAAGGAACAGAGATTGAGGGAATTTGTGGGAATAAGGAGAGTTCATCAATGGGTAGGGGGCCGTGGTCTACCGATGGGTGCTTTTATGCGTGACGGGAGGAACGCGCACGTAGATCTAACAAAAGCAATCCCGCCTCGTGTTGTAGGGCGCGGAGAGGAGTCAACAATGCGCCGAATCCAACATGAACGATCTGATTCGGAGGGAGAAGATACCCGAGTATTCAACACCTTTAAGGGGTTGCGCATTAACGTTGAAAGCGTTGACAAATTTGCGGATTATCGCGAGAACGAGGGTTTTGGCGACGACAGGGAAATTCAGCTCTCACGAACAAACCCTATCGCACCCAACGACGAGATTCAGGAAGTCGCGCAAGTGCGGGATCGACCGGAACAGCGGCCGGAGAGTGGTAATGTCACGAAACCCGCGAGGAAAGAGAGAGAGTTGTGAAACGCAACCCGTATTGACACGGACCAACTTAAACTCAAGCTTGGCACGTGCGGCACTCGAGACACCTGTCCCAAGTAAGCCTAATTACTCTTCTCTATTAATTGTTTAGCAACACAACATCGCAAAGCATCACATAATCTCAACGCATCACAAACACTGTACAAAAGGTCTTTGAAGGCATCATTTCATTCATATATCAACAACTATTACAAAGCACTATTATAAGCTTAAATTCCTTCTTGGGTGTAATGGATACTAGTCCTCTACATATATAGCAAAATGGAAAACAGCTAAGTTCTAAAAGGAAACATCAAAAATGGAGACGAAGCGTACTCCCCCTTTTTCCTAAGCTAACCTTTACAAAAATAAATGAAAATTTGTACAAAGCTTTCTTACAACCTAAGGATACTATTTACAAAGCCTGGGCGTCACACTCTCTCCCACTCAGCTTGGAGACGCCCTCGTCGACTTTTTGCTCTGCTTCCACATCTGCCGGTTCTCTTTCCTCTCTTGCTTGGCCTCAGTCTTCCTTAGTCGGACCAGAAGGGGATGAGAATCTTGGTGCTCCCAGCTGGGCAGATCCTTCCACTTCACAAGGTACTCATAAACTTCTTCTTTGGTGTCCGGGTCAGCATGGGTCACTCTGTGAGCAAGAACACTCTCTGGAACTTCGCTAGAGCTGACTGGCTTGAGCGGAACATGAGGCCTGACGGTACTTCTGCTTGGATCTTCCTTGTCTTGGTGCTACGGCTTTAAAGCACTGGCATGAAACACTGGATGGATGAAGCGAAGGTGGGAATGTAATTGAAGCTTGTAGGAAACCTTCCCAACTTTACCAATGATCGGCATCGGACCAATGTACTTGAATACTAGCCCTTGGTGTATTCTGTCACCTCGCTGCTTGAGATGGGATCTCTTGATCAGAACAAGGTCCCCAACTTGAAAAGGATCTGGTCGTCTCTTCTGGTCGGCCCATTTCTTCATTCTGGCTAACGCTCTCTCCAGATAGGCCCGGGCAATATCAGTATTTTTCTGCCATTCCTTTGCAAACTGGTAGGCTCTCGGAACACTTCCTTTGTAATCGGAGGCCACTGTGTGCGGCGTGAGGGGCTGTTGTCCTAACAATATCTCGGAAGGACTCTTGTTGGTGGAGGAACTCTTCTGCAGATTAAAGCAAAACTGTGCTACATCCAAAAGTTCAGCCCAGTCCTTCTTGTTCACCCTGACAAAGTGCCGGAGGTACTCTTCCAACATTGTATTGAAGCGTTCTGTCTGACCATCTCATTGCGGATGGTTACTGGTTGAGAAGTTGAGAGTGGATCCCAGTAATCTAAATACTTCCCTCCAAAACTTCCCAGTAAATCTCGGATCTCTATCGCTGACAATGTCCTTTGGCACGCCCCAATACTTTACAACATGCTTCACAAAGAGACGCGCTGTTTTCTCTGTCGTACAAACAAGTGGAGTCGGAATGAATGTTGCATACTTAGAGAATCAGTCGATGATCACGAGTATGGAACCATATCCTTTCGTCTTGGGTAACCCAGAGATAAAGTCCATAGAGACGCTTTCCCAAGGTCGTGTCGGTACAGGAAGTGGTTCCAGCAATCCAAGTGGCAAATCCCGATCAACTTTGTCTTGCTGGCAAATGTGGCAAGCCCGCGTATAATCCATCACTTCATTCTGATCATTTGGCCAATAGTAACCCCTGTGCAGCAAGGATAGTGTTCTCCGCCATCCCGGATGGCCTGCCCAAAGAGTATCATGGCACTCCTTGATCAGCTCCCGTCTTAGTCCTGCGAACCGAGGAACATAAATTCGCTGTCCCTTCGTGTATAAAAGACCATCTTCCACCCAGAACCGTTTTGTCTTCCCCTGTTTCACCAAGTTAATGATGGCCTAGGTCTGAGGATCCACCGCTAACCCTTCGCGGATCCTATCTTGGAGGGCGCTGGTAACATAAGAGTGAGACTGTTCGGCAGCTGTAGAGATGGCCGCAAGTTCAGCCTTACGGCTTAATGCATCTGGCACATTATTCATCCTCCCTGGCTTGTGCTCGAGATCTAAATCAAACTCGGCTAGAAACTCTTGCCAACGAGCCTGCATTGAGGTCAACTTCTTCTGTGTAAGGAAATGGTTTGCCGCACTGTTATCGGTCTTCACCAGAACCTTCATTCCCAACAGATAGTGTCGCCATACTCGTAGACAATGCACAATAGCAAGGAGTTCCTTCTGCTGGGCTGAATACCTCCTCTCTGTATCATTTAGCTTCCTGCTTTCGTATGCCACCGGATGTCCCTCTTGTAACAATACTCCACCGATAGCAAAATCAGACGCATCGGTATGTACCTCAAACGGCTTGGTAATATCTGGCAAGGCTAAGACCGGATTGCTAATCACCGCATGCTTCAGATCGTCAAATGCTGCTTGACACTTCTCGGACCAAGACCAAGAGAAGTCCTTCTTGAGAATATCTGTAAGGGGTGTCGCGCGTTTCGAATACCCTTCGATGAACTTGCGGTAGTAGTTCACGAGGCCAAGAAAGGAATGCACTTCTGTAACCTCCGTAGGAGCTCTCCACTTCTCAATAGCGCGGACCTTTTCCATGTCCATACGGATCTGTCCTCCGTCAATAACATGTCCAAGAAACATAACTTGTTCCTGCGCGAACGAGCATTTCTCCAACTTGACATATAACTGGTTTTGTCGCAAGACTTGGAATACAAGGCGAAGATGTTCAAGATGCCCTTCCATAGTGCGGCTGTATATAACAATATCATCCAGATACACCACCACAAACTTGTCGATATATTTCCGGAAGAGCCCATTCATAAGAGTACAGAAAGTTGCAGGAGCATTGGTCATGCCAAATGGCATGACAAGAAATTCATATGCCCCATACCGAGTGGAACAAGTCGTCTTCGGTTCATCTCCGGCAACAATCCTGACCTGATAGTAACCCGATCTCAAATCAAGTTTAGAGAAGTACTTCGCAGACGTAAGCTGGTCAAATAAGTCGGCAATGAGCGGTATTGGATACTTGTTCTTCACCGTTACCTTGTTCAGGGCTCGATAGTCGACACATAATCGCAAGCTTCCATCTTGTTTCTTCTGAAATAAGACCGGGGCACCATATGACGCCTTTGAGGGGCGAATAAAGCCCGATTCCAATAGTCCATCAAGCTGTTTCCGAAGCTCTGCTAGTTCAGGCGGACTCATTCTATATGGTCCTTTCGCAGGAGGCTTGGTTCCAGGGACTAACTCAATCTGATGATCGATAGGCCTTCGTGGAGGTAACACCTTTGGTAATTCTTTCGGCATCACATCCTTGAATTCTGTAAGTACCCGGGAGACTTCCGTCGGCAGGGCTTCATGATTCTGATCGTCCAGCTTTAACCGCAAGGTTGCAAAGTAAGTCAACTCCCCTCGCCTCAGTCCCTTCTCCAACTGAAGGGCTGATAATATTCTGCCCTCATCTTTCTGCGTGGACATCTGTATGATTGAGGGATTGTCACCAAAAATCCTTAAGGAGTTGACGAACGGCATCGGCACTGCCTTGTGGTAGCGGAGAAAGTCCATTCCCAAGATAATCTTAAAATCATCCAATGTCACAGCGAGAAGGTTAACCTTTCCACTCCACTGTCCCATCTTAACTGGAACCAACTTTGCAACACCATGTATCGGCATTGCGGCGGAGTTGACAGCTTTCATCCGGCTAGAATCTTTCACCAAACGCAGTCCCAGACGATTCGCCTCTTGGATGGCAATAAAGTTGTGGGTAGCACCTGTATCAACCATCGCCAAAGTGCTTTGCCCATTAATACTAAGGTCCACATACATGAGTCCCTTCTTCGGCTTAACCTCTGGCAACTGAGTGGTCATGGCATTAAGCAAGTAAAGAGAACCCATATGAGTTTCACCGCTATCATTTTCCTGAGTGGTGTCATCGGCTTGATCCCTGTGCGACGCCATTAGAGCATTCAGGGCCGTCTTCTGAGGACACTGATAAGCTTTGTGATTCCCTCCACAAAGAAAATACTTCAAGTTTCCAGGACGTCCTTGAAACCTGGACGAAGAGGAAGCGCCGCCATTGTTACGCGGCCTGTGGTACTCCCTCCCAGAATTGGAACTCGAGGCACCACCTGCTCCCCCACTCCTGTTCTGGCCATGACCTTGGTCTCCCCCACTTCTAGCTTGGTACCCTCCATTCTTGCCCTTGTTGTAATTATTGGAGGATCATGTTCTTTGTTGTTCTTTGTTGCGACTGGGAACTAGACTGAGACTGAGCTGGTCGACGCTCACCCTGCATAGGGGTGTAGTCGTTGATACGCTCAGCGAAGGCCATTGCGGAAGCCAAATCTTGAACCCGTTGCCTTTGCAATTCATTCTGGATCCATGGTTTCAGACCTTTCAAGAAACAAAACAACTTATCATTTTCAGACATGTCGCGGATATCTAACATCAAGGTTGAGAACCGCTTCACATACTCACGGATGTTGCCTGTCTGCTTCAGTTGCCTTAAACTCCTCCGAGCAATGAACTCAACATTCTCGGGTAAGAACTGATTCTTCAACTCTTTCTTCAAATCATCCCACGTTCCAATAGTACAGTGACCGCTCTGGATCTCAGCATACTTGGTGCGCCACCATAGTTTAGCATCACCGGCGAGGTACATGGTTTCCATCGACACCTTTGCACCTTCGCTATCAGGCCTAACCATATTGAAGTACGTCTCCATATCAAAAAGGAAGTTCTCTACCTCCTTTGCCTCCCTCGCTCCCTCGTACGCCTTGGGCTCGGGGACCTTGATCCTGGGCCGGTCTATACCGCCGCCCAAAGGTGCTGGTTCTCCATTTCCAACAACCTTCACTAGGAGATTTACCTTCGAGGAAAGTTCAGCCACCTGATCCAGAAGAGTAGCCATATTCCCTTCAACCACTCCCTCTAATGTAACGAGACGTTCGCCCATATGGGCCTGATCGTCTGAGAAACCGTCCAATCGTTCCTCCAGAGTCGTCACTTGATCGATAATCCCACCTAGAGCTTGCATCTTTTCCTCTAATTGGTCCAACTGCGTTCGGGTATTCAAGGGCCGGGGATTAACGGATGGTCCTCCCACATGCGGGGCGAGGACCTGGGCGGGGTCAGGAGCATTCGGACCCTCCGCCATCGCCACTGGATCGCTTTCAACTAGATCGCTCTGATACTAACTGACACGGACCAACTTAAACTCAAGCTTGGCACGTGCGGCACTCGAGACACCTGGCCCAAGTAAGCCTAATTACTCTTCTCTATCAATTGTTTAGCAACACAACATCGCAAAGCATCACATAATCTCAACGCATCATAAACACTGTACAAAGGGTCTTTGAAGGCATCATTTCATTCATATATCAACAACTATTACAAAGCACTATTACAGGCTTAAATTCCTTCTTGGGTGTATTGGATACTAGTCCTCTACATATATAGCAAAATGGAAAACAGCTAAGTTCTAAAAGGAAACATCAAAAGTGGAGACGAAGCGTACTCCCCCTTTTTCCTAAGCTAACCTTTACAGAAATAAATGAAAATTTGTACAAAGCTTTCTTACAACCTAAGGATACTATTTACAAAGCCTGGGCGTCACACGTCTGGCACCAGGGCGCGTATTGGGCATTGGGAAATGGGCAAGGCACAAGACGTGGCATGGGGTAGGTTATGGGGCTGGGGAAAGGCACAGGACAGAATACCATGAGCACCGATCAAGGCACACTCGAGGGAAAGCTAGAGCAAGGGCAGGGTATGCCTCAGCAAGGCGTACCAGTGGGTGGCATGCCACACGTGGTTCCCCACGTACATAACACGTAGGCACAAACACTGGGGCGCGTTCATCAAATCTCCACCTTCACACTCAAGCTACACAGAGTTAATAGAGGACCACGAGAGAGTGACCCCGACAACGACGCTTCGACCCATGAACACAGCCCAACACGAGAACTACTGGAGGCTCCCCAATCATCTCCGATAGAGGTCATCAGAGCGAGAGCTAATCCGACTCCGACTCAAACAATGTTTCTAAGCGTGTTGCAATCGAGAACGACCCTGGTAGCACCTTCCGCTTCTCTCTCCGTGGAGGCAGCACCTACAGGCTTCCCAACGACAACAACTCCGATATCTTTCCCCACAAGACCGACAACGTCTAATATTCGGATGGTGCAAGCAGGTGTAACAGTCTACGGGTCTGCATAACAGTAAGGGTTTGTTTCAAAGGTTCCACAAAGGGATTTGGGGACTGGGTTTGGTGGCGTTAACAGAAACGATAACGGGTTTGTGGGAATCAATAGCGAAGATTGACGAGCTAACGAACAAATATTAGCGGGAGCAACACCTTATGTGGTTCCGCGACCGCATCGGCCACCTACACCACCGTAAGGACCTCGTTATTCCGGACAAGGTATCCACAGAAATAGTGGAATAGTGGAGAAGGATTTTTAGCTAAAAACAGGCAATGGGATGATGCTGAGCAGAGGCAGAGGTCGCAACAATACTTCGAATAACTTCGGTACACGTTCTCGTACGGACAACTATAAACCCAATGCGAGTATTGGAACTACGAGGTACGGACAACAACCACAATATGGTACTCATGGGTATGGCTACCAGGGCAAACCCAGAGAGTCAGGTTGCGAACGTTATCATTTCTGCGTTCCAGAATCTGAACTCCAACGTGAAGATTAACATGCCAAATTTTGACAGAAAATCAAATGCGGATGATTTTATAGATTGGTTAAATAGGGTTGATAAGATGCTCGCATTTAAGAAGTGCGCTGAAAAGGGCAGTGACATTGGTAAAGACAAAGCTGACAGGATACGCACTCAATTGGTGGGAAAACATTCAGGTATCCAGCGGTCATGATTACATCACAGACTAGGAGGTTATGAAGGGCGAGATGATGGCTCGCTTTATCCCGAGCACTTACGAGAAGAGTTTTGCTAAGCTTCAAACCTTACGCCATGGTCGGAGTCAGTTTGTGGATGATTACACTAGTGACTTTCACATGCTATCGTCACGTATTGTTTTATCCGAGTCAGAGGCGCAATGGGTCAGTTACTTTTGTTTGGGTCTTATAAATATTCAGGACGAGATGATCTTATTATCTCCACAGTCCTTATCAGAGATAGTAGAGATGGCTCATAAAGTTAAGGCTAAGTTACGTAAGTTGCTTGGTCTACCCAATGCCTAAGCAAACACAATAAACAGAAAAGGAGACAAGGGGTCACCTTGACGAATCCCTCTAGTACTCCTAAAATACCGCAATGGAGAGCCATTAACCATCACAGATTATGAAGCGTCCTCTCCAGATTTAATGCGATAATCAATGTTCTTGTTAGCCACTAGGACTTCACCTAGGACCTGGCGGGCGACCAAGCAGAAACTCAACTTGCTCATCTGATATAACTATGGGAAGAACTAGTCTCATTCAGGAAGCAAGGACTTCCGTTATGATCTTATAAACACTGCCTATCAAGTTAATAGGACGAAAGTCCTAATATTTATAGCGCCATTCACCTTAGGAATAAGGGTAATAGAAGTATTGCTCGAACAATAATCCAAAAAATTATTATCAAAAAAATCATGAATCATTTTTATAAGATTAGCCTTGAGAGTCTCCCAAGATGCCAGGAAAAAAAAGGCATTGAGAATCCATCCGGACCTGGAGACTTGACTCCAGATAAACCCCTACAAAGGGTATCTCTAAATGTGATGCATCCTCCTCACGAACGCAATCGAAAAACAAATCGTCCAAGTAGGGCCTAACAAAGGTATCTTCAGTATACAACACAGAATAAAAGTTTGCCACGGCCTCTCGAATATCATTGCCTTTTTCTAACAATATATCTCATACATCTATCGTAGTCAGCCTATTAATTTTCTTACGAGCACTTGCCAACTTAAGAAAAAACCGAGTGCACTTTATCCTAGACTTTTGTCTCCATGATATTTATTCCATCTTAACCACTCTAAAGAACTCCTTTTTAAAACTGATGAATATGGAGAACTCCTTCAGTCATGGGATATAACTTAAGAGGAAAACCCCATCCTCGCTTTAGCAAAGTTCATAGAATTGATGAGTAAGGCAATATATGAGGGGGATTCGCCAATAAACCGTTTGCCTAAGTACTCTTAATGAAGAAAACCAGCCTACTGCTCGAAATAGCATAGTTTCTCAAGTGAATCTGCTCTCCAATCACAGATATCCATTTCATGGGTGTGATAATGGAGAAAGAAGGGATTCAATCAAATAACACCCTTCGCTATAATATATAAATGTTGCAATGGGTGCAAGAATTCCTGAACAATTTACGAACTTGTACTAACAGAGCAGAGAAGTGAGTTGAACACATAAAAAAATGTATGATGATCTGGGCGCCTCATGACACCATATCAGAAAGAAAAGAAGAAAAAAACACCCCATTGTGGTGATAATTGTCAAAGCTTCGAGACAAGGGTCACACAATGTGGAGATTACGAGGCCACGGATGAGCGCTAAGGTTTCAACTAAGAATGTATTATGGACCATATTAAAAGATACTTATGATAGGACTTTAAGACTTCAAATCATACGAAGACAGAAACTAGTAGAGCTATATCCTGATGTAAGTATGACTCAAAATGATGTGATGTATCATTGAGTAACAGTTGCATTAGACTATGTACTCACACGCTATCATTTTACCACTTGCTATCAACAATTGACGCAGCATTTTTTTAACACTAACTATGAGTAAGATAACTTATATAAATAAAGGAGACACCTTTACATGCAGGACAAGATTAGTACTCATTAACAAGTTGCCATTTTGAAAGAAAAAGATGCCTGAACAAGACATGATCTATAAATTTTCCCTTTCGCTAAAAGGAAACCAGATGGGAATATCAAGTTGACAAGAAATAATATACTTTTTTAGCATGTTATACTATCTTGAAATTTCATTTCATGTTGTCACGCTTTTTTGTTTGTGCTAGGAAAACTGGGGTTTTGCAGTCCCCAAAACCAGAATAAATAATGATAAGAGCTAAAATCTCAGGTATTAAATCCACCTAGCATCTTCATCAATGATAACATGCAAATCAGGAGGCCAAGACCAATGGGAATTACAATAAAGTTAAAATACATTCATAAATAGACAGATAACCTGAATACCAACTGGCTTCCCTGTTTACATGTCAGGATCATGTGTCCATTATTTAAAACTGAAAAGTTTAGGTTTACCTCAGTGTCATCAATCCTTAACCATGTGCCTCGCGTATCTTTCACATATGTAACATAATGCCCGGAAAATGATGCGTTCAATGTATCCAAATGTACAACAACAGCATATAGCATGTAAAGTGGAGGACAGTCGCACGTCCCAGACATGAATGGGATCATGTCCAGCATATCCGGAAAAGTGATGCATTTATTGATTTTACCATAGCATCCCTTCTGATGAAAGGACACGAAAGTAGATGTCAAATAATTACACAGGATCGAGTAAAAACAAATAATAAGATATATCATACTGTAACACAGAATCGTAGAATCGTAAAGCAAGTAATTAAAGGTCAGTTTCAGTGCAAATACATCCAACATTATTGAAAATAAGATTTGCTGTATGACAGGTAAATTCATACCATAAGCGACATAGTTGTGTTTTTTTTTCCTGCAAAATTACCATATTTGTTCACCAGTCTGCACACAGACTACAAAACAAGCGTGGCTTAGCCAAGCTCGATAGAGAGGACCCATTAAAAGTCCACGAATCAAAACTAAAATAATAGAAGTTTATGGCTTACTTAAAATTTATATTTTCTCAGTCAGGCATACTATTTCTAGGCATGATTGGAACGAGGGACCAGGTACTGTCTCAGTCTGCCAACATACATCTCATATTACCTAGACCAAGACTTCTAACCGCACTAAATATAAGTGATACTTGATAAGTAATACCTCGAATCTCTTCAAAACAATAGTCAGAATATTTGGTGCCTCGTATATACTCAACTGCTTTTGAGCTCTGACATACATTCCACACCTTTTACCACAACACAAAAATATTAGGAAGTAACTACTTTAAACCAACATAAAACTTAAAGGTATTACATGGATTCTGAGATACTAGGGTGCCATTTTAATACCTTCCACATCTATACATGTTTTCTCCGTCCAAATCCTCACAAGCTGTAAACTGAGTAAGTGCGTCTTCCAGTGACTCGACCCAGCCAAGTATCTCTAGAGTAAGATCCATAATGTTTTCATAACGTTCAGACTCTTGGTGACATCTCAGACACCTTACCTGTTTGCAGTATCATGAGCTTCCAACATTCATGGTGATTACAAAAACAATTGATAACAGCAATATGCTAAAGATATTAAAAGTATAAACAAATTGTAGAGCAGCAATAATGAACCTTTGATCTAAGACGACCACCAAATGTATGTTGTATGAACGTTGTTTCCTGCAATCTAGGATCAACTTCCTTTTTACCAGCCAATACTTCAAGGCATATCGTTTGCATGGATGTAACCAAAAGTCTGTATTGAAACCACATAAAAAATAGATAACTCAAATCCATTAACAGGAAAAGGCAGTCATACGAATTACCATTATCTGTCAAAGATAAGATCTAAATTAACTTCTGAACAGAAACAGATGAGTATACTAGAAGTGGCATTTCAGTCGACATACCTTAGAAATTCATGAGCATCTTCCTGACTACCACCACCCATCTGGCAACCACCACTCCGCATGTGCGAAAGGATTCTGCTAGGAGATAAAGGGCCTCCACATTCTCTTAAAAGCATAACATGACGCTCAAGCTCACACACAAGGCACCAATCTTTTACGCGACCTAAATATTACAAACATGCCGAAATATGGTAATACACATTTCCAAAAAAAATAGGAACTCAATTAAATACAAACTATGGGCATGAGAAATGCATGTACAGTTTTTAGAATGTAATCTCCGGAGCAAGTAGATGATGAGAGGCTTTGTGCAGGTTAAACACTGCAGCACAGCATTCGCATAGCAGCTGCAGAATAAGAGAATGGAAAAAAATTGTAATCTGTCTTCAATGATAACTGACTTAAAATTACAGTGAACTACCTGATGAGTTTGAATTTACACTTTCACAAAAAGAAAGACAATGATTTTAAGCTTCATAACCAGCAAGAACATGACTAACAAGATAACATAGAGTGGCAGCCATCAATATACAGATATACCACAATGCAGGAAGGGCCAACCAATATTGTGTCAATAGTGGGCTTTTAATAATTAGCTGATGAAATTGTGGGATACCTGGAGTTAGGGTTTGTAATTAAGGATGTCGATAAGAAGACTACGGTTTTTGGGCTTAGTAAAATATTGGATTACTTGGGAAGAAGTTTATTTTTTCTTTAAATAGGATTTGAAGAAGAAATTTGAAAGAGATCGTCAGAACTACATTTTTTAAACTAATTTTTTTTCCTGAAGGTGTTTATAAGTATAACAAGAGTAAATAAAGATCAAACTAAATATGCTAATGCCACTAAACTCTAAGAATTTCTAAAACAATTTATGAATGTAGATTTAATTTTGCAATTTCTGCCTATTGAAGGTAAATTTCTTCCTGCGAAGAAGAAAAAGCTATTTCCCATTATTTTCATTTTAAGAATACTTTGTAAAATCTATTACGTTTGATCGGGTTTAGGTACAATAGGATACCGGAACTAGTTGCCCAAATTCGACATATTTTTGTGATCCGAGACCTGTCTGAACCTAGAACCTTTAGCTATACCCGCACTTCCATTAGTTTGTTGATCATCAAGTTCGTGTTCGAGCCCCCAAATTGCAGATATAATATATATCTAGACTTGGTGTGACCGGCCAAACTAATAAGGAAGTCGTCGAGACATTTGGCTGTAAATTGTGAAGGGAAATGATGAAGATCAGTTAAGAGTTTCAGTAAGAATTAGAGTAGAAGTTGGTAATAGGGTGAGATATTAGGATGATCTTTGAGGTTTTGACTCGTTGCTTAAGAGATTTGTACCCTATGTTGCTGATATATAAGACAAACATACGTTCTCCGTGCAAGATGTGATGAACGTAGTTGAAATTTGAGCGTCTTAGAATCGTGGCTTTCATAGAAACTTGGATGATTAAGAGTTGATTTACTTACCTCCCTTTTAGATACGTTAACTAGCTTTCAATAACCCCATCATCCAGTGGGAAAGGATGGTAGAATGGTGTAGAAGGCATTGTCTAACCTAACCCATAATAATCCTATATACTTCCCAAAAGTAAAATTTGGATTCTCAAACTTCATACTAAGGTTGTTTTGCTTGTATTTTTTCTTGAATAAGCACTTATTATACAGATCTTTCGCATGCGAAGTTATGTGTAATAGGGAGTTCATTGATCACCTTTTTCTTCATTTGTTCTTCACCAAGAATATCCTTAATAATTTATATACTAGGTGGATATCATGTGGCCACACTTTAGAACATTAAGGAGCTCTTAGAAAATTTAAAGATAGGGAAACCCAACTCCGCATATTCAAGTGTAGAAATAACCCGATACTGTTATTGCGTTGTGTTAGGCGAAGTATTCCAGTATAGTATATAGTATAGACAGTGTTGTCAGATAATATACCGCAAAAATAGGACAATCGACGTGCATCACCCCACTCATACCCAACAACACACATACATACCGTCCTTCAAGACCCAATACACCAATGATCTATTCAGTAGTACCTCCTTCTCTTGAGCAGGGGCTAACCGTCATCATCATCGTCCAGAACATTATCATCACCGTTGTCGTCACCACTGTCGCTATCACTACCGTTGTCGTCACCCACATCATCACCATTATCGTTGAGAACACCGTATCCACAATTGTCATCTCCCAACACCGGTTTTAGTTCGGATTGCTGGTATCCGTTAAGTCTTCATCGACATCAGATACCACTTCATCCTTGCTCTCCACACTGTCTTAAGACGTCGGAGGAGTTGGGGGTGGTTTCACGTTGTCATACCCTATGGTATTCCAAGTTACGTGTTTTAGTTGATAATCAGACATTGTATCTGTTACTTGGAACAATTCAAAGCGTGAGTAGGTCCGGTCTAAAGCACGAAGAAAACTTACAAGGGGGTGATGTAGTTGAAATGAGGATGAGGACGGTCTAAATTAGGTAGAATTGTAAAATGATTACATCCATAACAGGTACAATTCCATAAGCTCTTCCTGGTGTTCTCCATAAGCTCTTCCTGGCCCAATTCCAATACAACTCATCTCTTATTACAAATGGAGCCTGGCCTCCTCCAGCTCAGTGATATATGGGAACACCTTGTTGATATACCCATTAACCATGACTTAGAAGATGAGGTTATCTGGACCATCACTGAAAGTGGAGAGTATACTATGAAATCAGTCTACAACAGACAAAGGAATGCTAAAACTAAGGTCCCTTGGTCTTCAGTCATCTGGTTCCCTCACCACATATCCAGGCATAACTTTGTTGCCTGGCCTGCTGTTAATGATGTTTTACAAACTCAAGATAAACTCAAGCTATGGGGTCTCATTAATGTATGTGTGAGCCTTTTCTGCTCTGCCCAAGAAGAGTGTTGCCTGTTAAGTAATAAATTAGAATTGGTTTCGTGGAAGTTCATTATGTTCGTCAAAGACAAAAGAAAAGATCATTCGGGTATGTTTTGGTGTTCTGTTCGAACAGACTTTAACAGAAGAGGCAGATGGCCTCTCTATTCGAATAGACTTTTGTCTCTGTTCGAATAGAGGTCTCCAACAGAAGTCTGTTTGAATAGACTTTAGTCTCTGTTCAAATAGACCTCTTATTCTCAATTTTTTGAAGTAAAACTGTGATCGTTTGCTTGCTTCGAGATTCGTACTTCGAGCCTTAACTTTTGTAAAGTCTTCCCAAGTTTATAAGGGAGTGTTTCTTAGGTTATCAATGTGAGTTTAATCCTAGAAAAAAAACTAGGGTTTGAGAGATTCATTGAAGCTTTGAGGAAGCTTGAGAAATCGATTGTAACTTGTTTGATTGATAGTGGATTGTTTGCGGGGAGTGGTTTTTCATCCGAAAGGGTTTTCCACTTCCCTCCAGGTAAATCTTTGTCTTTGTGTTTCTTCTTCGTTTTGCTAATTACTCGTTTGGCAATTTCCGCGTTTCGTTCTTGTCGTAGAATTGGGATTAGCTACCTCAATTCTCAACAACTGGTATTAGAGCGCTTGGTTTAGGGCTTGTGTGGTGAAGAACGATGACCGACGAAGAGAAATTGAAAATCACGAAGTTCAATGGTTCATATTTTGGTGTGGAAGATGCAGATAGAGGACTATCTCTATCAGATGTATCTTGACTTAACACTTGAATCGCAAGGCGCGCTTGGATGCTGCAAAGTGGGCGCGCTTGGATCGCAAGGCGCTTGGAACCGTTAGGTTGGTGCTATCATCTCAAATTCTACATATGATCTCCAAAGTTGGGACAACGAAAGACTTGATAGAGACGTTATCCTTTATGTACTCGAAACCCTCCGGGGCAAATAAGGTACATCTATTACGCCGTTTGTTTACTTTAAAGATGAAGGAGAATGGTTGTTTGCAAGCTCACATTAGTGAGTTCCATACAATTCATACTCAATTAAAATCTGTGAAAATCACTTTTGCCGAGGAGGTGAGAGCGTGGGCTCTTTTGGGGCAGAAGCCTGAGAGTTGGGAAGGATTTATTACTTTAGTGAGCAATTCATCGGGGAAGGAAACAATTAAATTTGACACTATAGTCTCGTTGATTATGAGTGAAGAGAATATACGCAAATCTCTGAAACCCTCTTCGAGTTCAAATGGCAGTGTGTTGAACATCGAGGAGAGAAGGAGGTCCTTTAAAAAGGGGCCAAAGAATGGAAGAGGTTGTTCGCAGTCAAGGGGAAAGTCCAAGCCGTCGGGGGCGTGTTAGAGTTGTGGAAAGAAGGGCCACTTCAGGCGTGATTGTAATTCTCCCAAGAAAGATCATGACGAGGAGAAAGATATAATGAATCTCATTGAGGAGGTTAGTTCTGATGAAGTTTTGCTTCTTTCATACGACAATGTTAACGAGTCATGGATAGTTGATTCGGGTACCTCATTTTATGTTTCTCCAAACGTAGGTTTCCTAACCAATATTGTTAAAGGCGACTTCGGTACGGTATTCCTTGCAGACAAGAGTGCGCACAATATTACTGGAAAGGGGAATGCTAAGTTGAAGTTGCCTTCATGGGCGACGTTGATTATGAAGAATGTGCGACTTGCACCCAAATTAGGGCGTAACCTTATCTCGGTTAGCCAATTGGCGGATGATGGTGGATATGTAAGCACCTTTGGTGATAATTTCTGGAAGGTCACAAATGGTAGTAGCTCGGGGTTTAAGGCAAGGAACGTTGTATACAACGCAAGGCACAATTTTCACTATTTGTGCAACCACTCCGGGAATTGAAACAAATACTTGGCACAAACGGCTCGGTCACATGAGTGAGAAAGGGATGAAAATGATGGTTACCAATGGAAAGCTAGAAGGTCTTGACGAGGTTGATGTTAAGTTTTATGAAGAGTGTGTCTTTGCAAAACAAAAGAAGGTTAGTTTCGCTAAAACCGGAAGGTCAAGGAAATTTGAAAAACTTGAAAAACTGGATCTTCTTAATACAAATGTATGGGGTCAACCAAGGTGTCTTATTTTGGTGGTTCTTATTATTATGTTACTTTCATCCATGACGTTACTCGTAAACTGTGGGTCTACTTTGTAAAAAACAAATCACATGTGTTTATCAGGTTCAAGAAGTGGAAAGCTCTAGTAGAAACTGAAACCGACTTGAAACCGAAATGTCTTAGGTCAAATAACGGGGGCGAGTACTATAATGACAAGTTTGAAGACTTTGCGCATCAAATAGGATTAGGCAACAAAATACTATTCCCGGAACACCACAACAAAATGGTGTTGCAGAGTATATGAACCGAACCATAAAAGAAAGAGCGAGGAGTATGAGACTCAACACAGCATTGCCGAAATGTTTTTGGGCGAATGCGGTTAGTACGGCGGCATACTTAATAAACAGAGGGCCTTCGACGGTTTTGGACTTTGGATTGCCTGAAGAAGCATGGACCAATAAAGAAGTAAACCTTTCACAATTGCGTATTTTCAATTGTACCTCATATGCGCTTAATACTTCAGATATAATGACCAAATTGGATGCAAAGTCAATGAAGTGCATATTCATTGGATATGGTGGTAATGAGTTTGGGTACCCATTTTGGGATACGAAGAATCGGAGAGTCATCCAGAGCTGATATGTTACATTCAATGAGGAAATTTTGTATAAAGACTTCATAGTACCTGTAGAAAGGAATCGAAGTGAAGCAGCAGAATGTGTCGACATTGAATTTGAACCCTTGAAGAAGTCGTGATTGAGTTCGATACACCGGATCAAAGCGAGGAACCTAATGATCTAGACATTCTAATAGCACTTCGAAAGGAGTCCAGAGACACAAAAACTTCGACTACGTAAGTTAACTCCCTACATCACTTATTACTTACAGATGGTTGTGAACCGAAAAATTACAAAAGGAGGTTTTAGATGTGAAAACCAAGAGCAAGTAGGAGCTTGTTATGGATAATGAGATACGGTCATTGTCAGTAAATCGAACTTAGGACTTAGTTTGGTTACCAAAAGGAAAGAAAACATTGCATACCAAGTGGGTATACAGACTAAAGCAAAAATATGATGGTTCAAAGAGATTCAAGGCTAGACTTGTTGTGAAGATGTCTACTATTCGGGTTGCGATAAATATAGTTGCATTTGAAGATTTACATCTTAAGCAGTTTGATGTCAAGACAACATTTCTTCACGGTAATCTTGATGAAGAAATCTATATAAAGTAGCCAGATCGGTATGCAGGGTTTGCAGTTAAAGAGAAAGTAGATCTAGTGTGTAGGTTCACAAAGAACTTAAATAGTTTGAAACAAGCACCAATGCAGTGGTATTTGAAGTTTGATGTACATGTCCAGAAATGGTTTTTCGAAATGCAATGCAGATCACTGTTGTTTTATCAAGAATACGGGAAACTCATATCATTATACTTCTGTATGTAGATGATATGTTGGTAGCAAATGCCGACATGGAAGATATTATCAAGTTGAAAGAACAATTGTCCCGGGAGTTTTCTATAAAGAACTTGGGTGCTGCAAAACAAGTTCTTGGTATGCGTATTACAAGAGACAGAAAGCTGCGAGGATTGAAGGTATCTCAAGCTGAGTACATCGGCAAAGTACGCGGTTCAATATGGATGGTTCCAAGGTCGTTAGCACACCATTGGGAAGTCACTTTAAATTGACAAAGCAGTGTTATCCGAAGCCGCTGAAGAATCGCGGTGAGATGCGAAAGGTTCCTTATTCATTAGCGGTTGGTAGCCTTATGTACGCTATGATTTGTACGAGACCGGATATTGCCCAAGCAGTAAGGGTTGTTAGTAGTAAGAGTTGTTAGTAAGTATATACTCACCAGGCAAGGAGCATTGGAGAACTGTAAAATGAATACTTAGGTATCTAAAGGTGATGCAGGATTATATTAGACTAGCACACAAACATCACAACTCTCAGAGTTTTACTCTAAACAAACACACATTTCATAATCAAACTTGAATAATGATCTCACACCACACACCAATACCTTTAAATAGACTTAAAGTGACTCTTGGAATCTATAACTCACAACCTTAACTCACACTAAATAAGACTCTTAACACTTGTAACTCCCATACTTAACTGTCTTGTAAACATACTTAACTCACAACTCAAACCTCATAACACTAACTACACTCCATACTATAACTCACACACTCAAAAGACTACTAACTAATGCATACTTAATGCTTTATAACTCAACATCTCCTGCATCATTCCCCTCCGGTTGAGAAAAATTCGCCCTCGAATTTGACACATCATCGTCAGAGGAATTGTCATAAGAAGGAAGATGTTTAACATTAAAAACGTCCGAAGTACGAATATGATTAGGCAATCGCAACCGATAAGCATTTGAATTGATCTTCTCCAATACTTCCAAAAGACCAATTTTTTGGGGACCTAACTTGCTATAGTCAGTGGCAGGAATTCGATTCTTTGTAAGAATAGCCCAAACAAAATCTCCAACCTCAAACTCAACATGTCTTCGACGACGATCAGCTGTAGTTTTGTACATGGAATTAGAATCAAGTAAATTATTCATGGTAGTAGCATGCACATCCTGAATTTGTTTAATGATATCCTCGGCCGTTCCATAAACTTGTTTTAAATCTGGAACATGAGCCAAATCAATAGCAGAGCCAAGATTAAAACCAAAAACAATCTGGAAAGGACTGAAACCCGTGCTCCTATTAACCGAACGATTGAAAGAAAATTATGCCTAAAACAATTGTCGATCCCAAGTCTTGATATTCGAACCAACCAAACTTCGTAGCAAATTCCCCAAAGAACGGTTCACCACTTCTGTTTGACCATCTGTTTGTGGGTGATAAGCACTACTAAAGTCGAGACTAGTATGCACAAGCCTCCATAAGCTTTTCCAAAAGTAACTTACAAATCGAGTGTCCCGATCAGAAACAATGGACGTGGGCAGCCCATAAAGACGATAAACCTCTTTAAAAATAGTTAAGCAACATTGACCGCGTCCGTGGTTTTCTTACAAGCAATAAAGTGACCCATCTTTGAAAATCTGTCAACAACCACAAAGATTGAACCCATACCTCGTTGTGTACACGGCAACCCCAAATTGAAATCCATGCTAACGTCAGACCAAGGGCGGCATGTAACTGGTAATGGCATATATAATCCTGCATTTGTAGCCATACCTTTTGAAACTTGGCATATATGACAACGTGCAACAAACTTTTGAACCTCTTTATGCAGGCTAGGCCAAAAATAAGAATCGGAGATTAGCTTCAGCGTTTTATCCCTCCCAAAATGACCTTCGCCGTGCAAATCTTTAATGATTTGGAAGCATAAACTGCACATAGGAACACATAATCTCTTTCCTTTGAAGAGAAAACCATCTTGTAGAAGAAAATCAGACCGCTTCCCTGATTTAATATCAGCCACCACAAGAGAAAAATAGGGATCATCTTCATATAAATCACAAAAAAGTATCGAAACCAAGTATTTGTGTCCGCAAGGTAGCGAGTAGCAAAACACGCCGACTAAGAGCATCTGCAACACGATTATGCGTACCAGATTTATGCTTGAACACAAAAGTATAATCCTGCAAATAATTTGACCAGCGAACCTGTCGATTGCTGCATTTGTCTTGTGTACCAATATCTTTGAGCGACATGGTCAGTAAATAACACAAATTCTGCATGAATCAGATAATGCCGCCAATGTTTGAGCGTCTGAATAATCGCATAAAATTCAAAATCATAGGCGCTATAATTTTGTTTGGCGCCATGCAACTTCTCACCGAAATATGCAATCGGTTTCCCATTTTGACTGAGAACAGCGCCAATTCCCACCTTAGAGGCATCAGTATGAACCTCAAAAGGTAAAGAAAAGTTTGGTAAAGAAAGAATAGGAGATGTGATCAACTTTTGCTTGATTTAATGGAAACTCTTCTCTGCAACATCAGTCCAATAAAATTTACCTTCTTTCATGCAATCTGTGATATGCGCTATGATGGTACTAAAATTCGGAATGAATCGTCTATAAAATGATGCAAAACCATGAAAACTCCTAGCCTCATGCAACGTTTTTGGAGTAGGCCATTGCTTCACCGCATCCACTTTAGTTTGATCCACTGATATACCATCCTTTGAAATCAGATATCCGAGAAATAAGACATGATAGGTACAAAAGGTACACTTTTGAGGTGCACAATAGAATTGCTCAGCACGTAAGACAGATAAAACCTCTCGCAAATGGTGTAAATGAGACTCAAAATCGGTGCTATAGATCCAAATGTCATCGAGATAAACTACCACACATTGACCAATAAAAGGTTTCAACGTTTGGTTCATGACTCGCATAAATGTGCTCGGTGCATTCGAAAGGCCAAACGGCATTACTAGCCATTCATACAAACCGTCTTGAGTTTTAATGTTGTTTTCCATTCATCCTCAATTCGAATCCGAATCTGGTGATAACCGCTTTTCAGATCTAATTTGCTGAACACCGTTTCCCCATGTAATTGATCCAACAAGTCGTCGAGTCGAGGCATGGGGAACCGATACTTAATTGTTATTTTGTTAATTGCACGGCTATCGACACACATGCGCCAAGTACTGTCCTTTGGTGTAAGTAGAGCCGGAACGGCACACGGATTAAGGCTTTCTCGGATATGACCTTTCACAAGTAACTCCATAACCTGTCGTTTCAGCTCGCCATGTTCCCTTGGACTCATACGGTAATGGGGACGATTGGGAAGAGAAGAACCAGGAACAAGATCAATAAGATGTATGCCTCGCAAAGGAGGTAAACCATCAGGTAACTCAGGAAAAACATCTTGAAACTCCTCTAACACGCCCTAAACACAAGTAGGAATATCAACAGTAACGACACCAGGCATTATATTATGAGGGTTCTCAAAATGCTTAGGGTTTTGTCGATTCTGATATGGCGGGTGACATTAATAGGCGAAAGAGCACTAGTGGCTTCAAATTTACATTGGGAAGAGGTACAATTACTTGGGTTTCGAGGCTACAACAGATAGTAGCTTTGTTTACGACGGATGCGGAATATGTTACGGCTATGGAAGCTTGCAAGGATATGGTTTGGCTTAAAAGGTTGATGAAAGAGCTCAGCAAAGAACATCTTCCTAAGTTGTATAACGATAGTCAAAGCGCATTTAGCAAAGAATGCAGTTTTTCACTCTAGGACCAAGCATATTGATATTCGATAACATTATATTCGCTCGCTCCTCAAGGACAGTGTGCTGAAGCTTGAGAAGATTCATACTGATGTGAATCCGGCCGATATGTTTACGAAGGTGGTGACATTCCAGAGGTTGATAACGTGTACAACTTCTGTGGGTCTTCATGGCTGAAGGTCCGGGTAGCGCGAGCAATTTTTATTAGAAAGTTGGAAGATCCTAACATTATTCTCTCGCTGAGAATATACCATACGAAAAGACTCCCAGATCAGATGCGCATTGCTCGTGAATAAGTACCCAAAGGAGATCGCCGGCTACATAGAATTAATCAACCAAGTTCTCACCATCGAATCATCCGAAAACCACCTTTGTAATACTTTGAATTTGATTTTACAGGTTATTTTTCTGTGCCAACACGGCCACAAACAAACAATTTCACTGGTTGCGCCCATCAAACATAATTCATGACATCTAGTAGCTGTGAGGTAATCTTCAGATTTGAATTATCATGAACAGAGTTTAAGGACTATATATCTTCACTTGTTTCAATCGACGAAACGGTCGAACTCGAACTTGACTCGTCACCGATAGCCATCGCGATCGATTACCTCAAATAAACCAAACAAATGTGAGATTCAGATCAGATCAGCATCTATCGCATCTCGCGGTCGAATCCAAAAAACTAAAAAATTGCGAAAGCTTAGGTTGCGATCACAACAACATTACCAGAGAGAGAGTGATAATCGTCGTTCTTCAAAATAAAGAGCAGTAGCATGAATCAAACCAACAATGTAACCTAAGTTCGATCAGTAAGGGTGTAGAACGAGAGTAACTCACTCTAATACCATGTAGAAATAGATTAGAGGGAGAAAAATATTATTATTGAATTGATTAATTTAGGTTACATCATACTCTCTATATATAGGAGAGAGATATTAAACTACTCCAATGAATAACCAATGTGGGATAAAAGAACATAAAATAGCCCTGCTAACACGCCCCCCCCCCCTCCTTAATTTTTTACAAAAAAGAAAGTTCATACATAGTTTAGGCCCTATTGTTTGCCAGAACCCTGAACCCATCCTCACAAGATTCAACCCAAAATCGGGTTAACTACAATTACCTCCTCCCACCCACCCCTCTTTCTCGGGTGTTGGTCATGCAAGTTACCGACAGCACACTTGGATTATCACTATGCTATATTATTACTAACTAAGACAAATACTAAAAGGGATAGAGGAATAGTGGAGATAGTACAGGTACTAGTTCTATGAGTTATCGTCATCAAACGTGGATTATATCAATGCCATCGTGTTACCCCTGAGAACACAAAAAAAAAAAAATCGGGCTGAGTTACCACCACCTTATACAGCTTTTTCTTTTCTTGCTCATTTATATTATCATGGAGGGAAGCTCACTTTTCAGAAAAGAAAAAAAAAGTGGTGCGCTTGTTTTTTTTTTGTTTTTTGAGATAAAGTGGTGATCTTGTCAATATTGGGTCATTAATATCATGGTTGCCATTCATCATTGTTTTGGTTACCCATCCTCCTTGATGAGCTCAATAATAGATAAGGTCGACAGTGTTGAGCCTAGTGGTGTATGAATATTATGTCCCTACAATTAGTATCGGTTCCACTTAATTGTTTCGGGCCGTTGAGAGGTGGTGTTTTAGTCGCTTTTCTTTGAGTTCTTGATTTTTCCATGTTGGGGAGGCGGGAGTCTCTATTTTTTTTAGTGTTTTTTTTTTAATCCCATTTTTTGTTGTTGTCTTTTTCATCAATAAAGATAACATTTACCAAAAATAATAAGGAAATAACAGGATTATTTAAATTTTCATATTAAATAGGTCAGAGACTCAGACGGTATGAATTACCTGTTCCCACAATTTACAAGGCCTCTAGGAGATAAATCCCAAACTTCATAGTGACAGAATCTTACAAACTCTTCATAGGGAAACAATACCTATGGTAACAAGATAGCAAAGAATGAAAGAAAACAGTTAAATCGGATGTTAATAATAAGTATTTTATTTGAATGTACAAAGGGAACTAATTGTAGTTAATGACGAACCTTCAGCTTCTTTCGACCATCGCTAGCCAATGCTGTGTTTTCCTGTCTAGCAAATTTGGAAAACTTCCTCAGACCCGTCATGTTCATATCTTCCCTGTCACAGACGCCATTGACACCTTGAGCAGGAATACTTGTGGAAACTTTCTCTTGAGAGATTTCTGCATAAACAAAATGGAGTGTAAGAGGTAATTAACAGCTCGTCAATTCCAATTGGCAAACTTCTGCAGAGCAGAAATTATGAATAGAGATTTAGTAGACCCACTTGATTCGCCTAGCGTGTTCCCCTTTTTTTTAGATGCTGATAATAGGTATTCTTTTGATGCTTTTAGCACTGAACTTGGTGATAGCGAAATTTGAGACTCTCGAGACTGCATCACTTTATTCTTTGATTGCATGCTTTCCATTATAAAAGTCTTAACAGGGAAAGTGTCCAAATCTACTTTTCCACAGTCCAAAGATGATATCTCCCTAGAAAGATTGCTTCTTTTTGAAGTGAAGCCCATACCAATTTTACAAGTTTTCTTCTCACTTTGATCCAGATATTGCTCTCCTGACTTGCCTGAGTTGCTGCTTGTTACAAATGCACCTCCAGAATTGCCTCTGAATGTATGATTTTCATGTATACTCCTAACTGGGGTGTTGCGCCCACGTAAAACCACGCAAGGGCTGAATTTCCTTTTTGAAGGTTCTTCTGGGCATAGATCACAGTCATCATTTCCTAACTGATGCCATCAAGGAAGTATGATAGATTTATAAGTTACATATAAAGCAGTGAAATAAATCAGGTGCATATATATACATACATGTAGATATATGTATATATTTCTCAAAAGTCATTATAGTCACATATACGATTAAAGAACCTTATGTTGGGTAGCTGACTCCTCTAAATGCATTGCAGAATACAAAGCTGGATCTGTGACCCAATCTCTGTTAATGTCTTCAAAAGAGCCATATAAACCAGCTTCAGCTTCTCTGTTTGATACTAGATGCTCCTTTTCCAGCATGGAAACCTGGAATGTATCAACCGGAGTACTATCTGTAACAATAGGAGGCTGATATTGTTTATATGAAGAGGTATTGACATGTATAGGCTGCTTGGTACTGTTTCTAATAAAAGATGGATTGAATCTTTTGTTTTGTATAACCCTCTCGTACGCAAATTCTTTTGTCCTGATAGAATTAGGAGATGATAGTGAACATGTGGTCTCCAATTTTTGACATTCTTGACTATGACCATGCCTCCAATGAATTATTTGGCATCTCCCAGAACTGTAAAGGAATGATAAATTCATTTTAAGTACAGAAAACAGTTTATCAATGATTTTAAAATTTAAAGTTCCAGATGTAAGTTGTTGGAATATATGTCACCGTGTACTATATTAGTCCCACATCGGGTAGAAAGAGGTTTAATTTAATGTTCCCTACCTGCCTGGATGCAATCTAAGATTGAATTTGAGTGAATAATATTTTCTTCCTCCTGTATACTTCTACATGGTATTAGAGCGGTTTTGTTCTTGAAGACCCCGTTTTTGTTTTTACTTTTGCTTCCGCCGACGGCGGCCATTGTCGTCGCCAGGTTACTGCAAAGGTCCGACATAACTTTTTTTATTTCCTCTTCCTTCTTATTTATTTTATATTCAATCGTATGATCCGAGTTTAATCAGCATTAGGATTTATTCAATGCAAATTATACTCGGATCATTTGATTGAAGCATCAGGATTTATTCCTCCCCAGCTTGACCTCCAAAAAAAAATTCATGATTTATTCAAGTCTGAATTCCTTATTTTTCTTAAGGTTGAAAATCCTAACCCAAATCGCTAGTTCCTATTGTTACGATTTGAATGCCTACTAAACCATCTTTCCCTTTGAAATCGAGTCTATTAGAGTTTTTGATATCTGTGCCTGCTTTCCCAAGATGATTCAACTATTGTTTGTAGTCATCTTCTCTGAAACGGCTCTGACTATGATTCTCTTGCTCAAAACCCAAAATAGCTTTAGTTTGTTCACAGTTTTAATACATGAATCTGGCATGGCTTGTTTCCGAGATTGAAGTCGATTGTGGGGAGAAGAAATCCCCTCTACTGGGTATGATTTGGGTTTATTCTGCCTAAATTCTTGCGGCATCGTCCAATTTATATTGTTGTGATCTCCTTGTTCTTTGTTTCTCCCTATTTTGGTAAGATTAGTGAAGAGATGAGTTGGTTTTGATTATGTACAGGCTGGTTTGATGTGTGGGTGGTTGCTTGGCTTCAAACCCTTTTTTTTCCACCGAGATCCGCTTTTTTTATTGTATGGTGGCTGCTTGATGATACTCTCTTATGTGATCTTCTTCACGGCAATATCTAATTTGAAGATTTTATTTAAATGTGTCGATTGTGGCTAAGATTTTGTGATTCAACTAATAGTTGTTTTATGTTGATTTGATTCAAATCATCTGTTGTGGTTCGCAATTTTTGGAGATTATATTCCCGAATTGGGACTAATAGAATATATGATGGCATATACTCCTACACGTTTATGGTTTATCTTCCTCAAGTAAATTTTTCTATCCTCGAGTGATTCTCTCCTCCTCGAGTGTTTTTATCTCCTAAAGTGATTTTTCTCTTTCTTCGAGTGATTCTATTTTCCTTTAGTGACTTTCCTATTTTCCTTGAATAATTTTATCTTTCTTCGAGTATTTATCTCTTCCTCGACTGATTCTCTTACCTATGTGTCTCTTCGAGATATTTGCATTACCATCGAGTGAGAAATTGAGCAATTCAGTAGGTTCAGCCAATTTCATAAGGGATATGCGAAGCTTTTAAAGTGTTTCTGCTACTGCAAAATAATGATCTAAAATCTGAAAGACATTTTATCAATTTTAGGGGGAGATTAATATTCTTTATAGTGAGGGAGTGATTGTGTCCTTATGAGGGAATATATATTTCTTTTTATGATTGTAATCCACCTTGACACAAACATTATATGTTTGTATCAATGTGAAGGAGAGTGTTGGAGTATATGTCACCATATACTATATTAGTCCCACATCGGGGAGTAAGGGGACTAATTTAATGTTACCTACCTATATATAGGAATGCTTGGATATGTAATCTAAGTTTGAATTTGAGTAAGAAATATTTTCTTCTTCTTCTATATTTCTACATAAGTTGTGCTAAAACCAAGTTATTCTTGATATGTGTTACAAACTACAAGCAAGATAACAAATGAGTAAAACAGAGATACTAGGCCATACCAATATCTGACAGCTTTGCATCTGGAGCAACGAGTTGTAGCTGGACTAGAACACCTTGCGCACTCATGAAAAGAATCAACCGGGAAACCAGAAGGCTCTATACTCACATTACCCATTGCTTCCACCCTCAGAGCTTCTTCAGATGCCATCTTAGCAAGAAGACTTATCCTCTCCTTCTTCTTCGCAGACTCATTCCATATTCCGAGTAATATATAAATAACCAAAGGAAACACAACCAACACCAGCAATACAGCAGGTATATCACCTTCTCTTGGCTCAAGCATGTCCCCACAACCACATACTCATACCCAACTATCTCTTCCACACCCAAACTCCAATTCTTCGGTTCTCCAACGGGCCAATTTGGGGAAGAAAACTCTGGGGTTGAAACATAATAACAAAAATATACATATGCAAAGTTATACCTCAATCTCACTAACTAAAACACAAACCCCAGATATCACAAACTCATCTCAACTAAATTCCCCAAAATGGGGCAGATATCACAAACTCATCTCAACTAAATTCCCCAAAATGGAGCAAATGGGGGTGATTTGAGCAACCAAGAAACTGCATTTACAGTGTGAATCAAAGCATGATTAGCTCAATTTGACAACAATCTTACCTCCTCCCCCAAAGAGAGCAAGAGTGAACTCTACACTAAGATAAAACACTGAAATAAGAAGAGGAAAACGATAATGGGAGGTGAGAAGAGGTCGAAGGTTGCAGGAATTTCGCCAAACACTTTGCATTCAAGCTCAATGGTATTGGTAGTGGTAGTGGTAGGGCAAGATGAGTGAGAGTTGGAAATCAAGCGTTTTTTTTTTTTAGAAAAATTGGAGCATGAAAAACATTAATTACTGTTTTTGCTTACCTCACCTAATAGTGGTTACCTCCTAAAGTGCCTCAATGACTCTGTTGAAAAAAAAAAAAAAACAAATCTAAGTCACTGTCAGGGAGGCTCTATTTCCTCCAACAGTACCTGACTTGGATTTTTTAACATGAGCGTTTTTTTTTCTTTCTTTCATAAGTCCAAATTAGGCGCCGCTCGATTTGAACTTAAAAAAAATAAAAAAAATAGGGCGCCCAAGTCTTAGGCGCCCGATTTGAATTTTTGTTAAAAAAAAACAATTGGGCGCCCAAACCTTAGGCGTCTGTTTAAAAATATAACAGGCGCCCAATCACGACTTTAAAAACCAAGGTTGAGTCTTGGATTCCAAGACTCAACCTTGCTTTTGGAGGGTGAAATCCAAGTCAGTGAGGCACTGTTAGATGACGAAAATCTTAGGTGGCACCTTGGATTCTAAGGTAGTGAGGCACTTCAGGAGGTGCTCTTAGTGGTGTCGTAATTAGAGCATCGCTAGCAAATGGGTGGCTTTAAAATCACGCCCAAAATGTGAGTTCACCCAGGTGAAGCAGCTTTAATTTGCTAGGAGCTAGGTGGGTTGAAGTCAAAACCCCTAACAAACTCACGCCTCCTGGAGGGTGGGTATCTAAATTTGATGTGTTGTGCGGTTCTGAACTGCGATAAAAATTAACGCTCTATAGAGAATCTTGTGTAAGGTTATGATTGATTACAAATGTCGTACAGTTCAATTATTAGGATTAAAGGTTTAGATACCAAAGTCAATCCCAATCAAATCAAATGTCTGTTTCTGTCGAAGAAGCAGCCATAGTGATAATCAGACGAACGATTAGTAGGATGTTTGTTTCACTTAGATA
Organism: Kingdonia uniflora; assembly: GCA_014058105.1. NCBI lineage: Eukaryota > Viridiplantae > Streptophyta > Magnoliopsida > Ranunculales > Circaeasteraceae > Kingdonia > Kingdonia uniflora. Next base: position 1,193,296 of record JACGCM010000724.1, read on the forward strand.
TAGCTGGGGAAAGAAGTTTCTCACATCACATTACAAAGTATGTCTCCTGCCACCGAATCATATAATTTAACCTTATAACTCAAAGCTTTAGTAGAACAAGTCACAGTTTTTGCAACTGTATTTCTTTGACCATGCGGTAGAACTGAGAAATAGGCTTCTCGAGAAGGATACTCTTTGTGTGCCAATTGTCCTTAATTTAACAAAAATCATAAATATGTTGTAAGTTAATCTCTAGCAAACATCTATTAAGCACATAAGAGAGAGAAACACACAAGTAGGGAAAAGAGAGATCTTATTAATTATTGGTATGTTTACAATGAAGGTTCAACAGCCTATATATAACTCTCTGTAAACCCTAATAGGACAACTTTCTTCCCCCAGGGGTAAGCTATTTGTGGTTATCTCTAGGAGTGTAGTGGAGTCTTGGGTGGGGACTCAAACCCTTATAGGTTCCTAGGTGAACCAGAGCATATCAATGCCTTAGGGACCCGATATCTCATAACACTCCCCATTTGGGGTACCACCCAAAACATGAACGATTGTTTCGTCAAAACCTCTGTACACAAAACCCCCTTAGGAAAAAGTATACAAGGAAAGAGTACAACCCTGCGTTCACCGTCCTGGTATTGGACGCGTATCAGCTGCCTCGGTAAAAACCTTACTAGCAAAACCCAATAAGAAAAGTTTCGTGAAGGGAAAAGAGCACAACCAACTTCTTATCCAATAAGCGTGGATCAAACATTCACCTAACGTATTTGCGAGGATCAACCACCTCCTAATGTCATTAGCGAGGGTTAAACACCTCTTAATGTTATCTACGAGGAACATGTACCTCTAGATGTATATGCAAAGATCAAACACTTCTAGATTTATCTGGGAAGATCAAACACTTCCAGATCTTATATACAAGGATCAAACACTTTTAGATGAATCTTCAAAGATCACGCACCTTGATTTGTATCTCCAAGGATCAAACACCTTGAGATCTTATCAACGGAGATCTTACTCTCCCTGATGTGGTAAGCGAAGATCAAATACTTCCTAACGTCGTCAACGGGGATCAGACTCCCCATGACTTGTACACACTCAATAGGACTTGAGCGAGTACAAGCTCTGCCTTCTGATTCCATATACCAACTTCTTAAATGTTTGTCTCGACAATGCCTTGGTAAACAAGTCTGGAAGATTCTCTGAGGAGTGAACCTAGTTCACTTCGACTTTTTTAGTCTCTTGCAACTTGTGGATATGGAAGAACTTTGGCGAGATGTGCTTTGTCCTATCACCTTTGATGTAACCAGCTTTGACCTGTTGTACACATGCTGCATTATCTTCAAAGATTTCCATAGACATACAAGTAATGTCACTAAGACCACAACTCCCGTTAATATGACCAATCATAGATCATAACTAGAGACATTCTCTGCCATCTTTCTGTAGAGCCAAAATATCTGCGTGATTTGTTGAAGTTGCGACCATGGTATGTTTCACTGATCTCCATGAAATAGTCGTCTTCCCATATAAGAACACAGCCCGCAAGGATCAAACACTTCCTATGGGTAAACTATCTGTGGTTATCCCATATAATTATGCACCAATCGCCTAAAAGCAAGGCTTATCTGAACTAAGGAGTTCTTCTTCGTCATTAGGCAGGCAGAATTGGTCAGCCTTCACATCAAGTGATCTGACTGCCATAGGCGTACTCATGGATGGACATTCTCAGACCCGAACCTCTGAAGAATCCATTATGTATATGTTGCTTGATGTACATGAATACCATTGCTAAGATGTTCGATTTATAAACTGAGACAGAACTTGGTCTTTCCAAGGTCTTTTACTTTGAATTCCTTCTTTAGGTATTCCGCAGTTCTTGTAATCTCTTCATAAGTTCCGATGATATTCAAATCATCTACATACACTGCTATGATCGCAAACCCCATATATGTCTTCCTTGTGAAGACACATGGGCATATATGATTATTTGTAAAGCCTTCAGCCTTCAAATATTTAGTCAACCTATTATGCCACATGAGTCCTGACTGTTTTGATCCATAGAGTACATTATCTAATTTTATTTTTATTACGTACATATCTTTGGCATTGGGCTCAGTGAATTTCAGAAGATTATACCCCTCAGGTAGCTTCATGAAGATGTTTGTATCTAATTTCTCATATAGATACGTGACCACTACATCTATTAGATGCATATCGACATTGTCTTCCACAATCGATAAAGTTATTAAAAACCAAAACGTAATTGCATCCATGATGAGAGAATAGGTATCATCTTTGTAGGGACCTATCCCTCGAGTTACTATAAACATAAACTGATCATAGGGACATGTCCCTTAACTTATTCCAAACTCGAACTATTTCAATACCAGACTTAACGCATTATACACGTGATATATGCAATCAATACTAACACCTAGACTACGAACTGATAATGAACATGGCTCGAGCACTATAGAAAATATGAACAAGTCAAAGACACTTGTCTCCCACGAACTAATAGTTACACATTCAACTACCACTTACCTCATTTCTAGGAGAACGTGCTTCTACACGATAACGAACTGCAAGTAAGGTATATATAAATGATGAGTTCCAGATGAGATATGACCAAAAAATTTACATTCTAAGATTACAAGAATTTTTATCTTTCAAGATAAAGTATTCCTAGCTTAAGAGATCACTTGTAATAAGATATCAGCCTCAAACAATAAAAGTTACAGTTACTAAATTCTCAACTCGAGGTTGTGATTTTTACCTATTCAAAGGTTTTCCATACTTAATCACCTGTGTCATTTCTTGAATTATAATAATTCTTGTTACATGTACATTTGGTGTAAGATCTAATTTCGATATATTTTGAGTTACGAAATTAGGCCATTACATTTGGCATTGTCTGTGGGAAAGAAGACATTTCCACGATATCCTAATGCATACATTTACTCATCTATCTCTTTCCAATCATGATCACTTCCAAGCAACCAGCAACAAGAGTCCAGCTCGATCTTTCAGTTAAACTTGAACAGCTCGCTGAACTAAGGGTAAATCTTTACGCCGAGACAGAGAAGCATAATGAGCTCGAGTGTCAGTTAGTTCTTGACCGTGAGCTCCACGACAAAGAGCTCGAAAATGAGCGTCAAACTCTTTTGATATTATTCAAGAAACATAAAGAACAGCTGACAACTATGTAGACCGCTTTGTAAGCTTTGCAAGATACTTAACAAGCTCCCCTTACCAGAGATTGTGATCAAGTGCCAGGGAACTCTCGAGTTTCTATACGAGAAAGATTAGGACCTCGAGGAGCAACCAGCAAAGCCATTTTCAAAAATCTTTAGAACGAACCACAAGCTTCAATTCATTTGGGAAGAGAAGCTCATTCCGATATCAGTAGAGGTCCCCGACCTTCTAAGCGTCAAGGGGAGGAGCAACGACCTTAACCCAGAATACCAGCATGTGAACGTTTGAGCGAGGGCACTGGTACTCATAATCCTTGACCAGCTCGCCAAGCGACTCAGGCACGTCAGTACGTCACATAAGAATACATGGATCAGCATATCAAGGAGTTGATTAAAGCGCAAGCACTAAGCAATTAGGATGATTTTAGCAAGTTGCAAGGTAGTCTGATTGCCAAAGAGTTATTTGATATAGAAGTACCAACTGGTTTTCATATTCCCAAAATATATAAATACAATGGCACTGATTTTTAGGAGCACATTCAACAATTCTGTGATTCATTGGGATTGTATTCAAATCTCAACCATATTCTATGTCATATGTTCACCACAAGTCTGCAGGGAGAACCACTACGGTGGTTCCATTCTCTACTTAAAGAATCTATCCTCATATTTGGCCAACTATGGAAGATTTTTGTTAAAACATATGCTTACAATAAGGACAAGGGAGAAAATTTATATTCTCTTATTAGTCTCAAACAATCTCAAGGAGAGAAGCTTGAGGTCTTTATAAAGAAGTTTCTGGAGCTCGCATGAAAAGTTGATAATCTTGATCATAAAACAATTGTTACTACTTTTACAAATGCACTACAAATCGATTGCAAAGCAAATGATCATTTCTTCTTAAACAAATCCATAACCTTGGAAGACATGATTACCAAGGTCAATGGGTATGTCGACCTGGAAAGGATGATGACCGAAAGGCATAAATCTACTAAATCCGTCCAAACCACTAAATGTTAAAGCATAGAACACAACAGTGAACCAAAGGAGGACCAGGGTGATCAAAAATGTTCCAAGGCAAACACAGGTAAATCTCAAAAAGACAATTTATTACCCAAGTCGGTCCTCCCCAAGATAAATGTCTGGATCTCATCAATTTTTCCTATATTGGCAAAAGATAAGTTCTACCGTGTATCTCAACCACTGGAACCTATTAAAGGCAAACTGTACTACATGCATCACAAGGTAAATTATTATGAAACTGATAACTGCTATGCTTTACAGACATTGTTGGAATATATTTTTAAAGATGGAAGAATGCACGAGTACATTGTCGATCTGGAAGGATACAAGAATGGTAACTACAAGACGCAGGTCAAAGTAGTTCAAATCGAAGATTAAGCCGAGGAGAAGCACTTATACCATATGTACCACAACAACATGATTGAGATCCATCAGATTAACAACTCTTCCAGATTCAAATGACGGAGATTATTAGAGTGCTGTGATCTCACCGCTTAAGATAAAGAAGGTAAACTCCTTCCTGAATCAAGCAATCGACGACTTGGGATTTCATTCAAAGATTACGATACAAGTCATGTCAAGTTTTCTCATCATGATGTTCTAGTTATCATGTTGAATATCAAAAAATTTGTAATGCATACAATAATGATTGATACTGGTAGCAGTATTAAAATTCTCTTTCAAAGTACAATAGAACAAATAGGATTGGCCGATCAAGTTATTCCAAACGACATCGATATCAGTAGCTTTAATGGGTCTAAGGGAGATCAAGTAGGCAAGATAATCTTGCCCATCACCTCTAGACTTGCCACAATCGATGTTGTATTTTACATCATCAATGATAAATCTTGTTACTTAGGGATTATGGGTCGTTGTTGGATCCACAATATAGAAGCAATCGCTTCCACGTATCATCAAACACTTCGCTTCAAGCACAACGGTGGTATTTATGAAATCAAGGGAAGTCAAAAGCTCACCCAAGCTTGCAAAAATACCGTTTTTGCCATTCTCAACACATCTGACAGATTTGCTGCATAACAATTACAGAAAGCTGGTCACACCAATGACCAGCCTTCAACATAAAAACCTACAGAGTACATATACATTGATGAACCTAGTAGGGGTACTTATATTAGTACCGAACTGGTCCAACACGAAAAAGAAGCCATTGTTCACTTTTTACAAATGAACCGAGACATCTTCGCTTGGACTTTCGAAGAAATGCCAGGAGTCGGCCCAGCCAAGGCATGCCACAGATTGACCATCAATAACAATGCCACGGCGGTCAAACAAAAATAGGGAAGACTATCACCTCGTCTTCGAGATGAGGTTAGCAATGAAATCGATAAGTTGGTCAAAGTCAGATTCATTCGAGAAGCTAAGTACCTGGATTGGATCTCCAACATTATTGTAGTTCTCAAGAAGAATGGGAAAGTCTGAGTTTGCGTGGATTTCATATATCTAAGCAAACACACTCAAAGGACAACTTTCCTATTCTAATCATTCATCAAATTATTGATTCAACGGCAGACACGAGCTCTTAAATATGATGGATGCTGCTTCTGGATACAATCAAATTCCTCTTTTCGATGACGATCAAGAAAATACCATTTTTATCACTGAAAGAGGACTCTACTATTACAGTCCTGCCTTTCAGACAGAAGAACACAAGAGCAACTTATCAAAGATTAATGACGACAATGTTCAAAGCGCACTTGGGGAAAATATTTAAAGTCTACATCGATGATCTACTCTGCAAAAGCTTACAGTCAAAAGACCATATCACCGATCTCTCCACGGTCTTCCATATTCTACACTCATACAGGATTCAGCTCAACCCTGATAAATGTTAATTCAGAGTGTACTCAAGCAAGTTCCTCGGCTACCTCATCGGCAAGTAGGAGATTAAAGCTGACCTAGATTAAATTCAAGCTCACCTCAACATGCCCTCTTCAAAAATAAATAAGGACGTTGAGAAGCTCGCAGCCACGATTGTTGCTATCAATCGATTTGTCTCTAAGTCTTTAGATCGATACTGGTGGTTGTTTCTACTACTCCAAGGGTGTACCAAACAAGGAAAAGTTTAGTCCAATGAAAAGATTTGGTGGACAGAAGAATACGGAACAACTTTTTAGGAACTTAAAACCTATTTGGGGAAGTCTCACATCATGAGCACCCCGATTGACAATAAGGAACTGATCATATACCTTATAGTTATAAAAAATTATATCAGCTCGGTCCTCATTCGACTTGAGGGAAGGTAAAAAAACTAGTATATTTCCTCAACAAAACCCTCACTCTAACAAAAACAAGATATTCTAAGATCGAGCGACTCCTTCTAACTCTCGTTTATACTTCAGAGAAGCTCAAGCACTACTTCCAAGCTCATTCCGTCAAGGTTATGGCGAACTACCTACTCTGGGAAGTTTTGTTTAAAAAAGAAAAATTACGACGAGTGCAACAATGGTTCGTCAGTTTAGGAGAATATGATATCAAGTTTGAACAACGTCATTCAGAAAAAGGTCAAGTTATTGCCGATTTTCTAGTAGATTTTCCTATGGATGGTCCAGATTGGGAGGAGTACGACCCTAACCTCACAGAAGAGATAACAGAGTATCCACTTTCGAAGCCATTTGACAAATGAACTGAGTGGATTACAAGGAAATGATGGAAACTTCTTACAAATGGCTCAGCAAGATTCACAGTTTTGGGGATTGAAATCGTACTGATTACTTTATCAAACGACAGAATCGAGAAATTAATCCGTTTGGATTTTGAAGCTTCAAACAATGTTACAGAATACGAAGCTTTAATTCATGGGCTCGATTTAACACTCGAGCTCGGTGTTCCTGAACTATTAGTCTATATGGATTCTTTGCTAATCGTCCACCATTACTCCGAACAGTACAAGAAAAATAGAAAGATGGTCAAATATGTAGCCCTCACTACTGATAGGATGAACGGATTTATGAAAGCAACTCTCGACTATTTACCACGATGTGAGAACAGACGTGCTGATTCCTTGGCTTACTTAGTCAGGTTCTTGGGTACAGAAGTACGATACCTCCAAATCGAAGTGATATCAGCCCCCAACATTGATCTCTACTCTGTATGCACGATTAGCACTAGGGGCGATGAAGAAGAAGACGACGATTGGAATAAACTTTTTATCACCTACCTCGGCTCGAAGAATGAATGTGAAGGGCTCCTTCCAGTAAATCCAAAAGAACGCCGACAGTTGATCGAAAACTCAAAATGTTATACAGTTCAGAATAGCCGTTTATATTGCAGATAAGTAACATGGCCTTATCTCAAGTGCCTCTCTAAAAAAAGAGCCAATGAAATGCTCAAAGAATTATATGAAGGAACTTGTGGCTCCCATGCCGCATGTCAGTTACTTGTAAATAAAGCATTTACACAAGGGGTATTCTGTCTGGAAATGTGTAAGCAAGCGGAAGAGTACTCACGAAGATGCAACACATGTCAATGATATAGACACATGATATGAGTTCCAGCACTCGAACTTCATGTAAGCAAGGTATTTTGGCCTTTCAAGTGGTGGACGCTCGATCTCGTGGGAGAATTTCCCAATACGCTGGGTAACCAATATTTCTTACTCATGGTAATAGATTACTTTATGAAATGGGTAGAGGCAGTTCCTCTTTGTCAAACTAGAGAAGAAGAGGTTATCTCTTTTATCTAGGAATATATTATCACACGGTTTGGATGCCCCCACCTAATTTAGATCGATAACAGGCCGCAGTTCATTGGAGAAAAGGTCATGGTTTTCCTCAACAAATACAACAACATTTATTCCCCATCCAATCCATACTACCCGCAAAGGAAACGAATAGGCCAAAATCACAAACAAAATAATAGTGGATGGACTCAAGAAAATACTTCAATCACAAAAGAAAGGAAATTGGATATGGGAACTTCCTCATATCTTATGGGCGTACCGTACTACACCAAGACAATCAACTGGTTGTTCCTCCTTTTTCCTAGCTTACGAAACTGAAGCCATCATTCCAATGGAATACCACAATCCTGTCAAAGATCACGAGCTAACAGACGAAGAAAATGAGTTCGAGTTAGCCTACAATATAAACTGGATTGATGAGACCCGAACTCGAGCTATTGCCAACCTAAATCAATATCCTCATATGCTAGCCAACTCGTATAGTAGAAGAGTCCAAAGCTGTAAATTCTAAATCGACGATCTCGTTCTCAAAGAAATTCCACGAAGTAGAAAGGAGTTAAATGTTGGAAAGCTCATAGAAAATTGGGAAGGTTCTTTCCTCATTATTGGCCGCACTGGCCTTGGATCATACTACCTCATGACAGAAAAATGCGTCTACCTACTAAATCCCTGGAACACTAGGAGATTGAAATAATATTATCATTAAATCCCTAGTTCTCCTTACAGATTACTCTATTATCATTCTTTATATTCCAAAAGTGAGATTTTAATCTCCAATAGTGTGTATAATCTTTTCTACTCAATGAAAACTTTTAAATTTTTTCCTATATTACTCTCTACATACTTGTAGAATCTACTAAATTTCATAGATTAAAGTAAAGGTTATACTAGCTTTCAATCGACCCATATATACATATGTAAAGATTAAAGCAAAGGTAATAATACTAGCTTTCAATCGCCCATCTATACATATATCAACGATTAAAACAAAGGTAATACTAGTTTTCAATCAATGATCTCTACTATTGATCCAGGATGATATAAGCAAGTCCTATTGGGACTAGGAACTTATAACCAAGTCCTATTGTAACTAGAAACTTGTAACCCTTATAAAAAGGGCAAGGCTAGGCAAGTCCTATTGGGACTAGGAATTTGTAACCCAGTCCTATTGGAACTAGGAACTTGTAACCCTTATAAAAATGGGCAAGGCTAGGGTTTTGGAGTGATTCATTGTAATTACTTCATTTTTAAGTAATTGAAGCTTTTATTTTCCCAATCAATTGACGTTCTTCATACTTTTTAGCTAACTAAAGCTTCTCAATTGTATTGTGGATTAAGTGGTATCAGTTTTCCAGTTGCAATTCTCGGGGGGTTGATTGTAGTGTATGGTCTCTATACGTGACCATCTAAAGAAAATAAAGGAAAAGTTAGTAAGTCCGTTGACAATTCATCGCAAACCTAATTCGAAGAAGAAGGGCGATTTGGAGATGGACGATTCCAACGATCGACTCACAATTTTGGAAATGACAGTTTCTGACCTAACTTCTACTATAGGGGAGTTGGTAGAATAATTGCGTCTCATGAACCTCGCGAAGGCTTCCACTTCGGCGACACGGTGAGGTCGCTCTCATCAACGAGGCCGCTCAAGGAAGAAAGGGGTTATGGAGGTAGATGGAGATGACAGTTTTACAGAGATCGATAGTGATTCTAGTGATGCTGAATCTGAAAAGGAGCGATCGGGTATTGGTATGTCATCGAATCCTACACGTAATCTTCGTATTAATTTTAAAATTGAAATTTTGGTATTGAAATATTCAATCGATGCCGAGAAGTTGGATAATTGGTTAGATAGGTTATAAACTTATTTTTTTGGTTTACAAATACTCTAATGCTCAACAAATATGTTTTGCTATGTTGAAATTCGCAAGTTATGCACTCACGTGGTGGAAATCTTATCGGAAATGCCACAATGTAGGGAGTTTGGGTTAGAAAGAATTCAGGGTTTTAGTGCGAAAGTAGTTTTATCTGATTGGGTATGAGTAAGAGAAATGGTATAAATGACATAATTTGTGCCAAAAGTTTGAGCAATCTGTACTAGAGTACACTACGGCGTTTCAAAACCAAGCTTTGGTTTTGGACATTGATGTGGACGAGTATGAGGTGTTCATGAAGTACACGGGGGGTTTGTCAGAGTCTATTAGGAGAAAGTTAAAGCTATTTACTGTGGCCAATATCGATGACGCAACCGTGAAGGCAAGTACTTGAAGAGTGATAAAGAAGATGATAAGAACAAGTTGGGGTACAAGTCTAGTTGGCAAAACGAGCATAAGGGAGAGGCAAAAGGAGAGGGGTCTTTGTGCAAGGAGTTTCATTACAATCATTATAAGGTGAGTAAGCATATTTTCGCTTATTGTTTGAAACTCCACCTGGAGCGTAGGCCGAAGGAGGAGAAAAGCAAGAAAGAGAGATATGTACTAGCCACAGAGGTTGTTGACCTCCCAGATTTAAATAAACAAAATCTTAAGCTTACTCTTATGTTTCAACAGACTTTAGCTACCGAGGAGGAAAGTCGGGAATAAATATTTCATGTCAGTATTCAGGTGAGGGAGAGTTTAGTCGAAACCATTGTGGATCCGGGTAATCAGAAAATTTTGATTTCTGAGGCGTTGGTAAAGAAGATGGGTTTGACGACTACAACTCATCCTAAGCCGTATAGTTTGGGCTGGATTCAGAAAATGTGGATTTGATGATCACGAAGTAGTATACATTCAAGTTTGCGATCACTGAAAGGTTTATTGACGAGGTGACGTGTGAGGTGGTTCCTTTAAATGTGTGTCAGGTCATCTTGGGTAGCCCTTATCTTTGGGACTGAGATGCAATTCATTACCGTAAAGCTCACAAGTATCGTCTTGTAAAGGAAGGAAAGGAGTTCTATATCAATGCTTGTAAGGAGTATGTGTCACTACGTCCAATTTAGTAACGACGACTCAGGTGAAGCGGCTGGTTAATGCGTGCGGCAAGTTTGTGTTATTGGTTCGACCGGTTCAGGAGGGTTCGTCAGCTAAAGTGTTGTCTTCTATGACAACGTCCTATAGGCAACCACCCGACATGGGGACGTTGTAAGAGGAGGTTGTGGTATATACTGATCACAAACTATTTTAGTTTTTAGCTGCACAGTCCAAGCTACAACAAGCTCGCCAGATGAAGGGACTGTCGTATCTCTAACAATTTCTCTTGATTATACAGTATAAGAAGGGAGTGGATAACAAATTAGCTGATAGGTTACCTCGACCCCCATTACTAACTACTTCTGCTATGTTGGTTTCTATGCAGATACAACCTTTTATTACGTTAGAATATGTTGCAGGATATGATGATCCTAAGGGGTCTATTGTGTTTCCCCAAAAGTTGCTGCCAGGGAAGACATGTGGTGGTATTGAGTCATTTCAAGTTGGGAAGAAGGGTCAGCTACCTAGTAAGTCAAAATGGTACAGCAGGGTAATAGGCAGTGCCACATTCCTACCTCTCCAATTCTCGCTTGAGCAGGAGTTCAAGGCTTCTAAAAGGTTGAGCCATGATCCAGGAGGATCTAGGCAAGTCCTATTGGGACTAGGAACTTATAACCAAGTCCTATTATAACTTGGAACTTGTAACCCTTATAAAAGGGGAAAGTTAGGCAAGTCCTATTGGGACTAGGAATTTGTAACCCAGTCCTATTAGAACTAGGAACTTGTAACCCTTATAAAAAGGGGCAAGGCTAGGTATTGTTAGGTTATGTTAGATCTAGAAAGTGTTCTGAGGAAGAGCCTAGGGTTTTGGAGTGATTCATTGTAATTACTTTATTTTTAAGCAATTAAAGCTTTTATTTTCCCAATCAATTGGTATTCTTTATACTTTTCAGCTAACAAAAGCTTCTCAATCGTATTGTGGATTAACTATCTATCAGACACAAGATAAAGCAAATGTAAAACTAGCTTTCATCTCTCTATATGTCTACCATATAGAATACATAGATCACTTTTACAAGATTTTCTTTTAGGAGGTCAGCCGCGCTTTCTCCTACATAGGAGGTCGTGCAGCTATAAACTCTAGAGCTCGAGCAGTTACAATATTCCTTCCTTGCTCTACCAGTTTTGCAGGTCGGGATCCTAACTCGGTTTCCATGGTATTCAAGCAATTTCCTCGATCTATATCAGCATTGCAAATATAACCTCTGAGTACCACACAGCCATGTAAGGTATCCCTTTCGATCTTAAGTTTCTTTACTTCTTAAGTAGGCAATAACAGCCATTAGTTCCCTCGCCCGTATCTCTTTCAGGGAAATCCTATCTCAGTCCGGCATGACTAACTCAGCAAACTACTTTTTAGTCTCTTATGAAGTTTTCAAAAATTCACGTAATGGGAGCCTACTCGCTTTGCGCGTTGCTCTAAGCCCGATATCACTGTAATCAATTATGATATTAACTCTGTCGCCTTCTCCTACTCAGAATAATTTTGCGTTCTTAGCTCATCTACTTCACCACGAAGTGCTACCAACTCCAACTCGTTTACATCACCTTCTCCTGTAATGGCCTAATTCTATAAGCTCGAGATGGCTTAAAATTAGTTCTTACACCAATGTTCCTGTGATAAAAACTAAAAAGAGAAATAACACATGTGATTTAGCGCGAAAAACCTCTAAATAGGTAAAAAATCACGACCTCGATTGGATTTTTTTTGTAATAGTCACTTTTATTGCTTGAGGCTAATATCTTATTACAAGTGATCTCTTGACTCAGAAATACTTGAATCTTATAAATAATTTTTTTTGGATATTTTGAGAATCTAGAAAATATAGTTTTCTTGGTGATTTTTTTTTTGTCCTTGTCTCTTCTAGAACTTTTTTTTATATAGGCCTTCTCTGCATTTCTTCATCATGCTGAAGCTCGTTCTCTGAACAATGTGGTTAGTGGCGGTTGACTGAGTAACTATTAAGTTTGTGAGAGACAAGTGTCTTTGACTTGTTCAGGTTTTTTTGTTTGTGCTCGACCCACGTTCTTCATCAGTTCATAGAGTAGGTGGTAATATTGTATGTTGAAGTCATGTGTAGAATGTGTAAGTCTGACATGGAGGCAATGAAGGTGATTCAAACTGGAAAATAACTCGATTTGGGTAAGATCAAGGGGTAGGCTCCTACAATCGCCCCCTCACAACTGAAGTCACGAGTAGCTTCTGTTGAGAAAGAATTTATGGATATATGGGTTTCGGGGTTTGAATAATCAAAAATTAAGGAAAGAAATGATGTGTATTTGACTGTATGGAAAATGCACATGTTATAGGGGGACGTTTCTGTATTAAATGTTGATGGGAATACTGATGTACGCGTCGGTTAGGGTTTGTAGAGTTTTGTCTGTATTGAATGATGATACTTGGGAAAACGTACCTACACATTAAATATAGGGTTATATAAATAGTACCTGTATCGGGGTTTGTGGCAAAGTACGCTTGTTTGTTGCCAAATTCTTTGAAAGTTTTGATGATGGTGAAGACAAAGGGAATGGTTCTTGAAGAGAAAATTACAATTGAGATGCAGAAGCTAAAGTTGAAATATTTTGGGGATCAGTCTTTAGAGATGCTTATTCCCGTTCCTGTTCCTTCGATGTATCAAGGTATGTCAGAAGATGAAGCGGTTGAAGCTGAGGAAGATTTTTATTGTATGTAGAGATTTTACTACGTTGTTCTGATTAGTTAGCAATGTTAGGGTTGTCTTTGTATCCTTGTGGAAGACAAGGTTGGGGAGACAGATGCGAAGATCGGTGTAACTATAGGGCAGTTGCGCTGATGTGTTGTGTAGGACTGGATTCTAAGGCCGGACCCTCTTCATCTCTGCTAACCCTGCGGAGGTGCTGGTTATAGAAGAGGCAGCGATGGCTGTAGAGGAGGAAAACAGAGAATGGAAATCTACTTCTATACTTCTATCGTTTCTTGGCGCTGAGAAGACCTTTTGTTTGAAGAGTGAGTTTAAGCACTGAGTCCTTTTCTTTCATGCCCAGACTTCATCCAAACTGAGTTTTTGGTCAGAATAAGATGGTGTAAAGGAAAAAGGACCTATGGTGACTTCCAATGCTTGCTTTGCATCAAAGGATTCTTGGAATGAAACATCACTGAAGTAAGATGAACTGAAAGATTTAATGTTTCGGAGTGCCTAAAATACTTATAATCTGTAAAGCACTTGAAAAATTTATTATCTGTAAAGTACCTAATTTTGAAGTACTTGAAAAACTTGTTATCTGTAAAGTATCTCTAAGATTTGTTATCTGTAAAGTACCTGTAATTTGTATTCAAGATGAATAAAATTTGTTATCCAAACTATATATTGATATAGAATAGAATAACTCTCGAAATCGAGCTATGAATAATTCTAAGACTTTCAAATATAGGATAAAATGATATGCACGAGATTAAAGCGTACAACTTCTTGTAATAATCGAGCTGAAAATATGTTTGTTAAATAAAATATGTGCATTATATGATGTTCGACCTGGGGGATAAAATTTTATTGGGGGAGAGAGAAAATTGTAGAAGTGCCAGGATGGAAATTTGATCTCAGGGAGGTCGTTCTGAAATACTAGATTGGGAAAGAATAAGCTCGATATGGAATAGAATGAAATGACAGAAGTCGATAGGGAGAGATATGTTTAAATATCATCTCAAGATATTAGGGTTTATGTTGCGAGATAATAAGATAATATCACGAGCTATGGGGAATTTGCAGTAAAATATATATAAATAGGGCGGGATAAGTTTTAAATAGGTGGAAGAGGATAAGAATGGTGTGGACTCGATATGTGAGAATTCGTTATGCCGCAAAGGGGCGGTTGGTAATAAAGATAACTGAAGTGCGGGAGTAGATTTTTGGACTGCTGGATTATGATGCTGAACTGCCAGTGCGGGAGGTTTAACTTGAAGGTTTAGATGGGATTAGGAGAAAACTCGAGTATGAACGTCGTTTTAATGAGGAGCTATTCCAAGAAATCATGGTAGACCCTACAGCTCAAAAAGATATTGTGAGATTGATTGTTGTAGAGGAGATCGAATTGGAAGATGTGAGGATTGCTGGTGGTTAACAGATCGGATGTGGTTCCTCAGGTCATCAAGGTTGTTTTAGGTGTAATTATATATGAGGTGAATAAAGTAAATGTAAATAGGGGTGACATGAGTATATGTAATTATATAAGTTTAATAATTTGCAAAGAAATAAAACAAAAATAGAGTTTGAATCGATCCTTTATTTTTGCAAATGTTGTTTATGATTGTTGTAAAAAATGAATTTGAATATTTTTAAAATTTTGAGATCTTTGGAAATGACGTCAGTACTTCTATAAGTAGAAGAAGTAAGAATCGAAAAAATAGGGGGCTTCTAATTTTATCTCTTCTGTAAAAGCTGTGAAAACTCAATTGCGTGTAAGCGTGAGTCATCATGAGTATGAGTAGGTTAGAGGAAGATTTGAAAAATAGAGATGAAAATAGAATAAATTATAGGGCAAAGGGTAATGGCGGGAAAACATTTTTACCGAAGAGGTGTAAGACGTCTGACATTGATACTGGAAGGGATGCCTCGGTTCCGAAACCGAGGTTAGCTCATGCGAGGCTTAATAATTGCCAGCAGTTATAGAGAGATAATATAAATAATGCTTCATCTTTGTCATTCAGGCATTTTTCAACTTCTGAAAACTTGAAGAACAGTGCGAGAGGAATGATAAGAAATAGCAGAAAATCTCAGGAGAAATTAATTGATAGTGATCAACAGTCACAGTGTAAGAGAGTTACATAGACTGAGTCACGAATGTAGTTATATAGCAGCGTTATGAGGGACGGATTTGGAACTGCGTCAGACTCCCATTCGACATAGAAGGTTAGTAAAGGATTTGTGATGTTGTGCTTTGGAAGATTATATTCTCTGTTTATGCAAATCTAAAAATTACTATTTATAGTAATCTATAAAAACCTGTTTGCTATATGAAAGATATATGTATATAGGTGATGTATATGTAAAAGATAATGATAGATACCTAAACCTGTATGTAGGTCGATCGTGAAGAGTGTTTGTGTAGGATCAAACTTTTGCTATAGATCTGTAGTTGATATGGACACTTCACCTGTTAATGAGGCGTCGACCTCTGGTTGATTGATAGAGTTCAAAATTGTAATGCCTAATAGTGAGGAAAAAGTAGGGGTTGATCAATTTCCAGATTTCTCTGGAAGATTGGTAAACTATCCTCCTCGTTTTGATGCGTTCAAAGAGTCTTGTAAAGCCAAAGCTTCTGTAGGGGGATGATGGGGTAGTTTTGTAGAACATGGTGGTAGGTAGTTTAGGAGTTGCATTATAGCTGCAGTAGCATATTTTCTGGAAGGAGAATATTTGCTAATACTATTCATAAGGAAAAATGCAATAATAGGCTAAACAAACAAGATTTTACGTGGAAAACTCAGTAAAAGCTTAGAAAAACTACGACCTTGTGGAAGATTTTGATGTAAAATCCAGTATGTTGCTAGTTATTACAAGTTGTAGAGTGATAGTAGGGTTAGGAAGTAAGGATAATAAAGTTGTGGATGCCGGGGGTGTGAATGATCTATTTTATGCCTGTATTTGTAGTAGATAGAGGCAGTTTACAAAAATAAAGAAACCGTTTCCTATTTTGGGGGGAGTGGGCAAACTTCGTGGATCTCTAACAACTCTTTCTTGACCAGGTACAATGACTACTTTTGGTAGGTCGAGGACTTATGGTAGCTTCTCAACTGCTGTCTGTCTTCGACTATGTAATGGTGACTCTCTTCGACTATGTTATGCCGGTTTATCCTTGTCGAATCTGGGAAATATGCTACTACAATAGCGATTGAAGAGGAATACTTTTTTCTTTTGGCTGATTTGGAGAAGGAGAAACGAGATAGGGGTATAGATGAATCGATCTCTATGAAGTACTTTGATGGGGATGTCCAGGGTGACCTGGCGGAAGGTTTTTTATGTTACCTGTCTCAGTTGGAGTACGGGTTGAGTCTTATTCTTAGCCATATGGCAAAAGGGATTATGAACTTTATCAGGGCATGTTCGGTTCAGTTGAACGGGAATATGTGAGACGTGATAAATGTTTGTGAATTTCTAAATAAGCTGTGGGAGGAAGATGAGAGTGACATGAGGATATCTCCTGTTGATGATAGTGAGAGTGAGGGCATGTCCGGTTCAGGACATGACACCACCACACCTGTTGTCATTTATATGTTCCATTTCTATGATTTTACATGGCAAAATGTGTTGATGTATTTATCTTAATTACTATTGGTGTTATTCTTAAGTTGATAATATGTAAGATTTATGAATATAATATGGTTCCAATTCCCATTGCATGTTACAACTATCAAGATGCAATTACGACGAATCTGGATTCTGAGCCTTTTAATGTCGACCAAGTCTGCGAACTAAATTATCAGATCATTGGCTGCAGCGGGATTTTTGTTGACTATCTTACAAGGTGATTATCATACTTTTGTACATATTCCAATTTTTCATTTTGTTTATGATTGCTATTTGGTGGAAATTACCTCAACTAGCTTCAGCCGAACACTCAAAGGATACCTCAAAGCCTACTTGAATACCTCGAAGCCCACTCAATCCATTAACAAGCATTGCAAGACTACATGAAGACGAAGCCTCGACTACTAATAGACCTCGGAGACAAAGACAGATCCGTCAGTACACGAACTCTACATCAGCATCAGAAACACTTCAACCATATTCGTACGTGGTCAAAGGCAGACATGTTAGACAACCAGCTCACCAGACAAGAACAGAGCCGTTGTTGGTCCTTACAACTACATTAACAGAACCAACAACAGCAACAGTGTCAGAGCACAGTGCCAGATCCGATATTTCTGGCGTTAACACCAACTTTGGGATACATGCCTGATTACTGGAGGGTATACTTGTAATGTGACCTCCCATGGTGATTCAACCGTACCTATATTCTTTAAATAAGAGGGAAGGAGAACCAAGGAGAGGTTAAAAAATCTCTCCCCTAAGCCCTTGCAGTTTACCTTTGATCACCCTTTAAATTACCCAGTACTCGAACCTTCGAATACTCGACAGTAATATCAGATCTCTTAAAAATCATCATCAGAGGTCGTGGAGTGACCCATTCTAGGCCTCCACGCAAGTATATTGTCAATAGATTATTCGTACTATAGATTATATGCTTGAATCCTTTGATAGAAGATAAAGCCCATGGTGTAAGAGCCAACTTCCCCTCCACAAGAAGTTAGGCCCCTACATTTGGCGTCATCTGTGCCTGCCCACCCTACCAATTTACCTTGCCTCATTTCCTCCCTTTTCCAACTCCTACAGATCATTTCCAATGGAACCAACCCTCCGTTCTACTTCTACCCATGCTAACAACTCCGCCGATGGAGTGAATGCTCAGCTAGCCCGTCTTACTCAACAATTTGCTTAGGCTGAAGAGCGACACCGAACATAAATGCAGTAGGAGCGCGAAGAACATCAGCAAGAGTTTGAAGCTGAACGGCATCGCCGTTTGGATGACACCGATAGACAAAACCGTATAATCGACGATTTGCGCAGCACAGTCCGTGAGTTGCAATGACTGCAGTCTCTAGACGCCCCCTGCCATCTCGAGCACCAGCCCCATTGTGCGTGTCTGCCCGCGCTCGACTGGGGCTTCTACCATATCTTGAAGTACCCCCGGTCCCTCTTGGTGCCAAGGGTGATCCCCTACTGCTCCCCGAACACCGCCCTTCCCGAGAGTTTCTCGGGGAGCGCAACGCTGAACACATACCGAACACTCGGCCTTATCATCCTCGAACTCCTCAATCCCCCCTCATCCTGCCTACTGCGCACAATAGGACTTCGGCTACAAAATCCAACCTATCATCCACGTCAGCGCGAGCCCAGCTCCAAACCCATGGAGTCTGTTGAATAACCCCCTCTGTCCCAAGCTTCTTGCTATAGAGGTACCTCTAAATTTCCGAGCTCTAAAAATTAGTAAATACCGCAACACCGATCCCCAATCCCATATCCTCGAATTCCAAAATGCTCTAAGCCTTTACTCTACGGCTGACCACCTGATGTGCCTACTTTTCCCCACAAGCCTCACAGATAGCCCTCTTTGATGGTATCATAACCTCCCCAGTGGCTCTATTCGAAGCTTCGAGTAACTATCTCATCTTTTTATCGCCTAATTTGACTTCAACAAAGACCGAGAGGTCAGAGTCGATACCTTCTTCAATTTTCGAAAATCCCCCAGTGAAACACTTGAGGCCTTCACTAAAAGGTTCCTCGATGAGTCGCGCAATGTCGAGAACCTCGACTGCACGAATGCCGTACTTGCATATTCGAACGCTTTGCCAGACAACAGCCGTGTCAAAAAGTACTTAGTCCTCCGCAAACCTCGAACCCTCAAGGAGATGCTCTCAAAAGTCAATGGCTATATTGACCTTGAGCACCTCTGCGAATCAAATAAATAGGGGCAGACTTCGACCACCAGCCCAAATAAACCTCGACAAGGCCCACCCTCTACCCCAGCACCCCTGATCGCTCCTATCTCATGCGAAACTGAGAGCCGCAAATGTCCTCACACTGATAATTATGCCGAAGCTCGCAAGAAATGATCGAAACTGGTCTTACCTAGACTTACTGCCCCCATCAGCACCCTTTTGCCGCAGATCCAGGCAGACCCCATATGACGTATCCCTTTCCCCATTGAGGTCAAACCTGGCAAACCTTACTGTACCAGCCACAAATGTAACTATCACCTGACAAACAAATGCTTTACCCTGCAGCGCTCCCTCGAATTAATACTCAAGGCGGGTCGTTTACATCAGTATGTTGCCGACCTTCCCAGCTACCTCGATGGGTCGTACCTCAAACCTCAACCCGCCCCTTCGGCCGACCCTGTCGAGGTCCACATCTACAAACTTCATTTCATCAAGGTAAATAATATCGATAGCGGCCATTCCAAGAGCAAGCGCAAGCATGTCAAAGAATGCTACAAACTCACTTACCCAGTGAAGCTGCCCGCCCTCCTGCCAGAATCAAGCCTTTGTCCTCGACCCGAAGGCATCTCTTTCATCGACTGCGATACATCGCATATTTGTTTTTCCCATTCCGACCCTTTAGTCATTATGATTAAGGTCGAACACCTCGTCATCCACACCATGCTTATAGATACAGAAAGTACAGTCAATGTACTTTTCCTTCAGACCGTCCAAGCCATGAACAAAATAGACCTCATCACTACGGCCAATATCGAACTAAAAGGTTTTAATGGGGCCATAAAAGTTTCTGTTGGTCGAATTAGCCTTCCAGTTTCTACCAGCCCAGTCACACTTTAAACCAACTTTCTGGTCATCGATAAGAAGTCTGAGTACCTTGGTATCCTCGGGCATGACTGACTCCATACCATGCACGTCATACCTTCGACTTATCATTAGACCCTTCATTTTACTACCCCCTGTAGTGTGTGGAATTTAAAAGGCTCTCAACGCCTTACCCACTCATATGAGCATCCAGAGATCGATCAGACCTGGAAATTCGTCCGACTCCCATAGCAATCACTGCCTCCTTTTGTCTCCATACCATTGATACCCGCCATCTCACCCATCGAACCTACTGTTTATATCGAACTCGACGGTCCTGGTCGAGGTATGCTCATTGGAATCTTTCTAGACGAGTTCGAGCGCCTCGAACTCACAAACTTCCTTCGAGCAAACAAATACGTCTTTGCGTGGACGTTCCAGGAGATGCCAGGTGTCGACCCCAGTTTAGCATGTCTTTGTATGTCACTCTACAGTGGTAAAACAGAAGAAGCGTTTATTAGCTCTGAGACTTTGAGAAGCTGTAAACCTCGAAGTCGATAGGCTCATAGCCGCGGGTTTTATCAGAGAAGTCAAGTATGCTGATTGGATATCAAACATTGTTACAGTTCCCTAAAAGATTGGCAAGATTAGAATCTGCGTCGACTTCATAGAGCTCAATAGGCACACACCGAAGGACAGCTTCCCCCTTCTGATCATTTTAGTACTCCTTTATGCCACTGCGGGACATGAGCGCCTATCAATGATGGACGCAGCTTTGGGTTACAATCAGCTACCCCTCCTCCCCAAAGATTAACTTAAAACTTCCTTTATCGCTAAATAAGGCCTTTACTATTTTAACGTCATGCCTTTCGGCCTTAAAAATGCGGGTGCAACCTACCAACGCCTCGTCACAACCATGTTTAAACCCTTGTTTGGAAAGTCGGTCGAAGTTTATATCGATGACATGTTATACACGAACCTCCAAAAATAGACCCACATCCAGGACCTAACTGAAGTCTTTTTGAAACTTCGAACATACAACATGAAACTTAACCTAGACAAATGCCAGTTTGGTGTTTCGTCTGGCAAATTCTTATACCATCTTATCAGCAAATGAGGTATCGAGATCGACCCTACCCACATCCAAGCCCTCATCGACATGCCTTCGCCCCGAGCCAAAAAAGATGCCCAAAAGGTGGCCGGCAAGATAGCGGCCCTCAACCATTTCATTTCTAAATCCTCATACCGCTGTGCTTGGCTCTTCTCTCTCTTATGTGACCAAGGCATCCACAAGGCTAAAAAGAAAAACAACCCTGAGATCAATTGGACACCCGAATGTAAGCAGGCCTTCCTCGAACTTAAAACATACCTTGGTCGACCACCCATCATCAGCACCCCTGTCAAAGGCGAAACACTCTTTTTATACCTTGCTGTCACCAATACCTCTATCAGTTCAGTCCTCATTCGACTCAAATCAAACATCGAGAAACCTGTATATTTTATCAGCAAAACCCTGATACCTACATAAACTTGATACACAAATCTTGAGCGTTTGTTCCTCACCCTCGTCTATTCATCCCGCAAACTCAAACCATATTTTCAAGCCCACCCCATCTATATTATATCAAGTTATCCCCTTCGAGAAGTACTCAGCAAGAAAGAGAAATCTAGGTGAGTACAACAGTGGTCTGTGTATCTTGGCGAATACAACATCATATTTGAGAAGCAGATATCCCAAAAAGGCCAAGCAGTCACCGATTTCCTTACTGACTTCCCGGTCGAAGATGTCGACTAGGAGGAACACGAAGATGACCTACCAGAGGACCAACCCAAACCTGCTGACCCATGGAACCCTAACATAGGCTGGCGTCTCTTCATAGATGGATCCGCTGGACCTAACAGTTCGGGGATAGGTATCGTTCTGGTTACACCTACCAATGATGAAATAAAAAAGGCAGTTAAGCTAAACTTTGAATACTTCAGCAACGAGGCTAAGTATGAAGCGTTGATCCATGGCCTCAACCTCGTACTCGACCTCGGTATCCCAAAACTTGCAATTTTTATAGATTCCCAACTCATTCAATGACAGTACTCCAGTTAAAATCAAGCCAACGGTTGCATGGCCAAATATTTTTTCCTCGTTCGCCAGAGCGTGGACTATTTCTCTGAAAAATCTTCTATTACTCACTACCCTCGAGGTGAAAACAGGCACGCAGATGCCCTCGCCTATATAACAGCTATGTTAGGCCAATTCGAATCCCGAACTCTCCATATCGAAGTACTCAAACTCCCAAGTATCGAGATGGAAGTCAATTTCATCAATACTGGGGGCGAGAGTCTCGATCCAGACGACTGGCGAACACCATTTCTCGACTGCTTCAACAATGCTATCCTTCCTGACGATCCCAAGTACAAATTGTTGTTATTAGAAAACTGCCGCAGATACACCATCCTTAAACGCAAGTTACATTGCAAATCCCCAAATGACGTTCTCCTTCGATGGATTTCTGAAAACGAAGCCTATTCAATCCTTGCCAAACTCCACGAAGGATCCTGGGAAAGACTTTATATCGTATACGATAAAACCGACAAGGGTTTGTATTACCTCATGACAGAAGACGAAGAGCCTCTACCAAATCTATAGAATACAATACAGCTAGTCTCATATAATAGGCTACGGTCTTAACCTTATTCGCCTGATGTAAACACAAAATAATTAATAAACAATTTTTTCCATTCGCACTTTGTTACCTGTTTTCCAGTGAATTTCCTGGTTTACTCTAAGTATCATGTCAACCCTCGACCCGACTGATACTTGGGGGCGACCTTGAAAATTTTCAAGTCTTCAATATTCGAGCAAACTTGAGGGGCACGAATGGTTGAGAGACCGGACCCTCAGGAATGCATTGGGGGCGAACACGTTCTATTTCGATTAGGCTCAGGCCTTCGAAGTCCAGTAAATTTCCTGGTTTACTCTAAGTATCATGTCAACCCTCGACCCGACTTATACTTGGGGGTGACCTTAAAATTTTTCAAGTCTCCAATATTCGAAAAAGCTCGAGGGGCACGAATGGTCGAGAGACTGGACCCTCGGAAATGCATTGGGGGCGAATACATTCTATTTCGATTAGGCTCAAGCCTTCGAAGTCCAGTAAATTTCCTGGTTTACTCTAAGTATCATGTCAACCCTCTACCCGACTGATACTTAGGGGCGACCTTAAAAATTTTCAAGTTTCCAATAATCAAGCAAACTCGAGGGGTACGAATGGTTGAGAAACCAGACCCTCGGGAATGTATTAGGGGCGAACATGTTCTAGTTTGATTAGGCTCAGGCCTTCAAACTCTAGTGAATTTCCTGGTTTACTCTAAATATCATGTCAACCTTTGACCTGACTGATACTTGGTGGCGCCCTTAAAATTTTTCAAGTCTCCGATATTCGAGCAAACTCGAGGGGCACGAATGGTCGAGAGACTCTACCCTCAAGAATGCATTGGGGGCGACCACATTCTACCTCGGCCAAGATCTTACTTTCATCGTCCAGTAAATTCCATAAACTCACGACTGATACTCGGGAAATCATCTTAAGTTCTTCAAGGTTTGATCATTCTACATGCACTCTATACTTATAACATAAGCAGATAACAAGTAGACAGGAATATCAACAAGACGTTTCAGCATAACATATATCAAAGAATCAGGTTCAACACAAATCAATTCAAATCAAGTTCAGAGCGTACTTCACGAATCTAGCATAGCAATTCGGTAGAAATCAAGATTAACACAAACAAGTCTCGGTACAGTCTTCATCTGCAATTCCAAACAATTACAAGTTCAAAGATCAAGTGCAAAGCAAGCTCAACATTGTTCGCATATTACAACCCAGCAGAAAAATCAGAAAAAATAGTTTGGCACGCCCTATAAAATACTTCATATCGGAGTGGCTATACCATCTCCTCCTGCAGGTTCCACTTCGCCAACACCCCTAACACTCATTGTCGAAGGGTTCATCCCAACAACATCCACAACCACGTCAGTCGCATTCCGAGCAGAGGTTTCTTCGATTGCTGGAGTCTCCGCGCCATCTCCCACTCTTGCACCCACACCAATAACATCTACTTCTGCCCCCTCCGTCCGATCAACATCGCCAGCAACAGGATCATACCTTGGATTCATGGGCAAGCGTTGAAAAGTTTTAGGATCATACCCCAAATCTTCGATGAACTCCTTGAGCCGGGCATTAGTCTCACATTCTTCGTCAAACTTCCCTTGGAAGGTCTTCTTCTGCTTTGCAATAATCATATCCTTCTCAGCCACTTTCACCTCCAACACCTGTGTATGCTTGTAACGTTGAGCTTTAAGTCTCCTCTCACATTCATCCTTAATAGTCCCAGATCTCGCCTCAAAATGCTAATTTCTGAAACCAGCGATGCTTCGGTACCTCGAGCAAGCTCCAGACTGTCAACAACCTATTTTTACTTCCTTATTGCTACCTTCTGCGCCTTGTTGAAGGCCTGCGCCCAAGCATCTGTATGCTAGAATATTTGAGCCATCAGTATCTCTCGAAGCATGGTACACTTAAGAAAATTTCAGAATTTCACAAAAAATAAATAGTTACCTGATACATCCTCTTCTTCATCCGCCTCGAAGCCTCGTCCAGATCAGTGCTACAGAGTTCCGCCATCGAGGTAGCCTTAGCTCAAGCCTGATCCTTCCATTCGAATACTGCCAGTTCTTCGTACATATCTTCTGCATCATCTTCCCCTAGTGCCCTCCGCCTTTTGCAGTAGGTTACCTTCGGCTGCTGTGCCCTCGAAGACTTGGGAAAGACCTTGCCCTTCCCTTTCTCAGCCTACTTCGGTCTCTATTTTGAAGCATCACAAGCTACTTTGGGCACTGTGGCTGCCTGTTTCGACGCCTGTTGCCCCTTTGGAGCATACTTTACCTTCCTTGTTAATTTCTCTTTCTCCATGCCTTCGACACCTCTATTTTTTGATGGCTTCGGCATAATGGGTACATTTCGAAGTAGGGAATCTTTCCTTTTCTGTCTTTTCCTCTTGATACCAAGCTTCTTGAACATATAATTTACCCACTCCTCATCCGAGTTGATTAACGTGTCAATATAATCCCTCGGATTTGCCCACACCCAATTATTGGGACCTGCAGATCAAACAGAAACACATTTATCAGCCTAATTCGATCAATATGTCAAAAAATCTTTGATAAATAACTTACTTAGATTATAGACTTTATACTGCAACCTATAGGGGTCGTCCCCTTCGACATCCTCATAACTTCCCCCGTACTACTGCTAAGTCTTTTTTCTACCCTTGACCCGTCGAGCACAGATCAAATAACCAGGGTTTATCTGCGTGACACTGGATGTGGTAGGTGCCCATATTCGGGTTTGCTTTCCTCGAGTGGAATGATACAACATCATACCATTCGATTATGCTCCTTCCCTTACTCCCCAATTTTACATTCATGCCCTGGATTACCTTCATCATTTTGTAAAAGTTTCTGTTTATCTGAACCGGGGCAACTTCCAAAAGTTTAACACCTCATTCACCAGCCTTCGGAGAGGTAGTTACATTCCCAGTCGAATTTGGCCTCTAAACGCCATTATACCCTATCACAGCTTTGACTTGAAAGTAAACCCTATTCCCGTTACATTTAACAACACCCCCACCTTCGACAGCTCAAATTTAGCCACAGATCGATCTAATCTCAGCTTCTCCCTAGCCACAGATCGATTAAATTTAGCCACAGTTTTGGCCTCCTCCGAATCCGTCGATTCCTCACTATGATCACTCTGATCCCTTTCTTCCCCTTCATCACCTGAAGGCTCGACACTTCCTTCGTGCCCCCCTTTCTCTCCTCCCTCCATTTCCTCCTCATCCCTCTCCTATGTTACTCAAACTTTTTAGTGTTTACTACCTGAAGCCCCAATCTCCAGAACCACCACGGCTTGTAGGGCATCTACCGTAATAATTAATTCTTCAACGTCGCTGCTCTATTCTATAGGAGCACAACCAGATATACTAGTCTTATGTTCTTCGATCTCCCCGTCTATTAACCTTAGTCTCGAAGATCGACGGGTACACATCTTATCCTACAGAAGAAGAGACACACAATTAGATCGATACATTCGACTATTATGTGTTAATAAATCATTTTCATCTACCCTCTCCTACTGATACAAACACAGCCGAAAACTCGACCCCAATCCCAGCCCTACCATCAAAACCCTTAGAATCCCAAATGGGCTAGACCCCCAGACATATGGTTTCCCCCTTTCCTCGATCATATCCTCACATCTACAAACCTAGAAGACTCTACATACAAATACAAAAGACGAAGCCAAACAGAAACAGACAAATGTCAATCGACATACCTGTGTGAATGAAAGTACACTTAAAATAGCAAGTCAGCCAGTCCCTCAGTAACAACATGATAACTTTTCTCAAGCTTTACGAAACAATGATGTACGTTCTTCTCCTCTAACTCTCTGGTTTTTGAAAATGGGTTACCAGGAATAGTGACTTTGCACTCACACCTATTTATACCTCCTCAAAATTGTAAAAAACTGCCTCGATTCCTGAAACTGCCATCATTACCACTACCTCTACTTTTCGGCTGAGATGTGCTTTGTTAATTTTACCCTCTTTTACCACACGTACGTGTCCCACATTCACATTTGCTCAATATTATATTTAAAAACCAAGTCGAACCTTCTAGTCCTTGCTCAAAGCTGTCAAATCAGATCCTTACATCAAATCAACCCTTTTCCGTAAATCAAGGAAACATCATGTTGACCTGCATGATACTCTTCCCCAGGAACAGTACCATTCTGATAGGCTAGCTGTTTGGCTGCCAGTTCGTCCAGTCGAAACCAGCAGACCTTCTACATACCTTCTTCTCATATACGAGTAATCGTCTATATCGTGTCTCGAATATTCATCCACTGACAACCTGATATTCGATTTCAAAATGTGCCAATCATTCAATTTCTTTCACGTTTGACATTCGACAAGATGATCGCGCCTAAATTTCCATCAAGTACTATGTTTCTCCTACTTACACAAAATTTAGTATTTTACTTTGACAATTACCTTTTAAATTACCAATCTCATTTCGGCAGACACCGTTACTGAAAACATAGCACAAAACAGTCAAGATCATAAAAAAAAACATCCCTACCATCTTATTTTCCCATAATAGGGAAACCCCTATTTACAAACGGGATGCTCCTCACAGACCCCATCCTCAATATCTTCTTTGTCCACCTTTTCTTCGGCTAAAGACTCCAGCAAGGCCAGCCGGCCGTTGGGGATCGGGCCCATCATTTGTAACACCCTCCACCAATGCGCATAGGGCATTTCACTAATGGGTTCCCCTGGCTCCACTTCAAACAAGTCCGGCATAGCCCAATCTAGACCTCGATCGCCAAAATACATCTGCTTCAGTTCGAGTTTCTTATCTCGAATACGAATGACCCTTGCCGCCACCTGGTTCTGGTACTTGGTGTTTGGAACATTTTCGTTGCTTTGGGACGAAGACGCATACATTCTGCTAGGAGAAGAAGGAAAATATGTGTGTAGTTCTCCTAAAAACACCCTATTTATATTAGAAGGCAGGTACATTTAACCCCTCCTTAATCAGAACCGCATTAATGACGGTCTTCGAATGTTTCCTTCTGAATCTCAACAGTCAAATCTTTCCCAATTCCCAGACTCAACCGTTTCATCAGCATGGGCACCCAATACCTATTTTTAAGATTTTACAGTCGACACATACCTAGCCTCCAACCCTTGACCCCTTTCTGATTTCTCCCATAACACTTCCAATATTTACAACGAGCTTCGATAATTATAGCAATTCGAAGTACTTTCCCCCCGAAGGTAACCTTTTCTACTTGTTAAACATTCAAAGATATATGTTCGGTACCGCGCCTACAATCTATTCGCCTACCATATTTAGCAGATACAAAATGAGTCATTTAAAAATCCACAATTTCAATATCGGTTATTCTCATTACATTGCTTCAAACTACAGAAGAAAGAGGAAACCTCCAAGTACAACCATTAAAAAATCTGCAGACATCGGCAGCAACAACAGCAGAAACAGAAAATTACAAAATACAAAGAAATAACAAAAACCCCACCACCACCCTGCTACCACCTTATGAAGAACTCGCCCTATTTTCAGACTGACTAGCTCTTCTAGTCGATCCCTGTTCATCTTCCAATAACTGATCATCTATCTGCACAATACGCTAGGCCAAACCAGATAAGAAGAGGTAGCATTCTTCAGGCACAAAAAAATTCCGTTGTAGTATCCCCCATAGATAGGCATACGAGTGCCCATTGATTCGCTCCCCAGACTCTACCTCCACCAAGTAAGACATATCCCAATCAAGCTCATTGTCACAGAAGAACTTCAACTTCAACTCAACAGTTTTTTACCCTATGTGATGATCCCTAGAAAATCTCATTCTTTGTTGATAATGAGTGTTCGGAGTAGTATCCATGAGTTTTTCACAAAAAGCAGAAGAAGAGAATGAAGACGAAGAGTGTACAATATTTACCCCTCATAACCCATATTTATACACTGATTAGCCTCCTTTATTACCCCGTAATCACCAAAACTCCTTAGCAACCTTCCTTTATTACCCCCCTCAAAATTCTAATAAGTCAAAGTCAACCTTCCAACTTCCAATAACCAACAGTCTTTCTTAGCAAATGCCTCTACACCCATTTTCGAGGCCCCTGCTGTGAGGGGGCAAATGTTGTAGCCTACTTGTAGCCTTCTAGCTCCAGCCAAACACTCGAAGGCTACCTCGAAGCCTACTTGAATACCTCGAAGCCCACTCAATCCATAAACAAGCCTTGTAAGACTACATGAAGACGAAGCCTCGACTACTAACAAACCTCGAAGATAAAGACAAATCCGTCAGTACACGAACTCCACATCAGCATCAGAAACACTTTGACCATATTTGTACGCGATTAAAGGCAGACATGTCAGATAGCCAGCTCACCAGACAAGAACGGCGTCGTTGTTAGTCCTTACAGCTACAGGGACAAAACCAACAACAGCTACAGTGTCAGAGTACAGTGCCAGACCTTTCATTTCCGGTATTAACACCAACTCTGGGATACCCGCCTGATACCCGGAGGGTACACTTGTAATGTGACCTCCCATGGTGACTCAGCCCTACCTATATTATAAATAGGAGGGAAGGGGAACCAAAGAGATGTTACAAAATCTCTCCCCTGAACCCTTGCAGTTTACCTTAGATGACCTTGTAAATCACCTAGTACTCAAACCTTCGGCTACTCGACAGTAATATCAGATTTCTTAAAAATCCTCATCAGAGGTCGTAGAGTAACCCATTATAGGCCTCCACGCAAGTATATTGTCAATAGATTATTCGTACTATATATTATATGCTTGAATCATTTGATAGAAGATAAAACCCGTGGTGTAAGAGCCAACTTCCCATCCGCACGAAGTTAGGCCCCTATAATCTTTTTATGATCACAGCTTCCTTGAGTTACTACTTATGGGCACAAGTAGTAATATAAGACCATTATCATGTCACGTTTCATCTAATTAGGTGATTGTCCTTCCACACTTTAATAAATTTTCAGAATATTTGCTTGCATATATTAAGTAATAAGATATGATTGCAAAGGGTTTAAGTTATATAGATGATATTTCATGTTCTTTTTTTTTGGCAGACACTATCCTTGGGTGCAGAACTTTACTTGATTTTAATATGGCTTGATCTCCGACAACCATTTGCTCTTAGGTTATCGTCCTTTATAAATTTTATGTTCTTAGTTTTTTTTCCAAATTTCATGTGAAATACTTGTACTTGGATGCTTTACGGTTTATTCATGGATGAAAGAGTTTTTGGTGAGCCGTCTTTTATTTATATAACATTAATATATTATCTTGATATAGAAGCTTGCATGAAAGTAGAGTTACAGTAAGTATACTGCTGGAGTTCTATCAGACTTTGCAGGTGTAGATTAGCCATATTAAAGGAAGTTTTTTTTTAAATAAAATAAAAAAGTACCACGGACTTTAATTGTAGAAAGAGTGAAAAGAAACCACGGCATAAATCTGCAACAACACACTAAAATGTTTTATGGATAAGGTTTGTGGCAAAATAATTGCCACATCCTTTTAACTACAGACCTCAACTACGAACTATATCCGTGGTAATTTTCTAATTACCATAGACATAAGCGGTAGTATATTCATTAAATTGGTGTAGTGAAATGAAAGGTGTCTAGATTCAATGAATGTGGAGAGATGTGAGAGCTTGTCTCCACCTATATTTTTGTCCCCTTGACTACTTTAAAAACCAAGGAATATGCCCATGTGACTAATAAAAGCAAGGAAACATTTAAACTTTGAAAATGGCATCTTTTAGGGAATATACCTTTGTATCATCTCTATAGTTTCTCTTTGGTTCCAAAAATTGGGCATCCATTCTCTATGTTCCCATAACATTTTTTACAATCAAAACTGGTTAATTAAATGGGAAAATATCACTTAAAGTTATTATAAATACTTGCCAATATTAATATTGGTCGTTGGTTTTTTTTTAATAAAGAACTATTTTCACTAAAGGACAAGAATCGCTCGGAAATGTGGGTTGCCTTCCACATAACGCTAAGTTTTATATCTTCAGCCGGACATTAGATACCCCCAAACTTTGATTCTTCAGTTAATATTTCCAGGGTATCTAGATTACTTATTTTAACATTTGGGTAGACCGGGTCGTCAATGTAAAGTGTGTCTGATTCTTAATCCTCATGTTCGAAGAATGATTTCAGACGCTGTCCATAAATGACGAATGTGCCCTGGCCATTTTTTTTATAGATTTCAAAAGCTTTATTTGAATATGGTATTTTAGCAATATAATGTTGCACCCATCTTGATTTTAGTTTTCTTGGAAATAGGTGCAATCCTAAATTATATTGAAGCACTTTTTGACCCGAGAAGAAACTTTTTCTAATATTAGATTTTTCATAATGAGCTTTTGTTCTTTCTTTATTAGAATTTGCGCTTTCATAAGCTTCCTTTCATAATTTTTCTAATTCAGAAATCTATAGGCATCTATGCATGCCAATTTTTTCCATGTCGACATTAAATGCTTTGGTAGCGTATAAAGCTTTGTGCCACAATTCCATTGGCAAGTGGCACAATTTTCCAAAAAAAAGCCTATCTGTGCTTTATACGCCATGCAATAATCCCCATGAGTATCGTCTAGATGATCTGACCAATCTCTTCAGTCTCTCCGTACAATTTTTTACAAGATTTTTTTTATTTCACGATTAGATACTTCTACCTAGCCATTAATCTGAGGATGATAAGCAGTTGCTACCTTATGTGTGAGAGTATTTTCTAAGCAAACTGTAGAAGGGAAGGTTACAAAAGTATTTTCCACCCTCGCAAATTATGGTACAAAGTGTCCCAAAGCGATTGAAGGGGGCTTTTAGAAGTGTTATCACAAGCTTATGGTCACTTGAAGGATACGCTACCGCCAATACCCATTGTGAGACATAATCCACAGAATCTAAGATGAACATATTTCCTTTAGATGCAGGGAATGGTCCTATAAAATTTATACCCCAAACATCAAATATTTCGACTGGTAGAATATTTTTCAGGGGCATCATGTTTCAATGAGAGACATTTCTAGATCGTTGACACTTATCACATGAAGCATAATACTTATAGGCATCTTTGAAAATGGTAGACCAATAAAGTTCACTTTGAAGGATTTTTGCTGCTGTTCGTTTATATCCAAAATGCCTGCCACAAGCTCCTTAATGGCACAGTTTTAGGACATTGTTTATTTCTTCATCGAGGATGCATCTTCAGATTATTTGGTCTGAACAGAACTTGTAGAGGTAAGGATTTTCCCATGTAAATCTCTTTACTTCGTGTAGAAACTTCTTTTTGTCTTAATATGACCAACGTCCTGGCAAGCGTTCAGTAACCAAATAGTTTACTAAGTCAACGTACTAAGGGAGTAAGTTTACTCTTAGAAGAAGTGGCCCTATTATAGGTAGAAGTTTCCTAGACATATTACGTGTCATTCCCTGGTATTGCTACATGTCATAGCATGATGAACCCACGCGTCAGTTCCTAGAACTGCCACGTATCACTGTGGGATTTTTCCACATGTCCCCCACGTTAGCATGAGGGAATGGCAGCATGGCTGATAACTATCATAGCACATCATCACGTGGGTCGTGCCACGTCATTAAAAAAAAGGGTCTATTTCTGCTACGTCAGCTCAATGGGGTTCGTTGTATACCAAGTCAGCATGATATGTGGCTTAACACATGACAGAGCTACGGTAGACTGTAAGGTTCGAGACTACCACATCAGCATGCTACGTCATCTGATATATCGCAGTACTACAATAGCCAGGTGAGTCCTAGCCCATGCTACGTCAATGAGTAAGCCAAGCCACATCAGCGAGTGGGGTCACACTACCTCAGGGAGTGGTATCGTGCCATGTGTAATGACACGTCTACACAAAGCCACATTAACATTGATGACGTCAGCAAGGTGATACGAATTTTAGACACATCTGCCCTTCTTGTGTCAGCATGATGCCTGCAAACCTGGTTCACGTGATGTTAGCATGGTCAAAACCCTATGGTGACATCAGTGAGTCAGCAGACCTAGGACCTAGTCTACTAACGTCATAGTGATGTTAGCTGCTATTGGGCTTGATTGTTAGGCAGAGATTTTTGGCTTCTTCCACGGTCAATTTCACGGCGAACGGGGTACTTCTACGGTGAAAATAATATACCCACGTGGTCGTAAGAACTTAGGCTTTACAATAAATCTACTGTTGTAGTAAAATATTGTAGAAAAAATGCCTTAAAATACCTTTAAAAATATCCCTAGGATATGGGTTAAAAATGGGTTAAAAAGTCCAAAAACCTAGTGTTATTTACCAAATCAATTCTAAAACATCAACATGTACAGATTTACGATATTATTCATATTAAAAATAACAAATAATAAGATTTCCTCAAAATCTTACCTTTCCACAATGCAAGAATTATTCCTAATGAGAGAGAGAGAGAGAGAGAGAGAGAGAGGAAAAATAAAAAATAAATCCAATCTAGTACTCCAATAGCTCTTTAAGTCATACTGATAATGTGTTAAAAACAAAAACAATCTCTGCAACACTAAAATAATCATGTACACACACAGGATATAACATAATATAGAAAGAGAAGAGAGAGAGCCTTTATTGATGATGAACTTGCTGAGTTACAGAGAATACAATCTAAATGATGTATATATAGGAGGCTACAACATGTCTTTAAAACTCTCCTCACAAACCCTAAGTTTAGCGGGTTAGGTTAGGAATCGGTGGGTCACCCCAACCTTGTTTGGGTGGGACCCGACCGAACTTGATCCTAACTACCAAATCTTAGATTATAGAAGTAAATACTATTTAGATCATCTCAAAATATGTATAAATTTATCCAAAATATTTTTTCTACCAAATATTGGAGATAAAATCTCGACAATAAAATAATAAATTGAAAATCACTAATTAAAAATTAGGATTTTGTGTAAAAGCGTTTAAAAATGCGGAAAATTTAATTTTCAATAAATAATATAGATCAAATTGGTGTAATTGGATAGTTAAAACTCACAATATGGGGAAAATTGCAATTACGAATATGTAATATAGGGGACAAAAATTAACCTACTATTACATTAAAATATGGATCAAAACCTAGGATTAAGATAAATTTTGTGCAAAAAACCAAATCTAGGTGTGAAAAACTATAAGATTCACAAAAATATAGGGTAAGAAAAATAAACCCTATAACTACACATAATAGATCTACAACATGGAATTATATAAACTTAAATTACACCATTAGAGCTCTAACATCATAATTTCTAGCATGCATCTAAGCTTAATCAATCTAACCATATGCATCTTAATCAAGGTTAAGCATGCAAAAATCGAAGAGAACAAAAATTAAACTCTAGTAAAAGCATAATAACATTTGGATCTAAGCATGAATACTACAAGATTTAAATATAAGCGTACATACTATAAGATCAAATATTATTAACCTTGAAAGAGTAGTTTTTAGGGTCACCTTTGCTTCAATCTAAGAAACCACCAAGAAAAACTTCCAAGAAAATTACTCCTATGCGAATCGAATAGATACTCCAAGGTAGAACAAAGCGTGCCGATAACGTGTAATAGTTTAAATCTACCAAGCAGCCAATATATAACAATAGAATAGAGAGTAGAGATTCTATTAAGTCTCCAAAAGGCCAAGTAGAGATGTAACACACAAGGGTGTAAAGTAGGGAGTCTCCATAATATAAATAAGGGACTCCTCAAGCCCACATTTTCTCTCTCTCTCTAACCTATCCCTAGGGGTATAGCCTATAGTGGTAAGCCCAATCCATTCCATGTGGGGGTAGTGGTCGTGCCAGAGGTATTTTAGGAGGGTAAGAGGAGCGCCCTTGCTGTTAAAAGCTTCTCTTTGATGTAGTGATTTCAACAAAAAAATAAAAATAAAAATAATTAGTGAAGTTATTACATATTTGAACCCCTTGAAATAAAGATATAATTATTTTATAGCCTAATTGGTTCTCATTAGGCATTTTGATAGAGCATACATGGGTTCAAGTCCCATTTCCAACATAATTTAACTACTTTTAGGTTTATTTTTTTATACCCACATTTTGAACCTCCTGGATGAAAATCTTTAGGGAAGAAAGCTATCCTATTAGGGTTTCTAGAGAGTTAAATATAGGTCGTTGAGCCTTTATTGTAAACATACCAAGAATTAATAAGATCTCTCATTTCCCTCTTGTGTCTCTCAATCTTATGTGCTTGATAGATACTTGCTAGGGATTTACATACAATGCGTTATTAGCATGAGGTGCTCATCCTTCTACTAAATCCCTAGACCTCAAATCTCCTATCAAAACCCTAGGTTTCTAACCTAGGATTAGTACTTGAAGATCCAATGTTTTAGTTTCTTTTTGAAACCCTAGTTTCGGCTTCGTAAGAGATTCGGTTTCGTTTTTTGGCATTTGGTAATCGATGGTTTCAGTTTCGGTGAAGGTTCCTGATCAAAAGGATTCGGTTTCATTATTAAGAGTTGTTTAGTTTTGTTAACGAAGATTCTTGGGGTTTTGTAAAATCGAAAATTCTTTCGGTTTTGTTATTGAAGATTCCCAATTTTTTTGGTTTATACCATAAAGGTGTTGGTGTAAAATCTTTACGAGCTACAAAATTTAAAAGTGCAAAAGCACTCAGTTTTATTCAAAGGACTCAGCTTAACTTGGCTTGGTAGATCTCGGCTCAGTTTGGCTTTAACTTGGCTCAGTTCGATAGATTCGGTTTTTGCGATATGGTTTGCGTTTCAGTTGAGGACTCTATTTTTGATTTACTTTGGGATTTAACTTAATCTAAAGAGGTAAACCCTAACCCTTTTCTTTTTACGATATATATATATGGTGCGCAAGTGTTTGGCACCTAATATGATGCGCAATTATTTGGCATCCAACTTCTAAACTAATATTATCATGATGCATAAGTGTTTGGCATCGATATTTGTGCAGTTTGAATTGTAAGGGTTACGGGAATATTTTCTCAAAAATAATGTGTTATATCAATTGGTTGTATATATTGTTTTAAATAGTAGGTTATCCTACATATACAAAAATTGATTATATTGGTACGCTTTCGGGGTTATATGTTTCCCTTATTTGTATTGTACACGATCAGCCTATATTTTTTGTGCAGAATTTAAGACATATGTACCCTTGTGTTTATCCTAATTTGATCAATTGTGGGGTAGTACCCATTTGTTTACGTTCAAAATTATCCTAATTTTCTCTGCAAAATTAGAG
Organism: Kingdonia uniflora; assembly: GCA_014058105.1. Lineage (NCBI taxonomy): Eukaryota > Viridiplantae > Streptophyta > Magnoliopsida > Ranunculales > Circaeasteraceae > Kingdonia > Kingdonia uniflora. The sequence continues at coordinate 1,229,486 of JACGCM010000724.1, forward strand.
TTTTTAGAAAGAAGTTAATTTGATGGATTACCAACCCCATATTTTTTTACTATTGGAGATAGTTTTTATGAGGAATAGTAGTATCACGTAAAAAATGGTTAATGATATGACATCTTTTAAACTTTAGTGGGTATGGTGTATCTGTAATTAAAGCAATTTTAAGGGAGAAAATAGTAGTTTTCAAAACTGTCTATTGATATTTAGTAACTGGCCACTGCAAAGTTAGGTAAATTCGTTTTGACCTTACTTTTAATTATTAAAGCTTGTTTTTGGTGGACAAAGTCTGTGGCCGCTTCTTAACCACTTATTTGATGTTAGAATTAAAAGAACTTTTACTTTATGGATAATTAGACCAAACATGTGTGATAAGGGATAGAAAGTACACTTGCTCCAATTAGGGAATATATGTACAATGCTTTATTTGGCAAATGGAAAATGTTTCTTTAGGGTAGATCATATACCCATTATCGGGTATATAATCGGTTGTATCTTAATTAAACTTGCTAAATCAGTTTGACCAGACCAAGTTGACCAGTTTGACCAGGGTTGACCATGGGTCAAATTATCAATTTGTGTATTTTTGATGATAGTTTTAGGTATGATTATGTCATACACATCTCTATTAAACATATTTGACCAATTGGGGTACACAAATATGGGTTTTTAGGACACATCATAAAACTTTTGAATGAAAATTAAGTTTATTTTGTCATTAAAAGAGTTATTTATTTAATATATAAAACACAGATAAAATGAGCTTGAAGGTATCTTTCAAAATATTTCTACCCATATTTTTTCGTATCTAGTATCCTAATCCACTCATGTTGATGGATTGAGGTTTAACTAAGTAAGATATTTAAGGGTAATCTTACTACATTAAACCCGAATGACCTAGTAATTTTATATTGGCTTCTAATTCTTAGGGCACGTAAATTATGATATACCCCTAAAAGACCCTATAGGTACATGACTATTTTTAAATGAAGTTTCAATTAGGCAAAGTCTTTAAAAATAATTTCATAAATATTGAAGACTGTTATTATAAGGATATGTGGAGCAACTTTTTTTTTTCTTTCTCACATGATCTTTTTGCATATAGAGTTTTATATTATGAAAACTTATGTTACAAATTGAATTATACTATTGCTTGATATCCATTTTGATTATAATTATAATTATGTAACATATGTCTGTGTTCAGTATTTACTTTGACGGTCTGCACCTAGTAGGCGGGAAAACGTTCACCTTTTCAATTCAGGCCAGAAGATCCATCTCAGACATTGGTACATAACGAGGCCTTCACGAACAACTTGGTTCCTGAAGATGGTCATGCGGTACCACACTCACCTTAGTAGCTAATAGGTTTGGGAATAACGCAAGATGTGCCAATCGCAAAAGTTTTTGCTGGCATCATCGTAATAGCGTAATACTTGGAACAATAGACGCGGGAAAACATCGAAAGAATAGGGGCCCAGAGCACCAATGATATGGAAGCGCAATGAGCATTGGCCAGGACCGACTGAAGGCTGCTACAAATGCGGTAGCAAAGACCATGGTGAACTAGATTGCACATAAGCTATTCAAATTGTTGAAAACTTTTCTGGATCCAAGGGTTTATCTGGCAGGGGGACTCCAATCGCAGAGGATGATATGGAATCTAAGTAGGCAAAAGTTAACAATCCAGCAGATAATTTTGGGTGAATGTGTGACATGAGGAACGCAAAAGAAATTCAGTAGTTACCGACCGACAACTTTAGACGAGCATTTAGACTTTCAATTTTTCAGTATCTTTATTTTATTATCAGTTTAAAATCAGTACTTAAGTCTTCATGGGGAACATTTTATTTCAAGCATTTTGTTTATGTACAACTTAGTTTTTTAAATAAAATTAATGCTCGTATCATGGTTTCGTTTTACGTCAATTGCCAACACTAGATTACATAGCTTATTATTATCTTCTATCGGTAGTTAATAGTTGAGTATATAATGAATGTACCTTTCGTTTTATATAGAGAAAAAAAATATAGATCTGTCTACCTATAGGGTATTGATTGATGACTATAGGAGTGGGTTTGCGTGTTTGATAGACAGCGGGATTATACACTCTATACTTAAAGAAAAAAACATTTTTCTCAAGTTTGATTTCGTGTGACGGTGAGGTCACAACCATGTCCGGGTTGGCCAATATGGTGGAAGGTAGTGGGCAAGTCACAGTACTGGTCCCGAGTGGTACGATTTTGAATATCGGCCAAGCCTTATATTTGGGCAAGTCGAATAGAAATCTACTTAGTTTTAAAGATATCCATTCCAACGGATATCAAGTAAAGACTGTGATGAGAAATAAAAAGGTAGACTTGTGCATTACATCGACAATAAATGGTCAAAAAATTACCTTGGACTGATTTCAAGGATATCCATCTAGATTATTCTTGACAAAGATACGGGTTATCGAGGTCTATGCTATTACTAATTTCTCTCCGATTAGGAAGAAAATCTATCATCTCTAGCATGATTGTTTGGGACACCCAAGAATATCTATGATAAGGATAATCCTCAAGAATACCATAGGCCATTGGATGGAATGGCAGAGTATCCCTATTTTGTGTAATAGACCATGTACAACTTTCTTCCAAAGGAAGCTAATCACTCAACCAAGTAATACCAAGGTAGAACATGAGTCACCAGCCTTTCTCTAGCATATCCACAGAGATATATGTAGATCTATCCATCCACGCAGTGGGCCATTTAGGTATTTCATGGTGTTGATTAATACATCACTTAAATGGTCACATGATTGCTTACTTTATAGTAGAAATATGTATTCCTATAGTTATTGGCACATATCATTTGGTTGCGGGCGTAGTTCCCAGACCACCCGATTAAATTGATTCGACTTGACGGAGCTGGAGAGTTTAGTTCAAAAGTATTTGGTGAGCATTGTATAGCAAATAAAATGGATCTGGAGCATCCAGTTCCACATGTCCATACCCAGAATGAGATGGTAGGGAATCTAATCAAATGATTATAGTTAATCGCAAGGCCACTGTTACTGCGTACATAATTTCTGATAAGCGAGTGGGACCATACAATCTTGTATGTGGCAGCGTTGATTAGGATTTGTTCAACGACATATCACCAATATTTCCCAAAGTAAATAGTAACTAAGCAGGATCCCAGTATCCACCATCTGCATACATTTAGATGTATCATACAGGTGCCAATAACACCTCCGCTACGCAAGAATATGGGTCCTCAGTACCGAAAAATCATATACGTGGGTTATGATTCACCATTAATTATTAAATATTTGGAACCCACAACAAGTAATTTATTAACTATTAGATTTGATGATTGTCATTTCGATGAGACGGTGTTCAAGGCATTAGGGAGAGATTTGACACAAAAATGTTGTGAGGTATCGTGGAGAAACCCATAGTTATCACATTATGGTTCTCTTTAACCGGTGGGTGACAAGGAAGTTAAGCGATTACATCTCTTACATGGAGTGTCGATCATGATGTCGTATTTAATGATGCTGCTAAGGTAGTGAAAGGCCATGAACCTGCAGGTAATGCGCCTGTGTGGTCAGAGATCCCGACGGGGACTCCCGTGGCATTTGCAAATGAATCAACGACATGTAAGAGACGTGGCCATCCGTGTGGAGCTTCAGATTTAGTCGATTACAATCGGCATATCAAGAGGACAAAGGGTATGACGGTCGCGAAGACTAAGGGAATACCCGGGACCCAACAAGGGGTTCCTTAAACACTATCTAACAAAGAAAATGTAGCTATTTGATCCACAGATGCATATTAGGACATGTCCGTTAGGGCTCATGTACATGATAATAAAGAGGTTCTATCAATTATATATATTGGCTTGACATGGGATTGAAAGTGAATAGTTACCGACAACGTATTTACGCTTGCAGGAACACTTGTAATAATTGATAAGGACCCTGAACAACTTTTTAGTAGACGAGTATCATCGTTGGACTGATTGGCCAAAGTGGGATGATACTATCAATGCAGAGCTCAGCTTGATGGAAAGTGTAAGGTTTTTGGAAGAATCGTTCGTAGGGATGACTCCAAAAGAATAGTCATTTATAAATGAGTATTTATAAGGAAACATAACATGGACAGGGAGATTATGTGGTATAAGGCTAGACTAGTTGCCTATGGTTTTTCTCCGAGACATGGAATCGATTGTGATTGTAATAGCCTAATTTCACAGCTTAAAATTAGATCTTACTCCAAATATATATGTGACAAGAATTAGTGGAATTTAAGAAATAACACAGGTGATTTAGCGTAAAAAGCCTTTGAATAGGTAAAGACCATGACCTCGAGTTGAAGATTTAGTAACTGTAATTTTTATTGCTTGATGCTAATATTTTATTACAAGTGATCTTTTGATCTAGAAATACTTTATCTTGAATGATAAAAAATTATTGTGGTCTTAGAATGTAAAATTTCTAGTCCTATCTCCTCTGAAACTCCTCCTTTATATAGACCTTACTTGCAGTTCGTTATCGTATAGAAGCACGTTCTCCTAAAAATGAGGTAAGTGGTAGTTGAATGTCTAACTATTAGTTCATGGGAGATAAGTGTCTTTGACTTGTTCATATTTTCTGCAGTGCTCGTGCCACGTTCCTTATCAGTTAGTGGTTTAGGTTTTCTATAGTACTCGAGCCATATTCCTAATCAGTTCGTGGTCTAGGTGTTAGTGCTGATTGTATATATCACGTGCATAATGCGTAAGTCTGGTATTGAGGTAGTTCAAGTTTGGAATAGGTCAAGGGATATTTCCCAATGATTAGTTTGTGTTTAAAGTAGGTTAAGGGATATGTTCCTACAATCGCCCCCTCGCAACTGAAGACACATGTGGCTTTAGTTATGAAAAAATCTGCTGAATGGTTGTGTTGGAATTTGGAAGGTATTCTGTGGAATTTGACTGGCTAGGGACTTATCATTTATTTATTGAAGACCGTATTCTGGCATTTAAAGTATGGGAAAGGATTAATGTATTTGGCATTTGGGTGTCCCAGTAAAGGCTATTTTTGAATGACGATTGTTTTGGAAATCTTTCTTTGCATTGAATGCGGGTCTGAAATAAATAACATTTGTACTGTATCATATGCCATCGCTGTGAAAGTATTTTGTCTCTGGGAATATTTGGTGGTTCTGTGTATCTTTAGAATGGTGATGACCGGGTACTGGCTGAATCAAGGGTGCTTGTTGAAGTGCAGAAGTTGTAGTTACGTTACTTTGGTAACCATTCTTTAGAGATGCCCACTCCCAAACCGGTGCCACCAATATACCATGGGATGATGGGGGAGGAAGCAGCGGAGGCTGCGGATGATTACTGTCAAATATGGTGGTTCTACCATCTGATTTTTTTAGGTGAGCAGTGCCGGGTATGTATTCATATGCTTACAGAGGATAAAATTTAGGAGGCAGAAGAGGAAGCTATTATATATACCAGTAAGTACTGCCGCTATCCTGCGAGGGATTGGGTTCTATAAAAGTATAATCATTCTTCTTTCTCTGCCTGTCTGAGGTGGTGGAGGTTACGGAGGAAGAGACGGTAATGGTGGAGACAGAGATTGGAAAATAAAATTTTATAATCATCACTCTTCTTTTTGAAGGAGTATTTTATGCTGGAGGTTTGTTCAGGCTCTGTTACAACCATCTTCCTGGCTTTCCTTACAGAAGAGTTTCATATTTGAGGTGCATGTACCTCTAAACGAAAAACTGATATGTTATTTAACCTATAAATTGATCTGTATGAAGGCCATACAAAATTATTTTTTGTAAAGTATTCTGTAAGTAATTGTCGAGCTAATGAAAAATATATTTTTGCAGTAATTATGTGTTGATAGATCGAACTAGAAATTAGTATGGTAAAGAATATTAGATTTTGTGTGATAGATAATTATATCGAACTGAAGTAAAATCTACTTGATCGTGCTATAACAGATTACCTCGTCAAATATGATAATATTATGAAATGGCATATTTGAGCTATATGTAGATAGAAAATATCTAACTAAGACCATTTTGAGAGCTCAAGCATGAGTATACAGAATGTTGAGAATAAAGAATGTGAACTGTGCAGTTATTTTGGATATATATAAAACAGGTGACAGATTTTGGAATATAGTTCAAAATATAGTGGTCGAAATACAACGAGTTCGCTTTGGAAAGATAAACTTAAATAAATTGTGAGCATGATCTTAGGGTTGTCAGTTATGTAAAGGGGAATTTTAAGTATTATTCTAAATATGGAATGGGGGGGGGGGGGGTCTGCTATTATCATAATCTATGTTCATAAATAATGCTTAAAATGTGATGTAGAGAGGATGAAGTAATAAAAATGGTGAGGACTCGTTATCAAAGAGCTCGGCATGCGTCGGAGGGGCGCTTAGCAATAAATGTTGCTAAAGTTTATGAAAGGATCTTTGGGCAATTAGGGTATAATGCCAACTTTCCTGAATCTTCAATACAGTTTGATGGGATGACTGCGAGGGCAAAGGAGAACAAGGCTGAGCGTCACGTATATTTTAAGATATTTTGTGAATTGGTATTGGAGCTAGAAGCTCGAAAGCTGTTATGAGGGAAATTTCTTTGGAAAAAATTACTGAAGAAGATGAGAGGATTGCTTAACATGAATTGATTAGGTATGGTGATCTAGGGCATCTTGGTTGTTTTATGTGTAATTATTAGCGAGGGAGCGAACTGTGTTAGGTCGAATAACTGTATTTTGAATAGAGGGAGAAGACTTCCTTCCAAATTTGTTCCTGTTTTATTGTGAATATTGTTTAAAACTTAAAAAAAAAAATTAATTTTGAAATGTTGTAGCATTGGAAATGACGTCAGCAGTTCTATAAGTAATAGTAGTAGGAGATGTGGAATCAGATAGTCAATCTTTATTTAGGTGAGAAAGTTTGATTGCGTGTGAGTATAGTATCATAATGAGTGTGGGAAGGTCTAAGAGGGATTTACGTAGGGGAGAGAGAAAAATATTTAAATATAGGATATGAGATAATGATAAAAAAACATTTACACCTAAAATATATGAAATGTCTGACATTAATAGTGGAAGGGACGCCTCGGTTCCAAAACTGAGGGTGGCTTGTCTGAGCCCCAATAACTGCCAGTAGTTAGAGAGAGAGAGTATAAATAACTTTTCTTATTCTTCATTCAAAAGTTTGTCAAACACAGAGAAACGAAAAACTTGAAAGATTGAAAAGAAATTGAGTTGCAAAGATTCTAGAGAGTGTTAACGAAAGTACGCATTACAGCCGGTGGAAAAAAGGGATTGTCGCTGTAGAGGCAGATCAGAGACCTTTGTTGCATAGTACTGTAGTAAAAGAGGGATTGTGTATTATTCAGGACTTTTATTTAGATATTAAAGGTTAATGGTTTTGATTGATTTGGCTAATTTATGCTTGTGATTTATAGTAATCGTTTGATGTGGAGAATATTATATCTGTGTTAATTTAAAATTTGAAAAGTTTGCTATTTTGAGTAAACCTGTAAAAAAATTTTCTTTGCATGGAAAAGTATATATGTATGTGTATTATATATGTATGTGTAAAAGTATAGACAAAAATAATGATAGAAAAAATTGATTGAATACCTGGACCTGTATGTAGGTAAAGGTGTGAGAAGGCTCTTGTATAAAAATAAGCCTCATCCTCAAGCCTATTCTTGATATGGAGACTTTGACCTCTAGTCGTTTGATCGAGCTAGTATCTATTGAATCCGATAATGTAGATGTTGTGGGGAGCAACCTAAGAACGAAGAGCCCTGACGTTGTAGAGGTAGATTCAAAGGGGAAGGACGAAGTATAATTTCTAAATTTCAATGGTAATCTCGTATCCTACCCTGTAGATTTAGATGCATTTAAGGAGTTTTGTAAAATAAAAGGTAGTTTAGGTGGTAGATGGGTAATGTTATAAAACACTCTGGGAGGTCATTTAGGGGATGCACTGTTCCAAATGGGGAAGAATACTTTTTCTTGCTGCCTGACTTAGAATAAGAGAAAGTTGAGAGGGGAGTAGAGAAGTCGATCTCTTTTGAGTACTTTAATGGGGGTGCCCAAAGTGATCTGGACCAGGGATTTTTATGCTCTATGTCTTAGTTAGAATTCGAACTGATGCTGCCTCCTAGCAATCTTGCTAAAGGTATTTTGAATACCATAGATGCTTGTCCTACTCAACATAATGGGAATATATGGGAAGTGATAGATGTTTATGATAACTTAAATAGATTGTGGGCTAAAAATGGGGTAGAAAGTAGAATAACTCCTGTAGATGTTTTGCAACATTATACTATAAAATATTATGCGGTGATTGGAGGCACGTACTTCTCTTCTAGTCCATCTTGACCTTAATTCTTTAACCCGAATTCAGCACGGCGAGTGTGGAATGATAATTTGATATGGGTGAAGGGTGATTGTTTCTAAAGAAAGGACGAGCAACCTATTAACCTTATATATAAAACTCTAAAGAAAAGTAAGTAATGGTTTATGATATCGAGCAGTTGTAGTTGTAGCAGCGTTCTGTCTATATGTAACAATGTGGTGTGCTATTTTACAGATCCTCAATCTCAATTGGCAAGAAAAGAATTGCTAATAAATATTGTAGCCCGAGAATGTCTTAGAAGAGCTCAAAATAAGCAAATCCAATAGGGCTTACAGTATGTCAGAGAAAGTACAGAAGTCTCAAGCAAAGAGACAAATGACAGAAACTAGAGCTGGAAGGAGGGCAGCAGCGGACGGTAAAGAACTTCCAGTAGTACCGAAGGTTGTACCAATGTCTCTAAAGCCAGATTCTGGGGGGGGGGGGCAACGTCGAGCAAGCTAGTTCAAAGGTACCCAAAAAGGAAGACTGTGAACGGTGGCTCAACCTCTGTTATCACTGAGAGTAGAGAAGTCGAGATGAGTTCAAAAAGATGAGGGTGGATGCTCCTGCAGCAGTGAGCGAGACGAAGGTAGTGGAGAGTGGTCTTACCATAAAGGACAAGCTGTTAACTATGGAAAACAGGCTGAGGGCGGCAACTCGAGCAGGTGCTGAAGAGCTGAACACGCATGCGTAGTTGGAGCTGTATAGGTTAAGTTTAATTTCTTCGTACTATTTGAATTTTGTGTAACCTACGAACTGAAAAGATATGCTGTTTTGAGTTTCCTTCGAGCTAAAATGTGTTCCTTTTTTTTGCAGGCTGCTCACATGTTGAAGGGCATCTGCCTTGGGATCGAGGACAGGAGGGAAAGAGATTGAGAAGAGAGTGGCTCAACTTGAGGCTGATTTAGCCCTGGAAAAGGAGCGTTCAATCTCGGCGAAGGATTCGCACTGGGTGATGATGCTTGAACTCGTAGAAGAAGCAAAGAAAAATGTTGAGAAAGTTGTAGCTGCTCACGACGGCCTTGGACAAAAACTCCTCGAAGTTGGATATTCTGGGGCCAATCACGAAGCTATCATAGAGGGGCAGCATGTTGAAGAGGGCGATGCTGAAGATGAACCCGATGTGGATGGCGGATCTCCCCAAGGTGTTGTTACTTGGTCGAATGTGGTGTTCTCCAGAACTGATATAGAGAACCGCAGAGGAGATGAAGGGAAGGTAGAGTAAAAACTTTTGGAATTTTATTTTTGTGAGTTGGAAAACTATGATTGTAGGGTAGATATTTAGAGGATAAATTCAGGGTAGTTTAAGAGATGTTATAAATTTTGATTTGTAGGAACTTAAAGGTATGCTCCTCATAATTGAGGAATTAGAGAAAGAGCTCGCTAAGGAGAAAAATGCCTCAACAACTCTGTTGACTTCGCAAACGGAGCTACAGGTTAGAAAATAGCTTAAAATATTTGACTTGTAGGCTTAGCCACTCTAGAGCTACAAAGTAATGTTAGAAGGCAGATTAAAATCATAATTAAAGAAAGTAATCGAAGTATAATTAGACCATTTCAGAGTGTTAGAAATTGAGAATTTCGAAATTGTGCACCTTTAAATAGGATGAGATGCAGATGTTATTGCCATTAGTGTGAGATAACTTTATAACTTGAGGACAAAGTATAATCCCATCTTGTTTGCTTGTGAGAAACTTAAATCTGTTAGAGTTGTGTAAAGCTAAGTGTAGTTTGTTAATTGTATCTATGAAGTATTGTTGATTTGAACTGATTTATACAGGTTGAGTTAGAAATTATTTGCTCGAGTGAACAACAAATGCTTCAATATAATCATGAGTTTGCTGCTGAATTTGATGGGATTAAGGCAGCAAATGAAGAGAGGGAGGATCAGTATGTCAAAGCTGAGCTCCAACTTGCTGAGGCAAATAAAACTATGAATGATCTGACCTAGCAGATCGAAAGTAAAGATGTTGAGGCAGTAAAACTATAGGGGGAGCTCGTGAGTACGCAGAACGAAGTGACAAAGTTAAATAGTAAGATAAACTTATTGATCGCAAAAGGTAAAGACGTTGATGCTGCCCAATACCGTATCAGATTATTAGAGGCGGCAAGTAAAGAGCTGCGAGATAATATGGCCACTTAGAAGGGTCAAGTGGCCAGGAAAGAAAGCGAACTTGTGAAGGCGCGAGTTGATTTAGTAATTTTTGTAAGTGTGGTTGAGCAGTTGAGTGAGGCCATACAATTTAAAGATATTAATCTTCAGGTTGCCAAAATTGGTGTGACGAACTGAATGAGCGAGTTCCAAGGTTGAAGGCGGACTTGGTCAATTCGCGTGGCAAGAAGGTTGAGGCTATAGAGCGGTCAAAGAAGAAAAAGAATGACGCTGAGGTTTTGACTGCCAAGGGTGACACAGTTAACCCATTAGTTCAAATTAAAGAGTTAGAGGTAAATCCTATTTTCCTTTGAGCTACTGTAAGAAATGCAAACAAATGAACTAGAGAGAGTGATTATAAGTTAAAGGTCTCTCTCCATAAAGAGCAAGAGTTACTGGTAGCTATGAAGAGAAAGGATGAGCTACTAAATAAAGCTTATGCTGGGGGTGTAGGGGCTACCTCTCAATCTTCCCCAAATTGATCTATTTCTAGATCGAATCGCCTTCATTGCCTCCTTGTCAGACTCATACATTCTACACATGACTTCAACCAACAACATTGCCACCTACTCTACAAATTGATGAAGAATGTAGGTCGAGCTCAAACAGAAAAACCTGAATAAGTCAAAGATATATGTCTCTCACGAACTCAACCGCCACTAACCACATTGTTTAAAGAACGTGCTTCAGCACGATGAAGAACTGCAGAGAAGGCCTATATAAAGAAAAAGTTCCAGAAGAGACAATGACAAAAAAAATATAAGGGAAATCATCAAGAAAACTACATTTTCAAGATTCTCAAAATATCCAAAATATATTATTCACAAAATTTAAGTATTTCTAAGTCGAAAGATCACTTGTAATAAGATATCTGGCTCAAGCAATAAAAATGACTATTACAAAAATTCTCCAATCGAGGTCATGGTTTATTACCTATTTAGAGATTTTCCATGCTAAATCACCTGTGTCATTTATCTTTTTAGTTTTTATCACAGGAACATTGGTGCAAAAGCTAATTCCAAGTCATCTCGAGCTAATAAAATTTTGCTATTACATTTGGCGTCATTTGTGGGAAAGATTACATTTCCACGATATCCTAAGGTATACTTTTACTCTACTCCAAATTTAAATAATGGTCACTTCCAGACGACCAACAACCTGAATCGAGCTCGATCTTTCAGTCGAGCCGTAATAATTTACAGAGCTACGGGCGAATCTCCACACTGAAATAGAGAAACACAATGAGCTTGAAAGTCAATTAACTCTTGACCAAAGGCTTTGTATGAAAGAGCTCGATCAAGGCCGAATGACAAGCTCGTTTGAACGACATGAAGACCAGATGACAACCATGCAGACTGCCTTATAAGCTATGTAAAATACTCAGTAGGCTCCTCCAATAAGAGATCACGATCAATTACCGGAAACCTTCTGGGTTTCTGCGCAGGAAAGGTTAGGACCTCGAGAAGCCATCGGCAAAGCTATTTCCATAAATATTTATCACGAACCTCAGCCTTCCATTCATTTGGGTGGTGAAGTTCAATCTAAGATCAGCCGAGGTCACCAATACTCCATACATTAATAAGAAGAACAACGACCTCAACCTCAAGTTCTAGTATGATATTGTTTGAGTGAAGGTAACGGTACTCGCAATCAACAACCTCCTCGTCAAGCCACTCAACCGACACGTCATTATGTCACACAAGAGCATATAGATCAACGAATTAAGGAGCTGATCAAGGCACAAGATTTGGGCACTATAGAAGACCTTACCAAGTTACAAGGATGTCTAATTGCCAAAAACCTATTCTATATGCAAATACTGAAAGGTTTCCATACTCTAAAAATTTGCAAATACAAGGGCACCGATCCAAAGGAGCACATGCGACAATACCGTGATTCTTTGGGGTTGTATTCCAACCTCAACCACATCTTCTGCCATTTATTCGAAACAAGTCTACAGAAGAACCGCTCAGGTGGTTCCACTCTTTACCTGAAGCCTCTATCCACACATTCAACCAGCTGCAGAAACAATTCATCAAGACGTATACTCATAATAGGGAAAAAGAAGAAAATTTATATTCTTTTATCAGTCTCAAGCAGTCACACGGAGAGAAGCTCGAGGCCTTTTCAAACAAGTTTTTTGAGCTCGCGTGTAAAGTAGACAATCTCGATTAGAAAATAGCTGTTACTGCTTTCACCAACGCCCTCCAACTTGACCGTAAGGCCAAAGAACACCTCTTCTTCAATAAACTTGCGACCTTGGATGATATGATCACCAAGGTCAATAGTTACATCGACCTGGAAAGGATGATGTTCGAAAGGTATAAATCTACTAAATTTGTCCTTACCACGAAAGGTTCATCCACAGATTGAGGCACTGAACCAAAGAAGGATCAGGGTGACCAAAAGCGCTATAAGGGATATACTGGCAACCCTCGGAAAGTCGGTTCACAACTTAAGCCAGTCCTCCCAAGGATGAATGTTTGAATCTCCATAATCTTTCTAATCCTCTCTAAGGATAAGCTCTCCCGTCTCTCTAAACTATTGGAACTAATCAAGAACCATCCATACTACATGTATCATAAGGTAAACCATTATTTTACTGATAATTTCTATACTTTATAAAGGTTGCTCAAATACATTTTCAAGGAGGGATGGATGTTTAAATACATTATCGACCTAGAAGCATACAAGAATAACAACTATAAAAAGCAGCTTGAAGTTGTCCATGTCGAAGATCAAGCTGAGGATAAACATCTTCACCATATGTACTACAGCAAAATAATTAAAATCTATCAGATCACCAACTCTAGCAGATTCAAGCGCATGAGACTGTCGAAATGTTACGATTTAACACCTCAAGACAAAGAAACCATACTTCTACCTGAGTTGAGAAATCGCCGGCTTAGGATCTCATTCGAAGATTATGACATTAGTTATGTCAAATTTCCACATCATGATGCATTAGTGATAATGCTCAAGATGAAAAAGATTGTCATACACACAATGATGATCGATACTGGCAGCAGTATTAAGATTCTCTTTCAGAGTACTATTGACCAAATGGGATTGGTTGATCAAGTTATTCTAAGCGACACCGATATTAGTGGATTTAATGGTTCAAAAGATGAGCGAGTAGGCAAGATCATCTTACCTATTGCTGCAGGACCAGCCGCCATCGACGTCATCTTCTACGTAATCAACACCAAATCTTGCTATCTCGAGATTATGGGCCGTTGCTAGATTCATAACGTGGAAGCAATAGCTTCCACCTATCATCAAACACTATGCTTCAAACACAATGATGGTATATATAATATCAAACGTAGTCAAAAGCTTTCACGAGCTTATGAAAATATGGTCTAAGCAATTCTAGATACCTCAGACATGTACGCTGTATATCAATTGCAAAAGGATGATCATCTTGATTAGCCCTCCACAGAAGAGCCTACAGAATACATTAACATTGATGGACATAGCAGAGGTACTTTTATCAATACTAAGTTGGTTCAACACGAAAAGACGTTCTCATTCAGTTCTTGTGGCTAAATGGAGACATCTTTGCCTGGACTTTTGAAGAGATGCCTAGAGTCGATCCGACCAAGGCATGCCATAAATTGGCCATCAATATCAACGCTACGGCAGTCAAACAGAAATAGCGATGAATCTTACCTCAACTTCAAGATGAAGTTAACATGGAGATTGAGAAATTGATCAAAGTGGGATTCATTCGAGAAGCCAAATATCTAGATTGCATATCCAACGTCGTTACTGTCCCAAAGAAGAATGAACAAGTTTAAGTTTGTATAGATTTTACAGATCTAAGCAAACATACTCTAAAGGACAGTTTCCCTCTTCCCAACATTCATCAAATCCTTGATTCCACAGCAGGTCACGAACTCCTATCTATAATAGATGCTGCATCTGGATATTATTAGATTCCACTCTTGGAAGAAGATCAAGAAAAGACCACTTTCATCACTGAAAGTGAACTTTACTGCTACAAAGTCATGCCCTTCGGACTCAATAACGCAGGTGCCACTTATTAATGATTAATGACTACTATGTTCAAAGCACAACTCGAGAAAGTCATGGAAGTCTACATTGACGATCTCTTATCCAAGAGCGTACAGTCCATTAGCCACATTTCAGATCTCAACACAATATTCAACATTCTTCAATCTTATAAGATGCATCTCAATCCTAATAACTATCAATTCAGAGTACATTCAGGCCAATTTTTAGGCCACCTCATCAGGAAGAAGGGGATTAAGGCCAATCCAGATTAGATTTGGGTTCTCATCGACATGCCATCACCACGAGCGACGAAAGATGTTCAAAAACTAGCCAGAAAGATTGTCGTTATCAACCGTTTCATTTCAAAATCTTTAGACTGCTGTCGCTGGTTATTCATACTACACTGCGGCTGTTCCAAGCAAGGAAAAGTTCAGCCTAATATAGAGGTTCAATAGACATCAGAATGCGAATCAGCTTCTCAAGACCTTAAAACCTACTTGGGGAAGTCTCCTATCATGAGTACCCCAATAGATAATGAGGAACTGATTATCTACGTAGCAGTTATAGATACTTTACTCAACTCAGTTCTCATTCGACTTGAAGGGAAAATTGAGAAACTAGTCTACTTCATCAGCAAGACCCTCACTCCAGCCGAAACAAGGTACTCTAAAATTGAAAAACTTCTTCTCACTCTTGTTTATACTTCACAAAAACTTAAACACTACTTCTAAGCACATTCAGTTAAAGTCATAATGAACTACCCACTTTGGGAGGTTCTATCCAAGAAAGAAAAATCAAGGAGAGTGCAACAATGGTCTGTCAGTTTGATATTAAGTTTGAACAACGTCATTCCAAAAAGAGTCTGGCCGTTATCAATTTTCTTACGGATTTTCCAGTGGAAGATCTCGAGTGGGAGGAGTACAATCCTGACGTTGCAGAAGAAATTATAAAAGATCCCCCCACAAAACATTTGACGCGCGAGCTGAATTGATTACCCCTTCCAATAACAGAATTGAGAAATCAATCCTCTTAGATTTTAAGGCCTCAAACAATGTTACCTGTGATGGCCAAATTTTGTGAGCTCGAAATGGCTTGAAATTTACAGTCGTACCAATGAACCTGTAACATTATTCTGATGACAAATAAGAAAATGACACAGGTGGATTTTAGCGTAGAAAACCTCTGAATAGGTAAAAAACCACGACCTCGAGTAGAAGATTTTTGTAAAAGTATTTTTAGTGATTGAAATAGGTATCTTATTTCAAGTGATCTCTAATTTTAGAAATGCTTGAATCTTGTAACCAAGAAACTTGAATAGTTTGAGAATCTAGACAAGTGATTTCTTGTATAATTTTTTTGGTCCCTGTCTCTTCCGGAACTTCTTCTTTATATTGGCGTTCTCCGTAACTCTTCATCGTGCTGAAACATATTTTCTGAACAATGTGGTTAGTGGTGGTTGACTGAATAGCTAACGAGTTTGTGAGTGACAAGTATCTTTGACTTGTTCAGGCTCTTCGGTATAGGGGCTTAACATCTCTTAGAGGTGAAGTCGACTCTTGTACCTCGGGGTTTTATCATCAAATAAAGGAATTCAAGTATATAACCTAGAACGTAGAAAATCAATAGACAATATACTTGCATATAGGTCTGAATGTGATACTCTACGACCTCTGATGAGGATTTTTAAAAGAGTTTATATTACTGATGAGTAATCAAAGGTTTGAGTACTGGGTTTTACAGGGTGTTCGAAGGTATACTACAAGGGCTTAAAGGGAAGATTTTTATAACCACTCCTTGGTTCCCCATCCCTCCTATTTATAGAATCATAGGATGGGTTGAGTCACCAAGGTTAGGTCACATTACATGGGTACGATCCGGATATCCCGGAATGGGTATTGGCGCCGAAAATGTCAGAGTTGTCACTGTAATAGTTGTTGGGTCTATCTTTGTACTTTGATACTGTAGCAGTGGTTGGGCTTGTCACTGTAGCTGCACGGACTAACAACTGTAGTGTCTTGTCTAGTGAGCTGGCTGTCTGTCCCGTCATACATCGACCATGTGCGGATATGGTTAAAGTATTTCTGCGGTGATGTGGAGTTCATCCTCGGGGCTTGCTCAGAGTCGAGGCTTCGTCTTCAGATAATCTTTGGGAGACTTGCATAAGGATTGGAGTAGGCTTCAATACATTCAAGTAGGCTTCAATACATTTAAGTAGGCTTCGAAGTAGCCTTCGAGTGTGCGCCTAGAGCAGAAGGCTGCGAGTAGGCTTCGAGTGTGACTGTGGTAGAAGGCTGCGAGTAGGCTACTACATTCGGTATTAGCTCGACCTGCGTTCTTCACTAGTTCATGTGGTTGGCTAAAATATTGACTGAAGGAGTTATGTTGATAATTGCGTGAGCCTAAGATGGGGGTAATAAATAGATCTGGCGAAAGCTTAATTTAGGTGAGATCGAGGGATAAGTCTCTACAATCACCCCCTCGCAATCAATATTATGAGTGGCTTTGGTTAAGAATGAATCAGAGGGTAATGGGCATTTAATTAAATCTTTGAAATTCGAAACGAAGTAATGATTGTGTTGACTTGAGGGAAGTTACATGATATTGGGAAGTGATGGGTATTAAATGATGATGTGGATGCTGATGTATGTGACGGTTGTGATTGAATAGTCACGTCTGTAATAAATGATAACGCTTGGGAAAACGTGTCTGCACAACAAATATAGGGTTATATAAATAGTACCTGTAGTATATCTTTAAAATAGTGTCTGCTTGCGTAACTTGTTCTGAAACTTGCAACGTTTTTTAAAATGTTGAAGACTCGGAGGATGGTTCTTGAAGAGAGGATAACGATGGAAACGCAGAGGTTAAAGTTGAAGTACTTTGGTGACCAATCCCTAGAGTTGTCTATTCTTGCTCCTATTCCTTTGATTTATCAAGGTATGTCGGAAGAGGATGCCGTTGAAGCTGAGGAGGAATTTTATTGTAAGTGGAGGTTTCATGTTCTTGTCTTGAAAGGTGAGGAACGTTGGGCTTGTCTCCCTACTCTGGCGGAGGACAATGTTAGGGCTTCATATGCAGGTGTAGGCGTAACTGTGGGGCAGTTATGATGATCTAATGTATCACCATAGATTCTAAGGTTGGGCCCTCTTCATCCCTACCAACTCTTTGAGGGTGGTGGTTATAGGAGATGCAGTGGTGGTAGTAGAGTAGGGAGGTAAACGGTGGTGGGCTGCTTCTGTATTTCCATCACATTTTAACGCTAAGAAGACCTTCAGGTAGTAGGGTTGGGGCTAGCACTGAGGCTACTGCTTGCATAGTTTCTATTTGAAGTTTGGCTGGACCTCGACCAGACTCATGCAAGGGTAGCTCTCTATTGGATCCAATGTCTTCTTTGTATCAGGGTGAAAGATCACTGAAGCGGGATGAACTGAGGGACTTGAAGTTCTAGCATGTTTGAATGACCTGTTACTTAAAAAAACATTAGAAAGACTTGTTATCTGTAAAGTACCTGAAGGTTGTGTTGGACAAATTGATGTATTTTGTATCATACCTGAGATCGATTATTGAAAGACTTGTTATCTGTAAAAATATGTGCAACAGTTGGTGATATGAATAAAATTGGACATTTGATCACCTGTGTTGTATATATAGAGTATATAAAAATTAAGCTTTAAGAATGTTGTGATGTAAGTAGAACGTGTAATGTGTGTTAAAAATAGTGGAGGCGAAAAAGTGTTTAAGATTTCCGTACTTCACAAATTTGATCTAATAGAGTTTTACAAAATAAGAAATCAAGACAGAAAATGTTCGACCTAGAAAGTAATATAACAGACAAGTTCGAAGGAAG
The DNA here is from genome assembly GCA_014058105.1 of Kingdonia uniflora. Classification (NCBI taxonomy): domain Eukaryota; kingdom Viridiplantae; phylum Streptophyta; class Magnoliopsida; order Ranunculales; family Circaeasteraceae; genus Kingdonia; species Kingdonia uniflora. The sequence continues at coordinate 1,247,909 of JACGCM010000724.1, forward strand.
AGATAAGTGCAAATATTTTTCCCATGATTCTTGGGTTTTCTACTGCGAGATTCAAGGTAAACTGCACGCCATTTTGAGGAGGACAGTTTGAATGTCGTATATATATAACACAAAGGGTAGAAAGATTTGTGAAGGTTGAGAAGAGGTTAGGATGGTATAGACTCGATCTCAGAGGATTCGGCACACCGTGGAAGGACGATTGACTATAAGGATAACTAAAGTTCGGGAGAGGATTGTTAGTGCATTTGGTTATGATGCCGAGTTACCAGTGCGGGAGTGTAAGCTCAAAAGATTAGATGTAAGGAGTAGGGAACATGAGTATGCCCGATATTTCTATGAGGTATGCTTCCGTTTGTTGGTGTTGGACCCTGCAGCTCGAGAAAAAATAATAAAATTGATTGCGGAGGTCGAGATTGAATTTAAAGATGGCTGATTGTGTGGTGACTTGATCGGATGTGTTGATCTAGGTTATTTGGTATGTTTCAGATGTGATGTTGTTAAAATATGTTTATCATAAAAATAAGTTTGTTAAATGGGAACATAAAATAATGCAAATCAATGGGATCCTCTATAGTTGCAAATGCCGTTTGAAAACTGTTGCGATAAATATTTTGAATACTTTTGAAAATTTTGTTAGCTTTGAAAATGACGCCACTCTGCTATAAGTATGATACAAAAAGGAGGAAATGCAGAAGCTTCTAGTTTTATTTTGTACGTAAAGCTGAGAAATTTGATAACGTGTAGTGTGAATCGTGATGGGTGTGGGAAGGTCAGAAAAAGATATGGAGACAGGTGAGAAAAATATGTTAAAATATATGGGGAGGGGTAATGATGGAAAGTCTGTTTTATTGAAAAGGTACAAGACGTCTGACATGGATAGTATTAAGGACACCTTAGTTCCAAAACCGTGGACGGGTCGTGCAGGGCACAATAAATTCCAGCCACTAGAAAGATAAAGGATAAATAGTGCTTTTTTTTCATCATTCAATCATTTTTCAACTTCGAAAAATTTGGATAGCATAGAGAGAGGGGTACAATAAAATTATAGAGGACTTGATAAGGAGTTCTCTAAGGGTGATCAATGGTCGAGGAGAGTGACAGATACTGGATCACGCTGGTGGCTATACAACAGAATTGTGTGGGTGGGGCTTGGCGCTGCTGCAGATTCCTACTCGGATTCTGAAGGTTAGTAAAGACGTGTGGGATATATATATGTGTTTGTGCTAATCGTAATCATTTTTTTTGAAGTAAATCTTAACATCAACTATATTGCAATAATTGCATAGTGTATATACACAGAATATATTAAAGATATATGTTGAACGTATATGAACGATTTATACGTAGTAATGGTAGATACCTTAACCTGTATATAGGTCGAGCGTGTGAGGCAATTGTGTAGGTTGAAACTTTTCTTGTAGAAATCCTTGTTGATATGGGTTGTGAACCTGTTAATGAGGTGTCGACCTCCGGTAGGATGATAGAGTCTGATGGTGAGGTTGAAGTAGGATTGGAACAATTTCCAAGTTTTCCTGGTCAATTAATATCCTATCCTCCTGGTTCGGATCCCTTTAGAGGATTCTGTAAGGCCAAGGCCGCAGTTGGAGGTACATGGGGCAATTATGTAGAGTATGCTGGTAGACACTTTAGGGGTTGTACAGTAGCGGCGGGGGAAGAGTATTTTTATCTGTTGGCCAATTTAGAAGTAGAAAAACAAGATAGGGGTATAGACGAATCGATCTCGTTAGAATACTTTGATGGGGGTGTTCGGAGTGACCTTGATGAAGATTTTTTATGCTACCTGTCTCAATTAAAGCACGGGTTGAGTCTTCCTTTGACCAATTTGGCGAAGGGGATCATGAATACAATTGGGGCATTCCCTGATTAATTGAATGGGAACATGTGGGAGGTAATAAATGTATGCGATCATCTGAATGAGAAATGGGTGAATGAGGGGAAAGTGAGGAGGATATCCCCGGAGGATGCGCTGCAATTCTATGGGGTGAAGAATTATCATGCTAGTGGTGGGGCATATTTCTGTGCGAGCGTAACTCGGCCTTGTTTCTTTAATCTAAATTTAGCAGGTCAAACTTAGAATGACAACGTCATATGAGTGAAGGGTAATTGCCTTCAGAGAGATGATGAAGAACCTCTGGATCATTGGTTTAGATTTGCTAAACAAAGTAAGTATTGCCATGCATAGATAATATATTAATATACTTGAACTGATACTTATGGTTGATAATGAAGTGATGTTTTGTATTGTAGGTATGAAATCCTACATCAAAAGGAAGGAGTCTTTGCTGGACAAGGTTGCTGAGGAGGAGGTTGAACTTGAATTTGTATTCGAAGGACTAGGTCCCAGCAGAAAGAAGAGAGTTGATAGTAGGTTGAAAAAGGTGAAAAAGGCTCAGTCAATCAGGTTGATGGCAGAAGTCGACGAAGAAAAAAAGAGAGGAACTGGTGTGGAAGGTTGAACTCACTCAGCTAAGACCTCTGAAATAAAGAGTTTGGTTCAGCCTGAACCAATCACGTCAAGGAAAATAACTCAAAAATATCTAAAAAAATGGATGTTAAAGTCTATGGCAGCCTCTGGTACCACTGGAAGTGGTGAGTCTGCTAAAGAAAAAAGAAGGGTCAAATCTTCAGAGAAGTCTGGCGAGAAGGTCGCCGAAGAGCGACCTGCTATGCTAGACGGCCTTAATGAGGTTAAAGAAAGGGCCAGGCTGGCGGCCCTTCACGGAGAAGAAGATACGATCAAGATGGTAAGTGTATATTGATTATATGAAATATATTTATTGCATGCCAAGCTGATGCTGAGGCCGATATGTATTATACAGGTTGCTCGGTTAGTGAAGGGGCTCTGGCTAGGAGTTGAAGAAGATGAGTCGTAGTTGAAGAAGATAAAGATTGAACCAGGGACAAAGTTAGCTCGAGCAAAAACTAATGTTGTTAAGGATGCAAAGCAGTTGGAGGCTCTGATGGTCTCTCATGTCGTAGCAATTGGGCAGCTACAGGTGGAGGTGGGAGCCACGCTGGAGGAGATGGCCGAGGAGCGTGACAGGCTTGGGTGCCATTTGATGTCAAAGGGTTACTCGGAGGAGGAGGTGGATGCCATTAAGGCGGACGCCTACATTGAGGAGGAAGACGAAGAAGAAATAGATGAGGTCGCGGTAGGAATTGTGGATGGGTTAGATGGTGTCTCCCATCAGACTGTGATTGATAATCAAGGGGACGACACTGAATACCTCGAGGGTGAGACTGAGCTAGTAGGGTAGGGAAATGAATTTGTATGAACATATTGGACATGTATCGTAAACTGTTGGATTGTGTACATTTAATAGGCACGTAGTCTGAGTTTGTCGGTAATTCTGTTGTAGGTATATAGAGAAATCAATCTCAGGATAAAATACCTAGAGACCGAGCTTGCTAAAGATATTTCTACTTCCTTGTTGTCTTCACAAGTGGAGCTGCAGGTTAGATCGATAAAGTTCTCTTGGTTTATACGTTATATATAAAAAATGTAGACAATGGCATATAGGAAATGTGTACCTGATATACTGAAATACATGACCTAAAGTGTTTCCCTGAGTAGGCACTTCGACATTAAGTCTAAAAGTAGTTGTACACAGTAGATGTTAGAAATCGGATACCTTGTAGAAATGAGTTATATCTATATGTGTGTATGATCGAACCGTATATAATATATTTATATTGTGTAGGTTTAGTTGGATTCAGTTTGCTCGCGCGAAGATGAAGGGATCCAATGTAATTAAGAATTTGCAGAGAAGTTTGAGAGGATGAGGGGAGCGAGTGAGGATAGAGAAGACCAACACGTTAAAGTACACTTCAAATATGTTGAGGCAAGTCAGGCTGTTGTCGACCTTAGTCGTAAGCCCGAGGAGAAAGAGGCTGAGATCGGCAAAGGGTCAAAAGAGCTTGCAGAGATGAAGGAACAACCGCAAAATTTTAGAGTCAGATTGACATTCTGATGTCAAAGAATAGGTCGGTTGAAATTGCTCAGTATCGTGTTCAGACGCTAGAAAGATTAGATGGGCAATTTTGGGCTGATCTCCAAAATTATAGGACTGGGTTGGATCGACTGAAGCTGATTATAGTGGAAAAGAATAACAAGCTAAAAGTAGCTTGGGAGAATCTGTCGGCCTCGGAGGCTGTAGTGGAATACTTGCATTTAGTTTTACCTGTGAAGGATTTGGAATTTTGGGAGATGCAACAAAGTTGGTAATGATCATAATGAGAGAGTGGCTCAATTAAAGGCCAAACTGGCACAAGCCAACGCACGTGCCAAGAAAGCAGAATCTGGAGAGCGTTAGAGGGGGAGTAAAAAGGATGTTCAAATTCCTCTAGTTCGAGGGGATGTAGTGAGTTTATTAGGAAGAATTAGTGAGCTGGCAGGCGATGTAGCTCAAATACAAGGACATGTACAGAGAGGTAATGCAAGCTTAAGGGAATACCAGTAGAAGTTGGATGCTACTTTTATCAGGGAGAAAGTCTTGGAAGGGGAAATCAAGGAAAAGGAGATGCTGATGAAAAAGAAAGATGACTTATTAAAGGATATTCCGGTCAGGGAAAAGTTGAATATATAAATCAAGAGACTTCGTGCTCAGGTGGTGGACCTAGAGGCCAAGAATTTGGCTGAATCAACCAAATATATAAAGAAATTGGAGGAAAATATATTTATTGATTCTCAGTTAGACATGGAGCTGATCCATCAAAAAAAATTATACGCTAATTTGGAGGCATACCTCGAGAAGTTGAGATTGAAATTTGCAATGATGGTCATATCCAATGTATTAAGTTCTGACCTGTTAAAGTCGATTATTGCATATTTTGTAGAGGAAGTAACAAGACTTGAGTTAGAATGAGATACCTTGTTTAAAAGTCTGTTGGATAAGGGATACGTTTTTCAAGTGAATATAGATCAGAGGAACTGTATGTCTTTTATGGAAACCCATTTAGGTCCTCGATCTGCTGAGATGATAGAGCAGGGCGGAGCTACTGTAATCCGTGAATTAAGAGTTTGACCTCTTGCTAACGGGGGAAGCGCTGCAGATACCTCATCGGCAGGAAAGAATCCCTTGTAATATGAATTCGACCTAAAAATTAATTGTATCTATTACCAACTCATTGAAATAGATGAAAGATAGTATGACCTTTGCTTTATCTTGTGTCTGGTGGGGTCTTTGATATAGAACATGTTTTAACACATAATCCAATCACCGAGGCAGGTTGAGCCAGTCGAATCAAGTGACTTTTGATTTAACTGTAAGTATATTGCAGACATATTGAAAGAGATGAAGGCTAATATTATCTTTACCATATCTTATGTCTGTTAGAGTCTTTGATATAAGACAAGTTTCTACACTCGCCTCAATCGCAGAGATTTAGTAGAGTAAGCCAAACCAAGTATTATCCTTGATTTAACTGGTATAATGACCCAAACATGTTAAAAAAGATGAAGACTAGTATGACCTATGCCATATCTCTTGTTTGGTAGAGTCTTTGATATAAAACAAGTTTCTACACTTGCTTCGATTGTAAAGATTTAGTAGAGTCAGCCAAACAAAGTGTTATCCTTGATTTAACTGGTATAATGACCCAAACAAGTTGAAAAAGATAAAGACTAGTATGACCTTTGCCTTATCTCTTGTTTGGTAGAGTCTTTGATATAAAACAAGTTTCTACACTTGCTTCGATCGCAGAGATGTAGTAGAGTCAGCCAAACCAAGTATTATCCTTGATTTAACTGGTATTAGATCGATGGAAAACTAGTATTATCTATTCCCTGATCTATATAATGCGATTGAATCTACGTAAGTAGAGAGATGTTGTGAAAAATGTGGAAGTTTTATTGATAAGTTCAGAATTTATATTGGATGGAGATGAACATTTCATTTTTGGAATTGAAAAACAAAAGCGAGAAAAAAAAATAGAGTAGTAAGATGCTTAATGATCGTACCGTTTCAGTCGCCTAATGTTCCAAGGATTTGAAATGGGGATTCTCTCTTCTGTCATGAGATGATATGATCCCAGGCCTGAGAGACCTGTGATAATAAATGGACCCTCCCAGTTGTTGGCTAATTTTCCAGCGTGAGGCTATTTGTAATGTTGAGGAATTTCTCTGAGGACAAGATCATCGATTTGGAAGGTAAGATGTCGGACTCGGTTGTTGTATGATCTGGCTAGCATATGACGATATCGGTCGAGGTTAGCGATGGCGCATTCCCTAGTTTCATAAGTCATATTGAGGTTGCAAGCCAGATCGAACTCGTTTTCCTCGTCGGTCAGCTCGTGATCTCGAACTGGGTGATGATATTCAGAAGGAATGACTACCTCAGTGCTATAGGCTAGGAGGAATGGAGTACATCCTGTTGGCGCTCGTGGAGTGTTACGATATGCTTATAGGACGAGGCAGTTCGCGAACCTAATTCCCTTTTTTCTGTAAGTGAAGCCATTTTTTGTGTTCATCAACGATGGTTTTGTTGGTAATTTCGGCTTGGCCGTTGCCTTGAATATAGTAATGATTGGATGGTGAGTGGATGATATTGTGTTGGTTGAGGAATGTGATGATCTTTTCCCCAACAAATTGGGGCCCATTATTGATACAAATTAGGTGAGGGCACCCAAACCGAGTGATGATATGTTCCCAGATAAAAGAGATGACCTCTTCTTCTCTGGTTCGACATAGAGGAACTGCTTCTACCTATTTTGTAAAATAATCGGTAGCTACGAGAAGGTGATAACGATTACCTAGAGAGTTAGGGAATTCACCGACGAGAGCAAGTGCCCATTTTTGTATTGGCCAGAACACCTTGCTTGTGTGGAGTTCGAGCGCAGGGGCGCCTATCATGTGTCCATGTCATTGGCAGGTATCGCATCTGGGTGAGTACTTTTCAGCTTGCTTGCACATGCCGGGCCATAATACTCCCTGTATAATAACTCTATTTGCTAGTGATCGACCTGCGGCATGGGAGCCACAAGTCCCTTCATGTAATTCACAGAGCATTTCATCTGGTTTGGATTTGGAGAGGCATTTGTGATAAGGCTCTATGACAAAAAGATGGTATAACATATCATTCTGATTTGTGTAGCTCTTCGAGATGTTGATCAACTGTCGGTGCCCTTTGGGATCCTCTGGATGTGGTCTATTGTAATTGTTGTCGACGCTGAGGTAGGCTAAGAAAGGCTTTTGCCAATCGCCGTCTACCCCTTTATCGCCCCCAGTGCTGATCGTGCATACTGAAATGCGATCAATGCTGGGGGTTGAAGCGATTTTGATATAAAGATATCAAACTTTTGTACCCAAGACTTGGGTGAGATATGCCAAGGAATCGGCGTATCTATTTTTACCCCGCGGAAGATAATCAAGAGTTGCTTTCGCGAACTTTCTCATCCTAACTGTAACGAGGGCTGCGTATTCTATCATATTCCTATTCTTCTTATATCGTTTAGAGTAGTGGTGGACGATGAGTAGCGAATCTGTATAAACGGTGAGGTCAGAGACTTCGAGCTCAAGAGCAAGATTCAGTCCATGAATGCGAGCTTCATATTCGGTAACTTTATTTGAGGCCTCAAAAGCTCGGCGGACCGATTTCTCAATTCTGTCATTGGAAGGGGTAATTAATACGATTCCGATTCCTGACCCTGCGGGTCCTGTTGATCCATTCGTGAGAAGTTTCCGCCCTTTTGTTGTAATCCATCTAGCTCGCTTGTTAAAGGTTATTAGGGGTGGATCTTCAGGATTTTCTTCTGTAAGACCAGGATCGCGCTCTTCCCACTCGAGATCTTCTACTGGAAAATCTATGAAAAAATTGGCAATGGCCTGATCCTTTTCAAAATGATGTTGTTCAAACTTGATATCATGTTCTCCCAGACTGACGGACCACTGCTGTACTTTTCTCGATTTCTCTTTCTTAGATAGCACCTCTCAAAGTGGGTAGTTTGTCATGACTTTGATTGAATGAGCTTGGAAGTAGTGCTTGATTTTATGTGTAGTATAGACAAGAGTGTAAAGAAGTTTCTCAATTTTAGGATACCTCATTTCTGCTGGAGTGAGGGTTTTGATGATGAAGTTGATAGTTTTTTTAAATTTCCCTTTAAAGCGGTTGGGAACCGAGCTGAGTAAAGTATCAGTGACTGTTTGATAGATAATCAGTTCCTCATTATCTACTGGGGTGCCCATTATGGGGGACCTCCCCAAGTAAGCTTTTAGGTCCTGAAAAGCTGCTTCGCATTCTGGTGTCCATATGACCTCTGTGTTTGGCTGAACCTTTCCTCGTTTGGTGCAACTGCAGAGTAACAGGAATAGCTAACAACAGCGGTCTGAAGATTTTAACATGAAACAGTTAATAGCGGCAATCTTGCCGTCAAGTTTCTGAATGCCTTTTGTTGTTCGTGGAGAAGGCATATTGTGGAGAGCTCAAATCTGATATGGATCGGCCTCAATCCTCTTCTTGCTGATAAGATGACCTGAGAATCAGCCAGAATGGACCCTGAGTTGACATTTATCAGGGTTGAGACACATTTTGTGAGATTGAAGAATGCTGAATATATTGTTGAGATCTGAGATGTGATTGGCTGACTGTATGCTTTTGCATAAGAGATCGTCGATGTACACTTTAACGACTTTCCCTAGATGTGTTTTGAACATAGTAGTTATCAACCTTTGATATGTGGCCCCTACATTTTTGATTCCGAAGGGCATGACTTTGTAGCAATAATGACTTCTCTCAGTGATGAAAGTTGTCTTTCTTGATCTTCTTTCTGAAGCCGAATCTGATTATACCCCAAAGCAACATCCATCATCAATAGAAGATCATGGCCTACTGTAGAATTGAGGATCTGATGTATGTTTGGAAGAAGGAAACTATCCTTTGGAGTATATTTATTCATATTGGCGAAAACGATGCAAACTCAGACTTTTCCGTTCTTCTTTGGTACAACGATAATGTTGGATATCCAGTCAAGATGTTTGGCTTCTCTAATGAATCCCACTTTGATTAATTTTTTGATCTCGGTATTAACTTCATCTCGAAGACTCGGTGATAGTCATCGCTGTTTCTATTTGACGGCTGTGGGATGCCTTGGTTTGATCGACCCCAGGCATTTCTTCGAAAGACCACGTGAAAACGTCTCGATTGAGTTGCAAAAACTGAATGACAACATCTTTTTTGTGCTGAACCAGCCTAGTACCAATGAAAGTACCTCGGTCAGGTCTATCGAGGTCGATATATTCTATAGGCTCCTTCGTGGAAGTTTAATCATTGAGGTGATCAACTCCCTGTAATTGCTATGCAGTAAATCTGTCGGAAGTATCTACGATAGCAGAGACAGTATTTTCACAAGCCCGAGAGAGCTTATGACTACCTCTAATCTCATAAATGCCATTGTGGTGTTTGAATCGGAGTGCCTGATAATAGGTGGAAGCGATTGTTTCCATGTTGTGAATCCAACAACGGCCCATAATCCCGAGATAATAAGATTTGGCGTTGATGACATAGAAAATGATGTTGATGGTGGTTGGTCCTGCAGTGATTGGTAAGATGATCTTGCCTACTCGCTCAACTCTGGAACCATTGAAACCGATAATATCGGCGTCGCTCTGAGTAACTTGGTCGACCAAACCCATTTGGTCGATAGTGCTCTGAAAAAGAATTTCAATACCGTTTCCAGTATCAATCATCATTGTGTGCATGACAAACTTCTTCATTTTCAGCATTATTACTAACGCATCATGATGTGGAAATTTGACATGGCTAGTATCGCAATCTTCAAATGAAATCCCAAGCCGGTGATTGCTCGACTCAGGGAGAAGTTTGGCTTCTTTGTCGTATGGTGTAAGATCGCAGCATTCAGATAATCTCTTGTGCTTGAATCTATTTGAACTGGTGATTTGGTTGAATTTGATCATGTTGCAGTGGCGTATATAGTAGAGATGCTTCTCCTAGGTTTGATCATTGACCGGAATAACTTCAAGCTGCTTTTTATAGTTATCATTTTTGTACGATTCCAAGTCGACTATATACTCGAGCATCCGTCCCTCTTTAAAAATGTATTCGAGCAACCTCTGTAAAACATAGAAATTGTCAGTAGAATGATGGTTTACCTTTTGATGTTAGTAGTACGGTCGTTTATTGATTGGATTAAGTGGTTGGGAGACGCGGTGGAGCGTGTCTTTCAACAGCATTGAAAAAATTATGGAAATTCAGACGTTCAACTTTGGGAGGATGGGTTTATTTGGTGGATTACCTTTCTTGAGATAGCCAGTGTTGCCCTTGGTGCGCTTCTTATCTCCCTGTTCCTCCTTTGATTTGGTGTGTTGATCTGCTGATGGACCTTTAGTGGAGAGGACGGATTTAGTAGATTTTTGACGCTCAGACATCATCCTTTCCAGGTCCACATAACTATTGACCTTGGTGATCATATCCTCCAAGGTCGCAGGTTTGTTGAGAAAAAGATACTCCTTGGCCTTGCAATCGAGCTAGAGTACGTTGGTAAAAGCAGTAACGACTGTCATCTGATCGAGGTTATCTATTTTACGCGTAAGCTCCAAGATTTTTTTTCCAAAAGCCTCAAGTTTCTCCCTGTGTGACTGTTTGAGACTGATTAGAGAATACAAATTCTCTTTTTTATCCCTGTTGTGAGCATACGCCTTCATGAACTGTTTTTGCAGCTGCTTGAACGTGTATATGGAATTTTCCGGGAGAGAATAGAACCATCGTAACGGTTCCTCCTACAGACTGGTAGCGAACAGATGGTAAAGGATATGGTTGATATTAGAGTACAACCCCAATGAATCGCGGTATTGTTGAATGTGCTCTCTCGGGTCAGTATCTTTGTATTTTTAAATTTTTGGAGTATGGAAACCTTTCGGTATTTCCACGTAGATTATTTCTTTGGCAATCGGACTGCCTTGTAACCTGGTGATGTCGTCGGTAGTGCCTAGAACTTGTGCTTCGATTAACTCCTTAATCCGTTGATCCATATGTTCTTTCGTGACATAATGACGTGGTGGTTGAATCGCTGTACGTACGGGTATTGGATGATGAGTACCTGTACCTTCACTCACACGATTTCGTGCTGGAATTTGTTACTGAGGTCGACGTTCCTCCTCTTGGCGGACACATATTCGACGACCTTGGCTGGCTTTGGAATGAACTTTCCTCCTAAATGTATAGCGGGCAGTGGTTCATGCTGAAGATTCATGGAAATAACTCCTCGAGTCCCCAACCTTTCTCTTGCGGAAATACGGGAGGTTTCAGGCAATTGACCGTGACCTCTCATTGGTGGAGTCTGCTGAGTATTTTGCTGAGCCTCGAGAGCAGTTTGTATTGTTGCTAATTGGTCTTCATGCCGTTTGAGCACTATCAAACGAGCATGTCCTTTTGCATCGAGCTCATTTTCACAGAGCTCCCGATCCTTAGTTAACTGAAGTTTGAGCTCGGTGCGTTTCTCTATTTCGGCATCGAGATTCGCCCGTAACTCTATAAACTGTTCTGGCTCCAGTGACACCTCGAGCTGGGCACCTGTAGCTGGTCATCTATAAGTAACCATGATTTAAAATTATAGTGAAAGACTACCTTAGGATATCGTGGAAATGCAATCTTTCCAATAGACGGTGCCAAATGTGATGTCCGAATTTCGTAAGCTCGAAATGGCTTAAAATTTGCTGTCACACCAATGAACCTGTAACAATATTTTGATGACAAATAAGAAAATGACACAATGGATTTTAGTGTGGAAAACCTCTAAATAGGTAATAAAACCACGACCTCGAGTGGAGGATTTTTGTAATAGTATTTTTAGTGATTGAAATAAGTATCTATTACAAGTGATCTCTAAGTTTAAAAATGCTTGAATCTTGTATCCAAGAAGCTTGAATAATTTGAGAATCTAGACAAGTAATTTCTTGTGTAATTTTTCTAGTCCCTGTCTCTTTTGGGACTTCTTCTTTATATAGGCGTTCTCCGCAACTCTATATCGTGCTGAAGTACATTTTCCAAATAATGTGGTTACTGGCGGTTGACTGAATAACTGACGAGTTCGTGAGAAACAGGCATCTTTGACTTGTTCAGGCTCTTCAGTATAAGCTCGACCTACATTCTTCACTAGTTCGTGGGGTTGGTTGAAATATTGGCTGAAGAAGTTATGTTGATAATTGCGTGAACCTGAGGTGGGGGTAATAAATCGAACTGGCAAAAGCTCGATTTAGGTGAGATCGAGGGATATGTCCCTACATTACTGAATACGAAGCTCTCATTCATAGACTCGACCTCACAATTGAGCTCGGTGTCCTAGAACTCTCAATTTACACAGATTTGCTACTCCTCGTCCACTCTGAGCTATGCAAGAAGAATGGCAAGATGATCGAATATGCAACTCTCATTGCGGATAGGATGAGCAAGTTCGCACAAGCATCTCTCGATTATCTTCCTCGAGGTAAAAATAGACACGCCAATTCCTTGGCATATCTAGCCGAGGTCTTGGGAACAGAAGATCGATATCTCAAGATTGAAGTAATTTTAACCTCTAACATTGATCTCATTTTTGTATGCACGATAAACACTGGGGGCGATAAAGGGGAAGACAACGATTGGCAAAAACCCTTCCTAGTCTATCTCAGTATCGATAATAAATGTAACGGAACCCTTTTAACAGATCCGAAGGAGCGCCGGCAGCTAATCAACAACTCGAAGTGCTACACAAATCAAAACGGTACCTTATACCGCCATTCAGTCACGGGGCCTTACCTTAAGTTCCTTTCCAGAAAGAAAGTGGACGAGATGCATCGCGAGTTATATGAAGTTACTTTCGGCTCCCAGGCCACAGGTCGATCACTCACAAATAGAGCAATTACACAAGGCATATTCTAGCCTGGCATGCGCAAGCAAGCAGAAAAGTACTCACGCAGATGTGATACATGTCAACGACATGGACAAATGATACGTGCCTTACACTTCAACTACATGCAGGCAAGGTGTTTTGGCAATTCAAAAGATGGGCACTCGATCTTGTTGGTAAATTTCTTAATTTTCCAGGTAACCGCCGACACCTACTCGTAGCTACAGATAATTTTATAAAAAGGGTAGAGGCAGTTCCACTCTATTGAACCAGAGATGAAGAAGACATCTCTTTTATCTGGGAATATATCATTACTTGGTTTGGGTATCCTCACCTAATTCGTAACGATTACGGGCCATAATTCGTTAGAGACAAAATTATAGCTTTCCTGAACCAACACAATATCTCCACTCACTATTCAATCCCAACTACCATCAAAGCAATGACCAAGCTGAGATCACCAAAAAAATCATTGTGGATGGGCTCAAGAAAAGGATTCATTCACAAAAATAAAGGAATTGGGTTCAGGAACTTCCTTATGTCTTATGGGCATATCGTACCACTCAATGTCAATCAGCTGGCTGCACTCCATTTCTCCTTGCCTATGGCACCAAAGCTATCACTCTCTTATAATATTATCATCCAGCCAAAGATCACGAACTAACTGATGAAGAAACCGAGTTCGAATTGGCCTGCAACCTCAATTGGATCGATGAGACCAGGGAAGGTGCCATCGCTAACCTCGGTTGATATCACCATATGCTGGCCAGTTCATACAACAAACGAGTCAGAGGCTGTACCTTATAAATCGACAATCTCATCCTCAGAGAAATCCCTCAATACTGAAAAAAACCTCATACAAGGAAACTAGCAGAAAATTGGGAGGGTTCATTCCTTATCACAAGTCTCTCAGGCTAGGGGTCATATTACCTAATGATAAAAGAGGGGGTTTGCATCTCGAATCCTTGGAACACTAAGTGACTAAAACGGTATTATCGTTAAGTTCCTCACTGCTCCATTTCTATTTTTCACTTTTTCTATTCCAAAAATGTGATATTCATCTCTATCCGATGTACATCCTTTTATATTTAATAAAACTTCCAAGTTTTTTTCTTCTCTCCCACACATCTCTCTACTTCATAGAAAATACATAAATTAAAGCATAGGTAATACTAGCTTTCAATCAATATCTATAGTAGTTGAAACAAGGATAACACTTGGTTCGACTGACTCTTCTAAATCTCTATGATTAAAACGAAGGTAATACTAGTTTTCAATCAAAGAATCTACCAAACATAAGATAAAGTAAATGTGAAACTAGCTTTCATCTCACTTAATATGGCTGTGACATCATACCAGTTGAAACAAGGATAGTACTTGGTTTGACTAACTCTACTAAATCTCTGTGGTTAAAATGAAGGTAATATTAGTTTTTAATCAAAGACTCTACCAGACATAAGATAAAACAAAGATAAAACTAGCTTTCATCTCACTCAATATGGCTGCGACATCATACTAGTTGAAATAAAGATAATACTTGGTTCGACTGACTCTACTAAATCTCTGCAATTTAAATGAAGGTAATAATAGTTTTCAATCAAAGACTCTACCAGATATAATATAAAGCAAAGGTAAAACTAGCTTTCATCTCACTCAATATGGCTGCGACATCATACCAGTAAAAATAAGGATAACACTTGGTTAGATTGACTCTACTAAATCTCTGCTATTAAAACGAAGGTAATACTAGTTTTCAATCAAAGACTCTGCCAGGCATAAAATAAAGCAAATGTAAAACTAGCATTCATCTCTTAATATTTCTACGACAGTTACATTTTTAGGTTTCATATACAACCTCTACAATGGATTCTTTTTTACTGTTGGGATGTCAGTTACGCTTTCCCCTATAATTGGAGGTCGACTAGCCATAAATTCTCGAGCTCGAGTAGTCACAACAATCCTGCATGCTCTATCAACTCAGCAGATCGAGGGCCTAAATCCATTTCTATGGAGCTCAAACAATTTTCTCGATCTATATTAGCTCTACAATTACATCGCCTGTTTGACGAACAGTCGAACAAGGTATCTCTTTCTAACTCAAGCCTCTTTACCTCCTTTACAAAATAGGCGATCACCGCTATTACCAATTCTGAATGCGAAGCTTTGGTTATAATCGCTTTAGAGAAATTTGTTTTCACCGTCTAAAGGCGATTATGCAACCTTTTGTACCGATCTTTTTGATATTTCATTTTGCTGCTTATTCGAGCCATAAATGCGATGTTCTCTTCCAACTTCTTGTCAGCTTTCTCTGATTCAGCCTGATTAAACGCCCTCAAATTCGTTACTTGAGCACGAAAATCCTCGAGCTCCCTATTCAAATCATCTCTAGTTGGAGTTTTTTCCTTCCCTCTGATAACCCGCTCTAACCCTTGTTCCCTAGAAAGAGCAGCATCCAACTTTCCTTGACACTCCTTTAACCACTCATTTCCTTGCTAAAATTTACCTTGAGTTCAAGCCACAATTCCCTTCAGCTCCCTTATTTGAGCTAATAGGCTAACTACATCCCCTTGAACAAGGAAGACCATGGCATCACTTTTATTCTTCTTCGAGCGCCCCCCAGTCTCGCCATTTTTAGTACCCAATTCGGTCTTCAATTGAGCCTCCATTTCATTCAACTCATCACATTTTTGTTACACTGTCTAAAACTCCATATCTTTAGCAGGTAAGGGCTGTAGACAACTGCTCAACTACAACTTTAGAGGAAGATAGATTATCTCGAGCTTTCTTCAACTTGCTATCTTTCTTAACTATTTTCTTCTTTAAATGCTCCAGCTCATTTCTAGTATTCACTAGATCAGCTCGAGTTTGATCCTGATCGTTCGTTTTGATGATTATTTGCTCTTTTAGGCTAGCCACAAAACGATTTAGCCCTTCCTCTAATTTTTTTAGGGCTTGTATACGTTATCGAGCCATGCCAACATCCCTACTCTTTGCCATCAGCGCATCATTCTGGCTTTTGAGCTTCGCTGGGTGTTTTTTATCTCAGCGAGCTCTTTTTTCCCTTTATTGATTTTAGCATCCTTCTCTTTATTCTTGCGAGCTAGGTTCACAACAATTTGGGTTGCCTCCACAAATTTGAAGTGTACATTTACATGTTGATCTTCTCTATCTTTATTTACCTCTCTCATCCTATCAAACTGCACCACAAATTCTTGGTTACATAGACGTACCTCATCTTCGCTCGAACGAGTTGACTCCAATTCGACCTGTACATTATGGATACAATATATTAAGTTTGATTCAAAATACTCACTCAACACATATATCTTATTTCTAGCGAAATATCTATTTTTTGACATCTACTGTGTAAAACTACTTGTGAGCTTAAGGTCGAAGTACATTCTCAGATGGATGTTCAATAACATATACTTCCAAGTCTAAGGTACACATTGTCTATATTTTAATTTGTCAATACATTGATATTTCCTGCGCACCATTTCGATACCATTGCCCCTAAACCGATAATAGGTTTTTGGTCTGTCTCTATACTCTATTTATTACTTTATAGCTCTATTCTAATGATGCATAAAAGTTAAATATGTCTTGCTCTGTTCTAACCTGTAGCTTCACTTGTGAAGGCAACAGGGACGCTAAGGCGTTTCTCTTCTTAGTGACCCCAGTATCTAAATCTTTTATTCTGAGATGCATGTCCTTAAGATCCTACAACAAGGGTTACAAGAGTAGCTTAGCCTATATAATTCTATCTGACTAACAATATCCTATCAATTTACAACATTCCAAAAACCATTCGTACAATTACAAAATCAACATTCTACTATACCTTTTCGTTTTTTCCCTCCGGACGCTCATTGTCATCCCCTTGGTGGTCTCGCACTGTTTGGGGAGAAACACCATCAAGCCCATCCACAACTCCAACAACAACATCTTCCACCTCATTATCTCCCTCCTCCTCAACATAGGTGTCCGCCATGATGGCATTCACCTCATCTTTGGAATACCCCTTTAATATAAGGTGTCTCTCAAGTCTATAGCGCTCAGTTACCACCTCCTCTAAATTTATCTTCACTTCCGCAGATAGATTGCTGATCTCTACCACTTAAGAAGCCTTCAGGGCCTCCAGCCTCTTCCCCTCCTTGGTCAATTTAGCTTTCAATCGAGCTACCTTCCTTTCAAGCTCAACTTTCCCCTTCCTCAGCTCAGCTTTCTCCTCCTCGATCCTGAGGCATATCCCCTTCATCAGCCGAGCAGCCTACAAAATAAACAAAATCAACCTCATTGTTAGCTCGATTCGCGAAACCAAAAATTCATTATATATTCATACAATTGAGTTTAACATTTTGCTCATCTCTTCCACCCCATTTCGAGTTGCTAGTCTTGCCTTTTCCTCTACCTCTTTAAGCTCGTCTTCTACAACAGGTTGATCCTCTACGACCTTCACCCACAACGTTTTAGAAGGTTTGACCCTTCTCTTTTTCACCTTTCCTGCAATCTCACCACTTTTTGTGGTCCCAGAGGTCGGAGCACGCTTCAGCATATGCTTCTTGGGAAATGTTTGAGTTAGCTTGCTCGACGTAGTAGAGCTTTGTCCCTTCCTGAGCAACTGTATCCAACAGAGACTCCTTCCACGTCACCTTCGATTTTGGGCATGTCAATAACAACACATGATCATCAGTAGAGCAACATACAATTTTAACATATCAATCTTATACATTATACATTGTTATACTAACTTTGTTTTACAGTTCTATACAGAAGTTATATGGGTTCTTCGTCATCTCTCTGAAGACAGTCACCCTTCACCATATCACATTATTATTCCATGGTCAACCTGCAGAGTTCACATCGAAGAAGCGAGGCCGAGTCGAGCTTGCAAAAAAATATGCCCCTCCACTTGCAAAAAAAATTTTTACTTCATAAAACTGCAAAACATCCTGAGGAGATATCCTCCTCTCACTCTCATCCTCCTCCCACAACTTATTCAGAAATTTACAAACATTTATCACCTCCAACATATTCTCGTTCAACTGAATCGGACATGCCCTGATAAGGTTCATAATCCCTTTTGCCAGATTACTGAGAAGACTCAACCCGGGGCATATTTTTTTGTATGCTCGACTCGGCCTCGCTTCTTCGATGTGAACTCTGCAGGTCGACCATGGAATGATAATGTGATATGACTGAAGGGTGACTGCCTTCAGAGAGATGATGAAGAACCCATATAACTTCTGTATAGAACTGTAAAACAAAGTTAGTATAACAATGTATAATGTATAAGATTGATATGTTGAAATTGTATGTTGTTCTACTGATGATCATGTGTTGTTATTGACATGCCCAAAATCGAAGGTGACGAGAATATGTGGGACTAATCTCGCAAATGTTGAACTTGGTAAAATGAAAGGGTTGAATAATTGAAAAGTGTAATTATTCACGAATACACATAGATTGTTGAGATTACGCATTGAATTTCTGGTAGTGAATCCAGAATCAATAAAATTTTCTTTATTCTTCGAGAAGAAATGAAATAAAATATAAGGTACAGCTAGGACAGTTATTATATGAGGTCTAGTCAATGCTAGATTCATAGGCACATAATAGATCGCTACGAACATGGTAAGTTGTCCTAGAATCAAACCAGTTGTTGCCGCTACCTTCTTCTCGGTTCCTTCTTCCATAATCCGATCTCTAAGAAGGAAGAGATAAGCGGGCACTATGGATAATGTGGTCAGCAACCCAAAATAGAGTCCGACTACAATGATCGAATGGATTATCCTCTTGCATCCAGCTAATTTAAACAGCAGCATAAACCCTTCTTTTATCGTTTTCTATTGCAATCTTCTAAGATTGCAATTCATATATTATTATACGATATATTATATCATGATTGCCTAAGTTTCCATACCCATATCCATAATAGAAACAGATAGGCTAGAAACGACATCTCTTATGTCAATGACACCAAAAGGATATTAAATGAATGGAATTCAGATATGGATAGAATATAATGAAATAGAGCCACTTTGAGGTTCCCTATGAAATGAGGTATGAAACGGAGCCACTAGATATCCCTTCAACAGAACAAGGGTCATCGAAAGGATCTCGGACGACCCACCAAAGCACGAAAGCCAGGATCTTTCAGAAAATGAATTCCTATACGAAGAAGTTCAGGGAGTTACGAAGGAAGCTTCGGGCTCATAGTGGTCATGGATTGAAAATGGGAATTAAACTCTATGAGATCTAATTTCCCGTTGTTCGATAGCCCTGGGCTATTTGCAACTAGCTAATTAATAATTCTCAGATGTACTAGTACTAGCAGTGCATCAAAGATGCAGTATACAAAAAAACCTTCTGCCAGGTCTCCCTGGACGTCCCCATCAAATTACTCCATAGAGATCGATTCATCTAAACCTCTATCTTGTTTCTCCTTCTCCAAATCAGGCATAAGAAAAAAGTAGTCCTCTCCAGTCGCCATTGTTGTAGCATATTTCCCAAATTCGACAAGGATAAGCCGACATAACATACTGGAAGACAGTCAACATTGTATAGTTGAAGACAGACAGCAGTCAAAAAGCTGCCATAAGTCCTCGACCTACTAAAAGTAGCCATTGTGCCTGGTCAAGAAAGAACTGCTAGAGATCAACGATGTTTGACCACTCCCCCCGAAATATGAGACTTTTCTTTCTTTTTGTAAACTGCATGTATCCACCATAAACTCAGGCAGATAAAAGATTATTCACACCCACGACATCCGTAACTTTACTATCCTTACTTCCTAACCCTGCTATAAAACTTGTAATAACTAGCAACATACTAGATTTTACATCAAAATCCTCCACGAGGTCGTAGTTATTCTCAGCTTTTATTGAGTTTTCCACGTAAAATCTTGGTTGTATAGCCTATTATTATATTTTTTTTACAAATAGTATTGGCAATAATTCTCTTTTCAGAAAGCATGCCACTATAATCGGCACCGTCTGTGGGAAATTCCACACTTTTCTTTACCATCGCCGGTTAAATAATAATCCGATGACAAATAGGAATCTCCGAAGCCATTCAAGCACCATAAGAAATCAAGAGATCAATTCAATACCAAAAATAGTCAGCCTGCACAGTGTAGTGATCGAGCTTAAGAAACAAATAGAATCAGAAAAAGCCAAAAGGTTGGAAGACTAGCGCATTCATTAAGCTCTTCAGGTAGAGAAAGATGAACGAAGAAAAGCCTTGGACCAACAGAGTCAAACATATTAGAAGGAAATGGAAAGATTAAGGAGAACCCAAGATCGACTCATTGGTTGACAAACGTGACCTCCACTTGCCCGAAGCGATCATCGGTCAAGAGCAACTCAACGTGATAATCAACCAAGAGAGAACGGGTTACGAATTTCTCGATTCAGATCTAGAAATCTGGACGGGGCTTCCCAACATTTTGGTTTGACATCCTCAGCATTGACAACTCAAGGAAGTCAACGCACGCATCATTAAACTCCCACACTACCAGAAAGAAGACCAATCAGAGATCGATTGGGACCAGAAGGACATTGAGATTTCGTTCCACAAGTTGTAGCCTTACCAATTCCTCTACAATAATTCGTCAACTTGGACGACCTAAACAAAAAGATCCAAGCCATAAACTCTGATATCCCAGGTTGAACATCCGTGCTTAACAGAATCGAGATAAACCCCATCTCCCCACATCTCAAAATTATGCCCATCCCAGATAATTTTCATATGCCAAAGTTCATTCAATATGCAGGACTCACTAACCCATTAACCCATGTACAACATTTCAAAGTTGCAGTGGGATTATACTCCAAACTCGACCACATGCTATGCAAACTATTCAACATAAGCCTGAAAGAAGAACCTCTCTGATGGTTCCATATAATCCAAAAAGGCTCAAAGAAAAATTGAACAAATTCAAATGCGCATCGATCTCTTACTTACCTAGACAAGAAAATTGGCATGTCGACGCATTAGCTTACATCGCTGCCATGCTGGGAGATAGTGAGAAAAGATATTTTGAATTCAAAATTATCGAGCATTCTAATCTTGATATACTATTAATACTACAGATCATTATTTCTTAAGATAAAGACCCTAAAGACTGGAGAAGACCATTTTATGCATACCTAAACTCCAACATCTTCCCCAGTAACAAAAAAGAAGCCCATTCACTTTTGGCAAAGTGCCCCAGATTCACAGTTCAAGATAAAATCTTATATCGCATTACCGGAGGAGGACCCCGTATTGAATGCATATCTAAAAAATAAGCCCAAATCAAAATTAGAGAACTCCGCGAAGGTATATGTGGAGCCCATGTTTTGGGAAGATCATTAGCTCAATAGGAATTCACACAAGTAATCTACTGGCCAAAGATGAAACAAGGTTGCAAAGAATACTTGCGTAAATGCTACAAATGCCAAATCCACGCTCAAGACATCAAAAATTGAGCCCTTGACTTGCATATTAGAAATGTCATTTGACCATTCAAACGATGGGGAATCGGCATTATTGGACCTTTCCATCCAGCATCCAGAAACCGAAGATTCGTCCTAGTCACCACTGATTACTTTACAAAATGGGTCAAAGCAGTTCCTCTATGCCATACCGATGAAAATAAAGTCATCAAGTTTCTTTGGGAGGACATAATCACCAGGTTTGGCTGCCCACAAATGATATGCTCTGACAATGACAAGTAATTTATCAGCACAAAAGTCCTCACTTTCCTCCACAAATACAAAATATAGCTATCAACCTCTACACCATACTACCCTCAAGGCAACGGACAAGTCGAGGCCATTAACAAGAGCATCAAATTAGGTCTCTGCAAGCATCTCGACGACAAGAAAGGTAGGTGGGTTGACGAACTACTCAGTATTATCTGGGTTTTCCAAACCACTCCTCAAGTTTCAACAGGTTCTACTCCGTTCATGATGGCCTTCGGTACTGAAGCAGTCTTACCTTAAGTACTGAAGCAGACATACCTTCAGACCTCGATCCACTAAGTACTCAAAGGAAAGTTACAGATGAGGACAATGAACTCGGTCTACTCTACAACCTCAACTGGATCCAAGAGACTCGGGAACAAAGCCATTGCCAACTTGGTACGATACCATGACACATTAAAAAAAGCTTGCAACAAAAAAGTTCAAAAATGGAAATTTGGTATTGGAGACTTTGTCCTTCGATGGATCTAAGATAATTCTCGGCCTAAGAATTCTAGAAAGTTATTAGAAAACTGGGAGGGACCATACATTTTTAGCTATAAATTAGATAGTAGAACTTACTGGCTGATGACTGAAGATGAAATCTATCTTAAATATCCGTGGAATACTACCCAACTGAAATAGTTTTACAGATAAACACTATTACCATTTACATCGATTCAAATAAACAATCTTTACTATCACTTTGCTTGTTACTATTTTAACTTGATCTCGATCCATACTTAATCAGTATGCACCAGACAATCAATCACCATTACTATGCATCAGATAATCAATCATTTTTACTATCTTAATTTGATCTCGATCCATGCTTAATAAGTATGTGTCAGACAATAAAACATTTTTACTATCTTGATTTGATCTCGACCCATACTTTATAAGTATGCATCAGACAATCAATCGCTACTATCTTGACTTGATCTCGATCCATACTTGATAAGTATGCATCAGACAGCCAACCATCTGTACAATCTTCAATTGATCTCGATCCCTACTTTATAAGTATGCATTCAGACTATCATTCAAATTTAAAATTTACGCGAACACTACCCAATTACAAGATATTCTACTTCACATTCCTTACTCAACTCTTACTCTTTTCAAATTTAAATCTAGATACCCACCTGAGGATACACATCCGGTACTCATGCTCATTACTTTTCATTTCATGGCCATCGTTTACTTATCACGCTAATAAATGTTCCTTACTTATCTGTTATGATTTACAATCACATTCGACACATTATTTTGTCGAATCTGCCACTTAGCATAATTTACAAAATATGTGCATCAAGGTTTTCAAAAAACTTTTCTTCGAAAAAAAATAGTCATCATTCAAAATATTGTATAATTAAAATTATATCAGTCCCATCGACCATTTTTACATCAATTTTAAAAAATAAGTACTGATTCACAGATTCTTCTACACTACAGGATGAAAGATTACTTCGTCCACCTTCCCAATGCCTTCTGGAGCAAACACCTCTGCTAACTGCCCTGGACGCAATCCATCAGTTTCCTTCATCACAAAATCTTCGACGACTTTGTCCTACTAAGAACTTCGGGAATTTCCGGAGTATCGTCCTCTGCATCTGAATCTTCGAATACAACACCACCAAACTTGACCAAACTCTTGTAATAATCTTTCCCCACCTCCAACTCCTCGTACTGCTCAACATAATGGGCCCTCACAATCATAGGCCCCCCAATATTTTACATAATGGGCCCTCTAAGATTTTACATATATTAAATTATAAAATTTATGAAGTTCATGAAACAATTGATTTCAAATTAGAAATTCAGTAAAGGAAAACTAGGAATGGGAGAAATGAAGATATGTATTTCACAATCATAGACAAACCAGAGCTTGCAATCCTTATCTTGTGGCTTCCTTAATAAAATCAGTTGGAAACAAAGTTAGGGCAAATCCTACGAAATGGAGTTAAAGCAAATAAAAAGAATTGTACCATTAGGGAAAATGCAAATATGAGAAAAGTAAATAAACAATTCTTGTTACAAACCCAAATTGATTGAGAAGCCTGAATCGATTGATAAACCCATCGCGTTGAGAAGTGCAAGCCCAAATAGATTGAAATTGAATGAAAATTGAGAAGAAATTTTTTTTCTTCGTGGGGGAACCCATGGAATTGATATTTAGGTTTTTTAAGGAGGTCCCCATGTATTTTCTACTCCAAATCTTACAACTCTAACAAATAAGAGATGAAAAAATTAAGGAAAAGGGGAAATATAAAATTGCCACGGACAATACGTCTATTTGCCACAGTAAACGCCTGTGTTAAAGTTACCATAGTTAATGTCTATGGAAAATCAAAAATTAGACCGCGATAAATTTATGATTTTTGTGTAGTGTTTCAAGTAATTAATATTTAATTCAAGGTTAAGATTTTTCTCTTACCTATAAATACCCTTCTACTTCTCCCATTTGCAATTAGATCACATTTTCCATCTCACACCTCTATCAAGAAGACCAAGCTCAACGCTCAACCTTTCTCTCTCAAGCCTACGAACGTCAGTGCTTGAAGAACAAATAGGCCATGATTACATGTCTGAGGGGTCCTCACCCTCCTAATTTTTTCTGAAATTTCTCTCTCGATCTCTCTAAAGTCATACCTGCATCAAAATGGGAAGTAAGCTCAAGGAGGTGGAAGAATGCAAAGCACTCTTCAAAGATCACCGTTACAACGTGTTCTTCAAGGTGGTAACCATGGAAAAAGGATGGAAGAAACTTCTCTACGAACCAGAGGTAACCTTTTTTCCCAAAATAGTCCGGGAATTTTGCACATTCGTCGTCTCGTCGGACATGCTAAATAGTTTGCTCGTGGAAAATTGGAGATGCCAAGTATTAGCAGTAAACCTTAACATTATCTTTCTTACTACAACATTTATTTAGGGTACTCAGGGCTAAACACTATCGATGGGTCGATCTTGACCTATGATGAGAAAATAAATTGCCCTAGGGATTTTAAACAAGGAATGGTAGGCATATAACCACATATTTATACATTAACCAAGTATCACTAATACATGTATTACCACTATAGACACTTTTTATGTTGAACAATTATGATTGACAGGTTAAATCCTATTTTTGTGGGTATATTTACTGGAAACCCTCACGTGACAAAACTCATCCCCTAGGGGCACCTTAGGGCTTAACAACTTGTTATATATGCTGAATACAATTGTGAGTACTACGAAAAATGATATCGTATAATTTTATTTTATTTTACTCGAGGATGAGAAAAATGATGAGTTTGGGGGGTGCGATAAGTGCCAAATCTTATATTTTAAAGCACCTAAACCAAGTCATTTTGGTCATCCTGAGTTACTAATAAGATTGACTAATGATTATGTTCTATATTTTCTAGATTCTAGATCCCCCTAAGTACACTTGGTACAAAATGAGAGTAAAAAGCCTTAAGAAGCCTTCTTTATGCATTCCTTATTCCAGAGGCATTTTGAGGAGCCAAAGCACTGTTGAAGTAAAGTAGATTAAGCTTGAAGTTACATTAAGTTCTAGAAACCAACTCCAGCAGTTAAGATAGTTCCTCAGTCTCTATGGAGTGACCAAAATTTATTATTTACGTTTCAGGACGACATGACCGGATCTGAGTCAAAACCTTTGCCTAAAAGGGGCCTAGAAGAAGTCCAGCCAAAGATCACCACTCAGGGAACCGACAGACCTGCAACCGCGGGTCCCTAGGCCTTGAAAGACTAGTATTTACGGGTCCACATGATGGTTTGGTCCCTAAGTCTAAACATAATTTCAAGTATACCCTTTGTATGTTTAAAACAAAAAAAGAAGAAAAACTCAGTTTTGTTTAGTCTTACATTGCTTATAAATTAGAAGGGCATTGGTTTCTTCAGTTATAACAGAAACCTCCCCTCAATTATAATTATCATCTCTCAAAAGAATAAAATCAAGAGAGAGAGCTCTTTATGTAAGAGTTAAATGTTTCACTTTAGACTTGCTTAAGCATAAACCCAGGTATGGCCAACTAAACTCCCTAGCTATATGGGTTAGAGCTACTGATTGAGTCAAGCCCCTATTCTTAGTATTCTTTCTTAAGGCCCTATAGGCATATAAGTGCGCCTCTCAAAGAGGTCCTCCTGATGACCTAGAAAGTCCTACTCCTAAGAGGTTTGAGGGAGGGACTAGGAGGATTATTTCTCTTAAGTGCGACTAATCCCTATTCCTATCATCCTCCCAAGGACTAACGAGGGATAGGGGAGCATCTCTCAATGAGGGTACTCCTGGAAGATAAGTTGGCCTTCAACATTTTCTGAGGTAGAGACTAGGGCCGGTGGTGCTTGTTGCAGACCAATCTTGTTTTAGCCCACTCAGTTGACAGTAGTGTGAGTTCATAATGGAAACACATTCGAAGAACCAGGTAGAATGTAAGAAGGGTCCAAAGCCATAAAAGTGGCAGGACTGGTAATTCTTACTGGGGCACAACAAGGTCCTTAAGATGAATAAACTTTGGACTAAGTTATTTCTTTATCTCTAGACTGATTACTGACGGTAAGACCTTGTCTTTAAGTAGGAAGGTCCATACTTTATTATGAATAAAGAGGGTCTCGACTCAGGATAATCGCGAGTAGTAGCCCTTAAAAAGGGTACTCAAAGATAGCTTGGGAAGGTAACCCCACAGGTAAATCCAGATAAGAAAGGCTCAAATAGGGGACACATAATCCTAAAGTTATTGTTTTCCTCTTGAATATTCCTCTCCTCTCAAAATACTCTCCAACCATTTCCAACAAACAGCCAAAAAGCCCCGTTCTCAAACTGTATAATCGACACCGATCCCTAGCTTGATTTGACCCTGTTTACCGACATACTACAGCAGTTGCGGGAATTTATTAAAGTAAAAATTCTAGTGCATCAGTTATGAATCAATACTTATCTAACGATAGTTGGAACCTATGTCAGGGAATATATTACTGTGATTTTTTAAATCAATTTCCAAGAACCTGTCACTTTTTTAGGCGATGCTCAAGCCATTAGTTGGAGAATAGACTATATAACGACTTGAAAGTTTATAGTAAGCACCATTATTATCTCATGTGAATCCCTACTACAGATGAAAGCGAACACCATTTTCATGGATTTCTCCTGAGATACCAGAAGCACTTAATGACGCAATGTAAGTGACAAAGCCACAAATACCTTAGTAAATTTGCCAACACAGTTTGAGGTATACTTGAAGGATTAAAGCCTGAGATGATCTATTAAATGAATTAAGCCCTGGTAATACGTGACATCTGTTGGCACATACGTCATACCCCAGAAGTAGATGACAATTCATACCCTAAAAAGGTTACACCTATTAATAAAGCAATAGTAGCTATGCGATCTATTATTAACTCCCTATACACAGCCCCTGAAGTGGCATATGTACATGTTAAAATTAGAGCTCTCAATATCATATTTGTACTTTTAGTAAAATATAAATCGTTACCAAGTAGTTGTTGACAATAAACATTCGCATTCACTCTAGTTTAAGATTCTCCATACTGGCTAAGTGAAATGTCCTAGTAGAGTTGACAACTAGCAAGAAATGAAGTGTACGGACCTGAAGTTTGCTGATACAGTGTCACAAGCATGTTTGATGTGGGTGTTCATTCAAAATATTGGAAACGTGTAAGACTGTAGGGGAAAGTAGTTTGTACATAATTTCCTGAAGAAATTGGACTCATCGATTACAATGACACTTACACCCCTATGACCGATGCAATCACATTATGTCATTACTCTGATTAACAATCACTATCTTTGAGTAATGATCAGTTAATTGTTAGTCCCGGTTGGATTAGACATGTGACAAATAGATGTAGCTACCTTATAATTACGTATCTTTATGGGAAATAATATACCAATATTTATAAGCAACTCCTTAGAGGATTTGCAAGAAGTACAATTGTCCTAATGCATGAAGCATTAATATGCCTAAAGTATATGTACGCAATCAAATTGGATAGATCCCTAAGGTTCATAAGAAATCAGGACTCCATATGGTACAGCCGGTCGACTGAGTATTTGATGGATATGGTATTCACAAATGACCAGTCTGGCCATAAGCCTTCATGCAAAATGAAGCTGCAAGATTTTTATACTCTATAACTATATATGTTGATGACTTGAAGTTCATCGGGTCTCCTATAGGGATTGCATCTCGAGTAGATATAGTAATAACTTCTAAATTCCCAATGAAGATATTAAGAATAAGAGCCTCAAAGTTCTGTGTCGGCTAGAAGATCAAACACTTTGAGCATTTTCTTGCTTATACATATACATGGGAAATGTTAATGCATTCTCCACTCGGATGCATACAACTCAGTGGTTGAGCGTGCACATGGTTGTGAGTTTGCTTGAAGTGAGATCTAACCTATTCTAGTTGAAGGCAAAGACTCGGTTGTCCTAAAGTACAACCTCAATGCTTTAATATCACTATTAAATCTTAAACTTGAGTTTATTCTTCCTCAAGAAGGCAAGCATGAATTTACAGGTTCAGAAGATGTAAGATCTTGATGAAGTGCACTTCTCGTTAAAGTGATGTCATCCAGTAGCTGGTTGAAATTCTTTTGAAAGCAGGGTTGTATTGGTTATGGTTTTGCAGAAGACCAATACACATGCATATATATTATATGTAAGGGAGTGATGGTCACATTTGTATATAAGACCAACACCCACATACTTCTTGTAGGGTGCTAACTCCGTTTGGAAGGGGAGTTGATCCTTACAAAGTAAACTCAATCCTCAATCAAAGGGAACAAGCAATTGGCCAATGATAAGATAAATCTAAAGGCAAATAATTTCATAGGGGCTTGAATGTGACTCTCTATGACCTCTGATGAGGATTTTTAAGACAGATTATATTACTGAAAAGTAAATTAGAGGGTTCGAGTACAGGTTTTCTGGGTGGTCGAAGGTAAAGATGCAAAGGCCAGAGGAGATTTTTCTAACCCCCGTCTAGTTTCCCATCTCCTCTATTTATAGAAGCATAGGGAGCTGAGTCACCAGGCGTGGGTCCGGTTTACTGGCGAGTGACGGATGTCGGTCTTGTCGATACTGTTACTGTTGTATTTATTGGTGATGGCTCTGAACGGCGCGGTGGTTGGGCTTGTTACTATAGATGCACAGGCCAATCATTGTACTATCTTATCTGATGAGGTAGTTATCTGTCTTATCTTTCTTCGACCGCATGACAGTGAGGTCGAAGGATACCTACTGCTGGGACGTTAATTCATTCTCAAAGTTTTGTCCAGTGAGATGGCTGTCTGTCTTATCATACTTTGACCGTATGTAGATATGGTCGAAGGATGTCTGCTACAATGTACTGATCCATTCTCGAAGTTCTGTCCGGTGTCGAAGGTTCGTCTCTGGGGGATCTCTGAAGAGCCTTGTTTAGGGATTGAGAGAGCATCGATATATTCAAGTAGGCTATGAAGTGGGCTTCGGCTGCCTGTTCGAAGGCTACAAGTTGGCTACTTCATTCCCCCTTCTCAGGGAAGGTCTCAAAGCCAGGTGGAGAGGTGTTCGCTGAGAAAATTGTTCGGTCTTGGAATCTGGGCGGTTTTACTGTCTTGTTTTTTGAGAAAGTAGGAAAAAGGGTTTTCAAGGGATGCAGTTGGTTATAGGGTAATAAATACATTGAAGCCTATAAATATGGGTTATTGTGGAGGTATGTTGTATCTTCTTTCATATGCAATAGTCTTCTGCTATGTTCTCAATATTCTTATCATTTGGTTGGATACAATGCCGAACACACGTTACCAGAAGAGGATGGGGCTTGCTCGGGACCGTCGAGTGGGGCAAAAAATGGCGGAACTGCACGTAAAGTTTTTTGGCGAACATGACTTGATCTGGGACATGCCGGACCTTGTGGAAGCAGGGCCTGAGGAGTTCTTCAATGGTGACCCATATTCTTATCTTTAGGAATAGTTGAGGTTTCAATTTACGACTGCTGAATGGCGCTATCTCTTTCTGATGGCACTTGCTGAAAGTCTCGCTTGTGTAAAGGAGATAATCGAGGAGCAGAATGTGGCGAATAGGGCGGGTCCTTCCGGCAGTAGGACTTCGGGTTGAGGGGGTAATGTTTTGAGTTTCTGTTTTGCTATGTTTGGGGGGGGGTTGTTTCTGTTGCGTAGAGTTGATAGTATAAATGTAATTTGTGTGTTGAATTTACTATTTGGAATAAACAGGGTATTTTCTTCGTACTTATATTGCTATGTCTGATTGATATTGTAGACGAATGTAAGCGAATACTCTTATAGGTGCTAGGGACAGTGATGAGCTCGAAGGTAATGATGAACGAAGGTTTAGTGTTATCTGGTTATGATGGTCGAATGCTCGATGTGGGTGATGTGCTCGAATAGAGGTCCTCGGGAATGAGGTTTATGTGCATGCACCAATGAATTAATTACATCTAGGAAGTTGGAGAGGTTGCATGTTGACTTTTCGAGGTTGGAAATGAAAGGTTGTCATTAATTTGGTTACGGAAGAGGGAAAGTTGTGGTGGGTTTGCAAGTATAAAAAGAGCTATTGTAGAGATTACTTCTCACCTTTCTACATGTTTTTCTTGTTGTTCTTCTTCGTTGCTCGTATTGAAATGGCGACAGATATTCCCGCTTAAGAGGACCCGGCTACTGCGAGAGTTAGGCGCATACGGGAGGCCTTGCTGGGGCTGCGACGGTGGTTTGGCCTAGAAGAGGACATTGACGCTGAAATGCCGAATATTTTAGAGGTAGAACCCGGAGCTCCAATTCTTAGGATGCCATTAGCATACTGGTGGGGGATACTGCAGATGATGGGGCCATTCCCTGGTCATCAGATGTCTCTCCTCGAGGGCTTCGCAGAGGATATTGTTGACCAAGAGGATGCAGATGCTACGGCCGCTGTCGAAGAGGAGCAGCCTGCTAATAACTAGGGTCCTCTAAAATATGATTGTGTTGTTGTTTTGTTTTGTTTTGTTTTGTAAGAGGGTTGAAATGTTAACTGTTTTTTGAATAAAAAATAATTTCTTTGAATAACTCGTGTTTGTCAAACTGTGGGTAATAGTGATAAAGTTTGATATGGACTGGACAATATAGTTTGTCGAAATATGTAGTTTGTGTTATTTGAAGATAAAAATAGGTTTGTCGAAGGGAAAAGTAAACTGTGGTGAAGCTGAAAAAGTTATCTGTAGGCCTGAAGTTTTTGACTGGTCGTACTTAAGACTGTATTTGGTCGAAGGTTTGAAACTTTTGAGTTAAGGAGCGTGCTGAATGTCGAAGGCTAATATATTAAAATGAATTTTGTTGAGGCTAGATGCTTATGATTGCTCGAGGCGTGAAATGGTCGAGTACTCGAGTGCAGGAATGTTTCGAAGATTGAGTTTGATTTGACTAGCTGCTCTGACAGCCTAGACGGTTGGTCTGTCAGACTGGTACGAACGCCTAGGGTAGTGTGCAAAAGGTAATGATGTTGTTTTTCTCGTATGATAGAAAAAAGGTAATGATTGGCTATTTGGACTGGACTGTTTGGCTTCAAGTAGGGGAGAAAAAGGGTTCGAGAACATCGGGTTTTGTGAGCAGATGGTGGTAAGGGTGATGTGCGCACGTGGGAAGTACGAGGGGGTAAAGTGGTCAAATAACATTGGAGCCGAAAACCTAGGGTAGTGGGGTCGTGGTAATGATAGTGGTGAGTAAATCGAGGAATTTTAATTTTTTTGAAAAATATATAAGTGAGAGAAGAGTGATTACTGTGCTATTTTGTGGTGATAATCAAAAGATTGGGAGAAGAGAACATACGTTATTTTGAACGTGAGGGTTGCTGTTTTTTTTTACTGGTTTGATCCTGCTCGTTCGAGGAAAGGGCTGTTAACTCCTGGTAAGTCACTTGATCTTTATTATGTTTACTCTATTTGAGGGGGTGGGTAGGTGATTTTGAATTTAGAGTGAAGAGACTATTTTTGGGAGTGTGGAGGCTTGTTAGAACTGGGTTTTGACCAAGTTAAATATTTGGTGAGGGTTTTCTTTTATTTTGGAGGAGTTATTGTATCTGATATTTGCGATAGGAGAAATATCTAGAGGGGATAGATGGGATAAGGGTGATAGACACGAAATTATCAAATTTTCCACCCTAATTTCGTACCTCTTCTTCTGTAGGGAAAAAAATGCATAGCCGTCGGGCTTCGAGGTGAGAACTAGTGGATAAAGAGGTTGACGAGGTCGAAGCAAGTACATCTGGTCGAGACCCAATGGGTGAGGGTAGTGATTTAGAGGTGTTTGATGTGGTGACCGAGGCCCCGTTGTCGATGATTCTGCTGGCTGGAGATGATACGGTCACGAAACGTCAAAGGACGATAGTGACCGAAGATAGTGATGAAGAGTAAACAGTATGGGGGAAGGGATGTAGTGTAGAACCTTTGGGTAGTGGGGAGGGGGATAAGGTACAGGGGGGTGATAACGAGGATTCGACTGAGTCGGATGAGATCGAGGATGCTGTTTCGGCAAAATATAGGGTTAGGTTAGATCGGTTTGCCGTAAAATTAGAACTTTCGAAGGTGGGGGTGCAACTGAGTGTGGCGGGGGCAGGGTTGACTTTCAAATCGGACTCTGGGGAAGGGATTATGGCTTAAAGGGGTCAAATTTGATTGAGACTGGAGCTGTCTCTTCGACGACTGATGAATGGGGTGTTGAATTTTTGGGGGGTAGCTCCAGTGCAGATGAACGGTAATTTTTATGAGATGATGAGGGTGATAGAGGGGATGAATGTGAAATTGGCTGGTGAGGATCGAGGTTCAATTAAATGGTTTGATATTGTCACCTTTTATTCGAGGAAGGCTAGTCAAAACCCGGGGACATATCAGATCCAATGTCACCCAGAGAAGCCTTGGTTCTTCGATCTGTGCTCAACAGGCCGGGGGTGGAATAAAGATTTACTAATAGTAAGGGGTAACTACGAGATTGTAGATAGCGATGACCCGTACATATTACATCATAGGGTATTTAACAGAAGTAAGCGTGATGTCGAAGGTTTGTTGTTGGTGTGCTTCTGAAATAAGTAATAACTGTGTTTTTGCTTTATTTCTGCAGGTCTGGGAAGTTCATCTTGGGATAATCCGGTGAATTACATTGATACTCTGCTCCAGGCTAATGAGGACTGGGTAAATTCAGTGTTTGATTGTCTCAAGATCAAGAGGCAAAGGAGAAAAAGGGTGGATTCTCTGCTTCGGGACGTACCCGCTACGCTGAAACGATCAAAGAGAAAAAGAGGGGTAGGTGTTTCGAAAGAGAAAAAAGAAATAGAAGGGGCAGAGTTGTCGAGGAATTACCAGTTTGTGCCGTGGTCGCGGAGGGGTGCGAAGCAAGCGGCGCCAGTGTCCGAAGGGGGTGGAGAGGCTTCGATGATGAAAGCAAAACAGGTTTCTTCACAAGCCAAGAAAGGGAAGGGTCGAGTAGCGCCCGAAGCCCCTAAGGTGCAGCAATCGAAGGTTATTCAATGTAAGAGAGATAAGGTACTTGGGGAGGATGATACAATGGAGGAAGATGAAGAAATGACGGAAGCTGAGCGACAGGAGCAGGTTGTGGTAAAGCAGGCATCGATGGTCGAGCTCTGGGAGGATGACCCTGACTAAGCTTCAAAGGAGATAAAAAAGCACATGTCTCAAGTAACTATATATAGCTTTGTGTATCGATATTTCAAAGTTTTTTGCTAATTGTTTGAGTTTCGAGGTTCACTGATATCTTAAGTATTTTTAGCAGACGGAAGTCTGGGTAGAGACTTATAACAAGGCGATGAAGTCGGTGAAGGCCAAACTGCTATAATCAAAAGAAAGTCTAGATCTGTCTTGTGGGAAGGAGGCATCATGGGCATCTCAAGTCAGGAAGCTGAAACAGGATATAGATGTGCTTACTGACTCTTATGATGAGAGGCTCGAGCAACAACGGTCTAGGTTGGAGCGAGAGTAGTCGGCCAAGCTGAAGGCGTTTGAGAAGGCGAAAGCGGAACAGAAGGTGGGTTTCCAGGGGCAGTATGATAAGGAGTGCATGGAGAATGTAAGGTTGAAAAAGTTTATCGATGGTATGGGGTATGATGTCGATACGTTGCAGCCTTATCCCTCTTCTCTGGGACTTTTGAAGGGGGATGAATTGCAGGTAAAGGGAGGGGAGGTGAACGATGTTGAGGAAGCACTTGGGGGTGATGTTGAGAGTGCTCTTTGTGAAGCGCCCATTGGTGGAACTGCTGATGGTCTGATCGAAGGGTTGCGTGAGGCTGTTGAGGCTGCTGGTGCTAGGGCAACTGTGGAGCTAGAGGGTGTAACCGCGCACACGTGAGGTATTTTGAGGTAGGATTTGCATGTCTTCTTTTGCTGCTTGTGATGTTAAGTTGCAATATTGTGAATGATATTTATGGCTTTCTGTTGGTATTGGAGCTCAGTAGGGGGGGGGGGTTTATTTCTGCTTTTGTTATCTGTTGAACTTCTGCGGTTGATGCTGAACATATTGATGCTTGTTTCCTTGAATTGTTGTAATTTGAATGCACGTGTTGTTGATTTTCCTTGTTTTTAGACTCTTGCTAATTGATTTTTGAATTATGCTGCAACTGTTTCTTCTGACAGGTAATATGCTGAGTGTTCTCTGCATTTGATGACATTAGCGAGTATATTTGTATTTTTGAAGTAGACATTTCCTCTGTTCGAAATAGGAAGTTGATCTGATTGATTGACTATAGTATGATCGTAGTCTGAAGAGTATATGAGATATATAGATCAAACTCTGAATGTTCTGCTGGACATCGAAGGCCGAAGCCACAACGATGTCTAAAATTTTGAACAACTTCCAGGTCGCCTCTGAGTATCGGTCGGGCCGAGGGGACGTGATACCTAGAGGAAACCCGAAAATTAACTGATTGCCTCAAACGCATTCCTGAGGGTCCGGTTGTTCGGCCATCCTTGCTTCTCAAATTTGCTCGAAAGTTGGAAACTTGAGCAATTCAAGGTCGCCCCAAAGTATCAGTCGGGGCGAGGGTGAACGTGATACTCGGGGTAAACCGAGAAAAGGATTGGACTTCCACGGTTTCTGAGCCTGGACGAAGTGCTTCTGATCGCCCCCAATGCATCCCCAAGGGTCCGGTCTTTTAACCTTCCTTGCCCCTCGGGTTTGCTCGAAATTGGAGACTTGAGCAATTCAAGGTCGCCGCCAAGTATCAGTCGGGGCGAGGGTGGACATGATACCTAGGTTCTACCAAGAATTAAAAAATAAAATAGTAGACGAAGTAAGAATGAAACAACTTGTTTATTGAATATTCTGGGTTACACTAGTTGTACATGATTGTAGATATGGCCTATTGTAGGAGGCCAATTGCATTGTATTCCAGGGGTGCGGTAGGAGTTCTTCGTCTTCCGTCATTAGGTAATTGGAACCTTTGCATGTTTTATCGTAGGCAATGTAGGGTCCTTCCCAAGATTTGGCTAGTTTGCCAGCATTCCGAGGTTTCGAAGATTGATTGACATGTCGAAGCACTAGATCTCCTACGTTAAAACTTCTTGTTCAAACTCTCTTGTTATAGGATTTTTGAAGTGAAATGTGGTAGCGGCCAAGGTTGGCGATAACTCGGTCTCTGGTCTCGTAAATCCATAACATGTTGCACGCAAGTTCGAACTCATTATCTTCATCTGGGAGATTAGGGTCTCGGGTGGGTACTTCGAATTAAGTTGGTAACACAGCTTCGGTCCCATATGTTAGGAGGAAAGGGGTACATCCTATAGATTTTCTTGGTGTTGTGCGATAATCCCAGAGGACGTGTTGTAACACTTGGACCTATCTTTATTTCTTTGCATAGATTCTCTTCTTAAGATCGTCGACAATCATTTTGTTGATTGCTTCGACTTGATCTTTGCCCTGAGGATAGTAAGGTATTGATGGTGAGAGAATGATGTTATCTTTTTTGCGGAAGTTTCTAACTTTGCCTCCCATAAACTGGGGACCGTTGTTGCATCAGATCATATGGGGGCAGCCGAAGCGAGTGATGATATTTTCCCATAAGAATTTGATAGCTTCTTCTTCTCTTGTTCGACATAGAAGAACAACTTTGACCCATTTAGTAAAGTAGTCGGTTGCGACAAGGATGTTTTCTCTGCTACTTGAGGCTTTTGGGAAGGGTCCAATGAGATCGATGACCTATCTTTTGAATGGCCAGGAAACTTGGCTGACATAAAGGTCTCTAGAGGGGTAATGGATGTCATGGGTGTGACGCAGGCATTTGTCACATTATTTTGCATAGTCTGAAGCTTGTTTCTTCATATCGGGCCAAAATAATCCTTGGGCAACAACTCGAAGGGCCATAGAGTGACCAACAGTATGGGCACTGCAGGTTCCTTCGTGAAGTTCGGCTAAGATCTTAGAGGCTTTGGTTTGGGATACGCATTGAAGGAGGACGTCATTTGGGGATTTGCGATGTAATTGGTTTTTATGGATAATATATCTGCGGCAATTTTCCTGGATAGAACGTTTGGCTTTGGGATCATCTCGGAGAGTAGCATTATTGAAGTAGTGAAGGAACGGTTTCCGCCAATCATCAGGATCGTGACTCTCGCCCCCAGTATTGATGGTGCTGATTTCCATCTGATCGATACTTGGGCGTTCGAGTACATCGATATGGAGTGTCCGCGACTCTGAGTGGCCGAGCATAGCTGTTATGTAGGCGAGGGCGTCTGCATGTCAATTTTCTCCCCAAGGGTAATGTGTGATTATGGATTTTTCGGGGAATCGACCATGATCAGCCATGCGACCATTAGCTTGGTTTTCTCCTGTGCAGTGTCTCTGAATAAGTTGGGAATCTGTGAAGACTACGAGTTTGGGAATACCGAGGTCGAGTGCGAGGTCGAGGCCGTGAATCAAGGCTTCATACTCTGCTTCATTATTAGAACATTCGAAGGCAAGTTTGACGGCTTTCTCTATGCGATCATTAGTGGGTGTTACTAGAACAATACTAATTCCTGAGCCATTAGGTCCTGCTGATCCGTCTGTGAATAAATGCCAACCAGTGAGAGAGTCCCACGAATCTAGTTCTCCGGGTTGATAGTCTGCGAGATCATCTTCGTGTTCTTCCCAATCTATATCTTCGACCAGGAAGTCGGCTAGAAAATCTGCTACTGCTTGGCCTTTATGGGATATTTGTTTCTTGAAGGTAATGTCGTGTTCGTCAAGGTATAGGACCACTGTTGCACTCCTCTGGATTTTTCTTTTTTGCTGAGTACTTCTCGAAGGGGGTAACTGGTAATGACACGAATGGGATAAGCATGAAAATATGGCTTGAGTTTACGGGCTGAATAGACAAGTATGAGGAGTAAAAGTTCGAGTTTTGAATACCGGGTCTCTGCAGGGGTGAGGGTTTTGCTGATGAAATATACAGGTTTTTCGATATGGGAATCAAGTAGAATAAGTACTGAATTGATAAAAGTTTCTGTAGCAGCAAGGTATAAAGAGAGTGTCTCGCCTTCGATAGGGGTACTGATAATAGGTGGACAACAAAGATAAGTTTTAAGTTCAAGGAAGGCTTGTTCGTGCGCAGGGGTCCAATTGATCTCAGGGTTATTTTTCTTTTTTATTTTGTTGGCACCCTGATCGCGTAAGAGGGAAAAAAACCAAGCGCAGCGGTCAGATGATTTTGAAATGAAACGGTTAAGGGCTGCTATCCTGCCAGCTATTTTTTGGACGTCTTTCTTTGCTCGGGGCGAAGGCATGTTTATGAGGGCACAAATGTGGGTGGGATCGATCTCTATCCCGCATTTACTGATAAGGTGACCCAAAAATTTGTCGGATGACATGCCAAATTGGCACTTGTCTGGGCTGAGTTTCATATTGTACGTGCAAAGTATTGAGAAGATTTCTGTTAGGTCTTGAATATGAGTATTCTTATAAAGGCTTTTTCATAACATGTTATCGATATTGACTTCGGCTGACTTGCCAAGCAAGGGTTTGAACATAGTTGTGACGAGGCGTTGGTAGGTGGCACCGACATTTTTAAGGCCGATGGCATAACATTGAAACAGTAAATGCTTTATTCGGTTATAAAAGAAGTTTTAAGTTGATCTTCAGGAAGGAGGGGTACCTGATTGTAACCCGAAGCCACGTCCATCATAGATAGGCGTTCATGTCCAACGGTGGCGTCGAGGAGTACTAAAATAGTTGGGAGGGGGAAGCTGTCCTTTGGTGTATGCTTGTTGAGGTCAGTGAAGTCGACTCAGATTTTGATTTTGCCATTCTTCTTTGGTACTGCCACGATGTTCGATATCCAGTCTCCATACTTCACTTCTCTGATAAACCCATCGGCTATGAATTTGTCAACTTCAAGGTTCACAGCTTCTCGAAGTCGTGGTACCAATATACGTTTTTTTTTCTTTACTGTTGAGGAATAAGGGATGAGATCAAGGTGATGGCACGCTAGGTGGGGGTTGACGCCGGGCATCTCCTGAAATGTCCAGGCGAAGATATCTTTGTTTACTCGAAGGAACTCAGAAAGTTTGAGGTGTTCTAAATCGTTAAGGAGGAATCCAATAAATGTACCCGGATCAGGACCATCGAGTTCGATATAAACAGTGGGTTCAATGAGTTATGTGGTATCTGTCGAAGTTGACGGTATAGGAAGATGCTGTGATTACTATTGGCGGTTGACAAGTTTTCGTATTTGGTCGATCTCTGGGTACTCGCATGAGCGGGCAAGGCGTTGAGAACCTTTCAAGTTCCAAGTACCCTCGTAATTGTTGAATCGAAGGGTCTGATGATAGGTTGAAGGTATAGCGCGCATGGCGTGAAGCCAATCTCGTCCAAGTATACCAAGGTATTCAGACTTTTGGTCAATGACTATGAAGTTGGTTTAAAGGGTAATGGGCCCTGTAGTGACAGGTAGACTGATGCGGCCAACAAGGACTTCTGTTGATCCATTGAAACCTTTTAGCTCGACTTTAGCTGCGGTTATAAGGTCTATTTTATTCATGGTTTGGACTGCTTGAAGAAATAGGACGTCGGCTGCTCTCCCAGTATCTATGATTATTGTATAGAGAACGAGGTTCTCGATCTTAATCATGATGACTAATGGATCGGAATGAGGAAAATGGACGTGTGAAGTATCGCAGTCGATGAAAGAGATGCCTTCAAGTCGAGGGTGACGGCTGGTTTCTGGCAAGAGGGTGGGGAATTTCTCCTAATTGGTGAGCTTATAACATTTTTCTACGTACTTTTATTTGCTCTTGGAGAGCCGACTGTCTATATTGTTAACTTCGATGAACTTGACTCTGTAGATGTGTACCTCGGCTGGGTTAGTAGTAGGGGTGGATGGGGATTTGTGGTAGGACCCATCGAGGTAGCTTGGTAGGTCGGCAATATATTGGTGCAAACGTCCTGCTCTGAAGATAAGTTTGAGTGAGCGCTAAAGGGCGAAACATTTATTGGTATGATGACAATTGTATTTGTGGTTGGCGCAGAAAGATTCGCCTGGTCGGACATCGATGGGGAAAGGAACACACCAAATGGGGTTTGCCTGTATGTGCAGTAGAAGGGTACTGAGGGGGGCAGTGAGTGTAGGTAAAATAGGCTCTAGTCGCTTCTTGCGCGCTTCAGTGCTGTTATCAATCATGTGGCATTTGTGGCTCTCAGTCTCCTGTGAGGCAGGAGCAATCAGGGGTGTAGAGGCAGAATGGGTATGTTGCCGAGGATTATTGAAAGTTGCTATCTGCGGAGGCTGGCTCTGTTTGCGGAACTCTTGAAGGAGCTCGAGGTCGATATAGCCGTTGACTTTCGAGAGCATTTCTTCAAGTGTTTTGGGATTGTGGAGAACGAGATGTTCTTTTACTCGGCTGTGATCGGGCAGAGCATTCGAGTAGGCCAAAATAACATTCGAGCATTCGAGGTTTTCAATTTTATGGGATTCATCGAGGAATCTTTGGGTGAAGGCTTCGAGGGTCTCATTGCCAAACTTTCTAAAATTGAAAAGAACGTCAACTCTGACCTCTCTATCTTTGTTGAAGGCAAACTTGGCGATCAAAAGTTATGAAAGTTGCTCAAAGTTACGAATCACACCATTTGGGAGGTTGTGGTACCATCGAAGGGGGTTATCGATAAGGCTCGTTGGAAAAGGCGACATAAAAGATAGTCAGCCGTGGAGTAGAGGCTCAGGGCATTTTGGAATTCGAGGATGTAGGATTTAGGGTTTGTATTACAATATTAACTGAGTTTGGGAGTGCGAAAGTTAGAGGGTATTTCGATGGCCAAAATTTTAGGACAAATCAGGTTATTGAGGCGGCTCCATGAGTCTGTAGCTGGACTCGCGGTAACACGGATGACTGGTTTTATTTTGTGGTTGAATTTCTGCTGTGTAACGTATGAAGGATGAGGGGAAGATTGGTGAAGTCGAAGGTTATGAGGTCGAGTATGTAGTACAAAGTCAGCACTGTGTTCCCCGAGCTGTTTTCGAGCAGGACGACATGTAGGTTTTCTGGAGGAGCGAAGGGTTGAGTCGAAAGAGTCTTTGGTGGGATGATTCCCGAGGTGGATTGAGCCGGTTGGGGGAATAGTACGGGGAATACCTTCATCCTTGGCGTTAGCTGGGGGTAACTCGAGGTTTGGAGGAGGGCCAAGGTGGGTGCGGGCAGAATTGTGCGATGGGTCGGGTACCTGGGACGGACGAGCAGGTTCCAAGGGATGTAATCTTTGTAGCTCTCGGACGGTGTTGCGCAGCTCATCGATTACTCTGTTTTGTCAATTTTTGACATCCAAACGGCGATTTCGCTCTGTTTCCAATGCCAAACGATGGCTTTCACGTTCCTGATTCAGTTGGTTCTAGTGGCGATCATCTGCCTGAGCGACTTGTTGAGATAGTAATACTATTTGAGTAGCGACTCCGTCGATGGAATTTCCAACCTGGGTCGAGTTGGAACGGCGTGTGGGTGCCATTGAGGATGATCTGCTGGTGTGGAAAACAATTGGATGGAAACATGGGAGGGAGAGTGGTAGGGTGGGAAGCACAGACGGTGCCAATTGTAAGGAGCTAACTCCATTTTTGGAGGGGGAGTCGATCCTTACAAAGTAAACTTAATCCTCAATCAAAGGGATCAAACAATTGGCCAATGATAAGATAAAACTAAAGGCAAATACTTGCGTAGAGGCCCGAATGTGACTCTCTACGACCTCTGATGAGGATTTTTAAGACAGATTATATTACTGAAAAGTAAATTAGAGGGTTCGAGAAGAGGTTTTCTGGGTGGTCGAAGGTAAAGATGCAAAGGCCGGAGGAGATTTTTCTAACCCCCGTCTGGTTTCCCCTCTCCTCTATTTATTGAAGCATAGGGAGCTTAGTCACCAGGCGTGGGTACGGTTTACATGATTATGTTGTCAGAAAATCCCGGTGAGTGACGGACGCCTGTCTTTTCGATACTGTTACTGTTGCATTTATTGGTGATGGCTCTGAACGGTGCGGTGGTTAGGCTTATCACTGTAGATGCACAGGCCAATCAATGTGCTGTCTTATCTGATGAGGTAGTTATCTGTCTTATCTTGCTTCGACCGCGTGATAGTGAGGCCGAAGGATACCTGCTGCTGGGACGTTAATTCATTCTCGAAGTTCTGTCAGGTGAGATGGCTGTCTGTCTTATCATACTTCGACCGTATGTAGATATGGTCGAAGGATGTCTGCTGCAATGTACTGATCCGTTCTAGAATTTCTGTCCGGTGTCGAAGGTTCGTCTCTGGGGGATCTCTGAGGAGCCTTTTTAGGGTTGAGAGGGCTTCGATATATTTGAGTAGGCTTTGAAGTGGGCTTCGACTGTCTGTTCGAAGGTTACGAGTAGGCTACTACACTTCTTATTGTAGATAAATCTTAGGCGATGACTTTGTACCAACGGTAAAAGTGACTTCATTCCCATAATGATAATTTTTATGGAGCTCATCTAGTGGTTCAAAATACTGAAGTTTGAGCTTGCTCATTTCAGAGGGAGAGTTTTCTTTAGAGGGGGACTCTCCACTATCACTTCGAACATATGGGATCTGTACCTTTTTTTTCTTATGATTTTCCCTTAGGGCTTACCGAGTGAGGTTTTAATGAGGCAGACAATTACTAGCGCGTCTAACACCGATATGAGACTTGTTATTATTAGCTTTACCTTCTATTCACAACTTTTTTCCCACTAGGTTTTGCGAGTTTAGATTGCTGAGACAATCGTCTCATCCATGGTGGATAATTCAAAGATGGAGTATTATAGTCTACGTCACCTTGGTGGCCCTTTTATATAGAGTGGGCTGGGTTTACCATCATAGGCTATACCCCCAGGGTTTGGCCAGAGAGAAAGAGATGTTTGAGGAGCCTTCAATTTATATTATGGAGACTCCTTACTTTACACCCTACTGTTTACATCTCTACTTGGCCATTTGGAGCCTTAATGGAATATCTACTCTCTATTCTATTGTTCTATATTGGCTTGGTAGATTTTAGAATATTACACAAAATAGTAAAAAGTATAAGACAATGTTAGTAAAACATTTTACATTGAATGCGGTGGACGCTTACATTATTGTTGGGCTAAACATATACGTGCGACAAAATTATAAAATCGGTAACATAATATAAGAACGCTTCTACAAGGCAATTTTGGTAGTGGATTGTCATAGTGAAGTACAATGTTAAAAAAGACGCAAATTATGCATTACCAAAAAAATGTTCGAAACCACAATAACATAATTATCGCCTAATCGTCTTTAACACTATTTTTGTCGCATCACCTCGCCCCACATTTGGTATTTATGGTGAAAATGCATGAAAAACCAGGGGTTAATAATAAATAAAACTTAATGGTCATTTAATAATATGCTTAATACAATATGAATGTTTATCAAATTTATTGTTATAAATCCCCTACATCGATTTCTTTCTCTCTCCCTCTTCTTTCTTTCTTTACTCGCAAGTAGATACTTGATGCTTCGCAACTTCACCTAAAATGGTAAAAAAAGAGAGAAAGGCTTCGATGAGAGAAAACTAAAAGCGAAAATTGAAGAATAAAGCGCCAGACTAAGATGGCTGAATGTAATCTCTATACATTCAAAACAATCCAAGCAAAATCCCACCATTTATATCTCTAAGATGTGTTTTTGGGTTTTATTTTACTGAAAAGCTCCTTATAATCTACCATTCGATGTATACTTGATACGGGGTTTTCACCTCCCCCACCAGCTCTCCATTTTTCTATTAACCATCTAATTTTATTTTTCTTCCTATTTTCAGGTTTGGGATCTTGAAGGGAGCTTCCACTACCCCATTACATCCTCACTTTTCACTTCTACCACCATTTCTTCATTGGTTTTCTAGTTTTTTTGTTGTTGTGCCAGCCATTACTCTCACTGAGTTATATGAATCATTGACTTCGATACTTTTGTTTAATTTTAGTTGTTTGATTAAGTATAATGTAGTAAAAGGGATGCTCGAGGTTTGACAATAGGAGAGAGAGAGAGTGTAAACTCTTTTAATGAATAAGTTCATGCAATAACATGTCTTGAACCTATTTATATTATGGACATACCCTTTTGATGCCACCCTTCAGACATATCCTTTGGTCATGCCCCTACATGTGGGCTCCCAAACCTACTTGGGTCTAATGCCTACAAGCCCAATTCATAACACTCCCCCTTTTGGGTGCTCACTTAACCTTAAAGCATTTTGCTTAAATTAAACCTAACTAGGGAAACCCAAAGGGAAAAACCTTGGAGGAAGAAAGAATGCAATTCGTCTTTCAAATTAGCGTAAGACGCGCTCTATGTTGTCTCAATAAAACCTTGTATGAAAAAACCTTGTAACAGGCTAAAAATCACTGCGAAGGGCAAATGAGTAAAACATGCTTTTAGTTTTTGAGTAATATGGAGAATCTCTCATGATAATAGTAATCTGCAAAGTCTTCTCATTTCAATGTCGTAGATGCTTCCAGAAGGTTTCTTTTGATAGTGACTTCGTAAACAGGTCAGTCAAGTTTTTTGAAGATTGAACTTGTTGGATGTGTCTACTACTCCTACTTCTTGTAGTTCGTGAGTGTGGAAAGACTTTGGTGATATGTGCTTGGTAGGATTTTATTTCATGAATCCACCTCATAGCTGTTGTGTGCAGGCAGAATTGCTTTCATGAATTTTAGTTGGTGTGCTTCTGAGATATTATAGTTCGCAACTTGTATCAATGTGATTGATGAGTAATTCAAGCCAATCAATTTCTCTTCTAGCTTCCTGTAATCCTATAATCTTGGAATAGTTTGATGATGGTGCTATCATAGTCTCTTTCACCGACCTCCAAGATATCGTTGTGCCATTCGCCATAAATATGTATCATGTCTGTGATGTAACTGTTTATGGATATGAGAGATAGCCAATATCTACGTAATCAATCAACTTATTTTCCACATTCTTCGTGTGGAATAATCCCAAGTCGATTGATCCCTGCAAGTATCCTTTATTCCAATACCTTTGATTAGGGGCTCAGCTATATCACACTAACAAATTTTTTGCAAAAGAAATATCTAGCCTTGTAGACACTTATAGGTATAAATAAGCTCCAATAGCTTATAGGTATTGTCTCTATGGTTCTTGAAGTTCTTCATCCTCATCAGAAGGATGAAATAGGTCAGACTTAATGTCTAAAGACTATGAAATTATTGGTGCATTTAATGGATGACTCTTATCCATATGGAATCATTGTAAAACTGTCTTAGTGTGTGTGGACTGATGAATAAGCATACCATAAGTATTTAATCTGTATTCCTAAATATAACACAGTTGTACTAATATCTTTCATCTCAAACTCAACTTTCAAGGAGGTAACATCTTCTTTCATTTCCCATTGAGTTTCAATGATAATCTGTGATGATGGCAAAACATTTGGTTGTCTAATAAATACACATGATGCAATTGGGTCATTTGAGAATCTCTAATTCTGTAAATGTAAGGTCTAACTATTGCGCTATAAGAGACCAAATTGCTATAATCTATATAATGATTTATCAAGTTATGTAATGCACTTATCCTTATCTTTAAAGTGAATGTTTTATTGTAAAGAATTACCATTAAGTTTCTTCATGTGGGCACATGTATCAATGTTTACCATGCAGGTATACTGTAACCACATTCATAAGACACATGTTAAGTCCCTCTCGGATTACAGGTTGAGTAAATATC
Source organism: Kingdonia uniflora (assembly GCA_014058105.1). Lineage (NCBI taxonomy): Eukaryota > Viridiplantae > Streptophyta > Magnoliopsida > Ranunculales > Circaeasteraceae > Kingdonia > Kingdonia uniflora. The sequence goes on from JACGCM010000724.1 coordinate 1,292,725, forward strand.
GAAAAGTGATTATGTCAATCATGGGGTTGTAAGTCTTCTTATAATATATTCCTAATCTCTACGAGAACCATTGTGCAACTGGAAGACGTAAACCTTACTGCATCCCGAATTTATTCCATTTCCATGTGAATACCCATTTATATCCCGTAAGATTTGTAGAAGTATTCCATTGGGCTATCTGCCAAAATACCCCTTACATCAGGAGAGCAACAAACTTTGTTTTGATTATTGATTCCTAAGACGACTAATCTTATCATTGCTGATAGTCAGCAATGGCTTTAGGTTCAGGATACTTGTCTATAATTGAGAGAGTGATGACGTATATAGATTTGTTGTCGATAACTACCTAGGATTGATCAAGTTGTTCTCTTTCTAACAAGACATAATTAATAGATATCCCTAAATTCCCTAAATGCATATGTACCTCAATACTAGCGATTTCATTATGTTCATTCTCATCAAGTACAAGCGATCGTGTAGCTACTGGTTCCTAGATATTTATGGTATTCTACGTTGTTTCTTAATGCTGACTACACCACTAGTCAATGGTTTGTGTTCTTCTGAGACACTAACATCACCATCAGTCTTCGATCACCTGGCACATTTTATTAAATGTCCAGTAGAAGTCTTTTGTTGCTTATGTCATAGAACCTTAGGTGGCTTGCCGCCCTCCGAGTCCTTCAGGGGCCTATCACGTCCACGTTTGGCATGTAATTCACTAGTAAGAATGTTTGTAGAGATTACTATTGGTATTTCAATACGTGCTAATACATTCCTTACAGGCTCGTGTGACTTAGTTACTTTAGACGAATTATTGAATGCGTCGGGTAGTTCAAGAGCTATCTTGGGTAGTATTCTGGAAGTTTTTTTGCCACTTTAGGTGGTAAATGGATTTAGAAGTGAAAGTTGTTTATTCCACGAGATCTCAATCTCTGGAACTTCACGCCATAGTTTTGTCCTATTTTCCCTGAACGGCGGGACAATTATCTCATTAAAGTAACAATCTGCAAAATATGCAGCGAAATCACGCTAGTAGTAATTTCCAAGTATCTGATAACATTGGATTGTGAATCATAACCTATGTAAACATCTAGGTGATTTTGGGTCCCCATTTTACTTCGCTGTAGTGGTTCAATTAGAACATATACTGCGCATCCAAATGTGCATAAATGAGATATACTAGGCAATCATGCATAGTCACTAGTTGCAATGGTGAATATTGACGGTAAGCTCTCGGTCGAATTTTGAAACTAGCGGCATGAAATATAACATATGCTCAAGTATATATCGGAAGCTAAGTACGTCTCAACATCGGTCTGGGTGATCATTTTTTTTTGTAAATTGTTTAGATTTTATTGCTCAAATAAGGTTACAAGAAAAGAAGCCAACAACTGAAATAAAAGAGGTAAACAAAAGCAAACTAATAACAAAAGGGGGGAAATAAAAACAATAAGCTTCAACCATATTTGAATTTGAAGTATTTTGGGGCTTCATCTTCAATTTTGTGAAGAAAAGGATGTCTTCTAGTAATTCAATCCTCTAGGCTCAAAGAAACTCCTCTTTTTCTAAATTATATGCAAAAAAAGTTAGATTCTTTCTATATTGCAGTAAACATGATACTAGAAATCTTAAGCATCAACAGACCCCATTAAACTTGCACAATCGAAGGGAATTTTTTGGTTTTGAAGGCTTCTATAGTAGCTGAAAAATCTGATACAATAAAGAGTTTATACTAACCTTTATTAACTGCCTTTTGAACACCGTCAACTATGGCTAGGCACTTAGCTATGTAGTTAGTCAGATTTCCAATTGATCTGAAAAAAGTACTAAGGACTGCACCTGCACTATTCCTATAAATGACTGCAATACATGTTGGACCTGGGTTATGTTGGGGGAATCGGGAGGAATACATCCCCCCATGCGCAATTTGGTTTTATCCGATTATCTCCATGACATACAAAATCATCAAAGAAACATAGACACAAAAATTCATGTACACATAACACATGATTTACCTGAGGTTCACCCTAAGCCTACTCCCCACTACCAAGCAAGAAATCCACAATGTATCTGAGTTAAATTACAAGCACTCAAGAGATTCCAAACATATGGAAATCCCTATCACCATAATTAACCTCACATAGCTTTACAAGAGATAAAAAAATAGTGATCCTTTAAGAACCCGAAAATTGCCTCAACAAAGACCATGTTGCATATCTTCTTCTTAAAACCCTTCAATCTTTACTCTTCCTTGATTTCCCAACTTAGCAACCAAAAGCTTCTTCCCTCTCACCATGAAATCTCCAAAGAGAAAACCCTCCACCTTCTTCCTAGAAAAAGACTAACTCTTTACAAGGTCTACTACAGAGGCTAAATCTCTTCTAGATTTGAGATTAGGTTTCTGCAAACCTCATGGGTCCCTTTTATAGCAAAAGTAAACCTAAAACCCTTTCCTACATAAATTAGGAATTTCCAATACTAATCATAATTTAAGTAGAAGTAATCCAAAACAAGAAAATACTTCCAAATGACGAAAAAATGTCTAAAAGGCAGTTCTACTTTGAGTGCAACTCCAACTCAAATTTGGTGCCCCAATCTGCCTTGTATTATGCACCAACAGACTAAAAACTAGTTATAACTTCTAATCTAGCGATCAGATCGCTGATCCGTCAATTGCCCTGGCTTCGTATTAACGATACCTAAAACTTTTGTTCAGATTTTGCATCAGATCAATGCCTTGATCAACATAATCAAATCTTTCATTTTTTAACCCATTTTCTTCTATTTTGCGCCACGAATACTAACAACCTCCACTTCGGTGAAAAACCTCAATTCATATCTTAATTGACCATCCATAGCATGAACAAACCTATCAACAAAATCGCTGAACTTGTTTTCTTCGTATCCGCTACCCACAATCAAAACCTTTTTGTACCCAAAATTGGATACCTTCGCAAAAACCGACGAACATCCATTAACTTCATTTCTCTCCATGATAATCCATGCTTCCGAGTTTGCTTCACCTAAAGCCATGAAACTATACACTGTTTCAACTTCCACTTTGAACATAACTCTATAAGCACCATCAAGTCCACTCATAAACTCTGTTACAGAAAATAGCCTCTAAAATAGTAATTTCATCTATGCGAATGAAATCACTCAATTTTGCATGCACCAGCAAAATCAAAACCCATGTATGTTTAATTTAAAAAGGAAAAAAAATTAAACACTACTCATTAACCCGATCATGTCGACCAAACCTACGAAATCTGACTCTTTGTCGTAAACCTAGAGTCTCTGCACATCGACACACTTTGTCACCATCCGAACCATAAATTGCAACCATGATCCATGAAAGTTGTCACCCGTAAATTTAGTAATCGACCATGGTGAATAACTGGAGGTGCCACTACGATTACCACATTTAACAAAATTCAGTCCTAGAGAAAAAACCACCTCTTTTACCAAACCTTTTGAAGCTTTTATAGAAACTGTTCCACCTTGAACATAGTACTATGTTCAAGCCTTTCTCATAACGTAAACCATATTTTCATGTTTATGCACAATATTATTTTCATCGAGGTCTCTTCATCAAACTCTGCCACTTGAAAACTCATGTAGCCAAAATAACCGAAACCAAATCTATCTTGAAAAAATCAACTATCCGACTTAACCATCAAACGCATAAATCTTTAAGAACCATAATCCCAAGGTGTTAACCTCGCTCTGATACCAATTGTTGGGGTAACCAGTTGGAATACATCCCCCCTCACCATGTGCAATTTGGTTTTATCTAATTATCTCTCTGACATACAAAATCATCCAAGAAGCATAGACATAATAATTTATGCACACATAGCACACGATTTATCGGAGGTTCACCCTAATGCTACCCTACCACCAAGCATGAAATCTACTATGTATCCGAGTTAAATTACAAGCACTCAGGAGATGCCAAACACATGAAAGATATAAAAGAAATAGCGATCCATCAAGAACCTGAAGATTACCTCAACAATGACCAATATACCTTCTTTTTGAATCCCTTCAACCTTCACTCTTCCTTGATTTCCCATCTTAGCGAGCAAGAGGTACTTCCCATCCCACTATCAAATCCCTAAAGAAAATACCCTCCGCCTTCCTTAAAAAGACTAAATCTTTACAAGGTCTACAACAGAGGCTGCACCTCTTCTAGATCTATGATTAGGTTTCTACAAACCTCATAGTTCCTTTTTATAGCCAAAGTAAACCTAAAACCTTTTCTTACATAAATTAGGAATTTTCAATACTAATCATATTTCAAGTAGAAGTATTCCAAAACAAGAAAACTGTCCCAAATGCATAAAAAATATCCAAAAGGAAGTCCTACTTTGAGTGTAACTCCAACTCAAATTTGGTGCTCGAATCTACCTTGATTTCTATACCAGTAGACTAAAAAATGATTTTAATGGCTGATCCAACAGTCTAATTGCCAATCCAACATTTAGCTTGCTTCGTATCGATAATACCAACAGCTTTCGTTCTTTGATATTTTGCATCAGACCAATGCCTTGATCACTGTAGGGACCTATCCCTCAACCTAGTCTAAACTTGAACTACCTCAATATCAGACTCACGCATTACACATGTGATATGTACAATCAAAATTGACACCTAGACCACGAAATGATAAAGAACGTAGATAGAACACTACAACAAAATAAGAATAAGTTAAAGAAAACTGTCTCCAACGAACTAATAGTTACACATTCAACTTTCACTTACCTCATTATCCGAAGAATGTGCTTCTACACTATACGAACTTCAGGTAAGGTCTATATAAAGAAAAAGTTTTAGAGGAGATAAAGACCAGAAAAACTAGATTTTTTAGATTCTAAAACAGAAATTTCTAGATTCTAACCACCACAAAAGTTCTTATTTCAAGATCAAGCATTTCTAGTTGAAAAAATTACTTGTAATAAGATATCAGCCTCAAGCAATAAAAGTTACATTTCTAGTTCAAAAATTCTCCTCCTTGCTCACAATAAAGACAAGGAGGAGAATTTATATTTACTTATTAGTCTCAAAAAGTCACAAGGAGAGAAACTTGAGGTCTTTGCAAATAAGTTTCTAGAGCTCATAAGAGAAGTTGATCATTTGGATCAAAAAATAGTTGTTACTACCTTTACCAATACGCTACAACTCGATTGCAAAACAAATGAACATCTTTTGTTAAACAAATCCGCGACCTTGGAGGATATGATCACCAAGGTCAATGAGTATGTCGACCTGGAAAGGATAATGGTCGAAAGGCATAAATCATCAAAATCTGTCCTAAGCTTTTTTTTAGCAAGAAGTAAGAGTAAATTGATAGTAAAGAGATACAATTGAGGGGACGCATTGCCAGGCCCAATCAATTAAGTAGATTTATAGTAGCATACATATGGGTCTTCCACTTTAGTTAGAAAAATTGGTCGATCATGAAAACTTTCTGAGCTGCCTGCCGGGAGATATCTGTTCCTCTTGGCGAATTGGATTGCAGAGAAGTTTGCCTCTTTTCAACAGTGAGTGAGCCTAAGAGTCTCGAATGAGTTCTTTATCTATTCCATCGTGCTCGATGAGGCCAGGGGGCTTGGTTTCTTGCAAAACTTGTAATCGTTGATTGAAAATCTGCTTCTATCCAAATGTATTTCCAGCTTCGTTGTGTAGCCCAAAAGAGAGCACCAATCATGGCTTCACATTCCGAATATAAGAGATTTTTGATGCCTACCCCATGGGAGAGCACACCTATGACTTCACCACAATGATTTCTCGCAACTGCTCCGGTACCTGCTGTTCCCAGTGATCCCATTGCAACTGCCCCCACATTGATCTTTACTTCTTGAAACCAAGGCAGTGCCCAGGTGCAGCTCTGAACACGAGGAAGAGGTCTAACATTAATTGGAACACCCAATGCAATGATGATTGCAAGATGAAAATAGTTATTGGACATGTTATTTGCAGATAAGTCTGCCGCTTCTATAACTGCAGCAAGGATCTTGCATTTAAGTTTAATGGAACAAAAGGGAGTCCCCTCGAAAACAATATCGTTTCTGGCTTGCCAAAGAAAGTATATAAAATTAAGAACCGCAGCTTTCAAAAGGTCTGATATGTAAGAACTCTTCTGGGAGCATGCATCAAAAGTTTGCTTGAGGTTAGCGAAAACAGCTTGGATGTGGAAGAAAGAAGCCAGCCAATCCCATAGCTGTTTAGAATAAGAACATTGCCAAATCAGATGGTTGAGTGTTTCCAGGTTGCATAGACAGAAAGAGCATATGGAAATCAGTATCAAACCCCTTTTAATGAGGTCATCCTCGGTTGGCAGCGAGTTGTGGCAAACTTTACAGATGAAGGAAGCAATTCTTGGCTGAATAAACTTGCCTTTTGTGTAACAGTGCCACCAGACTTTAGGCCGGTGAGAACTGATGACATCAAAGGCACTGTACACCGAGAAAATACCCTGAGGATGGTGCTTCCATACTCGGATGTCTTGGTCTGTGTTGTTCAGAGAGAGGCTGTTCAGATCGATGCCTTGAGTGTTCAGAAAATCCACAATTGCTTGAGGAGCCGACCAATCATTCCGAAAAATAATTTGACTAAGCTTGGATATGCAATGCTTCCATATTTCAGGTTGGATGTTCAGGAGATCGATAAGAGCAACCTCTGAACCCCAACAGTCTCTCCAAAAATCGATGTCTCTGCCCAATCCAATGATCCATTTGGAGTTGGCTTCTACCGCGGCAATAACTTCCTTCAGGCCGTTCCAGATTGAGGAGTGCTTTTTGTAGTTAATAAGAAGGCCTCCTCTGGTAAAACATTTAGCTCGAAGAAAAGTTGCCCAAGGATCTTGAGCATTTAGGAAACCCCAACCCAATTTCATAAGCATTGAAAGGTTGATGTCTCTAAACCCATGGATACCAATGCCTCCTTCATTAGGATGTTTGAGAACTTTATTCCATTTGATAGTGACAAATTTCTGCCTATCAAGATCACCAGACCACAAGAAGTTTTGAATAATTCTTTCGCCCTCTTGTATTGCTACGATCGACCACTTGTAAATAGCCATATTGTAAATAGGAAGGCTTGTAAGAATAGATTTGACCAAGTCTATTCTACTCTGAAAAGAAAGAATTTTCCCACTCCATCCAGAAGCCCTAGACCAAATTTTATCAATAAGAGGAGCCACTGTTGCCTTCGAGACTTTGCCTTGAACCAGCGGGATCCCAAGATACTTCTCTGGAAGTGAGCTAAATCCAAACCCAAATAGCGACGAAATTTTGTTCAGTCTGAAGGGGGAGAGGGAGCCGGCAAAAAGTTTGCATTTTGACTTGTTTATCCATTGGCTGGAGGAGGATTAATAGACTTCCATGAGTATTTTCAGAGCCTTATGAACTTTACTATTACTTTTGGCAAATATGAAAATATCATCCGCAAATAGGAGTTGAGAAGGACTATGCGAGCTCTTATAAGTCACCATAGGCTTTAGTATTTGCTTGTCCCGCAACCAAGAGATACATCTGCTAAAGACATCTTTAACTAGAGAAAATAGAATAGAAGAGAGAGGGCAGCCCTGCCGGAGACCTCTTGATGCTTTAAAGAAACCGCAAGGACCTCCACTAATAAGAACTGATATGTGAGCACTATTTAGAAGCACCCTGATCCATTTACAAAATTGGAATGAGAATTCCAGTTTCTGAAACACTCGGGGCAGAAATGGCCAGCTGACCATGTCGAAAGCTTGGGATATGTTAATCTTGACCGCAATATTCCCTTGCTTTCTACCAATTCTTAATTTGTTTATCATCTCGGAAGCAAGAGCGATATTAGAGTGTATAAACCTACCCGACACAAAACCACATTGTTCAGCAGAAATGATGCTAGGACCCAAGATATTAAGTCTCAAAGCAAAAAATTTTGTAATTACTTTGAACACAAAATTGTTCAGATAGATCGGCCGAAAATTTCCCATGGTGAGTTGACTACGGTCTTTTGGGATAAGAACCAGAAAGTTTGAATTTAACCCCTTTGGGATAGAAGAATCAGCAAAAAAGGATATCACAACTCTGCTAAGATCACTGCCGATGACGTCCTAAAAGTGATAAAAGAAAACCCCATTGAAACCATCGGGCCCGGGGCTACAGTCCCTACTCAGACCGAAAGTAGCCACTCTGACCTCTTCGGGTGAGGGAAGGATACTTAGCATCTGATTTTTCTCTTCAGTAATGAGAGTTGGAGTCAATCCCACAAGATTGGCATTGCTAGTTGAGTGCACGTGAGTGAACTTTGCTTTCTAGTAATCCACTATGTGCTCTTTGATCTCATTTTGATTGGAAAGAATGGAGCCATTTTCAAGTGCAACTTCCGTGATTTGACTATTTTGAGTTTTGATCCGGTGAAGAGCATGAAAGTACCTTGTATTACGCTCCCCACTAACAAGCCAGGAAGCTTTGGCTTTCTGCCTCCCGATGGAATCTTCAAGATTGAGAAGGCCGTTGAGAGAGGCTTGCTTTGAGGAGGCTTCCTTCATAAGACAATCTGAATAATTAGTATCCAATTGATCTTACAGGTCCTCAAGATCTACTACACTGGTCTTAATTTGCGTCTCTATGCCCCCCATGTTATCTTTCCTCCAGATTTTGATTGCAATTTTAAGCCTTTGAAGCTTCTTCATAAGGACAAAAATAGGATCACCTATAAGCCTTTCACCCCAAGATTGAATAACCATATTTTCGAATGTGTTTATAGTAACCCAATCTTTAAGAAATCTGAAAGGAATGTTGTGAGGCTTGGGAAGATCTTGGATGCATCCTACCATGGCCGAATGATCGGAATTTTCTCTAGTCATATACTTAGAAGATCAACCATTAAACTTTTGGATCCAAGCACTATTGTAAAGAGCACGATCAAGTCTTCTCAGGATTCTAGCTTTCCCCTTTTGACCATTGCACAAGGAGAATTTTGGACCAGTGGAGAAGCTTTCAATAAGTTTGCATGAGTCAATGCAGTCATTAAATTCAGAAATGGAACAAGGAAGAGGCCCAGTACCACCACTCCTTTCATCCCAATTATGAATACAATTAAAATCCCCGATGGCCAGCCAAGGAAGATTGAGAGCCGCAATATTTTCTATATCGACCCATAATGCCCTTCTCGCAGAAGAAGTGACCATACCGTGGATTGCGGAGATCAATATACCATCATAAGTGATAGTGATTTGCTGAGGAGACCCCATCACAAGGAGAGGATCTTGAAGACCTGTTTTCCATAGACACCACAGATTTCCAAGCCTGAAATCACAATCATTTGAGATAAAAGAGTGATTGTAATCGATAAGACCCAATTTGAGAATATTAGATAAAGTAGCATTAATTTGAGGTTCCGCAATGAAAATAAAACTTGGTTTGGTCTTTCTCACCAGCCGTCGAAGAGAAAGTCTAGAGATTTTATTGCCAATGCTGCGGATATTCCAAAAAATCACCTTCATTGATAACAATTTTTTTGTTGTTGCTTGAACGAGTGTTGTGATAGCTTTTGCCCACACTAATTCCCGCAAACTTCTCCTTAGCAGTTAGCTTCTTCGGGTCCTTTTCCTTGCCCAGTTTTGGCTAGACCCCTTCATAAGTGATCAAGGCATTATCCCTCTCAGCGTCATCAACCATATCTGCCCATTTCAAGGTTGATTGTAGCCGGATAAGAGCTGTTTCTATGAGAAGTTGGTATGGAGATTCAGGGTTGTGGCCAGGTCTGCTGGTATCTGCAATATCCCATCCATCATCTGGGCTGCTATGGGCATTGTAAGTAAGAGCATTTATCTTCGACATCTGCCTTTGGATCTTAGAACTTCTTGCCTGAACCGAGGGACCAGCAGCAAAAGTTGGTTATGGCATTTCGTCGAAGACCTCAGCTGTTGTCTCGCTTACTGCTTTCGGCTCGTCCATCAATTTCTTCCCTTTACTTAAAGCCTCTCTTTGCTTATTTTTCTGTAGTCGTTTCTTCTGGTTCTTTGTAAAGTTTGCTTCAGGAGCTGGGACCTCTTGATTTTTTTACTTTCCTTTTGATTGTTCCACACGTAGAACTTTCTCTTTGATAGCTCTACATTCTATAAAGGTATGACCAATAATTTTATAGTGACTGCAAAATTTTAGGGTACTTCCCAGCTCGACTCTTTGCCAGAAATCGCCTTCATCAACTTCCACCAAATTTAGTTTGGGGCAGGCACTGCAAGATCAACGTCAACGAGCACTTTCGCAAAATATCCAAAATCCATTGTCGAGGACGAGTGGTCAATCTGAATTGGTGTACCCAGGGTTCTTCCAAGAGACATAAATGTTTCGACTTCCCAGAATTCGATTCCTAGTCCCAGGAATTTAACCCACACATGGGCATGAAAGTTTTTCTGCTTTTCAGAATCAAAGAATGGACTCCACGGCAAAAGTCTCAGCAGCTGCTTACCAATTACCCAAGGCCCACCTGACCAAATCTTGTTCCGATCTTCTTCATTGTCCAAGAAGATTGTGATGTATCCTTTTTCCACTGGTATCAATCTGCAGATTCCTTTAGGCTTCCAAAGATTAATCTCCTGAGCTCGAGCTTCCATGATTGAGATCTTTTGCAAGTCTAACCTACAAACAAGATTGTATCTATTTCTATTCAAACCCCTTTTGTGGGCTTCCATTGGCACCTTGGTATACAGAAAATCCCCTCTCCTTCCAGGGGTAGGGAGTTGTTCAAGTGATCAACTTCAACCTTCACTCTCCTTCGCCATCTCAGCATACGATGGAGCTCCACTTGGGGCAGAATTGGAGTTTTTTTAAACCCTAGGGAAAACACTTTCAATTTCCCAGAGGTTCATAATCGGTAGAAGAAATTTAGAGTATTGAATAAGTGATTTGGCACAGAATTGTCCTAACCACTAAAGGTCCAAACACATAATGCAACAGTGAACCAAAAGAGGACCTGGGTAATAAAAAGCATTCCAAGGCAAATAAAGGCAAACCTCATAAAGGTAATTTATTGCCCAAGCTGGTGCTCTCCAAGATAAATGTCTGAACCTCCTCAATTTTTCCCATTCTAGCAAAAGACAAGTTTTGCCGTATATCTCAACCACTGGAACCGATTGATGGAAAACTATACTACATGCATCACAAGGTAAATCATCATGAAACTGACAACTGCTATACTTTACATTGGTTGCTGGAATATATTTTCATAGACGGGCGAATGTATGAGTATATTATCAATCTGGAATCAGACAAGAATGGTAGTTACAAGACGTAGGTTAAAGTAGTCCAGGTCAAAGATCAAGCTGAGGAGAAGCACCAGTACCATATGTACCATAACAACATGATCGAGATCCATCAGATTATCAACTCTTCTAGATTCAAGTGTCAGAGATTATTAGAGTGCTGCGATCTCACACCTCAAGATAAAGAAACTAAATTTCTTCTTGAATCGAGTAATCGCCGACTCGGGATTTCATTCGAGGATTGCGACATCAGTTACATTAAGTTTTTTCATCATGACGCACTGGTTATCATGCTCAATATGAAGAAAATTTTCATGCATACAATGATTATTGATACTAGTAGCAGTATTGAGATTCTCTTTCAAAGCATGATCGAACAGATGGGATTGGCCGATCAAATTATTCTAAGCGATATTGATATCAGTGGCTTTAATGGCTCTAAAGAAGAACGAGTAGGCAAGATCATCTTACCTATCACCATTGGACCTGCCACAATCGATGTCGTATTCTATATCATCAATGCCAAATCTTGTTATCTCAGGATTATGGGCCGCTGTTAGATCTACAACATGGAAGCAATCGCTTCCATGGTGGGATCCTCGAAATCAAAGGCAGTCAAAAGCTCTTTCAAGTTTGCAAAAATACAATTTCTGCCATTCTCGACACATCTGAAAGATACGCTGGATAGAAATTACTGAAAGTTGGTCACATCGATGACCAACCTTCAACAGAAGGACCTACAAAGTACATAAATATTAATAGACCTAGCAGAGGTACTTATATTGGTACCAAGATAGTCCAGCACAATGAGAAAGCTCTCATTCACTTCTTATGAATAAATCGAGACATCTTCACTTGGACTTTCGAAGAAATTCCCGAAGTCGATCCATCCAAGGCATGTCGCAGATTGAGCATCAACAACAACGCCACGGCAGTCAAACAGAAATAGAGAAGATTCTTACCTTATCTTTGAGATAAGATCAACATTGAGATCGATAAGTTGATTAAAGTGGAATTCATTCGAGAAGTTAAGTACCCAGATTGGATCTCCAACATTGTCGCAGTTCTAAAGAAAAATGAAAAAGTTTAAGTTTGTGCAAATTTCACTGATCTAAACAAACACACTCTGAATGACAGTTTCCCTTTTCCAATCATTTATCAAATTCTTGATTCCACGGCAGGTCACGAGCTCTTATCTATGATGGATGCTTCTTCTGGATACAATCAAATACCTCTTTTAGAGGCCAATCAAGAATAGAACACTTTTATAACTAAAAGGGGACTTTACTGCTTAAAAGTCATGCCTTTCAGACTGAAGAACTTAGGAGCAACTTATCAATGGTTAATGACAAATATGTTCAAAACACACTTGGGGAAAATTATTAAAGTCTACATCGATGATCTCCTCTGCAAAAGCTTATAGTCAAAAGACCATATCACAGATCTCTCCAGAATCTTTAATATTCTACGCTCTTATAAAATGTAGCTCAATCCCGTTAAATGTTAATTCGGAGTACATTCAGGTAAGTTCCTCAACCATCTCATTAGAAAGAAGGGGATTGAAGCCAACCCAGATCAAATTTGAGTTCTCCTTAATATGTCCTCTCTAAGAACAAAGAAGAACGTGCAAACACTCGTAGGCAAGATTGCTGCTATTAATCAATTCGTCTTTAAGTCTTCAAATCAATGCCGACGGCTGTTCTTACTACTCTAAGGATGTACCAAAAGAAGAAAAGTTCATCCCAATAAAGAGATTCGGTGGATTGCAGAATGCGAGGCAGCTCTTTAGGAACTTAAAACCTATCTGGGGAAGTCTCCCATCATGAGCACCCCAGTAGACAATGAGGAGTTGATCATCTAGCTCACAGTTACAGATAATTCTATCAGCTCAGTCCTCATTTGACTTGAGGGCAAGGTCAAAAAGCTAGTCGATTTCATTAGAAAAACCCTCACTCTAGTAGAAACGAGGTATTCTAAAATTGAATGACTCCTTCTAACTCTTGTTTACACTTCACAGAAACTTAATCACTACTTCCAAGCTTATTCAGTTAAAGTCATGATGAACTACCCACTCCGAGAAGTTTTGTCTAAAAAAGAAAAATTACGAATAGTATAAAAATGGTTATTCAGTTTGTGAGAACATGATATCAAGTTTGAGCAACGCCATTTAGATAAAGGTCAGGCCATTGCCGATTTTCTTGTAGATTTTCCTATGGAAGATCCCGATTGAGAAGAGCACAATCCTGACCTTACAGAAGAAATTATAGAAGCTCCATCCATCAAGCCATTTGATAAACGAGCTGAATAGATTACAAGGAAAGGGTGGAAACTTTTTACAGATGGTTCAACTAGGCCTGCATGGTCAGGAATTGGAATCGTACTGATTACCCCTTCCAACGACAGAATCGAGAAATTAATTTACTTGGATTTTTAAGCTTCCAACAATGTTACAGAGTAAGAAGCTTTAATTCATGGACTCGACTTAGCACTCGAGTTTGGTGTCCCCGAGCTGTCAGTCTATACAAATTTGTTACTCATCGTCCACCATTACTCAGAATAGTACAAGAAAAATAGTAAGATGATCAAATATGCAGCCCTCGTTGCTGATATGATGAGTAAATTCATAAAAGCAACTCTCGACTATTTACCATGAGGCTAGATCTGACATACCGATTCCTTGGCTTATTTGGCTGAGGTTTTGGGTACAAAAGCATGATATCTACTGATTAAAGTGATATCCACTCCCAGTATTGATCTCCATTATGTATGCACGATTAACACTGGGGGCAATGAAGATGAAGACGATAATTGGCAAAGACCCTTTGTTGCCTACCTCGGCCTAAAAAATGAATATGATTGACCCCTTTCAATAAATATAAAATAACGTCGCCAGTTGCTCGAAAACTCGAAGCGGTATACAGCTTAAAACGGCCGTCTATACTGCCGATTGGCGACAGGCCTTATCTCGAGTGCCTCTCCAAGAAGAAAGCCGATGGAATGCTCAAAGAATTACATAAAGGTACTTATGGCTCCCACGCCGCAGGTGGATCACTTATAAATATAACAATTACACAAGGAGTATTCTGGCCATGAATGCACAAGTAAGCAGAAGAGTACTCATACAAATATAACACATGTCAACGTCATGAACACATGATCGAGCCCCTACACTCGAGCTTCATGAAAGTAAGGTATTCTGGCCATTCATTCGGTGGGTGCTTGATCTCGTGGGAGAGTTTCCCAATACGCCAGGTAACTGATATTTCTTACTCATGGTGATAGATTACTTTACAAAATAGGTGGAAGAAGATCCTCTTTGTCGAACTAGAGAAGAAGAGGTCATCTCTTTTATATGGGAAAACATTATCGTACGGTTCAGATGCCCCTACCTGATTCGGATAGATAACAGGCTGCAGTTCATTGGAGAAAAGGTTGTGGCCTTCCTCAAAAAATGCAACATCATTCATTCTCCAGCCAATCCATACTACCTGCAAGGCAATAGACATGCCAAAATCATTAACAAAACTATAGTTGATGGACTCAAGAACAGGCTTCAGTCATAAAAGAAAGGAAATTAGATATGGGAGCTTCCTCACATGTTATGGGCATACCAAACTATACCAAAACAATCAATTGGCTGTTTCCCCTTCTTTCTGGCTTATGGCACAGAGGCCGCCATTCCAAAAGAGTACCACCATCTAGTCATAGATTACGAGCTAACAAATGAAGAAAATAAGTTCGAGCTGGCCTACAATATGAACTAGATTGATGAAACAAGGGAACACGCTATTGCCAACCTAAGTCGATATCATCATATGCTAGCAAGCTCGTACAACAGAAGAGTCCAAAGCTGTGAGTTCCAAATCAGCGATCTCGTCCTCAGAGAGATCCCACATAGTAGAAAAGAAGCAAACGCTGGAATGCTAACAGAAAATTGGGATGTCCTATCCTCATCGCTGGCAGCACAAGCCTTAGATCATACTACCTCATGACAGTGAAAGGAGTCTGAATCCCAAATCTATGGAATACTAGGTAATTGAAATGATATTATCGCTAAATCCCTAGTTACTCCATTGCAGATTACTCTATTTTCGTTCTTTACATTATAAAAGTGAGATCAATCTCCAACAGTATACATTTTATTCTACTCAATGAAATCTTCCAAGTTTATTTCCCACATTACTTTCTACTTACGTAGAATCTACTAAATCCCATAGATTAAAGCAAAGGTAATACTAAATTTTAATTGACATCTATACACATTAAAGCAAAGGTAATACTAGATTTCAATCGACGCCAATACAAATTAAAGCATAAGTAAAACTAGTTTTCAATCGACTTCAATACAGATTAAAGCAAAGGTAAAACTAGTTTTCAATCGACATCTATACATATTAAAGCAAATGTCATACTTTCTTTCTATTGCCCATCTATACATATATCAATGTTTAAAACAAAGGTAATACTAGTTTTTAATCAATGATCTCTATCAAACAAAAGATAAGGCAAAGGTAAAACTAGCTTTCATCTCTCTATATGTCTACAACTATAGAAACTATAGAAACTACAGATCACTTCTCTAGGTCTTTTTCTTATGGGAGGTCAGCTAGCTTTCTCCTGCACAAGTGGCTGTTCAGCCATAAATTCTAGAGCTCGAGCAGTTACCACATTCCTGCCTTGCTCTACTAATTCTGCAGGTCGGGAACCCAACTCCATTCTCATGTTATTCAAGCAATTTTCTCGATCTATATCAGAATTACAGATACAACCTCAGATTGCCACACAGTCATGTAAGGCATTCCTTTTGAGCTCAAACCTTTTTTACTTTTTCCACAAAATAAGTAATGACAGCCATTATCTCACACGAGCGCATCTGTTCTGGGCTAATCTTCTCTTGATCAAGAATGAATAACTCAACAAAATTCTTTCTTAGTCTCTGATGACGCTGTCACAATACCTTGTGTAAAAAGCAATTCTACTATGTACATTTTCCCAAACGTGTTATCACCTCATCTTGTTGTGCTATTGTCACCGCTGCTTTATCTAGCTCAGATTTATTCATCGTCTTCAGTTTTTCTACTTGAGCACAAAGTGCCACTAATTCCTGTTCATTTACATTACTTCCCCTAATGCGAGCTTTCTTCTGCAGCTCATCCTGTCTCTTGATCACCCCCTCTAACTCTTAATCTCTATGAAGAACACCATCTAACTTATACTCACTCTCTCTTAAATGTTGTTTAATCTCCTTACATAAGTTTGCACACGAGCTACATCAGCCTCCTGTAGGGGTCTAACTTCGCGAAGAGGGGAAGTCAGCTCTTACACCATAGGGTTTCTCTTTTATACTAGGGGTACAAGCATATAATCAACGATATATAAAATTTACTGACAATATACTTGCGTGGAGGCCTATAATGTGACACTCCACGGCCTCTGTTGAGGATTTTTAGGAGATTTTATATTACTGTCAAGTAGTCGAAGGTTCAAGTACTGGGTGCTTTATAGGATGATCGAAGGTAAACTGCAAGGGTTCAGGGGCGAAATTTTGTAACCTCCCCTTGGTTCCCCTTCCCTCCTATTTATAGAATATAGGTAGGGCTGAGTCACCATGGGAGGTCACATTATAAGTGTACCCTCCGGGTATCAGGCGGGTATCCCGGAGTTGGCGTTGACGCTAGAAATGTCAGGTCTGGCACTGTGCTCTGACACTGTAGCTATTGTTGGTTCTATCACTATAGCTATAAGGACCAACAACGGTACCGTTCTTTTTTGGTGAGCTGGCTGTCTGACATATCTGCCTTCGACCACGTTCAAATATGGTCAAAGTGTTTATGATGCTAATGTAGAGTTCGTGTACTGACAAATCTGTCTTTGTCTTTAAGGTCTGTTAGTAGTCGAAGCTTCGTCTTCATGTAGTCTTGCAAGGATTGTTTATGGATTGAGTGGGCTTCGAGGTATTGGAGTAGGCTTCGAGGTATTCGGGTAGGCTTTGAGATAACCTTCGAGTGTTCGACTGGAAGTAGAAGGCTGCGAGTAGGCTGCTACATTCGCCCCCTCTCAGCAAGGGTCTCAAAAATAGGTGTAGAGACGTTTCCTAAGAAAAGCCGTTGGTTGTTGGAATTTGAACAGTTGACTATTGCATATTGGAGTTCCGAGAGGGGTAATAAAGGTGGCTAATTAAGAAATGTTGGTGGTTATGGAGTAATAAATGAGCTTCATGAGGCTTATAAATATGGGTTATGAAGGCAGTAACGCTGTGCAGTCTTCTTCGTCACTTTCTTCTCCTTCCTCTATTTTTTCCTAAGAACATCATGGACACCACACCCAACACCCGCTACAAGCCGCTACAAGAAGAGGATGGGATTTGTTAGAGACCGTCATATATGGCAGAAAACTACTGAGTTTAAGATAAAGTTCTTCGGTAACCATGAGCTTGACTGGGACATGCCCGACCTCGTTGAGTTGGAGCCTGGGGAACCCATCAACGGGGAATCCTATACTTACTTATGGGGGCAGATGCGGTGGAGGTTTTCAACTACTAAAAAACATTATCTCTACCTGTTGAGCTTGGCTGAATGTCTTGTATAGGCAGAGGATCAGTTGGTGGCCAAATGTCTGCGTGTCTATTTTCGCCTTGAGGGTAGTGAGTAATAGAAGATTTTTCAGGGAAATGGTCCATTCCCTGGTAGACGAGAGCAGCGTATTCAGTCATGCGACCGTTGGCTTGATTCTCACTGGTGTATTGTCTCTGAATAAGTTGGGAATCTGTGAAAATAGCCAGTTTAGGGATACCAAGTTCGAGTGCAAGGTCGAGGCCATGGATCAAGGCTTCATACTCAGCCTTGTTGTTAGAGCATTGGAAGTTTAACTTGACTACCTTTTCAATTTGGTCATTGGTAGGTGTAACCAAAACGATACCGATCCCCAAACCATTAGGTCCAGCAGATCCATCTGTGAAAAGTTGTTAGCCTGTGTTAGGGTTCCATGGGTCTGTAGGTTCAGGATGGTTCTCTGGTAGGTCATCTTCGTGTCCCTCCCAGTCGATATCTTTGACCAGGAAGTTAGCGAGGAAATTAGTGACTGTTTGGCCTTTCTGGGATATCTACTTCTCAAATGTGATGTCATGTTCGCCAAGATAAATAGACCACGGTTGTACTCGTCTTAATTTTTTTTCTTGCTGAGTACTTCTCGAAGGGGATAACTTGTTATAACACGGATGGGGTGAGCTTGAAAATATGGTTTCAGTTATCGGGAGGTGTAGACGAGGGCGAGGAGCAAAGACTCAAGCTTCGTGTATCGAGTTTCTGTGGGTGTTAGAGTTTTGCTGGTGAAATATACAGGTTTCTTGATATTAGACTCGAGTCAAATGAGGACTGAACTGATAGAGGTGTCGGTGACTATGAGATATAAAGAGAGTGTTTCGCTTTTGATAGGGGTGCTGATGATAGGTGGTCGACCAAGGTATGTTTTAAGTTCGAGGAAGGCCTGTTCACATTCGGGTGTCCAGTTGATCTCAAGGTTGTTTTTATTTTTGGCCTTGTGGATGCCTTGGTCATGTAAGAGAGAGAAGAGCCAAGCACAGCGTTCTGAGGATTTTAAAATGAAACGGCTGAGGGCCGCTATCTTGCCGCCCACCTTTTGGACATCTTTTTTGGTTCAGGAGGAAGGCATATTTATGAGGGCTCTGATATGGGTAACGTCGATCTCGATACCTCGTTTGCTAATAGGATGGCCTATGTTTTTTCCAGACGTAACACCAAACTGGCACATGTCTGGGTTAAGTTTCTTATTGTATATTCGAAGTATCGAAAAAACTTTAGTTTGGTCCTGGATGTGTGTCTAATTTGGGAGGCTCTTGCATAGCATGTCATCGACGTAAACTTTAACCGACTTGCCAAGCAAGGGTTTGAATATGGTTGTGACGAGGCATTGGTAGGTGGCACATGCATTTTTAAGGCCGAAGGGCATGATGTTAAAGCAGTAAAGGCCTTGTTCAGTGATAAATGAAGTTTTAAGCTGATCTTCAGGGAGGAGGGGTGCCTGAATGTTACCCGAAGTCGCGTCCATCATTGATAGGCACTCGTGTCCCGTAGTGGCATCGAGGAGTACTGAAATGATCGGAAGGGGGAAGGTATCCTTCAGTGTGTTTGTTGAGGTCTGTGAAGTCGACACAGATTCTGTTCTTGCCATTCTTTTTGGGAACTGCAACAATATTTGATATCCAATCAACATACTTAACTTCTCTGATGAAACCTGCGGCTATGAGCTTATCAACTTCAAGGTGTACTACTTCACGAATTCGCAGGGCCAATGTACGCTTCTTCTGCTTTACTGCTGTAGAGTGAGGGATTAGGTCGAGGCGGTGACATGCTAAACTGAGATCAAAATCTTGAATCTCCTAGAACATCTATGCAAAGGCGTCTTTATTTACTCAAAGGAAGTCTGTGAGTTCGATGCGCCCGACCTCGTCTAGAAAGGTTCCAATGAACGTAAATCAACCAGGACCGTCGAGTTCGATATGAACAGTAGGTTCGATGGGTGAGATGGCGGGTATCGATGGTATGGAGACAGAAGGATGTAGTGATTGCTATGAGAGTCTGACAATTTTTTGGGTCTGATCGATCTCCGGATGCTCACATGACCGGGCAAGGCGTTGAGATCCTTTTAAATTCCACGTACCGCAGGGGGTAGTGAAATGAAGGCTCTGATGATAAGTCGAAGGTATAGAGCGCATGGCATGGAGCCAGTCGTGCCCTAGGATACCAAGGTACTCAAACTTCTTATTGATGACAAGAAACCTAGTTTGAAGTGTGACAGGGCCGGTGGTAATTGGAAGGCTAATTCGACCAACGACAACTTTTGTGGCCACATTAAAACCTTTTAGTTTGACATTGGCGGCAGTGATGAGGTATGTTTTATTCATGGCTTAGGCGGTCTGATGGAAAAGTACATCGGCTGCACTTCCTGTATCGGTAAGCATTGTCTGGAGGTGGAGGTGTTCGAACTTAATCATGATGACTAAAGGGTTGGAATGGGGAAAACGTGCATGCGATCTATCGCAGTCGATGAAAGAGATACCTTCGGGTCGAGGACAAAGGCTTGATTCTGGCAGGAGAGCGGGCAGCTTCTTCTGGTAAGTGAGTTTATAACATTTTTTGACACGCTTACACTTACTCTTAAAAGGTACGCTGTCGATATTATTAACTTTGATGAGGTGAAGTTGGTAGATGTGTACCTCGGCTGGGTCGGCAGCAGGAGCGGATTGCGATTTTAGGTGCGGCCCGTTGAGATAACTAGGGAGGTCGGTGACGTACTGATGTAGGCGACCTACTTTGAGGATGATTTTGAGAGAGCGCTGCAGGGCGAAGTACTTATTGGTGTGGTGGCAGTTACACTTGTGGTTGGCACAGTAAGGTTCGCTTTGGTTGACTTCGATGGTGAAAGGGGTGCGCCATATGGGGTCTGCATGGATCTGTGGTAAAAGAGTATTGAGAGGGGTAGTGAGTCTAGGTAGGATTGGCTTTGGTCGTTTTTTGTGAGCTTCGACATTGTTGTTGGTATGAGGACGTTTATTTGGGGTGTAAGAGTAGAGGGTGGGCCTTGTCGAGGTTTATTTTGGTTGGTAGTCGAAACCTTCCCCAATTTACTTAATTCGCGGAGGCGCTCAAGGTTGATATAACAATTGACTTTTGTGAGCATCTCCTTGAGGGTTCGAGGTTTGTGGAGGACCAGGTACTCTTTGACATGGCTGTGATATGGTAAGGCGTTCGAATACGCGAGTGCAACGTCCGTGCAGTCGAGGTTTTTGACTTTTCACGACTATTCGAGAAACCTCTTGGTGAAGGCTTCAAGGGATTCACTGTTGAATTTTTGAAAATTGAAGAGGGCATCGACTCTGACCTCTCAGTATTTGATGAAGGCAAATTGGGGGATGAAAAGATGAGATAGTTGCTTAAAGCTTCGAATAGAGCCACTGGGAAGGTTATGATATTATCGAAGAGGGCTATCTGTGAGGCTTGAGTGGAAATATTGGTGTATTAGGGGGTCAGCTGTGGAGTAAAGGATCAGATTATTTTAGAATTCAAGAATATCGGATTGAGGGTCGGTGTTACGGTATTTGCTGAGTTTGGGAGCACAAAAATTTGGAGGCACCTCAATAGCGAGGAGTTTGGGGCAAAGAAGAATGTTTAGCCGATTCCATGAATTTGCTGTAGGGCTCATACTGATGTGGATGGCTGGATGAATTTTGTAGTCGAAGTCTTGCTGTGCACAGTAGGAAGGATGATGGGGGAGTTCGAGGGTTGTGAGGATGATGAGGCCGAGTGTTTGGTATATGTTCGGCGTTGCACTCCCCGAAAAGCTCTCGAGCAGGGCAACGCTTGGGGTGTCTGGAGGAGCGAAGGGTGGAGTCAGAGGAATCCTTCGTAGAGTAGATGCTGAGATGGATAGAGCCAGTGGAGGGAATAGTAGGGAGACCACCCTCGGCGCCGATATGGATCAGGGGTACTTCTAGATATGGTAGAGGCCCCAGTCAAGAACGGGCAAACATGCGCGATGAGGCTAGTGCCAGAGATGGCAGGGGGGCGTCTAGAGGCTGCAGTCATTGTAACTCTTGGACTGTGTTGCACAAATCATTGATTGTGCGATTTTTTCTATTGGCATTATCCAAATGGCGGTGCCGTTCGGTTTCAAACTCATGTCGGTGTTCTTCGCGCTCCTGCTGCATTTGTGTTCGGTGTCGCTCTTCAGCCTGAGAGAATTGCTGAGCAAGACGGGCTAGCTGAGCAGCCACTCCGTCGGTGGAGTTGCCGACATGGGTGGAAGTAGAATGGAGGGTTGAGGCCATTGGGAATGATCTGTAAGAGTTGGAAATGGGGAAAAAATGAGGCAAGGGAGATTGGTAGGGTGGGCAAGCACAGACGGCGCCAAATGTTGGGGCCTAACTTCGCGAAGTGGGGAAGTCAGCTCTTACACCATGGAGTTTTCTCTTTTAGAGTAGGGGTGCAAGCATATAATAGCCGATATAAAAAATTTACTGACAATATACTTGCGTGAAGGCCTAGAATGTGACACTCCACGACCTCTGATGAGGATTTTTAAGAGATTTTATATTACTGTCGAATAGTTGAAGGTTCAAGTACTCAGTGTTTTACAGGATGATTGAAGGTAAATTGCAAGGGTTCAGGGGAGAGATTTTGTAACCTCTACTTGGTTCCCCTTCCCTCCTATTTATAGAATGTAGGTAGGGCTGAGTCATCATGGGCGGTCACATTACAAGTGTACCCTCCGGGTATCAGGCGGGTATCCCAAAGTTGGTGTTGGCGCTAAAAATGTCGGGTCTGGCACTGTGCTCTGACACTGTAGTTGTTGATAATTATGTCACTGTAGCTGTAAGGACCAACAATGGCGCCGTTCTTATCAGGTGAGTTGGCTGTCTGACATATCTGCCTTCGACCACGTTCAAATATGGTCGAAGTATTTCTGATGCTGAGGTGGAGTTCGTGTACTGACGAATCTGTCTTTGTCTTCGAGGTCTGTTAGTAGTCAAAGTTTTGTCTTCATGTAGTCTTGCAAGGCTTGTTTATGGATTGAGTGGGCTTCGTGGTATTCGAGTAGGTTTCCAGGAATTCATGTAGGCTTTGAGATAGCTTTCGAGTATTCGACTGGAGGTAGAAGGCTGTGAGTAGGCTACTACACCTCCAACTCTTTAATTTGAACTGAGGGGTTAACCATGTCACCTTTAATAGTCGAGATCCCGACGTTATCCTTTTTCTTCTTTAACTGCTCTTTAGTATCAGCCTTTTTGGTATGCGAATTAGCCATGGCCAAATCCACCTTTAACTTTGCAACCTTCTCGTTCAGTTCCTCACACAGTTTGTAAACCATCCAAAAATAAAAATCTTTAGCAGGCATGGCCTCACCCAATTGCTCAACTACACTTTCAGAACTTGCCTACAACAGAAATAGTAAAATACGACATAAGAAAATGAGAGAACTTTTGGACGTTAAAAGACGACAACTTGAGCACACGATTTATGCAATAGCGGTCATTTTTTCTATTCCAACTTGCCTCAACCCAAACTCAAAGACGAGTTTCAAATTTTCAATCTTAGACGTCTCTCTATCTCACTTTTTCGCGATACTGTACATTAAAATTTTGGGTTTCCCTATCTCCCATGATTTTCTCCCACTTAAATAGCCAAAATGCAGTCTCTATATGTTAGGGATTTGGCCAAAATCAATTTCATAGTTATTCTCTCTCACAGTTGCTATTTTGAGTCGCAGATAATTGTTTTATCCTAATCTTCATGTTTTATAGCTTTTGATTTGCACAAAAACCAAATTTAGACAAATGGGTTTCATCTTTTAGCATTTTTCTCATGATTTTGATTTGAATTGGTTTTAGGTTTCATAGAATTAGAGTTTCAATAGAATTTCAAAGTTGCAGGAGGTATTATTTTTCAGTTTTCTCATTAATTGGTGTTAGGTTTCTAGCATTTCTTTCATGATTTTGATTTGAATTGGTGTTAGGTTTCATAGAATTGGAGTTGCAGTCGAATTTCAAAGTTGCAAGAGGTACTATTTTTAGGTCTTCTCATTAATTGGTACAAGATTTCTAGCGTTTCCCTCATGATTTTGATTTGAATTGGTGTTAGGTTTCATAGAATTGGAGTTGCAGTGGAATTTCAAAGTTGCAGGAGGTATTATTTTTAAGTCTTCTCATCAATTTTTATGAATCAAAATTGGGTACCCTATTTGTTATGTCATTTACAGTTGTATGAATAACATGTTATTGTTGAATTTTACTAAATTAATATTTTGATTGTTTCCTTGATTGAAATTATTTCATATATCAGTGATATAATATGGGTCCTTACGAATAAGTTTAAATGTTTTTTTTATTGAGTTTATTAGATAAATTATTGCAAGAGATTATGCTATTATACACTTTTTTTATAATATCATAGATAGAATTTGATGTTGTAGGTTATATAATCCATTGAGTTTTTAGGATCCAAGGTAGTTTACTACTTTTGAAAGTTAAAATTGTAGCCTTGGAGAAAGATACCATGCACAACTTTCTCCAACCGTGAATGACATCCTTTTTAGCTCCCATACTCTCAACTCAAGTATCTTCTGAGTTGAGAGCTCTTTCTGCCCTTAGCTATATGTTGATTCGAGTAGGACAAAACTGGGTTAGACTGTTGGTATGTATTAATTTAGTCAGGAAGAAATCTCAGTCTCATGGCAGGATTATACATGGATTGCATTGAATCACATTTAAATATAGATAGTAATGAAAAGAGTAAGCACTTTTTTTTCGTCTTTTTTTTATGTCGCCAAAACACCTTAGATAGAATGTTAAATGTAAAACTTCACGAATGTAATAAATTTCTTTTAACATCTTATGATAATGTGATAACCCATTTTCTCTGAGATCAATATGCTTGAACATTGTTGCAGAAAACCACTATTTGATCTCACTAGCAATCAATTCATGTTTCTTTCAACTTAAATTAAAACACCACTAAAATCTTACAAACTATAGCTAAACCTGATGTTATTGCCCAAATATCGAAGTTCATGCAAATCTCTGTGGTCCTTTGCCTGAATAGCCTCATATCACCAGTAAGGCATCTTAATCGAAACCGAAAAAAACAAAAAATAATAAAACATTTATTGATGATGGACTGAGGCCTCTCTCTCAAATTAATGGAATAATCACCAAAATTTACAAAATTTGGTGCCTTTTGTAAATTGCTTTTCCCTAAAGTTGAGCTTTTTGCTTGTTTCAACTCCATATGTTCCAGTATAGAATGTTTTGTGGCTAAACGAAGAAAATGATTTTTGCAAATAAACCAAACCATGTTTTTGTAAATTGTATTTTTTATAGGGGGAACACATTCAATAAGCCCGCGAACTATTAGTTTGATATTTATCTTGACTCTAATAAAGTTTGGCATCTCTCTTCAAATTTTCATTTTTTGGAGATTTAAGTTGTTTATATATTATGAAATGTGACATCACCATTTTCCATCTTCTCTTACCCATTAGATTATTTCGTCACAAAAATCATTCATCCAAATGTTTCATCCAATGGTGAAATCTGCGTCAACACACTAAAAAAGGATTTGAATGAAAGTCTTGGGTTGCGACATGTTCTACTTGAAAGTTGGATGCAGCTTGTGTTCTTTTATTTATTTATTTATTTATTTATCTCAGCTTTTGTTTCTATCTACCATTACAATAAGGAGTGAGGACGGACGTCTTAGAACTCCACAAATGAAACCTTGAAGTTCACATTTGCAGACTATTAATGCATTACTGAAAAGCATATTTGAAATGGTAAATCTACAACAATTCGGAGCTATTGTTTTATATTTACCATGTTTTTTTGAAAAGATAATCAATTTATTAATGGGAAATAGAAAAAGAAATGCAAACAAACTCTGCAAATGTATAAACCAGCTAGCCGACATGCCTACAAAGCTAGCAAATAAATCAACCACTCCTTTTTAAATGGTACAAGCTTTATTTGCACTCTCATATGCACTGAAATTGCATTCTCTCCATTAGTGTTTAAACATGGCTTGCAACTTTGTAGAGATGTAGTCCCACTTTGATTGTAGTTTCCTTGGAATCTTGTTGCTTTTAAAAGTAACAATAGCAACACTTGAATAAGAAATCGAAAAGACATTATACTACCATTGTTCAAAGGCAACAAAGAGAAATGACAAAATGCAAGAGCATTCAACATGATATGATGTACTTACCCCAATGATCTCCCCTAACACACTGAGAATACTCCTCGTATCTGATCCAAATACTACTCCTACACCTGCCATCCAAGGGTTTCCAAGGTGGAGCCGTCATAGTTAATTTTAATTTCTTTATACCAGAGAAGTTCCCAAATGAAGGATCTAATTCTTTTTGCTTTCCATTATCTCAGTGGAACCCGCAGCCTATGTAAAATAATAAGGTCAGATTGAAGATTTTGCATAAACCCCTTGGACGTTGCTGCAACTTTCTTAATAGATATCGCAATAGACTGCTTTACAGCTCTAATTGTTGAAGCAGTGCCATCATGAAGAGTTTTGTTTCTGACCATCCAAATTGATTTAAGGCAGGCTATATCACCATTTAACCAAAGATCTTATATATAGGAGCTAACTATATCAGCTTATTTAGATATTGCTTGTAAAGTCCAAGTATCAATCTTTAGATCAAACAAGGTGCTAATCCATGCTAACAAATTATGAGCATAAGAACAGTTTAAGAATAAATGGGTATTGCTCTCCATGGAATTATCTTATAGCCTACACTGAGAATGATTCTCATTTGAAATGCCCTACCTTGGATCTTTCCTTTGTTGGAACAACATTGTGAATGATTCTCCATGCAAGATTAGAGTGCTTGGGAGAGCTAGAAGTTTTCAAAATTTTATTTCTCTACTAGCAAGCAGGAAATTTCAATCCGATGTTCTCATGTGCAGCTTTGACAGAAAACTTGCCAGGCACATCAGGTTGATAAAAGTATTTATCGCTCCCTTAACAAAAATGTTACTCAAGTTTACACCAGCAGTAGTCAATAGTTTGCCCAGTAGTATGATCAGGACACCATACACCAACAACCAGAATCCAACTCGATCTTTCAATTGAGCAGGAACAACTTATGGAACTACGGGATAACCTTCATGCAAAATTAGAGAAACGTAATGAGATCGAACGTCAGTTAACTATTGACTGAGAGCTCTACGAGAAGGAGCTCGAAGCTGAGCGATAAACTCGTTTTGTTTAAATAACATGAAGACCAAATGATAACCATGTAGACTATATTACATGCCCTGTAAGATACTCAATAGGCTCCTCAAACCAGGGATCACGATAAAGTACCAGAAACCTCATGGGCTTCTGTGCGGGACAGATTGGGGCCTCGAAGAGCCACCAGTAAAGCTATTTCCAGAAATATTCATCACGAACATCAACCTTCCATTTATTTTGGTGGTGAAGTTTAGTATGAAATAAGCAGAAGTTACCGATTTTCCAAACGTCAAGAGGAAGAATAACAACCTTTACCTCAAATTCCAGTACATGATTGTTTAACTGAGGGCACCAATACTCATAATTCTCAACCTCCTCGTCAAGCCACTCAAGCAATACCTCAATGGGTCACACAAGAGCATATAGATCAGCGCATCAAGGAGTTGATTAAAGCGCAAGTTCTGGGCACTACAGATGACCTTACCAAATTACAAGGAAGTTTGATTGCCAAAGAACTATTATATTTTCAAATTCCAAAAGGTTTCCATACTCCGAAAATTCGTAAATACAAGGGCACTGATCCAAAGGAGCACATTCAGCAATATTGTGATTCATTGGGATTATACACCAATCTCAACCACATCTTCTACCATTTGTTTGTAATATGTCTACAGGAAGAACTGATCCAGTGGTTCCACTCTTTACCTGAAGATTCCTTACTCAGAGTCAATCAGCTGCAAAAATAGTTCATCAAGACGTATGCTCATAACAGAGACAAAGAGGAGAATTTATATTCTCTTATTAGTCTCAAACAGTCACACGGACAGAAGCTCGAGGCTTTTGCAAAGAATTTTTTGGAGCTTGCGCAAAAAGTGGATAATCTTGATAAGAAAACAACTATTACTGCTTTTACTAATGCGCTCCAGCTCAACTGCAAGGCCATTGAGCACCTCTTCCTCAATAAACCTGCGACCTTGGAAGATATGATCACCAAGTCAATGGATATGTTGACCGGGAAAGGATGATCTCTAAAAGGCATAAATCTATCAAATCTGTCCTAACCATGAAAGGTCCAACCATAGATCGATATAATGAGCCGAATGAGGATCAGGGTGATCAAAAACGATCCAAGAGCAACATTAACAATCCTTGGAAAGGCAGTACATTACCTAAACCGGTCCTCCCAAATGTAAATGTTTGAATATCTATAATTTATCCAATTCAATCCAAGGACAAGCTATACTATCCCTCTCAACTCTTAGAACCAATCGAAAGCCACTCGTATTGTATGTATCACAAGGTAAACCATCATTCTACTGACAATTGCTATGCTTTACAGCGGTTGCTGGAATTCATTTTCAAGGAGGAATAGATGTACAAATACATTACTGACCTGGAATCATATAAGGATGACAGCTATAAGAAGCAGGTCAAAGTTGTCCAGGTTAAAGATCAAGCCAAGGAAAAATATCTCTACCATATGTACCACAATAACATGATAAAAATTCATCAATTCAGCAACTCTTGCAGATTCAAGTGCAGGAGACTATCAGAATGCTATTATCTCACACCTAAAGATAAAGAAGCCAAGCTTTTACCTGAGTTGAGCAGTCACTGGCTTAGGATCTCATTCAAAGAATACGACATTAGTCATGTAAAATTTCCACATCATGATGCATTGGTCATAATGCTCAAGATAATGAAATTTGTCATGCATATAATGATGATCGATACTTGAAGCGGTATTGAGATTTTCTTTTAGAATACAATCAACCAGATGGGATAGGCCGATCAAGTTAATCTAAGCGACACCGATATCAATGGATTTAATGGTTCCAAAGAAGAGCAAGTAGGGAAGATCATCTTACCTATTACCGCAGGACCAACCACAATTGACATCGTCTTCTACGTCATCAATGATAAATCTCGTTATCACAGAATTATGGGCCACCTATTATCAGTCACTCCACTTTAAAAACAATGATGGTATCTATAAAATCAAAGGTAGTCAAAAGCTTTCTCGAGCTTGCGAGAATACCATCTCTGCCATTCTAGATACCTCAGACAGATACGCTGCATAACAATTACAAAAAGCTGGTCACCTTGATGATCAACCTTCAATAGAGGGGCCTATAAAATATATCAACATTGATGGACCTAGGAGAGATACTTTTATCATTAACATGCTGGTCCTACATGATAAGGATGTTATCATTAGATTCTTACGACTGAATCGAGACGTCTTTGCATGGACTTTCAAAGAGATGTCTGGTGTCTATCCGACCAAGGCATGTCATAAATTGGTAAACAACATCAACGTTATGGTGGTCAAATAAAATAGTAACGACTGTCACCTTGTTTGCAAGATAAAGTTAACATGGAGATTGAGAAATTGATTAAAGTGGGATTCATTGGAGAAGCCAAGTATCTAGATTGCATATTCATCATCGTCACTGTACCAAAGAAGAATGGAAAAGTCTGAGCTTGAATAGATTTAATACATCTAAACAAACACACTACAAAGGATAGCTTCCCTCTTCCCAGCATCCATCAAATTTTTGATTTCGCAGCAGGTCACGAACTCCTATCTATGATGGACGTTACTTTTGGATACAATCAGATTCCTCTCTTGGAAGAAGATCAAGAAAATACCACTTTTATCACTAAAAGAGGACTTTACTGCTCTAATGTCATGCCCTTCAGACTCAAAAATACAGGCCTGACTTATCAATGGTTGATAACTACTATGTTCAAAGCACATCTTGGGAAAATTGTGAAAGCCTATATTGATGATCTCATGTTTAAGATTATACAGTTAATCAACCACATCACATATCTTAACATAATATTCAACATTCTCCGATCTTATTGGATGCGAATCAATCCTAATAAGTGTCAATTCAGAGTACATTCAAGCCAATTTTGGCCACCTCATCAGCAAGAAGGGGATTGAGGTCGATCTAGATCAAATTTGAGCTCTCAACGTGTCATCTCCAAAGACGACAAAAGACATACTGTCGTTATCAACCGATCAATTCGTTTTTAAATATTCAGATCGCTATCGTTGACTACTACTTCCCGGCTGTACCAAATATGGAAAAATTTAGCCCAACGTAGAGATCCAATGGACATCAGAATACGAGGTACATTTTTAGGAACTCAAAACCTATTTGGGGAAGTCTCCCATCATGAGCGCCCCAGTTGATAATGAGAAACTGATCTTCTACCTAGTAGTTACAGATACTTGTATCAGCTCGATTCTCATTCGACTTGACAAAAAGATTGAGAAACCAATCTACTTCATTAACAATACCCTCACTCCAGCGAAAATGGGGTATTCTAAAATCAAGAGACTCTTTCTAAGGCTTGTTTATACTTTACAAAAACTTAAGCACTACTTCAATGTTTATTCAGTCAAAGTCATGAAGAACAACCCACTTCGAGAAGTTTTGTCCAAAAAAGAGAAATCAGGAGAGTGTAGCAATGATCAGTCAGATTGGGAGAACATGATATCAAGTTTGAACAACGTCATTCTGAAAAGGGTCAGGCCGCTGTCGATTTTCTTACGGATTTTCCAGTGGAAGATCCCGAGTGGGATAAACGCGATCCTGACCTTGTAGTAGAAATCAAAAGATCTACCCACCAAAGCATTTAACAAGCGAGCTGATTGGGTTATACGGAAAGGGTGGAGAGTTCTTACAGATGCTTCAGCAGGACCCGCAGGGTGAGGAATTGGAATCGTATTAATTACCCCTTCCAATTACAGAATCGAGAAATTAATCTACTGGGATTTTGAGGCCTCCAACAATGTCAGCGAATATGAAGCTCTTATTCACGGGCTCAACCTCGTACTTGAGCTAGGCATCTCAGAGCTCTCAGTCTACGCAAATTCTTTACTTATCATCCACCATTACTGTGAGCAATACAAGAAGTATGGCAAGATAATCGAATATACGGCCCTAGTTGTAGATAGGATGAGCCAATTTACAAAAGTAACTCTCGATTATCTTCCTCAAGGTAAAAATAGACATGCCAATTCTATGGCTATCTAGCCGGGGTCTTGGGTACAGAAGCTAGATATCGCCAGATCGAAGTGATATCAACCCCTCAACATTGATCGCATTTTTATATGCATGATCAACACTGGGGGAAATAAAGAGGAGGATGACGATTGATGAAAGCCCTTCCTTGCCTACCTTGGCACCGACACCGAATTCAAAAGACCCCTTCCAATAGATCTAAAAGAGTGTCGACAGTTGATCAAAAGCTCAAAGTGCTTCACAAATCAAAATAGTTTTTTATATCGCCGTTAAGTCATGGGACCTTGCCTCAAGTACCTCTCCATAAAGAAAGTGGACGAAATGCTCAGATATATACATGAAGGGACTTGTAGCTCCCATGTTGCAGGTTGATCAATCGCTAAAAGAACAATTACACAAAGAGTATTCTGGTCGGGCATGCACAAGCAAGCATAAGAGTACTTATGTAAATATGATACATATCAACGACAAGGACCCATGATCTACACCCTGTGCTCGTACTACATACAAACAAGGCATTCTGGCCAATCAAGCGGTGGGCGCTTGATCTCGTCGGGGAATTTCCTAGTACTCTAGGTATCCGACGATATCTACTCGTTACTATATATTATTTTACAAAATGGGTAGAAGCAGTTCCATTCTATCATACTAGATAAGAAGAAGCCATTTCTTTTATCTGGGAACACATCATCACACGGTTTGGATTCCCCCACCTGATTCATATTGATAATGGGCCTTAATTTATTGGAGAAATAGTCGTAGCTTTCCTCAACAAACACAACATCATCCACTCACCATCAAATCTCTACTACCCTCAAGGCAATGGCCAAGCCAAAATCACCAATAAAACCATCGTGGATGGACTCAAGAAAAAGCTTCACTCACTGAAAAAAGGAAATTGGATACGAGAGCTCCCTCATATCTTATGAGTATACCGTACTGTAATGGCCTAATTCCATAAACTCGAAGTGGCTTGGAATTAGCTCTTATACCAATGTACTTGTAACAAAATCTAATTGAAAATAAGAAATAACACAGGTATTTAACGTGGAAAACCTATGAATAGGTTAAGAAACCGCATCCTTGGGTGGAGAATTTTTATAATATTAACATTTATTGCTTGAGGCTGATATCTTATTACAAGTGATTTCTAGACTTAAAAATGTTTGATCTTGTGAATAAGAAGTTTAAAGTTTTCGTAAATCTAGAAAATATAGTCTTCCTGGTGATTTTTCTTGTAATCTTCTGATCTTTATCTCTTCTAGAACTTTTTCTTTATATAGGCTTTTCCCGCAGTTCTTTATCATGTTGGAGCACGTTCTCCGAACAATGTGGTTAGTGACAGTTGACTGAGTAACTGTTGAGTTCGAGAGAGACAGGTAGCTTTGACTTCTTTATGCCTTTTGGTTTTAGTTCGACCCACGCTTTTTGTCAGTTCGTGGAGTATGTGGTAATGTTGACTGGTGAAGTCATATGTGACTCAGGATGGAGGTAGCCAAAAATGGAGACATATCTATTTAGGTAATATCAAGGGGTAGACCCCTACAATCGCCCCCTCGCAACCGAAGTCACGAACGGCTTGATTTGAGAAAGAATTTTTGGGATATGGGCTAGAAATTTGAATGAGGAAAGAAGTAATAATGGTGTTTTACTATATGAAGAATACACGTGTTAAGGAGGAAAATACGTACATTTATTATTGATGGGAATATTAATGTATACGACGGTTAGGGTTTGAATAGTCTCGTCGAATTGAATAATGACGCTTGGGAAAATGTACCTGCACAATAATTGTAGGGTTATATAAATAGTACATATACCGAGGTTGGTGACCAAGTACGCTTGTTCTGAAATAAAATCTTCTGCAAGTGTTGAAGATGGTAAAGACTCGTAGGATAGTTCTTGAAGAGAGAATCACTTATGAAATGCAGAGGTTGAAGTAGAAGTTTTTTAGAGATCAGTCCTTGAAAAATCTGACTCATGTTCCCGTTCCTCCGACGTATCAAAGAATGTCAGAAAATGAAGCGGCTGAAGCTGAGGAGGATTTTTACTATAAATGGAGGCTTTGCCACATTGTCTTGACAGGCGGGCATCGTTAGGTTTGTCTTTGCATTCTCGCGGAAGACAAGGTTAGGGAGACAGATGCAGGGATTGGCGTAACTGCAGTGCAGTTGCGCTGATGTCTTGTGTCGCAACGGATTCTAAGGTTGGGCCCTTTTCATCTCTACCAACTCTAAGGATTTGGCGGTTATGAGTGAGGCGGTGATGGTAGTGGAGGAGGTAGATGGAGAATGGAAGTCTGCTTCTCCATTTCCATCACTACATTGTGCTGAGAAGACCTTCAGTTTATAGGGTTGGTTCAAGCATGGAGTCTTCTGTTCCCATAGTGTCCATTTGAAGTTCGTCTAGACTTCGACCAAACTCATGGGAGGGAGGATATTCATTGTTTCCAATGTCTGCTTTACATCAGGGTGAAAAATTACTGAAGTAGGACAAACTGAAGGATTTGAAGATTCGGATTGCCTGAAAGACTTGTTTAGCTGCAAAAGTACTAAAAGATTTGTTATCTGTAAAGTACCTGAGCTGAGTATTGGATAGAACTTCATTTGCAAAGTACCTGATGTCGAGTACTTGAAAGGCTTGTTATCTATAAAAGTACTTGTAATATGTTTCGAGATGAATAAAATTTTGTTATCGAAATTCGTACTGATATAGAAATAGAATAACTCTAGAAATCAAGTTGTATGAAGGTGTTGTATAAAACAAAATGTACAAGGGAAAAAAGTAAAATACTTGTAATAAGCGAACTGTTATACATTTATCTTTGAATATATATGTTAAGAGGTGAATATTATTCGATCTGTGAGCTGGAAATATGGGAGAGAGAAAAAAATTTGTTGGAGTTTTAGAAAATTAGATCTGGAAATAATAAGTTCCATCGGTAATAGTCTGGGATTATTGAGCTCGATAAAAAGAGATACGTTTAAATAATTTCTCTCAAGAAAAGAGGCGTCTGTTACGAGATAAAAGGAAAATAACATGATTTGCGTAAAATTGATAGTAAAAATAGATAAATAAGGGTAGATTGATTTCTGACTCTGGGGAAAGAGATAAGAATGGTGTAGACTCGAGCCCAAAGAATCCGTTATGCCGCTGAAGGATGATTGGCGATAAAGATCGTTGAAGTGCGTGAGAGAATTTTTGGACCGCTGGATTATGATGCTGAGTTGCCAGTGATGGAATGTCAGTTCGAAGATTTAGATTCGATGGACAGGGAACTTGAGTATGCACATTTTTTCTATAAAAGGGTTTTTTGCAAACTGGAGACGGATCCTGCAGATCGAGAAGAGGTAGTAGGATTAATTGCTGAAGAAGAAATTGATTTTGAGGATGCAAGGATCGCTGTAGGTGTAATGATTAGATCTGGCTTCCTAGGTCATGAAGGCTGTTTTAGATGTAATTATATGTTAGGTGAACAGAGTTGATGTAAAAATAGGGGTGATAGAATGTAACTTCTTGTGTTTGAATAATTTTCAAAGGAATTGTTGTTGAATAGATCCTCTAATTTTGTGATGGCTGTTTGTGACTGTTGTGAAATTTAAATTTGAAAATATTTGAAACTTTGTTATGTAAGCTTTGGAAATGATGTCATTACTGCTATAAGAGTTGAAGAAGATGGACGTACAGAAAAAGTAGGGAGTTTTTGATCTTGTCTCTTGTGCAAAAGTTATGAAAACATGATTTCATGTAGTAGTGAGCTATCATGAATATCGTGAGGTCAGAAGGTAATTTGGAAAAAAATATAGAAATTGAATAAAATATAATGGAAAAGGCAATGATGGGAAGGTATTTTTGCCGAAATGGTATAAGACGTCTGATATGGATAGTGGAAGGGATGCATCAGTTCTAAAACTAAGGACAACTCATGCGAGTCTCAATAACTTCTCGTAGTTAGAAAGAGATAATATAAATACTACTTCATCTTTGTCAATCAAACGTTGTTCAACTTCTAAAAACTTAAAAAGCAGTGAGAGAAGAAGAAAAAAGAGAGGCACAAATAGCATAGAAACCCGTGGCGATTAAAGCGAAAGGGATTATTAGTCATGGCGTAAGAGAGTTGCTGAAATAGGGTCGCGAAGGTGATTGTATAGCAGCATGGTAAGGGAAGGATTCGGCGCTGCCTTGGATTTATACTCTGATGAAGAAGGTTAGTAGAGGATTTGTGATGTGTATACGTAATTTTTTGAAAATCATTTGGTATTGCTAAGAAAAGTGATTAATTACTATTTATAGTTATCTATGAATATCTTTTGTTATATGATATATGAAAGATATTTGAATTTGATTGACGTATATTAAAAGATAATGATAGATACCTGGACCTGTGTATAGATCGAACGTGTCGTGTAGGATAAAATCATTCCTTGTAGTTGGTATAAGAAGTTCCCCTATAAGTGAGGCATCGACCTCTGGTTAGTCGATTGAATATGAGATTTGAACATTTGGAAGTGAGGAAGAAGGAAGTGTGGATCAATTAATAGGTTTCCCTGGAAAATTGGTATCCTATCCTCCTCATTCTGATGCGTTCAATAAGTTTTGTAAAGCCAAGGCTTCTATTAAAGGTAGAAGGGGTAACTGTATTGATTATGCCAGTAGGCAATCTTGGCATTAGTAGAAAAAAGTGTCGAGTTGACAAAGTTCTGAAATCCCAGTCGACAAGGTTAATGACGAGTGCGGACAGCAGCAACAAGAAGGGAACTGATGGGGAAAGGCGTACAAACTTGCCTAAGGCCCCTGAAGTGGAATGCGTAGGATTACCTGACTCCATTACGTCGAGCATATTAGCTCGAACGTTCCCCAAAAGGTAAATGCTGAAGCATCCTTCAGCTTTTGGGACCACGGGGAGTGGCGAGGCCGGGGAAAAATGGAGAAGGGCTGAAACTGAAACGTCAGGGGTGAAGGTCATAGAAGACTGACCTATGGTGGATGATGATTAGAAAGAGGTAGAGGAAAAAGCCAAGTTAACAGCTCTCTGTGGTGAGGAAGAGATTAGCAGAATGGTATGTTCATAAGCTTAAATATGTATTGTAATTGGTTTTGGTATTATGATTTGAGCTCGTTAATAAGGTCAATTCTGCTTGAGTTTTGCAGGCTGCTTGACTAATAAATGGTATATGCCTCGGGGTTGAGGAGGAGAGGGCTGAGTGAAGAAGAAGAAGGTCGAGCTCACAAGGAATGTAGCTCGATTGAAATCTGATTTGAGCAAGAAGGGGAAGCGGTTGGAGGCCTTGAAGGATTCCCAAGTAGTAGAGAGTAATAAGCTTCAGGCGGAGGCGAGATGGATTTGGAGGGGGCAGTAGCAGAGCGTGATAGGCTCGGGAGTCACCTTATGTCCAAAGGGTATTCTGAAGATGAGGTGGACGCCTTTAGGACCGACACCTATATAGATGAGGATGAGGATGAAGAGACTAAAGATGTTGTCACTGGCGTTATGGAAGAGCTGGCTGGTATGTCTCCCCAGATGGTGAAAGACAACCAAGGGGAAGGCAGCAAATGCCCAGAGTTGAAAAATGAGAAGGTAGGATAGTGTGAAAGGACTGTGGTTGTATTAATACTTGAGAATGTTTGTAAACTATGGATATATTTTGGATAGAAAATATGTAGGCTAGGTTGCTTTCGTAAACCTTGCTGTAGGAACTTAAGGTCATACGCCTCAGAATAAAAGACTTAGAGGTTAAGCTTGCTATGGAGAGAAAGACCTCAACGTCCCTATTGTCTTCACAACTGGAGCTGCAGGTTAGAATAGAGGAAGAAATATTTGATTTGTACGCTTCATTAATATTGAGGTACAAAGTAATAGATATAGTGGAGAGACAAATCAAAAACTTGTTACCTGTTTAGGTACAAACGGCTCTGGAATGGTGCGTATAAAAGATGTTAGTATTTGGCAAACTAAAACATAAAGAATGTATACCTTAGACTTGGAAGTATATGTTATGGTGCATTCATCTGAGATTGTACTTTAACCTCAAGTTTAGAAGTAGTTTTACACAGTAGATGTAAAAAGAAATATATCTTGTTCGAAGTGAGTCATATGTAGCGATTGAGTATTCTGAATCAAACTTGATATACCATAACCGTTATGTACAGGTCAAATTGGAGTCAGCTCATTTACGCGAAGATGAAGCTCTTTAATGTAACCAAAAGTTTGTAGAGGAGTTTGATAGGATGAGAGAGGCTAATGAAGATAGAGAAGATCAACATGTTAAGGTGCACTTCAAGTTTGTTGAGGCAACACAGACTACTGTCAACCTAACTCGACAGATTGAGTAGAACGATGCCAAAATTGAGAAAGGGCAGAAAGAGCTCATGGAGTTAAAAGAACTTGCAGAGAAACTCCAAAGCTAGAACAATGCATTAGTGGAATAGAGCAGGGAGGCTGACATGGCTCGTTACCATATACATGCTCTAGAAAGATTAGAGGAAGGTTTAAATGGGTCGATTTCTAGTTTGAGAAAAGATCTGGTCAGGAAAACTCATGATCAAGAGCAAATTCGATCTGAACTAGCGAATAGCAGGAACGAGCTAGGGCTATTGAAGAAGAAATTAGCTGATAAAGATAACGAGCTAAAGGGAGCTCGAGACGATCTGTCTGCATAGGAAGTTGTAGCCGAACAATTGACTACAACTTTCTCTGTAAAAGATATAGAGTTTAGGATGGTATAACTTAAGTATAATGAGTTGAATGAGAGAGTGGCTCAATTGAAAATTGATCTGGCGTAGGCCAATTCGCGTGCCAGAAGTGTCGAAGCTGGCGAATGCTCAAAGAAGAATTAAAATGATGCCAGAGTTCCTCTTGTTCAAGGCGATGTCGTTAGTCTATCAGCCCGAATAAGAAAGTTAGAAGGGGATGTTGCCCGAATTCAAGGACATGTGCGCAAAGGAGTTGAGCAACTACGGGATTTTTAAATAAAGTTGGGCGTTGCTCTTATCAGGGAAAAAGGGTTAGAACATGTTATCAGAGGGAAGAGGATTGTGATAAAGGATAAAGAGGAATTGATAAAGAAAATTCCAGATGTAGAAGAACTGATCAAGGAGATCGAGATACTTCGTGCTCAAGTTATTGATTTAGAGGCGGCTAATCGAGCTGAGTCAGCTAAAGCTAACAAAAAATCTGTAGAGAACATTGCCTTTATAGATCTAGTCCAAAGAGAAATGGAGAGTCAGAAAGCATGGTACAAAAGGTTAAAAATCACCTTCAAAGGTCGAGGACAATTTGTTCTCACTCAGTTGTAACTCAGGCCTGGCATTCAAAATTGCTAAGGTCGGTGATTGCTTATTTTGTAGAAGAAGTAAAAAGACTTGAGTTAGGGAGAGATACCTTATTTGACTGTGTGTCAGCAAAGGGATATATCTGCAAGGTTAATATAGATTGAGGAGATTGCATGAGTTCCATGGGGACGGATCTAGGCCCTTGACCTACTAAATTGAAAGAATAGGGCAGGATCGTTATTATTGCACAAGCTCAAGATTTTATGGCTAGTCGACCTCAGGTTGTAGGGAAAAGCGTAGCTGACATCCTAACAGCAGAACATAATCCATTATAGCGGTTGTGTATAAACCTGAAAAGAAATAATACGTTGTAGAGATGTTGAGAGAGGAAAGTCAGTTTTACCTTTGCCTTATCTTATGTCTGATTGAGCTCTTAAATTGAAAACTAGTATCATCTTCATTTTAATCTTGGAGTTGAGTAGAGTCTGTCAAACAGGCGTAACCTAAATTCAACTGGTAGAATGTCGCAGACATATTAAAAGAGATGAAAGCTAGTTTTACCTTTAACTTATCTTATATCTGGTAGAGTCCTTTGATTGAGAACGCGTGCTACCTTGTTCTAATTGTAGGGGATTTAATAAAGTCAGCCAAACCAAGTGTATTCTTCATTTAACTGATATGATGTCGATTGAAATCTAGTATTATCTATGCTTTAATCTATACATTGTCTATGAAGTAGAAAATTGTATGGGAGAAAAACTTTTAAGTTTCATTGAATTCTGAAAAAGAATCTACATTGGATGGAGATAGAAATCTCACTTCTGGAATGAAAAAACAAAAGGGGTACTGAAATGGGGTACTGAGGGACCTAATGATAGTATCGTTTCAGTCACCAAGTGTTCTAGGGACTTGAAAGGTAGACTCCCTCTTCTGTCATGAGGTACTATGATCCCAGGCCTGAGAGACCTGTGAAAAGGAATGGACCCTCCCAATTGGTTGCTAGTTTCCCAGCGTGAGGCTCTTTGCGGTATTGAGGTATTTCTCTGAGGACGAGATTATTGATTTGAAGGGTATGGCTTCTGACTCCTTTTTTGTAAGAACTGACGAGCATTTGGTAATATCGACCTTGGTTAGCGACGGCGCGTTCCCTGGTCTTATCGATCCAATTGAGGTTGTAAGCCAATTCGAACTCATTTTCCTCATCAGTTAGGTCGTGATCTTTAACTGGATGATAATATTCAGAGGGAATGACGGCCTTGGTGCCATAGGCAAGGAGGAATGGAGTGCAGCCTGTCGACTGACGTAGAGTGGCACGATATGCCTATAAGACATGAGGAAGCTCTCGAACCCAATTCCCTTTTTTTTCCCTGTGAGTGTAGCCTTTTCTTGAGTCCATCCACGATGGTTTTGTTGGTAATTTTGGCTTGGCCATTACCTTGGGGGTAGTAGGGATTGGATGGTGAGTGAATGATATTGTGTTGGCTAAGGAAAGTGATGACTTTTTCTCCAACAAATTGGGGCCCGCTATTGATACGAATTAGGTGGGGGAACTAAAACTGAGTGATGATGTGTTCCCAAATAAAAGAGATGACATCTTCTTCTCTTGTTCGACATAGTGGAACTGCTTCTACCCATTTAGTAAAATAATCAGTAACTACGAGTAGATGGAGGTGGTTATCTGGAGAATTAGGAAATTTGCCGACAGGATCGAGTGTCCATCTTTTGAATGGCCAAAACACTTTGCTCGTATGGAGTTTGAGCGCGGGGGCGCGGATTATCTTTCCATGTTACTGACATACGTCATATTTGCGTGAGTACTCTTCTGCTTGCTTGTGCATGCCAGGCCAGAATACTCCTTATGTGATGGCTTTGTTTACCAGTGATCGACCTGTGGCATAGGAGCCACAAGTCCTTTCATGTAAATCATGGAGCATCTCGTCTGCTTTTTATTTGGAGAGACATTTTAGATATGACCCTGTGACTGAACGGTGGTATAAGGTACCATTTTGATTGGCGTAGCGCCTTGAGTTGTCTATCAGTTGTAGGAGCCCCTTCAGATCTGTGGGAAGTGGTAATTCGCATTTGTTGCTGACACCAAAATAAACTAAGACAGGCATTCGCCAATCATCGCTTCTCCCTTTATTAACCCCAGTGTTGATCGTACATAAAAAAATATAATCAATGCTGGGGTTCGAAATCACTTTGATAAGGAGATATCAAGCTTCTGTACCTAAGACCCCGACTAGATATGTCAAGGAATCGGTATGTCTATTTTCTCCTCGAGGAAGATAATCGAGAGTTACTTGCACGAACTTGCTCATCCTATCTGCAATGAGGGCTGCGTATTCAATCACCTTGTCATTCTTCTTATATTGCTCAGAGTAATGGTGAACGATGAGTAGTAAATCTGTGAAACTAAGAGCTCGAGGACGCTGAGCTCGAGAGCGAGATCGAATCCATGAATTTGAACTTCGTACTTGGTGACATTGTTTGAGGCCTCAAGATCTAAACAAATTGATTTCTCAATTTTGTCGTTGGAAGGGGTAATTAATGCGATTCCAATTCCTGACCCTATAGGTCATGTTGATCTATCTATGTAAAGTCTTCACCCTTTCCTTGCTATTCATTCAGCTCATTCATCAAATACTTTGTAAGGTGGATCTTCTGTAACTTTTTCTGTGAGGCCAGGATCATGCTCCTCCCACTCGGGATCTTCCACGGGAAAATCCATGAGGCAATTGGCAGCTTGTTCGAATTCGATTTCATGTTCTCCCAAACTGACGGACCATTGTTGCACTCTCCTTGATTTTTCTTTCTTGGATAAAATTGCCCGAAGTGGGTAGTTCTTCATGACTTTGTCTGAATAAGCTTAAAAGTAGTGTTTGAGTTTCAGTAAAGTATAAACAAGAGTGAAAAGAAGTTTCTTAATTTTTGAGTACCTCGTTTCCGTTGGAGTTAGGGTCTTATTGATGAAGTAGACTGGTTTCTCGATTTTCCCTTCAAGTCAAATGAGAATCGAGCTGAGGGAAGTATTTGTAACTTCTAGGTAGATAATCAGTTCCTCATTATCAATTAGGTGCTCATGATAAGAGACTTCCCCAAATAGGTTTTGAGGTCCTGAAAAGCTGTTTCGCATTTTGATGTCCATTGAACCTCTGTGTTTGGCTAAACTTTTCCTCGCTTGGTGCAACTGCGGAGTAATAAAAACAACCAACGGCAGCGGTCTGAAGATTTTGAAACGAAACGGTTGATAATAAAAATCTTACCGGCTAGTTTCCACACGTCTTTTATTGTTCGTAGTGATGGCATGACGAGGAGAACCTGAATCTGATTAGCCTCAATCCCCTTCTTGCCGATGAGGTGGCCTAGAAATCAACCTGAATTTACTCTGAATTGACGCTTATCAAGATTGAGATACATCCTATAAGATCGAAGAATGCTGAATATTGTGTTGAGATCTGAAATGTGGTTAATGGACTGCATGCTCTTGCACAAGTGATCATCAATGTAGACTTCCACGACTTTCTCGAGTTGTGCTTTGAACATAGTAGTCATTAATGGCTGATAAGTGGCACCTGCATTTTTTAGTCCGAAGGGTATGACTTTGTAGCAGTAAAGTCCTTTTTCAGTTATGAAAGTGGTCTTTTCTTGATCTTTATCCAAGAATGGAATCTGATTGTATAGGAGTTCATGACCTACTGTGGAATCAAGAATCTGATGAATATTAGGAATAAGGAAACTATCCTTTGGAGTATGTTTGTTAAGATCGAAGAAATCTACCAAACAAAGACTTTCCTATTCTTTTTTGGGACTGCGACGATGTTAGATATATAATCTGGATACTTGGCTTCTCGAATGTATCCCAAATTGATCAATTTCTTGATCTCCATGTTAACTTTATCTCGAAGTCGAGGTGACAGGCGTTACTATTTTTGTTTGACTGCTATTGCATTGATGTTGATGGCCAATTTGTGACATGCCTTGGCTGGATCGACACC
Organism: Kingdonia uniflora; assembly: GCA_014058105.1. NCBI lineage: Eukaryota > Viridiplantae > Streptophyta > Magnoliopsida > Ranunculales > Circaeasteraceae > Kingdonia > Kingdonia uniflora. Next base: position 1,335,059 of record JACGCM010000724.1, read on the forward strand.
AGGCATCTCTTCCAAAGACCACACAAAAATGTCTCAGTTTAGTCGTAAGAACTGAATGAGAGTATCTTTTTCGTGTTGAACCAGCTTAGTACCGATGAAAGTACCTCTGCTAAGTCCATCAATGTTGATCTATTCGGTGGGCATCTCCATGGAAGGCTGATTATCGGGGTGATCAGCTTTCTATAATTGTTATACATCATATATGTCCAAGGTATCTAGAATTGCTGAGACGGTATTCCCGCAAGCTCGCACAAGCTTTTGACTACTCTTGATCTCGTAGATCCCATCGTTGTGCTTGAAGCGGAGTACTTGATGATAGGTGGAAGCGATTGCTTCCATGTTATGAATCCAGCAACGGCCCATAATCCTGAGATAACGAAATTTGGCATTGATCACATTAAAGATGACGTCAATTGTGGCCAGTCCTGCGGTAATAGGTAAGATAATATTTCCTACTTGTTCTTCCTTAAAACCAATGAATCTACTTATGCTGGTATTGCTTTGAATAACCTGGTCGGTCAATCCCATTTGGTCGATAGTGCTTTGAAAGAGGATCTCAATACCACTGCCAGTATCGATTATCATTGTGTGGATGACAAACTTTTTCATCTTGGGCATTATGACCAGTGCATCATGATGTAAAAATTTGACACGGCTAGTATCACAATCTTCGAATGATATCCCGAGTAGGTGATTGCTCAACTCAGGCAGAAGTTTGGCTTATTTATCTTAAGGTGTGAGATCACCGCATTCAGACAGTTTTCTGCGCTTGAATCTGTTAAAGTTGGTGATCCGATTGAGCTCGATCATGTTGTTGTGATGCATATGGTAGAGATGCTTCTCCTCAGCTTGATTTTTAAACTGGACAACTTCAAACTACTTTTTATAGCTGCCATCCTTGTACGATTCCAGGTCGACAATATATTCCAACATCCGTCCTTCCTTGAAAATGTATTCCAGCAACCTCTGAAAAGCACAATAATTGTTTGCAGAATGATGGTTTACCTTATGATGCATGCAGTACGGTCGGCTCTCGATGGGTTCCAATGGTTGGGAGAGACGGTAGAGTTTATCCTTTGTGAGGACTAGAAAAATTATGGAGATTTGAACATTTATCTTTGTGAGGACCAGTTTAAATTGTGATCTGCCTTTTTGAGGGTTGCCGGTCTTTCCTTTGGCACACTTTTGGTCACCCTGGTCCTCTTTTGGTTTAGTGTTTCAATCTGTAGATGGACCTTTCATGGAAAAGACGGATTTAGTAGATTTATGCCTTTCGGACATCATTATTTTCTGGTTGACGTAACTATTGACCTTGGTGATCATATCTTCCAAAGTCGCAAGTTTGTTGAGGAAGATGTACTCTTTGGCTTTGCAGTCGAGCTAGAGGGCTTTGGTGAAAGCAGTAACAACTATTTTCTGACTGAGATTGTCTACTTTACGCGTAAGCTCTAAGAACTTCTTTGCAAATGCCTCAAGCTTCTCTATATTCAATTGTTTGAGACTGATAAGAGAATATACATTTTTTTCTTTCTCTCTGTTGTGAGCATATGTCTTGATGAATTGTTTTTGTAGCTGGTCGAATGTATATATGGAGTCTTTAGGTAGAGAATGGAACCATCGGAGTGGCTCCTCCTGCAGAATTGTGGTGAATAGACGGCAGAGAATGTGGTTGAGATTGGAGTACAACCCCAATGAATCACGGTATTGTTGAATGTGCACCTTTGGATCGGTACCATTGTATTTGCAAATTTTTGGAGTATGGATACCTTTCAGAATATCCATATCGAATAATTCTTTGGCAATTAGATTCCCTTATAATTTGGTAAGGTCGTCGGTAGTGCCCAGAACTTGAGCTTCGATCAACTTCTTAATACGATGGTCCATATGCTCTTATGTGACATAGTGACGGGTCGGTTAAGTGACTTGACCAGGAGGTGGCGGATTATGAGTACCGGTACCTTCACTCAAACAATCTCGTGCTGTAATTTGAGGTGGAGGTCTCTGTTCTTCCTCTTGGCATATGGAACATCGGTGACATCGGCTGATCTCAGATTGAACATCTCCCCCCAAATGGATGGAAGGTTGAGGTTCATTCTGAATATTCTTGGAAATAGCTTTGCCAGTTGCTCCTTAAGGCCCCAATCTTTCCCGCACAGAAACCTGGGTGGCTTCTGGCACCTGATCTCAATTTCGTATTAGTGTTATTTGAGCTTGCAGGGCAGTCTAGATTGTTGCTATTTGATCTTCATGTCGTTTGAGTGCTTTCAAACGAGCTTGTTATTCCGCATCGAGCTCCTTCCCATGGAGCTTTTTGTCACGAGTTCGTTGCCGTTCGAGTTAGATCCTGGTAGTTGATCACCTGGATGTGACCATAGCTGAAATTTGTTGTATAGTGACTGAATACCTTAGGATATCATGGAAATGATTTTTGCAATATTAACGTTTATTGCTTGAGGCTAATATCTTATTATAACTGATCTCTAGACTTAGAAATGCTTGATCATGTGAATAAGAAGTTTGAAGTTTTAGAGAATCTAGAAAATAGCCTTCCTGGTGATTTTTCTTATAATCTTCTGGCTTTGCCTCTTCTATAACTTTTTCTTTATGTAGGCCTTTTCTGTAGTTCTTCATCGTGCTGGAGCACGTTCTTTGAATAATATGGTTAGTGGCGGCTGACTGAGTAACTGCTGAGTTCAAGAAAAATAGGTGGCTTTGACTTGTTTAGATTTTTTGGTTTGAGCTTAACCCACCTTTTTTGTCAGTTCATGGAGAATGTGGCAATGTTGACTGGTGAAGTCATATGTGAGTCTGACATAGAGGTAGTTTGAAATAGAGACATATCAATTTAGGTAAGATCGAGGGGTAGGCCCCTAATCATACCACCCCACGTCAATCAACCGGTTGTACCCCATTCCTCATCGCCTATGGCACAAAAGCTGTCATTCCAACAGAATACCACAATCCAGTCAAAGATCACGAGCTTACCAACGAAGAAAATGAGTTCGAATTGGCTTGCAACATAAATTGGATTGATGAAACTAGGGAACATTCTATTGCCAATCTAGGTCGATATCACTATATGTTTATCAGTTCGTATAACAGACGAGTTTGAAGCCGTACTTTCCAAATTGACGATCTCATCCTCAGAGAAATCCTAACTCCATGGAACATTAGGCAACTGAAACGGTACTATCGTTAAATCCTTCACTACTCCAATTCAAATTCTCATTTTTTCCATTCCAAAAGTGAGATTTTCATCTCCATACAATGTACATTCTATTCTATTCAATGAAAACTTCAAAGTTTTTTCCCACACAACTTTCTACTTATGTAGACAATACATAAATTAAAGCAAAGGTATTACTAGCTTTCAATCGACCTCTATTCCAGTTAAAGCAAAGGTAAAACTAGCTTTCAAACTGTACTTTATACATACTCTGTGATTAAAATGAAGGTAATACTAGTTTTCTATCAAAGAACTTTACCAGACATAAGATAAAATAAAGGTAAAACTAGCTTTTATTTCTCAATATGGTTGCGACAATTATACCGATTAAAGCAAAAGTAAAGCTAGCTTTCAATCGAACTCTATACATACTCTGCAATTAAAACAAAGGTAATACTAGTTTTTAATCAAAGAACTCTACCAGACATAAGATAAAGTAAAGGTAAAACTAGCTTTCATCTCTAAATATGGCTACGACAATTATATCGATTAAAATAAAAGTAAAACTAGCTTTCAATCAAACTCTATACATACTCTGCAATTGAAACGAAGGTAATACTAGTTTTAAATTAAAGAACTTTACCAGATATAAGATAAAGAAAAGGTAAAACTAGCTTTCATCTCTTAATATGTCTGCGACAGATACTTTTACAGGTCACAAGCCATATCTAAGGATTCTTTTATGCTAATGGGAGGTCAGCTACGCATTCCCCTACAACAGGAGGACAATCAACCATAACAACTTGAGCTCGAGCAGCAACAGTAATCTTGCCTTGCTTTACCAATTCAAAAGGTTGAGAACTTAACTCCGTTTTCATAGAGCTCATACAGTTTCCTCGATCTACATCAGCTCTACAAATACATCCTCTATCTGACAAATAGTCGTGAAAGGCATTCCTTTCTAACTCAAGCCTTCTCACCTCATCAACAAAATAGGCAATAACTGCTGTTTTCATCTCTGAGCGCGATACTTTGGGCATAACTACCTTGGCAAAATTTACTCTCACTTTTTAAAGGCGTTTTTCCAACTTCTTGTACCGTGCTTCATACTATTCCAGGCGACTATCTGCGCAGGACATAAGATTTATATTATCCCTCACCCTTTTCTCTGTTTTATCTGATTCAACCTGGTTCATTATCCTCAATTCCGCCACCTGAGCATGAAGTTCCTCAAGCTTTCTGTCTATACCTACCCCAGCAGAGGATTTCTTTTACAAATTGTCTATTTTCCTTATTAAAATATCTTTACCTCTAATCGCCCATTCTAAATCCTGTTCATTAATATGAGCAGCATCCAACTTACTTTGACACTCCCTTAACCGCTCATTTCCTTTTTGTACGTGACCTTGAGTTTGAGCTGTATTTCCCTCCAGCTCTCTGATTCGAGTTGATAGGCTAACCACATCTCCTTGAACAATGGAGACCCTGAAATCATCTATATTCTTCCTCAAACACTCTCCAGCCTCAACATTTTTGATGTGCGAATTGGTCTAAACCAAATAGGTCTTCAATTGTGCCACCCTCTCATTCAGCTCATCACATTTTCTTTGTACCAACAAGAACTCTATATCTTTAGCAGGTAAAGCTGCAGCTAACTGCTCAACCACAATTTTAGAGTTAGATAGGTCATCTTGAGCTCTCTTTAGCTCGCTATCTTTCTCAACCATTTTATTCTTCAACCGCTCCAGTTCGCTCCTGGTATTTAGTAAATCAGTTCGAGTCTGCTCTTGTTTGTTTATTTTACTGATCATTTGGTCCTTCATACTAGCCACAAATTGGTACAACTCTTTCTCATATGTTTCTAATGCCTGGATACGGAATTGAGCCATGTCAGTCTCCTTACTCTTTACCATCAGCGCATCATTCTAGCTTTTGAGCATCATTGTCTCTTCCTTCATCTCCGCAAGTTTTTTTCCCCTTAGTAATTTTGGCATCCTCCTCCTCGATCTTTTGAGTGAGGTTATCAGCAGTTTACATTGCCTTGACGAACTTGAAATGTACCTTTACGTGTTAATCCTCCCTATCTTCATTTGCCTCTCACATTCTATTAAACTTCGCTACAAACTCTTAGTTATATCAGGGTGTCACTTCTTCACACAAGGGAGCTGACTCCAGTTTGACCTACACATCACTGATATAATACATCAATTTCAATTCAAGAATACTCACTCAATACATACATGAATCATATTTCTAACAAATTTCAATTTTTGGACATCTACTGTGTGAAACTGCTTATAAAACTTAAGGTTGAAGTATGATCCCAGTTCTATGAACAATAACATATACTTCTAATTCCAAGGTACAAAATCTCTATGATATAACTTTTTCATCACTTTGATATTATCAACACAAGATTGAGACCATTGCCCCTAAATAATTATCATGTTTTTTGTCTATCTCTATGCTCTAATTTTTACTTTGTAGCTCTAGAGTAATGCAGCATGCAAGTCAAATATTTCTTGCTCTTTTCTAACCTGTAGCTCCGCTTGCGAAGTCAACGGGGACGCTGAGGTGTCTTTGTCCCTAGCAAGTTCATTCTCTATTTCTTTTATTCTAAGGCGCATATCCTTATGTTCCTAGAAAAAAGGTTTACAAATTTCACTTAGCCTACAGAAATTTATCCTACAGTTACTGTAATGGCCAAATTCCGTAAGCTCGATATGATTAAGAATTAGCTATTATACCAATGAACCTGTAACAATACTCTATTAGAAAGTAAGAAATGGAAACAGGTGCTTTTAGCGTGGAAAACCTCTGAACATGTAAAACACCACGACCTCGTATGGATGATTTTTGTAATAGTATATTTATTGTTTGGAGTGGATTTCTTTATTACAAGTGATCTTTAAAATATAGAAATGCTTTTGATCTCGTAAATAAGAAGTTTGAGTAATTTTTCTGGTCCCTGTCCCTTCTGGAACTTTTCCATTATATAGGCTTCTCCAGAGCTCTTCATCGTGCTAGAACATGTTTTCCGAATAATGTGGTTAGTGGCGGTTGACTGTATAACTGATGAGTTTGTGGGAGGCTGGTGTCTTTGACTGGATAATATTTTCCAGGTTTAGCTCGACCCACGTTCTTGAGCAGTTCGTGGGGCTGGTTGGAATGTTGAATAGAGTGTTAAGTGTTTAAAAAATATGTAAGCCTGAGATGGAGGTAAATTGAGCTGCATGAGGTCGATTATGAGTGAGATCGAGGGATAAGTCCCTACAATTTCCCTCTCGCAACCGAAGTCAAGAGTGGCTTTGGTTGAGAGAAAAATGTGTGAAAAGTATGAAATTCAAAACAGAGTAATGATGGTATTTGACTGGGTGGATATTACGTGATATTGGAAAGTTATGGGTATTAAATGATGATGCGGATGTATTTGATGATTACGTTTGAATAGTCGCATCCGTAATGAATGATGATGCTTGGGAAAATGTACTTAGGCAATAAATTTAGGGTTATATAAAGAGTACCTGTAGCAAATCATTGGAACAATTCCTGCATGCATAACTTTTTCTGAGATGGTAAAAACTCGGAGTATGGCTCTTAAAGAGAGAATTGCGTCTGAAACGCAGAGGTTGAAGTTAAAATACTTTGGTGACCATTCTTTGGAAATGGCGATCCCCGCCCCTATTCCTCCGACGTACCAAGGCTTGTCGGGAGAGGAAACGATTGAAGCTGTGGAAGATATCTACTATAGGTGGAGATTTCATGTCTTCGTCTTGACAAGCGAGGAACATTGGGCCTGTCTCCGCACCCTTGCATAAGACAGGGTTAGGGCTTCATATATAGGGGCTGATATGCTAATTTCTTGTGTCGCCATAGATTCTAAGGTTGGGTCCTCTTCATCCCTATCAACACTTCGGTAGTGGCGGTTATAGAAGAGACGGTGATGGCAGCAGAGGAGGAGGACGAGAAGTGGGAGTCTACTGAGACATTTCCATCGTGTTTTGGTACTCAGAAGACCTTCATCATGTTTTGTGGGGGCCAGTACTGAGTCCACTGCTTGCCTAGTTTCCATTTGAAGTTCGACTGAACTTTGACCAAACTAATGTGAGGGAGACTTTTTGTTGTGTCCAATATCTTCTTTTCATTAGGGTGAAGAATTACTGAATTAAGAAGAACTGGAAGACATGATACCTTGGCGTGCCTGAATAACCTGTGACTTTTAACAAACAGGGAAAACTTGTTATCTGTTAAGTACCTAAAGTTTGGTGCTGGATGGATAACATTCTGTTATACCCCTGAGGTCGATGTGGTGAGAACTAATTATCTGTAAATCGCTTAAAACATCTTTGACATGAATAAAAGTTGATATTTGCTAAACTGTGTATAGAAAAATTTCTTTGAATCGAACTGAATTATGTTGGGTATTGGTTGAATAACTGTTTATAAGTGATAAAACAATGTGGCAATGTTTCTCGAACTGAGATGAATATGTGCCGACAATGTCGTGCTGATATAAATGATTTATGTTTAACAGGTGAGGAATATAAATTGTAAGAAATATGCAATTGTAGAAACACGAGCTGTTACAAGTCGAAAGGGGTTATATTCGTGATAGCGTAAGGTCGAGTACAGTGACTAATGTGTGTACTTGTGAGGGGATAAGTTCTAATAATTAATTCTAAGATTTTGGGTTTCTGTTACGAGATACAAGGTAAAAATCACATATTCGAGGGGAAAGTGTGTGAGAAACGTATAAATATGGGTAGGATTCGTATAGGAAAAATAGAGGAATGATTAGAAAGGTACAACTCGATCTCAGAGGATCCGTCTTGCCGTGGAAGGACGATTGGCGATAAAGATTGCTGAAGTACGTGAAAGGATCTTGGGTTCGTTTGGTTATACTGCTGAACTATTGGGGAGGGGATGCGAGCTAGAAGGTTAGATGTAAGGAGACCTTGTGAGTATGCTCGTTATTTTGATGAGGTGTGCTTCTGTAAATTGGATTCAGTAGATTAAAAAAAGTTGGTTGGTTTGATTGCTGAAGTTGAGATCGAATTTAAAGATCCAAGGATCGACGAATAATGTGATTAGATGATGTTTGTTTAGGTTACCAAGGCTGTGATGGATATTATGTAAAGTGTGTCTAATGAATAATATAATTGCTTTGAATGTAACAAAAATAATATAAGTTAATCGGATCCTCAATAGGGGTGAATCTATTTTGAGACTGCTTTAGCAAACATTTTTGAATAATTTTGAACATTTGTACAGTTTAAAAAATGACATCAATCACTATAAGTATGATAAACAAGGACAGAGAAACAAAAATATGAAAATGCAAAAGCTTCTAGTTTTATTTTGTATGTAAAAGAAAATTGAACTCTGACATCGTACAAAGTGAGTCATTAGAGTATGGGGAGGTCAGGAAAAGATATGGAAATAGGGAGAAGAAATATGTTAAAAAATGAGGGGAGTTGTAATGATGGAAATGTAGTTTTATTGAAAAGGTACAAGGCGTCTGACATGGAGAGTTGAAAGGACGCCTCAGTTCTGGAATCACGGACGGTTCGTGAGAGGAGAAATAAATACGCCGCTGGAGAGAGAAAGGATAAATAGTGCTTCTTCGTCTCCAATCAAACCTTTTACAACTTTACAAAATTTGGAGAGCACTTAGAGAGGGAGGCAAAAGATCAAAAGATTTGATAAAGAGTTATCCGAAGGTGATAAACGGCTGAAGAGGGTAAAAGATTCTGATCTCGTAGGTGACAATACAGCATTGTTGTGAGGGAAAAGATTGACTCGAATGCCGATTCTCATTCGGATACTGAAGGTTAGTAGAGATATATACAATATATGTTGAGGTATTTCTATATGTTAAAGATATATGTTATACGTAAACAATTTATCAAAGATATATGTTAAAGATATATGCTGAGGTATTTCTACATGCCAGGAATCGAGATCGTTTTGATTACCCCTTCTAAAGACAGAATTGAGAAATCAATCCACTTGGATTTTGAGGCCTCAAATAATGTCACCGAGTAAGAAGTTTTTGTTCACGGACTCGACCTTGTACTTGAGCTCGATGTCCCCGAACTCTTAGTTTACACCGATTCATTACTCATCATTCATCATTATTCTGAGAAATACAAGAGGAACGTGAAGATGATCGAATACGCAGACCTCGTTGCAGATAAGATGAGTAAGTTCGCGATAACAACTCTCGAATATCTTTCTAGAGGTGAAAATAGACACGCCGATTCCTTGGCATATCTAGCCGGGGTCTTGGGAACATAAGCTCGATATCTCCAGATCGAAACCATTTTAACCCCTATCATTGATCGCATATCTGTATGCACGATCAGCAGTGGGGGCGATAAAGGGGGAGACGGCGATTTGCGAAAGCCTTTCTTAGCCTACCTCGGTGTCGACAACAAGTTTAACAGACCACTCCCCACAGATCCAACAGACCACTCGAAGCGTTACATTACTCAAAATGGTATACTTTACCGCCTTTCCATTACAGGGCCTTACCTCAAGTGCCTCTCAAAGTCAAAAGTAGACAAATTGTTCTGCGAATTACACGAAGGAACTTATGGCTCCCATGCCACAGGTAGATCATTAGGGAACCGAGCTATAACTCAAGGAGTATTCTGGCCCGGCATGGGCAAGCAAGTAGAAGAGTATTCCCACAGGTACGACACCTGCCAGAGACATGGAAATATGATACACGCCCCTGCGCTCGAACTCCGTGCAAACAAGGTTTTCTGGCCATTCAAAAGATAGGCACTAGACCTTGTCGGATAATTCCCTAACACTCCAGGTAATCGCCGTCAACTACTCGTAGCTACCGATTACTTTACAAAATAGGTAGAAGCAATTCCACTATGTCGAACCAGAGAAGAAGAGGTCATCTCTTTTATCTGGAACCACATAACCACAATATTATCCACTCACCATCAAATCTATACTACCCTCAAGGCAATGGCCAAGCCGAAATCACCAACAAAACAATCATGGATGGACTCATAAAACGGCTTCACTTACAGAAAAAAGGATATTGGGTTCGCGAACTACCTCACGTTCTGTTGGTGTATCAAACCACTCCTCGACAATCCACTGGGTGTACCTCATTCCTTTTTTCTTATAGCACTGAGGCTGTCATTCCTTTTGAATATCATCATCCAGTTCGTGATCACGAGTTGACTAACAACGAGAATGAATTTGAATTGGCCTGCAACCTCAACATGATAGATGAGACCAGGGAACGCATCATCGCTAACCTAGGTCGATATCATCATATGCTTGCCAGATCGTATAATAATCGAGGCAGGAGCCGTACTTTCCAAATCAAAGATCTTGTCCTCAGAGAAATTCCTGAACATCACAAAGAGCCTCACGTTGGAAAATTAGCTGGCAATTGGGAGGGTCCATTCATTATCACATGTCTCTCAGGCCTGGGATCATACTATCTCATGACAGAAGAGCAAATCCCCATTTCAAATCCTTGGAACACTAGGTGACTGAAAGGGTACTATCGTTAGGTGTCTTACTACTCCATTTCCATATTTCACTTTTTGTTTTACAATTCCAAAAGTGAGATTCTAATCTCCATCCAATATAAATTCTGAGCTTATCAATGAAAGTTTTTTTTGGAAATATCATTCTCTTCACGAACATTCGTCCGTATTCTACAGATTAAGCATAGCTAATACTAGCTTACAATCAATCTTATCCAAGTTAGATCTAGAATATCACTTGATTTGGCTTCTTTTACTACATCTCTGTGATTGTAGCAAGTGTAAGAAAATTGCTTCATATCAAAGACTCAACCAAACAAGAGATAAGGCAAAGGTAATACTAGTCTTCATCTTTTTCAACTTGTTTCGATCATTCACATAGGCTGGATCAAGGATAATACTTGGTTTAGCTGACTCTTTACATCTCTACGATTATAACAAGTATAAAAAATTGTTTCATATCAAAGACTCAGCCAAACAAGAGATAAGGCAAAGGTAATACTAGTCTTCATCTTTTTCAACTTATTTCGATCATTCACATAGGCTGGATCAAGGATAACACTTGGTTTAGCTGACTCTTTACATCTCTGCGATTATAGCAAGTATAAAAACTTGTTTCATATCAAAGACTCAGCCAAACAAGAGATAAGGCAAAGGTAATACTAGTCTTCATTTTTTTCAACTTGTTTGGATCATTAACATAGGCTGTATCAAGGATAACACTTGGTTTAGCTGACTTTTTACATCTCTGCGATTATAGCAAGTGTAACACCTTGTTTCATATCAAAGACTCAGCCAAACAAGAGATAAGGCAAAGGTAATACTAGTCTTCATCTTTTTCAACTTGTCTGGATCATTCATATAGGCTAGATCAAGGATAACACTTGGTTTAGCTGACTCTTTGCATCCCTCCGATTGTAGGAAGTATAAAAACTTGTTTCATATAAAAGACTCAGCCAGGCATAAGTTAAGCCAAGGTCATATTAAGCTTTCATCTCATTCAATATGTCTATAACATTTCTATAGTTCAAATCAAGTTTCAACTTGGTTTAACTCAACCCATTCCAGTGATTAAAACGAATGTATAATTTTTTTTGTTTTATATCAAAGACCCACCAAACACAAGATAAGGCAATGGTCATACTAGCTTTCATCTATTTCAATGTGTTTGCGACAAATACTATTTATTTTCAGGTTAAATTAATATTACAAAGGATTCTTTTCTACTGAGGGAGTGTCAGCAACGCTTCCCCACACATCAAGAGGTCGAGCTTTCATTTTGTGGGCCACAACAACTCTACCTTGTTCAATCGATTCAGCAGTTTAAGGGCCCAGTTGGGTCCTCATGGCGCCCAGACAGTTTCCTCAATCTATCTTAGCTCCATAAATGCATCCCTTATCCGACAGAGTTTTGACCAAGGTATCTCGTTCTGACTCAATTCGTTTTACTTCCTCAACAAAATATGCAATGATCACCCTTAACAGGTCAGATTGAGATGCATCAGGTACTACCATTGTTGCAAATCTCGCCTTCAACCTCTTGAGGCGTGACTTTAACCTAGCATTCTCATTCTTCCGTTCAATTATTTCCGCATCGACCTTATCATGATAGATGACATCTTATTCCAAATTGGCAATATACTTCGCAGACTTAGATAAGTTCATAGCTTCTAAGTCTACTACCCGAGCACGAAGTCTCCCAATTTCTACGTTCAACTCTTCCCTAACCGGCAGATCTTTCAATAATTCTCCTTTCCTCTTCACCAACGATTCCTTTTCTTTGATCTCCCCTTCCAAAACTTTCTCCCTGATAAGAATAGCATCCAACTTATGCCGGCATTCCCTCAAATTTGCATTTCCCTTCTGAACATGCCCCTAAATACGAGATATGTCACTCTTTGGCTCTCTAATTCGACCTGAGAGACTAACTACATCTCCTCTAACTAAAGGAGCCTTAACCTCAGTTTTACTTCCCCCTGAACACTTTATAACCTCAGTTTACTTGGCACGAGTAATGACTTACGCCAGTTAGGCTTTAAGACGTGCAACCCTCTCGTTTAAATCATTGCACCTTCGTTGTATTTGTCAAAATTCCATATCCTTGGTGGGGATGGCAGTTTGCAAATGTTCAGCTGCGGCTTTCGAAGCCGATAGATTTTCTCGAGCTACCCTCAGCTCGTCGTCCTTTTCGATGTGGAGATATCGAGTTTTTGTTCCCAAGACCCCGTTTAGATATGCCAAGGAATTGGCGTGTCTGTTTTCACCTCGAGGAAGATATTCGAGAGTTGCTTTCGCGAACTTACTCATCCTATCTGCAATGAGGGGCTGCGTATTCGATCATCTTCTCGTTATTCTTGTATTGCTCGAAATAATGATGAATGATGAGTAATGAATCGGTGTAAACTAGGAGCTTGGGGACATCGAGCTCAAGTACGAGGTCGAGTCCGTGAACAAAAGCTTCATACACGGTGACATTATTTGAAGACTCAAAATTCAAGCGGATTGATTTCTCAATTCTATCATTAGAAGAGGTAATCAAAACAATCCCGATTCCTGACCCTGCGGGTCTTGCTGATCCATCTGTGAGAAGCCTCCACCCTGACATAGTGATCCAGATAGCTCTTTCGTCGAATGGCTTGGGGGTTTGATTCTCTGGCGTATTTTCGGTAAGGTCCAGGTCGTACTCCTCCCACTCGGGATCCTCCACTGGAAAATCTGTGAGAAAATCGGCAACGGCCTGACTTTTTTTGGAATGACGTTGTTCGAACTTGATATCATGGTCTCCCAAACTAACTGACCATTGTTGTACTCTTCGTGACTTCTCTTTTTTGGATAGAACTTTCCGAAGTGGGTAGTTCGTCATAACTTTGACGGAATGTGCTTGAAAGTAGTTTTTGAGTTTATGCGAAGTGTAAACAAGGGAAAGAAAAAATTTCTCAATAGAGTGTCATGTTTCTGGTGGTGTGAGTGTTTTGCTAATGAAGAAGACTGGTTTTGCTATTTTACCTTCCAGGCAAATGAAAACTGAGCTGAGAGAAGTATATGTGTCTGCTAGGTAGATTATCAATTCCTCATTACCTATTGGGGTGCTCATTATGGGAGGCTTCCCCAAATAGATTTCGAGATCCTAAAAAGCAGCTTCGCATTCTGGTGTCCATGTAAATTCTACAGTTGGTTGAACCTTTCCTCGCTTGGTACATCCGCGGAGTAATAGGAATAGCCAACGGTATCGGTCTGAAGATTTTGAGACGAAACGGTTGATAGGGGCAATCTTGCCGGTGAGTTTTTGAACGTCTTTTGTTGTCTTTGCAGAAGGCATGTCAAGGAGAACACGAATTTGATCCAGATCGGCCTCAATCCCTTTCATGCTGATGAGGTGGCCAAGGAAGCGGCCAGAATGTACCCCGAATTGACATTTATCAGGGTTGAGATGCATTCTGCAAGATTGAAGGATGTTAAATATTATATTGAGATCCGAGATATGATTATCTGACTGTACGCTTTTGCACAAGAGATCATCGAAGTAAACTTCGGCAATTTTTCCCAGGTATGCTTTGAACATAGAATTCATCAATCGTTGATATGTGGCACCTGCGTTCTTGAGCCCGAAAGGCATGACTTTGTAACAATAAAGGCCACTTTCGGTGATAAACGTTGTCTTCTCTTGATCTTCTTCCAGAAGTAGGATTTTATTATACCCTGAAGCAGCGTCCATCATAGATAGGAGATCATGGCCCGCTGTGGGATTGAGGATCTGATGAATGCTAGGAAGAGGGAAACTGTCATTTGGAGTATGTTTGTTCAGATCTGTGAAATCTACGCAAACACAGACTTTTTCGTTCTTCTTTGGGACAACGACAATGTTGGATATCCAGCCCGAATACTTGGCTTCTCGAATGATTACCACTTTGATCAATTTCTCGATCTCAGTGTTAATTTCATCTCAAAGATGAGGTGAAAGTCATTGTTGTTTATGTTTGACCGTTGTGGCGTTGATGTTGATGGTTAACTTGTAGCAAGCCATGGCTGAATCGACTCCGGGCATTTCATCGAAAGACCACGTAAAAACATCTTGATTGAGTTGTAAGAACTGAATAAGGGCATCTTTCTCATGTTGAACCAGCTTGGTTCTGATGAACGTACCTCTGCTAGGTCCATCAATGTTGACATATTCTGTGGGTTCCTCTATAGTTGATTGATCGTCGAGGTGATCAATTTTCTGTAATTGCTATGCGGCCAATCTGTCTGAAGTATCTAGGATGGCAGAGATAGTATTTTCACAAGCTCAGGAGAGTTTCTGACTACCTCTGATCTCATAAATACCGTTGTCATGTTTGAATCGGAGTGCTTGATGATAGGTGGAAGCAATTGCTTTTATATTGTGTATCTAGCAGCAGCCCATAATCCCAAGATAGCGAGACTTGGCATTGATGACGTAGAAAATGACGTCGATAGTGGCTGGTCCTATGGTAATAGGTAGGATAATCTTGCCTACTCATTTCTCCCTGGAGCCATTGAACCCACTGATGTCTGTGTTATTCTAAATGACTTGGTCGTCCAAACCTATCTAATCAATCGTACTCTGAAAAAGAATTTCAATACCACTTCCAGTATCGATCATTATTGTGTGCATGACAAACTATTTCATCTTGAGCATTATGACTAACGCATCATGATGTAAAAATTTGACATGGCTAGTATCGCAATCCTCGAAAGAGATTTCGAGTCGGCGGTTGCTCGACTCGGGAAGAAGTTTGGCTTTTTTATCTTGTGTTGTAAGATCACAGCACTCCGAGAGCCTCCGGCGCTTTGATTGATTAGAATTGGTGATCTGGTTGATTTCGATCATGTTGCTGAGGTGCATATAGTAGAGACGCTTCTCCTCAGTTTTGTCATTGACCTGAACAACTTTGAATTGCTTCTTATAGTTGCCATCTTGGTATGACTTCAGGTCAACAATATATTGGAGCATCCGTCCTTCCTTGAAAATAAGCTCGAGCAACCGTTGTAGAGCATAGCAATTGTCAGTAGAATAACGATTTACCTTATGGTGTAGGAAAATGGTTGATTCTCGATGGGCTCTGGTGGTTGAGAGATGCGGTAGAGCGTGTCTTTCAACAACAGTGGATAAATTGTGAAGATTCGGACGTTCAGCTTTGGGAGGACAGGTTTGTTTTGCGGACAGCTTCTCCGAGGGTATCTAGGCCAAAATAGGTAAAAAACGACGGGGCAGGTCAGTCGTTATTTTGCTAAAGTGACTTTTATTTTAGTCGAAAAAAGCGTCGTTCTTTTTACAGTAGTTTTATGTTTTCGACTTGAAATGCGTCGTAATATTACGACTGTAAACCACGTCGTAATATATATCGTTTTTAGATAACATTGCAACACATTTGTGAGTCAATTTATGCGTCACAAAAAATTGACTCAAGTATGAGTCGTAATTTTCGATGTATTTGTTCTATTTTCTGATTTATTTATCTATTGTTTTATGCGTCGCAATTTTAGGACGCCAAAATTGCCTAATTTGTCGTAATTCTAAAAAAATTTGACATACAAACTAGTCGTGTTATCTGTCACGCAAAAATGTTGACGTACTAAACACAATTATTGACAATGATTTTAGTCGCTTCTCGCAATTATAAATTTCAAAATTTTATTAAATCATATTATTTTACTTAAAGAGTTTTTCCTATACTTTTACAACTAGAACTAGATGGATTTGAACCATCATTGTCTCAAGTTCATGAGAGCTCTTGTCATTTAGAGCTTATAGTTCTTTCAATAAAGATGTATAAAAAGACAATGTGTATAATAGTAGCAATTGTGGGGTTATATTATTAAGAGAAAAAAGTTGTACTATATATATATATTTATTTATTTAGGTAAATACTATATCAAATTTACAGGAAAACTTGTGTCTTTCTAAAATACAATTATATCATTGCAAAGAATGGAAACCTTAAGTTACTATATATTGAAACAAAAGGGGGAAACTTGAAGTATACAAAACATGGTTGGCATCCCCACTTGACTGACCTTTATCTATGCTATTCTTCATTTTCATTTTCATCAGAGCCGATAGCAGCAGGGCAACGATTTTTCATGCCATTTAATGGATGTATGGACTTTGCTATATGTGTTTATATACTTTGTTATGAAGTAACGTATACTCTGGCAGCTCGTTGTTGAAATGGATCGATCCAACACTGGTCTTCCCTGACAGCCTTTTTCCATCGGTTCTTGAATATCTCCAATTCAATAACTCTTTCCTCACCTGTAAAAAGACAACAACATTACTCCTGAACAGAATTTATTCATGTTCTTGGATTACATGAAAAATAGAAATAAGAATCAGATCGTGAGGGGTGGGGTGGTGTTCTGCACCTCGCAAAGGGACAGGTAATTCTTTTGCAATACTACGGGAATGTGTGAACGTGTTTTGACATGCCAACCAAGCCATATAATAAGAGCATATACAAAAACTAGGCTTTAACCTTATGTTTATAGTCTATGGCATTTCAGAAAGAAAACTTGCGTAACATGAGGAGAATTTTGAGACTCACTGAATATCTATCATTGAGTTGATGGGACACAGATGGTGGCTGCATGATCTTCTGATGATGATGACCTATGCACACATTGAAGAAAAAAATATCAAATACATGTTCTTCCATAGGATGCATATATCAAAAGCAAAATAGAGATAACATCAAGAAATTAAAACTTATATTCAGTTGTCCATAAAGCCTAAAGCCTAATGCCCACAACAACACCAACCGATAGTACACACAAACAGAAAGCCTAAAGCTTCTGAAGATCTGCCATTCAGTTGTCTAGAAAATACAAAAGCAAAGGCAATTTTGTCCAAAAATGGATGGAAAAGACGCTGGCTGTCTAGTTCCTTTCACAGCTCAAAAAGGGGATAGGGATCACACATAACACCTTCCGGGGCAGAGGAATCAACAGAGGAACCTTCAGGAATAGAAGAAACATCTTAAAATTTGCCAATCAGTTGTCCAGAAATGGATGGAAAGACAAAAACAAGCAAAGGCAGTTCTGTCCAGAAATGGATGGAAAACGTTGGTTGCCTAGTTCTTTGCAACCTGCCATTTAGTTGGCCAGAAATAAGCCTAAAGAACGAAATTAAGGCTGGAATACAAAGCTATTAGTAACTTGAGCCCATGCAATAACATTAGCTCATGCAATAACATTATGCTCATGATAAACTATATATGTTACAAGATGATACTTTAGCTCATGCAATAACATTATGCTCATTATGACAATGATGGATACTGTAAAAAAAAGTTACGAGAAAAAGTGATTAGCAGGGAATAAGCTCAAGCTAATTCTATTCTGTACATGGATATGTTTAGGAAATAAAACTATTAAGAATCCCTGGAGAGGTTTATATTAAAGCAATTGGAGAATATTCTTTGGATTATTTGTAACTAAAAGAAGGTTAACAAAGATAGAACCTAGTCATATGTGTGACTACATTTTTTAGTAACTTTAGCTTTTATTGGCTATTTATTTCCTCTTGTACAATAGTCTTATATTTTAAGTTTTCCCCTCACAAGCCATCTCCCATAGTCCAACTATCAGAGCTTCCAAAAGAGTGCTTATTAGAAAAGCGAATTTACAACCACAATATTTCTAACTATGATATTTCATTAGATTGGTTATGATATTTTTGGCCCTCATAATGAAACTAGAACTTAAGAAAACAACCTTAAGTACATCTAATCCTTTTTCCTTACGCTAAAGCATGGACTTTATTGACCACAAATGGAAAAGAAAACATAATGAAATGACAAACTTCTGTTATGTACAGTCACCTGCAGTCCATAGATAAAGTCTAAACATTGCTAGGACATACATAGCTTTTTTATGTCCTCCATTACGCCATTGTTTGGAAAATTCTAGGATCCATTGCATAAATAAGTCACGCCATTAAAGCTTAGATGTTTGCCATTTCATTACTCTGAGTTGTGGCAGGACTTTTGGAGGCTTCGTCTCATAAATGTTAGCCGCAACCCCCTGCAGTAACTTGTATCACCATCAATAAGCAAATTGCTGGCAAAATTAAAATTCATTTACGTGTTTTTAAATAACATAATCACAAATACCCTTACTTGATTCTGTCCATCACACCACGATACCACATTTCCAAAGTTAATGTATGATAGACTAGGGATTTCCTTGGCTCCATAATATATGACTGCAGCGGCAACAGATGAAGGCCAATACTCTAAGAACTTGGTCTTTGCAAGTTATCTTTCAGGTGGATGTTAGAAAACACTTTCTGATTAACGATTAACATTTATAAGACGTGTATACAATTTGTATCACCTCTTACAAAAACAAGCATAATTTGGGTTGCTCTTGTGACAAGATATCCTACAAATCCCCCTGTTGAATCGGCTTTGCTTGCGAAGAAGTCAATGAAGTGAAAAGGGGTTATGGATCTTAGTTTCCAGTTCAAAGTAGTTAAAACGAGAATCTCCATTCGGCAAACTGTCCTTGGTTGGAAGATGAACTTCACACTTTCGGCCTGGAAAGTATTGTTTAAGGTATAATTAATTACTATCGAGGAATCTTGGTCTCTAAATTCTTGTATTAATCAAGTATATTAAGTTCTTTATGAGTAATAAGTACACTAAGTAAGACAAAACTACCTGTATATCCAAAATAGATGGAACAAGAAGTTCCTCCATCTTTGTAGCCAAGGACAAGCAAGCAACAGATAGGAGTTGCAATGGCCACCCATTGGTTTTCTGATCAGTGATCACATGTTAAATTTTGTATCACAATTTTTTACGTCATAATATCAACCAAGAGGTTTAGAGATGAAGAAATGCCCAATAAAACATGATCATCTATAAGCTTCAAATAGCCTATGTGAAATTTAACCAAGAAAAGAAAAACTGATACTTACTTCAGCCCTTGTTTCGATCTATAAAAGCTCATCACAGCAACACAATGATAAGTTTGAGATGGCATAAACACTAATCCTCTGCAGCAATTAGGATACACCAAAACTAATTAGAAGGATTCCTTTGTAAATTTAATTAGTAAGCAGAAAACCCTTATTCGATTATGATTTGATTGTCATTGCAATCAGCGTACATACTAACCCTAAAATTTCATTCAAACATCAATTCGATATTTCGATTCCAACAAGAAAGAACTCCAACAAATAGCAATTCGATTCTAACAAGAAAGAACTTCAACAAAATTGTAATTTGATTCAGAGAGAGAGAAAGAGAGGGAAATAACATACCCATTGTATAACTTGCAATTCGATTCTTCAATTTTGTTAGTAATGGATCCTCAATTTTGTTGATTCCCCGATTTAGATGAAATCAAAGAGAAGAATTACATTTGGAAAAGAATTATATTTGGAGAAGAATTGCATCTGAAGTTTGAAGAATTGGTGAGAAGAATTGTTACTCTTTCATTTTTATTCGAAGGGTTTGGAGTTATTAGGGATTTAGTGATTTTGAGTTGAGAGTTAAAACTTAGAGTTGAAACGAGAAGCAATAATCTCTAAAGTCGAAATTGAATGGTTTTCTCGAATGGAGGAGGAGTCAATTTTTTTTAGTCAAAAATAAAGGGGGAAAAGTAAAAAACGATGGTGCTTTAAAAATAACAAATTTTAATGGAAGTCATATTGTTACAACAGAATAACCAAGTCGTAAATCTACCTCCAAAAGTATCATTATTTACAGTTTTTGGCCTAGTGCTAGTATTTCCCTTTGTGCATTTTTGATCTCTCTGTTCCTCCTTAGGCTCGCTAGTTCGTTCTGCAGGTAGGGATTTGGTGGAGAGGACAGACTTAGTAGACTTTTGTCGCTCAGACATCATCATCTCCAAGTCGACGTAACCGTTGATTTTGGGATCATCTTCTCTAAGGTCGCAGGCTTGTTAAGGAAGAGGCATTTTTTGGCCTTCCAATCGAGCCAGAGAATATTGGTGAAAGAGGTAACGGCTATTTTTTGGTCGAGGTTATCCACCTTCTTGCGAGCTCTAGGAATTTCTTTGAGAAGTCTTCAAGCTTTTCTCCATGTGATTGCGTAAGACCGATAAGAGAATACAAGTTCTCCTCTTTGTCTCTGTTGTGAGCATACCTGTTGATGAACTGTTTCTGCAGCGGATCAAACGTGTATATAGATTCCTCAGGAAGAGAATGGAACCATCGGAGTGGCTCATCCTGTAAACTTGTGGTGAACAGGCGGCAGAGGATGTGGTTAAGATTGGAGTACAACCCCAATGAATCGCGGTATTGCTGAATATGCTCCTTCGGGTCAGTACCTTTGTATTTGTGAATTTTGTGAGTATGGAAACCTTTTGGTATTTTCATATCGAATAGTTCTTTGGCAATCAGACTACCTTGTAACTTCGTGGTATCGCCGGTAGTTCCCAAAACTTATGCTTCGATCAACTCCTTAATTCGTTGGTCAATATGTTCTTTTGTGACATACTGACGTGTTAGTTGAATCGCGGGACGTGCTGACAGGGGATGTAGAGGTCGCTGGTCTTCCTCCTGATGGATGGAAAACGGGTGGCCTCGACTGACTTCTGATTAAACTTCTCCCCCCCCCCAAATGGATGGAGGGCTACAGTCCATGTGGTAGATTTTGGGAAATGGCATTGCTGGCGACTCCTCGGGGTCCCGACCTTTCCCTTGCTAAAATGCGGGAAGTCTCTGGAAATTTTTTGCGACCCCTGGCTGGAAGAGCCTGCTAAGTATTTTGCAGAGCCTCAAGTAGAGTCTGTATCGTTGTCATCTGATCTTTGTACCGTTTGAGTACTATCAAACGAGCTTGTCGCATCGAGCTTTCTCCCAGAGCTCGCGATCCTTTGTTAATTGAAGTTCGAGTTCGGCACGTTTCTCTGCCTCTGCGTAGAGATTCGCCCGTAACTCGATGAGTTATCCTGGATCCACAAATATTTTGAGCTGAGTTCTTGCAACCTGTCGTCTTGAAGAAACCATAATTGAAAATGGTAATGAAAGACTGCCTTAGGGTATCGTGGAAATGCAATCTTTCCCACAGATGGCGCCAAATGTAATGGCCAAATTCTGTAAGCTCGATATGATTAGGAATTAGCTATCACACCAATAAACCTGTAACAATACTCTACTAGAAAGTAAGAAATGGAAACAAGTGTTTTTAGCGTGAAAAACCTCTGAACAGGTTAAAAACCACGACCTCGTATGGAGGATTTTTGTAAAAGTATATTTATTGCTTAGAGTGGATTTTTTTTATTACAAATGATCTCTAAAATATATAAATACTTTTGATCTCATAAATAAGAAGTTTGAGTAATTTTTTTGGTCCATGTCTCTCTGGAACTTTTCCTTTATATAGGCTTCTCCACAACTTTTTATCGTGCTAGAACACGTTTTCTGAATAATGTGGTTAGTGGCGGTTAACTAAATAACTAACGAGTTTGTGGGAGACAGGTGTCTTTGACTGGATAACATTTTCTGGGTTTAGCTCGACCCACGTTCTTAAGTAGTTCTTGGGGCTGGTTGCAATGTTAACGGGAGTGTTAATTGCTTAAAAAATGCGTGAGCTTGAGATGGAGGTAAATCGAGTTGCATGAGTTCGATTATGAGTGAGATCGAGGGATAAGTCCCTACAGTTTTAGTTCACAAACCCCTCATAATCATACAACTAAAGAGTCAACAATTTTACTCTACCTTATCATTTTCATTCTCATTCTCTAGGTTCACAATATCATCCACTTGGCTATCTCGCTCAGTTTGGGGAAAAACACCATCCAACTTTCTTACAACTTTAGCCCCATCAGCTTCATCCTCTTCTTCTTCAACGTAGGTATTCTCCATAATGTCATTCACCTCAGCTTTGGAGTACCCCATTTTGAGTAGGTGGCGCCCAAGTTCATCACGCTGGACTACCACCTCTTCTAGATTCTTCCCCACTTCTTCTGTCAGCTCGTTAATCTCTACCTCTTGTGCAGCCTTCACAGAATTCAGCCACTTCCCCTCCTAAACTATATTGAATTCTAATCGAGCTACCTCATTCTCGAGCTCTGCCTTCACACTCTTGAGCTTGACTTTCTCCTCCTCCATCCTGTGGTTAATACCCTTTATCAAACGAGCATCCTGCAAAAACAAATCAAACACATTTTAGGCTCGAATCACTATACAGAATTTAGAGAACAATAAAATCATCAAACTTACTACTTTGTTCATCTCCACCACACCCTTGCAAGCTGTAAGCGCCGCTCTATCCTCAACAACATTTTAACTCATCTTCTACACTAGGTCAATTCTCTACGATCTTCGCCCCAATCAGTTCAGAAAAAGGATCTACCCGTCTCTTCTTCGGCCCTCCCTCAGCCTCTCTACTCCCCGTGGTTCCAGAGGTCGAGCCACGCTTCAAAATTTTCTTCTTCGGAAATGCCCGAGCTAGCTTGCTCGATGTGGTAGACTCTGGCACGTCCGTAAAATCCATTCCAGAGGCCTTTGGCAAAGCCACTCATCTCTCTCCATCATCTCCTCTCTTCTTGTTGTAGCCAACACCCATCATAAGTTTCGTTACTTGAGACTTTTGAACTTTCTTAGACCTGCTGTTAGCTCGCTTATTTCTATTAATACCAAGGTCTTTCAGCACTACCTCAAGCTCAACCCCTTCTTGAGCAACAATATCTAACATGGACTTTTTCTTCTTCACCTTTGATTGAGGACCTATCAAACAACAACACATTATCAACAACAGAACAACATTTAATTTTGACAGTTCAATATTATACGTTATTACACTTACTTTTCTTCACAGATATAGAAGTTTCATGGGATCTTCATCATCTCTTTGAAGGCAATCACCTTTCACCTAAATTACATTATCAGTCCACATTTGGCCTGCCGAATTTAGATTGAAGAAAAGAGGTCAAGACGAGCTCACAAAAAAATATGCCCCTCAACTTGCAGAATAATTATTTACTCCATAAAATTGCAACACATTTTCATGAAAAATTCTCCTGTCGACCTCATTCTCCCCCCATATCTTATTCAAACTTTCATAGACATTTATTACCTCCCATATGTTCCCGTTCAAATGGGCAGGCCCCTATGATATTTATTATCCCTTTCGCAAGATTGCTCAAGGACAGCCTCAACCCATACTCCAACTGCGGCAGGTAACACAAAAAACCGTCTTCCAGGTCACCCTGGACATTCCCATCATAATACTCTAAGGAGAGCGATTCATCTATTCCACTGTTCAATTTCTCCTTCTCTAAATTAGCTAACAGAAAGAAATGTTCCTCCCCAGATCCTACTATACATCTTCTAAACTACCTATCGGCATGTTCTACAAAATTTAACCATCTTTCCCCTATAAAAGCCTTGGATATACAAAGCTCTCTAAACATATCGGAGTTCGGAGGGTATGATATCAAATGTCCAGGGAAATTTAGAAATTAAGCCACTCCTACTTCGTTCTACCTATTAGATTCAACATTTTCAGACTCAGCCGAACGACAAAAGGTCGGGGCCTCCATAATAGGTGAAGTCTCTATATCAATTACGATACTGTTGAGGTATGACTTTACAAAAATAATCTTCACGCTCGACCTACATCAGGTTCAGGTATTCTATCATTATCTTCTACACATATATTATACATATATCATTCGTATTTTTTATATACACATATATAGAATAGATTTTTATAAATTACTATAAATAGTAATTTTTTGAACTTTGAAAACCAAAATAATCTTTCAAAAGAACACATCAACGATATCACAAAAACATCTACTGACCTTCAACATCTGAAAACGAACCTGAACTAGCGCCAAATCCCTCCTTCACAACGCTGTTATACAACCACTTTCGTGACTCAGTCTCCGCACCCTTCTTTCTCCTTGATTGCTGATCACTCTGGTCTACTCTCCCACAAGAATCTTTGCTATTTTTTTTCTTTCCTCTTTCTCAATTCTTCAATTTTTCAGAAGTTGAAAAACGTTATAATGAAGAAGATAAAACATTATTTATGGTTTATCTCTCTAACTGTTGGCAGTAATTAGGTTTCACACGAGACGTCCTCGGTTTGGGAACCGACAATTAATGTCAGATATTTTAGACCTTTTCGGTGAAAATACCTTCTCATCATTGTTTCCTGCCCTATATTTTATTATATTCTTATCTCTATTACCCAAATCTTCGTCTGACCTCCCCGCACTCATGATGACTCAATACTTGCACGTAATCAAACTTTTCCTGCACTAGCACAAAAGACAAAAACAAAGCTACCTGTTTTTTCTATTCTAGCTTCTACTACTTATGGAAGTGCTGACATCATTTCCAAAGCTCTAACATTTCAAAAATTCAAATTCTTTATTCAAAAATAGTCACAACAACATTTGTAACAAAATAAGACATATTCAAACTTCATTTTAAAACCTTTTCCTTGACAGTTATTCAACCTCATATAATTTACTCCCTTACATATAATTCTACCTGAAACATCCCAGATGTTATGGGGAGCCACATTTAATCAGTTCACCTCCAGGAATCATCACATCCTCCAAATCGACCTCTTCTTCAGCAATTTGTCTCATAATCACTTTTTGAGCTGAAGGCTCCACAATCACTTCCCAGAATAGCTCCTCGTAGAAGTAATATCTAACTCAAGTTCCCTACCCATCCAATCTAAACCTTTAAACTGATACTCGGACACTGGCAAGTCAGTATCATAATCTAGCAAGCCAAAGATCCACTCTCGCACTTTAACTATGTTAATCGCCAATCGTCCCTTAGAGGCATAATGATTTCTCTCAGATAGAGTCCACACCATCTTCTATGTCTTCCTCCTATTTATGCACATTTTCCCCCATATTTATACAATTTTCTAGATTACTTCAAATCCTCCACAATTCATATTTATATTCTATTCACAACAGTAAACCCTAGTATCCTAATAAAAGATTAATTGAACTTATTTATCTACATCGACCTTAGTAAATTTGACCGATCTTATTTCTAGCTTATTTTCCCACAATCCAATATTTCAAAGAGATCTCCTTAAGCTCGAATTTCTAATTCTGACAAATTCTAAATCTCATGCAGTTATCTACCCCAATAATTCTAAGTTATTCAGTTCGACAACACATTCTTATACATCTTTTATGTTACAAACACATATTTACAACTTGATTAGCATGATATACTTTCTAGTTTGAAAAAATATTACATTTTGTCCTCTATTCATACATCCTCGAAGTACTCATAGCTTGATTATAATCATAAGAGTTAATTCTATCTATCAACACAGAGTTTAAATAAACATTTATTATTAAGCTCGAATATAAATTACATATACTTTATAGATAACAAGTCTTTCAGGTGCTTTACATATAACAAGTCTTTCAGGTACTCTAAAAACAACAAATCCTTCAGTTAATCTATCTTCAATGATGTTTTACTCTAAGAATCTTTTGAAGAAAAGTAGGTATTGGAAAACGCTGAGTATCCTCCTTCCTCTGAGTTTGGTCGAAGTCTAGTGAAGAAGCCCAACTTCAAATGGAAACTATAGAAGAAAGGAAGTTAGTGCTTAAACCAACTCTTCAAACAGAAGGTCTTCTTAGAGCCAAGAAATGATGATGGTGCAGAAGCAGACTTCCAACCTCCGTCTCCCCTCTCCACTACCATCATTACCTCCTCTATAACCACTACCATCAGAAAGTTGGTGGAGATGAAGAAACCCCTACCTTAGAATCCAATCCTACGCAAGATACCGGTGATACAGAGCCACAGTTACACCGGCCCCCACATCTGTCTTCTTAACCTTGTTTCCTGCAAGGATGCGGAGACACCTCCAACGTTGCTTGCCTACCAAGATAACGTAATGAAATCTCCACATATAGTAAAAATCTTCTTCAGCTTCAGCCGCTTCTTCTGACATAACCTGATATGTCGGTGAAACAGGAATAAGGGTAGGCATATTCAATGATTGGTCACCGAAATATCTTAACTTAAATTTTGCATCTTTGCAGAAACTCTCTCTTTATAAATCATTCTCTGGGTCTTCACCACTATCAATCTAGACTTCTAGAGAATTTTTTAAGCGACATCGTATTTTGTTAGAATCCTCAATACAAGTACTATTTATATAACCCTAGTATTTAATGTACAGGTACGGTTCCAAAGCATTCAATACAGAGCCACTCTCAGAACCCCAAAACGTCGCGTACATCAAATTTCCATCATTATTCAATAAGGAAAAAGTTCCTGAAGAGACAAGGACTAGAAAAAATATACGAGAAATCACCAAGAAAACCATATTTTCTAGATTCTTAAACACCAAATTTCTTATTTACAAGATCAAGTATTTCTAGTTCGAGAGATCACTTATAATAAGATATTAGCCTCAAGCAATAAAAGTTACTATTACTAAAAGCCTCAACTTGAGGTCGTGGTTTTTACCTATTCAAAGATTTTTTATGCTAAATTACATGTGTAATTTCTTGCTTTACATTAGTTATTGTCACAGGAGCATTGGTGTAAGAGCTAATTCCGAGCCATCTCGAGCTTGCAGAATTAGGTCATTAGATATATGGATCCCCAAACCATATGAAGTTTCTGATAATAGTTTCACCTTCCTGGCCATTTGAAAATAGACATGTTAAAAATAGGCATGTTTGAAAGCACTGAATTGGCCAAAAATAACTCTTCCCTGCATTGAAAGCATTCATCCAACACAGGAATTAACTCTTCTCTTAATAGTTTTCAAGGACTCTTCACTTAGAGTGAAACCAAACAGTGATTGGATATTTAATTTCCTTTAAACAAACATACCCCTCATGAAAAGTTTTTTTTTTTGAAGGTTTAACCACTGTCCAGTATTAGCGTAGTATTCATCTAGAAGCTTCTTAAGAGCTTTAAACCCTTAATAACACCATTGGAGAAAATTATAATGTCATCAACAAATAATATGTGAGAAGGGATATGGATACCTTTGTGAGTAGCCATAGGGGTAATGTAAGAGTTATCTTTTAGCCAAGAAATACCCCTACTAACAAATTCTCCAGCAAGTGCAACCAGACCAGAAGAAGAGGGAAGATCTCTTTTCTTAAGACCTCTTAAAGCTTTGAAGAACCCACATGTGATACCATTTATCATTATACGGGAAGAATGTAGTTAATCCAGTATACCATATCTCTGAGAACCCAAAATTCTTGAGAATAGCAAGGTAGAAGCACCAATTTAAGGTATGTGTTTCAATTCTGAGACTAACATTACCATCTCATTTTTTTGTTATTAATTTCATTTATGAGCTCACTTTCGTTGGCTTGGTGTACATGTCTCAGCTTGCATATATTAATTTCTTGAACTCTAAAGTTAGTCTTCATTCTTCAGCTCCAAATTGTAAGTTCCACTTCTGATAGTATTTGTTTCTTTTTACTTTTATATCTATGTTTGAATGAAGAAAAGACAAATACTTGATTCATTGATTTTGCTTATATGGAGCATCACCAGTCTCCAATGCTTTCGTTGAAAATGATTAGTTAACCAGGTACAAAACTTAAAAATTTAAGCCCCTCGCTGAATTTCATTAAAATCAATTATCTTTCACATTATTCACATTTTATGTTTGTGGTTCCTCATATTTTGTTTGTACTTATTTCAGGTTCTCCATTGATTGGGAGGGTGATTAATATGTTGATATTCCAAGAGTATATAATATGCCAAGAGTTCTTAGGCATTTCAAAGTTCAAGCATGCAAATACAAAATGTCTCTATTTTCCATGAGAAACAAGTTGTTCAAAGAAGACTTAGCCTCCGAGATTGTGGTTATGGATGGAGAAAGTTGTTTTATTACTGATTTCAATATTATGTATTGTTAACAATTTTTAAAATAATGATGGCTAGTATATTTTGAATAATGACTATTTAATAATTTTTAATGAGTGAAAATTTTTATTTCAGTATAATATTGTATTTTTGTAATTAATCAAAACAGGGAATTTTTTTTTTTTGAAATTACTTATGATATTTACGATTGTTTTGACCGTCGTTTCTCTCTATTAATGTTAGCCGTAAAAGCGACGAGTTCACTTAGTCATATTTTGGTGACCGTTGGGGCTGACGTTGTTAGATAATCGAGGGTGGTACTCCGTCGATAATTGTGAAAGCAACATGGTTTTGGTGGGGAAAAAATGACAGCATACAATAGTCACATTTAAGTAACAGACTGGTTTTGTCGTTAACGCTTTGTTTGACTAAGGAAAAAATGACGATTCATGTTATCGCAATTTAAAGACAGGTGTGAGTAGTCGTATTGCCCTAAAAAAATAATGGCCAATAGCGACGCAAAAAAATACGGTTAAAAAATGGCAACGGGTAAAGCGATGGCAATTCCCCTCGTTTTTAAGTAAAAACGACAGACTACTACCCTCATTTTTTAACCTTTTTGTTTTAGTGTCGAGCCTTCTCAAGTTTATTTTCTTTCCTAATCACTTCACTCTTCAACTGCTCTACCACACTTTTAGAGCTTGCCAGGTCAACTCAAGCCTTCTCAAGCTCGTTTACTTTCCAGATCATTTTACCATTCAAATTAACCACATAGTCCCGTAACTCTTTTTCTATCACCTCTAATGACCTGATACGGTATTGAGTGATATCCACTTCTTTACATTGCCCCATAAAAATTCTATCCTACTTTTAAGTTTTGTTGATTCAGTCTGTACACCTTCTAGCTCCCTTTGCAAGTTTACTAATTTAACGTCTTTACTTTCGATCTGACGGGTCAGTTTGTCCACAGTCTTCGTCACCTTGGCAAAGTAGATCTGTACTTTGACATATTTATCCTCCCTATCTTCACACGCCTCGGTCATCCTATTATATTCCGCCCCAAACTCATAATTGTATTGGAGCATTTGTTGTTCACTCGAGCGAACAGTCTCTAACTCGACCTACATCATCAAGCTCGATTTAACAATACATCACAGATATGAAAAATATATAATACAAATAACTTTCCAGATTTCTAACAAATTTCTATTTCTGGCATACCAACAAGTGATATTATACTTAGTATTCAAGTTAAGAGGTTCTTTAGCACTAATGGCAACAACATCTACATCCTACTTCAAGGTACACGTTTTCTATGTTCTAATTTTCTAACACTCTAAAAATAATCTGAACATGCTTGGTTATTATCTTTCACTATGATTTGTATCTGCCTTCTAACTTTACCTTGTAGATCTAAAGTAACCCAGCATACAAGTCAAATATTTTTTTCTCATTTCTAACTTGTAACTCCGCTTGTGAAGTCAACAGAGTTGTTGAGGCATTTTTCTCCTTAGCGAGCTCTTTCTCTAATACCTCAATTCTGAGGTGCATATCTTTAAGTTCTACAAATTAATGTTTATGAACATCCCTTTACCTGCCTCAAATTTATCTTGTAAATCAATGTACCATACACTTTCAGCTTTCAACACACACAAAAAATACACAAGCAAACTCCAAACAATTTTACTCTACCTTCTCATTATCTCCCTCACGGTTCTCTAGATCAGTTCTAGTTGAGACAAAGTCTAGCCCTGTAACCACATCTGGGAGAGAACCATCATCAACCTCGAGCTCCTCTTCTGCTTTGGCCTCTTCAACATAGGTACCTGCTATAATGGCTTCGAGGTCAGCAATAGAGTACCCCACTGCGAGAAGTTGGCACCCAAGGCTGTCCCGAGTAGCGGCATCTTCATCAACATTATTTTGTGCCTCGTCAGTGAACTCGCGCATCAACACTTGATGCGAGTCCTTCGCAAAAACCAAGTGCTTCCTCTCTAATGCCAGATCAGACTCAAGTTGAGTCACTCTCTTCTCGAGCTTGGCTTTCCCACCCTCGAGTTTAGCTATTCCTTCCTCAATCTCGAGGCAGATACCCTTCAACATACGAGCATCCTATAGCAAAAAAAGACACATTTTTAGCTCGAAAACAAATGCAAAGTTCAAATATCACAAAAACAACAACTTACCCTGCTCAACTCCAACTGTGAAGAGGTATTCAGCTCCTCAGCACCTCTTCGAGGTGCCAGCCTCAGCCTATTCTTCACAACTAGCAGCTCGTCATCCTCAACAGGTTGGCTCTCTACAACCTTTACCATTATCTTCTTCGCGTTCATCTCGACCATACCACTTACCGTGGTCCCCGAGGTCGACCCACCTTTTACAGCTTTCCTCTATGGGTACTTTTGACCTAGCTTGCTTGAAGTAGTACCCCCAAAAATATCCCTTAACGACATTGGAGCAGCCTTCAATAGTACCAGACATTTTTTCCCGTCCGCTGCTCCTCAATTGCTAGCTTCAGCTCCTGTCATTTGTCACTTGGCTTGAGACTTTTACACTTTTTCTGACATGTTGTTAGCTCTTTGGTTTTTGCTGATGTTGAGCTCTTTCAGGACAATCTCGAACTCGGTACCTTTTTGAGCTACAGTATCTAGCAGCTATTCTCTTCTCGGTACTTTAGATCGAGGACCTACAAATTGTTAAACAAACATAGAACGACCCTACAACTACAACAATTTGATATTACATATTATTACTTACTTTTCTTCAAAGTTTTATATACAAGTTCCATGGGTCCACGTCCATTCTTTGAAGACAATCACCTTTTACCCATATCATATTATCATTCCAAACTCATTCTGCTAAATTTAGATCGAAGAACAGAGGTCGAGACGAACTAGAACATAAATATATGCCTCCGGTTGCCGCTTAATATTTCACAGCATAATACTGCAAAACATCTACAAGACTTATTCTCCTCTTCACCTCATTCTTCTCCCACAATCTATTCAGATTATCACAAATATTTATCACCTCCCACATATTCCCATTCAATTGAGCAGGATAAGCCTCTATGATTTTTAAAATACCTTTAACAAGGTTGCCATGAGGCAATATCAGTCCATATTCTAGCAATGAAAGATAGCACAAAAATCTGTGATCCAGGTCGCTTTGGATATTCCCATCGAAATACTCAAAAGAGATCGATTCATCGAGTCTCCTGTCTATTTTCTCCTGTTCTAAGTCAGGCATAAAAAAGATGAAAAATTCCCAACTTACAACAGTTATCACCTAAACGACCTCCTAGGATGTTCTACAACATTACTCCATTTCTCACCGAAACTGTTTTTGATTTTACAAAATTCTTTAAATACATCAGACTTTGGAAGATAGGATAACAAATTACCAGGGAAATCTGGAAATTATACTTCATCCTCCCCCTTAGAATCTACATCTACAGCTTCTATATTACTAGACTCACCCATACGACCAGAGGTCGACGTCTCCATATCAGGTGAAACCTCCATTTCAAATATAGGCTTAAGGATGAGGCTTATTTCTATAACAGATTTTCCTAATGCCTCAACCTACATACTGGTTAAGGTATTCAGTTAATTTACTCAATCATTATCTTTTGTATATACTTTGACACATACACATCTATCTTACACATACGCAGCTATCATATATACACATAAATCATATATCTTTTTCCATGCATATCAAATTGGTTTTTCAAAAGTTTACTATAAATAACAAAAATTTTAAATTTTGAAAACCTACAAATATTGAATTCTCCATCTCAAACTTTATAATCACAATTCATAACTCAATCACTAACCTTCAATGTATGAGTACGAGTCAGGAACAGCGCCCAATCCCTCTTTTACAACGGTACCGCGCACCCAATGTCCTGACTTTGCCTCTATAACCTTCTCCATCTTTTTATGATGATTACTGTCGTCCAATCTCTCACTTAAATCTATGCAACTTACTCTCTTTTCTCTCCCTCTGTTCATTCATTTTATTGGTTTTGATAAACATTAGAATGGGGAAGATGAACTATTATTTATACTTTTTCTCTCTAACTGCTGGCAGTTATTGGGCCTCGCACAAGCCATCCTCAGTTTTGGAACCGAGGCGTCCCTTTCACAATTAATGGCAGGCGTTTCATACTTTTTTGGTGAAAGCGTATTCTCATCATTATCCCACATCCTATATTTTAATATATTTTTCTCTCTCCTACCCAAATCTCTCTCCGACCTTCCCACACTTATGATAACTCTATACTCGCACGCAATCAAACTTTTTCTATCCTTACAAAAAAGACAAAAATTAAAGCTGATATTATTTCTCAATCCACACTTCCTCTATTTATAGACCTTCTGACGCAATTTCCAATATTATCACATTTTAAAATTCAAATTTTATTCACAATGTTTCCAACAATATTTATAACAAACAGAAACAGATTCAGAAGAACCATTCTCCCTTCATTCAACACGCAATTATTCGATCTCAACCAGTTCGCTCCCTTATACATAATCACACATGAAACATCCAACATGTTTTGGAGTACTACACCTAATCAGTTCACCCCCAACCATCCTCTCATTATCCTCAACTATCTCTTCTCCAACAATTGGCCTCACAACAGCTTTGCAAGCTTTAGGCTCCAAAATCACTTCAAAGAATATCTCTGAATAAAAGTGACACCCAATCTTGTACTTCCTCCCCCTCGCATCATAATCTAATAGCCCGAAGATCCTCTCCCGTACCTCTGCAATTTTTATTGCCAAATGCCCCTCCGAAACATGACGAACCCTTTAGAACGAGTCCTCATAATTTTATTTTTCTTCCTCCCCTCGGCATTACATCTCCATAATATTTATAAACCTCTCGAAGATAATATCAAATCCCCCACATTCTGTATATAGCATAATATTTCTTCACCCTATCATGATAGAAAGTTATTTGAACTTATTTTTCCAAATCAACCTCCCTGCATTTCAAGCTTTCCCAATCTCTGCCCTCTGCGGTATATTTCCAAAATACCCCTAAAGCTCGAGATTTGATTTCTGCATATATTCTATTCTAAATAAGAGCCTCATAACTCGATTCTTTATACCTCAACTGTTCGATATTCATACCACATATCTCTATTTTTACATCTTCACATATATCTTTAATAGTTTGACTAATAATATACATTTTAAGTTCTCTGTCCCAACATTACACTTTCATAACATATTTTTCTTTTAGTTCGATTTAACTACTAATTGCTCATTCAATCTATCAACACAATTTTTGTGCAAATATCTTTTTCATTAGCTTGAATATTACATACAAAATACTTTACAATGAACAAGTTTTTCAGATATTTCTACAGATTGATCTACAAGTTATATTACATTTCAGTTTTTAATGTTGTTTCATTCCGAAACTCTTCTGCAAGAAAGGTTCAAATAATGGTTGTCACAGACCTTGAGCACACCTCCAACACAATTTACTTCCACAAGAAACTGAGGAATCTAGTGGTATAGTGCCTGAACTAACCATCAATAGGAGACACTCCTTCACGGAATAAAGCGGTAATTGTGCTGAAGAAGTTCTCCAATCTTTGTCTCCCTTCTTCACCACTACTGTCTCTTCCTCCATAACCCTTACCAGCTTCAAGTTGGTAGAGATTAAAGGAGGTCCTACTTTAGAACCCAGTCCTTCGCAGGATGACGGCAATACTTCTTATTATGTACGCCGCCAGCCTCTATATCTATCTCCTCAACCTTGTCCTCTGCCAATAGGCAAAGGCATGTCAGACGCTGCTCCCCAAATAGAATCACATAGTGGAACTTCCACATGTGGTAGTAATCATCTTTAGCTTTAGCCGCTTCCTCCTCCGTCATACCATAGCACGTTGGTGGTAATGGAATGGGTGTGGGCATCTCCAGAGCTTGGTTGCCAAAGTAGCACAACTATAGCCTCTAAACTTCAGCAGCCACCCTCTCTTTATATACCTGCCACTTGGTCTTCACCATTTTCAAAACATAATACAAATAGAAGATATTAGCAGCAACAGGGTACCTTCACAGAGATAATAGATGCTACATTATAGGTACTATTTATATCATAGCCACATTCAATGCGAAGGTATGTTTCCAAAACAGTTATCATTCAAATAACAACTTATCTGGGAAACCTAAATGTCAGGTACATTAATCTTTTCCATAATAATAAATGCCATATACAATCTTCAATAAAGAAATAACGAGTACCCAACCGGTCAAATTCCCCATCAATATATCATCACTTCCAACTTCCAACACCAACTGCCAAAAGATTTTTTCTTAATCAAAGCCACCGGTACCTTCACTTACGAGAGAGCGATTGTAGGGACCTATCCCCCGACCTAGTCTAAACTCGAACTGCCTCAATATCAGACTCACGCATTAAACACGTGACATGTATAATTAACATTGACACCTAACCACGAACTGATAAGGAACATGGATCGAGCACTACAGCAAAATATGAACAAGTTAAAGACACATGTCTCCCATGAACTAACAGTTACACATTCAACTACCACTTATCTCATTATCCGGAGAACGTGCTTCTATACTATAACGAACTGCAGGTAAGGTCTATAAAAAGAAAAAGTTCCAGAAAAGATAAAGATCATAAAAACTTGATTTTCTAGATTCTAACTCAGGAATTTTTAGATTCTAAACACCCTAAAAGTTCTTATTTCAAAATCAAGCATTTCAAGTTTAAGAGATTACTTGTATTAAGATATCAGCCTCAAGCAATAAAAATTATAGTTACTAAACCCTCAACTCGAGGTCGTGGCTTTTTACCTATTCAAAGGTTTTCTACGCTAAATCACCTGTGTCATTTCTTGTATTATATTAATTTTTGTCACAGGTACAGTTGGTGTAAGATCTAATTTCGAGCTATTTCGAGCTATGGAATTAGGCGATTACAATCACCATAATCAGATCCTTTTATTTTTAATTCATTTTCTTCCATTTGGAACCACAAATACTAATAGGTTCCCCATCGCTGGCTCATTACAACATAATTTTATTTCACCTGAATGTGGAAGTCACCACCTACAACTTTTAGCAGTTTTTCTCGACTTACACTGGAGATTTAAAGCTTTAATACTTTGTAGGTCTTGAATGTTGTTATTTATAGAGTTATTTGAGAGAGCAACACTATTTGATATGTCCTGAAGAGTGTAGAATTTGATCTTGTAAATTGCAAGTTTAGTCTCCTCAAATTTGTATTTATTGCTTGCCATCCATAAGTTCCTGTAGATAGAAAGAACTGTGGTGATCCATAAATCTTTTATGTGGCCACTGCTATTCTGGCTTCTTTCAAAGACATTTTTAAATTGTTATTACCTGTAATGTAGGAGTACTTGAACGTTTTTGTTAACCATAACACCTACAAGGGATCATTGAAGATACATATATACGGAGATCATTCTCTTCATGCTGAAAGCACATAAAACAGGCAGAAGTTAGATGGAATCTTTTCTTTTTAATCACATCATCCAAGGGAAATACATTATGCATAAGCCTCCAGCCGAAACACTCAGTCTAGGCCCTAGGGTGAATACTCTTCCTCCAGATATACTTCCATCACCAAGCTTGGCCTTCTCTTTTCCATGTAGCTTTAAAAGCAGACTTAACAGAAAATTGCCATTCTTAACCTTTTCAAGTCCAGTAAGATGCTAAGAGAGCTTAATGCCACAATCATTGCTCTGGTCCCAAAGAATGACAGCCCTAAGCCTTTTAGTGACTTTCGGCCCATAGCCTGCTGCAATACTATGTACAAGTGCATTTCAAAGATAATTACCATGAGGTTGAAGTCGGTTGTTTCAAGCATCATATCCCCAAACCAGTCAGCCCTCATCTCGGGGAGAAGCATTACGGAAAACATTCTACTCTCTCATGAGATTCTGAGAAACTATCACCGAGACAAGGGCCCAAAGAGATGCACAGCGAAGATTAACTTGAAGAAAACTTATGATATGGTCAATTGGGGTGCTATCTTGAAGGTACTCGAGAAGTTCAACTTTCCGACCATTATGATCTCTTGGATTGAAGCATGTATCTCCACAACTAGGTACTCCATCTCAATTAATGGGTCTCTTAAAGGATTCTTTTCGGGGAATAGTGGGGTTAGACAAGGAGATGCAATATCGCCGTATCTCTTTGTGCTTGTCATGGAGATGTTTAGGAGAGCCTTAACAAATGAAGTTGTGACTAATAACTTCAAGCTACATCCGAAATGTTCGAGCCCTCCTATCTCTCACCTATGCTTTGCAGATGATTTGATTGTGTTCATGAGTGGCCATGAAGAGACAGCCCTCACTCTTGCCTCCACATTTGAAGGTTTTAAGGCTACCACAGGGTTACAGATGAATTTGGACAAGAGCAAGCTATACTTTGCTGGCATGACATACTATGAAGCTAGTAAGATTGTTCAAGGGTTGGAGATTAGTAGGGGAACTCTTCCAGTTAAATATCTGGGGCTCCTGTTGATCACTACTAGACTAAAACACTCTGATTGTCAACCGCTGATTGAGAACTTATTCAAAAAAGTACATTCTTGGAAGGACAAGTATCTCTCATATGCTGGAAGACTGACTCTGATTTGAGAGGTTCTAAGTAGCATGCAAGTATACTGGATGAGTTGTTTTTCTCTACCCCAATTTACTGTTAAAGCTCTTTCTACAATATGCCGCAGATTCCTTTGGTCTGGAACTGATATCAGTAGAAGAACCAGTTTAGTCAGCTGGGATTCTATATGCCACCCTGCTAAAGAAGGAGGATTGGGAGTTAAAAACTTTGGAGTTTGTAACAAGGCGGCTATACTGAAGAATGTCTGGCTCATAGTCTCTGCCAATGATTCTCTCTGGGCTAGGTTGGTTGAAGCAAATTTGATTTAGAATAAAAGCTTTTGGGAGCTCAAGAGTCCTCAAGATTGCTCTTGGTCTTGGAGGCACATAATAAATGCTAGAGAGGAAGTTGTTAAACTCATACATTACAAAATTGGGAAAGGCAACTTCACTTATTTTTGGAAAGATCCTTGGCATCCAAGTGGGGTTCTCAGTAGCAGATTTTCAGATGAGATGAGATATGATTCTTTGTTGTTCAGGGATACTCCGGTGAGCAACTTCATAAATAATGGGAGATGGCAAATTCTAGAAAATTATATGTCTATGCTCTCTGATATTTGGGAGGGCTTGGATAGAATTGAAATTGACCAAAATGGAGAAGATGAAGTCATCTGGACAGCTAGTGCTAGTGGAGATTTCTCTATGAAAAGTAGTTATGAAGAATTAAGACATCATAACCCCATGTGGGAGTTTGCACATTTGATCTGGTTCAGTGGATGCATCCCCAGCCATAGTTTTATTGCTTGGTTAACATTTAGAGGGGCCTTAAAAACCCACACCAAGCTGATGAGGTGGGGACTGGTTACCCAGTCTATCTGTTTGTTCTAATGGGGTGCCGAAGAAACTGAAACCCATATGTTTTTCGTGTGTTGATATGCTAATTGGATTTGGAAGCAGATGCTTCAGAAATTGGGATTTAACAGGTGCAGTCAGAACTTTAGCGAGGAGATCCAGTGGGTGCAGAGTCAAACAGTAAGTTATTCTCTCAAGGTTACTATTCTGAAGCTTTATGTTAATTGCCTTATACACCATTTATGGAGAGAAAGGAACAACAGAGTGTTCAACAATCTCTATACTGAAGCTCTTGGGCAGCTTAAGACTATCCTGTGAGTGATGTTAAGCTCAAACTTGTGTTTTCTGAAAGAAAGATGCTTGATACAGTTGAAAATAGGTTCTATGCTGAAACTTGGGGTATTCGAGCTGCCTGGAGTACTCCTGTGATATCTCATTCCTGCTGGAAGATGCCTTCCAACTCAACCTGCATGATTAACTGTTCTGGGAACTCGATGGGTGGGTATGGCGTGATCATTCGGATTGCTAAAGGCAGTGCAGTAGTTGGTTGTGCGGGGAGAACGACCACAAAATCCATGCTATTTCATGAGCTAATGAGCATCAAATCTGGTCTTGAACTCGCTGTAAAACATGGCAAAGTCAAGAACGAAGTCTGTACACAGTCTACTCTGGCTGTTAGTGTGATCACTAAACAGTATAGACCTGATTGGCAGTGTAGATCGATTACTAGAGAGATTCTGCTCCTTACTGAAAGTCTGGAATGGTTTCGCATTTACAAGATTCCTAAAGAAGCAAATCAACCTGCTATTACTCTATCCAGATTGAGGCAAGAGTTGGGTTTTGAGAAGTTAGACCTACAAAATTCTCTGAAGAGCTAAAACAGAAAGTAAAAGATGATGCAGACGGCAAGACTTATGTTATTTCACACTCTTGATTGTTTTCCTGAGTTCTTCTCTTTGTTCTGAATTCTTTTTACTTCCTTTTGGTGTAAGGCTCCTTGCAACTCTCGTGTGCTCTCGAGGGTTGAGGGTTGTTCCCACTGTGTACTGGTTCCCCTTTTCTTGTTATGAAATGCTTAATTTCCAAAAAAAAAAAACAACAGAAAATTGCCCATGTATATTAGCTTCCAGATCTATTTATCCCTGACAAGAACATTACAATATATGATTGAGATAAATACCAAGAGCTAGCAACATCAACCTGATATCCTGGGGAACATCCCAACCCGAATTATTAATGAATAAGCTTAGTTTGGAAGTGTAGTGTTTACAAAGACGGTTAGGTAAATCAATGTGTTCATTTAAAGGGGTTTCTATAGCCCAAGAATCACACAAGAAATCTATGTGTTTACCATCCACAATGATCCACTCAACATAAGGATTTGTAAGAGCTGCAGCAGACTTAATACCTGGCTAAATTGATTTTTTTTTATAATAAGAGATAATGTCACCCCTCTTATTTTTGAATTCCCCCCAAAAAGTTTTGCCTAGTCTTCAGTACCTTTACTAAGAACCTACAATAGCTTGCAAAGTATGACATTGTTGATTTCTTTTAAACTCCTAATCCCAAGACCTCACTCTTAATGATTTCACTAAGCCATATTGTATATGCTTGTGAGGGATTAGATGCTTAGCATCAATCCCAATTGAAGTGCAATAATCATCAACTATGTGAGAGCTACATTCTCCTACACCATTCAGTCTAATAGACTTGATAAGAAATTTTTGAATGTAAGCCCGAAGGCACATATGATATGTTCAAGTAAATGTACAAGCGTATTGTTTCTAGACGGAGAAAGGGTTCATGCATGTGATCATCATTATGATGCATTGATCAAAATCATGATATATTGGAATGGTCCACTCATTGGGTGGATTGGTCCCCATATATTTCCCCTGTATCCTATGAAGGAATCTAGGTGACTCTATCCCTACTTCGGTGATTGATGGTCTAATAACAAGCTTTCCAGGTGTACAGGATATGGACGGCTTTTCTTTGAGTAAGTGTATATTTCGACCACAAAGAAGGTGTTCGGTCGACTTATTAACAATTCGTCTCATCATAGTTGATCATCGGTGTCCGAAGCAGTCATGCCAAGTCTTATAAATGTTCGTATTACTAATCCCAAAGTTAGTAATTGCATAAGATTCTATGATATGTATATATGTCTAACATATACCGAATAACTGACTTGGAAATCATTCTAAGACTGAATGTTGATTGTTTGCAAAAGAAGTGATGAGAAGAAATTCATTTTCTTCTACTTCGTGGTTTTATATATGATATTTGTACTGACATACATTTTTAAAACTTAATAAGTTCCTTGATGACTTACTAGAGTATAAGGTTTTATCAACATATAATACTGTACCTAAGGGGAGCATGATGCAAGCATCTTCTGAACCTTCTATTAGATTGGTGATACCAAAAAATGTGAAGTAGTTCATACTTCGAAATATAGA
The DNA here is from genome assembly GCA_014058105.1 of Kingdonia uniflora. Classification (NCBI taxonomy): domain Eukaryota; kingdom Viridiplantae; phylum Streptophyta; class Magnoliopsida; order Ranunculales; family Circaeasteraceae; genus Kingdonia; species Kingdonia uniflora. The sequence goes on from JACGCM010000724.1 coordinate 1,375,509, forward strand.
GTGGGTGGTGCCGCTAACTACAGGATACAGTTTACCTGAATTGCTAATAACGGTGTGAAAAGCTGATTGATCCATAATAATGGTCTGAAGAAATTACTAGCTTGCAAATAAACTGAAATCCACAACTAGTTCTTTAAGCAAAAAATAGTTAATTATTATTTGAACCAGTTTTTAATATTTTAATCTAAACCAAAATCTATGAAAGATCTCATCATTAGATGAGAACTGCAGAGGTTTCATAGATATTCACCATAATTAGTCTTCCAGAAGAACTGCGGAGCAAAATGTACAATTTTATTCTTAAATTAGCCTTTGATATTAGGCACCCAAAGGCATTCTGGCCCCCCTCTCCCTCGCGCGCACACAACTAACAACTTTCTTTCTTTTGGAAATTTTAGCAATATATTACTTAATTATAAAAGCTAATGCCCAAGTTTGATGCCATGAAAAGTGGTCATGACTCCTAATAGCATACATATACAACTCAATTTCAGCCAACTTTTAAAGTAAATGATTTTTTTGTTTTTCATTACAAAGAAAGAAATAAAGGTAGCTTGAGCTGTTTAATGCAAGAAATTACTTATATCTCAAGTACTCAGTTACAGGGTGTTCAATCTTGTCTAGAGAATCTGGTTTTGCTGTAGTCCATTCTGCAAAAGGTTGAGCAGCAGCTGATCCTCTCCATGCTAATCTATCTGCTGAGAAGTTTGCTTCTCTCTAAATGGACAAAATTCTGAAGGAGTGCAGTTTAGTTTGAAGAATCATCCAATTTGTAGCAAATTTCCAAGGTATCTTTCCTGTTTTGAATGATTGAACTGCAGCCGTTGAATCTGAAACTATCTACACTCTGAACCAACCTCTATCTACTGCTTGTTGGATAGCTTCAATTTCTATTAAGTAGCTGGTTGCTATTCCTACTACTTTACTGAAAGTCCCCAACACTGACCCTCTATGACTTCTGCTAATATAGAACCATCACAACTAATTTTTATTTCCCCTTCCTCTAGATGTAACCATGTGCAATTTTTGATATTTGGCATTCTTTTGCACTTGAACTGCACCTTTAGAGCTTTGACTATTTGCAATTCTAGTACTGGAATAGGCATTGAGCTTTTGAATAGTCTTCTTGCCTTCTTGTGTCATCAATATCTTTAAGAACGGATATTTGAGCAGGTGAAAATTTGTTTGCTTGTTGTTGTACATGAGATCATTTCTTACCTTCCAAATCCAGTTGCAGGTGGAGAAGAAAGCAGTGTTCCATAGGTCTCTAATTTAAGAGCTTTGATTTTACATATGAGAAGTACAGTTTTCTAAGTGTCTTCACCTGTTATATTATCACAGAAGAATATGTTAGTAATCCACTGCCAAATGTGAGCTGAATAGGAGCATTTAAGAAAGTAAAGAATGTTTGAGTCCTCATTTTGATGGCATAAAGAGCAGCAGTAAGGCAAGTAGATGCCTCTTTTTCGAATTAAAGAGTCAAAAGCAATGACTTTGGACATTAGTCTCCAGGAGGAGGCACATAATCTTGGGTGCATACTATTGTGCCCGATATGTTTCGACCACCACGCTGTATCTAGTTTTTTTTTCTTGATGGTGTTGAAGGAATTTTTCACTGTGAATTTACCATGATTGTCTGGTTTCCTGATGTGTGTCATTACAGGTGATTCTATTGATGTTGATCCTGTTAGGAATACGACTCAAAAACTGGGAAAGTTGTTCGAACGAGTGGGGAAGTCGTTTGAACGATAGAGTTTCCGTTGAAGTCGTTCGAACAACTTCTGAGGTCGTTCGAATGAAAATAGCTCTTGGGCCAAAATTCAAGAGGATTGTCTAATGGTCGTTCGAACGACCTCATGACTCGTTCGAATGACTTTGGCTCTGTTTGTTTATTTCAAAGTTCGTTTTGAAGGGGATTTAATCCAAATGGACGGATTATCTCGTGATGCATATTTCGGAGATGACCTGATGGAAAACCTATAAATAGAGAGTGTATGTTAAGGCCTCTGTACCATGAGAAAGAGTCAGAGAGAGAAAATGGAGAAATCTAGGGTTCAGCTCTGGAGAGGTTTCTTGGGTTTTTCTTTCTAGGGTTTCTTGCTGGGATTATCTGTAAGGGTAGAGGTGAGGTTTGAGTGATCTCTGGAACTTTTTCTAACCCTAGTGTAATAATATATTCGTCGTGCTTGTCGGGGGTGGTTTTGATCCTGTTAAGGGTTTCTACCTAATTTAAACCTTGTGTATGTGTTTTATTGCCTTTGTTCGAATTCTCTTTGGTCAGAGTTAGTTCTTCAAGTTCTTGTTAATCGCATTGTGCTTCCGCGTTGCGATTTGCCCCCTCGGTTTCCCGACAGATCCCTAGAGCAAGAAGGATGAGCTTTATATCTTCAGGCATGTTTTGGCCCTCAAACTTGATGAAGTCTCCAAGTTTTGTTGTACATTTCTTCCAGTGTTTTTAGTATTTCTATATACTCTCTTAAAGGAATCTCAGTGGCCCAACTATCTCTCCAGAAGTCAATGTTAATTTCATCTCCAATGTGCCACCCAACATAAGGTCTTGAAATGCTAGATGCCATTTTTATCCCAGGCCAAATAGACGTAAGATATGTGCGTAATAATTTTTCTTTGTCTGGTTCTAAATTTGGCTCCCATGAATTTTGCCCAGTCTTCATCACCTTAAGAGAATATCCAAGCTAACTTACAGAGCATAGCAATATTGATCTCATTTAATTTTGTGATACCAAGACCTCTTTCTTCAACTGGTTTGCAGACTTTCTCCCAGTTTAGGGTGATCCTTTTCTTTTAGATGGATCTCATGTCCAAATTGAATTCCTGATAATTATGTTGCCTTCTTTTATTAGATATTGAGGCCACTTGAACAATGACATGTTGTATAATGGAAAGTTATTCTAAGTAGACCTTGCAAGTACAACTTTTCCCTGAAGAAAAAAAAGTAGTTTCCCTGTGCATCCATTTGTTTTCTTTCTTATTTTATCTTGTAAAGGTCTAATAGTATTTTTTGTGACCCTTCCTTGTATCAGAGGGATGCTAAGATATGTCACTAGGAGCTTGCCTTCCTTGAAGACAGATATCTCTAGAATTACTCTTCTTCTAGTAAGTGGAACTGACCATGCGAAGATCTTACTCCTATTTGTGCTTATAACTTAGCCTAAAGTCCTTTGTTATGTAATTGAAATTCTATGTGTTTGGTATTTAATGTATTTTGAGAAATAGGCCAGACCTAATTTTATCAATCAATGATCTAGGATTAAACAGAAACAATCAATGGTAAACACAAGGAATTAAATAACACAAACAATTGTTCACCCTGTAGAAACTCCTTACTCAGGAAAAAAACCATAGGTTGTTGCTGATGAACACGGCAACCAAAAATCTACTAATCAAAAAGAGTTTAATCTGAATTACACTTACAAACTTGATAATCTCGTTTCGTGATTATCTATTTTCTGATCAAAGCTTCACGCCATATCCACTTCGTTCTCGCAACGACGCTCCTTGATCTCACACCAAGTACCACCCTTCTTGAATCACTCTAGAACAATTTGTGGGAAGTAGGATACACTAACTCTACATCAACCTCAATGTTTTTAGGTTTTGATTGATGTCAAATTGTCTCTCTGATAAAGGATATTAAACTCTTTCAAAAATAACTTTTTGCCAAAGATAAAAGAAAAAGAGAAGGGGAGAAAAGAGAAGCAATGTTCACTTAAATAGTATTTCAGCTTTTCTCGAGACTCGTTCGAACGAGACCTTTGCTTGTTCAAACGAAATCCCTAATAAGCCTTCAAAAAATACGTGTTGTTGTTTTGAACTCGTAGCACTCGTTCGAACGAGACCTTGGGTCGTTCGAACGAGATTCTCAAAAAGTTTAGATAATTTAGAAAAATATTTTTGGCTCCCTTTATCAGAGTTCTACTTAACCAACTTATCTTCTTGGTCATTGATTGATAGAAGATTGTTAGAAGGTCTTCATCCTGTCACTGTCTTCGACTGAGATAACCACGGACCTTTACATACACGAAATGAGACAAACCAAAACCTTTCAATCTCCCCCTTTGGTTTATTTTGTGATAAATAAAAATTAAGACCTACACAATTCTTTGTAGTACTTCCCAGCTACAGAGACAGTCTAGACCTTTAGAAAGACACCACCCATTTCATGAATAGGTTCAATTTCCAAACTTCTTCTACGGATGATATCTTCTTACATCTCAACACTCATCAGAAAGCTTGTTACTTAATATCTGCCCACTCAGCAAACTTGTTTATAATATATGTGGAGAAAAGAACTTAAAAATATTTATAAACAGATAACCGCATAATCATGAAAGAAATCATAAAAGAATCAAATCAGAAAAGCCTTAGCCTATATACATTCATGTTGCTTTCCTGTCAAAGATACGTATTTCCCTCCATTTTTGTCACGGAAGAAACAACTAACAACCGTAATCTACTATCTAAAACAAAAAGAGATTATAACCATTGGACAATTAAAGAAATAAAAGATAGTATTTAACATACTTCCAATGTTAGTACATAGACTACTATCATATGTGCTCTCAGAGCAAAACCAGTCTCATAGAGACGAACCATAAACTAAAAACAAAATAGAGAACAGAAACGAGACACCCTGTGTTATCAAGTATCCTCAGAAGCAAACACATAATCATAGATAGACTCCTCCTGTAGCTGACGAAGATACGCAACCTTTGTCTCCATTCCAAGCAACCGTGTATCAATAGTTCCCAGCGTAGTCTTCACCACCCCCATATCCATTGTCAAAGTCTGAAGCATGGTCCCGACATCCTGAAGAGTAAACTCCCTCTGAGTCTGTGCAGCGGAGTAAGAAGAACTTATGTCCTCACCTGAAGTAACGGACTGCGCACCTGGAGGAGCAGGCTCAGATGGTAGTACAGAAGGTAAATTAGATGCACTCCTATGAAAGTTACTAGCATTCAATCTTTCCACTTTGGTATTCTCAGGCTCATCAAGAAATACCTTATACCCAACCTCTAGCAGAATATCCATCACAAGGTGAGCAAAAGGTAATGAACTATGAGCCACCTTTTTGGTGCTGGCATCTATCATCTCTACAATGATGATATTTGGGAGATTGATTTCTACATTATTCTTGAAGGCATAAAGAAAGACCTTCATCCGCTCAGAAAGTTCATTCTTTTGGGATTTTGGGAGAATATTAGAAATAGCAATGCGATGTACCAGACGAGACTCATCATCTAACATCTAACGAGACACAGTTCCCGATCCAGTATAAAGATTATGTTGAGAAGTGATGTCAATAACCATCTCATTCAGCTCAGGCAAAACCGGAATATCATCCTCAATAAACTCACTCTCAAGAGAATAGGAGGGTCAGGGATAAGACGTCACTGGCCAAACATACCTCGGAACGGGAATGAACGGAGCGATACCCAATATATAATAAAGTCTGCCCCAAGTTACGAAGAACTCTTCCCCATCAATAGTGACTGAAAAAATCCGATCATAGAGGGAACTGGTGGACTTCACTTTCAGAGGAGCATAAAGCAGTCGACCAATGCGAGGATATACCTTCCCCGTGGGGGTAAGAATCTTGGTCCAACCTTTCGCTTCAAACTTTGCAAAAACACTCGCGACGCCCTCATTAACTGCATAAACACTTTGGATATCTACTATGTGTTCATTTACAATCGGGAGATTCTTAAAACCCTTTTTTGTAGTCCAATGCACCGCGTAATCCCCGACTCTCAGACCATCAATAATACCTATTGAATTAGGGTATTAGCTTTTTGCTCCTATCCGTAATCTAGGTGCCATATCGCCCAATATACACAAAATCTGTCTGCAGAGAAACCCCTGTAACAATTACAAACCAATAATACCAAACCAACAAATGCAATCATGGAATCACCTACATTCCAACCCAACACCTGCAAGAAAACAAACAAATACTTCCACCAACAATACTCCAACAGCCAAACTCCAATCCTCAATATTTCAACAGATTACAAACCACAATCCAACCCAAAATTTGCAATAAACAACCCAAACTCCAATCCCCCAATTCTCCAACAATGAAACCCAGTAATTCCACAAACCCAGTCTTACTGACCAAACCAACAAATAGCCAATCAACATTACATAATCATAATTTCAAAATCACCTATTTTTAGCAATATACTAGGAACGAAGCATACCGAACCTATTAATCTAATTGCAAACACCAGATAATAGGTATGAGAAGAACTTACTTAACCCCAAGGCGCATCTTTGGTAAACCTTGAACGAAACTGCCCCAAATTGTCTGGAAATATTTTGATAATCAAACCCCAACCAAGAGGAAAATCAAGTGTAAGGAGCAGCAAACTCGAGCATTTTCTCAATCGAATGCAAATGATCAATATAGAGAGAAAAATCACAGTAGAGGTGGTGACAAGAGTGAAGGAAAATAGACAGAGAGAAGAAAAAAAGAATCTTTAAGTTTTAACCAAGGTCAAAAAATTGTTCGAATGATACAATGACTCGTTCGAACGAAACATCAAGTTTTGCCTAGAAACGTTCGAACAAACAGAAAACTCGTTTGAACGAAAGAATGGAAATAGGTAAACACACCAATATTAACCAAAATAACCAAGTATTCAGCAAATAGCGATAGGAAACATAATCCATATGAAACATAAGATAAGGCATAGGACTGACGAGGTAAACTGAAGACTACCAAATATACTCACTCTCAAAATATGCAGAGTCAAATCTAAAAGCACAGTGGATACATGATATAGAAAATATTATTGATCTATAAATGAAATAATATAAAAGAACTTGGTGTGTGTGTGTGTAGTCCAATCAAAGTCCTAACAGTTAGACGTATGAAGATCACTATATTGGAAATATGTTTTAACTTAGGCCTCTCATAGTTGGTCACTCAAAGTCACTGAGAATTTACTAGATATCACTCTGAGGAAATATGAATATGAATAAACAGGAGTTAAAAATTCACAATCCAAAAAAATAATGTTATTTTACTGAAAGATCTCATGGAAGGAAAATTAATTGTTTTAGATGGTGTCAAGTTAACTAATATTGAATCCTTATTTCTCATCTCCACTAAACTGACTGTGCTAAACTCAACATCAAACAGGTCTTGAAAATGTTATAATGTATGCAGGGAAAGGGACATAATGGGGTAGATGTTTTGCTGGCATTCTGAGACTACATATTATACTTTCTCCCCCTCTTTCTTCAAATTGAGTGCACCTCCTGTAATTCTTCCTTTTTATTGAGTACACAATGAATAGAATACTTATTCCCCAAGTTTCCCTTTATATACTTGGGAAACTCTTTATAATTGCTTAAATCTCGAGGCAAGTGAGTGGTTTAAAAACCCATAAAAAATCCAAAGGGTTGTCAAAAGGACGTTTGAACGACTATCAACCTCGTTCGAACGATTTTTTTTTTCACATCAGGGATACTCTATTTTTCTATTCATCTTTCCCCACTTAAACTACTTCCTTCACTTTGATATTACTGAAACGTCTTAGAATGAAAGAGGTAAAAAGAGTTGGATATAAAACGAATGACATATTTTAAGGCTCAAAAGAGCTACAAATGGATAAAATTTTGGGTCAGCATAGAAGGCCAAAAAGGTGTAATAATAAAAAGCCTATTATCATATCTTCGGTCTCATATAGTGCCTTTTTTGTCTTGAATCAAGAATAGGGAATATTCTATTAAAGTAACTTGAACTAGATGACACCACAAATAATTGACAAATTCATAAAATAATGATATCAGAAACAAAGATAGATTTACGGGAAAGAATTTATTTAATAACACTCAAAGCTTTGTATAAATGATTAGATCATCATGTAATGTTAGGTAACAAAATCTCTGGATTTATCCTCAAGGTTTTTACTTACGACTAGAGTCAGAAAATGTTGGAACTAGTGATGAATAAGTGATACGAAGTACTCAAGCATTAGATGAATATATGACAAATAAATAAATCCCAAACATGCACATGCATAACTAAGATAGACTATATTGCAAAAATCAAGGGAAATAACCAATATGAACAAGAGAAATAACACATACCTGACAATGTCCACGGAATAGCGGCACAAACATTCAGGATGACCAGAGAGATTTATGTAATGGAACAAATACCAATAGTCCATCGAGAGTTTCAAACTGAAGAACATCCAAAGGTTTGGTAAAGAGATCAGCAAGCTGGTTATCCTTACCAACATACTCTACAATTACAATCTTTCGCTTAACAAGGTCTTGAATGAAATAAAATATGATGTCAATGTGCTTGGTCCTCGAATGTTGTTCAGGGTTCTTGGAAATGTTGATTGCACTTGTATTATTGCAATAAAGTGACATTACACCCTGATTCAGCCCGTAATCATGTAATATTTGTTTTATCCAGACTAGTTGAGTACTACAACTCCCTGCAGCTCTATACTCGGCCTTTAGAGTAGATTACGAAATGCAATTTTGTTTCATACTTTGCCATGCAACAAGATTGTTCCCAATGTAATAGCATCCCCCAAAAGTGTTTTTCCTTTCATTAGAATTACCAGCCCAATCAACATCTAGGTATCTAATTATTTCAGACATAGTGTCTCGAGTATACCACAATCCAAATTTAAAAATCCCTGAAACATAGCGAATAATTCGTTTAAGAGCGTGTAAATGAGACTCCTTAGGACTTGCCTGATAATGAGCACATATGCAAACACTGAACACAATTTCTGGATGACTAGCTGTAAGATACAATAAGCTTCTGATCATGTTCCTATATGTCTTCTGGTTCACATCAGTACCTGCAGAATCCTTACTCAATTTTGTGGTAGTGCTCATTGGTGTCCTTGCATGTTTCGCGGAATCAAGACCAAACCTTTTTACAAGATCCTTAGCATATTTAGATTGAGATAAAAAAATGCCATCTTCCCGTTGCTTGATTTGGAGACCTAAGAAGTAGGTTAATTCCCCAACCATGCTCAACTCGAACTTTCTTCCTATTAATTCTTTGAAAGCCTTGAGACATGCATCAGACATAGATCTAAATACAATATCATCAACATATACCAGAGCAATAAGTATTTCATCTCCTTCTCACTGAATAAATAATGTCTTATCAACTCCTCCTCGAATGAATCCCTTTCCAAGTAAAAAGTTTTAGAGTCTGTCATACCATGCCCGAGGAGCTTGTTTTAGTCCATAAAGAGTTTCCTTCAAACGATAAACATACTTCGGATGATGTTGATCCACAAACCTCTTGGGTTGAGCTACATACACTTCTTCCTCAAGTAACCCATTTAAGAGTGTACTTTTTACATCCATCTGATAAAGCTTAAACTTTTTGTGACAGGCAAAAGCCAAAAGCATTCGAATAGATTCAAGTCTAGCTGTGGGAGCAAAAGATTCTTCTGCATCCACCCCTTTTATCTGATTATATCCCTGAGCTACCAACCTTACTTTGTTTCTTACGACATCATCATTCTCAGCAAACTTGTTCTTGTAAATCCACTTAGTGCCAATAATGTTAGTATTTGCCGGTCGTGATATTAAGTCCCACACATCTTGACACTTGAATTCATTTAATTCCTCTTGCATGGCATTAATCCAATATTCATCATATAACGCATCTTTTTCGTTGGTTGGATTAATGATGGACACATAACATACACTTTCCATTGTCTCATATAGCGTAGAACAATGATAACCGATGTACCTAGCAGACTCATGAAGCGTAGGACATTCATAATCATCAAGGTAATCAGGAGTACCACAATTCTGAGGAGGATTAGTACGAACAGTAGCATGTGGTATTGAGATTTTACTAGGAGGTGTTTTAGAAGCTTCAACGTGAGATGTACCTACAGTTTCTATGGGTAGCATAATATCTTGAGCCATAATAGAAGAGGTTGGCATAGTTTCTTCTTGAACATTACTATCCCCATCATATGTTTGTCCAAGAACTATCGAGTCATCAACTACCATATTAATTGACTCCATTACCATCCTGTTCTTCAAGTTGTAAACACACTAAGCCCTACTGCTTGTTGCATATCCCAGTAAAATACCTTCATCAGTTCGGGCGTCAAATTTTCCAATATTCTCCCGATCACATGTGATATAACATTTACTTCCAAACACACAAAAGTATTTCAAGTTCGGCTTTTTTCCAAGCCATAATTCATACGGCGTGTTAAGTGTAAGAGGACGCAGATACAATCTGTTAATAATGTGACAAGAGGTATGAATAACTTCTCCCCAAAAATGATTAGGAACACTTTTTCCATGGAGTAATACCCGTCCTATCTCTTGTAAAACTCGGTTCTTTCATTCTGCAACTCCATTTTGTTGCTGTGTGATTGGTGCTAAAAATTCATGTTTGATCCCATTAGCTCGACAATACTTAATCACGTCACTATCTTTAAAGTCTCCTCCATGATCACTTCAAATTCTGTCAATAGAACAATCTTTCCCATTCTGTATTCGAAGGGCTATAGTATGAAATTCTTCAAACGTGTCAGACTTCTGTTTTAATAGTGCAATCCTGGTAAACCTTAAAAAATCGTCAACCATTACCAAGATATACTTCATTTTTCCCAAAGTAATCACTCTCATAGGACCCATCAAGTCTATGTGAATTAGCTCCAGAACTCGTGTAGTGGCAATGTTGGTAATTTTTTGTACGAACTCTTGGTTTGTTTTCAAATTTGGCATGGTCCACATACTGCATCTATTAACTTGCTTAGTCTCGAAACCCCTCAAACTATTTCCTTACTTATAATCTTGGCAAGATTGTTGAAGTTCACATGCCCTAACCGTTGGTGCCACAGTTCCACATCTCTCATCTTAGCCATTTTACATGAAATAAAGTCTTGTAATACAACATAGCAGTTGTTAGAAGTTCAGGCAACAGTTGCAATGCATTTCCCAGTATTATCAAAGACACGGCATACCTTCTTGTCAAATGTTACTGTGTTATCTTCATCACATAAGTGACTCAAACTCATAAAGTTTGCAGTAAGTCCCTTGACATAGCGTACATTATCAACTGTTGGGCACCCAATTCATTCCACACTCCCTTTTCCCACAATCTTTTTGCTCATCCCTCCTCAAAAAGTAACATCACCTCCTTGAATATCTGTGTAATTGTTTAGACGAGTAGCATCCCCCGTCATGTGACGTGAGCATCCACTATCTGCATACTATTGGGTAGAGTTAAAAGAATTTAGAGCCATTACCTCAACATTGCATTATAATTATGGTAGAAGATCCTTCTTCTGAACCCAAACGGACCTCACTTTTTTCGCTCTTCTGTGGCTTGAGTCAAATTCCTAAAGCCATTAAAAGACTTTTGGACAAAAGAAGAATTAACAAACAATTGGGCATATGATCGATAGGGTTTCCTTCTTTCCAAGTGAAGATCATTCCTACTATGAAATAAAAGAACATATCTATAATAGGGAGCAAGATGACCCTTTCTACCACAAGTCTGGCAATAAAATACATGAAAGACAAAAGACTACTTAATCTGCCTATGAGGAGAAGTAATTACACTAGGTGTGGGCAAATATAAAACTGAATTAGCTTTGACAAACTTAGTGACTTGAGATGAGGTGGACTTGATATTTTGTTCATCAAATCCTAACCCTCTTTTATCAGTACCATTTTTGCTCATACTTAGTATTTTATCAATATTTTTGATCCATGATAGAAAACTTTAAGGTTTTGTTGTGTAGAGGTCAAATCAAGTTTAAGTTTCTCAATTTCGATTTCCACCAATTTTACATTCTCCATAGCAGTTATAGTAACCTACTCGCAGCCTTCTTGCTCCAGTCGAACACTCGAAGGCTACATCGAAGCCTACTCAATGACCCGAAGCCTAATAAACTCATAATCAAGCCCTCTGAGGCTATACGAACACTCAACTGGGAATAGGCTTCGACTATGGTCGTACGAGGTCGAAAAAAAACATGTCAGACATCCAGCTCACCAGACAGAACGACGGAGTACGCCGCTCGACAACTACAGTGTCAGATCCAAGAACTACAGTATCAAAACCAACAACGGCTACAGTATCAGAACCGCCAGTTACGGCGTCAGAACTGACTCTGGGTACAAGTCAGTTGTCAGAGGATACACTTGTAATTTGACCTCCTATGATGACTCAACCCTTCCTATGTTCTATAAATTGGAGGGAGGGAAAATGATGGAGGGGTTAGAAAAACTCCCCCCACAGACCTTGAATCTTACCTTTGAATTCCCCATAATTACCTTGTACTAGAAACTTTGACTACTCAATTTTTATATCAGTACTCTTAAAAATCCTCATCAGAGGTCGTGGAGTGACCCATTCTAGGCCTCCATGCAAGTATATTGCCAGTAGATTACTGTTATTACTGATTATATGCTTGAATCCTTTTATAGAAGAAAATAATCATAGTGTAAGAGTCAACTTCCTTCCCTACGAAGTTAGGCCCCTACATTTGGCATCGTCTGTGCTTTCCCACCAGTGTCCCCCCTGCCGTTTCCTATTTTTTCCCTTTTCCTGATCCTACTAGCCACCTACAATGGCCCCCACCCTCCGCTCTACATCCACCCATGCTGGCAACTCCACTGATGGAGTGGCCGCCCAGATTGCCCTTCTGACATAGGAATTCAATCAAGCCGAGGAGCGTCATAGAAGCCAATTACACAAGAAGCGCGAAGAGCGCAGGCAAGAGGTCGATGCTAAACGGAAATGCCGTTTGGACGACGCCGATAGACAGTATCGTGCCCTCGACGATCTGCATAACACAGTTCGCGAGTTACAACATTATCAGCCAAAAGATGTTCCCTCACCATTTTGAGCACCCGCCCCATCGCGCGTCTCTGCCCACGCCCGACTGAGGCCCCACCCACATCCTGACGTACCCCCGGTCCATCTTGGAGCCGAGGGTGCTCCCCCCACAATCCTCCCTACTGGCTCAATCCACCTTGGCATGCACCCCATGGAGGATTCGTCTGATTCTACCCATCAAACTACTAGACAACCTCGATGCTGCCCTGCTTGAGAACGACTTGGGGAGCATAGCGCTAAGCATACGCCAAATATTTGACCTCTTCTCCTGCGACCTCAAAAATCCCCTCCTCATCCTGCGTATCTTGTACAGTAGGACTTCTACCAAGAAATCCATCCTGGCCTCCGAATTAGTGCGAACCCCACGCCGAACTCATGAAGCCGGTTAAATAATCCCCTTTACCTCAAACTCTTGGCTGTCGAGGTGCCTCCAAACTTTCATGCCCCCATAATCGGCAAGTATCGCAACACCGACCCCCAATCTCACATCCTTAAGTTCCAAAGCACCTTAAACCTATACTCCACGACCGGCCACTTGTTGTGCTGGCAATTTCCTACCAGTCAAATAGATAGCCCTCTGCGATGGTATCATAGCCTCCCAAATGGCTCTATCCAAAGTTTCGAGCAGTTATCTATCTTTTTCATCGCCCAATTCACCTTCAATAAGGACCGTGAAGTCCGGGTCGATACCCACTTTAATTTTAGTAAATTTCCCAATAAACCCTTGAGGCCTTTACAAAGAGGTTCCTCGACGAATCGCGCAAGATCGAAAACCTCAACTGCGGGAGCGCCTTCCTCGGTTTTTCCAATACGGTGCGAGATAGCAGCCACGTCAAAGAGTACACCGTACACCACAAACCTTAAACCCTTGAGAGATGTTATCCAAAGTAAATGGATATATCGACCTCGAGCGCCTCTGCGAGTCCAATCGCCAGGCGCAACCTTCATCCACCAATCAACAGAATAAACCTCGATAGGGGACGCCTTCAACACTTCTGATCGCTCCTGCCTCATAGGAGACTGAGAGCCGCCAACGCCCCCATAGTGACGACACTACCGAAGCCCGCAAAAAATGGTCAAAGCCAGTCTTACCCAAGCTTACTGCTCCTATCAGCACCCTTCTACCACATATCCAGGCAGACCCCATATGGCGTACCTCTCTCCCCATCGAGGTCAAACAAGGTGAACCTTACTGCCAGAACTATAAGTGTAATTTCCACCACACCAACAAATGTTTTGCCCTACAACGCTCTCTCAAAATAATCCTCAAAGTGGGTCGTCTGCATCAGTATGTTGCAGACCTCCCTAGTTACCTCGACGGGCCATACCTCAAACCTCAAACCTCAACCCGCCCCTGTTGCTGGCCCAGCCGAGGTACACATATACCAGGTTCATTTCATCAAAGTAAATAATATCGGCAACGATCATTCTAAAAGCAATCGCAAGCGTATCGAAGAATGCTGCAAACTTACTTACCACGAGAAGCTACCTGCCCTCCTGCCAAAATCAAGTCAATATCCCCGACTCGAGGGTATCTCATTTATCGACTGCGACATGTCGCATGTTCATTTTCCCCATTCCGACCCATTAGTCATTATGATTAAGGTCGAACATCTCGTCCTTCACACCATGCTTACCGATACGGGAAGTGCAACTGATATACTTTTCCTTCAAACCGTTCAAGCCATGAACAAAACAAACCTCATCATTGTTGCCAATATCTAACTGAAAGGTTTTAACAGGGTTATCGAAGTCGTTGTTGGTTGAATTAGCCTTCCAATTACTACCGGCCCAATCACACTCGAAGCCAGTTTCTTGTCATCGACAAAAAATTGGAATATCTCGGTATCCTTGGGCGTGACTGGTTCCATGCCATGCGCGTCATACCTTCGACCTACCATTAGACCTTTTGTTTAACTACCCATTATGGTACGTGGAACCTGAAAGGTTCCCAACGCCTCGCCCGCTCATGTGAACATCCTGAGTTCGACCAGACCTGAAAACTTGTCAAATAACCACAGCAATCAATATCTCTCTTGATACCCATACCTGCGACATCAGCTGCCACACCTATCAAACCCACTGTCTATATTGAACTTGACGGTCTTGGTCATTGTACGTTCATTGGTTCCTTTCTAGACGAGACCGAGCGCCTCGAACTCATCGACTTCCTTCGAACCAACAAAGACATCTTCTCATGGACGTTTCAGGAAATGCCCGGTGTCGACCCAAATTTAGCATGTCATCGCCCCGACCTCATCTCTCACGCTATAGCAGTAAAGCAGAAGAAGCGTACCTTGGCCCCACAACATCGAGAAGTTGTAAACCTCGAGGTCGACAAACACATAGCCGTAAAAATGTTATTGCAGTAACATATTACTTTACCAAATGGGTCGAAGCCGTGCCCTTATGTCGAATCAGAGAAGAAGAAGTCATCAAATTTCTATGGGAGAAAATTATTACACGCTTCGGATGCCCTCATATGATTCGATGTGACAATGGTCCATAATTTATTGGGATCAAAGTTAAAAATTTCTTCAAGAATTACAACATCATTCTCTCCCCCTCAACAACTTACTACCCCCAAGGGAATGGTCAGGTCAAAGCAATCAATAAAATAATAGTTGACGGTCTCAAGAAGCATGTCGATGCAAAAAAGGGATGATGGGTTCAAGAACTACAGCATGTCCTTTAGGCTTATCGAACAATACCACGAATGGCGACGGGCTGCACACCTTTCCTTTTAGCCTATAGTACCGAAGTAGTACTACCCACTCAATTTAAAGTGCCCACACGCGATCCTAACCTCCCAGACGAGGATAATGAGTTTGAACTCGGATGAAATATGTTGTGGATCAACGAAACCAGAGACCGAGCGATCCCTAACCTCGGCCGGTATCATCTCTCCCTCCAAAAGTCATATAACAAGAGAGTTCGACCACGCAATTTTAACATTGGAGATCTTGTACTGTGACGCATCACACAGTCTTTGAAGCCTCGAAATGCCGGCAAGCTAGCCGAATCCTAGGAAGGACCTTATGTCGTGTACGATAAAACTGACAAGGGTTTATATTACCTGATAACAAAAGACGAAGAGCCTCTGCCTAATCCATGGAATACAATGACACTAGTATCATACAAAAGGTTATAGCCTCCTTGTCCACCTGATGTAAATACAGAATAATCAGTGAACATTTTATTTTCTCTGAACTTCTCATAATGTCTTTCAGTAAATCTTTCAAGTCTCCAAAATTTGAGCAAACTCGAGGGGCATGAATGGTCGAGAGACCGGACCCTTGGGAATGTATTGGGGATGACCACATTCTGCTTTGACTAGGCTCAGGCCTTGGAAGTCTCATGAATTTCTCGGCCTAACCTAAGTGTCATGTCAACCCTTTGACCCGTCTAATACTTGGGGGCGACCATGAAAATTTTTAAATCTCCAATTTTGAGCAAACTCGAGGGGCATGAATGGTCGACGGACCGGACCTTCGGGAATGTATTGGGGGCGACCACGTTCTGCTTCGACTAGGCTCAGGACCTCAAAGTCCCAGGAATTTCTTGGCCTAACCTAAGTGTCATGTCAACCCTTCGACCCGACTAATATTTGGGGGCGACCTTGAAATTTTTCAAGTCTCCAATTTTGAGCAAACTAGAGGGGCACGAATGGTCGACGGACCGGACCCTCGGGAATGTATTGGGGGCGACCACGTTTTGCTTCAACTAGGCTCAGGCCTTCAAAGCCAAGTAAATTCCTTGGTATCACCCACGTATCATTCCCATCCCTCGACTGACTTTCGGGGAATGACCTCGAAGCTCTTCAAGGTTTGATACTTTTACAAGCATTTTATACTTCCAACAAATGCAGATATACGCATATAGGAACATCAACAACTCAACTACATATAAGAAGTTTCCGTACATCATATATCAGAGAACCAAGTTCAACACAAGCTAATTCAAATCAAGTTCAGAGCATACATCAACAATCTAGTACAACAATTCAGTACAAATCAAGTTAACACAAACCAGTTTCAGTACAGCCTACATCAGCAATTCAAAGTAACCACAAGTTCACAGCTCAAGTCCAAAGTAAGTTAACCATTGTTCAAATTCCGTCACTCCAAATATTACAATACAACAGAAAGAAGAAAAAAAACAGTTTGGCACAACCAGTATAATACCTCATATCGGAGTAGCCACACCTTCCTCTCCTATCGGTTCTTCAACGCCAACACCCCCAGTACCTTCAGTAGAAGGATTCGACACAGCAGCATCTACGACTTCATCAGTCACAGTCCCAGCAGTAGCTTCTTCCACACCACCTCCTACTGCTACACCAACAACATCCACTTCTCACCCCTCGGCCTGAACAACATCTTCGACGATAGGATCATTGGTTGTGGAAAAGCGTTTTAAAGTTTTAGGATCATACTCCAAAAATTCTATGAACATCTTCAGCCTGACAGTAGTCTCACATTCCTCATTAAGCTGCCCTTGGAAGGCCTTCCTCTATTTTTTTATTGCCTTATCCTTCTGAGCAAGCTTTACCCACAACACCTGCATATGATTGTAATGTTGTGCTTTGAGTCTCCTCTCACATTCATCTCTGATAGTCCCCTGCTTTCGCTTTAAAATTTTAATCTCAGACACCAGCGATGCTCCAGTCCCTCGGGGAAGCTCCAGATTGTCAACTGCCTGCTTCAAATACCTTATTGTTACCTTTTACGCCTTGATGAAAGCCATCGCCCAAGCATCTGACTGCTAGAATATTTGAGCCATCAATATCTCTCGAAGCATGGTGTACTTAAGATAATTTTCAAAATTTCAAAAGAAAAACAGTTACCTGATGCATAGTCTTATTCATCCGCCTCCCAGCTTCGTCTGGGTCAGTGCCGCAGAGTGTTGCAATTGAAGCAGCCGTAACTCGAGCATGCTCCTCCAGTTTGCCCTCTGTTAGTTCTTCTTCCACATCCTCTGCATCATCCTCCCTCAGCGCCCTACGCCTCTTACACTGAGTTATCTTCGGCTGTTGTACCTTCAGAGATTCGGGAAAGACCTTACCATTCCCTTTGTCAGACTGTGTCGGCGCCAAGTTCGATGCGCCATGACCTACTTCGGGCACCGGTGCTGCCTTCTTCGGCAGCTGCTGCCCCTTAGGAACATAATTTACCTTCCTCGCCAATTTTACTTTCTCTATTCCTTCGACCCCCCTCTAAACACCTTCGTCTCCCCTCTTCTTTGATGGCTTTGGCGTAACGGGAACGTTTTGAAGCAGAGAATTTGTCTTCTTCTGCCTTTTCCTCTTAATACCTAGTTTCTTGAACACACAGTTTACCCACTCCTCGTCCGAGTTGATCAGCTCGTCAATATAATTCCTCAGATTAGTCAAATATCGGCCACTAGGTGCTGCAGAACAAATAAAAACATATTTATCAGTCTATTCAATCACTATATCAAAAAATCTTCGACTATCAACTTACCTGGATTATAGATCCTACGCTGTAACTGATAAGGGTCCTCCCCTTCAGTATTCTCATAATTACCCTATACCACAACCAAGTCTTTGTCCCACCCTCGACCCGTCGAGCACAAATCAAACAACCAGGGCCTATCTACGTGACATTGGATGTGATACGTGTCCACCTTCTGGTTGGCTTTTCTCGAGTAGAAAAATTCAATATCGTACCACTCGATCAAGCCCCTCCCCTCAGTTCTCAACTCTACATTTATACCTTCGACCACCCTCATCATTTTATAGAAATTCTTATTCATCTGGCATGGAGTAACTTCCCAAAAGTTTAGTACCACCTTCACCAGCTTTCGATGGGGCAGTTGCATCCCTAGCTAAATTTGGCCTTTAAATACCATGAAACCCTCTCGGGGTTTAAACCTAAAGGTATACCCAGACCCCACTGCATATAATACCACCCCTACCGTCAACAACTCCAGCTTCACCACAAAATGATCTAGCCTTAGCTTTTCTTTAGCCGAGACAGACCCCGCAACTTCCTCTGAGTCAGTCAAACTTTTACTATTTCGACTCTGCTCCCCCTCTTCTCTTTCATCCCCCGAAGGCTTGACACTAACTTTATGTCCCCTTCTCTCTCCTCCCTCTATCTCCCCATCCCTTTCCCCGGTCACTCGAGCCTTTGGACGGCTATTACTCAAAGCCCCAATTTTAGGAACCACCACGGCTAATGAGGCATCTTTCGCAATGTCTAACTCTTTTACGTCGCAGTTCTCATCCACAGGGGCATGACTAGACACACTCTATTCATTTTCTTCGATCTCTTCGTCTATCAGCCTCAGCATCGATGATCGACGGGTACGCATTTTACCCTACAAAAGAAGAGGCACACAATTATATCGATATATTCGACTATTACGTGTCAATAACTTATTTTGATCTAGCCCCCCCCAACTGATGCATCCATAGTCGAATGCTCAACCCCAATACCAATCACACAGTTAATACCCTCAAAATCCTAATGGGTTAGACCCGAACTACTTGGATCACCCTCTCCCTTGGCCAGGTGTTTGCCAGTAAAACCCTAATAGTACCTACCCCTCAGGACATTTACAACAGACGAAACTACAAAGGCGAATTACTTTTAATCTATTTACAGAAAAGTTCAGACGAATACCTGTATGATTGATTCAGACAGTAACAAAGAACGGCCCTTCCTCTCCCCTTCAACAAGAACTTCCTCAGAAATGGAGTATGATATCTTCCTGACTCTCTATTTTTTCTTGCAAATTGGGAATAGTAATTTATTTCTGCCTTTATAAATACCTCTTTAAAATATTAATAAACTGCCTCAATTTCCGAAATTGCTATCATTACCACTACCCCACTACCCCTACTTTTTGGCTGGGTTGCATTTTGACACCTTTACCCTCAACAATTCACACGTGCACTTCCCATGCCAGCATTTAATAATTTTATATTAACCAAGTCGAACCCTCTACTACCTTCTCGAAGACGTCCAGTTACATTTATACATCATGTCAACATTTTTTCACGTAATTAAAGGAAACATTATGATGATCTGCAGGGCACTCTGCCCTAGGAACAGTTTACCCTCTGTCATGTCAAAGTTTTTGGCTGTTAGTTTTTGCAGTCAAAGCTTTACTTTTGAAATTTTTCTTCCCACTCAATTTTGTTCTCACCCTCGACACATATGAGTTCGAACCATCTTGTACATTAACTTCGATCACTACATTTTCGTTCGAAGCATGTTGCTACCCTTATTATTTATTTATGTTCGAGTCTAGAGTTTTGATCACACGCTTATAGTCTACTCATCTATCTTACTTATCCTATACAAAACACAAATTTTTGGGAAGCAGTCTTTCATTACAAAGTTTTGACAGTAAAACACAAAAACAAAAACAAGCATATAACACAATAAAATCAAAAATATACACCCTGCCACCACCTTATGAAGAACCCCCCTATTTGCAAATGGGGAAGCTCTACCCACAGCTAGTCCTGACTCGTCCTCCAGCAACCGGTCCTCATCTCCCATAATACGCTCGGCAAAGCTCTGTAGGAAGAGGTAAAGTTCCTCGACTGTTGTAAATCTCCACTGCAGCATTCCCCATAAGTATGCATACGATTTCCTATTAATCGGCTCCCCAGGCTCTAGTTCGACGAGGTCTAGCATGTCCCGGTCGAGTTTACAGTCGCCAAAATACTTCAATTTTAGTTCAGCTATTTTTTGCCCTATTCGACGGTCTCTGGCATGCCCCATCCTCCTCTGATAATGAGTGTTGGGTGTGGTATCCATAATATTTCATGTAATAAAGAAGAAGAAATTGAAGATGGAGAACTTACAAAATTACCTCTTGATAACCCATATTTATACCTTCATTCAACTCGTTTATTACACCGTAATAACCACTACCTCTTAATTGCCCTCCTTTATTACCTCCCTCGGAACTGTAAACATTCCACAGTCAACCTCTCAGCTTCAAACGCTCAACCTTTCAGTCATCCTCTTGTGATCTTGTTCATAAACCATCGCCTACATTCTAACGTATTCGACATCTCGATCCATATTGTTCGACACTTCAATCTAGATTACAGTTTTCTAACGGTCTCTCCTAAATAAGTTTAACATTCGAGGAACCATTATTACGCCTAAATTATTATCGTCTACGTGTTCATCCCACTTACACACAAACAATTCAATATTTCAATTCGATGGTCATTTCATAAAATTACAACTTCATTCGGGTCGATGCCCTTTACACCAAAAAATAAAACAGTCAACATCAACAAAAAACTACAAATATTCTTACCTACAAATCCATGCTAATACTTTTACCACACTTAAGAAGCCCCTAATTGTAGATGGGGAATTCCTTGCAGAGCTTTGTCTCAACATCCTCAACACGATCTTCCCTATCCTCCAGATCCTCAGCTATCGAATCAAGGAAGGAGAGCCGGTTGCTGGCAATCGGGCTCAGCCATTCCAGCGCCCTCCACCAGTACGATTAAGACATTCCACCGATTGGTTCTTCTAGTTCTAGATCAACCAAGCCGAACATATCCCAATAAAGGTCTCCATCACCAAATAACCTCTACTTCAGCTCGAGGGTCTTCTCCTGGATGCGAAGCTCTCTTGCTGCCATTCTTTTCTAATACCTGGTGTTAGGAGTGTTTCCACTGCTTCAGGAAGAGGAGGTTGACATTTTACTCGGGGAAGAAGGTGCAGATGTTTGAAGTTCTCTCAAAACACCCTACTTATACTGGAAGATTGATACAGTTAAATCCCTCATTAATGACAACCCCCATTAATCACAGTCTTTAATTAGCCTTCGCGGAATTGCAACAATCACCCAATCAAACTTTCCTCCTTCCCAAGTTGAACCGTTTTCTCAGCACACGCCCTATACACCAGCTTCTGAGGCCCCTGCTGAGAGGGGGCTAATGTAGTAGCCTACTCGCGGCCTTCTAGCTCCAGTTGAACACTCGAAGGCTGCATCAAAGCCTACCCAATGACCCGAAGCCTAATAAACTCATAATCAAGCCCTCTGAGATTATTCGAACACTCAACTGGGAATAGGCTTTATTCCATGGTCGCACAAGGTCGAAAGAAAACATATCAGACAACTAACTTACCAGACAGAACGGCAGAGTATGCCGCTCGAAAACTACTGTGTCAAATCCAATAACCACAGTGTCAAGTCTGACAGTTACGGCGTCAGAACCGACTCTGGGTACAAGTCAGTTGTCCAGAGGATACTCTTATAATTTGGCCTCCCATGATGACTCAGCCCTTCCTATGTTCTATAAATAGGAGGGAGGGGGAATGATGGAGGGGTTAGAAAAACTTTCCCCACAGACTTTGAATCTTACCTTCGAATACCCTGTAATTACCTTGTACTTGAAACTTTGGCTACTCGATCTTTATATTAGTACTCTTAAAAGTCCTTATCAGAGGTCGTAGAGTGTCCCATTCTAGGCCTCTGCACAAGTATATTGCCAGTAGATTAGTTCTATTACTGATTATATGCTTGAATCCTTTGATAGAAGATAATATTTATAGTGTAAGAGTCAACTTCCTTCCCTACGAAGTTAGGCCACTACAACGGTGTGTTTTTCTTGTTCACAAGTCTTAAGTTGGGCACTAAGAGATTGTTTATCATTCTTAAGTTTCTCAAGCTGAGATACAAGTTGAGAATGCAACTCTTCAAAATTAGGCTCTTCACAGTTATCACTTTTATAGTCACTGTAATCATTTCCATCAGTTTTAAGTGCAAAAGCATCAGAGCGATCACAACTTAAGCTCTCAGACCATTTCCTCCTTCTTGAAAGGGATTATCATGTCCATTATGGTCATCATCATTATCATCCCACGTAATAGTAATATTTATAGCCTTGTAGATTTTATTAGAACTCTTAGTGGGACAGCTGTGAGCATAGTAACCATACTTGTGACACCTATAACATTCAACTTTATTTAGGTCTTGTTCCGCATTAGTCTATTTTTCATAAGACTTAACACAGTCTTGAGGACGTGGCTTATAATTCAATTTTTCCCTTATTTCTCAAATTGCCTTTTTTTCAATTTTTTTCTAAATTGTTGGCTTATAAGAGCAATTTGTCTATCAGAGTAAAGTTCCTCATCATCATTATAGGTACAATAGTTGTCAACTTCTGTGGTTCCCTGAGAAGATGAAGAGTTGGAGGAAGACTTAAAAGCCACACTCTTATTCTTCTTAGGGTTTTCCATTTCCATTTCAATTTCAAATTTTGTAATTCTCTAGCAAGTGTGTCAGGTTTCATGGTTTTAAGATTTTGCGCTTCCTCTATAGCATCAAGTCTAGACCTGGAACTCTTAGGAAGAGATCTTTAAATTTTACAAATTATTTGAACATCAGTGCATCCATCTCCTAAAGAGGAACTGTTGTTGACAATGTCACTCAGTCTGGCATAAAACTCACAAAACGGTTCATCCTCACTCATCCTGATATTTTCAAATTGAGAGGTGAACATTTATAGTTTACTATCTTTAACCGTATCATCACCTTTGTGAGTGCGCATTAAGGTGTCCCAAGATTCTTTCGAAGTGGTATACGCGGAGATGTGCATATACTCACTTTGGCTCAACGCATTAAAGAAAGCATTAAGACCTTTAGAATTATGCCCAAATGTTTCTTTTTCCTCCTTAGTCCATTGATTTCTAAGTTTAAGAATTTCTACAGTTGTTGCTGGCTCATCTTGCATAACAGTCAGGAGCACCCATCCATCTTCAATGGCACTTCAGACATCTTCTCCCATAGATTGGAAGAAGGCAATAATTCGAACCTTCCAGTAGAGAAAGTTTGTGCCATCAAAGAGTGGTAGGCGATTTATAGGACATCCAATTTTTTTAGAATTTATTAAATTAATCAAGCACTCAAGACAGGATCACCGCTCAGGATATAAAACCTGCAAGCAATTCTGCTCTGGTACCAATTGAAATTCTATGTGCTTGGTATTTAATTTATTTTGAGAAATAAGTCAGACCTAATTTTGTCAATCAATGATCTAGGATTAAACATAAACAATCAATGGTAAAGGCAAGAAATTAAATAACACAAGCAATTGTTCAGCCTGTGGAAATACCTTACTCACGAGAAAAACCATAGGTTGTTGTCGATGAACACAACAACCAAAACTCCACTAATCAAAAAGAGTCTAATCTAAATTGTACTTACAGACTTGATAAACTCATCTTGTTATTATCTCTCTTCTAATCAAAGCTTCACGCCCTATCCTCTTCGTTCCCGCAACAGCGCTCCTAGATCTCACACTAAGTAGCACCCTTCTTGAATCACTCTAAAACAATTTATGGGAAATAGGATACACTAAATCAACATCAACCTCAATGTTTTAAGGTTTTGATTGATGTCAAATTGTCTCTCTGATAAAGGATATTGAGCTCTTTCGAAAATAACTTTTTATCAAAAAAAAGAGAAAATGAGATAGGGAGAAAAGAGACACAATGTTCGCTTAAATAGTGTTTCAGCTTTTTCTCGTGTCTCGTTCGAATAAGACATTTGGTTGTTCGAACGAAATCCCTAATAAACCTTCAAAAAACACGCGTTGTTGTTTTGAACTCGTTTGAATGAAACCTAAGGTCATTCGAACGAGATTCCCTGAATTCGTTCGAATGAGACCTTGGGTCGTTCGAATGAGATTCCCAATAAGTTTAGATAATTTAGAAAAACATTTTTGGCTCCCTTTATCAGAGTTCTACTTAACCAACTTATTTTCTTGGTCGTTGGTTGAAAGATGATTGTACGATGGTCTTCATCCTGTCACTGCCTTTGACTGAGATAACCATGGACCTTTACATACACGAAATAAGATAAACCAAAACCTTTAAGTAATAACAACTTCTTTCAGCTTTCCATGGCATCTGGAAGCACCATAGACTAAAAGAAATATGTCATCTATATATAAAAGGTAAATCAGAGATTGTACCCCTTTGATAGTAGCCAATGTTTGAATGTCACCTTGCTGCTTGCGTCTATGAAGATTAATACTAAGAATATCTTCTGATAGAGCAAAAAGGATGGGAGAGAAGGGAACTCCTTGTTTAATACCCCTTGTAGTTATAAAGTACCTAGTTGGGTTGCCATTAATCAAGATTGATATTTTGACACTTATCGCTGTCTTGATCCAATCACAAAAAGTGCCTTTAAAGCTAAAATCTTGTAAAACACTAATAAGGAATTCCCAACTTAGAGTATCATAAGCTCGGGATTTGTCAAGATTTAGAGCTATGTTACCACCTTCTCTCTTTGTCTTCAACTCATTCAGAAGTACAGCAGATGTTGCCCGGTATACTTCTATCTTTAATAAAAGCACTTTGGTATTTAGATACCACCCTTGAAGTAATATGAGATTGTCTAGTAAGTAGTAACCAGTATT
The DNA here is from genome assembly GCA_014058105.1 of Kingdonia uniflora. Lineage (NCBI taxonomy): Eukaryota > Viridiplantae > Streptophyta > Magnoliopsida > Ranunculales > Circaeasteraceae > Kingdonia > Kingdonia uniflora. The sequence goes on from JACGCM010000724.1 coordinate 1,400,819, forward strand.
TTATCACTTTAAATAGAAAGTTACTTAGACAGATTGGTTTATAGTGCTTGATTGTAGATTACTTCTTACTCATTGAAATAAGAACAATAAAATTAAAATTAAAGATTACAGGTATCATTCCATCCTTGAAGAAATAAGTAATGTCATGACATACATCTGCTTGAACAACATCCTAGAATTTGGTGAAGAAGCGGCCTGGATATCTATCAGGGTGAGTAGATCAAAAATTGTTTGATGTATATCATCATAAAAAGGAATAGTTATACGAAGATCATTCTCCTCCTGGGTGACTTATCTTAGGAGGTATAGTAGCCTACTCGCATCCTTCTAGAATAAGCCGAATACTCAAAGGCTACATCAAAGCCTACTAAGAGACTAGAAGCCCAGTTAGGCGGCATCAAAGTCCACGAAGCCTCCCAAGAGTAACCGAACACTTGAATATCACAGCAAAGCTAGTCGAAGCCAAGGACAAAGACAATCGGCCAATACTAATCCCATAAAGGCTTCGACCATAGTTACACATGGTCGAAGGGAGACAGACCTGACAGCCAGCTCACCAGGCACAATAGTAAAAATGAGCCGCCAGACAACTACAGTGTCAGAACCGACTTCATGTACAGAACAGCTATCCCAAAGGATATACATGTAATCTGACCTCCCATGGTGACTCACCCCTTTCCTATCTCTTATAAATAAGATGGGGGGGACATTATGAAGAGGTTAGAAAAACTCTGCTTAAAAGCCTCTCAAATCTTACCTTCGAATATCTTGTAATCACCTCCATACTCGAACTGTCATCTCAATCATTATCTATACCAATCTATCTTCAAATCCACGCCAGAGGTTGCGAAAAGCCCAATTCATGGACTTCACGCGAGTATGCTAGTACAGTAATCTAGTTTATTATTGTCTTATATATTTATCAAAACCATGAGTCGAAGAAAACCACCACAGTGTAAGAGTAGGTTTCCCTTCTACGAAACCAGTCCCTTATATTTGGCGCCATCTTTGCTAGACCCACTATACCCAATCTCTCCCCTGTCTCTTTCTTTACCCTATTCGATGACACCCACCCTTCGTTCAACCTTTGCCATTATCGCCAACTCCGCTGATGGCATCGCCGCTCAACTTGTCCTCATTAGCCAGTAATTTGCTAAGGCCAAGGAGCGTCACAACAACCAGTTACGTATTGAATATGAGGATCGCCAGCAAGAACTAGAAGAAGAGCCGCAACACCGTTTAGACGATAATAATAGGCAACATCTAGCCCTGGACGAACTGTGTCATACAGTTCGCAAACTTTAGCAAGTCCACACTTAGGACGCTCTTATGCATTCTCGGGTACCCGCGCCCTCGCGCGCCTTAGCCCGCGTACGCTTCGGTCCCCACCCTCAAATTAAAGTCCCTCCGGCCTACCAAGGTGTCGAGGGTGCTCCTACTGCCATCCCCACCAGCTTGGTCTATCTTAGTGTCCCTATTACAGAGGATTCCTCTAATTTTACACTTCGTACTTCTTGCCACCCCACATGGCACCCTGCTCGGGAGTGCCACGGAATATACAACGTCAAACACACCTCAAACCTACGGCCTTATCACCCACGCCCCCAGTATTCTGCCCCTCGTCCTGCTTACCTTAGACAGCAAGAACTCGACCAAAAAATTTATGTTGCCATTCGTATCAGCGCGAGCCCAACACGGAACTCGTGGAGTCGATTAAATAACCCCATTCGCTTGAAGCTCCTCACCGTCGAGGTGCCTCCAAATTTCCATACTCCCAAAATATGCAAATACTGCAACACCGACTCACAATCTCATGTTCTCGAGTTTCAGAATGTTCTCAGCCTGCATTCCACAGCGAATCACATTTTGTGCCGCATGTTTCCTACCAGTCTCACTGACAGCCCTCTCAAATGGTACCACAGCCTCCCTAATGGCCCCATTCAAACTTTTAAACAACTTTTGAACCTTTTCATCTCCCATTTTACATTCAATAAGGATCGTGAGGTCTGAGAAGATGTTCTTTTCAACTTCCGCAAGTCACCGTCTGAAATGCTTGAAAACTTCACCAAACATTTTCTCGATGAATCGCACAAAGTCGAAAACCTTGACTGTGCGAACGTCGTTCTCGCCTACTCCAATGCTCTGCCAAACCACAACTGCATTAAGGAGCATATCGTACTCCAAAAGCCATGAACACTCGAGGAGATATTATCCAAGGTTAACGGGTACATCGACCTCGAACGTCTCCGCAAATCTAATCGCCAGGGACAAATCTCGACCACCAATCCCAGCAAACCTCAGCCATCGAACACTCCCATGGTCGCTCCTATTTCTCAAGAGAATGACAGCCGCAAATGCCCTTACTTCGATGTTCAGTCATCCGAACCTCGCAAAAAGCGACCCATGCCCGTCCTACCGAAACTCACTACTCCCATCAGTACCCTTCTTACATATATCTAGGCTAATTCTATATGGCACACTCCATTCCCCATCGAGGTCTGAAAGGATGAGCCTTACTACCAAAATCACAAATGTAATTGCCGCCCCACAAACAAGTGTTACGCTTTGCAACGTTCACTTGAAATGATTCTTAAAGCTGACCGATTACACCAATATGTTGTTGACCTCTCTGACTATCATGATGGTTCGTACCTTAATCCCCAACCCGCTCTGAATACCGGCCCAGCTGAGGTACATATTTTTCAACTCCACTTAATCGAAGTCAATAATATGAACAGCGGACAAACACAAAGCAAGCACAAATGAGTCGAAGAATGTTGTAAGCTTACTTATCAACAAAAGCTCCCTGTTCTCCTACCCGAATCTAGCCACCATCCCAGACCCGAAGGTATATCCTTCATCGAATGTGACACTTCTCATGTTCGCTTCCCCCATTTTGACCCTTTGGTCATTATGATTAAAGTCGAGCACCTCGTTCTCCATACAATGCTTATCGATATGGGCAGTGTAACAGACGTACTCTTCCTTCAAACTGTTCATGTTATGCAAAAAATAGATCTTATTACACCAACCAATGTCGAACTTAAGGGCTTTAACGGCGCTACCGAGGTCGCCGTCGGTCACCTTAGCCTTCTTGTCACCACTGGTCTAGTTACCCTCCAAACCAGTTTTCTTGTCATCGACAAGAAGTCTGAATATCTGGGCATGAAAAGCTCCTTGTGGAATGTCTGAATATTTGGGCATGAAAAGTCTGAATATCTGGGCGTGATTGGCTCCATGCCAAGAAACCCATATCTTCTACCTATCACTAGACATTGCATTTTATTACCCCTTGTAGAACGTGGAACATGAAAACTCCCAACGCCTTGCCCGCTCATGCGAGCACCCCGAGATCGACCTTACAAGGAAACTTGTTAAGACATAGCAATCAATGCATCTCTTTCTTCCCACCACTACCTCGACCCCTTTTCCTAAACTTCTCGAACCTACTGTTTACAATGAACTCGACGGCCCTGGTCGAGGCACATTCATTGGCAGTTTCTTGGATGATACCGAATACCACGGCCCTGGTCAATATCGGGCATCTCATGGCAGTTTCTTGGAAGATATCTTCGCATGGACATTCCATGAGATGCCCGACATTGACCTCACTCAGGCCTGCCATCAACTTGACCTACTCCCCAAATCTGCGACGATAAAATAAAAAAAATACACTTTGGCCCTGAGGCTTCGAGAAGCCGTGAACCTCGAGGTCGGCAAACCCCATGCCGCTGGTTTCATCAGAGAAGTCAAGTACGCCGACTGGATCTCAAACATTGTTGTTGTACCCAAGAAGAATTGCAAGATCTGAATCTGCGTTGACTTTACCGATCTCAACAAGCATACACCGAAAGATAGATTTCCTCTCCCGATCATTTTCATGTTTTTAGATGCTACAGCTGGCAATAAACGATTATCTATGATAGATGTAGCTTCGGGTTACAATCAGGTACCCCTTCTCCCTAAGGACCAACTTAAAACTTCATTTATTACCGAGCAAGGGTTTATTATTTTAAGGTGATGCCCTTTGGCCTCAAAAGTACGGGTGCCACGTACCAGCGTTTGGTTGCACCTATGTTCAAACCTTTAGAAGGTAAATCGGTCAATGTTTATATCGACGATATGTTGTGTAAAAGCCTCTAAAAACATACCCATATACAAGACTTAACCGAAGTTTGCTTAATACTTCGTTCTTATAACATAAAATTGAACCCAGACAAATGCCAATTTGGCGTTTTATCTAACAAATTCTTGGGCCACCTCATCAGCAAATAAGGTATCAAGATCGACTCTACTCAAATTCGTGCCTTCATCGATATGTCTTCCCTTCGAACTAAAAAGGATGTCCAAAAGGTCACTGACAAAATAGCCACTTTGAACCATTTTATCTCAAAGTCCTCTGGCCGCTATGCTTGGATTTTCTCCCTCTTGCACAACCAAGGCATTCACAAAGCCAAAATGAAAAACCCCAAAATTAATTGGACGCCCGAATGTGAGCAAGCCTTCCCAGAACTCAAAACTTACCTTGGTCGACCACCTATCATAAGTACCCCCATCAAAGGCAAACTGCTTTTCTTATATCTCATTGTCACCGATATATCTATTAGCTCGGTCCTTATTCAACTCAAGGCCGGTACTGAGAAGCCTGTATACTTTATCAGTAACACCTTGACACTGGCCGAAACACAATATACCAAACTCGAACGACTGCTCCTTACACTTGTCTAAACAGCTCAAAAGCTTAAACCCTACTTCCAAGCTCACCCCATACGTGTTATCGCCAGCTACCCTCTTCGAGAAATCCTCAGTAAGAAAGATAAATCCAGATGGGTACAACAATGATCCGTTTATCTCGGTAAACACGACATCACTTTTGAAAAATAGATATCTCAAAAAGGTCAGGCAGTCGTTGATTTTCTTGCTGACTTCCTGATCGAAGACATCGACTGGGAAGAACACAAAGACGATTTACCTAAAAATTAGCCCAAACAGAGTGACCCTTGGAACCCTAACACGGGCTGGCGTCTCTTTGCCGATGGATCTGTTGGACCTAATAGTTTTGGGATAGGTATTATCTTGGTTACTCCTTCCAACGACCGTATCGAGAAGGCCATCAAATTAAATTTAGAATGTACCAAAAATGAGGCCGAATACGAAGCTTTGATACATGGTCTCGATCTCGCTCTTGAACTTGGTGTTCCCAAAGTAATAGTATTTACTGATTCCCAACTTGTTTAGCGACAGTACGCTGGGGAAAACCAAGCAAACGATCGCATGGTCGAGTATGTCTTACTCGTCCGCCAGCGCATGGATCGTTTCCCTGAAAAATCCTCAATTATACATTACCCATGAGGCAAAAACCGACATGCTGACGCCCTTGCTTACATCGCAGCCATGTTAGGCCAATCCAAATCCCAAACCCTCCATATCGAAGTACTCGAATGCCCAAGTATCGACTAGATGGGGGTCAACTTCATCAATACTGGGGGCGAGAGTCTCGATCTCGAAGACTGGCGCATACCCTTCCTTGCATATTTTAATAGTTCCACTTTACCGGAGGACCCAAAGGCTAAATGTTCATTACTGGAAAATTGCCAACGGTAAACTATTCTCAAAGGTGGCCTACACCACAAATTCCCAAATGGCGTACACCTTCGTTATATATCCCAACATGAGGCGATAACCATACTTACTGAACTCCATGAAGGCAACTGTGGGTCCAACACTACTGGTTGATCCATGGCTCTGCAAGCAATCACCCAAGGTTTATTCTGGCCAAACATGAAGAAACAAGTCGAAGAATAGGCAAAACACTGTAATAAATGTCTGCGTCACGCCCCTGACATTCGAGGTCCCTCACAAGAACTCTATTGCAGCCACGTTACTTGGCCATTCAAGCGGTGGGCCATTGATCTAGTAGGCCCTTTTCTCAAAGCTTCGGGCAGCAGAGAACATATCTTAGTCGCCACAAATTATTTCACTAAATGGGCCAAAGTCGTACCTTTATGTCAAACCAGGGAAGAAGAAGTTACCAAGTTCCCCTGGGAAAATATTATTACTCGCTTTGGCTGCCCACATATGATTAGATACAACAATGGTCCACAATTTATCGGGAACAAGGTTCGTAATTTCCTTAAAAAGTACAACATTATCCTCTCCCCTTCCACCTCTTACAACCTGCAAGGGACTGGTCAGGTCAAAGTAATCAATAAAACTATATTCGATGGTCTTAAAAAACATATCGACGAGAAGAAGGGTCGGTGGGTTCAAGAATTAAAACATGTACTCTGGGCTTACCGTACCATACCAAGAAAGGCGATGGGCTGTACTCCATTCCTCCTGGCTTATGGCACCGAAGCTGTGTTGCCCACTCAGTTCGAGGTACCAACACGCGACCCCTACTTTCCCGATGCAAATAATAAATTTGAGCTTGATTGCAATATGTTATGGATCAATAAAACTAGAGACTGAGTCGTAGCTAACCTCGGACGTTATCAGATATCTCTCCAAAAGTCATACAACAAAAGGGTTCGACTATGAACTTTTGATATAGGCGATTTAGTACTTCGTGGGGTCACACCATCCTCGAAACCTCGCAATGCCGGCAAGTTAGTCAAATCTTGGGAAGGACCATATGTCGTGTACAACAAAACCGACAAAGGATAGTATTATTTTATAATAGAAACTGAAGAGCCCATGCCTAACCCTTGGAACACGATGCAATTAGTCTCATACAACATGCCGCGGCCACCACCTTTCATAACTGATATAAATACAACATAATCAATGAACATATTTTTCTCCTCTAAGCGTCATTTCATGTCTCCTCTGAACTTCTTAATTTGGGCAAACCTAAGTATCATGTCAACCCTTCGACCCGACTGATACTTGGGTGTGGCCTCGAAGTTTTTTAAGGTTCCAATTTGAGTATACCCGAGTGGCATGAATGGTCCACAGACTGGACACTCGAGGATGCATTGGGGTCGACCACCTAATGCTTCGTCTAGGCTCAAACTCGTGGATAGAAATACTCGAGGGCGACCTTCGAAGTTCTGTGAACTTCTTGATTTGGGCAAACCTAAGTATCATGTCAACCTTTCGACCCGACTAATACTTGGGTGATGACCTCAAAGTTTTTTAAGGTTCCAATTCGAGCATACCCGAGTGGCATGAATGGTCGGCAGACCGGACACTCGGGGATGCATTGGGGCCGACCACATAATATTTCTTCTAGGCTCAAACCTACGGATAGAAATACCTGGGGGAAACCTTTGAAGCCCTGTGAACTACTTGATTTGGGTAAACCTAAGTATCATATCAACCCTTCGACATGACTGATACTTGGGGGCGACCTCAAAGTTTTTCAAGGTTCCAGTTTTAGCATACCCGAGTGTAATGAATGGTCGACAGACTGGACACTCGGGGATGCATTATGGCCGACCACATAATGTTTTGTCTAGGCTCAAACCCGCGGATAGAAATACCCGGGTACGACTTTCAAAGTCCTGTGAAATTCTTGATTTGGGCAAACCTAAGTATCATGTTAACCTACTTGGGGGCGACCTCAAAGCTTTTTAAGGTTCCAATTTGAGCACACCCGAGTGGCATGAATGGTCGACAAACTGGACACTCGGGGACGCATTGGGGCCGACTACATAATGCTTTGTCTAGGCTCAAACCCGCGGATAGAAATACCCAAGGGCGACCATCGAAGTCCTGCGTATTTTTTGCTTCAATTTATTCCCACCCTGCAGTTTTTTGCATCGGAGTCTACATATCAATCATGCAGATATACCAGTACATAGCAAATATACCAGCAAGTTCATTCGACTACCCAGATATTCAAGTACATAAAAAATTGTTCAACTCCACTTATCAAACGCAGTCTCAACAAATTAAAACCAAATAGTTTATTACAGACAACAGAAGCCATACAAAGTACCTCCTCCAAACAACCCACTCACACAGGGTCGCCCACATTTTCCATAGCCACCGCCACTCCTTCACCACCAAAGTTTTATTCTACCGCATCAGCACCACCTTCGACCGCGGGATCAACTCCAGCACCTCCACCTACAGGGTCCACTTTCATCCCCTCTGTGTGAGCAACATCTTCGACAGAAGGCTCCTCCGTTGGTAGATAGAGTTCGAGGGTCTTTGGATCATATCCCAACCCATCCACAAATATCTTCAGGGTTGTGGTCACGTTACACTCCTGATCGTACTTTGCCTAGAAGCATGCATGATTGCTTCGCAGTTGCTCCTCCCTACTGGCCACCTTCACCTCCAGTTCTGCCACCTTCGCGTCACTACTTTCAAACACCATTTGGGTCTCCTTTGTAGCATCAACACCAATCTGCAACTGTTCCCATTCTAGCACTCTGATTCGGGTCTCCAGACAGAATAGTTCCCTTCGTGAGCTCATGCCCATCCCTCGCCTCCTTTAACCTTTCACTCAATACCTTTTATGCTCTAGTAAATGCAACCATCCAAGTATGCATATGCACAAATCATAAATACTTTGACTATTTAGCAGTCCTCGAAACATATATTTATTTTCAAGCCTCAATACAAACTTACCTGACGCCAAACCAAGTCAGTACGCCGCCCTTCTTCCTCTGGGTTAGTGGCAAAGAGAGTTATCATCGACTCAGCCGTTACTTGAAGGTCTTCCTCCTATTCGACCGTGAGTTGCCTAGTCTCGATTGGGTTATACCCTTCAGCCATTTTCTCACGAGTTCTCTTTTGCCTAGTGGTCTTCGATAAATGGGTTGTTGAGCCATCGTCAGTGGCTTTGCCTTTGCCCTTGTTTGTCTATCGAGTTACTTGGGAGCAGTCTCAGGCTCGCTCAGCCATGTCATTTTGGGCCCTCCTCGCCGGGCCCTCGATAAATAGCTAGATTTTTGAGTCAGATTGTCGTACTCCATCTCGCTTGCCTTTGTAGAGGTACCTCCCTCTTTTCTCGTCCTTGATGGCCTAGCAACAGCTGGAACGTCTTTCAGTAATATGTACGTCTTCTTTCATCTTTTCCACGCAATACCCAACTTTTGAAATACCTTATTCACCCACTCCTCACTCTCGTTGATAAGATCGTCGATATAAGTCACCGAGTGCTTTAATGTATTATTGGTAGGCTCTGCAAAACAACAAATTGAAAGTCAACATGCTAGTCGAACAAAAACAACAACATATTCGATTTTCAACTTACTTGCTTTGAACAGCTTATTCTTCAGCCCAAATTCTAACTCCCCTTGAGCATTCTCATAATGCCCCTTCACTATCACCAGATCTTTGTCCCGCCAACGACCCGTCGAGCATAGGTCGAATAACCTCAGTTTGTCAGAGTGGCACTGGATGTGATATATCCCGACCTTCTTATTTGCCTTCTTCGAATAGAACGACACTACGTCGAACCATTCGATCATAAACCTCCCCTCGCGCTTTAGCTCCTCATTCATTCCTTCAATCACCCTCATCATCTCATGAAAATTACCATTCATTTGGCAGGGAGCCACATCCCTGAAGTTCAGCACTTGCTTCACCAGCCTTCGAAGGGGTAGTTGCATCCCTAAATGAATTTGCCCCCTGAATGCCATAATTCCCTCACGAGGGGAATCCATAAATGAATACTCGGCCCTTAACGACACCAGTATAACCCCCTTCTTCGCCAACCCGTGTTTTTCGATAAATTGGTCCGGCCTCACCTGTTCCTGAGGAAAGAACTACCCACATACATCCCTTCATCATCTGTCTCTTTACTACTCTCACTCTCCTCCTCTTCCCCTTCGTCTCGTTCGTCCCCCGAAGGTTTGACCCCAACCTCATCTCCCCTTTCCTCCTCCTCATCTTCTTCTTCATCACTCTCTCCGACTATTCGAGCCCTACGCCGGCTCCTAGTCGACGTTCCAACATCTGGCTCTACTACAGCCAGCAGTGCATCTGTTACAATTTGCAACTTTTCCACATCACTGTTCCCCTCCCTTGATATGATGTACTTGGTTCATTCACTTCGTCATCATCCTCATCTATCAGCCTCATCACCGAAGCTCGACGGGTACACATTATACCCTACAGAAAAAGAAGAGTGACATTAGCTCGATATATTCTAGTATCAAGTTTTGGTTTCCTACTACACTCTTACCTACCCACTCACACCCATCGGCCGTATCCCGACCGAATACTCGATTACTATCCCCTCCACCCCCAATTCTCCATATTCTTCTTTATCAGACTTCTCAGTTCCGTCTCTCATACACTATCCTAGTTACGCCATAACTGACATCCTAGCAAACATCCACCACCTCTCCCACCTAAGATTCTAAAAAAAACATACATAATAATGGAGGATCAGCAAACATACCTATTTTATGTGATTGCCAATGTCCAAGAACAAATCCAATGGTAACAATGGCCTCTCCGGCTTCCTTCTATAATAACAAGGTATTTTCTCTCTTACACCTCTCTCTCTCTATTTGATTACAAATGGTGTCTCTCTTTCTCTCCCCTCTTTAAATAACAATCCCCAAAGCTACCTCGCTTTCCCTAACTGTCATCATTACCACTACCCCCGCTCCTTCTCCTATTTCCCCCCATTTTCAGGCACTCTGAGTATTTATCATACTGCCCCTACATATACACATGTGTATGTGTACCACATGTCCCCCCAGCAGAGTATTTCTTTCATTCTTTTGAACCTTCGATACCTACTTAAAATTAACGACCATACATGTTACTGCCTTCGATAACCCTCTTCCTTTGACTTCACGCTCTCGAAAACCTATATGGGCCTCTCACATCACTTTCAATTACCCACACGTGGCTTTCATCCCATTCCCTAGGAAACATAGTTATAGCCTGCTACAACACACTACCCTATGAACAGTATCACCTCTGACACCTCTGCCATTCTGGCTTTCATCTTTTGCGGTCAAAGTCTCCCTTACATTCATTTTTCAAGCTATCTTGCACGCTCAGCCATCGTCATACCCCTATATCACACTTGTTCGACCATCGATCAATGCCCTCTACTCTTACCGCAACCTCAAACTTTATTTCCATTTATATTTATTTTCTTATTCGCTTTTATGTTGAAGCTTAATCGCGCCTACATTATCATCGCCTACATTACCTACACCTGTTATGACTCCACATATCGATAACCAAATTCTTATTTCATTAAAAAAAAATGCAGGAATACAAAAAACAACAACTATAACAACGACAACATTTTACTTTACATACCCACCCACAATACCGAAGAACCCCCCCTATTTACAAGCAGGGCAGTTCTTCCAGTGCCCCGCGCAAACCTTGGTAACCTTGGTAGCATCTTCGGCTTCCACCAGTTGCCCTGTCAGGTCCCACAATAACATAGTTCATTGAGTCGCACTAGGGATACACCATTGCATTACTCTCTACCAGCGCGTGAACAGTTGCCCACAGATCACTTCTCCTGGCTCCAGCTCCACCAAATCCGGCATCGGCCCCTCCAAGTCTCGGTCCCTAACATACTGTTGCCTCAGAACCATAGCCTTGGCATGCACTTGTCCATTTTTGTCCTTCAGGTTCTTATGATACCGTGTGTTTGGAGTGGGTTCCATTACTGTACTGAATAAAGTGGAAGATGAAGAGTACCTAAACATTTCCCCCCCAAACGACCCCTATTTATACCCAGTCTAAGGTGTATTAATTACCTCCTTAATAAGTATTAACTTAATTACTCTCCTTGGAACTACCCTCATTCATACTAGTCAACTTTTCAACTTCCCATGCCTAACAAATTTTCTCAGCATGCGCCATCAACAATAATTTTTGAGGCCCCTGCTGAGAGGAGGCGAATGTAGTAGCCTAGCAGCCTTCTAGAACAAGCCGAATACTTGAAGGCTACATCGAAGACTACTAAGAGACTAGAAGCCCAGTAAGGCAGCATCAAAGTCTACGAAGCCTCCCAAGAGTAACCAAACACTCGAATACCACAGCAACGAAGCCAAGGACAAAGACAGTCGGCCAATACTAATCCCAGAAAGGTTTTAACCACAGTAACCCATGGTTGAAGGCAGACATACCTAACAACCAGCTCACCAGACAGAACAGTGAAAACGAGCAACCATATAACTATAGTGACGGAACCGACTCCACGAATTGAACAACTATTTCAAAGGATATACATGTAATCTGACCTCCCATGGTGACTCACCCCTTTCCTATCTCCTATAAATTGGAAGGGGAGGACACTATGAAGAGGCTGGAAAACTCTACCTAAAAACCTCTTAAATATTATCTTCGAATATCTTGTAATCATCTTCATACTCGAACTGTCATCTCAATCAGTATATATACCAATTTATCTTCAAATCTTCGCTAGAGGTCGTGGAAAACCCAATTCATGGACTTCACGCTAGTATGTTAGTACAGTAATTTGGTTTATTATTGTCTTTTATATTTGTCAAAACCTCCAATCGAAGATAACCACCATGTTGTAAGAGCAGGTTTCCCTTCTACAAAACCAGGCCCCTACAGGAGGTCCTGAAACAAATCATGGTTGTTAATCCCTGTTATTGTTGTTTTTTTTTTTTTTTGCAAAAAGTTGAGATTATATTAAAAGTGGAACAAATACAAATAAGGGGACCTACAAAAACCAAATCCAGGAATTCCCACGTCAATAGCAAAAATACATTGGATTAACAATACCTAAAATATTTTCTGAACTGGTCTTATATCTTGTGCAAGAAGTCTGGTCTCCCTTCAATCCATTCTTCAAAATTAGCTTGAGCTATTGAACCCCTTCTGGCTATAGTATCTACTGAGTAATTAGTTTATCTAAATATGGCTGATATTCTGAAACTGTGAAGCTGTCTTTTGATGGCTTGCTACAATGCAACCAGGGGCGGATTTACGGGGGGGTCCCCCCCCTAAGAATTTTGTTAAAAAAAATGTCTTTATAGGTTTATAAAAAAAAAATTAAAACAATATATATACATTTTTCTTTGTCCTAATGACATTAAGGAAAGTTAGCTCAACTGGTAAATTGTGGGGCTCCTAATCTAAGAATCTAAGGTTCAATTTGTTGATGATATCAAATAAAAACCTTATTTTGATATATTTTTTTCACCTAAAGTTGATCATGTCATTGTCGTAAAAAGTTTCGATTGTTTTTTACGAGAGGAGAAGTGAATTCGGATAATTTGCTAATCAAATATAATGTTATATTTGATTGATTTTTTTAAGTTTAAAATGCCGTTAAATGGCCAAAAACAATTTTGGGGCTTCGCACCCAAACCCCCCAATACCCTACTGCCACCACCCACACTTTGTTCCAACCCCTGCAAATGGCCTGCTGAACACCATTTATAATAGCCTGAGCCTCAGTAATGTAATTGGTTGTGTTACCCACTGATTTGATCCCCATAACTGCTTCTTCATGGTTTCTGTATATGACACCTATCCCTGCTGCTCCTGGATTCCCAAGTGCTGAACCATCACAAAAGATCTTGGTTTCTCCATGATTTGGCAACTCCCACCTGCAGCTTTTGATCCTTTGTTGTTTTCTGTATCTGCATTGAACTTTGAGAGCTTTCAGAATTCGAAGATCCTGTATTCAATTATTCATACAGTTTTTTTGATAATTTTGCAGTATCTGAGATGTCTTTTAGAATTGATTGTTGGATATGTTGTCTGTTGTGTCTTCTGTTGTCATTTCTGATTTTGTTTTTGGTGTGCCAAATCCAGCTGCAAGTTTAAAAGAATGCTGTGTTCCATAGGTCTTTGACATAGGAGCTGGCATTACTGCTTCTTTCTAGAGCTGTTTTCCAGTAGTCATCAGGCCCAATCTGAGGAAAACAAAAGATGCTGCATAACCATTGCCAGACCTCTTTTACCAGTTTACAATCCAGAAAGCAGTGTATAAAAGAATCTTCATTGTTGTGACACCAGGAGAATATTGAAGTAAGACTGATACGATACCTCTTCTTCATTTCATTATCAAATACATTATTCTGGAATCTCCAAGAGAAAAACTAAGCCTTTGGTGCATACTTTTGTTCCAGCAGTATTTCTACCCCCAAGTAGTGTTCAAATTGTTTCTAATTGTATTAAAATCACTTTTGACAGAAAATTCTCCTTTTAACTCTGGTTTCCAGATTTGTTTATCTTGAGTAGCAGGGTCACAGTAAACACTGTCTATGTTAATGCCTAAAGCCATTAACAACAGATTAATATCATTTGGCAAGTTCCAGCCTTCATTGTTTATAAAGTCCCCCATTATTGCTTTGCAGTGCTTGCACAAATGTCTTGGCATATCTATATATTCTCTGATTGGTATTTATATGGCCCATGTATTCCTCCAAAAGTTTATGCTTTTGCCATTGCCTATGACCCATCCCAAATAAGATGAAGTTAAATGAGCAACTACTTTTAAGACTGACCAAATAGATAACCCCTTACGATATCTAATAATATTTCCATTGTTAGTCTTGAATTTTGCAGCCCTGAATTTTGACCAGTCATCTTTCCCCTCAATGAAAGTCCAGTTCAGCTTGCATAGCATGGAGTTATTAACTTCTTTCAAGTTTCTCACCCCCAGACCTCCTTCTTTTAGTGGTTTGAAAACCTTCTCCCATCTTACAATGATACCCTTTCTTTTAGATGGATCTCCAGTCCAGATGAAATTTCTGATGATTGAGTTTCCCGTCTTGATTATGGATACGGGCCATTTGTAGACAACCATATTGAATATAGGAATACTATTGAGCACTACTTTAGCCAGCACTACCCTTCCCTGAAAAGAGAGCAACTTGCCTGTCCACCCATTAGCTTTTTTCCTGATTTTCTCAAGTAAAGGTCTAACTGTATATTTTGTCACTCTACCCTGAATAAGTGGTATCCCCAAGTAGGGTTCAGGCAATTTTCCCTCTCTGAAGCCAAAGATCTCAAGAACAATTCTTCCCCAAGTAGCTTGCACCTGTTTAATTGAAACCATAGGTCTTATCCTGCCTTGAGCTTTCAATTTGTTGATGTTTATGCTCAGAATGTCTTTAACAAAAGAGAATAGAAGGGGAAAAAGAGGATCCCCTTGCTTTAGACCCCTACTAGCCTAAAAATACCTAGTTGGACTGCCATTAATAGATATGGAGATCTTCCCACTACTAATGACTGTCCAGATCCATCTACAAAATTTTGTACTGAAGCCAAAAGCCTTGAGAGATTTCATCAGAAACTCCAAACTTTAAGTATCATAAGCTTGAGTAGTATCTATCTTAAGACCTCTATTGTCTCCTTGCCTCTTGACTTTGAGCTCATTGATAAGTTCTGAGGCCATACAAATATTGTTGTGGACGCTCTTATTGCGGGATACTCGGTACAATTCTAGAGACAATTGGTCTGTATTGATGGATAAGATTAGGCTTCTTCACCTTGGGGATGAGGACAATAAAATTTGAACTGAAGCTGACTGGCAGAACTTCATCCTGGAAAGAAGAAATGATACCTTTACAAAATTCATCTTTAAGAATGTCTGAGTAAAACAGGAGTCTGAGAACCCATCTGGTCCTGGGGCACTATTGGGGTCATGAGAAAATACTGCATCCTGTATCTCATCTTCTGTAGGTAGTAAAGATAGCTGATCATTCACCTCCGTGGAAACTTGAGCTGGCATATAGTTAAACAATTCACTATCAATGTTGTCTTCCGCCTTGTAAACTTATGAGTATAATAATTTGGAATGTGCTCCTTCATAAGTTCATGGTCATTAAGGAGAGTACCACTGTCATCTGTGATTTCTGTAATTAGAGCCTTTTTATTTCTTACCCTTGTGATTTAGTGAAAATATGATGTATTCATGTTACTTGCACGAAGCCATTTAATCCTTGATCTTTGTCTCCAGTTAAGTTCTTCTAGCCCTTCCAGGCTATCTAACTTGCTTATGATCTGTATAATCTCACTGTGAATTGCATAATTTTTTATGACATATTTTTGATTGGTTTGGATCTGAAGAAAGTTCGTTTTATTGTTTTCTCTCTCCTGTTTTCTTGTATCTAGAACTGCTGCTTTCCAAAGTTTGATATTTACCTTTAACCTTCTCAATTTAAGCATTAAAGAGAATAATGGTGTTGCTATTAAGTCTGCCCCTCAGCTTTCTCAATAGCTGCTTTGAAATCTGGATAGGAGCTCCCGAACTGCATGTACCTTAAAGGGACATTAGTAGGTCTGGGGATTTGGTGACATTCTCCTAAAAGAAGTGCATGGTCAGATCTGGATCTAGGTTGTACTTTGATTCTCTATCCTTTATGCTTATCTTACCAATCTGAGTTATGTAAGCTTCTATCAAGAAAGCTCCCAATTCTGTTCACACCAAGCTGTGCATTACACAAAGCATAAGTTAATCCGCAAATATCACTTTCTCTAAGCTTAGCTCCATCAACAAAATTTCTGAAATCACTTACAGCTCTAAGCGAAGGGGGAATGCCACCTCTTTTTTCTGAAACTCTGAGCATAAAATTCCCGATACGCAGCCATGGTCTATTTTGTATTTGTGTGAAGCTGATGAGTTGTTTCCACAACTCTTGTCTGTTAATACTTAAAACAATTTGCATGAATTAAAGAAAAGCAGTAATTCAGGAATTCAATAGTAATGTGCTACTTTGTAATACTGATAACAGTAGGATTAGGAGTACTCATATGTTGCCTTTCTCCGTGCCTTTTTCATTTGTGATGATCTAAGAATTATACCCACAAAGCTTAAACTTGGTGGAGCATATTTTTGGTTATGCAATTCCCATTATTAGAGGCTTTAACTCTTGAACTTTCTTTCCTAGATATGTGACTTTTTTTGTTTCCTAGTCCTCTTGCATTCCAGTATATTACTCTCATGGTTTACCTTTTGTTGTTCGATCTGGTTACCCATGGGTCTAAAGTATAATCTTTTCACCCTATTATGAGTTGGTTTGGTCTCAAAGGAGCTAACTCTTCTTCTTCCATCTCATCTGCCCAACTTGTTGGGTTAAGTAATTGCCATACCTCCTCAACAGATTCAGAGTTATTATCTTGAGATTACTCCCCTCGCTCCTTATCATCACCTTGCACCTGTTCTGTGTTAGGGTAGTATTTCTCATCCCTGTTTCTTGCTCAGAATTAAGGCTAACATCTTCAAAATCATTGGAACTCTCCATTAGAAATTGGAACTTATTGCTACTACTAATTACTGGTTTAATCATTTGTTTGGGGCCTCCACTTTTAGGCTTTGACCACCCATCTTCTGGTATCTTCTCATACTGTGTTATAAGATTACTAGGCCTTTGTATACCTGGGAAGAAAATGGTGGGGGATATGACTGAAGTATGTGTGATTGGTTGATAAGGTCTGGTCTTTCTGTACCTCATTACTTTTCTTTGCAACTTTTTCATGTATCTGGATGGCTTGGTTGTTATTAGCTTCCTTAGTTGGCTTCTTCAGGTTTTTTGGAACATGAGTATTTTCACTAGCTCTAAACGTCCTTTGGGTTTGTCTTACACTCTGCTATCACATGCCAAACATTGCTACAATGCTGACAGTATTTAGGGACCCTGCGAAGGGCAACCTCTTGTTTGATCTCCTTGCCTTCAACTTTCAATAACACTTGGATAAGTAGCTGATAGACGTAGAAATACGTAGAATTAATATGCCTAAAAAGTATCGCTTTGTTAATCCCGATTTATTATTTTATAATGTAAGTAACATTTTCTTATTTTTAGGCACTTATCACTATTGGAGGTAATAAGTAGAAAAATGTTGAATTTATAATATACCTAATATAAGATATATATATACTAAATATAGAATTATCTAAATATATGATATTCTTACTTAGCGCCCAAGTAATTCTAGCTATATAAGGAGAAAGTCTTCTTCCATTGTAATAATTGAATAATAATAAAGTTAGTCTTTCGAATCTCTTATTCTTTGTATTAGTTTCTACATGGTGTCAGAGCAGGTTCGATAATTGAACCTGGTTCTTTCGAATTGAATAAAATTGAATTCCGCTACGAATTGCTGTCACGAAGCTTAATTCTGTTGCGAAGTACTGTAGCTGTAACAGTTCGAGGTACTGTAGCAGTAGTGTTCGAAAATACTGTAGCAGTCCGAAGTTAATGTAGCAGATACCAAAAAATCACTGTAGCAGTTTGACCAATGGGTTCCAATGATGATACAACAATAGTGTCATCAAACTCAAACCCTAATCCTCGCATTGTTCATAACCATATCGATGCACCGAAGAAAAACATAACTGCGAAGAAGGATGCTGCTAAAAGTGAATGTTGCCCAATCAGGTATGAAAACTAAATGTAGTGTACCTTTATATACACATCAAATGGTGGTTCATCTCCTGTAATTGGAGAAGGTTCCACTGACATATCTGAATTCCTGATATTAAACTCTATCCTTATTGTTCATGCTCTAGAGTACAATATCTTGTCTGTAAATAGGATCATTGTTGCACTTGCATGTACCGTGACGTTTTGGCCTTAATTATGTATTTTCAGGACATAGTGACTCGACATGTTCTTGGTAGTGGTGTTAGAAAAGGCAATCTTTATTATTTGGACCTGACTAATAGTGGAGAGCAGAGAATTCATTAGGTGAATAAAGTTGGAGGAATTGAAGAAGCAAAAGCTAATGTGTGGTTATGGCATCGGCGACTGGGTCATATCTCCTTCGGGTATCTTCAGAAATTAAATTTGTCGTTATTTTCGAATTGTAGTATTTCAGAGTTTAAGTGTGATATTTGTGAACTCACTAAGAGTCATCGTATTACATACTCTCCAAGTTTTAATAAAAGTTTAGAACCTTTTAGTATTATTCACTCTGATGTATGGGGTCCTGCACGTATTCTTTTATTGTCTGGAGCTCGTTATTTTGTGACTTTTATTGATGAGTGTACTCGTATGATGTGGGCATCCCTAATTACCCATAAAAGTGAAATCTTTGAAGTATTTTAAAAAAATTATCAGATGGTTTTAGCCCAATTCCAAAGGAGGATACAAGTGTATCAATCTGATTATGGAGGAGAATTTACTAGTAATAACATGTCGGAGTTCTTGACAAATAATGACATTCGACATCAAACCTCTAATGTTTATACCCCACAACAAAATGGGTTAGCTGAACGAATGAATACACTACTGTTATAAGTTGTTCGTGCATCTCTTTTTGGAATGAATATGCCATTAAATTATTGGGGAAAAACGTTAAAAATCTGCTGCTTATTTGATAAACCGCACACCATCTAGGGTTATTGAATTTCAAACCCCCGTCCAAAAACTTCATGATCTTATCACCATCCCTGCAATGCCAAACCTAGAACCACGTGTTTTTGGATGTATTATCTTTGTTCATATACCTAAACATCAACGAAGAAAATTAGATCATTGTGCTCGAAAGTGTGTGTTTCTTGGATATGCTGATTTTAAAAAGGGTTATCGTTGTTATGATCCTGTGGAGGGGAAGGTGTATATCTCTTTGGATACTTTGTTTTGAGAATTAAAAGCGTATTTTGTGTGATCTTCCCTTCAGGGGGAGAAACATAATGATGGTGAAGGAAAGTTCCCTATTATTGGGGATATGTTTCAGGAACTAGAGGATTTGACGAGTAATTTGAACAGGCGTAATAACCTAACTGATGATGGAAAGGAAAATGAAGCAGAGTAGATGACAGGGGGAGATCAGGGAATTGAAGATGAACTTTATTTGAATGGAGAGGACCAGACGACAGGGGGAGATCAAACTGAAGTAGTAAAAGTTTCCCGTGACTCCAACATTCTAACACCATCTACCGAAACACTAACGCAGAATGTCGAACCTCAGGTATTACCTAATCCTAACACTGTTAATGATATTCAACCTAGACATTCAGAAAGGCCTACTAAAGGTATTCCAAAATCTACTTATGAGCCAAATATCAATTCTAAAGCAAAATACCCAATTTATGATTATGTGTCCACCCATAGGTTGGCTAAGTCGCTATGAATCAATTATCCTCTATATCTATTTCTAGTAATTTGCAGGAAACACTATCAGATCCATGATGGAAGAAAGCCATGAATGAAGAGATGAATTATTATAGAAGAACTCCACTTGGGAACTTGTTGATAAGCCCCACGGACATCGTATTGTTGGGTGTTGTTGGATCTTTATTGTAAAGATGAATGCAGATGGAAGTATTGATAGGTATAAAGCCAGACTAGTTGCCAAAGGGTATACGCAGACATATGATGTGGATTACGAGGGGACCTTAGCCCCAGTGGCAAAGATAAACACTATTCGTGTACTCATTTCTCTTGAAGCCAATCAAGGTAGGCCATTACAACAGTTTAACGTGAAGAATGCATTTCTCAATGGAGACTTAGAAGAAAAAGTATACATGGAGTTACCACCTGGAGTCACGAATTCTGAAGGAGGAAAAGTATGCAAATTAAAGAAGGCATTGTACGGGTTAAAACAGTCGTCACGAGCTTGGTTTGGACGGTTTTCGAAGAGCATTAAGGCATTTGGATATAGACAAAGTAATTCTGATCATACCTTATTTATAAAAAAGAAGTCAAGAAAGCTTACCGCTCTTATTGTTTATGTTGATGATATGGTTGTTACTGAAAATGACTCAGTAGAAATGGAGGCACTGAAAAACTATTTGTCACGGGAATTTGAGTTGAAGGATTTGGGACAGTTAAAATACTTCTTAGGCATTGAAGTTACAAGATCAAGTCAAGGAATTTTTATGTCTCAACGAAAGTATATATTAGAGCTTCTTACAGAAACTGAGATGCTTGATTGGAAACCGGTAGATACACCGATTGAAGCGAATCATCACTTGGGAATATTTTCCGACCAAGTTCTATGTGACAAAGGAAGGTACCAACGCTTAGTGGGAATACTAATTTATCTTTCCCATACTCGGCCGGATATTACTTATGCCATTAGCGTCTTAAGTCAATTCATGCATAATCCAAGTGAAGAACATATGAAGGCGGTCTTTCGAATACTAAGGTACTTAAAGAAATCTTTGGGAAAATGTCTCTTATTCCAGAAATGTGGTGATATAGAAGAAATGGGATACACCGATACAGATTGGGCATGAGATATGATGAACAGGAGGTCAACCTCAGGTCATTTTACGTTTATATGTGGGAATTTGTTAATATTTAGAGCTAAGAAGCAAAAGGTTGTTACTAGATCAAGTGCAGAATCTGAGTTTCGGGGTATGGCTCATGGAGTATGTGAACTACTATGGATACAGAATATATTGAAGGATCTTAGATTTAAACTCATGAAAGCAATGGATCTACACTGCGATAATAAAGCAGCGATTATGATTGCACACAATCCAATTCAACATGACCGTATGAAACATGTTGAAGTGGATCGGTTCTTTATCAGAGAAAATATTGACAAAAGGTGTATATCTTTTCCATTCGTGAAGTCAGAAGATCAACTTGCAGATATTCTTACGAAAGGAGTTTGTGGACGAATATTTAACAACATGATTGAGAAGCTGGGCATGATTGACCTTTATGCTCTATCTTGAGGGGGAGTGTTGAATATAGAATATATGTTGAATATAGAATATACCTAATATAGGATACATACTAAATATAGAATTATCTAAATATATGATATTCTTACTTAGCGCCAAAGTAATTGTAACTATATAAGGAGAAGGTCTTCATCCATTGTAATAATTGAATAATAATAAAGTTAGTCTTTCTCGAATATCTTATTCTTTGTATTACTTTCTACAAAAAAGACATCTAATTGAAGGTTCAAAGAGCTGAAGCATCTCCAGCAGTCTTTCAAGTATAATGTAGATGCCTACATTCAATGTACTTGTAGATTTACTCTAAAAAAATAAAGATGATGAAGGACTCTACAAGGATAAGCTTGAGAAGAATTATCTAGATAGAAGATAAAAAATAAATGAGATAGGATTTATTAGAGATAGGGTTTATCTTTACTTAGAGATAGAGTTTCAAAAATGTAAACAAGTCTGTCCTATCTCCTATAAATAGGAGAACAATTCTATGTATTTTATATCTCAATTTTGAAAGGAATAAAGTTTGGAGTTTTTCAGTATCTCTCTCTTTCTATTTTATTTTATGAGTAAGCTGTGATCAACGCAATTAATGGAGAGCTAGTCTTCTTAGCTTAGGCTAAGGATCGACCCTTGGACGATTGGGAGCTAAGAATAGTAGTTATTTAATTGAATAGATCCAATATTGCTCTACAATACTCTGGTTTGTAGTAAAGAAGGGTTGATCTAGCCATGATAACCCCGATCTATTATGAAGATGAAAGAGATGCCAAATTAGCCATATTTGGTAGTCTCCGCATTCAAAGATATTACTAGATCATTAGGAACTTAAATACTCCACCTAGCCATGCAGGGAGTGTATAAGACCTAGATTCGATTTTCCAAGAATGATTAAGTTCTTATGTACGGTTTTAGCCATAAACCCTAGATTCTAGACCCGAATAGACCTAGCCATGACTATTACGAGTGGATACATTTTACTATATAAATATTACTTTAGTAAACTAAGTCGGAGGTGATCCAAAACCTAAGTTTTTTTCTCTATATTTTTACAAGTTAGTAATTTAGATTTGATTTTAAGTTCATAAAACCTTTTCCAAAAATTAGTTTAGTAACCGTTATTAGTTAGATCAGTAAAATTCGTTTTTAATACGTTTACTCCCCGTGGATTCGACCCCCACTTGCCCTTATTATATTACGACACCCGTAGTTTTGAGCAGGGTATTTAAAGATCGAGTTTTTCTTTTATTAATATTTGGTTCCGTTGCCGGGATACCAACACAGATTTATATGAACCACTTCAGCCAAGTGCCGCGAACCATCGGTTGCTAAGCGATGTCACCATTCCGTGTGAGTCACGTACAATAAGGTGAGGCACACGAGCGTGAGGACTGATACTCAAATACTAAGACCGTTGCTAGCATAGTAAAGCTTTCGTGCTAGGAATCACACACCAGCCCGACCTGCCCAGTTTGATTAACATCTAGATTATGATTGACTTAGTAAATTTATCTTTATAAACCGTTGATGTGTTTTATTTTAAATTTTATGTTTAAATTCCCGCTGAATTTTGTAATTCTATTTCATTTCATTAGTATATGCCCAAGTACGATCGGATTAGGAAACATATTGGTATACCATCGATTCCTAAAGCAGTTAATGCGGCTAACCAAGTCCAATAGGAAGACCTTCAGGCCATATACGACCTTGAAACTGAAAAAGAATTTCTTCCTGAATCAATGGTTGACAAGTCACTAAGGGAGTATTTTGCTCCCATTTTGAAAAAATTGCCAAAATGCATTAAGTTGCCGATAATTACGGCAACCCAGTTCGATATCATGCCTTCGATTTTGAACCTAATCCCACATTTTCATGGACTCGATAATCAAGATCCATATTTATATATCGATAAATTTGAGTCTATCTGCCAAACGTTTCGATGTAAGGACATAGCAATGGAGTACATCTATTTACTCATTTTCTCATTATCTCTAAAACACCAGGCAAAACATTGGCTAAATTCTCTGACATCCATGTCATTTGACAAGTGGGACCCTTAAATAAAAGTTTAAATCAAGTTTTTCACGATGAAAAAAATTAACCTTTTAAAACATGATATCTCTGATCTTCTTCAAGTTTACCCGACCAAACAAGCCCACCCAGGTGGTTTAGTTAGCACACTCCAACAGTTTATAACAGAGATCAGGGGGGTAACCCAGCAAAATTTTAGAGAACTTTCAAAAATACGAGACTTTACTCAGAAGCTAGGCACCCAAATAGGATAAATTGCAAGCCAATTAAGTGAACGAGAAAAGATAAAAAATCCCTAGTCAACCAATTACTAACCCGAGGGCTACCTTTGAGGTTCATACCCAACAGAGCTCACCTGAGATATTAAAACTGCTCAAGTAGTTATGACCCTTAATAATAAGAGAACTATAAAAACTAGACCAGACCCTATGCCATCAACTAAGAGCAATTTGGTTCTCAAATCTCAGGAAAAAGCCCATAAAAATCTAGCATCTAGCCAGCTTGAAATAGTAACATCTAGGCCACAACAAGTTCCAACACTACCGAACCTAGTAGACAAGCCTTACGTGCCTAGGGCCCCATTCCCTAACCAATTTGTTTCTGCCAAAAAGAACGAAGGCCACAAAGATATTCTTGAATTATTTAAACAAGTACAGATTAACATTCTGCTCCTGGACGCTATCGATCAGATTCTATCATATGCTAAATTCCTAAAGGAACTGTGCATAAAGAAATGAAGAACCAGTGTTAGGAAGAATTCCTTTAGTGTTGAACAGGTTAGCTCTATCCTACTATTTAAAATTCTGATCAAACAAAAGGACCCAGGATGTCCCACCATTCCCTAAGTAATAGGAAAACACTATATCCAAAAGACCCTTATTGATCTTACAGCTAGTGTATACCTTATTCCATTTTGTATTTATGACGACCTCGATTTAGGAGAACTAAAACCCACTAGGATACAACTTCAACTCGATGATAGATCCACTAAAACTGTTTGCGGTATTGCTGAGGATATGATAATTAAGGCAAACTAATTTTACTTTATAGTAGATTTTGTAGTCCTTGATACACCACTAATTCCGAATGTCCATGGCCAAATTCTAATTATTTTAAGTTGACCTTTCCTAGCTACTTCCAACACTATAATCAATTATAGAAATAGAATAATCAACCAAACATTTGCTAACATGACCTTGGAACTGAACATTTTCAACTCTATGAGGCAATATCAAAATTCTGTTAACGAGTGTAATATGATAGGTACCATTATCTCTGAATATTCTAGGGATGACCTCTTAGAAGATTGTTTAGAGGACGACATCGTTGGTATTCAAGAGTCAATCCTAAAAGACATTTCAGCTGTTCTTGAAAATAACTCTCCTAAATACACTCCACCGCATTGGTATACTCCCAAATGTGAGTTACTCCCTATGTCATCTAACCCCCCAATTCCTTCTATTGGGTCACCGCCAAAGCTTAATTTTAAAGTACTTTCGGATAATCTAGGATATCGGTTCCTCGGGCCTAACAAAACTCTTCCCGTTATCATTTTATCTTCATTGGACTTAGATCAGGAAAATAAACTCCTTGCAGTACTAGGCACCCACAAAGAAGTAATTGGATTGTCAATAGCAGATAAAAAAGTAATAAGTCAATCAATGGTTATGCATAAGATACTCTTAGAGGAAGGATCTAAAAGTTAGTTCTAAAATTGGTTTTGATCCGGCGTAAAGAGAAAAACCTAGTCCTAAAATTAGAAAAATGTCATTTTATGGTAAATCACGGAATAGTACTCGACTATTTAATATCATGGAAGGTGATAGAAGTTGATAAAGCAAAAATTAGTTTGATTTCATCTTTACCACCTCCTAAAACAGTGAAGTACGTTCGCATTCCTCGGGCACGCAAGATTTTAGTGACGATTTATTAGAGACTTTAGCATAATCTCACGACCTTTATACAATTTACTTGCTAAAGACGTCCATTTTGATTTCCACGATAAATGTCACAAGTCTTTTGAAATACTTAAGTCCTCATTGACCACATCACCGATTATCCAGCCACCCGATTGGATCTTTCCTTTCAAAATTATGCGAGACACCTTAAATTAAACCGTGGGTGTCGTGTTAGAACAACATTTTGAAAAAACACCCCATGTCATTTCCTATGCGAGTAAAACACTAACTGATACCCAAATTAATTATAAGATGACTGAAAAGGAGTTGTTAGCCATCGTCTTCACGCAAAAAAAAATTGGTCATACACTTTAGGGTCAAAAGTTATCGTGTACTTTGACCATTCAGCCATTCGATATCTTCTTAATAAAAAGGAAAATAAAATATTATTACCAACCATTTGCCGCGCTTGATTGTAGATCACATTTACGAAGACCTTCATATTCCTGAGCATTTTCCCGATGAACAGTTAATGAATATTAATAGGGTATCCTGGTTCGCTGAATTTACAAATTACTTAGTCGTAGGATACATACTACCAGATTTGAGCATACAAGATAAAAAGAGATTTGAAACAATCTCTAGACAATTTATCTTGGAAGATTCCTATTTTTTTTAAGTTGACCCTGAACTAATAATTCGCCGTTGTGTCCCTGAAAATAGCATTCCATAAAATTTAAAAAGTCTTCATGACGATGGTGGTCATTTCGGGCCCCGTAGAATGGCTAATAATGTACTTCAATGAGATTTTTATTGGCTTACTTTATTGAGGGACACTTACGATCATTTTGTATGATTTGACCGTTGCCAAAGGGTTGGCAACATGGGTCGTCGGGATGAGATGCCTTTTAACAATATTTTAGAGGTTAATTTTTTTTATTTCCGGGGCATTGACTTTATGGGCCCCCTTCCGGTGTCCAATGGTTATTTGTAGATCTTAGTAGCAGTTGACTACGTTTATAAATATGTGGAAGCAGTACCATATCGGACAAATGATCACGTTGTTGTAATTAACTTTTTAAACGATAACATTTTAGTCTGATTTGGTACACCTCGTGTAATTATAAGAGACGGTGGAACTTATTTTTGTAACTGTTATTTTAAAAATGTCTTATGCACAAATATGATATTACTCATAAAATTGCCACCCCATATCATCCATAAAAAGAATTTTAGAGAAAACTGTTCGACCAGATCATAAAGATTGGTCCACCCGTCTTAATGATGCTCTTTGGGCTTATCGAACTTCTTGTAAAACCCCGATTGGATTGTCGCCTTATAGATGTGTTTTTGGAAAAGTTTGTCAGTTGCCTGTGGAATTGAAGCATAAAGCTTAGTAGGCAATTAAGATATTTAATTTTCCAATAAACGCAGTAGGACTTCATCAAAAACTTTAACTAAGTGAGTTAAAAGAAATAAGACAAGAGACGTACGATGATGCTAAAATCTATAAGGATAGGACCAAAACATATCATGACAAAAATATAATTTGAAAAATCTTTACACCAGGACAAAAAGTCTTATTGTTGAACTCAAAGCTATGTCTATTTCCTGGAAAATTGCAAACCCGTTAGCAAGGCCCGTTTGAATTCGTAAACATACACCAAAATGGTTGGGCTAAAGTAAAAAATTATCGTACTAGGAAACTTTCAACGTCAATGGCCAACGACTTAAGCCTTATCTCGAGATAATCCCATTAGAATATTTCCCTGATATAGATCTTTGCAGGCCCGAATATAGTGAATTGCCCATCCCCAAATAATTCTTTGACTTTGTTAGGTTACGGCTCAAAAACAAGGGAAGTCGTTCAAATGAGTCACTAAGTCGTTCGAACGAAAAAGTTTACGTTGAAGTCGTTCGAACGAGACTTAGTTTTTTCGAACAAAAAACTCTCTGCTTGTTTATTTCTAAGTTCGTTCTAAAGGTGACTTATTCCAAAGAAATGGTTTATCTCATGATGTGTACTTCGAAGATGACCTAATGGAAAGTAAATAAATATATAGTGTAAGTTAAATGCCTCTGTATAAGGAGAAAAAGTTAGATAGAGAAAGGGTAGAATTCTAGGGTTTTGCTCTGAAAATATTTATTGGGTTTTCTTTCTAGGGTTTCTTGCAGGGGATTATCTATAAGGGTAAAGGTGAGGTTGAGTGATCTCTGTAACTTCTTGTAACCGTAAGTGATAATATATTTGTCGTGCTTGTCGGGGGTGGTTTTGATTATTTTAGGTTTCCACGTAATTTAAACCTTCTATATGTGCTTAATTGCTTTAGATTGAATTCTCCGTAGTTAGAATTAGATCTTAAGTTCATGCTCAATCGTATTGTGTTTCCGTGTTGCGATTTGCCCCCTCGTTTTCCCAACAGACTTCATATAAGTTTGGGGTACGGGAGTTTTGTCTGGCTGAAGACGATAAACTTAGCGCTTTCTGGGAGGCAACCAACGGTACATTCAGGTGAGAAATTCTAATGTTCTTAAATATTAGAGATAATATTTTATTTAAGTTTGGGGGTAGGAAAATTATTTTTAAAATATTTTTTGAAGATAAGTGAAATAATGACACTCTTGACATTTTATGATGCACTTTTGATAATTTCAACATTTAGACTGGATTTATTTTGACATAAATATTGGTTGGGAAACTCAAATGAATCGAAAAAGAAATCAAGAACTAAGAGTTTACAAGTAAACACTATACTATTTTGTACACCATCGTAAGTAAGATGTACTATCTTTTAATTAACGACTAATTTAAGTTAATGCGGTATATTTTGAAAAGTTGCGCTTCACTATAGTTTTGTAATTGATACATTCGATAGGTTATTGGCCAGTGTTAGGGAAATCTAGTATTTATGTTAAGAATAATTCGCTTCAAGGGAGATAGCTGCCTAAGAATAAGTTCATTCCCGAAAGTATAAAAAAAAAAAAACTAAAGTTGCTCTAAAAACTTTCACGCTGTAAGGCTACTCGCATGATTAAGAACTGAAAGAGGAATAATTATCACCGATCTTAAGAATGACCATGAACTATGTTAAAGGAGCACAAAAAATATTACTTTTGAGAATCCTGAGTCTAGGTCACGAAGGGGCACCAAACCCCGGCAAACTTAGCCAACTGGTGGGGATTGCCGACCCAAAACTCCTTGTTACAGAGGTTTCATTAAGAAACAATGTACTCAAAAAGGCTATGAAAAATAAGATACCAGGAAGTAAATTAAAATTGACTAAGGCAATTGCCAAACTGACCACTGAATTTATTCCAGTAACTACTCGACTACCATACATTGACTCAATAATTCTAGACAATGTATTAAGCAATAAAACTATCTTCACAATACACTCAGATATATCAGGTAAAATACTTAAATTTCTTTCCAATCATGAGTTAGTATCTCTAGTTTTAGATAAGTACAATATATTTTGTGGTATACTTGGGGAATAATAGCTTTTAAGGAAATTCCTTCTTGTATATTTTCATCATAACTAAATAAGGATAAATTGACAGGAAATGAGTCTCTTGTCATTTAGAATTTCCATAACTTTATTTCTCAAGTAAAGGTCTAACTGTATGTTTTGTCACTCTACCCTGAATAAGTGGTATCCCCAAGTAGGGTTCAAGCAATTTTCCCTCTTTGAAGCCAAAGATCTCAAAAACAATTCTTCCCCAAGTAGCTTGCACCTATTTAATTGAAACCATAGATCTTATCCTGCCTTGAGCTTTCAATTTGTTGATGTTTATGCTCAGAATGTCTTTAACAAAAGAGAATAGAAGGGGAGAAAGAGTCCCCTTGCTTCAGACCCCAACTAGCCTAAAAATACTTAGTTAGACTGCCATTAATAGATATGGAGATCTTCCCACTACTAATGACTGTCCTGATCCATCTTTAAAATTTTGTACTGAAGCCAAAAGCCTTGAGGGATTTCATCAGAAACTCCCAACTTTGAGTATCATAAGCTTGATTAGTATTTATCTTAAGACCTATATTGCCTCCTTGCCTCTTGACTTTGAGCTCATTGATAAGTTCTGAGGCCATACAAATATTGCTGTGGATGCTCTTATTGTGGGATACTCGGTACAATTCTAGACACAATTGGTCTGTATTGATGGATAAGATTAGGCTTCTTCACCTTGGGGATGAGGACAATAAAATTTGAACTGAAGCTGACTGGCAGAACTTCATCCTGGAAAGAAGAAATGATACCTTTACAAAATTCATCTTTAAGAATGTCTGAGTAAAAATGGAGCCTGGGAACCCATCTGGTCCTGAGGCACTATTTGATGTTAATCATATCTCATGATCGTTTCTCACATGTCAACGGATTATTTATATTTATGTTCTTTCGATTCAAGCCTCTCTACTAGAGATGGCTAGTAGGTTGTAGGGAGTTCCTAATAAACTAATACAAGGTTAATAAGGTATTTTTCCCAGTTTCTAGAATATTTCTAGTTAGGGTTTCCGCCCCCTTATGTTCTATAAAAGGGAGGCTAGGTTCTTTATTTTATTTAGTTGTTAAAGTTGTGATGAATAAAGTTAAAGGTTTAGCCCTAATTTAGTTTTAGGTTGATTTTAGTGTAAAAGACTTCTCGATTTAGCTTCCGCGTTGAAAGTTTACGTCACTATTGGGGTCATGAGAATATACTGCATCCTGTATCTCATCTTCTGTAGGTAGTAAAGATAGCTGATCATTCTCCTCCGTGGAAACATGAGCTGGCATATAGTTAAACAATTCGCTATAAATGTTGTCTTCCGCCTTGTAAACTTATGAGTATAATAATTCAGAATGTGCTCATTCATAAGTTCATGGTCATTAAGGTGAGTACCACTGTCATCTGTGATTTATGTAATTAGAGCCTACCCATGTGATTGAGTAAAAATATGATGTATTCATGTTACTTGCACGAAGCCATTTAATCCTTGATCTTTATCTCCAGTTAAGTTCTTCTAGCCCTTCCAGGCTATCTAACTTGCTTATGATCTGTATAATCTCACTGTGAATTGCATAATTTTTTATGACATTTTTTTGATTGGTTTGGATCTGAAGAAAGTTTGCTTTATTTTTTTCTCTCTCTTGTTTTCTTGTATCTAGAACTGCTGCATTCCAAAGTTTGATATTTACCTTTAACCTTCTCAATTTAAGCATTAAAGAGAATAATGGTGTTGCTCTTAAGTCTGCCCCTCAGTTTTCTTAATAGCTATTATGAAATCTGGGTAGGAGCTCCCGAACTGCATATACCTTAAAGGGACATTAGTAGGTTTGGGGATTTGGTGGCATTCTCCTAAAGGAAGTGCATGATCAGATCTGGATCTAGGTTGTACTTTGATTCTCTATCCTCTATGCTTATCTTACCAATTTGAGTTATGTAAGCTTCTATCAAGAACGCTCTCAATTCTGTTCACACCAAGCTGTGCATTATGTTGGGATAGATTCAGATCGAAACGAACACGAGAACGAGAATAGCAAGTTCAAGCTCGAGAACAGTAAGATCGAATCCTCCCTATCGATTTCTATTTTCTCTTATGCAAATCAATAGAGTATAAATGGCAGTCTCGATCTAAACAATTCTAAACAAAAAATAGTAAAGATTATCTGCACACATACACAAGATTTAACGTGGTTCGGCAAAATCGATGCCTACGTACACGGGTAAAGAGATTTAACTTGAAAAGAAAATGATGATTACAACAGATCTCACAATCTCTCTATTTAACCTGTATGATCTCAAAAACGATGATGATCAGCAGGATTTTCTCTTCTCTAGCACTCTGTAAAAAATGATGCAAGAGTTTTCCCAAAGCTTCTCTCTCTTTTTGTCTCTCACCCCAAAAATAAAGATTCAGTTATATCTCATATATATCAATTCCCCAGTAGGCTCTTCTATTTATAGTAGAAGGTCCTATAGGAGTTATAAATCAATTAGGAACAACTATTCCTCTTTCTGCAGCTAAAAAACCTCCAAGCCTTCAATATTTTAACCTCTACCTAAAACCAAGGGAAGCCCAGCAATTTTTCTTCGACGTGGACTTCAACCTTATGAAGAGGGAAGCCTAACAATCTCCCCCTCACTCAAGATGAGAAGGGAAGTCCTCTGGCCCAATCTAGTCGATGATTGGTGCACCTCCACCATACCGGCTTTGGCACAACAGTAATCGTGCTTACCTCTTGGGAAACACTTCGTCATCATATCCGATCCATTCTCGTCGGTATGAACTTTGTCAATGCTAAAAAAGTTCAAGTTAAGCACATCTCTTATCCAGTGGTAGCGCACATCAATGTGCTTGCTACGTGAATGGAAACTGGCATTCTTACTCAGGTGTATCGCGCTCTGGCTATCACTGTAAACAGTGAACTTGTTCTGAGCAATACCGAGCTTCTTGAAGAACCGTTTCATCCACAACATTTCTTTGTAACCTTCAGTGATCGCAATGTACTCGGCTTCAGTAGTTGAGAGGACTATACACTTTTGTAGCTTAGCTTGCCATGCGACTGCTCCCCCAGAAAAAGTAAGCAGGTAGCCCGACGTAGACTTCTTTGTATTGGTATCGCCTGCCATGTCTGAATATGTGTAGCCAAATAGCTTCGGCTTATCACCACCATAACACAGACATAACTTTGATGTACCTCTCAGGTATCTCAGAATTCACTTGACGCCTTCCCAATGTTCCTTTCCTGGATTTGACAAGAATCTGCTCACTACACCGACTGCAAAGGCTATATCCGGCCTTGTACACACCATAACATACATAAGGCTCCCAATCGCTGAGGCATATGGAATCTGACCCATTTCGGCCTTTTCTTCTTCTGTCTTCGGTCATATTTCCTTTGACAATTTCAATTGGCTCCCGAGTGGACAACTAACCAGCTTGGCCTTGTCCATGTTGAATTTCTTCAACACTTTCTCCACATAGGTTTCTTGGGATAACCACAATTTTCTGACCTTTCTATCTCGAATGATCTGCATGCCTAGGATCTGCTTTGCTCGACCTAAGTCTTTCATTTCGAATGCCTTGCAAAAGTCACCCTTAAGCTCGACAATTTTTTGGATATCTTGACCCACAATCAACATGTCATCAACATACAGCAAGAGAATGATGAAGCCACCATCGGCAAATCTGTGCACAAACACACAATTGTCTGACTTAGATTTCTTGTAGTTGTGCTGGCTCATTAATTTCTTGAACTTCTTGTACCACTGTCGAGGTGCTTGTTTCAGCCCGTACAAACTCTTCTTTAGCTTGCACACTCTGTCTTCCATGCCTTTGACCTCAAACCCTTCTAGCTGGTCCATGTAGATTTCTTAATGCAAATCACCATGAAGAAATTCCGTCTTGACATCCATCTTCTCAAGTTCTAAGTTCATGCTAGCAACTAGCCCTAGAACAACTCAAATGGAAGTTATCTTTACCACAGGTAAAAATATCTTGTCATAGTCAACTCCTTTCCGTCGACCAAAACCTTTCACAACTAGGTGAGCCTTGTATCTCGGCTGCGAGTTCCTATCTTCCCCTTTGATCTTGTATACCCACTTGTTCTTGAGAATTTTTATTCCTTCGGGCTTCTTAACAAGTTCGAAAGTTCTATTCTTATGCAGCAAATCCATCTCTTCCTGCGTAGCCTTCAGCCATTCTATCTTCTGAGCATCTTTAAGAGCTTCTCTGAAGTACTTGGGCTCACCGCCATCGGACAGTAATACATACTCGTTTAGTAGATATTTGGCTGAAGGGTGTCGAGTTCTTGTCGACCTTCTCAATTCGACCACTTCATTCTGAGGTAGCTCGACTTGCTGAGGTTGCTCGACCTGCGATGACCCGACCTGCGATGGCACATTGACCTGTAGTTTGGGATCACCCCCGTCTTCTGGTGGATCGCCCTCATGAACTTCAGGTTCATGATCAACTTCTTCGACCTCTTGGTTCACGGGAATTTCAACCTTCTCTCGGCCTTCAGTGTAGAAATCCTCTAAGTCACCAACATAGGATTTCAACTTCTCTCCCTTCTTGAAGTCTTCAATTTTCTGGTCCTCTAGAAACACAACATCTCGGCTTCTGACCATCTTGTTCGCAATAGGATCATACAGCTTATAACCCCATTTTTCATCGGCGTAGCCAACAAAAATGTACTGCCTTGCCTTGTCATCCAGCTTTGATCTCTCATCTTTGGGAAAATGTACAAAAGCTCGACATTTGAAAACTCTCAGATGTTCATAATCCATATCTCTGTTGCTCCAAACTTTCTTGGCAACTTCTCCATTCAGCAGCTGTGAAGGAGAACGATTTATAATGTGAACTGCTGTGCTAAGTGCTTCGCCCCAAAACTTTCTCGGTAATTGAGCTTGAGATAACATGCACCTCACACGCTCAAGTAAAGTCCGATTCATTCTCTCGGCTATACCATTGTGTTGAGGTGTCTTGGGTACTGTCTGCTCATGTCCAATACCAAATTTTCTGCAGTACTCTCCCCCGTTATCTGATTGCACACACTTTGAAGGCTTGTCGGTCTCTCGTTCTACCTTGTTATTAAAATCTCTGAAACACTCAAGAACCTGATCCTTCGTCTTCATTAAGTAGACCCACACCTTTCTCGAAGTATTGTCAATAAAGGTAACGAAGTAGGAAGAACTACCCATGGTTTTCACTTTCATAGGCCCACGCACATCTGTGTGTACAAGCCCGAGAATCTCCAACTTCTGTGATGGAAGTGGTTTATGAAATGAAACCCTGGTCTGTTTTCCCATCAAACAATGAGTACACTTCTGCAAGTGCATTCCCATTAAGCTCGAGAAGGCTTGATTCGTTCACAGGATGTCTAGTCCCTTCTCGCTCATGTGAGCTAATCCTTGATGCCAAAGCTCGATCGGCATCCCCTTCTCGACCACATTCAATTCGGCTCGATCAAGCCTAGCTCAACTTTGGTAAAAGGAACAATACTTGGTGCCCTTGGCAACAACCAAGGATCCCTTGTTGAGCTTTCACTTCCCATTCCCGAATATACTCACGTATCCTTCATCGTTGAGCTTCCCTGCTGACATGAGATTCAATCTCAAGTCTGGTACATGTCTGACTTCCTTGAGCACCAAGGAACAACCTAGCTCGGTCTTCATGTAGACATTACCCATCCCCATAATCTTGGAGACTCCACTGCTCCCAATCTTCACGCTGCCGAACTCACCAGTCTTGTAAGTGGTAAAGAAACTTTAATGTGGGGTAACATGATACGACGCCCCCGAGTCAATGATCCAATCTATATCTTAACTTGATATACTCAAGCACGAGTCACCACAAGTGGACGCTTGTAGGAAGTCATTCACGGACACAGAGGTAACTGTGTTCTTCGATCTGCCAGCAATCTTGTCTTCATCTACGACTCCATTCTCTTGATCGATCATTAGAGAATAACACTTATTTTTAAAATGCCTTTTCACACCACAATAGAAACACTGAACTTCCCTCCTATCCTTAGGAGTGTTAGACTTTCCTCTCGGCCTCAACCTCTCATTACTGCTTGAATGAGAATTCTTCTTATTCTTCGACCTGCCTCTCTTCTCAGCAATAAGGGCCTCATTAGTGCTTGGGAAATTAGTGTCACTCGGCATCCTTCTCGTCTCCTCGTTCAGCAACGCACTAGTAATTCTTTCCACAGAAACAACTCCATCAACTGAGGACTTTCTGACCGCTACAGATAGTGTAGTATAGCTATCAGACAGAGAGCCAATGATAAACAGAGCACGCAGTTCATCTCCTAAATTTATCTTCATAAGAGAGGATTGGTTTATCATGTTTTGAACCTCATTCAGATGCCCGGTCATGGATTCGCCATCCTTGTATTTCATGTTGACAAACTGTTTTATGAACAGTACTTTATTCCCAGCGCTCTTCCTTTCATACAGCTCTTCAAGTTTCTTCTAAATCTCGATGGCAGTCTTGACTTGAGCAATATGGTGGTAGACAGAATCGTCCACCCACTTCTAAATCTCGCCTATGCACTTTCGATCTAGTGTATTCCAAACACTAGGATCATCCTTCTCTGGCATCACACCATTATTCTTGATGGGTTTTGCTAAATCCTCACAATAGAGTATATCCTCCATTTTCGATTTCCAAATTGTATAATTCTCACGATTCAGACTGATCATCCTGTATGTAGATACCGACTCCATAACTTACACAAGTCATCAGAGTTCTCTTCCAAATCTGAAGAAGAACCTCTGACTCCAGACCCTAGATCTTAATCACAGACCTACATCCCAGCAACGGAACCACTTGTTTGGATAGATACAGATCGAAACGAACACGAGAACGAGAATAACAAGTTCAAGATCGAGAACAGCAAGATCGAATCCTCCCTATGGATTTATGTTTTATCTTATGCAAATCTACAGAGTATTAATCGCAGTCTCGATCTAAACAATTATAATCAAAGAATAGTAAAGATTATCTACACACACACACACGCACACAAGATTTAACGTGGTTCAGAAAAATCGATGCCTGCGTCCACGGGTAAAGATATTTCACTAGAAAAGAAAATGATGATTACAACTGATCTCACAATCTCTCTATTCAACCTGTATGATCTCAAAAATGATGATGATCAGCAGGATTTTCTCCTCTCTACCACTCTGTAAAAAATGATGCAAGAGTTTTCCCAAAGCTTCTCTCTCTTTTTGTCTCTCACCCCAAAAATAAAGATTCACTTCTATCTCATATATATCAATTCCACAGTAGGCTCTTCTATTTATAGAAAACGGTCCTATAGGAGTTACAAATCAATTAGGAACGACTGTTCCTCTTTCAGCGGCTAAAAAACCTCCAAGCCTTAAATGTTGTAACCTCTACCTAAAACCAAGGGAAGCCTAACAATTTTTCTTCGACGTGGACTTCAACCTCATGAAGAGGGAAGCCCAACACATTACACAAAGCATAAGTTAATCCGCAAGTATCACTTTCTCTAAGCTTAGCTCCATCAACAAAATTGTTGAAATCACTTACAGCTCTAAGCGAAGGGGGAATGCCACCTCTTTTTTCTGAAACTCTGAGCACACAATTAAAATTCCCGATACGCAGCCATGGTCTATTTTGTATTTGTGTGAAGCTGATGAGTTGTTTCCACAACTCTTGTCTGTTAATACTTAAACAATGTGCATGACTTAAAGAAAAGCAGTAATTCAGGAATTCAAGAGTAATGTGGTACTTTGTAATACTGATAACAGTAGGATTAGGAGTACCCATATGTTGCCTTTCTCCGTGCCTTTTTCATTTTTGATGATCTAAGATTTATACCCACAAAGCTTAAACTTGGTGTAGCATATTTTTGGTTATGCAATTCCTAGATATGTGACTTTTTTTGTTTCCTAGTCCTCTTGTATGTCCTTAGTAACTCTTGAACTTTCTTTCCCTATTGCTGGTCCTCTTGTACACTCATGAGTATTTGTAGTAGTTTCCTTGATGTGGCTTGAAGATTTAAGAAACCCCACTTCAAGAACTCCCTTATTACCAAATCTATCATGATAATAGTATTTCCCAAGTTGGGTGGATTCAAATATGTTTGTTTGTTTTTTTCACACACAAAACATAGTCAAGAGATATAGATGAAAACATAAACACAAAAATAGGAAGCTAAAAATGGAAATGGGGTATGGTATTTGGTTTATAATCTAGTTTGGGTAGATGGAGAAAGTTTTAGAAAGAATTAAATGAAAAGAGGCAGCTAAATATTACTTGTGTAGTTGTATTACTATTCTTTTGTGTGAAAGAGTTGTGTAAAGCTAAGACTTCAACTTTAAAAACATGTTTAAATAAGTAAACAAAATTGCACAACTTAGATAAGGGATACCTTACCAAAAACATAAAAAAAAACCCGACTTTATATTAATAATTGTGGCATCAACATTTACATGCAATGTTTATGCTCTAAACACTTCAACATTAATGCATCTCTTACAAATGTCAGGAGCAGTGGAGTACTGAGGGACTGTAATAGTGCACCAATTGTTGCATGTGAGGTAAAGAGTGAAGTACAATGCTTGAACATGGCTTTTGAGAAGAACTAGGTATGGTTTTAATGCAGAAACCTGCACGTTTCATCTTCCACACAAAGAGTGGGATGCCTTGATTAAGGTATAGTAGTCTTTCGATTATTATGTTCATATGTATAGTCATATTATAAATTTCTGAATGTTTGTTTTCTTGATACACATCAGATAAATGAGAACATCAACACATTAAGAAAAGTTGTGGTACCTTATGGAGACTTGTTGGAAACTATTTTTACAAACAGAGTGGCTACTGGTTATTCTTAAAGAAATGGAGCTTTTGGGGTATTTGACGAATATTGAAATGACTAAAGCATGTTTAGGTTTACTGAACATCTAGAATATGCTGACATGTTTGTAGGCTTGGATACGCTAGAATCAAGGAAAAACTACCTGATACGGTTTCTCAGATTTTAGTTTTCTATGCATTAGTTTGCTATTTTAGATTACCTTGCTTTCTCGGAGTTCATAGACTATGTTGATGTTCGACTATTTGTTTTTTTGGACTATGTTGCTTTGTGTTATCTTAAGAATCGTACTTAAGACTATCCTTAATTTTTTTGATTTGTATAAACAATTTTGTATGTCCATTTTGTCTATTTTGTGCAATAATGCCTTTTGTATGTCCATTTTGTATATCCATTTTGTCCATTTTGTGCAATGATGCTTTTTGCATGTCCATTTTGTATATCCATTTTGTCTATTTTGTCTATTTTGTGCAATGATGCCTTTTGTATATCCATTTTGTCCATTTTGTGCAATGATGCATTTTGTATGTCCATTTTGTATATCCACTTTTTGCAATGATGTCTTTTGTATGTACATTTTGTATATCCATTTCGCCCATTTTGTGCAATACTGCCATTTTCTATGTCAATTTTGTCCATTAAGGTGATGTCACAAGTTGTGTTCTTTTATAGTAAGGGTATTTAAGACATTTACCAGTTTTCAGCACCTCTTAGAAAAAAAACACCATTTTTTTCAGGACTTCATTTTTCAGCATTCAGTACTTCAAAACATCCAGCACTTGAATTTTTTTCAGCATTCAGCATTCAGCTATTAATTATATAGATTTAGTTTGTCATTTGGGTTTGTAGTTTTCATGGGATATTCATCCGTAGTTGGAGTTTTCTTGGAATTGAAGGAAAGGTTCACTATCATGCTATGTGATCTTTGGTATGTAGTTTTCCTTGCTTTAGTTTTCTGTGCCCTTTAGTGGAAGGGTTTTCAAAATATACCCAAGGTTTAAAGAGGTTTAATACCAGATCTAAAGCCTTAAGGAGGAGATATTAAAAAAAAAGGATTTGGGTTTTCGATACTAATTTAGCTTTAATATAACTTTTTCTTCTCCTTTTTGCTTTTAATTTTAGGTCAATCTCTAAATGTGATGAGTGGCTGGGTCAAGCTAGATTATTATTTGGGATTATGAGATGTTTTCTGTTTATCTGTCATGCTAAATTCCTTCATCCACATGTAATAATGTATGTAGTGACCTGTATTTTTATTTATTATTATTTGTATTTATCCCTTTTCTGTATCTATTACTATCCTTTTAGCATCTGCATATATTACTTTACATTAAGCTTCCACATACATTCCTATTTCCTTGTACATTCGCATATATTCCGATATATTCCTTCTATCCATTATGCATCCATTTTATTCTTTTTGGGCAGGTTTTTGGGGTTAGATTCTTTTTTCGCATTTTCAGTGTTTCCGTGGTTATTAGGAGGAGGTGGTTGTGTTGTGGTTTCGGGGAGCCCGCGATTGGGTTGGTATTGTGGTTGTTGTGGTTGTGGTAAGGTGTGTGATCCAGGGAGGATTTGTAGTTTTCCGAGTTTCTATCAGTTTCCCGTTGAAGGAATCTTTTGTTCAGTTTTCTGCCCTATCTGTTCGAACAAGACTTATCTTGATCGAATAAATTCTTACCTGCTTCATTCTATTCGAACAGGATCCATTCTGTTTGATTATATTTCCATATGATCATTTCTATTCGAACAACTCCCTTTCTGTTCGAATACATTCTTGCCTATTTCATTTTTTTCGAACAAGCCTTTTCCTGTTCAAATTGACTTCTTCCTGCTTTGTTTTGTTCGAACAAGAATATGCTCTATTCGAATAGAGGCGAGTTTTTAGCTACATGTTGGTCCTTAAACCTCATTTCTCTTTTATTCAAAATACTCTCTCACTCTCTCTCCCCCAAATCAAAATCCCCTTTTTCCCAATTCGAATCAAATCCGTTCCCTGGCTCGTCGATTCTTCGCCGTGATCTTTGCCTTTATCCTTGGTGAGTAATTTGCTATTCCTTTCCATTCCTTTCGTCCGATTAGAGGTTGGGTTGATTTCTATGGTTTGTGTTATTGATTGGGTTCCTGTATTGTTTGATTAGCTGTCGTTATGATTGTCTGTTGTAGCTTGTCATGTGTTCCGTTAGCCGAATCACTAATTATGGGCTTTGAAGTTCCAATTTTAGTTTTGTCAGGACTCGGGATTATTATCAAGCGAGTCCCCATCATTTCTAAATTCCTCTACTAATTATTAGATGCTGATTAGAGTAGTACTCTGTGTAGAGAGGTGCATGTGATTTAGTTACGGTCTGATATTATTTTCCTCTGTATAAGTTGTTAACCTATAAGTTAGTTATTATGCAACTTGGTTTACAGTTTGTATTGGACTTTAGGCTTAGTTAGAAGCTGTTAGTGTGGTATTTCTTGTAGTTGTGTTCTTGTTGGTCGTTTCGGTTTTCTAGAGACTGATGTTGGTTAGATGTGGTGATGGTTAGGTTGCTATCTCATCTATGTTTAGATGGTGCAATTGAGTCACTGTTCATTCTGTTGTTTACGGCTATTGTGTTGTGATCCTTGGGATCTGTTGCATCTTTAAATTATGAAAAAACTCTTTTAACTTAACGAGATCGGATACATAACACAGCTCTACATCGGTTAACCTCCGATAGGATCGCAGGAGTCCTAAATCGAGTTAAAATAGTAGGTCAAGAACTGGTTGTGAACACTATCATACCTTTAATACCCATCCGGGAGTGTGGGAAGGTATGAGAAAGTTTGAATTCGGTGCTAGACTTATCCTCGGCGAGGTTGAAATTCCTTGGAATAAAAATAAAGTTTGGACGTTGGCTCCGTGGGTTGAAAAACCCGAAACACTTTGATCAAGTGAGTATCCACTAGCTTGGTCGAGCTTGACAAAAATCGTACCCATTGTATCCCCTTAACAGATCTCTATAAGATAAACATGTTACCGGTTGATCAACGAATATTATAATAGGATCATGAACAAGTTTTAAAACATTTAAGCATACAACATTTGGAATAATTGTAGGATTATCCCAGTTCATCTTGTCATATCATATCATCATCACTTATCATTATTCCTTGTCATTATTCCTTTTCTCTAAACTTCTATCTATATTCTCCTGTTCTTAAAACTCTTTATCTGGATCATAGTCATTTAGTTTACTGTTCTTTTACTTTTAAACTTTCTCTATCTCATTCACCTCACTCTCTTCTCCTACACCTGTTATATTAGTATGCTATTTAGCTCTGTTGGGTTATTAGTGAGCCGTGGTTAGGCTCACTCTCGTTTTTTTCCCCCTTTTAGAGGATGAGTAGCTTGGATTATTGTGAGCTTCAGCCTGATTGGAGCCAGTTTTGCCGCTGCAGATCTTCTTTAGTTTAGACATACTTGTATGTGATCTCAGCATATGTCGCTGTACTTTATTCGAGATATTTTATGCTGATTTCAGTCTAATATGTATATATATATTTTGCTTCCGCTTTATTATTCTTTTATTACTCTGATGATTATTGCTTAAGTGAATGACTGAGCCTGAACTTGTCTATGGCTCTGTTGTTCGTGGGGCGAATCTGTGGATTCCCCGACCTGCACAGCCCTGAATTTAGTAATTCGTCAAGCTAACCAATTATTTGATTTGGGGGCGTGACAATGTACTTCACTTCACTTATTAGGCAGATCTGGGTCTAGGCTTGAATCTGAATTTGGTAAAAGTTAGGTTATTCATTAACAGAATGGGAATCCCCCTTACTGCTTTACAAATATCATTTTACTTATTTACAGATTTGCAGTGATATTTGAAGTATAATTCTGGGGTTCTGAGCTTCAACCTCAACTTAAGGAGTTCACCAAAGTTCCAGTTAAATCTTGCTCTTGCTCTCGTTCTTGCTCTAGTATGTATCTTTATCGCTTAGATTGAATTTCATAATCTTGGTGTAATGTGCTCAGACTTATCTTTGGGATTGTTTTGATATATTATATAATAACCAAGTTTCTCCTATTAATAGGGTTATATTCACGATGTGGTCTAGTTCTTACTATTTTTTTCTGGGTAGTTTTCCCCCTTTTCTTTCCTGGATGACTTAGAACTCTAATTTTTTTAATGAAGCAAGTTCATTATGTTCCTATTAATATTACAGACTTGGAAGAAATAGTTTAAAATTTTAAAGCATAAACCATAAGTACATCTGCTCAATACCACCATTAAGAGGGGCATTCATTATACACGGACTGGTCTGGTCCGTCGTCTTTGTACTTTGGTTCTTCCTTTCTCTCATAGGGTTTCCTTTATCCTTTTCTGTGGCTGACTTCATAGCACGCACTTTGCCTTTGTCCAGTGGGTAATTGAGTTGCAATTATGTCTACAATGGTATTTGTAGATAGTCTCGTAAATATTTCTTAGAACATGGAGTGTGAATAGTGATACCCATTTCAGCTCTGATAATTCAACCAAATGCCTTAATTTTTAATTTTTTTTAGGTACTTCTCAAAAATCTCATTGATAGCTAGAATATTTTATTTTTTTATGACAAAGAAGTCTCATAATACCTAGGACTCAAAAAACTGGAAGATATTACAGATTCGTCTTGATTTTTAATGCTTTTAAAGATTTGTTAGAAATGCCCTACAAAACTCATTATTTGTCGTAAAGCCGCTGATTTCCAATGAAGTTATTCTAATTATATACAATGGTCTATAGAACCAGATGGCTTAGAAGAGCTAGTGAAAAACTTCTCACTCACACCATACTTGATAATACTTCAAAAGCTGTGTGACTGCCCATTAGACATGATCTTGTGAATTTAAAACCACTCAATTAAGAATTATTCTTTTCCTATTTCAGCAAATCATCGGCCGAATTTGTTAAGCATTTATCAGCGGGTAACGCTATCACATCTTCAACAACACCACTTTGGGATTTCTGAGAAACGGTAGATTCTACGACTGTATGACTTTACTTAAAGCCATGTACTTAACTTTTATCCATGGGATACTCCGCAAGTTTACCTGCATTGAACTGAAATATGGATTTCAAAGTGGGTTTGGATAACGGCTCTTTTCTGAAGTAGCGAAGAAAGGATTGCTGAAGTCGCGAAGAAAGGGACGGAGGAAGGGATATAAAGCGGAGATAGGGGCTAAAAGTAAAGATGAACTGAATTAAGTAAACCTTAATGCCCAGACCAGGCCTAGCAGTACCTAGAAGAAGTTGATGAATGAAGTCAATATAAGAAGATGGCGGGGAAGTGGGAGCGCCTATAGTGGTGGTTGTAGTCTTGATTAAGAGATGGTAGAAAGCCTATGCAAGCAATGATTCTATGCGACTGAAACCCCATATGGCTCTCATCCTATCCTTTAAGTTGGTTTCTGCTAATGGTTTAAGCCTTTGTTACTGATCATGCTGCTAGGTCTTTGATCTCGTTCTAATCTCACTGAGAGGAAGGATCCTCATAGGCCATCTAATTGCCTACCTATGCTTGGTCCTAGCCGCTACTACCTCCGGCTATAGCCTTTAGGCAACTACCTTGCACTCTCTTGCTGGTGAACCGCAGACCTTGGAGGCCCAAAAAAGAGATCTCATATTACATGTTCTTCATTGATTGATCTGTGTACAAAGTACAAGAATGAAAGAGACAAAAAAGAA
The DNA here is from genome assembly GCA_014058105.1 of Kingdonia uniflora. Taxonomy (NCBI): domain Eukaryota; kingdom Viridiplantae; phylum Streptophyta; class Magnoliopsida; order Ranunculales; family Circaeasteraceae; genus Kingdonia; species Kingdonia uniflora. Next base: position 1,444,341 of record JACGCM010000724.1, read on the forward strand.
GCATATCTCGCCTTCAAGTTGCAGGAGGTGCGGAAGGACTGAGAAGTGGGAGTCGTAAGGCTAATTTACTAGGTTAGCGATCGTGATCTAGATGGCCGAAGAGCACCCCTTCCCCCATCCCTAATGTATGCCTAGCCTACGAAGTACTATATCATAGCCTCCCACTACGTAGGAGAAAGAGTTCAGGCTTTTTCTTAGGGAGAGGAGATTCTACAACACAGACCAAGATTGCTTCATTCAGGAGGTATGTGACCAAAGATGCTTCATAAGTTGAAGTCCACAGAAGAACGAGCCATAGACAACTTAATGGCAATCCAAGATAGGACGAGTACTGAACTCTAGATTGACCGCTCTCTCCTTGATGAGGATAGATCACTTAACCACCTAATATGATGAAACCGGAATGTTACCATTTTGACTATAAAACCTTCTACTTTTAGCTCAAGTAAACTTAGCATCTAAGTGCTTATCTTATAAGAGTGTTGGCTGCTTATAAATTTTTTTACTAATCGTAATTCTTATTGAAAAATATTGTTACATCAGATACCTGAAGAAGTTCTTCCCGCCTAATCCTAAAACTCTAGAATCCTACTTAAGAGTTTCAAGGTAAGCACCCAACTTTGCCCTCATTGTCAAATACTCTTCTACGTATTATCTGCTGGTATTTAACTACTAAACTTTAGGTTAATCTTCCTTCCTTTCAATTGACTTTATGATGAACTTCTAATATATGATTGGTTTTCTGAATAAAAAAAATCTATGGATAAGTCATGGAGGTTTTTACCAAGAGCTAGTCAGGAATACCAAGACGGAGTTCAAAATTTTTTAGATTTTGCCAAATCAAACTCCAATGGTTCAATCTTGAACAAAATTAGATGTCCATGCAAAGATTGTAAGAACTTAAAGTGTTTGTCTTCGGGTAAAGTGTATGATCATTTGATAATTCGAGGTATATATATGACTTACGATCCATTTATACTGCATGGAGAGGATCTACTCGAGTCCATATCTCACTGTTTGCACGAAAGGTGGAATCTTTGATCCAATGGATGTGGAGAAGAACATGTACGAGACAGCATATGCAATAAATGCAGGAGAGGAATATAATGGTGATGTGAATGAACTTCCAGACTTTAAAATTTTGTTGTAGGATGCATAAAAGCCATTGTATGTAGGTTGCACCAAGTACACTGAGTTAACTACTGTTGTTAAATTGTTTAACATAAAAGCAAAAAATGGTTGGTCTGATAAAAGATTTACTAAACTACTGGAGGCTCTAAAGGAGTATTTTGTAAGGAAAATGCTGAAGACATTTGATCTGGAATATGAAAAAAATTCACGCATGTGTGAATGATTGCATTTTGTATAGGAAAGACTATGAAAAGATGGAGTCGTGTCCAAAATATGGATCATCGCAATGGAAACAAGATCCTAAGATAACTAAAATACGAGTTGGTATACGAGCAAAGGTTATTAAGTATTTCCCCATAATACCCAAGTTTAGGCGAATGTATATGTCTGTTGGTACTACGAAGGAGTTGAGATGGCATTCAGATAATATGAGTAGTGATGGCAAACTATATCACCCTATGGATAGACCTGCATGGAAAAATATTGATTCTAGGTGGCCCAACTTCTCCAAAGAGTTACGAAACTTATGATTGGGACTCACTGCAGATGGGGTTAACACTTATCGTAATCTAAGTTCGCAATACAGCTGTTGGCCAGTGATGTTAGTAAATTACAATTTACCACCTTCTTTGTGGATGGATAGGAAATTCTTGATGTTGACTTTATTAATCCCCGGACCAAAGCAGCCTAGTAACGATATTGATATTTATTTATAGCCTCTTATTGATGACTTGCAACTTCTGTGGTTAAATGGTGTTAAAACCTATGATTCATATACCAAAACCAAGTTCTCATTGAAGGCAGTATTATTGTGGACCATTAATGATTTTCCTTCATACGGAAACCTTGTAGAATGCTCAATAAAGGGAGAAGTAGCATGTCCTAAGTGTGGTTATGGTACAATGGCTGACTTTCAGTTGGAAATTTTGTTATATGCGGCATAGAACATTTCTTACGCCTAATCACCCTTTTTGATCTAAGAAAAGTTGGTTTAATGGTGAAAAGAGCTTGATACATGTCCAATTTCCTTAAAGGGTACACAAATTTGGGATGAGGTAAAAAATATTAAAATAGATAGGGGAAAACCTGCACAAAAGAGGAAAAAATTACAAAAATCTTATGAGCAAAGATGGAAGAAGAGGTCAATTTTTTTCGAGTTACCATATTAGAAGTATCATCTATTGCCACACAATTTGGATGTCATGCACACAGAGAAGAACGTTTGTGCTAGTTTGGTTGTAACATTATTGAACATTACCGGAAAATCAAAAGATGGTCTTGCATCTCGTCTTGACATGGAAGAATTAAAAATGAGGCATGAACTACATCCTTAACCTAGGGGTAAGAGAACATTCCTTCCTCCGGTACCACATACACTCTTAAAAAAAGAAAAAGAATTTTTTTGTCGTTGGTTGTTTTCCATAAAGTTACCGAATGGTTACTGTTCCAATATCTCAAATTGAATTTCTATGTCTGATTATACAATTAATGGAATGAAATCACACGATTATCACGTATTGATGCAATAATTGATGCCCATAGCTTTGCGAGATCTTCTCCCGAAAGGAGTGAAGCATATCATTTTTAAACTCTGTTTATTTTACCATGAACTTTGCAAAAGAGAAATTGATTACGAGAAAATGGAGAGTTTGGAAGTGGTGGTTGTAGAGACAACGTGTATGCTAGAGAGGTATTTTTTGTCATCTTTTTATGATATTATGGTACACCTCACTATTCACTTGGTGCAAGAGGCATGCCTTGGAGGACCAGTACAATATCGTTGGATGTATCCGTTTGGAAGGTACTTACCTTTTAAGCCTATCAATTATTTATTTTCATATACTTGTATGAAGTTATCTTGATATTTGAATATTGATGTAATATATAGGTTTATAAAGGTGCTAAAGGGATATGTTGGAAATCCCGTAAGGCCTGAAGGGTGCATAGCCAAATGCTACTTGGCAGAAGAGTGTGCCATGTTTTGTGCAGAATATATGAATCTTGGTGAATATACCAATGATAGAGTGAACAGGAATCACGTTGACAATGTTGAATCTACCATTCTTGAAGGTTGCCCATTGTCAGCTAAAGCGGAGTTCACTCTTTCTGAGGAGAAATGTGAATCAGCTCATCGTTGTGTTTTGTTTAACTTCGAGGAAATTCAGCTATACCTAGAGTAAGTGACCTGATATATGTATGTATAGAACTAATGCTTTATGATTATATTTTTATAATATTAAATAACTTATTATTTTACTAGAAAACATAAGAGAGAACTTATTCTTCCCGATCGTCGGCTGGGAAAGAATGACGGTCAACTAAATAAAAAACATTCAGATGTGTTCAGTAAATAATTTAAACATGAAGTAGGTTAAAATGTGTTTAACGTGTCTTCTACTATTCTCGATTAGTTAGTTATCCCAATTATATTCTCATTCTTTTTAGATATTTTGAGAGATAAAATATAAAGTTGTGTCCTCTTCACTGGAAGCATTGCCATATGGCCTAAGAAAGTCTGCCATGACTTACGGCTATTATTTAATTAATGGCTATCGTTTCCATACAAAGGATGCTGAGAAAGAAACTCAAAATTTGGGAGTTTCTTTGTCTGCTACTACCTTATGTAGATCGAGCGATAGAGACCAAAGACAGATTGAAAAGGTCGTGACTTACTATGGGGTAATACAAAAAATTATTTTGCTGGACTATTAGATCTTCCGTTATCCAGTATTCCTTTGCGATTGGGCGAGTATAGCAGTAGGGATAAAAAAAGTTGAGGGGTTTACATTAGTGAATCTTCATTAAGGAATTACTCAAAAATGAGATCCGTTCATCCTTGCAACTCAAGCTCATCAAGTATTTTATTCTCGGGAATCAGATGACTCACCATGGTACATAATTTTGAGGGCAACTCTCTGAGGGCTTATGGATTTGGAGGATATTAATGATGAAGTACGAGAAGAGTCGGTACCCATAGAAAGTCTTGGACCTATTAGAGATATCGAAGATGAAGGCTATGTGTGTGATGACTGTTGATAACGGCCAAAATCTAGCGTTTAGTATGGGTAAAAATTTGAGTGTCATTCACTTTCGAACGGAACAAGAAATTAGTTTTGGTCTTGTGTTTTAGTAATCTAAGGTTGTAAAACCGTAAAAATTAATTATATGGTTTAAATCAAGAATAAAGGTCTAGGGGTTCAGATTTCACCACCAATTACATACAATATCAACATAGTATCGTATATTAAATTCTCCAGTTAATTGAAATAACAAACTTCGACCTTTTGTCGATGTAATCCCATGATTAATTATAACTCAAGTAGAATATATTGTACGAACTAAGTATGTACTAAAAACACATTCCATGAAAGCTATGCTAACTATGAAATGTTAATTATGATCATACCTTAGAAAAATACAATATTAATACAATTTTACTATATCATTTGAGAATCACAAAACTCTTCCAATATCTCTACTTAAAGAGATCATAGGATGATAATGGATGTCTCCAACAATATAGTTTTGGGATTTGTGATAATATGCTCATATTGTGTTAGAAAAAAATACATTCTACTACATAATATCATACGCTTATGGCGGATCCATCCTCACCCCTAGTGAGGACTTAGCCGGCCATTATAACAACTATAAAACCTAAATTATGTGAGAATGAAATGAACATAAACTAACAACAAAAAGAAGAATTTTATTGACTTACAAAATGAAATGCTCCTAATGCTTACAAGACTTGCACCAACTTACTCCAATAATGCTCTCTTGCACTCTACAAAAATGATTTTCTCAAAATTAGATGATCTTATGAGCTCACCACCTCTCCTTTTATAGATGAAGGAGAGGGTTCTTACATTTAATATTAGATTTATAACCTATGCCATGAATGTACATAAATTTGTAACCTCCAAGAGTTATCCTCCAAAATTGTAACCTCCCCATGTGAGACCCTTGTGTTTGACAACTCTACATCCTTCTCTAACAGTTCATCCTTTGAGCTATACATCCTGGTATTTGCACATATTTGGTAAATGAGCTCCATGTGACCTGAAATATAAAAATTAGTTTTATAAGTCATGTTTAATAATAAAATTAAGAATAATAAACATTAAGTCATAGGAGAATAGTGGCCATTTTATGTGTCCATCAACTGTGAAGGAATATGGGTGAACAATGAAGATTAAGTCTTTCCAATTAAAAATTCTCATTATTTCTCTCGTTTGAATATTATTAGATGTTTTTGTTTTTTGTTTACTTGATAATTGACTCATAGATATAATTACCATAATTTTAGAGTTGAGATCATATTATATGGTTGGTTATTATGATACTCTAATTATTTTGGGCTTTTAATATGCACCAAGTTTGATAGATTTTCAATATGACCTTCTTTAAAAGGTGAACTTCTTTGTTTATCTTTATTACACTGGATCAAAGAAATTTTATGAAAAAAATGACACCGGTAATAATTTTATAGTAATATTCATTTTGTTTCAATTGTAATAATTGTAACTCTAATTTTACAGTAAATAAATGAATATTGCAGATTCAAAAGAAAATTATAAAAAAGGCTAAAAGCATCATTGCAAACATTGGTATTGCAGATGCGATAAATCCCACTGGTGAATATTATAAATCTCATTATCATTGAATATTTGATATGTTCCATTTTAACTCACCGAATATATTGTTAACATGAATTTCTTATAGCAGGAGGCAGTCTAGGCTTTCGTAAGTTTTCTCGTCCAGAAATTGTGCAAGAACATCAAAACTCAATTCCATTAAATAAAGGTATATGCTTTTGCATCAAATTAGCCTATATAAATTACTATGTTTACAAAATCATTTTATAGATCAAAACCGTAATAAATCATTTTCGCTCACACAATCTGTTGTTAACATATGTTTCTTATAGGACGAGCTACTATAGGCCTTGACAGATTTGACTAGCCAGAATTTATACAAGTAAATCATCATCCAAGTCCACTAGAAGAAGGTACTTCTCAAGTCCCAATCAGTTTATACCAAATCCCAAGTCACTCCGCCCAAGGGGTAAAAACAAATGCAAAGTTATTGTTGCTGAAAGCGGTAAAGGAAGACCTTTGGAAATCAATATTAATGAACATCCAGTTGGGGAGAATTCGGTGATCTTAAACACATATATTGAGGTTATTGTTAGAGAGATAGTTCCTATAACGATTCTCACATGGCATAAAGTCGACCCATTGGTAAAGGATAGATTGTGAGAGACGGTGAAGGTAAATAACTTTTTTATCAAATATTACCAATTCTTAATAAGTTTCTCTTTGCTAACATATGCTTATGGAAGCAAAAGTTTATTGTACCAGAAGAAGCTCGAAAGTTAACATTAATGAATATGGGAAAGGATTGGCGTGAATTCAAAGTTTAAAAGAGAAAATTAATTGATATTAGCGATGATTATGAACAAGCTCTCAAAAAATGTTCGGAGGATGTACTTTGCGATCAATGGGAGTTTTGCTAAATAATGTACAACTTCTATGTACAAGGTATTAAACATATATAATTCCTTCTATTTTTTTGTTGTCATTTTAGTAACTCTCTAATACTTACTCCAACTATCCATAACAATAAAGTAATAGTGTTATTTATGCAGGAAATTAGTAAAAGACTCGTCGAAGCCAGGGAAAAACATAAATTACCCTATACATGTAGTCATTTAGGGTATCCTCAATTGGAGCATAAAATGGTAGTTGTCTTTTATATGCGTTATGCTATTAATTTGCATAACAAATCTGTGTATTTAAAGATATATATATGATTTTATATTTTATGTAGAATCAGGAGATTGCTTATGACACCACATCAGTTGTAAGAAAAGTTTGAAGGTCAACTGTATGGACAAGGGCACATAGAAAGAGGAATGGGGAGGCAATAAATGAATTGGTCCAGGATAAAATAGTATGTAGTTTGAGTATTTATAAATATATATGCATTGTTACATAATAATTGCTTATGATAGCACCATATGTTGCCTTCCATTTTTAGGATAAGATAGATGAAGAAAACATAATTAATCCAGATATTGAAGATGGTGATCTCACGGAGGTGTTAAGTCCTGAATACCCTAAACATATGAGGGCAACGGGATTTGGCATAATACCAACCCTCTATAACGGTGTTAGACATGGTAAAGTATTAGTTGGAAGTTTACATTAAGAAGTAAAGGCAATGAACGATAATCACTACAAGAAAAGTACATACAATGGCATTAAATTTATAGTTTTTGTAGAGAATGCTATTAAAACTCAATAACGATGGCATATTTTGATAAGTGCTATTATTTCAGATACTTTTTGATAGCACTTTTGCCCGCTATAGTTGTGGGGAAACAAATCTAACTTTTTTATAAAAAATTCAATCTCTCGTTTACTTTCACGAAAAAAACTCCTTCGCACGACTCTGCCTGTGTTTACAAATTTTACTCAAATTTCTCCAACAAATCCCTAATTTTCAAAATGGTTCCCAATTATATGTTATAGACTCCCAAATCAAAGCTCAAGACCTAGCAACAACGATTCTCTCCTCTTCGACTCCTCCAACAATCTTATCCTCTTGTTATGTAATCAAAACATTCTTGACTAAATGCACAACTGATCAAAATCGATCTTTCTTCTCGATTACGCTTCTCTCTTTGATTTGTAAGATGTTTGGGTTCGATGATTCGAGGTTGGATTGATCATATTCAAGGTTTGTGCTTAAATGATGGGGAGTTGTTATAAGGCAGGGTTTTTAACCTTCTTTCCCCAAATGGGGTTTTGTTTGATTCGATATTTAGTATTGATCGTTATGAGTTAGTGAAGTATATGTTTCCTGTTGAGAGATTGCCTGAATGGGTGTGGTTTATGTTTCAGAATGAGAGTGATTGTCATGTTTTATTTGAGTTATATCCATTGTTTAAAGGGAGAGTTAAGGAGGATTCATTTAAGAGTGGGTGCTATCAGGTTCAGTTGAATGTGTTTAAGTATTATATGTTTTGGTTTGCTTATTATCCAGTTTCTAAAGGCAACAATGAGAGTTTGGATACGGGGGTGATTAGGTCGAAAGTAGGAGATTTAGGCTTTAGAATTGGACAACTTTGGGTGGTGGGAGTGGGCAACGTGACCCCAGAAAGAAAATTGGTGTGGGTTGTATATGCGGCTTCTTTAAGATTATTTACATAATTTTGTGTCAATGTATGGTTCTGAGGTGGCTCATCAGCCTTATTGTAGTTCACTTCTTCATTATTCGTCGAGGTGGTTCAAATTTTTACTCACTTTTCTGTGGAAAGAGATTGGCCTTCTCTGGCTAAAACACTCATAGATTTGTTTATGGAAATTAATTCAGATGAGGGTGGTCTGTCAGCTGAATTCATGGGAACATTATTAGAGATTCACCTCTTGAGCATAGCAGTAAGGAGGAAGTGTCGTAGCATGGTTAACTTGCTCGTTCAATATTCCCTTAACAATAGTACAGATTCCTCTAGGAAGTACCTATTCTTCCCAAATTAAGCTGAACGAGGTGGCGTAACTCCTTTGCATTTAACTGCTTGTATGAATAATTCTGAGCACATTGTGGAGGCTTTAGTCAACGATCCTGAGAAGGTAATTAGATTGGTAAAAGATATAGTAACCATTAGTCAAATTTATACGATTTAACACGACAGCTATATTATTCCTTATCACAATGCACCATTTGTAATTAAAACACTTTTAAGACTTCATAGATTGGATCTATTATTTGTTACTTTCTATATAAATAATAGATTGCATAAAATTGTATGAAGAAATAAAAACACATAGCCCTATTGTTTATAACATTCTATATAAACAAGTGGTTATAGTAAGCAGTGATTGCTTCATCTTTGTATCTCTTCTTAAGAGTGCTTTGAAGTTTCAGTTCTGAGGAGTTGAAGGTTTCCCTTATAAGGTTTGTTTGCACTTACTCTATGATATGTTGTCAAATTTATGTGTTTATAGTTGAGGATTTGACCCTCCATTTAGAATATCAATAACAAAAAAAATATAAATTTCTCTTGGCAATTATATTTCTTAATAAGGAGATGCCAATTGTTTATCGTGATTATGGTCTCGTTAACCCTCAACTAGTGTAGTGTTTTAGGTTTTCTTTTTTGGTAGCTAAAGTATAAAATTTCCTATCTTTAGAGTTCCAAGCTTCTTCCAAAATTGAAACTTTTAGTGTTTCATTTCAGTGCTTGAATACACCACGCGGGAAGATGGCATCGACTACGAAGATTGCCAATATGTACAACGACCTAAAGTGGGAGGAAATTTGGGGATATCATATTCATTAAGGATTTTATGAACTGAACACCACAACTAAACCTGACAGGAAAATTGCTCAATTTCGTTTGATCGAGGAAGCTCTTCGCTTTGAGAATGTTTCAGGTATCTAAGATTACACTCTAAGTTAAAAACACTAAAAGAGTTACGAAAGATAGTTATAAAGTGTTGGGAAAAAGGAAATTAAAGAAGAGAGGAAGAAATATAAATGCATTTTTTTGGTCTAAAAAAATTGAGGTTGGTTTGCAGAGGATTCAGTAAAAAAAACCAAAGTTTATTGTTGATGTTGGGTATGAGATTAGTGGCCCTGCAATTTACCTAGCAAAGAAGTATGGTGCCAAATGCATAGGCATCGACATAATCTCCTATAATGTCAAAAGGGGTATAGAGATTTCAAATGCACAAGGACTGGGAGATAAGGTATACATGCAACCTTATTTCAGTAATTTGGAACAAATGTTAGTTAGGTCTTGTATATGTTTTTGGTTTCTTGGAGAAAATGTTATGTTAAAACTTGTTCACTTGGAGCCAAAACATCATATTTGGTGCAGATATGAAGATAGATTTAATTTGGTTTTTTATAATACTGGTTTTCAGGTTACGTTTCAAGTTGGAGATGCACTTTAGCTACCCTTTCCCGATAGGCAATTTGATATTGTTTGGTCCACAGAGTGCGAAATCCACTTGCCTGATAAAACAAAGGTACCTCCACCCTTCTTTCTATAATGATCTTGTTTATTTGGTCCCGTTATTATGTTTACTATGCAAATTTCAAGAGATTGGAATAAATTATTTAGTTGAGTTAGAATCCTTCTAATTATCTAGATTAAAGGTTAATAAAACTTTAATAAGACTTTTAGGTGGATATCATGTTTGGCATTCACTTGTTAAGCATTTCCATTTAAAACTGAAACATAAATTTTATCCAACTGATTTCCTGAGCAGATAGGCATAATCTTTTCGTTCATTGGTTCATTCATATAACTTTTTTATTTATTTCTCTGGTATTTTTTTACCGAGTTGGTACGTGTTGCAGACCTTGATGCCACTATAATATTAATAAACCCGTGCCATAGAGATCTTGCAAATGAAGAGTCCATGAAGCCCGATGAGGAAAGTTCTTCCTAAAAAGTAAATCTGTCCTTCCAGAGCGGGTCTCGCGCGCACAATTTGTTTTTATGTTGATGTCCCACTTATTAAAGGTACTACATGTCTTTTTATTTATATACTTCTATAAGTTTGGAAATTACGCAAATTAGTCAAGAAATACTAATTTACCCTCAACTGTGTTATCAACTATCAACATATCACTTTTTGGTTTGGACTATGTTAATTTATGAACCTGAATATTAGACATCCAAATGTTTTACTGTCATATAATATGCTTAATTCAACTATTTGGTTTTCTTTCATTTTTAATTTTAGATTCACGTAAAACCATTGTCATCCATTATACTAATATTACTTTTTGATTTCAACCTTGTATTTTCTTAAGTTGATGGGATTTGACATTTAGTTTGACCAAAAGCAGGGATAGAGTATGTTTGATATATGGTGTGCCTTAGAGCATTTCCGATGGTAATATAGAGATTACTTAACCGTTGGGACAAAAAATCCCTCTGCGATAAGGTTACATCATATATTTACCTTATAAAACTCAAAATATTAAGCTATATAATCATATAAAACCTGTAAATAAAACTATATGGAAAATTCTCCCAAGGGAACTTTCAGGAAGCTAGATAACGCGAATGTTTTTATTAGGCATGCCGCTAAATGAAACACCTCACAACTGAAATAAGCCCTAACTTCTGTTAGTCATTCTTCTACTGCTATGTCGAAAATGATGTTCTTACCACTAAACTATTGTGCCCTTATGTACAGTATTGTAAATATGCAATGTATTAACCCGAGAAAGACATAGTTATCTAAAATCTTTGCTCCCCCAAGAAGGATTAACTTAGTATAGGCTAGTCCTAATTATGCAACATCCTTTGATTTATCAGTACTAGCAGCACTAGTTCCAACACAACCACAATTTATCATTCCTGCTCTTTCTCCTAAGTTCACGCAAAGAAGTGGTTCAGACCAAAATGCCGATTTAATGATATCGAAATGACAAATCCTAAGGTATAGTGCTACTCTATTCTATAATGACGGATAGTGAAATGAAGATACCCTTGACCTGTGATATACTATTTTCTCCCTATTTTCTATATAATGCATGTTTTTACATGTAATTGTTACATTAATGTTCATTACAGATATCTTTAGATTACACCACGTCTAAGAACAGTAGTTTTGCTACTTCAGTGGCAGGCTTCGGATCTAGCCTTGCAATTTATCATTATCTTTACATTCTTGAGGTAAAATCCGAGTTATCCATTCGAAAAATATTTATGTTATCATCTTTAACATGCTAATCACAAGCTTTCTAATAGATTCTTGAATAGAGAAGTAAGGCTCAAGCATCCCATGACGGCTCACAGTTCCCTTTAATAGTATTGATAGTATTGTTTAAATCAAACCCCACACAAACTTTCTTAATTTCCCATTTTAAATCAATCTTTAACCCTGCATCAGTGCCTTGTATCTCATGCATTGTAGCAATCTTCTAATGGTAGCTACCAGCACACGCAACTAACACATTATCATAAGAGTCTCTAAGACAGCACCATAACCAGTAAGATCTCTCAAGGAACCATCTGTGTTAGGAGAGTAGACTCCAGCATCAGGTTTCATCCATTTGCATTTAATGGGCTTAGGGATAAAATTGTTGTGCTTCTGGCTCTGTCTGCCCATGGATAATCTGTTTGTATGGCTGTCTATCATGATATGTGCTTCATAAGACAGTAGTTTTCCACTAACTATGTTAATAGCTTTGTTGAGGATGGACTTTACAATGACCTTTACCCCTGTGTGCAATCTTCCATTTCGTTTGCTCCAGAGATAAAGAGGGAAATATAGTTGATAGAAATGATAAAATCATTGTCTTTGCAGCTTTAAAAAGTGTTAATGAAGATCAATTAAATGTCTTGCAATTCCTTTCTAGCTTATGAAATTTTCCTAAACTATACTTTTCTAGCTTCTTCCTTAACCATACTAAAGTTCTTTTGGCGTGTATGCATTGAGGCATTAACTTTTGTTTTATGTCGTTACAGCCTTGTTGAACAACATGGATCCATCTGGCAATCTTTGGATGGCCGAACTTATCAGCCATAATATATTTTTAGAATGTAGGAAGATAACTAGTAAGTACATTGATTAACTACATAGTCTTGTATATTGATCTAACTTAGAATATGGGGTATGCCATATTTTTGAATTATTTCTTAATTATAGTCAAAATGCATTTTATTGCAGTGGCATTGGTGATATTATAAAGAACATAACAAATATGTTCATCTTATATTTAAACTGAGTACAATTCTTAAATAAGATTTTCTAGTAAGAACTCTCTACGTCCAATTTTATTTTTCATTTAACACAATTAGTTGTAATTTGCAAAGACATTAGTTCAGTATATACGTATGACCTAGCTAAAATCTGATTTAGATGTTAAGGTCTTATTGAATAATCATAAGTTCTCGGTTGGTTACAAAGGATAGTTATGCCATATCATTACCTACAGGTTTTTATTCTGTACCTAATTATCTTTGAATGTACATACCGGTTAACTTACATTGTTATGAATTTTGCAGTCACAATTTCGTAATTTAATGGTTGGGGTCAGAATATGCACGGAGTTTGGAATGACCAAAAGAAGGTAATTTTCTACCTAGTTCTTATCTAAACTATTTCAGATAATCTCTTTATGGATGCTTTTAAAAACTGAAGCCAGTTATGATAGCTTACAAAAAGTATCACGGCTGTTTAAGTAAGCCACTTATAAAAGTCAAATTAAGTTGATTAATTTCCTCTTTTTCTTAATATGCCAACTAAAGTACTTGTGTAAAAATATTTATGTCCTTGATTTGACTATATTGATGCATTGAATAAATATATGCTCTGATTAGTTCTTATGCTATTTTTGTGCTAAAATGAAGTAAGGTAGTATTTTCTCAAAGGTGTGAGAAGTAGTTGATAACTAGTAAATTCTGGCCTTTCATATAGAATATTGCCTAGAGAGATGAGCAATTATATGAGTTGTGCTTGTATGTCGATGAATTTATAGCTTAAATCGGTAAGAGCACTCATAGTTTGAGAAGATGATGGTTCGAATCCATCTGGATCCGCTTGATTATTATAGAAAAAATAAAAGTATTATAAATTTGTGTATTGATTATTATTTTTGGCATAATATATTGCAAAATACCTGTAAAATGGAAAATATTAATATAAGGGATATATGATGGTGTTTACAAATGTTATTATTAAGTAGACGATAGCATTTACTAAACGCTATTGAAAGAGTTCCAATAACATAAAGTAAATGCTATCTATTGACGATTTGTAATAATATTTCGTAAATGTTATGCTAAGTAAACAATAGCAACCAGTAAACGCTGTTAAAAGCAATTTTAGTAGTATGCAGAAAAAAACTATTATAAAAAGGACAACATTGCATATTACAGTATACAAAAAATGCTATAGTAACCTTTCCATAGCATTTTTAGACAGCTATTGTAAGCAAATAATAACTTTCAGCAACTGCTGTTAAAAAGTTTACAATTGCATTCTTAGAAAGCTATGCTTTCATAGCATGCATAAAAATGCTATTGTAAAAAGGATAGCTTTTACAATAGCATCGCATAATAGAGCGTTTGAAAAATGCTATTATAAGCAAACAACACCTTTCAACAACTGCTGTTAAAAAAGTTTACAATAGCATTCTTAGAATGTTATTCTTTCATAACATGCGTAAAAATGCTATTGAAAAAAGGATAGCATCGCATAATAGAGTGGGCGAAAAATGCTATTGTAGCTTTTCATAGTGGTTTTCGAATGCTAATTATATGTGTTTTTTCTTGTAGTGAATAAAGTAGCATCGTTGGAGGCAAAAATGGCAAAAATGTCAAAATTGCTGGTATATTAGCTAAACATTCTCACTATATTACTTTAATATTTTGACGTCTCTAATATTAATTCCTTGTACAGGTAAATAAAAAAAATTACAAAGATGAAATTATCCCTCCAAAAAGTAATGTATTGCCTTTGGTATGTTCCCAAGTTAATAAATAATGCTGTATGTATTATTGTTTGCATTTAATTAACTCATTTCCTCATATGTTCTTTCCAATAGACATGCCATACAACATTAAAGTCAAAGCCTGTAAATTGCAGACTGTATTGGCTTGCTCCAAGTAACATTGTTGCAACTGGTTTTTGGTATACTGATGACTCTAAAAGTACAGTGCATGGTATACCTTTGGGAGATGGAATGTCGAAGGTTAGTATTACAATAGCTATGAAAGAAAGCATGCCACTTAGTGGGGGATAACATGAAACCATCATAGATGCAATCGAATCATTTGTGTCTTGGCCAACACAACTTATTATCAAGGTTTAAGTTTTGACATTGCTCAATATGGATATTATTTTATCTTTTTTGTTAGACCTTTTGCAGTATGTCAGGTTAAGAGTTAAAATTTGATTATTTGTTGATAACAGAATTTGATGCTTATTTTCTTTGAACATTATAGGCTAACTAGAATGTGAGAGTTGGATGAAACCAATCCTTGAGTAACTTAGCCTTAACCTTTTCTAGGTTCAAACAATTCAAGAAGGTTTAGTTTCCTCTACTATCTCATCTTCAAATATTCAATCAAAGCATATATTGGGAGGAGTTATCGCCCTTGAAAACTTCTTAAAATCTACAAATATTCAGATATTTGACTAGGGACTACGGGGGCTTAAAAGGGAGAATTGGATGAAACTAAATATTCAGATATCTAACTGGGTTGAATTTGTCAAAAAAGTATTACATTTGTGGCTGTTGAAGGTGAAAATTAAATGGAACTGAATCCTTTTGCACTTCTTTGTGGTTTAGGGTTCAGTTTCCTCCAGAGAATCGAATAAAACTAAATACTCATTTTTTCAAACTTTATGATAGAAGGGGGTTTAGTTTCCTCTGGTATCTTACATTCAATAGCTCAAGCTACATACACGCCAGAGATTAATCTAACACTAATTGTTCCAATTCTGTGTAAGATGAAAAAATCGAGCCATTGCTTTGGGGTCATGAAAGTGAGGATTGAATGAAACTGAATCATTTTTCACTGCATGAAGTAAGGTTCAGCTTCCTCAAATATCTTACATTTAACTCTTCCAACTGTTTTATTAAAGAATAAAGTCATCTGATTGGAACTCAAAGTTGAGTATTCGACAACACAAAATCCTTTCCTGCTGTGGCAAAAGGCGGATTAGTTCCCTAGTATCTCATGCTTTGAGATGCTGAATTGATCCAACTTTATATTGGAAGGATATGAGTATTGCTTCCTCCTACTATACATATCTTAGTATAGTCTTCAAGATTCACAAGTCCTAAGGTTCAAGTAGAAATTACAGGGATCTTAAGGCGAGTAATGTCTTGCTGGATAGTAATATGAATCCCAAGATTTCAGACTTCGTCATGGTAAGAATATTTGGAGGAGATCAAATGGAAGGAAATATGGAAAGAGTTGCAGGAACATAGTAAGCTTTCTCTCTCTACCCCCACAGCCACCAGTGTGTGTCTTAAGTAATATAATTTTTCTTTGATGATTTAATATTTTAATGTAGTGGTTATGTCTCTTGAATATGCTATCCATGGGCACTTCTCAATGAAATCGGATGTATTATGTTTCGGATATCTAGTGTTGGAGATAGTGAGTGGTAGTGAAACAAAGGGTTCCATAATTCAGATCATTAACTTAATTTTATTGGACATGTAAGTCACTCAAACAAAGATGATCTTCCTTATCAATCTTTATCAAATTGCAATTAAATGACTGTAAATTTGATTGTAAAATCATTGTACGCTATGTTACTATAGAATGAAAACAAGGCCATCAATTTGATTGATGAAATTACAGGGGACTCGTACAATATGCCTGAAGTATTGCGATGTATTCATGTAGTTCTCTTGCATGTTTAGCAACGTACAAAAGATAGGCCGATCATTTCTACTGTGTTTCAGATGCTGAGCACTGAGAACGTAATACTACCCAATCCACGGCGACCAGGCTTCAAGGCTTAAAGAATTCCCTTCAACGTGAATAAGTTTGCATTGATCATTTATCAAATAATAATAAGAGCTAGTCTTTCATGTCTATTGATCCCTTTTTTTCTCCTATATAATCTTCTTTCAAGTTTCATTTTGTCTAATCATTTCCAAATTCCAGAAATTACTCTTATGAGAAATGAAACATTGTTCGAACTTCTTCGATGAAGGTATGCAATTATCCATGAAAACATAACTTTGTTGTTTCAATGGAAGCTTTAAGCATTATATTCTTATCTTGTTTATTTATTAAGAACTTCTTTTGTAACTATTTTAAGAAGCTTGCTTTATTTACAACAGCTTATTTCCTAATCCGTATTGCTATATTTTAAATTTTTGTAGAAAATCATGAGATCATGCGTGGATTAGACAAATGCATTATACGGCGAGAAATAATTAGTAGACGGAGAGTATCTATGTCACGCCCCAAAATTCAGTAATCGGTAGCTTGACCAATCACTAGATTCGAAACTGTGCAGGTCGGGGAATCCAAAAATTCTACCCCACAAATAGCCAACCCGTAGAAAAATTCTAGCTTGGCTATTCACATATAGCAATAATCATCAGAGTAAAGAAAGTGTAATAACAACATAGCGGAAGCGAAAGACAAATATACATACCTGACTGAAATATATACAATGTCCAGAATAAAGTATAGTGACATATGCTAAGATCACATATAAGAAAGTCTAAACTAAAGAAGATCTACAGCGGTCGAAAACAGGCTCCAAACTGGCTGAACCTTGCAGCAATCCAAGCTACTCAGCCTCTGAAATGGTTAAAATTATAAGAGTGAGCAAACCACGACTCACTAAAACCTAACAAAGCTAAATAACCTACTAATAAGATAAGTACTTAAGAAGAGAGAGAAGTGAATGTGATAGAGTAAAGATAAGGAGATAAAGAATAATAACTAGGTAACTGTAATCCACGTAAAGAGTTATAAGAGAAGAGGCATTGAAATAAGAGTTAGAGAAGGGAATGGCTATAAGGAAAAGATTAGAGAAATACATGTATGAAGTGATGATGATATGACATGCAAAGATGAACAGGGATATTCCCATAAATATCCCCAAAATGCAGAATGATTTAATATTTTAAATGTGTTTACAATCCTATTATAATATTGGTTGATCAACCGTTAACATGATTACTTAAAGAGATTTGCTAAGGGGATACACAGGCGCGATTTCTTGTCAAGCCCGACCAAGCTAAGGATATTATCTCACTTGATCAGAGTGTTCCGGGCTTTGCGACCCACGGAGCCAATCGTCCGAACTCTATTTAGTATTCCAAGGAATTTCAACCTCAACGAGGACTAAGTTCGCACCATTTTGAATGTGTCTCATACCATCCCACACTCCCGAATGGGTGAACAGTTATGATAGTGTCAGTGCCAACTCACCTACTATTTTAACCCGATTAAGGACATCGTAGAACCTTTCGAGGGTTAACCGGTGCGGAGTTCTTTTGTGTATCCAATCTCAATAAGTTAGAAGGTTTAAAAAGATGTGACAGATACCGAAGATCAAAATATAACAGCCATTAACCCGGCAGCAATCATAGGATAACCACTTACCTCAGAGTATGGCAAATAATCCTAAACACAGATGAACTATGACTTTACCGTCATTACATCCAAATCTCATTAGTCTCTCAAGACTGGAACCCAGTGTACAAACAAACCGTCAAAAAAATGCACAGATAGTTTCTAACCAAGCTCAACGACCAACACAAACAAACCCAAGTCATAGAAATAACTAACAGGTTAATAACTATACAGGAGAATATATATATAGGCTATACAATAGTTAATTCACATACCCTCTCTAACACAGAGTAATCACTCTAAAACAACACTAATCAACTAGTAGAAGGAATTTATGGATGAAGGGAACTCGCCTGATAATAATGCACGAATACTGCGGTAACCAAAGCAGAACCCTGAACCCAGAATCACGATAAGGTAAACGGAACACTGAGCAAGCTAACACAACCAATAACAACAACAAGCAAACAATCAATTTGAGAAATCAAACTATAAACTAAACCCTAGAATTCAACCCATGCCAAATTGAACGAAAAAATGGAAGGAAAGGAATAAAGAATTTCTCACCTAGGATAATGGCGAAGATCACGGCGAATCTTGGCGAAGAATCTGCGAGTGATAGGGAATATTAGATTAAGAGTGTGGAAGAGAGGGAAATCGGTTAGAGTAAGGAGAGAGAAAGAGAGAGTTTGAGTGGAGAAAGGAAGTGAGGAAAGGAGAGCATTAAGCCCAATAGGTGGTCAAAACGCGCCACTGTTCGAATAAGAAATATTCCTATTCGAATAGAGAGGATCTTATTTGAACAGAGGAAGTCTTGTTCAAATAAAAAGGGTCAGCGAAGAAACTCAACAGCTCAAGAAGGATCTTATTATATCATAGAAGGTCCTGTTCGAACAGAGCAACTCAGGAAAAAAATCTAACTATTCGTGGAAGATCCTGTTTGAACAGAAAAGGTCGGCCCAGAAAAAGACCCCAGAAATTCTATTAAGGACACCCCCGGAAACGCAACGGATTACCCTGGACACCCCGGAATCACACCAAACCACCACCACTACCACACAAACACTACTACGAGCTCAACAAAGGGTTTCCAAGGTAGAAACACCATCTCCACCGCCTTACGGCCACCAAAACGCCTAAACCTCCCAAATGGAATATTTTCCTCGGGAAACTCCAGAAACCTACCGGCCAACCCAACGGCTCACCGGAACCACACCAAACCATACACACATCAAATAAACATCACCACCAACCCATCTAGGGGTTCCCATGGCCACAACGCCACCCTATCGCCTAAAACCACCGGAACGCCCAAAAAAGGAATCTAATAGACAGAACCTGCCGAAAGGAATAATGGATGCATAATGGATAAAAGAGTATATGCAAAATATGAATGCGGACTTAACGTGAAGGAATAATGTGTAGGCGTGATAAAGAATAGGAATTTATACGGAATTTGAATATATGCTAATAAATAAAATAAATAAAATACGGGTCATTACAATCTACCCCCCTAAAAAGAAATTTCGTCCCTGAAATTAAATGCATACCTCAGCCTTAAAATAAATGCGGATAATGCCTCCTCATATCGGCCTCCAACCCCTAGGTAGCCTTCTCTGGTTCATGGTGACTCCATTGGATTTTCACAAACGGAATGACTTTGCTGCGAAGAACCTTTTCCTCGCGATCCAAAATATACTTCGGATTCTCGATATACGAGGCATCACCCTGAACCTTTATCTGTTCCCAATTAATCATGTGAGTAGGATCCCGCTCATGCTTCCTCAGCATGGAAATGTGGAAAACCCTGTGAACTCTGCTCAGCTGCACCGGTAATGCTAATCGATACGCTAACTCCCCAACTCTGTCCAGAATCTCGAACGGACCAATATATCTCGGAGCTAGCTTCCCTTTCTTGCTGAAACGCATCACTCCCATCATCGGTGAAACCTTCAGTAAAACATGATTCCCGATCCGAAACTCTTACGGTCTCCTACGGATGTCGGCGTAACTCTTTTGTCAGCTCTGTGCTGTACGTAACCGATCCCTGATGGTAATAACTGCCTCAGTAGTCTTCCGAACCAAATCTGGCCCCAGTAAACTCTGCTCACCAACCTCTGCCCAACTCAGCGGTAATCTGCACGGTCTACCATATAAAGCCTCGTAAGGTGCCATCCCGATACTCGACTGAAAGCTGTTGTTGTATGCGAACTCAGCTCAATGTAAATACTCATCCCAGCTGCCCTTGAAGTCCAAAACACAAGCTCGAAGCATGTCCTCAAGAATATGGTTGACTTTCTCTGTCTGACCGTCGGTCTGAGGGTGAAATGTTGTACTGAGATCCAATCTCGTATCCATAGCTTGCTAAAAACTCTGCCAAAATTTGCTGGTAAATTTGGCATCTCTATCTGATACTATCGACACTGGAAACCCGTGTAAACGAACGATCTCCCTTACATATATCCTGCTCAACTCGTCCGTAGTCATAGTCGTACGAACCGGAATGAAATGTGCCGATTTGGTCAATCGGTCCATAATTACCAAAATAGAATCATGTTGTTTCTTCGTCCGCGGTAAACCCGATATGAAGTCCATCGTCACATGCTCCCATTTCCACTCTGGAATAGGTAAGGGTATAAGCTGTCCCGTCGGTTTCTGATGCTCGACCTTCACCTGCTGGCATGTTAGACAATTAGAAACAAATGTAGCTATCTCGCGCTTCATATTGTCCCACCAAAAATGTCTCCTCAGGTCCTGGTACATCTTCGTACTGCCTGTATGAATAGTGTATCTTGAACCGTGAGCCTCGCTCAAAACCTTACGCTTTAGTACCTCAGAATCTGGCATGCATAATCTGCCCCTGTAACTGATGCTGCCATATGAACTAAATGTCCAATCTGATCTGGTGATGTCTGAGGCCTATGACTGTAATCTATCATCCTGCTGCTGAGCCTCAATAATCAGAGAAATAAAAGATGGCTAAACTCTCAAATTTACAATAAGGCCACCCCTAGTCTGTGAACTCAAAATCAACCCGAACTCTGCAATGTCGCTCAGCATCGTCCACTCACGAATTATCAGACGTACAAGTAATCTTCTAGGCAAACGGCTCAAAGCGTCGGCCACCACGTTCGCCTTCCCTGGGAGATACTGCCAATCCACATCGTAGTCCTTCAGAAATTCCATCCACCTGCGTTGTCTCATGTTCAGTTCTTTCTGTGAGAAAAGATACCGCAAGTTCTTGTGATCAAAGAAGAGCTCGGATCCCTCCCCGTACAAGTAGTGTCTCTAGATCTTCAGCGCATAAACCACTGCTGCCAACTCGAGGTCATGAGTAGGATAATTCCTCTCATGTACCTTAAGCTATCTCTAAGCGTAAGCTACCACCTTGCCCTCCTGCATCAAAGCGCAACCAAGTCCACTGAGCGAAGCGTCGCTGTATACTCTGTATCCCTGCCCATTGAACAGAATAATCAAAACTGGCGCGGTAATCAATCTGTTCTTCAACTCAGCAAAAGCTGAAGTACATCTATCATCCCAAACAAATCATACGTTCTTATGTGTCAAACGGGTCAAAGGATCTACAATCCTCGAAAACCCCACAATAAATCTATGATAATAATCCGCCAAACCCAGAAAGCTGCGAATCTCTGCAACGTTCGTCGGCTATGCCCAATCTGCAACTGCTGCTACCTTGGAAGGATCTACTCCAATTCCATACATAGACACCACGTGTCCTAGGAATTTCACCTCCTGCTGCCAAAACTCACACTTTTCAAACTTCACGAATAATATATTTTCCCGCAAGGCCTGTAGTGCAATCCTCAAATGTTCCTCGTGCTCTGCCTCAGTCTTCGAATATATCAATATGTCATCGACGAACACAATGACGAACCGGTCAAGAAAAGGGTTGAAAACATGGTTCATCAAATCCATAAAAGTTGTGGGCACATTCGTCAGACCGAACGGCATCACCCGAAACTCATAGTGTCCGTAACGAGTCCGAAAGGTTGTCCTCGAAACATCAGCTACCCTGATCCTCAGCTGGTGGTAACCCGATCTGAGATCAATCTTCGAAAAGAACTACGCTCCTCGAAGGTGGTCAAACAAGTCCTCGATCCTCGACAAACGATATTTGTTCTTGATCGTGACCTTGTTTAACTCGCGGTAGTCAATACACAAGCGCATCGAACCGTCTTTCTTCTTTGCGAACAAAAATGGAGCTCGCCATGGCGAAGTACTCGGTCGAATAAATCCCTGACCCATCAGCTTAAAAATCTGATCCTTCAGCTCAACAGGCGCCATACGGTACGGTGCCTTCGAAATTGGTGGTGTACTAGGAACAAGATCTATGCCAAAATCAATCTCTCTCGTCGGCGGTAAACCCGGAATCTTCTAGAAAATATCGGAATAGTCACAAATGACTGAAATCAAGCTAACGTCCACACCCGAGGACTCTAACTCTAGGAAAGCTGACAGAGGCCATCCCCTGGCTGCACAGGTTTCGAACTAGCAAACAGGAATCGCCTCACACCGGGAATACTAAAGGTAGCCATCTTCTCGAAGCAGTCTAAAGTAACCCGATGAGTCGACAACCAATCCATACCCAGGATGATGTCAAACCACTGCTTCGGTAGTACTAACAGGTCTGCAGATAGGACCCAACCATAAACAACTATCAGGCAATCTCTACATATACGTAAGATAGACACCGAGGAATCTAAAGGAGTACCCACGGAAACCTCATCAATCAATAAAGAAGACTCAAAGCCAATAATGCAGAGAAATGCAGATGCTATGAATGAAAGCGATGCACCAGAATCGAAAAGTGGTGATTGACTGAGTAACTGTTGAGTTTGTGGGAGATAGGTATCTTTGACTTGTTCATGTTCTTCGGTTGTGCACGATCCACGTTCTTCATCAATTCGTGGGATTGGTGTCAATGCTGACTATTTATATCACGTATGAAATGTATGAGCCTAACAAGAAGGTAGCTCGAATTGGGTTAGCTCGAGGGATAGATCCCTGCACTTTAGATTATGTTATCTTCTTACACTTCACATAAGGGTCATATTAGCGTATAAAACCCTTATTCTTGTTTATGACATAGTACTCGTGGATTTAATCCTTGGATGGGTGTTAGGAAATCCATTTAAATGAGATTTCTCATAGCAAGAGCCTCTATAAAAGAACATATTGGAGCTTTATAGCTTCCAAATATATAGGATACATAAATTCTTTACGCAAGAGTTTCGTCAGATCTAGATAAAAAAGTTTTAATGGGATTTTGCCTACAAGAGTTGTGGACCATTCTCTGAGGAGAATAAAGGGCATAATTAAATTTAAGATTATCTAAGAGTGGATTTAAGAGCATTCAAACCATTTTGAGAGATAGAGAGAAGGTATCTTCCTTCATCATTGGGGTTAAGCTAAAATGGTCATTAGGTTGTAATACCAGAATCACAAATAACTTAGGTTCATACTCTGGCAATTACCTTGGGTTGAGAAACCCTAAAGAGAGACCTTTTAAATTAGTAAGTTGTGTACTACCATATAAAGCGACTTTGGTGGGCACCACCATGAGGTTGATAGACCTTAAAAGAAAATAATGGAACTAATGGTGATCCTTAGATTGACTTCCCCTAACTTACTTTGATCAAGTGACTTTTCCTGCTACTTTCCAGCTTAAAGGAATACGCTATTGTACAAACTAAAGGGTGCGAAAGTATGGTTCCACTAAATTAAGCAAAACCATGTGTATATATGACATATATGAAATCCTATGTCATTAGCTCACTGGTTGGCACCAATATTAAAATATTTCATGTCATATTAGATCACTAGGATATTAGGGTATTAGAATGCCATTCATATCATATTCATTTGATTATTTATCTTAGTACTCTATGTATATTATCATTCATTCACAAATGCTTTATTTCTTTCTTTTATTCCTTTATCTTATTCGTCGAGAGCTTTATTTATCTTCTGCATGCCTGACTCACTCGGTATGGTAAGGGGTATGGTTTAAACTACTTGCAAGCTTGGTCAAGCTCACCCTTATCTGACCATTACTTTTAGGTGCTGATCCTTTAGCAAATTGTTGTTGTGCAGAGATATAGTGGAGGTCGGTGGAGTTGTGGATTGAAGTTACTTCTATTTAATTAGTTTTCTTATCGTTCATTCTTTAGAAGACATTCAACATCATTATTTCTATTGTTACACTTATTTAGCGACCTTTTGGAGTACCGTATTTGTAGGGCCGTAATCTGGTAGAGGGATGATTAGACTCTTACACCATTGAGTTAATACTCGACTTGAAGGTTCTAACAAGTATATTTCATATAAATATAGAAAGCTTCTAATTGGTACATTTGCATTGAGTCCTAAAATGGGATTCCTCCACGACCTCTAGTGGGGATTTTTAAGATGAGATTGTATAAATGGACTAGATTACAAATAAAGGCTCGAGAGGGCTAAATCTTTAAGCTTTAGGAGGTGCTATAGAGAGGTTAAATTAGAAGTGTATCCTTCCTTACAGCTATCTTTTACTGAAATCGGTTTTGTCAGAGTTGTCTGCTGAGTGGCCTGCCTTTGACAAGGAGCTGAGTGGTCGAAGCTTGGCCATCGATCAAGAGTAGGCTTGTTGTGGCTTTGATAGATTTATAAGTATGATAGGCTTCGAGCTGTTCGAGAGTTTTTGAATACCTTGTCCATTCTCGAAGGCTGGGTTGGCTACTACATTTACCCCCTCTCTACTGGACCTCAGAAAAGATTGTCGAGGGTTCCTATAGAGAAGTTGTTTATATGGAAATTTTGAAATATGACTGCCATTATTGTGCCAATTACCGAGATCATTTATGGCTTATTATGCTAATTGTAATTACACAACATTGATGACCTCTTAATCACCTCTAAAAGGAGTAGTGGTGAAGAATTTTTTTCTTAAGTTAATTTTAACACTCTGTTCAACTCTTTTCTTCAGCGCCCTTTTTCTATCGTGAAGTAAGATGAAGACTTTGTCTCAGAGATAGCAGGAAGAGTTGGAAAATAGGATAATAGCCATGGTAGAAGATTTAACAAGAAAATACTTTAGCCAAATGGGGTTATAAGCACAACTGCCTGACCTCGTTAATCTGTACACATAGGCGAGCTGACTGGCCGAGAACAAGAGGAGGCAGAGGAGTTAAGCTTCTGGTGGGTGATGTTTTAGCTACATCTCCATATTGTTACTGAGTGGTCCATTGCATTGTGGGCCCTGGATTAATTTTTGGTGGAGGAGTAGGGTGGTGGTATCGTGGGTAGTGGCAGTCTAGGTATTAAAAGTGTTGCCCTGGCTGTAACTGATGACCCGATACTATCGGTTGTTTTGTCTTGTATGTTTGTTGTTAGGGCTGCTGTTGTTTTTTTTTTTTTTTTTTTTTTTTTCCGTATTTGTATGGTAATAATAGGAATTTCTAATATTCGAAGGTCTTAGAATAAAGTCTTTTGTGTGTTATGAAAATAAAGTCGAATGGAATAGAGGAAAACAAGAATATAAATTGTTTGATTTTGTAAGTCGAAGGTTGTGAAAAGATGTGACATGATGCAGAAAGGGTAATATTCCTGTAGGTCGAAGGTCTATAGGTACTTTAGAGGTAATTGATATAGCATGAATCAGAATGAAAAGATTTGTCCGAGTTCTAATTATAACAGTGTCGAATGTTATTGCCACCGGTGGTGTATAACTAGAGTCTCGGGGTCTATTGTATGTTCAAGGGTGCCGACTGCTCCTTGTAGATAGCCCATGAGCCGGGGTCCAAGATGACCAAGCCTTAAAGCTTTCTTTGTCATGGGGAGGTTTGGGCCAAGGTTCCTCCTTAATATAGCTACAAAGGAAATTACTAGTTTCCAAAAGGAAACGTTAAAACATGAGACGAAGCGTACTGACACTTCTCGTCCCCTTAACCAATTCCGTTTTCAACAAAACATAGCGTGCAGCTATATTAATTCATATAAAATATATCTAAGGTCAGAACTCTAAACACTTGGGTAGATTTGCCCAACGTTCCGTATGGCATCACACCAAGTAAAATGGACCCCAGTAGTTGTATTTTCAAAGAGGCCTACACTATCACTAAAATTATTGAATTCATTAACTGCACTAAGTAGGTGTAGAATTCCTCCCTTTTTTCGAAAGTCCTGAGTGTACAATTGAAATCTCTCATGCAAATCCAAGGATCATTAGTACTTTGAGATATGTTGTATAATTGATTCCGGAGATCAACTCTGTTACTTTTGAGACAATCTGCACGAATGAAAGACCTACAGCTATTCATAAATGTAACAGTGATATGTTATATTGAAGAAGATTAAATTGCAGGTCGGGGTTGCCCTTCCTTGTATAATATCTAGATATTGACCTTATTGATACCATCTCCATTACTAATAATGTAAGAGTTGAATCCTTGCATTCTAAAGATGTTGTGGTATATTTTTGATTCTGCTAAACACATGATACTATATAGGTCTTATTTATGCTATCTTTATTCATAAGATAGGTAAGTGTTCTTCTATTGCCAATCCCCCTGATATTCTAGAAAATAACACTCATTTATTGCCATGTTTGAAACTTGTGACTCTGGGATCAAGAGTGTAAATCTTTCCTCCTATAAATAGTAGGTTTGGTCCCAATTGAATTTGATTCTCCTACTTTATCTCATCAGCCCAATTGTTGGACTAATCAATTTTTTGACTTCCTTAGCTGCTTATGATTGAACCAACATGTCTGTATTGCCCTCTGTGTGTATTGTGTGGTTGCTAACTGTATCTACTACTTTGGCTTCTCCAACATCATCCATGCCTTTGTCTGAGTTTAGACTGGCATCATCATAGTCATTACCTTTGCCCATGAGAGATTGAAATTTGTTGATTTTTTTTTGGGTACCTTTGTTTGATTATTGCCAGTTTTCACTTGTGACCATCTTTCTGAATCTTGAAGGCATTCATGCTATTGATTGTACTCCATGGTTTTCGTCATTTCTAGGAAGTAAGTATGCTTATTATAGCATACTTAATGAAATGCATGATAATGGGTGATACAGTGCTGCTAGCAGATGGTGTGTCTTGGAAGTAAGTATGCTTATTGGGTAGATTTTGGCTCTTGGCACCTATTTGCTTGTTGTCAGCCTTGTTATTTTGTCCTTCTTGGATAATCACTACTTTACTTTCCTGCGTACTTGAGCTAGCTATCTTCATTTGGTTTTTTTGGGGCTGGTTGTTGTCTGAAGTTCTTACTGCATTTGAACTATCTTGCATTCGTAGATGATATGTCCCACATTCTGGCAAAGGTTATAATATTTGGGCATTCGGTGAAACAATACTTCTTGCTTTATAATCTTCCCTTCAATATCAATCAAAACCTGGTTTGAAACTGGTTTAGTTA
Organism: Kingdonia uniflora; assembly: GCA_014058105.1. Lineage (NCBI taxonomy): Eukaryota > Viridiplantae > Streptophyta > Magnoliopsida > Ranunculales > Circaeasteraceae > Kingdonia > Kingdonia uniflora. The sequence continues at coordinate 1,471,982 of JACGCM010000724.1, forward strand.
AGTCAATATCCACCTGGATACTGGATTGAAATTCATAGTCTATGTTTACGGTGGATTGATCAAGTTATATAGGATTACCAAGGGTTTGCCTAAGAGATATAACAATTTTTTTACTCCAAAATTATATGATGCTTATCAACAGAAAAAATAGGGTTCCAAGGCATGAGTATAATTGGCATTTTTTCAATAATCCATGGTGCTTTGCTCCGAATCTTAATTTTATCATCCTCATTATCTAGTTTAATGTTAAAATACCCTTTTCTTATAGGTATTAGCTTGCATTGACCCTTGGTTTTCCATTTTAGTCTAGCAAACTCTCGTACAACATTAAACTTTATATTTTGAAGATCATATCTGCCTATAAGGCTATACAGATAATCAGCTACTTCTTGAGGTAAATCTTACTTTGGGATAGATAGAATTGGGGTATCCCCACACATACCTACTATTAGAAGTGCTAAATCTTCAGACCCATCTTTATCCTTGCCTTTAACCATTTATGCAAAGCTAGCGTCACTACAAGAAAAAACACATATAATAGCATTCGAAAACCACTATGAAAAGCTACGATAACATTTTTCGTATGTTCAATTATGCAATGCTATCATTTTTCAATAACATTTTTACGCATGCTATGAAAGCATAGCATTCTAAGAATGCTATTGTAAACATTTTAACAACAGTTGTTTGCTTATAATAGCAATCAAAAACCGCTATGGAAAGGTTGCAAAAACATTTTTCATATGCTGTAATATGCAATACTATCCTTTATATATTAACTTTTTTCTACATGTTATTAAAAGTGTTTTTAACAGCATTTACTGGTTGCTATTGTTTACTTAACTTAGCATTTATTGAATGTTATTAGAAATTGAAAATAGATAGTATTTACTTTGTATTATTGAAACTCTTTCAATAGTGTTTAGTAAACATTATCGTCTAGTTATAATAGCATTAGTATACACCATCATATATCTCCTACATTAATATTTTCCATTTTACTGGTATTTTGCAATATATTATGTCAAAAATAATAATCAATACAAAAATTTATAATACTTTTATTTCTGCTATAATAATCAAGCGGATCCAGATGGATTCATACCATCATCTTCTCAAACTATGAGTACTCTTACCGTTTTAAGCTATAGATCCATCGACATACAAGTACAAATCATATACGTACTTAACTTTGTAGAAGATATCTAATAACTCGAAAAAATTCAATAATTAATACTTCATGAAATCCTAAACTCTCTATTTAGATCAAGTAACCAAAAAATAGCAGAATTATACATACACTAAAAGAATACCAAATTATCAAAAGAATAGACTAAAGTCTACCTTTGTATGTAAGGTCTTTCGGAATGGCCCCACATTTTCTAATTTTTTCAAAGTACTTGTAGACGAGTTTATACATTCTCAATCGCAGCATTACCTTTTGGCAAACAAAGACCTGCAAGATTTGATTGCAAATATAATCTCACAGTAGATCTTGATTTGTAAAAGACATATACCATGCATTTCATTAAGTATCTATTGATAATTTTAATAATGATATTCTAGTATAAATTTTAAAGTAATAGAACCACATAACTTTAACGGCTAGAACCATTGTTCTTAGCTCAATAAATTTCATTGTATACATTTGTATTGATCATACTATGAAAAATTAAGTATTATACATGTGTATTGATCATACTATAAAAAATTAAGTATACTCGTTACCCCATTCAAAGTTCAAACTTGTATAATTGCATGTAATTTAAGATATTCGGAAGAGCAAAGTGGTATGAGGTAATTATCTAAGAGACTAAGACATGCCAATATGAAATATAAAATTTTCCATAAGAAAGAGAATTTGATATTATTTTGAGGAGATATACTTTAGAATATATGTGAACATGACTTGGGACTATCTAAAGGACTAGGTGGAATTGTAGATTGTAGATGTTGTTCCTCTTGCAGTTATTGAGCTAGACGCCGACTCTGTAAGACGAAGCCGAAGAAGGGCGCGGGTAGTTAGATATAGTGATGAAGAGGAGAGTAAAGACAAAGTAGTTGGGAATAACACAGTAGAAGAAGAAAGAGAAGGTAAAGAGAAAGAGGATGAGGAGGGGGATGGAAAGAACGATGGGAGTGGGCATGACAAAGATACCGTGGACGATGGTATCAGTTTTGCAGAAGTCAGTACTCAGAAGAGAAAGAACCTTGGTTGATTTCTAATAAAATGTGACCTGGCTTGCTAAGGATTCTTATTAAATCCCTGTGAACCGCAGTTTTCCTTCGAGGATGGGTCCGCAAATGAAATTATGGCTTATTGATGGTAGATTAGGCTGAGTATGCAGCTCCCCCTTCAGCATTTTGTGAAGGGGGTGCTGAAATTTTAGGATGTTGCCCCTTGCCAAATGAATAACAACTTTTATGAGATGATGAGAACCATTGGGGACTTGAATGAGGAGTTGTAGACTAAAGGTAGGCCTCTGGTGGAGTGTGGGGATATTATAGCCTTTTACACGTAGAAGAGTAACTCAAAGGTAAGGGACCTTTCATATTCAATGTTATCCTAACAAACCCTAGCTATTCGACTTGTGCTCGACTGACTGTGGGTGGGATAGGGATCTTGTGGTGGCAATGGGAAATTACGAGCACCTCGATGGTGAAGAGCAGTTGGTCTTAAGAAATAGGATTTTTAAATCTGGTAGGTGTTATTGTGATTATGTCGTTGACTGCTTTCCTTCGTTTACCTTTTTAACTTCTATACTTTTGTTTATAGCGTCTCGTAGTAGAGTTCTAGATAGGTCTCGACACTATCTAGACGATAAGATAGATGTGAATGATGATCGTATTAGCAACATCTTTTAAAAGCTGAAGCTGTTGAGGAGAATGCGAAAGGAAATGGATAGCCTTTCAAAAGGTCTATCAAGCTCTCAAGGACCATTGAAAAGAAGAAAAACTTCTACTTCCTAGGAAGGTTTAGGAGCAATGGATTATGATAATTTTACATGGCCGGAGAGTATTTTGCCCACCATAGCTAGGGGGACCTCGACCCAGAAAGAGTGTCGCAGGTATCTTAGATGGGTAAAGTTAAAGCTATTAGGGAGGGGCCGAATTCGCAAGACCCTGGGTCGTTGCCCCTAAAAAGAATGCACTAACAAATGGAGGATGTGCTAACTTCGTTTGATGTTGCCCTGTTCATGGCTGAAAAAGACGATGCTACCCAAGCCACGCCTGAGTCGCTGGTGCAACTTTGTGTATATGATCCTGACGAAGCTTGGCGCTGCTTCGAAGCAGCAATGAGACAGGTAGTTATGTTTAGTATAAACTGCTATATAATCCTTCTTGGCATCTATTCTTTATATTTACTTTTTGATGGTCTGCTTTTACAGGACTCTGTTTGAGGGATGTACATGAACTATTGAAGGGGACGATCATGTCTATGAACACCCGTATCACTGAACTTGAGCGTTCAATTCTATAGGTTTGAATTGCTACTTCAAAAGACAAGATGGCCCCGGTCGAGTGCCATGCAGAGAAGGTACATGAACTAAAAGGAAAGCTGAGGGATAACAATGCGAGGTTTCAGGCAAACATTGAGCGAAATGCCTTGTGATTGCGTTACTAAAACTATTCATTGATGAGCTCAATTATAATCCAGATACCTTTAAGCGATTTTCTCCAGAACCGGTATTGAGTCTCGGTATGAAGGATGCAAGCCTGCCTAACTCCAGAGATAGTGCAGGGTCCTTTGCTGGTGGACCCAACTGTTGAGTACCAGCTTGCTGCTTCCGATGCTTGATTGAGCCAACGTACTAATATTTTTGAGCCCAATATGGTAGATCAAACCAATCCCCTTATGTAATAAGCTGTAGTTTTTGTATATGTAACTGATGGTAGTGTCATGTCTTTGTCATTATAACTGATGCTACCTTCTAGTTTCTGCTTTGAGTTTCTAAAATGATATTTCATTCTATAATGGTTGTCTGGTTAAGTTGTCTATCTCAGACTATGCATCCACTGGGAGGTGTAAATGTTGAAGAGGCTTTGAGGTCGCCCCCAGGTGTCAGTCGGGTCGAAGGTTTGCCATGATAGTTAGGCCTTTTAAAGTTAAAAAGTTCATGACACTTCAAGGTTGCTCCCAGGTACTTCTATCAACGGGTTTGAACCTAAATAGAAAACAAATGTGGTCGGATCTGAAGTCACCCTTAAGTGTTTAATCTTTTGATTATTCATGCCACTTGGGTTTTTCCAAATTAACAACCTTGAAAAACTTTGAGATCTCCCTCAAAGTATTAGTTAGGTTGAAGGGTGACGTGATCTTAGGTTTGACCGACTCAATAAGTTCATGAGGCTTCGAGGTTACCACCGGGTGTTTCTATTAGTGGGTTTGAACCTAAATAACACCAAATGTTGTCGACTTTACGGTCACCTTTAAGTGTTTAATCTTTCGATTATTCATACCAATTGGGTTTGTCTATATTAGGAACCTTGGAAAACTGCAAGGTTACCCTAAAGTATTAGTCAGGTGAAGGGTAATGTGATACTTGGGTTTAACCGACTCAAGAAGTTCATGAGCTTTGGGATCGTCCCCAAGGATTTCTATCCACGGGTTTGAACTTTAGCGAAACCAAACGTGGTAAGCTTTAAGGTCACCCCCAAGTATTTAATATTTTATTAATACGACTTGGGTTTGTCCAAATTATGAACCTTGCAAAACTTTGAGGTCGCCCCCAAGTATCTGTCAGGTCGAAGGGTGATGCGATGCTTAGGTTTAGCCGACTCAAGAATTTCAAGGGGATTGACTACTATATATGGCTCAAAAATGGTCTTTTATTGATAAAAAATTATGTGGTTACAATCGTGAAAAGTATCTATTCTGGTCTTCTATTGTAGTAAACTAACTGCATCATATTCTAGGGGTTCGATAAGGACTTTTTGTCTTCGGCCATTAGATAAAAGGACCCCTTGTTTAATTTATCATAGACGATGTATGGTCATTCTGATGATTTGACCAGTTTTCCTGTATTAAGTGGTTTAGAGGATGGGGTAACTCATTGAAGGACCAAATTATACACTTGAAAAGATCTAGGACTAACCCTTTTGTTGTATGACTTCTTGTTGTATCGGCCAAGGATAGCCAGTGCTCTGCCTCGTGTCTCATCGATCTAAGGCATGTTACAGCCGAGTTGAAACTTGTTTTCTTCATCTGGGAGGACTAAATTGAACTGAGTTGGTAAGACTACTTTTCTTGGTGTTGTGCGATAGGCCCGAAGGACCTATTGTAGCTCTTGTAACCAACGTCTCTTCTTTTCGTTGATGCATTTTTTAAGGCCATCAACTAAGGTTTCATTTATAGCTTTGACCTAACCATTGCCTTGTGGGTAGCTTCAAGAATATTTTGACCTTATTTCTAATGAACTGTGGTGCATTATAACATCGGATCATGTGAGGGCATCCGAATCGTGTAATTATGTTCTCCCACAAGAACTTAATCACTTCTTCTTCTCTTGTTTTGTAGAACGGTACTACTTCGACACATTTTGTGAAATTGTTTGTGGCCACTAGGATGCACTCTCTCCTGCCCAAAGATTTTAGGAATGGGCCAACAGATTGATAGCCAATTGTATAATAGAGATCTTGTAAAGGACTCTTGATGTCATGTCCGTGTCTTTGGCACTTATCGTAATACTTTGTGTAGTCTTCGACTTATTTTTTTATATTCGACCAAAATAGTCTTTGCGCAACTGTGTGTAACATTATAAATTGTCCTCCAGTATGTGAGCCACAGTTACATCCATGTAACTCTCTAATGATTGTATCAGCTTCTTGCATGGATATACATTTGAGGTATATCCCATTTGGTGTCCTTCAGTGTAGTTTGCCTTTAAGTATTGAATACCTTCGGCAGTTTTCCAACAAGGATCATTTTTCCTTCTAGTCTGATGGGAGGATGCTTTGGCTAAAATAAGCCAGGAATGGGGTCTACAAATCTTTGGGTGGATACTCTCTTCCCTAGTATCGATGGTATTAATTACCATTATGTCGATACTTGTCATTCGAGTACCTCGACGTCGACCATTCTGGGATCGGATTGGCCCAACATTATGGCTATGTATGCAGGAACATTAACATGCCTATTTTCGCCTTGAAGATAATGTGTTATCGATGATTTGTTAGGGAAATTATCCATGCATTGTCGGATGAGTTTGGCGTAGTATGCCATTCAACCATTTGCCTAATTATCGTCGGTAAAATATATCTTTGGGCCTGCTATGAATTAGTAAAAATTGCTTACTTGGGGGCGCCCAACTCATGGGCCATATCTAAACCGTGAATTATAGCTTCGTACTCAGCTTTATTGCTGGTATATTTGAAATTTATCTTGATGGCATTTCTGAGTCAATCATTAGAAGGTATGATAAAGACAATGCCTATACTAGAACAACTCGGGCCAGCTGAGTCATCGGTGAATAGCCTCCAACCTATGTTGGGGTTCCATGGGTCTAATTCGTCAGTTTGTTCCCCTAAGATTTTATCCTCGTACTTTACCCAGTCAACGTCGTCTGCTGGAAAGTCTGCTAGAAAATTGACGACTGCTTGGCCATTTTAAGATATTTTTTTCTTAAAGGTGATATCATGTTCACCGAAGTAGGCGAACCGTTACTGAACCCATCTTGATTTTTCTTTCTTGGCTAGGACTTCTCGAAGAGGGTAGCTCGTGATCACTCTGATACAATGTGCTTGAGGTATGGCTTGAGCTTTCTCGACGTGTAGACGAGGTTGAGTTGAAGTTTTTAGAGTTTGGTATATGTGGTTTTGGCCGATGTCAAATTTTGCTGATAAAATACACTAGTTTTTCCACACAGTCATCGATATGAATGAGAACCAAGCTTAACGATTCATCTATTTCTGCATGATAGAGTAAATGTTGCTTACCTTCGATTGGCGTACACATGATTGAGGGCTGAATGAGGTAGGTCTTTAGTTCTTAGAAATTTTGCTCGCATTTAGTTATCTATTCGATATAGGGGATTTCTTCTAAACTTTATGGGCGCCTTAACCACGGAGTAAAGAGAATAACCATTTGTACATGCGCAATAATTTTGAAATGAACCGGTTGAGGGCAACAATTTTTCCAGTGACCTTCTCTATATCATTTTTCGTTCTGGGGGATGGCATGCAGATTAAGGATTAGACCTGGGTAGGTTTGATCTTGATACCTCTCTTGCTAATGAGGTGGCTAAGGAATTTTTTGGAAGAAACACTGAACTGGCACTTATCAAGGTTTAACTTCATTTTATATGATCGAAGAATAGAAAATACTTTGGACAGGTCTTGTAGGTGGGTGCTTTTGTTGAGGCCCTTACAAAGAATGTCGCAAATATATACTTTAACTGACTTTCCCAATAGTGGCTTGAACATGCTTATAACAAGTCGTAGGTAGGTCCGTTCATGCACTTTAAGGCCCGAAGGGCATGAAATTGATATAATATAGGCCTTGTTCTGTGATGAATGACATTTTTCTTTGATCTTTGGTAGGAGGGGTACTTGGTCGTAACCTGAAGTGACATCCATCATAAAGAGGCGTTCATGCCTAGTTGTTGCATTGCGGTGTACAACGATGAATAGAAGTGGAAAACTATCCTTCGGGGTATATTTGTTGAGGTAGGTGAAGTTGACGGAGACTCATATTTTACCATTCTTTATGGGTACTGCCTGAATGTTAGATATCTAATCGGTGTATTTAACCTCATCGATGAACTTATGGCTAGAAGTTTATCGGCTTCAAGATTAACCGCGTCTCGAATCCTTGGGGCCAAGGTTCACTTCTTTTACTTGACTATTGTGCTATTGGGTACTAAGTTGATTCTCTGTTAAGTATGGGAAGGATCGACACTTGGCATCACATGGAATGTTTATGCGACAATGTCTGTATTAGATCGAATGAAAACAGTCATTTATTGATTTTCTTCGTTAGTCTATGAACTTCCAATGCACGTTCCTTTTCCAGAGCCATCGAGCTCATTATAATCTGGGGGATCAATGGTTGAAGTGTCGGTTGATTCAACCGAGGGTTCGGTGAGAACAAGTTACTATGATTGCTATGGGCTAACCAACTTTCGGGTCATGTCGATCTTTGAGTGTTCACTTGATCTTGTGAGCCGTTGGGACCCTTTCATATCCTAGGTTCCAGTTGGGGTGGTAACATGCACTACTTAGTAGTAAGTCAAGGGATTTACCTTCATGGCATGCAACCAATCCTAAACTATGATGCCGAGGTATTCTAACTTTTTGTCGATGACCATAAAGCTGGTCTGCAACACCATTGTCCATGCTGTAATCGAGAGGCTTATTTGCCCCACTGCGACTTCGGTGGAACCGTTAAAGCTTTGGAGCCTGATGCTTGCCGGGGTTAAATAGCCTATCATCTGTATTGTCTTAACCCACTTGGAGGAAAAGGATATCAGTTACGTTTCCGGTATTGATGAGCATCATGTGGAGAATGATGTGTTCAACCTTTATCATGATGACTAGTGGATCAGGGTATGGGAATTTTACGTGAGATACATCGTAATCGATAAAGGATATACCCTCGGGTCTGGGACGTTGGCTGGTTTCCGGTATGATTATTGATATTTTTTGTTGGTAGGTAAGTTTACAATAGTTATCGACTTTTTTTTCTTGCTTCGAGTATCACCACTGTCAATGTTATTAACTTCGATCATGTTGGCTTGGAAAATATGCACTTTGCCTCTTCCATTGTTTTGGGCTTCCTGAGTTTTAAGATATGACCTATCCAGATAGCTCAGGATGTCTCTGATATACTGGTGCAATAGTCTTGCTTTGAGTATCATTTCAAGCGAACACTGCAAAGTGTAACAGTTGTTTGTTTGATGACAGTTGCATTTGTAGATTTAACAGTATGGTTTGTCTTTTCCAACATTGATTGGGTATAGTATTTACAATATTGGGAAAGCTTGGATGATGTGTTGGATAACACCTATGGAGACATTATGTTTGGGTAGAATTGGCATTGATTGTTTCTTTCATGGCCTGTTTGATTGATCCTCATGATTATTTCATTTCTGGTTGTTCGTCTAATTATAAATGGGAGCGACCATGGTTGTACACGGCTGTCAAGGTTTTGGTTGACATCTGGTTGATGTTTGTCCTTGTCCATTGTTTACATGTATGTGTTCAAAGTTTATGCAGCCATTGACTTTTGAGAGCATCTCTTCGAGTATTTTGGGCTTCAAGAAGATGATATATTTCATGATGCGACTGTGGTCAGGGAGGGCATTGGAGTATGCTAAAAATGCATTAATGTAATCAAGGTTCTTGATCATTCAAGACTCATCATTGAATCGTTTGGGGAAGCTTTCAAGTATTTCCACTTTTGTCTTTCAAATGTTAAAGAGGGCATTGACTCTGATCTCTCTAACCTTATAGAATGCAAATTGAGAGATAAACATACATGATAATTCTTTGAAACTTCAAATAGATCCATTAGGTAGGCTATAATACCACTTGAGTGGACTATCTATAAGGCTAGTGGGGAATATTCGACAAAGGATGTGATCGGCTGACCAGCAATGGAGGTTTAGCGAGTTCTAAAACATGAAGAGGTGAAACTGTGGGTTGGTGTTTCAGTATTTATGAATTTTTCGGATATGGAAAATTAAAAGGACTTTGATGGCTAATAGTTCTATGAAGATTGGATTGTTATGCCGGTTTAAGGAGTCAGGGGATGGGCTCGGCCTCATCCGGATGGAGGCTTTGATTTGTTGATCGGGCTCTTGTTATGTTACGGAAGCTGCTCGAGGGGAAAAGCGATGTGTTTGAGGTAAATTTGGTTATCAGCCTGGGGGTATGTTCTGCGCTGTGCTCGCCTTGCCATTTTTGGGCTGGTTTCTAATTCGGGGGTAGGTGGTTCGCAGAGTAGAGTCACTCAAGGCTTTAAAAGTGGGAACACCTAAGTATACTGAGCCTCTAGGTATGAGATTATTGATACATTCAACACCTAGATGGACCGGAGGTACCTCTGCTCGGAGGTTGGCACCTAGACGCTTGCAGACAGATATCCACGAGGGACCGGGAGCTCTAGAATGCACGGGGGTGTCATGTGCTCATGTTTGCTGTAGACCCCGAACATAGTTTCAAAGTTCTTCGAAGTTATGGTGGTGTCTCTTTTTTTCTTTGACTTTGAGCGGACGTTCAGCTTCGAGTTCTTATTGTCGGGTTTTGCATTGAAGCTGGATGGTATGCCTCTCTTCAGTAAGAGTGAATTGCTCACGCATTATGGAAAGTTGGGTGGCGATGTCGTCTGCTAAGGCTCCTACTATGGCTGAGGTAGAATGATGGTTAAGAGCCATTAGAAACATGGTAGGTCTGGTAATGTTCCAAAAAGTAAGGTTAATACAACAAAAGGCGCTAAATATAGGGGCGTAATCTCATAGAGGGGTGATTAGACTCTTACACCATTAAGGCAATACTCGACTAGGAGGCTCTAACAAGTATTAATACTACTCATGGCTCTCCACGGTGAATACGTCAACGTACCTTCGGTGCTATATAATTTTCCAGTAACGCGCCTTCGGCGTTAAAACTACCGCTCATGAAAATAATCGGAATAAACCCTCAAATAATCTTATAGGAATTACTTAGACAAAGTAAGGTATTATTTACCTGGCGACCAATAGTATTGTAAAAAAATTCATTAAAATCAAACAGTAACAGTAAATGCTCAACCATGTATTTGAAATACATTCATATAAAAGAGCTTTGTTGCAAGTACTTGAGAGTGAGTGTCATGTATTTGACGGTAAAATGAAAAGAACTTATTGTAAATTCAACAAAACTTCCATTATTAAGAGTACAAAGAATCATTATTTGTAAATATTTTCTTCATATTGTATATATCTTTCTTCCAAAACAATAAACAAAGAAAAAAAACAAAGTATTCAATCAGGTTCAAGGTTAGTACTCAATTATGTTATTCATAACCAATGCTCCAAAACAAAAAGTATTCAATCATTTTTCTTTTTCTTTTGCCCCATTAAAAAAAAAGTACTCTAGTCAGAAGGAAAATGATGATATGATCTTTGTAACTGTAAAGGTGTAATCACTCCCATAGAGGAAAATGAAATGGGCTCGTGTATTTTTTTGTAAGTTTGTTTGTGTTTACCGTTTGTAAATAGTCGATAAATTTTATGTAAGACATCAAAGATGATATAATAGATTTCATTTTTTTAGGAACATTCCATGATGCGATTAGATTTGTAATTTTGCATGGTATTGCCTAGAAATGTTGGGAACCTTATTTCAGAGCATTAAAACATTTGTTGTTATAACAGCGGAAATCGGTAATAAACCATCATATCTTGGCATCATGGAGATATAGTATTACTACTAATTAGAGCTCTAGATCAGAATCTTAGTAAGTGGGATCTCAACTTAATTAAAGAAACTCAAACCTTTTGCCCCAAGTAAGCCCTAGGCTCCTAACTCTCGGAAAAAATGTTTTGGGGTCTTCATTATGCAGAATATTGAGCATTGATTCCTCCAAAACCTTGGATGCTGAGCTGGATATTGTGCTCTTTGGCAACACTTTATTCCCCCATTCTAACATATATTGTGTCTTCTGAGCACTCAAATACCCGCTGGTCATCTGCGTCAACCTGGAATAAGTTGCAGCAAATGGAAACTACCCAGATATGTAAAGTTTTTTTTGCTAAATTAGGCGAATTTTATTGCAGAAACAAAATTTCTTACAAAGGGCTACAAGAAGTCAAATGCCAAGAAAACAACAAATTTAGTAGAATCTAAAATATTCTTGTAGGGGCACTTCAATTTTTGTTAGAAAAGCCGGTCTTCCCACCTCAATCTCACACAAGCCTTCATGCATATGAGCTCCTCTTTTTGATAGCGCATCAGTACTGAAATTCGATTCTTTCCAGTTAACAGAGACTTGAATTTGCTTCATATTTTTTATGTATTTCCCCAGTCCGCTTCCAGGGCCCAATAAATATGCCCAAATCATATTGGCTGTTAAACATAATCCCATTAGATGGAAAGGCAGTATCATGGATCTGCTTGCCCTACTTTCTCATTTCCTTGTCCAATGTGGTGACCTGTTCTTCAAAAATTCTTTTGTTTTGAGCTTGCCATATCAGATTAGTCCCACCCCAGATAGCCCTAATCCAAAGATCTTTAATATAAGGACTTATAGTATCTACAACCAATAGAAGACTTTTAAGATTTCTTTCCAGAATTCTGACTTTGAACAAGTTTTCCAGCCAAATCCAAAGGCAAGCGCTGAAGGAGCATTCCCAAAATAGGTGCGTAATGATTTCAGCACTCTTAAAACACATGCAGCATCTGGAAACCAAAGCAATTCCTTTCTTCTATAAGCTATTATCAGAGGGAAGCTTCCCATGACACAACCTCCAGCCCCACAATGAAGTTCGTGGATGGATAGCCTTTTTGAACAGAAATTTGTACCACCAGCAAGTCTGCCCTTTATTTTTGCTGACTTCAAAAGCTCCGTTAACTGAAAATTTACCCACAAGGTCTGGTTTCTACACTCTTCTGTTAGCCCTGTTAATGTTGATCTTGAGATTGTTGATGTCCACTCCAAATCTGTGGAAAATAAGAAGAAGGCTGTAAGGTATAGACCATCTTCCTTCCACGATAATACTACTCACCTTAGCATGCAAGTCTTGCCAAGGGATGTTATCATTGTTGATCAAATCTTTAAGAGAGAGAGGGGAGCACCAAATGTCTCTCCAAAGATCAATGCAACTCCCACCCCTAATCACCCAACCAGAATGTGATCAAACCTCCTCAATAGCTCCTCGAACACATGCCCAAATAGACGATCCTTTGGTGTAAGTAGAAAAGCTATCAGATTTAGCGATAAATTTAGCTTTCATGAATTCAGACCACTCATCCTTTGGGTTAAGAAAGTTCCAAGTAAGTTTCATCATCAGGGATTGGTTGATCTCCTTTAATATTTTTAGGTTAATACCCCCTTCCTTAAAAGGTTTACACACCTTATCCAAAGCAACAACACATGCATTTTTTGTATCAGTTTCCCCAGACCATAAGAAATTCCAAAGAATTCTTTTGCCCTCTTTGATCACAGAAGCAAGCCATTTGTATATACCCATACTATAGATCAAAATGCTACTCAACACCAATTTGATAAGCACCGCCCTCCCTTGGATAGACAGCAAACTACCAGCCCATCCTGTGGCTCTTTTCTTTATCTTATCCACCAGAGGTCTCAGAATCTCCTTTGTCACTCTCCCTTGAATCAACGAAATGCCAAGATAAGTTTCAGGAAGGCATCCTTCATCAAATCCAAAGATGTCTTTGACTTTTTGCATTTTTTCATTATTCATAGCTTCCAAGAAAAGCTTACTCTTCTCAGAGCTAAAGACCTGGCCAGAAGCTTCCTGGTAAATCTCAAGCCATTTGCATAGGAGTTTCAGCCCCTTTGTACTTCCATTAGCAAAGATAAATATATCATCAGCAAATAGAAGGTGAGAGGGAGCCATAACTCCCTTAGTGATCACCATAGAAAGCACCTTCCGACTTCTTTTCAGCCCCGGCAGTCCATTACTAAGGACTTCCTCCACAATAGCAAATAGAATAGGGGATAAGGGATCGCCTTGTTTAAGACCCCTACCAGTCTGAAAAAATCCGCAAGGCCCATCATTCACCAAAATTGACACAAACCCACTTCTTAGGAGCAGTCTAATCAAATTACAAAATTTATAATGGAAGCCCATTTTTCCCAAAACCTGAAACAAGAAGTCCCAACTTAAAGTATCAAAGGCTTGAGCAATGTCCAACTTGATTCCTACGTTCCCACCAAATCTCTTCTTCCGAAGCTCATTAATCATTTCTGAGGCAAGGCCAACATTGCTGTGAATGTTTCTACCATGGATAAATCCATATTACTCATTGGAGATGATTTGAGGCAGAAGACAAGACATCCTGGAAGCCATAATATTAGAGATAACCTTAACCAAGAAATTTCCCATGCAGATAGGTCTAAATTATCTTTAACTTAGAGGCATTCCTGGATTTAGGAGCAAGGATAATGAAGTTAGCATTAAAACCTCAAGGCAAAGAAATGTAAACAAAAATTGATCTCACAACATTCACCACATCCAGACCAACTATCCCCCAACAGATTTGAAAGAATCTCCCTGAAAATCCATCAGTCCCCGGAGAGCTATTTGGGTTTAGATCAAAGACAACCTTCTTTATCTCATCCTAATCAGGAATACCAATCAGGCCATTATTATCAGCAGAGGAGATAACGTTTGAAACCTACCCGAGGACCAATTCATCATGATGGTGAGCTTTGAAAGAAAATTTCTCAGTTAAAAATCTTACAATGTGATCCTTAATTTCATCTTGATCATCAATCATTCTCCCATCCTCAGTCTAAATAGTATGGATAATGTTCTTGTTTCGCTTAATTCTTGCCATGGCGTGGAAATAGGTTGTGTTTCTATCCCGGGATTGTAACCTGTTCACTCTAGCTTCCTGAATCTTCATCATTGTTATAGGCATTTTTGAGAAGGTGACTAGCATCAGCCACTTCCCTAGCTAAGTTATCATTTTCCACATCATTGTCAAGCTTAAGTTGCAGCATCTCCAGACGTTTAGGCAGCTCAAGGATGTGTCTTCTACTATTTTTAAACACCATTTTTTTCCACTCTTTCAACTTGCTTTTTCAGTTTTCGCAGTTTCCTGTCAATTTTAAACAACGGATCTCCATCCAGATTTTGATCCCAACTCTCTTTCACTACCTGCAAAAAGGAATCATGATTAGTCCACATATTGGTAAATCTAAAAGGAGCATTTAGAGGCTTTGCAATCCCACATTCCAACCAAACAAAGGCAAGTGGTCCGAGTTGACCTTAGCCATCACCTTATATTTCCAGCCAGAAAACAGATTAGACCAAGCCTGATTGCAAAGCATTTTATCTATTTTACAGAGAATTCTATTATTTCCCATTTGACCATTGCACGAAGTATAATCAGATCCAGAAAAGTTATTCTCAAGTAAGCATGAGCTATTCACAAAGTCTTGAAATTCAGCCGAGGCATTCCATCTCACTCCCCTGCCACCTTTTTTTTCCCTACCCCTAAGCACAATATTAAAGTCTCCCACCACGAGCCACAAGAGATTTGAAGTTTCAATAACAGTCAGTTCTCTCCAAAGTTATCTTCTTCTAACATAGGAGTAGTCAGCATGAATATAGGAGACCATCACATTCTCAAACAAGACAGTCATGTATTGCTTAGAGCTATCCAAGACAACAGGTTTAAAAAGCTCTTTTCTCCAGAGCACCCAGATATTGGGGCAGCTAGCACCGTTGTCAAAGTAAATTACCTCCCTTTCCATCGAATTCAGATTCATTCTTTTCAATTTATTCTCGTCCGGCAGCACTTTAGGTTCCACAATGCAAAGCAAGTCTGGAGAATTTTTTGTTACCAAATTTTTAAGATAATTAGAAGTATCTAAGTTAGCAATACCTCTACAATTCCAATATAGAATCTTCATCACAACCTTCTATTGTTTTGCCTCCTTGTCTACTGCTTTGTAGCTGGTTTACTACTAGCTTTTGACTTGCTTAGTCTAATATTTTTCCATCTCATAACATTGTTCCACTCCTCAGCATCTTGAGTCTGGTAAACAACTTCATCAAAGTATCATTTGTTAAAGTTTGAGTTGTATTCAGATGCCTGGCTCTTACTTTCAGAGCTATCCTCCACCTCTACGCCTTCAGTATTCTGGTATAAATTGTCTCCGTCTTCAACCATATCTGCCCAGGACTTGTTAACCAGGCTTGTTTCTTTATCCACTTCCTTAGAATTGTTCGATCCATCCCAGTGTCTGATAGTTCTGTCCCACATTTCCACTACTCCTTTGTAGTTCTTATAGACCAGAATAAGCTCATTGGTTAAAGGTGTTGTGTCAATAACTGGCTCCTTTATAGTCTATCCTCCATCTGATGGCCTTCTGTAGCTTTAGCTTGCTCCACTTGATCTTTTTTATTAGGTTTCTTCCTATTTCGTCTCTTCTTTTTGGGTTCCTTATCAGCCTCCTTTTGTATCATCTTTTCTTGCACAATTTCTTTTACCACATCTCTGTAGTCAGAAAATAAGTGACCCACAACTTTACAATGTGAGAAAATTTTCGGGGTTCTTCCCAGCTGAATCTCTTGGAAAAACTCGAATCCTTCTCGTTCAATCATAATTTTGCCCGGAATTGGTTTTGAAAAATCCTCATCTACCAGCACAGATGAATAGAATCCCGTGTTTCTGGATAGAGTGTTATTATCCACTTGTACTGGATTCCCCACTGTTCGAGCAGTTGACATGAGAACATCTTCTTCCCAATACTCAGTCCTCAAACCTAGAAATTTAACCCAAACCATTGCATGGGTGTTCTTTTGTTTGATAATATCAAAATTAGGTTTCCAAATGTTGACTCTCAGCAATTGTCCAACAATATCCAAGGTCCTCCACCCCATATTCTCATTTTATTAGATTCATTGTCAAGAAAAATAGTGAATTATCCTTTACCCAATGGGATAAATTGACAATTACCTGACAAATTCCATTTTCTTAAAGCCTCAGATCTTACTACTTGCTTTATCTTAAGAAGATCAAGTCTCCCGATTAAACTAAACTTGTATCTCTTAACCCCTCTAAAAAATCCAGCTTCAGGAATTCGAATCGAAGGAAAATCCCCTCTCATCATTGGGGTTGGCAGTATACTCAAATATATCAGATTATGCTTTAGTAAGTCGGCAAAGGTGGGGTTCTTTTCCTTATATAGCACCTTAATTTCTGAGGCCACTTCCATCTCCCATAAATCCATCTTGACAACCTAGAATTTGGAGTTCAGGAGTAGACGGTCATGGGGAAACGAAGGTGGAAAAGTAGGTGGGAGCTTGTTGCATTCATTCCTAACTACTTGAAATTAGTCACCCAGATATGTAAAGTGTAATATACGTTGTACGGTAGAACTCATCAATCTAGACACAACCCTCACCTCCCCCATTATATAGCCTACTCTTACGCAAAGATTAACAAAATGGTCCTCAAAATGAAAATGATGAGAGACACTAATTATTCCATTCGATACAGCCAAATCCTCTGTCCAGCAATAATTCATTACTAAATGCCACCAAAATGAAAAAGATGAGAGACTCTAATTATCCCTCACACCATTTGTCCTTTGGAAGTACATATAGGAGGAGGGGAACCATTTACAAAGTGTGTCACACTTCCAAATCCAGCCCCACCATCTCATACCCAAACCTGTTCTACTGATCAAAAATTATACCTCACGCACTTAAAACTCTAATTTGATCTGTTGCGCCTTCTCTGTGAACATAAATCAAGAGGTAATAACTTAATGATCAAAACTCATTAGTAATCAAAATGGTTGTACTTTTTTTCAAAGAACATATTGATTAGCAATGCAATTAATTAGCATTGGCAGAATTAGAATATGTTATTATTGAGAAAGAGAGAGAGAGAGAACATACCCAAGAATATGTTTTTAGACTCGTGTTTTCTGCTATGTTAAGTTACTCTAGTGTATGGTAATGGATAATAAATTATTTTATTTCATAATTCTCATCTGCAGGGTTCATCCTTGCTGGATGCCTGACCAGTTATTGCCTTAAAACGTGCAATTTGATTATATATTAGAAGCCAAGTTTTAGGGCGTGACATACTATCCATTTGTTGGAGAATATGTGACCTAGCATAATGCCTTATGCCACTATAAAATAACATTTTCCCTAGTTTAGAATGAAATGTGTATCAGAACATTTCTAAAGAAGGAGGTAGAGGTGGGTAAGACATTCATCGAATGAAGACCCAAATACTGAGAGATCGTCCAAAAAGACTTCAAGTAATTTTTCTTCCACATCAATGAAAATACTCATCATACAACTTTGAACTATCACGGGTGCGTTGCATAGCTCGAATGATATGCGACGATATGCATAGGTTCCATATAGGTACATGAATGTGGTGTTTACCAGAGATCTTTTGGTGCTAGGAATATTTGGTTATACCCTGTGTAGCAGTTAAGAGAGCAATAATAAGACTTGTCGGGTAATCGATCTAAAGTGATCTTTCCATGTTATCGTGTTTGTTTTTGATAGTCGATACATATATATATGCTTGTGGTTGTGCGAGTAGGTACTAACTCTTTCTTCTCATTTTGACTGCCGTGATTTTTGATTTCTTTTGGACAACCTGAACCGGGATGACATATTTGCTGTCTGAAATGGGATATAATACTCCAACATCGAGTAATTTGATAATTTCTTTCTTAACCACCTCCATTATATTAGGATTTAGTCGCCTTTGCATTTTGCAGAAATTTTTATAACCGTCATCTAAGTGTATGCGATATGTGCAAGTAACAAGACTAATTACCTTTAAATCGGCTATGGACCAAGATATTATTGTTTTATTTTTCTTTAGAATACTTAAAAAATCATGCCTTCCTAAGTAATACTCAAATTAGATGTTATGATCACATGAAAAGTTGCATAGTTACCTAACTAGGCATACTTAAAGGTTTTTGGCAAGGTCTTAAGTTTTATCAATAGAGGTAGGATAATGGAGGGTACGAGTAAAGCAGTGGTTGGGATAAGAGTATCTACCCTTGGTCGAAATTTCCTATGTAAAGGGGTTGAACCTAAATATTTATTTATTTTCGCAACTACTTCTGCCTCGTCCAAATATTCCCGTGCGTATTTGAGATAAGACTCTAATGAGTCTTTTAAGTAAGTTTGCAAAAAGGAATCGCACATGCAGGTTTCTATGGCAATGATGCCTATAAGGTCACCTTTGTCCAGGTTTGAGACACATGTGAAACAATTAAGCGCGACAAGGGTTGTAGCTATGAATGGTCTGCCTACCATGAGGGGGTTCTTTTTTGCTGCATTAACACAGCTTATGGGCCCATTAGGAGGAAATCAACTTGGAAAATGAGTTACCTGACTTTGATAAAGACATTTTTAAGTATGTTTCTCGGGTGTTTTTCAGATCTTTTTCTGTCAATTGTAATGTAATACGAGTTGATGTCAACTCTCTCAATCTTAATTTACTTGACAGTATATGATAGGACATTAACACTAACTCCTAAATCTATTAGAGCTCTGTCAACACGATTGTTTCTTATCATGCACAGGATATTTGAAGTACCTATCTCATGGAGTTTTGGTGAGGCAAGTGTCTCGCTAAAAAATACTATATTGTGGAAGTTAAGACTGCATTTCCATGTGCACATTTCTTTAAGGAATTAGCCATAAATAAAAACATACTATATCGCTTCTGGTAATGGAGAATGTGAGCGTGACAGAATGTGTCCATTAACTCAGCATATTGATCGTTCTTATGTCTACCTTTGAGACCCTGATGATTTGGGATCTTAGGAGTAAAGCGTACTTTGGGCTCATCAGGTGTTATTATAGGATTCCTACTTAGCATATGGTTACTTATTGGCAATGGTTTACTAGTTCTTATCTCAACGGGTTCATTCTCGACATTCCCAAAAGTTTCTGGGGCATTTGGCGTAAGGTTCAAGGTGTCTTATTTTAGCATATCACCCCGGTCATCAACCATTTTAACACTTCTTATTGTGGTGAATGCATGTACTCATTCAGTTCCTGAGGTTGATGTTCGACCTTGAGTACCTCTAGGAATTGCTTTCAGTTGTCTAGGCAATTTGCCTTTTTCTCCTTTGCTAACTTTGTCGAATAAGCTTCCAGTTCAAAGTCCCACTGCTAGGATTTCTCATTGAATGCCTCAAATACTTCATAACCACTTTCATGTTGAAGGTATTGGAAATTTCCTGTGTGAATAGATTTTTACCTGTAATGGATTTTGGTTGTCATGTCATGATAGAATATTTAGATTAAGTACTAAATTTCAAATCCATTATGTGAGTATCGCAGTGGAAGATCCTTAAATCTATCACATGCCTTGGAGAATGGTTCAGACTCATCTTGGCGTGAACTTCTTTGAAAGTTTGGCTCATGTTCTTTGAAGCTTCTTTAAAAAAGGTGCTACTGAGTCTAACCATTGTTTTGTGCTTTCTTTTAATGGGAAGGGGAAAATACTGAGGCGAATAACTTTTTCAGTAGAGTTTTGATAGCGCAAAAGTATGCGAAAGTGCACATATCTTTTCAAAGTTTTCTATGTACCTATAGGGGCATTTTAAGTCAATCCTATGATAGGTGGGTAACATATTAATGACACATGGTTAGATCCCATTGAGCCTACCTCAGAGCTTGAATAAATATGAAAGGGATTTTTGAGCCATTAGAGGATTGATGTTTATTTCTGCCTTCAACTCAATGTGGTCAGCAAAAATTGAATCGATTTCCTCTATAATATTGGCTTGAACGGTCCCTATGCTATTACAACGATGGTGCCTTCAAATGCGTCTTCTGTGCGGGGCAGGTGGCCTGTTAACTGGGACTAGTACACATAAACCTCAAAGATGTTTCCCTATGTATCATGCACTAAATAAACAACAACTAGTTGATGACTGAATTTTAATGAACACAATAACGAAAAGCCAATTCCACACGATCAATTGAATTTTTTAAATAGAATTTGTGGGTCTTCGCTATAATCTTCTATCTTCTAGTACTGAATTATAGGTATGTGCTTAGTCCAAACACTATTTAGAGTTGCAGGCTTTTGGGGAGTCACATTCTCGGTCGTCAACACCTAATTCTGGCGATGTCATACAACTTATCAACAACTAGCAACGTTTGTTTAAATGTTTGCCTATGAATCTGTGGTTTGTACCCAGGTCTAATATCTCCTAGTTTACAGGTGATTAAATCCTTTCACAATCTTCTACTATTTTTTAAATTATAATTTGAAATATAATTTTTGCTATATCCCTTGTAGGTGGTCCTACGGGTTGGGAGTCCTTTATAAGAGTTTCTTCCATAGGGTGCACCCTTAATCTTTATTACTACCTTTACTGAGAAGTACATAATTTAAATAATCAACTAAGTCAATAATAAGAAAATAAAGCTATGCCAAAGTTATGCCAATGTTTTTGATAAATAAATAATCTAAAGCTCGCAAAGACATAAAGTTACCCTATAAGGTTCCCTGGTCAGGAGATGATGCTCAGTCAAAGCTTAAACCGTGAACTTAACTTTTTTTCCCTGTGGAAATGATGCCAATTGATGCACTAGAATTTTAGCTTCAATAAATTCCCCTTATTGCTGTTGTATGTTGAAAAGTGGGGTAGATCCGCATTAGGGATTGATAACGATTTTTTAGCTTGGGAACAAGGATTTTTGGTTGTTTACTTGGGATGGTTGGAGATCGTTTTGAGAAAATAGAAGAATTCTAGTATAGATACTATGACTTTGAAATTTTCATATCCTACTTGAGCAAGTTATATCTGAATCTACCTGTGGGGTTACATTCTCGAACTCTCACTGAGTACCCATCAAAGAGACCACTACTCACAATTGTCATGAGTCGGGACATTCTTTTTTCTGGGCAGAGCTTGAACCTACTTTGCTAGAGGCAAGGCCACACTATCAATATTTGGTATAGAAAGAAATGGTCAACTCAGTCCGAAGCATATTATGCTCAGGTCCATATTGTGCCCTAGTGAGTCCTCGGATAAGGCCCTAAGAAGGAATCACACCACTACTTATCAGCTGAGCGAGCTAGGGTATAGATGGTTAATGAAGAATACTACTCATCATAGTTTCTACCTTATAAAGGGTTAAGGCCCGACTTATGCTCCAAGTGTACCCTATATGAAATGCATACTCCTCTCCCTCGTTAGTTCTTTGGAGGGGGTTAGGAATAAGAGCTAACTCAATTAAGTGCACTAACCATTCCAGTTCCCCCTTCAGACTTCAAAGGATGAGGACTTTTTATATCTCCAGGTGTACCCTTTCTTAAAGGGATTAGATCAATTTAAAGCACTAACCCTCGTAAACCATCCATCAAATTTTTGAGGGGGAGACTTAAAGGCAACCCATCAACTAGACTCTGGTAATGGCTTCTCAGGTTGGCTAGCTTCCTCTATACTCATAGTGAAGGATTTTACCCGGCCATACTTGGGCTTATGCCCAAGAAAGTCTAAATTAAATGATAACTTACCTCATAAACAAATAGCTCTCTCCTAATTTTAATCCTTTGATAGATGATTCTATTATAACTGAGGAGAGGTTATTTTATACCTGAAAAAACCAATGCTCCTTTAATACATAAGCAATGTGGGATGAAACAAAATTAAGTTTTACTATATATTTCGATGCATTCAGCGTATAGAGGGTCTAAAAGATAATTTATCAAAACTTGAGGATCAAGCAAAATGGTGGGCCCACAATAGCCGTTCTCCCATTGCCTAAGAAATCTACTATATATCCAATAACACGGAATACTCTAATCTTATAATACCCTTTAATAGATTTACAAAGATACAAAAATAGAGATCCAATAAGAATCGAAGATTACCTCAGCAAAGATCATTTTGCAAACCTTCTTCTTGAAACCCTACAATCTTTAATATTCACCCTTCACTCTTCCTTGATTTCACAACTTAGCAAACAAGAGGGATCATTCCCCAGTCACAATCAAATCCCTATACCGTCTACCTTGTGCAGTCTAACTCTTTACAAGGTCTACCATAGAGGCGATATTTCTTCTTGATTTCGGATTCGGATCGCAAAAGACCTCATAGGTTCCATTTATAACCAAAGAGGCCTAAAACCATTTCCAGCATGAATTAAGGGTTTCCCATACTTATCCTATTTTAAGTAGTAGTATTCAAAAACTAGAAAGCACCCTAAAGAGAAAAAGCAAAAAGTCCAAAAGACAGTCCAAGCTAAGATACAACTCGGGCATTAATTACATACCTAAATCTACCTCGAGTTCTGCACTAGTAAAATAACTGACTATAGACTTTGATCCCATAATTTGATTAAAAATTTGTTAGTTGCCCTGACTTCATATCGACGAGTCCTACAACTTTTGTTCTTATATTTAATCATGAGACATTCGGCTTCATCCCCATAATCAGATCTCTCTGTTTTTCTTTTTTACATTCTTTTGTTTTAAGTCGCCAAGACAATCTTATTCTATAGGAGAACCTAATGCTTGGTCAAAAACTATAGGATTAAAACTCTTTCTCGATGGATCAGTTGGACTACGAGGGTCAGGAATTGGGAGAGTCTTAGTAAATCTTTCATACGAAAGGATCGAAAAGGTAATCAAACTCAAATTTTATGCCACAAATAACGAGATAGAGTTCGAATTTTTTTACATGGTATCAATCTTGCCCTTACAGTGGGGGTGAAGGAAATAACAGTATATGTTGACTCACTTTTAGAAGCAAACCGCTATAACATCACTTTTAGGAATCTTGGAAAAGTGATTGACTACACTGCTTTAGTCGAAGAAAAAATAAAAAAAAATTGAAAAAAAATCTTTATCTTACCTTCCTTGGGTAAAAAACATGCATGCCGTATGTACCACTTCGCTAGGAATACATCACCACGAGGTTTGTATGGCCAAAGATGACAAAATCAAACAATGGCATACAATTTGTCTGCTAGAAAGTAGTCTACTTCCCCAACAAGCACAAGATCAAGCTCTCGACTTTGATACCTTAGTATCTCGAAGGTAATGGACAACCAAAAGCAATCAGCAAAAGTATTAAATCTGACCTAAGGAAAGGACTAGATGAAAAGAATGGAATGTGGGTGGATGCATTACTCAATGTTTGATTGGCATACAGAAGAACTCCTTGAACATCAACTGACTGTAATTAGCAGAAAAGACTCTTGGTGCATATTAGCTGAAAACCTTATGTTTCTTAGGTGTATGTTAGCAACAGCTTGAATATCTCCTTCCTATCTTCAAGGGCAATTTTTTCATCATGGAGTTTAGTTCAGGAATCTAATTAAATTAGTAGTCCTAAGTAATATAAGCCGCTAATGATCTCCATTCTACAACATTGTTCTAATATTGGGTCATTTCTTTCTTATTTTGGTACGTTTGTACTACTGCAGCATTGTCAATTGGATAGATGCCTACCCTTTCTTTTAAATTTTCCTTCATGGCGGAAGGCCATGGGGGCTAAGGAAGAGGTTATCCTAGAGGAGGATGCAATGCATCTCCTCACTCTGGTGTTTTTAAATCTGTGTTATTGTGAAACAATGTTGGTGATTACAGAAGGCTTGTTGCGGGGCTACCAATATCACCTAGCAATCCACCTTGAAATCTAGACTCCATGAGAATTAAGAGACTGATAATGGGGAGTACTACAAAAACCCGCCAGTTTCAGACATACACAAAATCTATACTCAAAAACCCTATAAGAATCAATAGATTTTAATTCTAGTCAAAACCATTTTGTGGTGATAAGAATGATCATAGCGTAACCAATGGGGAGAATGGGAATGAGGTGGAGCATGAGGAGATTGAAGCAAGAATGTTTGAGCAATTTAAGATAGATCTCATAAGTCTAGGATATGGAAACATCTAACAGTAGCAAAGAGAAGATTGAGAAAGAACAAAGAGGAAAGAGTACAGAAGGAAAGGTGTTTGAGATGGTGATATTTAAAGATACTTGTGATCCAAGCACATGTGTCTTGGATTGTAAGAATGGTAGTACCAAAATTAGGTTATGCTTTAAGGATTGTCCCCTTGTTGATAAGCAAAACTTGGGTACAGTGAATGGGAAACCCAACAAGGATAATAAAAATGAAGTTAACCAGAAAGAATCTTTGGAGAGTACAATACTAACTAATACTAAAGTGAGTGGGAAAAATAAACCTAGTAATGGTAGTCACAATCATTGAGCTTGAGGGTGCTGAAAGAGTGAGTGGGGCACACAAATTGAGAATAGACCTAAGTGATTTTTGGCCTTGTGATAGGCTTTTTAACAACTTTGTTACTATTTTAGGTGCCAGATTCAGGTTGTTTTAGCCTCAGTTTGCTTTGCAAAATTACTCGAAGCTTTCTAGAATAATTTTCTAGAACTGAAAACCTGAGAGGATATTATGTGACTGAGAGTTGGATACTTATCTTGTTTGGGGATTTGGGCTAGAGTGTGAGTTTGGATGGGGATCCAATGGTTAAGGCCACTTTAGTCATTTTGTTGAAAGCAGAGGTAGAATGTTGGTACCTAAGTCTATATACAGCCCTCTTTTGGGGGATTGAGGTTGTACTTGTGTTCTTAATACTATTTCCAGTTAGTAAGGAGTGCCCAAAGTCATAGTTAATCCTAAAAATTTACATGTATGAGATTGGAGAAGGGTGTGAGAGTTGGTGTTGGCTTACTAACATTGTTGTTTACATGCCAGCCACACTGCTTTGGTTTGTCTGCCCTTTTTGGCCTTGAAAGATCATTAGAAGCCCTCTAGAATAGTTTTCTAGAAGTGATAACCTGAGAAGAAATTTTGAGACTGAGAGCTGGATCAGGCTTGTGGTTGGAATACTGGTCAAGAGTGTGAGTTTGGTTAAGAATCTAGTGGTTAGTGCCACTTTCCAAAAAACTGAGGCAGAGTGCAAGTTACTAAGACTAGATCCAACGTTCTCTTGGGGGGGGGGGGGTTAAAGTGGTTCTTGTATTCCTAAGAATATTTCCCTTCAGTAAGGAGTGTCCAAAACACCATTTCCTTCGTGCAACTCGGTAATGATGGCGTCTACTTCTTGTTGGGATATACGCTTGAGAGGAAAGAGTAAGATTGGGTAGGACGGGCAATCATACCAAGGTTTTCTTTTCTCAACTCTATTTGCTTAAGGATATTCAAATGATCAATTTATTTGTAGGTTCTATTCATAAGAAGCAGAAGAGAATTGATGACATGGACTGCAACTTGTATCAGATTGGAACAAATAAAGGCATAACTAAGTGTGAGACTAGTCAATGTGTTCAAGTACAGAAATCAGGTAAATTCAAACCCACTAGTTATTGTGTATAATTTAGTTATGTGGAATGTTAGGGGCTTAAACCATCCCATGAAGCAGAAAGATGTTAAGTCCCTTATTCATAAAAATAACCTTGCCATGATTGGGATAGTTGAAAGAAAGATTATAAAGGGCCTTGAGAATTATATTGTCAATCAGATATGTCCTTTTTGGAACTTTTCTACTTGTGCTAGTACTCATAAAGGCATAATTTGTTTGTATTGGGACCCAGCTATCAATAATATTATTCATATGTCTTGTACTAACCAGGTTATATATTGCTATGTTACTGTTGGTAATGATAAATTTATGTGCTCTATTTTTATGCTTCCAATGAGCTTTGGGCTAACCTATAAACATTTGCTAATTGCTTTCAAGGAATTCCTTGGGATATTACAGGGTATTTCAGCTCCCCTTTTTCTTGTTGGGACAAGGTTGGAGGCTATGCTTAATTATGTAGCAGAGTTGTACACAAGCCACATGCATAATACTAAGCTTCCTGATATGAGACATAAAGGTTGTAAGTATACTTTGTCCAATAGGCATTGTGGGAATCATAGAATCATGGCCAAGTTGGATAGAGTTCTAGTTAATGAAGAGTAGGGTAACATTTATGAAGCCTTTGAGGCTTATTTTCTTTATGCTATTACCTCTGACCATAGCTCTATTTTCTTTAGATTCGTGAAACCCTTTAGCTCTGCTCGAAAAACATTTAAGTATTTCAACTTTTGGGCAGAAGAAGAGGGTTTCTCCAATATTATTAAAGACCAGTGGACTAATAAAGAGGCAGGAAACCTCATGATGCAACTATACACTAAGCTCAGTAAGACTAAAATTGCTTTGAAAGACTGGAATAAGAGTAAAAATATTGCCATCCCAGGCTCTATCAAGGAGAGTTTGTAAATACTTGAGAGTATCCAAAACACTCTCCAGAGTGACCCTTCTAACTTGGATCTCATTGAGGAAGAGAGAGTGATCTTCAGATATATTCCATTCTTTCTCTTGAAGAAGAGTCTATGTATTGGTAGATTGCTATAATCAATTGGATGAAACTGGCAAACCAAAATTCCTCTAATTTCCATAAGAGTATTAAGGCCAAGAGGTTTAGGAATGCTCTTATATCTATAAGTGACAGTTTGGGCTAAATCTAGTTTGATCCTGCTGTTGTTGGCAAGGAAGTTGTGACCTACTTTACTAGCATCATTGGTGATAGGCAGAGATATATTAAGAAAGTTGACATCTTAAATCTACCTTTCAAAGTAACCCTGACTAATGATAACCACAGTGAGCTTACTAGAGAGGTGAAGGAGTAGGAGATACATGAAGCTTTGTTTAGTATTAGTGACTCCAAGTCTCCTATACCTCATGGGTTTAATGCACATTTCTTCAAACATAACTGGAACACCACCAAGGACACACTCTTTAATGCTGATAAAAATTTCTTTATAAAGAACCAAATGTTGAGACCTATCACCCTTATCCCAAAAGTTGATAACCTGTGCTTTTTTTTAATGATTATAGACCTATTTCTCGTTGCAATGTTGTGTATATGATTATATATAAAATTCTCACCTAAAGAATGAAGAAGTTTATTCCCAACCTTATTAGTTTTAACTAATCTGCTTTTATTGAAGGGAAAACCATTATAGATAATATACTCATTGCACATGAGCTGATAAAAGGGTATCATAAGGACGTTGATAAGCATAATACTACTCTGAAAATTTACCTAAAGAAAGCCAATGATCTCATTCAACGGGAAGCTATCCTGTCCTGGAAATAGTTAAAGCGCTTAATTTTCCTGATGTCTTTATTGAATGGATTAAGCTTTGCATTACTACTCCCATGTATTCTATCTCTATTAAAGGGGACCTTGAGGGTTTCTTCAAAGGGATGAGATGTCTGAGACATGGGGTCCCCATGTCTCCTTTCTTTTTTGTCCTTGTGAAGGAGATTTTTGGTGTCATGCTTGACAGGAAAGCCAGGATTGGAGATCTCAAAACTCTTAAGAAGTCTAAAAATCCTAAACTCACATATCTTTCTTTTGCTGATGATCTTCTTGTGTATTTCTACAATGATAATCTTTCTTCCCTTGATATTAAAGACTATATTATGAAGCTTAACACTATGACATGAATGGAAGTGAATCCTGCAAAGTCTAAACTTTATTTCAGTGGAGTTCAATAAGTAGTTAGGAATAAAAAAAAAGGTACTGTAGGCATTGAAGAAGGCAAGTTTTCCTTTAGATATCTGGGTCTTCCCCTTACTTCTAAAAGAATTAAATTAAGTGACTGTCAACATATTTTAGAAAAAAATAACTAATAGATTGAAATTTGGCAAAACAAATTCCTCGTTAGAGCTGAAAGGCTTCAGCTTGTTTAATTTGTGATGCAAGGCTCTGTTGTCTATTGGATGGGTGTTTTTGCCTTGCCTAAGAAAGTTTTAGATAACATTGATAAAATTAATTTTAGATTCTTAAAGCATGGGCGTTGGGATACTAACAAACAGGCACTCACTATTTGGTTTGATACCTATTTCCTTAAAGACGAAGGGGGATTGGGGTTGAGGTTCACTAGATCCTATTGGCCTACTTAGACAGACTTGTAAAGTTGTTTCAAAATAATAAAACTTGTGGGTAGAATGGATTCTTGCTAATTAACTCAGATGGAGAAATTTTTGGTCAATTAAAATCCCTGGTTGGTGAATGCTCCTAGGCTTGGCGGAGTATTTTTAATACTAAAGACATTGCTAAGAAACATATTATTCACATTATTGGTGATGGTAGGAACATCATGGTCTGGAAAGACCCTTGGCTTGAGACATTGCAAAGAAGCATATTATTCACATTATTTGTGATGGCAGGAATACCATGGTCTTGAAAGACCCTTGGCTTGAGACATTGCTAAGAAGCATATTATTCACATTATTTGTGATGGCAGGAACCACAGTTTTACTAGGCTCTTAAGTATGACTTTACCCTCTACTTGGAAGCCCCTGTTCAAAATATCATTATTAATAATGAATGGGTCATTTCCCACCATGTTAGTACCTGTTTGGGTAGTGAGATAACAATAGAAATTATTAGAACTCCTATTATTCTATATTGTGCAGATGATATTATCTAGAATGCTTATATAACTGGTTTGGTTTTAGTCTCTTTTACTTATAATGAGGTTAGACCTAAAAAAACAAGTGTTGTGTTACCATAATCTTTATTGGGAAGTGATGCTACTCCCAAGAGTAAGTTCATAGCATGCAAGGTCTTCAAGGGTATCATGACACATGATAGACTTGTGCAAAGGAGAATTATTCAAGTTGCCTACTGTTCTATCTGTGCCCAACAAGGTGAGAGTATTGACCATATCATTATAAACTATATTTTTGTAAATAGTATTTGTGTAGAAATAAATAAGAGGAGAAATAATATCCACTCTTGAATTAATGATAGATTACAACTTAAATTCCTTTATATAATAAGGGCTCACTAAGATACTTCTATTCCTACCCAATGTGGGACTAAAGTAGATATGTGTAGTTACATACATACACTCCAACAATCCCCCTCACATTGATGCGAACATAATATGTTTGTATCAAAGTGGATAACAATAAGAAAGAAAAATAAATAATCCCTCATGAAAATACAATCACTCCCTCACTGATAAAGAAAATTAAGGCTCCTCCTAAAGCATATAAAACTTCTTTTAGACAATCCTTTTACAGTAGTAGAAAGACATCAAAAGTCCACATATCCCTTGTAAAATTGGTGGCATTCCGACTTGCCATTTTTCCCACATGTACTTATGAAATCGGCGGCACTAACCGACTTTCCAGTTTTCCCACTCGAGGGTATGTAAATATCTTGAAGAGACACAGAGGTAAGAGAATTAGTTGATGAGGAGGATTACTCGAGGTTATGTTGAGAAGAGATAATTATTTGAGGAAAAAGATATTTACTGAAGGAAATAAAAAATTCACTCGAGGACAAAGAAATCCACTCGAGGAAGAGAAAATCATTCTGAGGAACGAAACCAATAACTCATGATCGAGGTGGAAGGTAGTCTAACATCTTCATCCAGTCCAAAGAGAGAGAAAAAAAAAAACTCATGACTGAGGTGGAAGGTTAGTCTAATAATATTTTTATCTAATCTAAAGAGAGAAAATCGTATCTCACGATAGGAGATAGTGTGAAATATCACATCTTGATTTTTTAACTTGTACTTGCGAATTTGGCGAAAGAGACAAAAGATAATCACTAGAGCAAAAGAAGATTACTCTAGGAAAGAAATACTCGAGGAGAGGAAAAATCACTTGAGAAAAAAAAATTCATGGTCGAGGTGGAAGGTTTCTTAAAAAATTCATCCGATCCAATGAGAGAAAATCGCATCTCACGACGGAAACTAAAAAAGAAAACACCTTTCACCTAAACAAGATAAAATAATCAAGTACTTAATCTTCTCAGAGAGGAGATTAGGCATATAGAAGCTCCACCACTGAAATTAGAAATAAAAGATTATAGCAAGAAGAACTCAGTCTTCACTCCTTGGGCAACACCTAAAAGAAACACAAGCCAAAAATAGCTAGTGATCTGGGTCTTCATAATACTATATCAGCTAGTGATCACCACCAAAACATCAAACTAATCACAGAGAATGGGTATGATAAAGCAACTATTGAATCACGATTTCTTATTTTTTTGTTTTCTTTTCTTCCCTCTAGTAATACGGCGATGGCAACGACCGCCGCCGGCAAAAGCAAGGAACCGTTACAATGTCTTCAAGAACGCAACCGCTCTAACACCATGTAGAAATAAATAAGAGGAGAAATATTATTCACTCTTTAATTGATAATAGATTACAACTTTGCCTCCTTTATATAACAAGGGCTCTCTAAGCTACTTCTATTCCTACCCAATGTGGGACTAAAGTAGATATGTGCAGTTACACACATACACTCCAACAATTTGTTGCAATATTCTCAATGTCTACAAGGTAACCAAAGTTTTGTCTTGCTTCTTGGATGAGGTTAACTGGATCATTAATATTAGCAGTGATAGTATGAAATTTAAATTTGCTGCAACTGCTTTTATTACTTTCATATACCATATCTAGAAATATAGGAATGACTATATGTTTACAAATGTAAGAAAACCTATCAAGAGTGTCTTTAATGCCATTGCTAATGAAACCCATACTAGAATTAGAATGTGCAATGGAATTATAAAGGATAATTCTGCAAACAAACACTTTTGTGACTTTTGGCAGATAAGACCTAAATTCAAATAGAAGGACAAGAAATGATGGAAATGGGTGCCTCCTAGGAAGGCATCATTTTGTTAAACACTGATGAAGCTTATTTAACTGATGGTGGTTATGATGGGGTATTTAGGGATCATAACAGCAAGGGCATCCTTGCCTATGGACTAAAAGAACAGGCCAAGTTTATCATCTATCATGAGATGAAGGCCATTGGCAGAGGGTTGGATATTACAGTGGATCATGAGATACGAAAGCTAATCATTAACACAGATTCCCTTCTTATGGTATAATACATAAAGCATCCTTAAAGATGTAGGCTACTTATGGCAAACATTACAAGAAAGATTAAAAAGCAGGAGTACTTTGATATTAGACACATTTATAGTGAGATGAATGAAGGAGCTGAACATATGTCATCGCATCAAAATGTTTTAGGCAAAGTGGTCTTAACACCTGATGAGTTTCAGGGTGAGCTAAATGAAATTTTGGATAAAGATGGATCTGGTCATGTATATGTTAGATCTTAGAGCGTGTATATTTTGTTTCTAAGCATTTCTTTGGGAGGCCTACTTGAAGGCTTTTTCCTTTCTCACCTGAACCATGTATATTCTTTTAGTCTGCTTTATAGTAGTGGGGCCTATTTTTAATTCCAGATTACCCATAAAAAAAATATATTAACTAGTTGTACTCCATTTATGATAGCCTTTAGGATAAATGTTGTTATTAGCTCTGATTTTGACCTTCCATGAGCTAGAAAAAACCTTAACCATGAAGAAGATGAGTTTGTACATATATGCAATCTCAATTAGATCGAGTAGACTAGGGATCAAGCTATATCAAACCCGGAGCATTATCATGATACTCTTAAAATGTCCTACCGCAAAAGATTGAAAATCAAGTTCTTTGACATTGGAGATTTTGTGCATAGAAGAATTTAAGATAGCACAAGACCAAAAGGACCTGGAAAATTAGCAAAAAATTAGGAAAGACCTTATATTGTCACCAACAAAGCCTAAAGTGGGACATACTGGTTAATGACAAAAGGTGAGGTTCAATTGCCAAATCCGTGGAATATGGACCATCTAAAGATGTTTTAAAGATGAGAAATGTGACAAGTTTTCATTTAAGTACATATACTTTATTTCCCTAAAGGATCATTATAAATTAAAGGCCTTCTATCAAGTTTCTTTCTTACTTAATTATTAAAGACAAGTTAATTACTCTTATGGGCAACATATCAACATTTTTCAGGACTTGTCACAATTATAGTCTTTCCATTCTATAAGCCGGTGTCACAATGATAGTCATTAGATAAGGCTAGATTTCCTAAGTCAACATGGCCGTAAAATAAATGAGTCAAACATATTCAAATTATCGATATGTGATAACCTTGCATTCTATATATTCGAAACTGTAGGGAAAGTATTAGCAAATTATAAGAATACAAACTACTACTTTTACTATTATAATAATCCGTGATTGTATCCAGTTCTTTCTTACTCTCAAATTTTACCGAAACTATGCAAATTCGATTCTTTAAAACCCTTGAATCCCTAATCGATTAACAAACTTGAGAAAAATGGATTTCCCCGTACTGAATCCCATTCAAGAGCTTCTAAATAGAGAAAACAATTCTTTCAACAATGAGGGTTTGGATGATTTGGCGTCATCAATGAGGAAACTCATGCAAAACCTTCCTCTTAATTCAGCTCCCACCATCTCTCCGACCAATCCAGCTATCCGTAGTGAAGATAATCTCGCTCTACATAGGATTCAGGTCTCAATTGGTTATCCCACGGAAGGAATCAAGGAACAATCGGGTCAAGAACAAAAGGTTGTATGTCCCTGGGGCTTTTTGAAAATGGCAGAAGGGAACGAGGCAAATACAACTGTAGCTACATGAGAAATCACAGATCATCCAAGCTTGCCGGGATTGCAACAATCCAAAGAAGATCAGGTTATGGAGACTTCCTCACTCCATGGTAAAATCACCAAATCTACTTTGAACACGACAAAACCTACTAAATCTTTTATAGATATGGTACGAGGAAGAACGGTTATCCAAGCTGAAGCTACACCACTTATGGGTGTGGGGATGCAGGGTGGTACTCCGTTTGTCTCTACCCCTACAGGAAGGTTACTATAGGTTGTCCCGATTCTAGTTTAGCTTGATCGGGCATCTGGATCTTTAGAAGGTGATATTTGAGGTTGTCCAGGAATACGCTATAACATAGTAGAAACTCTCTGGGCATTGCAAGCTCATCCCATTAGAGAAAGGCTTCTTCATCATCAAACTCGATAATGAAAGTGATAAGATTCACATATCGGGCCAGGGACCTTGGATGGTAGAGAAGATGCCCATGTGTTTGATGCCATGGACCCAACTTTTCTCAGCGGATAATCATCACAACACGAATGCTCTAATTTGGTGTATCCAGGATTACCATGTGAACTATGGAGTCAGAAGATTGTTATGTCCTTGGGGAAGACATTGGGTACACCAATCCATCTGGATAGGTCAACAATTAATCATGACTATGGTTATCAAGATAATGCTTTGGGGGATATTGATCTTTCAAAGCCTATTCTTAATCATGTTTTTATCGACGTTGAGGGTAAACTGATTAACCAAGTGATTCTCCTATATTGGGTTCCAAAATTCTGTAATCATTGTAAGAACGTTTGATATAGCATTGTAGAGTTTAAGGTGATACAAAGAGTTGTTCCAGGTGGTTGAAAAAAGTGCCAAAGATAGTAAAAAAAGCCGGGGACTATGAAGATTACTAGAAATTATAACATGGCACCTAGAGAGGAAAGGGTACAGTGCAAGCCAGAGATGGGAAAGAACTTTCAGCCGTAGAGAGTGAGAGACCCCATACTAGTCAGGTTGAAAAGGCTACAGAACAGGGAGAATGGTCTGCCCCCAAAGAAAGAAGAGGAAGAAGTGTCTCACCTATGACTAATTCCAGGTTCTAGTTTGGGGACATCGGCTCAACGAACAAATATTATGCTCTTAGCGATGGTGAAAGCATTGAACAAGATACCAGTGTGCAAAAGAGTCTCTAGAAATGAAGTGGATAAGGGATACCAAGGGGATACAAATGTTGGCAATAGTGAGGGTACCCTATAAAGTTAAAAACACGATGGTGACAACTCGGGAGATCAGAATAGTCCAATTGAGGAGGTATGAAAACTTTTGAATCTGGACAGCTGGGAAGATCTCATGGAAGAAGAAAATCAGGGGTTATTACCTAACCAAATTATAAGAGGGGACCGAGTTTACACTATTGACCCTAGAGTTACACGTTCTAACGCAAGTTTGCAATGAGAGTGCTTTTTTGGAATGCAAGATGTTTAGGTAATAAATATACCATAACCTATATCAGGAAAAAAATCTTGGGGCTGAATCCCAATATTATTGGGTTTGCAGAACCAAAAATTTTTGCTAAAGGATTTTGAATCTCAGGTTACGATAATATGATTATCACTAATGAGGTTAGGGTATAAAAAGGAAACATTTGGATTCTACGGGAGGAAGACCTCCAAAATCTAAGTGTGGCTCTACGTAACAGTCAACACATAACAATCATCTTTATGGATTGTCTTCTTACTTTCCTTCATGAGGATTGTCTGCGCATCTATAAAGGTGATCTTTGGAGCCAGCTGGTTCATATTTCATGCATTAACCGACTTCCTTGGCTTTGTATTGTTGACTTCAATACGGTACTTAGAATGTCAAAAAAGAAGGGAAGAAAACCTCCTTGTAGAAGAGCAGTTGTAGACTTCTCTGATTTTTTGGATGCAGCTTGCCTTACAAAAAGTATGACGTCGGGTGTCACTTTTACATGGGGCAATGGTCAAAATGGGGTGATGAGAATATTGAGTGTGCTAGATAGAAGTCTTATTAATTATAGCTAGAATGACAAATTCAGCACCTGAATGGTTAAGGTGTTTCCCCGTACTAAGTCTGATCACTCTCTTCTTTTTGGTGAGTGCAATGATATAGCTAAATCGGGTAACATTCCCTTCCGTTATTTGTAATCTTGAAGTTAGGTGAATGGGTTCAGGGAATTGGTTGAGAATTGCTGGAATCAACCTCTCTCTGCCGCTCCATTTTTCAACATCATGATGAAATTACGGAGACTAAAACTAGAGATTAAGAACTGGAAAAAGCAGGCCCTTTATAATACCGTCCACAACAAGAAGGAACTAGAGTGAGAGATGTTACACCTTCAGATTCAGCAAGAGGATGATGTAATAGATGATATCCTTTATATGCATATGCTTAACAAAACAATAGAGCTAGAACAAATAGAGGATGAGGAGGAGGAAGATTGGCGCCAACGATTGCGGGTTAAATGGCTGTTTGCTGGGGATCACAGCATTGCTTATTTTCACCAGGCTACATTATTGAAAATGGCCAAGACCTACATTTTGGAAATTACAGATCAGAATGGGGCAATGATCTCTAATCAGGACTGCATTAAAGATTACATTGTAAACTACTACGTAGAAATGTTTGCACGACATGAGGTGTTGGATTACCCTGAACTGTTTACCCATAATGAAGTATTGGTTATACAGGAAGAAAATACTAGTCTCTCTGGCATTCCTAATGAGGAGGAAGTTTGAGATACTATATTCTCTCTGGATAAAGAGAGCTCTCCAGGGCCGGATGGGCTTTCAGGAGCATTATTTTTTAGCACCTATTGGGATATTAATGGGACCGATGATTCGATGGGTACCTCGTCTTTCTTCAGGGACACAGTTCTTCCTGTAAACTTCAACGCTAACTTCATTTTTCTAATCCCTAAAATACAGAAATTGTCTCGGGTGAAGGACTATAGACGTATATGCTTGAGTAACTTTATTTTCAAACTCATTACAAAGATTTTTTCTACAAGACTCTCTTTGATTCCGTCAGAAATTGTGTCTAAGGGGCAAAGTGCATTTATTCCTAAGCGAAGCATCCGGAGTAATATTTACATATGGTGACCAAGATGGGGACAAAAATATGTGGTAGTAATGTTTGGTTAAAGCTGGATATCAAAGCTCTCCGGTCTCTGAGATTCTGCAATACCTTCAGCAATTGGATCCATACTATTATTAATACGGGGATGATATCAATTTACATCAACGATAGCCCTTCTAGAAACTTCAAGGATTCTCGGGGCCTTAAACTAGGTGATCCACTATCTCCGATACTATTTTCTATTGCTGAAGATATTGTGAGCTCCAATCTCTAGTTTCTTACGGGTCACGGAAAAATTACTCCCTTGGTCAAGATTAAAAGCATTGAAGGCCCTACTCACCTATTTTTTGCTGACGACATCTTTCTGTTTGTTAGCAGTAATGCCAAGTGCTTAAGGAATTTACATAAAAACCTTAAAGCCTACCAACAAGCATCTGGGTAGGTGGTTAGTATTGAGAAAAACAAGATTTTACTAGGCCATATTCCTAATCATCGACGAAGAGAGGTGATCGACATGTTTGGGTTTAAGGAGGGAGCGTTCCTGGAGACATATCTTGGAATTCTACTGGTACAAGGAAGGATATCCAAAAACACTATTAACCCCCTGCTGGAGAAAATATGGAAGAGAGCGAATAGTTAGAATGGGAGACTCCTATTATTTTAAGGGAGAGTAGTCCTTGCCAAATTTATTCTTAATAGCATCCCCATTTACAATATGGTCATCTACAAATGACCTCAATACTTGATTAAATAAGGAGATTCCATCATTCGAAATTTTATTTTTACTGAGGATCCTACAAAGAGAAAGGGAATCACACTGAGATGGGAAAAGCTATGTAAAATGTTAAAGGAAGGTGGTCTGTGTATACGAAGCTTGCAAAAGGTGAATAATGTTATGCTCTGTAACCTGAATTGGATTTTTACTCAAAGTGAAGAGACTTGGGCTCAATTCTTACATGCTAAATTCAATACTACTAGTGGTAAAAGCATTCAGTACCATAAACGATCATCAGTCTGGCCGAGTATTAAACATGAAGAAGACATTACCAAACCTTGTATAGGATGGATAATCAGAATGTGTACGAAGATCAACTTTTGGAGAGACCCTTGGGCATCAGACATCCCTTTACGAGAACATATTGATCTTCCTCACCACCTATGGAAGAAGTGTACAGCTAGGGTCAATGATTTCATAAACGCTGATGGATGGGTCTTCCCTCCTGATATCGCTCTAGCCTTCTTGGCTATGGGAATGGATATTACTAATATTCCCTGCAACCCGAGTGTGGAGGATATTTAGATTTGGAAACCAGATGTTCATGGTGATTTCTCAGTTAAAAATGCATTCGAATGTACCAGGAAACAATTAGACACCGATTGGTGGTTGAGATATACATGGAGGAAGTGTTTACATCCGAGTCTAAGCGGGTTTGCATGGAGACTAATGAAATCCTACCCACAGATGAGAAGGTGCAGAGGAAAAAAATACAGATATCCTCAGTGTGTGCTCACTGTGGTAGTAATGCCGAAACGGAAGACCACCTATTCTTCGAATGCCCCATGGGCAAAGTGTTGTGGTATTGTGCTACAAATGTTTTCCAACTTGCTGCTATTTCTAGTACAGATGGCTGGAAAATTACTCTGGAGAAACGCATGAAGCATAGCTCGTACCTCAATGACTTATGGATTACTATGGTGTTTGCAATCTACCGATGGCTTTAGAACTTGAGAAATAAAATCAAATTCGACGAAAGGAAGCTGCCCATTAGAGAGATACAAAATAATGCTCTAGGAGACATATACAACAGCGCCAAAATTTTGTCAAATAGTATGTGCAACATAATCTTCGAACTACAGGTGGTAAAAGAGCTATCGGTCAACTGTAAAATGGGGAACGCTCCATCCATTCGTAACTGCAGATGGAATCTGCCGACCATCGGAGAGGTTAGGCTTTGCTGTGATGGCTCAGTATTGGGAAATCTTGGACCGCCTGGGATTAGAGTAGTATATAGAGACTGGGAGAGCAAAGTTTTGGGTAAGCTCTGCAAAGTAGTGGGATTATCCACGAACTACCTGGCAAAAGTTCAAGCAATCATAGACGGGGTAAAACAAGCACTACATAGAGGATGGAACACTTTGTGGATTATGTCGGACTCCTCAGCAACCATCAAGGCTTTTACTGCCAATAAGATTCCCTGGAAGTTCTGAAGCAAGTGGAGGCACCTACTCACATCCATACAATCAATCCTCTTCAACTTAACTTGGAGAGAAGCAAATTTCTCGGCAAACACCACTGCTAAGAGGGGATCCAGAGCTGACATACCTTCTGTGGAATGGGTTGAGGGCTTACCAGAATTTCTGACAAGAATTGAAGACCCCCATACTGAGTACTCTGGTTTAGCTGATTAAGACGTTTTCTTGGTTTTCACTTTTATGCGAATAAAATTTTTCCTGTTCAAATACACTCTTGACTGAATGAATATATACGAATAGGAATTGCTCTATTCGAATACATTTTCAACAATGATGTTTTATTCGAATAGAATTTTATTCTATTTGAATATACTTTTTTTAATTTTACTCGAATAGACATTTGGTCTATTCGAACAGAGGAGTGATTCAGCACTTCTTTTGAGCGTGTAAGGGCAAATTTTTCTACGGTCTGTAACTATCTTGTACTTTATGATTCAGTATATATATGAAATTTAAACTTTATGCAATTTTTTTTCTAGTGACGCTAGTTTTAAATAAACGGTTAAAGGCAAGGATAAAGATGGATATGAAGATTTTGCACTTCTAATACTAGGTATGGGTGGGGATACCCCAATTCTATCTATCCCAAAGTTAGATTTAACTCAAGAAGTAGCTAATTATTTGTATAGCCTTATATGCAGATATGATCTTCAAAATATAAAGATTAATGTTGTACAAGAGTTTGCTAGACTAAAATGGGAAACCAAGGGTCAATGCAAGCTAATCCCTATAGGAAAAGGGTTTTTTAACATCAAAATAGATAATGAGGATGATAAAATTAAGATTCAGAGCTAAGCACCATGGATTATTGAAAATTTTCAATTATACTCATGCCTTGGAAACCCATTTTATCTATTGATAAGCACCATAATTCAAAAGCCCTAATATGGTGCAAATTTCTAGGCCCTCCCATATAATTTTGGAGTAAGAAAATTGTTATATCTCTTGGAAAAACCCTTGTAATCCTATAAAACTTGATCAATCCACCGCAAACAAAAACTATGAATTTGAATCTTGTATCCAGATGAATATTGACTTATCTAAACCAGTTACAAACCAAGTTTTGATTGACATTGAAGGGAAGATTGTAAAGCAAGAAGTGGTATTTCACCAAGTGCCCAAATATTATAACCT
Source organism: Kingdonia uniflora (assembly GCA_014058105.1). Classification (NCBI taxonomy): domain Eukaryota; kingdom Viridiplantae; phylum Streptophyta; class Magnoliopsida; order Ranunculales; family Circaeasteraceae; genus Kingdonia; species Kingdonia uniflora. The sequence goes on from JACGCM010000724.1 coordinate 1,511,615, forward strand.
TTGCCAGAATGTGGGACACATCATCTCCGAATGCAAGATAGTTCAAAAGCAGCAAGAACTTCTGACAACAACCAGCCCCAAAGAAACCAAAAGAAGATAGCCAGCACAAGTATGCAGGAAAGAAAATTAGTAATTATCCAAGAAGGAAAAAATAACGCGGCTGACAACAAGCAAATAGGTGCCAAGAACCAAAATTTACCCAATAAGCATACTTACTTCCAAGATACACCATCTGCTGTCAGCACTGTATCAACCATTATCTTCTTCCAAGATATGACAAAAACCATGGAGTACATTCAACAGTATGAATGCCATCAAGATTCAGAAAGATGGTCACAAGTGAAAACTGGCAATAAGCAAACAATGGTACCCAAAAAAAAACAAATATCAACAGCACCAACAAATTTTAATCTCTCATGGGCAAAGGCAATGACTATGATGATGCCAGTCTAAACTCAGACAAAGGGATGGATGATATTGGAGAAGCTAAAGTAGTAGATATAGTTAGCAACCACTCAACACACACAGAGGGCAATACAGACATAGTGGTTCAATCATAAGCAGCTTAGGAAGCCAGAAAATTGATTAGTCTAATAATTGGGTTGAAGAGATGAAGTAGGAAGAGCAAATTCAATTGGGACTAAACCTATGATTTATAGGAGGAAAGATTTACACTCTTGATCCCAGAGTCACAAGTTTCAAGCATAGCAATAAATGAGAGTTATTTTCTGGAATGTCAGGGGGATTGGCCATAGAAGAACTCTTACCTATCTTAAGAATAAAGTAGCATAAACAAAACCTGTATAGTATCATGTGTTTTGCATAACCAAAACTGTACCGCAACAACTTTAGAATGCAAGGATTCAACTCTTACATTACTAATGAGGATGGTATCAATAAGGTCAATATCTAGATATTTTACAAGAAAGGGCTACCCCTGCCTGAAATTTAATCTTCTTCAATATAACATTTCATTGTTACATTTATGAATAGTTGTTGCTCTTTCATTCGTGTAGTTTGTCTCAAAAGTAACAGAGTTGATCTCCATAATCAACTATACAACATATCCCAAAGTCCTAATGATCCTTGGATCTGTATTAGAGATTTCAATTGTACACTAAGGACTTTTGAAAATAGGGGAGGAATTCTACCCCTACACAGTGCAGTTAATGAATTCAATAATTTCATTGATAGTGTAGGCCTCTTTGAAAGTACAACTACTGGGGTTCATTTTACTTGGTATCATGGCAAGGTCAGTTGGGCCTTTGCTTGACTAGTTTGGTCTAAGCTTATCAGAGCATAGATGGTTGTGCCTACGTCTATTAAATTTGGTCAGAGTTGACCCAACTTATCACATCTTGTTAGAGAAGATCAGAGTGATGGTTCCCGAGTTTATAATACGGGATACCTACTTGGCAGTTGTTATCTTCAGAGCTGAAGTTGCTCATTGCAGATGATCCAAACACCGTTGTGAATGATTTTATAGCGGGTTGCCTACATGTCAGTTGATATTGGAATCGAGAGAAAGGCTCTAAATCTGAGCGCGAGATAGCTCAAGTTAAGTGTGCTTGGGACAATGACGCTAAGAGGAAGAACGGAGATTTGAGTTGGACGTGATGATCTATATCTTTATTGTCTCAAGAAGGTTTGTCAGTATAGTAGATACTCTATGAAGAATAGTAGTAGGGCGATCTAGCAGGTCATTATTGCATTCGATCCGCATACACACTACGAAGAGAAATAACAGCTGTGCTCAAGGTCGATTCCCTATAGTAGAGATCGATATGGTCCGTGTTACATGCTAAGTACTTACGTGCAAAATCCGCAAAGCTTGGTTAGGTTGGAATGGCTTAGTGTTTACAGAAGATTGTAGAATCCTGGTTGATACTCGTTTTGATTGTCCAAAGTTGGACAAAGAAATGTTTCGGAGGTGAACGTCATGATCTTAATGATGAAGCGGAAAAATAAAGACATGGTTTGAGTCCCGAGTTTGTACACAGTGATTTAGTTAGGTAGACATCGAGGGGAAAATTTCTTTTGGTTACGCGACATGAACTGCGATCCCTGAGTTGGGTTGTCGCCTATTTGTAGTTGGTCCCTAATTATACAGGATATTTCTTTACTCACTCAAAGAAGGCAAAAAGGTCGAGTGATGCCTGTTCTCTGGCTCCGTAGTTGAGTTTCAGGCTTTTTGCCGTGCGAGTGCTCTAGCCGAGTTGATCCTTATTATTTTACAAGATTGTCCTGGATCATTTTAAGCTTATAGATTGGCGAAGACTCACATTTTTGAATAGCAAGTAAGTTATGTGGTTGTCGCAGAACCGAGTTGAGCAACAGTTTGTTGTGCGGGTTACCTCATACATGGACTTAGATGGATCAATGTTCTTGGATGAATGATCCTGAGCGTAATTAGATGGTTTTCTAAATTCCTTACCACATGATGGTTGGCGGTAGGGATTGAGTTCCCACGCCTCTTTTTGTATTGATGGAGTGTCTTTAGAAGAGCGCATATGAATGACCGGTCAGAATTGGTTATGTTTGTAAAAGGTAGTTCAGAGAAAGAGAATGGCTACGTTTCAGTTTAAAGATGATTGTGACAGTATGATGGTTTATCTCCAAGAGGTTGATAGAAGTTGGAAGTGGCAAGCCAACGAGCTTAGGGTGACAAGTGCAATGGCAGTATTTTGTTACCGAATTCCCTAAGTTACTTAGGTTTGAGTAGGGGTGAAGTTATGGAGAAACGCTTCAGCAATCAATCAGTTATATGTTACAGCTTTATTCTCGACGTGGACGTCGAGCTTATTGAGTGTAGGAAGAACTGCTAGTTGTGACGTAAATGTACATAGGTTCCAGTATGGATCATTGCCACCGAAGTTTGGCAAGTACAGATGCAAGTGTTAAGTCCTCCTTGAAGAGTAAGGCAGATTGGAGTCCTCGATAGTTAAGAGACCTCGGTGACGCTGGAGTAGCGATCACATTTGAGAGACCTTGGTGATGCTGGAGTAGCGATCACCTTTCCTACAACTGAGTTGGTGCAGATGCCATCTATCGCTCAATAGGTTAGATGATGGGGTACCACAAAGTTGGTAGAGCAGAACGTTGCCGCACATATAGATATCTCATGGGTTTTCCAAGTTCATAAAGAACACCATTATGGTGGTCCTCAATAGTTATCTGGCAGTAGTGTCAGAGTTCCCACACCTTGATGGGCTACCACGATGGTTTTGTTGGTGGCAGGACAAAGTGGTCCACGCCTTGTTGAGAGTATCCTACCTCTAGGAGCTACCCTCCCTTATCTAAGTGAACAATGAGTACCAGCTTAGTTCAATACTGGTAAGGCAAGAGTGCCGCATCATGATCTTGTATCCCAGATTTTCTGTAAGAAGGGCGGATATGATTTGAAGACCTTTGCAAAGTTAGTTGAAAGAGCAGTCAGGCAGTTTCAGTGCGTGGCAGGTATTCCGTAGTAGATGGGAAGAATTTACCCCTATTGTTTAGAAGACTTGCTTGTTACCACTCGCATAAGAAGAGTGAAGTTTGAAGCCAAAATTCACAGAAGATTGACCTCTCGAGCAGCAATGGCATTGTCCGATTTGAAGGAAGAGCGCACCGGTGTGACTCAGCAAGCAGTGTACCTCTTTTAGAGGAGATTGCTGATATCCTCGTCGGGCAGTCCGGAGGAGACGCCAGATTTGTCGAGTAGAACGAAATTCCAAGTGTATTAGGGGAGAAGGCATTTTGTAGTAGGATGCAATACATTTCAGAGGGCATGATGCAAGGAAGCACTGCCCATATACATATCAGAAGGCTAAAGGAAACAGGATAGTATTCAGAAGAGAAGACAGACTCCAGAGTTGAATTAAGATATATCATCGACACACTTCAGTAAGAAAGGCCGAAGAACAAGGTTCAGTCGTGAAGACCACAATTGTCAACATCGAGACCAATAGTTGGGTTCAGTATCCGTTAGTGCAGAAGAATGTATAGTACTCTAAACTAAGTGTGGGAGAGTGTTAGTTTCTTGAAGATACAGAAGATTAAATCTTTGCAGGGCCGTGTTAAAGAAAGGTTCTCGATGAGGACGTCAAGAATATTTTAAGTACAAGAGGGTGTGATGCCCTACCGAATGCTGGGAAAATCTACCCTCGAATTTTAGGTTCTGACCTTGGATATATGTTCTCTATGATTTAATATAGCTACACACCAAATTTTGTTGAAAATTAAATTGGTTAAGGGGGCGTGAAGTGCCAGTACGCTTTGTCTCATGTTTTATCGTTTCCTTTTGGAAACTAGCTATTTCCTTAGTAGCTATGTTAAGGAGGAATCTTGGTCCAAACCTCCTTATTACAAAGAAAGCTTTAAGGCTTGGTCATCTTGGACCCCAGCTCATGGGTTATCTACAAGGGATAGTCATGAGTTCTCCTTGGCCTAGGGAAGGCCAGGAGACATTGGCTCGCAATGTGGGCCACTTTTCTAGATAGGGCTTGTATATGGCACTGTTATGCCATCGTTATACCACGCGAGCCAATCGAGATGCACCGCAACTATAAATGGGTTATGTAACCAGTTCAGGCTCATCTCCCCTTGAGATATGCATCATATATCTGGAACCCGACATATTGAGCTATTCTAATCTACTACAGGACAGGTATACTATCCGTACCTTGTGCCCCAGTCATGAGAAATTATACTGTAGGGATTATTGAGGTAACCTTTAGCGCCACCGCCAATACTGAATACATATTCGATGACCCCTCACGAGTATCTAGGATTAGTCGGATGTTGATCTAGCATCTGTGGTTCTATTCTGCTGGCACCGCCGCACTAGTGAAAAAGGCTTGTGCATGCCGGCCGCACGTGCATGTATACTGCACGGCCTCATATTCTATTGTGCTCTGGGCATTGTCTAGGCAGACCCTTGCCGAGCTGTGATACTTGGTGTAATGCACAAAAATGGGTAAATAGAATTGTTAGTCTTCTTAATAGATGTTTACAGAATAAAAGATGGAATGATACTTATAGGGGTTGGAAAATTAAAAATTATGCAAGATCTACGTCAAATCATCCTTTACTTTTTGGAGAGTGTCACCAAATTTCTAAGCCATCTAACATCCCTTTTAGATACATGTAGACATGGAACACATATCCGGCCAGACTTCAAAAATCTTGACCATGATAGTTAGAACCAGCTTCTAGATACAACCCCACTATTCTTACTTATGCTCAAGCTTAGGAGAATGAAACAGACCATCAAATATTGGAAGAAAGAGAGTCCTGAGGCCACAAAAATTGAAAAAGTAATCTGGAAAGAGAAATCTTGCTAGAGTATGAAATTAGCCACCGGAATAACTATATTGACAATATACCCCTTCACAAAGAAAAGTAGTTTTCTGAAATAGAAGAGAAGAAGAATTGGACTAGAAATAAAGATCTAGAGTAAAGTGGTTGCTTGTAGGGGATAAAAATACATCTTATTTTTACTCTATTACTAAAACAAGGCATGACAATGTACCATTAGGCTCTTGGCCCAGTGGTGGTAGTACCTCTACACCTAGAGAAAGGTCGTGGGTTTGAAACCTCATGGGGTTGGAAACTCAGGGTTGTGGATCCCTAGAAAAAACAAGCTTAAATAAAAAAAAAACCTCATGACAAGGCTCTTATCACAGAAATTGCAATGGAGGATGGTAACATAATTACAGATCAAAACCTCATCCAACTTTGAAAGATGATCAGCAAAGTTTTCGTGATAAGGTCCAAGGGCAGTTCAAAGAAGTAGATAACGGTGTAGTAGCATATTCCCCAGATTTGATAAGAAGAAGCTTGTAGAATCATGTCGAAGATGTCTAATCATTCGATAATTCTTCAAATCGATGTCTACAGATCTCAATCCCCTACAATAGCCATTACACCTGGTCAAAATAGAGTCGTTGCAAGAGATCCGAGAAGTTCACCCATAACCCAATAATATAGGAGACCAATTATTTGTAACTGCCTGTATATATTATAAATACAGGCAGATTCTATGATAAAGAGGATCCAGAACTCCACTATTTTTCTACTATTCACATCCATTCTACCTTTCAGCAATTGTAATAACTAGCACATAATGAATTTCACTACTAAATCCTCCTCAAGGTCATGGTTTTTCTCAGGTTTTATTGGGTTTCTACATAAAATCAAGTGTGTTCTAGGAGACAAAATAATGTTCTAGGAGACATATACAACAGGGCCAAATTGTCATCAAATAGCATTTACTACATAATCTTCGAATTACAGGCGGTTAAAGATCTATCGGTCAACTATAAGTGGGAAACGCTCCATCCATTCGTAGCTGCAGATGGAATCTGCCGACCGTTGGAGAGGTTAAGCTGTGCTGGGACGGCTCAGCATTGGGAAATCCTGGACCGTCTGGGATTGGAGTAGTATATAGAGACTAGGAGGGCAAAGTTTTGGGTATGCTCAGTAAAGCAATGGGATCAACCACGAACTACCTGGCAGAAGTTCAAGCTATAGTAGATTGGGTAGAACAAGCACTACATAGAGGATGGAATAGTTTGTGGACTGTGTTGGACTCCTCGGCAACCATCAAAGCTTTTACTACCAATAAAATTCCCTGGAAGTTCCAAATCAAGTGGAGGCACCTACTCACATCCATACAATCATTCCGCTTCAACTCAACCTGGAGAGAAGCAAATTTCTCGGCAGACACCACGGCTAAGAGAGGATCCAAAGCTGACATACCTTTTGTGGAATGGGCTGAGGGTAGACCGGAATTTATGACACGAATTGAAGACCTCCATACTAAGTATTTCTGGTTTAGCTGATCAAGATGTTTTCTTGGTTTTCACTTTTATTCGAATATAATTTTTCCTGTTCGAATGCACTCTTGATTGAGATAATATATACGAATAGGAATTGCTCTATTAGAATACATTTTCGACTGTAATGTTTTATTCAAATTGAATTATATTCTATTCGAATATACCTTTTTTAATTTTATTCCAATAGACTTTTAGTCTATTTGAACAGAGGAGCGATTCAACTCTTCTTTGGAGCGTATAAGGGAAAATTTGTCTATAGTTTGTATCTTGTACTTTATGATTCAGCATATATATGAAATCTAAACTTTTTGCAAAAAAAATATATATATACATTCTATATATTCATTTCCCAGCCGATCTAGATTGGGGGATACTTGAATTGTTTTCCTTCTTACAATTATTCTTAAACATATTAGTTCAAATCTATCTATAAAGCATAAGATACTAGCATTTTATCAAACATGTTTCTCGAACTATCAAATTACTCGAAGATTTCATTTTTAACAAAATATTTATCAAATCTCAAAAATAACGAATTGTTATCTAGGTCCTTCGATGACTTTTACAAACAATTTGAAATATACAAAATTTTCCCCTCCTATTTCTCATAAAAAATATTTAGACTTATTTCTCCTACACTCCAATGCTTGCACCTTCAGGTTCGTGTCACATGGACTGAAAGGCCAGGTCGAAGATCATCACACATCTCATCACCAAGACCATATTTAATAACTTGGTCCATCACTGCAGGAGCTGAAGCCTCATTGCCCTCGCCTTAATCATCATAATATAATTTTTTTCCTCCAAGCCCCTCAAAAAATGTCTTGTAGTGATTCTTCTTGGACTCCAATTCAAAATATTGAGGTTCCATGTTCTTCTTCTGAATACCAGCAGGAGTCAATTTATTAGTTTTAGCAGTTAAAACCCAATTTAATTTATCTTGGAAGATGGTCCTCTCAGCTTTTACAGCTTCTTCCATCTCCCTTGCATGATCATTTGTGATCTTTTTAATTTCCTTCCCCCTCTGGACATCCCAACTAGGTTTTGCATCACAAATAACATTATCTCGGGCATCTTGGGAGTTGGTATCATTACAACTTCAATCTCCTTCTTCAGTATTGGAATTTCTGCTTCAATAAATTCCCACAACTGGTGTAGTATGTCAGTAAGCAGGGTCAAACCATACTGGGGATCAGTGATGGTTCTGCGGTTTGAGAATAGGGGTTTTTGGCTATTTACAGGAGATAGCTAAATATTATTCTGAAGAGGAGAGGAATATTCTGGAGGGGAACTATGACTTTAGGATTTTACGTCCCCTACTTGAGTCTTTCTTATCAGGATCTACTTGTGGGGTTGCCTTCGCAAGCTCTCTTTGTGTACACTTTTTAAGGGCTACTACTCGTGACTCTCCTGAGTCGGGTAGGTCCGGGGTACCAACTTTTAAGATGAGCATGACTTTAGGCATGCATTCCCGCGGTATGCCCCTCATTGTGCCCTAGTTGATTTATTTATTAATTTAAATGTATATGCATGCGATATATTACTCAAAACTATAATTTTCTCTACATATCAAATCCATTTGCATGTTACGATGTACTGTTTACTCATTGAAACTCTTACGTGTTAATATTCCTCAAAAGAATACTACCTAGTCATATTTCATTATTACAAATTAGCAAGACATTGTAGCAAAAAATACGATAAAATGTAAAATATCATACTTGGTTTCAAAGGCTTGGGATTTTTAAAGATAACTTGGAGAGAGGGAGACAAAGAGTAAGTGTGATTTTTTTAAAATGTTGAGTCTTTGAGCTGCTAAGATGTAAGTGAGATTTGGTCCTTTCATTCTAAAACGTGAAGAATGAATTTTGCTCACTCCTTGGAGACTGGGGAACTATCTGAAATACTAGAACTGGTTTTTAACACATGATGATGCTTCAGGTTTGATCTACTGTGCTTTAGCAGTATTTTGGCTCCTCAGAATTCCCCTGGAATAAGGAATGCATAAAAAAAGGCTTCTTAGGGCTTTTTACTCATATTTTGTACCAAGTTCTCTTAGGAGGGTCTAGAATCCTATTAGTAACTCGAGATGGCCAAACTTATCATTTTTGCTCATCCTTATGTAAAATGAAATGAAATGAAATTATACTAAGTCATTTTCACTGTACTCACAGCTGCATTTATCATATGTAACCAATTGTTAAACCCCCAAGTGCCCCTCGTGGACAAGTTTTATCTCATGAGGTTTCTCAGTAATTATACCTACAAAATTATGATGCGACCTATCCATCATAATTTTTCAACATTTTAACATAAAAAGTATTTATAGTGGTAATACATGTATTAGTGTTAACTTTATAAAGTATTAAATAAACTATTCATGATAATCTCAGTACATTGTCAAATTGCCATGACAAATTCTATAATATTTCCAAATCGGTATGTGTGTGTATGTGTATGTGGTTAGTCAAAATATTGTAAAGTTTTTAATTTTAAATTAGTGATAATTTTGATTACTAGTTTTGGAAATTAGCTTCGACTTGCAGCCACTCATAGAATTTATCTCGAATAATCAGTAATTTTTTCCTGGCTTTTCTTTCAGGTATAAAATGAGCATGAATTGATTTAAAGTGAAGCGAAAACTCATAATTACTTAGAAGTAATAGACATTTTTCTGGAGAGATCTCATGAACGGAAATTCGATTATCATTGCAGGTGTCGTGTTAAAATTACCATAGACATTCTGTCTTTTATATCTACAAAACTGACCATACTAGACTCAGGATCAAGAAGGTCTATTAAAGATTTTAATACAGTCTAAGGACAGGTAATGTAGGACAAAAATGGTATTTTGCTAGCATTCTGAGAATAACTTAAGACCTTCTCTTCTTATCACTTGTTCACCTTTTTCCTTCACTTTTCATAATTTTTCCATATGACATAGCTAAATCATGTACTTTATTTTCGAGTCCCCTTTGCTTGATTATCCTCGATTCGATACACTTTTTTTTCTTTATTTTTATATTTCCAAGGGATTATTTTTGCTCGCCAATTTCTTATTGGGCCCTTTTTCCTATATTATTTCCCTCAAACAATGGCTTATTTAGGCTCAATGTGGCAACTACTGGAAAGTAATTTAAGATGTTTTCAAACGAAGGCCAAAAAATATTTTAACAAAGAAATGCCTAAAATCATTTCCTCAGCTTTGTAGTCTCTTTTTTGCCTTGAATTAGGATTAGAGAGGTTCTAGTATGTTTAACTCAAATTTTAATTTATTTTACTCTCAATAGTCGATAGTGAACCAAATAATGAGATCATGAATTTAAGGATGCTGAATCTGGAAAAAGTTTGTTTGATACTTGAAGGTTATTCATGGCTCGGATGACTTACTTTATTTTACAAAGTATATGTAGTAATCCTCAAGTTTTCTAATTTTGACCAACAATTCTGTAGTAGCCTACTCACAGCCTTCTAACTCTTCTCGAATTCATGAAGGCTACATAGAAGCCTACTTAATGAATCGAGGCCCAGTAAGACAATAACTATGTCCATGAAGCCTTCCGAGATAAATCGATCACTTGAAGGAACCGCTGTAGTTAATGATAGATGAGTACTTTGACTATGGTCATATATGAAGGGAAACACGTCAGACAGCCAACTCACCAGACAAAACAGAGAAACATGCCTCTCGCAAACTAGAGTGCCAGATCTAACAACTACAGTGTCATAACCAACAACTGTAAAGTCAGACCCAATAGCTACAGTGTCAGAACTGACTCCGGGTACAAGTCAGCTGTCCCTAAAGGATATGCATGTATCTTGACCCCCTATGGTGACTCAGCCCTTTCTATGTCCTATAAATAGGAAGGAAAAAGCACTATGAAGGGTTTAGAAAATCTCTCCCAACAGACCTTACCACTTTACCTTCGAATACCCTGTAACAGCCCAGTTCTCGGAACTTTAACTACTCTACATATATAGTATTACTCTTAAAAATCCTCACCAGAGGTCGTAGAGCAACACATTCTAGGCCTCCATACAAGTGTATAATATCCATAGTAGATCTCATTATTATTGATTGTATGCTTGAAACCCCTGGTCGAAGATAAAACCCATATTGTAAGAGTCAGCTTCCCCTCTTATAAAGCTAGGCTCCTATATTTGGCACCGTCTGTGCTATCCCACCATACCAAACTCCCCATGTCTTTTTTTTCCTTCCCTTGTCTACTCCTACAAGCCACTGTTAATGGCCCTCACCCGCTCTACTTCCGCCCTTATCGGAAACTCCACCGACGGAGTTGCCACTTATCTTACCCTTCTTACCCAATAATTTTCTTAAACTGAGCAATAACACCACTATCAGCCGCAACTTGAGCGGGAAGAACACTGCCAAGAGTTTGAGGCTGAACGGCAGAGCCATTTAGATGATGCCGACAGACAATATCGTACCCTCGACGATCTACGCAATACAGTTCGCGAGTTGCAACAAATTCAAACTCAAGATGCCCCTCTGCCCTCTCGAGAACCTGCCCCCCGTTACGTGCTTCCGCCCGCGCCCGACTTGGGCCCCAACCTCATATTGAGGTACACCCGGTCCATCTTGGTGCCGAGGGTACTCCCCCACAATTCTACCTACTGGTTCAATCCACCTTGGTAAACACCCATGGAGGATTCATCCGACTCCACTCTTCGCACTACCAAGTACCCCAAACGCCGCCCAGATTGAGAACGGCATGGGGAACGCAGCGCTGAGCACACGCTGAACATTCGGCCTAATCCCCCTCGACCCTGAAGATCCCCCCCTCATCCTACTTATCTTGCACAACAAGAACTCGATCATAAAATCTACACCGCTATCCACATCAGTACGAACCCTACATCGATCTCTTGGAGTCGGTTAAAAAAACCCCTCTGCCCCAAGCTCCTTGCTATCGAGGTACTTCCAAATTTCTATGCCCCTAAAATCTGCAAATACTACAATACCGGCCCTTGGTCTAACATCCTCAAATTCTAAAATGCCTTAAGCCTTTACTCCACGGCTGACCACCTGTTGTGTCGATTGTTTCCCACTAGCCTTACAGACAGCCCTCTCAGATGGTACCATAGCCTCCCCAATGGTTCCATATGAAGTTTTGAACAGCTGTCGACCCTTTTTATCTCCCAGTTTGCCTTCAACAGGGACTACGAACTCTAGGTCGATGTCCTCTTCAACTTCCGAAAATTTGCCAAAGAAACCCTTGAAGCCTTCACCAAGCAGTTTCTCGAGGAGTCGCGCAAAGTTGAGAACCTCGACTATGTGAACGCCGTTCTTGCGTACTCCAACGTTCTTGCATTAGCACAAAGTTGATAACAGTCGTGTAAAGGAGTATATTGTACTTCATAAACTACGAACCCTCGAGGAGATGTTATCCAAAGTTAATGGGTACATTGACCTCGAACGCCTCCGTGAATCAAATCGCCAGGGGCAAGCTTCGACCACCAATAAGAACAAATCTTGACAACCTTCTACACCCATGATCGTTCCCGTCTCACAATGACTGAGAGCCATAAACGCCCACACTCTGATGATACTCCTACTGAGGTTGACCCCAAATGACCCAAGCCAGTCATTCCCAACCTCATTGCTCCCATCAACACCATTTTTCCACAAATTTAAGCTGACCCCATATGGCCTGCCCCCTTCCCCATCGAGGTTAAACAAGGCAAACCTTACTACCAGGATCATAAATGTAACTGCCACCGCACCAACAAATACTACACTTTACAGTGTTTTCTCAAAATAATTCTTAAGGCGGGTCGTCTACATCAATATGTTGCTGATCTCCCCAGCTACCTTGATGGGTCGTACCTTAAGCCTCAACCCGCCCGAGCTGCTGAACCAGCCAAGGTACACATTTACAACTCCATCTCATCAAAGTCAACAATATCAACAGTGGCCGTTCTAAAAGCAAGCGCAAGCGTGTCAAAGAATGTTGTAAGCTTACCTACCAGGAGAAACTCCTGATCCTTCTACCAGAATCGAGCCAATACCCTCGACATGAGGGTATCTCATTTATCGGCTGAGATACTTCCCTTGTTTGCTTCCCCCACTCTGATCCCTTGGTCATTACGACCAAGGTCGAACACCTCGTCCTCCATACCATGCTCATCGACACGGGGAGTGTAGCTGACATACTGTTCCTCTAGACTGTTCAATCCATGAAGAAAACTGACTTCATAACCCGGCTAATGTCAAACTCAAAGGCTTGAATGGCGCCACTGAAGTCGTTGTCGGTCGCATTAGCCTCTCTGTCACTACAGGGCCAGTTACACTCTAAACCGGCTTTTTTGTTATCGACAAAAAATCTGAATACCTCAGTATTCTTGGCTGTGACTAGGTCTAGGCCATGAGAGCGAGACCTTCGACTTACAACCAAACACTTCGTTTCTCTATCCCGTTCGGTACCTGGAACATGAAAGGCTATCAATGCCTTGCCCGCTCATGCGAGCAGCCGTAAATTGATCAAGCCCAAAAATTTATCAAACAACCATAACAATCAATGTCTCACTTTATCCCTATAACTTCAATACAATCCACCACACCCATCGAACCCACTATCTATATCGAATTCGATGATCCTGGTCAAGGGATGTTCATTGGTACTTTTCTAGATGAGGCCGAAAGCCTAGAACTCACCGACTTCCTTCGAGCAAATAAAGTCGTCTTCACTTGGACATTCCATAAGATGCCCAGTGTTGACCCCAGTTTAGCATGTTATCGGATTTAGGTCATCCCTCACTCTACAACAGTAAAGCAGAAGAAGTGTACGTTGGCCCCACGGCTTTCCAAAGCTGTAAACCATGAAGTCGACAAACTTCTAGCCGTGGATTCATCTGAGAAGTCAAGTACGCTAACTGGATCTCAAATATTGTTGTTATCCCTGAGAAGAACGGAAAGATTAGAATTTGCGCTGACTTTACAGACCTCAACAAACACATAAATGAAGGACAGTTTCCCCTCTTGATCATTTCAATACTCCTGGATGCCACAGCCGGCTACGAGCGACTATCAATGATAGATGCGGCTTCGGGTTACAATCTGGTACCTCTCCTCCCCGAGGGCCAACTTAATACTTCATTTATTACTGAACAAGGTTTTTATTGCTTTAACGTCATGCCCTTCCACCTTAAAAATACGGGTGTCACTTACTAACGTCTTGTTACCACCATGTCTAAATCTTTGCCTGGAAAGTTGGTCGAAGTCTATATCGATGACATGTTATACAAAAGTCTCCAAAAGCACAGCCGCATTCAGGACCTAACTAAAGTCTTCTCGATACTTTAAAAATATAACATTATGCTAAACCCAGATATATGCCAATTTTGTATTTCATCCAGTAAATTTTTAGGCCATTTCATCAGCAAATAGGGTATCAAGATCGACCCCACTCATATCCGAGCCCTCATCGACATGCTGTCCTTCGAAAAAAAAAATGATGCCCAAAAGGTTTCTGGTGAGATAACCGCCCTCAACCATTTTATATTAAAATCTTCTGACCATTGTGCTTAGCTTATTTCCTTCCTACGCGACCAAGGCGTCCACAAGGCCAAAATGAAAAACAACCCTAAAATTAATTGGGCACCTGATTACAAATAGGCCTTCCCCGACCTCAAAATTTACCTTTGTCGACCACCCATCATCAGTACCCCATTGAAGGAGAAACGTTTACTTTATACCTTGCTTTTACCGACAATTCAATTAGTTCAGTCTTCATTCGACTCGAATCCAGCATTGAGAAACCTGTGTACTTTATTAGCAAAACTCTGACACCCGCAGAGACTTGGCATACCAAGCTCGAACGACTGATCCTTATACTCGTTTATGTCGCTCGAAAACTCAAACCATACTTTCAAGCTCACGTCATCCGTATTATCACAAGTTACCCCCTTCGAGAAGTATTCAGCAAGAAAAAAAAATCTAGATGGGTACAATAATGGTCTATTTATCTTGGCGAACACAACATCACATTTGAGAAATAGATATCCCAAAAAGGCCAAGCAGTCGTAAATTTCCTCACCGACTTCCCGGTCGAAGACATCAACTGGGAGGAACATGAAGATCATTTACCAGAAGACCAGCCCAAACAAAAAAATCCATGCAAACCCTAACACAGGTTGGTATATCTTTACAGATGGATCTGCTGGACCTATCAGTTTGGGGATTGGTGTTTTCCTGATTACCCTCACCAATGATCGAATTGAAAAAGCTGTCAATCGAATGCTCCAATAACAAGACAGGGTATGAAGCCTTGATCCATGGCCTCAACCTCACACTCAAACTTGGTGTCCCTAAACTTGATCTCTTCACAGACTCCTAACTTGTTCAGAGACAACACCGATGAAAATCAGGCTAACGATCGCATGGCAAAGTATGTTACACTTGTCAGCCAACGCATGGATCGTTTCCCTGAAAAAAATTCCATCACACATTATCCTCAAGGCCAAAACAGAGACACCGATGCCCTCGCCTACATTGCAGCCATGTTAGGCCAGTTCAAATCTCGAACGCTACATATCAAAGTACTCGAACGCCCAAGTATTGACCAGATGAAATTCAATACCATCAATACTGGGGGTGAGAGTCTCGATCGAGATGACTGGCGAATGCCATTTCTTGCTTACTTCAAAAGTTCTACCCTCCTAGATGACCCCAAAGCCAGACGTTCGTTACTAGAAAATTGTCGTAGATACACCATCCTCAAAGGAGAGTTATATCGCATATCCCCAAATGGCGTCCACCTCCAGTTCTCTCAAAATCAAGCCACTGCCATCCTTGCTGGACTCCACAAAGGTACATGCGGTGCTCGCGCTGATGGTCAATCTACGGCCCTTCAAGCCGTATCTGAATGTTTATTCGGGCTCAATAAGATGAAGCAAGCTAAAGAGTATGCCAAACACTGTGACAAATGCCAACGTCACGCCCACGATATCCATAACCCTTCACAATATCTCCATTGTAGTTAAGTCTATTGGCCATTCAAGTGGTGGGCCATCGATCTCGTGGGTCCTTTTCCCAAAGAATTAGGTAGCCGAGAAAATATTCTTATGGCAACAAATTACTTTACTAAATGGGTCAAAGACGTGCCTTTATGTTGAACCAGAGAAGAAAAAGTTATCAAGTTTTTATGGGAAAATATCATTACACGCTTCAGCTGCCCTCCCATGCTTCGATGTGACAATTGTTCACAGTTCGTTAGGAACAAAGACTGCAATTTCCTCAAGAAGTACAACATCGCCCTCTCCCCCTCAATACCTTACTACACCTAGGGGAATGGTCAGGTCGTAGCAATCAATAAAACTATAGTCGACGGTCTTAAGAGACGTGTCGATGAGAAGAAAGGATGATGGGTTCAAGAACTACAATATGTACTCTGGGCCTATCAAACGACACCACGAAAGGCAATGGGTTGTACACCTTTTCTCTTAGCCTATGGTATCGATGCGGTTCAACCTACTTAATTTGAAGTGCTAGCATGCGACCCCAACCTCCCAGATAAAGATAATGTATTTGAACTCGGATGCAATATGTTATGGATCGACAAAACTAGAGACCGAGCCATCGCTAACCTCGTTCGTTATCATCTCTCCCTCCAAAATTCATACAACAAAAGGGTTTAACCGCGCAACTTCGATATCAGAGCTCTTGTACTTCGGCGAGTTATACCCTCTTCGAAGCCTCGCAATGTTAGCAAGTTAGCCAAATCCTGGGAAATACCATTAATCGTGTATGATAAGACTAATAAAGGCTCCTATTATCTCATAATAGAAGATGAAGAGTTTCTGTCTAACCCATGGAATTTAATGCAATTAGCCTCATATAACAGGCCACAGCCACCACCTTGTTCAACTAATGTAAATAAAATATAATTAATTAACATATTTTTTACCCTCTGAACTTCGTATCCTGTCTTCCAGTGAATTTTGTGGTTAAATCTAAGTATCATGTCAACCCTTCGACCAGACTGATACTTGGGGGTGACCTCAAAATTTTTCAAGTCTCCATTCGAGCAAACTCGAGGTGCATGAATATTCGATAGACCGGACCCTCGGAAATCCATTGAGGGCGAAGACATAATGCTTTACTTAGGCTCACAGATAGACCCGAGGATGACCTTCAAAGTCTTGTTAATTTCTTGACCTAACCTAAGTATCATGTCAACCCTTTGACCAGACTGATACTTGGGGGCAACCTCAATGTTTTTCAAGTCTTCATTCGTGCAAACTCGAGGGGGATGAATGGTCGACAGAATGGACCATCGGGAATGAATTGGGGATGAACACATAATGCTTTGCTTAGGCTCAATCCCATGGATAGACTCGGGGGCAACCTTCGAAGTCTAGTAAGTTTCTTGGCCTAACCTAAGTATCATGTCAACCCTTCGACCAGACTGATACTTGGGGGCGACCTCATAGTTTTTCAAGTCTCTATTAGAGCAAACTCAGGGTCCATGAATGGTCGACAGACCGAACCCTCGGGAATGCATTAGGTGTGAGTACATAATGCTTTACTTAGGCTCAATCCCGTAGACAGACCCGGGGGAAACCTTCGAAGTCTGGTGAATTCTTGGTCTAACGTAAGTATCATGCCCATCACTTACCCGGGGACGACCTCGAAGCTCTTCAAGGTTCTAGCTCAAACCCTGCTATAAGCATTCAATACTTCTCAACATTTGCAGATACAAACATACAAGAATATCAGCAATTCAACTACATGTAAGGCACTCCAGTAGAATATATATCAGTAACTCAAGTTCATTACACAAGAGCAATTCAAATCAACCACAAACAGATAGCTCAAGCTCAAATAAGTTACACAGTGTTTGAGTACTAACCATCACTCTAAACTTCCAACACCACAACAAGATAAGAGAAATGAGTTTGTTATAACAAGAAGATAACTATAATACCTCATACAGGAGTAGCCACACCACCTACTCCCACAGGCTCTTCCACAGCAATTCCTTCAGTACCTTCGATAGCAAGATTTGGCCCCATAACATCGGCCACCCCATCACCTACCACACCAAAACTGACCCCTTTGGACACGGGAGCATCCACACCATCTTCCACACCTCCACTAGAGGGATCCATCTCCATCCCTTTTGTCTGTACAACACCTTCGACATAAAGACCCTTTGGGCGCTGGAAAGAGTTTAAAGGTTATGGGATCATACCCCAAACTCTCAGTGAAGATCTTCAAATTTATGGACGCCTCACACTCCTCATTGAATTGCCCCTCGAAGGTTTCCCTCTGTTCTTCCATTTCCTTCTCCTTCTCAGCAAGCTTCGACTCCAGTATCTTTCACATCTGAGAATTGCTGTTACGTTCAGCTTCAAGTTCCCTCGCACACTCAGCTCTAATAGTTAATCTCTATCGCTTTAGCACATTAACCTTAGTCTCCAGCGACAACGCGGTCCCTCGAGCGGGGTCCAAATTTTCCATCGCCTATTTTAGCTGCCTCGCTGTCACCTTCTGGGCCTTGGAAAAATCTTGAGCCCAAACATGCACTTGCTAGAATACACGAATCGTCAGTACTTCTCGAAGCATAGTAAATTTTAGCATAATTTTATAATCTCATAGAATAGTTACCATATCCATAGCCTTATTCATCTGCTTCCCAGAATCCTCTGGATCATTTCCGCAGAGAGTAGCCATTGATACAGCCGTGGCACGAGCATGCTCCTCAAGTTCGGCTTCATGTCGCGCCTCGTCTATCTCCTCCATATCATTAGCCCCCAGCTCCTGATGCCTCTTACGTTGAATAATTTTTGACTGTTGAACTTTTGAAGGTTCAGGACCGACCTTACCCTTACCTTTATTAGCCTGCTTCAAGGCCTCGGGAACTACTTTGGGCATTGACGCTCCATGCTCACCCCTGGGAACGTAGTTCATTTTTTGAATTAATCTTGTTCTTTCCATTTCTTCGGCCCCTCTTGAAATACCTTCTTCTCTCCTCTTCTTTACTGGACTAGAAACGACTAGAACATTTTAAAGTAATGCATCTGTCATCTTCTGCCTCTTCCCTTTGATACCTAGCTTCCTGAATACCAGGTTTATCCACTCCTCATCCAAGTCGATCAGCTCGTCAATATATCTCCCAGGATTCGTCAAAATTCGGTTACCAGGTTCTGCAAAACAACTAAAACAAATTAAGCAATCTATTCGATCAACATAATAAACAACCTTTGACTATCAACATACTTAGATTGTACACCCTGTGATGCAGCCTATAAGCATCCTCCCCTTCGACATTCTCATAATTCCCTCTTATGACAACTAAGTCATTATCCCACCCTTGACCAGTCGTGCACAAATCAAATAGCCATGGTTTATCTGCATGACATTGGATGTGGTACGTATCCACCTTCTTATTGGATTTCCTTAAGTAGAATGATATAATATCGAACTACTCGATCAATCCCCTCTTCTCACATTTCAATTCTACGTTCATACCCTCGACCACCTTTATTATTTCGTAGAAGTTACCATTCATCTAACACGGGGCAACATCTTGGAAGTTCAATACCTCCTTCACCAGCCATCGAAGGGGTAGCTGCATCCCTAGCTGGATCTGGCCTCTAAATGCCATGAAAACCTCTTGGGGGATATCCTTGAACGTGTACTCAGACTCTACTACCATTAATGCCACCCCTACCTTCGACAATTCATGCTTAAGAATAAATCGATCAAGTCTCGCCTTCTCTCGAGTTGAGACTAACCCCATAGCTTCTCTCGAACCAGTCAAACTCTCACTACAATCGCTCTGCTCACATTCTTCTCTCTCATCCCCCAAAGGCTTAATACTACATCTCCTCTCCAACACTCTCCCCGATCACACGAGCCCTACGACATCTCTTACTTGAAGCCCCACCTTCTGGTACTACCATAGCCAGAGGGACATCTGTTGCAATGTCAAATACCTCTACTCGTTTCTCTCACCCCTAGAGCCACGGCCAGACATGCTCGGATCATTTACGTCAACCATTTCATCTATTAGCCTCAGCCTCGAAGATTGACGGGTACGTATTATACCCAGCAGAAGAAGAGGCATACAATTAGATTGATATATTTGACTATTACATTTTGATATCATATTTTGTCCTGCCCCTCCCCAACCCCTGGTCAAGGATTCGACTATAACCCTAGTCACCACATCAATATCCCTAATGTCCTACTGGGCCGTACCTCTAGCCAATTGGGTTACCCTCTCCCCCGGCCAGGCCTCCACCATAATAAGCCCTAATAGTACCTACCCCTCAATACATTCACAGCAGACAAACTACAGGGGAGAACTACAAATAACCTATCTACAAAGAAAGTCAGAAGAGTACCTGCTTGTCTGTTTCAGACCGCCATAACGATGATCCCATCTATACTCTCCAACAAGTACCACTTCAACAATACTGTTTGCTTTCTCTCTATGATTGCTTGAGCATTTAGGGAATGGTTCCTCCCTCAACCCTTTAAATACCTTAGACAGAATTGCCTCGGTTTCCCCCCTTACCATAATTACCACTCCTCCACTCACCCTTATTTTTTGGCTGAGATGTCTATTTATAATTTTACCCTCAACTGCTCCCACGTGCGTACCACACACCACTCTCCAATGGATCTTTCACAAACCTCTTGAACCTTCAGGCACCTTGCCCAAAGCTATCAATTCAAACTTACGTGTCACTTCCACTCTTTTCCCATAATCTGAGGAAATATTATGATGACCTACAGGGCACCCAGCCCTAGGAACTGTACCGCCCCTGACATGTCAGCTTTTATTGCTGTCAGCCTCCTCAGTCGAGGCCCTTTGGCCTTCGACAATAGAAGTTATCAAACCTCTCCTGATCTCATTTGCAAACCATCGTCTACATCTTACTTCGAACCATCACCAATACACGTCCAGCACTCGAACCTTTGATCAGTATTTTTGAAATTAGTCGACTTAAACTCTAGTTTCTTACCCTCCTTAGTCGCGTTCATTACTTACGATCGACGTTAGACATTCTAATCCATGCCTACAGTCAGTCATTTACAATGTTTATCAATAATATAGTATTATAGTTCATCAAATTACTGCTTCATTCCGATGCATCGACAGTACAGAAGGGAGAATTCATATTCAAAATAGGTAATAAAAAGCAAGAGCACAGAAACAGAATAACAAGCGGCGACAAGATCAAAAAAAAAAATGAATAAAATAACAACTTCCTCCCCCCTCCCCCCCTTCCACACCAATATCATTACCGAAATCAAGACGCCCCTATTTACAGACGAGGTTATTATTGCAAAGCCTGGCTTCCTCATCATCAACTCGGTCCGCTTCATTTACCAGATCTTCGGCCATACATTACAAGAAGTAGAACCGGTTGCTGGCAAGTGGGTTAATCTATTGCAGCACCCTCCACTAATGACGTGTAGGGCATCCCAGAGATCGGTTCTTCCAGCTTTAGCTCAAGCAAGTTTGGCATATCTCAGTCCAACACATGGTCCCTAAAGAATTTATCCTTAAGCTCGTGCATCTTCTCCAGTATCCGACGCTCTCTGGCTTCCATCTTCTTCAGATATCTCCTATTCGGTGCAGTGTCCATGACTTTGATTACTTCAAAAGGATGATGAAGATACTCTGAAATACTCCTTATACCCCCTATTTATACTTGAATGTTGATGCATTTAAATCCTTCTTTAATCAGAATCCGCATTAACCACAGTCTTTAATTACCCTCCTCGGAATTGTAACAATCACCCAGTCAAACTTTCCAACTTCCCTGACCCAACAATTTTTCTCAGTACGCGCCCTCTGCACCAATTTCTGAGGCCCCTACTGAGAGGGGGAAAATATAGTATCCTACACGTAGCCTTCTGACACTTGTCCAATACTCGAAGGCTACATCGAAGCCTACCTGATGACTCGAAGCCCAGTCAGAGAATAACTGCGTCCACGAAGACTTCTGAGACTAATCAAGCACTCGAAGGAACCGCTATAGTCAAAGATAGATAAGTACTTCGACCATGGTCGTACATGAAGGGAAACATGTCAGATAACCAACTCACCTAACAAAACAGATAAACTAGCCACTCGACAACTACAGTGCAAGATCCAACAACTACAGTGTCAGAACCAATTGCTAGAGTTCTAGATACTTCGACTACTCTACATATATAGTATTACTCATAAAAATCCTTACCAGAGGTCGTGGAACAACCCATTCTAGGTCTCCACGTAAGTGTATAATCTTCATAGTAGATCTTATTATTATTGATTGTATGCTTGAAACCCCCTGGTCGAAGATAAAACCCATGGTGTAAGAGTCAGCTTCCACTCTTACGAAGCTAGGCCCCTACAAATTCATCTAGACTAAACAGTATATGACTATTACTAAATTATTTTATGGAGTACTTTTCTAGTAAATTAGTATAGCAAAGAGGCAATACACAAATCTAGTCATGAATAATAGAATTAATATGAAAAAGTTATTAAACTAGGTGCATGCATTACTTAATAAGAAACATAAGTGTTTACTCTTTTGTTTTAATGTAGGAGAAAAATAATTAGGCAAGTTGCATTTTTGTTTTACTTTTCCTAAAAATTGTTTTATTTTTTCCAAAATCAAAATGTAACCCCATATCCCCAAACTTAAAATGAACATTGCTCTCAATGTTTTAGATATGCCAGTAAAATAAATTAAGTACTGGAGATAAGAAAGATATTACTATTACTGTGCTGAAATGAAATACTGTGAATGATAGGAAATTATTCTGAAACAAATATTTCATTAGGGAATAACAAAGTACATAATAAAGGAAAATACAAGAAACTTTTTGTTTTTCTTATTTTTTTGTTTTTTTATAAAATTTTGATATTACATATATATATAGACTCAAATATAGTTAAAAATACATAGATCGTAAGAACTAATGTTGACGACCAGTGTTGCAGGTGCTTGACTCTCCAATCTAGCTGAGAATGTCCTCTGTATCACCTCCCATGTTGTAGTAGATGTGACAGTTTGTTCCTATTCTCTAGGTGTGAAGAAGAACTAACTTTAGATTACCCCCCGCCCCCCAAACATTCTCAGAGCATCCCTTGTAGCTAGTTAAAGGATTCGTGCATATATATCATCATCAGGAAATGGTTGGTTGCGTGAGCAAGACTGGACAGGGGACCTACTTGGATTGCCACTGGGTTCAGGTAACTTGAGTATTCTTGTTCATTATTGTAGTAATTTGCTTCATCTTGATCTCTTTCCTTACAACATCAATGGTGTACCCTGTAATCATGTATTATAGTATCCTAGTACTAATTACTAGGAAAATAAGGCCTCTAGGCAGGCTACGACTTAGAAAAGGCAAACTCTTTTTTATTAACTCAAGGAATGCCATGTGGATGTCATATGGTTATCAGTTTTAGAGACAAAGAAGTACGTGATAATGGGTAAGGTGGGCATCACTCTCATGGGATGAAGGAAGTACATTAGTAACCATATACTTAAAGGTGGTTACTTGGTTAATGTACATAGATGTGGCTGCAAGGCCCCAATTACGGACCTTGGAGACTCTAGAAATTGAGCTGTATGATCCGAAGACTGTCCAATATGTATGAAATGAAATGTATGAGGGAAAAATGTAAAATATTTATAATAATTGAACTGTTATACATTTGCTTATAAAAATAAAGAAATGTGTGTAACTATTAAACGTGATTCGACCTGTGTGCTTGAAATATGGGAGAGAAAAAATTGTAGGAGTTTTAGAATGATGAATCGATCTCGTAAAGGTCATTTTAGAAAATTAAATTTGGAAAGAATAATGACTGAGCTTGATAGGAGGAGATATATTCAAATAATTTCTCTCAAGATATGGGGTTTCTGTTACGATATAAAAGGATAATATCACGAGTTGTGGGGAATTGGTTATAAAAATGTAAAAATAAAGGTAGAATGAATTTTGAATCTTAGGGAAAAGATAAGATTGGTGTGGACTCGGTCTGAGAGAATCTGTTATGTCGCTGAAGGATGATTGGCGATAAAGATCACAGAAGTACGGGAGAAAATTTTTGAACTGTTGGATTATGATGTAGAGTTGCAAGTGAGGGAGTGTCTATTCGAAGGTTTTGACTCAATGGGCAGGGAACTTGAGTATGTATATTTTTTCTATGAGGGGTTTTTTCGTGAACTGGTGGTGGATCCTTCAGAGCGAGAAGAGGTGGTAGGAATGATTGTTGAAGAAGAGATCGATTTAGAGGATGTGAGGATCGTTGTAGGATTACTTATTGGATGTAGTTCCCCAGGTCATCAAGGCTATTTTAGATGTGACTATATGTGAGGTAAACAGAAACTGGGCCAAAAAAGTAAATATTAACACTTTTTGATATGCATTTATGACCAGGCAGGTGTGTTGGAAAATTTTAACATCCTTTAACTGCCGTAATCTTATTACCATCGTCATTTATTCTTTATTTCTTCTTATTTGCGTCATAAAAAATGCGACTCTGTATTTCGTTGGAAAATAAATCTAATTTAGACAGTTTATATAGTCATTTCTATTAATTAATCTAAAACTACTCTAATCCATCTTTACGAAAAAGAAAATATAAGAAATTCTCCAAATTCTCCCAACGCCCTCTCTCTTTCTCTCACAGTCGACTCCACCAGCAGTTTTAAACTCAGAAATCTCTCGCCAAATCCCCTAATCTCTGTATGCATTATCTAAAAAAAATTTCCCCCGCATAAATCCATCACCTAAAAAGCCCTAATCCTGATTGATTTTTCCTCCAACAACCACGCCACAATCCAATTTCAGTTATGGGTAAGCTCTGTAAATCTCTGATTTCCAATTGAGTTTTAACCAATTTCAGTTATACATTTCTCTTTCGTATCTTCCCTATATTTTTTGATTATTCATGAAGAAGATGGAGATCGGTATTGTGTTGTAGAAATTTGCTGCAATAAGGTTTATAGAAGAATCATCTAATTTTTCCCTTCAAAATTTTAATTTCACTAAAGTTTTAGGGATCGAGAACTTCTTAAGAATTTTCTTTCCATCATATTTGATTGCTTGCAGTAAAAGCTTCTTGATTCAACTTGGAAACAGTGTGAGATTATAAAGAATTTTAAAAGTAGAAAGAGGTATGTAATCTTATGGTTCTTTTGTTTGTTAATTATTTCTTTACTAAATGTCAATAAACAGTATATTAATTTTCTGACCATGAATACAAAATTTAGAGATTTTCCTATTTTTGTTAATATTTAGATTTTTTTGAATGTCTGATTTCTAGGGTTTATTATTCTTCATCTTTTTAATGTCTGATATCTATATCATAATCTGGTTATTACAGATTTCATATTTTTTGTAGCAGCCTTCTCTTACTATATAAATCTCACTATCTTCGTTGCAAGAGGTAAGATTTATAGGGTTTGTCTTTTAATATTGCCGATGATTTCAAATTATAATGAGTTTTGTTAAATGATTGTTATGATTATACATATGGGTAACTATTTTTTTGGTATTAGTATTTTGGTATAAAAGCGTTAAGAGCTAAATAGGATTGTGTAAAATGGTTGTATTATTTGGTTGGGGGCTGCAATGCTCTTGAGCAATTAATTTTTATAATGTTGTAAAAAATTGAGAGTCTTTGCTATAAAGGTCTTAATGGCTGACTTAGAATCTGAAATAACACATAGTCTTAATGAGGCAGGCGTTGGGCTTTCTTGTTCTTTAGCTTTTCAGAGTTATTGCATTAGTATATATGATGGATTGATTAGTATTGGAAAGGGGAAACATCCTTTTCAAAATCTTGTTTTCCAGTAGCTTGATACAAAGCTTAATTGTAGCATTCAATATGTTGGGCTTTGCAGTTGGGACAGGCATGTT
This sequence comes from Kingdonia uniflora, assembly GCA_014058105.1. Classification (NCBI taxonomy): domain Eukaryota; kingdom Viridiplantae; phylum Streptophyta; class Magnoliopsida; order Ranunculales; family Circaeasteraceae; genus Kingdonia; species Kingdonia uniflora. The sequence continues at coordinate 1,537,340 of JACGCM010000724.1, forward strand.
GGTCATAGGTACATCAATGTGATGTCTTTCAAGCAGAATCAGAGTTCCTCGTGAAAACATGTGATTAGTCAGGATGGAAATGAAGGAGATGTGGATGACGAAGACAAGTCGAAAGATAAATATGAAGGTCATGAAGAATGGGGTCTTTTAAATTTTCTTGAAAACTCGGAGTTATCAGATGTGTTTTTTTGTTGTTGGTCAAGAGGAAAAGGTTGTTCCTGCCCACAAGGTCATCATGGGTGCATCGGGTAGTTTTCCTATCAGTTTGTGCAATGAAGATAGCATCCAAATTCTTGGTGTCGACTACCTAATTCTTTATGCTCTTCTTCAGTATATTTACACCAGTCGATCACAAGTGAGTTACATAGATAAATTGGACTTTGTTTAAATTATTTAATTTGACAATGATTAGTAACTTGATGATTAATGACATGTGCAAATTTTGGAGCCACAACTTGGTCCCTGAGGGATCTGGGCATACAATTTGAAGTTATGTCTTTGGTTAAGCAATGCGAGAAAATATTGGAATGTTTTAAAGGGACCAAAAATCTATTTGAATCAGGTTAGAAAGTGGATATTTTACATCCTTTCTCTTGACCACAGCATTGTATAGTCTTCTCTTTTGAACTCCCTATCAGTGTACAATTGCTCACCCAAATACTTTCAACCGGTGACTATTGCGACTTGGAGATATATATTGAAGGACATGGACTTGTTGCCCGGGCACACAAGCTCATCCTTAGTTAATGGAGTATCTAATTTATGAAGGTGAGCAACATTCCTCTCTTTTGTTTCATTGTGTCTCGTCAAATTTTTTCTATCACTTATGTTTTGGTTTAACTAATGCTGTTAAAACGTTCAAATGTTTACAAATGGGATGCGTGAGAGTGGTTCTTCATAAATCTTTCTAAGTGATGTCTCACTTAAAGCTTTTGCAGCTATGTTCTAGTTTATGTACCATGGGGATATTGATATGAAAAATTCTATGGACATGGGTAACTTGTCTATCCAACTTCTTCTATTGCCCGATTAATTTGGAATCACACCTCTTCACCAGGAGTGCTATAACACCATTTCGGAATATCTCTCTGAGGTAGTTTGTTAAATCCTTGTACTTTTCACATTATTTCTTGTGATATTTTTCTTTTCTTTTCTTTTCTTTCTTATGCTATCTTTTTGATCCCACTATTTTCCAAATACACATAAATGAAGGAACAGAGATATGGCTTGGGGTTTTGTATTACGGGATTCATCCAAAATCAAAAGAAGGGATCCATATATTGACAAGCTCTCCTGTACATATATATGCAGAGGTGGAGTTCACAAACTGGAAGAAGCCCATACTATAACAAGAGTTATTGTATTATGCACAAGTTTAATGGACAAGGTGGTGGAAATTCGTAAACAACAAACCCAACAATGTCTCTATTAGATGAAGATGAAGAAGAAGAAAAAATTAGGGCAACGCCTCGGATCCAATGGCAGCCAATCTTTTGGTTTGGGGTATGCAATTGCAAAACAATATTATCCTTGTGATAAGTCCAAAAAGCTGATATTAAAGGTGCTTGAAACGGGTAGCTTTGTTAAAAATATAGCTTATTGGCGAGATAATTTCTTTTTGGTTTCTTAGGTTGGTTTTAAAATGTAGGAGAATATGTTTTTTCTCTAGTTAATAAAATTTCATTTCATTTTCTTTGTCGAAGAAAGTCCATCTTAGACTGATACTTTTTTTTGCTTCATGGGCATCTTTCTTTTTATAGATGGAACTTATTTCATTATTTATTGCTCACAAACATATGTTTCAGGTAAACGGAACTGCTATGGTACATTGTGGTTTCTACAGTGAAAAGGGTGGGCTTAAGCTGTCTGAAGAGGATAAAAGTTATATGCAAACTTGCAAAGTAGTTGTCTCTACTTGTATATTTGGTGGTGGAGATGATCTCTATCAACCTATCGGGATGTCACAGGCATCTCTCGAGAAGGTATCTCATAGCACAAAAGTTACACTTAGATATCAGCCTTTTGACATGCTAACTTCCTTATATTTACAGTTCTGGCTGTTTAGGTCTGCTATGTTGCATTTTGGGATGAAATCACTCTTACAACTCAGGAAGCAGATGGGAAGAAAATCAATGAGGACTGTATGATTGGTAAATGGCGCATTGTAATCGTCTGAGACCTTCCTTTCACTGACCAACGGTTGAACGGTAAAATCCCCAAGGTAGCAAAAGTTCTAAAATGCTTCTTAGTCTATTCGATTTTTTCGTGTAGCAGAAATATCGTGTCTTTACTTTCATGCATTCATTTGTATTATGAATTTTCTAGGGTACCATATAAAAAGTCCTATAAAAATATCATGATTTTAATATTTTAAATAAATAGGGTGTCGACATACTAATTTTGATTGATGTCCAACTCCCTATTTTGATTTAATATTTAAAACACTACATTAAGCTAGTGGCTTCAAGGTCAACAGGCCGAACTTTCACTCTCAAATGTATCATCTTTTCTTACCTTCTACCTTGTCCATTATCTTCTAATGGATGCTCTTACATTATAATGACCTATAGTTTTTAATGTGATATATTTTTATTGTCTTTTGTTATGATCAGATGTTAACCACCCGCTTGTTTCCTCAAGCAAGGATTTCAATTTGGGTAGATTTCAATTCCCAATTTTGGAGGGATCCTTTAGGTGTGTTAGAAGCTCTTCTTTGGCGGACGAATTCCATTTTAGCGATATCTGAACATGGAGCTCGTAGTAGTGTCAATGACGAGGTAAAGGCTGTGGTTCACAAAAACAAAGCAGCTCCTGAAGAGGTTGATAGACAAATGACTCAATATTTCCATTATGGTTTTCCTGATGACAAGGTTCTATGGCAAGAAAGGCATGCTTCAATTTACTTTTTTTAGTTACTCCAGGATTAAAAGGGGATTTACAGGCAACATAGAATGGTATATTGGTGTTTCTAAATCAGTTTGAACTTAGATTTACCGCAATAAAATAAAATGCTCACTGTCGGGAATGCTAGATTTTATCCTAAACTACGATGCTAGATGACGAAAGAACACAAGAAAGCAAGCTCACCCACCCACAAAAATTGAAAACTTTGTGGTTTTCTAAATCGTCGACCTCTACAATGTATAAACTAGGACTTTTGACCCTCTGATTTAGTAAGAAAAATATTGAAAAAGATTAACGCCAAGTTTATAACTCATTGGTCTCATCTACTCTCTCTCTCTCTCTCTCGCAAACACACACACACATAAGCTTTACATGTGGTTAGAAGCCCTTGTACATGGGATATGGAGCACTCACATTCAACCCAAATATAACTGTTTAGTATGGGGTTTCCCATGATTTTCATCGATACATAATTCAGTCTGAGCCCACTCCTCGAGACATAATTCAGTCTGTGACATAATTCAATTTAATTCATTCGGGGATATAACAGTTTAACAGTTTAATTAAGTCTGAGATATAATAGTTTAATATGGAGCCAACTCCTCGAGACATAATTAAGTCTGAGCTGCCATCAACACATGATACCCTCCTTTTCTTTCACATAATTTCTTTCTTTTCATTCGCATGTACCCTCCTAAGTCCCTTGGCACTAGTTTATTAAGAGATAATACATACTTGACTAAGCTTCATCATGGTGAAGAATCTTCCATGGGGGCCTCCCTCCTAGTACAATAATCACTACATGGGAGACAACTGCAACCCTCTTGTACTGGATTGGAATAAAGACTGTAAGACGGCAGATAGCTGCATAAGAGCTCACTGTTAAAAAAGACAGCATAGTTAAAGGAGAAATTAAAAGTGGTCTTGCTTAAAAGATGTGATAACATTCTTAAATTACAACAAAAATAAACCACCTCTGCAATTTACTTTGTTCCTTCTATACAAATTGAAACTCACAAAATTGCTCAGAAGCAAGCTACTTTCAAAGTAACATTGGAATTTTTATATGTGCAGTAAGCCACAAGGCGAAACTAGTCAACTTCCACTAAGAGAGGTTAGGCATATCTAAAAGCCAAATTACTATATTCAGGGCGTCATATCTGATCTCAAGCAATTGAACCCAGATAATGCAGCACATATACCAAATACTATCACATATTAGAAGGACTATCATCAATTAGTTTGTTTTTAGATTTAAGGACTATAAAGCAATTGAACGCCAAATAATGCAATAGATATACCATATACCATGTATCACGTATTGGAAGGACTATCAACAATCTGTTTGAGACTTGCTACTTATTTAAAACATTCATCTACTATGTACTCACGATCACTTTTTATTCTTTGTAGGCTACAAGAGATTCACCACCACCTGATGGAGTGAGGGGTATAAACTGTATTATGAAAGATATGTATGGCGGAACAGTTGCTTACGGAAGTATTCAGCTATCTGGGGTGGCTCCTGAAGGGTTTTATCGTGTCATTGTTGATGAGGTTATTCGCGATGATTTGCAATTATTTATGGAAGGCGGTACTCTAGGTGACATCTCTTCGGGTAAAACTGTTGTATGGAATAAGAGTCTTACCTGTTTCGGGTGAACACCATCTTTTTATTTTATTATTTCTTGAAATAAAGTTTGACATTGATATTAGGCAATAACCTTTTAATTTATAATAAAACTTGTTTTTGTTATTGAAATATGTTGTTCTTAACATTAATTGCTTCAAGTTAATGAAATTAATAAGATCTATTGTGATTATGACCCGATTGATATGATTGCTGTATATTAAAACAAAATGACTATTAATGTGACAAAAATTATAACGTTTATATTTGGGACATATAAAATGACTACTTGCCATGTCTTAAAATATAATTATTATGACTGATATTGTGACTGCTATTTGTGATGTATTTTTTACGACGTATAAAACAACTTATAAATGTGTCACTAGATATTTTAAAAATTGGCTACTACGATTATTATTTTCGATGTTTAGGTTAGCGACGCATAGAGAAGCGAATTTTATAGTCATAAAAAGTATGAAATACGTCGATTGTTGCGACTAAGAATTGTGTCATTATATTGCAATAAGAAAAACAACTGTTAAAAGGGTCATAAATTTTAGTAAATATGACAGATACTTCGACCCGCCCCGCAGTCATTAATTTACGACGCTTTTCAAGTCGATAACATAAAACTACTGCAAAAAGAACGACACTTTTTTTTTTACTAAAATGGATGTCGCTTTAGCAAAATAACGACTGACCCGCCCCGTCATTTTTTACTCATTTTGGCCTAGTGGGGACGGATAATAAAAAAGAGGTGATATAATATATGTAAATATTTGAGTTTTAATAATTTGAATGAAATTGTTGTTGAATAGATCCTCTATTTTGGTGAATACTGTTTGTGACTGTTGTGAAAAATGAATTTGAAAATTAGTATTTAAATATTTTTTATGGGAGCTTTATAAATGACGTCATTGCTACTATAAGAGTAGAAGAAGAAACACGAATAGAAAAAGTAGGGAGTTTCAGATTTTATCCCTTGTGCAAAAGTTGTGAAAACCCGATTGCGTGTAGGAGTAAGTCATCATGAGTGTAGTGAGGTCAGAGGAAAATTTGGAAAAGAGAGATAAAAATAGATTAAAATATAAGGGAAAGGGAAATAGTGGGAATACATTTTTACAGAAAATGTGTAAGACGTCTGACATGGATAGTGGAAGGGATGCCTCGGTTCCAAAACCAAGGACGGCTCGTGCGAGGCTCAATAATTTCTAACAGTTAGAGTGAGAAAATATAGATACTGCTTCATCTTCGTCAATTAAATGCTTTTCAACTTCTGAAAACTTGAAGAACATTAAGAAAGGAAGGAAGAAGAGAGGCAAAAATAGCACATAAATTCGTAGAGATTTAAGCGAAAGGATTCATTAGTCAAAGCATGAGAAAGTCGCTAACATTGAGTCGTGAAGGTGATTGTGCAGTAGCGTGGTGATGGAAGGATTCGGCACAGCCTCAGATTTGTACTCAGACATAAAAGGTTAGTAGAGGATTTGTGATGTGTGTATGTGTTTTTTGAAGATCATTTTGTATTGCTAGGAAAAGTGACAAATTACTATTTATAGTAATCTATGAAAATCTGCTTATTATATGATATATGAAATATATTTGAATATGGTTGACGTATTTTAAAAGATAATGATAGATACCTAGACTTGTGTGTAGGTTGAACGTGGGGAGTATTGTGTAGGATAAAATTATTTCCTGTAGTTGATATGAAGAGTTCCCTTGTAAGTAAGACATCGACCTCTGGTGGGTCGGTTGAGTCTGAGATTGGAATGTCTGGAAGTGAGGAAGAAGTACGTGTTGATCAATTTCCAGATTTCCCTAGAAGATTGGTATCCTATCCTCCTTGTTCGGATGCATTCAAAGAGTTTTGTAAAGCCAGGGCTTCTACAGGAGGTAGATGGGGTAACTGTATAGATTATGCCGGTAGGCAATTTAGGGGTTGTACTGTAGTAACGGGAGAGGAATGTTTTTATTTATTGGCTGGTTTGGCAAAAGAGAAAAGGGATAGGGGATAGATGAATCGATCCCTTTGGAGTATTTCGATGGGAATGTTTAGAGTAAACTTTTAGAGGGGTTTGTATGCTTCCTATCTCAGTTGGAGTATGGGTTGAGTCTTCCCCTTAGCAATCTTACGAAAGAGATTATGATTCCCATTAAGGCATATCCCATTTAGATGAACGGGAACATGTGGGAGGTGAAAAGCATATGTGAATCTTTAAATACACGGTGGAATGGAGATGGGAGAAGGAGAAGGATATCCTCTGAGGGTGTGTTGCAGTTTTATGGTGTAAAAAACTATTCTACAAGTGCGATCTCAACTCGACCTTGCTTCTTCGATCTGAACTCAGCAGGTCGATCGTGGAATGATAATGTAATATGGGTGAAGGGTAATTGCCTTCAGAGAGATGATGAAGAACCCATGGAACATCTGTTTAGAACTGCAAAACAAAGTAAGCATAACAATGTAAAATATATGAGATTGATAGTTGAAATTGTACGATGTTCGCTGATGTTAATGTTTTGTGTATGACAGGTCCTCAATCACAGGTGATGAGGAAAGACTCATTGTTAGATATAGTTTCTCAAGAGGAGACAGTACTTTAGGCTGTACTAGAAGATCTTGGCATTAGTAGGAAATAGCGTGTTAACAGCCGAGTTGAAAAAGTTATGAAATCTCAGTCGACAAGGCTAATAACGAGCGTTGACGGCAGCAATAAGAAAGTGATAGATGGGGAAAGGCGAGCAAACTTGCATAGGCCCCTGGAATTGACTGTATAGGGTTACTTCAGTCCATTACATCAAGCAAGCTAGCTTGAACGTTCCCCAAAAAGTAAATGTTGTAGCGTCCTTCAACTTCTGGGACCACGAGAAGTGGTGAAACCGTGGAAAGGGAAAAAAAGAGAAGGGTTAAACCTTCTGAAATTTCAGGAGTAAAGGTTGTAGAAGATCGATTTGTGGTGGAAGATGATTGGAAAGAGGTGGAGGAAAAAACCAGGTTGGCAGCTCTCTACGGTGAGGAAAAGATTAGTAGAATGGTATGTTTATATGCTCGAATACGTATTGTGATGGATCTTGGGTTATGATTCGAGCTAATCAATAAGGTTGATTTTATTTAATCTTTGCAGGCTGCTCGGCTGATGAAGGGAATATGCCTCAGGATCGAGGAGGAGAGAGCTGATCTGAAGAGGAAGAAGGTCGAGCACAAAAGAACATAGCTCGATTGAAATATAATTTGAGCAAGGAGGGGAAGCGGCTGGAGGCCCTGAAGGCTTCCCAAGTAGTAGAGATCAATAAGCTTCAGGTAGAGGCGAGAGTGGGCTTGGAGGAGGTGGTAGATGAGCATGGAAGGCTTGGTCATCACCTTATGTCCAAAGGATATTTTGAAGATGAGGTGGATGCCATTAGGACCGATACCTATGTAGAGGTGAAAGAAGATAAAGAGACTAAAGGTACTGCTATTGGCGCGTTGGATGGGCTGGATGGTGTATCTCTTCAGATGGTAAAAGGCAACAAAGGGGATGACAATGAACGCCCAGAGTTGGAAAATTAGAAGGTAGGGTAGTGCGATGGTATTGTGATTGTTTGAATATTTAAGAATGTTTGTAAACTGATTGGGTATATTTTGTTGGATAAAATTCTGTAGGCTAAGGTGCCTTCATAAACCTTGTGTTGGAACTTAAGGATATACGCCTCAAAATAAAAGATTTAGTGGTTGAGCTTGCTACAGAGAGGGAGACCTCAGCATCCCTGTTGCCTTCACAAGAGGAGCTGCTGGTTAAAGCAGAGCAATAGGTATTTGACTTGTATGCTTTACTAGTATAGAGCTACAAAGTATTAAATAGAGTATAGAGATGGACCGAATAACCAACATCAATTTAGGGGCAAATGGCATTGGAATAGTGGGCACAAGGATCTTTAAATTTTTGACAAACTAAAATATAGAGAAAGTCTACCTTAAACTTGGAACTATGTTTTATGGAGCATCCACTCTAGATTGTACTTCGACCTTAAGTTTGGAATTAGTTTCAGTAAATGTCAAAAAATAGATATCATGTTAGTAATGAGTCATATGTAGTGATTGAGTATTTTGAATCGAACTTGATATAATATAACTGTCAGGTGAGGTCAAATTGGAGTCAGCTCGCTTGTGCGATGATGACGCTTGCCAATATAACTATGAATTTGTAGAAGAGTTTGATAGGATGAGAGAGGCTAATAAAGATAGAGAAGATTATCATGTGAAGGTGCACTTCAAGTTTGTTGAAGCAACACAGACTGTTGTCGACCTAATTCGACGGATTGAGGAGAAGGATGCCGAAATTGAAAAAGGGCAAAAAGAGTTCGAGGAGTTAAAAGAACATGTTACGAAACTTAAAAGCTAGAATAATACATTGATGGTAATGAGTAGGAAGGCTGACATGGCCCGTTACCATATACATGCTCTAGAAAAATTGGAGGAAGGTTTAAATCGGTCAGTAGCCAATTTAAAAAATGATTTGATCAAGAAAACGAATAATTAAGAGAAAATTTGAACTGATCAAGCGAATAGTATGAGCGAGCTGGAACGATTGGAAAAGAAATTTGTTGATAAAGATAACGAGCTGAAGAGAACTTGGGACAATCTATCTACGCCTGAAGTTGTATGTGACCCACTGTCTACAGCCTTACCTGCTAAGAATATAGAATTTTGGATGGCTTAACGAAAATCTAATGAGTTGAATGAAAGGGTGGCACAACTGAAGTCTGAATTGGCGTAGGCCATCTTGTATGCCAGGAACGTCGAAGTTGGGGAACGCTCGAGGAAGAGCATAAATGAGGCCAAGCTTTCCCATGTTCATGGTGATGTCGTTATTTTGTCAGCTCGGATATGAGATGTGGCTCGAATCCAAGGTCATGTACAAAAAGGGAATGAGTTGTTAAGGGTGCTGCTATTTCTAGGGAACAGGCGCTAGAACAAACTATCAGAGGGAAGGATATTTTGATATAGTAGAAAGACGAATTGTTACAAAAGACTTTGAATGTGGAAGAACTGACAAGGAAATTGATATACTTTGCGCTCAGGTGGTTGATTTGAAGGCGACTAATCGAGCTGAGTCAGCCAATGCTGATAAAAATCTGCAGAGAACATTGCTTTTACAGATCGAATAGGCAGAGAAATAGAGAGTCAAAAAGCATGGTACAAGAGGTTAGAAGATTACCTTCAGAGGTCGAGGGCGATTTTCTCTCACTCAGATGAAACTCAGGCCTCGCATTCAAAATTGTTGAGGGCGGTGATTGCTTATTTTGTAGATGAGGTAAAAAGACTTAAATCAAAGAGAAATACCTTGTTTGACTGTATGTCAAAAAAGGGATGTATTTGCAAGTTTGATATTGATCAAGGAGATTGTATGAGTTCAATGGGGACGGATCTAGGCCCTCGACCTACTGAATTGATGGAGCAGGGCAGGATTGTTGTGACTGCTCGAGCTTGAGAATTTATGGATAGTTGACCTCCTGTTATAAGGGAAAGTGTAGCCGACATCCTAATAGCAGAATATAATCCATTACAGTGGTTGTATGTAAACCTGAAAAGAAATAATATGTTTCACAGACATATTGAGAGATGAAAGCTAGTTTTACCTTTGGTTTATCTTATGTCTTGTTGAGCTCTTCAATTAAAAACTAGTATTACCTTCGTTTTAATCTTGGATTTGAGTAGAGTCAGTCAAACCAGGTGTAATCTAAATTTAACTAGCAGAATGCCGCAGACATATTGAAAGAGATGAAAGCTACTTTTACCTTTGCTTTATCTTATGTCTGGTAGAGTCCCTCGATTGAAAACAAGTGCTACATTATTTTAATCTCAGAAGATTTAGTAGAGTATGCCAAACCATGTATTATCCTTGATTTAACTGGTATAATGTCGTAGACATATTGAAAGAGATAAAAGCCAGTTTTTCCTTTGCTTTATCTTATGTCTGGTAGAGTATCTTGATTGAAAACAAGTGCTACATTTATTTTAATCTCAAAAGATTTAGTAGAGTCGGGCAAACCAAGTGTTATCCTTGCTTTAGCTGGTATGATGTCGACTAAAAGCTAGTATACTCTATGCTTTAATCTTCGTATTGTCTACGAAGTAGAGATATGTATGGAGGAAAAACTTATAAGTTTCATTGTCTTCCAAAAATGAATGTACATTGAATGGAGATGGAAATCTTACTTCTGGAATGAAAAGGGGAGAAACTGAAATGGAGTAGTGAGGGACTTAACGATAATATCGTTTCAATCGCCTAGTGTTCCAAAAACTCGAAGTGTGGACTCCCTCTTCTGTCATGAGGTAATATGATCCTAGGACTGAGAGACCTGTGATAAGGAATGGACCCTCGTAATTGTCTGTAAGTTTCCCAGTATGAGGTTCTTTGCGGTGTTAAGGCATTTCTCTAAGGACGAGATAATTGATTTGGAAGGTACGGCTTCTGACATGTTTGTTGTACGATCTAGCCAGCATATGCTGATATCGACCTAGGTTAGCAACGGCGCGTTCCCTAGTTTCATCGATCCGATTGAGGTTACAAGCCAATTCAAACTTATTTTCCTCGTCAGTTAGCTCGTAATCTTTGACTGGATGATGGTATTTTGAGGGAATGACGACCTCGGTGCCATAGGCAAGGAGGAAGGGAGTGCAGCCTATCGACTAACGTGGAGTGGTACGATATGCCCATAAGACATGTGGAAGTTCACAAACCCAATTCCCTTTTTCCTACGAGTGTAGCCTTTTCTTGAGTCCATCCACGATGGTTTTGTTGGTGATTTCTGCTTGGCCATTGCCTTGAGGGTAGAAAGGATTGGATTGTGAGTGAATGATGTTGTGTTGGCTAAGAAAAGCAATGCATTTTTCTCCAACAAATTGAGGCCCGCTATCGATACGAATTAAGTGGGGATACCCAAACCGAGTGATAATGTATTCCCACATAAAAGAGATGACCTCTTCTTTTCTAGTTCAATAGAGTGGAACTACTACTACCCATTTTGTAAAATAATTAGTAGCTTCGAGTAGGTGACGGCGGTTACCTGGGGAATTAGGAAATTTACTGACAAGATTAAGTGCCCATCTTTTAATAGCCAAAATACCTTACTGGCATAGAGTTCAAGGGCAGGAGCAGAGATCATCCTTGCATGTCGCTAACACTCGTCATATTTGCGTGAACACTCTTTTGTTTACATGCATATGCCAGACCAGAATACTCCTTGTGTAATGGCTCTGTTTGTCAGTGACCAACTTGTGGCATGGGAGTTACAAGTCCCTTCATGTAAATCGCATGGAACATCTCGTCCACTTTCTGTTTATAGAGGCACTTGAGGTATGGACCCATGACTGAGCGGCAGTATAAGGTACCATTTTGATTGGTGCAGCGCTTTGAGTTGTCTATCAGCTTTCGGCGCTCCTTCGGATCAGCTGGAAGTGATCCTACGCATTTATTGTTGATACCGAGATAAACTAAGAAAGGCTTTCGCCAATCGTTGTCTCCACCTTTATCGCCTACAGTGTTGATCGTGCATACAAAAATGTGATTAATGTTGGTGGTTGAAATCATTTGAATCTGGAGATATCGAGCTTCTGTACCTAAGACCCCAGCTAGATATACCAAGGAATCGCAGTGTCTATTTTCTCCTCGTGGAAGATAATCGAGAGTTGCTTGTGAGAACTTGCGAATCCTATCTGCTACGAAGACTGCATATTCGATCATCTTTCAATTCTTCTTGCATTACTCAGAGTAATAGTGAATAATGAGTAGTGAATCTGTGCAAACTGAGATTTTGGGGACGCCAAACTCGAGACCGAGATCGAGTCCATGAATGAGAGCTTCGTACTCGGTGACATTATTTGATGCCTAAAAATTTAAGAGGATTGATTTCTCAATTCTGCTGTTGGTAGGGGTAATCAATACGATTCAAATTCCAGACCTTGCGGGTCCTGCTGATCCATTTGTAAGAAGTTTCCACCCTTTCCTCGTAACCCATTCAGCTCGCTCGTCAAATACTTTGGGGGGTGGATCTTTTGTAGCTTCTTGTGAAAGGTCAAGATCGTGTTCTTCCTACTCAGGATCTTTCACAGGAAAATCCGCGAGGAAATCATCGATGGCCTGCCCCTTTACAAAATGGCGTTGTTCGAACTTGATATTATGTTCTCCCAAACTTACTAACCATTGTTGCACTCTTCTTGATTTTTTTTCTAGGACAGAACCTCCCGAAGTGGGCAGTTGGTCATGACTTTGAATGAATGAACTTGGAAGTAGTGCTTGAGTTTCTGTAAAGTATAAACAAGAGTGAGAAGAAGTTTCTCAATTTTAGAGTACCTCATTTCCGCTGGAGTGAGGGTTTTGCTAATGAAATAGACTTGTTTCTCGATTTTTCTTCAAGTCAAATGAGAACCGAGCAGATTGAAGTATCTATAAGTGTTAGGTAGATAATCAGTTCCTCATTATCTATTAAGGTGTTCATGATAGGAGACTTCCCAATTTTTTTTTTTGAGATCCCAAAATTCTGCCTCGTATTCTGATGTCCATTGATCCTCTGCATTTGGCTGAATTTTTCTTTATTTGGTGTAGCCGTGGAGTAATAGGAATAACCAATGACAGTTGTCTAAATATTTTGAAATGAAAGGGTTAATAGTGGAAATCATGCCAGCAAGTTTTTGAACGTCTTTCGTCATTTTCGGAGAAGGCATGACGAGGAAATCCCCAATCTGATATGGATCGGCTTCAATCCCCTTCTTGCTGATGAGGTGGGCTAGAAATCGACCTGAATGTACTCCGAATTGACACTTATCAGGATTGAGATGCATGTTATATGATCGAAGAATGTTGAATATTATGTTGAGATTTAAAATGGGGTTGATGGACTGTACGCTCTTGCAGAAGAGATCGTCGATGCAGAATTCCACAACTTTCCTAAGAAGTGCATTGAACATAGTAGTCATTAATCCTTGATAAGTTTCACCTGCGTTCTTGATTCCGAAGGGCATGACTTTGTAGCAGTAAAGTCATCTTTCAGTGATGAAAATGATCCTTTCTTCATCTTTATCCAAGAGTGGAATCTGATTGTATCTCGAAGTAGCGTCCATCATAGATAAGAGTTCATGACTTGCTGTGGAATCAAGGATCTGAGGAATGTTGAGAAGAAAGAAATTGTTCTTTGGAGTATGTTTATTAAGATTTAATTACAACCCCAATGAATCGCAATATTGTTGAATGTGCTCCTTTGGATCGGTACCCTTGAATTTGCAAATTTTTGGAGTATGGAAACCTTTCGGAATATCCATATCGAGTAGTTCTTTGGCAATTGGACTTCCTTGAAACTTGGTAAGTTCGTCAAAAGTGCCCAAAACTTGTGCTTCAATCAGCTCTATAATACGCTGGTCCATATGCTCTTATGTGACATAGTAACGGGTCGGTTGAGTGGCTTGGCGAGGAGGCTGTGGATTATGATTACCGGTACCTTCACTCAAACGATCTCGTACTGGAACTCAAGGCTGAAGTCGTTAATCTTCCTCTTGACGTACGGAACATCGGAGACTTCGGCTGATCTCAGACTTGACCTCTCCCCCTAAATGAATGGAAGGATGAGGTTCATTTCAAATATTTCTAGAAATTGCTTTGCTGGTGGCTCCTTGAGGTCCCAATCTTTCCCGTGAAGAGACCTAAGAGTCTTTTGGCACCTGATTGCGATCTCGTATGGAGTAGCCTGCTGAGTATTCTATAAAGCTTGCAAGGCAATCTGCATTATTGTCATTTGATCTTCATGTCGTTTCAGTGTTGTCTAACGAGCATGTCATTTGGCGTCGAACTCCTTCTCATGGAGCTCTTGGTTGAGAGTTAATTTCCGTTTGGGCTCGTTGCGTTTCTCCGTTTCAGTACTGAGATTCGCCCGTAGCTCTGTAAGTTGTTCTGGCTCAACTAAGAGATCGAGCTAGATTCTGGTAGCTTGTCGTCTGGATGTGACCATGATTGAAATTTGTAGTAGAGTGACTGAATGCCTTAGGATATCGTGGAAAGGATTTCTTTCCCATAAACGACACCAAATGTAATGGCCCAATTCTCTGAGCTTGAATTGGCCTGTAATTAGCTCTTACACCAATGTATCTGTGACAAAATCTAATTGAAAACAAGATATGGCACAGGTACTTAGCGTAGAAAACCTATGAAAAGTTTAAAATCCATGACCTCGGGTTGAGGATTTCTATAATAGTAACGTTTATTGCTTGAGGATGATATCTTATTACAAGTAATCTCTAGACTTAGAAACTCTTGATCTTGTGAATAAAAAGTTTAAAGTTTTTGAGAATCTAGAAAATATAGTTTTCCTGGTTATTTCTCCTATAATTTTCTGGTCCTTATCTCTTCTAGAACTTTTTCTTTATATAAGACTTTTCCGCAGTTCTTCATCATGCTGGAGCACGTTCTCCGAACAATACGGTTAGTGGCAGTTGACTATGTAATTACTGAGTTCGAGAGATTGATGGCTTTGACATGCTCAGGCTTTTCGGTTTGAGCTTGACCCACATTTTTAATCAGTTCATGAAGTATGTGGCAATGTTGACTGGAGATGTCATGTGGGGAATGCGTGAGTCTGACATAGAGGTAGTTCAAACTGGATACAACTCGATTTAGGTAAGATCGAGGGATAGGCCCCTATACACATAAATTTACAAAAGATACAAAAATATAGATCCATCAAGAACCCGAAGATTACTTCAATAAAGATCATGTTGTATACTTTCTTCTTGAAACCCTTCAATATTCAATCTTTACTCTTCACTCTTCCTTTATTTCTCAACATAATAAGCAAGAGGGGTCTTTCACCTCTTATAATCAAATCCCCAAGAAAAACCCTCCACCATCTACCTGTTACAATTTAACTCTTTACAAGGTCTACCACAGCGGTGGTATTCGATACTCGAATCTACCCCGAGTTCCGTACTAACAGACTAAACTGACTATAATTTCTTATCCAATGGTTTGATTAAAAATGCATTAGTTTCCTCCATAATAACAGACTACACTGACTATAATTTTTTATCTAATGGTTTGATCAAAAATCCGTTAGCTGCCCTAACTTCCTATCAACGATTCCTATAACTTTTGTTTGTTAATTGAGTCATCAGACATCGCTATCATCAAGTCTCTTTATTTTTCATTTCATATTTATCAAGTTTGAACCGTAAAGACAAACATATTCCATAGTAGAACCTGATGCTTGGTTCACAAGCATAGGATGAAGATTCTTTATTAAAGGATCAAGGACCATAAGGGTCTGGATTTGGGAGAGTCCTAGTAACTCCTTCATACGACAGGATTTAACGGGCAATCCAATTAAAATATTATGCCACAAATAACGATATAGAGCACAAAACAATTTTAAACGGTCTTGATCTTGTTGTTACAATGGGGGTGAAGGAAATAGCAGTGTATGTTGACTCTCTTTTTAAAGCAAACCACTATAATTGGATTGACTACACTGCTCTAGTCGAAGAGAAAAGCAAGAAATTCAAAAAATAATCTCTCTCTTACCTTCCTTTAGTAAAAAAACATGCATACAGACTCACTGGCCTATATAGATGTAATGCTAGAAACTAGTAATAAAAGAATCCTACAATCCAAAGTCATTAAACATTCTAGCCTCAAAAACTTAACACAATGTAGACCCAAATAACAAAAAATGAAGATCCCGAAGAGTGGAGAATCCCCTTCCTCAAATTCTTCAACTCCAGCATTTGACCAGATTGCAAGGATGAAGCTCAATCACTTCTTACCATGAATTAAAGTTCAAAATGAAATACTTTAAAGAATTACAGTTGTGGACCCTTTATCTAATGTATCCCAGATAAATAAACACAAACAAAGATAAGGTAACGACATGAATGTATCTGGATTGCTAATGTTTTTTGTCGTTCATCAACACAAAGGGCTTTCACTTAAGGTCTGTGCAGGCAAAAAATAAGGCAAGCCTTCGAAGAATTTTTCAAAAATTGCTACAAGTGTCAAATCCATGCTCGAGATATCAAAAGTCTAGCCCTTGGCCTTCATGTTAGTAATTTCTTATGGTCATTCAAAAGATAAGGAGTTGACCTGATTGGATTTTTCCATGCAGCATCTAGGAATTGACAATTTGGTTTAGTTGGAACAAATTACTTCACCAAGTGGGTAGAAACAATACCTCTTTGTCATACCGATGAAATTTGATAATCAAGTTTCTCTCAGAACACAACATCCACGTGGTTTGGATGCTTAGGGATGATTAATTCAAACAATGGCATGTAATTCATCGGCAAGAAAGTAGTTAACTTCCTCAACAAACACATGACCAAGATCTTGAATTTGATAGCTTACTATCCCCAAGGTAATGGACAAGCAAAAGCAAAAGTATCAAATGTGGCCTTAGGAAATGACTAGATAAGAATAATGAAAGGTGGGTGGATGCATTACTCAATGTTCTATGGGGATACAAAGTAACTCCATGAACTTCAACTAGCTGTACACCATTTATGATGGCCTTCAGGACAAAAGCAGTTATTACCACTGATCTCGTCCTTTCATATGATGGAAGAAACCTTAACAATACAGATGATGAGTTTTGGCATATATGCAACCTCAATTGGATTAAGGAGACTAGGGATCAAGCAATAGCAAACCAGGGACTTATCATGGTACTATAAAAATGCCCAACCACAAAAGATTGAGAAACAAACCCATCGACATTGGAGATATTGTGCTTAGAAGAATTCAATATAGTATAATACCAAACGGACCTTCAAAATTAGAAAAAAATTCGGAAAGATTACATTGCCATACGCAAAACCAAAAGTATGACATGCTGGTTATTAACAAAAGATGTGGCTCAATTGCCAAATTTGTGGAACACGGCTCATCTTAAGATATTCAAATGATGAAAAATGTGACAAGTTTTCCTTTCAGTACATATAGTTTATTTTCCTAAAGGATCATTGTAAATAAAAGGCCTTAATTTCTATTAAATTTCTCTCTTACTTAATTATTAAAGACATCCCAAGTCAATTAGACTTATGGGCTGTATATCAACATTTTCATGACTTATCACAATGATAGACCTTACATTCTATAAGCCGATATCCAAATGATAGTCATTGCATAAGGCCAGACTTCCTAAGTCGACATGGCCAAAAAATAAAGAAGTCGAACATATTTAAAATTTATCGCTATATAATAACCTCGCATTCTATATATGGGTTCCCCAATTGATTTAGACTAGGAGAGACCTGAATTATTTTTCTAACTACAATTATTCTTATACATATTATTTCACATCTATCTACAAAACATAGGATACTAGCATTTTATCAAACATGTTTCTTGAACTATCAAATTACTCGAAGATTTAATTAAGCAAAATATTTATCAAATCTTAAAAATAACAAATTGTTATCAAGGTCCTTCGATGACTTTTAAAAACCATTAGAACTATAAAAAATTTCCCCTTCTCATTTCCTAAAAATAAAGATTTAAACTTCTTTCTCCTGTAATCCAATGCTTGAACTTTCAGGTTCTTATGTCGCTCGAGCTATAAGATCGGGCTGAAGATCATCAAACACTTTATCAGCAGGACCGTATTAATAACTTTGTCTATCACTACAGGAGCTAAAGCATAATAACCCTCGCCTTAATCTTCAAAATCTGAAACTTTTCCTTCGAGCTCCTCACAAAGAGTCTTGTAGTGATTCTTCTTGGGCTCAAATTCAAAATATTGATGCTTCATGTTCTCCTTCTTGATACATGCCGGAGTCAATTTATTAGTTTCATCATCAAAAGCCCAATTTAATTCAGCCTCGAAGTTGGTCCTCTCAGCTTTCACTGTTTGTTCCATCTCCATTGAATTATCTTTTTCGATCTTTTAATATCTTTCCCCATCTGGAGATCCCAACCGGCTTTCGCATCACGAATAACCTTATCTCAAGTTTTTAGGAGTTGGTCTTTAAAATCTTAATCTCCTTCTTTAACAAAAAAAATTATGCCTTAATAAAGTCCCACTACTGTTATAGTATGTCAGCAAACGAGATCGGACCACGATGGGGATCAGTGTTGGTTCTGTGGATTGAGAACGGGGGCTTTTTGTTATTTACTGGAGATTATTTTAAAGATGAAATGAAGATTCTAAAGGAGAGCTATAAGTTCATGATTTTACGTCCCCTACATGAGCCTTTCTTATCTGGATCTACCAGTGGGGTTGCCTTCCCAAGCTCTCTTTGAGTATCCATTTTAAGGGCTACTACTCACGATTGTCCTTAGTCGGGATCCTCCTTATTTTGGATTAAGTCTGGACCTTCTTTTGTATTGGCAAGGTCTCACTGTAAGTAGTTGGTCTAAAAAGAAAGGGACAACTCAGTTCTAAGCTTATTTCGCTTTAAGACCTTGTTATGCCCTAGTGGATATTACCAAAGTCTTGCCAATTTTAAGGATTTTGACCCTTCTTACAACCCACCTGGGTCCTCAGATGATATCCCATTAAGGACTCACGCCACTACCTACCTGCTGAGTGAGCTAGGCTATGGCTGGTCTATAGGGAGTACCACATACCCTAGTCCCTACATCAGTGGAGGTTTAGGCCAGACTAGTCCTCTAGGAGTACCCTATTTGGAAAGTGTACCCTTATTACATGTTAGTCCTTAGGAGGATGCTAGGAATATAGATCAATCTTACTTAAGAACATTAATCCTCCTAGTCTTTCTCTCAGACCTTAGAGGGAGACTTTTTAAGTTTCCAGGAGTACCATATCTGTGAGGTATACTCCTGTGCCTCTAGGGCTTTATGGAAGGATAGTAGAAATAGGGGATATACATAATCAAGAGCTCAAAGACCTCCCTTAGATCGTTAAGGGGGAGACCAAAGGTAATCCAAAAACTAGACTTAGTTATTAGCTACTCAGGTAGGCTAACATCCTTCCAAGTCATAGCTAAGGAGTTTAGATGACCAAACTTGGGTTTCTGCCCAAGCAAGTCTAAGCCAAAACCACTTAACTCATAAATTAAAGATCTCTCTCGAATTTTATTCCTCTAAGAGATAAATATTACGAGTATTTCAAAGTATTTCTAAGAGCTCTCTCTTAAATTTTATTCAAGTATTTCTAAGTCGAGAGATCACTTGTAATAAGATATCAGCCTCAAGCAATAAAAGTTACTATTACAAAATCCTCCAATCGAGGTCATAGTTTTTTACATATTCAGAGGTTTTTCACACTAAATCACCTGTATCATTTCACTTTTTAGTTTTTGTCACATGAACATTGGTGTAAGAGCTAATTCCAAGCCATTTCAAGCTTATGGAATTAGGTTATTACATTTGGCGCCGTCTGTGGGAAAGATTACATTTCCATGATATCTCAAGGCATACATTCATTCTACTCTAAATTTTAATCAGGGTCACTTCCAGAAAACCTGCAACCAGAATCCAGCTCGATCTTTCAGTTGAGCCAGAACAACTTACAGAGCTACAAGCAAACCTCAACACCAAAATAGAGAAACGCAATGAGCTCGAACATAAATTAACTCTTGATCGAGGGTTCCGTGAGAAGGAGCTCGTGGTCGAATGAAAAGCTCGTTTGACAGAGTTTAAACAACATGAAGGCCAAATGACAACCATACAGACTGCCTTACAAATTCTGTAAAGCACTCAGTAGGCTCCGTCAATAAGAGATTGCGATTAATTTCCAGAAGCCTCCCGGGTTTCTACGCGAGAATGGTTAGGACCTCGAGGAGCCACCAGCAAAGTTATTTCCAGAAATATTCAGCATGAAGCTCAGCCTTCCATTCATTTGGGTGGTGAAGTTCAGTCTAAAATCAGCTGAGGTCACCGATTTTCTTAACCTCAGCAGGAAGAACAACGACCTCAACCTCGAGTTCTAGTACGAGATCGTTTGAGTGAAGGTACCGGTACTCATAATCCGCAACCTCCTCATTAATCCACTTAACTGGCACGTCATTATGTCGCACGAGAGCATAAGGAATATCGTATTAAGGAGCTAATCAAAGCACATATTCTAGGCACTACAGATGACTGTACATAGATAAAAGGAAATCTAATTGCCAAAAAACTATTTGATATGGAAATGCCAAAAGGTTTCCATACTCCATAAATTTGCAAATGCTAGGGCACCGATCAAAAGCAGCACATTCACCAATATCGTGATTCATTAGGGTTGTATTCCAACATTAACAACATCTTTTGCCGTTTATTCGCAACAAGTTTATAGGAGGAACCACTCAGGTGTTTCCACACTTTACCTGAAGACTCCATACACACATTCGACCAGCTGTAGAAATAATTCATCAAGACGTACGCTCACAATAGAGACAAGGATGAAAATTAATATTCTCTTATTAGTCTCAAATAGTCACATGGAGAGAAGCTCGAGGCCTTTGGAAAGAAGTTTTTAAAGCTCGCGCGTAAAGTAGACAATCTTGATTTTAAAATAGTTGTTACTACTTTCACCAATACCCTCTAACTTGACTGCAAGGCAAAAGAACACCTCTTCCTCTGCAGACCTGCGGCCTTGGAAGATATGATCACCAAGGTCAATAGTTACGTCGACCTGGAAAGGATGATGTCCGAAAGGCATAAATCTACTAAATCCATCCTTACCACGAAAGGCCCATCAACAGATCAAAGCGCTGAATTAATAAAGGATAGGGGTGACCAAAAGCGCTCTAAGGGAAATACTGGGAACTCTTGGAAAGGCGGTTTGCAACTCAAGACGGTCCTGCCAAGGATTAATGTTTGAATCTCAACAATTTTTTGAATCATCTCTAAGGATAAGCTCTACCATCTCTCCCAACCATTGGAACCATTCATAAACCGCCCGTACTATATGCATCATAAGGTAAACCATCATTCTACTAACAATTCCTATGCTTTACAGAGGTTGTTGGAATACATTTTAAAGGAGGGACGGATGATTAAATATATTATCGATCTAGAATCATACAAGGATGGCAGTTATTAAAAGTAGCTTGAAGTTGTCCAGGTTGAAGATCAAGCTGCGGAGAAGTATCTTTGCCATATGCACCACAATAACATGATCGAAATCCATTAGATCACCAACAATGGCAAATTTAAGCATAGGAGACTGTCAGGATGCTACGATCTAGCACCTCAGGATAAAGAAGCCAAGCTTCTACCTGAGTCTAGCAATCGATGGCTTGGGATCTCATTCAGAGATTGCGACATTAGTAATATCAAATTTCCACATCATGATGCATTAATCATTATGCTCAAGATGAAGAAGTTTGTCAGGCATACAATGATGATCGATACTGGCAGTTGTATTGAGATTCTCTTTCAGAGTACTATCGACCAAATGGGATTGGCCGATCAAGTTATTCCAAGCGATACCGATATCAGTGGGTTAAATGGTTCTAAAGAAGAGCGAGTAGGCAAGATCATCTTACCTATTACCGCTGAACCAGCCACCATCACCATCATCTTCTATATAATCAATGCCAAATCTCGTTATCTCAGGATTTTGGGCCGTTACTGGATTCACAACATGGAAGTAATCGTTCCCACCTATCATCAAGTACTCCGCTTCAAACACATTGATGGTATCTATGAAATCAAGGGTAGTCAAAAGCTTTCTCGAGCTTGCGAAAACACCATCTCAGCAATTCTAGATACCTTAGACAGATACGTTGTATAACAATTACAGAAGGTTGATCATCTTGATCAATCCTCCAAAGAAGAGCCTATAGAATACATTAACATTGATAGACCTAGAAGAGGTACATTCATCGGTACTAAGCTGGTTCATCACCAAAAATACGTTCTCATTCAGTTCTAATGACAAAATTATGACGTTTTTGCATGGACTTTCGAAGAGATGTCTGGAATCGATCCGGCCAAGGCATGCCCCAAATTGGCCATCAACATCAATGCCATGGCGGTCAAACAGAAACAGCGATGACTCTCACATCGACTTCGAGATGTAGTTAACATAGATATTGAGAAATTGATCAAAGTAGGATTCATTCGAGAAGCTAAATATCTAGATTGGATATCTAATATCATCGCTGTCCCAAAGAAGAATGCAAAAGTCTGAGTTTGTGTTGATTTTACTGATCTAAACAAATATACTCCAAATGACAGTTTCCCTCTTCCCAACATTTATCAAATCCATGATTCCGCAGCAGGTTATGAACTCCTATTTATGATAGATGTTGCTTCTAGATTCAATCAGATTCAACTCTTGGATGAAGATCAAGAAAATACTATTTTCATCACTGAAAGAGGACTTTACTGCTACAAAGTCATACCTTTCGGAATCAAAAATACAAGTGCGCCTTATCAATGGTAAATGACTACTTTGTTCAAATCATATCTTGGGAAAGTCGTGGAAGTCTATTTTGACGATCTCTTGTGCAAGAGCATATATTCCACCAACCACATCTTAGATCTTAACACAATATTCAACAATCTTTAATCTTATAGGATGCATCTCAATCCTGATAAGTGTTAATAGGAGTACATTCAGGTCGATTTTTTGGCCATCTCATCAACAAGAAAGGGATTGAGGCCAATCCAAATCAGATTCGGGCTCTCCTCAACATGCCATCTCTAAAAATGACAAAAGATATTCAGAAGCTTGTCTGCAAGATTACCGCTATCAACCGATTCATTTTAAAATCTTTAGACCACTATCGTTGCTTGTTCCTACTACTCCGTTGTTATTTCAAACGAGGAAAAGTTCAGCCAATTGCAGAGGATTAATGGACATCAGAGTGCAAAGCAATTTTTTAGGATCTCAAAACCTTTTTGGGGTGGTCTCCCATAATGAGCACCCATATTAATAATGAGGAAATGGTTATCTACCTAGAAGTTACAGATACTTTAATCAGCTCAGTTCTCATTTGACTTGAAAGAAAAATTGATAAGCCAGCCTACTTCATCAGCAAAACCCTCACTCCAACGGAAACATGGTACTCTAAAATTGAGAAACTTCTTCTAACTCTTGCTTACACTTTACAGAAACTCAATTACTACTTCCAAGCTCATTCAGTCAAAGTCATGACAAACTACCCACTTCGGGAGGTTCTGTCCTAAAAAGAAAAATCAAGGAGAGTACAATAATGTTTAGTCAGTTTGGGAGAACATGATATCAAGTTTGAACAACATCATTCCAAAAAAGGTCAGGCCATTGCAGATTTTCTTAATGATTTTCCAGTGGAATATCTCGAGTGGGAGGAGCACGATCCTGACCTTGCAGAAAAAATTACAGAAGATTCATCCCCCAAAACATTTGACGAGCGAGCTGAATAGATTACAAGGAAAGGGTGGTGACTTCTTTCAAATGGATCAGCAGAACCCGAAGGGTCAAGAATTTGAATTGTATTGATTACCCCTTTTAATGACAGAATTGAGAAATCAATTCACTTGGATTTTGAGGCCTTAAACAATGTCACAAAATACGAAGCTTTCATTCATGAACTCGACCTCACGCTCAAGCTCGGCGTCCTAGAACTCTCAGTTTACGTAGACTCCCTATACATCGTCCGCCATTATTATGAGTAATACATGAAGAATAGTAAGATGATCGAATACACAACCCTCGCTGCAGATAGGATGAGCAAGTTTGGGCAAGCAACTCCCGTTATCTTCCTCGAGGTAAAAATAGACATGCCAATTCCTTGAACTATCTGGCCAGGGTCTTGAGAACAGAAGCTCGATATCTCAAGATCAAATTAATTTCAACCCCCAGTATTGGACGTATTTCTATATGAACGATCAATACTGAGGGCGATAAAGAGGAAGGCGACGATTGGCAAAAACCCTTCCTAGTCTATCTCAGTATCGACAAAACATACAACGGACCACTTCCAGTAGATCTGAAAGAGCACCGACAGCTGATCAGCAACTCAATGTACTGCACAAATCAAAATGGTACCTTCTACCGCCGTTTAGACACGGGGCCTTACCTCAAGTGCCTATCCAGAAAGAAAGCGGACGAAATGTTCCACGAGTTACATGAAGGGACTTGTGGCTCCCAGGCTGCAGGTCGATCATTAGCAAACAGAGCAATTACACAAGGAGAATACGCATGCAAATAGAAGAATTCTCACACAAATGTGACACATGTCAACAACATGGGCAAATAATCCGTACCCCTGTGCTTGAACTACATGCAAGCAATGTGTTTTGGCCATTCGAAATATGGGTACTCGATCTTGTCGGTAAATTTCATAATTTTCCAAGTAACTTCCGACACCTACTCGTAGCTTCAAATTATTTTACAAAATGACTAGAAGTAGTTCTACTCTGTCGAGCCAGAGAAGAATAGGTTATCTCGTTTATCTAGGAACACATCATTACTTGGTTTGGGTACCCCCACCTAATTCATATCGATAATGGGCCACAGTTCGTTAGAGAAAAAATCATAGCTTTCCTCCACTAACATAATATCATCCATTCACCATCCAATCCCTACTGCCCTCAAGGCAATGGCCAAGCTGAAATCACCAACAAAATAATCATGGATAGGCTCAAGAAAAGGCTTCATTCACAGAAAAAATAGAATTGGGTTTAAGAACTTCCTTATATCTTATTGGCATATCGCACCACTCCGCGTCAATCAATCGGCTATACTCCATTCCCCGTTGCCTATGGCACCGAAGCCATCATTCCCTCAGAATACCATTATCCAGTCAGAGATCACGAGCTAACTGACGAGGAAAATGAGTTTGAATTGGCATGTAGCCTCTATTATATCGATGAGACCAGGGAATACGGCATCGCTGACCTCGGTCGACATCACCATATGTTGGCCAGATCATACAACAAATGAGTTAGAAGCCGTAACTTCTAAATTGACGATCTCGGCCTTAGAGAAATCCCTCAATACAGAAAAGAACCTCATGCTGGGAATCTAGCAGAAAATTGGGAGGGTCCATTTCTTATCACAGGTCTCTCAGGCCTAGGATCATATTACCTCATGAATGAAGAGGGAGTTCACATCTCGAATCCTTCGAATACTAGGCGACTAAGACAAAACAATCGTTAAGTCCCTCACTACATTTCAATTTCTCATTTTTTCAATTCCAAAAGTGATTTTTTCATCCCCATCCAATGTATATCCTTTTGTATTCAATAAAACTTCTAAGTTTTTTCTCCCACACATCTCTCTACTTCATAGACAATGCATATATTAAAGCATAGATAATACTATCTTTCAATCAACCTCTATACCAGTTGAAATAAGGATAATACTTGGTCTAACTGACTCTACTAAATCTTTCCGATTAAAATGAAGGTAATACTAGTTTTCAATTAAACACTCTACCAGGCATAAGATAAAGCAAAGGTAAAACTAGCTTTCATCCCACTCAATATAGTTGCGACATCATAACACTTGGTTCGACTGACTCAACTAAATCTCTACGATTAAACGAAGGTAATACTAGTTTTCAATCAAAGACTCTACCGGACATAAGATAAAGTAAGGGTAAAACTAGCTTTTATCTCTCAATATATCTGTGACAGATAATTTTTCAGGTTACATATGCAACCTCTACAATAGATTCGTTTCTGCTATTTGGATGTCAGCTACGCTTTCCCCTACAAAAGGAGGTCGACTAGCCAGAAATTCTTGAGCTCGAGCAGTCACTACAATCCTGCCCTGCTCTATCTACTTAGCAGGTTGAGGGCCTAAATCCGTTTCCATAGGGTTTATATAATTTCCATAGAGTTCAACCGCCTTAGAGAAATTTTCTCTCACCGTTTGAAGGTGATAATGCAACCTTCTGTACCATTCTTTTTTCCATTCCAATTCACTGTTTACTTGAGCTATGAATGCAATGTTCTCTTCTGCCTTCTTATTAACTTTATCTGATTTGGACTAATTAATCGTCCTCAAATCTGTCACCTGAGCATGAAGTTCCTCAAGCTCCCAATTCAAATCTTCTATAGTCAAAGTTTTCATTAACAATTCGTCTTTCTTCTTTATCAAAATCTCCTTCCCTCTAATAACCCGCTCAAACCCTTGTTCCCTCAAAATAACAGTATCCAACATGCTTTGACGCTCCTTTAACCACTCATTTCCTTGCCAAAAATTCCCTTGAGTTCGAGCCACTATTCTCTCCAGCTCCCTTATTCGAGCTGATAGGCTAACTACATCCCCTTGAGCAAGGGAAATTTTGGCATTACTTTTATTCTTCCTTGAACGCTCCCCAGCCTCGGCATTTCTGGCGTGCAAATTGGCCTGCGCCAATTAAGTCTTCAATTGTGCCACCCTTTCATTCAACTCATCACACTTCTGTTGTACCGTCAGAAAATTCATATCTTTAAGAAGGTAAGGCTATAGACAATTGCTCAACTACAACTTTAGAGGTAGATAAATCATCTCGAGCATTCTTCAGCTCGCTATCTTTCTCAACCATTTTCTTATTTAATCGCTCCAGCTAGTTTCTAATATTCATTAGATCAGCTCGAGTTTGCTCCAGATCATTTGTTTTGTTGATCATTTGGTTCTTTAGACTAGCCACAAAATGATTTAGCCCTTCCTCTAATCTTTCTAGGGCATGTATATGGTATCGAGCCATATCAACATCCCTACTCTTTGCCATCAGCGCATTATTCTGGCTTTTGAGCTTCGCTGAGTGTTCTTTAATCTCAGCGAGCTCTTTTTGCCCTTTATTGATTTCAGCATCCTTCTCTTCAATCTTCCGAGCTATATTAACAACAGTTTGGGTTGCCTCCACAAATTTAAGGTATAGCTTTACATGTTGATCTTCTTCATAAATTCATTTGCCTCCCTCAATCTTTCAAACTCCTCCGCAAATTCTTGATTATATTGGCGTACCTCATCTTCGCTCGAGCAAGCTAACTCTAATTCGACCTACACATTTCATGTATAATATATCAAGCTCGATTTAGAACACTCACTCAGCACATATATCTTATTTATAACGAAATATCTATTTTTTGACATCTACTGTGTGAAACTACATCTGAAATTAAGGTCAAAGTACAATCTCAGATGGATGTTTAATAACATATACTTCCAAATCAAAGGTACAGATTCTCTATATTTTAATTTCTCAATACTTTGTTATTTCCTGTGCATTATTTCAGTAGTATTACCCCTAAACCGTTAATAGGCTTTTGTTCTGTCTCTATACTCAATTTATTACTTTGTAGCTCTATACTAATGACGCATACAAGTCAAATATTTCTTACTCTGTTCTGCACTGCAGCTCTGCAAGCGAAGACAACAGGGACGCTGTGGCGTTTCTCACCTTACCAAGCTCAGTCTCTAAATCTTTTATTTTGAAGCGCATGTCCTTAAGTTTCTACAACATGGTTTGCAAGAGAAGCTTAGCCTACAAAATTATATCCGACTAACAATATCCCATCATTTTACAACATTCCAAAAATCATTCATTCAATTACAGAACCAACATTCTACTCTACCTCGTTTTCTCCCTCTGGAGGCTCATTGCCATCCCCTTGGTTGTCTTGTACCGTTTGGGGAGAGACACCATCCAGCTCGTCTATAACTCCAGCAACAACATCTTCTGCATCATCATCTCCCTCCTCCTCAACATAGGTAGTGCCCGAGTCTATCACGCTCAGTTACTACCTCCTCCAAATTTAACCTCGCTTCCGCAGACAGATTGCTGATCTCAAACACTTGAAAAGCCTTCAGGGCATCTAACCACTTCCCCTCCTTGATCAAGTCAGCTTTCAATCGAGCTACATTCTTCTCAAGATTAACTTTCCCTATCCTCAGCTCAGCTTTCTCCGCCTCGAACTCAAGGGCATATCCCTTTCACCAGCTGAATCCCAATACCGCCTTTTCCTCTACCCCTTTAAGCTCGTCTTCTATAACAGGTTGATCCTCTGCGACCTTCACCTACAACATTTCAGAAGGTTTGACCCATCTCTTTTTTACCTTTCCTGTGACCTCACCTCTTCCCATGGTTTTAGAGGTCGGGGCACGCAGCATCAGCTTCTTGAGAAACGTTCGAGCTTTCTTTCTCGACGTAGTAGACTCCAATACCCGCATATAGTCCACTCTAGAGGGCTTGGGAAAGTTCACTCGCCTCTCCCTATAAGTCCCTTTCGGCTTGCTACCATCAGCGCTCGTCATTAGCCTCGTCGATTCAAATTTTTAAACTTTCTCGGATCAGCTGTTAACACATTTCTTTCTACTAATGCCGAGTTCTTTCAGCACAGCTTCGAGCTCTGTCCCTTCCTGAGAAATTATATCTAATTAAGACTCCATCCTCGTCACCTTGGATTTAGGGCCTGTCAATAGCAACGCATGATCATCAGCAGAACAACATACAATTTCAACATATCAATCTTATACATTATATATTGTCATACTTACTTTGTTTTATAGTTCTATACAGAAGTTCCATGGGTTCTCCGTCATCTCTCTGAAGGCAGTCACCCTTAACCCATATCACATTATCATTCCATGGTCGACCTGCTGAGTTCAGATCGAAGAAACGAGGACGAATCGGGCTCACAAAAAAATATGCCCCTCCTTTGGAGAAAATTTTTACCCTATAAAGCTTCAAAACATCCGCGGGAGATATCCTCCTCTCACTTTCATCCTCTTCCTACAGCTTATTCAGAAATTTACAAACATTTATCACCTCCCACATGTTCCCGTTCAACTGAACAGGACATGCCCTGATAATATTCATAATCCCCTCTGCCAGATTGCTAAAGGGAAGACTCAACCCGTACTCCAACTAAGACAAGTACCAATCTTCCAGGGAAATCTTAAAATTGATCAACCCCTACATCTTCCTCACTATCAGACATTACAATTTTGGATTCTGCCAATCAACTAGAGATCGATGCCGCATTTATAGGTGAAGTGTCGATATCAACTACAGATTTACAGCAAAGGTTTGATCCTACACAAACACTCCTCACGACTGACCTACATATAGGTTCTGGTATCTATCATTATCTTTTACATATACATCGCCCATATAAATATATCTTATATATAACAAACAAGATTTTATAGATTACTCTAAATAGTACTTTCTATATTTTGCCTAAATACAGAATATGATCTTTTAAAGCACAACATCACAAATCCTCTACTAATATTCTATGTCGAAATGGGAGTCTGATGTAGTTCCAAATCCTTCACTCACAATACTACTGTATAACCACCTTCGTAACTCAGTATCTGCAACTCTCATACGCTTTGACTGTTGATCACTCGTAATTAATTTCTTACGAGATTCTCAACTATTTCTTCACCTTCCTCTCTCACTTCTCTTCAAGTTTTTAGAAGCTAAAAAATGTTTGGATGACGATGAAAAAGTATTATTTAGATTTTTTCTCTCTAACTGCTGATTGTTATTGATCCTCATATGAGCCGTCCTTGGTTTTTGAATCGAGGCATCCCTTCTACTATCAATGTCAGACGTCTTACACCTTTTCGGTAAAAATGTTTTCCCATCATTACCCTTTACCCTATAATTTATTCTATTTTCATCTCTATTTTCAAAATCTTCCTCTGACCTCCCTACAGCTATGATGGCCCACGCTTACACGTAATTAAGCTTTCACAACTTTTACAGAAAAGACAATATCAAAAACCCTCAACTTTTTCTATTCTTGCTTCTTCAACTAATAGAAGTACTGACGTCATTTCAAAAGTTCTCAAAATTTTAAAAATATTCAAATTCATTCTGCACAACATTTACATACAGCATTCTCAACAATAGAGGATCGATTCAAGCTTTATTCTTGTTTTATTTCTTTACCAATTATTTAAAGTCATATAATTACATACACTCATGCCACCCCTATTTCTATTCACTTTATTCACCTCACATATAATTATACCTAAAACAACCCAGATGTCCTGGGGAACCACATCCAATCAGTTGATCTCCAGGAATCCTTACATTTTCCAATTTGATCTCTTCTACAACCATCAATCTTATAAAATCTTTTCAAACTGCAGGATCTACCGTAATTTCTTAGAATAGCTCCTCATAGAAATGACGTTGATACTCGAGTTTTCAAATCTTAAAATCCAGCAATCTAGCAATCAAAAAATTCTCTCCCACACTTCAGCTATCTTTATCGCCAACCGACCCTCTGCGGCATAACGAATCCCCTCAGATCAAGTCTATACCATTCTTATCCTCTTCCACCTGTTTAAAACTCATCCCCCCTCATTTATTCATTTTTTTATAGTAAATTCCCCACAGCTCGCGATATTATCCTATTATCTCGCGACCGAAACTCTAATATCTTAAGATAATATTTGAACATATCTCTCCCTATCGACCTCTATCATGTTATCCTATTCTATATTGAGCTTATTCTTTCCCAATTTGGTATTCCAGAACAACTTCCCTGAGATCAAATTTCCATTCTAGCACTTCTATAATTTTCTCTCTCCCCCAATAAAATTTCAGCCCCCAGGTCGAACATCATATATTACTCATATTTCATTTAACAAACATATTTTTAACAACTCGATTATTACAAGAAGTTGTACGCTCTAATCTCATACATTTCATTTCATCCTATATTCAGAAGTCTTCGAATTATTCATAGCTCGATTTCTAGAGTTATTCTATTTTATATCAGTACAGAGTTTGGATAATAAATTTTATTCATCTCGAATACAAATTATAGGTACTTTACTAATAACAAAACTATAAGATACTTTACAGATAATAAGTATTTTGAGTGCCTTACAGATTATAGGTCTTTCAGGCACTCCGAAACATCAAATCCTTCAATTAATCTGGCTTTAGTGATGTTTCACTCCAAGAATCCTTTAATGCAAAGCAGGCATTGGAAGTCACCATAGGTCCTTCTTCCTTCATACCATCTTACTCTGACCAGAAACTCAATTTGGATGAAATCTGGGCATAAGAGAAAAAGACTCAGTGCTTGAGCCCACACATCAAAAAGAAGGTCTTCTCACCGCCAATAAACGATAAAAGTGCAAAAGCAGATTTCCATTCTCTGTCTTCCTCCTCCACTACCATCGCCGCCTCTTCTTTAACCACCACCTCCACAAAGTTGGTAGAGATGAAGAAGGCCCGGCCTTAGAATCTAGTCTAATGTAAAACATCAACGCAGCTGCCCCGCAGTTACACCGATCCTCGCATCTGTCTCCCCAACCTTGTCTTCCGCAATGATACGAAAACACACCTAATGTTGCTCGCCTATCAAGAAAACATAGTAAAATATTCACAAACATTAAATATCTTTCTCAGCTTCAGCCGCTTTATCTTTCGACATACCTTGATACGTCGGAGGAACGGAAACGGGAGTAGGCACCTCCAAGGACTGATCCTCGAAATATTTTAATTTCAACTTCTGTATCTCAATTGTAATTATCTCTTTAAGAACTATTTTTCGGTTCTTCACCATCGTCAAATCTTTCAGAGATTTTGGCAACAAACAAGCGTACTTTGCCACAAACCTCAGTATAGGTACTATCTATATAACCTTACATTTAATGTGTAGGTACATTTTCCCAAGTGTTATCATTCAATATAAATTCAACAGACAACATTCGACATATCAGACTCACGTATTCTACACATAACTTTAACAGACAACATTGCCACCTACTCTACAAACTGATGATAAACATAGGTCGAGCTCAAGCAGAAAAGCCTGAACAAGTCAAAGATACCTATTTCTCATGAGCTAAATAGAAACACAGTCAACCGCCACTGACCACATTGTTTGAAGAATGTGCTTCAACACGATAAAGAACTACGGAGAAAGCTTATATATATAAAAATTCCAAGAGAAATCACCAAGAAACTACATTTTCTAGATTCTCAAAATATCCAAAACTTTTTATTCACAAGATTCAAGTATTTTTAAATCGAGAAATCACTTGTAATAATATATCAGCGTCAAGCAATAAAAGTTACTATTACAAAAATCCTCCAATTGAGTTTGTAGTTTTTTACCTATTCAGAGGTTTTTCCATGCAAAATTACCTGTATCACCTAGTGTTACTGGGGGGTAGCAATCTGATAGACCACGGCTTGGTTCTAGTCAGTGCTGGAACTGTGGGGAAAAGGGACATGCAAAGTGGTTTTGTACAATGCTTGTTAGAGTCCTCAGCGGATGAAACAGTTTCAAGGTCCTACTGGTCACCAGCCGCGACCACAACAGTTTGAGGAGAGGCAGATAGTTCAGGGTCCGCATGGTGTTTAAAGGCAGTTTGTTCCAGGGCCTCCGGGTGTGCAGAGATAACAACATCCGGGTCAACAGCAGGGCCAGGGTCAGGGCCGTGGGTGGGGCAGGATGTTTGCAGTGGGGAGGCGAGGTGTTCGCGCCGCTTCACCTGTGGTGGAAGGTACGATTCATATTTCTTATTCACCAGCTAGGGTTCTTTTCAATTTTGGAGCATCGCATTCATTAATATTATATGCATTTCTTTGTTCGATTGGTTTTGGATCATCTTTGTTGCATGATGAGGCTTTTGTGGGTTCACCGCTCGATACTTCGATATCTATTTCTCATGTTTGTAGAAATTGCCCGATAGTTGTTTGTGGTTGTATTCTTTCTGCAGACTTGCTAGTACTACCGATGCAGAAGTTTGATATTATTCTGGGTATGGATTAGTTGTCGTTGCATCGGGTTACTTTATACTATTTTGAGAAGTCTGTAACTTTTAGTGTTCCTGGGGAGAAGCGGTTTGTTTTTGGTAGGTCGAACCCTGTGCGAGCATGGGATGACATGTTTACCTTGTTGGAGTTGGAGTCTTCTGGTGCTGATGTTAGTTCTATCTCGGTGGTGGGTGACCCTCCAAATGTTATCCAGAAGATACCTAGGTTACCACCAGCGAGAGAGGTTAAGTTTGGTGTAGATCTTTTGCCCAATACAACTCCGATTTCTAAGGCTCCCTATCGTATGGTGTCAGTTGAGCTGATGGAACTATATGATCAGATCATTGAGTTGATGGATCAGAAGTTCATTCGGCCAAGTACATCTCCTTGGGGCGTTCTGGTGTTGTTCGCGAAAAAGAAGGACGGGTCTATGCATCTTTGTATTGATTATCGCGAGCTGAACAAGGTCACGATCAAGAATAAGTATCCCTTGCCTAGGATCGAGGACTTGTTTGATCAGCTTCAGGGAGCGCAGTTCTTTTCTTAGATTGATATCAAATTGGGTTACCATCAGTTGTGAGTCAAGCAGGAGGACATTTCTAAGACAGCGTTCCGGACACGTTATGGGCATTACAATTTTTCGGTTATGCCATTTAGTCTGACGAATGCACCTACAACTTTTATGGACTTGATGAACAAAATTTTTCGACCTTATCTAGATAGATTTGTTATTGTGTTTGTGAAGGACATCCTCGTGTATTCAAAGTCAGAGGCCGAGCATGTGGAACACTTAAGAATTATATTACAGACTCTGAGAGAGAATGAGTTGTATGCTAACTTTGAGAAGTGTGATTTCTGGCAGAAGGAGGTAAAATTCCTAGGACATGTGGTGTCTGAAAGGGGTATTATGGTGGATCCTGCAAAGGTTGAGGCCATGATGGATTGGAGCCACCCGACCAACATTACTGAGATACGTAGTTTTCTGGGTTTGGCCGGGTATTATCGCAGATTCATCGAGGGGTTTTTGCGGATCGCAGCCCCGTTGACTTGTTTGACACAGAAGGATGTTGGATTTGTTTGGGATAACAAGTACGAGTTAGCATTCCTTGAGTTGAAGAAGAGGTTGACGACAACTCCTGTGCTTATTGTTCATTCTAGTGGATAAAATTGCATGGTTTACAGCGATGCGGCACTCAGCAGGCTCGGATGTGTGTTGATACAGGAAGGGAAGGTGGTTGCTTACTCTTCAAAACATCTTAAGGTATACGAGAGGAATTATCCTACTCATGACCTCGAGTTAGCTGCGATAGTGTTTGCATTGATGAATTGGCGGCATTATCTTTACAGAGAGAAGTTCGAACACTTTTCTAATCATAAGAGTTTGAAGTATCTATTCTCTCAGAAGGTGTTAAACATGAGGTAGCGCAGATGGATGGAGTTCCTAAAGGGTTATGATTATGACTTGCATTATCACCCAGGGAAGGGTAATGTAATGGTTGACACTTTGAGCCGCAAGCCTAGGGGGATTCTTGCTAGTCTCATGATCTGCGAATGGCTGTTACTTCGTGATATAGCAGACTCTGGGATGAGTTTGTCTTCGCAAGATACTAGTGGTTTTATGGCTAATTTGAGTGTTCAGCCGCTGTTGATTTCATGGATTGAAGAAGCTCAGCAGCAGGATACAGAGTTACAGTCTTGGGCTTCTTATCATAGTAAACCAGATTGGATAGTGAGTCTAGATAGCAGTGTCAGGTACAGGGGAAGATTGTGTATGCCTGACTCAAAGGTATTGAAGCGTGAGATTTTAAGCGAGGCTCGTGACTCTAGACACACTATTAACCCAGGTAGTAGTAAGATGTACCAGGACCTGAAGAGGCATTATTGGTTGAACAACATGAAGCGGAAGGTAGCTGATTTTGTCACCAAGTGCCTGACGTGTCAACAGGTGAAGGCTGAGCACCAGAAGCTAACTGGACATCTCAAACCTTTGCCAATTCCAGAGTGGAAGTGGGAGCATGTGACTATGGATTTCATTTTGGGATTACCCGGGACAAAAAGGAATCACAATTCCATTTGGGTGATTGTCGATTGTTTGACCAAATTAGCTAATTTCCTACCCGTTCGTGAGACTCTGAAGGAGTTGAGTAGGCTGTACATGAAAGAGATAGTGCGGTTGCATGGAGTGCCAGTATCAATAGTGTCAGATTGAGACGCTAGATTTACTGGCAGGTTCTGGAAGAGTTTTCAGCGGGCTATGGACACCAAATTGGATTTGAGCACGGCATTTCATCCCCTGATTGATGGCCAGACTGAGAAAGTCATCTAGATCCTTGAGGATATGCTTCGATGGACTGAGTTTGCATATAACAATAGTTTCTAGGCAAGCATTGAGATGGAACCTTATGAGGTTTTGAACGGTAGACCGTGTAGATCACCCCTAAGTTAGGCTGAGGTCGATGAGCATAGTTTGTTGGGGATAGAGTTGGTTCGTGAGACTACGGAAGCCATCTATGTTATTAGAAATCGGTTGCATACAACTCAGAGTTGACATATGAGGTATGCAGATGTTTGCTGGAGAACATTGGAATTTGCGATTGGTGATCATGTTCTGCTGAAGGTTTCCCCAATGATGGGTGTGTTGCGGTTCAGTAAGAGGGGGAAGTTCGCTCCGAGATTCATTGGACTGTTTGAGATTCTTGCCCAAGTTGGCGATTTGGCATACCATTTGGCATTGCTACCACTGCTGGATGGTGTTCATTATGTATTTTATGTTTCCATGCTGAGAAAGTATGAGCGGGATCCTACTCATGTAACTGATTGGGAGCCCCTAGAGGTTCAGGCAGATGTATGGCTTTAGGAGAAGGTTCTTTGCCGTAAGGTTATTCCATTCGTGAAGGTTCAGTGGAGTCACCATGTACCTGGTGAGGCTTCCTGGGAGTTAAAGGCAGATGTGTGGGATAATTATCCTCACTTTCTCTCTGATTGATATACGTTTAAATTTGGGGTTGAAATTTTGTTTTAGGAGGGTAGATTGTAGTGTCCTAGATTTTATATATATATATATATATATATATATATATATATATATATATCATCATGGATCATTTTTCAATATCATTTGGATCCATACCATTATGCATCCATTTTATTTCCTATCATCTTGTCTTTTGTTGCATTATCTTCTTAGGTTATGTTGTTGTTGATTAAAGGAGGAGGTGTATGGCTTCAGGAGACCAGGGGTTGGTTTTCCTTTGAGGGTGTTTGGATTTTCCTTGTGTCGTTCAAACGAGTTGGTTAGTCTCTTGGAATTTTTGCCCTGGATGGCAAATTTGTTTGAACGAGATGTGTGTCATTCGAACGACTTGTCATTGTCTATAAATACCATGCTTCTTCATTTCTTTCTCTTCATTTCATTTCTCTCCACTCTCTCACTGACTCTCTTACCAACTCAAACCCTAACAAAATCCTCTCCCTCGCCCTTTACTCCCTTCACCTCCTTTGCTACCCTTGTTTGATTTTGGTTAAGAAATCGTCACCTCCAGCTACCTCGATTTAGTTCTAGTGCGAGAGAGGCTGCCTTACCCGTCTTCGATCGGGGAATTACAATCATTCCTTGGCCGATCGCAGCCGTGCCTTTTCGGTGACTTTTACTCTAATTCTTTTTTCATTTGATTTTGGTTTGGCTAAAACCCTTGTGGGTTGGGATGATTTAAGGCTTGTGTATTATTTGGGTTTGATTGTTGGTGAATGGGGGTATTCTTGAGCTGTGGCTTAGGTTTTATGATCATCGCAGGTGTTGGGGTTGGTTGCAATTGATTGTTGGACGGCGGTGATAATTGTTTGTGTTGCTGATTCGGGTGTGGCGCTGATATTAATTTTGTTTTGGGTAAGAATACCATGTTGGATTTATGATTGAGTTTAGGTCCTTGGTAGTGGTTGATGTTGTGGTGTTCCTATTCCTTTCAAAAGTTGATTCGCAGAGCACATTACCGCTGGGGTGCTGTTTGGATATTTTCCGTCGGGTTCGTTATTATCAAACTTTGTATATCCAGGCGAGTGTCAATTCATGTCTAAATTCCTTACTAATATAACCTATGCTGATTTAGAGAGACACTAAAGACATAGATGTTGTTTTTCCTAGTATATAGTCTAGATTGCATTCATCTTTGAAGTTACTTATTATCAATGTAGGATATGTTAGTGTAGTTCTTTAATTATGCATATTTGGACTTCAAGAATGGGTTAGGAGTTGTTACGCTAGTTCTCGCTGCTTTGACCTTGAACACCAATAGCGTAATTACTCTTGACTTGTTCTAGAAGTTGTTCATCATCAGGGGGTGGTATCCTAAGGCATGTAGAGTTAAATTTCTATATTATCATTTAGGGAGCCGTGCATGTTTTGTATTCTCGTGGTTTGTCCTTGAATACCATTTTGTCTATTAGAGACTGAAGTTATTTAGATGTGGTGACGGGTTAATCACTGCTTATCTGCTGTTTGAATGTTGTAATGGGTTTATCACGGTTCATCTGTTATGTTGACGAGTGACTGGTAAGTCGCTGGCCATCTAGTTAGATGTTGTGACTGGTTAGTCACTGTTGTTTGATATGTAGATGTACGACTTGGTCACTGTTCGTCTGTGTCAGGATTGTTTGCCACTCACTCAGGTAGGTGGTTATCCTATGTGTGCTTGCCGTGTTAGCGACTGCAACATTTTGATATCTAGTGGATCTGTTTGGATCTGTAGATCATATAATCATTTCTTCTTATCTTGTTGAGATAGGATACATAAACTCTCTCCAAATCGGCTGGCCCCCGATAGGTTAGGAGGATTCCTAGTTCGGGTCGAAATAGTATCGTGAGTTCTGGATGAGATGTTATCATACCTGAATACCCATCCTGGAGTATGGGATGGTATGAGATAGTTTCCCTCTGATGCCAACACTATCCTGAGAGGTTGAAATACCTTAGAATTCGAATAGTATGAGGACGTTGGCTTCTCGGGTTGGAACCCCTAATCACTCTGATCAAGTGGCAGTATCCTAGCTTGGTCGAGCTTGTAACAAATTTAACCCCTTGTATCGGACAATGATCTCTCATATGTCAGAGTCTTTGCACTGGCGGTTGATCAGCCAATTATAATAATATTGAGTCCATCTGTTTAACTTCATACATCATTCGTGCATTGAGCATCTGTATTATTATATCACTTCCTCGCATATTATATTAATCTTCGCTTAACAAGACTGCATTTACTTCATTTCTTGCTACTTAGATATGCTATCTTTTCATTATGCTTCACAATGTTTACCGTTTCCTATTTTTGTTAGCATTAGTTGTATTAGTACAGCTTTTAGCCATTTTGGGTATAGTGAGCTGTGGTTCGCTCAGTCTTGCTATTTAACATTTCAGAGGTAGAGTAGCTGCAGAGTAGTTGTTATGGACTACAGCGGAGCTCAGAGTTTAGATTATCTGTTACTGTAGGTCCTTAGTTGTATATATTATTTAGTTATATTCAGACTCTGCTGTTGTATAGTTTTGTGATATTCTTTCATATATTAGCTTTGATATGTATATTTATGTGGTTTCCTTCCGCTATTTTATTCTTTTTACTCTGATAAATTGCTATAAATTAATGACTGAGCCTGAACTTGTCTTTGGAATGGTCATTTGTGGGGAAGATTCGTTGGATTTCCTGACCTGCACCCCCTAGAACTCCTGTTAATGATTTGGTTTTAAATTATTAGAAATTTGGGGCGTCACAGACTTGGTAACAGAGCGAGGATAATTCCTATCTCTGTTCTAGCATTCACATAATGAGTTTATTCTCTAGATGAAGTTAGTTCGATTCTTTTCGGTTTTATGTATTTTATCTTCTCGTTTGTTATTTTGTTTTATGTTCCAGCCCTGAGATATTTACCTTTTGTACTCATGCTGGTGAACCAGCACCTAGCCAAGAGAGTTTGGGATTAATCCATATTGCTCAGGAGGAGCAGGTCGTTTCTGAGGCTGGAGCAGACGTGGAATCTATACCAGGAGTTCAAGTTTAGCAGAATGTACTTCCTACTCCAGTGGCGCAGGGTTTTCCTGGTGTACCACCAGATCTAGTAGTTCCTGGTGTCTCCTCAGGGATGAAGCAGTTTATGGAGGGCTTCACAGCCTATTTTTGGCATGCTAGGCAACCTGCAGACAGAGAGAACAGTTATCTGGAGCAACTCCAGAAGTACAAGCATCCTAGTTTTTCTGGCTCGATGTACCATCTGAGGCAGTGACGTGGTTCAAATCTATTGAGAAGACTTTGACCGCTATAAAGTGTCTGGAGGACCAGTAAGTGGCATTGGTGACGTATCTATTGCAGGGTGAGGCAGATCACTAGTGGGATACCGCCAAGAGAACTGTTGTGGAGACTCCTATGCTTTGGGCATCTTATCAGGATCAGTTCTTCGAGCAGTACCTCCCTCAGAGCTACAAAGATACGTGCATCTCTGAGTTCTATATGCTTGAGCAGGGTGACATGAGTATCTCCAAGTATGATCAGCAGTTCAATGAACTCTCTCGACACGTTCTGTATATTGGCAAGGACGACGAGCAGCGCAAGATAAAGTTCTTGAGGGATCTCCATCCGCACTATAGGAAGTTACTAATTGCTCCTGGTACTAGCTCTTACAGAGAGGTTCTGTCTAAGGCTTTAGCGCTTGA
Organism: Kingdonia uniflora; assembly: GCA_014058105.1. Lineage (NCBI taxonomy): Eukaryota > Viridiplantae > Streptophyta > Magnoliopsida > Ranunculales > Circaeasteraceae > Kingdonia > Kingdonia uniflora. Next base: position 1,577,201 of record JACGCM010000724.1, read on the forward strand.
CTTGAACGATGAGAATGATTGCAAATCCAGAGATGTGAGGAACCAGAGGAGGCAGGATCAGAGGCCTGATAAAGGCAAGGAAATTCAAAGGCAGTCTGAGAACTAGGTCCCAAGAGGCAGAGGTTGGGAACAATAGAGAGTGTGCTAACTATAGTTACAGGAGGGGAACAATCTGATAGACCACTGGTTGGTTCCAGTCAGTGCTAGAACTGTCGGGAAAAGGGACATGCTAAGAATTTTTATCTTAAGCTTGTCAGAGGTCCTGAGCCACCGAGACAGTTTCTGGTGCCTACTGGTCACCAGCCGCGACCACAACAGTTTGAGTAGAGGCAGGTAGTTCAGGGTCCGCATGGGGATCAGAGGCAGTTTATTCCAGGGCCTTCGGGTGGGCAGAGATAGCAGCTTTGGAGTCAACAGCAGGGCCAGGGTCAAGGCCGCGGGTGGGGCAGGATGTTTGCAGTGGGGAGGCGAGGTGCTCACGCCGCTCCACCTGTGGTGGAAGGCACGATTCATATTTCTTATTCACCAGAAATGGTTTTTTTTTATTCTGGTACATCGCATTCATTCATATCATATGCATTTCTTTGTTTGATTGTTTTGAATATTCTTTGTTGCATGATGAGATTTCTGTGGGTTCACCGATCTCTACTTCAGTATCTATTTCTCGTGTTTGAAGAAATTGGCCAATAGTAGTTTGTGGCCGTGTTCTTTCTGCAGACTTGTTAGTACTACCGATGTAGGAGTTTGACATTATCCTGGGTATGGATTGGTTGTCGGCGCATCGGGCTACTTTTGACTATTTTGTGAAGTCGGCTACTTTCTGAATTCCTAAGGAGAAGCGGTTTGTTTTTGTTAGTTCGAACCCTGTACGAGCTGGGGACGACTTGTTTGCCTTGTTGAAGTTGGAGTCTTCTGGTGCTGATGTTAGTTCTATCCCAGTGGTGGGTGACTTTTTAGATGTTTTCCAGAAGATATATGGGCTACCACTAGCGAGAGAGGTTAAATTTTGCGTAGATCTTATGCCCGGTACAACTCTGATTTCTATGGCTCCCAATTATATGGTGCCAGTTGAGCTGAAGGAACTATATGATCAGATCACTGAGTTGATGGATCAAAAGTTCATCCGGCAAAGTACTTCTCCTCGGGGTGCTCTGGTGTTGTTCGTGAAAAAGAAGGACGGGTCTATGCGCCTTTGTATTGATTATCGCGAGCTGAGCAAGGTCACGATCAAGAATAAGTATCCCTTGCCTAGGATCGTGGATTTGTTTGATCAGCTTCGGGGAGCACAGTTCTTTTCTATGATTAATCTCAGATCGGGTTACCATCAGTTGAGAGTCATGCATGAGGACATTTCAGGACATGGTTACAGATACGTTATGGGCATTACGTGTTTTAGGTTATGCCATTTGGTCTGATGAATGCTCCTGCAGCTTCCATGGACTTGATGAACATAAATTTTTAACCTTATCTGGATATATTTGGTATTTTTTTTGTGGAGGACATCCTCAGGTATTCGAAGTCAGAGGCCAAGCATGAGGAATACTTAAGAATTGTATTACAGACTCTGAGAGAGAATGAGTTGAATGCTAAATTAGAAAAGTGTGATTTCTGGCAGAAGGAGGAGAAATTCCTAGGACATGTTGTGTCTGAAGAGGCAATTGCGGCGTATTCTGCCAAGGTTGAGGCCGTAATAGATTGGATCCAACCGATCAACATTACTGAGATACGCAGTTTTCTGGGTTTGGCCAGGTATTATCGCAGATTCATCATGATGTTTTCGCGGATCACAGTTCCGTTGTCTCGTTTGACAAAGAAGGATGTTGGATTTGTTTTGGATGAAAAGTGCGAGTTAGCATTCGTTGAGACGAAGAAGAGGTTAACGACAGCTCCTACTTTTGTTGTTCCTTCCTGTGGAGAAAAGTACATGGCTTACAGCGATGCGGCACTCAGCGGGCTGGGCTGTGTGGTTATGCAGGAAGGGAAGGTTGTTGCTTACGCTTCCTGACAGCTTAAAGTGCACGAGAAGAACTTTCCTACTCATGACCTCGAGTTAGCTGCGATAGTATTTGCATCGAAGATTTGGTGGCATTATCTTTACGGTGTGAAGTTCGAACTGTTTTCTAATCATAAGAATTTGAAGTATCTGTTATCTCAGAAGGAGTTGAACATGAGGCAGCGTAGATGGATGGTGTTCCCGAACGATTATGATTATTACTTGCATTATTACCCTGGGAAGGCTAATGTAGTGGCTGACGCTTTGAGCCGCAAGACTAGGGTGATTCTTGCTAGTCTCATGATCCGCGAATGGCTGTTACTTCGGGATATAGCAGACTCTGGGCTGAGTTTGTCTTTGCAGGATACCGGTTGTTTTATGGTTAATTTGAGAGTTCCGCCATCGTTGATTTCATTGATTGCAGAAGCTCAGCAGCAGGATACAGAGTTACAATCTTTGGCTTCTGATGATAGTAAACAAGATTGGACAGTGAGTCCTGATAGCAGTGTTCGGTTTAGGAGAAGATTGTGTATGCCTGACTTAGAGGTATTAAAGCGTGTGATTTTGAGCGAGGCTCGCGACTCTAGATATACTATTCACCCAGGTAGTTCTAAGATTTTCCAGGACCTAAAGTGGCATTATTGGTGGAATAACATCAAGCGGGAGGTAGCTTATTTTTTCTCTGTGTCTGATGTGTCAGCAGGTAATGGCCGAGCACCAGAAGGTAGCTGGGAAGCACAAACCTTTGCCTATTCCAGAGTGGAAGTGGGAGCATGTGACTATGAATTTCATTTCGGGATTACCCAGGACAAATAAGAATCACGATTCAATTTGGGTGATTGTCGATCGTTTCACAAAATCAGCTTATTTCCTACCCGTTCGTAAGACTTTGAGTCTAGAGGAATTGAGTACGCTGTACTTGAAAGAGATAGTGCGGTTGCACGGAGTGCCAGTATCAATAGAGTTAGATCGAGACGCTTGACATTCTGGCAGGTTCTAGAAGAGTTTTTAGCGGGCTATGGACACCAGATTGGATTTAAGCACGGCATTTCATCCCCAGACTAATGGAAAGACTGAGAGAGTTAACAAGATCTTTGAGGATATGCTTTGGGCTTGTGTTTTGGACTTCAAGGGCTGCTGGGACAAGCATTTACCATCGGTTGAGTTTGCATATTACAATAATTTCCAGGCGAGCATTGGGATGGCACCTTATGAGCCTTTGTACGGTAGACCGTGTATTCTCCCCTAAGTTGGGCTGAGGTCGGTGAGCGTAGTTTGATGGGGCCAGAGTTGGTTCGTGAGACTACGGAAGCCATTTCTATTATTAGAGATCGGTTGCGTACAGTTCAGAGCCGACAAAAGAGTTATGCAGATGTTTGCAAGAGACCGTTGGAGTTTGCGATTAGTGAATACGTTCTTCTAAAGGTTTCCCCAATGAAGGGTGTGTTGCGGTTCATTAAGAGGGGGAAGTTGGATCCGAGATTCATTGGACCGTTTGAGATTCTTGCCAAAGTGGGAGATTTGGCATACTGCTTGGCTTTTGCCGCCGCAGCTGGATAGTGTTCATGATGTGTTACATGTTTCCATACTGAGGAATATGAGCGAAATCCAACTCATGTGATAGATTGTGAACCCCTAAAGGTTCAGGCAGATGCCTTGTACGTGGAACATCCAGTGTGCATTCTGGGCTGCGAGGAAATGGTTCTTCGCAGCAAGGTTATTCCTTTCGTGAAGGTTCATTGGAGTCACCATAGACCTGGCGAGGCTTCCTGGAAGTTAGAGGCGGATGTGCGGGATCATTTTCCTCACTTGCTCACTGATTGTGGTACATTGGAATTTTGGGGCGAAATTCATTTTTAGGAGGGTAGATTGTAGTGTCCCAATTTTTTTATATATATATATCATCATGGATAATTTTTCATTATCATTTTGATTCATACCATTATGCATCCATTTTATTTCCTATCATCTTGTCTTGTGTTGCATTATCTCCTTAGGTTCTGTTATTGTTGAGTAGAAGAGGAGGTGTGTGGCTTTAGGAGATCAGGGGTTTGTTTGCCTTTGAGGGTGTTTGGATTTTCCCAGTGCTATTCGAACGAGTTGGCTAGTCTCCTGGTATTTTTATCTTTGATGGCAAATTCGTTCGAATGAGTTGTGAGTCGTTCGAACTAGTTGTTAGTCGTTCGAGCGACTTGTCCTTGTCTATAAATTCCATACTTCTTCATTTCTTTCTCGTCATTTCATTTCTCTCCTCTTTCTCGCCGACTCTCTTGCCGACTCAAACCCTAACATAATTCTCTCCTCCTCCCTTCGCTCCCTTTACCTCCTTTGCTACCCTTATTTGATTTGGGTTGAGTAATTGTCACCTCCGGCAACCTTGATTCTGTTCTTGAGAGAGAGAGGCTTTCTTACCCGTCTTCGATTGCCGAATTGACGCCGCTACTTGGCCGATCGCAGCCGCGACTTTTCGGTAACTTTTTCTCTAATTCCTCTTCCATTTGATTTCGGTTTGGCTAAAACCCTTGTGGGTTGGGCTGATTTAGGGCTTGCGTTTGATTTGGGTTTGATTGCTGATGATTTGGGGTATTGTTGAGCTGTGGCTTAGGTTCTATGATCATCGCAGGTGTTGGGGTTGGTTGCAATTGATTGTTGGACGGCAGTGATAATTATTTGTGTTGTTGATTCAGGTGTGATGATTATTTGAATTCAATTTTTGGTAAGAATTCCTTGTTAGATTTATGATTGTGTTCTAGTCCTGGGTAGTGGTTGATGTTGTGGTGTTCCTGTTCCTTTAAGTGTCTAATTCGGGTTCTGGAAGTTGATTCGCGGAGCACATTGCCGTTGGGGTCCTATTTTGATATTTTTTGCCGGGTTCGTTATTATCAAACTTTGTATATCAAGGCGAGTGCCCCTTCATGGCAAAATTCCTTACTAATATTACCAATGTTGATTTATAGAGACACTAACGACATAGATGTTGTTTTTCCTAGTATATAGTCTAGATTGCATTCCTCTTTGAAGTTAGTTATTATCTATGTTGGATATGTTAATGTAGTTATTTAATTATGCATATTTGGACTTTAAGAATAGGTTAGGAGTTGTTACGCTAGTTCTCGCCGCTTCTTCCTTGAACACTAATGGCCTAATTACTCTTGACTTGTTCTAGGAGTTGTTTATCATCAGGGCTTGGTATCCAAAGGCATGTTGAGTTAAATTTCTCTATTATCGTTCAGGGAGTCATGCATGTTTAGTATTCGTATGGAATTGTCCTTGAATACCATTTTGCTACTTAACGACTGCTATTGTTTTAATGCTGTGACGGGTTAGTCACTGTTCATCTATTATGTTGACGTGTGACTGGTAAGTTGCTGGCCATCTAGCTAGATGTTGTGACTGGTTAGTCATTGTTGTTCTATGTGTAGATGTACGACTGGGTCACTGTTCGTCTGTATTAGGATTTTTTGCCACTCGCTCAGGCAGGTGGTTATCCTATGCGTGTTTGCCATGTTAGCGGCTGCAGCGTTCTGTTCTCTGGTAGATCTATTTGGATCTGTAGATCATATAATCATTTCTTCTAATCTTGTTGAGATCGGATACATAAACTCACACCAAATTGGCTAACCCTCGATAGGCTAAGAGGATTCCTAGTTTGGGTTGAAATAGTATGGTGAGTTTTGGCTGGGATGCTATCATACATGAATGCCCATCCTGGAGTATGGTTTGGTATGAGATAGTTTCCCTCTGGTGCCAGCACTATCCAGAGAGGTTGAAATACCTTAGAATTCAAATAGTATGAGGACGATGGCTCCTCGGGTTGAAACCCCTATTCACTCTGATCAAGTGGTAATATCCTAGCCTGGCCGAACTTAAAACAAATCGAACCCCTTCTATCCAACAACGATCTATCGTATGTCTGATTCGATGCGCTAGCAGTTGATCAACCAATTATAACAAGATTGAGTCCATCAGTTTAACTTCATACATCATTCCTGCATTGAACATCTGCATCATCATATCACTTCCTCGCATATTATATTAATCTTCGCTTAGTAAGACTGTATTTACTTCTTTTCTTGTAACTTAGATATGCTATCTTTTCACTATGCTTCACCATGTTCATCGTTTCCTATTCTTGTTAGCATTAGTTGCATTAGTACAGGTTTTAGCCTTGTTGGGTATAGTGAGCTGCGGTTTGCTCACTCTTACTATTTAACATTTCAGAGGTGGAGTAGCTGCAGAGTAGTTGTTGTGGACTACAGCGGAGCACAGAGTTTAGATTATCTGTTACTGTAGGTCTTTAGTTATATTCAGACTCTGTTGTTGTATAGTTTTGTGATATTGTATCATATTTTAGCTTTGATATGTATATTTATGACTTTTGCTTCTGCTATTTTATTCTTTTTACTCTGATGAATTACTTTAAGTTAATGACTGAGCCTGAACTTGTCGATGGCTCAGTCGTTTGTGGGGGAGATTCTTTGGATTGCCTGACCTACACAAATTAGAACTCCTATTAATGATTTGGATTTAAATCATTGGAAATTTGGGGCGTGACAAAAAAGTTCATGGCCTTACTCATCTACTGTTTGTTGTTGATATTTTCATTTTTATAAATATCTCAACAAAGTGCTTAAAATAGTTGAAAAAAGTGTTGCTTATATATCAACAAGTATTAGGGTTGGTGGTAAGTATAGATAAAAGTAAAATATTCATTAGCAGCGTGTCCTACACCAAGAGGAGTGTTTGGGAGATACTAGGCTTTCAAGAAGGTAAAATTTTCTGAAACTTATCTGGGAATCCCGTTGATACAAGGCAGGATGACATCAAATGTTATAAGACCCTTGGTAGGAAAAATAAGAAATAGGGTTAATTAATAGCTAGACTGGCAAACTCATTTCTTTTTGGGGAAGAGTCATTCTAGCTAAGGCAATTCTTAATAGCATCCTTATTCACAATATGGCAGTCTATAAATGGCCAATAGCTCTTACTAAGGAGGGATATTCTATTCCTAGAAACTTTATCTGGACTGGGGATCCATCTAAACGGAAGAGTATTACTCTTAGAGAGGGAAGTCTGGGTATTAGATGCCCGAGGGATGTTAATGAATCAATGTTGTGTAAACTTCATTGGGTTTTCTAGGTGGGTGAGCAAAACTTGGTATAATTTATTAAGTCCAATTTCTATACTAAACAAGGGGATACTATTAAGAATCACAAACTCTTTACTGTATGACATGGAATCAAAGCAACTGCTAAAATTTCAAGACCTCACATTTGCTAGATTATTGGGAATGGGTCCAAAATTTATTTCTGGATAAATACTTGGGAAGTAGGCACTCCTCTTTGGGAGTATATAGATCTTCCAAAACATCTTTGAAAAAAATTTAAAGCTAAACTTAGTGACTTTATTAATCATGAGAGTTGGAATGTTCATAGAGATATTTCCCTACTGCTTCTGGCCTTAGTTATTAATATTAACAGCATTGATTGCAATCCCAATTCTGAAGATGTTAGAGCATGGAATCCTGATCTTCAAGGTGAATTGAGTGTCAAAAATGCATTTGAAGCTACTAGGAAAAAAATTTATCATGCATGGTGATGGAGATACACTAGGAGAAAGAATCTTCACCCTAAACTGGGAGGGTTTTCTTGGAGAATGCTTAATAAGATATTCCCAGTTGATGAGAAAATTAGATAGAGGGGTATCAGTCTCTCTTCAGTATATTCTTTATGTCACTCTAGTGAAGAAACAAATAATAATCTATCATTGCAGTATCTCTCTGTTGCCCTGTTATAGCAATGGACTACTACCATTTTATTTTTTCATGATATCTTTAATGCAAACACTTGGAAAAAAAATTTGGAAAGAAGAAAAAACTCTAGCACATATATTAAAGACATGTAGATCACTATTGTGTTCTCAATCTACAGTACATTCTGGAAGGAAAGGAATAAGATCAAGTATGAAGAATCCAAGACAAGTTTGCAAACCATGAAGCATGACATACTCTAAGATCTCTCAGACACATTTGCTCTCTCTACAAGATCTATGAAAAATGTAGCTCATGATCTTCACACTATAAAAGTACTAAAAGTATGCATAAAGCAAAGAAAATATAATAACATAAAAAGCTGCTACTAGGAGCTACCAATGCAGAATGAGGTTAAAGTCTTCTATGATAAATATTTTATCCATAATCCATGTGCTATATGGATTAGGGTTTTATTCATAAACAATGAAGGTGGGGTCTTAGGAACATACAGCAAGGCCATTGGTGTCACTTCAAATTACTTGGCAGAAATACAAGTTATTCTTGAAGTTCTTGATCAAGCTAGTCAAAGAGGTTGGTTGAGACTGTGGGTCATTTCATATTCAACTGCTTTTATTAAAGCTTTTAAGAATAATCTTCTACCATGGGTTCTTAAAAATAGGTGGAACCTGATCAAACTTAAGATCCAGTCTATCAGATTTACTCATACATATAAAGAAACTAACTTTTCAGTAGATCAGATAGCAAGAAGGGGCTCAAGTTCAGCTGCACTCTTTGAAGAATGGTGTAGAGTCATAATCTCAGAGAGGGGAGACTGCGTTCTTATACCGTGGGGTCGAATTGGTCTAAGGAGGTTCACAGATGTGTCAGGCGATAAATCTTGGATTAACTTGGCAAACATGCGTGCGTGGTGTCCGAGATCAGAGTGCTCCACAACCTCTGATGAGGATTTGAAAGTGTAATGGTATATATGAAGAGAGTTGTAGTTTTTAAAACAAGGGAAACCTGGTAGTCGAAGGTTCTTTTTTGCAGTTGGGGGTATTTTAGCTAAGGTTTTTTCTAACCCCTTTATGGTAGCTCTCCTTCCCTATTAATAGAAGATAGGAAAGGGTGAGTCACCATAGAGAGGTTAAGTTACATATATGCCCTTTCGGGCAGCTGTCCCGTACGAAGGTCAGTTGTACCACTGTGGCTGTCTGTCGACTTATTTGCTAAATTATCAGGTGAGCTGTTTGCGGTACTATCTATTCGGCTTTTTTACCTTCAACCATACACATGGGCGAGGTCATCTTGAACTCATGTTTGGGTTCTGCCTATTATACGAATCCCCCAGGCTTTGGATCTTATGGTAGGCTTTGAGCGATTGATTAATCTTGGAAAGCTTCGCACGGGCCTTGTGCCCATGCGGTTTTGATTATATTAGGCTTCGAGTCTTCAATAGGGTTCAATGTATCCTTCAAGTATTTGGTCACTATTGGAAGGCTTCGAATAGGCCCTCTCAGCTGGGGCCTCAAAAATATTTACAGATGGCGCATATTGAGATAAAATGATATACATTGGGAAGTGATATGTATGTGCCGAGTTCTGAGGGCATTAATTGTGAGTAATGGGAGTTATACTGATTATGGAGTCATTAATACCCTCTTAATCATGGTATAAATTGGGGTTTGAGGGGTGGGTTTGTTTTAAGTTCGACTTCTTCTCCTTCTCTTTGCACTGTGTACCTTACCTATAATGAAGACTCATTCTTGGCAACAGTTAGAAGAGATAGAGATCTTTGTGGAGGTGAAGTATACTGAGTTGTCACAGATGTTTTTTGAGCGAAGGGTGATAGGGGCGCCACTGCCTAATCCAATGGATCTGCACTAGAAAGAGCTAACCGGACGTGAATGGGAGGATTCAAAGTTATTCACCTTCTAGTGGTAGATGTTCCAGCATCACCATTGGAGCGTTATAGAATGTTCTGCCTCGCTGTGGGAGATAGAAAGACTACTGGCGAAGGTAGAGGGTGATGGGGAGAAGTTCTCATGGTATTGGAGGAATTGCCCAATCTGCAAGTAGGGCAAGGGTGTGATGTTTTTGTGCTATTATTGTTATTATTGTACTATTTTTTAAATGAGATGAATAGTGGTATTTCCTTCCTGTATTTTTTTTGTTTGTTCAAGTAAACATTTTTGTTATTAGTAATCGAGTGCTATTGATACTAAGAGAAAAAATATTTTCTGTGATAAAATAGGCGCGGCTATTAGGGCTGAGAGAAAAAAATATGTTCGATGTGATAATACTGGAATAAGCTTGATTATTCGGGTGTAGGAAATAATAGTTCCTGACCAAAGGCAGGTGCAATGATTAAATTTTATTGTGCCATAGTCGAGGGTTAAAAATGTTCGGCGATATGGAATAGGTCGATAGATGCAAGATGGTTCAAAAGATCAGAGAAAAGATATTAAAACAATGGTTTTATTGTGGATGGCGCGAGTGTCATTTCGTAGTTCCTCCTTGTGTGTTGGGGAATTGCTTGTTTTGCTTCGTTTGTCACGACCTGACAGATATAATTATAGAGCTGCCAGGTGGGACATCGTCCCTTAAGCAGTGTGCTGGGCAGACAGTACTCATTACATGTTGGATATGGAGATGATTTTTTTTTAACATGGCAGTTTGAGTGATCTCTACGTATGGGGATAGCCACGATATGATGCATTGTCAGAAGCTTGTCGTCGAGGGTTTTGGGAAGAAAAAGTCGAAGGGTTAAAGGGTGAATATAAAATTGAGAGGGTGTGAATGTGCGGCTGTCAGGCGTTCGCAGGAACATAGTCTTTTATGTAAAAGACTAATGGTTACCCTAATAATGTGGAGGAAAGTGGGAGAGGTAAGAGAGTGGGGTTAGTGGGGGTAATAATGGCATTGAGGGGAAAACAAGGCGGTTGAAGGTGGGTGTATTTAAAAGGAGAGAAAAACACAAGTTTTGGTAAGTTTAAGAAAATATTTAGGCTTACCCATTGTTGCCATTTACTCTGATGGAGAATAAAAGGGAGTAGCTGCCATTGTTGTTCTCTGTGTAGAATCTTGCTGCTCCGGTGTTGCTTTCGTCGTTAAAGGTAGGTCTTCTAGCCTTCCTTCTATGTGTGTTACTTGTGTGTTTTTTTTTTTTTTCTTTCTATGGGTAAAAGGAAAAATTTGGGTCCTTCATTGAAGGTGGATATGTGGTGGAGATGGTAGTTATTTGAAATAGTGGGCGAAGAGACCCTATGAAGGTGGACTTCGAGGTAGTGCTGGATATGGGGGTAGAATAGTGGGTAGCTGATTAGGTGTGACAGTCGTCGAGGCTGGCTGTAGTATGGAAAATAATAGATAGTGGCATGTTTTGCAGTATCTGTGTGAACTCGAGGGCTTTAACTTGAATATCTCGTTCTAATCTTGTTCCCTCATCTTCTGTAGGGTATATTGCGTACCCGCGAGGCTTTGAAGATGAGGCATATAGATGAGGACGATGACATGACAATTGAGTCGAGCATATCTGGTCGAGAGCACTGCACCAATTTTTTCCAAATACCACGGACTCTGTCTGTGGTAAAATGCTATTTGCCACAGACTTTACTTGTGGTAGAGGTCTGTAGTAAAAGATGTGTGGCAATTTTTTTGCCACAGACTTTATCTGAGCTTAATGTACTATTTTGCCACGGATTTAATCTGTGGTTAATTTATTGGCACGGATATAATCCGTGTTATAAAACAAAGTATACCACAAACTTTATCCTTGGTTATATATTTACTACAGAGTAAGTCCGTGGCTATTTTTTTTTCAATTTTTCATAAAAAAAACACAAATTTAGAAATTGCATATGCTTATCATTTTAAGCACTCTAACAATACACCTGATGCACATGTAATTATGTATTATATCATCTATAATATATCAATGCTTTATAAAAAAGACAGTTAATAACTCCTTTCATTCATTAATAAGCAATAAAACATCAATGTACAATCGTTTGCATAACGGCTAAAGAAATAATAACGGCTATAAATAACAGCTAAAAAAACTATTTAACTTGGCTTTTTCGTGCTTGTAATTGAGCCTGGATCAATGATACCCTGGAACATCCAACGAATTAACTGATGCATGTAAGTTGATGTTCTAAACTACAATGCCAAATAACAAATCCTTAATGAACTAGGTGAACTTCTATGCATATTTAGAAGCTACAATATTTGCGAAAATATAGAGCATCTACATACCTATGATGTACAAAGTATTTCCCACCTCTTTGTCCATTGAAGACAGAACAATACTTTCAAAGGGCAACATGAATAACAACATCCATAACTCGATAATCATAAAAAAGTCAAGAGTTAGCTGCAAGCAAAGAAACAAACAAAACATAAGCAACTGTAGATAGAAACTACCAGAAGCTAAAGAAGTAAAGATGTGTTATAATATATTATCTATCAATATAAACAATCCAGAACCATCAGGGAAATAGATTAAGAACATAAGATTCTCACATATGTGGAGAGAAAACAACTTCGCTACAGTCAAAATTGCAAGAAGAGGTTCAGCAGATCGTACTAGATAAACTGAAACATGATTGGAAATAGTGGACAATGCGACATACCTTTAATCCAAATTCAGTGATGGATGAAAAGTGATGGATAATCCATCGAACCTTCCTAAAAAGCTGTTGGATTTGCAATTAGATTGAACATCAATCTTTCAAATTATACAAGACTTCCGCGTCACCGAGAAGCTGTCAAGTTCTAAACATGCATCTTTAGCATAGAAAGTTCTACATAAACAATACTAAATGAATATGAAGAGACACTTATGGGTATTAAAAATAAGGCCATGGGGCATCAAATCAGTCTACTTAAAACATTCCCAAATGAGACATCGCAGAATTCCTATATCACAAACAACGTTTATCGATCTTAGCATCTTTTCACCCTTTATAAGAAAAAAAAAAGAAAAAAAAAATGAATCATACTTGTGGTTGAAATTGCTTCTCCTTCTTCTTTTGCATGTTAAGATCCAGCAAAGGGCTTTTTTCACTTGTTTTTTAGGTGGGACATTTTGTATGATTTGTCAGCCTATCATTAGAGACACATAGTCACAGATATACCTATTGTGATAAGGGTATAAACTAAACATTCTAAATTTTTTCCACTACTAGCTTAATGTAGACATTTTGAAATAATCATTCTTCATAGATTTTTTTTTTGACGCAAAACCTGAAATCACACATCAAAAAACACATAGTCACATCAATTCTAAAAAGATAACTGGTACCGAATACAGTTTCCATATACAATGAGACACAAATGTTCACGAAAGGAATTACGAACTTGGTAGAAATATACCAACCTGAACAACAACTTCAAAGTTTAAATCCCGTGTCTCCTTGAATAACTTATCACTAAAATGAACATAAGAAGATAGATATTCCAAAATAACCATGTGTTTCAAGCAAATATGTATTATGCGGTACATATGATGTAGATATATAGATATTAAGGACATCATAAATGGACCCTGCTTGGAGATAAGTTAAGAGTTGGCTTTTGGTTTACCTTGAATTAAGTGGAACCTTTATCTTTTTCCCATCTTTTTGGACTCCCATGATAGATGCTTCAAGTTCAACTGAACCATTATTGATATCTAAAATATGCACAGCAACTATCACTATAAGTTTAGGATATGTATAGTTACGAATATACAAATACATGTAATTTATACTACTGGTGAAGCCATGAAAGCTCGAATATGTGTACTGCATGCACAACATGCTTATAGTTCTAGTTTGTCATATCAAAAATTTATGAGAAGAGTGTATTTAGCTCTATTATGCTAATTATCTCTTGCAACAACAAGCATGAGAGAGAAAGAGAGATGTAACCATGTGCACATGTAACCATAGAATACAAATAGGTAGTGTCTCTAGTGACAGAATTTAACTGTAGAAGATAAAAAGTTGTGCAATAAGTCAATAACCACAAATATTTGAAACAAAAATTGTGAATACCACTATAACACCATCATTTTAAAATCACTAAATAAGTTATATGAAAGCTGCTTTACTAGTCATCGGAAAATCTTAACCAAAAAACGTAAAGTAAAGCTTTTTTTCTTTCTTTTAATAAGTGTGAGTATCAAGTTACCTCTCTATCTAGCAGAATGACGAAACTTATCTCAGGTGCTTCCATCTGAACTAGCATATGAAATTATTAGTAAGTCGTTCATGTGTATGAAAAAGTTGAATAGTAATTGTAAAATATACGTGAATCAACAGTCAAGGCGGACTTGGTACATTAATTTGCTAGGTGTAATGTATACTTACATCATATGAGTTAACTGGCTCTTCCTCTTGCATGCGGTTGAGAATTTCATCAACCCGTGTTGATCCTTTGCCTTTAGCCATCACATTTAGTATAACTCCGAATGAAAACTAACACATAGATAAATCTCAAGTAATGTCAAAAAAATTGCAGACTTGAGCAAAAAAACTTATGAAGGCCTACCTTAAGTTTATGAATGGCCTTTGCAATATGCCAAAGAGAGCTTGTATCACCTTCTACATGGGATTCCTATGGAGTACACAAGTCCAAGGCTAGATATTAATAACTCTTTAAGTAAATTGACCAGTAGCTAGTATATTAAGCAGGAGAAAATTTGACATACTCTGCAAGCTAAGTCCAACTCAAATGATAAAACATCATTGTCAAATGATAAAACTCCCCGATGGTAAGCAACTGATGAATTTTTTCCTCCTCAAAGATCTATTATTATATGTCAAAATGTCTATGCACGATACAACGCTGCTTGTCACAGATATTGTATCTCCCCAAATAGGGTAACCTATAACTGCAACAACATCTTGAAGTACTAGTAAGGACCCAAATTCTACTGGTAGAACACCTTCCCATAACTCATCATCGTTGACCATTAGCATTGTTATATCGCACTCATTCCCTATAATGAGAACATTTGCCAAGTATTTTTTATCAGACCCATGTTTTCAACCCTTAACTTGGGTATAATGATTAACTGAATACGCATTCGTCAAAATTCTGCATCCTTAAATAATAAACCCGATATTAGTTAGGCTGCATTTCCGCTTTCGCCACCATGGGAATCTGAAGTTCAGCCCTGAATGTACACAAAACACTTTAACAAGTGCATTCATTAATGGCCTTACCTTCTTTACCTCATTGTCTTCACCAGAGAGAACAATCTTATTGGTTTCTTGAATTGGGGTTTGGAGTTTTTTTTTTTTGCTAAGTAAGAATAATTTATTACAAAAACCCAGAATCTTACAAGAGGCTAAAAGCCTAAAAGAAAAAACAAAAGAATACAATTAACAAAATCGAAAATATTCTTGCATTGGTATTTCAATCTTTTTTATAAAATCAGGTCTACCCAATCTAAACTCGCACAAGCCATCTTGAAGATAAGCTCCCTGCTTTGAGAGAGAATCGGCACTTAAGTTAGCTTCTCTCCATGTGGTAAAGATTCTAATATGTTGCATAGTTCGTTTAGCATTAGCCCATTCATCTTCCAAAGTCTAAGGAATATTATCTGAGTTAAAAGCCTTCACTGTAGACTTTGAATCAGATTCCACCCAAGCAATAAGGCAACCATTGGAAGCCACCAAATCCACCCTCTTAATAATCGCCTTACATTCAACCGTGTAATTTGTAACCAAGACCAAGCCTTTTACAACAGAGCCGAGAACCTTACCTTCACTGTCTCTAAAAATGCATCCAATGTTGCCTTTTCTAGGATTACCTTTAGCTGCAGAAGGGGTTTGGAGTTTAGATTGTCCCATTTAAAACTAGAGAAGTATGGCTTTCGATCTTCCTTGAAATTGTGAAATGAGAGTTGCTTTATGATGAAGTCTATATGGGAAATGTTTGGCAACACTTTCTGAAAGCAGTTTGAAGAATCTTAGATTCACAGTTTGAAGTCATATATATTATTTAATTTCTTTTTAATAATTGTTACATTGGAAATAAGCAAAAACATTGAATGTCAAATTATAGAAAATTACATAAGATCTGCAAAGTACTGATTGCACTCTCGTCTCTACCAATGGCAGATGGCTACAAATTAAATAAAAATATAGAGATAAAATTAAAGAAATCAAGAACAAGATAGATAACTCATAGTTCATTATAATTATCCATCATTATAAGATTTACCAAGCAATTTTTAAATCTACTACAAATTTGATAATGAACTTTAGTAAACCCTAGATAACTTTGAAGAAATCATTCGCACTGGATCTGATTCTGGATGATCAATAATAGTAATATTGGAGAAGAAACATTAGAAATTTGGATTTGGGAGTAATCAAAAAAGGAGATCAAAAGTTTAATTTAAGGACTAGAGAGGTTCAGGGAAGATGGGGAAATGTTAAATTGAAAGGGATGATAAACATTAGGAAAATGAAGTTCTCGGTAAAATAAAAAAGAGAATTACCACAGACTTTTTAATATTTTCCACGGATAATGTTTATGTCTATCTAATCTTAGGCTAAGTCCCTGGTAAAACTCGAAAAACATCTGTTAAAAATTATCATTTTTGGTGTAGTGGAGGAGAGGAGTAGTGACGCTGAAGAGTTGCATATTGTGACCGACGCACCTTTGAAAGTGATGGTGCCTAAAGTTAGTTCGATAAGGTGAAGCCAGAGGAAGGCTCGAGTAGCTGGGGAGTGTGACGAGGCGGAGGATGCGGAAAAGGAGGTTGAAGTCAACTGTGGAAGAAGGCTGATGGTGAGGACGAAAGAGAGGAGCATGAGGGTGAAAGTAGGGGTAGTAGAGAAAGGACAGATGATGAGAACTCCATTTTTGGGGACATCTCACCACAAGCGCGAGCTAGGCTCAGTCGATTCATATTACAGCATGATCAAATGGGAAAGGGTGTTATTCTGGTTTCGTATGGGTTAGTGTAATCTTGTGAGAATGTGCCCAGCAAAGGTATGATGGCGTATAGGGGGCAGATTCAGCTGGGTATGAAACTATCCCTTTGACAGCTAGAGAAAGAGGTACTAAATATTTAGGATGTTATACTTTGTGAAATGAATGGAAACTTTTATAAGATAATACAGGTCATTGAGTGTTTGAATATTGAGTTGGTAGGCGCAAGGAGGTCGGTGGTCGAGTGGGTCGACGTGGTATTGTTCTATTCGAGGTAGGAAAATTAGAGGGTGAGGACTTACCATATTCAGTGTCATCTAGAGAAACCTTGGTTGTTTGATAGGTCATGGGTGGGATAAGGATTTGGTGTTGGTGGAGGGTTGTTTTAAGTATGCAGATTATAAAGTAGATCTTGCTCTGTCTCATAGGCTTTTTAATATGGGCTAGTTTTTGTTCGAGTATCTAGTCCTTCATTGCATCAGCCCTTGCTTGGTCTCGGATATGTATTTTTTGCAGATCCTGTGAATAGAGTATTGAGCAATACATGAGATTATCTAGACAATCTAATCAACGGGAGTGATGGGCTGGTAAATAAAGTCTTCCAAAGGCTGAAGATATCAAGGAAGAGGCAGAAGAAGACTAGCACGCTTCACAAAGGACCTTCGACTTCGGGCAATCCTTTAAAGAAGAGAAAAAATACTAACCAATCAAACGCAGCGGGTGAGATGAATTTTGACAATTTGACGTTGCCAAAGTCTACTTTACTACCGAGGACACGAGGTGGGGTTACGGTGGCTGTGGCTGAGGCAAGGAGGCGAGGCTCAAGCCCTCAGAACTTGGGTTACCTATCTTGAAAGGGGAAAAGTAAGGCCCCTGGGGATGGGTTAAGTGATGAGGTGATTAGGTTGACGCCTCGAAATTGGTCACACGATCAGATGGAAGATGTACCTAACTCGTCCAAGGCCAGGTGGCTTACGAATGAACAGGAAGGGGCTGCAGGAGCTACGGTCGAGTCTATTGTCAGAGTATGCCTCAAACCTAAATGAGGCAGGGCGTCGGGCAGAGTTGGCATTCCAACAGGTAACTGATAATTCAAACCAGAAAAATACTTTCGGTTGGATGAAATTGCTAAATGTTTGAAGTGTGCTTTACTTGTGTAGGTACAGGCTTGGCTAATTTATTTTAGGAAAGCCCAAAAGTTGTCTGGTGAGAGGTTTAAAGAGGTGGTTGATGGAGAGGATCTCTCAAAGGGAACCATCATGTCCCTAAACACCTGAGTGGCCGAATTAGAGTGGCAGGTATTTCAAACTCGTAAGGATGATGCCAAGGATAACCTGGCTGTGGTCGAGCGGTATAAGGCAAAGGTGGCGATGTTGGAGGTAAAGCTAAGAAAGAATCATTCATATTTTTAGGTTGACTTTGACCTGGAGTGTCAGGCGACTTCGCCTTTGAAGTAGTTCATAGATGGTTGGGTTATGATACGGGCACACTCGAGCATTGCCTTGCACAATAGCTGCTCAGTCCTGGTGTCGAGGCTGGGGGACCAGCTGATGGGGTGGAGCCGAGTCTAGTTATCAGGGGGGCCAATGTTGAGAACAAGGTTATCACGCTTGTTGTTGGTGAGGACCCTTTTGTTGCTGCTGAATCATCGATCTGGGGGGAGGATCAATGTAATCCCCCCCTGTAGTAATTTATTATAAGGATTATAGAGAACTCTGGTAAGATTTTGTTTATTATGGGTTGTATTTTGTAAAACTTCTCTTCCTTCTGCTGCATTCTTTTAAAGTGTTGTTTAAACTTGTTGTTGCTTTGAATAAGGCTATTGTGCTCCTTTTCACTGAAAGTGGGGTGAGTAAAAAGTGACTGACTGAAGAAATTGATTAAGTGACTGAGAGAATTATGTTTAAGCTTTGAGGTCGCTCACAAGTGTCAATTTAATCAAAGGTGGCTTGATGTTGAGGTTTTGATCGATGAGTATGAGTATGATAACTTCGAGGTTACCCCCGGGTATTGCTATCCGCGGGTTTGATGTACAAAACTGGACGTGGGCAGCTTTAAAGTTGCCCCAAGTGTTTAGTCTTTCGACTATTCGGGCCACCTGGGTTTGCTCGCACCGGAAGTTTGATGAACTTTAAGGTCACCCCCACGTATCGGTCAGGTCGAGGGGTTGACTTGACCGACTCAAGAAGTTTATTGAGCTTCGAAGTCACCTCCGAGTATTTTTATCTACGGGTTTGATGCCAAACGAAGCAATACTTGGTCAGCCCCAAGGTCGCCTTTAAGTGTTTAGTTTATCAACTATTTATGCCACTCAGGTTTAGCCTAATCAGAACTTTGACAAACTTCTAGGTCGCCCCCAAGTATCAGTCGGGTCGAAGGGTTGACTGGAAACATAGGTTTGACAGACTCAAGAAGTTCATTGATCTTCAAGGTCGCCCCCAGGTATTTCTATCTGCGGGTTTGATCCTGTATGAAGCAAAATGTGGTCGGCCCCGAGGTCAGCTCTGAGTGTTTAGTCTGTCAAATATTCATACCACTCGGGTTTGGCAAAATTAGAAATTTGACAAACCTCAAGGTCGCCCCCAAGTATCAGTCGGGTCGAAGGGTTGACTTGAAACTTTGGTTTGATCGACTCTAGAAGTTCATTGATATGTATGATGGTAGAGATACAGTGGAGAAAGTAGAATAGATTCGTTTATTGATTCAGCAAATGTCGATTAGAACGATTGTAAGGGGTGGTGGCCGAAACCTTTTGCATAAGACTAGTTGTATTATATTCTATGGGTTGGGTAGGGGTTGCTCACCCTCAGTCGTAAGGTAGTAGGATCCTCTATCTGTTTTTTCATACACAATGTATGGCCCCACCCTAGATTCGACTTGCTTGCCGGTGTTACGAGGTTTTGAGGAGGGGGTGACTCGGCGAAGGACCAAGTAGCCCACGTCGAAACTCTGTGGCCAAACCCTCTTATTGTATGAATTTTTGAGAGAGATTTTAAAATGCCTAAGATTAGCTTGGGCTCGGTCGTGAGTTGCATCGATCCATAACATGTTACGCCCAAGTTCGAACTCGTTATCTTCATCGGGGAGGTTGGGATTGCGTGTTGGGACCTCGAATTGAGTTGGCAAGACTGTTTCGGTACCATAGGCCAATTAAAATGGTGTAGAGACCATCACTTTCCATGGTGTGGTGCAGTAAGCCTAGAGTACATACTGAAGCTCTTGAACCCAGCGTCCCTTCTTCTCATCAACGTATTTCCTGAGACCATTGACTATAGTTTTATTGATGGCTGCAACTTGGCCATTTCCTTGTGGGTAATAAGGCATTGATGGAGAGCAGATGATATTATATTTTTTGCGGAATGTTGTAACCTTGTTGCCGATGAACTGTGACCCATTTTTGTATCGAATCATGTGTGGGTAGCCAAAGCGTGTGATAATATTTTCCCAGAGGAAATTAGTAACTTCTTATTCTCATGTTTGACATAGTGGTATGGCTTCGACCCATTTGATAAAGTAATCTGTGGTGACAATGATGAATTATTTGCTTCCCAAAGCTTTTGGGAAAGGCAAACTAGATCAATGGCTCATCGTTTAAAAGGTCAGGCAACTTTGCTGCAGTAGAAGTTTTGTGAGGGACTTTTCATGTCGTGGGCATAACGTTGACATATGTCACAATACTTTACGTACTCTTCGGCCTACTTTATCATGCTAAGCCAAAATAGGCCTTGAGTTATTACGCGGAGCTCAATAGATCGTCTGACTGCAAGGGACCCGTAATTTACTTAGTGCAACTATGTAATGATGGTGACTACTTCTTGTTCGGAGATACACTTAAGAGGAAAGAGTGAGTTTGGGTAGGACAGGCATTAGGTGCTTCTTTCAAGGCTGGCTTGATTGGTCTTCGAAGTTACCACATTTGCGGTTGTCGCCCTCATTGTACATGAGAGAGACCATGGTTGTGTTCAATTGTCACAGTTTGTTGGGAGTGTAGGTTTGAGACTGTCTCTGGAGATTATGTTCACGGAGACGCTCGAGGTCGATGTATCTGTTGACTTAATATTGCAAATCTTTGAGGGTTTTGGGTTTTTAGAGGACGATATACTCTTTTACTCGGTTGTTGTGGGGAAGGGCATTAGAATAGGCCAACACGGCATTTGTACAATCGAGGTTCTCAATTTTGTGAAACTCGTCGACAAAGCATTTTGTAAAGCTTTCGAGTATTTTTGTGGGTGTATTTAGAAAGTTAAAATAGGCGTAGACCCCGACCTCGCGATCTTTGTTGAAGGCGAATTAAGAGATAAAGAAACTAGATAATTGTTTGAAGCATCGAATAGATCCATTTAGGAGGCTATGATACAACTTGAGAGAGCTATCGGTGAGGCTAGTGGGAAACATTCAACACAGGATGTGATCGGCTGATGACTACAGGCTTAACGCATTCTAAAACTCAAGGACGTGGGATTTCGGGTCGGTATTGCGATATTTGTAAATTTTTGGGGTGTCAAAGTTTTGAGGGACCTCAATAACAAGGAGCTTTAGGTATTGGGGGTTGTTAAGCTGACTCCAAGAGTATGGTGTGGGGCTGGCACTGGTACGGATGACGGCTTTGATTTTCTGGTCGAGTTTGTGTTGCGTGAGGTAAGCTGCTCAAGGGGGAGAACGATGCAGTCGCGGATGGTGGGACTAAGGATCTGGGATGTGCTCAGCACTACATTCTCCCAGGCATTCTCGGTAGGACGTCAAATGGGCCGTCGGAATGATTAGAGTGCGGAATCGGTCTAATCTTCTAAGATGGGAACACCGAGGGGGATCGACCCATCGGGTAGGGCAATGGGGGCACCATCGGTGATAAGGTGGACCGGCGATACCTCAGTATGGGGATGAGGACCTAAGCACGAACGGGCTAAAATGCGCAAAGATACTGGGACTCGGGAACGAACAGGGTCATCCTAGATTTGTGCCTATTGTAGTCCTCAAACTATGTGACGTAGCTCGTCAAGACTTGGTACTATCGAGTTGTTTCTTCTAAGAAGCGTTGCCGCTCTGCTTCACGTTCCTGATGAAGGTCTTCATGCTCAAGGCGAAGGTGGATTATGTGTCGCTTTTCTGCTTGAGTGATCTGTTGGCTTATGAGGACCAATTAAGCAGCGATACCGCTGGCGGGTGTACCAACAGTGGCTGAGGTGGAACGGAGGGCAGGGACCATGGGATAAAGGTAGGATTGGGGATAGAGGGCAGAGGGAAAATATTGTGTAGTACATACGGTACCAAATGTAGGGGCCTAATCTCGGAGAGGGGAGATTGTGCTCTTACACCTTAGGGTTGAATTGGTCTTGGGAGGTTTGCAGATGTGTCGCATGATAATTCTTGGGTCGACTAAGCAAGCATACATGCTTGGAGTTCGAGAGCGGGGTTCTCTACAACCTTTGATAAGGATTTGAAACTGTAATGGTATATATTAAGAGAGTTCAAGTTTCTGAATCAATGGAAACTTTGTAGTCGATGGTTCTTTTTAGCAATTGGGGGTGCTTTAGCCAAGGTTATTTTAAACCCCTTTATGGTAGCTCTCCTTCCCTATTTATAGATGATAGGAAAGGGTAAGTCACCATAGAGAGGTTAATTTACAAATATACCCTTTCAGGTAGCTGTCCCGTACGGAGGTCAGTTCTGCCACTGTGGCTATCTGTCGCTTATTTGCATAATTGTCTGGTAAGATGTCTACCATGCTGTTTATCAGGTTTGTCTGCCTTCGACCATACACTGATATGGGTGAGGTCATCTTGAACTCGTGTTTGTTTCTGTCTGTTGCACGAATCGCCCAGGCTTTGGTTCTTATGATAGTCTTCGAGTAATCGATAAGTCTTGGAAAGCTTTGTGCAGGTCTTGAGCCCTGGCAGTTTTCAGTATATTAGACTTCGAGTCTTCGGTAGGCTTCGATGTAACCTTCGAGTATTTGGTTAGTCTTGAAAGACTGCGAGTAGGCTACTACAAATGGTGTACAAGAAGACCATAGTTCCTTACAATAATTTATCTTCTATTTATTGAATATTTTAGATTTAAAGTCAGTTGATCCTATGTATAGTTGTAAGTTTGATTCTTTCCACTTTTAGGGTATTTCTGAGATACTGCACATAATCTGATATGAGCATCTCCTGGTGCACGTCGTCCACTCATTGACGGTCTTCTCATTTTAGCTTATTAAGATTAAGGGCTTAACTATTGGAGATGCATTTATTTTAATGTCTAATTAGATTTTAATTTGGAGAGGTAGAGGAGTTGCCATTGTAGGAGGATTAAGGTTGAGGCCTATATAAGGAGAGGGTTGTGTAAGTTTATTTCTTTGTTGTGATTGAATAAAGTTCAAGGTTTAGCCATAATTTAGTTTTAGGTTGATTTTAGCGTAAAAGACTTCCCAATTTAGCTTCCGCGTTGAGAGTTTACATCAAATTGGTATCAGAGCATGATTAATTCTTGGCTTTTCAGGGTGTTTCTTAGGATGATTCACTCATGATTCGTGATTTGAAACTCTAGGAAACAGTTCTGAAGTTCATTTTTTCCCCTGCACTGCTGCAGTGTTTTTCTGAGTCTACTGCAGTGATTTTCTGATATTGCTACATTGATTCCGGTGTCTGCTACACAGGAATTTCTTTCAATAAGACCATGTAATACTTTCATTAAGGCAATATAATACTTCATGCATGAACAACTTAGTATTTCAAATATATTTACTACTTCTGATCTTTTTATCATTACTAGCAGTCGAGCACGCACTATCGCGCGTACCTTAAAATGTTGTTTAAAACACATTGTTTACAGGAGTTTAGTCATGGAGGATACCACTATATGTTGTGCCTTATAATTTTGGTTAAATCACAATGTTTAAAAGAGTTTGTACATGGAGGTAGCATATTCTTATGTAGAATTCATAATACTCTACCAAATAATATTAGTTCATCACATTATGTTAGAGAGTGGAAAAGGTAAATGGAGTGTTAGTGTTGTTGTCCTTGATTGTCAATATTTTTATCAAAGATATACGATATGCACGCTTAAAAGTCTGGTGATTGAGGACATTTATGTAGGCCATTGAACTGAATAATTCTTAGGTAGTTCCTTCTACATGGTGGTACAATTAATGTATTCTCTATGAGCCAAAGCAGAGGCCAACGTTTGACCCTGTATGTCAAAGCTAAAAATAAATCATAATTTTTAGCAATTTGACTATAGTTGTTCATCTGTATTTGATAACTATGAACAACCTTCATAGATGTGGTTGGCTGGAAAAGTTTTTTTTCCCTAAAACATGACTTTTCAATGTCAGCAAGGCCTCTTATTTCTTCATTGATTTTACCTCCTTTATTAATAGAGACTCACAACAGTGGTAGACAGTGAAAAATGCATATTTACCCAGAAGAGTGAATAAACAAAAGATTGCCCATAAGGGAAAACATATTATTTTTCTAGACAAAAGTAATGAATCTAAACAGGTTACAATGATCACTGCAGAGGACTTGATAAACTATTTTTAATAGACATACAAGGTTCACATGACCAAGGAGATGGATTATGAACCCAATTGAATAAAAACAAAAAAGTAACCATTCATATACGAAAGAAGTATAAAGGGAAAATGCAATGATTCTTAATAGCTACACACCCTTTAAGCAAATGAAAGAATTCCTAAACAATTTCATGAGGAAAATAACTTAAATTGAAGGAATGAATATCAAGTCTATTCTACTTGGATAAGACTGAGGACTGTACTCACAAAACCATGTCCAAAAACCCGTTTGTAACGCAATATGGCAACACATTTATACCGTACATTATCCAAAAATCGTTGAAGTCATTGTGAGAACCAATTTTCTGAAATACCCAACAGATCTGTACAACACAAAAGACCATCAATGGCTTAGATGTTGTATTTAAGATCTTGTATATCTTGATCAAGTCTGTGTATCTCTGGGTCCTTAGGTATCCACAGTAACTTTAAATTTTGCCTGTAAAAGGCTACACCATCTTTAGGTACTCCTTACTGGAGGGATCTTATCAACGTCCATGATTGATATATATCATATATCATTATGTAAAAAAAAGTATAACTATAAATAACAATATATTTGGAGCCACAAAAAGGATTGGGCCAAGTTTTATTGCAATCAGATCAAATATGCCCTTAATAATGACTGCTAGAAATTCGCCCTTTAGTATTATACAATGTCATTTGGAAGCATTCCTTCTCTATCAGGAGCCTCCTGATGTGATTCAGTTTCAGTTACATCTTCCTTTTGTTCAGTACTTTCTGAAGGGCGAGGTGCCCTCCTCTGAAGCCATCTTCGCCTCCTCTATTTGCTTCCTTGGGCAACCCTACAAAGTGAGACATTTTTAAACAGATACATAATAATAGGTACCAAGTCCTACTGCCAAAAAAATATGGTATATCTCTTTATGGGAATGTAATAGAATATCACGTTCAAAAGAATACTGAGAACCAGCACAATTTCATTCTCAAAAAAAGAAAGAAAGAACCAGTATCGTATACATAAAAGCTTTGTCATTGTTAATTGATATCCAAAATCAGCTACAGTGCTAGAAGGTAAGTTTATTTACATGCCAAATATGTGATCCTACATGGACTAGAACACAGTCAAATGAGAACTTTGGTGTTTTATTTGTATATAATATAAAGGATTTCTAATTATAGTTCAATAAAGTTTTTCTAAGTAATATGCAAAGAAGTTTATGATGCAAGCAATATTGCGGAAGCCGATTATGAATCACAATATAACCTAAACATAACTTTTATTGATCTCTCTTAATTTATCTCTCTACAATCCCTCTTTAATATCACAAACTCTCTCTAGATCTCTACTAACACCACCACCTTACACTTTCTTTTATAGAGAAAATGGTTTCTAAATCCCTTGCCTCCTAACTTTCACTTACAAAAAACTCGCCATGATCTTTGAAGTTCCTAATTTAATTGGGACTCTAGTTAAAACAAATAGAAACTAACATAATTAACTAAAAAAGAAGGTGATCGCAATAGACGGGAAACAACCGAACGTGGCCGTCCACGGCGGTCACGTTACCTATCAACTCTCCCATCCTTTGAGAAATTCCCGCGAATTTAGGGAGAAGGATAGTCGTCCATCTGTCCAATATGCTCAAATCATCAAGTCCACAGTATCCCAAATCTGTTGGACTGCATCATGTTCCCTCAATATCTCAATAATCAATGTCATGTGTTTTCTAGCATTTGGATAATCGTGGTGCATGTAACTCATCTTACCACACCTAAAACATCGAACCCCGATGCTATTCCCCATAGGCCGCATCCATGTTGTCGTTGTAGATGAAGGAGTTGCTGGAACTGACGTTGTAGCAAGGATCGCCATCTTAAACTTGCTCTATGCACGTTTTCCCATCTCAATTTCCTTAGCGACAGAATAAACGTTCATCTTGAATTTTCCTAGCGAGTCTATATTTAAAGCGACTATCTTTCTGCGCATCTATCTCTGCAGTAGCTACCTTAGATGTAAATAGATAAAAATCATTCGCGTATTCGTCTATATTTTTCAATTTATGTCGCAACCCTTGTAGTCGGGTAAAGTTGTATTTCGCGTAAGATCGTAGAACAAGTCGTTAAACCAACTCTCTCTTCTTAGAAGCCTAATTTGTAATCCAAGCTTGGCTAGAATGTCAATGCATTTTCTAAATATTGCCCCACTAGTTAAGTGCATATTTTGTGAGCTTTGTCTCTAGAAGAATTAAGGATTTGAGATCTTTGCATCACTTGTACTTCAGTATCTGATCGACCCAATTTAACAAATCCATAAAACCGTCGGCATCTATTTTTCTGTCAATTCAAGAATGTTCAATTTGACATCTTGTCTCACTAATCGAATAGCAGTAACAAAAGTTGTTGCAATCTAATCACCTTGATTTGTTTCTTGAGAACGCCATCCCCCAATACCAGAATCACTGTGAAAACCATAAACAACGAAAAAATAATTTATTTTCTGGATATTGCTCAAAAACCAAATACTACAAAATGGTTTTGAAGGAATTTATTTTCAATTTTCACAAACCAAATACAGATACTTCCACAAATGGGAGTTCGATTTCAGGGAACTCGTTTCATTTTGCATAAACCAAATAAATATTATTGACAAATAGCATTGATTTTCATTTTACCATTTCTTTACAAAAAAAATTCAAAAAACTTTTTTTCGTAAAAAGTATTTCCAAAAGATAGAGAGTTCTGACTAGCTTAGTGCTACCTATATATCCAGTATCTAAAACATTGCTCCTATTGATACTTGTGGCACATAATATTGTTCAAGAATTGGTACATCATATAGATAATACAGTTTGAAGTCTCACCAATAGTAAAATTGGTAAACTTCTAATAGGTTTTCAACCTTATGATAACCACCATCTTCAAATTCTCAGTGAGCCCTGACGTCCTATGCTTTTACCAAACATCTACTACATGTATAAGTTGTAACCTACTCACCTATATCTCCAATCTAAAATGCATTGCTCATGTTACCTAACAATGAAAACTAAAGATAATGTGATTTGTAAAGTGATTAATCGACCTACCAACAATCTTTAACATGCATATAAAGTCACAATACGCACAAGTCAATACATTCAGAACTGCAATTTTCAAATCCTTGTTTATGTTATGTCAATCTGAACTATCACTACAATCAAATCCAAATACGTATAAAGAATTTTCCTCTAGGAAAAACATTCAAAAATTTGCCAAGAACGACATCTAAGTAGGTTCTCCCCTACGTATGCACTCCACAAACTCGCCATCATAAGCAGTTACTCATAACAATATGAGACACAAGGCTTGGATATTGCACATCTATGCATTATTTGTGTCAAGGTCAAAGAATCAAAAAATTGCCTTCATCATTATATACAAACTAAAGTTGATTAGTGGATGTGTGCTAAAAAGTTTACCCATATTGTTTTAGGCTAAATCTGCGATACATTTAGAGATAAACTAATTCGTTATTTTTCTTCCTTCACTTTACCACTACATTTTTTCATTGGGGAATTTCAATAACAATACATCACCGCAAATAAGTAATCGATATCACAAACCAATTTAGTAATTATATGAAGTACTACCAACTAAAAGATAGGCTTGGGAGTAAACATAGGCCTAAATAAAATACATGAATGATTCATACATGGTCTTATGTTCTCTCTCAACTTTCCTTATCTCTTCATCTTGCTCAAGACCCTGTAATTAGATTGATACAGAGACGCGAAGAAAGTAACTATAAGGATTCAAATGGTAACAACATAAATTACAGAGAACTAAGAGGGAGGCTTTTATTTGTGATGCCCTAATAATTACCTATTCACAATTACCTCCTATGGAACATCTGAATCATTGTCTGCCATTGTTTACGAATTTTGATTTCAGACCCAAATAAAACTAAATAATGAAATTAAAATTTATGTTTACATCAGGTAGCCAGTACCATAACACCATCTTAAAGGGGAAATATACTGTAATTTATAATTTAGCAAATTGTTCTATTCATATACCTTGTGTGTTGTTGTGGTTACAACATCACAATACTCAAATGAATTCGCAGCCACAGAGGCAACAACCAGTCCTCTTATGTGAGCCATATCCATCATGAGAAAAGCTCCTACAGCATCAGCTATCTTCCAAAGAAAGATAAGATCAGAAGTTAAGCGTGCATACTAAAATTTACCTGTAAGGATAAAACTATTAAAATAATCATAATGTTTGATAATATCCTTGACTACCTGATATTGATATGTGTTGATATGTTTGTTGGTTTAACAAACTAAAATATGGTATATTTCAAAATCTATCGACAGTAAAAATTTGAAATCCGGATATATCATCGATAGTAAAGATCAAAAATCTGGATATATCTAATAATATATAGAAATTTTCACTTTTTAATTTAATTTAGAATATTACATATTAATAAGCTATCTCTAAGCCGAATTGTTTAGAAACTATAGATGATCAATTACCTTATAGTTAGGGTTAGCTTCAAAATTTGATAGTGAGGTTTTACATCATCTACTATATGGCATAACCTGCAAAATAATATCCAAAGTTCATATCATTAATTAAAGAATGTAATGCCCGTAAAGTTTCTCAGAAACACTAATAACATTTTGATATAGATACTCATAAAATACAAAGAAAGATCTAAAATATCAAACTTAACGTATATATACATGGGACAGCCGATAATTTAATATTTTCTCAAGCTCATCAGAATATCGTTCTAAATATCGACTGGCTCAACAAATTAGCTTAATATACCATGTCATTTAGATACATTGATGTATATTACATATATCAGTCCGATTATGATATAAATAATAAATATACCTTAAATCCTCTATAAACCAAACCCTTATCAAACAATTGAGAGAAAACCAACCAAGCACTTTCCATAAAGTTAATATCCATCATCTTATAATCGTTCTTAAAATTGATCCACCGCCCCAACCTCGTAACCGCGGACTCCCACTCTGCAACATACCTTGGAACGATACTCATACACTCCTCAATATAATTATCAATATCCAGTTAAATCACTTGTTCCCTCGTCTTAATCCCCAACTTCCTATCGATTTCAAACTCAATTGGAAGACCATGACAATCCCACCTGAACCTTCTTGCTACATGCTGACCAATCATGGTTTGGTACCTTTTAATGATGTCCATGATTGTTTAGTTGAAAGGTGACCGTAGTGAGGGAGACCTGTTGCGAAGGGTGATCCATCATCGAAGATGAACTCGTGGAGGTTCTCTGTAAGTTTGAGTTGGGTTTTAAAAGCTTTCATTTCTTCCCAGAAGGTGAGGATGTTTTGTTCTTGCTTGGGGAAGGAGAAATTTTTTCCTTCGATGACCTCCTCCATTATTGGATACGAAGTAAAGATCGAGAGAAAGAGAGTGAAATTAGGGATTTAGGGTTGAGGTTTCGGAGGGAATCGGTGATGGTTTGGGTTATAGTTTTTGTAAAATGATCCTGATTTTGTATTTAGGCTTCCCAAAATACTCCTAATTTTGTATATACGAAAAGTTATGGGATAAATTTCCATGTATACCCCTTCTTTCATCACGTAATTACGATTGAGATGCTTATTTTGGATGGGATTTAGTACATACGAAATAGGGGCATTTTAGTATAAAATAAATTTCAAGAGTATTATAGATAAGGTTTTCGGTAGCCAACAATGTTGTATTCATAATCAAACATGCCTGAGAGATATTTTTATTGATTATATTGCTAATCCTGGGATTTGATATAGTCTGTCCCATTCCATTTTGTTCAACGAATTGATCAATGTTTGTTCCACCGAAATCTGTTTAGTAAATGTATATGTAAGAGTACAATATGAAATAATTTGGTAAAGGAATATGATATTAATATATTATTACCTGATATCGCAACATCAACCTTCCTTTTTCGACATTGTTCCATAGACAATACTTGATTGGACGAAACTTGTTTTTGCTATTGCGGAATATCATATTGGGGATTAGAGCAAAGATATAGAATTATACACTACATTGTTAATATAAGGCATTATACTCAAATACATACCATATATTTTCCTCAACTTGTGTAGGGAGCCGCTAGATCATGAGGGTTATTTCGTTTATTCTCTCAATTTATTTAATACTAAAATGCCCCCATTTCGCATGTACCAAATCCCATCCAAAATAGGCATCTCAATCGTAAATACGTGTTGAAAGAAGGGGTATAAATGAAATTCCAGCGCATAACTTTTTGTATATACAAAATTATGGGTATTTTGGGAAGCCTAAATACAAAATCAGGGTCATTTATGTAAATCTTCCTCAAGCAAATAAGTTTAACCATTTTAGATTCGATCCGAATCGAACATCATTGAAAACCTGATCAGGTCAATTCAGCTTTGGCCGGTTTGATCGGTTTGTGCTCAGCCCTGGCAAAAAAATCCGACCCACATTCAAAATCCCAATAATTGCTGGATATGCTCTAACTTAGACAATCCTATGTCCTGGAAGTTGAAAATTATGACTTGGTTGTATATATTATTGGGGTTTAAATTCTCTACTCAATTAAATATTTGTACCATTACTTCTCCTTCTTTCTCAGTTGTGAAGAAAACCAGGAAAAATAGAAGAAGAGAAGAATATCATCTCTTTTAACCCCTAGTGCTTAATCCTTATTCTATCTTCATTCTTCTACTAAAAACTTCCTTCGAATACTTGAGTGCAAAGATGCTTGGTATAGTAAAAATCAGTTCTAGAAGCATAAGTTTTAGTCTTAGGAAGGGCGTTAATTTTTATAACAAATGGCAAAAGCATGTCATGATAATCTATTATAAACAGTTGGCCATTCTCAATTGCCTCCTCAACATTGGTTTGCTCTAGCTCATGGACGATTAGTTCTTTTGTTATTAACGACTCCGGGGGACCATAAAGTGCAGGGTCTAATTTGCTAAGGATCGGAAACTCCTGCAAAAGTTAAAATGTGTATTAAAATAATAAGATTTTTATGTACTGTGTGCAAGAAATGTAGTAATTTCTCCATAGCTTGACTGTAGTAATATTGAACTTTTTTGTTGTTGTTATTGTTGTTATTATCTTACTAGGTCGTCTGTGTCAGTTTTGATACTAAATCGCGTATATAGATTTATCCATCTATTCACTAAAAAGAATAAAGCAAAAACTCCAAAAGGGAAAAATAAAGTAAAAGTTGAAAAAATTATATTCTTGAAATGAAATGAAAAATAAAATAGGCTACTATAAGTACCTTCAATTTTTCTATGTTAACCTGATTGACACCGGCCAAAGCCTGGTGTGCAAACTCGTTATCACACAACCATGAAAATCTGTCTCCTGGAAACTCATAATCGCATATATACTTGTGGTGAGATTCTAGATATTTTCAACAAAAAAAAGAAGAGTGATAGTATATATTTTCAGCATATATGTACTGCATACTTGAGATAATGGCTGGAATGCTGTACTTGAACAAGCCTTCACCAGCATTAACTATTTTCTTAATCAACGAGGACAGCAAGAGCTTCTCGAATATATCATTTTGATCTTCATTGAGTTTCTCAAGAACACCATAATTATACAACTTGTCAATTTCAGTGAAGCACGTGAAGGGCGTATCTTCATTTGAAAATGTAGCTGCCAAAGATGGTAATAGATTATGGAATACGACTTTTAGGCGACTTGCAGAGAAAGATGCCTGCTTAGTCTCCTCAGATGATTCTTCTCGCAGAACATAAACTGGATCAGGCTTTTTTATTCTACTCTCAGAATATGGATCTGGTTAGGATCAAATAAATATCATCAGTTTATTTAGTCAATTATAACTTTGTGATACTCAAATACTGTAGAAAGTCTGGATTATGTTTGAGTTGTAGAAACATTAACACATTTATCCTATAGAGAATTTACTGCAGCTTAGGGACTAGTTGAAACTTTTTTGTCCCAATTAAGGATTAATTTATGTTTGTCGCTATGCTAATATTTTGTGTGCTTTTATGAAGCATAAAATGTACAAGAGGGAGAGAGAGATGGAGGAAGCTCACTTTCATGGATGATAATGTAGGCCTGAGATTTTGCCACGGTATGTTGTTTTTGCTCTACAAGGATCTTAGTCCTTGATTGAATGGTGGTGGTTCGGGGATTGTTGTGGGAGATTGACTTATTAGTATTGAGAGAGAGTTACTATTAGTCTATGCTTGTAACCATTAATTTGTTGTTCGATGTGAAGCTGATGTGTTATTGGTGTGTCTCTCCTATCTGCAACTACACTATATCTGGGCTTAGATTTTTTCTTTGCCCCATCATAAGTGTCCTCCAACTATTTTTCGTAACCCCAAGAAAATCCAACTGTTGGACTATATTCTAAGTGATTTAGTACGAGAAAAAGGTTCCCCTGCAGGTCTAATACGGGAACAAGTTAAAGAGTCATCAATGACATATATTTTATCTCGCAGAGTACAAAAAAATGGGGTGTTTAGAGACTGTACCGGTGTTTGTTGGAAGTCGTCCAGTACGACAACGTCTAGGATATGGCCTTTCATGACCATCGAGAACGGACCTAGCAAGATCATCATCCTTGTCCGGATTACCCAAGTCATTATAGGTAGTGCAATCATATACTCTTTCAAAATGCTTCCTCTCACATTTTCCATAACCTCGAACACTTAATAAGTCTTCGCGACGAAGATCCTTGAGACTATCATGTGTTTGCAAGGGCAAATAGGCCTTTCAAGATAATAGGAAACTACTAGGAGATCGATCAACGGTAGAGAAAGTATAGCAGACTATAATTATAATTGTGTCAAACTCTCACCAGATTTCTGAAGATTATTCAACTTTTTGGCTCAGTTTCTCGTGATTGAATCCAAGAATTTGCAGGGAAGAAAATGGGGCCTTCACTAAATCCTTGTACCACAATCTCCATTAAGCAGAGCTCCTTAGATTGTAGATTAGTGATAAGAACAGCCCTAGGGTAGCCAAAGTCTGATGGAACTGTGAAATTTGTTGAATATTCTACAACATTTGCATTCTCCAATTCTTTTGGAAGCCAACCCCTTAAAGTAGATTCTAAACTCTTCCCTGAGTTGGTCTTAGTTAAATAAGAAAATAAACTATCTTTAACAACTACAACTTTGGAAAGAAAATAAAAACTATTGAAACCTCATTTCACTTAAAACATTAGAAGCTACAGAACAAAACAAATTAGTTAACTCCCAAAATCTACACCCAAAATAGAAAGTCATCTATACAATACAATTTGGTAAGTATAAACAAACAACCCTACTTGATAGTCCCATAAAATACCGAGCCTCAAAAAACATACTCATAACATCAAATTAAGCCATAAACAACTACTAAGTCTAACAGAGATTACAGGAACATAGTAATAGCAAATTTTAGAGAGATAAACCCAAATTGATGAAGTTCAGAACTCTAATTTTTGTACCTGTGATTGAGTTCATCTAAGTAGTGACCGGTACAAAGATTTGCCTAAAACCAATGTGCTATAACCCATAAATCAGGTCTTAAACCCAAATCAGAAAGCCAATGTGCTATAACCCACAAATCAGGTCTTAAATCCCCAAATCATAGCAAATCGAGCACACAAATCAAACGCCCTAATTATGAAATTGAAAATCGCAGCCGAGTCGTTGAGAAATTGAAGATGAAAATTAAAATTTTGGTGATTGAATACCTAAATCGAGATCTTTGCCTTACGATTTGGAATTTTTGGTTTACAGAATGTCCCTAATTTGAAGTTAGACTTCCCAAAATGTCCCTAATTTCGTATATATGTTGTGGGCTGAACTTTCAAAAATACCTTTATTTGATCATGTAATTACGATTGAGATGTCTATTGGATTTGGTATATACGAAATGGGGGTATTTTAGGATTAAAAAATTGCGAGAGTAGACTAAATAACCCTCATGATTTAACGGTTGTGTTATAAACTAAAGCATATATTTTCCTCAGCATGTGTAGGGTTGGGTGATCAACAGCCGAGATTTATTTTCATGGCATAACTATTCCTTTAGTAGTATAGATAAATACTTAAATTGTATCTGGATACGATCATAAATTAGTTTGATCTACAAATAGGTACTATTTTATTTGAAAAATAAGTAATGACCCGATAAGACGATTACTTGTAACAATAATATGCCTACGTGCTCATATTTTAGATTTTTCAATTAACTCCATAAGATTGAACGGTGCTAGAGAATTTAGTTCTCACACATTTGATGACTATTGTGCATCAAATGGTCTAGTAGAATCGTTAATCAAGCGATTTCAGATAATCGCTCGACCGATGCTATAGAATACTCAAGTTCTATCGTCTTCTTGGGCATATGCCATATTATATGTTGTAAACTTATTACGTTTAAGACCAACAGCATATCATAAATATTCACTAATACAACAGGTGACTGGGCATAAACCCAATGTTTCCCATTTATACACATTTGGATGTGCAGTGCATGTTCAAATTGCACCACCACAATGAACCTAAATGAGACCCAACGACGTCTAGGTGTGTATGTAGGATATAATTTACTATCAATCATTAGATTTTTGGATATTACTATAGGCGATGTTTTTACTACATGTTTTGTAGATTGTCACTTTGATGAGACAGTGTTCCTACTGTTAGGTGAAAATTAAATAGTACGGCATGACGGTCAGAAGAAAAAGATCTCATGGAATTCACTAGAACTCCCTCATCTTGATTCATCCACCACCTAAACTGACAAAGAGACTTCCAAATTTCTACACTTATAAAAGATAGCTCTTGAACTACTTGATGCGTTCAATGATGCATTTAAAGTAACAAAGTCACACGTACCTCCTTAGAATGCACCAGCATGTATTGAGATACCAACAAAGATCTCTACAAATATTCATGCTAGTAAATCAAAGGTTAAGCATGAACGTGGTAGATTTTGGAAGACTAGGGGGTGGTAAACCTACATAAGCAACAAAAGGCTTCTACTGGATGTTGACCAAAATGTGTTAGGGGATTAAAGACTGATGGTGATGTTAGTGTCACAGTAGAATGAAAACTATCGATTACTGGTGTAGTCAGCGATAAGAGAGAATACAAAATACCACCAAATATCCAGGCAATTGTAGATATACGGCCAGTTGTACCTGCCAAGATTACACATAATGAAACACCCAAAATTGGGACACGTGCGTATTTTGATAATTATGAAATTTCTATAAATTATATGTCTCATCAAAAGGAGAACAACTCGATCGATCAAAAGTAGCTATCGATAATAAATTTTTATATGCAGTCGCTCTCTTCATTATGGATAAGGATCCTGAACCTAAAACCGTTGCTGAGGGTCAGCAGCGACAAGATTGGTCATCTTGGGAATCAGCAATTAAAGCCGAGTTAGACGTTCTTGGAAAACAAGAGGTATTTGGGCAAATAGTCTGGTGGAATACATCCCCAGTGCCCATTGGATATAAACAGGCTTTTACCTAAAAACATAATGAAGCCAGGGAAATTTTAAGGTGTAAAGCTCATCTAGTTACACAAGGATTCTCGTAAAGATCGGGAATAGATTATGAGGAAACTTACAACCCTTTGATGGACGTAATCATGTTACGTTACTTACACAGTTTGTTATTCAGAGAAGGACAGGACACGTGTCTAATGGATGTAGTCACCGCTTACATGTACAGGCCTGATACATGTATACATATGAAAATCCTTGATGGTTATTCCATTCCTAGGGATATTATATTAAACCAAACGATAAACATAAGTACGTTATTAAAAAAGAGAAATCATTATATGGATTAAAGAAATTCGGTCTCATGTGGCATAGTAAGTTAACTGAGGATTTGAGGAATCTTAGAATCTCAAATGATCTTATTACACCATGTCTCTTGATCAAGAAGACAACCAAAGGATATGCCATCATCGTAGTTTATATAGACGACCTGACTATTATTAGAACTCAGCGGAAGATTGAAGAAGCTGCAGCATCTTTGAAAAAAAAATTCAAGGTGAAAGATCCAAGTAGAGCAAAGTTCTGCTTAGTAATACAAAAATAGCATTTACCTGGTGACAAGTTCATTCATCAATCAATGTACACTGAAAGACTTCTATAGCGAATCCATATTCATAGAAGTTATCCATTATCGATATCAATGGCTTCACAACCCCTAAACATTAACACTGACCCATTCCGTCCTCCAGATGGGGATGAAGAACTCCTAATTATAGAGGTTTCACATCTAGGAGCTATTGGAGCTTTATTGTACCTGGCAGGGTGTATAAGGCTAGATATTTCCTTTTCAGTAAATCTGTTAGAAAGGCACAATTTAACCGAATAAAATACATCTTTAGATATTTGTAGGGATTAACCGACTTGGGATTATTCTACTCAAAGAATTTGAAGAAATTGATAGGTTATGCAGGTGCTGGCTATCTCTTAGACCCACACAAAGCCAGATCACAAATAGGTTACATATTCATGGCAAGTGGCAAGATATCATAGCAATCGGCCAAACAGACCATGGTGGCAATATCATCAACCATGAAAATATTTGAGTACTATATAAAGTTGGACAAGAAATAATTTTTCTTAGATCCCTCATCAACCATGTAAACACGAGTTACAGACTATTATCTCTAAGAAGCTCACCAACAATAATCAACGAAGACAACTCTGCCTATATACAACAGCTACGATGCAGATTTATCAAAGGAGATCGCAAGAAACATATATCCTCAAAGTTATCCCATACGTACGAACTACAAGAAGCCTGAGTTGTAGACATCCAACAAGTAAGTTCATTAGAAAACTTAACCAACCTATTTACGAAGTCACTTCCAAGAGCGACGTTCAGAAAGTTGATTTACGACATTGGGTTGAGGAAACTTTGTAGATTACAATCATGGGGAGATTCTCCATCAGGGGGAGAATCTCCATGGGTAGAATCTCTATGAACACTCAAAGACCAAAATGTATTGTACTCTTTTCTCCTTCACAGTGGTTTTTAGCCAACTAGAGGTTTTTATTTGCTAGGTTTCAATGAGGCGACAGAAAGAGTATCTTATGGTAACTTGAAAGGCTGGTTGTAATCTTTCTTATTTCTAAGATTTTGCCTTTGGGTTTCCCAGTTAAGGTTTTTGAATAGAGCAAGCTACTTCAAGATTATGCAGGCACCCGAAAGGGAGAGTGTCATCTAATGAGGCTTGGCTTAGGAGCCCAGGTAATGGCTCATGTAGGGATTTAGTTTAAATGGTTAGGGGTGTTATTTTAACCACCCCATTTACCTATAAATATGTCATGAGGTACTTGTAATAAGTTAGTTACTTTTAATAAATTACTCTCTCGACTCTCTCTCTCTTTCTCCTACTGTGTTCAACCACTAGTACCCTTTCTCAACAAAATCTAATATTCAAGGTTAAGTGAAGATCTCAATGAACAATACGCAGTAAATTTTGTAAGAGCGTAATTCTGAATTAGGGGGAAATTGACCCTACACCTATATGATTATTGATTAGGTTAGGTAGCTAGATAACATATGCGTAGATTCTGTTAACTAGAAGGTTCTATAGCCTCTAATGAGGATTTTATTTTATGATGATATAAATATACTGTGTATTTTCAAAGAATGGTTCGGAATAGTTCGTCGGCTGCATTGCCGGTGTCGACTAGCATAGTGTGCAAAATTACATTATTGATCTTTAAAGGGATGACTAAAGGGTCATAATGTGGGAATTGGACGTGTAATATATCACATCCGACAAAGGATATGCCGGCCAGTCTAGGTGTTGGCTTGATTCGGGTAGGAGGACTGGCAATTTTTGCGCATAGGCCAATCTGAAGTAGTCATTGATTATATTTTTCTTAGTGGCCGCGTCGCTGCTATCGATGTTGTTGACCTCAATCATGTGTTCCTGGTAGATATGGAGCTCCTTTTCGGCTTCGTTTTGTGGCTTTTCAGTTTTAAGGTGGTATTCGTCGAGGTAACTTGGAAGATCAACTGTATATTCATGCATTTGACCAGCCTTAAAAATCAGATCCATCATCTTCTTGAGAGCTTAACACCGTTTTGTAAAGTGGTTTCTGCACTTATGATTTAGATTGTGCAGTTCTTCTGGTTTTACCTAGATTAGTTTGAGGGGGGGGGGCTCACTGGATAGGGTCGACTTCGATGAGGTGGTAGATTTGGGTGAGTTTAACAATTAACTTTGGCAAAACCGGTATAGAAATTTTCAGCCGTGGGCGATCTGCCAGTTGATTCTAATTAGGTCGCGTCCTAGTGTCTTCGTCAGTGTAGACTCGTGCTACCATCGATTTGGTTTTAGGTGGCTGTATTGGTTGCTGATGTGTTTGTCGATTGTTTCCTCGAATTCTTTCCAAGTCTATGTAGCCATTAACTTTGATAAGCATTTATTCGAAAGAATAGAGTTTATGTAGTATGATGTATTCCTTGACTTTGCTATTGTCAGGAAGTGCATTTGAATACGTGAGAACGGCATTCGAAGAATCGAGGTTCTCAACTTTCTGGACCCATCGTGTGTTTCACCCCGTGATTGCCTGATGTTAAACAAAGAGTCGACCCGTACTTCCCTGTCTTTGTTTGTGTATGAAATTGGCTATAAAGAGTTTGGATTAGTTTCGAAAGCAGTGTATCGAGCAATTGGGTATGGTATGGTACCACTTTAGGGGGTTCTCAGAGAGGCTGGAGGGGAATACTTGACACAAGATGTGGTCGTATGTTGCGTAGAGGCTTAGGGAGTTCTAGAAGTGTAGGATATGAGATCCAGGGTCAGTGTTCTTGTACTTGTGAATTTTTGGTACACAAAAGTTTGATTGGACCTCGATGCTAAGGACGTATATGCTGATTGGGTTGTTCAGTCGACTCTAAAAATTAGGGATAAGGGTCAAGCTAATGTTGATGGCTTTGCGTATCTTTTGATCAATCTCCCTTTGTGTGACGTGCGTAGCTCGAAGGGGTGACCTTGCAGGTATCATTCGGTAGTGTGATGGGGTTGATGTTCTGTGCTACGCGCTTGCCCAGTTTATCCCATGCGAGGCTTCGTATTCTAGCTCCGCCTGAGTGTAGAGTGGAACCACTCGATCCTTCCGAGGCATCGACTCCTAAGTGGATAGACGCTGGCAGGGGTTGTGGTATTGGTTCGGTTGTGTTGATGTGGATTGGAGTTGGTTGTTGTTATGGGTTCGGGCCAAAACGAGCTCTGACTGGCACTCTCGAGTTTGTTGGCCCCTTGGAGTGGTTTT
This sequence comes from Kingdonia uniflora, assembly GCA_014058105.1. Classification (NCBI taxonomy): domain Eukaryota; kingdom Viridiplantae; phylum Streptophyta; class Magnoliopsida; order Ranunculales; family Circaeasteraceae; genus Kingdonia; species Kingdonia uniflora. The sequence goes on from JACGCM010000724.1 coordinate 1,616,726, forward strand.
GGTGCTCCACCTACCGAGTCTCTTGGAGATTGAGGACTATACTATGCAAATGCATCTCGCATCTGAACCAGTTGAGCATTAACATCATCTTGTTGATTACCGCCTACTAATGTGGATGTGGATCGGTGGTTAGGTACCAAATTGACTGTAATGGATTAAGATGGTTGTGGTCGTTAGTTGTTGAGTACATACGGCATTGAACTAAGAGCGTAATTCTGAATAAAAGAGAAATCTACCCTATACCTATGTGATTATTGATTAGATTAGTTAGTTAGACAGCATATGCGTGGATTCCGTTAACTAGGAGGTTCCATGGCCTCTAATGAGGATTTGAATGTATGATGATATAAATATAGTTGTGTTTACAAAGAATGGTTCAGAATGGGGTCGTTATAATGGTCTAGCCTTCCCTGGAGAGGGAATCTGAACCCCTTCCCTCTCTGCCCCTCCTCTATTTATAGGCTATAAGGAGAAGAAAACCTAGGGATGGGGTTTAGTTACAATTATACCCTTGATACATTTGTATTCCACTTGATTACTTCTACTTTACAGCTGTCTCTTACTAGCTTTGTTGAAGTCGCAAGCTATTATGATAGTCTCGATCTGGTGGTGGTCGATAGCTGAGTTAACTTCTCTAAACTTTGGTTGTGGCGGACTTGCTTAGTCGATGTCACCCAAATGCTTCTCCAAGTCGACCATTGCACTAGTAGGTTTTGAAATCATGGCCTTATGAGTAACTGTGGTAGATCAGACCGAGGAGGCTACTACAAATTTTATTGTGTAATGATATATTATGTTTGCAAAATAAAATAAAAATCGCAGGATATTAGAGTTTGTTGGCTTGGCTTATCGTTCTTGAAGTCAAGTCGTAGTTCTATAAATAAAACCAAGACAAATGGCCCACAACAAGGACCAATTTTTTTGTCATATTGTGATTACATTTTCTTTTCAAGCATATTGTCATAACATTTGAAATGGTCATTAGCCATTGTTACAAGGCTAAGAATCATCTTTAAAATTTCTTGAAACCAAGGCACACATTAACTCTAATTTCATACATATAAAGTATAAACACCTCCTCCAATAGTCTCCCTTCTCTCTTGTGCTTCCCATAGCCCACATCTTTTCTTCCTCCTAAGATCACATTCTCTTGTTTTTTTAAATTAGAAAAATGGGTATCATTAAAATGTCTCAGAAATTTACGACTCCGATATCCCCAGCAAGGATGTTCAGTGCTTTGATCCTTGACTCGCACAATTTATGTCCGAAGCTAATGTTTTCGTGGATCAAAAGTTTTGAGATTCTCCAAGGAAATGGAGAAGCTGGAAGTATCATACAGATAAACTTCACTGAAGGTTAGTCTCATAAAACTTAGACATAGACAATCTTGTTATGTGCAATAACTCAACGTGTTAATTTATGAACTGAGCCAACTTTTATACTTATGTGTCGACTCATACGATAATAGTATGACTCAACTCGTTCTTTAAAATCAATAGGGCAATTATGAATTAATTTTAGCTCCAAGATGATAATAAACACCCTGGGTGATTTGACCGTGAAAAATGGTATTTAGACAACCTATATGTTAAAAAATTTGTATTGAACAATGGAATTAACATAAGAAATTGATGATATTGTGTTTCTTTCTACTTACAGCTTGTGGACATGTGAAATATGTGAAGCATTATATTGATGAGCTTGACAAAAAACACTTGAGGTGCAAGCACACCTTATTTGAAGGGGACGTATTAGGGGACAAGCTCAAATCGATTGTCTACGAAGTTCAGCTTGGACCTCACGGAAGTGGGTGCATTTTGAAAATAGCGTGCGAGTATCATTCCAAGGATGGTGTTGAAATCAAGGAAGAGGATATCGATCCTGCTGGCAAGAACCTCGCTGTGGGGATATGTGAAGTTGTTGAAGCTTATTTAATGGCACACCCTAAAAGCTATGCTTGATCACATGCATATATATGTTTCTAGTATTATACCACACAATTACGGTTTGGTTTTTCAATGTTCTTTCCCCCTAATTATGTCTAAACGTTTAGTTGAGAATGCACTGTAGACAATTTTGTTAGATACATGATATGTATGTAAATGTCTAAATGTGAGATAATTACTATTTGAAGTTTCTTAGATATTTCACTGTAGCTGTTTCTGATAAGGACCCTATATTCTTATACTGTTGCTCAAATTATGAAATCGTAAGAGAGATAGAATATTTTGGTCAAAATCGTGTGTTTTATGATATGAGAGCATTTTAAGATTTAAGTTGCACAATTGTCTCTTCAATACAAACTCCTTTTCTCTTCGGAATGAAAAAAAGGCAGTGTAAAACTAGTTAGGAACTTCACCGGCAATAGGATGAAACTACACCAAACAAGTGAAATCCTTTATTTTCCATTTGCTGTTTCAATGTCTCTTGAGTTGAAAAGGAAAGACATTATTAAGTTAATCGTCTTAAATCTGAAAATGTGTGGTACAGTTTGTGTTGTATGTTAGTAGTAGACATAACTGATAAGATTTTCAGATGAGATCCGCCCAAGAGAACTGACTTTAAAGTGAAAGAATACTGTACACGAGAATCAGGGAAACTTAACTGGGATTCAACTCAATATTGCAAACTACTATTTAGAAGGAAAACATAATGAAAATGTGGCCATCCCTTGAGTTCTCGCATAACGAACGTGGCTAAGGAATTCAATTCCATTACTAACTCTAGATCCACCCTCGTTTCTCAAGTATACAAAAGACTTATAAGGTATTCATCAACAATTCATAAAAGCTCTTACTACCTAGATAATAGAGCTGAAACCCATTATATAATCCAAAACTAATTTATAGTCCAACAAAATGTGAACAGAGACCGTTCTTTGAACATAAATTATCAGTTCGTCTGATAGAAAAAATTATTTCGAACTTTTTTTTTGTCACATCAAGCTCTTTCATCAAACCCAGCACAATGGTAATGGTATTAAAACCCTTGAATAATACTTAATTCCAAATAAAGAATCACATTTTTGTGTATTATCTTTAGATTTCTTGGAACAAAGGATGCCTTAAGATAGGATATCCTTTCAAGAAAAGATAAAAAGAGAGGCTACTTCGGATTATTTGACCATGGAGTTATGAATGCTTATGGGGTCGCCTTTACTTTTTCCATGCCGACTTTGTATATTCTTCTTTTTTGTAGAGAAACTCGTAAAGGTCGCAATTACAGATGGCCATCCATCCTTAAAAGAAAAATCCCTTTGCTCATCTATTTTATTAATCAAAACAATGTCGACCCCCTTCTTTCTATCCCATATTCTACCCTATCTCTCACCTTTCAAATATTCTCTCACCTTCTCATGAACAAATGTGATGTGGTGCATCCCTCATAGTACCGTTTACCTACCCTACTACATATGTTTATTTAATTTTTTTTTTACTTTGTATTTTAGTCTTTAGCTCCCCGTTGGAGAGGCCCAACCGAGGTTATGAACAGTTTCCGAGTTTTAGTAGGAGTCTATTTCAAAATAAGAAATAGGGTTCCTAATTCTAACCACCTAGTTAATACAGTTAATTCAATTAAGTTAGTCTTGTTCAGAACAAGAGTTCTAGTTAATAAAATTAGGGTTCCTCAGGAACCTAATTCATTTTGTTAAAACTGGCGTTTTTCTTGATTATGGGCTTCTATGTAATCAGTTTACATCAAAATGAGCATTTCCAGATTCTTCATTCACTCTCCAAGTTCACAATCACATAGAAGACGAAGAAAGAATACCTTTTCTTCCCTTCATACTTAGGCCATTAGATTGTCATTTTGTTCATAAGCTCCCATTCACTCAGTTTCTGTTTGTTTATTTTGTTTTAGTTTTTTCACATTGCAACAGAAACCTCGGATCACAAATATACTAGTAAGAATGGACTATAATGAAGTGTACAAAAAATCAAGAAGGCACTGCACGACATTAATGGTAACTAATTAATTAACTAATCTAAGCATATTCAGAGAGGTTTTTGCGATGTTATTTTCTTTCCAGACGTAATGTTAAGTTTGAGGTTTTCTCTATAGAATACAATATTTATGATCTCTACATCGATCTCCTTAAAAAAAACTGACAGTAGTTGGATGGGCTGACCCATAAAGGATTGTTAAAGCAATCAGGAAAACATAAAAAATTACAAATATATGTAGCCACAATGAACTCGCTAATCCTCCAAAAACCCCAACAGAACCAGCACCAAAACCTATAAATGCACCTGCTGCAGAATCTGCAAATGCACCTACTGCTAAATATCCTCTACCTGAAGCCATCCCCCCCAACAGATCCCCCAAAAGAATCACCACCATAACCACCTGAAAACCCTGCAGCAGAAGTTATAGTACCACCATTTGTAGTCACAGAAATTTTTGGGCCTAAAGATGTCGAAGAGGTACATATAATTCATCACCACAACTCAGACTATGGGTATGGAGCATATGGTGGCCAATATGGTAATAACTTGAACAATTATTCTACTAGTCACGGTTCACGACCCGAGTCTAGACCACACCCACCAGTTTATATGTTTTATGGTATGAACTCGAATCTTGTTCGAGGAAATTCATCGGAATTCGTGGGACGAGCGACGATCGAAGACAGTTTGAAAATTAATTTTTTCAAAGTTCTTTTCTAATAGACTATTTGTCTGCATGAACAGAAGAGGCAGAAGCATAATTGTTCGAATAAACTCTTCTATTTATTCGAATAAAAGGTAAGTCGTTGGAACTAGACAAGAAATCGTTCGAACGAGATTTTGTCTGTTCGAACATACTCCTTGTCTGTTCGAACAAACATACTCAGAACCAACTTTATTTGAATAGACTGAGAGTCTATTCGAGCAGACTTTGTTAAGTCAGTTTTAGAAGTTCATTCTGGAGGCGTTGGTGTATCCCGTGATCCGTACTTTGTGTCCATCTTAATGTAATTAGTCCTCTAACATATAAATAAGACTTAGGTTATTTATTAGCCTATCTAGGTGAGTTTAATTCTAGAGAAACCTAGGGTTTGAAGAGACTCTATTAGAACTAGAAAAAGCTTGAGAGATCATTGTAACCTATTTGATTACCATATTAAATTGTTCGAGGAGTGGCTTTTTATCTGTAAGGGTTTTCCACTTCCCTCCTCTGTAAATTCTTGTGTCCTTCTTGTTCTTGTTTGATTGTTTCTTCTGTTAGGGTTATTCTGCGTATTGTTCTTGTTAGAGAAATGAGAGTAGCTACCTCTCTTCTTAACAATTGGTATCAGAACAAGTATTACAGGGCTTGTGTGGTGAAGAACGACGACTGATCTAGAGAAGTTGAAGATCACAAAGTTCAATTGATTAAATTTTGGAGTGTGGAAGATACAAATAGAAGATTACCTCATTCAGAAGGATCCTGATTTACCACTGGGTAGAGTTGAGATAAAACCCGCAGATCTTGATGCTCCTAAGTGGGCGCAATTGGTTCGCGAGGTACTTGGAGCCGTTAGGTTAGCACTGTCATCTCAGATTCTACGCATGATCTTCAAAGTTACGATAATAAAGGGTTTGATGGAGAGTTTATTCGCTATGTACTCGGAAATGTCTGGGGCAAAAAAGGTACATCTTTTACGGGGCTTGTTTATTTTGACAAAGAAGGATAATGGTATTTTGTAAGCTCATATCAGGAGGTTAGTTCTGACGAGGCTCTACTACTATCGTGTGATGATGTTAATGAATCTTGGATAGTTAATTCGGGTGCCTCTTACCATGCTACTGCGAATATAGGCTTCCTAACCAATATTGTTAAAGTTGAGTTTGGTACAGTCTTTCTTGCAAATAAAAGTGCTGCACACAATATGACTGGAAAGGGAAATGCTAGGTTGTTGTTACCTTCAGGGGAAACGTTGGTTTTATGGAATGTGTAACTTGTACCTAAATTGGGGGGAGGGCATAACCTTATATCGGTTAGTAAATTGGCGAATGATGGTGGATATGTGAGTACCTTTGGTACAACCTTCAAGAAGGTTACAAAAGGGGCTATGATAGTAGCTCAAGGCTTGCGACAAGGAACGTTGCATATAACGCAAAGCACAATTTCTACTATTTGTGCGGCCACTCCGGGGATTGATACATGTACATGACACAAACGGCTCGGTTACATAAGTGAAAAGGGGATGAAGATAATGGTAATAAAGGGAAAGCTAGAGGGTCTTACTGAGGATAATCTCAAGTTTTATGAAGAGTGTGTTCTTGCAAAGCAGAAGAAGCTCAGTTTCAAAATATCTGAAAGATCAAGGAAACCTTGAAAGCTTGATCTTGTACATACGGATATTTGGGGGCTAACCAAGGTATTTTCTCTTGGTGGTTCTTATTATTACGTTACTTTTATAAATAATGCTACTCATACACTGTGGGTCTACTTCGTGAAGAACAAATAAGATGTGTTCGATAAATTTAAGAGGTGGGGGGCACTAGTTGAAATGAAGCCGATTTGAAACTGAAGTGTCTCATGTCATATAACGGGGGAAAATACTATACTAACAAGTTTAAAGACTTTTGCGTATCAAACGGGATTAGGAGACAAAAGACTATTCTCAGAACATCGCAACAAAATGGTGTTGCAGAACGCATGACCCAAACAATAAATGAAAGAGCAAGAAGTATGAGACTCAACGCTGGATTACCAAACTGTTTTTGGGCAGATACGGTTAATATGGCGGCGAACTTGATTAACCGAGGGCCTTCGACGACTTTGGACTTTGGACTTCCTGAAGAAACATAGACCAATATTTAGGTAGGCCTTAATTACTTATGTATTTTCGATTGTACCTCAAATGTGCTTGATAATTTATATACAAGGACAAAAATAGATGTAAAGTCGACGAAGTGCATATTCATTAAATATGGTGGTGATGAGTTTCGGTACTGATTTTGGGATGCGAAGAATCAGAAAGTTATCTAGAGCCGTAATGTTATATTATATGAGAAATCTTATATAAAGACTTCAAAGTACCTGTGGAAATGAATCAAAGTGAAGCAACAAAAAGTATTGACATTAATGGTGATGAACCCTCTCGAGAGGTTGATGAAGAAGTCGTGTTTGAGTTTGATGCATCGGATCAAGGCGGGAAACCTAATGATCTAGACATTCCAATAGCACTTCAAAAGTAACCGAGAGTTACAAGAATTCTGGCTAGGTACATTAACGCCCTAAATCACTTGTTACTTGCAGATGGTGGTAAACTAGAAAGTTACAAGGATTCTTTAGATGTGGAAGCCACGAGCAAGTCTAAGCTTGTTATGGATGATGTGATACAATAGTTATCAATTAATCTAACTTGGGATTTTATTCGGTTACCAAAAGGGAAGAGAGCATTGCTCAACAAGTGGGTATATAAATTAAAGCAGGAATCTGACAGTTTAAGGAAATTCAAGGGTAGACTTGTGGTGAAGGGCTTTCAGCAGAAAGAAGGAGTTGATTTTGGTAAGATCATTGTTCATGTTGTGAAGATGTCTACTATTCAGGTTATGATAAATATAGTTGCAGTTGAAGATTTGTATTTTGAGCAACTAGATGTCAAGGCAACATTTCTTCACGGTAACCTTGATGAAGAAATTTATATAAAGCAGCCAGAAAGGTATTCAGCTAAAAGGAAAGAAGATCTTGTGTGTAGGATCGCGAAGAGCTTATATGGTTTGAAATAAGCGTCGGGATAATGGTATTTGAAGATCAAGCAATTCATGTCCAGAAATGGTTATTCGAAGAGCAATGCAGATCACTGTTGTTTTATCAAAAATATGGGGAACTCGTATAATATTCTACTTCTATATATAGTTGATATGTTGGCAGCAAGTTCGGACATGGGACCAATTGTCAAGTTGAAGGAACAATTATCCTGGGAGTTTTCAATGAAAGACTTGGGTGTAGCAAATAAAGTTCATGGTATGCGTATTACAAGGGACAAAAAGCGTTGAAGTTATCTCAAGCTGAGTACATCGGAAAAGTACTTAAGCGATTCAATATGGATGGCTCTAAAGTAATTGGTATACTATTGGGAGGTCACTATAAATTTTCAAAGGATTATTGTCCGAAGACGCAGAAGGATCCCTATGAGATGAGAAAGGTTTCTTATCAATCCGCGGTTGGCAGCCTAATATACGCTATGATTTGTTCAAGACCAGATATTGCCCAAGTTGTGGGAGTTTATAGTAAATATATAAGTAATCCAGTCCAGGAGCATTAGAGAGCAGCAAAATAGATACTGAGGTATCTAAAGGGGACTCAAGATATGACATTATGTTATGGGGCTTCTCAGATATGCTTACAAGGTTTCGTTGATTTTGATATGGCGGGTGACATTGGTAGGCAGAAGAGTATTAGAAGTTTAATTTTTACATTGGGAAACGGTGCAGTTATATGGGTTTCTAGGCTACAGAAGATTATAACTTTGTCTACGACGGTGGCAGAATATGTTGCTGCTACAAAAATGTGTAAGAATATAGTTTGGCTGACAGGGTTGATGAAAGTGTTTGGCAGAGAACAATTTTCTCCTAAGTTGTATAATGATAGACAAAGTGTTATACACTTTGTAAAGAATTTAACTTTTCACTCCGGAACCAAGCACATTGATATTAAATATCACTATATTTGCTCGTTCCTCGAGGATGGTGTGTTGAAGCTCGGGAAGATTCATGCTGATGTGAAGCCAGCCGATATGTTTACAAAGGTGGTGATTTTTTAGAAGTTGACAACATGTACAACTTCTGTGGGTCTTCAAGATTGAAGGTCTGGGTAGTGCTAGTAATTAATTTGGAGATCTAGAGATGGGTTATAGGATACGAATTAAAGTAGGAGATTATTATGGTATGAACTCAAATCTTATTCAAGGAAGTTCATTGGAGCTCGTGGGATGAGAGTGGAGCGAAGATGGTTTGAAAAAAGGCTTTTTCGAAGTTCTGTTCGAATATACTATTTGTCTATTCGAACAGAAAAGGCAGATGTATAATTGTTCGAATAGACTTTTCTGTTTATTCGAATAAAAGGTAAGTCGTTTGAGTGAGACAATAAGTTGTTCAAACGAGATTTTGTCTGTTGGAACAGACTCCTTATCTGTTTAAACAAGCATACTCAGAACCTACTTTGTTTGAATAGACTGAGAGTCTGTTCGAACAGACTTCTTTAAGTCTGCTTTAGAAGTTCGTTCTGGAGGCATTGCTGTATCTTGTGATCCGTACTTTGTGTCCATCTCTATGTAATTAGTCCTCTAACATATAAAGAGAACTTAGGTAATTTATTAGCCTATCTTGGTGAGTTCAATTCTAGAGAAACCTAGGGTTTGATGAGACTCCATTAAAGCTAGAGAAAGCTTGAGAGATTATTGTAACCTGTTTGATTATCATAGTGGATTGTTCGGGGAGTGGTTTTTTATCTACAAGGGTTTTCCACTTCCCACCTCTGGGAATTTTACTGTACTTGCTATTCTTGCTTGATTATTTCTTCTGTTAGGGCTTATTCCGCGTATCGTTCTTATGAGAAAAGAAAGAGTAGCTATCTTAATTCTCAGCAATATGTTCCACAGCTACATCACCTACAAACCATCCCCTTACATCTCTGGATAACAGTATCCCCAATTATCATCTCCTCCAAATTCTCTACAATAGGATGGAACACTACAGTGAAGAGTACCACAGCCGTGGTAACAGAGATGGTAACAACATTACATCTATTTTCAGTGACAAAAATTTGAATGCTTGTACAATAGTGTAGAATGTGAGAAAGGTATGTATGAAAAAAGGCTTCTTTAACGCTAAAAGTAAGTCGACTTGGGATTCTTATATGTTAGAGAGAATAGTGTGGTAGAACATATCCAGCAGCCAGTGTGAGTTTGGGTGTGGGCTCTGACAGGGGGCCCACAAAAAACTCAACTCACACTCTTCCTCTCCCAGCAGCAAGTTTGAGTTGGACACGTGTTTTTTTTTTGTATTTGGAAAAGTTTAAAACACCGCGCGGTAAAAGGAACACCGCGAATTGGTCTAAAACCCTAAAAACATGCCAAAACCCAGTTAAAGGAACACCGCGCGGTAAAAGGAATACCGCGCGGCAATCTAAACACCGCCACAGTTGAGTTACTGTAGTGCCACGTGAGCAAACTCACACTCGAAAAGTTACTATTAGGAGACTCAAGAGTGTGAGTTTGGGTGTGGGTTTACAAACCCAACTCAACGCACACCCTGTTGCGGATGTTCTTAGAAGTAAGTCGCTTATAATGTTGACTTATAATGTTCCCTTATAATGTTGACTTGGGATTCTTACATGCTAAAAGTAAGTCACTTACTGGTAGTACATGCCGTCAGGAATAGTAGGCATGTATAAGGGAAGAAGAGAGAATGAGATTCTTAGCTTGTAGATGCAAGAAGAATTGATACTGCATTCCATTACAATATAAAGATTAATAATGCCTCTGATGCCCATTTCTTACCAAGGAGTCCTGAGGTTCTATTATTCGATAATTGTAAGTCTTAGCCCCCTTTTCCCAGAGACCAACTTTATGTTGTTCACATTATCATCTTTAGATTGATACTCCAAAAGGAGAAGAGTGAAGAAAAAAATTTCTTTACTGTTTTGATAATTTTTGGAACTATGATCATCATTTTTTTGCTAAAAATTCTTAAGTGCTTTTGATCTAGAGAAGATGCACATCAAATCAAATAGTGATATAGAATGCATCTTTACCTCATAGTATAACTTATCGTCATTTATCTAACCAAAAAACTAGTGTGTTAATTATATGGTCAAAATAGTTGATTCTTTCAAGGTCAGACTGGTATTAGATATCGAGAGAAACTGGAAAGGCAGAGTGGAACCGGCAACCCATCGCATCCAAACTCTACGGTAGCATCTCATAAAATTGAAATTAATTTTGTGATTTGCCGAACCACAACTGCTGAATAGTTTCCATATCCCTCAATTTTTAAGTTCTTCTAAATACATTTAATGGTTAATAAGGTAGTATTTTTCGCTATTCCACCGGTTTATATACTTTTGGTATGGCAATTTTTCAGTTCATCTTACGCAAACAAGTCTTAAAGGGGAATTAAGTATCCTAGTATTCCTTTTATTCCATACATGGTAGAAATAAGAGTTGAAGGCAAAAAATTTCATTAGCCATACCATCCAGCCCTTTGAAATGAGTAACAGCCCAAACAATCTCACTATCCCAATCCCCAATACCTCTGGTTGTAGCCTAGCAAAATGAGCAGCTCACTCCAGATGTATTTTGAGTAATCATAGTCAAAAAACAATTACTGTTCATTTTCAGGTTACCTCCAGCGAAGCACACACTTGTTTGTTTGTATAGTTCCCCATTGTAGTAGCTTATCTTGAGTTGCTAGAGATCTATGCATTGCCATCCAAGTAATAATGCTATGTCTCATAAAAGCTTTATTATCCCAGTCTACTTCTCCTATTGACCTTGATGTTCTCATGTCCAGTCTCTCTTAAATGGCCTTGAGTTCAAATCGTACAGAATTAGAACTTACCATCATCATGGTGGTTCTCATGTATCTTCACATCATCAATGTGTCTAACAATATGCTCGATTTGCCTTCAATGCTAAGTGCATTTATAGTTTTACTGCTCATAAGCATGTTAAGGTATGAATTCGAATTATGTTCAAGGTTATTTTAGTTCGAGTTATTTCAGATCATGGATTGAAGTCGGATTGAAACGGATTGAAAATGAAAATTTTAATGTTCAGATTCAAACTGGTTATGATCAATAGAAGTTTGAACTGGCTAAGTTACCTAAAGTTCGAACTGTTTATGTAACCTGAAGACTCGAGCTGGTTCTATTTGAGTTGTTGACGATGAAATCAAAGTAGGTCAAAGTCGTTTGAACGAGAATGGAGCTCGTTCAAACGAGTTGTCTGATTTTACATTTTGTATTCAAAGAACGAAGATGTCATTCGAACGAGATTTGATTTCGTTCGAACGACATGTATGTTTTCTAAGGCTGGAACCTCTAATCGTTATTGCCGTTCAAACAACTTTGTATTTCGTACGAACAAGTTGATGTTAGGTTGCCTTTGTGAGTTCTTCTGAGACGTCGAGTTTTTCCGCGAGATCCGTTCTACTTGTATTTAGTCCTCTAGTATATAAAGAGGACTTAGGTTATTTTGTTAGCCTATCCTTCCTACGTGAGTTTAATTCCAGAGACCTAGAATTTGAGAGACTCCATTAATGTTTGGGAAGCTTGGAGAGATCGTTGCAACCTATTTGATCATCTAACTAGATTGTTCTTGGGGAGTAGTTTTTTATCTGTAAGGGTTTTCCACTTCCCTCCTCTGGGAATTCTTGTGTCGTTATTGTTCTTATTTGATTGTTTCTTCTATTAGGGCTAATTCTACGTATCGTTCTTGTCGCATAAGAGAGAGTAGTTACCTCAATTCTTAATAAAGTACCCCTAAAAGTGTGCCAAGTATCTTCCCAAACTAAGGTCTTGTTACCATTCCCTAAATGATGTATCATGGCTTTGCACACCCTATGAGTATAACTAAAAAAAGGGTGCCTCTCTCTACATCGTATAAGTCAGTGCCTCTCTCTCGAGAGTCTCCTTATTTCTAGGAACCCTAATGTTAGTGGAATAAGGGCTTAGTGTTAAAAAAACCATCCCTGGGTTAGTTGAGAAGTAGTTGCTTTTTCAGTTATTGGTTTATATTGGTTATTGAATAAGAGATAGATTAGAGTCAACAAATGGAGTTTTGATCTCTATATTTTTTACTTAAATTTAGTACCAGAGCATTGGTTTTAATTAGAACTATAGTTTATATCTCAAAACGAATTAGCAATAAGAGAAGTAGCCCCAGGATCTTATATTTTGAGGTGTAAGGTTCTGTGTGATCAATGTGGGATTATATATCTCAAGATGCCCCCTCATGTGTGGCATAATTTTTCAGCTCAACACGTGGATGGATATTTGGGTGGCGTGGAGTAGCACGTGAGATGTTGGGCTTGATACATGAAATAAAAGGCCCACTCAGATACCAAATTAGAACGGAGGTTCCATCTCAAAACCAATTAGCAATAAGAGACGTAGCCACAAGATCTTATATTTTGAGGTGTAATGCTCTGTGTCCAATGTTGGACTATATGATATGATCAAAGTACACAAAAGCTAATTATAAATCACAAATAAAAGAACTTGATCTCTTTATTGATCTCTCTTGAACAATAACTCATAAATCGCTCATAACTCTCTCTTAAATCTCTACTAACATTACCACCTCCATCACTAACCCTAACCCCCACTTTTATAATGAAAGAGTTTCTAAATCCTAAACCACCTATCTCTTTAATTACAAAGATTCTTATATATGTGAGGAGTTCCTAATATAACTAGGATTCTAATTAAAACATATATAATGTAAAATTGAAAGTGAGTTGCAGTAGACGGGAAATGACCCAATGTAGTCGCCTACGACGGTCACAAAACCTATCAACTCTCCCTGACTTTGAAAAATTTAACCTCGAATTGAGGGTGAAGGATAGCCTTCCACTGGCTCTGTCATCACAATCTCCTCATCCTCCTCATCCCACATTTGTTATACGATGTCCGCCATAAGATCCCAAAACTTCTCCGTAAGCAGTGCAACATGTTTTTTAGTATTAAGAAAATCACGCCTCATATGACCAGTCTTGTCACATCCAAAATACTTGATCCCAGTACAATTCCCCATTGGACGTGTCCCTACTATCGTAGTAGGCGCAGGAGCTGCTGTAGCTGAAGTTATAGCTAGAATTGATGTCTTGAATTTAGTCTCTGCACGTTTTGCCATTTATGCCGCCTTAGATACTAAATAAATGTTGACCATGGTCAGTTCATCTTGAATCTTTCTAGTAAGCCAAGATTTGAGGCGACTAACTTTCTATGCTTCTGTCTCCTCTGTAGCTATCCGAGAGGAAAATAAATAAAATTCATTCGCATATTCGTCAACAGTCTTCAGTTTCTATCGAAATCCCTATAAATGAGTAAAGTTGTCTTCTTCTTACGAATGCGAAACAAAGCGATAACTAACTCTCTCCGTATAGAAGCCCAATCTGTAATGCACTCTTAGCCTAAATCCCACCGCATTTTCTGAATTTCATCCCACAAGTTAAGTGCATACTCTGTTAGCTTTGTCTCTATAAGCATTACATATTTAGGATCTCCGTATCATTTGTACGTTAATATATGAGACCATCTGTATCCGTTTTTCCATTAAACTCAGGGATATTTTGTTTAACATCTTGTCCAATGGTTCGTATTGTAGTAATGACATCTGAAGCAATCTCTTATCCCTGATTAGCATCCTGAGAACGTCAACCCCCAATACTGGAATTACTGTAAAACCATCACTGCAGGTACATTGAACATAATTGCTAGTATGAACATCCCGCCCACGCCCACGCCGCTCATGAACTGAACTTGTATATATCGATCTGCAAAACCCTGATTATTTTCTTTATTATTACCCCAATATCCGTGTTCTTCCCTATCCATTCCAACAAAGCCAAACCCAGATTATCGTTACTGATTCTGTGGAACAAGCCCCCTTTGTAGTACCAGCTCTATTGCTGCCGCCAAGGGATTGTATAGATGACAAGGAGAGTTTGACCCAAAACAAAGCGGTACTGTTTGGGGTATAGTATCTCCCCTAGTTCCTGTCTACATTGGTCTTGTTGCCTCTGTTGGAATCATTGGCATCGTCAATGCCGATTGCCTCACCTCTATTTGTGACGCTACTGGTGGTTGTTCTATTGTCATTGACAGTACCGCTAAATCCAAACTACCTGCTGCCTTAATCGATGCTGTTATCGACATCGATGGTATGGATTTAATCATCGGCGCCACCGTGGATACCATCGCTAATGGTACCCTAGTCAAAGAAATAGTGATAGTAGACGGAGCTGTTGTCGATGCCGGTAATGGTACCATACTTAGAACTGAAATTGGTAGCAAAATTGGAGTTACGGGTAATAGATGAGTCCTCTTTCCATCACTTCCGATTGTCAAGGGTGTTTGGAGAGCCCCTTGAAGCGATGAAGTCGTTTGGGGATGATGAGTTCCCAACAATTGATTTGGGC
The DNA here is from genome assembly GCA_014058105.1 of Kingdonia uniflora. NCBI lineage: Eukaryota > Viridiplantae > Streptophyta > Magnoliopsida > Ranunculales > Circaeasteraceae > Kingdonia > Kingdonia uniflora. Next base: position 1,631,842 of record JACGCM010000724.1, read on the forward strand.
TTGGGCCATCGCCAGCTGCGTTGATAGCCTGGGTCTGAATCTCATTTAGGCTTGGGTGTTGATATGAGAGGACCGCTCCAATTAATGATGTACCCATGTGACCGACTTGCTATTGGTAAAAGAACCTATCTCAATATTACCTGTCACTCATGTTCATGATTCTCACATGTCCATTGTTTATCTCTTCCGCAACTCCTTGTTGTGCTTTCTTTGATATTGTCGCCATGATTCTTCGATTTTGGACGTTGTTGACGATAATGATCCGCGCTGTTGGTATTTGAACTTTAACTCTCGCACTCCATTGCAATGTATCGAGAAATCCCTCTTCTTCACGGGAATTGGCTAATTTGTCCACGCTTTTGACAGCAACGTTCAATTCGATAAAAGTGTTAGAAAGAAGGGTTTCGTTACCCTCTTCATCTAAATCAGAATTTTCCCATGCTGGCTTTGGAAATATCGCACCCTATCCTCTTATAGAAGCACGTATCAGAGTTGGGTTTAGCGGATTAATTCCCGCATTGCACGCATCACGCATAAAACCTCCCATAGGAATGCCTCTTCTTCGACCTCGATCCTTACTAACGCTTTCTAGATTTTGACAGCCTCTATCACTTCTCTCACCGCTGGAACTAGGGCTTTATGTTGTGAGGGTAAGGATTAATGCCATTATAGCCTCCATCTTGTTTTCCATTAGGTTGTTGATGACCTCTAGACTCGCTAGTTGCCCTCTTTGCATTGGTTTCTTCACCAGTTTCTTACTCGATGATTTTCCCATTGCTAATTACTACATAATAAATAAAATTTGAGAATCTTGTAGTTCTTGATACCAATTTGATACGAGCAAACTAGGAACCTAATTATAAATCACAAATAAAAGAACTTGATCTCTTTATTGATCTCTCTTAAACAATCACTCATAACTTTCTCTTAAATCTCTACTAGCACCACTGCCACCACCACCTCCACCACTTAGCCTAACCTCCTCTTATATAAATAAGGAGTTTATAAATCCCATACTGCCTATCTCTCCAATTACAAAGATTAACCTATATCTTAAGAGTTCCTAATATATCTAGAATTCTAATTAAAATAAATAATATAAAATAGAAATTGAGTTGCAGTAAACGAGAAACAACCCAACGTATTCGCCCACGACGGTCACATAACCTATTACTATATATCTTAACATTTTTAAATAATAAGGAGGAGACGATAGATGGAAATCAATTGAAAGGTTTTAGTTTGTCTCATTTTGTGTTTGTGTAGTCCCGTGGTTATCTTAGTCGAAGATGGTGACAAAATTAAGACCGCCAGACAAGTCTTTTACAACCAATGGCTGAGAAGATAAGTTTGTAAATGGAACTCTGATAAAGGAAAATCTAAATCAATTTACGTATCATTGTTTTTAATAAAGGCTATTAAGCTTTTTTTTTTTAATGTGTTTTCTATTCCTTCGAACGACTGTTGAGATAAAACACCCTTTTCAAGCTGCATCTTTTTGAAGGGTTATTGGGGTATCTCATTCGAATGACTTATGGGGAAAATAAACGAGTTTCAAGCTGCATCTTTTCATAGGCTTTTTTGAGTATCTCGTTCGAACGACTTTCAGTTTCGTTGGAGCGAGTCTCGGGAAAACTGTTTCCATATTTAAACAACCCTTAGTTTATTTTTCCAACCACCAAGTTTGTTTTTTCATAACTTCATATTCTATATTAGAGATACTAATAAAGATCAATCAAAAACCTAAAATCTGAAGGTTGATGTTTTATTAGTCAAATTCTACTTCCCACATATTATTCTTGAATGATTCGAGAAGGGTGTTCCTTGTTGTGAGATCAAGGAGAGTTGTTGCAAGAATGAAAGAGATAGGGCGTGAAGCTTGGATCAGAAGAGAGATAATCACGAGACGAGGTTATCATGTCTGCAAGTGTAATTTAGATTGTAACTCCTTTTGATTAGTGGATTTTTGGTTCATTGACAATGACCTGTGGTTTTTCTCCCGAGTAAAGAGTTTCCACCGGGAGAATAATTGCTTGTGTCATTTAATTCCTTGTTATAACTATTGATTATTTTCTACTTAATCCTAGATCATTGATTGTTAGGAATATTTCTGACCTAATTTCTCGAAGAACATTAAACAAGCAAATCGAATTTTCATCAGCGTGTCAATCATGATTTTTGGCGTCATTTCATGGAAAAACTCACAAACCCTAGAAACTCCCCCCCCCCCGGCCCACGGAAATCGGAAACCTAATAAACTACCAAAGAGGGGTGCCCAAAGGGTTTATGAAGGAAGCCTGAAAGGGAACCTTCATAACCAAAATTGTTTGGATTGGGCGAGGAGAAGGATGAGGATTAAAAAATCAATGGGATACAGGATGGAGCCGACCCCTACTCGCGTTACACTAGCAGTTGGTGTTATTATCGGGACTACCATCGATGAGGTATAGTTCCAACACCCTGAGTCTGATATAGGAAACGAGCTAGGCAATGAGGAAGATATTCGTATTGTTAAGCTTTTAAGTCCTTGGGAGGGATGCGAGAAAACAATTATGGGACTCCACAACAGCTGGTAGCCTTGAATAGGGAGATATGCTTTTAACATCCTCTAGGTTATAACTTTATATTTGGGAACAACATAGACAACAAAATATCATATTTGGGCACTACTGGCCTGACAGTTCCTAGTCTTTTAGAAAAATTACTCTTAGAAAAGGATGTTCATAGCATATATCAGTTCCCAGTATTGATTTATTTCTTTGGCTGATGTTCCATTCTCCTTGATCAATGAGGTTACAGAGTTAAGCATTACTATTATGCTGAGAGTTGGAGGAGAGAACCAGAGTGTACCTGTCCTTTAGAATACCCTTCTAATGCCAAGGATGGTGCCAAATTTATGTTGAAGCACCATCATCGAGTAAGTGGAGAGTGGAGGTGGCAGCCCCTGGTCTAGATTGTAGGATTTTCCTCTAAGCCCAAGAATAATTATTGTGGTGGGAATAGACCAGAAATTCCTTCTTCATGAGAGGTAACTCAAAAAATCTCCTTTAAGATAGATGTACTGTTCCAAATCCCCAACCTTTTAAACCCAAGACCACCTTCTCAATAAGGGAAGTAAACTTCATTCCATGAGATTGGTTGTCTTCTAATTATGATCATGACCATTCCACAGAAGTAGTAGTATGACATAAGCATTATATCTTATGTTATTACCCGTGACAGTCTAAAGGCGATGAAAAGGTATTGCGCTTTATTCATGGGAAGAGGGGCCAAGTAACATTGATTGGATTTTTTTTACGAGCATTATCGCATAACAAACTCCAAAACAATACCATGATGGCGCTATTAAGGGTGAACTTGAATTGATGGTCATTCGAATAGACTATAAGTTATTCGAACGAGATGGGTGTTTTTTAGGGAAAAACTTGTATCCATCAAAGTTGTTTGAATGAGATTGGATGTCATTCGAATGAGATGCAAGTTTCTAGGGCTAGAAACTTGGTTACGTTAAAATCGTTCAAACGGGACTTGATTTTGTTCGATCAAAAGCCACGTGGCTAGTTTAGTAAGTTTTTTTGGGACGTTGAGTTTGCCTCGATATTTGTTCTTCTTGGAATAAGTCCTCCAAGTATATAAGGGAGACTTAGGTTATTTATTATTTATCAATCTTCTGTGAGTTTAATTCTAGAGAACTAGGGTTTGAGAGACTCCATTGCAAATCTTGAGGAGGCTTGGCGAAGATCGTATGTAACCTATTTGATCATAGTGGATTATTCACTGGGAGTGGTTTTTCAACCGAAAGGGTTTTCCATTTCCCTCCTCTAGAAAAATAGTTGTGTTTCTATTATTCTTTCTTATGTCTATTTCTTGATTCGGCGTATTCCTTGTTTCGTTCTTGGCATAGAAGAGAGTGTAGAATCCTCGATTGTCAATAATTAGTATCAGAACACTTATTACAAGGATTGTGTGGTGAAAAGCGATGGACGATAAAGAGAAATTGAAGATGACAAAGTTTAATGGTTTTAATTTTGGAGTGTAGAAGATGGAGATAGAAGATTATCTTTATCAGAAGGATCTTGACTTACTACTATGTTAAATTAAGATGAAGCCAACATATCATGATGCTGCTAAGTAGTCGCGATTGGATCACAAGGTGCTTAGAACCGTTAGGTTAGCGTTATCATCTGAAATTCTACATATGATCTTCAAAGATTCGATAATGAAAAATTTGATGTAGACTTTGTCCACTATGTACTCCGAACCGTCCAGGGAAAATAAGGTACATCTTTTACGGCGCTTGTTTACTCTGAAGAGATAAAAGAAAATGGTAGGGTGCAAGCTCATATTAGTGCGTTTAATACCATTCATGCTCAACTTGAATCTGTAAAAATCACTTTTATCGAGAAGGTGAGAGTGTGGGCTCTTTTTGGGAAAATTCCTAAGAGCTGGGAAGGGTTTATTACAGCTGTGGGCAATTCATAAGGGAAGGAAGATATTAAATTTGACACTATAGTCTCTTTGATTATGAGTGTAAAGAATAGGTGTAAAGTATTTGAACCCTCTTCAAGTTCAAACAACAGTGTGTTGAACATCGAGGAAAGAGGGAGGTCTTACAAAAAGGGGCCAAAATATGGAAGGGGTCGCTCACAGTCAAGAGGAAAGTCTAAGCTGCCCGGTGCGTATTAGACTTGAGGAAAGAAGGGAAAATTTAGGCCAGATTATCATTCTTTGTTTAAGAAAGTTGACGATGAGGATAAAAAACATTAACCTTATTGAGGAGGTTAGTTCTAATGAGTCTCTACTACTTTCGTGTGATGATGTTAATGAATCTTGTATAATTAATTTGGGTGCCTTATTCTATGCTACTGAAAATGTAGGTTCCCTAACCAATATTGTTAAAGGCAATTTTGGTACGATCTTTCTTACAGATAAGAGTGCACGCAATATTACTAGAAAGGGAAATGCTAGGATGAGTTTGCCTTCCGGGGTAACGTTGGTTTTAAAGAATGTGTGACTTATACCCAAATTGGGGCATAACCTTATCTCAGTTTGCTAATTGGTGGATCATGGTGGATATGCAATCACCTTTGGTACTATCTTCTAGAAGGTTACAAAGGGAGCTATGGTAGTAGCTCGAGGCTTAAGACAAGGAACATTGTATACACAAAGCATAATTTCTACTATTTGTATGACTACTCCGGTGATTGATACAAGTAGTTGGCACAAACAGCTTTGTCACATAAGTGAAAAGGAGATGAAGTAACAAATGGAAAGTTAGTGGGTCTTAATGAGACTGATCTTAAGTTTTGTGAAGAGTGTGTTCTTGCGTAGTTGAAGAAGGTAAGTTTCCAAAAATTTGGAAGATCAAGGAAAGCTGGAAAGCCTGATCTTGATCACATAGATGTTTCGGGGCCAACCTAGTTGTCTTCTCTTTGTAGTTCACATTATTATCTTACTTTTAATGATGATGCTACTTGTAAACTGTGGGTTTACTTTGTGAAAAACAAATCAGATGTGTTCAATAAATTCAAGAAATGGAGAGCTCTAGTTGAAAATGAAACCGGCTTAAAACTGAATTATCTTAGGTTATATAACAGGGGCGAATACTATAGTGACTGTAATGGCCAAATTCCATAAGCTTGAAATGGCTCAGAATTTTCTATCACGCCAATGAACCTGCAACAATATTCTAACGGAAAGTAAGAAATAACACAAATGATTTTGGTGTGGAAATCCTCTGAATAGGTAAAAAACTACGACCTCGAGTGGAGTATTTTTGTAAAAGTATCTTTATTGCTTGAGGCATATATCTTATAACAAGTGATATTTAGATATAGAAAAGCATGAACCTTGTAATTAAGAAGTTTAAATGTTCCTGAGAATAAAATATAAGTAGTTTCTTGATGATCTCTTAAATAATTTTTTTGGCCCCTGTCTCTTCAAGAATTTTTTCTTTATATAGGCCTTCTCCGCAGCCCTTCATCGTATTGGATCACATTTTCTAAACAATGTGGTTAGTGGCGGTTTATTGAGTAACTGACGAGTTTGTGAGAGGGAGGTATCTTTGACTAGATTACTGGATAAGGCTTTTCGATTTAAGTTTGACCCACGTTATTAACCAATTCGTGGGGTAGGTTAGAATGTTGACAGGGTAAGATATGCTAAAAATGTGTAAGTTTGAGATGGAAGTGATTCAAATTGGCAACAACTTGACTTTAGGTGAGATTTCGAGATAGGTCCCTACAATCGCCCCCTCGCAACCGAAGTCACGAGTGGCTTTGGTTGAGAAATGATCAATTTCTAATTTGCATTGGGTTGAAGTTCTTGATAATTGAAATGGAGTAATGATGGCTTTGACTGTGTGGAAATTATACAGGTTATGGGGAAATGACATGTATTTAATGAGGATGTGAATGCTGATGTATATGACAGTTACAATTTTGAAAAGCTGCATCTATAATGAATGATGATGCTTGGTAAAAGGTAGCAGCACATTAAATATTGGGTTATATAAATAGTACCTGTATCGAATCTTTGAGGTAGAGTACACTTGTAATCTGTAAAATCTCTGAAATATAAAAAATGGTGAAGACTCGGAGTATGGTCCTTGAAGAGAGGATTACGTCTGAAATGCAGAGGCTGAAGTTGAAATACTTTGGTGGCCAATCCTTAGAGATGTCGATACTTTCTCCTGTTCCTCCTACTTATCAAGGCATGTCGAAAGGCATAGCGGTTGAAGCTGGGGAGGAATTCTACTGTAAGTGGAGGTTTTAAGTCATCATCTTGGCAGGCGAGGAACGTTGGGCTTTTCTCCATACTCTTGCGGAGGATAAGGTTGGGGCATCATATGCAGGAATAGCCATAACTGCGGGGTAGTTATGCTAATTTCTTGTATCACCATGGATTCTAAGGTCAGGCCCTCTTCATCTCTACCAACTCTTCAGAGGTGGCAGTTTCAGAAGAGGAAGGGATGGTAATGGAGGAGGGAGACAACCAGTGGAAGTCTGCCTCTATATTTCTATTACGCTTTGGCACTCAGAAGGCCTTTAGATTGTAGAGTTGGTGCCAGCGCTGAGTCTAGTCTACTGCTTGCATAGTTTCCATTTCAAGTTCAACTAGACTCGACCAAACTCATATGAGGGAAGCTTTTGCTAGTTCTAATTTCTGCTTTGCATAAGGGTGAAAGATCACTGAAGCCAGAAGAATTGGGGGAGTTGATGTGTCAGAGTGCCTGAATGACCTATTACTTTTAAAAATAGTAAAAAACTTGTTATCTGTAAGGTACCTGGAGTTGGGTGGTGGACATAGTAGATTTCTGTAATATACTTGAGATCGATTACTGAAAAACTTGTTATCTATAAAATCACGTGTAATGTTATCGACTTGAATTTTTTTTTCATCCAATCACTTGTGTTTATGTAGATCGAAAATAGCACATTGAATCGAACTAAAATCATTGAAGGATGCTTGAAATGAATTGAAGTTTATGAATACCGCAAGTATTGTTCTTCGAACTGAGATATATATGTGCATAAATTTATGTGATAATGTAAGTATGATATGTCTGTGTGTTGGAAATGTTGGAGATAAAAATGAAGGAAATCTATAATGCAAAAATTTGAGCTAATTGAGGTCGATAGAGGGATAAATCTTGAAAAAATAAGCTGACTGGAAAAATAATGTAATGTATGAGTTTGAGGGAAGGGATAAGTTCAAACAGTCTACCTCAAGATTTTTTGAGTTTCTGCTTCGAGATAAAAGGTTAAAATCACATTTTGGGGGGAAAGTATTGTATAAATGTATAAATAAGGGTAAAATTTATTTTTGAATATGGAGACAAGATTTTGATGGTGTGGACTCTAGATCTTAGAGAATTTTTCATGCCGCTGAAGGACTATTGGCCATAAAGATTGCTGAAGTGTGGGAGAGGATTTTTAGGCTGTTTGGTTATGATGCTGAGTTACCAGTGAGGGAATGTCAGCTCGAAGGACTGGATGTAAGGGGTAGGGAACTTGAGTATGCCCGGTATTTCTATGCGGTATGCTTTTGCAAATTGGTGTGGGATCCTGCAGATCGAGAAGAGATGGTTAAACTGATTACTGAGGTGGAGATTAAATTTGAAGATGGGATGATCGGTGGGGGAGATTTGACCGGATGTGGTCGCTCAGGTCATCAAGGCTGTTTTAGATGTAATTAATTATATGTAAATTGTTATCCTAAATAAATGTAAGTGTTGCTGAATTTAACATAAAAGTTAAAAGTCAATTTGATCATCTGTTGTTGCAAAGGCTGTTTGAGAAGTTTTGACAAGCAAATTTTAAATAAATTTGAAAATTTGGGTAGCTTTGAAAGTGACGTTACTAGTACTATAAGTAGAAGGAACAAGAAGAGAAAAAATGTAGAAGCTTCTAGTTTTGTTTTTAATGTAAAGCTGCTAAAATCTGATATCGTGGAGTGTGAGTCATCATGAGTGTGGAAAAGTCAGATAAAGTTATGGAAGCAGGATATCAAAATGGATTAAAATATGAGGGTAGGGGTAGTGATGGAAAGACAGTTTTACTGAAAAGGTACAAGACGTCTGACATAGATAGTGTAAAGAGCGCCTTAGTTCCAAAACTGAGGACGGGTCGTACGAGGTACAATAACTGCCAACCATTAGAGAAAAAGAATAAATAGTGCCTCGTCTTCATCATTCAAACATTTTTCAACTTCAGAAAATATGGAGAACATAGAAAGAGAAGCGTAAAAAAATCGCAGAGGCTTTGGTAAGGATTTATCTGAGGGCGATCAACAGTCGAAGAGAGTTGCGGGCATAAAATCACGTAGGTGGCTACACAGCAGCGTTATGAGGGAAGGACTTGGCGCTACTGCAGATTCTTATTCTGATACTGAAGGTTACTAGAGATGTGTGCTGTGCTTTTTATTTTTTGCAAATCAAAAATTGCTTAAGCAAATCCTAAAAAATTACAATTTATAGCAATCTATGATATTTAACATATAGACTGAATATTTGGAAGATATGTCGCATATGAATGATCGATGTGTATAAAATAATGATAGATATCTGAACCTGTATGTAGGTCGAACGTTAGAAGGATTTGTGTAGGTTCAAACTTTGCTTGTAAAATGGTAGTTGAGATGGATAGTTCTCCTATTAATGAGGTTTCGACCTCTGGTCGGACTGTAGAGTCTGATAGTGAGGTTGAAGTAGGATTGGAGCAATTTCCCAGTTTTCCTGGTAAATTGGTGGCATATCCTCATAGTTCAGATGTACTTAAAGAATTTTGTAAACCCAAGGCTGCCGTAGGGGGGAAATGGGGTAACTGCGTAGAATACGCTAGTAGGATGTTTAGGGAGTGTTCTGTAACAACGGGGGAAAAGTATTTTCATTTATTGGCCAACTTGGAGGAGGAAAAATGAGATAGGGGTATAGATGAATCGATCTCGTTAAAATATTTTGACGGGAGTGTTTGGAGTGACATTTCAAAGGGTTTCTTATGTTACCTGTCTCAATTAGAGTACGAGTTGAGTCTTCCCCTTACCAATTTGGCGAAGGGGATTATGAATACGATTGAGGCATGTCCTGTTCAATTGAACGGGAACGTGTTGGAGGTAATAACTGTTTGCGACCATCTGAATGAAAAATGGGAGAATGAGGGAAAAGTTAAGAGGATATCCTTTGAGGATGCATTGCAGTTTTATAGGGTGAAGAATTATCAAGCCAGTGGTGGGGCATATTTTCATGCGAGTGCAACTCGGCGCCGTTTCTTCCATCTTAATTAAACATGTCGAGCCAGGAATGATAACGAAATATGGGTAAAGGGTAATTGTCTTCAGAGAGATGATGGAGAATCTTTAGATATTTTGCTTAGAGCTGTAAAATAAAGTAAGTATAACAATGCATAAAGTATAATATTGATATGTATGAACTGACGACCTTTTGGTAATAATAACAAATACTGTGAATGGTAGGCTCGAAGATCCGATGGGAGAGGAAAGATTCATTATTGGACGAACTTGCGGAGGAAGTGGTTGAGCTCGAGTTTATGCCGGAAGGACTTGGCCTTTAGAGAAAGAAGAGGGTTGGGAGCAAGTAGAAAAAGTTTCAAAAATCTTATTCTACCAGGCTGATGGCGAGCGTTGATGATGGGAAGAAGAGAGGGTCTGGTGGGGAAGGTCGAACCAATTTTGCCAAGACCCCCAGAATGGACAGTTTGGTTCAGCCGCAGTCTATTAGGTCGAGCAAATTAGCTTGAATATTTCCAAAAAAAATAGATGTTAAAGCGTTCATCGGTCTCTGGTACCACTGGAAGTGGTGAGATTGACGAAAAAGAGAAAAGGAGAAGGATTAAATCTTTGGAGAGGTCAGGGGAAAAGGTTGCTGTAGAGCAACCTACACCTGAGGACAATCTCAAAGTAGTGGAGCAAAGGGCGAGGCTAGCGTCTCTTCATGGAGGAGAGGATATGAGCAGGATGGTATGTATTAATATTTGATCATGTGAAATATTTATTTTTCACGTTTTGAACTTACGATGAGGTCGATTTGTTTTGTGCAGGTTGCTCGTTTGGTAAAGAGGATTTGGCTCGGAGTGGAAGAAGAAAAATCTGAGCTGATGAAGGTCAAGCTTAAAAAGAAGGTAGCTTGAGCGAGGGCTCCACCTGATGTTGAAGGGATATTCTTGGGAGGAGGTGGAAGCCATTAAGGTTGACACCTATGTCGAGGAGAGTGATGATGAAGAAGTGGAAGAAGTGGTGGTGGGAGTTGTTGATGGGTTAGACGGTATCTCCCACCAGAAGGTGTTAGACAATCAAGGGGATGACGTTGAACTCCCAGATGGAAAGAATAAGAAGGTAGGGTAGAGAAATGATTTGTATGAATATATTTTGAAATGTCTTGTAAATTGTTAGATTTGTGCGTATTGAATAGACTTTTGTAGGCTGAGCCCCCCTTTTTTTAAAACCCTCTTGGAGGCACTTGGAGAAATGTGTCTCGGAATAAAAGATCTAGAGACTGGGCTTGCCAGGGAAAGAGAGATCTCCACAGCCTTGCTTTTTTCACAAGCGGAGCTGTTGGTTAGATCGGAATAGGCCTTCTGACATGTATACTATATTGACCTAAAGCTGCCAAGTAAATTAGATAACGTAAAGCCAAGAGGTAGATCAAAAACTTGCTATCAGTTTTAGGAAAATAACACTAATATAGTGTGTAAAAAAATTCAAAGTATTTAGATAAAGTGGAATATCAAAAACATGTACCTTAGACTTCGAAATGTATGTCATGGAGCACCTATATGAGAATTTACTTCTACCTTTAAGTCTAAAAGTAGTTGCACATAGTAGATGTTGGAAATCAGATATCTTTTTAGAAATGAGATATATATCATGCTGATGGGTGCCCTGAATCGAGCTATATATAATGTATATATTATTGTGCAGGTCAAATTGGATTTAGTTTGCTTGCACGAAGATGAGGCACTCCAATGTAACCAATAATTTGTGGAGGAGTTTGATAGGGTGAGGGAGGCGAATGAGAACAGGGAAGATCAGCTTGTAAGGGTGTATTTTAAATTTGTTAAGGCAACCCAGACTGTTGTTGACCACACTCGCAAGGTCGAGGAGAAAGATGCTTAAATTGAGAAGGGGATAAAAGAGCTTGCGGAGGTAAAAGAACACGCCACGAAGCTTCAAAGTCGGGTTGACACGCTGATGGTTAAGGGTAAGCAAGCTGAAATGTCTCAATACCGTATTCAGGCACTAGAATGATCGGAGGGACAATCTCGAGCTGATCTTCAAAATTCTTGAAGCGAGCCGGAATGAATGAAAAAGAAAATGAGTAAAAAAGATAACGAGCTGAAGGTAGCCTGAGAACATCTATCAGCCTCAGAACCTGTAGCTGAACACTTGTATATAGCCCTACCTGCCTAGGATATGGAGTTTCGTGGGATGCAATGAATGTATGATGAGTTAAATGAGAGGGTGGCACGATTGAAGACCGAATTGGCCTAAGCCAACGTGCGTGTCAAGAAAGTCGAGGCTAGAGAGTGCTTGAGGGGGAGTAGAAATGATGTTAAAGTTCCTCTAGTCCAAGGGGATGTAGTTAGCCTTTCAGATGGAATTAAAGAGCTAGAAGATGACGTAGCTCGAATTCAGGGGCATGTACATAAAGGAAATTCAAACTTAAGGGAATGTTAGCACAAATTGAATGTTGCTTTTATCAGGGAGAAGGTCTTGGAAGGAGAAATCAGGGCAAAGGAGATCCTGATGAAGAAGAAAGATGAATCCTTAAAGGATACTTCGAGAAGAGAAGAATTGAATGTAGAAATTGCGAGACTTCGCGCCCAAGTGGCAAACTTGGCGGTCACTCTTCTGGCTGAATCAGCCAAATTTGTCAAAAATTGGAGGAGACTATAGCTATTGATGCTCAGATAGACATGAAAATGGTACATCAGAAGAAACTGTATGCTCGGATAGACATGGACATGTCACGTCTTGAGAAGGTGAGATGTAACTTTTCAAGGATCCTTGTAGCTCATTCATCACGAACATCCCTGTTAAAGGCGATCATTGTGTATTTTGTAGTGGAAGTAAAAAGACTTGAGTTAGAACGAGATACCTTATTTAAGAACTTGCCTGACAAGGGATGCCTTTGTAGAGTGAATATAGATCGAGGGAACTACATGGCCTTCATGGAAACGAGTTTAGGCCCTCGACCTGTTGATCTGATAGAGAGGGGTAGAGTTGCTGTAACTCAGGAATTGAATTCTGATCGACCTCCTGCCGAAGGGGAAAGCATGGCTGACATCCTAATAGCAGAAAAGGTATAAATTGTAATATGACCTGAAAATAAATAATATTTGTTGCAGACATATTAAATAGATGAAAGCTAGTATGACCTTTGCCTTATCTTATGTCTAGTGGACTCTTTGATATAAAATAAGTTTTTACATTTCTTATAATCGTAGAGATGGGCTGAGCTAGTCAAGCCAAGTGAATCTTGATTTAACAATAGAAATTTTATAGACATATTGAAAGATATGAAGGCTAGTATTACCTTTGCCTTATCTTATGCCTGTTTGAGTATTTGATATGAAACAAGTTTCTACATTTGTTTCAACCGCAGAGATTTAGTAGAGTCAACTAAACAAAGTGTTATCCTTAGTTTAACTATTGTAATGTTGCAGACATATTGAAAGAAACGAAGGCTAGTATTACCTTTGCCTTATCTTATGCCTTTTAGAGTCATTATTATGAAACAAGTTTCTACATTTGTTTCAATAACAGAGATTTAGTAGAGTAAGCCAAACCAAGTGTTATCCTTGATTTAACTGTAGTAATGTCACATATATATTAAAAGAGATGAAGGCTAGTATTACCTTTGCCTTATCATATGCATGTTAGAGTCTTTGATATGAAACAAGTTTCTACATTTGTTTCAATAGCAGAGATTTAGTTGACCCATCCAAACCAAGTTTTATCCTCAATTTAACTTGTATAAGATCGATTGAAAGCTAGTATTACCAATACTTTTATCAACAGAATGTGGTTGAATCTACATAAGTAGAGAGATATATGAAAAACTTGGAAGTTTCATTGATCAGTTCAAAATTTACATTGGATTGAATGAAAAGTCTCACTTTTGTAATTGAGAAAATGAAAAATCCAAAGCGAGAAACAGAAATGGTGTAGTAAGACACTTCATGATAGTATCGTTTCAGTCGCCTAGCGTTCCAAGGATTTGAAATGGGGATTCCCTCTTCTGTCATGAGATAATATGATCCCAGGCCAGAGAGACCTATGATAATGAATGGACCCGTCCAATTGTCGACTAATTTTCCAGCGTGAGGCTCTTTTTGATGTTGAGGAATCTCTCTGAGGATGAGATCATCGATTTGGAAAGTACGGTTTCTGTCGAGGTTATTATACGACCTGGCTAGCATATGATGATATCGACCTATGATAATGAATGGACCCGTCCAATTGTCGACTAATTTTCCAGCGTGAGGCTCTTTTTGATGTTAAGGAATCTCTCTGAGGATGAGATCATCAATTTGGAAAGTACGGTTTCTGTCGAGGTTATTATACGACCTGGCTAGCATATGATGATATCGACCTAGATTAGCGATGGCGCGTTCCCTTGTCTCATCGATCATATTAAGATTGCAAGCCAATTCAAACTCATTTTCCTCTTTAGTCAGCTTGCAATCTCAAACTGGATGATGGTATTCAGAAGGAATGTCGGCCTCATTGCCAGAGGCAAGGTGGAATGGGGTTCATCCTGTTGACTGTTTGGGAGTGGTACGATATGCCCATAAGACATGAGGCAGTTCTCGAACTCAATTCCTTTTTTTCTATTAGTGAAGCCATTTTTTGAGTACATCTATGATGATTTGGTTGGTGATTTCGACTTGGCCATTGGCTTGAGGATAGTAAGGATTGTATGGTGAGTGGATGATATTGTGTTGGTTGAGGAAGGTTATGATTTTTTCTCCCATAAATTGGGGCCCGTTATCGATATGAATTAGGTTGGGGCACCCAAACCGAGTGATGATGTGTTCCAAGATAAAAGAGATGACCTCTTCCCCTCTGGTTCGACATAGTGGAACTGCTTCCACCCATTTTGTTAAATAATCGGTAGCTACGAGTAGGTGACGACGGTTACCTGGAGAGTTAGGGAATTCGCCGACGAGATCAAATGCCCTTCTTTTGAATGGCCACAACACCTTGCTTGCATGGAGTTCAAGCGTAAGGGTGCGTATCATATGTTCATTCCGTTGGCAGGTATCACATCTGTATGAGTACTTCTCTGGTTGCTTGCGCATGCCAGGCCAGAATACTCTTTGTGTAATAGATCAGTTTGCTAGTATTGACCTGCGGCATTGGAGACACAAGTCCCTTCATGTAATTTATAGAACATTTCATCTGCTTTTTGTTTAGAGAGGCACTTGAGGTAAGGCCCCGTGACGGAAAGATGGTATAGCACACCATTTTGATAAGTGCAGTGCTTTGAGTTGTTGATCAACTGTCGGGGCTCTTTTGGATCTGCTGGGAGTGGACCATTGCAGCTGCTGTCGACACCGAGGTAGGCTAAGAAAGGCTTTCGCCAATTGTTGTCTCCCCCTTTATCGCCCCCAGTGATGATCGTGCATACAAAAATGTGATCAATGCCGGGGTTTGAAATAATTTTGATCTGGAGGTATCGATTTTCTGTACCCATGACCCCGACTGGTTATTCCAAAGCATCGACGTTTCTATTTTCACCTCGGGAAAGATAACCAAGAGTTACTTTCGCAAACTTGCTCATCCTATCTGTAATGATGGCTGTGTATTCGATCATCTTTCCATTCTTCTTGTATTGAGCATAGTAATGGTGGACGATGTGTAGTAAATCTGTGTAAACTTAGAGTTAGGGGAGATTGAGCTCCAAAGAGAGGTCGAGTCCATTAATGAGAGCTTCGTATTCGATGACATTATTAGAGGCCTCAAAATCTAAGCAGATTGATTTCTCAATTCTGTCATTGGAAGGGGTAATCAAAATGATTCTGATCCCTAACCCTGCAGGTCCTGCTGATCCATCCATGATAAGTCTCCATCCCTTTGCTGTAATCCACTCAGCTCGCTCATTAAACGGTTGGGGGAGGTGGATCTTTGGGAGTTTCATCTATAAGATTAGGGTCGTACTCTTCCCACTCGGGATCCTCCGCTAGAAAATCCACGAGAAAATCGGCAATAACCTGACCCTTTTTAGAATGATGTTATTCAAACTTGATATCATGTTCTCCTAAATTGACTGACCAATGTTGCATTCTCCTTGATTTTTTTTTCTTGGAAAGAAATTCCCAAAGTTTGTAGTTCGTCATGACTTTGACAGAATGAGCTTGGAAGTAGTACTTAAGTTTCTATGAAGTATTAACAAGAGTGAAAAAAAGTTTCTCAATTTTAGAGTACCTCGTTTCCACTGGAGTGAGGGTTTTGCTAATGAAGTAGACTAGTTTCTCGATTTTCCCTTCAAGGTGAATGAGAACCGAGTTAAGGGAAGTATCTAGGACTGCAAGGTAGATAATCAGTTACTCATCATCTACTGGTGTAGTAGCCTACTCGCAGCCTTCTAGCTCCAGCCGAACACTCGAAGGCTACCTCGCAGCCTACTCGAATACCTCGAAGCCCACTCAATCCATAATCAAGCCTTGCAAGACTACATGAAGACGAAGCCTCGACTACTAACAGACCTTGAAGATAAATACAGATCTGTCAATACACGAACTCCACATCAGTATAAGAAGTACTTCGACCATATTCGTACGTGGTCAAAGGCAGACATGTCAGACAACTAGCTCACCAGACAAGAACGACGCCGTTGTTGGTCCTTACAGCTATAGTGACAGAACCAACAACAGCTACAGTATCAGAGCATAGTGCCAGACCTGACATTTCTGGCGTCAACATCAACTCCGGGATACCTGCCCGATACCCGGAAGGTGCACTTGAAATGTGACCTACCTTGATGACTCAGCCCTTCTTATCTTCTATAAATAAGAGAGAAGGGGAATCAAGGAGAGATTACCAAATCTCTCCCTTGAAACCATGCAGTTTACCTTCGACCTGCCTGTAAAACACACAGTACTCAAACCATCGAATACTCGACAGCAATATGCAATCTCTTTAAAATCTACATCAGAGGTCGTGGAGAGACCCATTCTAGGCCCCCACGCAAGTATATTGTCAATAGGTTATTCGTACTATAGATTATATGCTTGAATCCTTTGATAGGAGATAAACTCGTGGTGTAATAGCCGACTTTCCCTCCGCACGAAGTTAGGCCTCTACATTTGGCGCCGTCTGTTCTTGCCCACCCTACAAATCTCCCTTGCCTCATTTTCTCCCTTTTCCAACTCCTATAGATCATTCCCAATGACACCCACACTCCGTTCTACTTCCACCCATGCTGACAACTCTATTGACGAAGTGGCCACCATGTTCGCCCTACTTTCCTAGATATTCGCTCAAGCCGAGGAGTGACACCAAACACAACTGTACCAGGAGCATGACAAAATCCGACAAGAGTTTGAAGACGAACAACATCGCCGTTTAGATGATGTCGATAGACAAAACCGTGTAATTGATAAATTACGCAACACAGTCTTTGAGTTGCAACGACTGGAACCTCTAGACGCCCCGCTGCCATCTCGGGCACCCGCCCCATCACGCGTGTTTACCTTTGCTCGACTGGGGCCTCTGTTATATCTAGAATTACCCCCAGTCCATATCGGCTTCAAGGGCACTCACCCTACTATTCCCCTTACTGGCTCTATCCATCTTGGCATCCACCCATAGAGGATTGCTCTAACTCGACCCTTCGCTCTTCCTGACACCCTAAATGCTGCCCTGCCCGAGAGCGTCTCGGGCAGTACAACGCCGAACACATACCGATCCCTCGGCCCCATCATCCTTGAACCCTTCGATCCCCTCCTCATCCTGCATATTGTGCACAGTAGGACTTCGACCACAAAATCCAACCTATCATCCGCGCCAGCGCGAGCCCAGCTCAAAATTTCTGAGACCCAAAAATCAGTAAATACCACAACACCGACCCTCAATCCCACATCCTTGAATTTCAAAATGCTCTAAGCCTTTACTCCACAACTTAGCACCTGATGTGTCAACTTTTTCCCACAAGGCTCACAGATAGCCCTCTTCGATGGTATCATAACCTTCCCAGTGGCTCTATTTGAAGCTTCGAGCAGCTATCCCATCTTTTCATCACCCAATTTGCCTTCAACAATGACCGAGAAATCAGAGTCGATGCCCTCTTTAATTTTAGACAATGCCCTAGTGAAACCCTTGAGGCCTTCACGATGAGGTTCCTCGATGAGTCGTGCAAAGTCAAAAATCATGACTGCGCGAACGCCGTACTCGCGTACTCGAACGCTTTGCCATATAACAGCCGTGTCAAAGAGTACCTGGTCCTGTATAAACCACGAACCCTCGAGGAGATGCTCTCCAAAGTTAATGACTATATCGACCTTGAACGCCTCTGAGAATCACATAAATAAGGGCAGCCTTCCACCACCAACCCATGCAAACCCCGACAAGGCCCACCCTCTACTCCTACACCCCGATCGCTCCCGTCTCACAGTAGACTGAGAGTCACAAACATCTTCACTCTAATAACACAGCAGAAGGTCACAAAAGTGGCCAAAGCCGGTCTTACCTAGACTACCTGCCCCCATCAGTACCCATCTACCACAGATATAGGCATACCCCATATGGCGTATCCCTTTCCCCATCAAGGTCAAATAAGGCAAACCTTACTGCACCAGCCAAAGTGTAACTGTCACCACACCAATAAATGCTTTGCCTTGCAGCGCTCTCTCGAAATAAAACTCAAGGCGGGTCATCAACATCAGTATGTTGCCGACATTTCCAGCTTCCTCGACGAGTCGTACCTCAAACCTCAACCCGCCCCTTCGGCCGACCCTGCCGAGGTCCATATCTACCAACTTCATTTCATTGAAGTAAATAATATCGACAGCGGCCATTCCAAGGGAAAGCGCAAGCATGCCGAAGAATGTTACAAGCACACTTACCAGGAAAAGTTGCCCGCTCTCCTGCCAGAATCAAGCCTTTGTCCTCGACTCGAAGGCATCTCATTCATCAACTGCGATACATCGCATGTTCATTTTCCCCATTCTGACCCTTTAGTCATCATGATTAAGGTCGAGCGCATCGTCCTCCACACCATGCTTATCGATACAGGAAGTACAGCCGATGTACTTTTCCTCCAAACCGTCCAAGCCATGAAGAAAATAGACCACATCAATGCAGCCAATATCGAACTGAAAGGCTTTAATGGAGCTATTGAAGTTTCCGTTGGTTGAATCAGCCTCCCAGTCACCATCGGCCCAGTCACACTTCAAATCAACTTTCTTGTCATCGAAAAGAAGTTTGAATACCTTGGTATCCTCGGCGTGAATGGCTCCATGCTATGCACGCCATACCTTTGACCTATCATCAGACCTTTCGTTTTACTACCCCCTGTGGTGCATGGAATTTAAAAATGCTCTCAATGCCTCGCTCGTTCATGTGGGCATTCGAAGATCAATCAGATCCAGAAACTCGTCAGACTCTCATAGCAATCACTATCTCCTTCTGTCCACATATCTTTGACACCCGCCATCTCACCCATCGAACCCACTGTTTATATTGAACTCGACGGCCCTTGTCGAGGTACATTCATTTGAACCTATCTAGAAGAGGCAGATCGTCTCAGACTTATAGACTTCCTTCGAGCAAAAAATACGTCTTCGCATGGATATTTCAGGAGATGCCCGGTGTCGACCCTAATTTGGCATGCCACCGCCTCGACCTCATCCCCCATTCTGCAAGAATAAAATAGAAGAAGCGTACTTTGGCACCACAACTTTGAGATGTAGTAAACTTCGAAGTAGACAAACTCATAGCCGTGGGTTTCATTAGAGAAGTCAAGTATGCTGACTGGATGTCCAACATAGTTGCAGTTCCCAAAAAGAATGGCAAGATCAGAATTGACGTCGAATTCACAGACCTTAACAAGCACACACTGAAGGATAGCATCCCCCTTTTGATCATTTCAGTACTCCTCAATGCCAGTACGGGACACGAGCGCCTATCAATGATGGACGCGGTTTCGGGTTACAATCAGGTACCCCTCCTCCCCGAAGATCAACTTAAAACTTCTTTCATCACTGAACAAGGCCATTACTGTTTTAATGTCAAGCCCTTCGGCCTTAAAAATACCGGTACCATCTGCCAATGCCTTGTAACAACCATGTTTAAACCCCTGTTTGGCAAGTCGGTCGAAGTTTACATCGATGACATGTTATGCTAGAGCCTCCAAAAATAGACCCGCATCCAGGACTTAAATAAAGTCTTTTGGATACTTTGAACATACAATATGAAATTTAACCCAGACAAATGCCAGTTTGGTGTTTCGTCTGGTAAATTTTAAGGTCATTTTATCAGCAAACGAGGTATCGAGATCGACCCTACCCATATCCGAGCCCTTATCGACATGCCTTCGCCCCTAACAAAATAAAATGTCCAAAAAGTGGCTGGTAAAATAGTGGCCCTCAACCGTTTCATTTATAAATCCTCATACCATTGTGCTTGGCTCTTTTCTCTCTTACACGACCAAGGCGTCCACAAAGCTTAAAAGAAAAATAGCCCTAAGATTAACTGGACACCCAACTGTGAATATTCCTTCCTCGAGCTTAAAATATACATTGGCCAACCACCATTTATCAGTACTCCTATCAAAGGCGAAACACTCTCCTTATACCTCGCTGTCACCAATACCTCTATCTGTTCAGTCCTCATTCGACTCGAATCAAACATCGAGAAACCTGTATATTTTATTAGCAAAACCCTGATACCTGTAGAAACTCGATACACGAAACTTAAGCGTTTGCTCCTCACTCTCGTCTACACTTCCCAAATACTCAAACCATATTTTCAAGCTTACTCTATCCGCGTTATGACAAGTTATCCCCTTCGAGAAGTACTCAGCAAAAAAGACAAATATCAACGAGTTCAACAATGGTCCGTTTATCTTGGTGAACATGACATCACATTTGATAAGCAGATATCCCAGGAAGGCCAAGTAGTCACCAATTTCCTCGCAGAATTCCCGGTCAAAGATATCGACTGAGAGGAACACGAGGGCGACCATCCAGAGGACCAGCCAGAACCTATAAACCCATGGAGCCCTAGCACAGGCTGGTTACACCTACCAATGATCCGCTGGTTTTCACCGATAGATCCGCTGGACCTAATAGTTTGGGGATAGGTATCGTCCTGGTTACACCTACCAATGATCGAATAGTGAAGGCAATTAAGTTAAACTTTAAATGCTCCAACAATGAGGCTGAGTATGAAGCTTTAATCCATTGCCTCGATCGTGCACTCGACCTCGGCATCCCTAAACTTGTAGTTTTCATCGATAACCAACTCATTCAAAGACAGTACTCCGGTGAGAATCAAGCCAACGGTCGTATGGTCGAATATTTTATCGTCTTCCGCCAGCACAGGGACCGTTTCCCTAAAAAATCTTCTATCACCCACTACCCTCGAGATGAAAACAAACACGCAGATGCCCTCGCCTACATCGCAGATATGTTAGGCCAATCTGAATCCCAAACCTTCCATATCGAAGTACTTGAACGCCCAAGTATCTACCAGATGGAAGTCAATGCCATTAGTATTGGGGTCGAGAGTCTCGATCCAGTCAACTAACGAACACCATTCCTCGATTACTTTAACAATGCTACCCTCCCAGATGATCCCAAAGCTAAACGACCATTATTAGAAAAATGTCGCAGATACACTATCCTCAAATGTGAGTTACATCGCAAATCCCCAAATGGCATTGTCCTTTGATACATCTTTCAAAATGAAGCCTCTACAATCCTATCTAAACTCTATGAAGGTACCTGTGATGTTCATACTTCTGATAGATCGATGGCCCTTCGAGCAGTTTCCCAAGGTTTATTCTGGCCCAATATGAAGAAGCAAGCTGAAGAATATACCAAACACTGCGACAAATGTCAGTGCCATGCCCATGAAGTCCATAGCCCTTCACAAGACCTCCATTTTAGTCAAGTCTCTTGGCCATTCAAACAATGGGCCATCGATCTCATTGGTCCTTTTCCTAAAGCTTCGGGCAGCTGTACCCTTGTGTCAAACCAGAGAAGAAGAATTCATTAAATTCCTATAGGAAAACATCATTACATACTTCGGATGCCCTCATATGATTCGATGTGACAATGGTCCACAGTTTGTCAGGAACAAAGTCAGAAATTTCCTCCAGAAGTATAACATCATCCTCTCCCCCTCAATACCTTAGTAACCCCAAGGGAACGGCCATGTCGAAGGGATCAATAAAAAAATAGTCGATGGTTTAAAAAAATGTGTCGATGCAAAGAAAGGATGATAGGTTCAGGAGGTACATCATGTCCCCTGGGCCTATCAAACAACTTCAAGAAAAGCTACAGGTTGTACCCCTTTCCTTCTAGCCAATGGTACTGAAGCAGTACTCCCTACTCAATTTGAAGTGCCCACATGAGACCCGAACCTCCCGAACGAAGACAATGAGTTTAAACTCGGATGCAACATGTTATGGACCGATGAAACCAGAGACCGAGCCATTGCCAACCTCGGCCGTTACCATCTATCACTGCAGAAGTCATACAACAAGAGAGTTTGACCTCGAAGTTTTAACATCGAAGATCTTGTACTTCGACGGGTGATACAATCCTCGAAGTCTCAGAATGTCGGCAAGCTAGCCGAGTCCTGGGAAGGACCTTATGTCGTATATGATAAAACCGATAAGAGCTTGTATTACTTCATGACAGAAGACGCTCTACCAAATCCATGGAATACAATATAGCTAGTCTCATACAATCGTCTGCAGCCTCAACCTTGTTCACCTGATGTAAACACAAGCTAATACATAAATAGTTTTTTCCCTCTGAACCTCATCTCCTATTTCCCAATGAATTTCTTGGTTAACCCTAAGTATCGTGCTAACCCTTCAACCTGACTGATACTTGGCGGCAACCTTGAAAATTTTCAAACTCCCAATTTCGAGCAAACTCGAGAGGCAAGGATGGTCGATAGACCGGACTCTCGAGAATGCATTGGGGGAGAGAATGTTCTACATTGATTAGGCTCAGGCCTTCAAAGTCCAATGAATTTCCTTGTTTACACTAAGTTTCATGTCAACCCTCGACTCGATTGATACTTGGGGGCGACCTTGAAAATTTTCAAACTCCTAATTTCGAGAAAACTCGAGAGGCAAGGATGGTCGATAGACCGGACCCTCAGGAATGCATTGGGAGCAAACACATTCTACTTCGATTAGGCTCAGGCCTTCGAAGTCTAGTGAATTTCCTGGTTTACTCAAAGTTTCATGTCAACCCTCGACCCGATCGATACTTGGGGGCGATCATGAAAATTTTCAAACTCCTAATTTCAAGAAAACTCGAAGGGCAAGGGTGGTCGATAGACCGAACCCTCGAGAATTTATTGGGGGCAAACACGTTATACTTTGAATAGGCTCAGGTATTTAAAGTCCAGCAAATTTCTTGGATTATTTTAAGTATCATGTTAACCTTCGACCTGACTGATACATGGGGGCTACCTTGAAAATTTTCAAGTCTTCGATATTCAAGCAAACTCGAGGGGCACGAATGGTCAAGAGACCGGACCCTCGAGAATGCATTGGGAGCGACCACATTCCAGTTCGACCTAAATCTGGCGCTCGAAGTCCAGCTATTTCCTTAACTTTCAGGATACCATCACGAAGATCTTCAAGGTTCGATCACTTTACAATCATTCTATACTTACAACATATGCAGATACAAGCATACATAAATTTCAACAAGTCATTTCAGTAAAGTATATATCAGAGAATCAGGTTCAACAAAAATCAATTCGGATCAAGTTTAGAGAATACATCAGGAATCTAGAATAGCAATTCAGTACAAATAAAGTTAACACAAACCAGTTTCAGTACAGTCTACATCAGCAATTCAAAGCATTCACAAGTTCAAAAATCAAGTGCAAAACAAGCTCAACATTGTTCACATATTACAACCTAACAAAAAAAACATAAGAAACACTCTGGAATGCCCTGTTCAATACCTCATATCGGATTGGCTACACCATCTCCTCTAATAAGCTCATCGCCAACAAATCCAGAACCCCAGTCGAATGGTTCAACCCAGCAGCATCTACGACCACATCCGTCGCATTCCTAGCAACAGTATCTTCAATCGCTGGAGTCTCTGAGATACCTCCTAAACCTGCAGTAGCAACATCTCCTTCTACCCCATCGGCCAGGGTAGCATCCCCAGCAACAAAATCTTGGATAGTGGGGAAACTATCAAGGAGTTCATAGAAGGATAGGGTTATCAACACATTCATCATCATACTGCCCTTGGAAGGTTTTCTTCTGTTCTACAATAACCCTATCCTTCTCAGCTACTTTCGCCTCTAACACCCGCGTATGATTGTAACGCTGAGCTTCAAGTCTCCTCCCACATTTAACCTTGATAGTCCCTAGATCTCGCCTCAAAATGCCAATTTCAAAAACCAACGATGCTTCGGTACCTCAAACAAGCTCCAAATTGTCAACAACCTCTTTTAACTTCCTTATTGCTACCTTTTGTGCCTTGTTGAAAGCCTATGCCCAAACATCTATCTGCTAGAATATTCGAGCCGTCAGTATCTCTCAAAGCATGGCGCACTAAAATAAAATTTAAGAATTTTGCAAAAAATAAATAGTTACCTGATACATACTCTTCTTCATCCGCCTCGAAGCTTCGTTTGGATCAGTACCATGGAGTTCCGCCATTGAAGTAACCTTAGCTCAAGCCTGATCCTCCTGTTCAAACATGGTCAGTTCTTCATCCATATCCTCCGCATCATCTTCCCCCAGTGCCCTGTGCCTTTTGCGGTGGGTTACCTTCGGCTGCTATACCCTCGGAGACTCGGGAAAGACCTTTCCCTTCCTATTCTCAGCCTGTGTTGATGCCTGCTTCGGCCTCTGTCTCGAAGCATCACAAGCTACTTCGGGCACTGTGGCTGCCTGCTTCGACGTCTTTTACCTCTTTGGAACATACTTTACCTTCCTTGCCATTCTATGTTTCTCCATGCCTTCAACTACTTTCGAAACACCTTCGCCTCCCTTTTTCTTCTTTTTTGATGGCTTCGGCGTAACGGGTATGTTTCGAAGCATGGAATCAGTCCTCTTCAGCCTCATCCCTTGGATACCAAGCCTCTTGAACACAGAATTTACCCACTCCTCATCCGAGTAGATTAAGGCATCAATATAATCCCTCGGATTTGCCAAAGTTTGGAAGGTGGGACCTGCAGAACAAGCAGAGACACGTTTATTCGCCTATTCGATCAATACGTCAAAAGAAATCTTTGATAGATAACTTACTTGGATTAACGATTTTATGCTATAACCTATAAGGGTCATCCCCTTCGACATTCTCATAATTACCCCATACTATAACTAAGTCTTTATCCCATCCTCGACCCGTCGAGTTCAGATCAAATAATTGGGGCTTATCTACGTGACACTGGATGTGATACGTGTCTACCTTCTAGTTTGCTTTCCATGAGTAAAACGATACAGCATCATTCCATTCGAATAAGCTCCTTCCCTCACTCCCCAATTTTACATTCATGACCTTGATTACCTCCATCATTTTGTAAAAGTTCCCTTTCATCTGACACGGGGCAACTTCCCAAAAATTCAGCACCGCCTTCAATAGCCGTCGGAGAGGTAATTGCATCCCTAGTCGGATTTGGATGCCCTACGAAGGTAGGAGTGGTACAATTGCATACCCTCTCGCGGATTTGACCTGCAGGTAAAGCCTGATCCCGCTGTATTTAACACTTCTCCTACCTTCGACAGACCCAATTTTGCGGCAAATTGATCTAGTCTAAGCTTCTCGCTAGCCGAGACAGAATCCGCGACCTCCTCCGACCCAGTCGACTCCTCACTATGATCACTCTGATCCCCTTCTTCCCTTTCCGCACATGAAGGGTTGATACTGCCTTTTCCTCTTCCACTCTCTCCTCCCTCTATTTCTTCCTTATCACTCTTCTCGGTCACTACCATCTTATGACGTTAACTACTCGAAGCCTCACCTGCTGGCACTACCACAGCTAAAGGGACATTGGTTGCAACA
Organism: Kingdonia uniflora; assembly: GCA_014058105.1. Classification (NCBI taxonomy): domain Eukaryota; kingdom Viridiplantae; phylum Streptophyta; class Magnoliopsida; order Ranunculales; family Circaeasteraceae; genus Kingdonia; species Kingdonia uniflora. Next base: position 1,657,578 of record JACGCM010000724.1, read on the forward strand.
TCTAGTACCTCTACATCGCAGCCCTCATCCATGGGAGTACGACCAAACATACTCCCCTCATCCTCTTCAATTTCTTCATTTATCGGCCTCATTCTCGAAGATCGACGGGTACGTATCTTATCCTACAGAAGAAGAGCCACGCAATTAGATAGATACATTTAACTATTTCATATTAATAGCTCATTTTTATCTACCCTCTTAAACTGATACAAGCACACCCAAAAAATCAACCCCAATCCAAGGTCCACCATCAATACCCTCAAAATCCCAAATGGGCTAGACCCCTTGACAGATGGCTTCCCCCTGTCCTTGATCATATCCTCAGAACTACAAACCTAGAAGAATCTACATATAGATACAGAAGAAAAAGCCTAACAGAAACAAAAAAAAGATAATCGGCATATCTGTGTGAACAGAAGTACGCTTGAAACAGCAAGTCAACCGGTCCCTCAACAACAACCTGGTAACTTCTCTCAAGCTTCACAAAATAATGGCGTACGTTCTCCTCCTCTAACTCTCTAGTTTTTGAAAATGGGTTGCCGGGAATAGTGACTTTGTACTCACGCCTATTTATACCTCCTCAAAATTATAAAAATGCACCACGATTCCCGAAACCGCTATCATTACCACTACCCCACTACCATTGCTTTTCAGCTAAGATGTGCTTTGGGAATTTTACCTTCCTTTACCACGCGTATGTGTCCCACGTTCACACTTATGCAATATTTTATTTAAAAACCAAGTCAAACCTTCTGGTCCTTGCTCGAAACTGTCAAATCAGATACCTACATCAAATCTACCTTTTTCTATAATTCAAGGAACCATCATGATGTCCTGCATGGCATTCTACCCCAGGAACAGTACCGTTCAGATAGGCCAGCTATTTTGCTGTCAGTTCTTCCAGTTGAAACCAACAGACCTTCAACAGGCCTTCTTCTCATACACGAGTAATCATCTATATCGTGTCTCAAACATTCGTTCACAGACAACCTGATATTCAATTTCAAAAGTTGACAATCATTCGACATACGAAAAGATGATCGCGCCTAAATTACCATCGAATACTATGTTTATCCTACTTACACAAAGTCCAGTATTTTACTTCGGCAGCCATCTTATAAATTTCTAATTTCATCTGGGCAGATGCCCTTACAAAAAATACAAAACAAACAGTCAAGATTAGCAAAAAATACAAACATCCCTACCATCATATTTTCTCCACAACAAAGGAGACCCTATTTACCGACAGGACAGTTCCTCGAAGGCCCAGCCTCAGTATCTTCCTTGTCCACCACCTCCTCTGGAAAGGACTCCAGCAAGGCCAACCGGTCATAAGGAAATGGGCCCATCATCTGTAGCACCCCCCACAAGTACATATAGGGCATCCTACTAATGGGTTCCCCTGGCTCCAGTTCAAACAAATCCAGCATCTCCCAATCCAGGCTTCGATCATCGAAAAGCCTTAGTTTCAACTACAGGGTCTTCTCTTGAATAGGAATAACCCTTGCCACTACCCGGTTCTTGTACTTGGTGTTAGGAACACTTTTATTGCTTTAGGACGAAGACGCTGACATTCTACTAGGAGAAGATGGATCAAATGTGTGAAGTTCTCCTAAATACACCCTATTTATACAAAAAAGCAAGTACATTTAACCCCTCCTTAATCAGAACCGCATTAATAATAGTCTTCAAATGTTTATCTCAGAAACTCAATAGTCAAACATTTCCAAATTCTCAGACTCAACCATTTCATCAACATGCGAACCTTACACATATTCCCAAAATCATACAATCGACAAATCGACAGCCTCGAACCATCGACCCCTTTTATACATTTTCTCACACCTCTTTCATCAAGATTCAACAATACAGAGTCAATTATTCAGTTAAGGCCAAATGTTGACCAATGTCTTCGAATAAATTCATCATGCTTCGAATTTAATTTTCCCCCAAAGGTAACCATTTCTACTTGTTAACATTCAAAGATATTTGTCTGATACCCACAATCTATTCTCATACATTGCTTATCAGTTATAAACCCACAATTTTAGTAACGGTTGTTCTCATTGCATTGCTTCAAAATACGAAAGATAGAGAAGACCTCCAAGTACAATCATACTAAAATTTATAGAGATTAGCAAAACAATAACAGAAACCTTCAAATATAGTCATACAAAAAAACTCATCATCACCACCATCCCACCACTTTAAGAAGAACCTGCCCTATTTGCAGATGGGCCAGATCCCCCTGCCGATCCCTGCTCCTCCACCAACTGATCCTTTGCCTGCATAAGACATTCAGCCAAGCTTGAGAGATAGAGATAACATTCTTCAGCTATTGTAAACCTCCACCGCATCTGCCCCCACAAGTAAGCATAGGATTCCCCATTGATTGGTTCCCTAGGCTCCAACTCCACATGGTCAGGCATGTCCCAGTCAAGCTCATGGTCGCTGAAGAACTTTAACTTCAACTCAACAGTTTTCTGCCCTATACGACGGTCTCAGGCAAATCCCATCCTCTTCTGGTAGCGGGTGTTGGGTGTGGTGTCCATGATTGTTTCAGAAGCACAGAGGAAGGAGACAAAAGTGATGAAGAAGATTGTACAGTATCACCACCTTCATAACCCATATTTATAAGCCTCACCAAGCACATTTATTACTCCATAACCACCAACATTTCTTAATTACCCACCTTTATTACCACTCTCGAAACTCCAATATGCAACAGTCAACTTTTTAAATCCTAATAACCAACAACCTTTCTCAGTAAATGCCTCTACACCGGTTTTCGAGGCCCCTGCTAAGAGGGGGCGAATATAGTAGCCTACTCAAAGCCTTCTAGCTCCAGCCAAATACTCGAAGGCTACATCAAAGCCTACTCGAATACCTCGAAGCCCACTCAAACAATAAACAAGCCTTGCAAGACTACATAAAAATGAAGCCTCGACTACTAAAAGACCTCGAAGACAAAGACAGATCCGTCAGAACACAAACTCCACATCAGTATTAGAACACTTTAACCATATTTGTACGTGGTCTAAGGTAGACATGTTTGACAGCCAGCTTACCAGACACGAACGACGCCGTTATTGGTCCTTACAGCTATAATGACAGAACAAGCAATAGCTACAGTGTCAGAATACAGTGCTAGACCCGACATTTCTGGCATTAACACCAACTCCCGATACCCAGAGGGTACACTTATAATGTGACCTACCTTGATGACTCAACCCTTCCTATATTCTATAAATAGGAGGGAAGGGGAATCATGGAGGGATTACAAAATCTCTCCCTTGAACACCTTCAGTTTACCTTTGACCTACCTGTAAAATACACAGTAATCGAACCTTCGACTACTCGACAGTAATATACAATCTCTTAAAAATTCTCATCAGAGGTCGTGGATGGAGCCATTCTAGGCCTCCACACAAGTATATTTTCAATAGGTTATTCATACTATAGATTATATGCATGAATCATTTGATAGGAGATAAAATCGTGGTGGAAGAGCCGAATTCCCCTCCGCACAAACTTAGTCCCCTACAACTGGGGTGCTCATTATGGAAGACTTCTCCAAATTGGTTTAAAAATCCTGAAAAGTTTTTTCACATTTTGGTATCCATCTGACCTCTACATTTGGCTAAAATTTTCCTCATTTGGCATAGCAGCGGTGTAATAGGAATAGCCAATGATAGTGGTAAGAAGATTTAGAAACGAAATGGATAATAGCGGCAATCTTGCCGGTAAGTTTCTGAACGTTTTTTGTTGTTTTTGGATAGGGCATGTTAAGGAGAGCACGAATCAGATCTGGATCAGCCTCAATCCCCTTCTTGCTAATAAGGTGGCCTAGAAATTGGCCAGAATGTACCCCAAATTGACACTTATCAGGGTTAAGATGCATTCTGTAAGATCAAAGGATGTTGAATATAGTGTTAAGATCTAAGATGTGATTGGCTGACTATATGCTCTTGCACAAGAGATTGCCGATATAGACTTCAACGACTTTCCTTAGATGTGCTTTGAACATAATAGTCATCAACCATTGATATGTGACACCCGCGTTTTTGAGTTCGAAGGGCATGAATTTGTAGCAATAAAGACCTCTTTCAGTGATAAAAGTTGTCTTTTCTTGATCTTCTTCCAAAAGTAGAATTTGATTATACCCCGAAGCAGCGTCCATCATAGATATGAGGTCATGGTTAGCTGTGGAATCGAGGATCTGATGAATACTGGGAAGAGGGAAACTGTCCTTTGGAGTATGTTTGTTCAGATCAGTAAAATCTATGAAATCTCAAACTTTTTTGTTCTTCTTTGAGACAGCAACAATGTTGGATATCCAGTCTCGATATTTGGCTTCTCGAATGAATCCCACTTTGATCAATTTATCGATCTCGGTATTAACTTTATCTCAAAGACAAGGTGACAATCATCGCTATTTCTATTTAACCGCTGCGGCATTGATGTTGATGGCTAATTTATGACATGCCTTGGTCAGATCGACCCCAGGAATTTCTTCGAAAGACCAAGTAAAAACATCTCGATTTAGTTGCAAAAACTGAATGTGAGTATCCTTTTCGTGCTGAACTTGCTTAGTACCAATAAAAGTACCTCTGTTAGGTCCATCAATGTTGATATATTATATAGGCTCCTCTGTAGAAGGTTGATCGTTAAGGTGATCAGCTTCTTGTAATTACTATGCAACAAATCTGTCAAAAGTATCTAGGATAGCAGAGACGGTATTTTCATAAGCTCGAGCGACCTTTTGACTACCTCTGATCTCATAAATACCATTTTCTTGTTTGAAATGGAGTGCCTGATGATTGGTGGAAGCGATTGTTTCCATGTTGTGAATTCAGCAGCGGCCCATAATCCTGAGATAATGAGATTTGGCATTGATGACATAGAAAATGGCGTCGATGGTGGCTGGTCCTCCGGTAATATGTAAGATGATCTTGCCTACTCATTCTTCTCTAGAACCATTGAACCCATTGATATCAGTGTCGCTCTAAATAACTTGGTCGGCTAAACCAATTTGGTACATAGTGCTCTAAAAAAGAATCTCAATACCGCTTCCAGTATCGATCATCATCGTGTGTAAGCCAAATTTCTTTATTTCATTATTACTAACACATCATGATGTGGAAATTTGATATGGCTAGTATCCCAATCTTCGAAGGAAATCTCAAGACGGCGATTGCTCGACTCAGGAAGAAGCTTGGCTTCTTTGTCTTGCGGTGTAAGATCCCAGCATTCAGATAATCTCCTGGATTTGGATCGAATAAAATTGGTAATCTAATTAATTTTGATCATGTGGTTATGGTGCATATGGTAAATATGCTTCTCCTAAGCTTGATTATTGACCTGAATAACTTTGAGCTACATCTAATAGCTGCCATCTTTGTATGATTTCAGGTCGACAATATATTCGAGCATCCGTTCCTCTTTAAAAATATATTTGAGCAACCTCTATAAAGCATAGCAATTTTCAGTATAATGATGGTTTACCTTTTGATGTATGCAATATGGTCGACTATCGATTGGTTCTAGTGGTTGAGAGACGCAGTAGAGTGTATCCTTCAAAAGCAGTAGAAAAAATGTAGAGATTCAAACATTCATCTTTGGGTGGATGGGTTTGTTTGGCAGACCGCCTTTCAGATGGTAGCTAGTGTTACTCTTGGTGTGCTTCTGATCTCCTTGTTCCTCCATCTGTTCATTGGTTTGATCTGTAGATGGGCCTTTGGTGGAGAGGACGGATTTGGTAGATTTTTGTAGCTCAGATATCATCCTCTCCAGGTTGACGTAACTGTTGACCTTGGTGATCATCTCCTCCAAGGTCACAAGTTTGTTAAGGAAGAGGCATTCTTTGGCCTTGCAGTCGAGCCGGAGCGCATTGGTGAAAGTAGTAACTGCTACTTTCTGATCGAGGTTATCCACTTTTCGTGTGAGCTCTAAAAATTCCTTTAAGAAATCCTTGAGCTTCCCTCTATGCGACTGTTTAAGACCGATAAGAAAATATAAATTTTCCTCTTTGCCCCTGTTGTGAGCATACATCTTGATGAACTATTTCTGCAGCTGATCGAATGTATTTATAGAGTCCTTAGAGAGAGAGTAGAACCATCGGAGTTGTTCTTCCTGTAGACTTGTGGTGAACAGATGGCAGAGGATGTGGTTGAGATTGGAGTATAACCCCAATGAATTACGGTACTGCTGAACGTGCTCCTTTGTGTCATTACCTTTGTATTTACAAATTTTTAGAGTATGGAAACCTTTTGCTATCTTCATATCGAATAGCTCTTTGGCAATCAGACTTCCTTATAATTTTGTGACGTCGCTGGTAGTACCCAAAACTTGTGCTTCGATAATCTCCTTAATTCGTTGGTCCATATGCTCTTTCATGACATAATGACGTGCTGGTTGAATCGCTGGGCGAGTAGGTTGTGGATGATGAGTACCTGTACCTTGACTCAGGCAATCTCGTACTAGAATTTGGTGTTAAAGTTGTTGTTGTTCCTCCAGACATCAGAAATTCGGTGACCTCGACTGACTTTGGACTGAATTTTACCCCCCACAATGGAGGGCTGGTTCGTGTTGTAGATTATTGTAAATAGCTTTACTGGTGACTCCTCGAGCTCCTAGTCTCTCCCTTGCAAAAACACGGGAGGTCTCTGTCAACTGATAATGACCTCTGGCTAAAGGAGCCTGCTGAGTATTTTACAGAGCCTCTAAGGTAGTCTGCATTATTGTCATCCTGTCTTCATGTCATTTGAGCGCTGTTAAACGAGTTTGTCATTCTGTGTCGAGCTCTTTCTCACGAAGTTCCCGATCCTTAGTTAACAGAACTTTGAGCTCGGCGCGTTTCTTTGTTTCAGTGTTGAGATTCGCACGTAACTCTATAAGTTGCCCCGACTCTATTGAAACATCAAGCTAGGTCCCTGTAGCTGGTTGTCTGGAAGTAACCATGATTTAAAATTTCTATGAAGGAATGCCTTAGGGTATTGTGGAATTGCAATCTTTCCCACAGACGATGCCATATATAATGGCCAAATTCCATAAGCTCGAAATGGCTCGGAATTTGCTATCACAATAATGAACCTGCAACAACATTCTATTGGGAAGTAAAAAATGACATAGGTGATTTTAGTGTGGAAAACCTCAAAATAGGCAAAAAACCATAACCTCGAGTAGAGGATTTTAATGGGAGTATCTTTAATGTTTGAGGCAAATATCTTATTTTAAGTGATCTTTAGATATATAAAAGCTTGAACCTTGTCATTAAGAAGTTCGAATGTTCATGAGAATAAAAAATAAGTAGTTTCTTGATGATCTCTTGTGTAATTTTTCTGGTCCCTCTCTCTTCTAGAAGTTTTTCTTTATATAGGCCTTCTCTGAAGCTCTTCATCGCGCTGGAGCACATTTTTCGAACAATATGGTTAGTGGCGGTTGACTAAGTAACTGACGAGTTCGTGAAAGACAGGTATCTTTAACTGGATAACTGGATAAGGTTTTTAAGCTTAAGTTCGGCCCACATTCTTAACCAGTTCGTGGGGTAGGTTGGAATGTTGGCCGAGGAAGATATGTTAAAAATGCGCAAGTCTGAGATGGATGTTATTCGAACTGGCGACAGTTCAACTTTAGGTGAGATTGAGAGATAGGTCCCTATAGTGACGAGTTTGATGACTTTTGCGCATCAAATGGGATTGGGTGACAGAAGACTATTCCTTGAACACTGCAACAAAATGGTGTTGCAGAATGCATGAACCAAGCCATAAACGAAAGATCAAGGAATATGAGACTCAACGATGGATTGGCAAAATGTCTTTTGCCGCTTGCAGTTAGTACGACGGAATACTTGATTAACAGAGGGCCTTCAACGACTTTGGAGTTTAGACTTCCTGAAGGGGCATTGCCCGGTAAAGAGGTAAGCCTTTCTCACTTACATATTTTCAGTTGTACCTCATATGTGCTTGATAATTCAGATACAGAGACAAAGTTAGATGCAAAGTCAACGAAGTATATATTTATTGTATATGGTGGTGATGAGTTTGGGTACCGATTTTGGGATGCGAAGAATCGAAAAGTCATCCAGAACCGTAATGTTACATTTAATGAGGAAGTTTTGTATAAAGACTTCAAAGTACCATTGAAAAGGAATAAAATTGATGCAGCAAAAAGTGTCAACATTGAATTTGAACCCTCTCAAGAGGTTAATGAAGAAGTTATTGCTGAGTCTGATACACCGAATCAAGATGAGGAACCTAATGATCTAGACATTCTAATAGTACTTCGAAAGGAGCCGAGAATTAAAAGAATTATGGCTTGGCACGTTAATACCCAATATTACTTGTTACTTACGGATGGTAGTTGTAAGGACTTATTCCTCGACCTCACTCATAATCGAGCTCACTCAGTTCGATTTACTTCCATCTCAGGCTCACGCAAATTAGGCACACAACACTTCAGTCAAACATTCTAACCAACCTCATGAACTTCTAAAGAAATGACATCGAGCTTAACCCGGAAAACGTTATTCTGTTAAAGTCACCTATCTCCCACGAACTCGTCAGTTTTTCTGTCAACCGCCACTAACCACATTATTCAAAAGACATGCCCCAGTATGATGAAGAGTTGTGAGGAAAGCCTATATAAAGGAGAAGTTCTAGAAGAGATAGGGACAAGAAAAATGACTCAAACTTCTTATTTACAACATCAAAGGCATTTCTATATTCTAGAGATCACTTATAATAAAGATTTTTACTCAAAGCCATCAAGATATTTTTACAAACATCCTCCATACAAGGTTGTGGTTTTTCTACCTATTTAGAGGTTTTCCACGCTAAAAGCACCTATTTTAATTTCATGCTTTACATTATCAAATTGTTACAGGATCATTGGCGTGATAGCTAATTTCTAATCGTATCGAGCTATGGAATTTAGCCATTTCATTTGGCAGCGTCTGTGGGAAAGATTGCATTTCCACGATACCCTAAGGAAATCTTTCATTACAATTTTTGACTATGGTTTCTTCTAGATGACAGGCCACAGGAGCTCAGCTTGAAATTTCTGTGGATCCAGGATAACTCACCGAGTTACGGGTGAATCATCATGAAGAGGTAGAGAAACGCGCCGAGCTTGAACTTCAATTGACAAGAGAACGTGAGCTCCGAGAGAAAGAGCTCGATGCAGAACGACAAGCTCGTTTGACAACACTCAAATGACACAAAGATCAGATGACAATAATGCAGACTGTACACGAGGCTCTGCAAAATACCCTGCAGACCCCTCATGCCAGAGGTCACAATCAACTTCCAGAAACCTCCCGCATTTCAGCAAGGGAAAAATTGGGATTTAGGGGGGCACCAGTAAAGTAATCTCCAGTAATCTACCACATGGGCCGTAACCCTCCATCCATTTTGGAGGTAAAATCCAATTAGAAATTAGTCGGGTTTACCAGATTCCCATTCATCAGGGGGAAGACCAATGACCTCTCTGTCAGATTCCTGCACGAGACCGCTTGAGTGAAGGAATGGGGACTCATCATCTTCCTCGTGGGGAAAATAGACACGCCGATTCCTTGGCGTATCTAACCGGGGTCTTTGGTACGGAAGCTCGATATCTCCAGATTGAAATCATTTCAACCCCCAGCATTGATCACATATCAGTATGCACGATCAACACTGGGGGCGATAAAGGGGGAAACGATGATTTGCAACAGCCTTTCCAACAGCCTTTCTTTGATTACCTCGGCGTCGACAACAAATGCAGCGGAACACTTCCAACAGATCCGAAAGATCGTAGACAGCTGATCAACAACTCGAAACATTACATTTCTCAAAATGACGTGCTTTACCGCCTATCCGTTACAGGGCCTTATCTCAAGTGCCTCTCAAAATCAAAAGCTGACTAGCTACTCTGTAAATTACACAAAGGAACTTGTGGCCCCCATGCCGCAAGTAGATCATTAGCAAACAGAGCAATAACTTAAGGAGTATTTTAGCCCGGCATGCGCAAGAAAGCAAAAGATTATTCCCACAGATGCAACCCCTATCAGAGACATGGAAATATGATATATGATCCTGCGCTCGAGCTCCATGCAAGCAAGGTTTTTTGGCCATTCAAAAGATGGGTACTAGACCTCGTCAGCGAATTCCCTAATTTTCCAGGTAATCTCCAGGTAATCTAGCCATTGTTAAAATTTGTTTTATATCAAGGATCCCACCCGATACAAGATAAAGCAATGGTCAAACTAGCTTTCATCTTAACAATGTATCTGCAACAATTTTACTTCTTTTTAGGTTAAAATCATATTATAGAAGATTCTTCTCTACTAGTGGAGTGTCAACGATACTTTCCCCCATATTATCAAGAGGTCTATCTTTCAGTTTGCGGGCCACAGTAGCCCTGCCTCTTTTTACTAAGTCAGCAGTTCGAGGGCCCAGTCGGATCTCCATGACGCCCAGACAGTTACCTCGATCTATATCAGCTCTACAGGTGCATCCCTTATCTGATACAGTTTTGAGCAAGGTATCTCATTCTGACTCAAGCTTTTTAACTTCCTCTACAAAATATGAAACAATCACCTTTAGCAATTCAGATCGAGCCATATCAGGTACTACCACTTTTACAAATCTAGCCTTCAACCTTTCGTGACGTACCTTTAAACTAGCACAAGTATCCTTCCATGCGATTATATCCGCATCAATCCTATCATGAAAAATGGCATCTTCTTTCAAATTTTCAATATATTTTGCTAACTCTGCTAGATTCATGGCTAGTAATTCTACTTCCCGGGCACGAAGTACCCCAAGTTCCGCATTCACCTTTTCCATAACAGGCAGATCTTTCAATAATTCTTCTTTCCTCTTCAATAGTAATTCCTTCGCTTTGATCTCCCCTTCCAGATCATTCTCCCTGATAAGAGCAGCATCCAGCTTATGTTGACATTCCCTCAAATTTGCATTTCCTTTCTGAACATGCCCCTGAATTCGAGATACGTCACTTTCTAGCCCTTTAATGCGACCGGAGAGGCTAACAACATCCCTTAAACTAGAGGAGCCTTAAACCTACTTCTACATCCCCCAGAACGCTCTCTAGCCTCAGCTTTCTTGGCACAAGCAATGGCCTAATCCCTTTCGGCTTTATGTCTAGCAACGCTCTCATTTAAGTCATCGCACCTGCGCTGCATTTCTCAGAATTCCATTTCCTTCGCGGAGAGAACTCTTTGCAAATGTTCAGATGCGGCCTCCAAGGTCAATAGATTTTCTTGAGCTACCCTCAGCTCGTCATCTTTTCCAATGAATTTATGTCTCATTCGCTTCAGATTGGTCCCATATCTATTAAGATCAGATCGGCATAGTTCCTCAGTTCGTTCCAACGCCTGAATACGGTATTGAGCCATGTCCGCCTGCTTACCCTTCATAACCAATGCATCAACCTGACATTGAAGATTCTCGGCATGCTCTGTTTCCTTGGATAAATCTTCTGATCCTTTCTTAATCACAAAATCTTTCTCCTCAACCTAACGGGTTAGGTCTGCAGCGACCTGAAACAACTTCTCAAGTCTGAAGTGTGCTTTCACGTATTGATCCTCCCTGTTCTTGTTCGCCACATTAATCCTATCAAACTGCTCCACAAATTCTCGATTATACATGAGTGCGTGATCCTCATGTACGCGAGATGCATCTAATTCGACCAGAGATATAAAAGGAAGATTTAGTACTGTTTGAATCAGAAAGTATCATTTCTGCGTATACATGCAGCATCCTAAGAGATTACATGGTTTCTAAGCATCTGTGTCCAACTACTTTTTTGGAGTCCATTCTCAGATGAATACTTCATGAATATTCTTTCGGCATATAAGGTACACACTTTCGATATCCTATTCGGTATTAATAGCATTGGATTGTTGCTATGCATTTATATCATATTTACTTAACTTAGCGTAGGTATAACATGAAGATTGAACCACCTAATCCAATCTAACCTGCAACTCCGCCTGCGCAGACAGCAGGGCTTTTGATGTCCCTCTTTCCCTGGCAAGCTCAGATTCTAGGTCATTTATCCTGAGACTCATCTCTCTAACTACCTACAAAAGATTTATAAACAAAGTCAACATACAAAAGTTCCTTTCCCACGCAGAGGTTATACAGCTTATAAATATTTAGAAAAAACACATGTCTACCCTACCTTTTCACGCTCACCTTCTAAGGGCTCAACATCGTCCCCTTGGTTATCAAGCACCGTTTGGTGGGAGACACCATCCAGACCATCTACTACCCCCATTACTTCTACTTCCTCCTCTTCTTCCTTAGCATAGGTGTCAGCCTTAATGGCGTCTATCTCCTCCTGAGAGTAGCCGTTCAACGTTAAGTAACGACCTAGTCTGTCATGCTTCTCAAACGTCTCGTCAAAGTTAGCCTTTGCCTCGACTTGTAACTGGCCGATCTCTATGGCATGAGCGGCCTTCAGCTGCTTAACTTCTTTCAGGGCATCAGACTTGGCTCGAGCCAGGTTTTTCTCCAGCTCGCTCTTCGCCTTCTTAAGCTCGGATTCCTATTCTTCTATAGCGAGCCAAATCCCCTTGACAAGACGAGCAACCTGCAAAAATTAAATCGACCTCAGTTAGTAGCTCGAAGTATATTAAACATTTATATCTGATAATATAAACTTACCATCAGGCTCGTATCTTCCTTTCCTTGTAAAATTGTAAACCTTGCCCTTTCCTTGACCTCTTTGAGGTCATCCACTAAAACAGATCGCCCCTCAGTGACCTTCTCTCCTAAGCCCCCTAAAGGCTCAACCCTTCTCTTCCCTTGCGTGACCTCACCACTGACTGCGGTACAAGAGGTCTCCAAAGCCTTTTTTATCTGTCTCTTCGGAAACTTGTGGGCTATCTTGCTCGTCCGCTGAATTACCCGACCCTGGAGTCTTAGCTCGAACCTCATCCCCACTTGTTTGCCTTGTTCCTTCGTCGACACCCGTCATTGACCTAGTAGATTGAGCCTTTGCAACCTTTTTTGACCTACTTTCAACTCTCTTCTTTCTACTCAGGCCGAGTTCTACCAAGAACGGTTCGAGTTTAGTCTCCTCCTCTGCGACCTCGTCCAACAAAGACTCTTTCCTTTCCACTGTAGACTTCACACCTGCAATAAACATAGTTTTCTATCAACTATACTTGTCCATGAAATATAACAATAATTCTATCTATGCATGTCTTTACCTATTTTGCTTTACAGATCTAAATCGGAGGTCAAAAAGTTCCTCGTCATCTCTTTTAAGGCAATTACCCTTCACCCATATGATGTTGTCATTCCATGTTCGACCTGCTTAATTCAGATCGAACAAACGACAGCGACTAACGCTCGCACAGAAGTAGGACCCCCCACTGGCCTTAAAATTCTTCACCACATAAAACTGTAGAATGTCCACGGGGGTTATGACCTCCCACATATTCTTGCTCATTTGAATGGGACATGCCCATATTGCATTCATTACCCCCTTCGCGAAATTGGTGAGGGGGAGGCACAACCCATACTCTAATTAAGATAGGTAACACAGAAAACCCTTTGAAAGGTCACTTCAGACATCTCCATCGAAATTCCCTAACGAGATCGAATTGTCTATATTCCTATCTTGTTTTTCTGCTTCTAAATCTTCCAGAAGATAAAAATACTCCTCACCCTCCGCTACCGTACAACCCCTAAACAGCCTGCTGGTAAACTCTATACATATATCCCACTTACCTCCTATATCCCCCTTGGCTTTACAAAATTCTCTTAAAGCATCAAAACCTGGAGGATAAGACACCAACTGACCTGGGAAACCCGAATAATGTTCTAACCCTTCGCTATCAGACTTATTCGTCCTACCAGAGGTTTCTGGTTGAAACCTTATTAACAGATGACCTACCCATATTAAATACAAACTCTACAGGACTATTTCGACCTACACAAATGCCTCTCATGCTCGACCTACATACAGGTTAAACTATTTATCATTCTTCAATCTATGTATATGTATATATCTATATGTACAACATATATCTCTGATAAGTAGTCACGCATAATACATATATTTATACTATAGAATATCAAAGTATATTGCATATAAATCTCTGCTAACCTTCAATATCCGGAAGGGAATTGGTAGAAGAGTTAAGCTTTCTCCTCACTACAGTACTGTATTCCCACCAATGAGACCCCGAACCTTTTGCCCTCTTTAGCCATTTATCATCTTCAGAAAACTCTTGATTTATTCCCCTGATATTTTGCCTTTCTCTCTGAGTGCTCTCCAAGTCTTTTGTGGTTAAACGATTGTTTGGAGACGAAGAAGAACTATTTATCTTTTCTCTCTCATGCCGCTGGCATTTATTACCACACGCACAAACTGTCCTCGATTCAGAATCGAGGTGTCCTTTCTACTCTCTATGTCAGACGCCTTGTACCTTTTCAAAAAAAACCACCTTTCCATCATAACAACTCTCCTCATTTATTAACGTGTTTTGTCTCCCTCATTCCACATCTTTTCTTAACGTCCCCTCACTCACGATGACTCAGACTGTGGGATGTCAGAGTTTTATTTCTTTTTCTATACAAAACAAAACTAGAAGCTTCGGCACTCACATTTTTTTTTCACAGTCCTTATTTATCATACATATAGTGCTTGACATCATTTTCAAAATCGTACAAATATTAAAATTTATTCAAATTGCTTGCTGAGCATTCTCCAAATAGATTCGCCCCTATTGAGGATCCAATTGACTTATATTATTTCTATTTCATTCCATCATTTATCGTATTCATAAGAACATCTAAACAGTATCTATCACAGCCCTGGAAAACATAAGCAACCTACATTTGATCATATCATTCGCCAATCCTCATATCTTCAAAATCGATCTCCACTTCAACGATCAAACCCACCACTTTTTTCCCATTCTGCTAAATTCCTCATTAATACACAAAAAAATGACTCATAAAAGTAACGAGCATGCTCAAGTTCTCTACTCCTGATATCGAGCCCTTCGAGCTGACATGCCCTCATCGGTAACTCGACATCATAACTAAGTGAGCCAGAAATTCTCTCTCGCACTTTAGTAGCTTTTATAGCCAGTCGACCTTCAATAGCATGACAAATCCTCTGAGATCGAGTCCACACCATCTAAACCTTCCCCTAAATTTTTGAAGGTCATGATATCAGTATTTATAAAATTTTTGAATCACTTCCTCCCTTCACTCAGTTTTTACCCAGTATCACGTTACAGGAACCCAAAATCTTGGACTCACTTATTATAACTTATCCCCTCATCAGTACACTTATCGGTTATTACAATCGACCTTACGAGTAATATCTCTAACACCCTTGAATAGCTCAACTTTACATATTTTTTATAATTTCTATCCATTTCCTGCTGAACGTAAATCTTATGTATCAGCAAATATTAATCTCAGTTCGAACAACATTGCAATATTATTTCTTTACTTGAAAAATAGTTATTCAACTAATATCTGATAAATTTCTGATCGATTCAAGAAGTTTTTCTATGCTCAAATTCATGAAAATTAACTTTTACTCATATCAAACATAGTACATACGATTTACAGATAACAAGTTTTCACACAGGAATACAACAGAATGTTATCTGTCCAGCACCGAACTTTTAGTACTTTACAGATAATTTTTTTCCCCTGTTTGTTCAATGCTACAGGTCATTCAGGCACGGCGAGGCATCATGTTTTCCATTTCTTCTTACTTTAGTGATTTTTTACCCTGATGCAAAGAAAATAGTAGAACCAATAAAACATCCTCCTCACATGGCTCGGTTAAAGTACAGTAAAAATCCAAGCAAGAACTATGTAAGCAGTAGACTCAGTGTGGCAACCACAAAACAAAATAGAAGGTCTTCAGAGCACAAAAACACGATGGAAATGCCTCAGCCGAATCTTCCTACCAGTTCTCCTCTTCTACTGCCATCACTGCTTCTTCTATAACCACCACTACCGTAGAGTTGGTAGAGATGAAGAGGGCCCAACCTTAGAATCCCCGGTAACACAGAAAATCAGCGCATCTGCCCCACAGATACACCTTTCCCTACATATGAACCCCTAACCCTGTCTTTCATAAGGGTGCGGAGAGAGGCCCGACGTTCCTCGCCCGTCAAGATGATGACATGAAATCTCCACTTATAGTAAAAATCTTCATCAGCTTCAACAGCCTCCTCTCCCGACAAGCCTCGATACGTCGGTGGAATAGGCGCTGAGATTTCCATTTCGAAGGACTGGTCACCAAATTACTTCAACTTTAATCACTGCGCTTCAGATGCAATTCTCTCTTAAAGAACCATACTCCGCGTTTTCACCATTTCAAAGAGCGTAAAGCATTTATGAACAAGGTAACCAAGGTACGCTTTATATAACCCTAACTTTATTGTACAGGTACGTTTTCCCAAGCATCATCATTTATTGCGGACGCGACTATTCAATTGCAAACCGTCACATACATCCGTATCATCATTTAATAACCATCACTTCCCAATATCACGTAACTTCCACCCAGTCAAACGCCTTTATTGCTCCATTTCAAAATTTTAATTTGCTATAAATTTTTTCTCAACCAAACCCACTCGTGACTTTGGTTACAAGAGGGCGATTGTAGGGACTTAATTCCTCGACCTCACTCATAATCGAACTCACTCAGTTCGTTTTACTTCTATCTTAGGCTTACGCAATTTAAGCACACAACACTTCAATCAAACATTCTAGCCAATCTTACGAACTACTAAAGAAACGATAACGGGCTAAGCCCAGAAAACATTATTCACCCCTAACCCTGTCTCCCACAAAGTCGTCAGCTATTCAATCAGCCGCCACTAACCACATTATTCGGATGATGTGCTCCTGCATGATGAAGAGCTGTGGGGAAAGCTTATAAAAATAAAAAGTTCCAGAAGAGACAGGAACCAGAAAAATGACTCAAACTTCTTATTTACGTGATCAAATGCATTTCTACATTCTAGAGATCACTTGTAATAAAGATTTCCACTTAAAGCTATCAAGATACTTTTACAAAAATCCTCCATACGAGGTCGTAATTTTTCTACCTATTCAGAGGTTTTCCACGCTAAAAATATCCGTTTCTATTTTTTACTTTACATTATCATACTGTTACAGGATAATTGGTGTGATAGCTAATTTTTAATTGTATCGAGCTATGAAATTTGTCCATTACAGTAGTGAACAAGAAAGTTATAAGAAGGCTTTTGATGTGGAAGCCAAGAGCAAGTAGAGCTTGCTCTTGACGATGGGATGCAGTCATTATCAACAAATCAAACTTAGGATTTAGTACGATTACCGAAAGGGAAGAGAGCATTGAACAACTAGTGGGTATATAGACTAAAGCAGGAATCTGACGATTCTAGGAGATTCAAGACTAGACTTATGATAAATGGCTTTCAGCAGAAAGAATGCATTGATTTTGGTGGGATCTTTGCTTCTGTTATGAAGATGCCTACTATTTAGGTTGTGATGAATATAGTTGTAGTTGATGATTTACATCTTGGGCAGCTTGATGTTAAGACAGCATTTCTTCATGATAATCTTAATAAAGAAATTTATATGAAGAAGCTAGAAGGGAATTTAGTTAAAAGGATAGAAGATCTTGTGTGTAGGCTCGCGAAGAGCTTATATGGCTTGAAATAAGCGTTGAGGCAGTGGTATTTAAAGTTTGAATAATTCATGTCCAGAAATGGTTATTCGAAAAGCAATGTGGATCACTATTGTTTTATGTAATATACAAGAAACTCATATATCATTTAAATTTTGTATGTAAATGATATGTTGGTAGCAAGTGCCGGCATGGGAGAGATTGTCAAGTTGAAGGAATAGTTTTCCTAAGAATTTTATATGAATGACTTGGGTGCTGCAAAACAAGTTCTTGGTATACGTGTTACATGAGACAGAAAGTGGCGAGAATTGAAGTTATCTCAAGATGAGCACATCGTTGAAGTACTTAAGCGATTTAATATGGATGGTTCTATAGTTGTTAGTACGCCACTAGGAGGTCACTTTAAATTTTCAAAGGAATATTGTCTAAAGACGCAGAAGGATGGCGTTGAGATGCGGAAGGTTCCTTATCAATAAGCGGTTGGTAGCCTAATATATGCTATGATTTGTATGAGACCGGATAATACCCAAGCAGTGAGAGTTGTTAGTTAGTATATGAGTAATCCAGGCAAGGAGCATTGGAGGGCTATAAAATGGATACTTAGGTATCTAAAGGGGACTCAAAATATGGCAATATGTTATGGGGGTTCTCAAATATGCTTATAGGGTTTTGTTGATTTTGATACGGTAGGTGACATTGTTAACCAGAGGAGCACTAGTGGTTTTGTATTTACATTTGTAAGCTGTGTGGTTACATGGGTTTCTAAGACACAAAAAATTGTAGCTTTATCTACGACGAAGGCAGAATTTATTACAGCTACGGAAGAATGCAAGGATATGGTTTGTCTTAAAGGGTTGAAGAAAGATCTTGGTAAAAAACAATATTCTCCTGATTTTAATAGTGATAGTCAAAACGCTATACACTTAGCAAAGAATTTAACTTTTTACTCTTGGACCAGGCATATAATGATATTTTTATCATTATATTCGCTTGTAAAGATTCATACTGATGTGAATCTGGCCGATATGTTTACGAAGGTAGTGACTTTTCTAAAGTTGACGACATGTATAACTTTTGTGGGTCTTCATGATTGAAGGTCCAGGTAGTGCGAGCAATTTATTTGAGGATCTGAAGATGGGTTACGGAAGTTTTAATTTAATATGGGAGATTTTTAAGGGTGAACTCGAATTGATGGTCATTCTAACAGACAATAAGTCGTTCGAACAAGATGTATATTTTCTAGGATGAGAACTTATTTCCGTCAAAGTCGTTCGAACGAGATTGGATGTCATTCAAACCAGATGCAAGTTTCTAGCGCTGGAAACATGGTTCTGTCAAAGTCATTCGAATGAGACCGGATTTCGTTTGAACAAAAACCGTGTGGCCAGTTTAGTAAGTTTGTTTGGGACATTGAGTTTGTCTCAAAATCTGTTCTTCTTGTAATAAGTCTCCCAAGTATATAAGGATGATTTAGGTTATTTTATTATTATCAATCTTCCGTGAGTATAATTCTAGAGAACTAGAGTTTGAGAGAATCAATTATAAAGTTTGAGGAAGCTTGGAGAAGTTCGTGTGTAACCTATTTGATCATATTGGATTGTTCGCATGGAGTGGTTTTTGATCTGAAAGGGTTTTCCATTTCCCTCCTCTGGGAAAATACTTGTCTTTGTATTGTTCTTTATTTTGATTATTTCTTGATTTGGCGATTCTGCGTATCGTTCTTGGTGTAGAAGAGAGAGTAGCTACCTCGATTCTCAATAGGCACCATAGAGGCTGGGCCGCCCCATGAATTTTTGGGTTGAGTTGAGGGTCTGCCTATCTAATAACTAAAAATGGTGATCGTGCATTTACAAACATTGCACCATAATATAGGACATTGGGGTATGGGGTCCGCATAACTAACAATTAAAAAATCCCATGCTTTTTAACAAAGACCCTGTTTCATTAGCGCTATGTACTTAAAAAACATTGTGTTGTGCTATGTGTGGCTTAGCAAAATGAGTTCTCCACGAGTCCCTAATCCTAGTCACGAACCTAAAGAGTTCCAAAAACCAAAGCCCACTTTGTGTGTTTCCCCAACATAGTAAGCTTTCGACTCCAAAATTAATACTGTTAGATAACCACATGCAGACGATAAACTAGATTGCAAGTAGTAATCCCCAGTTTCTCAATTTCAATACCTAAACGTCCCAATCTTAAATGTGAATCATGTGTTTAAGTACAAAATAATGGAGTTAAAATCATGGGTTTTCCTTCAATCATAGTAACAAACTGCATCTTTGTTTCCCTTGGAAGGAACAAATTGATTAACATGTGTCCTAAGAGAAAGATGAAGAAAAAGTTATGCCAAGTTATCAAAGTATAAACTATCCCTAGAAATGTTAAAATAATAATAACAACAACTCCTTAGAGCATGGCCAGCAGTAAGGTCAGTTCCTGATGTGTCAGCAGCAGACCCTCAAATCCGTCAACCGACAACCCAATAGCAAGGTCACCTTGTCCAGCTGGAAACCTGCAGATGAAAAAAATACCTTGTGGGCTGGTTTAGAGACCCATAGGGTGGGTTTGTAAAATAATCATGTCGCGCAGTTCTGAACTGTGCTGCACAAATGAACTAATAATAAGGCGTTACTTGTCATGTTATGATATATTGCATATGACGCGCAGTTCAAAACTACGTGGCCGACCAACAGCTGGTATGGAGCCACATGTATGGCCGAGATTTAAACGAGGGCAATAGCTAGTTCTAGCTGCGCACTTCAGAACTGCGCAGCATTGTCTGTGACAACTCATTTTTTCTCCTCTATAAAACCATCCCCATACCCCATATATCTTAAAGAACATAACCACATTAAACTAAAATAAAGCCATGTCTTCATCAAGCTCTCAAGCATACTCTCTATCTATTTCTTAAAGCCACTCTTAACCCTTTCATCTAAGCCAACAACCTAACTTCTATCCATCCTAATTCACCTTATTTGGTTTATCATAAATGTTGAATCCTTCCAAATATCGTGATCACCACGTTCAGAAATTGTTCCCTTCATACGACTCTCCAGTCCTTCACAATGTGATTTGCGAAGAACCAATGCTTACTCTAACTACCTACCCTACTACCCCCAATTCGATGTTTATGCGGGAAATCCATATTTTCCCTCACAAATTGAATTTGGCATAGGAAATTCGTCCATCCCGCCGATACAAGCTCCACAAGGTTTAAACGACTAAAACCTCAATGCACCACCCACTCCGATTGTCGCCTTGATTGTCGCATAAAGTCATATGCGTGCAAAAAGGAAAACGATAGCTAAAAGGAAGACGACGGCACCGTCTATGGATAAAGAGAATGTGGAGGAGGTGGTTGATTATAGCAGGACAATTGATAAAGATAAATACAAAAATGTGAGTCATTAGTCGGTGGATGGCATCGAAAATCTCGCATGTGCTTGGTCTATAGTTTCTCAAAATCTTAACACATGTAACCAACAAGAAAGCCTCACGCTTTTGGTTGAAAGAGCGTGACCAATTCAATTTATTCTACATGGACCAATCGATGTGGCGATCATATAACAGAGTCAATTGCACATACAAAAACTTGCTTAATAAGGAATATGCGGTCTTTAGAGGTATTCTTCAAGACATTGAACACATACAATTTACCGGCCTTGGAACGGTCAATGTGGTAAGTATTTTAATTTTACCTTTATTTTTATAGACTAGTTAATGTAATGCAGTTATAGTAAATTGTCAAACATTTTCATAGGTCCAAATGACGCACAAGAGGTATGAAAAAGTGTATGAAAATATATTTTAATTCTGTGCAGCTTATAAATTTTTAGAATGTTGCCTTAAATGGTCCCAAATTAATCCAATCGGCCAACCCAGTCGTAATGTATTAAGGAAATCGTCTTTTAGCGATAGTCCGCGAAACTCCACCAATACCTAACCCCCTACATCTACTTCTGCCACCCCTCTGTCCATAATTTTGGATGATTCTACAGATGACCATCCATCACTATATGCTTATGGGGAAGTACGTCTGGACGGGCAAAAATAATTCAAAGCAAAGGGAGCCTCAAAGTTACACTTTGGTCTTGGTGGAAGATGTTTGAAATAACCGCCAAAATGATTTTGACATGGAATAAGAGGGATGAGAAGAGAATAGAGGAAAAGGAAGCTAAGGCTAGATAACGAGAAGAGTAAAAGTTGGCTAAAGAGGCGGAGACATAAAGGACATGTGAAGAAGCGATAGCTAGGCAAAAAGTTGATGAAGAGCAAACTTTGGTCATAATGATGACAATCGATACAACTAACCTATTGCCGGAGCAAAAACGTTGGATGAAGAAACAACTTAAATTTTATTCTGCAAAGTTGAAAGAACGATGTTCAATTGATGAAGATTGATGCAACCGTCAGCTTTATTAGTTGTAGGCGTTAATTCTTAAATTGCACTTTGAATTTAATCTTGATATACTCTTCTAAAAGAAAATACATAAATAACAAACTTGCGGTAGAGAAATGACATTACTTCGGTCCTTTTAGCGCCTATAAATGACCCACGGGTTGATCTCATAACTTAAAATGAGCCGTTTCATCTCTAATTTCTTTAACCTTCACAATATACTATGCCATATTATTGAGAGCATGAATTGGGTTTAAGACTACATTCATCCACACCACCAACGTTCTAAAATCTGAATCCATATCTACTTATTGGATGAAAGTATGGCGTTCCTCTTCAATGACCATGTTGTACCGAATTATACACGTGTACATAACATTCCCTAGATCCAAAGGCTGCCAAAACTGCGCACCATGAGCCAATATTTCAAACCGCGCTTGTAGAACCCCGAAAGCGTATTTTAAATCTTTCTGGCATGCTTCTTGCATCTTTTCAAAATGTCTTCCAGCATCGTTGGTCGGATTTCTTATGGTTTGAACGATTGTTTGAAATTTTTGATAAATGCCATCCACTAAATAATACCTTATCCTTTGCATCATCGTACCTATCTGATAATTTCATGGTGGTGCAACTCTATTTGACAAATTGTTAAAAAGTCATCCTCGATGCAAGACATTCACGTCATTGCTGGAACTGGGCACCACAAAGAAAGTGTACTATATCCAAATATCCTGCGAAGTAGCTGCTTCTGAAATTGCCGTTGGATAATTCTTACATCCAGTATATTGTCTGGCCTACCCAGATGGACAATTCTTTCATTTCTAATGCATGTAATCCAAATTACCTGACATTCCCGGGAAGCCTCGCACTATATTCACTTTTAATAACCCAAGTGCGTCGTTTGCGTGAGATGATCTAAGGTATTGATCTCTGAATTCTGCGACGATTGTATGGAAAAATTAATTTAAACTTAAATTAGCGGTAGACTCCTCAATCCGGATATATTCATCTTGGGCGTCTCTACAAGTACCATAACATAGCATGCGAAGTGTTTCCACAAATACCACACCCCAACTCAGTTGGGTTCCAATCTTGGGCTGGACCCAACTCCTAATATTCTCTCTTGGGGTATTCCATACCAAGACGACTTGCCTCATCAAAATCCCTGCCTAACAAAACCCCCTTGGGTAAAAAGTTGTGCAGGGAAAGAGTACAATCCTATACCCTGTATGGGTTATGCACGCGTATACGTTGCCTCATCAAAACCTCCAGTCAGTAAAACCTCTTAGGATAAAAATTGTTCTATAAAATAAAATGCACAATACGAATATGTTTATGTCAGGCTGGGACTACTCCCCCTGACATCGATCTCCCTAAGATATTAATATATAACTCTTCTGCATGCTAATTTTTTGTACTAGTTACTTGAACATAAATGGTATCTATAGCAGCACCAATCTCATTCGCCTTTTATTATTCATAAGGTTGCAAAGATGTCATCTGAAATATCTATAGCAGCACCAATCTCATTCGCCTTTTATTATTCATAAGGTTGGAATAGCTTCTATGAAATTTAATTTGCTTTGTCGCCATTGATAAGTCGCCATGGACTTAAATGATGTAAGTTGAATTGTCTTATACATAGTCGATGCTTTATCTTGGATAAAACATACCAAAACTTTGGTTGATGAGATGCATCTTGGAGTGCAACCACCATTCTCTGCCATCTTCAGGAGGTGCAAAAATATTTATGGTTCGTGGTGTAGCTACCACCGTCTGCTTCATAGATCTTCAAGAATCTTTATGTATCCCAGGAAATAAATACATAATCCATATGACAATGGCCTCTATGTGGGTTTGAGAAGTATTTTGTATCGGTGTACTCTATACTTTTACGTTTACCATTTTGAGTAGAATAGACACCAGTCTTTCATACTAATTAGATACTTCAGAATGTACCTGATCTCAATCCAGTGCCTTTGGCTAGGAGCAAAACTATGAAAAGCCAAACAGTTCACTGCGAATGATTCATTGGATCAAGTGTACCCAAATTTCAATAGCAATGCACCTCCTAGCTATGGTGTCACCGCCCTTAGAGTTTTTCCCCTATTAGGATGGTGGAAGATGTCGTTATCCACACATAAGTGATGAACGCGCAATAAATGACTTAACACTGTATGCTACATCCATACTAAAGTATTAGATAACTCTTCTGATATATATTACTTGGTGTACGAGTATGCCACTACCAAGACGTTTGATCTTCAAATTGGGACACTACTTGATTTCCCAAGGCCTTGTATTTTGAATTCATTCCCAAGGTATTCAGCGGCTCTCGCGATCTCCCCTGGAGGTTTAATGATATCCAAATCATTTAGAACACTATTAGAATGAGTGAAGCTAATATTCGTGATCTAAATAAGAACACATGGACATATAAGGATATTTGCAAAGTCCCCGACCTTCAAATACTCAGTTAACTTACTATGTCTCATGGGCCCTAATTACTTTAAGTCAACAATAACTTTTCCAATTATATTACGTAGACACCTCATATGTCGGGCTTAGTTGCTTCCTGAAGCTTATTTCTTCCAAGGTAGCTTCATGTATATATTTGTATCTAGTTTCCCATATAGATAAATGGTATTTTCATCAGACGCATGTATAGCTTGTCCTCGACAACTTGACAGACTTATTAGTATCAAAATATTATAGTGACCAGAACTGGGTAATAGGTTACACTGCAATCGATGCCAGATCTCTTAAAGATTTCTTAGGCAACTAGTCTTGTCTTGACCAAAATTGGGTTTCTGTATCTTTCCCATTTATAACCGATAGGATCAATTGTATTAATTCACATTATACTAGCAAGCTGAGCTTCGCTTAGATTCCAGATGCCTATTTTGGTTAATGTATAACAACACACAGTTATTTATAATAAGTGGCTCTGAATCCTCATTATTGATGGTGAACACAACAGCGAATATTAATACCTTGTCAAAAAATCTCTACTGAACGATCCTATGTTATACAATTGCAGATTTTTAATAGATCGATATCTTCTTATCATCAAACGTATATGTACCACCCTGGGCTAGTCTCGTAATGCATCAACTGGTCGCGTAGCTATTATTTCCTCGTCAATGGGTGGTTCCATCCTCGATGAACAGACTACACAATTAGTCATATTTGTCCCTTATTCTGCAGCTCCTCAGCTCATAATACTTTCTTTCAACGGATCTCTGCACTAAGCGCGATCCTCAATGTCGTGTATAATACTAATTCCCTGAAAATGTTCAGCTATGGTACTAGTTCCCCTGGAATGATCTGCTGTGTAGGTGTATTACTTATAGGTACATACACTTATGGTACTTTAATAGTATCTATAAATGCATTAGACAATTCATTTATGACCTATTGAAGGTTTGTAATCTGTTGAATCTTATTGTCACCTAACTAATGTATAGGGATCTAGATAAGATAACTATGGTGTTTTCCATGACCTCTTAGAAACATCCTCAGCATTGACTCTCATATCTCCCCTCTGATACCGGGAATACCGTCTCATCAAAGTAATAATTATCTGCCCTGCAGTATATACGTCGCTAGTGGGCTTTTAATATCTAGTGATAGATGCGAATCATAACTCACATAATACAAGGCTGACATTAAGGGTCCCATCTTCATACTTTGCAGAAGTGCGATTGGTAAATATACGGAGCATCTAAATGTTCGTCGATGGGTAATACCGGGCTCTGACCCAGTTACTAGACGCTTTTGAGAAAAAATAATTTGATGATTTTCAAAGGGACAAACACTAATAAGTGTTGTGGGAGCAAGAATGCATATCCTACACACTAGCTGGATGTTGTGATCGTATTAATAGTGGCCTAGCGATTATCCTAAATCGCTTGATTAGGTTCTTCACCACTCCCGAGTTTTGTATGGTATGGGGTACTCCCGATGCTCAATCATCAAGAGCCTGTGAGTCTAACTCCTAAGCCCCCGTCAAGTCGCATCGATCGACTTTGATCGGTTAATCCAGGAAATGAGTATGCGATCGAATGATCTAAGCAAAAAGTCATATTAATATTACTTTCCTAGATTTTAATAATAGGCAAATGAAAGACCTCCTCCTAGATGGGTCTATTATGACCATAAATATTCAAGTAAGCCACTATGTGGATGAAAAGGTCTACATGTGTTTCTATGGATATGTTTGGAGCAAAGGCTGGAGATCCCACTCCACCTTGGTCATACTAGGATGAAATAATAGACTTTCCTCGAAAGTGATCCTTACGCATATACTCTCTTTGATCTTCTCTCCTTTTAACGAAAGTTAAGATGTAATCCCGATAATCCTTCTTGTTATCTGAGCCCTAAGGAGTATATTAGAAACCATTCCAATAACATGTTCTATCCTTTAGACATGGAGAGAATACACAAAACCTTGTCTGTCATTTTTTTTATACTCATTACGTGATAAGTATTATCATGTATCTCCCTAAACTTAGTAAAATCTGGCTGGATTTACTAGTTTATAAAGTGGACTAGATACCTTGTATCGTACCGTTAGAGAGTAATAGCGTGAGGCACTGAGTACGTTCTATCATGTTGGTCCTACTAATGATATTTGTGCCATCTCCAATGAATACGGTTAGACAAGAAATATATTCATATCTCAAAAGAATCGAGTACGTGATACTAATGTCTCTTAGACATATGTCGCCTCTTATCCAATTATCGGTCATACTCAATGAGCAGATAAATCCATAGGCGGGATGTATGTAGTAGATCAACTATCATACATAGAATTTAACTACTTCTCAAGCAATAAATTTGAATAATCATAATTTATAACAAATTGAAAATTTCATGTATGTCACGAGCACTTTATTAATACATAAATGAAATGTTCCCAACAAAATCAAAAATACTGATAATGAAAAGAGTAGTAAATCAAGTTTGTACTAGAAAAGAAACTACTAGTGCTCTTTCTAATGTGACATCTCATGTCTACTAAGATATTAATATGGATTACTCTGTATGTTGATCCAAGTCGGCATCAGTATCCCTGAAGAAGTTTGACGTTGTTAACTTCATAGTGATAGTAGCTATATCAGTGGTGATGTGATTAGCCTAGACTTTAACTCTAGGCACCCACAGTGTCTTATAGTCACGAACCAATTGTCCAGCTGCCCCACATTTTAAGCAAGGAGATTTAAAATCTGGCTTCATGATCTTCTTTGGTGTTTGTGGCTAACCAGCCCTTTTAAACCTGTTATATTTTTGAGGACCCAGGAATCTCTGATTCCTTCCATCAGTCTCTTTCCCACTTTCAGAATCCCGTTCATGGTTATTTTTGTCATGTGATAAGATCTTCTTTACAGTTGGTTTCTTCTTCCAAGGGAGAAACCTCTTGCTTTTCACCAAAACAAATATGCCATCTTGTTTACAGGGAGTAAGAGTTAGATCAGATCACCAGGATAACTAAATTCCATTTTTGCATACTGGTCCCAGAGAGTAACCTATAATTGTAGAAATATTGAAAGAGTCTTTTGTAAACCCTCTTCTGCAAATACATAATCGTTATTGAGCCTCCTGGTTGTAATAATCTTCTATATTGCTGAGTTATAGGCAGCTACAGTCTTGAAGTCACATAGCCTCAAGTTGTTCTAGCAGTTACAATTCTTAGAATTCGTCGGGGCCTGTTATAGACCAAAATGTTCTTCTAAGCTTATCCATAACTCATATGGATCTCTATAGAAGATATGCTTAAACCTTGGCTCTGACTGTAGGTAGGCTCTCGCAAAGCCAATTTGGCATGTGCCTGGAGTGGTTCAGAGATGGTGTTATCTGCAATAATCAACTTTGAAGCTGTAATGGCTAAATTTTGTAGGCTCGAAATGGCTTGGAATTCGCTATCACACCAAACCTGTAAGAATATTTTAATGGAAAGTAAAAAATAAAATAGGTGATTTTAGCGTAGAAAACTTTTGAATAGGTAAAAAACCACGACCTCGTGTAGAGGATTTTTGTGAAAGTATCTCTATTACTTGAGGTAGATATCTTTTTTACAAGTGATCTCTAAATATAGAAATGTTTTTAATCTTATAACTAAGAAGTTTCTAATCTTTTCTGAGAATTTTGAATCTATAGTTTATTAATGTTCTCTTGTGTAATTTTTCTGGTATCCGCTTCTTCTAGAACGTCTTCTTTATATAGGCCTTCTCCGTAACTCTTCATCGTGCGGGAGCGCGTTTTCCAAGCAATGTGGTTAGTGACGGTTAATCGAATAACTGACGAGTTCGTGAGAGACAGGTGTTTGGGACTGGAAAAGATTTTTCAGTTTATGTTTGGCTCACGTTCTTAACCAGTTCATGGGGTAGGTTAGAACGTTTACTTGGGAAATGTGTTAGAAATGCGAGAGTCTAAGATGGAGGTAATTCAAGCATGGTAAGCTCAACTTTGGGTGAGATCGAAGGATAGGTCCCTACAATCTCTTCCTCGCAACCAAAGTCATGAGTGGCTTTGGTTGAGAAATGATCAACATATAATCTGGGATGAAATTCTTGATAATTGAAATAGAATAATGATGGTATTGACTGTGAAGAACTTATGCGTGATATGGTAAATGATGTGCATTTAATGAGGATGTGGATACTGACGTATGTGACAGTTATGACTTGAAAAGTTGCATCTGTAATGAATGATGACGCTTGGTAAAACGTACCTACACATTAAATGTTGGGTTATATAAATGATACCTGCATCGTATTTTGAAAGCAGAGTACGCCTGTCCTATGTGAAATTCCCTGAAAAATTTTAGCAATGGTGAAGACTCGCATTATGGTCCATGAAGAGCGGATTGGGTCTGAAATGTAAAGGTTGAAGTTGAAATACTTCAGTGATCAATCCTTGGAGATGTCGATACCCGTTCCTGTCCCTTCGACGTACTAAGGCATGTCAGAAGATGAAGCGATTGATGCTGAGGAAGAATTCTACTACAAGTGGATATTTCATGTCATCGTCTTAACAGACGAGGATCAGTAAGCCTGTCACCATACTCTTACGGAAGATAGAGTTAGGGCTTCATATGCAGGGGTAGGCAAAACTGCGAGGCAGTTATGCTGATTTCTTGTAGTATCATAGATTCTAAGGTTGGGCTCACTTCATCTCTACCAACTTTTTGGAGGTGGCAGTTTCAGGGGAGGGGATCGATGGTAGTGGAGAAGGGAGATAACCAGTGGGAGTCTGCTTCTATACTTTTATCACGTTTTGGCGCTCAGAAGACCTTTAGTTCAAGAATTTGGCTCTAGTACTGAGTCTACTGGTTGCATAGTTTCCATTTAAAGTTCGATTAGACTTCAACCAAACTCATGCGAGGGAAGCTCTTTGTTGGTTCCAATCTATGCCTTGTATCAGGGTGAATGATCACTGAAGCAAGATGAACTTAAGAAGTTGATGCGTCGGCGCTCCTGAATGACCTGTAACTTTTAAAAACATTAAAAAAACTTGTTATATGTAAAGTATCTAGAGTTTTGTACTGAACGGATAATGTTTATGTTGTATACCTGAGATTAATGTACTAAAAAACCTATTATCTGTAAAATCGTATGTAATGTCTTTGACATGAATAAAAAGTTGTCACCCAATTACTTGTGTCATGTAGATAGCAAATGTCTCTTAGAATCAAGCTGAATTGTATAGGATGTATGAAATAAATAAGAGTTAATAAGTATTGAAAATACTGTTGTTGTGATGATCGAACTGAGATAAATACATACGAAAATTGACGTTGTGATGTAAGTGTAATATTGTTGTGTGTGTCATAAATGTTAGAGGAAAAAATTTCAAGAATTCAGTATTACAAAAATTTGATCTAATAGAGGTCGATGGAAGAATAGATCTATATAGAATAAGCTCGACCTTAAAAGTAATAGAATGAACGAACTCGAAGGAAGAGATAATTTCAAATGGTTTTTCTCAAGATTATGAGGTTTTCTGTTGCGAGATAAAAGGTGAAAATTATGTTTTAATGGGAAAGTGTGTGAAAAAATTACAAATAAGGGTAAGATGATTGTGAAAATGGATAAGAGATTAGGATGGTAAGGACTCGATCTCAGAGGATTCGTCATGCCGTGGAAGGACGGTTGGCTATAAAGATTGCTGAAGTGTGGGAGAGGATTTTTGGTGTGTGTGGCGATAATGCTGAGTTACCAGTGAGGGAGTGTCAGCTCGAAGGATTAGATATAAGGATTAAAGAATTTGTGTATGCCCGTTATTTCTGTGAGGTATGCTTTCGTGAATTGGTGTGGAATCCAGTAGATTGAGAAAAGATAATTGGTTCAATTGCTGAGGTTAAGACCGAATTTGAAGATTGGAGGACTGATGAATAATGTGATCGGATGTTGTCGTCCAGGTTATTTAAGGTTGTTCTAGATGTTGTATAAAGTATTTATCATAAATAAAAATAAGTTTGTTAAATGTAATAGAAAAGATGTAAATCAATCGGATCCTCTATAGTTTCAAATGCCGTTTTGTGGCTGCTTTGGCAAATAATTTTGAATACTTTTGAAATTTTTCTCTGCTTTGAAAATGACGTCATTATCACTATATGTATGATAAATAAGGACAGATAAAGCAAAATGATGGAAATGCAGAACCTTTGAGTTTTTTTATCTGTGTAAAGCTGCAGAAATCTAATATCGTATAGGTTTGTTTTGAGTGTAAAGCTGCAAAAATCAGATATCTTATAGGGTGAGTCATTATGAGTGTGGGAAGATTAGAAAAAGATATGAAAATAGGTGAGGAAAATAGTTTAAAATATGAGGGGAGGGGTAATAATGGAAAAGCTATTTTATTAAAAAGATACAAGACGTCTGACATGGATAGTGGAAAGGATACTTCGGTTCCAAAACTGAGGACGGGTCGTACATTATGCAATAATTGCCAGCCGCTAGAGAGAGAAAGGATAAATAGTGCTTCTTCTTCTGAAAATTTGGTGAGCACAAAGAGAGAGACACGAAAAGATTGTAGGGGATTTGATAAGGAGTTATCTGAAGGTGATTAATGATCGAAGAGAGCAAAAGACACTGAATCACGCAGGTGGCTATACAGTAGCGTCGTGAGAGAAGGGCACTACTGCGGATTCTTATTCGGACAATAAAGGTTAGTAGAGACGTATGCAGTATATATGTGTTTGTGCAAATCGTAATCATTTTTTAAGCAAATCTTAAAAATAGCTATTTATGGCAATATATGTAATTTTGACATATACACAGAATATACTAAAGATATATGTTATGTGTAAATGATCGATGTATACGAAATAATGATAGATACCTGAACCTGTATGTAGGTTAAGCGTGAAAGGAAATTGTGTAGGGTCAAAAACTTGCTCGTAGAAATTATTGCAGAGATGGATAGTTTACCTGTTAACGAGGTGTCGACCTCAGGTCAGACGATTGAGTCAGATACTGAGGTTGAAGTAGGATTAGAGCAATTTTTAGGTTTTCCTGGCCAATTCATATCCTATCCTCTTTGTTCAGATGCCTTTAGAGAATTTTGTAAGGCTAAGGTGGCTGTAGGAAAGACGTGGGGTAACTGTGTAGAATATGCCGATAGGCAGTTTAGGGTTTATACGGTAGCAGCGGGGGAAGAGTATTTTTATCTGTTGGCTGACTTGAAAGTGAAAACGAGATAGAGTTATAGATGAATCGATCTCGTTAAAATACTTTGATTGGGGTATTCGAAGTGACCTCCCAGAGGATTTTTTGTGTTACCTGCCTTAATTAGAGTACGTATTAAGTCTTCCCCTAACAAATTTTGTGAAGGGGCTTATGAATACGATTGGGGCATGTCCTGTTCAATTGAACAGGAACATGTGGGAGGTTATAAATGTTTGCGATCATCTGTATGAAAAGTGGGAGAATGAGGGGAAGGTGAGGAGGATATCCCCTAAGGATGTATTGTTATTTTATGGGTTAAAAAATTATCACGCCAGTGGTGGGGCATATTTCTGTATGAGCGCAACTCGGCGTCGTTTCTTCGATCTGAATTCAGCAGGTCGAACCTGGAATGACAACGTCATATGGGTGAGGGTAATTTCCTTCAGAGAGATGATGAAGAACCTTTGGACCTTCGGTTTATAACTATAAAACAAAGTAACTATAGCCATGCATAGATAATATTATTGCTATATTTGAACTGATGCCTGTAGTTGATAATAAAAATATTGCGCATGGTAGGTGTGTGATGCCCTCCGTGGAAAGGAAAGAGTCATTGTTAGACAAAGTTGCGGAGGAGGAGGTTGAGCTTGAATTTTTGTTAGGAGGACTTGGCCTTAGTTGAAAGAAGAGGGTTGATAGCAGGTCGAAGAAAGTTTAAAAAGCTTAGTCGACTAGGTTGATGGCGGGTGCTGACAACGGGAAGAAGAAAATAGCTGGTGGGTAAGGTCGAACCAACTTGGCCAAGACCCCTAGGATAGATAGGTCGGTTTAGTCGGAACCCATTACGTCGAGCAAAATAGCTCAAAAATATTCAAAAAAATAGATGTTAAGGACTCTGCCGGCCTCTAGTACCACTGGAAGTGACGTGGTCGTAAAACAAAAAAGGAGAAGGATCGAACCCTCGGGGGAGTCGGGGGAAAGGTTGTTGAGGGGCGATCTGCTGCGGTGGACGACCTCAAAGAGGTTGAGAAAGGGCCAGGCTGGCCGCTCTTCATGGAGAGGAAGATATGAGCAAGATGGTAAGGTTATCTTAATTATGTAAAAAAGTTATCTAATGCGTTTCAAGCTAACGCTGAGGTCGATTTGCGCTTTACAGGTTACCCATTTTTTTAAGGGAATTTGGCTAGGACTGATGCTCTGAAGAAGCTAAGTAGCTGGGGGCTCTGAAGGTTTCCCATGCCGTGGTAATTAGTCAACTACAGGAGGAGGCGAGAGCCAATCTGGAGGAGAAGTTGGAGGAGCGCGACAGGCTTAGGCGCCACCTGATGTTGAAGGGCTACTCTGAGGAGGAGGTGGATGCCATTAAGGCGGACACCTATGTCGATGGGGAAGATGACAAAGAAGTGAAAGAGGTTATGGTGGGGGTCATTGATGGTCTGGATGGTGTCTCTCGTCAGACGGTGCTTGACAATTAAGGGGACGACACCGACTTCCCAGGGGGTGATAATGAGAAGGTAGGGTAGAAATGTGCTTTTATATGAATATTTTTAAATTGTTGGATTATGTGTATAGAGGAGAATTCTGTAGGCTGACTTTTTTATAAACCTCTTGTAGGCAGTAAGAGAAATAAGTCTCAGAATAAAAGATCTAGAGACCGGGCTTGCCAGGGAGAAAGAGACCTCCACAGCTTTGTTGTCTTCGCAAGCGGAGCTGCAGGATAGATCGGAATAGGTTTTTTGACTTGAATGTTATATTGACATAAAACTACCTAGTAAATAGGATGTTGATGCAGATTGAAAATTTTACTATTAGCTTTAGGAAAATAACACTAATATAGTGCATAGAAAAATTCAGCGCTCTTTATATAAAGTAGCATATTGAAAGCATGTACCTTAGACTTCATAATATACCTCATGGAGCGTTTATCTGATAATGTACCCTGACCTTTTAGTCTAAAAGTATTTGAACACCGCAGATGTTAGAAATCATATATAATTTTAGAAATGAAATAATTATATATATATATATGCATATTGATGGTGTTCTGAATCGAACTGTATTAGTATTTTTATATTGTATAGGTCGAACAGGATTTAGCTCGCTCGCGTAAGGATGATGTATTCCAATGTAATTGGGAATTTGCAGAGAAGTTTGATAGGACGAGGGAGGCGAATGAGAATAGAGAAGATCAACACGTAAAGGCACATTTTAAACTTGTGGAGGCAACCCAAGCTGTTTCTGACTTTACTCATAAGGTTGAAGAGAAAGATGCTGAAATAAACAAGGGGCTAAAAGAGCTAGTGGAGATCACAGAACACACCGCGAAGCTTCAAAGTCGGGTTGACACTTTGATGGTTAAGGGTAAGCAGGCTGAAATGGCATAATACCGTATTCAGGCGCTAGAAAGATCAGAGGGGCAATTTCGATCTGATCTTCAGAATTGTAGAAATGAGATGGAGTGACTGAAACAAAAAATGGTTGAAAAAGATAATGAGCTGAGGGTTGTTCGAGAAAATCTATCAGTTTCGGAAGCTGCGGCTGAGCACTTGCATATAGCCCTACCTACCAAGGGTATGGAGTTTCGGGAAATGCAATGAAGGTATAACGAATTAAATAAGAGGGCGGCATGATTGAAGGGTGAACTGGCACAAGCCATCGAGCATGCCAAGAAATCCGAGGCTAGAGAGTGCTCAAGGGGAAGTAGAAATGAGGTTAAGACTCCTCTAGTCCAAAGGGATGTAGTTTGTCTCTCAGGCCTAATTAGAGAGCTGGAGAGTGATGTGTCTCGCATTCAAGGGCATGATTAGAGAGGAAATACAAAGTTAAGGGAATACCAGTAGAAGTTGGATGCAGCTCTTATCAGGGAGAATGCCCTAGAAGGGGAAATTAGGGAAAAGGAAATGTTGATGAAGATAAAAGATAAATTATTAAAGGATATTTCAGCTAGGGAAGAGTTGAACGCTGAAATCAAGAGTCCTCGTTCCCAGGTAGTGGACCTAGGGGCCATGAACCTTGCGTTGTAGGTCATACATCACGGGAAGACCTGCTAAAGTCGACCGTTGCGTATTTTGTAGAGGAAATAAAAAGACTTGAGTTAGAACGAAATACCTTGTTGAAGAACCTGTCTGACAAGGGATGTATTTGTAAAGTAAATATAGATCGAGGTAACTGTATGGCCTTTATGGAAACTTATTTAGGCCCTCGACCTGCTGATCTGATAGAGAGTGGTAGAGTTGTTGTAACTCGCGAACTGAAGTCTATTCAACCTCCTTCTGAAGGGTAAAGTATGGTTGTCCTTCCCACAACACAAAAGATATCCATTACAATAAGACCTGAAAATAAATAGTATATCTCACAAACATAGTGAAATAGATGAAAGCTAGTATGACCTTTGTCTTATCTTATGTCAGGTGGGATCTTTGATATAAAGCTAGTATGACCTTTATCTTATCTTATGTCAGGTGTTATCCTTGATCTAATTGGAATAAGATTAATTGAAAGCTAGTGTTATCTATGCTTTAATCTATAAAATGTTGGTGAATCTACGTAAGTAGAGATACGCTACGAAAAACTTGGAAGTTTCATTGATAAGTTCAGAATTTATATTGGATGAAGATGAGAATCTCCCTTTTGGAATTGAAAAACAAAATATCAAAGCGAGGAAAGGAAATGGAGTACTAAGACGCTTAACGATTGTACCATTTCAGTCGCCTAGTATTCAAAGGATTTGAAATGGGGATTCCCTCTTTTGTCATAAGATAATATGATCCCCGATTTGAGAGACCAATGATAATGAATGGACCCTCCCAATTGTTAGCTAATTTTCAAGTGTGAGGCTCTTTACGATGATGAAGAATTTTTCAGAGGACAAGATCTTTGATTTGGAAGGCACGGCTTCTGACACGGTTGTTGTACGATCTGGCAAGCATAAGATGATATCGACCTAGGTTAGCGATAGCACATTCCTTAGTTTCATCTATCATATTGAGGTTGCAAGCCAACTCAAACTTATTTTCTATGTCAGTTAGTCTGTGATCACGAACTGGATGATGATATTCGGAAGGAATGATGGCCTCAGTGCCATAAGTAAGGATGAATGGAGTACACCCAGCTAATTGTGGAGAGCGGTACGATATGCCCATAGAATATGAGGCAGCTCGCGAGCCCAATTCCCTATTTTATGTGAGTGAAGCTATTTTTTGAGTCCATCCACGATGGTTTTGCTAGTGATTTTAGCTTGGCCATTGCCTTGAGGATAGCAAGGATTAGATGGTAAGTGGATGATATTGTTGTGGATTAGGAAGGTTATGACTTTTGCTCCCCAAAATTAGGGCCTATTATCAAATCGAATTAGGTGGGGGCACCCAAACGAAGCGATTATGAGGTTCCAGATAAAAGAGATGACCTCTTCCTCTCTAGTTCGACATAGTAGAACTGCTTCTACCCATTTTATAAAATAATCGGTAGCTACGGGCATGTGATGGCAGTTAATTGGAGAGTTAGGGAATTTTCCAACGAGATCTAGTGACCATTTTTTGAATTGCCAGAAAACCTTGCTTGCATAGAGTTCGAGCGGGGGGGGGGCGCGTATCATAAGTCCATGTCTTTGGCAGGTGTCGCATTTGCGGGAGTACTCCTCTGCTTGCTTGCCCATACTCGACCAAAATACTCCTTGAGTGATAGTTTTATCTCCTAATGATCGACCTGCGGCATGGGAGCCACAAGTCCCTTCATGTAATTCGTAGAGCAATTAATCTGCTTTTGATTTGGAGAGGCACTTGAGGTAAGGCCCTGTGACGAAAAGGCGGTATAGCTCGCCATTTGGATTAGTGTAGCGTTTCGAGTTGTTAATCAGCTGTCGGTGCTCTATTGGATCTGCTGGGAGTGGTCCATTACAATTATTGTCGATACTGAGGTAGGCGAAGAAAGGCTTTCACCAATCATCGTCTCCCCCTTTATCACCCCCAGTGTTGATCGTGCATACATAAATGCGATCAATGCTGGGGGTTGAAATTATTTTGATCTGGAGATATCGAGCTTCTATACCAAGACACCAGCTAGATATGCAAAGGAATCAGCATATCTATTTTTGCCTCGAGGAAGATAATCGAGAGTTGCTTTTGCGAACTTGCTCAACTTATCTACAACAAAGGTTGGGTATTCGATCATCTTCCTATTCTTCTTGTATTGTTATGGGTAGTGGTGGACGATGAGTAGTGAATCTATGCAAACTGAGAGTTCGGGGACATAGAGCTCAAGAGTGAGGTCGAGTCCATGAATGAGAGATTCATACTCGGTGACATTATTTGGCGCCTCAAAATCTAAGCGGATTGATTTCTCAATTCTATCATTGGAAGGGGTAATCAAAGCGATCACGAAGCGATCTCGATTCCTTACCCTGCAGGTTCTGCTGATCCATCTGTGAGAAGTCTCCACCCTGATGTAGTGATCAATTCTGCTCGTTCATCGAATGGCTTAGGGGGTAGATCCTCGGGTATTTCTTTTGTAGGGTTAGGGTCGTGCACCTCCCACTCGGGATCCTCCATAGGAAAATCTGCGAGAAAATCGGCAATGGCCTGACCTTTTACAAAATGATGTTGTTCGAACTTGATATCGTGTTCTCCCAAACTGACCGACCATTGTTGCACTTTCCTTAATTTTTCTTTCATGGATAGAACTTCCTGAAGTGGGTAGTTCGTCCTGACTTTGACTGAATGAGCTTGGAAGTAGTGCTTGATTTTCTGTGAAGTATAAACAAGGGTGAGAAGAAGTTTATGAATTTTAGAGTACCTTGTTTCTGTTGGTGTGAGGGTCTTGTTGATGAAGAAGACTGGTTTCCCTATTTTCCATTCCAGGTGAATGAGAATTGAGTTGTGGGAAGTATTTGTAACTGTTAGGTAAATAATTAGCTCCTCATTATCCAATGGGGTGCTCATTATGGGAGACCTCCCCAAATAGGTTTTAAGATCCTGAAAAGTTGCTTCGCATTCTGGTGTCCATGTGACCTCTGCATTTGGCTGAACATTTCCTAGTTTGGTACATCCGCAGAGTAATAGGAATAGCCAACGACAGCGGTCTAAATATTAAGAAACAAAACGGTTGATAGCAACAATTGGGTGTTCATTATGGGAGGCCTCCCCAAATAGTCTTTGAGATCCTGAAAAGCTGCTTCGCATTCTGCTGTCCATGTGACCTTTGTATTTGGCTGAACTTTTCCTCGTTTGGTACATCCGCAGAGTAATAGGAATAGACAACGACAGTGATCTGAAGATTAAGAAACAAAACGGTTAATTGCGGTAATCTTACCAGCAAGTTTTTTAACATCTTTTGTTGTTTTTGGAGAGAGCATGTCGAGGAGAGCCCGAATTTGATTCAGATCGACCTCAATTCCCTTCTTGCTGATAAGGTGGCCTAGAAAGTGGCCAGAATGTACCCTGAATTTAAATTTATCAGGGTTGAGATACATCCTGTATGATCGAAGGATGTTGAATATAGTGTTGAGATCTGAGATGTGATTGGCTGACTGTACGCTTTTACATAAGAGATCATCGATGTAGACATCAACAACTTTCCCTAGGTGTGCTTTAAACATAATAGTCATCTACCGTTGATATGTGGCCCACACGCTCTTCAGTCCAAAGGGCATGACTTTATAATAATAAAGACCACTTTAAGTGATGAAAGTTGTCTTTTCTTGATCTTCTTCCAAAAGTGGAATTTGATTATATCCCGAGAAATTCCCAACTTTTTCTCTCATCCCAACATTCATCAGATCCTCGAAAATAGGTCATGGCCTGCTATGGAATCGAGGATCTGATGAATGTTGGGAAGAGAGAAACTGTCATTTGGAGTATGTTTGTTCAGATTTGTAAAATCTACGCAAACTCAAACTTTTCTGTTCTTCTATGGGATAGCGACAATGTTGGATATCTTGTCTGGGTACTTGGCTTCTCGAATGAATCCCACTTTGATCAATTTCTCAATCTCGGTGCTAACTTCATCTCAAAGACATAGTGAAAGTCATTGTTGTTTCTGTTTGATAGCTAATTTGTGACAGGCCATGGATGGATTGACCCCAGGCATTTCTTCGAAAGACTGTGCAAAAATGTCTCGATTGTGTTGCAAGAACTAAATGAGAGCATCTTTTTTATGATG
This sequence comes from Kingdonia uniflora, assembly GCA_014058105.1. Classification (NCBI taxonomy): domain Eukaryota; kingdom Viridiplantae; phylum Streptophyta; class Magnoliopsida; order Ranunculales; family Circaeasteraceae; genus Kingdonia; species Kingdonia uniflora. The sequence continues at coordinate 1,696,464 of JACGCM010000724.1, forward strand.
AACCATCATTGTACCATTGAAACTACCTCTACTAGGTTCACCAATGTTGATATATTCTGTGGGATCCGCTGTGGATGGTTGATCGCTGAGGTGACCAGCTTCCTATAATTGTTATGCAGTAAATCTGTCTGAAGTATCTAGGATAGTAGTAACGGTATTTTCACAAGCTTGAGAGAGCTTCTGACTACCTCTGATCTCATAAATACCACTATCATGTTTGAATCAGAGTACTTGATGATAGGTAGAAGTGATTTTCTCCATGTTGTGTATCCAGCAGCGGCCCAAAATCCTGAGATAACAAGATTTTACATTGATGACATAGAACACGACATTGATGGTGGCTGGTCCTGCAGTAATAGGTAAGATGATCTTGCCTACTCATTATTCCCTGGAGCCATTGAACCCACTGATATCGGTGATACTCTCAATAGTTGGTCGGCCAAACCCATCTGGTCGATCGTACTCTGAAAAAAAATCTCAATACCACTTCCCGTATCGAACATCATTGTGTGCATGACAAACTTCTTCATCTTGGGCATTATGACCAATGTATCATGATGTGAAAACTTGTCATGGCTATTATCGCAATCTTCGAAGGAGATCCTGAGCCAGCGATTGTTCAACTCGGGAAGAAGCTTGCCTTCTTTGTCTTGAGGTATGAGATCGTAGCATTCCGATAGTCTCTTGCATTTTGATCTATTAGAATTGGTGATCAGATTGATTTTGATAATGTTACTATGGTGCATATAATAGAGATGCTTCTCCTCAGCTTGACCATTGACATGAATAACTTCAAGCTGCTTCTTATAGTTGCTATTTTTGTACGACATCAGATCGACAATGTATTTAAGCATCTATCCCTCTTTAAAAATGTACTCGAACAACCGCTGTAGAGCATAGAAATTGTCAATACTATGATGATTTACCTTATGATACAGGTAACATGGTCGACTATCAATTGGTTCTAGCGGTTGAGAGACGCGGTAGAGGGGATCCTTCAATAGCAGTGGAAAAATTATGAAGATTTGGACGTTCAGTTTTTGAAGGATGGGCTTGTGTGGTAGACCGCCATTCTGAGGGCTACTAGTGTTGCCTTTGGTGTGCTTCTGATCTCTTTGTTCCTCTTTGGGCTCACTGGTTCGATCTGTAGATGGGCCTTTGGTGAAGAGGATGGATTTAGTAGATTTTTGTCGCCCAAACATCATCCTCTCCTGGTCGACATAACAGTTGACTTTGGTGATCATCACCTCCAAGGTCGTAGGTTTGTTAAGGATGAGGTATTTTTTAGCCTTGCAGTCGAGCCGGAAAGCATTGATGAAAGCAGTAACAGCCGTTTTCTAATCGAGGTTATCCACTTTTTGCACGAGCTCTAAGAATTTCTTTGAGAAATCTTCGAGCTTCTCCCCATGAGACTGCTTAAGACTGATAAGAGAATATAAGTTCACCTCTTTGTCACTGCTATATCCATATGTCTTGATGAACTACTTCTGCAGCTGATCGAATATATAAATGGATTCTTCAGGGAGGGAGTGGAACGATCGGAGTGGTCCTTCCTATAGACTTGTGGTAAACAATCGGCAAAGCATGTGGTTGAGATTGAAGTATAACCTCAATGAATCATGGAATTACTGAATGCGCTCTTTCGGGTCAGTACCTTTGTATTTGCGAATTTTAGGAGTATGGAAACCTTTCAGTATCTCTATATCGAAAAGTTTATTGGAAAGCGGACTTCCTTGTAACTTTTTGGTATCGCGGGTAGTACCCAAAACTTATGCTTTGATCAACTTCTTTATCCATTGGTTCATATGCTCTTTTGTGACGTAATGACGTATTGGTTGAATCACTGGTCGTGTTGGTTGTGGATGATGAGTGCCCGTACCATCACTCAGGCAATCTCATACTGGAACTTGATGTTGAGGTCGCTGCTCTTCCTCCTGGCAAATGGAAATTTGGTGACTTCAACTAACTTCAGACTGAACTTTACCCCCCAAATGTATGGAGGGCTGTGGTTCGTGTTGTAGATTCCTGGAAATAGCTTTACTGACGATTCCCCGAGGTCCTAATTTTTCCCTAGTAGAAATGCGGGAGGTCTCTGGGAGCTAATCGTGACCTATGGTTGGAGGGGCCTGCTGAGTATTCTACAGAACCTCTAGGGCAGTCTGCATTGTTGTCATCTAATCTTGATGTCATTTGTGCGCTGTCAAGCGAACTTCTCGTTCTGTATAGAGCTCTTTTTTCTGGAGCTCCTGATCCTTTGTTAACTAAAGTTTGAGTTCGGTGCATTTCTCTGTCTCAGCGTTGATATTCGCCTGTAACTCAGTGAGTTGCCCCTGCTCCAGGAAAGCTTCAAGCTGAGTTCCTGCAGCTGGTCATCTAGAAGTAACCATGATCGAAATTTATAATGAAAGACAGCCTTAGGATATCGTGGAAATGCAATGGCCAAATTCCGTAAGCTCAAAATGGCTTGCAATTCGTTATCACACCAATAAACCTTTAATAATATTTTAATGGAAAGTATTAAATGAAACAGGTGATTTTAGCGTGGAAAACCTTTAAATAGGTATAAAAAAAAAGCACGACCTCTTGTGGAGGATTTTTATGAATGTATATTTATTGCTTGAGGTGGATATCTTTATTACAAGTGATCTCTAAATATTGAAATATTTTTAACCTTGTAACTAAGAAGTTTGTAATCTTTTCTGAGTATCTCGAATCAATAGATACTTAATGATCTATTGTGTAATTCTCCTGGTCTCTATCTCTTCGGGAACTTTTCTTTTATATAGGCCTTCTCCAAAGCTCTTTGTCGTGCTAGAGCATGTTTTCCGAATAATGTGTTTACTGGCGGTTGACCAAATAACTGACGAGTTCGCGGGAGATGGGTGTTTTTGACTAAATAAAGTTTTTTTATAAGTTTTGCCCACGTTCTTAACCAGTTCATGGGGTCGGTTGGAATGTTGACTAGGGAAATGTGTCAGAAATGCGTGAGTTTGAGATGGAGGCAATTCAAACTAGATGAGCCCGACTTTGGGTGAGATCAAGGGATAGGTCCCTAAATAAGCGTTCATTGTCTGCAGATAGAGTTTTATGTTCATACACCAAGATAGGTAGTTTGAACCATCAAGCTGTAATGTTTATAATGATAACATGGGCTGGCAGACATCTTTAATGCATAATATAGATCGTAATTAATAATAATTCTTGATAAACATTTTAAAATATATTAAAGACAGATCAAATACTTAGAATACTGGGAGATAAATGATTCCTAATCATATTATAGTTGAACCCTGTTCATATTCTAAAACTTATGAAATTCTATTCTAATAATTAAATCCAAATTTACCCCGTAAAATGACAATCTTAATGTTAGATGTGCGTTTTAATAGAATATTAGCCAAGATTGACATTCAAAACCACCACATTTGTGCGTTCCTTAAGAAGTCCTATTTAAATACATGATTTTCAATCATTATTAAAGGTAATTTCTATTATACAAGTCAGTGATTCTTAATTATTACTTATTGGTAAACCTTGTTCATATCCTATTAAGTGTCAAATCCCAATTTTACCTTGTAAAATTGTGATTTTATCCTTAAAGTACATTTTAATAGAGTCTTAGCATAAATAGTTATTCAAAACCACTAGATGTTGTAAAAATAACTAGAGTGCTCAAAGCCCTAAATTTTTATTAAAGTTTGTATATTCTAGCCAAATGAACCATTTTCTACAAATATGAGGGGTATTAGATGTTTAGCTAACAAGTGGTCCTACCCCGAAGTATGTTGGGTTCACAAAATAGGTTGATTATGCCTATCTTTAAGCTAACATTCTTGGTATTATAGGTTGCTATCAGTGCCTATATACCTCTAAATATTATCATGTAACATTTAATTGCACATAGATAGAAAAAATTGGTTTCTCAGACACTAATTTTTAAGAAATAAGACTAAGTTAATTCCTAATTGAGCTCTTATTATTTGTCTTTGATAATTAATTGTGATTTAGATATGACTCCAAGTCATATTTTTAAATAGTTTGGGTTTCGTATTATCTGTAATCCCCAGATCATGATAATTTGTATCCTAGGGGTATACATTTAATATTATATTAGCTATTGTAAGATACTTAAATAGGTATTAATCTATTTGCTTATATCCGATATAAGTGAGTCAACTTTCCTATACAAGGCACCTCTTCCCAAAAAAATTAATAAAATATTTTTCATAATTTTTTTTTAAAATGGCCTCACGAGGTAGGTCAAGTCAATAGGATTTTTTTTAAAAAAATTAGACTCAATTTGACCAAGAAATGGGAAATTTATAGTCGTTTCTATGTCTGAACCGACCTGACTCGGTCTGGGTCAACGTCTAGACCGGGTTAACAGGTCTGGACTGGTCTGGTAACTATCCGGTGGCCGGTCCGGTGACCGACCGGTGACAGTCCGACAACTGCCACGCGTCAATCAGAATGACTGCCACGTGTCACAGGATGTATCACGTGCCCTCGGCACGTGTCAATGCTGATGTCAATAATGGATAACGATGATGTCATCAATAGATAATTACTAAAAGTAAATAAAAAATAATTTAAAAAATTATGTTTTTCTATTGACGTCGTTGCGCCGTTTATAGCCGTAAAACTGCCTAGTTTCATCATGAGTTTTCTAGCGATTGGGACATCTTCCAGAGATGTACCATATATTGTTAGAAAGCTCCCAGGACGAGATTTCTAACCAAAGTAGTCTCGTCTCCATCCAATGTCCACTGAGAAACTAATTTTGTTTTGAAAACAACCCTATTTCAAGGTTAAAAATCACCAAAAAGGCATATTTTTAATCCGAAAAAAATAGTAAAAATAGCTACTAATATACAACATAGATTAGGAAGAAATTGAAACAAAATTCAAAAAATGTAAAATACCTCTTGATTGCAAAGTTTTCCTCAAAATTGTTGATTGGAGACTGATTTTCCTTTCTCTTCTTACATGTTGGTAACGTGTTAGTAAATATAATACTGTAAAGGATTATAAGTTCTAATATCTTTGGAGAGCAATTAAAAGAGAGAGGATTCTTATTGATTATTAGAAAACTGTAGAACTGTACGTAAAACAAAAGGAGCTAACCCTATTAAATAGGTTACCTGTCCATCTCAAACTCTCCCCATAACCCTAAAGGCCTATGGGTTTTGTTTGGAGTCCAATAAGATACCCCAACCCAGCTGGGTTCCTAGCTTGGGCTAAACCCAACTTCTAACATTAATAACTATTATGATTGTTATAGAGTTTACATCCACTTATACTATTTCTCTATGTTTTTTGGTTTTATGAAAATTTAGATAGGCAAGTAGACTATCAGTGGCCAAAACGACAATGCTCCAATCAATCTGAAAATATCATTGAAAAATGGAAGCTCCATAACAATCATATATGTTAGTACAACATAATTATAATTCAATTTTTCAAAAATCGATTGGAAGACCAGTAGTTTACAAATCCAAATACAGGTTGACAAACCATATATATACATGTCCCCTATCCCTCAAGCTATACCAAACTCGAACTACCTCGATACCAGACTCACGCATTATACATGTGGCATACACAATTAGCAATGACACTTAGATCACAAACTAATGAAGAATTTAGATCGAGCACTATAGATAAAATAGAATAAGTCAAAGACACCTATCTCCCACGAACTAACAGTTACATAATCAATTACCACCTGCCCTATTTTCAGGAGAACGTGCCTCGATGTGATAACGAACTGAGAGTGAGGTCTATGAAAAGGATGAGTTACAGAGGGTAAGGGACTAGAAATTTTATAATTTAAGGCCAAGTTTTTATGGCTCAAAAAATCATAAAACTTGTAATCAAACATCAGCCTCAAACAATAAAAGTTGCAGTTACAAAATTATCAAGTCAAGGTCGTGGTTTTTACCTATTCAAAGGTTTCCATGTTAATCACCTGTATCATTTTTGGGTTATACAAATTCTTTTCACAGGTGCATTTGGTGTAAGGACTATTTCGAGCTATCTCAACTTACTACTGTAATGGCAAAATTTTGTAAGCTCGAAATGGCTTTGGAATTTGCTATCACTCCAATGAACCTGTGATAATATTCTAATGGAAATTAAGAAATGAAATAGACGATTTTAGCGTGGAAAATCTATGAATAAGTAAAATAACCACGACTTTGTGTAGAGGATTTTTGTTGAAAGTATCTTTATTGTTTGAGGCAGATATCTTATTACAAGTGATCTCTAAAAATAGAAAATGCTTTAGTCTTGTAACTAAGATACTTTAATGATTTATCGAGAATCTAGAATATGTAATTTCTAGGTGATCTTTTGTGTAATTTTTCTGGTCCTTCTCTCTTCTGGAACTTTTTCTTTATATAGGCCTTCTTCGTAGTTTTTTATCGTGTTGGAGCACGTTTTCTGTACAATGAGGTTAGTGGCGATTAACAGAGTAACTGATAAGTTCATTAGAGACAAGTATCTTTGACTGATTTGGGTTTTCCAGTTTAAGTTCAACCCACGTTCTTTACCAGCTCGTGGAGTATGATAAAATATTGATTGGAGAAGTTATGTTAAAAAATGCGTGAGCCTGAGGGGGAGGTTATTCGAACTGGTGACAGCTTGATTCCATGTGAGATCGAGGGATAGGTCCTTATAATCACCCCCTCCCAACTGAAGTCATGAGTAGCTTTGGTTAAGAAATTTTTTGGGGGTAACGGGTATTTGGGTTTAAAAATTGTGAATAAATAACGTAGTCATGATGGTGTTGGAAGTTGTGCGTTTATTGGGATGTAAAGGGTATTAAATGATGATGTTGATGCTGATGTATGTGACGATTACGACTCAAGAAGTTGCATCTGTAATAAATGATGAAGCTTGGGAAAACGTATCTACATAATAAATGTAGTATTATATAAATAGTACCTTTAGCAAATCATTGGAGCAATGCATTCTTGTTCTTTCTGAAATTATAAATGGCGAAGGCTCGTAGCATGGTCCTTAAAGAGAAGATTACGACTGAAATGCAAGAATTAAAGTTAAAATACTTTAAGGATCAATCCTTGGAGATGGCAATGCCCGCTCCTATTCCTCCGATGTATCAAGGCATGTCAGAAGATGAAGTGATTAAAGCTGAGGAAGAGTTCTACTACAAGTGGGGGTTTCATGTCGTCATCTTGACAGGCGAGGACCGGTGGGCCTATCTCTGTACCCTTTGTGGAAGACAGGGTTAAGGCTTCATATACAGGGATAGACATAACTGCGGGGAAGTTATGTTGATTTCTTGTATCACCATAGATTCTAAGTTCGGGCCTACTTCATCTCTACCAACTCTTCAATGGTGGTGGTTTCAGAGGAGGTGGTAATGGTAGTGGAGGAGGGAGACAACCATTGGGGGTCTGCTTTTGCATTTCCATCACGTTTTGGTGCTCAGTAGTCCTTTAGCTCGAGAATATGATTCTAGCACTGAGTCTACTACTTGCATAGTTTCCATTTGAAGTTCGATTAGACTTCAACCAAACTCATGCAAGAGAATATTTATGTTGATTCTAATTTCTACTTTATATCAAGGTGAAAGATCACTCAAGCAAGAAGAACTGGAGAAGTTGCTACGTCAGCGCGCCTAAATTACATGTAGCTCTAAAAAATAGTGGAAAACTTGTTATCTGCAAAGTACCTGAAGTTCGGTGTTCTAACAAACTTTATATCTGTAAAATCGTTTGTAATGTTTTTGACATGAATAAATATTGGTCATTCAATTACTTGTGTTATTGTAGATATAGATTCTGCAGAAATATAACTAAATTATTATGAAGAATGTATAAAATGTATGAATATTGCAAGTATTGCCTCGCTTTATTCGAACTTGGGATACGTATGTGTGATAATGTGTGTTGTGATGTAAGTATATTCTGTTGCGTGTGTTAAAAAGTTAGAACAAAAAATTTCAAGAATTTAGCAATTCAAATTTTTTTTTTAATAAAGTTTGATTGTATAATAACTTTAGTTAGGATAATTTAACCTAGAGAGTAATATAAAGGAAGATCTCGAAGGAAGAGATAAGTCGAAATATTTAACTCAAGATTCTGGGGTTTTCTGTTACGAGATAAAAGGTAAAATCATATTTTGAGGGGAAAGTGAGTGGAAAACGTATAAATATGAGTAGGATGATTTGCAAAGTTGGAGACGAGGATAATATGGTGCGGACTCAATCTCTGAGGATACGTCATGCCGCGGAGGGACAATTGGCTATAAAGATAGCTAAAGTGTGGGAGAAGATTTTTGGTATGTTTGGTTATGATGTTGAGTTACCAGTAAGGGAGTGTCAGCTTGAAAGATTAGATGACAGGAGTAGGGAACATGAGTATGCCCGGTACTTCTATGAGATATGCTTTTGTGTATTGGTGTTAAATCCTACAGCTCGAGAAGAAATGGTTAAATTGATTGTTGAGGTCGAGATTGAATTCGAAGATGGCTGATTGAATGGTAATGTGATATCACGTGGTCATTTAGGTTGTCTAGATGTATTAATGTAAAATATATTTATCATGGATAAATATAAATTTGTTAAATTTTAACAAAAAATTATGTACATTAAGGGGATCCTCTATAGTTGCAAATGTTGTTGAAACTGTTGTGATAAATATTTTGAATAATTTTGAAAATTTTCTCAGCTTTGAGAATGACGTCACTATCAGTATAAATATGATAGATAAGGATAGAGAAACAAAAATGTGGAAATACAGAAGCTTCTAATTTTGTTTTGTATGTAAAGTTGTCGAGATCTGATATCGTGTAGGGTGAGTTATCATGAGTGTGGGAAGGTCAGAAAAAGATATAGAAACAGGAGAGAAAAATATGTTAAAATATGGTGGAAGGTGTAATGATGGGAAGTCTATTATATTGAAAAGGTACAAGACGTCTGACATGGATAGTAGAAAGGACGCCTCGGTTTTGGAACTGAGGACGGGCCATGCGAGGCGCAATAACAACGAGCTGCAAAAGAGAGAAAGGATAAATAGTGCTTCTTCCTCATCATTCAAACGTTTTTCCACTTCTAAAAATTTGGAGAGCATAGAGAGAGAGGCACAAGAAATTTCAGAGGACTTGATAATAACTTATCTGAGGGTGATCAACAGTTGAAGAGAGTGAAAGACATTGGATCACGCAGGTGGCTATACAGTAGCGTCGTAAGGGAAGGATTTGGTGCTACTGCTGATTCTTATTTTGATTCTAAAGGTTAGTAGATACGTACGCAGTATATATGTATTTGTCCAAATCGTTTTTGAAGCAAATCTTAACAATAACTATACATGGCAACTTTTTATAATTTTGACATATTCACAAAATATATAAAAGATATGCTATATATTAATATGATCGATTTGAATGAAATAATAATAGATACTTGAACCTGCATGTAGGTCGAGCGTGAGAAGCAGTCGTGTAGGGTTGAAAACTTGTCTGTTAAAATTGTAGTTAAAATGGATAGTTTACCTATTACCGTGGTGTTGACCTCTGGTCGGACGATTATGTCTGATAATGAGGTTGAAGTAGGGTTGGAACCATTTCCAGGTTTTCCTGGCCAATTGGTGTCTTATCCTCCTGGTTCAGATGCATTTAAAGAATTCTATATAGCCAAGGCTGCTGTAAGAGGGACATAGGATAATTATGTAGAATATGTCGGTAGGGAGTTTAGAGGTTATACAGTACCGACTGGGGAAGAATATTTTTATTTGCTGGTGGATTTAGAGGTGGAAAAATGAGATAGGGGCATAGATGAATCGATCTCGTTAGAATACTTTGATGGGGGTGTTCGTAGTGAGCTTGAAAAGGGTTTTCTGTGTTACCTGTCTCAATTAAAGTACGGGCTGAGTCTTCCCCTCACCAACTTGGCGAAGGGGATTATGAATGCAATTGGGGCATATTCTGTTCAATTGAACGGGAACATGTGGGTGGTAATTAGTGTTTGTGACCACCTTAATGAAATGTGGGAGAATGAGGGGAAGGTGAGAAGGATGTACCCTGAAGATGTGTTGTAATTTTATGGGGTAAAGAATTATCACGCTAGTGGTAGCGCATACTTCTGTACGTGCGTAACTCGGCCTCGGTTCTTCAATTTGAATTCAGCAGGTCGAGCCTGGAATGATAACGTCATATGGGTGAAGGATAATTTCCTTCAGAGAGATGATAAAGAACCTTTGGACCTTCTGTTTAGAACTGTAAAACAAAGTAAGTATGACCATGCATAGATAATATTACTGATGTGTTTGAACTTATTCCTGTAACTACTGATAAAAATATTTTGTATGGCAGGTGTGAAGTCTCACGTAGCGAGGATAGAATCACTGTTAGACGAAGTTGCGGAGGAGGAGACTGTACTCAAAGTTGTGTTGGAAGGACTCGGGCTTAGTAGGAAGAAGAGGATAGATAGCAGGTCGAAGAAGGTTAAAAAGGCTCAATCGACCAGGTTGATGACGGATGCTGACGAAGGCAAGAGGCAAGGAACTGGCGGGGAAGGTCGAACCAACTTAGCCAAGACATCTGGAACAGATAGGTCGGTTCAGCCAAAACCCATTACGCCGAGCATAATGGCTCAAAAATATCCGAAAAAGCGGATGTTAAAAACTCTGTCGGCCTTTGGTACCACTGAAAGTGGTCAGGCCGCTAAAGATAAAAGGAAAAGGGTCAAACCTTCAGAGAAATTAGTGGACAAGGCCGCTGAAGAGTGATCGGCCGTCATGGATGACCTCAAAGAGGTTAGGGGGAGGGCTAGATTGGCGGTCCTTCATGGTGAGGAAGATATGAGCAAGATGGAAAGCCTATACTGATTATGCGAAAAAAATTATGGATTGTGTTTTGAGCTGATGTTGAGGCCAATTTTTGTTCTGCAGGTTACTCGGCTGGTGAAGGGGATCAAGCTTGAAGTTGAGGAAGACAAGTCTGAGCTGATGAGGATGAAAATCAAGCTTGAGAAAAAATTAGCTCGAGTTAAAGTTAATGTCGTTAAGGATGCCAAGCAGCTGGAGGCTCTAAAGGCTTCCCATGCCATGGCAATTGGTCAGCTACAGGTAGAGGCGAGGGCCAATTTGGAGGAGATGGTGGAGGAGCACGACAGGCTGGGATGCCACCTGATGTTGAAAGGATACTCCGAGGAGGAGGTGAATGCCATTAAGGCGAATATCTACATTGAGGAGGAAGATGATAAAGGGATGGAGGAGGTCGTGGTGGGAGTAGTTGACAGGTTAGTCGGTTTCTCTCATCCGACAGTGTTGGATAACCAAGGGGATGATAACGAACTCCCTGTGGGTGAGCACGAGAAGGTAGGATAGAGAAATGATTTGGTTTTGTATAAACATTTTGGATTGGTGTTGTAAACTGTTAGATTGTGTACATTGAATAGACACTTAGACTAAGTTTTTTTATTTTTTGTAACCCTCTTGTAGGCACTTAGAGAAATGAGACTCAGGATAAAAGACCTAGAGACAGAGCTTGCCAGGGAGAAAGAGATTTCCACATCTTCATTGTCTTCGCAAGCGAAGCTGCAGGTTAGATTAAAAAAAGCCTTTTGGCCTGTATGTTATATCGCCATAAAGCTACCTAGTAAATAGGATGTAGATGTATGCCACAAATTTTTCTATTAGCTTTAGGAAAATGTCACTAATATAGTGCATAGAAAAATTCAGCGCTCTTTATGCAAAGTAGTATATCAAAAGTATGTACCTTAGACTTTGTAATATACCTCATGGAGCGTTTATCTGATAATGTATTTGAGCCTGTAGTCTTGAAGTATTTGCACACCACAGATGTTAGAAATCGTATATAAGTTTAGAATTAAAATATAGATGCACATTGATTGTGTTCTGGATTGAATTGTATTAAAATCTTTATATCGTACAGATCGAATTGGATTCAGCTCGCTCGCGTGAGGGTGATGTACTCCAATGTAGCCGAGAATTTGTAGAAGAGTTGGATAGGATGTAGGAGGCGAATGAGAACAGAGAGGATCAACACCTAAAAGTGTATTTTAAACTTGTGGAGGTAACCCAGGCTATTTTTGACTTTAGTCATAAGGTCGAAGAAAAAGATACCGAAAGAGCCAACGGGCTAAAAGAGCTAGAGGAGATTAAAGAACATGCCGCAAAGCTCCAAAGTCGGGTTGATACATTGATGGTTAATGTTAAGCAGACTGAAATGGCCACTATCGTATTCAGGCACTAGTAAGATCTGAGGGACAATTTCGATATGATCTTCAGAATTATAGAAATGAGCTGGAGCGACTGATACAAAAACTAGTGGACAAAGATAACTAGCTAAAAGTAGCTTGAGAAAATCTTTTGGCTTCGGAGGCTGTAGTGGAACACTTGCATGTAGCCTTACCTGCGATGGATATGGAGTTTCGGGAGATGCAACAAAGATTTAGTGATCTCAATGAGAGGGTGGCACGATTAAAGGCTGAACAGGCATAAACCAATGCATGTGCTAAGAAAGCAGAGGCTGGAGAGTTTATCAGGATGTTCGAGTTCCTTTAGTCCGAGGGGATGTGGTGAGTTTATCAGGATGAATTAGAGAGCTGGAAGGCTGCGTAGCTCAAATTCAGGGGCATGTGCAGAGAAGTAATGCAAGCTTAAGGGAATGCCAACAAAAGTTGGATGCTTCTCTTATCAGGGAGAAGGTTTTGGATGGGGAAGTCAAGACAAAGGAAATGGTGATGAAGAGGAAAGAAGAATTATTAAAGGATATTCCGGCTAAGGAAGAGTTGAGTGCATAAATTAAGTTACTTCGAGCCCAGGTAGTGGACGTGGAGGCTATGAACCTGGTTGAATTGGCTAAATATATAAAAAATTTAGAAAAAAATGTTGTACATGATGCTAAAGTCGATATGGAAATGATTCATCAGAAGAATTTGTATGCTAGATAGGAGTCACGCCTTGAGAATGTGAGAGCAAAATTTGCAAGGATGGTCATACCTGATGCGTTACACTCAGACCTTCTAAAGGCGATAGTTACGTATTTTGTAGAGGAAGTAAAAAGACTTGAGTCAGAAAGTTTGTCGGATAAGGGATTCATTTGCGGAATTAACATAGATCATGGGAATTGCATGGCCTCTATGGAAACCGATTTAGGCCCTCGACCTGTTAACCTGGTAAAGATGGGTAAAGTTGTTATAATCCATGAACTGATTTGGGCCCTCGACCTGTTGACCTGATAAAGAGGGGTAGAGTTGCTGTAATCCGTGAACTGAATGTTTAACATTTTGCTGTAGAGGGAAGCACTACTGACATCCCATCAGCAGAAAAGAATTCCCTGTAATATGAATTTGACCTGAAAGATAAATAGTATCTACCGCAGACACATTAAAATAGATAAAAGCTAGTATGGCATTTGCCTTATCTTTGAGTCTGGTGGGGTCTTTGATTTAAAATAAGTTTTAACATTTGTTTCAATCGCAAAAATGGGTTGAGTTAAACCAAATTGAAACTTGATTGAACTATAGAAATGTTGCAGGCATATTGAAAGAGATGAAAGCTAGTATTACCTTTGTCTTATTTTATACCTGGTGGGATCTTTGATATGAAATAAGTTTTTATACTTGTTTCAATCACAAAAATGGGTTGAGTTAAACCAAGTTGAAACTTGATTGAGTTATAGAAATGTTGCGGACATATTGAAAGAGATGAAGGCTAGTATTACCTTTACCTTATCTTATGCCTAGCGGGGTCTTTGCTATGAAGCATGTTTTTACACTTACCACAATCGTAGAGATTTAGTAGAGTCAGCCAAACCAAGTATTATCCTTGATCTATCCGTTATAAATAACCCAAACAAGTTGAAAAAGATGAAGACTAGTATTACCTTTGCCTTCTCTCTTGTTTGGTGGAGTCTTTGATAAGAAACAAGTTTCTACTCTTGCTATAATCAAAGATATTTAGTAGAGTTTGCCGAACCAAGTGTTGTCCTTGATCTAGCCGTTATAAATGACCCAAACAAATTGAAGTAGATAAAGGCTAGTATTATCTTAGCCTTATCTGATGTTTGGTATAATCTGCATAAGTAGACAGATGTTTGTGAAAAACTTAGAATTTTATTGATAAGTTTAGAATTTATATTGGTTGGAGATGAAAATCTTACTTTTGGCATTGAAAAATAAAATAACAAAAATGAGAAAAGGAAATAGAGTAGTAAGATGCTTAACGATAGTACCATTTTAGTCGCCTAGTGTTCCAAGTATTTAAAATGAGGATTCCCTCTTTTATCATGAGATAATATGATCCCAGGCCAGAGAGACCTTTGATAATGAATGGACCCTCCTAATTGTCGGCTAATTTTCCAGCGTAAGGTTCTTTACAATGATGAGGAATTTCCTTGAGGATGAGATCTTTGATTTGGAAGGCACGGCTTCCGATTCGGTTGTTGTACGATCTAGCAAGCATATGATAATATCGACCTAGGTTAGCGATGGCGCGTTCCCTGGTTTTATCTATCATATTAAGGTTGTAAGCCAACTCAAACTCATTTACCTCGTTAGTTAGATCGTGGTCACAAATTGGATGATGATATGCAGAAGGAATGACGGCCTCAGTGCCATAAGCAAGGAGGAATGGGGTACACCCAGCTGATTATTGGGGAGTGGTACAATAGCCCCATCGGACATGTGGTAACTCGCAAACCTAATTCCCTTTTTTCTATCAGTGAAGTTATTTTTTGAGTCCATCCACGATGGTTTTGTGTATGATTTTGGCTTTTCCATTGCCTTTAGGATAGTAAGGATTGGATGGTGAGTGAATGATATTGTGGTGGTTTAGGAAGTCTACGACTTTCTCTCCCACAAATTGGGGCCCATTATCGATACGAATTAAGTAGGGGCACCCAAATCGAATGATTATGTGGTTTCAGATAAAAGAGATCATTTCCTCTTCTCTGGTTCGACATAGTAGAACTGCTTCTACCCATTTTGTAAAATAATCAGTAGCATTGAGTAGGTAACGACGGTTACCTGGAGAGTTAGGGAATTCACCAAAGAGACCTAGTACCCATCTTTTGAACCATGCTTGCAAGGAGTTCGAGTGCAGGGGCGTGTATCATGTGTCCATGTCTTTGGCAAGTATCGCATCTGCAGGAGTATTCATCTGCTTACTTATGCATGCCAGGCCAAAATACTCTTTGTGTGATTGCTCTGTTAACTAGTGATCGACCTGTGGCATGGGAGCCACAACTCCCTTCATAAAATTTATGGAGCAATTCATCCGCTTTTGATTTAGAGAGGTACTAGAGGTAAGGCCCTCTGACTGAAAGGTGGTATAGTACACCGTTTTGATTAGTATTGTGCTTTGAGATGTTGATCAGCTGTTGGCACTCCTTTAGATCCACTGGGGGTGGTCCGTTACAATTGTTTTCGACACCGAGGTAGGCTAAGAAAGGCTTTCACCAATCATTATCTCCCCGTTTATCGTCCCCAGTATTGATCGTGCACACAGAAATGCGATCAATGATGGGGGTTGAAATGATTTCGATCTATAGATATCAATTTTTTGTACCCACGACCCTGGCTAGATATCCCAAGGAATCGGCGTGTCTATTTTTACCTCGAGGAAGATAATCGAGAGTTACTTTTGTGAACTTGCTCATCTTATCTGTAATGAGGGCTGCGTATTCGATCATCTTTCCGTTCATCTTGTATTGCTCTGAGTAGTGGTGGACGATGAGTAGTGAATCTATGTAAACAAAGAGTTCGGGGACGTCGAGCTCAAGATCGTGGTCGAGTCCATAAATGAGAGCTACATACTTGGTGATATTCTTTGAGGCTTCAAAATCCAAGTGGATTTATTTCTCAATTCTGTCACTGGAAGGAGTAATTAAAACGATTCTGATTCCTGACCCTGCGGGTCCTGCTGATCTATCTGTGAGAAGTTTCCACCCTGATGTTACGATCCATTCAGCTCGGTTGTTGAATGGCTTAGGGGGTAGATTCTCTGGTGTTTTTTCTGTAAGGTTAGGGTCGTGCTCCTCCCACTCGAGATCTTCTGCTGGAAAATCCATAAGAAAATTAGCAACCGCCTGATCTTTTTCAGAATGATGTAGCTCAAAGTTGATATCATGTTCTCCTAATATGACTGACCACTGTTGTACTCTTTTTGATTTTTCTTTCTTGGATAGGACATCTCGAAGTAGGTAGTTCGTCATGACTTTGACTGAATAAGCTTGGAAGTACTGCTTGAGCTTCTATGAAGTGTAAACAAGAGTGAAAAGAAGTTTCTCAATTTTAGAGTACCTTGTTTTCGCTGGTGTGAGGGTCTTACTGATGAAGAAGATTAGTTTCTCTATTTTCCCATCCAGGCGAATGAGAACTGAGCTGAGCGAAGTATTTGTGACTGCTTGGTAGATAATCAGTTCCTCATTATCTACTGGGGTACTCATTATGGGAGACCTCCCCAAATAGATTTTAAGATCCTAAAAAGCTACTTCGCATTATGGTATCCATGTGACCTTTGTATTTGGCTAAACCTTTATTTATTTGGTACAGCTGCGGAGTAATAAAAATAGCTATCGACAGAGGTCTGAAGATTTAGAAACAAAGCGGTTGATCGCGGCAATCTTGTCGGTAAGTTTCCGAACATATTTTGTTGTTTTTGGAAAAGGCATGTTGTGTAGAGCCCGAATCAGATCCAAATCTGCCTCAATCCCCTTCTTGCTGATAAGGTGACCGAGAAATCATCCAGAATGGACCCCAAATTGGCATTTATCGGGGTTAAGATGCATCCTGTAAGATCGAAGAATGTTGAATATAGTGCTGAGATCTGAGATGTGATTGGCGTAACTATACGCTCTTGCACAAGAGATCGTCAATATTGACTTTAACGGCTTTCCCTAGGTATGCCTTGAGCATACTAGTCATCAACCGTTAATATGCGGCTCCCTCTTTTTTGAGTCTAAAGGGCATGACTTTGTTGGAATAAAGACCTCTTTCAGTGATGAAAGTTGTATTTTCTTAATCTTCTTCCAGAAGTGGAATCTGATTGTACCCTGAAGCAGCATCCATCATAGATAGGAGATCATGGCCAACTGTAGAATCGAGGATATTATTAATGTTGGGAAGAGGGAAACTCTCCTTTGGAGTATGTTTGTTTAGATCGGTGAAACCTACGCAAACTCGGACTTTTCTGTTCATATTCGGCACAATGACAATATTGGATATCCAGTCAGGATATTTGGCTTCTCGAATCAATCCCACCTTTATTCATTTTTCGATCCCGGTGTTATCTTCATCTCGAAGATGAGGTGATAGACGTCACTATTTCTGTTTAACAGCTGTGGCATTGATATTTATGGCCAACTTGTGACATTTCATGGTCGGGTCGGCCCCAGGCATCTTTTCGAAAGACCATGCAAAAACGTCATGATTGAGTTGCAAGAACTGAATGATAGCATCTTTTTCATGTTGAACCAACTTAGTACCAATGAAGGTACCTCGGCCAGGTTCATCGAGGCTAATGTATTCTGTGGGCTCCTCCGTGGAAGATTGATCGTTGAGGTGGTCAGCTTCCTGTAATTGTTATGCAGCCAATCTGCCAGAGGTATCTAAAATAGAAGCGATGGTATTTTTACAAGCCCGAGAAAGCTTCTGACTACCTCTAATCTCATAAATACCATTGCCGTGTTTGAATCGGGCTGCCTGATGTTATGTGGAAGCGATTGCTTCCATGTTGCGAATCTAGCACTGGCCCATAATCCTAAAATAACGAGATTTGGCATTAATGACATAGAACATGACGTCGATGGTGGCTGGTCCTGCGGTAATATGTAAGATGATCTTGCCTACCCGTTTGGTTCTAGCGGTTGAGAGACACGGTAGAGTAGATCCTTCAATAGTAATGGAAAAATTGTGGTGATTCGGACGTTCAATTTTGGGAGGATAGGTTAGTTTGGTGGACCTCCTTTCCAAGGGTAACAAGCGTTGCCCTTGGTGCACTTCTGATCTCCCTGTTCCTCCTTGGGTTTACTGGCTCGATCCGTAGATGGACCTTTGGCGGAGAGGACAGATTTAGTAGATTTCTGTCGCTCGGATATCATCCTCTCTAGGTGAACGTAACTGTTGACTTTGGTGATCATCTTCTCCAAGGACGGAGGTTTGTTAAGGATGAGGTATTCTTTGACCTTGTAGTCAAGCCAGAGAGCATTGGTGAAAGCATTAACAACTATTTTCTGATCGAGGTTATCCACTTTTTGCGTGAGCTCTAATAATTTCTTTAAGAAATCTTTAAGTTTCTCTCCATGTGACTGTTTAAGACTGAGAAGTGAATACAAGTTCTCCGCTTTATCTCTATTGTAAGCAGACGTCTTGATGAAGTACTTCTGCGGCTGATCAAATGTGAAGATGGTGTCTTCAGGGAGAGAGTAGAACCATCGGAGTGGTTCCTCCAGTAGACTTGTGGCGAACAGACGGCAGAAGATATGGTTGAGATTGGAGTACAACCCTAATGAATCACGGTATTGTTGAATGTGCTCCTTCGAGTCAGTACATTTGTATTTACAAATTTTGGGAGTATGGAAACCTTTCGGAATCTCTATATCGAATAGTTCCTTGGCAATCAGACTTCCTTGAAACTTTGTGGTATCGTCGATAGAACCCAGAACCTGTGCTTCGATCAACTCCTTAATCCGCTGGTTCATATGCTCTTTTATGACATAATGATGTATCGGTTGAATTATTGGACGAGCTGGCTGTGGATGATTAGTCCCCATACCTTCACTTAGGCAATCCCGTGCTGGAACTTGATGTTGAGGACAATGTTCTTCCTCATGGCAAACGGAAATTTGGTGACCTCAACTGAGTTCAGACTAAACTTTACCCCCCAAATATATGGGGGGGTTGTGGTTTACGGTGTAGATTCTTGGACATAGCTTTACTTGTGACTCCCTGAGGTCCCAATCTTTCCTTTGCAGAGACGCGAGAGGTCTTGGGAAGCAGATCGTGACCTCTGGTTGGAGGAGCCTACTGAGTATTTTGCAAAGCCTCTAGAGCAGTCTGTATTGTTGCCATCTGATCATCATGTCTTTATAGCGCTGTTAAACGAGCTTGTCGTTCTGTATCAGGCACTTTTTCCCGGAGCTCCCGATCCTTTGTTAACTAAAGTTTGAGTTTGGTGCATTTCTCTATCTCGGCGTTGAAATTCGCCTGTAACTCTATGAGCTGCCTCAACTTGATGGATACTTCGAGCAGAGTTCCTATATCCGGTCGTCTGGACGTAACCATGATTGAAAGTTGTAGTGAAAGACTGCCTTTTGATATCGTGAAAATGCAATCTTTCCTATAGACGGTGCCAAATGTAATGGTCAAATTCCCTAAGCTCAAAATGGCTTTGGAATTCGCTATCACACCAATGAACCTATAACAATATTTTAATAGAAATTAAGAAATTAAACAGATGATTTTAGCGTGGAAAACCTATGAATTGGTAAAAACCCACGACCTCGCGTAGATGATTTTTGTGGAAAGTATCTTTATTGCTTGAGGCAGATATCTTATTTCAAGTGATCTCTAAAAATAGAAAATGCTTGAGTCTTGTAACTAAGATGCTTTGATGATTTATCGAGAATCTAGAATATGTAATTTCTAGGTGATCTCTTGCGCAATTTTTCTGGTCCTTCTCTCTTCTGGAACTTTTCCTTTATAAAGGCCTTCTTCGCAGCTCTTCATCATGTTGGAGCACATTTTTCGAATAATGTGGTTAGTAGCGGCTGACTGAGTAACTGACGAGTTCGTGAGAGACAGGTATCTTTAATTAATTCAGGTTTTCCACTTTTAGTTTGACCCACGTTCTTCACAAGCTCGTGGAGTATGTTGAAATGTTGACTGGAGAAGTTATGCTAAAAAATGCATGAGCCTCAGATGGAAGCTATTTAAACTGGTGATGGCTCAATTCCAAGTAAGATCGAGGGATAGGTCCCTACAACTATGAAATTAGTCCATTACATTTGGCGTTGTCTGGGGTAAAGAAGACATTTTCATGAAATCCTAAGGCATATAGTTACTCTTAGTAAGTTTTTAATCATGGTAACTTCCAAGTGACCAGCTACAGGAGCTCAGCATGAACTCTCCATTGAACCTGATCAGTTAGCGAAACGCAGTAGGCTTGAGCATCAATTAGTGCATGACCGTGAGCTTCGCGATAAAGAACTTAACAAATAGAGCTTGAAGAACAGTGCTTGAAGAACAAAGGCTGAAGAAAAAATGACCACGTTATAGACTGCCATTAAAGCTCTACAAAACATTTAACAAGTTTAGACTCCTTGGGAATAGAACGCCGCACCAACAACTTCAAGAGTTTCTGCACGAGACAAGTTGGGACGTCGAGGAGAAACTATTAGAGGATCTTTCAGGTGACAACATGATGATCTACATGTTCCAGAGGCCTCAATTCACCTGGGACAGGAAGAACAATAAAAAATTGGTAGAGGAGCCACGACCTCAACATAGGGTGCCAGTCTGAAAATATTTAAGAGAAGGCAGTGGTACTCATGACCCCTGACCTACATGTCAAGTTGCACCAGCATTAAGTCAGTACGTCACACAGGAAAACATGGATCAACGCATCAAGGAGTTAAGTGAAGCTCAAGCTATCGGCAATAAAGATAATTAGACCAAATTACAGGGTAGTCTGACCGACAAAGAACTGTTTGAAATGGAAGTACCGATAGGTTTCCATACTCTGAAGATACGTAAATAAAAAAGCACCGATCCAATGGAGCATGTCCAGCATTTCAAAGACTCGTTAGAACTGTATTCAAACTTAAACCGTATTCTCTGTCGTTTGTTCGCAACAAGTCTGTAGAGAGAACCACTTCGATGGTTCCATTCCTTGCCAGAAAATTCAATCCTCACTTTCGATCAACTACAGAAGATCTTCATCAAGATGTAAGCTCGGAACAAAGACAAGGAAGAGAATCTGCACACTCTTATTAGTCTCAAACAATCACAGGGGGAGAAGCACGATGTCTTTACAAAGAAATTTCTCAAACTTGCTTATAAGGTTGATAGTCTCGACCAGAAGACAGCCATCTCAATGTTTGCCAATGTAATACAGATCAATTGCAAAGGAAAGGAACATCTGTACCTTAACAAACATACGACCTTGGAGACATGATTTCCAAAGTTAATGGGTATATCACCCTGGAAAGGATGATGTCCGAAAGGCCTTGAAAGGCCTAAATCTACTAAATCCATCTTAACTGCAAATGGTCAAAACATAGAAAGAAACAATAAGCATAAGGATTGCAATAGTGAACCAAAGGAGGACCAGGGTGATCTGAAGTGCGCCAAAGCCAATACAGGCAAATCTCGCAATGGCAATTTATTACCCAAGCCGATACTAACAAAGATGAATGTTTAGATATTATCAATTTTTCCCATACAAGTGATAGAAAAATATTATCGTGCATCTCATACACTGGAATCATCTGAGGGCCGATCGTACTGCATGCATCACAAGGTAACTCATCCTGAAACTGACAACTGTTATGCTTTATTTAGGTCGCTGACCGAAGAATGCACCAGTACATTATTGACCTGGAAGGATACAAAATCAAAAGCTATAAGATGCAAGTCGAAGATCAGTCTGAGGAGAAATACTTAAACCATATGTACCATAGCAACATGATCAAGATCTATCAAATCAACAATTCGACAAGATTTATGAGGAGAAGGTTGATTGAATGCTGCGACCTTATAGTATAAGATAAATAAGCCAAGCCCCTTCCTGAGTCAAGCAATCGATGAACTGGAATGTCATTTGAAGATTGCAACATTGATCATGTTAAATTTTGTAATCATAGCGTACTGGTTATCATGCTCAAGATGAAAAACTTTATCATGCATACCATGATGGTAGATACATGAAGTTGAATCAAAATCCTTTTTTAGAGTAAAATTGAACAGATGGAACTGATGGAAAAAGTTGTACCTAGTAACATTGATATCAGTGCCTTCAATGTATCTAAAGAAAAATGACTAGGAATGATCATCCTACCAATCACTACTGGGCCAACTACTCTCGAGATTACATTCTACGCTATCAACGCGAGATCTCGCTATCTGGGAATTATGGGCCGGTGTTGGATGCATAACATGGAAGCGATTGCTTTTATGTGCCATCCAACACTATGTTTCATACATAATGGTGGCATCTATGAAATCAAAGGAAGCCAAAAGCTCTTTCAAACTTACGATAACACATTATCTACTATACAAGATACTTCGAACAGATTTGCCGCATAACAATTGCAAAAAGCTGATCACACCGATGACCAGCCTTTCACAATTGAACTTACAGAGTACATTGAGATTGATGGGCATAGTAGAGGCACGTATATTGGTACCAAGATTGTTCAACAGGAAATAGAAGCTCTAATACAATTCTTACAACTCAACAAAGACGTATTCGCATAGATTATTCAAGAAATTCCAAGAGTCGACCAAGCGAAGGCGTGTTACAAGTTGAGCATCATAGATAAAGCTACGATAGTCAAACAGAAGCAAAAAAGACCTTCACCTCATCTCAGAGATGAAGTCAACGGGGAAATTGATAAACTGATCAAAGTTAGATTCATTCGAGAAGCAGAAATCCTGATTGGATCTCAAACATTGTAGCAGTTCTAAAGAAGAATGGGAAAGTTCAGATTTGCATAGATTTTACAGATCTAAACAAACACATGGCGAAGGACAGTTTCCCTCTTCCTATGATTCATCAAATCCTAGATTCTACAGCAGGTCACGAGCTATTATCTATGATGGACACAACTTTAGGTTACAATCAGATACCTGTCTTAAAGGAAGATTAAGAGAAGACTACTTTCATTGCTGAAAGAGGTATATATTGCTACAAAGTCATACCTTTCAGATTGAAGAATGCTGGAGCAACTTCTCAAAGGTTAGTAACAAGTATGCTCAAGGACCACTTGAGGAAAACCATAGAAGTATATATTGATGATTTACTCTGCAAAAGCTTGAAGAAAGAGGATCATATTAAACATCTTAATACAGTCTTCAACATATTACGATCATATAGAATGAAGCTCAATCCGGATAAATTTCAGTTCGGGGTACATTCTAGAAAATTCCTCGGACACCTCATCAGCAAGAAGGGAATTGAAGCGGATCCATATCAGATACGAGCTTTAATTAAAATGTCTTCTCCTTAAATGAAGAAAGACATACAAAAGCTCACTGGAAAAATTGTAGCCATCAACCAATTCATCTCAAAATCATTAGATTAATGTCGATGGCTATTCATGTTACTACGTGGATCTACCAAGAGAGAAGAAGGCCAGTAGAATGATGAGATCGATTGGATAGAAGAATACAAAGTAGCTTTTCATGAACTTAAAACCTATCTTAGGAAGTCCCCCATAATGGGAACCCTGATAGGAAATGAGAAATTGATCATCTACCTCACAGTAACATATAACTTTATCAGCTCGGTTCTCATTTCACTCGAAGGAAAGATTGAGAAACCAATATATTTTATCGGCAAAACCCTCACTCTAGCAGAATCAAGATATTCTCAGATCGAGAGGCCCCTCTTGACATACTAGTTTATATATCACAGAAGCTCAAGCACTATTTTCAAGCCTATTCCGTCAAAGTCATAACAAACTACCCACTATGGGAAGTTTTATATAAGGAGAAATCCAGAAGAGTACAAAAGTGATTAATTAGTTTGGGTGAACACGACATCAAATTCAAACTGAGAACTTCCAAGAAAGGTCAAACAGTAGCTTATTTTCTAGCCGACTTCCCAGTAGAAGATCTAAATTGAGAAGAACACAATCCCGATCTCATAGAAGAAAAGGAGAACAATCAACCACCATCCAAACCTTTCGACGAACAAGCTGCTTAGATTACACAGACATGATGGAGACTCCCCACCGATGGATCAACTGGGCCCATAGGGTCAAGGATAGGAATCGTGTTGATCACACCATCAAATGACAGGATCGATATGTCCATACGCCTGAATTTTGAAGCCTCAAATAATGTTATTGAGTACGAAGCTTTGATCCATGAGATCGATTTAGCATTGGAGAACAAAGTCCCTGAGCTATCGGTCTATACAGATTCTTTGTTGATAGTCTACCACTACTTTGAGCAATACAGAAAGAATGGCAAGATGGTTGATTATGCCACCCTTGTTGATGATAGAATGAGCAAATTCACCAAAGCTACACTTGATTAACTCCCTCGTGGAGAGAACTGGCACATCAATTCCTTAGGTTACTTAATTGAAATCTTAGGTACAGAAGCCAGGTACCTCCAAATTGAAGTGATCTCCAACCCCAATATTGATCAACCCTTGGTATGCGCGATTAACACTGGGGGCGATAAAGAGGAGAATGATGATTGGAGGAAGCCTTTTATCACCTATCACACCCCAAACAATGAATGTGATGGGACCCTTCCAGAAGATCCACGGAAGCGTAGACAATTGATTAAAATTTTAAAATATTATACCGTTCAGAAAAGCCATTTATATCAAAGATCAGTGACTGTCCCTTATCTCAAGTGCCTCTTAAAATAATAAGCAGATGGAATACTTAAAGACTTACATGAAGGGACTTGTGGCTTCCATGCCGCTAGTTGATCACTTACAAATAGAGCAATTACACATGGAGTATTCTGGCGATGAATGAGGAAACAAACAGAAGAATAATCATGAAGATGCGACGCGTGTCGACGACATGGATACATGATACAAGTACTTGTACTCGAGTTTCATGTTAGTATAGTATTCTGGCCTTTCAAGAGGTGAACACTTGATCTAGTGAGAGAATTCTTCAATAATTTGGGTAATCGAAGGTTCTTACTCGTGCTAACAGATTACTTTACAAAGTAGGCAGAAGCAGTTCCCCTTTGTCGAACTCGAGAGGATGAAGTCATCTCGTTCATTTGGGAACATATTATCACTCGGTTTGGATGCCCCCACCTGATTCGGATCGATAACGGACCGTAGTTTGTCAGAGAGAAAGTAATGGCTTTTCTCAATAAAAACAGCATCATTCATTTCACATCTTATCCATGCCACCCCCAAAGAAATTGATAGGCCGGAATCCCCAATAAGACAATATTGGATGGAATCAAGAAAAGGCTCAAATCATAAAAGAAAGGAAATTGGATAAGGGAACTGCCACATATCTTGTAGGCATATCGTACTACACCAAGAAAATCAACCAGATATTCCCCCTTCCTCCTTGCTTATGGAACTGAAGCCGTCATTCCCACTGAATACCACTATCCTATCAACGATCACGAGCTCACAGATGAAGAAAATAAGTTTAAGCTAGCCTGTAATTTGAACTGGATCGATGAGACCCAAGCTCAAGTTGTTGTAAACCTGGGTCAATATCATCATATGATAGCCAGTTCAAATAATAGATGAGTCCAAAGTTGTGAGTTCGAAATTGACGACCTAGTCCTCAGAAATATCCCCAAGAGCATAAAAGAGTTACATGCCGGGAAGCTCGCAGACAATTGGGATGGTCCGTTTCAAGTCATAGGACGGACTGGAAAGGGATCCAACTACCTCATGATAGATAAAGGTATCAGAATACCAAGCCCTTGGAATACTAGGAGATGGAAACAATACTATTGCTAAATCCCTAGTTCCCAAGTATAGGATACATCTATTTTAATTCTTTACATTCCAAAAGTGAGATTACAATCTCCAACAATATGTATATTCTATTCTACTAAATGAAAACTTTCAAGTTTTTTCCTGCATTACTCTGCAATCATACACTTATATAGCTATCAATGATTAAAACAAAGGTAACATTAGTTTTTAATCAATGATCTCTATTATCTCTAAGAAAATAGATAAAGTATAGGTAAAACTTGTTTTCATTTGTCTACACATCAACAATACAGAACCAACAATTCACTTATATAGATTTTCCTTACAGAAGGTCAGATGAGCTTTCCCCTACTGTTGGCAGAACCAAAACAGTTTACTTATATTGGTTATTCTTGTAAAAGGTCAGATGAGCTTTTTCCTACCGTTAGAGGTCGTGAAGACATAAAATCTGGTACCTGAGCAACTGCAATCTTTCTTCCTTGCTCTATTTGTTCAGTGTAGTGGGGCCTATACTAGTTTCCATCGAGTTCAAGCAATTTCCTTGATCAGCATTACAGACACAACCTTTGAATATCAAACAATCATGCAAGGTATCCCTTTTCAACTCAAGCCTTTTCACTTCTTCCACAAAATAAGCAATTACTGCCATTATCTTTCTCGAGTGTACCACTTCCATGGACATCCTATATCAGTTTGGAACGGCCAGGTCAGCAAAATTCTCCTTTAGTTTTTAATAAGATTTTTAAAATGTGTGTATTGGGCCTCAGCTCGCTCCAGGCGTCCCTCTAAGCCCGGCATAACATTAGTCAACTCTGACACCAATCCCGTAGACTTCTCTTGATCAACTCAATTTTTTCTTTTTTAACTCCTCGAATTCACTGCACAACGCTAGCAGCACCACCTCCCATACATTACTTCCACCGGCACCGGCGTTCTTCAACATTTTATCATTTTTCTTGATAGCTTCTTCCAACTCATTTTCTTTGATTAGAGAAACGTCTAACCTATCACCACTCTCTCTAGTTCGGTCATTAGCTTTTCTTACGGCAGCTCGAACGAAAATCAAATCTTCCTCAAATTCTTAAATTCGAGTTTGAGCACAAACAAAATCACCCTTAACGGTAGCCGCCTCGACGTCACTTTTTCTCTTCTTCGACCTCTCTTTTGCCTCTGCTTTTTTTCCATGCTAACTTGACAAGTCCGCCTTCAACTTCTCCACTTGTGCATTAAGATTATCACATTGATTCTGAGTTATCCGAAGAATAACATCTTTTGCTTTTACGGTCTCACACAGCTTCTCCAAATCACATTCAGCACTCGCCAAGTTAGCTCACGCTTTAACCAGTTTGATATCCTTCCTATCCAATTGCCCCCTTAAACTGACTAGATTGTCCATCAGCCCTTTAGCTTCCTTATTTAACGCTATGATACGATATTGCGCGACATCCACATCCTTACCTTTTACCCCCAATGATTTTACCATAATATTTAACTTCGATGCTTCGTTCTGAGTATTCACTAGCTCGCCCTACACTTTTTCCTTTCTGCATCCTTACTTCAGATCTACTGGTTTTGCCCGTTAACAATTTCCTATGCCTTAACAAGCCTAATCTCCACTTTGACATAAAAATCCGTGCTTTCTTCATTTGCCTATTTAATCCTATCAAATTTGAGCTAAAACTCATAATTGCATTTAAGAGCATGTTCTTTACTCGATCGTACAGATTCTAACTCGGCCTGCACAAATAGTTCGACTAATCGAAATAGCACTGATATGTTCAAAATCCTATAGTTTACTACATTACTCACATATCTAATAGATATTTATATATATATATATACAACACAACAAGATGATACTTAGCCCTCAACCTATGAAATTTTCTTGCTCTCGTGGAAATATAATCTACATCTCAAAATCAGATGAACCGCTGGTTCTCCCATATTTTAAGGTACACATTTTTTACCACTCATATTATTTTGCTCGCATTCTACAAAGAGTTGACTATACAATTCTTGGGTTATTTTTGTTACCTTTTTCTAATACAAAAAGCCACAAAGATTTTAATTTTAGAACTATTCCTATCTATCCTCGTACATTACTTTACTCTATTCTCTTAGGCCAACCCTAAACGAGTTACATAATGAGCACATCTAAAATTAAAGAGGAAACTTAGCAAAAGAGAACTGGAACTCGCTAAGGAGTTGCATCACGTGAAACTTAGCAAAAGACAATCAAAAGAACTATTCAGTTTAAAAATTTTGCGAGAATAGAACAAATCGTAGTATTACATTTACCCTAGACAGCTCTAGCTTCATTGCAGTGTTCAAATTCTCAAAGCCATCTGGAGAAGCCATCCTCACCTTATTCTCCACAGCCACCAAATCCTCCTCCACTATCGAACTCTACACAGATTCCTTTACCTCGCTCACTACAGCAGGAGCGTCCACTTTTCTCTTTTTCTAGCTCGCCGCGACCTCCCCACTCTTCGTGGTTACAGATTTCAACCATCCGCTTTAGAACTCTTCCTCTTCGGATACCTTTGAATTAATTTACCGAAAGCAGCCCCTACATGCTTCGGCTTCAAAGTTATAGGTCCAGCCTTAACTACTATTGGGCGTGTTCCGACGTTCGATGATGATTTTCCTCCATCACCCGATGTAAAGCCAATTCCAGTAATTTTCCTCTTTGCCTAAGACTTCTGAACTTTCTCTGATATGCTATTAGTTCTCTTGAACCTACTTATTTTGAGCTTACCCAATACAACCTCGAGCTCCATTCCCTCTCGAGCTACCGTATCAATCAGAGATTCCTTTCTTGTCACCTAAGAATGAAGATTTGTATGCAATGCAGAACATTACTACATACACACAGGAGACTCATACCAAAATAAAGTTTGATATCGTAAGAATTACATACTTTTCTTAAAAGTTCTATATATAAGATTCAGGGGTTCCTCCTCCACTCATTGGAGACAATCACCTTTCAGCCATATTATAGTAACATTCCACACTCGTCTAGCTGAATTCAGATCAAAAAATTAAGGTCGAGATGAACTGGAAGAGAAGTAAGCTCCCCCAGTCGCCATATATTATTTTGCAGTATAATACTGTTAAACATTTAAAGGGGTTATTCTTCTCTCTACCCCTTCAAAAGCCCACCTCTTGTTCAAATTGTTACCACTAGCCCATAATCGAGCTGGGCATACCTCATTTAAATCCTCTTTCATGGTCCCATTAAATTACTCAAGGGAAATAGACTCGTCCACTTCCCTCTCACATTTCTCGTGCTCCAAATCATGCAATAAGAAAAAGAATTGGTCATCATTTTTAATAGTACACACCCTAAATGACCTCCCAACATGTTCTATTACCACACTCCATTCACCACATAAGTTACCTTTTACTTTACAAAACTCTATGAACACATTCGAATCTATGGGATATGGATATAAATCACCAGGGAAATCTGGAAACTCTAGTTTATTCTTTTCCTCTACCTTTTCAACTCTTGTATCCAAACTATTAGTTATTAGCTTCCCCCCCCCCCCCTATAAAAAAAATAAAAACTTCAACAATATCAACTCCTACAGGTACATCATCAGTCGAACAACCATAGGTCGAAGTCTTCATCTCGACAATATGCTCGAAGTTGAAGCTTATTTCTAGAGCACTTTCTCACGCATCTACCTACATACAGGTCCAAGTATTCCAAACAAATTTCTTTATAATTTCTTTCTTTTTATATATAAATGTGCAATGTGGCACGCGTTAGTGCGTGCGAACGCATTATTTGTATGATTTAAGTTGGTTTTGAGTATAATTTTGTGATATATTAAGGTTTACCATTTCTTTACTTAGGAATACCATATTATGCCCACATTTTTAACAAAAATTATATGCTGGATAATACTCGTCATTAGATATAGTTTTTGCAGCTGTAATTATTTTTGCATATTTGGTTTTGTTTTAGATTACCGATGAGAGTAGGCAAGTAGACATGAAGTACAATTAAGATATTATAAATGGCAAGCTATGTACTACACAATACATGAATTTGAGTAACAATAGTATAGCTCAGCCGGAAATGTTTGTGAGTGATTTGTACATATGCTAACCATTAGATTTATGTATGAGATGAAAGTTTAGCTAAATCAATAGGCAACAACTATCTAAATCACGCGATCACAAACATTTCTAGTGTACAAGGCAAAGCATATATTAGGGCAGAAAATGAGCTTAAGAAAAATAAACATCCCTCCGGCTATTACTGAAACATGTTAACATAACAACCTACATTGTGATACTATTGATAGTTGGACTAGTAATTCATTTTCTTTGGGTTTTTAATTGTAAGATTCCTTACATCTACATGGATTTATTCAAAGTCAAAGTTTCTGCCGACTTGGCCATATCACTTTTACTTATAACCAAATATCGGGTAATAATTTCCAGCAACAGGTTTCTTCACTTGCAAGTCCCAATCTGTTCAATAATCACGAATCTACAAAACAAATAATATTTCTAAATCAAACTGTGTTGTGCAAGGATCAAAAAGATTAAACTATATATACTAGAATCACACTGGAGAAGGGAGTATCTCCACTTCCTAAAGATGCATGGGGTACATACAAAAAATTGGCCCCATAACACATTGGGGCAGTGTACCATTATAATAGATAGCAACTCCAATTTATGTTTTTACCCTCGAAAGAATGTAATAAACATACCCTTTTAATAAAATCTCGCACATTATAATCTGTATATAACATTTTATTGGTCTTCATGGTAGTCGAATGAAATGAGCACATTTATTAGGAATCAATAAAGACATAAAAGCTTAAGTATTTGTATGAAAATATAATTTAAGAGTAATGCCAATAAACATGAATTTTCAACTTAACCATAAAGATATATTGATGATAGATAGAAAAACATACCATTTGATTTCAGTTTACGCAGATTTCTATATAGCTTTCCAATTTTTCAAGCTCGTGACACAAGGCTATGTCATACTAATTTTTTACTTCCATCATGCATGTCTAGCGAGGATATCAATAAGGTTTGGAGGTTAATATAGGCCTCATAACATGTTTAAAGGGGCAATGACATGGTTCTTAGCATTTCTCATTATTTATTACTTATATAATGCGGCTCTTTTATTCATTACTTAATTATCCAACATTTTTGCAAAAATCTTTGTTTCAAAGATACTGGTGATTCACCATATATGAAAAAAAAGAACCGAGTCAACTCTGCCATCCAAACGGCCTCAACTTTTTCCTAAATACCAAAATGAATTAAAATACATTAATAAACAGATTAACAGAAAATGTGAACTTTTTGCTTGATTACAAATTCCAATCATTAGCAGGCTAGATAGTAATATTCTCAGAACAGGATAATATTATTTTGTTAAGCGATGTATCATTCTTGGATAAACATACCTTGTAAAGGTTCAAAACCTCTGTCGTTAGTTTGGTAGCATCATACCATAAACATCGATTAACCACTTGAGTAATCTCAGTACGTAGCAAAGTTCGCACCAAGTGCTTCTTGCCTAAAGAAGTACGCAATAGAATCCTAGCAAAGACAGGAACAACTTCTCTTGGCAAGCTTACTCCAATCAGCGCAATTCCCCTTATTTGTTCCTGCAATATGCAAATGATTAAACCATTTTAATTAGATCATTGATTTAAAAGGCAGAAATAGCTGTTATTTAACTGGACGGCTAGAAAATAACTCTGGGAAGAGAACCAAGAAGATATAATAATTTGTCAAGTATTAATCAATAGAATGGGATCACCATAGGAGATACTCCAAGAAAAATGACAACATCCAAATCTAAAAATTCATAAGCAAATTTAGGATTACTTGCAACAGAATATCAAGCAGGTGCACTCACCAGAGAATTTGCCAGGTAACTCTCCCAATTAATGTTATAAAAGAATATACCAGGAAAGTTTTAAAGTATGTGACAGGCATTATAGATTGTGGAGACCAAGTGAGGTTTTCTACAAAAGGGAAAAACATGCTGTATAGTATTAAATACTGAGGGTCACCAGAGATAAAAATGATCTACTCAACAAAGCAAATAAATAATCAATGTAAGGATAAACAATTAGCAAATAGAAGATGATGTTCACAGCGTAAATCATTCCTAACTATATGATTACAACAATGTAATTCAAAGCATCATCTAACAAATAAAATAACATGTTCATAGCATAAAATAAAAAATGGATTCTAGACACATTACGAAAAGATGATAAGTTTGAGAAAATTGTCATACTCAAAACTAAGAAAGAATTAAAAGTCGTGTAATCACTATGATACTCCTAGCCACTTTAAGAAGATATCAAACTCTGTATAATCACTGTCTGTGACCATCGTTTTGTACCATGCCTTTCCTCCAGCCTTGATAGCAGCAGCCTCCTCCTGAAAATGCACAAAAGATACCAAAAATGAGAAATTTAAAACATTTCAACATTGACTTCAAGATGAATGTTGAATTGGAAAAGCAAACTTTATGGCCAAAGTAGGCAAAATTAGACAATCCTTTATACAAAGCCAATTATGAGTGTAGCGATACTTTACTGTTTCTTTTAAAATTATGTGGCAAATAAACAAAATTATCTATTAAGAAGAGGAATGACTACATCTAAACATATTTTATATCAGAATGTTCATCATATCTAGGTGCATTGTGTTATTGCACTACATAATGATTCAGATCAGTAGGATTTAAAACAGATAAAGAAGCAAGTTACAAAATATAATACATACAAACAAGATGCCAAATGCTAGTGGAGATAACAAAATGGATGATTCTGAAAATATTAAAAATTTATTGCTCATTATTGGAAGAATGAATTAACTAATTTATCTTATTAAAATATAAAATATAATATTATAAAAGTAGGGAAATTGTAAAATAAAACTCTTACCCCAAAATTTTCTAAATGATTAATGTGTTGGTCTAATTTCACTGTAGGTTCTTTTACTTTCTGAATTGCTCCCTATATGTGGTTCTATTTGATCCCCTCGACTCTAGACATCGGCCATTTTTTCATTTACTTCATCTTCTTTTTTCTTTTGTTATCATCTCCTTCATGGTTTTTAGTTCTCTGCATGATCTGGTTCATATTCATTGGTTTCTTTATTTTATTGTCTTTCCCTTGTAGCTACTTCAATTTCTTTTTGGAATAATTTTTTTCTAACTAATCTTGTAAATGTCAGAAGCCTGTCATCCTCTGCATCACTTATCTATTGGAATTGTTCATCTCTATTTTTTTGTATTTATATATAGTTAGTACGCAATATATATATATAATTTATGAAAAACATCTATAAATATATAATACCATTTGTTGCTCGCAATTATGAGGTAAAGGTGTAGTTGACTTTAGAGGTGTACTATTAAATTTTTCTACTTTGAAAATCAAGAAAATAAGATAATATTTTGATAAAAGAAATCCATTACAATATAATACTATGTTGTTAATTGTATTTACGAGATTATCATCTTTATGTGCGATCTTTGTTCTTTTCCATTTCCTTTAAGATTTTTTTTCCAGAGCTTGTTTTTGGTGTTGGAATTGTACATCTTCATTATCCTGAATTTACAAATAATTAGTATGTAAAATCAATATTGAATAATATACCATTGCAATTATATATTAATATTTGTTGTTCGCAATATTAATTGTGTTCACCTCATTATCTTCGTGATGATTGATTTTAGATTTTTTATTGCTTTTTGGCATCATCTTTTTTTGTATTCTAACATTTCTTAATTTTTTATTGATTTCCTCTTAAGTTCAGCTACTTGCACTGGAGTATAGGTACCAATTCTTTGACCACCTGTTACACTTGCAGAATCTTCATCTTCTAGTATATTAGTTGTTGAAGATGTAATTGGTTTTGCTAGAGGTATGTAATAAATGTGCGTGGCATATTTTTGCCATGGAGTTTATCTGTGGTTATCTAATTTATATTGCAACGGAGTAAATCCGTGGCAATTTGTTTGTCACAGAGTTTGTCTGTGGATATCTAATTTATATTGCTACGGAGTAAATCCGTGGCAATTTTTTTGCCACGGAGTTTGTCTATGGTTATCTAATTTATATTGCTACGGAGTAAATCCGTGGCAATTTTTTTGCCACGGAGTTTGTCTGTGGCTATTAAATTTATATTGCTACAGAGTAAATCCGTGGACATTTTTTTACTACGGAGTTTGTCTATGGTTATCTAATTTATATTGATACGGAGTAAATCCGTGGAAAATGTTTTACTACGGATAATATATGTAGTATAATTAGGATATTTACCACTACATTAGTCCGTGGTAATTTAATTTTTATTTGTTTTCTAAAAAAATCAAAAAAATAGCCACAAAACCTACACAATTCAGAAAAACAAATTGCACCCGCTGTATACACGTATATAAGCGAAAACACACGATTTAATAACTTGTTTCATTTATAAATATTGGCCTAAAAATATTAGGTACACTGGTTACAAGCTATATACATGCTCCCTATAATAAATCCAAAAAAACCATGGATTGAGAAACAAAAAAAGGAAGTGGCTTCAAAAGCAAAGGATTAATATAGCGGTGTTCAAACCATAGCCTCAAAAGTAGTAACGGATCCATCATGGCGATTAATCTGACGCAGGACTTGTGGCCACCTCTAACATGGCACTACTAGTGTGGATGATAGGTGTTACATGAGCAACACTGCTCCCTATTCTCCCAAACTTCACAGAAAGAAAGTAAGACTTTCATTAGCAAAGTAAACTTATAATCATTGGTAATTGTAGCGATTAATCTGAATCATTCTTCATGCACTTCTACTTAATTAAATACTTAAAAATTTTTAAAAGAGAATCTTGCCTGACATTGGATGGATCCCATTCTGTATTGAGGCCAAAAGAACCTCAAGTTGTACAGGGTATTTCATGAGATGGCACTGGTGCACAAGCATATGGTTGAACATGATAATTTATTTCTTCAGCTTTAACCTTATGTCATAGGCCCTGAAAAAATCGGCATTTTCTTCCTCGAGTTACTACCATACTAATCATTCGATAAGATTTAACCGTTTCCATTCTCCGTCCGAGATGGACCAACTAAAAATATCCGTGTTGCTTCTGATCCTGCCATGATTCAGACTGCAAGGTAGAACACTGGTCCCTCTTTGAAGTCCCCATCGTAAAATTATATGTTTAGTATCTTTTTACGTCTTTCTGCATTTTTTGCTACGACAGACAATTTGAACATGGGACTATGGATTGATTTTGACCTCCAGAATGTTATCCGAGGAGTCCAAGGCTCATCTTTACTACCCGATCTACTATCAGACATCCCCTTAGTGGATACTGGTACTTCTAAAAGAGTGTGAGCTGAGACATGAATACCTTTCAACTGGCAAAAATTTTCAAGCCCATCTTGATGCCAAAATGGATGTAATTCCACCTGATTGAGGGCTGATACGATATTTGCTAATTAGAACAATTCTTCAATTTGCCTAACACTGAAATTGCTAACACCTATAGCTCGAACCAAACCATCTCTACTAGAGCTTCCATTACTTTCCAGGTTGGCTTCAACCTATTAGAAAACTTCCTATACTCACTAGCAGACTTCCAAGGAGGATTGGTAGCTAGCATCACTAAAAGCAAAACTCTCAGGCCAATGCACCAAATAAATATCCAAATACGATACCCAAAGTTCTTTAAAGAAACTCTCACAGTATTTTCAATTCTCTTAGAAGAATTAGTAGTACAATACAGCTTTTCATTGTATACAAAGCGAGTTCATTGTTAAGCAGGTATTCCTTAATCCAAATATAATATCATAAGATGATATACTTCAAATTTACCAATTATTAGTATTGCAAGGTATGTGGAGAATATGGTGATAGTAATGTATCTAAAAGATGTTCGCACCTGCATTCTCTTTCATTGGAAGATAGCCTCAAGATTGTAAGAGATTATATGATAGCTGTAACAATGAAAGATTGTAGCCTTATGCTCAGCTTTAGACCCAAGATGGACGAAGATCAAATGTCTCTGCATAACACTGTATACCTGGAATCAATCAACCAAAGGTTTAATTACAAGGCTTATTTCATTGGCTTGGACATGAAACCATCGTATAAGATGATTCATTACTATGATCTGGATCAGAAAATAGTTAGTTGTTACACCCAAAAGGAAAAGATGAAATATGAACTACCGAATTTGATGAACAGGAATGAGTATGAAATTATTGGCTTTTCAATGTTACTAGAAACTCAAAAGATGAATTTGTGCTATTAGATGGACCTTAACATAGTGAGATCCCACTTCTAACTTGAATCCATTAATGCTGCCAAAAACTTACTGAAATAACCATAACCAGGTTCTGGGTTGTGGAATCTAATATTCTTAAGCTATGAGTCATTCGAAAACCATCCTAAATCTCTGGTTGTGGGAGATACTTTACTTTTTAGACACTGGATTCATGAAATGAAAGTTGGTCACTGCTGCAAAATGCCAAGCGCTTCGTAATCATGAAAGCTATAGTATCAGTGGACATTTTCTGCTCCAAGCACATCGTAATCAACAACTCTTTCAATAATCATTTGTAACCATTTCAAGAGAACAAGAGCATCACCTGACGGGCAACTTGAGAACGTGTGGTTGAGTTTTATAGGTGAAGGAAGAACAGACATGAAGTCCAGTTCGTACAAAAAATGGGAAGAGTTACCTGGTCTTACTGGCAAAGATAGGCTTTAGAGGCTCCCGAGTCTTGGGATATGGATTATTATGGGCACAAAAAGATGGGAGAAGCTACTAAATGGGATTGTAGTCGAAAACAATATTGAACCATCAAGTAATCTCGAAAAGGAACCCAGTAGGGTCAGTTCAGTTTCAAAACCTGAACCTGTTAAGCGAGAGAAGCATTTAAAGGTGTCACTAGTATAACACATGAATTATCTACGTGCTTAAAAGCACAATCCAGAAGTGCTTATTTCAAGTTCTTTCAAGGTGACCATTGATATGAGAGGAATCTTCTCAAAAAATTTATAGCTTGTTAGAAGGAAAAATGAAATCTTGTGAGTTGTTTACATTTATGTAGGGGTATTTCACCTCGTGTTAATATTAATTTTATTTCTCTACTGTGTGCAATAGTTATATCAGTAATTTTTCTATATTGCAGTGCCTGAATGTATTGCACTGCTTAAATGAACACCTAAACTGAAGTAAGTAATGGTTAGACATTAGAATTAAGCTCACGAAACTAAGTTATAATGTATGTATACAATGAGTGTAAGTATTGTACCTCAACGAGGAGTGGAAAGACAATCATTCAATAACGAGAGCTCACTCAAAGTTACCCTCTTCTTCAATATGATGCTCCGACGAAGATAATAGAGGACCAACACACAGAAAATTACCTCCAAGAAAAAAATAATCTACAACTCTGAGATAAGAGGAACAAGTTCGTCAGAGTCATTGAACTATAAGGAAAGCTTTTACAAATAGAAAGTACTCTTAGTCTCTCTACCAATTCCTCCAAAGTAACTTTGTCTTCCTTATCTCTTGCAATAACCTCACTGCTAAATGTCCTTGTCATGTTATTTCCATTTTGAAGGCATGTATTTGGATAGCTGATATTACTATCATACCCATCACTTCCATCGTAACAATCTGCAAGGATGAATGGATAAGCAAATAATATCAAACACTAAAAACACAAAAAGTATGATATGAAATTAAAAGGTGTATAAAATAATACAAATATAAAGAGAATTATACATGAATTGAGATAACTAATTTAACATCTCTAAAGCTAAATATGGGCATCTCGTGTTTAATAGTTCAGTTTAGCTCAATGGAGAGTCAATTGCTGATGGAGGTCTCTAGCTACATGTTATTGGAAATTTAACTACTATGTTAATGGTGGTATGTAAAGTGACCCAGATTTTTTTTTTTTATTATTTATTATTATTATTCGTATATTACTATACATCATGCATCCTCATATTATTGCATTATCAGGTTTGTGCTTTTCATTTTGGTAATTTCGGTGATTGTTGGACAGAGGAGGTTGAGTTATGTTTTCAAGTGCCTGTGGTTGGTTTGGTGGGAGTATGTGTTGTTTTTATGTTGTTGTGTGGTGTGTGATCCGGGGGGATCTTAGGAAGATTTTAAGATTTTTGCCTGATTTTGTTTGGGCGGAATCTTCAAGTTTTCTAGAGTTTTGGACTGTCTCATTTTATTCGAACAAACTTGTTTTTGTTCGAATAAGTTTCTTCCTGTTTCATTTTATTCGAACAAACTTGTTTCTGTTCGAATATGTTTCTAATTGTTTAATTTTATTCGAACAACTTTTTCTTTGTTCGAATAGATGTTTGTTCAGTTGATTTTTATCTGTCTTATTTTATTCGAACAAGATTGTTTTTTTTTAATATGGTTATTCCTGTTCAGTTTTCTTCAAACAAAAATATATTTTGTTCGAACAGAGGCGTGTTTGTCGACATGGTTGGGTATTTTCTTATGATTCTTGGCCACTGATCTCGCCTCGAGATGAGTATTGGTTTTTAGGGTTTTAATTCCCCCATCTCTCTCTCACTCTCTCATTCTCTCTCTAATCAAAATCTTCTCCTCTCTTGCTCTACCCTTGTGATTGCTGTTGGGATGGATCTTCACCATTTCATCCGGTGAGTAATTTTCTTATTCCTCTCCCTTATGGTTGATTTTTTTCATTTTAGGGTTCCTGATTGTTGGGTTACTTTAGGGTTTTGTGATTGTGGCATTTGTTGATTGTGGGGTTGTGAATATTGTAGATGTTGGGTTGGTTGTGTTAGGTTGATTATTAGATTTGCAGTTTGCATTAGGCGAGTGTCCCTTCCTTGATAATTTTCCTCTACTAGCTTAATCAGTGTTGGTTAGGGTAATATGCATTAGCAGTGAGGTGTTATGTGATTTAGTTATAGTCTATTTTGGATTTTCCTGTATAGTTGTTAATTCAGCTTATTTTCTATTGTTAGGCATCTAGAGTTGTGTTTCTCTTTATCTTTTAGGAAGTTGTGCATTCGTGTAGTATTTCATGGTCTTGTCCTTAAATACTGTGCTTCAATCGTTTTAAGACTGATGAGGTTTGGATGTTGTGACTGGTAGTCGTGGTTTATTTGTGTTAGGATTATTTACCATTCTCTTAGGCAGGTGGTTATCCTATGTGTAATGGCCGTGTTGGCGGCTGCTGTGTTTTGATCCTTGAGATCTGTTTGCATCTGTTGATTTTATACTCTTTTAGCTTAACAAGGTCGGATACATTAAACAGCTCTACATTGGCTAACCCTCAATAGGATTTAGGATTCCTATATCGGGTAAAAATAGTAGGTAAAGTTTAGGCTGGACAGTATCATATCTATTAACCATCCGGGAGTGTAGGATGGTATGAGACAGTTTTCCTCAAGTACCCGTCTTATCCCCCGTGAGGTTGAAATTCCTTGGAATTGTAAATAAAGTTCGGACGTTGGCACCATGGGTTAAAAGGACAGGAATACTCTAATCAAGTGATAAATCTTTAGTGTGGTCGAGCTTGACAAAATTCGTACCTCTTGTATCCAATTGAGATCTCTTTAAGGTTATTATGCATTAGCGGTTGATCAACCTATATATACTTTATAATAGGGTCTAGTTCATTGATTTCATCGCATCATAAACATTCAGTCTTAGGACAATACTAGAATCACATCATATCATCTCATATCATATCATATCATCACATCATCTCATCGCATCATTATCTCTATTCCTTTTCTCTTAGATATTCCTCTTACTCTATTCTTCACTTATATATTACTGTACCTTAAACATTCCCTATCTCATTCACCTTTTCTCTTCTCTGCACCAGTTTTATTAGTAGGTAATTTAGCTTTGCTGAGCATTAGTAAGCCGTGGTTTTGCTCACTCTCGTGTATGTCCCCCCTTTCAGAGGCAGAGTAGTTGCTAGTTTTTCTGAGGCTTTAGCCGAGTTGGAGATAGTTTTGCTGCTGCAGATCTGTCCTAGTTATTGTATTCTTGTACGATGATCTTAGCTTTTGTCGTTGTACATTATCAAGATATTGTATTTATATCTTTAATTTGGTATATATATCATTTGCTTCCACTTATTCTTCTTTATACTCTGATGATATTGCTATATTGAATGACTGAACTATTTCCTATTAGCATGGTTATTCGTGGGGGCGAATCTTTGGATTCCCCGACCTGCACGCCCTGGATGACCTTGTTTTAAATATGCTTTAATTATTGGAATTTGGGGCGTGGCAGTATGACTCTTATGGTAGTGGTGGTTAAGTCTTGTGTAACTACTACGTTAATAGGTTATAACTATTATGTAAGTGCCTATAAGTTATGAATTGTTTAGATACTAAATAAATGGCTCTTACAATAGAGGCTAATATGCGAGAAATAAAATGAGGGAAGTCAAAACCTACTCCATAAAAATACCATAAACAACTGCTCAATTTTGTTTATAACTGCGTTAGGGAAGTCAAAATAGCCAGCCCAAAATACTGAGTAGGAATTGACTAATTCTAATCTTCCCCCATAAGTAAGCATCTTACTTTTGTAGTTTGTGATTTGCTTCAGAATTTTCTCAACCCGAGGCCTACATTCCTTTTCACTGAGTTTGCAACCAAGTAAAGGAAGACCTAGGTACCTTATAGGCAAACTCTCCCTTTTAAGCAAAGTATATCACTTATAGAATCTCTATCTATTTGATTAGTAGACCTGAGAAGAACGCTGAACTTTTGGAAGCATTAGTTCTTATACAGAGATAGAAGTAAATGAGTTTAGAATGTCAGGAATTTTTGTAGCTGAGCCTGAATTAGATTTCAAGCAGATAATAAGGTCATCTGTAAACATTAGATGTGTAATATTATCTTTTTTGCAATTGGCGGTCATGGAAACATCTCCACTTTGAGCAGCTTTATTGAACATCTCTGAAAGACCCTGCATGGCAATGAAAAATAGGTAAGGTGACAGGGGGTCACCTTGCCTAATACCCTTAGAACTGGAGAAGAGTCCTGTAAGTTTGCCATTTACATCAATTTTGAACTTAGGGGAAGTAATGCAGACTTGAATCCAGTTAACAACTTTAGAAGGAAATCTCATCCTTTTAAGAACTGATAGAAGATAAGACCATTCATGGAATCAAATGCTTTATGAAGATCAATTTTTAACATCATCTTTGGAATGCTTCTATCAAACTCTTTTGGCTACTCGTGAGCCAATAGGATGTTGTCTTGTATATATTTGCCTCTGATGAAAGCTGACTGGCTAGTGTCAATAATTTAGTCCATTATAGGTCTCATTCTGATAGCAATAAGCTTTGTAATGAACTTGTAGAGTACATTGCAAAGTGATATGGGCTTGAATTCTGAGAAGTTTTCAGGAGATTTAACCTTAGGGATCATTTTAATGACTGTAATGTTGACCTCTTAAGCAGCTTAGAAGATCTGAAGAAACTTTAG
Source organism: Kingdonia uniflora (assembly GCA_014058105.1). Lineage (NCBI taxonomy): Eukaryota > Viridiplantae > Streptophyta > Magnoliopsida > Ranunculales > Circaeasteraceae > Kingdonia > Kingdonia uniflora. Next base: position 1,737,643 of record JACGCM010000724.1, read on the forward strand.
ATAGCCTTAGTCATAAATGTAATGTTGACAAACATATTACATCAAGAAGTTAAAACCCTCCCATTCACCCACCAAATCTTCAAATACCACTCCTCTCAGGGGTGGATTTGAGCAAAGATCATAAGGTCATCAATATCTCCAGAAAAAAGGACTAACTCAAAGTTATTTCCCTACAAAGAATCTCCTACTACACTTGCTATAAAGATAGAAACCAATAGATGAAGTTAAAGGCTAAATGACTTTGTTTACTTGGTCCTTCAGGTACAGGACTTCAAACAATATATTTTTTTGGAAAAGTAGGACTAGACTTCAAACAAATCACTGAAAAAACTTATAACGAAATGCCCTCATGCTCCAAAATAATCTAGGCATGGACTGAAATCATTGCGGCAACTTATCTAACTGGAAAAATTAACATTGCTGTCACTCTCAGAACTTCTTGTCAATGAAAGCTTTGGTAAAATGACAAAACCTAAAGGATTGATTATAGGACCAAAGAATTATCGATATGTCCTCCTAATGCAAAGCTTTGGTAAAATGAAATATTTCTCAATTTTCCAATCGTGAGCCGAGATTGAGAATTATGTCACTTTTTTTTTTTGAACTACCATGATATCAATCACCCTCTTGTTACATTTGGACGTCTACAAAGTAACAAAACTATGATAGGAAATAGTAGAGATCTGCCACCACTTCAGCCCAATGATTATTATATATCATTCTAAAGTTTATTAGCAATTACGTCATGGCTTCAAGCTAACTATATGCATTCAAAGTGTAGATTATTATCGCAATTCAAAGAATGAAGTAGTTTGCAGTCAAGGACATATGATCATCAAAAAAAATATATAAATAAATAAATGCAGTCCAGGGAACCTAAAACTACAACAATGTAATGTTTGCATGTATACACGACTAATATACTTAGAAGTCATGGTAAAAATAATTCTGGCTCTATGGAAGGATTACTGCCAAAAGGGATGATCAGACGTGAATCCATCACGAAATTTGATAGTTATAACACTAAAATAAATAGAAAGAGTATATGATCTTGAATAAAGACGTTCTTGTAAAGAATATAACCTGAGCAAGTTCATGACAAGCGGCTATAAGCTATCAAGGACAGCAAGGTTTGCAGAATTTCCTTGAATGTACATCTGTTTCCAAACCTGGAAAAAATACACATATATAATGTTGTAAAGAGACAAATATTCCAAGAGTTATGTAAGGAATTAAGCTCAATTATGTGCTTCCAAATAGAGATTAAGAAAACAAGGACATCACATCAAAGACGAGTGCTGTAACGAAACATAACATGGACACTACCTCATCATCTGGTACAGATTGCAGTAAAGAGGATAATGAGCCTGGATCAGTTATTATCCGAAACCCTTTTTTTTATACCCTTTGTTGTGGTATGATGAATGAGCTTAGGGAGATATTGCATATGTTTTAGAATACGTGATGCTGGAAATATATCCACAAAACCTAGATCAGTGACAATATTTTTGGAAAAACTGATGATAAATAAATAAATGAAACCTAAATCAATATAAACAATTAGCTACTTTTAATCCATTACATTTTGTAAAGCAAAGAATTGGTAAGTTATGAATTATAACATACATGAGGTAATAACCAATAATATAGGGAATATCACCGGAAGGTACTTTCATTATATACTCTATTGTAAACTTAGCATACTTGAACTCCTGACTGTAAGCATCCTTTATTAAGAGTTGCATTATAGCCAATACAATCAGCCCATATTGTGAGCATAGCAGATATGGTTTTTTGAAATATATTCTAGCTATTTGTAAACCCAAATAAAGATCATGGAAACTATCCCTATCTACTGCAGATTTCAAATGTTTTAAAGAATGCTTGAACATTGCTTAAAACTATCCTTATCTACTGTAAAACTAAATGTGTAATTATTTGTTGATCTCCATACTTAGTCTGAGCTGGATGAGAAAGGAGTTACTACAATTTTGATATTCACTATTGATAACAAAGGAAGTGATCTCAACTTATCTATGGTAAAATATGGAAAACTTTAAAAGAATTACCAGCTCTATTTCTTCTTTTACGGCTTCTTACAGTAGCCCAAACTAAATGTCTGATATTGAATTGGCCTCTTACAAAAGAACTATATCTTGACGAAAACTGGTTTAATACTTTTACGGGATTCTGCATATATGATGATATATCAAAAAGCCAGGCTTCTCATTAACTGGTTTAATTATTTAACTGGTTTAATCCCTTTACCAGGACTTTAAAAAAAAGGAAAAGTAGCAAAACCAGGGTTCTCAATTCCCATCTCTTCATCACCCACAGATACATATATGATGACTAACAAAGAATTGTGCAGACAGTAAAGCAAAAAATTCTCAGAGACATAAAAGACAAATTAATCCTCTTTAAAGGCAGTATGGATAACAGTGGGGACAAAAGTGAAATGATATATCAAAAAGCGGATTTAATAACAAGTTTAGCAAAATGACGAAAGAAAAAGTTTACGTGTCAAATACAACTAGGATATATTTTGAGCTTTCTATATCCACGATCCTTCAATAATTTCTTCATCTTCATCTACGTTCTCATTTATTAATCCCAGCATTGATGAAGTAAAGGGGTTCCCCGTCTCAAAAATTAATGGTTCTTCATACACGTCAACGTCCTTATCTAATCTTTTTGGAGCAACAATTACCATAGACCAATCAGTCCTTGTTGGATCTTGACAATAGATGACTTGCGAAGCTTGAGATGCAAGACAATATGGTTATTCGTCGACCTTTGAGTTTCTCATTAACTTTTCCAAACTCGCGAAAGTTAAATTTACTTCAACATCAAATGTACATCCATTAACTTTATCTTCAACCCGTACCCAAACACAATAGAATACTGTTTGGGGGAAATCATAATAATCTAGTTCGATATTTTCTTTAACAACCCCATAGTATATGGTTTCCGCTTCACGTGGGTTTTGATCTCTTGAACTAGCCACGAAATTAGTCATCGCCTTCATCTTAACCCTACTATTTTGCATTGTCTTGCTAGACTCTGAGTCTGCGGTACAAATGGCAAATCCATTTACGCGATATGCTTTGTATGATGTAGTTTTAAAGCTTGGCCCACCGACTAATCTTTTTAGCGTTCGAGTAATCAAACTATAAAAGAAAGATATATCGAAAATTAGCTTGTCTGAGTTTAATAATTATCATAAAATGCATTAAGTATGTTTTTACCTATTCCCTTCTCCATAATATATAATCTAGTAGTTTTTCCTCATTTATGCTTCCCCTACGTCTCGAAACTCTCATAAAATCTTTGAGGAAAATATCATACTTCCTGAATATTAATAAGTATTAGATATGACCTACATAGTTATATTAACGTGTAATGATATTTATATGCGTACTTTTCCCATTCTTCAATTCCATCATATGAGCTCAAAACCCAATGATGCACTTGCTCATACTTGAGTGTTTCGAGATGTATGACATGGCCTTTGTCAAGAGGTTGTTCCTTATCTGCATCATCATCCATGAACGCTGGCTGCCCTCGTTTATGGGTCACATTTTTACCATTAGGTATGTACTCCATACAGTACAATATCGCCTCATCCAAAACATAAGGGTTAGTGATACACCCTTCTACACGCTTTGGATTCTTCACATAATCTTTATATGTTCTCATTTTCCTGATGCATGTAGTAAATTATATACCATTTTAAGCAAATGTACGTTAAAAATTAAATAAGCCTTAAGCTGCTTTCAAACCACTCGAAGCCATGCATCTATCTAAACCTGACGGGTCCACATCTCAGTGCCTCATCCCCTAAGTGTACAACAAGGTGAACCATGGAAACAAAAAATGATGGAGGAAAGTACTTCTCAAGCACACATATAGCTTCAATAACCTGTTTATCCATGACTTGCAGTTCTTCTCGATGAATAACCTTGGAGCATAGCACATTGAAGAATGTGGATATCGTTCGAAAAGTGATAAGTAATGGCTTCTGCTTTTTAAAAGCATGCATTAAAACTACTGGTAAGAGTTGTTGTAACATGACATGATAATCACGCGACTTAAGGCATTTTAGTTGATGTTGCTTCATGTCAACATTATGTTTCCAATTAGAACTATACCCAATAGGGACCTTTAACGAATGAAAGGCACGACAAAAGGATTTCTTCTCTGCTTGATCTAATTCGAAGGGGGCCTTCGAAATGAAACTCTTAGACCCTTTACATTGTAGCCATAATTGTTCCTTATTTTCAAATTCTCCAGGTCCTTGCGAGCTTTAATACCATCCTTGGTTTTTCCTTTAGTCCCATTATTGTTATTGTGGCAATTGAAGCAAAGTTACTTTCCACATGTATTACATCAAGATTATGCAGCACAGGTAGATACTGTACATATTAAATAATTTATAATGCTTACTTTAACATCTAATATGTATTGATTCTACCTAAGTATTCTCTCACCTTCCAATAAGGCAAATCGAATAAAATTGTTTCTTTGACCAAGTAGTCAGATCGTCATCTTTATTTGCTACTCTTTTTCTCTTTCCTCCCACTTTTTCCCCTTCTGCTACTAGCATATCTACTCTGCTTAATACCACTGAGCCAGTCAAACGTATTGGCACCTTCTATGCTCGTCAGACCCATTAAACTAAGATTTTTGTTTCGTAAAAGGGTGATCAACTGGTAGAAATCTCCTAGTATCCATATAAACATGCTTACATCCATATTTTAACCTGCTTGAGGATATGTTTTCGCCACAAATTGGACACCCATATTTTCCTCCTGTTCTACGACCAGAGACATGTACATATGCCAAAAAATCATTGATCATCCATAATAAGATTGTTTTCATTGTAAAAATAGTCTTCTCATAAGCATCATAAGTTAAGATACCATTATCCCACAAATCATTTAATTCTGCAACCAATGGTTGGAGGTAAACATCGATGTCTTTTCCTGAACCACTCTTACCAGGAATAAGTAGCGTTAGAAGAGTAAAATATTTTCACATGGATAAAGATTGTGGAAGATTGTAGGGGACTATCATCACTAGCCAACAACAATATGACTTGTTCTTATTACCAAATGGGCTGAACCCATCTGTAGCTAGTCCAAGACGAAAACCCCGTGGGTCTTTCGAATATTTAGGGTACCTAATATCTACTCCTTTCCAGCACAAAGAATCTACGGGATGATGCATGATGCCATCATTTGATGCCCCTTTATGATGCCATTTCATACTCTTAGTAATCCATGGAATGCTGCGAAAGAAAATAAAAAGACAAAACGCTTATTTAGTTGGTCATGTTTATAAAATAAATATACAAGTTATAAAGATTAACACTAACCTGTAAAATCTTTTCAACCTGGGTGTTAAGGGAAAATACTTCAAAACCTTTACTGGCACCTTTCTTGACTTTTCCTCCAAAGGAACTCGGATGTCCATCTACTTGCACAACATATGGAACAATTTTCCTTGGTCTTATGCTCCCTCCAATACAATATACAGTTGTTAGGGCACGCATCAATATTCCTATAATCCATACCTAAACATTTAATCATCTTCTTAGCAGCATAGATACTTTTTGGCAAAGTGTTACCTTTAGGAAAAAGTCATTTCAACAAATCCAACAACATTGTGAAGCCAGTACAAGTCGATTTCGAACTCATTAACTCAATTGTTGCTAATAACATTGTATCTTCTGGTGAGCATAAAGGGTATAGTGGACGGGAAGCATCATCTTTCAACTTTTGTTACTCGATTTGTTCCTTGAGAAATTCATTAACACCTACATAAGGCCCATCTTCTTGTGCGCCTTCGTTAAGGCCTTCTGGTTGCATATAGCCGAATGCATCATCAACTAAATCAACTGTTCTTGGTCGCACAATATCATCATGTTGAGTAATAAATGGTTCATTGGGATTCTTAATGTGCGCATCAACAGTTGTATCTTTGGACTCCCCGTGAAAATACCATGTCGTATCTGACTGATCTATACCCTAAGTTATTAAATGAGTTCTTATTTCTTCAACTTCCTTTACCCCATTGACATTATGAAATTGTTACAGGGATAATATGTTGTATTTCCTAAAGTATGTTTTACATATTCAATGAACGGCCGAACGCCATCCAATTCTTGATCAAATTCGAGGAAGACATGTCAACAAAACTTTAATATCTCTGCCTAAAATAAAATAGTCCTAAAGTGGGAAAATAAAGAAATAACAAGTTAAAAAGGTGAATCATAGCTCAATGATCTATATCTCTTGAAAATATATGCATCTTATAAGTGTATCCCAATTAATAGGCAAGTGAGGTATAACCAACAATTCCGAATAATCAATACTAAAAAAAAAATTTGAAAACTAATGTTTTCATACTCAAATAAATGGTAGTTACTCAAATTGAACATAACATACAAGCAAACAAAACAAAAAGCTGAATCAAGATAAAGACAGGAGATTACTGGATGTTGCTTATTGCATCTAATGCTTTTATTAAACAACTAAAGGCAAGGGTATTATGGTCTGGAGACCCAACAATGGATTAGTTTCATTCACTAAGTCCAATGTTGAAGAGGTCTTTATTTTATTATTCCAGTAGGATGCATATTCAAAGCCAAATCAAATATGGGGCAGATGGCTACAACAGACGAACTGCCTATAGGTAGAAACAACTAATTCTAAAAATGGATGGAAGGAACACTGCTCTCCTCAGGTCAATCCAGCCTAACTCAATTCAGAAAGAGGAAGGAAGAGCCTTTAAAGCTTAGAAGTTAACAGTAATAACAATAGCTCACAAATGGGCGTATAGAAAACAAATTTAGAAACTCTTCCAGCCTGTCCAGAAAATGGATAGAAAAGATATCCTCAAAGATTTTCCAAAACCTTAGCCATCTTTTGAGGAAAAACCTCCTGCTTATATTTTAAACATTTGCTCTATCTTCAGAAGCAGCAAGACACATCAAAACCTTATCAATTATGGGGCAGATGTCTATAACAGACGAACTGCCTACAGGCAAATCCAGATGCTTCAGAAAATGGAGGGAAGAAACACTGTTTTCCAGATCTGGTCAATACAACCAGATCTTAAAACTTGGGAGGAAGGACCTCAATCCTCAAGTGGAAATTATGAATAAGAAGGTGGTGAAGAAGAAGAAGCATTTGAAGCACAAGAAGATAATAAGAATATAAAAGAGGAAAGCAATATTGAAGAAGATGACGATATGATAGCCACTGAGGATCAAGAGAGAGTTGAAAGGGAAGCGGATAGAAGAGACTATTTTGCAGAAAAAGATGAGGAAGAGAATGAAGTAAGAGAAAGTGAATAGAAGGAGATGGAAGATAGGGAAAATGTCGAAAAAGAAAGCAAGCAGAAAGATGCCAAAGAGAAGAAAAGTGAGGATAAAGAAAGTAAAAAGCAGGAAACCAAAGAAAGGGAGACCAAACGGATGGAGAGTGAAGATAAAGAAAGTAAAAACCAGGAAACCAAAGAGAGGGATTCCGAAGAGATGGAGAGTGAAGATAAAGAAAGTAAAAATAAGGAAACCGAAGATAAAGAAAGCGAGCAAAATGAGACTGCTAATCGGGAGAGTGGAGAAAAAGAAGGTCAGCAAAATAAGACTGCTAATAGGGAGAACGAAGAGAAAGAAGGCAAGAAAAAAGAGACTACTAATAGGGACAACGGGGAAAAAGAAAGTTAGCAAAATGAGACTGCTAATAAGGAGATCGGAGAGAAAGAAGGCGAGCAAAATGGGACTGCTAATTGGGAGAACAAAGAGAAAGAAGACAAACAAGATGAGACTGGTAACAAGGAGAATGAAGAAAAAGAAGGCGAGCAGAAGGAGATCGAAGAAAAAGAAAATTAGCTGATGGAAAGTGAAGATAAAGAAAACGGACAGCAGACTGAAGAAAAGAAAGTAAATATGGAGAGCACTTTAGACAAGAATCACAATAGAGGTGACAAGAATACTCAAGAGGCCCGAGAGGAGCATTACAAAGGGGATGATGTTTCCAGTACCGTAGCTCGGAAGATCCAACTTATACCTACTGAGGCTAAAAATCAAGGTTTAGTACCCTCAAGTGGGGAACAAAAAGTAGAAAAAATAGAAAATGTCGAGTTTCAGCAGGAAAATAAAACTAACAGCAGTGAGGATGTCACTTGCAATATAAATGATTCACTCCCAAAGGCGTCTGGTGATGGTGAAACCGTTCAGAACAAGTCATCTACAAATATCGCAGAGAATGAGGAAAAGGGTACAGAACTAAGTAATATATCCGATTCCAATTCAGTAGTGACAGAACTAGGTAATCAGCAAGAGCAAAAGAATAGTTCAGCCACAGAGAATTTAGAAGCCACTCATTCAGAAGCAGGAACTTTAAAAACTTCTATTTCATCTCAGCAACATGGAATGGATAGTCATGATCAAAATTCAACATTGATGACAAAAACTTCTAATGAGGGTGAGCAGAATCTGGAATCAATTTTACCTGAGAAGACCAAGAATTCTAGTACATTAACTAAGGCTGAGAATGAAACAACCAAGGGAGAATACACAGATTCTTCTACCAACCCTGAAATTGTTAAACCTGTTGAAGAGAACATAATTTCAGAGACAACAACCGCTGAAAACAAGGTAGTTTCTTCGTATTTAAATGGTCATGATGTTCAGACTGATCAATCTAAAAATTCTGAGAAATTACAGAAATGGATCACAGCTCCGTATCTTCAAACACTAGTGAAAGTATAATTAAAGCTCAGAATAACGAATCAGATTCCTCGCTTGTGTAAGAAGTAAAAGAGGCTCGCACAGACCTGGAGACCTTGCCTGTGTTTGAAACTCAAGGTAAAAGCAATGGCAATAGAGCAGCAGAATGATGCAAGAGCTATAGCCGTTCCCAATTACATAGGATTTTGTTTCCTTAATTTTTTTTCTTGTTCTAGTAGAGTAGTATAAGGAAGGTTATCGCCAATGTATGTTGTTCAGTGAATATTATCTCAAAACTTATTACTGCGGGAAAAAAAAAGTTGTATCTTTCCTATTTATATTTACCGCCTTTAGTAGGTTGACAGGCTTTGAGAAAATCAAGTATAGTTTGATCTTATATTCCTTCACATAGTTGCATTTTAATCATGAAGAGATACAGACCCATTTTAAAACCAAGTATAGGTGGCAGGCTGTGAGAAAATCAAATCCAATCATATTTAAGAAAAAATACGGGAAATGGTATGGTTCGCAACCTAACGAAGTGTCGTGAAACTACTCTCTATTTTTAAATTCTTGATGGCAGACGCCTATCTAACAAGCATCTGCTAGTTTTCATCCAAAACAAAACATGACTGCAAGGGTGGGTAACACCTAAGTATACTGCCAGACTAGCACACTAAACTACCAATCACAAAACCCCTACAAGATACGGCCCTAGATGTAGGGAGAAAACTCCGTTCAGAGGGGGAGTTGGTTCTCACAACGTAGAATCGATCTTCAATCAAAGAATACAAGCAATTGGCCTAAAATAAGATCTAACTAAAGATAAATACTTGCGTAGAGGCCCGAATGTGACTCTCTACGACCTCTGATGAGAATTTTTAAGATAGATTGTATTACTGAAGAGTAAATAGCAAGGTTCGAGTACAGAATGTCAAGGTGGTCGAAGGGAAAATACAAGAGGCTGGAGATGATTTTTCTAACCCCCGCTTGGTTTCCCCTCTCCTCTATTTATAGAAGTACAGAGAGCTGAGTCACCAAGTGTGGGTCAAGGTTACATGATTACACTGTCAGGAAATCCCGGTGAGTTATGGGCGTCGGTCTTGTTGGTACTATTACTGAAATATTTATTGGTAATGTCTCTGAACGGCGCGGTGGTTTGACCTATCACTGTAGATGCACGGGCCAATCAATGTATTGTCGTATTTAGTTGTCTGCCTTATCTTGCTTCGACCGTGTATTATTGAGGTCGAAGGATTTTTGTTGCAGGATGTTAATCCATTCTCGAAGCTTTGTCTGGTGAGCAGGCTGTCTATCTTGTCATAATCCAACCATATGTAGATATGGTCGATGGATGTCTGCTGCAATGTACTGATCTATCCCTGAAGCTTTGTCTGGTGTCGAAGGTTCGTCTCTGGAGGATCTATGGGGAGCCTGTTTTAGGGAATGAGTGGGCTTCGATACATTCGAGTAGGCTATGAAGTGGGCATCAGCTGTCTGTTGAAGGTTTCGAGTAGGCTATTACATTCGCCCCCTCTCAGCAAAGGTCTCAAAGCCAAGTGGAGGGGGGTTCACAGTGAAAACTGTTCGGTCTTTGAATCTGGGCAGTTTGACTATCTTGTTTTTTGGGAAAGCAATAAAAAGAGGTTTTTAAGAGATGCAAGTGGTTATAGGGTAATAAATTCATTGAAGCCTATAAGTATGGATTATTGTGGAGGTATACTGTATCTTCTTCAATCTGCAATAGTCTTCTACTCTTTCTTAATATTCTTAACATTTGGATGGATACCATGTCGAACACGCATTACCAGAAGAGGATGGGGCTCGCTCGCGATCGTCGAGTGGGGTAGAAGATGGAGGAACTGCATATGAAGTTTTTTGGGCAACATGACCTGAACTGGGACATGCTGGACCTTGTGAAGGCAGGGTCTGTGGAGTTCTTCAATGGTGATCCATATTCTTATCTTTGGGAACAACTAAGGTTTCATTTTTCGACTGCTGAGAGGTACTATCTCTTTCTGATAGCTCTGGCCGAAAGTCTCGTTTGTGCAGAGGAGGTCATCAAGGACCGACACGCGGCAAGCGGGGCAGGTCCTTCTAGAAGTAGAGCTTCGGGTTGTTGGTAGAAATATTTATATTTCTGTAGGCTTTTGTTTTACTATGTGGGAGGGGGTTATTTTTGCATTTGTAGTTGTAGTAAAAATATAATTTTTTTGTTGGATTTGCAATTTGGAATGGACATAGTATTTTTTGTGTACTTATATTGCTGTATCTGATTGATAATGTAGACGAATGTAAGCGATTACTCTTATAGGCGTGAGGTATAGAGATGATCGAAGGTTATTATTATCTGGGTTATGATGATCAGAACGAGATATAGTCGAAGGTATGATGAAATGCTGCTTGTAATAATCGATGGTTATAATGGCCGAATGCTCGATGTGGGTGACGTGCTCGACTAGAGGTCTTCGGGAATGAGGTTTGAATGCATGTACCGATGAATCAGTTACGTCTAGGTAGTTGGAGAGGTTGGATGCTGACTTTTTAAGGTTGGAAATGAAAGGTTGCCATTAATTCAGTTATGGGAGAGGGAAAGTCGTGGTGGATTTATAGGTATAAAAGAGGATAAGTTGGAGGGAACTTCTCCATCTGTCATGCATCTTTCTCTTTATCTCCCGCTTTGTTTATTGATCAATCATGGCTAAAAATGTACCGGTTCAGGGAGATCAAGCGGTGGTGAGGGCCAGGAGGATCCAGGAGGCTTTGTTGGGTCTTCAACGGAGGTTTGGAATAGAGGAGGATATTGATGCTGAAATGCCAGACCACTTTGAAGCGGAACCTGGGGCACCACTCTATGGCATTCCCTTCGCGTACTGGTAGGGCATAATGCAGATGATGGGGCCTTTCCCTGGCTCCCGACTGTCTCTTCTCAAGAGCTTTGCAGATGGTATAGTTGACCATGAGGAGGCAGATGCAGCGGCCGTTGTCGAGGAGGAGCATCCCACTAATAGCTAGGGTCCTCTGGAATATGGCGGTGTTGTTGCTTTCTTTTGCCCTATTTCTTTTGTCTCTTGTTTTTTTTTTGTACAAGGTTTGTAATGTTAGTTGCCTTTCTGAATGAAAATGGTTTCTTGGAATAACTTGTTTTGTCGAACTGTGGGTAATAGTAATACAATCAGATATTAAATGCATAATACAGTTATCGAAATGTATAGTTTGTGTTGTTCATAAATAAAAATGAATTTGTCGAAGGGAGAATTAAACTGTGGCGAAGCTAAAAAAATTGGCTGTAAGCCTGAGGTTTTTGATTGGTCGAAGCTTACGACTGTATTCGGTCGAAGGGTCGAAACTTTTGAGTTAAAGGATGTGTTGGATGTCGAAGGTCGATATATTTAGATAAATTTGGTTGAGGCTTGATACTGAGGATTGTTCGAGACGTAAGATGGTCGAGAACTCGAGCTCAGGGATTGTGGCAAAGGTTATGTTGAATTTGACTAGTCGTTCTGACAGCCCAGACAGCTGGTCTATCAGACTGGTACGAGCGCCTGGGGCAGTGTGCAAAAAGTAATTATGTTATTTTTCTCGTATGACAAAAAAAAGGTTATGATGTGACTATTTGAACTTGATTGTTTAGCTTCGAGTAGGGGAAAAGAAGGTTCGAGAAGCTTTGAATTTTGCAAGCTAATGGAAGTAAGGGTGTTGTTCGCACGTGAGAGGTAAGAGGGGTAAATTGGTCAAACCACATTGGAGCCAAAAAGTCGGGGTAGTGGGGTCGTGGTAATGATAGTGTTTAGGAAATCAATGCGGCTTATTTTTTTTAAAAGATATATAAGTGGGAGAAGATTGATTGTTGTACTGTTTTAATGTGAGAATTAAAAAGTTGGGAGAAGAAAACATACGTTATTTGGAACTTGAGGGCTGCTGCTGCTTTTGTTGGTTTGATCTTACTGATCTGAGGGTAGTGTTGTTAACCACTGGTAAGTCACTTGATCTCTGTCATGTTTATTTTGTTTTGTTCTCTATCTGAAAGGGTGGGTAGGAAATTTTGCGTTCGAGGTTTAGGGGTTATTTTTGGGAGTAAGGAGGCCTGTTAGAGCTGGGTTTTGACCCAGTCTGAGATTTGGCGAGTTTTTTTTAGAGGTATTGTGTCTGAGATTTGAGGTTGGGAAAAATATCTGGAAGGGATAGATGGGATAAGGGTGATAGATACGGGATTATCGAATTTTACACCCTAATTGTGTGCCTCTTCTTCTGTAGGCAAAAATGCATAACCGTCAAGCTTCGAGGCGAAGACTGGTGGATGAAGAGATCAACGAGGTTGAAGCTAATACTTCTGGTCGAGACCCAAGGGATAGGGGTAGCAATTTAGAGGTGTTAGATGTGGTAACCGAGGCCCCGTTGTCGATGATTCTGTCGGCTGAAGATGTTCTGGTCACGAGACCTCGAAAGATGATAGTGACCGAAGATAGTGATGAAGAGGAAACAGTATGGGGGAAGGGATGTGATGTAGGACTTTCAGGTGGTGGGGAGGGAGGTAAGGTGCAGAGGGGCGATAGTGAGGATTCGACTAATTCGAATAAGGTTGAAGGTACCATTTAGGCTAAGGATAAGATTAGGTTAGATCGGTATGCTGCGAAATTAGAACTCTCGAAGGTGGGGGTGCTTCTTAGTGCGGCGGGGGCAGGGTTGACCTTCATATCGGAACCTGGGGAAGGGATTATGGCTTATAGGGGCCAAATTTGATTGGGAATGGAGCTTCCTCTTCGGTGACTGGTGAAAGAAGTACTGAATTTCTGGGGGGTGGCTCCGGTGCAGATGAACGGTAATTTTTATGAGATGATGAGGGTGAGAGAAGGGATGAATGTGAAATTGGCTGGTGAAAGTCAAAGCTTAATTAAGTGGCTCGACATTATCACCTTTTACTCGAGGAAGGCTAGTCAAAACCTGGCAACCTATCACATCCAATGTCACCCAGAGAAACCTTGGTTCTTTGATCTGAGCTCGATAGGCCGGGGGTGGAATTAAGATTTACTTATAGTAAGGGGTAACTACGAGAATGTAGACGAGGATAACCCTTATAAAATGCATCATAGGGTACATAACAAAAGTAAGTTTACTGTCGAAGGGTTTATTGTTGATGCGTTTCTGAAATAAGTGATAATTGTGTTTTTGCTTTACTTTGCAGGTCCGAAGAGTTCGTCTTGGGATAATCCGGTGAATTATATTAATACTCTGCTCGAGGCAAGTGAAGACTGGGTAAATTCGGTGTTTGACAGTCTCAAGATCAAAAGGAAAAGGAGAAAAAAGGAGGATTCCCAGCTTCGAGACATACCCGCTATACCGAAGCGACCAAAGAGAAAAAGAGGGGTAGGTATTTCGAAGGGGCAAAAAGAAATAGGAGGGGAAGAGTTGCCGGGGAACTACCAGTTTGTGCCGAGGTCGCAGAGGGGTGCGAAGCAAGCAGCGCCACTGTCCAAAATGGGTGGAGAGGCTTCGAGGATGAAACCAAAGCAGGCATCTTCTCAAGCCGAAAAAATGAAGCGTCGGGTAGCTCCCGAAGCCTCTAAGGTGCAGCAATCGAAGGCTATTCAACGTAAGAGGCGTAAGGTGCTCGGGGAGGTTGATACAATGGAGGAAGATGAAGAAATGACGGAGGCTGAACGACAGGAGATGACTGTGGTGAAGTAGGCTTTGATGGTCAAGCTCTGGGATGATGACCCTGACGAAGCTTTGAAGGAGATAAAGAAGCACATGTCTCAGGTAACTATATATAGCTTTCTGTAGTGATATTTCGAGGTTACATAAAAATTGTTTGAGTTTTGAGGTTTACTGATATCCTGAGTATTTTTAGCAGACGGAAGTCTGGGTAGAGACTTTCAACAAAGCGATGAAGTCGGTAAAGGCGAAGTTGAGACAAGCAAAGGAAAACCTGGATCTTTCTCATGGCAAAGAGGCATCATGGGTGTCAGAAGTTAGGAATTTGAAGTAAGATATAGATGTGCTTACTGACTCTTATAATGAGAGGCTCGAGCAGTAGCGGTCAAGGTTGGAGCGAGAGTGATCGGCCAAGCTTAAGGCGTGTGAGAAGACGAAAGCGGAATAGAAGGTAGGTTTCCAGCGGCAATATGATAACGAATGCATGGAGAATGTGAGGTTGAAAAGTTTATAGATGGTATGGGGTATGATACCGATACATTGCAACTTTATCCTGTGTCTTCAGAACTTGTTGAGGGGGATGAGATGCAGATGAAGGAAGGGGAGGCAAACGTTGTTGGGGAGGCAATTGGAAGTACTAGGGGTGGTATTGAAACTTTTCTTCTTGGAGCGCCCATTGATGGAACTGCTAATGGTTTGGCGGCCGAAGGTTTGAATGAGGCTGGTGAGGTTGGTGGTGCTAGGGTGTCGTGAAGCAAGAAGGTGCAACCGCGCCCATATGAGGTATTTGAGGTTGGGTTCTCACGTCTTCTTCTGCTGGTTGTAATATTGAGTTGTACTATGTTTGAACGATGTTGTTTTTTTTGTTGGTTTCTGAACTTGGTAGGGTTTGTTTTTGCTTTTGTTATCTGCTGAATTTTTGAAGTTGATGCTGAACATATTGATGCGTATTTTTTGATTATACTGATTCTGAACTTCTGATTTGATATCTGACTTGCGAATGGATTGTGCTATCTCTCTGACTTTGAATTGTTGGAATTTGAATGCACGTTCTGTTGATTATGCTTGCTTTGGACTCATGATGATTGATCTTTGAATTATGCTGCAACTGTACCCCTGATGGATAATATGTAGAATGTGTTCTGTACTGGATGGATTTGCAGATAGTATTTTTGTAAACGGTTGCAATTTAGGATTGTAGAAGTTTGGTCTTTAGGAGTAGAAATTATATTATGTTCGAAGTAGAAATTTGATCTGTTCGACAGACTCCAGTGTGATTGAAACTTGAAGAGTATCGAAGATATATAGATCGAACTCTGAATGTTTTGCTGGACATCGAAGGCCGAAGCCACAGCGATGTTGAAATTTTGAAAATTTTCTAGGTCTCCTCCGAGTATCAGTCAGGCCGAGGGGACGTGATACTTAAAGGAAACCTAAAAATTTACAGGACTTCAAAGGCCTGAGCCATAGCGAAGCAATATCTGATCGCCTCCAACGCAATCCTGAGGGTCCGGTCTTTCGACCATCCTGTCCCCTCGAGTTTGCTCAAATGTTGGAAACTTGAGCAATTCAAGGTCGCCCCCAAGTACCATTCGGGGCGAGGGTGGACATGATACCCGGTGTAAACCAAGAAAAGGATTGGACTTCGACAGTTTCAGAGCCTGGACGAAGTACATCTGATCGCACCCAATACATCCCTGAGGGTTCGGTCTTTCGACCTTCCTTGCCCCTCGAGTTTGCTTGAAATTGGACACTTGGGCAATTCATGGTTGTCCCCAAGTAATAGTAGAGACGAAGTTGGACATGATACCTAAGTTAAATCAAGAAATACAAAATGAAAACGAAGATGAAGTCTGGGTGGAATAATCTTGTTTATTGAATATGCTTGATTATATTAGTTATACATGATTGGAGATAAGGCTTGTTATAGGAGACCAGCTGTATTGTGCTCCAGGGGTTTGTTAGAGGCTCTTTGTCTTCGGTCATTAAGTAATATAAACCCTTGTCTGTTTTATCGTAGACGACGTAGGTTCCTTCCCATGATTCGGTTAACTTGCTGGCATTCCGAGGTTTTGAAGATTGATTGACATGTCGAAGTACTAGACCTCCAATGTTGAAACTTCTTGGTCGAACTCTCTTGTTGTAGGGGTTTTGAAGTGAAGTGTGGTAGCGGCTAAGGTTGGCGATAGCTTGGTCTCTGATCTCATTGATCCATGGCATGTTGTACGCAACTTCAAACTCATTATCTTCGTCTGGGAGGTTAGGGTCTCGGGTGGGTAATTTGAATTGAGTTGGTAGTACAACTTTGGTCCCATATGTCAGGAGGAATGGGGTGCATCTTGTAGATTTTCTTGGTATTGTGTGAGAGACCCGGGGGACGTGTTGTAACTCTTGAACCCATCGTCCTTTCTTTGTATCAACTTTCTTCTTAAGATCGTCGATAATTATTTTGTTGATTGCTTCGACTTGACCGTTACCCTGGGGATAGTAAGGTGGTGAGGGTAAGAGAATAATATGTTTTTTTAGGAAATTTCTGACTTTACTACCGATGAATTAGGGACCATTTTCACATCAAATCATATGGGGGCAGCCGAAACGAGTGATGATGCTTTCCCATAAAAATTTGGTAACTTCCTCTTCTCTGATTCGGCAAAGAGTAACAGCTTCGACCCATTTAGTAAAGTAATCGGTTGCGATGAAGATGTTTTCTCTGCTACCCGAGGCTTTTGGGAAGGGTCCAATGAGATCGATGGCCCATCTTTTGAATGGCCAAGAAACTTGACTTAAATGGAGGTCTCGAGAGGGGAAATGGATGTCGTGAGCGTGACGCTGGAATTTGTCACATTGTTTTGCATAGTCTGAAGCGTGTTTTTTCATATCGGGCCAAAATAATCCTTGGGTAACTACTCAAAGGGTCATAGAATGACCACCAATATGAGCACCGCAGGTTCCTTCGTGAATTTCGACTAAGATTTGAGAGGCTTCGTCTTGAGATATGCATCGAAGGAGGATGCCATTTAGGGATTTGCGATGTAATTGGCTTTTGTGGATAGTATATCAGCGGCAATTTTCTAGGACAGAGCGTTTGGCTTTAGGATCTTCTGGGAGAGTAACCTTGTCGAAGTAGTAAAGAAACGGCGTTCGCCAATCGTCTGGATCGTGATTCTCGCCCCCAGTATTGATGGAATTGATTTCCATCTGGTCGATACTTGGGCGCTCGAGTACTTTGATATGGAGTATCCGAGATTCTGATTGTCCGAGCATAGATGCTATGTAGGCGAGGGCTTCTGCATGTCTATTTTCTCCTCAAGGGTAATGTGTAATTGTAGATTTTTCGGGGAACCGGTCCATGCGCTTTCGCACAAAAAGAGCATAATCAGCCATGCGATCGTTAGCTTAGATTTCTCCTGTGTAGTGTCTCTGAACAAGTTGGAAATCTGTAAATACTGTAATTTTGGGAATGCCGAGGTCGAGTGCGAGGTCGAGATCGTGGATCAAGGCTTCATACTCTGCTTTGTTATTAGAATATTCAAAGGCAAGTTTGACAGCTTTCTCTATGTGATCATTAGTGGGTATTACCAAGACAATACTAATTCCTGAGCCATTTGGTCTTGCTGATCCGTCTGTGAATAAATGCCAACCAGTGAGAGGGTCCCAGGGAACTACTATTTCGGGTAGGTCTTCCGATAAATCATCTTCATGTTCTTCCCAATCGACATCTTCGACCAGGAAGTCAGCTAGAAAGTCTGCTACTACTTGGCCATTCTGGGATATTTGCTTCTCAACGGCAATATCGTGTTTGCCAAGGTATACGTATCACTGTTGTACTCGTTTAAATTTTACTTTTTTGCTGAGTACTTCTCGAAGGGGATAATTGGTAACAACACGGATGGGATGAGCCTGAAAATATGGTTTGAGCTTACGGACTAAACAGACAAATAGGAGTAAACGCTCGAGTTTTGAATATCGAGTTTCTGCAGGGGTTAGGGTTTTGCTTATTAAATATACAGGTTTTTTGATGTTGAAATCAGGTCGAATGAGTACAGAACTGAGAGAAGTTTATGTGGCAACAAGGTATAAAGAGATTGTTTCTCCTTCGATAGGTGTGCTGATGATTGGCGGACGGCCAAGATAAGTTTTGAGTTCAAGGAAGGCTTGTTCGTACTTAGGGGTCCAGTCGATCCAGGGATTGTTTTACTTTTTTACTTTGAAGATGCCTTGATCGCGCAGGAGGGAAAAGAGCCAGGCGCATCGATCTGAGGATTTATAAATAAAACAATTGAGGGTTGCTATCCTGCCCGCCACTTTTTGGACGTCATTCTTGGTTCGGGGCAAAGGCATGTCTATGATGGCTCGAATGTGGGTGGGGTCAATCTCTATCCTGCGTTTACTGATAAGGTGACCCAAAAATTTTCCAGACGGCGAGCCAAATTGGCACTTATCTGGGTTGAGTTTCATATTTTATGTGCAAAGTATTGAGAAGATTTCTGAGAGGTCTTGGATATGGTTGCTTTTCTGAAGGCTCTTGCATAACATATCGTCAATGTAGACTTCGATAGATTTGCCAAGCAAGGGTTTGAAGATAGATGTGACAAGGCGTTGGTAGGTGCCACCGACATTTTTAAGGCTGACTATGCCCTACCAGCTTGTCTGGAGAACCTCTGTGATGGTTCCGCATAAAACCTGAAGGATCTATCACAACTTTTGAACAGTAGCGAGAACTCTTCGTTAAAAATTACTCACACAACAGAAACAAAGAGGAGAATCTATACTCTCTTTTCAACCTTAAGTAGATGTCAGGTGAGAAGCTCAAGACGTTCAGTAAGAAGTTTTAGGGGTTAGCTCGAAAGGTAGATCGACTCAACCAGAAGATCACTATATCATCTTTCTTAAATGCCTTACTTGTTGATGGAAGGGCAAAAGATTACCTCACCCTAAACAAGCTAATAACCCTTGAGGACATGATCAAAAAATTCAATGGGTATATCGACCTGGAAAGAATGGTGTCTGACAGACAAAAACCTCAGAAGTTAACATTAACAGCTCGAGATCAATCCGCCAACCAGGATTTTAATCAAGCTGTTAATCAGGAATGAGATAGGAAACAGACAAAACCTAACGACGAGCGACTTCGAAAGGGGAGTAACTTGCCAAAGCCTTGCCTTCCCAAGATGAATGTGACCATAGCCATCATTTGTCCTTTACTTCAGAAGGATAGCTTTTTCCACAATGCACAACATCTCCAACCCATTGAGAACAAACCATATTGCATTTACCATAGGGTCAGACATCATGAAATAGAACGCTGCTTTGCATTACAGCGGTTGTTAGAGTATATCTTTACTGATGGACGAATGCTTGAGTACATTATAGACGTTGAAAGATACAAGAATGGGAGTTACAAAGTTACTACAGATGCC
The DNA here is from genome assembly GCA_014058105.1 of Kingdonia uniflora. Taxonomy (NCBI): domain Eukaryota; kingdom Viridiplantae; phylum Streptophyta; class Magnoliopsida; order Ranunculales; family Circaeasteraceae; genus Kingdonia; species Kingdonia uniflora. The sequence continues at coordinate 1,757,455 of JACGCM010000724.1, forward strand.
GTACAAATAAAAGAGTCAGCAGGAGAGAAACACTTATACCATATGTCGCTCTACCACTTCATTGAGACTCAAATCATCAACCAATTAAACAGAACTAAGAGACGACGGGTCTACAAATATCATTACCTGTCCATGGAAGACACAAAAACTCGTTTACTTCCCGTTTCCAATTCTTAACGAACATGAATTTCTTTTGACGATTATATTTTTTTTCATATCAACTCTCATCGCCATGATTCTTTTGTGACATTGCTAAAAATCTAAAATATGGTGCTTCACACGATGATGATAGATACTAGGAGTACTATTAAATTACTTTTTCAAAGCACGATTGATCAGATGGGACTGGCCGATAAAGTACAGCCCAGTGACATTACTAAATATGGATTTAACGGATCTAAAGAAGAAAGTGTAGGAAAGATTATATTTCCTATCATGGCAGGACCTGTGACACTTGACATTGTCTTTGATGTTATTAATACAAAATCCTATTATTTGTAGATAATGGGGCGCTGCTGGTTATACAATATGCGAGTTATTCCATCCACCTATATGGATCAGTTGGGTTTAAAGCGAGAATGTAGGGATTATTTTGTAAAAGTAGTTTGGATATGCTGGAATTTGTGCTGGAAAAGGCAATATCTGTATGTTTGACGGATAGTAGTTTTAGCTGGAAGCCATTGAAGTATCTTCGAAAACTTTCAAACTTTCACGCCCGTGTGCCTCGCCTTATCGTACGTGACTCACACGGAACGGTGACGTCGCTTAACAACCGATAGTTTGCGGTGCTTGGCTGAAGTGGTTCCTATAAATCCGTGCTGGTACCCCGGTGTCCGGTACCTCCTAATTCCTCAGGTGATGAAATCCCTTGGAAATCTTATTAATAGATTTTTAAGTTTTAATTAAATTTAAAGGTTTGGACAGTTAAGAATGTGTGATACAAATTTTTCTGTATCCCTAGGTGGGAGGTCCCACTCGCTGGAGATTCCTTTGGGTGATAAAATCCCGCGGAAGAGCCCTAGCGGTAAAAAACCTTTATTATGTCAAGCATGAAGCAAAAATTGAAACATGATAACAGGTTAATCCAAACACAGCAAATTTTTAAATTTAAGAGCAACGTGTATTTGAACAGTCCACACGACTTACTTTCCTAATGCCGTGGCGGAGCGGTGATGAACCATTTTTATATGTCAAGTTTTAAGAGAAGACCAACCTACGGGAAGTGTTTCCCGGTGAAGTTGTGGCCGCCCCTTCATTTAGGGGGCGAAAAAAAGAAATACCTCTTCACTTAGAGGGCACAAGAAGGATTTAGAGAGAAACTTGTCAATAGATGCTGTAAATTCCTCACGATCTCTGAGTACCAACTTTGTAATTATCCTGCAAAAAAAGAAAAAATAATAATAATTAGTGAACTTACGACAACAAAAATAAAAATTCAATTTCCAAGTTTATTGCAGTCTATGACGTCCTGATTTTCAAATGCGTATATCGTTCAGCTCATTTGAGAGAGAATATTAAATAATACAAATTTAGAAAGATAATTCAGAAAAGAAAAACATTGAAGAAGAAAGTTTTTTGTAATTTTGCTTCCCTACCGCTCAAAACAACTGATTAATAGATTAATGAACAGCGGCGTCCTTTACTGAGACTGCTTTTACTATTATTTCAAAAGGCTGTAACTCTCTAACGGCTAAACAAAAAAATATGATCTATAGCGATTTGGAAAGGGTTTTGAATTATCTAGAACTTATGTCACAAACAAAATCCTAATTTGTGAAGTATAGATGGTCAAAATCTATAAAATATTCAGGAACACATCTTTCGATGAAAACTGAGTATGTTTTTTCTAAAATTAATATCTCCGAAACCGCTTATAAGAAAATTTTGAGACTAATTTATTCGAAATGAGATCTCAGAGATCTAAGCATAAAATAAATAAATTGGCAAACTTAACAACTAAAAAGAAGAAAATAAATTATCTAAAATAAAAAAACTATGATTTAATAGACCGTTGCCTCCCCGGCAGCGGCGCCAATTTTGATGCGAAAAAAACTCAGTCTTTAAATATGCCGCTCAAAACTATGGGTGTTGTAATATAATAAGGGGAAACGGAGGTCGAATCCACGGGGAGCAAACGTATTAAAAATATAATTTCTTAATTAACTAATAAACAAATATAAACTAATTTTGATAAAAGGGTTTTAATCTAAATTACTAACTTTCAGTAGTATTATTAGAAAAATAACATAGGCTTTGGATCACCTTCAACTTAATTTACTAAATGATATGAAAACGGTGGCTTCTATCCGCACGTAATAGCCATGGCTACGTCTATTCGGGTCTAAGATCTAGGTTTTGTGGCTAAATCGGATATAGGGTTTATAAACTCTTTTCCAAGGCTAGGTGGAAAGTATTAACTCTATTGATCTAAAATTCCCTTTGAGCGTGAAAACAATCTAATATAGCTAATTCGACATCTTCCTCATATTTGTAGTAACTTAGAGTTGTCATGGCTATATCAACTCTTCGTAACTTCAAATCAGAGAATTGAAAATTAATTCTAGATCTAAACTACTATTAATATCAATTTAGCTCACTTCACATGAGGTTTAATCCTTAGCCTAAGCTAAGGAGATTAGCTCTCTATTAATGGTGTTGATCACAGCTTAAATTAAACGCATAAAATAAAAGAGAGAGAAAGAGAAAGATACTGAAAAACGCAAGCTTTATTCCTTCCTGAGAATGAGATGTGTAAAATACATAGAATTATTCTCATATTTATAGGAGATAGGAGAGACTTATTTACAATTCAAAAATTCTATCAGATAAAGATAAATCCTATCTCATGTAAATCCTTGTAGAGTCCTTCATCATCTTTATTTCATAGAGAAAATCTATAAGTATATTGAATGTAGGCATCTTCCTTGTGCCTGAGAGACTGTTAGAGATGCTTCAACTCTTTATACCTTCTATTAGATATCTTTTTCTACTTATTAGCTCCAATAGTGATAAGTGCCTGAAAATAAGAAAATGCTACTAACATTAGAAATTAATAAATCGGGATTAACAAAATGATACTTTTAGGCACATTAATCCTACGTATTTCTTCATCTATCACTAACAACCGTGATGAGCAAGCCAGTCTACTAACAACTAACACTCTCCTTCATCTCTAGTGATGAACCCGCAAATGCGGATTTTTTTTTCAAATTTGGGTACTTCCACTATAAAAATTTTCTAACGTACATGCACCGAATGTGCCATATATTTGCACGTTTATGGGTTTTGTAGTAGTATTTCTTTATTAATGTAAACAAATAAATGTTTTCTTAATCATTGAGCTGTTGTTTGCAAGTAAACTAATAATCATAAGAAGAAGAAAATGCAAAAAAAAAAAAAATTGGACACAAAGTAAAAATATTTGAAACAGGTGAACACATCATACTTGTATTTAATTTTTTTTTAATTCAACGTGCTTGTCGCTTCTTATCATCCAAAAAAGTAGTCAGGATGGTTCCTTTGAAGGATAAAGTTATAGGGTATCGTGATCCCAATTGCCAACATTGTTCTTGGTCTCAAGTACCCTGCGTCGTGTGCATTTTGGTTATCCTCTACAAACATCATAATGTATTTCTTAGTAGTTAGGTTGTGTTTACACACTTCATGTTCTTAACTACTACTACCCGTGGCTCACCACGATATTCAACGTCGAAGCGACTCGCCTTCGGCGCTACATAATTGCTCATCAACGTGCCTTCGACACTCCCTTCATCCCACGTGTTGATACGTCGCAATGCAAGCAACATGGAAAAGGATCTATAAAGTATAAAGATCAAATCAAGTACCCCAATGACGTCACAAAATCAAGATGCAAAAGGCCAAAGAACTATGCCACAGGCCGAATACGCCAATGCCCCTTTGGGGTTATCTATATTATCAAACACATGCCATCGACACTACAATTTGATGAAATAAATTATTGTATTCTATGATGGATCACAAACATAACCACTTTTTGATGACATAAATTAAAACCTCAAGCACCATTTGAAAATGGCCATTAGCCAAATGAATTATAGACTATGGAAAAGAAACAAAGTGTACAGTAATTAATAAAGAAAACTGATGCTTTTTTTTTACACTTTCAATCAAAATTGCTCAATATTAAATTTTACATACCAAAACTGCTCAATAATTGAATTTTACGGTAAATGTATATCAAAAGTTTGTTAGACACTTTCAATCAAAATGCAACAAATAAATACCAAACAGAGAAGTATATTAAATTAAATCGACAGAACTTTTTTTGTGTGTGTGTGTAAACAAAACTGACTGAAGAGTCGGTGTTGAATATACGCATTCGGACCAGGTTATCTTCACACTCCTCACTCCATTGAGCTCTTGCACCAGTTTTAGATCTTCACAGGTAACAGAACATCCATGAAACTTGCATATCTCCAACTTCAGATAGTTGGTTTCTTCAAGCTATCCTTGTTGTATTTAGGTGGGTTTGTTTTGCCAACATCAACTACTATCATCCACCCATTAATGATCTGCAAACACAAAAGAACGGGAATGGTTGGAGAATTTGAAAAGTAAAATAGAGTGAAAGAAAAGGTTTGATAGAGGAGTTTCTTTTCTTATATTACCTTGTCATTCATTTCTTTCAGAGTTGCGCCTGCGGCTTCCTCTGTGGTGTACTACAGAAATGCATAACCCTTGGACCTGTATGTATTCCACGTTCTACATTCAAGAGAAATAACTAATCCTCTCACATCATAGCAATCCACTACTCCCAAGATTTAATCATGCCCGATTGACGGTGTCGCCGTGAAAAATAACAAATCCCTCAGTCGCAAGAGTTCCAAGAGCAGTTCGTAGCTGAACAATCATGAAGTATAACAGTTACTTATTGTTCATATTGGAGAAGTATTTGCTATAGTTCATCCAACAGATTAAACCAAAGAGGACACGATGGTGAGACAGTTTTAACTTACATCATGAAGGTTGATTTCCACTGAGCTTTTCTTCTTAAGCTCTTCAAGTAACTGCATGACAGTGTAATACATAAATATAATTCAGGAACTATAGACAGTTGGGCTGCATTTTCTTTATGAAAATAACATAAAAGGCAACTGTTTGATTGAATGATTGGAATCAGAGTGTATATTATCCTAAGTACATGACAATAGAAAATCACTATCATATTTTTTTATCGAGAAATAGGAAATATATCATCACATAAGTTGGTAAGTTTAAAAAAAATGCCTCTTTCGTCATTGTCGAGAAAGATCCTCTAAATGCTTAATGGACTTCTATAAGATTATGTAGATAAATTTATCAAAGTTAAGAGCGTAAGTGGCTTTTAGATATTCTGTTCATTATAATCTTAACTGTGAAAGAAAATAATGTATAATCAGATTACATTCAGGATGAACTTAGGCACATAGCTTGAAAGGGTTGAGAAAAGTAGAAATACCTATTAGGTATATGTTTACTTTTTTGACATATAAGCTTATTAGTTATTACGACATTTTTAAGCTCTTCTTCATTAGACTTCCAGTTGCATTTGATTTACTTTTATCGAAACTGTATGGCTTGCTTAACTTTATTTTAGAAATAACTAAAATAACTACTAGAAATAACTACTAGTAGTAATAAATAACTGAAACAGTAAAGAAAGAATAGTAAAAAAGAAAGAAAGAAAAGTGGGATTGGATCTTGCCTAGGAGGCGTCTCTCTTGACATTAATTCCTGGAAGATCTCTTGGCAGATCCCTAATCTTTTGCGCGAAAGAGTGAGAACTATCGTAACTGGGTTGAGTACATAACTCATTGTTTCGAGCAAAAAGATATGATTTAATTACAAATTCAGTCATAAAAGGATTTGTTGTGCCATAGAAAGTGTAGAGTTACTAAGTGCTTAAGACCTCGGCGTACTCCTTAATTTTCACTCTGGGAGATATGTGAGCTACTTATTGCTGCAAGTCTTATTTGTAAGTCTGTAAGTCTATAAGTCTTATTAAAAATGATATTATAAGAGCAGAAAAAAGGCTTTCTCCTAATCTAGAAAGCCTTATCCTTGGTTTTTTTTTTTTTTGCTATGACTTATTACCTAATGTTGTTATTTGTTATTTCCTTGTAAGCATCTTTTGTTTCTGCTATTTACTTATGTTGTAATATGTTATTTCCTTGTAAACACCATTGTGTACTTTGTTCTGCTAATAAAGTTGCGTAAATTTAGGTTCAAGGTATGGGTTTGAAGGAACCTCTTCCTTATGATATCAAGTAGCTTACTGAGCTCACTGATTTAGGACTTCATAGGAACAATTTCAATGCGAAATTACCAACATTCAAAGGGTTGTCCAAATTACAGAAGGCGTACTTGAAATTACCGACAATTCAAACGAATAAGACTTAACTGCCCTCCCTTTTATGTGTTTTGTCGAAATTACCCCTAATAGAATTAAAACCTAAGTAGGATCGGGACACCTCTTCTTCGCCATTCAGCTTATCTTTCTTCCCCAATTTCTATTCATCACAATGAAGAAATTCTCAGAACATGTTCAATGCCCCGCAAAAGAGAAAGAAAGAATGTCAAGAGTTTATAAACATAGAGGAGTACAAAGAAACTGATGTTTAGGTAATCTTAGAGTTGTAAGAAGCTACAAACATTTGGTTTTCAAATGTATAATAAAAGGAAAGAGATGGTTATACCACTTAGTTGTCAGATCTCAAGCGTATGATTGAATAGAAGGGCGAAGATCTGTTCCAAAAGTATTGTTCAGTGAAAGAATAGATAACTCGGGTTATATATTTTGTCAAAACAGTGGAAGCTTACAATGAGTAGAAGGGTAATGTTCAATTTTAAGGGAAATTCTATCCAGCGAACTATAGCTATAGGTTTAATTAAGTTGAGAGAGGTCAAAAACCTGAAATGATGATGTCTGTAAACTATCATTCTGGAAAGTAATAGCAGAGCAAACGCAAGAATAACAAACATAAAAAAAGAAAATACAGGAATAACAAACATAGCAGATACGCAGGAATATCAAACATAAAAAGAGCAAACGTAAGTATAGAAAACATAGCAAAAATTAGAATAACACTAACACCAACTGTTATGGCAAAAAAAATTTTACCTGAGAACAGTTTGTTGGAGACAAATGAGAACAAACCTAGATGCTTAGAAACAGTTTGTTGGAGAAGATGTGCAATCTGTTGAAGTAAAAAAACACCCAGTAAAAAAACAATTTTAAATGATAATCTTTAATGCAAAACTAAATCCAACATCTAAAATCGGCAAATATTTATGAAGCACTATGCAAGAAATTAACTACTTTACCGATATAAGTCACAACTTTATTAATTCAGAAGGGATGAAACAACGAATAGACTTCGTCTCTCCAACTCGAATAAACATATCAATCTGCCTCAAATTTCTAACTCGAAGCTCCAAAATCAAAGATTACATTTTTTCCCCACTGAGATTATACAGCTAATATGCATGCCTGATTAAAATTGACCCCATAAACAATGACCTTTATTTACAACATGTAGACCCAAATTACTTTTCTTTTCTTTTTTCTCACTAAGGTTATACAACTAATATGGTGTCTGATTAAAATTAACCCCATAAACAATGACCTTCATTTACAACATGTAAACCCAAAATAAAATTAAAAAGATGAAAAACCCAACAATTTCCAATAATAAACACAATATTATAACAAACAGTTAACAATAACAAATGAGAACAGTTTGTTGGAGATAGTAGTGGGTAAAAGAGAGAGAGAGAGAGTGGCCTCACAACCCACTACCGAGAGAGAGAAAAAAAAAGAGAGAATGGTGATTCACAACATTAGTTACCTTTGAAAAGCTTGAAATCGTCGATGCGAAGCGTGATTCATAGCAGGAGGAGAAGCATAAATTGACTTTATGAGAGAGAATCGATGTTTAGACAATGTTAGAAAGAGAATCAGAAATATTTTGTTAGAAAGAGAAAAAGAAAAAGAGTACCTTGTATGAGAGTTGGGAGAGATGAAGAGTTGGGAGAGTTAGGAGAGATGAAGAGTTGGGAGAAATAAAGTCCCTGTATGAGAGTTAAAACCAGTAAGTCTTAAAGTTCAAACCAATAAGACTTAACTACCCTTACCCTTTTACGTGTATTGCAGAAACTACCCCTAAGCATGATAGTTGAACAAATCTCATCCGTCGATCTCGTTCTTTACCTGAAATCTCATCCCCTCTTTATCTTTAAGACAATGGCAAACTTGTCTATTTGAATTTGAGACAATGGCAGACTTGTCTATTTGAAAAACACCATTGTGTAATGTAATATAGATATAAAAAAATCATTGGTTGAGACTTAAGAGTGGTAATAATTGTGGATTGTACAACACAAGTAAATTAATTTATGAAAGAACAAAGCAATGAAAAAGGATTCCATCATTGGACACTCAGTTACTACTGTAGTTTACATGTTATTGCCTGACGTATGTGGTACTCGGAAACAATGTATATGGAAATTATCTGACGGAGTTTGATTTTTACGGGCCCTTTTGGCTCACTATCTTAGAAAATTTGTGTTGTCATCCACCTTGTTGGAGTACACCAGGTAAATCTTAAAATTTTGTTAGTCTTTCTAATAACTTATTTTGAAAAGGATGCAAAAATTTACGTTACTCAAAATATATATTTTTCTAACCCAATAACTACAGTTGCATTTGTATCCATAAAGTTTTTGCGACATTTCAAGCTAATGATTATAGGTATTGTAATGGCCTAATTACATAGTAGCTTAAGATAGTTCAAAATAGTCCTTATATCAAATGTACATGTGACAAGAATTAGTATAACCCAAAAATGACAGAAGCGATTAGCGTGGAAACCTTTGAATAGGTAAAAATCATGACCTCGACTTGAGAATTTAGTAACTGTAACTTTTATTGCTTGAGAGTGATGCTTGATTACAAGTTTTGTGATTTCTTCAGCAAAAAAAACCTTGGTCTTGAAGTGCAAAATTTCAGGTCCTTTATTCCTTGAAACTCATCATTTTTATAGACCACACTCTCAGTTCGTTATCATGAAGTGGCACGTTCTCCTAAAAATGGGGTTGGTGGTAGTTGAATGTGTAACTGTTAGTTCGTGGGTGATAGGTGTCTTTGACTTGTTTTATTTTATCTGTAGTGTTCGATCCACATTCTTCACTAGTTTGTGGTCCAAGTGTCATTGTCGATTGTGTATGTCACGTGAATAATGTGTGAGTCTGGTATTGAGGTAGTTTAAGTTTGGCACAGCTCGAGGGACAAGTCCCTACAATCGCCCCCTCGTAACTGAAGGCACATGTGGCTTTAGTTGAGAAACGGTCATCAAGTTCTTGTGTGTAAGATTTTAGAATGGTTAGGTGTGAAAGGGGAATTCGGAATTTGGAAAGGGTGGGTAGTGTAACTTCTGTATTGGAGACTAGGTTTGCCATTTATTGCGTTTAAAAGGTTTGATGTATTTGGCTGTTGGGTTTCCCAGTAAGTACTGTTTTGAATGATGACTCTCTTGGAAATCCTTCCTTGCATTGAATGTTGCTCTATTATAATTACTGTTGATCTTGCATCACCGGTTATCCCTTTGAAAGTATTCTATTAATTGAAATATTTTGGGATTTCCTCCGGTATTAAGAATGGTGACTACCAGGCGCCAAGTATATGAAGCTAGGGTTCTTGCTACAGTATAGAAGCTCAAGTTTCATTAATTTGGGAACCAACCGTTAAATTTACCCACTCCCATACCTGTTCCTCTGACATATCATGGGATGACGGATGAGAAAGTAGTGGTGGCTGAGAATGACTATTACCAGATATGGTGGTTCCATCACTTGATTATATCGGTAAGCAGCGCCGGGTATGTCTTCATCTTCTTGCAGAGAATGTTATTAATGAGGTGGATGAGGAAGCGGGTGTATATCCCAGGAGGTATTGTCGCTGTCCTACGAGCGATTGGGCCTGTAGAAGATGATCTCTTCTTCTTTATCTGCCTTCCTACGTCAGTAAAGGTTACGGAGGAAGAGACGGCGGTGGTCGTTTCAGATTGGAAATATGCTTCTATCTTTCATATTGGAAGTATGCTTCTATATGTTATAATCATCTTTATTTTTTTGTAGAAGTGTTTTATGTGGGAAAAGTTTTTGGTGCCCAAATTAGAAGTACTGTGGATAACAAAAATTTACTGTAACCTGTAGATCGAGCTGCAGGAAGTTTATGAAAGTCTTTACTTTCTGTAAAGTATTCTGTAAGGTAAATTTTTGTGTTAATGAAAAAGTTTTGAAGTAATTTGGTTTAATAAATCTACTGTAGAAGTCAGCATTGGTAAATCGAAATAACGATATATCGTCCTATGTATGAAGCATAATGTAAAATAACTATGTTGAATGGTCAAAATAGTTTGTTGTATCGAGCTTAAAGTATTGTATGTATCGAACTGTATACGATGTTGCAATATGAAGGATAGAGTAATACTGTGATACAAAGAATTCGATTTGTGGAAACGAGTGTAACGAGTGTGTGATAAAGGTAAAATAGTTTTTATAGATTTTGAAATTAGTAGAATTAATAGAAGGTCGAATATCCTATATACATGGAGTTCATTCTGAGAAGATGTAATCAAATAAACTTTTAGCGTGATTTGAGGGTGTGGAAATTATGGATAAGGGGGATTTGATACTTTTCATCCCATATGCTGAATGGGTGGGATTGTATCTGATTGTAATCTGTATTTATAAATAAGGTTGAAAATGGTAATTTTTTAATGAGGAAAAATGGTTAGGACTCGTTCTCAAAGAGCTCGACATGCGTCCAAGGGGTGTTTAGCGATAAAGGTTACTGAAGTTCATCAAAGAATATTTGGGCAACTAAATTATAATGCCAATTTCCTTGAATCTTTAATACAGTTTGATGGTTTGACTTCGAGGGCAAGGGAAAAATTGAGAGGCAAAAATCGAGAGAGAGAGAGAGAGGGAAATCTGAATGCAAAGATTTTAGAGAGAGAAAAAACGAGAGGAGTCACAATTGCCGGAGGAAAAAGGAGGGTGCCATTGTAGAGATTGAGAAGAAACTCTTGGTGTTTAGTTCTATTGTGAAAGAGGAGGCTGTTGATATTCCTGATTCGTTTTCTGACGTTGAAGGTTAGTGGGCTACGCTTGAATTTTTTTATGATTTGTTATATAATAATCATCTGAGTGAAGATTACTATTTTTGTGTGTATTGGAATTTTGAAATGTTTGTTATATTAAGAAACTTGTGTAATGTTGTTTCCTTACTTTAGTGTGGGGTACTGTAGGGAAAATCATATAGTGTGATATTATCTATAATAATAAAAAAATAGCCTAACTTTTTGCTTTGGCTTCAGACGTCCATTCCACCGATGCGTATAACGAGACGTACTTTCGATGGCCTCGATTATTTCTATGGTACTTATGCAAGATGGAATTGATTTGGGTCGTCCAACCCTAAATTGCCCAATTGTATGACAGTTTTGTGTTTTAAACTCCTCTTTTAAACTCCTTCGCTGTACAAATCCTTCTCCGTTCTTCTCTTTGAATCAATCACTCATCCCTATTTTTTGTTCCACGGATCAAAGCTAAATCGAGTCCTAGGAAAGGTATGATTTCTTGCTCTGTCTTCTAATTATTTCATATGAATCCCTTGCTCTAAGTAGTAGTCAAATCAATCTTTGATTGATTAAGAAAAAACTATGCTTTTGGATTTCTTTAGGGATTACGAGTCATTATCAATCAAATCAATCTTCAATCTTCTTTCAATAGTCTATTAATTTTAGCATTACTTTGTTGTTATTTTATTTATTGCTCTGTTGATGTTTTAATTTGTTACAAAGTCATTAACTGTACTCCTAAATCGACTAGGTCTTTATCATTAAAATATAGATTTTTGTTCAAATGAGGTGAAGGAAGGTGTTCATTAACTGTACTCCTAAATTGAATTATTTACTCGTTTGATGTTTGATTAAACACGGGCACGTGTAAGCCTCCATGTTAGAAATGGGTAGGTGTGTTTTTAGCTGAATATGTAGTTGTGATTTTGGGTTCCTTTCAGGGATAACTTAGAATTATATGTTTTCATTTTCAGTTGATTGAACATGTTTTTCAGACATTCCTCGTTAGATGCCGCAGCCTGACAAGTTACACACTATCTCTATGATATTGTGAACTTTACATGCTCGAAGAAGATCCCCCCATATCCCAACATCAGGTTCAATGGTTATATTTTGTATCAAATCCAACACCTCCTTTAGCTTTTTCCCTATACATAAAATCTGTCTTAGAAGGGGCAGAAACTACTTAATGAAAGATCCACACTTGCCAAATAGTTATCATGAAGTGTTAGTATTCAAACTTTGTAATTAGCCCAAATAGTTATCAGAAGTGAGCACACACACTTATTGGTGATAGGACTCGAAAAGGACATAAGGTTAAAATCTTCTTGGATAAAACTTTCTTCTGCTGCCAAAACTTCCTTTATTGTGGCATGGGCTTGGAATTTGGGGAAGTGCGGTCTAATTTGGCTTAACTACACCGAAGCCTCTCAAAAGGCAGTTAAGAATGCCCTAAATGCCCTTGCCGAGGTCCCTGAAATCTTTCTTTATTATTTAATATCAATGATATAATGTCTTTATAACTAATATAATTTTTTTGTTCCTTAGCTTTCGAAACATAAATTGAAGGACACATTATTTGTCGTTATTTTTGCGGCATTAAAGCTTCGCTACGTGCAACAGCTTGAAGCTGGGTTTATTAAGGCAAGCACCTTCTACGCACATAGGCGTGCGATCATCAAAATTGCATTTATATTTTAAGTAGTATATCACTTTTAATAGATCGGCAGTTACGTGAATCAAAAAGAAAAATCTAAATAAGGTCAAACTAATCAAATGACAACAAATCTTTTTGGTGTTTGATTATAGCTTTGAAAGATGATAATAAATGCTATTATTCTTTACACAAACAGATTAAGCCTGTTTTGATTAAATAGGAGGAATAAAGATTGGATCTATAACGGAAATAAATGGTGAATTCGGCTCAGGAAAGACAATGCTTTGTCACACTTTGTGTGTCACTTGTCAAGTAAGCGTACACAATTTATGGTTCCATCTTTATTTTGAGTGAGTAAGAATTAATAGCAGCTTCTTTACTTAATCTTGTATAAGTTGCAAGCGTAAAATGTGTTTCCTTAGGTCAATTCTGCGATGTTTTGATCCACTTATATACATGTTAATGTGCTCCATTGATATTTTAGCTTGCGTTGGTTCAAGTTGGTGGCTGCGAAAAAGCAATGTTTATCGATACTGATGGCAGTATCAGGATTCAAAAATCTTTTAAAAATTGCTGATAGGTGTTTATGCAACTGCCACTATGAAAAATGTATCATTGTAGATAGTTTGATATCACTGTTACTAACTGGTGGTTTGGATTGAATGATCCTGTTGTTTTGGACAATGTGATGTTTGTTAGAGCCGATAATAAGGATCATTTGTTGAGGCTTTTGGAAGAATCTGCTTCAGTCATGGTGGATAGATAGCAGGTACAGTTTCATTGCAATTGTACAATTTTCTCTTACAAACTTTAGTGTTCTTTAAGGCTTTGCACATTGTTCAGTCCTTTGGTATCCGATGTAATAAAAAGATCGCTTGCCATATCACTATAGAGTTGACATGTCGATGCAACTTTTGGAGTGTCTTGAAGGTGGATTATGAGCTGCTGCGAAAAAACTACTTTAGTGATATGTTTTGGATTTGGTAAACAAGAACACATTGGCATGGGGGTAAGAATAATCTCTTTTCCGGTATTTACTATCTTGACTAGTTTCTATTGGAGCCTCAACTATTAATGTCGATTAATTTGAAATAAAAATATATTTGTAATGGGACACTGTCAGGAATGAATTCTACGAGCATAAATATAAATTAAATCCTGTCTTGACTAGTGCAACTATTACATTCATTTGTCTACCTTATGATTCAACTGGCATATGAACTTAAATTAATGTCATTGCTTGTACATATTTGCTCTTATTGTAGTGGACAGTGCTACATTTCTTTACCGAACTGATTTTTCTTGAAGAGAAGAGCCGTCTTCCAAACAAATGAATATTGGAACATTTTGCAGAAGTCTACGGAAGTTAGCAGATGAGGTTAGAGCTTTATTTGTATTCTCAATTTATGCAGAAAATCAAGTTAATAATCGATATCTTCATAAACTCGATAGGTTGTAATGTCAAAACTGCCTAGTAGTGTTGAATTTTAGGCTTTAATTTCTCTTACTATGTATGTTGCAGTTTGATGTTGCTGTGGTTGTAACGAGTAAATGGTTGCAAAAGTGGACGGTTCTGAACTCTTTGCTTGTTCTGAAATCAAGACTATTGGTGGAAACCTCATGGCACACGTTTCTACGACTAGGTCTTTATCTTGTCATCAGTATTTGCTTTTTCATTAGTAATGATCTTCCTAGTATTATACTGGTTATAATTTTTCCGAAATGAACTTTTCCATATAACAGGCTGGCTCTCTCTAAGGGAAAGAATGCAGTTAGCAAGAGTCTCAGAATTGCAGGGCAACGTGTCTGCAAAGTAATTAGTTTTCCTTATTTGGCAGAAGCTGAAGCACGATTTCGTAAATCTGCACAAGGGGTCACTGATATTAACTGCTAAGCCTTAATTAGTTATCTAGACATTCCTACTTTTTTTTTTTTCTCATGTTCTCTTCCTGTTCTTGTCATGTGCTCATGTTGGAATGAATTGCTTCCATACTTTTCGAAAAATGTCTGGCATTATTAAGTTTTATGAATGTTGTGGTATGTCTACTGAAAATTTAAAGATTGTCTTTCTTGAACTATCTATTAGAGTATTTAACAAAATGAAGTATGAACTGTCTCTTAAAGTGTTTAAAAGTAGAGGTGTTTTGTATAATGCATCACTATCACAAAATAATGAAAATCAGTTTCAAGTATTATTCAGCTGAAGCACCTATACTGGGGGTGGGTGTCGAGCGGCTAACCTTTGATCCACATTCGTATCGGTAAATTAGGATTTTGCATACATCAATGGTCTCTGATTTTGTTTCATCAGTATCAGGAGAGCTCTCCCCGCAGAGAAAGATGAGCAACCCAACAAGTTCCAAGTTTCGGTGAGTAATTTTAAAGATGAGTACCCCTTTAATTGTTTTTTGTGATTGATTTTATTACTTTTGGTTTAGCTACTTTTTTGAAGAAGCTTAAGAGCAACGGGCAAGTTCTGGCTATCAATGAAGTATTATTCGCTTTAGTATTATATGCCATGTGGTTTTGAAGTTGAATATTGCATATAAAATGAAAATTTATATGTCTGAGGTTTGTTTTTGCATTCCATTTTTTTTATATTTTTTTTGCGCAAATTGTGATTTTATTTATGTAGATAGGAAAAAAACATGAGGGGGGCTTGACCTCCGAACAGTACATTTGCATCAGTGTCTAATAGCAGCCACCCTTAATTTTTCGAGAAAATAGGAGGTTCTTATATGTTTAGCTAGCGTAGCAGCCGGCCAGAAGAGGAGGTTCTGTTGTGCACTTCCCAACTTGGAGAGACCATTAGCGGACTCATTTCTTTCTTTGTACGTATGCACCATAGTGATTTGTAGCTCCTGGCTGATTTGGAGGATCATCTTCCATATGGCTTGAAACTTGCTAGGGCAAAGTCTTGTCTGCTTGAACCAGTTAACAATGACCTCGACATCCATCTCTACCACTAGTGGAGACCAGTGATTCACCTTGCAAAATCGGAGGCCATGTAGGAGCCCAAATAGTTCAGCTGTCATGTTAGTGTCATTTCCGAGTGCTACACTATAACCGAGTTTCATTCCTCCCTGTGAGTCGTGAATGATACCTCCAGCCCTAGAGAGACCATTACGCAGAGATGATCTGTCAGTGTTCAGTTTAAACCACCCTAGCGATGGTATTTGCCATTTGACCCATGTACTTGCTTTGTGTTTAATTCGAAGCTTGTGCACTCGTAGTACGTGAAGAGACAAAGTATCTCAGTAGTTGCAGCCGTAATTTACTGAAGTTTTGATCATGAGATCTTGAAGCCAACGACATGTTTTGATGACAATTGTTTGTGCATTGATGAGCACGTCATCGAATCGATACTTGCATCTTGCGTTCCATAATTCCCAGCTTATTATGGCCGGAAGTACTCCCTTAATAATGCCCATTTGTGCACTCTTGTTTGCTGCTAGTATCCAAACCCCTTGCCGAGCCCAAAAACTTTTAGTTGGAACGTTGTGAATGCCACATGCCATTGCAAAATTGCCGAGCCCAAAAACTTTTAGCTGGAACGTTGTGAATGCCACATGCCATTGCAAAAAGCTGTCAAACTTGTTGTGCGATCTCTCCGTTTACGAGCAAATAGTTTAAAGTTTCGATGTTACCCGAGCGACAACAGCTGCATTTGGATGTAAATGGTATCCGGTGCTGAAAGAAAGCATCTACCGTGATGACATTCTTCCATATTTTCCAGTTGAAGACCTGAATTTTGGTAGGGAGAATTTTGAACCAAATCCAGTCCATACGGCGTTGTACTTCTGCAGTCCTCTCTCCAGAATTGCCATGCTGATTTTACCATAAAGCTACCACATTCAGAAGGACGCCATAGCGGCGTGTCGTGGCCCTCACTGATGAAAAACTTGTTGACGAGTGTGGTCTTCCATTGTACAGGTAGTTCGTGTTGCAGACGGTTTCAGTTCCAGTTTGTTCCATTCTCGGTAATGTCTTTCTCCATGATTGTCTGTGTGCAGTCGATGTTCAGCAGGTCGGCGAGGTTGCCTTCCCCGGTCCAGTCGCCTAACCAGAAACTACAATTACCTATTCCCAAACTCCAAACTGTATTGGCTTACACTGTTGTGATTTGGTAATGTTATTTGGGACAAAGATGAAATCAGATAATTGGGTGAAGTAGTTTTTGGGAACATTTCAGTGAAGGTTTTGTATATATGTTCCTTCTTCAACATTAAGTTTTCTTACTATGCACTGAAAGTACAGATAATTAAGGGACCAGCTGAAGGCAAAGGGGCACTCGATGTCTTTGTTTCTATCATCACAGGACCTCCTGGGCCAAATCCAGTGCAGTTAATGCCTAGAATTACACTACCTGTTCTAATTTTATGGGGCAACCAAAACACATTTACCCCTCTAGATGGTCCAGTCAGGAAATACTTCTCTTCTCTTTTCTTCCTTCTCAATCATCAAATATAAGCCTTTTTATTCTTAAAGGAGTTGGGCACTGTCCCCATGACGACAGGCCTGACTTGGTCCATGCAAAGCTGCTCCCTTGGTTGGCAGATGATCCCCGTTTTATGAGTACAAAATCTGCAGACTGCATACTTTTAGCCGAGCTAAAACAATCATAGAGACGACAACTTTTAGGTTTACTTAGATGTACTTATGTGTCTCTTTTCTTCTGTAGTGGTTGTTCTATCTATAATAATAATAATAAAAAACCAATCTTTTCACTTTGGTTTCAAACATCCATTCCACAGACACGTATGACGAGGCGTGCTTTGGAAGGCTTAGATCATTTCCATAGTACTTTTATACTATGGAAATGATCTGGGCCGTCCAGCCCTAAATTGCCCAATTGGATGGCAGTTTTGGGTTTTAAACTTCTCTTTCAAACTTCTTATCTATTCAAATCCTTCTCCAGCTCTCCTCTATAAATCAATCACTCTTCCCTATTTTAGTTCTAGAGATCAAACCTAAATCGATTCATAGAAAATGTATTATTTCTTGTTGTTTTTTAATTACTTTATTAAGAATCTCTTGCTCTTAGTGGTAATCAAATCAATCTTCGATTGATTATGAAAAAACCATACTTTTGAATTTCTTTAGGGATTACGATTCATTAACAGTCAACTCAATCTTCAATCTTCAATCAATAGTCAATTAATTTTAGCATTGTTCTGTTGCTGTTTTATTTATTGCTCTGTTGATGTTTTAATTTGTTACAGGGCTACGCAAGTACGGATTACTATTGCAGGTTCAAATATAGATTGTTGTATGTATACACCAGTATGCATGAATATATGTGTATGTTTATGTATGTTTATGGTGTATGGCTTTTGAATTCCTACATGGTAATCCACATGGTGATCCAATCTCATGGATCAGTTGGTTTTCGATAATATATTACTTGTTGGATTTACCTAATGCAAGTACACTTAATTGATATATCCAGTGTTTATCACCAATATTTTGTAGGACAAAGTAGTTGAAGATGTAAAACTAGTACTAGCAGCTCTAAATAAGAAAGGCTCAACTGTAATTGGTGTTGCAGGCTTTTTACTGGGGTGGTGAGATTTCTTATGTTGGTTGCGTTGAATACTTTGAATATTATTTTACTCAGACCTAATTATGCTTTGGCATTCTTAATTCATCTCAACCAAGGTGGTCGTGCATCAAGCCAAGTCCAATTATCTCAAAGCTGTATTGCTGTTACATTATTTTCTTGTTACCCTAGATTATCAAAGGTATTTGACATCTTGTTACCCTGCATTAGTCTCTGTTATAGATAATTACTATGTTTTTGGCTAACTTAGTTACTGCTTAGGCAGTCAGTTGCAATCTTGGAATTATTAAATAATTAATGGGGCTAATATTAAGTAAAGGTCCATCTTGGGATTTTTGGAGCTAAGTTTGACATCATTCCTCTGGCTCTTTTGAAACAATTTGAAGATGTTTTAGCCACTAAATTGGAGGTATGCTATCTTCTATCTTTGAATGCTGTTAGTTGGAAGCACTACAAAAATGATGTGGATTAAATACAAAAAGTCTTTACAACTTATTCACTGATGTTGTCAAGTTAGTGCGAAGAACTTCACTTGTACTTTAAACTACACCAAAAACAAGAAAAAATAACTTGTAAAAATAAGTACTTATTTTTTCCTGCCGTTAATACACGATTACAATGCCCTCGCTTTATGTGGTGATCTGTAGTTTTATCGCGGGTCTAGTTGTTGCTATTTGTTGTTTCCCCGCGATTAACCTTTTCATTTACCTAGGTTTCACATCTCAGTGATCTCTCTCTCTCTCTCTCACACACTCTAAATATCGATAATACTGCAGTGTAATTTTGTAGTTCTTTAATTTTATGCAATCTTCCCTCTCTTTGCCATCAAAACATTGCCACTGATTCATGGGAAGGACAAATCTTCTCATTGCACATTCTACTTTTGCAATTATGTAATTTTAGGCCAATCTTTCGCTTTTTGAGCAGAAATTAGGGTCATTGAGGTTATAGATGGAACATTAAGTCTTCGCCATGTTTGGTTGATGTAAGCCAGGATTCTAGGAATAATATGAGATCAGTTTTGTGAAGGTAAAGTATTGATATACATTGAAAGTCTTTTTTTAGCCCTAAATAAGACTAAGAACTTTTTATACATTGTTTAATATCTTATCTTCTTTAACTATTCAGATCTATGATTGAAAATCCATCCTGTTCAATGTTCATCTTACTAAGTTCAATTCTTGGATATGTTCAAGTTTATCTGTCATTTATTTTTATGAATGCAGTTTTTCATGTTGTTGTTTTATATTGGAAGTCTTGATCTTTGTTGTTTAGTACTGAAATCTGTATACTACAAAGTTTATCGACTAGGCAACTGCAACTAATCTATCAGAATCTAATCAATTTTCATTAGGGCATACTGATGGCACAGTTTAGGTTCTTGAGCCTTTAGAATCAGAAAGAGCATGTGGTACTACACAATAGATTTCTAAATTATTTTGCTTGTTTCAGGAAACTATAACAGTTCTTCATTCTTCAATAATCTTATAGCTTTTTCAATTTCTATTTACCAAAAATACAATCAAGATGTTTGGGTTCACAAAAGGGTTTTTGCCCATGAGGAGCGGGACCAACTCAGCAAATTCTGCGGTTGGGTAAAAATACTTTTGTAAGCTGATGTTATGTTTATTAAACTTCATCAATACTAAGCTACCGTAATTCTAATCCTTTCCTCCTACTTTTATATTGTTCAGGGCTGTGACAATTTTTGTCTTAAATTCACTTAACGGTAGAATCTAAGGTTAAGTCTTACGTACTGATATTCCCTTCCTCATATCACCAAACCTAAGGTAATAAGAGTATCTCAAATTAGTAAAATTCCGAATAGGTGTATGTATTCAATCTTGATATCTTGTTTGGCTATTATAATAAGTCAAAATTAGTGAATTTCTGACTGTGTGTATGTATTTTATCTTGGTATCTTATATGGCTATAATATGCCAAAATTTATGACCAGCAATTTAGTAGATGTACAACGGATTTATTATTATGGACTGATTTGGTTGACTTACTCAAATTCTAAGTCATCATTTATCAGACAGCCTATAAACTGTTTGCTATAAGTCGTGATCCATTTTTCCTTTAGTAGATCCTAAAATTAAAAAGTTAGTATTACTAGACAGTTCCTTAAATGTGTTTGTCAACATAAAGTTGGTGTTGAGCTTTAGATAGCTCCAAAACATTGATGAAATAGACGTGAATATGGCCTTTGTTCCATTGTACTCATGCTTCAAGTAAATAAAACCTTGTAGATGCCATTGGGTTTTATGGTAGCGTCGAAGATAATCAGTTGGATTACCCTTTTCTCTTATAGGATGCTTGTTTTAGGTATTTTCAGGCCGCAATATTAATGTAGTAATTACTTTCCATATTATTTTACATGAATCCATTAGCTTAAAAGGGAAAGAGCGCTCAAGTTTTTGAGAGGATGGTGGTTCAATTCCACCTGGATTCAAATTGGTTACTGTTTTATTTTCTCCATGCTATTAAAAATATGATTTGGGCCTCTTGTGAATCTCCAAAGAAGCCAATTTTGACCGTGAAAAATACGACAATTAGAATTGGTAAATGACTGCATGTATCATCGCTATAGATAAACGATAGTATATTATTGTCGCAAATACTTTTTGAGAAAGGAAAAAGAGACGGCTTTAGTTGTCATCAATTAGCGACGGCTTTAGGTTGTCATATTTGGTCAAAAAAGTGACGGCTGTATAGGTTGTAAGTCAAATACGGCCAGCCAGAGGCATCGTGTAAAATGATGGCAAGTCCCCTCATTTTTCCCTAAAAGTAACATAATGTTTCCTTCGTAATTAGACTTTTTTTGCTGTAGTGTTTAGGGTTTTGTGGTTCATCCTGGTTCTCCATCTCTATCACCACTACCACCTACCTTAGTGCTCATATATACCTCCACAATCTTTTGGCCTAAATTTGATGCTAACTCTACCTTCGGCTACCTCACTCGTGCACAATGCATACTACCTCCATTCAGAGAAAGAATTTGAAACAATAAAAAAATAACTGAAGTGCAAGAAAATCCATTAGAAAAAACTGAAATGGCAAGCAAGAAGGTAGTGAAGAAATAAACTAAGAAAACTAAAAAGTTTGAGATGAGGTAAACTTAAACATTATATGATTTCAACAATGTTTACAATTGCACTACACCAAAACAGTCAATTTTCCACAATTTTTTTTTGCCACAGATATTATGTGTAGTTTATTAGACAGATTTTATCTGTGGCAAATAAAATTGGAGCCTGTAGTTTTTTTTTGGTTTTCTAATTTGGCTATATTTTTTGGTTTCCCTCAAATATTTTCATTTTATTTCTTGGAGTCGCTATTGTTTACAAACCGAGGAGAAACAGAGGGAAGAGGACTCAAAATCCCCACACACTTGATCTCAAACCCTAAACCTGAAACTGAAACTCTTATTTCCTAATCTCAACGATGGGTTAGTAAATTGCTTCTCAAATTCTTCAATGTATTTGCTCACTTGTTGCTCTCGAATTTGTTGATTTGCTTGTTCTTTAATTTACCAGTAAGTTTCATTTCAAACTCTAATTCTCTTGTAGATTGATGTGATTGAACTATATATTATAGACAGATTAAGCGTTTTGAGTCTTCACTTTGATTACTTTATAATCAAAACTCTTTCTACCTCTGTAATCGTATAGTGGTAGAGCAAGATTCATGTGTGATTGATTGCTTGTTTTTTGAGGTGCTGGTGATCTTGGGTTTCAAGAGTTGTGGATCAATGGAGGAGAGTAGATTATGATTCAGTCACTTTTAGCTATATTGCAATGGTGGGATTTTAAAGTTACTATGATTATCATGAACAAGTGGATCTTTCAGAAATTTGATTTTAAGTTCCCTCTGACAGTGTCTTGCATTCACTTCATATGCTCAGCCATTGGAGCATACATAACAATCAAAGTACTTAAAGTTAAGCCGCTGATAATTGTTAACCTAGAAGACCGTTGGAGATGAATATTTCCTATGTCCTTTGTTTTTTGTATCAACATAGTGTTGGGGAATGTGAGCTTACGGTATATTCCAGTCTTCTTCATGCAGATGATAAAATCATTTACTCCTGCAACTATAGTGGTGCTTCAGTGGCTAGTTTGGAGAAAATAATTTGACTGGCGCATCTGGGCTTCTTTGGTGCCCATTGTAGGAGGGGCTCTTCTCATTTCCCTTACTGAACTTAGTTTTAATTTGTTCGGATTTTGTACTGCCTTATTTGTTTTCCTAGCTACATCTACAAATACTATCCTTACAGAGTCTTTACTGCATGGATATAAGTTTGACTGCATAAACACAGTGTACTACATGACTCTTTTTGCGAACATGATATTGGCCATGTCAGCTTTATTCCTTAAAATGGCATGGGGCTTGGGTATGGTTTCACACTCATGAGAGTCTTTGCTCATCCCTCATCCTAATCTTGACCTCTGGAGTGTTGGGTTTCTGTCTCAACTTTTCCATCTTTTATGTCATCCATTCTACAACAGCCGTGACGTTCAATGTAACGGGTAATATAAAGCTTGTAGTTGTTGTGATGGTTTCGTGGCTTATATATAGAAATCCAATCCCTGCTTTGAATGTTGTTGGGTGTGGAGTGACTCTCATTGGGTGTACGTTTTATGGGTTTGTGGGACATAAACTCTCACAACAAATACCAGGAACACCCAAGACTTCACGGACACCCCACAACATGATAGAGATAATCCCTCTTGTAAATGATAAGTTAGATGGCAAGGTTTAATTTATTTAATGTGATTTCAGCTAGTGAAGGAAGTGTTAGTAGGAAATGAGAGGAATTTGTATTGTTTTTGTAAACTTTGTGTTCATTTTAACCTTAACTAAATTGAAATGGCCACTAATTTACAGTATTTTTTTAAAAAAATGTAAATTTTGTGCCTTGTATTCTTTTAGTTTTCCAATACGAAAAAGTTACATCATTTTGTCAATATATATATATATATATAGATAGGTGTTGGTGATGATTCCAAAAATGGCAGTTGGTTTGAAGGAATTAGGGAAAAAAGTTAGAGTTGAAGTTTAAACTAGGGGGTTTTGGTGAATTGGCTTTTCTTAATAGTTTAGAGATGATTCCAAAAATAAACAGTCCTTGAGAGTTTACTGCTATTAAATTGATGTTGTTCATCTTTGCTAATTAACTTGATCTTCATATTCATACTTGTTTGTTTCTTTTTCTTCATTACTATTAAACATGCTACTTATGGAAACCTTTTATTTTCCTATTATCTTATGCGCACCAAAATGGAAGTCGTCGCATTGGTTTTTGAAGCTGAATCTTTTATTGTTTTTGTAGGTGATTGGTTTTTGAAGCTGTATCTTTTATTGTTTTTGTAGGTGATAATGCGTTAGTTGGGGCGTCAAGTTGAAGACTCTTTCAAGCCCCCAAAGTAGGCAAAAAAATTTAATCATTATTTTTTTGATTATCCTCGCTTTTGCAAATTTTATAGTGCGGATATGATTATTGCTTATATTTACTTTTTTTGCATTAATGTACATTTATCTTGTTGTTAATTAGCCCCAAAAGTAGTGCCAATGATCTCTTGTTAAGTTGTACCATCTTTTCCACTAGCTTATCCTTTATCTTAAAAATCATTGTCTAGTGTAGTAGCCTACTCGTAGCCTTCGGCAGACAGCCGAAGCCCACATCATAGCCTACTCGAATGTATCGAAGCTCACTCAATCCCTAAAATAGGCTCCCCAGAGATCCCGCAGAGACGAACCTTTGACACCAGACAAAGCTTCGGGTACAGACCAGTACATTGCTGCAGACATCCTTCGACTATATCTACATATGGTCGAAGTATGGCAAGACAGACAACCAGCTCACCAGGCAAAGCTTCAAGAATGGATTAACATCCTACAACAGAAATCCTTTGAACTCACTAGCACACGGTCGAAGCAAGATAAGATAGACAACTACCTCATCGGATAAGACAGCGCATTGATTAGCCCGTGCATCTACAGTGACAGATCTAACCACCGCGCCGTTCAAAGACATCACCAATAAATGTTGCAGTAATAGTACCGACATGACCGGCTCCCATAACTCACCGGGATTTCCTGACATTGTAATCATGTAACCCTGACCCACACTTGGTTACTTAGCTCTCTGTGTTTCTATAAATAGTGAAGAGGGGAAACAAAGCGGGGGTTAGAAAAATCATCTCCAACCTCTTGCATTTTACCTTCGACCACCCCGACATTCTGCACTCAAACCCTATTATTTACTCCTCTGTAATACAATCTGTCTTACAAATCCTCATCAGAGGTCGTAAAGAGTCACATTCAGGCCTCTGCGCAAGTATTTGTCTTTAGTTAGATCTTATTTTAGGCCAATTGCTTGTATCCTTTAACTGAAGATCAATTCTGCGCTGTGAGAACCAACTCCCCCTCTGAACGGAGTTAGCTCCCTAAAATTGGCGCCGTCTGTGCTTCCCATCCTACAAATCTCCCTTCCTATTTCACCTCCTTTTGTTTTCCACTTCAGCAGATTACCCTCAATGGCACCTACACGCAGTTCTAATTCCACCCAGGCAGGAAATTCCATCGACGGAGTCGCTGCCCAAATAGCCTTATTAACTCAACAAGTCGCTCAAGCAGAGGAGCGTTACCAGAACCAACTAATTCAGAAGCGAGAAAGCAACCATTTGGCACTGAAAACTGAACGAAATCACCGTCTTAATGATGAAAATAGATAGAACCGAGCGATTGACGGTCTGTGTAACACCGTTTGAGAGCTACAGAGATTACAGCCCTTAGAACCCGCTCGTCCATCCCAGGCACCCAACCTATCGCGCGGCTCGCACCCGCCTAGGCCCTCCATAATACCTCGAGTTACCCCCAGCTAATACCAGGGCCAAAAGTATTCCCTGTACTATTCCCCCAACCGGCACTATCCACCTCAGGAATCATCCCACAGAAGACTCTTCTGACTCAACCCTTCGCTCCTCCAGAAACCCCAGACGCCGTCCTGCTCGAAAATGGCTCGAGGAACACAACACTGATTTTATACCACATACTCGACCCAACAACCTTCAACTTCATCAATCTCCCCCTCATCCTGCATACGTTACACAGTAGAACTTCAACAATAAAATACAGCCAGCAATTCGCGTTACCGCGAGTCCAGCTACCGACTCCAGGAGCAGCCTCAATAACCCGATCTGCCCTAAAAATTTGGCTATCGAAATGCTCTCTAATCGAAATGCCCTCAGCAAATATCATAACACAGACCCTAAATTCCACATCCTTGAATTCCAAAATGCTCTGAGCCTCTACTCCACGGCTGGCTACCTACTATGTCGCCTTTTTCCAACGAGCCTTACCGATAATCCCCTTCGTTTGTACCACAATCTCTCAAATGGCTCGATTCGTAGCTTCGAGCAATTTTTATAACTTTTCATCGCCCAGTTTGCCTTCAACAAGGACAGAGAGGTTAGAGTCGATGCTCTTTTCAATTTTAGAAAATCTGGCAGTGAGACCCTCGAAGCCTTCACCAAAAGATTCCTTAACGAATCTCGGAAAATAGAAAATCTCGAGTGCTCGAATGCTATTTTGGCATATTCGAATGCCCTGCCCGACCACAGCCGAGTAAAAGAGCACCTAGTCCTCCACAAACCAAAAACACTCAAAGCGATGCTCTCGAAGGTCAAATGTTATATCATTCTCGAGCGCCATCAAGAGTCCCACAAGCAGAGCCAGCCTTCGCAAACAACAAATTTTAATAATCCTCAGCAATACACCCACTCTGCTTCCACACCCCTTGTCGCTCCTATCTCATAGGAGACTGAGAGCCGCAAATGCCCCATTATTGATAACAGCACCGAAGCTCGCAAGAAGCGACCAAGGCCTATTTTACCTATACTCACTGTTCCCCTCAGTACCCTTCTACCACACATACAGGCAGGCCTCATTTGGCGCATCCCTTTCCCCATCGAATTCAGACCATATCAATAAGTGCAACTATCACCATACCAATAAATGCTTCGCCCTTCAGTGTTCTCTCGAACTTATCTTCGCAGCAGGACGTTTGCACCAGTATATTGCTGATCTACCAAGCTACCTCGATGGGTCCTACCTAAAATCCCTATCCGCCCCTACTGCTGACCCAACCGAGGTGTACATCTATAAAATCAAGCTCATCGAAGTCAATAACATAGACAGTAAACTTTATAAGAGAAAACGAAAGCGCATCGAAGAATGTTACAAGCTTACCTATCAGGAGAAATTTCCTACCGTTCTGGCAGAATCAAGCTCTCACCCTCAACTCAAAGGTATTTCTTTCATCGACTGTGACACCTCACATGTTCGTTTCCCCCATTCCGATCCATTAGTCATCATGATTAAGATCGAGAACCTCGTCCTCAATACAATGCTCATAGATACTGGTAGTGCAGCTGATGTCCTCTTTCTCCAAACAATCCAAACTATGAAGAAAATAGACCTCATAACTGGTGCCATCATTAAACTAAAAGGTTTCAATGGATAAAAACAAATTAT
Organism: Kingdonia uniflora; assembly: GCA_014058105.1. Taxonomy (NCBI): domain Eukaryota; kingdom Viridiplantae; phylum Streptophyta; class Magnoliopsida; order Ranunculales; family Circaeasteraceae; genus Kingdonia; species Kingdonia uniflora. The sequence goes on from JACGCM010000724.1 coordinate 1,784,375, forward strand.
TGTTGGCCGTATCAGTCTACCCGTCACTACAGGTCTCATTACCCTTCAAACCAACTTTATTGTCATTGACAAGAAGTCTGAATACCTCGGTATACTCGGACGAGATTGGCTTCGCGTCATGCGAGCTATATCTTTGACCTATCATCAGACCTTTCGATTCAGCAATTACGAGGGTACTTAGAATTTAAAAGGATATCAACGCCCTGCTCGCTCATGCGAGCACCCAGAGATCGACCAAACCCAAATACTTGTTAGCCGCCCATAGCAATCTCAACATCTTTCTATCCCTTCGACATCGACAGATACCACCCAAGCCATCGAACCCACTGTTTATATCGAACTCGACGGTCCTGGTCGGGGTACATTTATTGGAGCCCTCCTTAACGAGTCAGAACGCCTCAAACTTTCAGAGTTCCTTCGAACAAACAATGACATCTTCGCCTAGATATTTCAGGAAATGCCTGGTGTCAACCCCAACCTGGCCTGCCGCAACTTGGATTTCATCCCCTATTCCATAGCGGTAAAGCAAGAAAAACGTACACTGGCACTACGACTTCGAGAAGCTGTGAACCTTGAAGTCGACAATCTCATATTTTGAACTTAATCCCACCTGTTCATGGGATCGATAAAGAAGACCCATACTTGCATATCGATGAATTTGAGTCTAACAACCAAACGTTTCGATGTAAGGACATAGCAATGGAGTACATCTATTTACTCATTTTCCCATTCTCTCGAAAAGATAAGGCAAAGCGTTGGTTGAACTCTCTGCCATCCGAGTCAATTGATAAGTGGGACACCCTTAAACAGAAGTTTAAAATCAAGTTTTTCACCATGCAAAAAACTGACCTTTTAAAGCGTGATATCTCTGATTTCCTTCAAGAAAATGGAGAAAAAATTTACGAAGCATGGGAGCATTTTAAGGAAAAATTGTTAAGGTGCCCCCATCATGGTTTCAAGAAATGGAGACTAATCCAATTCTTTCTGCACGGGTTAACTCTTTCAACCTGTGAATCAATCAAAGCCAATAGCTCAGAAAAATTCAAAGATATGGATGAAACTGCTGCATATGCATTTCTTTATAAATACGCTAAGAGATCCCAATAATAGGACTTTACTTTTTGTGATCGTAGGCCCATTAGAAAAGGAGGCATCCTTGAATTACCTGAAAACCTTGAATTAAAAGTCCAACTGGACTCTCTTACACGTAAAGTCAAGGCTATGGCCATAGGGAAAGTAGCAGCCCCTAAACCAGCATCCATTCCTGGGGTCTGCAATTTATGCAATGATCCGACCCATTATGCACAAACGTGTCCACAACTCTCTGAGTTAATTAATTTTAATTCGAACCACGTTAATGCTATCTTGGATAATGAAAGGAGACAACACCAAAATAATTTGGTTGATCTCCCTTGCAAAGTAACCCAGCATTTTCTTGGTGGAGTCAACCACAAGGAAAATCTAGTTATAATCCTCCACCATATCAGTAGAATCAAACATACCCGACCAAACAAGCCTACCCAGTTAGTTTAAAATCCACACTCCAGCAGTTTATAACAGAGATTAAGGCGGTTACCCAACAAAATTCTAGGGAACTTTCAAAAATGCGAGCCTTTACACAGAAGCTAGACACCCAAATAGGACAAATAGCAAGCCAATTAAGGGAACGAGAAAAGGGAAAATTCCTTAGTCAACCAATTGCTAACCCAAGGGACACCTTTGAGGTTCATACCCAATAGAGCTCACCTGAGAACATTGAAACTGCTCAAGTAGTTATGACCCTTTGGAATAAAAGAACTATAGAAACTCGACCAGACACTATGCCGCCAACTAAGAGCAATTTAGTTCCCAAATCTCAGGAAAAAGCCCATAAAAATCTAGCATCTAGGCCACATCATGTTCCAACTCTACCGGACCTTGTAGATAAGCCTTATGTACCTAGGGCCCAATTCCCTAACCGACTTGTTCCTGCCAAAAAGAACGAAGGCCTGAAAGATATTCTCGAGTTATTTAAACAAGTACAGATTAACATTCCGCCCTTGGACGCTATCGATCAGGTTCCGTCATATGTTAAATTCCTTAAGGAACTGTGTACAAAGAAATGTAGAACCAGAGTTAGGAAGAATTCCTTTAGTGTTGAACAGGTTAGCTCTATCCTACCATTTGAAATTCCGATCAAACAAAAGGACCCAGGATGTCCCACCATTCCCTTAGTAATAGGAAAACACTACATCCAGCAGGCTCTCCTTGATCTTGGGGCTAGTGTAAACCTTATTTCATTTTGTGCTTATGAGGACCTCGATTTAGGCGAACTTAAGCCCACCTGGATACAACTTCAACTCGCTGATAGATCTATCAAAACTGCTAGGGGTATTGTTGAAGATGTGATAATTAAGGTGGACAAATTTTACTTTCTAGTTGATTTTATAGTCCTTGATACACCACCGATTTTGAATATCCTTGGCCAAATCCCTATTATTTTAGGTCGACCTTTCCTAGCTACTTCCAATGCTATAATCAATTGTAGAAATGGAATAATGAACCTAACATTCGGTAACGTGACCTTGAAACTTAACATTTTTAATGCAATGAGGCAATATTTGGATTCTGCTGAAGAGTGAAATATGATAGGTACCATTATCTCTGAATATTCTAGGGACAACCTCTTAGAAGATTGTCTGGAGGACGACATCGTTGGTATTCACAAGTCAATCCTAAAAGGTATTTCAGCTATTCTTGAAAATAATCCTCCAGTATACACTCCTCCTCATCGGTATACTCCCAATTTTGAGTCACTCTCTATGTGTTTTAACCCCCCAGTTCCTTCTATTGTGTCACCGCCAAAGCTTGATCTTAAAGTACTTCCAGATAATCTAGGATATCGGTTCCTCGGGCCTAACAAAACTCTTCTTGTTATTATTTCATCTTCATTGGACTTTGACCAGGAAAATAAACTCCTTGCCGTACTAGACACCCACAAAGAAGCAATTGGATGGTCAATATAAGATATCAAAGGAATAAGCCCATCAGTGGTTATGCATAGGATATACTTAGATGAAGGATCCAAAACATTTCGTGAACCACAATGATGTGTGAACCCTCCAATGAAGGAGGTAATAAAGGCGGAAGTTATGAAACTTCTTGATGCGGGTATTATTTATTCCATCTCTGACAGCTTTTGGATAAGCCCAGTCCAAGTGGTACCTAAGAAATTAGATATTACTGTCGCAAAAATTGCAGACAATGAACTAGTACCCACCTGCACTCAGACAGGATGGCGAGTTTGCATTGATTACCGAAAGCTAAACGTGTCCACTCGAAAATACCATTTCTTATTACCATTCATGGATCAAATATTAGAACGTTTAGCTGGTCATTCATTTTACTGTTTCCAGGATGGTTATTCAGGATACAACCAAATTTCAGTTGCCCCCGAAGACCAAGATAAAACCACTTTTACTTGCTCAATTGGAACTTTTGCCTATCGGCGTATGCCTTTTGGCCTATGCAATGCACCCGCGACCTTTCAACAGTGTATGTTAAGTATTTTCTCAAATATGGTAGAAAAGTTTTTAGAGGTCTTCATGGATGACTTTTCCATTTATGGCCCCACATTTGACGAATGTCTTCTAAACTTAGAATTGGTCTTGATCCGTTGTAAAGTGAAAAACCTAATCCTAAATTGGGAAAAATGTCATTTTATGGTAAATAAGGGAATAGTACTCGGCCATTTGATATCATCTAAGAGGATAGAAGTTGATAAAGAGAAAATTGATTTGATTTCTTCTCTACCTCCTCCTAAAACAGTTAAGGACATTTGCGCATTCCTCGGAGATGCAGGTTTTTATCGACAATTTATTAGAGACTTAAGCAAAATCTAACAATCTTTATGCAATTTACTTGCTAAAGACATCCATTTTGATTTTAACGATAAATGTTACAAGTCTCTTAAAACACTTAAGTCCTAATTGACCACATCACCGATTATCCAGCCACCCGATTGGACCATACCCTTCGAAATTATGTGTGACGCTTCAAGTTATGCCGTGGGTGCCGTGTTAGGACAACGTTTTGAAAAAGTACCACATGTCATTTGTTATGCGAATAAAACACTGAATGATGCTCAAATTAATTATACGACGACTGAAAATAAGTTGTTAGCCATCGTCTTCGCGTTAGAAAAATTTCGGTCATACATTTTAGGGTCAAAAGTCATTGTGTACTCTGACCATTCAGCCCTTCGATATCTTCTTCATAAAAAGGACGCTAAACCATGTTTTATCCGTTAGATCATTGTACTCCAAGAATTTGACCTCAAAATATGTTGTAAAAAGGGAAAGAAAATGTTGTTGCTGACCATTTGCCCCGTTTGATAGTCGACCACATTAACGAAGACCTTCCTATTTCTGAGCCTTTTCCCAATGAACAGTTAAGGAATATTAATAAGGAACCCAGGTTCGCCGATATTGCAAATTACTTAGCCGCAGGGTACATACCACCAGATTTGAGCAGACAAGATAAAAACATATTTGAAATAATCTCTAGACGATTTATTTTAAAGGATCCCAATTTATTTAAAGTTAGCGCTTATCTAGTGATTCGTCATTGTGTCCATGAAAATGACATTTCAAAATTTTTAAAAAATCTTCATGATAATGGTGGTCATTTTGGGCCCTGTATAACAGCTAATAAAGTACTTCAATGTGGTTTCTATTGGCTTACTTTATTTAAGGATACTTATGACCATTGGTCACGATGTAACCGTTTCCAAAGGTTTGGCAATATGGGTCGTCGGGATGAGATGCCTCTTAACAACATTTTAGAGGTTGAAATTTTTTATGTCTGGGGCATTGACTTTATGGGCCCATTTCTGGTACCTAATAGCTATTTGTGGATCTTAGTAGCAGTTGACTATGTTTCTAAATGGGTAGAAGCTGTACCATGTCGGACAAATGATCACGTTATCGTAATTAATTTTTTAAACGATAATATTTTAGTGCGATTTGGTACACCTCATGCAATTATAAGTGACGGTGGAACTCATTTCTATAACCGTTAGTTTAAAAGTCTTATGCATAAATATGACATTACTCATAAAGTTGCCACCCCATATCATTCACAGGCAAGTGGGGAAGTAGAGGTTTCAAATCGGGAAATTAAAAAAAATTTAGAAAAAATTGTCTGACCAGATCGTAACGATTGGTCCACCCGTCTTAATGATGCTCTTTGGGCCTATCGGACTACTTATAAAACCCCGATTGGAATGTTACCTTATAGATGTATTTTTGGCAAAGCTTGTTACTTGCCTGTGGAATTAGAGCATAATGCTTACTGGGCAATTAAGAGATTTAATTTTCAAATAGACGCAGCAGGACTTCATAAAAAACTTCAACCAAAACATATCATAAAAAATAAGACAAGAGGCATGCGATAATGCTAAAATATATAAGGATCAGACCAAAACATATCATGATAAGCATATAGTCCGAAAAGTTTTTACACCAGGACAAAAAGTCTTTTTGTTTAACTCAAAACTACGTTTTTTTCCTGGAAAATTTCAAAGCCGTTGGCATGGCCCATTTGAAGTCGTAAACATACACCAAAATTCTTGGACTGAAGTAAAAAATTATCATACTAGGAAAAATTTTAACGTCAATGGCCAACGTCTTTAACCTTATCTCAAGACAATCCTTTTAGAAAAATTCCCTGATATAGACCTTTGCGAGCCCAAATACAGGGAATTGCCCGTCTCCGAATAATTCATTGACTTCACATAAGTTTGGGGGTGCGTGAGTTTTGTCTGGCTAAAGATGGTAAACTTAGCACTTTTTGGGAGGCAACCCACGACACATTCAGGTGAGAAATTCTAATTTTTTCTTTCCATTTTTATTTTTTATTCTCCAATATTATGGGCAATATTTCATTTAAGTTTGGGGGTAGGAAAATCATTTTTTTAATATTTTTTTTGAAGAAAAATGAAATAATGACACTCTTGGCAATTTATGATGTACTTTTCATAAATTTCCAACATTTAGACTAAATTTATTTTGACATAAATATTGGGTGAGAAGCCCAAATAAATCTAAAAAGAAATTAAGAACTTAAAAGTTTACAAGTATACACTAAAATATTTTTACACAATCTTATGTTAGATGTACTATATTTTAATTAGCGACTAATTCAATTTAACGTAGTATATTTTGAAAACTTGCACTTCATTATAGTTTTGTAATTTATGCATTCGATAAGTTATTGACCAGTTTTAGGGAAATCTAATATTTATGTTAGGAATAATTCGCTCCAAGGGAGACAACTGCCTAAGAATAAGTTTATTCCCGTAAGAAAAAAAAAAGCCAAAGTTGCACCTAAAACTTTCACGCTGTAAGGCTACTCGCATGATTTAAAACTGAAAGAGGAAAAATTATCACCAATCTCGAGTATGACCATGAACTATGTGAAGGAGTACGAAAAAATTTACTTGTGAGAATTCTGAGTCTAGGTCACGAAGGGGCACCAAACCCCAACAACCTTAGTCAACTAGCGAGGATTGTCGACTGAAAACTTCTTATTACGGAGGCTTCACTAAGAAATAATGTACTCAAAATGGCTACAAAAAATAAGATACCTGGGAGTAAAATTAACTAAAGAACTTGTCAAACTGACCGTTAAATTTATTCTAGTAAGTACTCGCCTACCATATACTGACTCAATGATTCTCGACAATGTATTAAGCAATAAAACTATCTTCATAATACACTCAGATATATTTGGTAAAATACTTGAATTTCATTCAAATCATGAGGTTGTATCCCTAGTTTCGGATAAGTACAATATATTCTATGGTATACTCATGGAATAAAAGGTTTTAAGGAATTTTCTGCTTGCATATTTTTGCCATAACTAAATAAGGATAAATTGATAGGAAATGAGTCTCTTGTTATTTAGAATTTTCATAATGTCATTATTGAATTTTGTGGGTATAGTCACTGTAAACCCTCACGAGACAACACTCATCCACCAGGGACACCTGGGGGTTTAACGGCTTATTGCATACGCTAAATGCAATCGCAAGTCCTACGAAAGTGGCTTTCTTTCTTAGTTTAATTTTATTTCTTTATTTCACTCGCGATGAGCAAAATGGTAAGTTCGGGGGTATTTGACAGACGTAGAAATACGTAGGATTAATGCGCCTAAAAGTATCATTTTGTTAATCATGATTTATTAATTTCTAATGTTAGTAGCATTTTCTTATTTTCAGGCACTTATCACTGTTGGAGCTAATAAGTTGAAAAAGACATCTAATAGAAGGTATAAAGAGTTGAAGCACCTCCAACAGTCTCTCAGGCACAAGGAAGATGCCTACATTTAATATACTTGTAGATTTTTTCCATGGAATAAATATGATGAAGGACTCTACAAGGATTAACATGAGATAGGATTTATCTTTATCTGATAGAGTTTTAGAATTATAAACAAGTCTTTTATCCTCTAAATATGAGAGCAATTCTATGTATTTTACACATCTCAATCTCAGGAAGGAATAAAACTTGTATTTTTCAGTATCTTTCTCTTTCTCCCTCTTTTATTTTATGCGTTTAATTTAAGCTGTGATCAACACCATTAATGGAGAGCTAATCTCCATAGCTTTGGCTAAGGATTAAACCTCCGGTGAAGTGAGCTAAATTGATGTTAATAGTAGTTTAGATCTAGAATTAATCTTCAATTCTCTGATTTAAAGTTACGAAGAGTTGATCTAGCCATGGCAACTCTAAGTTACTACAGATATGAGGAAGATGTCGAATTAGCCATATTCGATTGTTTTCACGTTCAAAGGGAATTCTAGATCACTAGAGTTAATACTCTCCACCTAGCCATGGAAATGAGTTTATAAACCCTGGATCCGATTGTTCATGATTAACAAAGTTCTTACTTAGGGTTTTAGCCACAAATCCTAGATCTTAGACCCGGATAGACCTAGACATGGCTATTACGTGCGGATAGAAGCTACCGTTTTCATATCGCTTAGTAATCTAAGTCGGAGGTGATTCAAAGCCTAGGTTCTTTTCCTTATAATCGTACCGAAAGTTAGTAATTTAGGTTTATGTTTTAGATCAAAACCCTTTTATCAAAATTAGTTTAGATTCGTTTATTAGTTAATTAGGAAATTATATTTTTAATACATTTACTCTCCGTGGATTCGACCCCCGCTTACCCTTATTATATTACGATACCCGTAGTTTTTAGCGGGGTATTTAAAGATCGAGTTTTTCTCGCATCAGTTAGTAACCATTTTTGTAAGGTGGGGGAGAAGGTGTTTTATGACGTTTTCTGGGTTTCCAACATACGAAGCACCTTCTCCCCCACCCTACGAAAATGGTTAATAACAACTGAGATAAGCAAGCCAGCCGACTATCACGTACCCTCATCTCTGGTAATGAACCCACAATCGCAGGTTTAGATGCGAGTTCTTTCCTCAATTTTGGCACTTATATTATCAAAATTTCATAACGTACATGTAGCAAATTAAATCTGTCATATATTTGCACATTTTTGAGTTTTCTCGAAGTGTTTCTTCATTAATATGAAAAAAACATGTTTTTTAATTATCGAACTCTTGATTGTAAATAAACTAATGTTCATAAACAAAAGAAAATGCACAATAATAGAAAAAATTAAATTTGATAATAAGTACAAATATTTAAATAAATTAACCAAATTGGCTTCAAGGCACAAATTTTGAGTTGTTCTAGTTAAGAGACCACAAAGAGAAAACACCAAAAAAAAATCTGACCAAACACGAGTGCTCAAAGTGGCCTTCAAGTTTGTTGCCAGAAACACAAATAAACTTTGGTACCCGAGTTTGCATGTTAGTATCTAACTTATTTTTCTGCTTCTTTTTCCTTTTTTAACTTTGAGCCACAAAGCCCGTAATTCCAATAGGGAAAAAGAAAACTAAACACGGGAAAGGTCAATTCAAGCCACAACAAAAAATTTAATTTAATGTTGCGTCATATTTAAGCAGTCTACACGACTTCTTTTCCAAGTGTCAGGGTGGACAGCCATGGGCCCCTTTTTATATGTTAAGTTCAAGATAGACTGACCTACGGGAAAGCCTGTTTCTGGTACAGTTGTGGCCGCCCCTTCACTTAGGTGATGAAAGAAGGATTCATATTTCCTGCACTTCTTCGCATTTCATGGGATGGGAACATGAAATTGATTTCTCAATACTTCAAGGTTTGTTGTAACCTCACTAAATACCAAGTAACTTTGAATGTGAAACTTATATAAAAAATGGGTCATACACTCATCTCCAAGCAGGGTCTTAGATATCACAGAACCACAAATCAATACATGAATCAGCCCAGTGCAGTAAGCAAGCATCTGCATTAGCAAAAAAGAAGACTGAGTTAAGTTGATTCAAACTGTTAAAAGTAGAAACAAACCTTAATATCACACCAATACCAACACAAACCTTAATTATTCATGCACCAAAAAATGCACGAATTATTTAAGTTCAAAGTTTTAACAATCTACTTGTTAGGTTACAGCTCAAAACAGAGGAAGTTATTCGAACGAAACATAAAATCGTTTGAATGAAACTTAGGTCGTTCGAACGAAAACGCGTTGATTGTTTCGAATGTTCATTTCTAGGGATATATTCTAAAGCGATGGTTTATCTCATTGTGCATACTTTGCTGATGACCTAATAGAAAATCTATAAAAGATAAGGCTTTGCTAGACTATTATAGAGTGTATGAGTTAAAAAGCCACTGTGTGAGAAACTTGAAATCTTGAAGTGATATAACCTTTATGATAGACCTTGTAAAGAGTTGGCCTTTACAAGAAAGATAGTGAAGGGTGCTCTCTTGGGATTTGATGGCGAGAGGGAAAGTACCTCTTCACTGCTAAGATGAGAAATCAATGAAGAGAGAAGATTGAAGGGTTTCCAGAAGAAATTATGCAACATGGTATTTGTTGAGGTAATCTTTGGATTATTAATAAATCTCTTATTTTCTTCTTTTCTTGTAAATCTATGTGAGAGTATTATGAGATTAGAGAATTTTATGTTCGTTAGAATCTCTTGAGGGCTTGGAATTGAACTTGGATACATAGTGGATTTCTAATTTAGTGGTGGGGAGTAGCCTTAGGGTGAACCTCCAGTAAATATTATGTTTTCTGTGCATGTTAATTGTGTTTCTAATATCTTTGTTGATTATTTGCATGCCATGAGGATAATGGATAAAACCAAATTGCTCATGGGGGATGTATTCCGCACGTTCCACCCAATACTAATAAGCTCTAAAGATAGCTGGTGATAATTCATAATTGTAGAACATTGGATTACTGCTCTCTGTTTAGGTAGGAAAATTTGGAAATGAAGAACAAAATATATATTACTGAATAACAATGAAAGATATGTATACCCTCATGACTCCACACGTGCATGTCCAACTGGTGTCTGGCTCTGCGCCTGTTCAATTGGCGTGCGGCAGTATGACTGATACTTAAAAATGTTTGATGTAGGCACCCAAAAGACCGGTATGAAACATAGGCACCTCTACTACAGGTGTCTGACGAGTCTTAAGTTTACTTGTCTAATTTGTCTCTAAAATTAATTACAAGTATCCCAGATTTATCGGGGATAACTTTGGTTTATCAAATATATTGGGCTTCTAATTGAAGCTTCTTCGTTTTCCAAAAACTTTTTATTTGCCAAACCAAGAAAGCTAACTAACTATTTTTCTTAATTCTAACCAAAATTATTATGCAGACAAAGACCGTATGACATTACCTTCTTCTCTTCACACTATTTTATCAAACTGTGCGCCGGCTTAGAACGAACCAAATAGATATTTTTAGTTAGGTTTTAAGAAAAGAAAAAAAAAACATTGCTCCTAAGACTAGCATACATTTCTAAAAAAAAAAACATAAGCCGGGCCTTGTAAGATTACCTTGGATTGCAAATTGCATTGAGATTTGAGAGTCGTGTATGTCACCAAAGAGTGGATGACAATCGGGAGACGAGGTTTAGGTACAACATCTAGAGATCTCTCACAAGTCTGGAGATTTTGTTGAGAAATAAAGTTCAGAGAAAGAGAGATTTTTTATCTTTAGAACATTGTTCGCTGAAACTAGTACATACAACATAAATTGTGTAAACAACCTTCGTACAGGGAAAAAAATAAAAAATAAAAAATAAAAAATCAGGAAGTTACAAATTGTATGAACCAACCACCCTCTTCCTAATTTCTACAAGATGAATATAATAATAAGGTTTCCACTTGTGCATACCACGATACTGAGATCGGCCCATAGATATAAGCCACTAGGTGAGTAACGTACCTTGCATGTGTCGGCAAGGGACCTCACTTTCCAGCAGGAATTAGTCAGGCATGGTGATAACTATGAACCCTGATTTATGTTGTAATTCTTCCAATAAATTTTATACTTACAAATGAAAAAATGAGTTTTTTAGACTTATGTCCTGATATTTCTATGGATATTTGACTTAAGTCCTGTCATTTAGCAAAAAAACAATTATAGTCCTTTATTTGCAGTTTGTCAATGGACAACTGCAATTGACCACAGTTGACCAGTTCAAATCTGGTTATTTTGCAAAAATAAAAATACCCTTATACTCGTACGTGTAAATCACGTTTTGTAAGAGCGGGATTTTTCCCGCCCACTCTCTATCTCTTTCTCAGTTTGTTCTCTTTTACTGTCACTGTGAAATTCTCAGTTTGTCATCTCTCTCTTAAATTCTTTTTGATGGTGAAGAAGAAGGCCAATAAGGGGATGATGAAATTGATAGGTGAGATTAGTGAAGGCGATGTAAACCCCATCATTATCTCTAATAATGAGTACCCTCTACCTGAAAAAGTGGAAACAGTATTGAGACACATTCCCTTCCCAAGGTATGTACTATCTCTGTCTCAATGTGTTTGATTTGGATACCTAATTGAGGGTTTATTAAAAATTAGGGCTTTTTTAAGGTTTGTAATTAAATTGGGTGTTTCATAATTTAGAGTATTTGTTACTCAATTACTGTGATTGTTGTGTTGTATTGGGGATTTTCTTAGGATATTAGTACTAATTATACTATATCATGTTCAATTACTATGTTATATTGGGTTTTCTCTATGATATGTATTCATACGATTTGAGGCACATTTTCATTAACTATGGGGGAAAGTGTGGTAAAATGAGTTCTGCAAGTTGGGCTTACAGTGATTATAAAGAGGGGAAGAGTTTTAAGTATATGGGATATTATATGGGGAGGGGATAACTTATGAGGAATTTCAGAGAGATTGCAGTCAAGGTTAATGACCACCATGGGGTGAGGAATGTGATAGAACTTATGCGTTTGTACAATGGGTTGTCTTTTGTTGTCAGGAGTATAGATGATTTGAGGGACATGTGGGTAATGAAAGTTATCCAATGAAAGCACATTTTTATATCAAGCCAGCAGATGTAGTAAAACAGATGGTTCATGAAGCTGAGGAGTATGTTCTTCTAGATGAAGATGATATAGATTATATCATATCCCCAAGAGAGACAAAAGAGAAGAATACCACCCCAGTTAAGGCCACCCCAGTTAACACCAATGCTAAAAGAAAAGGAAAACCAGTAGTAATAAGTCATTCCAAACCTAACAAAGCTACCAATAAACTAGCCAAGAGACAAAAAACACCAATTGCTGATGCAAAGAGGACATCCAAAAAACCTAATGCAAAGTTGAAGAAGAATGTTGTGCTCTCAGAAGAAGAAGACTTGGATGATTTACTTGAAGTTTATCATATTGATAAAAAGATTGACCCAGAGGAAATATATGATTATGAGATAGAAACTCCAATGAACATTGTTCCAGAAAGTGAAAGTGAATATGATAATATAAATGAAGAACAAGATAAATGGGCTAGGTATGACCAAGTTGGGATTGATTACTTAGGGCCTGAGGATGGTTATTGTAGTACCCACTCATCTGATGATGAGGATTATGTTTCTACAGCTGAAGATCTTGAAAGAGGTAATGAATTTGAAGGTGTTGATATTGAATTAGATATTATTTGCAGTAAAGAAGAGGATGACAAAGTCAAAATACCATTGACAGTTGGTTTTAAAACAATTGTGGTAGGGATGTAATGGGCAACTGTATATCAAGGTAGAAAACATATGAGAAGGCTTAGAATTTTAAACCATTTCACATAAAAATGCATCAAGAATGACAGTACTAGACTGAGGCTAAAGTGCTCACAGGAAAGTGTGAGTGGCTGGTATTTATATCAAGAAATAATGATAGGCACACTATGGTTTTAAGACTTGGTAACTTTCAACATTCTTGTAAAGGAAAGTTAGGGGCAGAAAATACCTTGTGCAATGCAGCATGGGTTGCTAGAGAAGTTGAATCATTGGTTAGAGATGTTAGGGCAATGATTCCCAAGGTAATTAAGGTCAGAATAAAGACAAAGTATGGCATTGAGATTAGTTATAGGACTGCTTGGAATGCAAAACAAATCTTCATGGAGAATATAGTAGGGTCTTATGCTCAGGGTTACCATAACTTGCCTGCATTGTGTGTAGAGATTTTTAAATCAAATCCTGGGAGCATAACTATAACCTAGAGACAAGATGACACACTGCAGTGGACTGGTACTCTTGTGTCTTTCAAGGCATCTTTGGATGGCTTTGTTAAGGGGTGTAGACCTATATTGGGGCTAGATGGTTATTTTTAAAAGAGATTTATGAATGGGGCTTACCAATCTGTGCTTAGTCTTGATACCAACAATGGCTTATTCTTAATTGGAGTGTACATGTGTAAAAATGAATGTAAAAACACTTGGCCTTATTTTCTTACTAAGATAGAACCTTACTTATCTGCACACCTAAGAAAATTAACCTTTATCTCTAATAGGTAGAGGGGCTTATTGATATAGTGGCAGAGATTTTTCTACATGTAAATCATTGGTTTTGCTTTAGACAAATGTTTAAAAACATGAAAAAATACCACAAGAAGCATACTTAGAAAGACTGTCTTGGGGAGCTGCAAGAGCTTTTAGGTAGAATAAAAAATAAGAGTTTCTAAATCAGCTTGGTATTGAGATTTCTGGGGCAAATGACTACTTGGAGAAAGAACCATATAAGCATTGGTGTAGATCTTATTTTGATTGTACGGCAAAATGTGAACACATAACCAATAATTTTAGTAAGTCCTTCAATTGGTGGATCATGAAGATCAAAGATAAACCACTAACCAAGGCATTTGAGAGACTAAGACTGATGCTTATGAAACTAATGTTTGAGAGAAGAACCAAAGCGGAGTCATGGGATCAAGGTGGTTTGGTACCAAGAGCATTTAAACATCTTGAGTATTTAATGGCACATTGATATGGAAGGAGGTAACAAGAATGAATGTGCTTCAATCTTTACTACTGGGGCAAGGTGGGTACTAAACTTGAAAAAGAGAACTTGCCAATGCTTTTAGTGGCAATTGACAAGAATGCCTTGTATCCATGCTGCATGTGTATTAATCGCAAGGAGGCAATCATTGAAAAGGTAAGAAATATATTTTCCTAATTTATTAAATTTCTTTATTTATTAATTTTTTCCATTTGATTTCACTGTCTCCTGCATTTTAATTTGATTTCCTTATAGTTTTTTTTACTATATCACTTTGTTGCTTCATATGTGGCCACATATAGTGGTATTATACATCCAGTATCTGATGATACACACTGACCCTCTACAAGTAAATTTTTTTTAGTGGTATTATACATCCAGTATCTGATGGTACACATTGTTCTTTTAATATATTCACTTTGTTGCCTTACTTGCAATTGCGCTATCTTAATTTGTTGCTTCTTATGTAGCCACCTTATGTGGTTCATCCACCACCATTTCAGAGAGGGAGGGGAAGACCTAGAAAGGAGAGAATCAAGGGTGATGATGAGGTACATTAAAAACAAAAAAAGTGTGGGAAATGTGGCCCTTTTGTCCACAATAAAAAAACTTGCAAATGTGCATCTATCCAAATTCAAAGGGCACCTGCACCTAAGGCAAGGAGAAGACCATCAAAAAAGTCAACCATAGTATACTTCTGTTAGTCACAACAATAAAATGTTACTCAAGAACAAACAACACCTATATCTGGAAGAAGGGGTAGTATTGGGAGGGCATCAATTACTAGCAGAGGGAGGGGAAGGACTGGAGGTGTTTTAAGTGCATCAAATTTTGGCAGAGGGAGGGGAAGAACTGAAGGTGTTTCAACAACATCAAATTCTAGCAGAGGGAGGAGAAGAGTTATGCAAATAAATCACCAAAGGTTTATAGATTAGTGGTTGAGTAACTCAGTCCTGGTAGAAGCTCCGCAATCACAAGAGAGACCACCACTGGTGATACCACCCATGGCACCAAGAACAGATGCTCTAGCAAATCCTTGAATTTTAAACCAAGGCTCTTAGGATTTTAAACCCTCTTTCACCCAATTTAAATCCATGAAGGCTCTTCGGATTTTAAGCCCTCTTTCGATAAGTTTAAAACCAAAACAAGGCTCTTTGGATTTAAAACCCATTAAGACCTAGGCTAGGTGTCCAACCAAAGAACTTTCAAGCCACCTAGGAAAAATTGAAGGCTTTAAACTTTTTGTTACTTTTTTTTGTTCTAGTTTGCTTTGTTTTGTAATTTGGGTTTAGCTAAACCAATGTGTGAATTGGTAAATGTTTTGGGGTATGTTAAAGCAATGTCACTGTTTAATCATATATTGTGTTGTAGTTTGTTAATGTGTTGCTCTTGTGCTGAATTTTAATTTTATGAGAAAATTTTGTATGTGCATATTTTGTGTTGAATTTTTGTATTTGAAGCAACTCTACATGATTGTGCAGCTTTTGTGGTGAAGTGCAGATTTTGGAATGGTCAAATGCTTATGAGGACATAAAAAGAAGGCAAGAGAATGAGGTATACTACATAACCCATACATTCTTGTTTTTAAATCATTACATTCATGCTTTCAAACACATATCTCTTTTACATAGCTGTTTTTATTTTAAACTCATTAATGAATTCATCTAGCCCCATCTCCACAGTGACCTTCACATTAAGCTTTACATTCTTGCCTTCCTTAAAATCTTTTAAAGTAGCCTTTAACCACTAGAAATTGCCGCAAGTAAAGTATTTCAAATACTTTTGCCCGTAACTATGATTTTGCCTAGAAGTAAGAAGCATCCTTATCCAACACGACCTTGTACTTCACATTTGGATTCTTTCCAAGGGAAATCTATAATCCAATAAGATGAACCACCATACCCAAAGTACCCACTACCAGGGGAAGTCCCAACAGAACTTCTAGATTAAACATTTGCATCAGATAACCACTGAAATTCAATGCATCCTGAGTGTTGACACTTGAGATTTTTTTTTAGTTCTTTATTGTGTATGAAGCCATAAGCTTCCAAATGCTATTACAGTAAGGAAACCTACATTTGGTGTATAGCCGAGGGCAACAGTTAGGAGAGTGGCCTTGAAAGTAATACATTACATACTACAATTTGAAATAAAAGACATATATTAGACAGTACAAAGTTCAAAATTAAACACTCTCTATTAATAAATATATCCGACTTAACCCTCTCTGTTTATAAACAACATAAGCAATAGTCCTTTCTTTTTAAAATTTGATTCATGGACTAAAAGCTTTATTTTTTTCAATTAAAACTGTAACTAAGGTTGTAGTAGTGTTAATTACCTTTGTTCGTGTTTCAGAACCACCTCCCGTGGAAAATTTATTTCAATTTTGATTAGGGCTCTAAAAAACTTTGAGGAAGAGATTGGAGATAAAGGCAGTTGCACATCGGCAACTGAATTTTGATTGGAGAGGAAGACAGGTAAGAGAGGCTTATAATAGAATATTTTTCAGAAGGATAATCTTTGCCAATAATTTTTATAAGGATGGTGCAATAACAAGCTAAGACAAATAAGATTTTACGTGTAAACTTAGTAAAAGCTGAAAAAAACCATGACCTCAAGGAGGATTTTGATGTAAAATCTAATAGGTTGCTAGATTAAAAATTATGGGATGATAGTAAAGTAAGGAAGAGTAAATAGTAAAGATTTGTTTATCTGAATAATCTATTATTTGCCTGTATTTATAGTGGATATAGGCAGCTTACAAAAAGAGAAAAAGTTTCCTATTTTGGGGGTAGTGGGTAAAATTTACGGATCTCTAACGACTCTTTCATGACCAGGCAAAACGGCTACATTTAGTAGGTCGAGGACTTGTGGTATCTTCTCGAATGCTATCTGTCTTCGACTATGCAATACTGACTGTCTTCGACTATGCTATGCTGGCTTACCCTTATTGAATTTGTGGAATATGCTACTACATCTGCCCCATTCTTGACAGAAGTACTTGTGGTCGTGTCAAAAAGAAAGTGGAATACGAAGGGGTTGTCAAATATCTAAGAAAGTCTGCATGTTATCATTTCTGAGGTTAAAGTATAGTGAACCTGGTTATGTCTTTCCCGAGGAGTAATTAGTGCAGAACATTAGATTTGGCAAAGACAAGTGGAGTATAAATAAGTGGTGTAAAGAAGGATTGAGTGGTGGTTTATTTAGAAAGATGTCTCCCCAAGTGTGGTGCAGGAAGTGGTCTAAGGAGGAAGACGGTTACCGCGATAACCAAGTAGAGGTAAAGTATTTTTGCAAGTCTTTGATTTGTAATCCTGTATTGGTTGCCATCATGGTGGGGGGATTTAGGGGAGGTGGAGTTAGAGAGTGTTTATACTCAGGGTATCCGTTGGGGATTGGTTCAATTTCCATTGCTGAAGGTAGTAAAGTTCATCAATTTTTTTGAGAAGGGGCTACTGCTCATAGTGAAGATGATGATGTAAAAGCTGGCAGGGCGTTTTGAGATCTTGTCAATCTCAATGACCTTCTTGTAATTTTCTGCTACCATTCTTCTGTAGGAGTAGCTCTGTTTAGAAGTTCCCTGACCCGAGTTTCATAAGTTTCTTAGGATATTGTTGCCCTTGTTGCCAGAGCTAATGTCAAATTCTTGTGAAAAGAACCAATAATGTCATATTCTGGTGAAAAAGATGAATAGAGTAATTAACCTTTCAAGTCGAATTAAATATAGAATTGTATCTGGATGTATTGTAATCGAAGGAATGACTTGTCAAATAAAAAATGTAATAGATAGTTCATTTAATAAATTTTGTTTGTCAACTTCTTGTGTTGTTTAAAGTATTGTAAAATAAATAACTGATCGAATTAGTATGATGTCGATGTAAAATATGTTGAATGTGTATAAGTCTTGAGTATAATATATCTCAAAGTTTAATTGACTGTGTGGGGCCAGGAATGGATTTTGAGGTTGATTGATTTGACCGTTGAAATTGTGAAGTTCTAAGGAGAAATAAATGTTGATTTTTTAGACGTAGACTTTGTAAGACTATAAGTATCTCGTGGACGTAGTGATTCTAAGGGACGTCCACTAAGATAATCTCTTGAAATTGAGATTTCATGTATGTGGAGATGGTGAAGACGAGGTCTCTGGTACGAAATGAAGTGTTCAGTCGCGTTTAGGCAAAGTATTGGGAATTATATAAATGGAACTTCGGAAACCGGTGCATTAATTATCATATGGAAGAACCTGTTAAATCAAATTATGAAGGGATGAGCGTGGCAGAGGCGAAAAATGCTGAAGATGATTTTCAGTTTCGCTGCCAACTTGAATTTTGGAGTCCTCCAGAACGCGTGAGTTATATGTATACTCGTGCGAAAATGTTGATTAGGAAAGAAGATGTTGCTGCGATTAGGAGTATTTGAATTCTATTTGTTGTAGAAGTAGTCAAATGTAATTATCGAATACTTTTGTATGAAATGAAAATAAATTTGTTTATCAAAGTGTAGATGTCGATGTTTAGGAATGCAAAATTGTAGAGAAATATATTTTTCACTTGGAAAATTGTTGGAATGTAGTAATACAATGTGTATGTTGGTATTTGTAATGTCGAATAAAATTTTAAAATTTAAACTGAGTGTTTGAAGATGTTCCTTAGTTATTGGGAATTGTGAATAAAGTAAAAATATGTGGATGTAATAAGAGGATGTAAACATGGCGAGGTGTGCTCCTGTAGGTGAAATTTAGAAGTATAAAGAAAAAGATGTGCAACATCTTTGTGACAAGATAGGTTGTATTTTGTTGAGTATGAATATGTCAGAGAAAGTTCTTCGTGATTTGGAAGGGTTGGAACAATATTGTAGGGGTTTGTTGGTTTTGAGAAGGCGATGAGTCAAAGACTTTGAGGAAAAATGTGTAAGGCGTTATGCTCGATTACTCGAACGGTCGTAAAGTGGTATAATGAACAGTCACGTGGGGTCTATAAATAGTTCTGAGGTGGGCGACTCTTCATATTTTATAAAATCTTGAAAAAATTCTTTCTGGTGCGAACTCTTTGTGCTTTTCATTAGAATTGTTTACACATTTACAAATAATCAATAAAAGATCACGCACAAACAACAAAATCACCCAATTGTTGACGCAGGTATGATAAGTGTATTGGTAGAAGGAATTTGTAGGAGGTAAAATAGATTATATGTCTTTAAAGATTTAACTGTGTTAGGGTTTGATCATATAAGTCATGATAGTGATCGTTGAAGGGTGCTAATTCAGTGGCAACGTAGTCGTTTATGGGTCATAAAGGTGTTTGAGGGAAAGAGTTGGGATTAATGGGTGGTGAGGAGTGGAGAAAAGGATTAGTGGGTGTCGTAGTGAGTATGGCGCGATTGTAGGGAAGTTGTTGGGATTTTGCAAGATTGCCAGAAATAGAGTTTTGGATTAAGTGTTACGTGGCCGGATTTTACGCCGGAGAAGGTGTATTTTTGAATCTTTTGAATTGGATTGGTTTTGGCGGGAAATAGGTGAAGTGTTGTCGAGAACCATGAGCTTCCTAAACTTCGACAAAAATATATGTTAGTACAATAATCGATGCTAGGACTTAGAAAAAACAAAAGTGATAAATTATATCGAGAAATGAATGTAGTAAGTGTGTTCGGGTACTAATGATATTCATCAGATAGTAATGATAATAATGAGAGAATGATATGCTAGAGAGTAAACTCCACAACTACATGTAGATGAATACATGAATGTATATAATGTATCAGATATGACAGATAATAATTGTGGTAAGAAATGTAATCTTATTATTAGGTTCTTAAAAATGGCTGAACCAATTCAAATCAATGATAAAGATATATACGGGGGCCTTCAAGATGTAGAGTCCCTGAATATCGATGTAACTACCTGTGTGCAACAGTTGGGTGGTATGTATAGGGTGGGGTCGAGTAGTGCAGACATAGCTAGTGTTGACCAGTTTAGAGTGGCACCTAGAATTGTCAAAGTTTCTGATGAGGAGGCTACCGAGATAGATGTGGATCACGAGCCATAGGCTAGTGATTGAGAAGGTAGTAGGGGTGGGGAGGAAGATGTAGATGAGGGTGAAGAGGCTTGTTATGGAGAGGGTCCAGAAATGAAGGAGATACTGAGTTTCATGAAGAAGTCTGGTATTCCTGAAGATGTTAGGTTAGAAGAGTATCAATATGATATGATCGACTGGAAAGTACCCTTGGGCGGGATTCTTGTGCATCAAGAACAAATTAAGAAGAGGTTCAAGCTACATCTTCAAGCTTGCATGCAGAATTTGATGATTTTTTTTAACGTGGCACTTGGTCAGTTTAATCTAAATATGTATGACTTGTTTCACGTATGTGGGGTGATAAATGGTCGACTAAAGTCAATGGGGGAGGAGTTGATCACAGTTGATGATTTATGTGTGTATTATACACATAAGATGAGCCCGAAGAAGATAGGCTATTGATACTTGGCAAGGTTTTTGAAGAGACTGTTGTTCTATGACATGGTGTCAACAGGTAGGCGATATAGCGATGAACGTTTACTTGTGTCGGGGAATTATGAGTTCGACAAGAAAGATCCTGGGGAGCCCTTACAAAGAAATATTTTTCATTTAGGTTTGTGGTTAGGTAATGTAAATGTCAATGTTTTTGTTTGATTTATGTTTAAATCTGTGTGTAATTAATATTTTGTTGTTTGTACAACTTTAAAGGAGATCGATAGGAACTCTGAAGTACAAGAGGAATTGTACAAGATTAGGAAGGGGTATTTTGGTAGGATAGACAATCTTTGCATCGACCAAAAGCGAGTGGGTACCCTTTTTCAAGAGGCAGGTTTAAAGAGGTCGAGGGCAAAAGGGGCAGAAGTTCCAGTTATTGATGGTAAGATGCCAGCGAGGAACAAGAGGGCTTCAGTGTCAAGTTTTCCATTGGAAAATCCTTCTTTGGCTGGGTATACAGCATATTTTGTAACCATAGAGAGAGACTTAATGTTCATTAAAACATTGGGAATGGGTAAGAGGAAAAGGGTGGCAAGCTAATTGTTCCTCCCTTACTTCCCTAGAAGAGGTCCTCTCAAAGATTAACATATGAGGTGTGGGTGAAGATTGATACACCAATTGATTTACGTGATGGGCAACTTCTACGAAGCCCGACAACTATGCTTCCGAGGAAGAGAGCAGAGTCGGAGTCTTCGAAGAAAAAATTTGACGAGGAATCTGAGATTGATGTCCAGAAGACTATGAATGCGTATGTATCTGGGGCGGATAGGTTGCAGGCAGAAGTGGACGACTGTTTGGTTGGTGTGGAGAGTTTGATAACTTTTCTCAGTGAGGGCCACCGAAACATGTCGAAGGTGAGATTTTTTTTTTGTTTTACTTCGATTAAAAAATCTGGTATGTCATTCAAACACTCAATTTATGAATATAATGTAGATCAAAAGGTTATTGACCGAGGCCAAAGGTCGCATTGTTGGTAGTAGCAATTTGGCAAATCAGGCTATGGCGTACAAGAACATCGAAAAGGATTTGACGAGGGAGAAATAAGCTTTGATTGAGGATAAGAAGACGTTAAATGCCACACTGTATACGTACAAGCTAGATGCTCGGAAGGCGAAGGAGGTGGCCTTTCGTGATGCAAAGAAAGAAAGAAGAAAAAGATCAAGGAGATAAGGGATGAGTTGGTGAGGGAAAAAGAGAAGGCATTGACATTTTTGAGAAGTAACTTCGAGAAGGATGTGCAGGAGCAGGTTCCTGAAGCGCAAAAGGCGATAAAGCAAGAATGCGGGAAGATCTTGGACGAGGTAAGGGCTTAATTGATTTGAGAGAATTTAGATGCTTGTAAGAAAGTCAGGGCCAATTATGTAGGTCAATTTAAGGAGTTGGAGCAGAGGAAAGGCCATTACAAAGGGTTAGCCAGAGCTGAGGGTGCTCTCTTTGTGGACTCAGATCTGGATGACGATGTCCTGGAAATGCCTGAAGTTCCTTCTGGGAGAGAAGTTGTCGATAATTTGGTGATGATGGAAGCTGATGGTTTGCATCCTGAGGAAATATTATATGTGTTTGCTCCTGAGGAGTCATCGAAGGTTGACGGTGCGGTGTCTTCTCCTGCATGTTAAATAAAGTTATTGTAAACAATATTCTTTTATTTTATGTGAGAAGTGATGTAAAAATGGTCGATGGGACTGAGACAATGTTAACTATGTTTTTTGAATGTTGATGCTTTATTTTCGAGGATGTTGTTTAAAAATATTTGATGAATATTGAAATTTATGCTAAGTGTTGGTATTCGATAAGATTGATGTAGGGAAATGAGAATGTAGATAGCTCAGAGTGCTGCTTGAAGCAACTATTTGTGTGTATGTAAAGAGGGCCATGTAATGGCATGTAGTTTGAATATTTGCCAGATGTTAATCCTCAATGGAATATCTGGATTGGATGGAAAGGAACAAAAACATGACATGTTGTATTCAATAAGTAATGAAAGTAAACAATGTTATTCTGTAATACGGTATTGTTGTCGAAAGATTGAATGTTAGTTTTTCCCATACTTATTAAGTATGGATTTAGATTAAGTAAATATAGTAAAGATGATGGTAGTATGGATGCATACTTATCAAGTATGGATCGAGACCAAGTAAATAAAGTATAGATGATTGCTTGTCTGATGCATACTTATCAAGTATGGATCGAGACCAAGTAAAAAAGATTGATTGTCTAATGCATACTTATCATGTATGGATCAAGATCAAGTAAAGATAGTAAAGATAATTGATTGTCTGATGTATACTTATCAAGTATGGATTGAGACAAAGTAAAGATAGTAAAGATGGTGATTGTCTAATGCATACTTATCAAGTATCGATCGAGACCAAGTAAAGATAGTAAAGATGATTGATTGTTTGATGCATACTTATCAAGTATGGATCGAGACTAAGTAAAGATTGCAAAGATTGAAGTGAAAGTAAAGATAATTTATTTGAATTGATGAATGCGGTTATAGTTGTCATCTGTAAAACATTTTCAGTTGGGCAGTATTCCATGGATATTCGAGCTGAATTTCATCTTATGTCATCAACCAGCAAGTACCACTATCTGTTTTGTCACTGAGGATGTATGGCCCTTCCTAGATTTTTGATAATTTTCCTGAATTCTTAGGCCGAGTACTATCTTGAATTCATCGAAGGACAAGGTCTCTAATACCAAATTTTTGAGTTCAAATTTTTTTGTTATAAGATTTTATTAGTGTGTCATGGTATCGTCCCAAGTTTGCAATGGCTTTGTCTCAGGTTTTATCAATCCAGTTGAGGTCGTAGAGGAGACCTAACTCATTGTCTTCATCTGTGACTTTTCTTCAAGCACTTGGTAGATCGAGGTCTAAAGGTATGGATGCTTCAGTGCCAAAAGTCATCATGAATGGAGTATAGCTTGTGGATGTTTGAGATATTATCCTGCATGCCCATAGGACACTTTGTAATTCATCGACCCATCTGTCCTTATTTTCGTCGAGTCGCTTACGGAGTCTTAATTTGATACTTTTGTCGATGGCTTCAGCTTGTCCATTGCCTTGAGGGTAGTATGGTGCTAAAGTTGAGAGTTGAATCTTGTACTTGTGGAGGAAAGTAAGGACTTTATTGCTGATAAATTATTTGTCGTTGTCAGATCGTATTATTTGTGGGAATCCAAATCTGGTAATTATGTATTCCTTAAGGAACTTAAAACTTCATTTTCATCAGTAAGACAAAGAGGAATTTCTTCGACCCATTTTGTAAAGTAATATATAGCCACAAGAAAAAATTTGCGATTACCTGATACAGTGTGGAAGGGACCAATGATATCAATCCACTATTTTTTGAATGGCAAAAAGACATTGCTAATGTGCAAGTCAAGTGCTAGGCTTTTGATGTCTTGAGCGTGGATTTAACATTTGTAGCATCTTTAAACAAATTGTTCATATTCTTGTCGTATTTTTGGCCAGTATAAACCTTAAGTGAATGCCCGCTGAGCCAATGACCGTCCTGAAATGTGAACCGCGCAGATTCCTTCGTGGAGCTCCTTGATTTTTATTTGGGCTTGCTTCTGAGAGATGTATTCAATAAGTAGTCCTCCTCCCGTAATGTGATAGAGGATTTTATCTTAGATTGTGAATCGCGGACATTTGGCCAAAATTAATCGAGCTTCTTCTTTGTTACTCGGGAGGATGTTAAAATTAAGGTACGCATAAAAAGGTCTTCTCTGATCGTCTTTATCTTTGTCATCAACAGTATTAATGTGCATCTTAGAGATCATATCGAGACTGGAATATCCAATAGCCTCAATTTCCAAAGTACTTTTTTCACTGTCTTCGAGCATAACGGCAATGCATGCCAATGCGTCAGCATGGCGGCTCTTAGCCCGAGGGAGGTAAGAGATTGTTGCTATCTTGAATTTGCTCATTTTTTCTTCGACTAAGGCGGCATAATCAACCATCTTGCAAGATGTCTTGAATATTTTGTTGTAATGATTGGCAACGAGTAAGGAGTCTACATAGACAACTATTTCCTCTTCTCTGAGTATTGTAGCATGATCGAGTCCATAAAGGATAGCATCATATTCTGTTTCATTGTAGGTGGCATAGAATTTGAGTTTAATAAAAATTTTGATGCGATAATTGGATGGTGTAACGAGAACGATGCCAATTCCTGATCTTTGTGGTCCCGCAGATCCATCAGTAAAGAGTTTCCACCCTGTACTTTGTGACTAGGCATTTGGCTCTGCAATTGAGTCGTCGACCAACACTTCTTCGAGTTCTTCCCAATCTGGGTCTTCAACCATAAAATCTGCCAAGAAATCAACTACTGCTTGTCCTTTGATTGATATTTGAGGTTCGAAAGAGATATCATATTCTTCAAGGAATACGAACCATTGTTGAACTCTTTGAGATTTTTCCTTTTTAGAGAGTACAAGTTTGAGAAGATATTTAGTAATGATCTTGATAGGATGTGCTTGGAAATAAGGTAAAAGTTTTTGTGAGCTGTAGACCAAAGTAAGTAGTTATTTCTCAGTGGTTGTATATCTTTTCTTGGCAGGCATGAGAGTCTTACTGATAAAGTAAATTGGCTTTTTGACATTGTTGCCTACTCGAATAAGGTCTGAGCTAATAGAATCATCAATTGTGGACAAGTACATTGTTAGTATTTTACCATCAACTGGAAAGTTAATTCACAATCGGGAGTCCAAATGATTTCTTTGTTATATTTTTTGGACAGTAGAGTAGGAATTCCACGAAGAAAGAGGTAAAGAAGTTTGCATCGGTCAGATGACTTTGATATGAATTTTTGAAGAGCGGCAATTTTGCCAGCGAATTTTTGTACATCTTTCTTTCTTTGAGGAGATGGCATTGCCATGAATGCTTTGATTTGTGCCAGATTGATTTTGATTACACTTTTACTAACTAGATGATCGAAAAATTTGCCAGATGCAACACCGAATTGGTATTTTTCAGGGTTGAGTTTCATCTGGTAAGTACGCAGGATATCGAATATGGTTTAGAGGTTGTTGAATTGATCTTCACGTTTCAGGCTTTTACAAATCATATCATCGATGCATACCTCAATAATTTTGCTAAAATAATCTTTGAACATTTTGGTGACGAGTCGCTGGTAAATGGCTCCTATATTTTTTTGCCCGAAAGGCATTACTCTGTAATAGTAAAGACCTCTTTCTGTTATAAAAGATGTTTTATCCTGATCTTCTTCCGCGAGAGGAACCTGATTGTAACCGAAAGATGCATCTATCATTGAAAGATGTTCATGTCCGGCAACCGAGTCGAGGAGATGCGGAATCAGTGGGAGGGGAAAGTTATCTTTTAGGGTAAACTTGTTGGGCTCTGTGAAATCAATACAGACTCTAATTTTTCCATTTTTCTTAGAGACTGCCACCATGTTAAAATCCCATTGTGGATATTTAGCTTATCTGATAAATCATACTAAAAGGAGTTTATCAATCTCCTCATTAACAGCTTCCCAAAGGCGGGGAGCTAGATTTCGATGCTTTTGTATGACTATTTTACTGTCTTGGAGGTTGAGTTTGTGGCATGCGATCGAAGGATAAATACCAGGCATTTCTTAGAATGACCATGCAAAGATGTCGACATTTTTCTTAAGAAGCTGGATGATGGATTTTTTCTCAGCGGAAGATAGGTTGGAGCCATCGAGCTCAATGGAATCTGTTACCTCGGTGCCGTGTTGTTCGAATGTGGGTCATAGTTTCTGTTGTAGCTGCTATGCCTTGAGAAGTTTTACCGTATGATAGTTGGCGGTGGTGTTCTCGCATATACGTGCAACTGCTTGGTTGCCTTTGATTTTGTAAACTCCGTGATCCGTTGGAAATCTTAAGGCCAAGTAAAATATAGATGGTACTGCTTTAATCGAATGTAACCAACTTCACCCTAAAATTCCCAGATATTTGGTTTTAGCATCGATGACTATGAATTTAACAAAGGTGGTTTTTGATCCCACCTGAACGGGCAGTGTAATTTCTCCTGTTACTGATTCTTTTGAACCGTTAAAACCTGTGGCAGTTGTTGTCGAAGCTTTCACGGAATCTTTAAGTCTTAGCACCTCAATTGCTCTTCTGAATAAAACATCCGTGGTGCTTCCTGTATCGACGAGAAACATGTGTACGTATTCCTGTCCTACTTTGAGCATAATGACCAAAGGGTCGTCATGAGGGTACTTGACATGGCTAGTTTCATAGTCCTCGAAGGTAATGTGGTAAGGATATTTTAATTTGCTCAAGCTGGGGAGAAGTTTTGCCGACTTATCTGAGGAGGTCATTTTGCAACAAGATGTAATTTGCTCATTCTATTTTCTTTTCCTCCCTTTTTCTATTTCGATCATGTAAAAATGGCGAGCTTGCCCTTGGCCTTGCTCTTGTTCAACATCTTTGTTCTTAGTTTCTTCTTCAAGGAATTTTTGAATATCGAC
Source organism: Kingdonia uniflora (assembly GCA_014058105.1). Classification (NCBI taxonomy): domain Eukaryota; kingdom Viridiplantae; phylum Streptophyta; class Magnoliopsida; order Ranunculales; family Circaeasteraceae; genus Kingdonia; species Kingdonia uniflora. The sequence continues at coordinate 1,811,745 of JACGCM010000724.1, forward strand.
TACATAGTTATGAAGTCTTCCAACTAATAGAATACGATGAAAAATTTGAATGAGAGAGTAGCAGCTGTCAGTTTTGTGACTATACACATTGTGATACTAACATAAAAGTTTGTTAGGGATGTCTGTAATTGCTTGTGATGCCCGATAGAACTCGTCTCCCTTTATCGTTAGTAAGATAACAGGGAGAGTTATTATCATTGTAGGTAGAACGAGGATGGGTCGGTCTGGCCTTTTATCCCATATTCTAGCGTAGTTGGTGTTTCTTCTTCATTACTTGGGTGCTTCGACATTGGCTGACTTCTGGGGTTGACACGTAAATGTTTTTCGAGATTGGATAACAGAGGAGCTCTTCCTCTTATCCTTCTTTGATCGTTCAAATTCGATGTAGTTATTAACATCATCAATCATCTTTGTCACCATTCTGGGCTATGCAAGGTAAGCTCTTTTTGAACCTTGGAGTCGATATATAGGGGCTGAGGTGAATGCCGGAACGACGATTTTAGGATTCGAGTTTCCAATCTTTCGTATTTCCTGTAAAAAATTGCTTGTAAAAGCTTGCCAAGGTTTTATTTGTGCCTTGCTTGAAGAAGAACAAGGAATCTATAGTTATTTCTCGATACTTAACATGAGCATAATTTGACTCAAAGAGACGCCGTAGCTGGCTGAACGTAGTGATGGAGCTGTCAAGTGTAGTATGAAACCATCTGAGTGGTTCCTCTTTCAGACCTATGTTAAATAATCCGCATAACATATGGTTGAGTTTAGAGTATAGCCCAACTGCGGCTTTGAAGTGTCGAACGTGGGTGAGAGGATCGTGAGGCCTGCATACTGAATAAATTTTGGCATGTGGAAATTATCCAGAATAGGCATAACTTTGAGATGTGGAGAAATGGGATTTGTCTTAATTCTGTCGAGGGCGGATCTTCAGCATGGATTATTAGAGTTTATGACTTGGATCCTATTATTTTGGTCGTCCAAGATGATGAATTATGGAGGAAGAATTGATACTGCTTCAACTTGTAGATCAAAATATCCCTGCCCTTTGGGTCTTAATCGGTCTCTAATTGGTCTTCTTTTTGGTGGTGGGGGAGTTTGGTGACGGGTTCGGTAACATCCTTGAGTTGTTAATGCTTAGGATGTAATTCAGAAGTATCGAGAAGCACTATCTGGATTTCTAGATCAGGATCAAGAAGTTTGAATTCTTTCTTCTTTTGGTTGATCATCTCTTTGGGCCGCTCTGGATCGATGATCACTTCGGGCTTGTGAAGATGACGTTTGACGGCTAGTGAGTCAATCTTGAGTTCTCTGTAATTTCTCCATCTTTTTTTGATGTGTCCAACTTTGCTGGTCCAGGGCTTTCCTTCTTTCGTCTCTTTCCACTTGAAGAGCCCAATTGTGAATGCGTTGATTTTCCAACCTCTAGACTCGATTGATTTCCATTTGTCTCTATAATTTTAATTTGATAACTGCACTATGTAGATCTATGGTTTCAGGTATTGAGTTGATTTCGTGATTCCTCAACGTACTAGAATGGCTTCGGATATTCATATTTGTCATTAGATTATTTTTAGATCAGGGACGGTCAAGAAAAGTGTGGTATTTCCCATAAACGGCGCCAATTTGAATGGCATGTTTTTCGCAAGGATAATTTTTTCCAATACTTTTTGTAAGGATGGCGTAATAACTAGCTAAGATAGGTAAGATTTTATGTGAAAACTCAGTAAAAGCTGAGAAAAACTACGACCTTGAGGAGGATTTTGACGCAAAATCCAATAGGTTGCTAGTTATTACAAGTTATGGGATGATAGTAAAGTAAGGAAGAGTGAATCGTAGAGTTGCGGATCTTAATAATCTATTCTCTGCCTGTATTTATAGTGGATACAGGCAGTTTACAAAAAGAGATAGTGGGCTAACTTCGTGAATCTCAAACGGCTCTTTCTTGACCAAGCACAATGGCTACTTTTAGTAGGTCGAGGACTTGAAGTATCTTCCCAAATATTGTTTGTCTTCAACTATGCTAGGCTAGCTTACCCTGTCAAATCTGGAGAATATGCTACTATAGGACTAAAGGAGGAGTATATGTGTAGACACACTATATATTTCAGCACTCCCCCTCACATTGATACGAACATACTCGTATCAAGGTGAATGACAATAAGAGAGCAAATAGATAGTCCTTCATAAAGATACAATCCCACTCTAACTAATAGAAAATTGTAGCTCCACCTGATAAATTTTCTTCCAATTCTTCCTTTTGCAGCAGCATAAACATTTCAAGGTCTCACACATTACCCATAAAATCGATGGAAGTAATATTCGACTTGCTATTTTTCACACGCGTGGTTTCGTAACTAAATGTTTTGACATCGGCAACAGCTACCGACTTGCCCATTTTCTCACATAAGGAAAATATAAATATCTTGAATAAATACTGAGAAAATAGAGATACTCAGTTAAAAGTGAAAAGATAGTAAAAGGGAGAATCAGTCGAGGAAGAAAGAATCACTAGAGGTAGAGATAACCACTCGTGATAGGGAATGAAAGAAAAAAATCAAATAATAGATAATCACTCAAGAAAGAACGAATCACTCGAGGAATAGATAAGCACTTGAGAAAGAGATGATCATTTTAAAAGGAATTTAACATCTTCACCCGGTCCACAGAAGAAGTTGTAGCTCACAACAGAATATGATAGAAATGATCACATCTAATTATAGAAATATAGAACTCAAACCGCATTAGCAATGAAAGAAGAAGTAAGAAAAAATCATTCTGATTCAAAGAAAAATTACTAGACAAAGCAATAAAAATCTGCAAGGCTTGTCAATTTCCTCTAAAAAAAACCTTTATTTTTGAACTATAGCTTGGGAACTAGGCAGAAAAGAAATAAGATAATCACTAGAGGAAAAGATAAAATTACTCTAGCAAAAAAATTTGCTCAAGGAGTGATGAATCACTCGAGGAAAAGAAGTATCTCATGATCGTGGTGGAAGGTAGTTAACAATTTCATCAAATCCAAGGAGAAAAATTACATTTCGCGATAGGTACAAAAAAAATCAATTTTTACGAAAATACGAGATAATCGAGTCTATAATAAATATATAGAAAGAGAGCTTAACAAGTCAATCAGGTCAAACTAAATTAATAGGTAAAACGAAAGCGTAAAAATGAAATAATGTTAGGTCGACATCAGGCGGCACGACCGCTATTCTAAAGCAAAATAATGTTAAGGTTTTGCTAAATAAGAAACAAACCTAAAAAAATCTAAAAACATGAAAGATTGAAAAAAGGAGAGAAAAAAGACAATATACTTTAGTTGCCCGACGACGACAAAGGCCGCTGTCGGCAGAAGCGTAAAAGCCTTAAGTCATCTACAAGATAGAATATGCTCTTATACCATGTTGAAATAAGGGGAGGAAAATATTGATATTCCAAGATTTTAATTATTATAAGCTTTACTGCTCTTTATATAGCAGATGGTCACTAAGCTACTTTTATTACTAACCAATGTGAGACTAAAGGAGCAACAAATAAAATCGTAAAAATTCGAACCTTAATAAAAAAAAAAGACCTGACTAAAAAGGGTTCAATATCTTCCCGAATTAAGTTTAATCGATTTGGAGCGTTGACCAAAAAAAAATTATTATTCAATTTGTTTGTTACTTCGAACCATTTGCAAATAAAAATAGACATACATGTCGGATGTAGTCATTAGAAGGGTGAAAAGACATGTTGTGACTTGCAAGAAAGGGAGGGTGATAGAGAAAAGATTGAAAAAGGGGAGCGAACGAGACATAGAGATGGAAAAAGTTTTTTTTTGTGACATCTCTACTATCTAACAAGGCTTGGGGAACTTACATTGCCCGGCTCGGAGCTGGTAACGAGTTAGCAATAGTGCGAGCTAGGTCGATTAGTTCTTCTTGCGGACCGTTGATTTATTTATCTCAGGGTCTCATATTCAACTACGCAGACAGGTTCAATTCAATGATGTAGGGCTGATGTCATGAGGTTTTGAAAGTTAACCATTATAACTAGGTAAAAGGACTCTTATACCCCAACACTTTTCAGTATTTACATATCACATTATATCTTATTATGAACTATTATTTGTGAGATTTCCACTAAAAATATGAAGGGTTTTGAGGGTCAATTTGGGAAACTGCAATTAAGGTCATATACGCATTGGGGGGGAAGGGGAGTGTGCATGACTAGCAATGATAACTATAAGATTTGGTAACCTCTCACAAAAGCACTCTGAAAAGGAGAAATTATTTTTTCTAAAAGAGGTTTAAGATGGGTGGAGAGGATTTTGGATATGATCTTGTAGGCGGCGTTGCAAAGACTAAGCGGATGAAAGTCTGCTTGTCGTGATTTGGATGCATTTTTAGCGATCATCACCATATGCATAGCGTTGATATATTTTGACATGAAACTGGATAAGAAGAATGTGGTGACCATATTGCAGATATCCTCTCCCACAATAACCCACGACTTTAGAAAAATGATCACTAAAAACTGTCAGGTCATAGTGACCAATACTATTAAGGGCCACCTTAATTTCTTTTGGGGAGATATCAGCCAACAATGCTTGTTTATCCTCCGATATGATACACAGCTCAAGTTTTGAAGGAATTCTAGAATACCGTCAGGTTAGAGGATTCATAATTTTGAGACATGTCTCGCAAAAAAATTTGGTCAATTTTCGATGTATCAGAAATTCAGTCTCCATTTTCATTTTAAAGAAAATCAATGGAGTTCTTTTTTCTCTGTAAAATGGTTTGCATATAGGAAAACTTAATGTTACGATCACCTTCATTTAGCCAATTGACTCGTGATTTTTGATGCCAAAACATTTCTTCCCAAAATTAAAGCTCCTCAAGATCCGCAGAAAGCTCAAACTCCTACTGGGTATTGGCCTCACTTTGGAAAAGTTCCTGAACAACAATTTTATTCGGGATGTGTCCAAAAATTTTCCTATTCCAATTCTGAAGGCGAAATTTTGTATTTAAAAGTTTTCCTCTAACTAGTTAGGTCGGGCAACCTCTTTCCTGAGATTGCCAGAGCTATTGAATAAAATGATAAAATTGATATTCCCTGGTCTACATGGTCTGGAAACGAAAACATTTACCTAAGGTTGAAATCTGTGAAGTTGTATTAAGGAATATAGGAGTATGGCCCGAACCAATAGCTGGTAAAGGAAAAACCTTAGCTTCAGGGAAGATAAACATCCAATTAGCATTGGCAAGACTCCGATCAAGTCTTTCCTTGATATTAGCCCATCTGCAGCGTTTAATATTCCAAGTAAAAGGATTACACGAGAAACCCAGGTCGATGAGACTCGAATGTTGAATTACTTCCTTAGCGTATTCACTTCTGACGGGCTTGAACGGTTTCCTACCAAATTTTTCAGCCCCTTCAAAAATAGTATTGAAATCACCCATAATCATCCATGGGCACGTGCACACGTTTACTGTCGCCTCCACAAGCCGCCAACTCTCATTCTTATCTCGCTAATATAGGCTTCTGCAAAAGAATGAGGTCATCCAGTGTGTTTCAGATGGTTTAGACTTAACCTTATATTGATCAAAAAATTATTATTCTCTAAAACTTTAATATTAATTTGTTCTCTCCACATGACACAAATATCTTCAAATCTACTAGTAACGCCCATCGCCGAAACATCAAACCAGTTCGGATAATTTAGTCTTTGAACCAAAACCTACATCTCTGTAGAGGATATTTTGGTTTCTTCTAAAAAAATAACATACCCATTTGAGGATCAAATAAGATCCCTTAGGTGTCGAATTATCGCTGGTAGACCCAAACCTCAGTAATTCCAAGAATTTAGTTTAATAATGGCCCGAGTGGTCTCCGTGGAGCCACCCAAACCCTAGAGAAATAGTTAAACAAGCGGTATGTGTGTCAAATATGAGTAATAGAGATAGAGGTAGAATGATAAGGCATGTGGGTACTAGCGTGATGTGGCTGAGATGGTATAGATGACTCTGTTATTACTGTCTCTAATCTCAGCTATCTACAAAATACTCAAGATGCTGATGATTGTAGATAGAGGAGAGACTGTGATTGAGACTTACGTGTCTCTGTCTGCGCCTGAGAAACTAATCCAATTGTCGAGGAGCTCATGGTTCCCGCTAGGCTACACTCTTGCTCCAAGAGCTGAGATATCCAAGGCATAATCTGAATCTTCCTAGAGCTGCTAATCTTATCTACCATCGGCCCACCGGTATCTCCAGCCATGTGCCCTCCCTATGCTAGATCCTCATCACCCCCTATACAGATGTGTCCATGAGGATGGTGGTCCACGACTGTTACAAAGTCCATGTTTATCCCTATATCCCCCACCATGCCAATCGCAACATGGTAGGTCAGATGTTCCTCCTCAACTATCATGTGATCCATCTGTCCCACACCAATCAAGCTCTCTAAGGTATCTCTTTGTTCCACTCCAATCCACTACATGGGGTTCCCTAGTACCGTAAAGTTTATTGCATAGTTTATTGTACCTACATTCGCTGATGTTTGAGTACATACCCTCGATAACTCTAAATTTATGTTAACTTGGTATGGTATTTTTTGGCTTAAAAATACCAAATTGGTCTCATTTCAAAGGTTGAAACTTTTATCCAGACCAACTGTATTCTTACCTTTATTTTTAATGTGGGCCTGGCTTGGTAAAGTTGCTGAAGCCCGCCCACGTTCAAGTTTAGGTAGCAGATTTGTGGGCCTTATATAACCACAGGTCCAGTTTCTTAAATATCCCTGTGCAAGCTAGGATCATTCAAAAAAGTTCTAGTTAGTGCATTCTCAAGCCCATTACCCACCAGATTTCCTTCTTTAACTATGTAACTACATGCTATAGCCGGATACCCTAACTGAAAACATTTGGTATAAAAATTTACTGAAGCTGTCTCATATTTTATGCGGATGAGGATCATGCCATTTGCAAGTTCATCCCGTTTAGAAGGTGGGAATATACCATAAATATACATAACTTCTCATGTACGGTATCTAATTTTAGTAACTCTCTTGTTTTTGTCATTCGGTTCGGTGACCAGAACTTGGCCTAAACTCTAGCCAAACTTATATAAAAAATCAAGTGTCCCAAAAGAAAGGGTCTTGTATTTTAAATTTCACCTAGAATGGAACATACATAAAAACAAGTGGCTCAATAGGGGTACACACCTCATAAGGCAGAAGTACGAGAGTATGTCCATAAGGATTCTAGGGTTGGATGAGTAAGACATAGTTTTGGTCATAGGAAGTTCAAAATTTAAGCAAAAAGCAAACTTTACCATTCACGATTTGTTCAAAAACTTGTAGTTCTCCGAAGCTTCCAAACTTCAATAACTCTTCAACGCAACCACAATATTCGTAAAACCTCACCTCGCGTCTAACGACATTGTTTCAATAAGTACATAGTACCAATAAGACTCCTCCGCTCAAATTCTCTATGAAGTTAGATGAACAACAATAGCTTATCTTGGTTTTGTAACAACTAGTCCCTCCATCTTTCTCACAAACACTTGGGTAACAAAGAAGGAAAACGTCACACAAATAATATAGATGAGTATGCTTCCCACTTCCCATCTTATTTGAGTACAAGCACGAGAAAATCACAAAAGAAAAAATCTTGGAGATTGATTCTTGTGTATTACTCTCAGCTGAAGGAGTAAGCAATTCAAGAGATGTCTGAGGGAGACAGCCCAAATCTGACTAAAATTGAGACACCCCTATACTTACTATTGACGCAATTGTATAAATAGTACTTCACTATGTAACCCTAGCCAAAAGTTGCATTCTCCTCAGAGGGAGAGAGCTCAAAACAGTAAAAACAGGGGAGGAAAAACATTAACATATGTATCTCCCATCACCCATGACGCAAGTAAATTGCCAGGCCTATCTTAATCCCAGCCCAAAACTATTGAAATCCATGAAAGCCCATCAAAAATGAAAGGAACCCATTAAAGCCCAAAGCTCAAAACCACTTATCCACTTTCCTACCCTTTTTTTCAATTCCCTTCTTCCGCCATGGAACTTGTCGGCTTCACCCAACAGAAATTGTTTCTCTAATCCAGATCCCCACCTTTGAATGCCGACCTACTCCTATACAATCCCATAATCACCAAGCTATTACAAGCATGCTTTATCACACTTGCAAGTACAAGATAGAAGATTTAAGATTAAACAAGTAGAGAGAGGAAAGTGGAGATAAGAAAATAGGATTTTAGAGAGTTATGCAAGAAATGTGGTTGTCAAAATGGATGTTTGCTTGGTTCTTCGCTCCTCTCTAATAGATCTAATTGTTCACCTTCTGAGGACAACCATCAAGCCCTAGGATTGGATCCCATTCGAGCTTGCTGAGATGAACCTCTACTCGAGATCTGAAAGCTCAATGAAAGTTGGTGTAAAAATTCATGGTTGTGACTCCTTGCTCAGAGACCCAATTGTGATTTCGTTCATGATCAGAAAGCTCAATGAAGGTTGGGGATAAAATTCATTTTTTCCTTCTATCTTCTTTCACTCTCTAGACCTCCTCTTTCTAGAAGTCTCTATATATGTTTAACTGAACATGTCAAAGGCTTATGACAAAATTGAATGGAGTACTCTAATTCAAACTATGAAGAAGATGGTGTTCAATAAGAAGTAGTGCCAGTAGATCGAATAATGTATCTCCACAGTAAGATACTTTGTTATCCTTAATGGGTACTCCCATAGTTTTTTGAATCCAACCGAAAGACTGCGACAGGGAGATCCACTTTTCTCCTTTTTATTTATCATCCTTAAGGAGAGGCTCATGAGAGCTCTAAGTATGAAAGAGCTGGATTACAAGATCTATGGCATCAAAGCTTCTAGAGGGCCACCCTGCCTCCCATCTCCATTTTGTAGATGATTGCCTCCTTTTTTACCACGCTGACTTGGCATAAGCTCATGGGCTAAAGAACATTCTCGATAGTTTCTGTGAAGCGACTGGCCAACAAATAAACCTTTTTGAATATGAAGTCTTCTTCAGCAAAAACCTTCCCTAGAGACTTTGTCGACTTATTGCTCGATGAGTAATATCTCTGAATCCCTTTTTTTTTAGCAGATCCAAAACATAAACTTTCTAAGGTATTGAGGATAGGATTTCAAACCGCTTACAGACTTTTACCAGGAGAGGTAAGCAATTATCTCAAGCAGGAAGAACGGTTCTGATCAAATTAATCACTTCGGTTATTCCATCATATCAAATATCATGTTTCGCCCTCCCAATATCAACATGTAAAAACATTAATGCCCTCCTACGAGATTTATAGTAGCGGAAATGAGAGTAGAAAAAGAAACCTTTTTACCCCAAGAAATGAAAAGAAGTTTACCTCCCAAAATAAGAAGGTGGCCTGAGGATATGAAGGTAGGTGCCACAAATAAATCACACCTATCTAAACTCGTCTGGGGACTACATCAGAATCTACACAATCTTTGGGGAAAAATCCTGAAAGTGAAATATTTTCCCAATTGTGACATACTCCAGGCAAAGAAGAAAAATGATGCCTCCTGGACTTAGAAAAGTGTTTACTCAATTATTGGCACGGTAAATGACAACTCATGTTGGTAAGTGAAAACTGGGAATTAAATTAAGATTTGGGAAGATAACTGGATCCCAGTGGGTAATACGAAAAAGTCAATTCTGAGGACTAACCTTCAGGAGGATGCAAGACCTTAGTCTGTTAGTTATTTTATTGACCTAACCCTGGAAATGTGGCATATCGAGGAATCATATCAGTGGTGTGACGATACCACAATCGATCATATTTCACGCATCTTTATCCATACACTAGGGTACAGATGAACTTAAATAATACCCTTTCAAGGATAGGGAATTGTCCATTAAATCTTCTAATTGGGCACTCATGTTTGGCCCCCAAATGGAAAGTCTTAATTGGCCCTCCGAACAACTTTTGAAGGTTTAGAAAAATAGGGCAACTCTTAGGGCCCAAATGTTTGGATGGAAATGTCTTCGAAATATGGTTCCTTGTAGAACAAAACTTGCAGGGCAAATGGATATATCTGATATCTCATGCCCTATGTGCTCTTTCGCAACAAAAACCTTACATCACCTTCTTCTTAACTACTCTTTTACGAGGGCCATCTGGTTGGGCATAGAGTTTGGCTGTCTTCTCCATTAATTTGCACATTTGTATGTTAACGAATGGATCTCCTGGTGGATAACATTACTTTACGATTCACCGATTGACCGTGAACTTTAGACACTTTTGACACTTCCAATTTATTGGATAATTTGGAATGCTAGATGTAATTTTGTTTTTCAAAATAAACCTCAAAATCCATTACAAATCTCAACAGCTACTACTAAAATTATTTCAAAGGAACTATGCAGACGAGAGGTGAGTAATAATATTAAGGTATCTTGGAGTATCTCGACCTCTGGTTGGGAAAAGATTAATATTGATGCCTCATTTTGTAATGATAAATTGTTCAATGGTATTGGTAAAGTACTTCGAAACGATAGTAATCAATTTGGTGCAGCCCGAGCTTTAAACTGTAGATTAGCAAGCATTAAAGATAAAGCAATAGCCGTACTGGGTGTAGTCCTCTGGGCTAGGGAACGAGGAATAAAGAAGGTCATCATTGAAACGGATGTACAGGCAATCAACACTTTTTGTCAGAATGGAAGTGCAGCAGTTTCGTAGACAACAAAAGCAATCTTGTAAGGTAGTTTAACCCTTTTTTGTCATTTTGATAATATTTGTATTATGTTTGTATTTCGCAGTGCAAACTCAGTAGCTCATGAGATTGCAACTAGGCCTATGGCTGATAACTATAGTATGACTTGGTGTGGATCTCCCCCTTGATGGTTCCATGACACCCTAAAGGGAGACAAGGCCACTTTTGTAATGCTTCCTAGAATAGAATAAATATATAGTTTACCGATTAAAAAAAAAACAAAAAAAAAAGTCATCATAACTATATTAAGTTAAACTATATTAACTATTTATACCTTATGATTGGTAATGAAGTTCAACTTCATCTTTATTTCTTTTTTAAGTATAAAAAGAACCAATATTAGATAGCCATGAATATAAATTGTTTACAATACTTAGCAAGGTATCGAATCCATTCTGGCATACCCCATTAGTAAAAGAAACCATATAGTGCTTCCCTAGTTGCATGTTCATATGCTAGCACATTTCCATATCTAGGTACTTGAAAAAAAGTAAAGGAGTTCAAGTTACTCTTATTACACGCCATTTTAATACTACTAAGAATACTAGTGGATTCCCATCCGGTATTATCGCCCTAGCCTTTTAAATGATTTATACATTCAAGTTGCCAAAGAGGACCAAATTATTGTCTTGCCCTACACACCGTGCTACTCGGATTCCTTGGAGGATGGTTCTTCCTTTTGCTGCGTCTGCTTTACAAACTCTGTCTTGTGTTGCCCTTGTATAGATGCAACCTTAATTAGATTAAAAATTACCAACCCCATACCAAAGGGTGCCTCTAAACTATTCCAGGCAGTATGGATTATGAAAAAGAATCATAATGATGTTGTGCGTTTTCCCTCATCAACTGAAATTGGCAATTCTTTTCAGATTATTTGGGGGTATCCTTCAGAAGGGATCTTAACCTCTTCCAAGAATATCTTTAACTGTAGACTGAACTTGTCTTAATATATAATTATTTATGGCTTCACAAATTGCCACCAGAAGTGCGCATAAATGGGAGATAACCTTATTAAATTCCATTTTTGGGCCTGCATTATTTTCCAAAAATCAAAGTGTTCTCCATTAGTTAAAATTTGGATGTTCTGTGTAGATTGAAGCTTTAGGCCAACCACACTCCCCTAACCTGTTTACAATTTTATATAGATACAAACAATGTGTAATAATATCAGCCTCTTTTTGACACTCTTCACATATATAATTTTGAATGACATAATTTCTTTTAAGTCTAGTTTTTACAGCGAGTACTTCTCAGAAAATTTCCAAATCATCATTTGAGATCTAAATGGGATTTGTAGTTTCCAGAGTATCTTCCACCTTGGTAAATGATGGATGGGATCCTGAGGGTTAATTGCTGCATTCAAAGCCCTATAGGTTGATTTCACTGTGAACTTTCCATTGGCTTCTGGAAGCCACCTTGGAATATCAGTTCCCCTCTAAGGAATCGAGGTAGCTAATCTTATTTGTAAGCTAAGAACAATCGCAAAATCACCAAAACAAGAAATTAATCAGTGAAAATCAAATACAAGATTTACCCGGAGGAAGGAAGTCGAAAACCCTTTTAAATAATAAGCCACTCTTCGCATGAACAATCCATTAATCTATCAAATAGGTTACAGTCTCAAACTTCCCCAAACCTTCGAATGGAGTCTCTTAAACTCTTGGTTTCCCTCTTTAAATTAAACTCTCATAGATGCATAAGAAAGACTCTGAGTATCTCTTATAAACATGGGAAGACATTATATAAGTTAAGGCTCGAAATACGAATCACGAGGCAGGTCAACTGTTCAAAAATTACTTAAAAGACTTTTAAACCGAGCACCGTTTCTGCTGAAGAGATTCCTGCACGAACAAGAAGCTCCTGGATTAAATTTTAATTCGAGGCAGGTCCCCAATTTGTTTAAATATGCAATTTTAGTCCCCAAATTGCCTATTACCACAGATCAACCTCCGTTGACCTCAAATTTTGGCATGAACTAACTAAACTATCCTGCCATGAGTTGCACATAATTTCTTCTAATAGGTAAACAAGTTGTCTTCCGGTCATCTCTTCGCCAAAACTCTCTCTAACTAAAAAATTATTCTTAGAGAGAAAATTTGGGAAAATATATATCTTCTGCAACTATAAAAATTTGGGAAAACTAGAGTACAACAATCTTATTCCTGATCTCACCAAGCCTTTGAATCTTTTATCTTTCTCTTAATCACAATGTAAGTATCTCTCTCTCCCTTCTTTTTTTTTAAGAATTAGAGTTTGGATTACAAAATTGGGTCATTTTAAAAGTGGTTTAGATTAGAAAATTAAGGTATATTATAAAAATTGGGGCTTTTACAAGTGGTGTTTTTAAATTAGGTGTTTTGGGTATCTTACTATGATATTTGTCTTAATTATATAGTATTTGGGGTGGTTTACAATGATAAGAATGACCTAAAAAATGTCATTATTCATTGGGGAGGTAGATGTTCTGAACCTGGGGAGATAAGGTATACACATCGTCTATACATTGATGGGGACATGCATATATTTGAAAATATTGATGGGGATCAATTTTACTATCAAGATATCTTAAAGTATATTATGTCTGATGTTGTTAGGATAAATGAAGCTATCTCACCTGGTTTTGGGATAGTGGTGAGGACACTGTACAGGTGAGATAGTGGATGTTTATGATGATACAAGTTTTTATAAGATGTGGCATTGTAGTGATGTGGATAGCATGTATGATGTACATTTTTATATATATGCAGTGCCTAAAGAAGTTGTGCTCCCACCTTTAATTGAACAGCCAGATATAGTTATGATAGAAGATGATAAAGGACTACCAATATGTCCTACATCTCAAGTAGAGGTTGAGACTACACAGTTTGATCCACTTCAACATGAAATTATTGCCAGGGGTAGACAAAAGGTAGTTGTGACTCAAAAAAAAAAAGTTGTATCAAAGCCAAAGAGAAAAGGCAATAGTTTATAAAGTGGTGAAGATAACTCTAAAAGAGCTAATAAACAAAGGCCAAGTAAAGTACATGTGGAAGAACTTGATAATTTGCCACATGGAATTTAGTGATGATGAACCTAATATTGAATCTGAGGGTAGAGTTTGTAGAATAAAATTTGTAAGGAACCTGTAATTATGCTTTCCCCAAAACGGAACGGCAAGTAGATAAAGTCTGAAGTACCAGAAATAACATAATTCACAGCAACAACAGCAACCGTATGTCAGTTCTTGATAATAGCTACAACAACGGTAGGTCGGTGATACTTTGTTTGTTCAGGCAGCTTTGGATTCAGAAGATGGTCGCCGAAAAAAGTGATCAGCAGCAAGAACTGTGACTGTTATGATCAGCAGCAGCAACAAAAAGTAGAACTGCTTTGATCACGAACAAGAAGAAGCAATAACAACAACTTTAACAAGAAGAAATGAATTGATAAAGTAGGTCGAGCTTGCTTCAAACAACAACAACAAGTTTTCTTTTAACATTTGAACATCAACAGGAAGGTCTTTTTTGAATAGCGGCAACAAGTTCTGAACAGATGAATAAAAGCAACAGCAAGTGATTGACCTGAAAGAGGTAACAAGATGATTAGCGCTCGAGGCGTGGGTCTCACTCTCTTTAAAGAGTATCTCGCGTACTCTCCCAGGATACAGGAGCTTCACTCAGGGGAAGTCTACGTAAAATAAATCAAAGGTTTTGCACCTCAAAATTTAAACCGTATAGAGAGAGAAAGAGAGGAGATGATGAATAGTAGTTGATGAACAGTAGTTCTGTGTACTTTAAAAGGTAATAGAAAGGAGTTTATATAGGGAGAGTTTACAACGGTCCAACGGCTATAAGCAAGATTTACGTGCAAAAACTTGAATGCATGCGTAACGTGTCCTTAAGATCAGGTCTTCGTGAGAACAAGCCGTTGTCAATTAAGAGATGAAAGACCAAGTTTTTAAAGAGATGAAAGACCCAATTAACAAGACAAGGTCCAAGCCCTATACCCAAACTCAAGCTCAAGCCCATGGCCTAAAAGAATGTTTTTTAAAAAATCCAACAATCCCCCACTTTTAAGAAACTTTCCGAATGAGAAAAGAAACGAGATAACGGTTATGATAAATATAGAGATGTACATAAGTAAAGGTGTCCTTAGACTTAAACCTTTACGTAGTGGAAAATCTTCAACGTATAAGAATAATAAGTGATCAGAGTCATGAACTCATTATTCGTTTTTATACAGTGAGGAGAACCACATGCAGCCCTACCAGGTGTAAGTTCTAAATGCCAACACATTTCGGCCAGGTGCTTAATCCCAGTATAGGTGAAGGCTTTAGAGAAGTTAGCCTAATTTTTCATATGAAGCGGCCGCACTTCCACAATCACCTTGGTGAGTCTATGAAGAGTGTTCTTGTAGCTAGACACCCCACTCAAAGAATGAGATATATAACTCATTAAGAATTTAAGAAAACTCAGCCTAGTATTTGCTTCAAGATATCATGCATATTTATGTACAGCGAGATGAACCTTGGAGTGACAAACTCCTTATTTACATGATTCTATATCACATCCTTATTTACATGATTCTATATCACAGTGATTTGTTTTCCCCATTGAACCTATTTATTAGGATTTCCAGTCATTTAGGATGGGTTCCCACCACTTGTGATTCTATAACAAGCTTTAGCCCCATCCCTAAAGATGTGTTCCACACTTTGTCACAAGACAGTCCTTTCGTCAAAGGATCTGCCAAGTTGTTTTTCGACCTTACAAAGTCCACTGTAACAGTACTAGATGTGAGGTAACCTCTCATCGTACTGTGTTTGTGACGTATCGCTAGCTTCTTACCATTATAGTAATTGTTTTGTACTCTGGCTATCGCAGCAGTACTATCTTAGTAGATCAGTATCGACAGTATAGGCCTACTCCATAAAGGAATATAAGACAAGAGGTCTTTTAACCAACTTGCCTCCTCACTAGCTGTAGCTAGTACTACTAACTCAGAGTCCATAGTCGACTGAGCTATAATCGTTTGTTTCTTGGATCTCCAAGAAGCCGCCCCTCAAGCTATACTGAACACGTATCCACTGGTGGCTTTGGAATCATCTGAAAATGAGTTCTAATCTGCATCGCTAAATCCATCAAGGACCGCAGGAAACTTCTGATAGTGTAAACCCAAGTTCATGGTCCTTTTCAGGTACCGTATAACTCTATCAATAGCACCCCAGTGCGCCAAACCTGGTTTACTTGTAAATCTACATAGAACCCCTACAGCATAAGCTATATCGGGTTTAGTATAGTCCGTATCATAGCGAAGTCTACCAATAATACTTGTGTATTCTTTCTGTCTAACTACCTCCCCCAAGTACTTTAAAAGTTTAACTTGTGGATCACAAAGAGTAGAAGAAGGTCTACGGTCAAAATATTTGTACTTCTTCAATATCTTCTCAATGTAATGAGATTGATCAAGAGTAATACCAGTGTATGTGTGTGTGATCTTCATGCCTAAAATTACACTAGCCTCGCCTAGGTCCTTCATATCAAAATTATTATTAAGCATGTTTTTGGTCTCTAAAATGATATCAAGTGTAGAACTAAAAATATGTAGATCATCAACGTACAGACATATCATAATACAACTTTCACCATATACTTTATAATATTGGCATTTATCAACAACGCTAATCTTAAAACCATTTGAAAGAAGTAATTGGTCGATTCTCTCGTGCCACAATTTTGGAGCTTACTTTAGACCGTATAAGGTCTTGCTTAGCTTACAGATTTTGTGTTCCTCACCAGGTACTACGAAGCCTTCAGGCTGATCCATATATAATTCCTCTCCAAGCTCTCCATTTAAAAACGTAGTTTTTACATCCATTTGGTAAATAAACAAATTGTACACGGCAGCAATGGCCAATAATATTCTAATGGTTGTCACGCGAGTAACTGGGAATATATGTCGAAGAAATCAATGTTTTCCTTTGGACATATCCCTTTGCTACAAGTTTTGCCTTATATTTATCTATAGGGCCATCTTGTTTAAGTTTTCTTTTTAATATCCATTTACACCCAATAGAACGACTACCAGGAAGTAAGTTAACTAAGTCCCAAGTCGTATTTGTAATGAGAGAATCCATTTCATCATCAATGTCCTCTTACCACAAATCAGCGTCACCTGAGGTTAACGCTTCCCTGAAAGTATTAGGGTCCGATTCTAAGGTATGTACAACAAAATCATTACCAAAATCCTAAGCAATCTTTAAACGTTTTCCTCTACAAAGTTTTGGGCATGTATCATTAGAATTAATAGCTTTAGGAACATTTACTTGAGGTACATTAGGGGTCAAAGATGTAGAAGGTTGAGAACCCCCACTACTGCCCCCACTATCCCTCAGTAAGTAGGGAAACTTGTCCTCATAGAAATCAATATCTAGTGATTCAATTATTATATTATTCTTAATATCAAGAAACCTGTAAGCTTTACTGTTAATAGTATAACCAATGAAAATACATTCTAAAGCTCTACTAGCTAGTTTTATCCATTTAGGATCAGGTTTACGAACATAGGCTAAACAACCCTAAACCTTAAAATAGCTAACATTAGGTTTTCTTTTTCTCCAAATTTCATAAGGTGATAATTCAGATGTGATATGAGGAATACGGTTTAAAACAGGACAAACAGATAATAAGGCTTCACCCCATAAAGATTTGGGAGATCCAGAACTAAGTAAAATAGCAACTATCAACTCAATATAAGTTTTAATTTTACGTTCAGCTTTACCGTTAGATTCTGGAGAATAAGGAGCAGTAGTTTCATGTATAATCTCTAAGGATTCATACAAGTTTTGAATATCATGTGAATCATATTATGTGCCTCTATCACTACGAAATCTTTTAATGTTTCTATCAAACTAATTTTTAACCTCTGTTACATATATTTTAAACATATCTATAACATCACTTTTGTGACGCATCAGATAAACTTGAGTATAGTTTGAATGATCATCTATAAAAGTTATAAAAAATCTTTTACCATTTAGAGTTAATGTACCATCCATTTTGCAAATGTCAGAGTGTACTAAATCCAAAAGTTGTGATTCCATTACAATACTTTTATGTGAGGTTTTAGTAATCTTAGCTTGACTGCAAGATTGACATTTATTAAAATTATTTAAATCTACTTTAGGGATCATACCAAGTTTACTCATATTGTGTACTAACTTCTTATTAACATGACATAGTCTAGAGTGGCAAATATTAAAAGACGACAATAAGTAAGCAGAGGTAGATTTATTCATTTTAATACTCATTTTGAACATTCCATTACAAGCAAAACCCTTTCCCACAAAAATACCACCCTTAGTCAAAATGTACTAATCTGAGCCAATGGTCTGCTGAAATCCTGCCTTGTTGAGAAGATAGCCAGATGCAAGATTATTCCTCATTTCAGGAGTGTGCATCACATCTTTCAAAGTTATTTTCCTTTCAGAGGTAAATACCAGTTCAACATCTCCAGTGCCTAACACTTTGGTGCAATGGGAATCCCCAAGTAGCACCTTCTGGTCTTCAATCTCCTTGTAGGTCTTGAACCAATTGCCTTCATAGAAAATATGCCTAGAAACACCCGAATCAGCCCACCACCCGTCGGTTCCACCAACCATGTTGATCTCCGTGATCATAGCCACTAAGGGCTCTTCGGTAACGTTCGCCTGAGCAACAAGTTTGCGGTTCCAGCAGTTTCTAGATATGTGTTCAGGCTTGTTACAGTTGAAGCATACAATAGAAACTATTTCATTATATGGTGGGGCTTGTTGGTTTATTCCCTTGTTAGGATTCTGGTGTCCATTTCTCTGATGGTTATTCGGACTACCACCGTTAGGACGGTTGTTCCGATTACCGCCATTTTTAGCCTTGAAAGGTTTCCCTTTAGGTTTCAGATGGACCTTCCCTTTGGCTTGAACCAAAAGGATTTCCTCTTTCAGGTCTTGTTTTCTAGGTTCTTCTTTAACCCTAAGACGAGTAATCAAGTTCTTCATGGTAAGTTCCTTTGACTTGTGTCGTAGGATATTTTTATAGTCTTTCCAATTAGGCGGTAATTTGTTTTTTTTTTTTTTTTTTGCTAAGTTAGAAAACTTTATTGCAGAGAACAAACAACTTATAATAGGCTATCTACAGCCCACAAACCAAGGAAAAAACAAAGCAGAGTTAACAGAATCTAAAGTATTCCTGCATAGGAACTTCAATTATCTTGAGGAAAGCAGGTCTTCCCATTTCAGTCTCACACATGCCTTCATGAAGAAGAGCTCCCCTTTTTGAAAGAGCATCAGCACTGAAGTTGGCCTCTCACCAGTTTGCTGAAAATCTGATATGCCTCATATTCCTTCTTGTATTTTCCCAAGCCGCTTCCAAGATCTAAGGAATATTGTCTGATTTGAAAGCTTCCAATTAGGCGGTAATTTGCCAATCATCACGGCAACCTGAAATTGTTTATCAAGAGTTATCCCTTCGGACATGATCTCATGTACAATTCATTGGAACTCATGTGATTGAGAAATTACTGACTTATCGTCGACCATAGTGAACTTGAGATATCGGCTTACGGCAAGCTTTTTAGAGCCTGCCTCTTCCGTATCATACTTCCTCTGTAATGCTTCCCAAACGGTTTTCGCAGTTTCGGACTGTAGATAATAATCGTACAGTTCATCTGCTAGACGGTTAAAAATGAAATTACAGGATTTGAAGTCAGCCTCAGTCCAGCTCAAAATTGATTTTAAAGTTTTGTCATATTCATTTGTAGTTAGGTCAGGGTCTACCGCAGGTACAGGAATGAGAGGTTCAATTGGGTATTCTTGTTCTAGAATATAAGCCACTTACTTAAGTATGAGATAAAAGAACATTTTGTTCTTCCATCTCTTGAAGTTGAGGCCATCAAACTTAGAGGGTTTGTTGGAATCAAACTTCAGCACTTCTGAGGTAAGAGCCATATTACAAGTAAGTAGATACTCTTTAAAATTCTAGAATAAAATTTGTAAAGAACCTGTAATTATGCTTTCCCCAAAACAGAATGGCAAGTAGATAAAGTCTGAAGTACCAGAAATAACACAATTCTTAGCAACGACAGCAACAGTATGTTAGTTCTTGATAATACCAACAACAACAGTAAGTTGGTGATACTTCGTTTGTTCAGGCAGCTTTTATTTCAGAAGATGGCCACCGAAGAAAGTGATCAGCAGTAAGAACTGTGACTATTATGATCATCAACAGCAGTAAAAAGTGTAACTGTTTTGATCACGAACAAGAAGAAGCAATAGCAGCAACTTTAACAAGAAGAAATGAATTGATAAAGTAGGTTGAGCTTGCTTCAAATAGCAACAACAAGTTTTATTTTAACATTTGAACATCAACAGGAAGGTCTTCTTTGAATAGCAGTAACAAGTTCTGAACAGATGAATAAAAGCAACAGCAAGTGATTGATCTAAAAGAGTAACAAGGTGATTAGCGCTCGAGGCGTGGGTCTCACTCTCTTTAAAGAGTATCTCATGTACTCTCCCAGGATAAAACAAGCATAAGTATATAACAGCTTCACTCAGGGGAAGTCTACATGCAAGAAATCAAAGGTTTTGCACCTCAAATTTTAAACCGTTTAGAGAGAGAAAAAGAGGAGACGATGAATAGTAGTCGATGAACAATGGTTCTATGTACTTCAAAAGGTGATAGAAAGGAGTTTATATAGGGAGATTTTACAGCAGTCCAACGACTATAAGCAAGATTTACGTGCTAAAACTTGAATGCATGCGTAACGTGTCCTGAAGATCAGGTCTTCGTGCGAACTAGCCGTTGTCAATCAAGAGATGAAAGACCAAGTTTTTAACGAGATGAAAGACTCAATTAACAAGACAAGGTCCAAACCCTATACCTAAACTCAAGCCCAAGCCTAAGGCTCAAAATAATGTTTTTGAAATAATCCAACAGAGTTGGATTAGGGGAAGATGCTCTAGTTAATGCTGAAACTAAGGCTGGAGTTGGATTGGGGGGAGATGCTCCAATTAATGCTGAAACTGAGGCTGGAGTTGGATTGAGGGCAGATGCTTCAGTTAATGCTGAAACTGAGGCTAGAGTTGGATTGTAGGGAGAGGCTTCAAATAATGTAGAAGAAGTTGATGAAGTTGATTCTTGGAATAAATGGGCAAAAACTAACCCAGATAACCTAGATGTAGAGGAAGAACATTACTCAAATCACTCATCAGTTGATGGTGATGATGGTCCAACCCAAGTTAATATAGACATATGCGATGATGAGTTTAGAAATTTGGCTACAAAATTAATAACATTTTTGCAACAGAAGAAGCTAAAGTGCACCATACTACATTATATGTGCATAATCCTGGGTTAGAGATGGTTATTGGCATGGAGTGGTCCACAGTTGATGCTTACAAGGCTTTTTTTAAGGCAATGGGCCATTGTGAACAAGCACCAATTCCAACAAAAAAAGAA
This sequence comes from Kingdonia uniflora, assembly GCA_014058105.1. Classification (NCBI taxonomy): domain Eukaryota; kingdom Viridiplantae; phylum Streptophyta; class Magnoliopsida; order Ranunculales; family Circaeasteraceae; genus Kingdonia; species Kingdonia uniflora. Next base: position 1,832,960 of record JACGCM010000724.1, read on the forward strand.
TGACTATATGAGGGTAAGATATATTTAAACTGAGGCTAAAGTATTCAACTGTCAATGGATATTCTATGCGAGGGTTAACCCAAATGGTACCACTTTCAGTATGAGGGGCAGTAGTAATCTCATTCACAGATGACCTGGCAGGAGTGGCCAATCTAACAAAAATACAAATGCCTAGTGGGTCGCAAATGAAGTTGAAGAAATAATTAGGGAAGTTAGAACAACTAGACCAGCAGGTGTAAAGGAGCTGATTCAAGAAGGTATGGTATTGAAATTTCATATTACACTTCATGGAATGCTTGGACTATATGCACGAAGAGGATAGTTGAATCATATGATGAGGGTTATATTCTGCAACCTAAATTTATGAAAGAAGTGTTATTGGTTAACCCTGGAAGTTTAGCCAAATATAGTAAAGATCTTCAAAGTAACTAGTGGAAAAGTATATTGGTGATGTTTAAAGCAGTTTTGATGGATGGCTAATTGGGTGAAGACCTGTACTTGGTCTGGATGGTTGTTTTCTAAAGGGTAAATATGGAGGGGTTTGTCAATCTGTGATTGCCTTAGATGGCAACAATAGCCTATTCATTATTATAGTTTACTTATGCAGATCAGAATGTAAAGAAGCTTAGACCAACTTTCTCGAGGTTCTTCAACCTTATCTCATTCTACATAATCAAAAGCTAAATTTCATATCAGATAGTCAGAAGGGACTCATTGATGATGTGACTACCCTTTTTCCTCATGAAAATCATAGATTCTGCTTTAGATGTATCTACAAGAATATGAAGAAGTTTTACAGGGGGACCCAAATGGAGTGGTTAGTGTGGAATGCAGCAAAGATATTTATGTAATCTGAAAAGAATAAGCACATGGACCAACTCAAGATGGATAAGCCAGCTGCTCATGACTAGTTATTTATGGAGCTATTTGAACACTGGGCTAGGTCCCACTTTGATTTCACTGCCAAGTGTGAACATATCATAAAACAACTTCAGTGAGTCTTTTAACATAAAGATTTTAAAGATTAGGGACAAGCCAATCCACAAGTTACTAGAAAAACTGAATATAATGCTGATAAAACTTATGTATGACAGGAGGCTTAAGGTAAAAGAGTGGGAAGAAGCAGGTAAGCTAAACAAGACATTTTGTTATTGTTTGAGATCTCTTCTTCTTTTCATAAACTACTATGTGACTATATGTATATCTTTTTTTATAGCTTTGGTGTTGGTCCCTAGAGCACAAACCTACATCGATAAGATGATCAAATGTTATGGCCAATATCAGGTGCAAGGGATCATATCAAGATCTTTTCTTGTAATTAGGATAAATGGCCAAAGATGGAGAGTGAACACCAACACACATGAATGTGACTGTTATGAATGGTAACATTCTAGACTACCATATGTACATGTTGTTAGTGTTATACTCCTTTATGGGTGGTCATGGGGGTTAAGTAAGTAATGTATTTTTTGCAAATAATCTAAATGTTTACAAAGTTGTATCTCTAATTTATTAAAAGCTAACTTTTTTTTATGAATGGTTAAAAGCTATGTTTCTTGTTTTCACAAAGTTGCTTCATATGTCCAAACATATAAAAATATCATATATCCTGTAGTTGATGGATCAGAATGGGAGAAGGTTTGTATTTGAACACAAGTGTATCTAAGTTGATATTTCATATGTATGTCTATTTGTGTATTATATGTAGTCTACAAACCAAGAAAACCATTTTCTACCTTCCCCATTGGTGAGAGGAGCTGGAAGGCCCAGAAAACAAAGAATCCCTGATCTAGATGAAGAAAATATGCAAAAGAGATGAGGAAAATATGTGGGCATATGAGTAGTGTTGGCTTACAACTTGCAATACCAAATATGAGAGGGAGGGGAAGTGGTGGTATAGGTAGTGGTAGAGGGAGATCTTCTAGAAGTGCAGGGCAAACTCAAGATACTAAAGCCCCAAGGCCAACTCAAGCAAGTTAAGCCCTAAGACAAACTAGGGCATCAACACAGCAAGTTCAGTCCCCAAGGCAAATACAATCAAGGCAAACTCAAAGCCAAACTCAAGCTACTCAAGGCCTAAGGAAAAGTCAATCAAGGCAAACTCAAGTTACTGATGCCCCAATGAAGCCTAGAGCAAGTCAAGCCCAATAGTAGTCTCAAGCTACTGAAGCCCCAAGGAAAACTAGAGCAAGTCAAGCCCAATGGAAGTCTCAAGCTACTAAAGCCCCAAGGCAAACTAGGGTATGTCAAACCCAAAGTCAGTCTCAAGCTACTGAAGCCTCAATGCAACATAGAGCAAGTCAAGCCCAAAGGCAGTCTCAAGCTACTCAGGCCCAATACAAAGTCAAGCCCAAAGGCAGTCTCAAGCTACTCAAGCCCCAAGGCATAATCAAGAAAGTCAAACCTAAAGGCAGTCTCAAGCAACTCAAGCTCAAAGGAAAACTAGGGCATCAACATGGAAGGCTCATGCCCCAAGGAAAACTAAAGTATTAACACAGCAAGCTCAAGCCCCAAGCTCTAACCCTTAGAAGAAAGGCTATCAATCTCCTAGTATGAATTTGGAAACATTTAACTGCATGTTAACAAGTACATTTGTTTGGCTATGTAGTGATCTAGTGATCACAATTTTGATATCAGTATTGGAATTTAACTGTATGTTAACTGTAGGGACCTATCCCTCGACCTGACCCAATTCGAGATATCTTCAGCTCGAACTACCTATATATCAAACTCACGTACTTTACACGTGACATAAACAATCAGTATTGACACCTACACCATAAACTGATAAAGAACGTGGATCGAGCACAACAGAAAGGCTTGAACAAGTCAAATAGACCTGTCTCTCACAAACTTCAAAGTTATTCAGTCAACCATCATCACTTACTACATTATTCGGAGAACGTGTTTTAGCACGATAACAAATTACTGGCAAAGTCTATATAAGGAAAAAGTTCCATAAGAGACAAGGACCAGAAAAATACATGGGAAATCACCAAGAAAGCCATAATCTCTAGATTCTCAAACACCAAATTTCATATTTACAAGATCAAGTATTTATAGTTCGAGAGATAACTTGTAATAAAATATCAGCCTCAAGCAATAAAAGTTACAGTTACTAAAACCCTCAACTCGAGGTCCTAGTTTTTTACCTATTCAAAGGTTTTTCACGCTAAATCACCTGTGTCATTTCTAGCTTTACATTAGTTTTTTTTCATAAGAATATTGGTGTAAGAGCTAATTTTAAGCCTTCTCGAGCTTACGGAATTTAGTTATTACATTTGGCACCGTTTGTGGGAAAGAAGACATTTCTACGATATTTTAAGACATGCATTCACTCTACTATCAATCTCTAATCATGGTCACTTTCAGACGACCAGCAATTAAAATCCATCTCGATATTTTAGTTGAGCCAGAACAACTTAAAAAACTACGGGTGAACCTTCGCGCCAAAATAGAGAAACATAATGATCTCAAACGTTAGTTAAATATTGACCAAAAGCTCTGCAAGAAGGAGCTCGAAGCTGAGCGACAAGCTTATTTTATAGCGTTTAAACAATATGAAGACCAGATGATAACCATGCAGACTTAATTATAAGCTCTACAAGATACTCAACAAGCTCCTCAAACTAGATATTGTGATCAAGTATCAGAGACCTCTCGAGTTTCTGCGTAGGACAGATTGGGGCCTTGAGGAGCCACCAACAAAGCGATTTCCAAAAATATTCAGCACGAACATCAACCTTCCATTCATTTGGGTGGTAAAGTTTAGTATGAAATCAGCAGAGGTCACCAATTTTCCAAACGTCAGGAATAAGAACAGTGACCTCAACCTCGAATTTCAACACACGATCGTTTGAGCGAGGGCACCGGTACTCATAATTCAAAACCTCCTCACCAAGCCACTCAAGTAACACGTTAATACATCACACAAGAGGATATGGATCAGTGCATCGAGGAGTTGATTAAAGCGCAATTTCTGGGCACTACAAATGACCTTACCGAATTACAAGGAATTCCAATTGCCAAAGAACTATTCGATATGGAAATACCGAAAGGTTTCTATACTCTGAAAATTTATAAATACAAGGACAGATCCTCTGCCATTTGTTCTCCAATCTCAACAACATCCTTTGCCATTTGTTCGCAACAAGTCTATAAGAGGAATCGCTCCGGTGGTTCCACTCTCTACCAGAAGATTCCATACTTACATTCAATCAGCAGTAAAAACAATTCATCAAGACATATACTCATAATAGAGATAAAGAGGAGAATTTATATTCTTTTATTAGTCTCAAACAGTCACACGGAGAGAAGCTCGAGGCTTTTACAAAGAATTTTATGGAGCTCGCACAAAAAATGGATAATCTCGATCAAAAAAAAAGTTATTGCACTGCAAGGCCAAATAATACCTCATCCTCAAAAAACCTGGGACCTTAGAGGATAGTATCACCAAGGCCAATGGATATGTCAGCATGGAAAGGATGATGTCCGAAAGGCATTAATCTACTAAATCTATCCTAACCACGAAAGGTCTAACTACAGATCGACACAATGAGCCGAAGGAGAATCAGGCTGATCAAAAGCGTTTTAAGGGCAACACTGGCAATCCTTGGAAAGGCGATACATTACCTAAACCAGTCCTCCCAAAGATGAATGTTTGAATATCCGCAATTTTTCCAATTCTATCCAAGGACAAGCTATACTGCCCATCTCAACCATTGGAACCAATAGAAAGTTGACCGTACTATATGCATCACAAGGTAAACTATCATTCTACTGAAAAATGTTATGCTTTACAGAGGTTGTTGGAATTTATTTTCAAGGAGGGACGGATGCACGAATACATTATTGACCCAGAATCATACATGGATGACACTTATAAGAAGCAACTCAAAGTAGCCCAGGTCGAAGATTAAGCTGAGGAAAAACATCCCTATCATATGTCCATAACAACATGATCAAAATTCATCAGATCAACAACTCTTGCAGATTCAAGCGCAGGAGATTAATAGAATGCTTTGATCTCACACCTCAAGAGAAAGAAGCCAAGCTTCTACCTTAGTTGAGCAATCGCCGGTTTGGGATCTCATTCAAAGATTGCGATATTAGTCATGTAAAATTTCTACATTATGATGCATTAGATATAATGCTCAAGATAAAAAAAATTGTCATGCATACAATGATGATCGATACTGGAAGTGGTATTGAGATTCTCTATCAGAGTACAATCGACCAGATGGGATTGGCAGATCAAGTTATTCGAACCGACACCGATATCAGTGGATTTAATGGTTAAAAATAAAAGTGAGTAGGCAAGATCATCTTACCTATTACAGTAGGACCAACCGCAATCAATGTCGTCTTCTATGTCATTAATGCCAAATCTTGTTATCTTGGGATTATTGGTCGCTGCTAGATTTACAACATGGAATCAATCGCTTCTACCTATCATCAAGCACTCTGCTTCAATCATAATGATAGTATCTATTAAGTCAAAGGTAGTCAAAATATTTCTCAAGCTTGCGAGAATACCGTCTCTGCCATTCTAGATACCTCAGACAGATATGCTGCATAGCAATTACAGAAAGCTGATCACCTTAATGATCAACCTTCAACAGAAGAGCCTAACAAATACATCAACATTAATGGACCTAGCAGAGGTACTTTTATCGGTACCAAGCTGGTCCAGCACGATAAGGATGCTCTCATTCAATTCTTACGAATGAATCAAAAAGTCTTTGCGTGGACTTTTAGAGAGATGCATGGGGTCGATCCGACCAAGGCATGTCACAAATTGGCCCTTAACATCAATGCCATAGCGGCCAAATAGAAATAGTGATGACTGCTACCACGTCTGTGAGATGAAGTTAACATGGAGATTAAGAAATTGATCAAAGTGGGATTCATTTGAGAAGCCAAGTATCCAGATTGGATATCCAACATTGTCACTGTACCGAAGAAAAATGGAAAAGTCTGAGTTTGTGTAGGTTTTATAGATCTAAACAAATACACGCCAAAGGATAGTTTTCGTCTTCCCAACATTCATTAAATTTTTGATTCCACAGCAGGTCACGAACTTCTATCTATGATGGATGTTACTTCTGGATACAATCAGATTCCTCTATTGAAAAAAGATCAAGAAAAGAGTACTTTCATCACTGAAAGAGGACTTTATTGCTACAAATTCATGCCCTTCAGACACAAAAATCCAGGCACAACTTATCAACGGTTAATGACTACTATATTCAAAGTACATCTTGGGAAAATCGTGGAAGTCTACATTGATGATCTCCTGTGTAAGAACATACAATCAATCAACCACAACACAGATCTCAACAAAACATTTAACATTCTTCGATCTTACAAGATACGGCTCAATCCTGATAAGTATCAATTTAGAGTACATTTAGGCCCATTCCTCGGCCATCTCATCAGCAAGAAGGGGATTGAGGCCGATCCAGATCAAATTTGAACTCTTCTCAATATGCCATCTCCAAAAACAATGAAAGAGGTACAAAAACTTGCCGATAAGATTGTCGCTATCAACTTATTCATTTCTAAATCTTTAGATCGCTGTCATTAGTTGTTTATAGTACTCCGCAGTTGTACCAAACGAGGAAAATTTTAGTCCAACGCAAAGATCCAATGGACATCAGAATGCGAGGTAGCTTTTCAAGAACACAAAACCTAATTTGGGGAAGTCTCCCATCATGAGCACCCCAGTAGATAATGAGGAACTGATCATCTACCAAGTAGTTACTGATACTTTTATTAGCTCAGTTCTCATTCGACTAATAAAAAGATCAAGAAACCAGTATACTTTATCAGTAAAACCCTCACTCCAGCAGAAACAATATATTCTTAAATCGAACGACTCCTAACTCTTATTTATACTTCACAGAAACTTAAGCACTACTTTTAAGCTCATTCAGTCAAAGTCATGATGAACTACCCACTCCGGGAAGTTTTGTCCAAAAAATAAAAATTTAGAAGAGTGCAACAACAGTCAGTCAGTTTGGGAGAATATGATATCAAGTTTGAATAACGACATTCAAAAAAGGGTTAGGCCGTTGCCGATTTTCTTATGGATTTTCCTGTGAATCCCGAGTAGGAGGAAAACGATCCTGACCTTGCAGAAGAAATTATAGATGATCTACCCACCAAAGCATTTGACGAGCGAGCTGAATGGGTTACAAGGAAAGGGTAAAGACTTTTTATTGTTGGTTTAGCAGGACCCGCAGGGCCAGGAATTAAAATTGTATTGATTACCCCTTTCAACGACACAATCAAGAAATCAATCCACTTGGATTTTGAAGCCGCCAACAATGTCACCGAATATGAAGTTTTCATTCACAGACTTGACCTCGCACTTGGGCTTGGCATGCTAGAGTTCTCAGTCTATACAGATTCTCTACTTATCGTCTATAATTACTCTAAGAAATATAACAATAATGGGAAGATGATCGGATATATTGCCAACATTGCAGATAGGGCGCGCCAGTTTACGAAAGAACCTCTCGATTATCATCCTCGAGGTGAAAATATAGATGTCGATTCTTTGGCTTATCTAGCCGGGGTCTTCAGTACGAAAGCTAGATATCTCACGATCGATGTTGGGGGTTGAAATCACTTCGATCGTATTTCTGTATGCATGATCAATACTGGGGGCGATAAAGAGGAGGACAACAATTGGCGAAAGCCCTTCCTTGCCTACCATGGTACCGACAACGAATGCAAAGGACCCCTTACAGCATATCCAATAGAGCATCGACAGTTGACCGAAAACTCAAAGTACTACACAAATCAAAAACAATTTTTTATATCGTCGTTTAGACACGGGGCCTTACCTCAAGTGCCTCTCCAGAAAGAAAGCAGACGAAATTCTCAGAGATTTACATGAAGGGACTTGTGGCTCCCACTCCGCAGGTCAATCACTTGATAACAGAGCCATTACAAAGAGAGTATTCTGGTTGGGCATGCGCAAGCAAGCATAAGAGTACTCACGCAAATGTGATACATGTCAACGATATGGACACATGATCCGTGCCCATGCGCTTGAATTACATGCAAGCAAGATATTCTGGCCATTCAAGCGGTGGACGCTCGATCTCGTCGGAAAATTTCCTAATATTCTAGGTAACTGATGATATCTAGTAGTAGGTACAGATTATTTTACAAAATGGGAAGAAGGAGTTCTATTCTGTTAAACTAGAGAAGAAGAGGTCATCTCTTTTACCTGGGAATACATCATTATACGGTTTGGATGTCCCCACCTGATTCATATTGAAAATGGGCCTCAATTTGTTAAAGAAAAAGTCATAGCTTTCCTCAACAAACACAACATCATCCACTAACCATCAAATCCCTACGACCCTCAAGGCAATGGCTATCGTAGGTAGAAGTCTGATCTTCTTGAAGTAAAAGTTTGATCTGTTTGAAGTAGAAGTTTGATCTGTTTGAATAGGCTTTGACACCTTTGAGTAGGTTGTCGAAGGGAGAAGTCTGATCTGCTTGAAGTAAAAGTTTGATTTGTTTGAAGTAGAAGTTTGATCTGTTTGAGTAGGCTTCGACACCTTCGAGTAGGCTTCGAAGTAGAAATATGACCTGTTTGAAGTAGAAGTTTGATCTGTTTGATTGACTGTAGTATGATCGAAGTCTGAAGAGTATCAGAGATATATAGATCGAACTTTGAATGTTCTGCTGGACATCGAAGGCTGAAGCCACAACGATGTTGAAAACTCGAAACATTTCCAGGTCGCCCCCAAGTATTAGTCGGAGCAAGGGGACATGATACCTAGGGGATACCAAAAAATGTGCTGAACTTTGAAGGCCTAAGCCACAACGAAGCATTCGAATCGCCTCCAACGCATTCCCGAGGGTCCGGTCTTTCGACCATCCTTGCCCCTCGAGTTTCCCCGAATGTTGGAAACTTGAGCAATTCAAGGTCGCCCCCAAGTATCTGTCGGGGCGAGGGTGGACATGATACCCAGGGTAGACCAAGAAAAGGACTGTACTTTGCCAGTTTCAGAGCCTGGACGAAGGAATATCGAATCGCCTCCATTGCATCCCCGAGGGTCCGGTCTTTCGACCATTCTTGCCCCTCGAGTTTGCTCGAATTTTGGAGACTTGAGCAATTCAAGGTCGCCCCCAAGTATCTGTCGAGGTTAGGGTGGACAAGATACCCGGGGTAGACCAAGAAAAGGACTATACTTCGAAAGCCGTAGCCACAGCGAAGGAATATTGAACTGCCTCTAATGCATCCCCGAGGGTCCTATCCTTCGACCATCCTTGCCCCTCGAGTTTGCTCGAATTTTGGAGACTAAAAAATTGTTGAGATCATTCTCGAGTACCAGTTGGTTCAAAGGTTGACAAGATACTCAGGCTTAACTAAGAAATTCACTAAAAATTGGAGATGAAGTTGGGGTGGAAAAACTGTGTTTTGATTATTCTGTGATGTGAAAGAAGGCTATTTGAGCGGCCACTCCTGCCAACGGAGTTGTCGGCGTGGATAGAATCTGGAACAGTGGATAGGTGACATTGAGGATAATCTGCTGAAGTTGAAAATAATAGTAGGGGTAGATGAGAAGGTAACTGTTAGAGTGGGAAGCACAGACGACGCCAAATGTAGGGGACTGTCTTCTTTCGGAGGGGAAGTCGGCTCTTACACCACGTGGTTTATCCTTAATCGGAGGATTCAAGCATATAATCTAGAATGCGGAAAATCAATAGACAATATACTTGCGTAGAGGCCCCAATGTGGCGCTCTACGACCCCTGAATGAGGATTTTTAAGAGTGATTATATTGCCGATGAGTAATTGATGGTTCGAGTACTAGCTTTTACAGGGTGGTCGAAGGTAAAATGTAAGAGCTCAGAGGGGAGACCTTCCAACATCTACTTGGTTTCCAATCTCTCCTATTTATATAAGTATAGGAAGCTGAGTCACCAAGTGTGGGTCAGGTTACATGATTAATGTCAAGATATTGTGGAGCAAGTATGGGCGCTGGACATGTCTTTACTGACAAGGGTATGGGCGACGGACATGTCTGATGTGATAGCTGTCTGTCCCGTCATACTTCGACCATGTACAACTATGGTCGAAGTGTTTCTACTGCGATGTGTGGAGTCTATTCTCGAGGCTTCGAGTAGAAGGCTGCATGTAGAAGGCTGCAAGTAGAAGACTTCGAGTAGAAGGCTTCAAGTAGAAGGCTGTAAGTAGAAGGCTTCGAGTAGAAGTAGGCTTCGAGTAGAAGGCTGCAAGTTGAAAGCTGCAAGTAGAAGGCTTCGAGTAGAAGGCTGCAGGTAGAAGGCTCCAAGTAGAAGGCTGTAAGTAGAAGGCTGCGAGTAGGCTTCGAGTAGAACTCTGGGAGTAGGCTACTACACTAACTCTGCCCTCTTGATATTTTGTGTACCCTTCATGCACCAAAAAGGCTACTTATACTACAAAATAAGGCTCAGTAGGCATGCTCTGAATAAAACTCAGAGCTTCTTCCAAATGACCAGCACAACAAGGTAGATCCACCACGCATGTGTAGTAGTGGTTCATTGTCAGCTCTAACTTTTAATCAATCAAGCATCATGCTGTTAAAGCAACTAAGTCCCTCAACCACCGGCCCAAGGTGTGAACATATAGTTAAGATTGCCAAAAAAATAACCTCTTCCGGATTAGTTCCTGAAATTCGCATATCCTCAAAGGGCTTGGCTAGAACACCCATGCATAGCCCAACTGGATATCATAACATTCCAAGGAAGAACATCTTTATCTTTCGTCGATCCTTTTGAAAACTTGAGTTGCATTTTTATGTCCCAACATTTTTGTGTACATAATCATGAATTCAAACTTCAGATTCTAACGCATCAATCCTTGCACAAGCACATAATGCAGGCACTATAGTAAGATTATTACGGTGCACACTCTCCTCCAACATCCTACTAACACATGCCAAACGCCTGTTTGTGGTCCTCGTTTTGTGAAACCCCAAAACCATGTTTGTCTAAGACAACATTTTTCTCCCCCATTCAATAAATGATCCCTCCCACTTTAACTTCCCTTTCCTAAAAAACCAAACATTTAAACAACTCCACAACTCATTAGCCTCCTCCAAGTCTCCAATTTTAGGACACCCTTTAACCAAAACATTCCATACCAAAATACTACCAACCTTATTTCTCTCATGCATTTCATCAAACAATCATAACCCATTCTTTAAGAAGCCAAACCAAAAATACCCAACCCAACCCAACCCAACATCAACTTTACAGACTTCCCCATGAGCCAAACCAAAAAAACCCAACCCCACCCAACCAAAAAAGCCCAATATTTCTCTCATGCATTTCATCAAACGCTCTATAACGACGCAACCGATTTCAATACAAACAGGTACGTGAGACAACTGGGTTCGATAGTAAACCATTTCAAAAACACAGAATGTAAAACTGAGATACTAACTGGGAGTGCATGAGATATTAATCTTCAAAGGGTCTCTATCTCTCTCAAGCTTTCATGGAGGACTTTGACAGACCAACGGTTAGCTGTATCACAAATATATGTAAGAATGATTGATTTCATATTTTGGATAGTAGTACTTCTTCCTCTAAACATGCACTTGCTTATGCATGTCCAAATGTTGTTACAAACATATAAAGCTGTTGAGATCCACAAATCTTTTATATAAGAATTGTTGTTCTTACCCTTTCCTAGAATAATTTTAAGATTATCATCAGCTTTGATCCTAGAAACTAAAACATGTCTGTAAACCAGTTCTATAGGTGAATATCAGTTGTGCACTGAATGAAAATATGATTCTCATTCTTTTCATTGCTATAACAGGAGCAAATCAAAGTGAGTTGGATACCTTTATTCTGCACTAAGAGTCAAAGGGAAATAATCTTGTTCATTAACCTCAAAGCAAAACCACTCAGTCTTGGGTGAAGGACTATGTTCCAGGTACTTCCACTACCAAACACCTTGTTCCCTTTTCCTTATATATTAATATAGGCATTTTCAAGTTATTGCATTAGGCCACGCTTCTGTCACAGCATCTATACGACGCACTTTCTATAGATGGGCAATCTTACTAAGGTTTATGCTTTCCCATTTCTCCAACATGATTGGATTTGCTTTGAAATATAAATAAAATGCACCGAGAATTAATCCCCTGGCCACATTTCCTATACTATTTTTCTAGAAAGTGAATATAAAAGGATTCTTCTTAAGCTTCGGGATCTGTAAAGTAATTCAGACTTTTCACCTCACCCATATTTGAGGAAGCAAATGAATCAGAGGTCTTGATGCTTGAGACACAAGAACCAGTATTGACAGAATCTGAAATGATCTCATCATGTAGAGTAATGTGTTCATCGTCAATATCTGAAGCCTCAGAACCATGTCTTCAAGAGAAGCTTGTTTATTGCCGTCTTTGCAGTATTAACAAACCACTCATCCTCAGGAAGTGCACTCTGTGGGTCGATACCTAAGGCAGAGAAGGTTTTATAGCTCGAGCAATTATTGCTGATGTTATCTGCTGAACGTTTCGGGATGGGTAGCCTCCGCAAACAACAATTTCAACAGTGAAGTACATATCAAGTATTAACTGCTGCAACCCAAGTGGGTGAAGGGGGCATGAATCATCCTCAAACACATCCCAAAAATCTTGCTCATCCGATAGCCACATTAGTACCGTTTCAATTAGCCTGGAAAGTAAAAAAATTTGTATCTTCTTTTTCCCAAGTAATACATCTCCAGCAACTGTTGCCAACTGTTGTAACTTCCAAACAAAGCCTGGAATGGTAGTGAAGCAATTGGTTGGGAGGTCCAATATAGATCTTCTCTTATCCTATGTAAGTAAATTTGCGCGTCTAATCGGGTTTTGCCTTCTCTCGAGTATATAAAGTTCAAAACATATTATCGACAGAAATGATCTCTGAGTATATCCAGAGTGTTGAAGATGCTGCTTCCAGTCCTTAAATTTTATGGCACTAGTAGCAGGTCCAACATTTTCAGCAGGCCCACTACCTGGTTCCTTCAACTCACTCTGCCCACGCTAAATCCTTGAAACGGCCATCGGTAGTAGCTCATCGGCTACAGTAAATGCAATTCCCATAAGTGCGAGCTGTTGGGAATCAGTTTTAGCCTTATAATATACGTACTCTTTATTTTCTGCAAGGTTCTCATCTTCAGATGGTCCTGGTAATGCTTTAATCAAAATTTCCACTTACTCATCAAAGAAATGAGATATCTTTGTTAAAACTGTTGCCCCAAAATGAGAAATAACCTCTGGAGTTAACTGTTGCATCGTATCATTAACAAGGAATATGAATCTTGTTCCACTGTCAGCGTGCATACTATCTGATGAAGATGTTGTAAGACCAGGTGGCACAGATACAATTTGAGGTGGTAATATGCCATCATTTTCTTCAAAGTTAAGAAGCATCGATCTGGCTCGTCTAAAGTTCTTCTCCAGGACCTCTTTAACGTACGGTTGCAAAAGAACCATAAGCAACTTAGAGAGTTTCAGACCTTGTGATTCCAATATTGAGCATTGATTAAAACTCGCCTGAACACAGATGCTTGCTGCACGTAGAGCGGTAACCATCTCAGATGAGGGAGCATTCTCCTTCACCAGTCATATGAAAGACTCTATTTCCCATTCTGCCCACTGCACAATTCTATTTGTATATACAGGCATGTCACCAAATATCAAGCCAGATTCTTTTGTCGTCAGTAAAATTGTTGAAAATACAAGCTTTGACAAAGTTACAGAGTTGGTTTCCTCATAAATCGAACATGAAGGAAGAAACCCATCAATTTTCTTCAGAAGGCGAGATCCATATGCTTTCAGCAGTAGCTATTGTGCCAGGGGACCTTTCCCAGGTTGCAACAAGGCAGACAACGCTTTCTTAAGTTCACAAATGCCAACTGATGGTTGTTCGGTGGTCTCAACAAGCTGATCTTCAAGCATCGTATTCCTTTTAAGAAAATCAGACTTATAGGAAAAGATTTCAGTAGATGAAGTATTTTTTTCTGAATCATTCAACTCTGAGGAGCTTTTCTCTTCAGCGTCTAAAGCCTATAAAGCTTCCTCCACTTTATGCTCGGCAAAGAGAACATCAATATTCTCCAAAAATGCCATCCTGTGTATTTCAACTTCATTTAGCAAGGGGTCACAAACTGGAGGGTCTTCTTCTACTTCAGTGGTCTCACCGTCAACTCGATTCCATTCTTCTAATTCATGGCAAACACTAGTCATCAAATCCTGGACAAGAATCTTTTGAGACGATACATGCTTGTGCAATTCAATCAATTCATGCTCCATCTCAGCAACCTCTTCCGATATCCTCTGAAATGCCAAATACTTTGACTGTGAATTGCCACATAAGTTCTCCATGGCATCTTTTAGGTCCAAAAACTCATAACAGAGTTTTCTGATGCCCTTTTCAGAGTTGGATTGGTAGACGGAGTTCACTTTGGATTGTGGAGTGATCCACTCGTGAGTTGGGAAGTCTTCTTCTTCTTCACTGCTGACCATCTCTCCGCATTTTGCTTATATTTTGCAAGTATTGTTCCTTATTTTAATGCTAATCTCTTACATTGTAATCTCAGGACATGTTTTTGCTTTTGGGGAGTGGAGAGCTTTATCTATTGCAAACATGGTTCTTGGACTAAAGGAGTAGAAATTTGTGCAAATGTTGATTACGCAATCGATCTTTAAAATGCAAGCTTCTCAAGCTTTATAAAATCTTGGCTCCACTCTGAATGTACTTATACTAGAAAATGTAGATTGATAAATGTAAACTACCTTTTACAGGTCTCAGAGTACCGTGATAACAAAATTTACACGGGGTGGTTGAACAACAGGATAGCCATGCAAGTTAGAGTAGAGAGGCCTCCCTGGTACCTTTCAGTGGTCGCAGGGGGTCTTTATGTAAGTATGAGTCACTTAATAATTTTATTTGCTCTACTATGATAATTATGCAATACTCCAAATAGTTACCCTTTTGAAGATTTATCCCCAAAACATTCTATAATTTCAAATTTCCAATTTCGTTACTAAGGTAAGGTACTGGTCAAAATTAAAAGAACATATGACATTATTGTTATAACAAAAAAAATGATGACAGAGTTCATAAATACAGAGAGATGACAAGTTAAATGAAAACATATCAGCCTAGAGAAAAAAAAATATGACAGACTACAACTGTAAAGTAAAAGGGCAATATCGTTGAATATTATGAGCAATATCTAGTTTTCTCTAGTTCTTGAGGTGCATTCCATATCCAACTTTGAAAGGTGATGGTGTTTATTAAGTTCTTTATATTTAACAAAAAGCTTCAACAAATAGTGCAACCATTATTTTAGAATATGTCAGTTATCTCAAAAAGGGGCAAATCCTACCAAAGGTGCTATTACATACCATATCATTCATTGATGCAAAAATTAGGCATATTTTTGTTTAAGCCGGGATAAAGGAGGAGGGAGAAGGATAGCAGTTCGTCGTATTGACATAAGGATAACGACTCTTATATGCGCATTCAAAGTAAAGGGATATGGAGTGTGTAAGAACTGAGCATGGTAATTTTTTAGCATAAGATCCATTTTATCTTTACCATTTTTTCATTACACACTTTTGTTCAGTGTAATAACTACCATGCTTACTGCAGTAAGAGCAATTGACCAATATTTTTTTGTTATGGGGATCCAAAATGTATAATTGTCACGGAGGTGGAATCCTTCAAACAAATAAGTATTTTTCTTTTCTTATTTTGTATTATTTTCTTTTCTTTTACGATTGTAAGCATCTTATTGTGTAATCAAAGTATAATAATAGACATGTGAGATACTTACACTTAGCAACATTTATAGTACAATATGTAGCAAATGTGAAATTTGGTAGTCCTATTATTAGTAAGCTCACATTTAAAGTTAATGTTTTGTATGTTTTGACAGGTTTACAAATTGATCCAGATTAGTAGAAACACACAAAGACATTCAAAAGCTGCAAGCATTCTGGCAATGAAACATTTGAGACCCTTCTTTATGGTTGCTTTATTAATTTTTGTGTACATTGGTTAAGTTTACCAGTGATTTAGCTCTGTAATCTAATTAATGAAGTGATTGAGTTCAAACATATTATATTTAATGAAGGTAATATAATTTAGCCAAATATTTTGCCTTTTTGTATAATATGGTGGTGGTCCTGTAGAATCCTGGCGGGGGAGGGGAGGGGATTGGCAATATTTGATTTTTATTTTTTTTTATATTTTTGAAGTATTGACGTCATTTTAAAAGTGTCATTGTTGACGTATGAAAACCCTATCACATCACTTCAAATATGACGTTAAAAGATTTCAACTACGTCCTTTTTTAATAACGTTATTTAGTGACGTCAATAGAATATACTAGCCGGCCACCGGAATTAGGTATCGACGACGTCATTTTTTGATACCCTTTATACGTCACTTATTAAATGACTTTAGTACCTACCTTTCCACGTCACTTATTTAATGACGTTGTTGGTCCTACCTTTCCACGTCATCGCCTTCGACGTTATTTGTACAAACGATGTTAAATCCCTTTTATGTCATTTTTTAATGACGTAAAAACCCATATTTGATGTAGTGCACCCTCTTTAACTCCTGTTCCCTGACATGAGCAACATCCACCTTACTTTGGCACTCCCTTAACTGCTC
Source organism: Kingdonia uniflora (assembly GCA_014058105.1). Classification (NCBI taxonomy): domain Eukaryota; kingdom Viridiplantae; phylum Streptophyta; class Magnoliopsida; order Ranunculales; family Circaeasteraceae; genus Kingdonia; species Kingdonia uniflora. Next base: position 1,849,651 of record JACGCM010000724.1, read on the forward strand.
ATTTCCTTTTTGTACATGACCTTGAGTTTGAGCTACATTTCCCTCCAGCTCTCTGATTCGAGCAAATAGGCTAACCGCATCCCCTTGAATAATGGAGACCCTGATGTCACCTTTACTCTTCCTCCAACGCTCTATAGCCTCAGCATTTTTGATGCGCGAATTCGCCTGAGCCAAATTGGTGTTCAATTGTGCCACCCTCTCATTCCACTAATCACATTTTCTTTGCACCGACTGGAACTCTATATATTTAGCAGGTAAAACTGCAGTTAACTGCCCAACCGTAATTTCGGAGTAAGATAGGTCATCTCGAGCTCTCTTCAGCTCGCTATCTTTCTCAACTATTTTGTTCTTCAACTGCTCCAGTTCGCCCCTGGTACTCAGTATATCAGCTCGAGTCTGCTCTTGTTCATTTGTTTTGTTAATCATTTGGTCCTTCAGACTGGCCACAAATTGACGTAACTCTTTCCCTGACATTTCTAACGCCTGGATACGTTATCGAGCCATATCCGCCTCCTTATTTTTTACCATCAGCGCATTATTTTGGCTTTTGAGCTGCACTGTCTCTTCCTTCGTCTCTACAAGTTTTTTTGCCCCTTACTAATTTTGGCATCCTTCTCCTCGATCTTTTGAGTGAGGTCATCAACAGTTTGTGTTGCCTCGACAAACTTGAAATTTACATTTACGTGTTGATCCTTCCTATCTTCATTTGCCTCTCTCATTCTATCAAACTTCATTGCAAACTCTTGGTTATGTTGGCGTGTCTCTTCTTCGCTCAAGTGAGCTGACTCCAGTTTGACCGATACATCATAGATACAATACATCAAGTTCGATTCAAGAATACTCACTCAATACATACAAGAATCTTATTTTTAACAAACTTCTATTTTTTGACATCTACTGTGTGAAACTACTTCTAAAACTTAAGGTCGAAGTATGATCCCAGTTCGATGAACAATAACATATACTTCCAAATTCAAGGTACACATTCTCTATGTTCTAACTTTTTCAATACTTTGATATTATCTACACACAATTGAATACCATTGCCCCTAAACTATTTGCATGTTTTTGGTCAATCTCTATACTCTAATTTTTACTTTGTAGCTCTAGAGTAATGCAGCATACAAGTCAAATATCTCTTGCTCTTTTCTAACCTGCAGCTCCACTTACGAGGTCAACAGGGACTCAGAGGCATCTTTATCCTTTGTGAGCTCATTCTTTAATTTTTTTATTATGAGACGCATATCCTTATGTTCCTATAAACAAGGTTTACAAACATCACTTAGCCTATAAAAATTTATCCTACATTGATCCATACAGTTACAGTTCACAAACCCCTTATAATCACACAACCAAATAGTCAACAATTTTATTCTATCTTATCATTCTCATTCTCTGGGTTCACAATATCATCTACTTAGTTCTCTCACTTAGTTTGGGGAGAGACACCATCTAACCTTCTTACAACTCCAGCCCCATCAGCTTTATCATCCTCATCTTCAACGTATCCTCCATAATGTCATTCACCTCAGCTTTGGAGTACCCCATTTTGAGAAGGTGGTGCCCAAGTCTATCACGCTAGATTACCACCTCTTATAGATTCTTCCCCGTTTCTTCTGTCAACTCGCTAATCTTTACCTCTTGTGCTGCCTTCACAAAATTCAGTCGCTTTCCCTCCCGAGCCAAATTGGATTTCAATCGAGCTACCTCCTTCTCGAGCTCTACCTTCCCACTCTTGAACTTGACTTTCTCTTCCCCCATCCCGAGGAAGATCCCCTTCATCAAATGAGCATCCTACAAAAACAAATCAAACATATTTTAGGCTCAAATCAATATACAGAATTTAGAGAACATTCAAATCATCAAACTTACTACTTTGCTCATCTCCTCCACACCCTTGTGAGTTGCAAGCGTCGCCCTATCCTCCGCAACTTTTAACTCATCTTCCACACCAGGTCGATTTTCTGTGACCTTTGCCCCAATCAGTTCAGAAGAGTGATCTACCCTTCTCCCTTTTACCCCTCCCTCAACCTCACCACTCCCCGTGGTTCCAGAGGTAGAACAACGCTTCTACATCCTCTTCTTCGGAAATGCCCAAGCTAGCTTGCTCAATGTGGTAGACTCTGGTATGTCTGCAAAATCTACTCCAGAGGCCTTTGGCAATGCCACTTGTCTCTCTCCATCAGCTCCCCTCTTTTTGTTGCTGCCAACACCCATCATAAGCCTCGTTGCTTGAGACTTCTAAACTTTCTTGGACCTACTGTTAGCTCATTTATTTATATTAATAACGAGGTCTTTCAGTACTACTACGAGTTCAACCCCTTCCTGAGCAACAATATCAAACGCAGATTTCTTCTTCTTCACCTTCAGCTGAGAACCTGTCAAACAATAACACATTATCAATAACAAAACAACATTCTATTTCGATAGTTCAATATTATACGTTATTACACTTACTTTTCTTCACAGTTCTATACAGAAGTTCCATGGGTTCTTCATCATCTCTCTGAAGGCAATCACCTTTCACCCAAATCACATTATCATTCCACATTCTACCTACCGAATTCAGATCGAAGAAAAGAGTTCGAGATGTACTCGCAAAAAAATATGCCCTTCACTTGCAGAATAATTGTTCACTCCCTAAAACTGTAGTACATCTTCAGAAGATATTCTCCTCTACACCTTATTATCCTCCTATAACTTATTCTAACTTTCACAGACATTCATTACCTCCTACATGTTCCCGTTCAGCTGGGCAGGATATGCCTCTATGATATTCATTATCCCTTTCACAAGATTGCTCAGAGGCAAACTCAACCCATACTCCCACTGATATAGGTAACACAGAAAACCCTCTTCCAGGTCACCCTGGACATTTCTATCATAATACTTCAAGGAGATTGATTCATCTATTCCCCCCTCTTTAATTTCTCCTTCTCTAAATTAGCCAACATGAAGAAATGCTCCACCCCAGATCCTACTATACATCTTCTAAACTACCTACCAGTATGTTCTATAAAATTCAACCATCTTCCCCCTATAAGTGCCTTGGTTTTACAAAACTCTCTAAACACATCGGAGTTCGGAGGGTATGATATCAATTCTCCAGAGAAATCTAGAAATTGAGCCACTCCTACTTCGTTCTGCCTATCAGATTCTACATTTTCAAACTAAGCCGAATGACCAGAGGTCGAGGCCTCCATAACAGGTGAAGTCTCCATATCAATTACGGCACTGATAAGGTATGACTCTATACAAATAATCCTCACACTCGACCTACATTAGGTCCAGGTATTCTATCATTATCTTTTACACATACATTATACATATATCATTTATATTTTTTTATACACATATATCAAACATATTTTTATAAATGACTATAAATAGTAATTTTTTGAAATTTGAAAGCAGCAAAAATCTTTCAAAAGCACAAATCAACGATATTACAAAAACATCTACTGGCCTTTAACGTCTGAAAATGAACCTGAAGCAGTGCCAAATCTTTTCTTCAAAACGCTGCTATACAACCACCTTCGTGACTCAGTCTCAGCAACCTTCTCTCACCTTGATTATTGATTACTCTGTTCTAATCTCTCACAAGAATCTCTACTATTTTTTCTCATTCCTCTCTCTTTGTTCTTCAATTTTTCAAAAGTTGATAAACATTTTAATGAAGAAGATGAAGTATTATTTATAGTTTCTCTCTTTAACTACTGGCAGTTATTAGGTCTCACATGAGCCACACTCGATTTTAGAATTAAGGCATCCCTTCCACAATTAATGTCCGACATTTTATACCTTTTTAGTAAAAACTGGCGCCGTCTGTGAGAATCAAACCCACGACCACGTGGTTAAAAGCCACGTTGATTACCCCTTCCCATCATTGTCCCCTTCCCTATATTTTATTATATTCTCATATCTATTATCCAAATTTTCCTCTGACCTCCCCATAGTCATGATAACTCAACACTTACAAGCAATTAAACTTTCTATGTACGAACATAAGAGACAAAAATAAAGCTACCTACTTCTCCTATTTCGGCTTCTACTACTTATAGAAGTACTAACGTCATTTCTAAACCTCTAACATTTTAAAATTTAAAATTCTTTATTCAAAAACAAGCACAACATCATTTGCAACCAAATAGGACAGATTCAAACATCATTCTAATTATTTTTCCTTGACAGTTATTCAACCTCATAAAATTTACTCCCTTACATATAATTATGCCTGAAACATCCTAGATGTCCTGGGGAGCTACACCAAATCAGTTTGCCTCTAGAAATCCTCACATTCTTCAACTTGATTTCTTCTTTAACAATTAGTCTCACAACCTCTTTTCGAGCTAATGGCTCTACAATCACTTCCAAAATAGCTTCTCGTAGAAGCGATGTCCTAACTCAAGTTCCCTACCCATCCAATCTAAACATTCAAACTAATACTCGGACACTGGCAAGTCAGCATCATAATCTACCAAGCCAAAGATCTACTCTCACACTTTAGCTATCTTAATCGTCAATCGTCCCTCAAGGGCATAACGAATTCTCTCAGATCGAGTCCACACCATCTTCTATGTCTTCCTCCTATCTACACTCATTTTTCCCTATATTTATGAAGTTTTCTAGATTACTTCAAATCCCCCAATATTTGTATTTATATTATGTTCACAACAGTAAACCCTAGTATCCTGATAAGAGATTATTTGAACTTATCTATCAACATTGACCTCAGTAAATTCAGCTTATCTCATTTCGAGCTTATTTTCCCATAATCCAATATTTCAAAGAGATCTCCCTGAGCTCGAATTTTTAATTATGACAAATTCTAAATCTCTTGTTGTTATCTCCCCCAATCATTCAAAGTTATTCAGGTCGAAAACACATTATTACACATCTTTTATGTTGCAAACACTTATTTACAACTCGATTGGCATGGTATGCTTTCTAGTTCAAAAAAATATTATATTTCGTCCTCTATTCGTACATTCCCGAATTACTCATGCATCTATTACAATCACAAGAGTTAATTCTATCTATCAACACAGAGTTTCAATAAATATTTTTTATTAAGCTCGAATATAAATTACAGATACTTTGCAGATAATAAGTCTTTCAAGTACTTTACAGATAGAAAGTCTTTCAGGTACTCTGAAAATAACAGATCCTTCAGTTTATCTGTCTTCAGTGATATTTTACTCCAAGAATCTTTTAAAGTAAAATAGGCATTAGAAAACACTGAACACCCTCCTTCCTCTGAGTTTGGTCGAAGTCTAGACATGGAGCCGAACTTTAAATGGAAACTATAAAAGAAATGAAGTCAATTCTTGAACCAACTCATTAAACAAAAGGTCTTCTTAGAGCCAAGAAATGATGATGGTGTAGAAGCAGACTTTCAACCTCTGTCTCCCTTCTTCATTACCACCATTGCCTCCTCTATAACCACTACCATTAGAGAGTTGGTAGAGATAAAGAAGTCCCTACCATCGAATCTAATTCTATGCAAGATACCGGCGATACTACCCCACAGTTACACCAGCCCTCACATCTGTTTCTTCAACCTTATCCTCTGTAAGGATGTGGAGAAACCTCAAACGTTGCTCGCCTATCAAGACAATGTAATGAAATCTCCACATATAGTAAAAATCTTCTTCAGCTTCAGTCGCTTCTTCTTCCGACATACCCTAATACATCGGTAGAACAGAAATTGGGGTGGGTATCTCTAATGATTGGTCACCAAAATATCTCAACTTAAATTTTTGTATCTCCACAGAAACTCTCTCTTCATAAACTATTCTTTGAGTCTTCACCATTATCAATCTAGTCTTCTAGAGAATTTTTAATAAACAGCGTACTTTGTCAAAAATCCTTGGTACAAGTACTATTTCTATAACCCTAATATTTAATGCACATGTATGTTTCCAAAGTAGTCAATACAGAACCACTCTCAAAACCCCAAACGTCGCGTACATCAATATTTCCATCATCATTCAATGTAGATACATCCATCCATAAAAAGAAAACCCATTTTCCATTCCAGCCAAATCAACATTAAATTCTTCATTTCTTTTCAGCTTCCAACATACCAACTCCTCAGATTCTTTCTCAGCCAAAGCCACTCGTAACTTTAGTTGCAAGGGGGTGATTGTAGGGACCTATCCCATGACCTAACCAATTCGAGCTGCCTTCAACTGGAACTACCTATATATCAGACTTATGCACTTTATACGTGAGATAAATAGTCAATATTGACACCTACACTATGAATAGATAAATAACGTGGGTCGGGCATAATAGAAAAGCATGAACAAGTCAAATACACCTGCCTTTCGTAAACTCAACAGTTATTCTGTCAACCGTCACTTACCATATTATTTAGAGAACGTGCTTCAGCACGATAACGAACTGCGGGCAAGGCCTAAATAAGGAAAATGTTTCAGAAGAGACAATGACCAAAAAAATACACGAGAAATTATCAAGAAAACCATATTTTCTAGATTCTCAAATACCAAATTTCTTATTTACAAGATCAAGTATTTATAGTTTGAGAGATCACTTGTAATAAGATATCAGCCTCAAGCAATAAAAGTTACTTTTACTAAAACCCCCAACTCGAGGTCGTAGTTTTTTACCTATTCAAATGTTGCCCACGCTAAATCAGCTGTGTCATTTCTTGCTTTACACTAGTTTTTATCACATGAACATTGGTGTAAGAGTTTATTCCGAGCCATCTAGAACTTACAGAATTAGGCCATTAAATTACAAAGTACATTTTGTAACTTAATGGCAAATGTTTTTGCAATTTTTTTTAGGAATGTTTGTTATGTGTTGTTGTTTGTCTATTTGTTAGACTGAAAATTTATCAGGTACTTTATTACATCTCTATTTTTTTGTAGTTTTTTTGCAGGTACTCTATTGCATCTCTATTTTATTGTTAGACTAAAAATGTTTGTTGTTTGTCTATTTGTTTTTGCAATTTTTTTCATAAATATTTCTTGTTTATTTATTTTGTAACTTAATAGGTACTCTATTACATCTCTAAATATTTACAAATACTCACACGGTCATACTGATCTAAAATGTGCATAAGGTACTCACACTGGTCTAAAATGTGTAGAAGGTACTCATAGTGGTTTTTCTGGTCTGAAATGTACAGAAGGTCATAGTGGTCTAAAATGTGCAGGTGTGCAGGTACTCACAGTAGTCTAATATGTGCCGCGGTACTCACATTGGTATGAAATTATCACAATACAAAAAAGAGAAAAGGCAGTTCCACAATACAAAAAAAAGGCAACTCCAAATAAATTGCAGTTCCACAAAACAAAATAACAAAATAATTGTAGTTTAAACTGGTCTGATATAAGATGTTAGATGGAAAGGAAATTACAGTTCCATTTGTAATGGTGTGTTTTCCGGGAGGAAAACCTTCGCCAATACTTATTCGTAAGGATTTTGCAATAAATAAATATCAACTAAGATTTTATGTGGAAAACTCAGTAAAAACCGAGAAAAACCACGACCTCGAGGAGGATTTGGTGTAAAATCTAGTAGATGCTAGTTATTACAAGTTTTTGAGTATTGCGTATGTTTAGGATAGAGAGATGTATCAAAAGTGTCTGATCTCTAAGAACCTATTCTCTGCCTATATTTATAACATATATAGGCAATTTTATAAAAAGAAAGTCTCATATTCCGATGGTAGTGAGCAAACGTTATGGTTCTCTAACAGTTCCTTCTTGACTGGGCTACAACGGTTACTTTTGGTGCATCGAGGACTCATAGATCCATCTAGAATGTTGGACTGTATTCGACTACAGAATGCTAAGATATCTTTGATTACAGAGTGTTGGCTGTATTCTTGTTGAATCTGGGGAATATGATACTACAATCGTCCCATTCTCGACAGAAATACTTGTAGTTGTATCGAGAAGAAAAATTAGAATCGGAAGAGGTTACCGAAGTTGTGAAGAAGTAAACATATGTCATTACCGAGGTCAAGGAGATCTGTATGTGGTCAAGTAATTTTCATGATGGAATTAATGATGGTCATTGAATAAAGGTAAAAATGATGGTTATAAATAGGGGTATCATTGAAGGAGAATAATGGTATTTGGTTAATGAGAGCGCCCCAAGTATGGTTGAGTGGTAAGTCTGAGGTTGAAGATGGTGATTCGTCGGATGAAATATGTTGTAGATTGAGAGAGGATGTGATCGGAGTAAGCAGCGAGGTGGGAGCAAAAAACAAATTGAAACGACATGCTTCTATTGGCAATAGTGGGAGCATCATGCGCATGTGAAGGTAATGTTTAGAGTCAGTTGGGGGGTGAAGAGGTAATAGTCTTTACTGGTGATGAAAATAAGAAATTTGGATGGGCGTTCAGGGATCTTGCCGAATGCGTGGGTGTGCTTGCAATTTTCTGCTGTCTTTTCCTGTTGAAGCGTCTCTTTGAAGTTTAGTGACTTGAGATTCATTGAGCTTTGAGGACTAGAAATAGATATTAATGTTCGATTTTGGTGAAAAATAGACAAAGAAAATAATGACATATCGAGAAAGTTAGCAATAGCAGTTAAATTGTAATGGAATAAAATATTATTAGAAGTGAATGTATTCGAAAGATATTGATGTCGAATGTAAGAAATGAGTATGTAATTGAATGTAAGAGATATTGAATGTTAGAATTGAGTTGAAATAAATAAATATGTATTTAGTGAATGCGATATTGCAATTTTGTTGTGGCGGTGATGCTGATTTGCGTTAAAATGTAATTAGAGTGAAAGTAAAAGGGATTGAGAAGGGCGTTGTAAGGACGGCGCTGTGAGAGGAGATGGTTTGGAGGGAGCGAGATATGCAGAGAGTTTTAGGATTGTACGGTTATCGCCGGATTTTACGCCAGAAATTGTGAATTTTCATAAATAGAAATAACTGGTTTTGGCGGGATAAGTGATAATGTCTTCGAGAAGCTATTCAACTTCCTATAGTGTCAATAAGAAAATAGTATTTAACAAAGTTATCGAGGATACTGAAGTAAATGAGATGAAACATCGAGAACTTATGATGTTGTTTATGAATGATATAAAATCTAAGTTAAATATCTAATATGGATTATATCGAGAACTATGTATAATTTAAATGTAAATGATTGTAGCAGATGGGAAAGTGGATGAGGTGCTGGAGAGTGATCTCAGCAACGAGAGCTATTATGAATATGTTAACGTAAAAATATGTATATATGTATCACATATGTAAAATTCTAACTGTGTTGTAAATATGGAATCTGATTTACAGGTTCTTAAATGGTTTAACCAAATTTAAATGAGGATAAAGATATATTCGAGAGTTTCAAAGATGTAGTGCCTTTGACGATTGATGTGAGAACTTGTGTGCAATAATTGGGAGGGGGAGATACAGGGTAGGTTCGAGCAGTGCAGACGCAGGGGGTGGGGAACAGCTTAGGGTAGTGCCCAGTGTGCGTGACGTATCTAAAAACGAGGTGATTTAGTCTAATGTAGATCATGAGCCTCAGGGGAGTGATCGAGAAGGGAGTGGGGACAGGGACGAAGATGTAGTAGAGGATGAAGAAGCTTGTTATGGAGAGGGTTTAGAAACCAAAGAAATATTAAGATTTAAAAAGAAATATGGTATCCCTAATGATGTTAGGTTAGAGATGTACCAATAAGAAATGATCGACCAGGATATACCTTTAAATGGTATTCTTGTTCATCGAGAAGAGATAAAGAAAGAACTAAAGTTACCCTTCAGGGCGGATCAGAGAAAGTTAATGAATTTCTTCGATGTAGCCCCAGGTCAATTCAATCCGAATGTTTATGACCTATTTAGGGTATGTGGTGCGATAAATGGTAGACTGAAAGCCAAAGGGGAGAAGGTAATAATGGTAGATGATTTGTGTGTATACTACACGATGAAAACGAACTCAAAGTTAAAAGGGTATCGTTATTTGACAAGATTTTTTAAGAGATCGATGTTTTACGATATGGTATCCACTGAAGGTCGATATACTGAAGACCGATTACTAGTTTCTGGAAATTATGAGTTTGATCCTAAAGATCCAGGGGAGCCGCTTAAAAGAAAAGCGTTTCATCTAGGTCTGTGGTTAGGTAACTTAAATGTTTACGCTTGATGAATTGTCTGATGATATGGATTTGGTAAAGATTTTTGTCTGTTTTGTGTTTTACAGCATTGAAGGAGATCGGGGAGACAATTGTTGTAAATGAGAAGTTGTATAAGATACGGGAAGGATTCTTTAGCAGGATTGATAATTTAGCGACGAATCAAGATTAGTTAAGTGAAAATTTTCAAGAAGCAGGGATAAAAAGGTCGATAACCAAAGGTGCTGAAGTATTAATTATTAGGGGAAAGATGTCAGTGAAGAATAAAAGAGTTGCAGATGCAAGTTTACCTTTGAATAACACGTCGTTAACAAGTTATAACACAAATACTGAGATTGATGCAATACTGGGGGAGTCTTTAGGAAAAAACATGAGGAAAAGGAAGGTAAATGTGGAAAAACCTTCTTTGCTGAATTTGAAGAGAACTACTCGACAATCAGCATCTGAAGGTGTCGAAGTTGCTGATAAATCTACTGTAGGGAGTGGGTTATCTCCACGAAATTCAAGCAGTTCCATTCCCAAGAAGACTACTGCTGGGACAGCGATGAAGGGGTTAGGGAAGAAGTTTGAAAAGGAGATGGCAGCGACGATGGAAACCTTTTCTTGGGGGGCTGAGGAGTTGAAGAAAGAGATGGAGGATTGTATGGTGGGTATTGACAGTTTGGATACTTTTTTTGGCGTGGCACAGGGTAATCTGGTGAAGGTGAGAAATTTCAAAAGCTTATGCTCGATTGAAAAGTTTGGTAAATCAAACAAATAATCCTTATATGACTTTCATGCAAATTAAGACGGTGATGAGTCAAACAATGGGATGTGTGGAAGGTAGTGGTGATCTGGCTAACCGGTTGGTTGCGTACAGAAACATCAAGAAGGAATTGACTGCCGAGAACACGAAGTTAAATACGGAGTTAAACAGATGCAAATTTAAAGCAAACAAAGCGAAGGAAGGTACAGTGGCAGAGGTGAAGAAATTGTTAGAGAAGGAAAACAAAGAAACTTTGGCAGCACAAAAAATTGAGTTCGAGAAAGAAGTTGCTGATGTGCAAAGAGTAATGGAGCTAGAGCAAAAGAGATTGCTCAAAGAATTGAGAGTTCGAATGAATGAAGAAAAATTACAAAAATGCCATAAAGTGAGGATGCACTTTAAGGAGCAGTATGATGAATCTGAAGAGAGGAAGAAATATTATATAGGAGTTATGAAGGTGGTGGGTTGCCATGTGATGACAACTTTGATTATGAAGTACCATAGACTCTGGATGTACGTGGAGGAACTGAAGTTGTTGATAACGTAAAGATGATGGAGGTCGAAAGGCAGTGTGTTAAGGACATAGCAGATGTGCAGGACCCCAAAGGTCCTGTGAATGAAGAGAAATCCCCTTCAGAGATGTTAATTTTGGAGTAATGAACATTAATTTTTGAAAGTATGTAACAAATGGCCAGTGGGACCGAAAACAATTTGAATTGTGCGTGAATGATGCGTTTGTTTGTTTTAACGTAGCGATGACTATCTATTTTGTTTTGAAAATAAGTTGTAGCAGATGTGATCGAAGTAAAGAGATCTATTGTCAGATAAATACTTGTAAAGTATATATCGAAGAAAAGTTGAAGTAGCAAAGAGACTTTGTAAGATAAATACTTGTAAAGTATATTGAAGACAATTTGAAGTAGTAAAGAGACTTTGTCTGATGATCAATACTTGTAAAGTATATATCGAAGACAAGTTGAAGTAGTAAAGAGATCGATTGTCTAATAAATACTTGTAAAGTATAGATTGAAGTCAAGTCGAAGTAGCAAAGAGACTTTGTCTCTGATGATCAATACTTGTAAAGTATATATCGAAGACAAGTCAAAGTAGTAAAGAGATCGATTGTCAGATAAATACTTATTAAGTATAGATCGAAGACAAGTCAAAGTAGGAAAGAGACTTTGTCTGATGACCAATACTTGTAAAGTATATATCGAAGACAAATCGAAGAAGTAAAGAGATCGATTGTCAGATAAATAATTGTAAAGAATAGATTGAAGACAAGTCGAAGTAGAAAGAAAGTAATGGAGAACAAATTTATATTTACATTTGAAGTAAACGTTTACAGGGTATCATCTATAAAAGAGTTTAAGCTGGGCAGTATTCCATGGGTACTTAAGCTAAACTTTGTCTTCAGTCATAAGCCAATAAGTTTCACTATCTATTTTGTTTCATACAATGTATGGTCCCTCCCAGTTTTCTAATAATTTTCTAGAATTCTTAGGTCGAGTATGGTCCTATATCCGCCGGAGGATAAGATCTCCAATTCCAAATTTTTGTTCTCGAATTTTCTTATTGTATGTTTTTTCAATATATCGTACTAACGGCCTAAAGTTGCAATATCCTTGTCCCTGGTTTCTTCGATCCAATTAAGGTTGTAAAAGAGTCCGATCTCATTATCTTCATCCAAAAATTTTCGTCGAGTACTTGGTAGATCGAGATCTGAAGGTATAACTGCTTTTGTACCAAAAGCCATCATAAAAGGAGTATACCCTGTGGAGACTCGAGGAGTGGTACGGTAAGCCCACAATACACTGAGGAGTTTGTTGACCCATCTGCCTTTTTTGTCGTCGAGGCGTTTAAGTAAACTAGATTTTAAACTTTTATTGATGGCTTCAGCTTGTCCATTGCCTTGAGGGTAATATAGTCTGAAAGTCGTCAACTAAATCTTGCATTTATGAAGGAAAGCAAGTACTTTGGTACTGATGAATTGTTTACCATTGTCAGAACGTATCATTTGCGGGCAACCAAACTGGGTAATGATGTACTCCCAAAGGAATTTGATAACCTCATTCTCATCAGTATGGCATAAAGGGACTACTTCGACCCACTTGGTGACGTAATCGGTAGCAGCCAAGACGAATCTCCTATTTCCCGAAGCGGGATGGAAAGGACCAATGATGTCGATTCCCCATCATTTAAATGGCCAAAGGACTTTATTGACGTGTAAGTTGAGGGCGGGGCACTTGATGTCATGAGTGTGAATTTGGCATTTTTAGCATTTCCGAAAAATCAATTCGTAGTCTTATCGCATTTTGGGCCAATAGAGTCCCTGTGTGAAGGCACGTTGAGCTAGTGATTGACCCAAAACATGTGTGAAGGCACGTTGAGCTAGTGATCGACCCGAAACATGTGCACCATAAATACCTTCGTGAAGTTCTCTGATTTTTATCTTAGCTTGTTTCTGTGATATACATTCGATATGCATCCCCCCTCTAGTGAGTCGATATAAAGTACCATCTTGAACTGTGAATCGAGGGCACTTGGCTAACACGGATCAAGCTTCTTCTTTATTGTTGGATAGGATGTTAGAGTTGATGTAAGCAGTAAATGGTTTTCTCCAATCATCAGGGTCGTCATCTTCAGTAATGGTCAAGTGGAGTGTGGACAAGATATCGAGGCTAGAGTGTTCGTGGATCTCAATGTCCAAAGATCATTTTTCACTGTCTCCAAGCATGGTGGCAATGCAAGCTAAGGCATCGGCATGGCAATTTTCTTTCCAAGATAAATATGAGATAGTGGCATGCTTAAATTTCTTCATTTTGTCTTCGACCAGGGTAGCATAATCAACCATCTTGTCCGTTGTCCAGAAAGTTTTGTTGTAATGATTGGCGATGAGTAAGGAGTCGACATAAACTGCTAGTTCTTCAGCCCCAAGAGTAAGTGCGAGATCAAGGCCATGCATGATGCCTTCATACTCTGTTTCATTATTGGTGGTATAGAATTTGAGTTTTATAGCTTTTTCTATGCGATGATTGGAAGGTGTGACGAGTACGATGCCAATTTTGGAACCTTGTGGTCCTGCTGAGCCATCTGTAAAAAGTTGCCAACCAGAACTCTTGGACCATGCGTCTGGTTCGGCAATTGAGTTGTCAGCAAAGATTTCTTCGAGTTCTTCCCAATCAGGGTCTTCAACTGGAAAATTTGCCAAAAAATTGGCCACTGCTTGCCTCTTGACTGATATTTGTGGTTCAAAAGAGATGTCATACTCACCAAGGAAAGCAGACCACTGTTAAACTCGTCGAGATTTCCGTTTTTTGGAGAGTATGAGTTTGAGGGGGTATTTTGCAATGACATTGATGGGGTAAACTTAGAAGTATGGACGGATTATTTGAGAGCTGTAAACCAGGGCGAGCAATTAATTTTCTGTGGTAGTATATCACTTTTCGGCAAGCATAAGAGTTTTACTGATAATGTAAATAGGTTTCTCGATGCCTGTATCTTCTCGAATAAGAGCAAAGCTGATGAAATCATCAGTTGTGGATAAGTACATGGTGAGTAATTCACCATCAATAGAAGTACTTATTATAGGAGGACGCCCCAAGTACTGTTTAAGATCTTGAAATGCCAGTTTACAATCAGGAGTCCATAGAAATTTATTTTGCTATTTATTTAAAAGAGTTGTGGGGTTGCCACGAAGAAGAAGGTAAAGAAATTTGCATCGATCAGATGACTTGGAGATGAATCTGTGAAGAGCGGCTATCTTGCTGGCAAATTTTGGAGTATCTTTTTTTTGTTCGAGGAGATGGCATTGCCATAAGTTCTTTTATTTGAGTTGGATTGATTTTTATTCTTCTTTTGCTGACTAGATGGCCCAGAAATTTTCCGGATGCAACGCCGAATTGGCATTTCTCTGGGTTGAGTTTCATCTTGAATTATCGAAGGATATCGAAGATAGCTTGGAGGTGTTGGAAATGATATGCTCTTTTCAAGCTTTTACAAATCATATTATCGATATATACTTCCATGATGTGGCCTAGCTGGTCTTTGAGCATTTGAGTGGCTAATCGTTGGTAAGTGACCAGCATTTTTTAATCCAAAATGCATCACTGCGAAATAGTAAAGTCCTATTTCGGTTATAAAACTGGTTTTTTCCTGATCTTCTTTGGCGAGTGGAACTTGATTGTATCCCGAGGTGGCATCCATCATAGAAAGAAGCTCGTACCCCTGCCACTGAGTCGAGAAGTTGCGGAATCAATAGTTGCGGAAAACTGTCCTTGGGTGTGAATTTTAGGTTCAGTGAAATCAACACAAACTCTTATTTTACCATTTTTCTTTGGCACGGCGATAATATTGGAAACCCACTTCAGGTATTTAGCTTCCCGAATAAAGCCGACACGAAAGAATTTATCAATTTCTTCGTTGACTACATCTCGAAGTTGGGGAGCCAAATTTTGTCATTTTTGGATGACTGCTTTGCTGTCTGGAAGGAGTTGGAGATGGTGGCAAGTGATAGAAGGACCGATTCTGGGCATTTCTTGAAAAGTCCAGGCGAAGACATCAATGTTTTTCTTAAGGAGTTGTGTTATGGCTTCTTTTTCGTCGAGTGATAGCTTAGATCCAGTGAAGGTTGTATGCCCGGGGCCATCAAGTTCAACAGTGTCAACCACTTCAGCATCATGTTGCTCAAATGTGGGTGGTGGGTGAGACTGTAGTTGCTATGCCTTGAGGAGTTTTGCTGTATGAGGGTTGATAGTAGTATTTTCGCACATGCGTGTAACTGCTTGGCTGCCCTTGATTTCATAGACTCTGTGATCTGTAGGAAAACGTAGTGCAAAATGGTAAGTCGATGGTATGGCTTTGATATAATGTAACCAGCTGCGTCCCAAAATGCCCAAATACTTTGACTCTGCATCGATGACAAGAAATTTGACGAATGTGGTTTCTGAAGCTGCTTGAAAGGGGAGAGTGATTTCTCTTGTGGCTGATTCTTTGGAACCATTGAAGCCTGTGATTGTTGTTGTCGAAGCTTTGACAGAATCTGTAAGGCCTAAAACTTCGATTACTCTTCGGAATAAGACGTCTGTGGCACTGCCGATATCAATGAGAAGTGTATGTAAGTAATCCTGCCCCACTTTAAGCATAATAACAAGTGGGTCATCGTGCGGGTATTGTACATGGCTGGTATCACAGTCCTCAAATGTTATCTGATAAGGACGTTTGGATTTACTGGTGCATGGAAGATGTTTTGCTGATTTGTCTGAGGAGGTTATTTTGCAGCAAGATATAATACGATCGTATTGTTTTCTTTTCTTCCCTTTTTCGATCTCGATCATGTATAAAGGTCGAGCTGGGCTCTGGATATGATTCTGCTCGACTTCGATAGTTTTTGCTTGTTTATCGAGGAATTTTTGAATGCCGATAACATAATTATGGAGTCTTCCAGCTAAGAGGATACGGTGAAAAATACGAATGAGGGAGTAGCATCTATCAGTTTCATGACTGTGCACATTATGATATTAACATAAGGGTCTATTCCGAAGATCTACAATAACCTGTGGTACACGATAACACTCATCTCCCTTTATCGTTGGCAAGATAGCGGAGAGGTTGCTGTCATGGGTGGCAGAATTAGGACAAGCCTATCCGGTTTGCCATCTCTTCTTCGAGCGTTATCAGTATATTTGGCTGGCAGCTTCGATGCTGCTGTGGCAGTTGTTCTTTGAGATGGGATCGAAGATACTTCTTGAGAATATATGATAGAAGAGCTTTTCATCTTATCTTTCTTCGAGCGCTCCAGCTCGATGTAATTATTAACCACGTCAATCATTTTAGTAACCGTACGTGGATTGTGCAGAGTAAGTTCTTCTCGAACTTTTGAGTCGATGTGTAGGGCGGAAGTAGATGTTGGAGCCACGATTTTAGGGTCTGAATTCCCAATCTTCCGTGTTTCTTGTAGAAAACGTTTATAACAACTTGCCAAGTTTCTTTCGCGCCATGCTCGAAGTAAAATAAAGAGTCCACTATGATTTCTCGTTCCCTAGCATGACTGTAGTTGGACTCGAATAGATTTTGTAATTGGAGGAAAGAGGTGATGGAGGCTTCTTGTATAGTATGTAACCATCGAAGTTGTTCTTATTTTAAGCTCATGTTAAACAGTCGACAAAGCATGTGGTCGAGTTTAGAATACATACCAACGACGGCTTTAAAATGTCGAACATGTATAAGTGGATCGGTGAGGCCTGCATACTGTATGTATTTGGGCATATGGAAGTTGTCTGGAATAGGCATATTTTCGATATATGGAGAGATGGGGTTTGTTTTGATCCTGTCGGGAGCAGATCGTCGACCGGGGATATCATAGTTGATAGCTTAAATACTGTTATTAAGGTCATCCAGAGTGACGAATTGCTGCGGATGGAGAGGTAATGCTGCAACTTGAGGAACAAAATCGCCCTATTCTTTTGGTCCCAATCGCTCTCTGATGGGTCTTCTTTCTTGCGGAGGGCTCTGGTGACGTGTGCGTCGACTTCATTGGGTTGTCAAGGCTGAAAAAGTTAAACCAAAAGGTCGAGATGCTCTATTAGGGTTTCCAGATCTTGATCGAGACATTCGTTGGCCATCCTCCCTAGGCGGATCATCGCGCTGAATTGCTCTCGATCGATGTTCACTTTGAGCCAGTAGTCGTGATGCCTGACGAGCTATTACTCGATCTTGTGTTCTTCGCAGTATTTCCATTTCTTTTTGATGGGTTTGACTCTTCTAATCCAGGGCTTTTCTGCGTTTGTCTCTCTCCATTTGTAAAGCTTGAGCGTGAACACGTTGATCTTCCAGTCTCTGGTTTTTTTTTCGAAGCCATTTGTTTTTGAAGTTTAAGAACCACACCGTGCAGATCAAGAGCTCCTGGAATGTTCTAATTTCTTACGGTACTAGAATGGCTTCTCAAGTTCATGTTTGTCATTTGGACGATTCGGGTTAAAAATAGTAGAAAAAAATGTGGTAATTTTCCCACAAACGACGCCAATTGTAATGGCGTGTTTTCCGGGAGAAAAATCTTTGCCAATACTTATTTGTATAGAATTTGCAATAAACAAATATCAACTAAGATTTTACGTGAAAAACTCAGCAAAAATCGAGAAAAACCACGACCTCGAGGAAGATTTGGTTTAAAATCAAGTAGATGCTAGTTATTACAAGTTTTTGAGTACTGCGTAGGTTTAGAATAGGGAGATGTATCAAAAATTCCTGGTCCCTTAGAACCTATTCTTTGCCTGTATTTATAGCATATACATGAAATTTTATAACGAGAAAGAAAGTCTCCTATTCTGGCGGTAGTGGGCGAACTTTGCGGATCTCTAACAGTTCCTTCTTGACCGGGCTACAATGGTTACTTTTGGTGCATCGAGGACTCATAGATCCATCTAGAACGTTGGACTGTATTCGACTATAGAATGCTAAGATATCTTTGATTACAGAGTGCTGGCTGTATTCTTGTCAAATTTGGGAAATATGACACTACACCATTGATTCACAAAAATTAAATGGAAATAGGGAAAATTAGTAAGGGATCCCAAACAAAAAGCACAAACATCACCACATCCCAAAATAGAACCTACAACTAAAAATAATACCCACAGACATAAACAAAACCCTCTTCTTTATCTTATGCTCCATTTTCTTTAATCTCTTCTTCCTCATCTGTTTCTTTTTCTTCCTTGTCTGTTTCTTCTTCCTCTTCTTCATCTTCTATCTACCCATACTCACTCTCCTCCTCCCTCATCCAGCTAGCCTCACTATTGGAGGATGAATCATAGCATCCATCAAATCCAATGTACTCTTCTTCAGATGAAAAGTTACTCTCAGTTGCAGAGAAAGGAGCATTTTTGAGGTTTTGAAGAGAAAAGATGAGAAGAAACACTTGAGATTTTGAAGACGTTATGGCGAAAGTCTTGGTTTTATAAAGAAAGGCATTTAAGGGGTTCTTGAAATAAAATTAAACACTAAATAAGATTCCGATTTACCAAAGTTGGTAGTTAGGGGGATAATGGTTAGGAAAGAAGGTTTGGGGTTATGTTAAGTATGTGTAAAGTATTCACATAGGATCACTAATGGATTATTAACATAGCAAACTTGTATAAGAAGAATTGCACATAACTTGTATCACAAGAAACTCCCAATCTCATCCCATTGAGGATTTGCCTTTAAACTCTTTACAAAATTTATCCAATCCCATAGTCACACTCACCTTGATATTTAAATTAGTCATAATCTCAAATTCTGGATTCGTCTTTCCTTCTTACGACATATAGACCTTTAGCCACAAAAAGTACTTACATTCAACATTTTTACAAACTAAAAATTTCTTACCCTTGCTTCTCTGAGCAGTAGATTTACATAATTTCATAAATCCACAACCATACTAATGGCAAACTACAGTCCTCCAAAGACATTCTCTCCACCAGTGCCCAGTTTCCTCACAACCAAAGTAACCACCTTTAAATAAGGGGCTACTCATATTTGGTGAAATTGACGATTGCCCAATGGCCTCACTTAACCACTGAAAAACACCACTAGTAGAGAATTGGTATTTTAAGTACTTTCTACCAAGGTTTTCTATTGATTTAGAAACATGGATTGTATTATTCCACTGTAATTTAGCTTCTTGCACATACTATATAACCATGAACAATCCTCAATACCATGAAAAGCTTCATCACATATAGGACACAAATCATCCTACAACAAAAATCATAAATCATCAATAAGTTATTATTTAGTCCTAATTTATATCCCTGCAATTTGACTTTAGTCCCCATTTCTTACCTTTAAGCTTTAATGGTAATTTCTCAAAATTTATATAAAATACCTGATTAATGAGAGAGACAGAGAAATAAAAAGTAATTTTACCTTCATAACACCACTACCACCACCTTTACCTCCCATAAGCACAAAGATAAACCATCACCAAAACTCATAAATGAGAGAGAAAGAGCTTTAATGGAGGTATTTGGGAAGGAGATGACCAACACCAAAACTTAGAAAAATTAATGGAATTTGGGAAGGAGATGACCGTCAGGGTATTTGAGGAAGGAGATGACCGTTAGGGATTATTTTGGTGAAGAGATGACCTGAAGACAATTTGTTTACCTTTTAGAAGAAATCACATGCAACTCGCGTGAGGGCAGTTTAGCCAGTTCTTGTCAAAATTTGAGTTCAACGGAGGTTGACCTATGGTTAAAGGCAATTTTGGGACCAAAACTGCATATTTAAACAACTTGGGGACTAAAGGTAAATATTTAGTTTATAGGTTGGACTATAGTCAAAAAATACCTTTTTATTTTCAATTCGAACAAAGAAAATTCCAGTACGAGCAAAAATGCCATGGCCTCTTCTTTTCCCTTCTGTTTGAACTGGTTTTGTCCTATTCGAACAAAAACTTCTAAAAACTCGCCTCCTCTTCTTATAGCTTCATCTTCGACCCTCGTTCGTCCTACGAACTTCAATGATCATCCATTAATATAATTTGAGTTTATTGCTCAACAATTTCCCACTTAAAATCAAATTTACCATAATGCTTCTCTAGATTTTAATAATAAATTGCTCATGCTACCCAGACCCTTAATCATGAAGACCTACAAATACTGTACATGTCGTTAACTTTTAGGCTGTCACCTCCTTCATAAACATATTGACCAGATTTACATCAGTATGAATCTTCTCATGCTTCAATACACCATCCACGAAGAATGAGCAAATATAATGACATTGAATATCAATGTATTCGGTCCTGGAGTGAAAAACTGCATTTTTCGCTAAGTGTATTGCGTTTTGACTATCGTTATACAACTCAGGAAGATGTTGCTTCTTGCCAAGGTACTTCATCAAACATTGAAGCCGACCATATCCTTGCAAGCTTTCGTAGCCGCAACATATTTCGCCTCTGTCAAGGATGAAGTTACTATCTTCTGTTGCCTCGAAACTCAAATAACCACACCATTTACTAATGGAAATGCGAAGCTACGTACTAGTGCTCTTTCGTCGATCAATGTCAACCGCCATATTAGAAATAATGAAACCCAACATATCTGAGATCCTCCATAACATAATGTTATATCCTGAGTCCCCTTTAGAAACCTAAGTATCTATTTCACAACTCTCCAATGTTCTTTGTATGAATCACTCATATACCTACAACTAACTCCCACTACTTAGGCAATATCCAGTCTCGTACAAATCATATACATAAGGCTACCGACCGCTGGCGAATAAGGAACCTTCTACATCTCATCGTGATTGATCGGCACACAAAATACCCATTTTACTCTATTTATTTAGGGCTTCTAAACCTCATTTTATTGTTAAATAAGACTAATTAATATTTTATTATTGTTTAAAGTTAGGTAGAATAAGAGTGTACAAAAAGCTTAATTTTAGAGCCAAAATAACAACTCTTGGAGAAGACCACTTATCTAAGCTACAACTCAGAGTATCTCCAACATAAGACAAAATTCAAGAGAATATCAAGAGAATATTTGACATATTTAAAATATTTTAGTTTGACTTGGAAGTTTGTATTAAGTATAATGATTATTTCACTGAGAATAAAATCTTCAGAAAAATGGCAGCTGTGGTGATGTAACATGCATGCAGGTTTATATTCGACCAAAAATTTTGAATCAACTATGAAGATATTTTATGGAAAATTTTCATATTTTTATACTAAGAGTTTATTTCTTATTAACTTCTTCAAATTTGATTATATTTGAAATGGTGAAAATAGTATCGTGCTTAACATGTAACCCTCTCCTTCATCTATAAAAGGAGAGGTCATGACAATGAATGAGCATCCTATATTTGAGAGTTGAGAGCCATGTAAGAGAGAAAGATTGAAGAGCTTGAAGATTTAATGGAGTTGTTTGTGACCTTGGAGCTAATTCTCTACGAATTGTAAGTTTTATTTGAATAATTAAGTATTGTTTTTCATTATCATCATGTCCTTTTCATTAGTGAGTTGTATTTTGGATCCATGTCTGGATAAACTCCCCTTAAGGGGAGGGGATGAAGCTGTAATTGATATATTCGATTGTGATTGTTTAAACGTTAATTGCTCATTTTGTTTTAACGTCAAACCATCTCTATGTTAATAATTTTATTATTGGTTCATGATCAATTTGATATGAAATAAGTTTTATGAATGCTAATGTAGTTGATTTTAGTTGCACAATTATTACTAATATTAGATTGTAAATTTAAGATTAATAGAACATATTTAGCTTGCTTTAACTTTTCGTATTTTCACATATAATTTCTCATCTAATGAATTTTAATAAACTTGCTTCTTAAGAGATGGTAAATAGACATTTGGTCAAAATCATTATTTTTATCAAGAATAATTTATTCCTATATATACGTTCAGTTTATATTTTATGGTGAATTTTTATTTTCCCCTAGTCTTTAATTTATTTAAAACCCAAGAATATTTTGAAATTTTCATTTGTTCTTTCATTTAAAATTTTATTACCTACATTTGAAAACATTAGTTAACGATAACTTGGCCTAGTGAACGACAATACCCTTTTCACTTTACTACGATACTCGATTTGATATGGATATGTAAAATGGTGCCGCTGCCCATTGTCAAGATATAATAGTTCGATTTCGTTTCCGTTTCCATTTTGATTTTAATTTTGTTATCTTATTTTCAAGTAAAACAAAAAACAAAATAAAAAAGTTATTACATTTTGTTTTACATTTTTTTTTTTTTTTTTTTTCCTTTTCAGGTATCTTTGTTTTTGTGCTCGAAGGCTAGAAGGCATATATCGCACCGTGCTTTGGTGAGCATCATAAAATTTTGTGGATCTATTTTAACATATCTGTAGCAAAGAGGCTTAGGCATTATCTACCACGTGGACCTACATAAGAATAAAAAAAGGACAAGTACAAGGTGTTGCCCAAACACAAACTGTGGGCAGACGTATTATTGTATTTATTTTATACCGTAAACACATGTGCTTTTGACCCGCCTGTGCATCTTTTGTCTTGATATCTTTCATGATTTACCCTTTTTAGATTCTAACATTGCTGGAGCAGCTCTTGAGCACTCTATTTAGAGTGCAAATGCTGTACTAGAACAATGCTGAAGACGATTAACAGAGACATGTCAAACAAAGAACAAGACACTTAAGTGGATAATCTCTAACAGACAGAGATAGCTTAGATGATTCTGGACTTGGATAATGACTAGAGAAGACCAATAAAAGGACACTGAAGAATGAGGATCACTTTAACAGATAAGCCGCAATCATGGGATTGCTGCAACTAACCTTACCGTAATCGTGGGTGGGTTGCAACTGTAGGTAAAATCCTCTCTAGCATGACATCCTGAAACACTCCAAGGTTCAGAAAATAGGTCCAGATACAAAATTAAAATGAGTCTGTTTCGATTTTTTGCTAATATTTGTAATTTTCACACCTTGGGCAGGACTTCTAGTAATAGTTGTTTCCAGGGATCAGTTAAACCTTATTTTTCAATTTGTAAAGATTTGAAGAGCTCTGACCTTCATTTTGGTAATCAATTAATTTACTTTTTATTTATTTATTTTATGCTTTATTCATTTATCTTTTGTTTAGTTCAATCATGAAGAAATCCCTTCAGCCTTTAGCCTGGGGAGCAACTCTATGCAGTCATAACTAGAGACCTCAGCAAGGACTTTAGATGATCTTACCCAACTCAGACCATAGGCGCTGGATGGCTAATGAGACCTGACCTAGGCCGTTTGTTGTTATACGTTTAAGTGAAGAGACTAGCGAGTGAATACTTACTCAGATAGTGCTTACTAGAGACCAAACATAGAGTCCCCTAATAGAAATACTATATACTGACCCTATCCATGCGGTGTTAAGTCCCCTTCTCGTTCTGACTATGAAATATAGGTGATTATTAAACTGCATCACCCTAGTTATCTGATAAGAAGATAGGAACTTAGAAACCTGAACTACTCAAAGTACTTAATCATAGACTTTGAGTAAAAAGTTCAAACATTCTGAATAACTTGTAATGCATTGTATAAGGGCCTACCCTAGGCTAGGCCGTCTTAGTTTAAATTTATTTTCAATAAAACTCAAATATTCATATTCCCTTAGAGTACGAACTAGCTAAACTATCTTGCATCTCCCTGTGTTCGATACTCTACATACCCATATTATATTATAATCTCTTTATAAGTGGAATTATAGATAGACCCTTGAAAATGACCTATCAATTAATACCGCTACTGTCACGGCCCAGCCCGGGACCGCCTCTGCAGTTCCCGGAGTGCAGCGGAATAAGGGACCGTGCGGCGTACACGGACTCGCGGTCGGCGTGTACTAGCCATCTTCAAAGGCGCGGCGCGCCAGTGGCATACAACCCACGGATGCTAGAGCGACATCCGGATAATCCTGGATACTCGTGAAGGGTCATCGAATATGTATTCGGTATAGGCAACAACGCTGAAGGTTCCCTTAATAATCCCTACAGCGTAATCTCTCGCGACGCGCGCGAGGTACGGAAAGCACACCTGTCTTGTAGCGGATCAGGGTAGCTCAATATGCCAGTTTCCACATAAGGGACTCATATCTCAAGGGGCGACGAGCCTGGACTATTTATATTTTCCATCTGTATGGGGCGGTGCGTCTCGGATAGCCCGCGGGGCACAGCGGCGCCATATGAAGCCCTTTAATGAAAACTGGCCTGCATTGCGAGGCAATGTCCCCTAGCCATCTCTAGGCCTAGGAGAACTCATAACTATCTCTTGTAGATAGTCCATGAGCCGGGGTCCTTGATGACCAAGCATTAAATCTCTTTTAGTCATGGGGAGGATCGGACCAAGGTTCCTCCTTAATATAGCTACTAAGTGAATAGTCAATTTCTAAAAGGAAACGTTAAAACATGAGACGAAGCGTACTGGACCTTTTCGCCACCTTAATTGAATCCGATTGCGGCGAAACTTGGCGTGCTGCTATATTAGGATATAGAGAACAAATACATTCGGACAGAACTCAAAACGCTCGGGTGGATTTGGCCGGCGTTCGGTAGGTCGTCACTCCCTCCCGCACTTAAAATAATCTCGACGTCCTCGTCGAGGACCATCTTCAACACGGCTCTGCAAGGATTCAATCTTCTGCATCTCCAAGAAACCAACAACTCTCCCGCACTTAGTTCAGAGTACTATATCTTCTTATGTACTAGCGGATACTGAGCCCAACTGCTAGTCTCGATGCTGACAACTGTGTCTTCAGAACTGAACCTTAACTTCACCCATTCCAACTGAAGTGTGTAGTGACCGAACCTTCATATGATTGGAGTCTGCCTTCTCGCCTGGGTATTGTCTCTTGGTCTCAAACCTTCTTAAAAATGTATGGGCGGTGCACTCTAGCATCGCGCCCTCTGAAATGCGCTGCATTCTGCTACAAAGCGCCTTCTCCCCTGACACAATGTGGAATGTCGCACTTCTCGACAAACCAAGGGCATCTCCTCCGGACAGCCCGACGAGGATATCTCCAATCCCGTCCAAAAGTGCGCTCACTTCCGAGTCGCACAATGCCTTCGCTGCTCGAGAGTTCAATCTTCTGTGAATCTCGGCTTCAAACTTCACTCTTCATCTGCGAGTGGTAAGGAGCAAGTCTTCTAAAACTAAGGGGTAACTTTCCCCAACTGCACGGAACATCTGCCGCACACTGAAACAACCTGACTGCCCTTCAATCATCTCTGCAAAGGTCTTCAAACCATGTCCGCCCTTCTTGTGGAACATCGGGGATACAACATCAAGTTGCGGCACTCTAGCCTTACCAGTATAGAACTGAACTGGTACTCATTGTCCACTTGGGCGAGGGAGGGTAGCTCTTAGAAGGTAGCATACTCTCAACAAGGCGCGGGTACTCTGTTCCCTACCGCCAGCTAACCATCGAGGTCCACCATATAGGCGTCCTGTGTGAACTTCTAAAACCCATGAGACATCTATATGTGCAGCCGCGTTTCTTCTCTACCACTTCGTAGTAGGCCATCATCTAACCCATGTAACGCTAGATGGCATCTGCACCTAACTTGGCTGCAGGAAGGATGATCGCTACTCCGGCGTCCCCAAAGGTCTCTCCACTTCGGAGGACTCTAATCTGCCTCACTCTCTAAGGAGAACTTCACAATGCCTCTTCTCTGACGAGGACTTAACACTGGCATCGATACTTGCCAAAAACTCTGGTGGTAATGACCCATGCTGGAACCTGCGTACATCTGTGTCACAACTTACAGCTCTTCCCACACTCAATAAGCTCGACGTCCGCGTCAAGAACAAAGCTGTGACATATAAATGACGGACTACTGAAGCGTTTCTCCATCTCTACATCCCTAGTCCAACCTGAGTACTTGGGGAACTTGGGAACAGGATACTGTCACTGTACCTGTCGCCCTGAGCTTGTTGACTTGCCATGTCCAACTGCTATCAAACTTGCGGAGACCAACCTTCATACTGTCGCAATCATCTTTAAACTGAAGCGTAGCCATTCTCTGTCTCTTGAACTAGCTTCAACAAACGCAGCCAACTCTAACCGGTCACTGAGATGTGGTCTTTTAAATACACTCCATCGATACAAACAAAGAACGAGGCGCGGGTACTCTATCCCTACCGCCAACCACCAAGTGATAAGGAATTGGGAAACTAACATCCAATTCCGCTCAGGATCTTTCATCCTAGAGCAACTTCAATCTGAGATCATGTCTGAGGTAACCCGCACAACTGACTGAAGCTCAACTCTATTCTACGACAACCACGTAACTTACTAACCTTCGGAAACGTGAGTCTTCATCCATCTGTGAGCTTAAAATGACCCAGAACCATCATGTGGAACAACATGGATCAACTCGGCTAGAGCACTCGAACGCCGACAAATCTGAAACTCACCACAGATCCAGAGATCAAACATCATTCGGCAACTTGCCTTCTTGGAGTGATCAAAGTAGGGTCGCATGTAACGGGGGGGACCAACTGCGGACAAGCGACAGCCCATCTGGGAGGCCGCAGTTCATGTCGCGTCACAACGAGTCACTCTGCCCTCGACGTCTACCTGACGATATCACTGTGTGCAAACTCGGGACCCAAACCATGTCTTCACCTCTTACTTCATGCCGCTTCATCTTCGGCTCATGACATTCCCCTCCGGAATGCCTCAATGTCCAACTCAGGACAATACAACGAGTATCTCTCAGGATTCTTTAATCTTCTGTAGACACTAAGGAATTCCAACCAAACCAAGCTTCGCGGCTTCCACACGAAAGTACTCGGCAACTGACATTGACCATATCGATCTCTGCTGAGGGGCATCGTCCTTGCTCACAACTGTTACTAAACTTCATAGCGCGGATACGGACCGAATGCGATAACAACCTGCTAGATCGCTCTATTACTATCCTTCATAGAGCATCTGCGACAATGACCAGCCTTCTAGAGACAACCAACGATATTGATCATCGCGTCCACTCAAATCTCAATCCTTCCTCTTAGCGTCATTGTCCAAAGCACATTTAACTTGAGCAATCTCGCGCTCGGATATGGAGCCCTTCTCTTGCGTCCAATATCAACTGATATGTAGGCAACTCACTCTACAAGCGTTCGCAACGGTGCTTGGATCATCTCTAAGGAGCAACTACGGCTCTGGAGAGAACAACTGCCAAATGGGTATCCCATACTACCAGCTCGGGAATCATTACCCTGTTTACTCTGACGGACGTAGGCACAACCCATCTACGCTCTGACAAGCAAACTCCCAGCAAGCCTTGCTCGGATAAGCCTAGACCCAACTCTGTCTAGCTCTGGTAGACGTAGGCACAATCCATCTACGCTCTATCAACTCAAGAGTTAAGCTTTAACAAGCTATTCTCGCTCTGATACCAACTGTCATGGCCCAGCCCGGGACCGCCTCTGCAGTTCCCGGAGTGCAACGGAATAAGGGACCGTGCGGCGTACACGGACTCACGGTCGGCGTGTACTAGCCATCTTCACAGGCGCGGCGCGCCAGTGGCATACAACCCACGGATGCTAGAGCGACATCCGGATAATCCTGGATACTCGTGAGGGGTCATCGAATATGTATTCGGTATAGGCAACAACGCTGAAGGTTCCCTCAATAATCCCTACAGCGTAATCTCTCGCGACGCGCGCGAGGTACGAAAAGCACACCTGTCCTGTAGCGGATCAGGGTAGCTCAATATGCCAGTTTCCACATAAGGGACTCATATCTCAAGGGGCGACGGGCCTGGACTATTTATATTGTCCATCTGTAAGGGGCAGTGCGTCTCGGATAGCCCGCGGGGAATAGCGGCGCCATATTAAGCCCTTTAATGAAAACTGGCCTGCATTGCGAGGCAATCTCCCCTAGCCATCCCTAGGCCTAGGAGAACTCATAACTATCCCTTGTAGATAGTCCATGAGCCGGGGTCCTTGATGACCAAGCATTAAAGCTCTTTTAGTCATGGGGAGGATCGGACCAAGGTTCCTCCTTAATATAGCTACTAAGTGAATAGTCAATTTCTAAAAGAAAACGTTAAAACATGAGACGAAGCGTACTGGACCTTTTCGCCCCCTTAACTGAATCCGATTGCGGCGAAACTTGGCGTGCTGCTATATTAAGATATAGAGAACAAATACATTCGGACAGAACTCAAAACGCTCGGGTGGATTTGGCCGGCGTTCGGTAGGTCGTCACACCGCTACCTTGGAGGCAGTGAAATGGTTAGTTAATTATAACTTTTGTTTATGATCATTATAGTAGTATAGTGCTTATTATTGCATTAGTAAATTATTTGAACTCTAGACATTGCATTAGCAGTACTGGGGAGTTGGAGTTGCAGTTTCTTAGTGTATATTGGGATGGATATAAGAAAATAAACGTCTCGATTGTCATAATCCACCTCTTTAACGCTTCGGCTCACTTAAGAAGCCATGTAATTAGGATAGACTTCAGCAAGCTTTAGCCATTGCATGCCTCACTCAAATACTCATTGAGTACTCAGGCCCAATTCTTCAACCTAAACCTTCATTCATTACTTTACCTACACTCCCAAACAGAGTCCAGCAGTTTGAGCTTAAGATAGGAGTAATAAATGCCCTACCTTACTTCTATGGAAATGATCGCGAAGATCCATACCTTCATATCAAAGAGTTCTAAGAACTTTGTTCTACTTTTCATTATAAGGACTACTCCTAGGAGTTTGTGTTTTTATGCTTGTTCCCTTTTTCTCTCAAGGATGAGGCCAAAATCTGATTACATTCTCTACCTTCAGCAACCATCACCACTTGAAAAACACTACAACATAAATTTTTGAAGAAATTCTTTCCAGTCCATAAAACAAATTTCTTGCGTAACAAAATTCCCAAATTCGCTCAGAAGGAGGAAGAAAGCTTCAATGAAAGCTAGATCTATAATGCGAAAGTCATCTAAAGATGTGCGGAATCTATTTGAGACCATGGGAGAAAGTTCATTTGATTAGGACCTCTCTGGTACTACTATAAAGGAACCAAAGAAAGCTGACCTACTTGAAGTAGATACAGGAAATGTTCTTCTTGTTACAGTGATCATCCAAACAGCCATGCTTGAGGCAATGACAAAAACACTCTTAAAAGACAACATCGACTTAAGAAACATGTAATGTATGTCTTAATATGCAACACACCCAGAGTCCTACCCTTCCACTCCTTATGCATAGGAACCATAAGAAAAAAACGTCACGGTTTTCAATTATGGAGCTCCCAACAATCCTAGCTCCTACCGGTCAGCACTTCAATAATACGCCAGTCTACCCTATAGGACAGGCAACATTAAAGAAGACATACAGGAAGCCCAAACTCCCGCCAGCCATTTACTTCACGTCAACAGTCATTTCAAACCAATGCAGAGAGAATATGCAATTTAGAGCAGTTACTCAAAGAATTTACTCAATCCACAACCATTTCCCTCAATAACCTTGCTTAGTAGTACGTCCTGATAGAGATAACTATAGCCCAATTGGAAAAGGACTCTAGCCGGGGGAAGCAAGGTAAGTTCCCAAGCCAGTCATAGACAAACCCAAAGGGCCAATAAGGAATAGATTGCACTTGGGCAAATGATGCACCCAAATAATGCATGGCTATCACTAATCCCATTTGTATAATACCTATGTCACCTGATATAATGAAGCATACACCCATAGGAAGTGATGCCCATAAGGACAATCTAGAAGTTGCTACAATGGGAGCACCACCCACCATTTCAAAGACACAAACTTTAACATCAAACCCTTACTACGAGGAGCTCGAGAAAAACATCAAATACATGCATATTAATATACCATTGCTCAAAGAAGTTAAGCATGTTTCCTCGTATGGTTGGATGTGGATCATAACACCACCTAGTGCATATTTGGATGCACAAAATAAGGTAGTTCTTTTACTTTCTAAAGTTTAAAAGCTAAAAATCCTGTTTGTTATCTCCTACAAAAACATCTTTAAAAAGAAAATAATAGAGCTTTGGGAAAAATCAAAAAATATTTATATTCTTCTTTAGCACAAAGAGATTTCTAGAGAGCTTCTGAAACACAAGTTTCTTTTACCTCATATCTCTTTTCCACAAACATAATTGAGTTCATCCTCACAAGGTCAAATATCTCTCCCCCCCTCTCTCTCTCCCAAACTTATTATGGATGCCTAGTATATTTCTGATAGATTGAAATTTCTGATTTAATAAATTTCTGTTACTGCTGTAGTATGTTCGTAAGAAGGGGTTAAACCACGCTGGGGATTGGTGGTGGTTTTGTGGTTTAGGAGTGACGGTTTCTGGTTGTTTGTTGGAGATAGTTGGAGAGTATTTTGAGAGGAGATGAATATTCTAGAGAAGAACTATGACTTCAGGATTTTACCTCCCCTGCTTGAGCCTTTCTTATCTAGATCTACATGTGGGGTTGCTTTCCCAAGCTTTATTTTTTAGGGCTACTACTCGCGGCTATTCTAAGTCGAGACCCTCCTTATTCAGGATAAAGTTTAGACCTTCTTGTTTAGAGACAAGGTCTCACCATTAGTAGTTATTCTAAAGAAAAAGGGACAACTCAGTTTTAAGCCTATTTAACTCTTTGACCTTATTATGCCCTAGTAGGTCCTACTAGAGTCCTGCCACTTTTAAGACTTTAGACCCTTTTTACAGCCCACTTAGGTCCTCGGATGTGATCCTATTAAGAACTCATACCACTACCTGTCAACTAAGTAAGCTAGGACATGGCAGATCTACAATGAGCACCATAATAGGTTGAGGCCCGAATAGTCTTCTTGGGGCATCCTCTTTGAGAGGCGTACCCCTATCCGTCCTTAGTCCTTATGACGATGGTAGAAATAAAGATTAACCTCACTTAAGAGCACTAATCTTCCTAGTCCCTTTATCGGACCTTTGAGGAGGACTTTCTAAGTCTCCAGGAGGCGTACACCTATGCCTCTAGGATCTTAAGGATGGACACTAAGAATAGGTGATAGACTCAAATGAAGGGCTTTAACCCTCCTAGACCCTCCTTCAGACCTTTGAGGGGGAGACCCGAAGGCGACCCAACAACTATACTCAGCTAATGGCTACTCAGGCATGATAACTTTCTCCCAACTCATAACTAAGAAGTTTAGCCAGCCATACCTGGGTTTGTGCCTAAGCAAGTCTAAACTAAAGCACTTAAATCGCAAACAAAGAGCTTTCTCTTTAATTTTATTCCTTTGAGAGATAAACATTACAAATGAGGAGAGGTTTTTTTTTAGCTGAAGAAAAATGCCCTTTTATTTCTTAAGCAATATGAGACTAAACAAGACTTGGGGATTAAGCCATCTTGTGGACCCGTGAATGTTGGTTTTCTAAGACCTAAGGACCGTGATCGTGAGTCTGTAGGGGTGCTTGGTGATGATCTTTTGCTGGACCTCTTTTAAGCCCCTTTAAGGTGTAGATTTTGACTCAGATCTAGTACTATCATCTTGAAAGGTGCATAATGAATTTTGGCTACTCCTTGGAGACTAGGGAACTGTCTGAACTGGTCTCTGACACTTTATGCCGCTTGAGGCATGATATACTGTGCCTCAGTAGTGCTTTGGCTCTTCAGAATGCCTTAGAAATAATGAATGTATAAAGAAGGCTTCTTAAGGCATTTTACTCTCATTTGATACCAAGTTCTCCTTGGAGGATCTTTAGTCACGTACACTGATTAATAACTCGGGATAGCCAAAATAAATTGGTTTAGGTACTTTAAAATATATGATTTAATCACTTCTTAAACTTTATCTAGGTTTTCCAACTATGGATGTGTATCCTCCCATAAAACATATGCTTCATTATAAAAAAAATGAAATGCCAAGCTTTGATGAGTAGTTTCATCTTTAAATTTCTGCCACATTACTTTAGATATATTTGAACCTTTTAAGATTAAAGATAATGCACTTTTTTTCTTGCAAATTCTTACTCAGATTTTCAATTAAAACAAAGATAATGAAATCGTTGTCACCTCTTTCTCTCACTCATTCTTTAAATTTCTCTCTAGAAGTTGTGATTTGGATGAACATGGCTGTTGTCATAGGGTTTTTGCGAGGTAATGCTTTTTTTAAAGAATGGGCATTGATTATCTAGCTCTCAATTCCATTTAAAAGCATGGATGTATATTTGTGTTGATATCCAATTATCTACTAGACAATGAAACTGAGTTATATTGAGTGAGATTAGGGTATGGGGCGAGGATATATTTTCTTCTACTCATCTCTCCCAAATTGCAAAGTAACTTTTCCTTTACGTAAATCCAAGACTCCTTTTTTTGCTTTTTATCTTAAAAGTAATACATTTGTCAAACATGCCTTTTTACTTTTAATGTTAACTCACTTTTCAAGAAAATACTTTGTAACTTTCTTAGTTTTTGCCAAACACCTCCTTAAACTTAGGGACCCAGGGTGCCCTACAATACCATGCAGTATAGGGACATAAAATTAAGATAACACTTTTAGATTTGGGGGCAACTGTGAATGTGCTACCCTACCCTTTGTATCAAAAAATTGAACTAGGAGAGCTCCGGCCGACCTGAGTGACATTACAAATGGTTATATTATACACATGGATACTCATGGATGTGTTCATCCGGGCCGATGGCCATGACTACACCAAACACAAAGGATTAGGCAATAGTGAAACCCCTATAATTTTGGGAAGGCCAATCTTGGCAACAGCTCATGCTTACGTAAATTGTAATTTTGGGTTATTAACTCGGTCATTAGGAAACATAAGAACCCCTCTAAATGCTTTTTATAATGATTTCCAGGAATTTACTATAAGTAACATGATTGGGTGCGAAGCAATGGGCAAGGATGATCTGCCAATAGACAACACTAATATGGAAAGGTTAGTTATGGCTAATACTATAAATAATGAGCAAGTTATATCTCTGGTCGTTCGTCAGTGGTATTCAAATTTAGAAAACTACTTTATGTATAAGAAAATACCTTAACATTGGACACCCACATAAAAGGAAAGGTTCATGGCCTATTCGCAAAGATTTACTTCGAAAGGGCAGTATTCTATATAAATTTTGCATGGACCATGCTGTAAGGAGATGTATCCCTGAGGAGGAAGTTCAAAGTGCATGTAAATTCAATCATTCAGATGCATTCGGAGGATATTTAAGTGCTTAGAGAATAGCCGTAAAGATAATGCAAGATGGTTTATACTGGCCAACAATACTTTCAGATGGGGAAATCTTCTATGACTTATGTATGGGATGTATGTACCCTCCCCAAATCTCCAAAGATTCGAGGCTGGAGCATTGATTTTATGGGACCATTTTCCAAATCCAAGGGAAATTACTATGTGCTTATGGCAGTTGATGGGCACTTAAAAATGCCCACTTTACCTTACTTCTTTAAGGCTTTTAGACCACATTTTATTGTTAAAAAAAATACTAATTATTGATTTATTATTATTTTAGATTAAGTTAGATAAGAGTGTACAAAAAGTTGAATTTGAGAGCCAAAGCTGTAACTGTTGGAGAGGACCACCTATCTAAGCAACAACTCAGAGCATCTCCAATAGAAGATAAAATTTAAGAACAAATCATGAGAATATTTAACATATTGAAGATATTTTAGTATGTCTGGGAAGATTTTATTGAGTATAATAACTATTTCACTAAGAATAAAATCTTTAAAAAAAGGCAGCTGTGGAGATGTGATAAGAAGGCAGGTTTATATTCAGCCTAAAACTCTTAACCTTTTTGAAGAAGTCGCCAAGATATGAATATATTTTATGGAATTTGTTAGATTCTTACACTAAGTTTTTTTTTCCTGAATAGATTCCTCAAAATCGGGGATATTTGATTTGATTACAATAATATATTGCCAAACTTGTAACTCTCCACTTCATCTATAAAATTAGAGGTCTTAACCATGAATTATCATCCCATTTTTTGAAAGTTCATAGATTTGAGCTTAAGAGCATTGTAAGATAAATATTGAAGAGCTTGGAGTTTGGTTGTAACTTTGGACCGAATCTTGCTTTGTATGTTCACATTTTGTTGATCAATGAAACTCGTTTATTTATTTATTTCATTGCATTTTTTTTCTATTATGCCTAGCTAAATTCTCTAACTAGGGTAGGGATGTAGCTATTTATTGTGAACATTTATAATGTAGTGATATTCTCTTGAAATTGAGCTTCATGTTGAAAAAGTATCTACAATATATTGAAAAGTCTTATCTTCATAACATATCGTTTAATGGAGATATAGGTAGATTTTGACTTATGCAAATTTCTTATATGTAATATTAGACAAATACATTTACTTCACAAATTATTTTTAGTGTACGACTTTCATCATTTGTTGTTGTTTAAGTTTTAGCTAAGTTTTAATATCGGGATCTAGGAATTAATCTCCCATTTTGAAAAAAGATTAATCGGAGATTAATCAGTAAAAATAGAAGATTATGGTTTATTTTTTCTTTATTTTTGCTTGAATTAAGCATAAGATTAATCGCATTTAGTCGAGTTTAATTGCATAATTAATCATATTTAATTGCAATTAATTGTAGGTTAATGAGAAATAAAAAATGGCTAATATGTGGATAATCTTTAAATGAAAATAATAATATTAATAGACTTAAAATATCCATTAAAAGATTAAAATTATTTGTTACACAAGTTGAAAACTTAATAATAATTCGAGTGTCTTCTTTGTTCTTGAATATTTGACGTCTCTTGATCTTCAATATGGGAAACACACTGAGCCTACCTCACGTTTGTCCCTTCGAATCTATTTCTATATTAACGTATGTATTCCTCGTATACTACATGCAGAACGTACATGGAGAATTTTGAGCGGTGGGCAACACAATATCGATATGTTTTCTTGTGATCTTTTAAATGTTATAGGGTCAGAAGCATCATATGTCTAATTGGGTGGGATACCCATACTTTTGACGGTGTACATAACCATACCCATGACCATAGTCGAATGTTTGGGGGCATATTGGTCTGAAGATCCAAATAGAAATCTTTGTTAGACATACTGTTCGTCGTAGCTCTAGTAGAATGGGTAGGGCGTTGGTTGCCTATTGATATGTCGTTAAAGTCTTTGCTAAATGAACCAACATCTCATGCAATTTTTAATATTTATTTATTTTACTTAAGGCCTTATGATTCAATAATAAATTTAATCTCGATTAAGCTCAATTTAAACCTGATTAATTTAGGATTAATAGGGATTAAATAGGATTTTTATAGATTCTAGATGGGATTTGGCTAAAATATTCAGTGTAGATTAATCTTGAGACTAGAGCAAGATTAAAAGACCCTTACAAGAGATCGGGGGGATTATACTAGAGAATTTTTTTTTTTGGAAATTTGTGCTATCTATAAGAAAAAGATCGGGGGGATTATACTTGAATTAATTGGGTCGTAAATATATATTTTTGGGATTAATTGTAATTAATCCTTGATTAATCCAGATTAAGAGACCCTTAAAAGAGACTACATTTTGAATGTTCATAATGGTAAAAATTCTTTATTATTACGATTTGAAAACGTTATTTACCGATTACTTGACCTAGTAATCAACGACTATTAGATTTTTTGCCTATACGATTATTAGATTTTTTGCTTTCTTGTTGTTTAATCAAATGATGTTGTTGCCCATTGTCAAGTTATAATCGTTAGATTTTTTGCTTTCTTGTTAATTTTTGCTAGCATTCGTTCTCTAGTTTGCGATTATTAGTATTCTATTCTTTCGTTCCTTTCCTTTTTCCACTTCAGGTGTTCTTTCCTTTGAGTATTTATAGGGACTAAAGACGGACTTGAGCACAGTGTGGTGTTGGATTGGTTTAGCATGCTAAACAAAGTTTGAACAGTAAAGTCTATTTTTGTGGTGGCAAAATTTTATCAACCAATAAAAAAATTTGTGGGTCGTTAAACAAGAACTGAAGCAATTTAATATTGTGTGTGTAAGAGCCTAATTTCGGATCTTGAACTTAGTATCTCACACCAAATATGATCAAAACATAGGAAATAACAAATAATCACCAACACACAAGAATTAGTGTGGAAATCTCTGAATAGGTAAAACTAACGATCTATTTTAAGGATTTAAAAAGAATGATCTTATTGATTGAGTGAGTAGCTATTATAATGAACATTCTAAATATTTTTATATAGACTTTGTAGATAGAAAAATCTTTCTCTAATTTGCAATTCTTTGGTCTCTTTTATAGCTCTCATATTATGACCGTTTTATGACCATTATCTTATTTAATAACAAGAGTTATAACAAAGTTTTGATGGGCCTTTATAATGGTTGTGTAACGGTCTGACTCTTCTATCTTGTAACGGTTTCTTTTAATGACTTCGTGTGGTTATGGATTCGAGCAATTGGTACGGGTCGATATCCAAACTTCTATGAGATCGAGAGTGGGAATAAATTATTACAACCGCCCCCTCTCAACCAAGAGTACGAGTGGTGTTGGTTGAAATGCTTATCTCTAATGCATTAACTGCGATCGAATCATTTCCAATGTCTCTTCTCGAATACTTGTCTTGACTTGACTAGACATTTAAAGTTCCAAGGTGTATTAATGACGTTCTCTTTGACAGTTGGAATCTGCAACATAAACTTCGGAGGCTATAAATACCATATTCTCATAAAATGTTTGTCTTCCATGTTAATCCGCTTTGCATCATGGTGAAGGCAAGGTCTTTGACCCAATGTGAGGCGTTTGCTACTCGTGTGCAAGCTAAAATTAAAGAGCTTCAAACTCGCTATTTTAGGAGGAAATCATTGGGAGACCCTACTCCCATAACTGTGGAATCGACTTACTAGGGGACGACTGATGATGAGGTAGAATTTGTTGAAGTTGACTTTTTCTGGCTCTTTAAATTCCACTATATTCTGTGGTCGGAAGGCGAGTGCATGGACTATCTTTATAAGCTAACTGAAGAGACTGTAATGTATGAAGACAGGATTGTTGTTATGGATGAGGATGATGCTTATCCTTGTTTCCGTATTGGTTGTAGATAGGTTTTTTTTATAAAAAAATTTTGTAACCTTTACTTTTTGGAATAAATATGTCCTTACCTTTGTTGTCTATTGAACAATTTACCTTATGTATGCTCCTTTTGTAATATATCAAACTCTTATTCGTAATGGCTATAGAATGCTAGATTAGAACTATAAAGAAATTGCTTCAAACAAGCTAAATTTGAACTATATGGGACTGCTTCGAACTGTTACATGTGAACTATATCAGATTGCTTCAACCTGTTATAGCTAAACTGCAAAAGTACCGTAGTTGGGCTTATACTATGTGAGGAATTTGAGTCAGAGACTCAGTCAAAGAAAATAATATACGGTGACTACATGCAAATGTGGCCAATTTGTCTTCCTATTTTTGTGTTGACCTGGTACATATTCTTCCTTTTTTACATTGGTATTTGTGCATATTTATTTTAAAAATTGTTGATTCCTAGAATATATATTCCCAAAAAACCTATGAAGTAAAAGATGTTGATCGGTCAAAAAATATTTTCTTCTTAGCTATATAAGTGACCTGATCTTCGGGATACATTCCACCCAATTGTTCTTCGCTGCTTATAAGTTGTCATGGTAAGTATAATGGCCTAGTTTTGTAAGCTCGAGATGACTTGGAATTAGCCCTTGCACCAACGTTCCTGTGATAAAAGCAAATATGAATAAGAAATGACACAGGTGATTTAGCATAGAAATCCTCTAAATATGTAAAAAAAACCATGACCTCGAGTTGAGGGTCTTTATAATAGTGACTTTTATTGCTTGAGGCTGATATCTTATTATATGTGATCTATCGACTTCGAAATACTTGATCTTATAAATAAATTTTTTTGATGTTTTGATAATCTAGGAAATATAGTTTTCTTGGTGATTTATCTTTGCAAGCGAAGCTACATGTTAGAAAAGAGTAAGAAATATTTGACTTGTATGCTTCATTAGTCTATAACTATAAAGAAAAAAGTAGAGTGTATGGACATACCAAAAATTTGTTACCTGTTTATGGGCGATGGCACTCAATGGTGTATTAAAAATAGCAAAATATTGACAAATTAAAACATAGAGAATGTGTAGCTTAGAATTGGAAGTATGTGTTATTGTTCATCCAACTGAGATTGTACTTAAACATTAAGTTTATAAGTAATGTCACACAGTAGATGTCAAAAAATAGAAATTTCGTTAGAAATGAGATGTATGTATTGAGTGAATGTTCAGAATTGATCTTTATATATTGTATATGTGACGTACAGGTCAAATTGGAGTCATCTTGCTTTCACGAAGATGAGATATGCCAATATAACGAAGAATTTATGGAGGAATTTGATAGGACGAGGGTGGCGAATGAAAACAGAGAAGATCATCATGTAAATGTACACTTCAAGTTTGTTAAGGTAACCCAAACTATTGACGACCTTGCTCGGAAGATCGAGGAGAAGGATGCCTAAATTAGTAAAGGGCAGAAAAAGCTCATGGAGATGAAAGAACATACAACGAAGCTCAAAAGACTGAATAATGTACTGATGAAAAAGAGTAGGGATGTTGATAGGGCTCGATACCGTATTGCAGTAGAATATTCTCCAGATTCGACAAGAGTAAGTCAGCAAAGCGTAGTCAAAGACAGCCATACATGATCGAAGACTAACATTCGAGAAGTTACCACAAGTCTACAAACAACCAAAAGTAGCCGTTGTGCCTGGTCAAGAAAAAATCTATTAGAGATCCAAGAAGTTCGCTCACTCCCCCCGGAATAGGAGACTATTTCTTTCTTTTTGTATATTGCATGCATCTACTATAAATATAGGCAGAGAATAGATGATTAAAGGACCGGCAATCCTCAACTTTTCCATTGTTACTTCTTCACCCTACTTTCACTCTAAAATTTGTAATAACTAACAATATACTGGATTTTACATCAAAATTCTCCTCGAGGTCATGGTTTCTCTAAGCTTTTACTGAGTTTTCCATGTAAAATCTTGTCTATTAAGTCTTGTCTATTCGAACTCATTTTCTTTGTCAGTTAACTCGTGATCTTTAACTAGATGAACATATTCAGAGGGAATGACGGCTTCGGTCCCATAGGCAAGGAGGAATGGGGTGCAGCCGGCTGATTGATGTGGAGTGGTACGATATGCCCATAAGACATGAAGAAGTTCTCAAACCCAGTTCCCTTATTTCTGAGTGTGAAGCCTTTTCTTGAGTCATTACCTAGAGGGTAGTAGGGGTTGGATGGTGAGTGGATGATATTATGTTTGTTGAGGAAAGCTAAAACTTTTCTCTAATGAATTGTGGCCCATTATTAATACGAATTATGTGGGGGAATCCAAAATGAGTAATAATGTGTTCCCAGATATAAGAGATGACCTCTTCTTCTCTGGTTCGATAGAGTGGAACTGCCTCTACCCATTTTGTAAAATAATCTGCAGCTATGAGTAGGAATCGGCGGTTATATGGAGAATTAGGAAATTTGCCGACAATATCGAGTGCCCATCTTTTGAATGGCCAAAACATCTTGCTTGCATGTAGCTCCACCGCAGGGGAGAGCATTATTTGTCCATGTCATTGACATGTATTACCTTTGTGTAAGTACTCTTCTGCTTACTTGTGCATGCCTGACCAAAATATTCCTTGTATAATGGCTCTATTTGCGAGTGATCAACCTGCGGCATGGGAGCCACAAGTCCCTTCATGTAAATTACGGAGTATCTCGTCCGCTTTCTTTTTGGAGAGGTACTTTTGGTAAGGCCCCATGACTAAATGGCAGTATAAAGAACCTCTTTGATTTATGTAGCGCTTTGAGTTGTCGACAAGCTATCGGCGCTCCTTTAGATCTTTTGAAAGTGATCCATTGTATTTATTGTCGATACCGAGGTAGGCTAGGAAGGGCATTTTCCAATCGTCATCTTCCCCTGCAATTGAGCCTTCAGGTAAAGAGTGAAACCACCAGAGTGATTCTTCCTATAGACTTGTTACGAACAAATGGCAGAGGATGTGGTTGAGGTTCGAATACTACCTCAATGTGTAATGTCCCAGATTTTTGGGTTATTATTTTTTACTATTATTAAATATTATTATTATTATTCCTCCACGTTAAGTTCCGCACATATATTTCGTATTTATTCCGCAAATACTCTTTCATCCATTATTCATCCATTATGCATCCATTTATTCCTTTCGGTGGTTTAGTATTAGATTCATTTTTGTAATTTTGGCGGTTCGGAGGTTATTCAGAGGAAGAGGTGGCGTTGTGGCCTTGGGAAACCCTAGATGGGTTGGTAGTGATTTTTGTTTGATGTGTGTATAGTTTGGGGTGGTTCTGGTGAGCCGTTGGATTGGCCGATAGGTTTCCGGAGTTTCTCGAGGAAAAGATTCTTTTTGGGGGGTTTAGGCATTTTGGTGGCCGTGAGGCAACGGAGGTGGTGTTTTTTCCTTGAGAAACCCTTGTTGAACTTGTAGTAATATTTGTGTGGCAGTGGTGGTGGTTCGGGGTGATTCCGGGGCAATTCGTTGTGTTTCTGAGGTTTTATTTTT
This sequence comes from Kingdonia uniflora, assembly GCA_014058105.1. Taxonomy (NCBI): domain Eukaryota; kingdom Viridiplantae; phylum Streptophyta; class Magnoliopsida; order Ranunculales; family Circaeasteraceae; genus Kingdonia; species Kingdonia uniflora. The sequence continues at coordinate 1,890,633 of JACGCM010000724.1, forward strand.
GGGGCAGGACTAGTTCTATTCAAACAAGACCTTCTCTGTTCGAATAGAATCCTTTGTATTCAAACAGGATTCCCCTCTGTTCGAATACAATTTACTTTGTTCGAGCAAGATCCTTTCCTATTCGAACAAAGGTGCGTTTTCAGCTTTGGTTGGGTTTTAATCTTTCCTTTCCTCACTTCCTTTTTTTTCTCTCTCTCTCCTTTCCATAACCTATTCCCTTCTCCTACATACTCTTGATCCACTCTTCCCCATCGCTTGAGGATTCTTTGCCCGCTTCGTCACAAGCTTCGCTCCTATCCTCGGTAAGTAATTCCCGATTCCTTTTCCTTCCTTTCACTCGATTTCGGCGTAGGTTTGATTCAAGGGTTTGGGTTTGATGTCGTTTTCTAGAATTGATTGCTTACTTGTTGTTATTGGTTGTGGTAGCTTGTTCATTGTTCCGATTACCTCATCGTCAATCCTAGGTTCAGTTTTCCGAGTTGGTTTCTGCCGGACTTGGATTATTATCAAGCGAGTTTTATATTTCTGAATAACTGGATTATTATGCTGTTTCATGAGTTATAGAAATGCATAGTTTACTATATTATATCAGTGTGGGTTAATTTCTTAGGACACTTTACTGGTTATCCGTTTAGCATTACCTTAGACGAGAGTATTTAAGAATTTGATAAGTGAAAAAAACCTGCAATAATGTGACTTTAGTTACTTGATAGAATCCATAGGTTATGATTAGTTAGAGGAGGTTATTCTCTGCTATCGCCGATGTGGCGATGACTCCTGAGATTCCTCTTAGACCGATTTCATTTAAGGTAATTTTCACGAATCTTTTCTTCGTGGAGGTTGAGAACAAGGCATTTCTCAGTGTGTTACGATGCCTCAGTGTCGCTATATATATATATAATATATTGAGTGTGGAATATATATATATATATATATATATATATATATAATATATTGAGTATGGTACTGTTGGCTAGTTATTAGGGTGCCCAGCTTGTTTCAGGGCACTAGTAACTAGGCTTGGCTATTAGTGGAGATGTATGGACGGTTGTGGTTTAGCCGCCATTTCTCTGAGATAGTTTAGTTCAGAGACTATAGTTCTCACCTTATAGTGTAGCACCTTGGTTAGTTTAGATTGCTGGACTTGGTTCTAGGGTAGTCTTGGGGTGACATAGCTTCAGTAAGACATGGTTTTCGATTCAGAGCTCGTCCTCTTGCCTGCTATTGTTTAGAATTGTCTTAAGATTAGCCTAGGCGTACTCTGTATTCCCGAGGTCTGGTCCTTGAGCACTGTCATTATGATTGGTGGCTGATTGGAATGATAAATTCTTTGGAGTATGGAATCTCTTGGACTGTTAGTAGCTGGTGGTGAGCAGACAGCTTATCCGTGGTGGTTGATCGTGAATGTTGAACTTCTGATAGTTTGCCTTAGGATTGTTTGCTTATCATGTTGTGACACTTATTGTCCTCATGATTCTTAGAGCTAATAGAACTTACTCGTAAGCCTTCCTTCCCCAGGATGAGGCTGCTAAGGCTGTGTTCCCATCCGTCATCTAGGAGGCAGCGAGGCAGTATGGCTCAGTGAGGTACGCGACTAAGCCAGGTGGTTTATAAAGTTGTACATCACCCGTGATGTTGGAATCTGTTGGGGGGACTGTCACATCAGTGTAGGGAAACTGTCACCGTCGAGCATCTATTCGCAGAGATTGTCACCTTGGGTGTAGACAGACCTGGTGGGTTCCTATACATCCGTATTGGTGACTCATGTACATGATTAGGTGGATTGTGATACGGTTTGGTTATTGGGGATTATTGGCTACTTGTTGGACACTTGTAGTTCACCCCATGAGTACTAGTCTGTGCTGACAGCTAGAGTACTGTAGTACATGATGGTAATTATATTGCTTTGAGGAATCTTAGAGACGGATGTTGTTTAGATGTCGCGATGGTTAAGTTGCTGTTTTATCTAGGTTTAGATGGCGCAACTGAGTCACAGGAGGGCATCTGCGTTAGTTTCGATTGCCATGCTCTCAGGCAGGTGGTTATCCTATTGTGTGCTGGCTGTGCTGGCAGCAGTTATGTTTTAGTCTTTAGGATTTTTGCTCACATCCATAGATAATATTTTTTCTTATCTTAGTACGACCGGATACATCCCCTGACCCGTATTATATGTGACATGTGTGTTGCAAGGACTGTGGTTCCTTATGTGTGATTGAGGATGTGATTCCTTAGGGTGCTCGTGGCCCCCAGTGTAGTTCCCCTAGCCTGGTCAGCTTAGAAAAATCGTACCTATATCCATAATGGTCCTTTAAGGTAATCCTTCTTTAGCAGTTGTCAGCCCACTTTTGTCATGGGGGCTAGCCCTTTGGGTTGATATCGCTAAATCATTCTGCATTATAACGCATCATCATCATCATCATCAAGCATATCATTGCATCCCTATATACTTCCAATTGGTATGTTCTTCTGATAGAAATCCTTAACCCTTTATGCATTATGTTTAATATAAAATCTTCTGCACTTGGGATAATCATAAGATTATCTCATTCCATCATATCATCATCATAACATATCATTGCCTTGGGATAATTATGGGATTATCCTAGTTCATCATATTCTTCTCCTCTTATTTGAATTCCTCTTCTCCTAATTTATTTACAGTGTAATTAGATTCATCTTCCTTCTGTATAATCTTCTCCTCTCTACGTTAATTCCTCCCTAATATGTATCTGGTTAACCTATTAGGTTAATTAGTCTGGCTGGTTACTATGAGCTTTAGGCTGGTATTTAGTTGTAGGCTATCTCAATCAGCTTGTGATAGCTACGGGGTTGTGCCTGGTTGGGGTTTGGGTAATCCTGTTGGATTATTGTGAGCCGAGGGTGTTTACCCTCATGTGCGATTGTATTTCTAAGGTAGGTTAGTCGCTTGTGGCGCTGAGGGCCACGGTAGTGATTAAAGTGTAGTTAGTAGTCCTTGGGACTGGAGTGTAGTTATAGTCTTAGAGCTCGTTTACTCGAGATGTGTATGTATAATTATAGTATAGTTGCATATAATCATTAGACTAGTTATGTACCTATTAGATACCTATTAGGCATCCTGTATATATTTAGATATATATATTTTTTATCGTTAGATATTATTATATTATATTATCATTATTATATCCATCTCATTGGTTAGTATAATCATTTATCTATTCTTGGGAGTTAGTGAGCTCGTTGTTTGCTCACTCTCACATCCCTCTTTCAGTGGCAGGTTGTTTCAGGCTTTAGTTGCTGCTGTGGTGATCTTTGGGGAACTGAGTTGGAGGCTCATTCTCCAGTTATTACTGTCGGGCTTGTTGCGTAGAGGTTTGTAAAATCTTTTGTTTAAATATTGTTATCTTAGTCTTCCGTTTGTTTTTATTTTTCCTTATTACTTTATTGTGATACTATTTTGAATGGCTAGGCCAGAATTTATCTACGGCTCGGTTGTTCGTGGGGCAAATCATTGGATTCCCCGACCTGCACATCCTCGAGTCTTAGTAATTGGTCTAGCTTTACTAGATTTTGGGGCGTGACAGACTTGGTATCGGAGATCTAGGTTAACACCCATCTTGATGTCTAGCACTCATAGGTTGAGTTATTCTTAGAGCGAGTTTGGGCGATTCCTTGGTGTCCTGTGTTTCTTTTCGCTTGTTTTGTTAGAGAGCTGATCTCTTGAGACCTTCTGCGTGTATGCCTCTAGCATAGGTCTAGTATGTAGGCTTTTCCTTTAGATTTATAGGGCTCAAGATGTTTATCTTCAATCCTTAGAATGGTGTTTGGTTGGCTTCTAGTGGTAGTGGTTTCCCTATTTGTTTTGGTGTTGAGGAACCAACAGAGGCAAGACCACAGACCCGATAAGGGAAAGGCAGTCCAGACGCAGTACACTAGTTTGGGTTCGAAGAGGCCGAGGTTTAAGAGTACTCCAACAAGAGTTGTGGGGGACAGTATTTTGAGAGAGCACAGTTTGCTTCACGTCAGTGTTGGAACTGCGGGGAGTCAGGGCACGTCAAGCAATACTGTCCTAAACCAGTTAGAGGACCGCAGCCACAGAGACAGTTTCAGAATCCAGTTTGTTTTTAGCCGCGACTGCAGCAGATTCAGCAGTTTTCACAGTGACAGTTTCAGGGTCCTCAGGGCAGACAGATAGTTCTTGGACCTCAGGGTGTTTAAAGACCATATCATCCAGTGCAACAAGGGTAGGGCTGCGGACAGAGCAGGATGTACTCAGTGGGTAGGCGTGGTGCTCGTACCGCTTCACCTCTGGTGGAAGGTGCGGTCCATATTTCTTCATCGCCCGCTCATGTCCTTTTCGATTCTGGTGCATCGCATTCATTCATCGCATCTGCACTCCTCTGCATTATTGGTTTTGAGTCTTCTTTATTGATAGATGAGGTTTCCGTGGGTAGTGTTTTAGATTCTTTGGTGTCCATCTCACGTATATGTAGAGATTGCCCGATAGTTGTTTGTGGTCGTACCCTCTCAGAAGACCTATTAGTTTTGCCGATGCATGAGTTTGACATTATCCTAGGCAAGGATTGGTTGTCGACACACCGGGTCACTTTAGATTACTTCGAGAAGACGGCTACCTTTCGTATTTCTGGCAAGAGGCGCTTCGTGTTCTCTAGTTCGAAACCTGTGCGGACAGGGGACGGCTTACTAGCTTTTTTAGAATTAAAGTCCTCAGACGTGGACGTCAGCTCTATTCCGGCAGTTTGCAATTATTCTGAGGTGTTCCAGCAGATTCCCGGGTTACCGCCGACGAGAGGAATTGATTTTGGCATAGATCTTGTTCCAGATACAGCACCGATTTCGAAGGCACCAAACCGTATGGTGCCTATTGAGCTGAAAGAACTGAAGGATCAGATTTCCAAGTTGATGAATCAGGGTTTCATTCGACCGAGTACTTCTCCGTTGAGAGCTCCGGTTTTGTTCGCAAAGAAGAAGGACGGTTCGATGCGCTTGTGTATTGACTTCCGCGAGTTGAACAAAGTTACGATCAAGAAAAAATATCCGTTACCGAGGATAAAGAACTTGTTTGACCAGCTTCGTGGAGCGCAGTTCTTTTCGAAGATTGATCTTAGATCGGGATGCCACCAGCTGAGAATCTGGGCCGCTGATGCGTCGAGGATAGATTTTCGTACTCGTTACGGACACTGTGAGTTTTGGGTAATGCAATTCAGCTTGACGAACGCTCCCGCAGCCTTTATGGACTTGATGAACCATGTTTTCAGCCTTTTTCTTGACCGGTTCGTCATTGTATTCGTCGATGACATATTGATCTATTCGAAGACCGTGGTAGAGCACGAGGAACATTTAAGGATTGCTTTACAGACCTTGCGGGAGAACGCACTATTTGCTAAGTTTGAAAAGTGTGTGTTTTTGCAGCAGGAGGTGAAATTCCTAGGACACCTAGTATCTAAGTATGGAATTGCAGTATATCCTTCCAAGGTTGCAGCAGTCGCAGATTGGGCGCTGTCGACGAGTGTTACCGAGATTCGCAGTATTCTGGGATTAGCGGGTTACTATCGTAGATTTATCGAGGGGTTTTCATGGATTGCGGCTCTTTTGACTCGTTTGACACAGAAGGACGTTCGGTTCATTTGGGATAACCGATGTACTTCAGCTCTCGTCGAGTTGAAGAGTAGATTGATGACAGTACCAGTTTTGATCGTTCCATCCAGTTGGCAGAGATATAGAGTTTACAGTGATGCATCGCTTAGTGGGCTTGGCTGCGTTTTGTTGCAGGAGGGCAAGGTGGTGGCTTACGCTTCGAGGCAACTTAAGGTACACAAGAGGAATTATCCTACTCATGACCTCGAGTTGGCAGCGGTAGATTATGCGCTGAAGATCTGGAGACACTAGTACGGGGTGAGATTCGAGCTTTTTTCTGATCACAAGAGCTTACGGTATCTTTTCTGAACATGAAACAACGTAGGTGGATAGAATTTCTGAAGGACTACGATATAGATTGGCAGTATCATCCGGGGAAGGCAAACGTGGTGGCCAACGCTTTGAGTCGTTTATCTAGGGGATTACTTGCATGTCTGATGATTCGTGAGTGGACGATGTATGGTGATATCGTGGATTTCGGGTTGACTATGAGTTCACAGACTGCGGGTGGCCTTATTGCAAATCTGAGAGTTCAGCCTTTTTTGATTTCTCGGATTATGGAGGTACGGCAGCAGGATGACAGGTTACAGTCTTGGGCTTCAGACGACATCCGACCTAATTGGACAGCTGGTTCAGATGGCAACATCTGATACAGGGGCAGATTATGCATGCCAGATTCCGTGGTACTGAAGCGTGAGGTTCTGAGTGAGGCTCATGGTTCGAGATACACTATCCATCCAGGCAGTACGAAGATGTACCAGGACCAGAAGAGAGATTTTAGGTGGGACAATATGAAGAGCGAGATAGCTGATTTTGTTTCCAAATGTCTTACTTGCCAGCAGGTAAAGGCCGAGCATCAGAAACTGGCAGGACAGCTTAAACCCTTGCCTATTCCAGATTAGAAATGGAAGCATGTGATGGTGGACTTCATATCGGGTTTACCACGGACGAAGAAAATACATGATTGTATTTGGGCGATTGTGGACCGAATAATAAAATTGGCGCATTTTATTCCAGTTCTCATGACGTTCACAGTGGATGAGTTGAGCAGGATATATGTGAGGGAAATTATTCGTTTACACGGGGTTCTAGTGTCTATTGTGTCAGATAGAGATGCCAGGTTTACCGGGAAATTTTTGTAGAGTTTTCAGCGAGCTATGGATACTAGACTGGATTTCAGTACAACACTTCACCCTCAGGCCGACAGTCAGACAGAGCGAGTTAACCAGATCCTTGTGGATATGCTTCGAGCTTGTGTTTTGGACTTCAAGGGAAGCTGGGACGGGTACTTACCTTGGGTGGAGTTCGCGTACAACAACAGCTTTCAGTCAAGCATCAGGATGGCACAATACTAGGATTTATATCGTAAACCATGCAGATCACCTTTGAGTTGGGCAGAGGTTGGCGAACAAAGTTTACTGGGGCCGGGCTTAGTTCGGGAGACCACAGAGGCGATTACTATTATCAGAGATCGACTACGTACAGTTCAGAGCCGACAGAAGATTTTTGCCGACATCCGCAGGAAACCTTTAGAGTTTCGGATCAGAGATCATGTTTTACTGAAGGTTTCACTGATGAAGGGCGTGATGCGTTTCAGCAAGAAGGGGAAGCTAATTCCGAGATATATTGGACCGTTTAAGATTCTGGATAGAGTTAGAGAATTAGTGTACCGGTTAGCATTGCCGCCGCAGCTGAGCAGAATTCACAGCGTCTTCCACGTTTCTATGTTGAGGAAGTACGAGCGGGGTCCTACTCACGTGATTAATTGGGGACCGATAGAGGTTCAGGGCGATGCCTCGTATATTGAACATCTAGAGTGCATTTTGGATCGGGAGGAGAAAGTTCTTCGTAGCAAGGTGAGAGTCCAGTGGAATCACCATGGACCAGAGGAGGCCACCTGGGAGTTGGAGGCTGATGTGAGGTGACATTATCTGCATTTATTCTCAGGCTGAGGTATGTATTTAATTTCGGGGAAGAAATTTTCTTTTAGGGGGGTAGATTGTAATGACCCGTATTTAATTATTCCTAATATTCACTCTTAATCCTATTCATAATCTCATTGGCATATTAGATTCATTTCCATCACATTAAGTTTCGCATTCATTTTCCGCATGTACTCTTTCATCTATTCTACTCATCCTTTATGCATCCATTTATTTCTTTCGGTGGTTTAGTATTAGATTCCTTTAGTAGTTTTGGGCGGTTCGGAGGTGTTTTGGAGTTAGAGGTGGTTTTGTGGCCATGGGAGCCTGTAGAAAGTTTGGTAGTGGTATTTATGTATTGTGTGTGTGATTTGGGGTGGTTCTGGTGAACTGTTAGAGTGGCCGGTGGATTTCCGGGGTCGCCCGAGGAAAATATTCCTTTTTGGGGGCTTAGGCATTTTGGATCTGAGGGGCGGTAGAGGTGGTGTTTTCACCTTGGGAAATCTTGGTTGGGTTCGAAGAAGTGTTTGTGTGGTGGTGGAATTGGTCCATGGAATTCCGGGGTGCCCGGGGTGGTCTGTGGTGTCTCCCGGCAATTCCTTACCTTTTCTGGTAAGTCCAGTTTTTGAACAGACCAGTTCTGTTCGAACAGGACTTTGTCTGTTCGAACAAGATCTTCCAGGGGTAGTTTTCTTTCATCCCTGCAACATTCTGTTCGAACAAGATCTTCCCTGTTCGAACATAGGCGCGATTTCTGCTGCGTCTGGGTTTATATACTTCATTTCTTCATTCCTCTCTTCACTCCTTCATTCTCTCCCTTCCTTAACCTTTTTCTCTCTCCTCCTCACTCCTAATCCAACCTTCCTCTTCATTCGCGGATTCTTCATCAGCTTCGCCGCGATCTCTTCTCTTATCCTCCGTATGTAATTCCCTTATTCCTTTCCGCCAATTCCGCTTGATTTGGATTAAGGTTTGATTTCCAGGGTTTGGATTTTATTCTAATTTCCTTAAATTGTTGGTTGTATGTTGTTCCTGGTGGGTGTTAGATTACCAGGCATTCCATTTGATTTTCCGCGGATCGTAGCTGGGTGTCCGGGATGGTTTTCCGCAAGACTCGGAATTTCCTTCAGGCGAGTTATCCCTTCATTTCAAAATTCCTATACTAGTTAATAGATGTTAATTTGAGTAGTACTCTGAGCATAGTGGTATTGTGATCAGTTAGGGTTTATTTTCATATTACTTCTCCGTATAATTGTTAACTCTTTAGTTACTATAGTTACATTGGCTTTGGGTTTTGCTAGAAGTTATTAGTGTAGATACTAGTAGATGCATTCTTGCTGTATGGCTCAGTCTTCTAGAGACTAAGGTTGTTTAGATGTGATGAAGCTTAGGTTGTTGTTTCATCAGTTTAGATGGTGCAACCGAGTCATTGGGCATTTTGTTTAGGATTGTTGCCACGCTCTTCTGTAGGTGGTTATCCTATGTTTGTTTGCCGGGATCACGGCTGTTACATTATGATCCTCAAGATCTGTTGCATCCTTTCAAATCATGCAAACTCTTTTAAGTTATCGATATCGGATACATAACAAAGCTCTACATCGCTTGACCTCCGATAGGATCGCAGGAGTCCTACATCGGGTTAAAAAAGTAGGTAGGTCAAGGATGGATACAATCATGCGTTATAAGCCCATCCGAGAGCGCGGCAAGGTATGAGAAAGTATTTACAATCTGGTTCAGGGCTTATCCTTGAGGTTGAAACTCATTGGAATGAAATACAGTTCGGACGATGGCTACGTGGATTGAAAAGCCTGGAACACTTTGATCAAGTGAGTATCCACTAACTTGGTCGAGCTTGACAAAAATCGTACCCATTGTATCCCTTTAACAGATCTCTTTAAGTCAAATATGCTAGCGGTTAATCAACCATTAATTATTATAATAGGATTGCATCACGTTTTCAACATCAACTCATTTAGCATTTAGAACTTAGCACATATCACATCATTGGCATATCATTGCATCTTTCCCTCATTGTCACATTCTCTCCTATTCTTATATTCCTTATTCTTACTCTGGTTACTCTTATATTTCCTTTCTATTCTTACTACTCAGTTACTTGGATCATGAATCTATTAGTTACTATTATTCTACTTTAACTTACTCTATCTGTTTCACTTCACTATCTGTATTTGTATCTGTTTATTAGTATGTTATTTAGACTTGTTGGTTATTCAGTGAGCCATGGTTTTGCTCCCTCTCACATTGTTTCCCCCCTTTCAGAGGTTGAGTAGTTTGAGTTGCTGAAAGCCTCAGCAGTGTTTGGAGCAGTTGACACTGCCGAGTAGTTTTAGTTTATACTTTGGTTGTTATCTCAGCGTATGTTGTTGTACCTTATTTTAGACATTGTATATACTTCTGCCAGATATGTATATATGTTTCTTACATCCGCTTTGTTGTTATTTCATTTCTTTACTCTGATGATTATTGCTATATATGAATAGCCGAACCAAAATTTGTCTACGGCTTGGCTATTTGTGGGGTAGATTCTTTGGATTCCCTGACCTGCACTACTTAGAATCTAGTAATTGGTCAAGCTACCGATTACTGGATTTTGGGGCGTGACAATCTACATGATGCTTGACTTTGTAGACCCATTTACATCCAATGACCTTTTTATTCGGTAGAGGGATTTAAAGGGTCCAAGTGTGATTCTTGTCTAAAGCATCAATTTCGGCGGCCATTGCCTCACGCCAATGAGAAAACTTAACAGCTTGTGAAAAAGATTATGGCTCTTCGTGGTTAGAAATAGCAAATAAAAATACAACATGATTAGCTAAAAAATTTGTGAATGAAAGATAATTTGATAGAGGATATGTAGTACCTGTCGAGGCCAATGGAGATGGAGAAGTAAGAGGTAGATCTTTAGACAATGTTGGACATACGTAATCATGGAGGTAAGCGGGGCGAGTGATAGTACATGAGGGACATTGGTAGGCTGACGAAGAATAAGACACTGATACTGATGGAGTGATGTCGACATTAGTTGAGGTATTTTCAACATTAGTCGGAGGGACATTTTGATGATCGATAATGAGATTCGGTAAGACCGTCTCCAAAGGGTCTGTATTGGGTATGGCTTGAAATGGAAATGCATTCTCAACAAAGGTAACTTCTCGAGAAACAAAAATTTGGTAGATTTCAAGATTATATACTCGATATCATCTTTGACCGAAATGATACCCAATGAAGACACTTTGAAGCTCGGGGTAAAAACTTGTGATGATCACTGTTGAGTATGTGAGCTTAACACAGACAACCAAATACTCAAAGTTGTTTGTATGAAGAACTAATCTTAAAAAGCATTTCATATGGAGTTTTCCCACCAAAATTTGGAGTAGGTATGCGATTAATGAGATACACGGCCAATAAAACGCATTTTCCCCAAAATTTTGAAGGAAGATGGGCTTGAAATCTTAATGTTCTTGCTACCTGAAGTAGGTGTTGATGTTTACGCTCGGCAATAGCATTTTGTTGAGGAGTTTCTACACTAGTGTGTTGATGGACTATACCATGAGTATGATAATAGGATTTCATTTGGTCAGATTTGAATTCTAAACCATTATCAGTATGAATGTTGTACACTTGATATTGAAAATGGGTACGAACTATATTACAATTTTTTTGAAGAAAATTACATGTTTCAGATTTAAAACGCATTAGATAGACCCAAGTACATCGTGAATAATCATCAACAATAGTCAAAAAATAATGTGCTCCGAAGTGTGATACTGTAGGATAACCTCCCCAAATATATAAATAAATTAACTCAAAAGGGCTTTTACTTCTATTAAAACTTAAATGAAAAGGTTGTCGAGTTTGTTTAGAACGTTCACAAACATCACAATGAGAAAAGACTGACGGGGGATGTAGAAGATATCTGCTTTAAGCGTGCAAAAGATGGGTGACCAAGGCGTATAAGGGAATGAATTGAACTAGGGACACGATTGACAGCCATAGCAATATATGTGGATTTATTTTCTGGTACGTAATGATAAAGTTCATCCCTTTCTTCACCCCTACCAATCAGCTTCCACGAGTTCAGGTCCTGAAAGACACAAAAAGATGGAAAGAAAATTGCCGTACAATTTAAACTTCATGTTAATTAATTGATAGATAAAAGATTGAAATGAAAATTGGGAACACAAAGGACATTATTCAAAACTAACTGAGAAGATAGTTTTACGGATCTCACATGAGAAATGGGGACAACACCACCCATGGGTAGTTTCATGGGTTTGATTTGTGGTGTAGGTATTGCAGAAGCAAGAGAAGACAATTTAGATGTCATGTGATCTGATGCACCACTGTCTATAATCCATGTAGAAGATAAATTCAAATTAGCAGAATTGTAAGAAAGAGAGGAAGATATACCATAAATATTGGCTACAGAGTTTTCATTGGTGGAAAGCAAGGTAATAAACTGACGACTTAGGCTAGTAGAGAGTCCAGGGATTGACAGTTCCTGGGCATCCTGCACACAACCATGTGTGTTAGTAAAATTATGGACAGATGATCGTGAGTGCAGCGATGATATTGTTCCTTTGTTATTGCTTCGTGATATGTTGAAATGTGGTGGATATCCAATAAGTTTGTAAATCTTTTCTTTCCAATGACAAAAAGCATCACAATGATCACATTTGGGGTAACCATGTTGACCTTTCTCGAAAGATCGTTGGTAACCACGACCCGTGCTATCGACCGCCATTGCTATGTTTCGATTCGAAATAGGAAAAGGTAAATAAAGTAGGCGTTGTATCTCTTCTTGGTTGATGATGGAATAAACTTTGCTTACATTCGGTAAGGGATTCATCGCAAGGATTTGACTGCGAATATGCACATATGTCTCGTTGAGACATGTAAGAAATTGTTATACTTTTTCCGTTTCTTGCATAGTCTGGACAGCCTTGCTTGCCTTACAAGTGCAGTTAGGGATCTCAACGTAAGTATTCAGCTCATCCCAATAGGACTTGAGAACAATGTAATAGGACATGAGGGGTTGTTGATCTTGTTGAATGTTGTTGATATCTCGCTTTAACTGGAAAATTATGGGGTTATTGCTTTGAGAAAACCAACCTTCGAGATCAAGCCATGCATCGCGAGGAGTGTTAGCATATATGATGTTATTTGTGATACCTTTATTAATAAAATTTAGTATCCACGATAAGACCATGTTATTACATCTGTCTCACGCTCTTATTTTTTCTGGAGATGTGGTTGGCTTCTTTAGAGTACCGTCCACAAAAACAAGCTTGTTTTTCACGTTCAATGCCATTTTCATAGCCCTTTTCCATGATCAATAATTTTCTCTATTGAGTGGAGTAGAGACGAGAATCGCTCCAAGGTGATCAAAAGAATAAAGGAAGTAAGGTGGTGATATGTTGCTGAAAACATTCAACGTATTTGCTGGTTGCACCATTATAAAAGAAGATTGAGAGGGAAAATGGAGAGTTGAATCTCCAAGGATATGAGAAAATCTTTAGAATGGCTCTGGTACAATAATAAGCTTTGACTCACTAAGAACAAGATAATGGAGAAAGATGATTTATTCTCATTACTAGAAGCTATACATATAGAGTTACGGGGAATAAAATCTCATGATGTAGGATCAATTACAAATCAGAAATTATGATATTAAATACTAGTTTTTTCCATCTTTACAAAATCAGGCCCAGAGAATAATAAATTCCAAAATCGATAATGGCAAAAGGAAAAACCATATTTGCCCCTACTAAAGTTGTAATATTACAGCAGAAAACCATTTATTTTTGGGCTCCACAAGTACAAATGTCACATCCGGCATAATAAAAAATTGAAAAAAAAATTTTACTCATTTAAAACTATTATATCAAGTCACGTGTACGAGGAAGGCTGAGATTGTCACCATCTCATGAACTACTTGTCATTTGTTTTAGTACATTTTTTCCTACCTTTGAACAGATTTATTATTTATAAGAAGGTAGACTCTTTCACCAATTCTGTTACTATTTCTCATCATTTATAGTTAGGCATCACCTGGGGTTCACAAGAGTTCGTCTGGTTTTTAGAGCCAAAAGCGATCCCAATTCATCGAACAATTTCTTCTTCTTACTCAACCGTTAAAACCATCTCGATTATTTGTTACAAATCGTCTGTATGACTGCTGCCTACTAAGTGTTTGATTAAAGACTGGTACTCTACTCCTTGAGCCTAGAGGAAATGATGGTACTCGTAACTCCTGTAGATGGTACTCTACTCTACTCAACTCGTGGAACAAATGATGGAAAATGATCTGCGCGGCTGCCGTAAACCAAAATATGTCATTTATTTAGTTCAACTTTGGCATTCTTTCAGACATCTATGTCATTTGGTAACAACTTGTTATCATTTATGTTATATAACTTTCCCATTTGTTCAGTCTGTTTTATCATTTGTTTTATACAACTTTGCCATTTGTTCCTAAAATATCAACTGCTTGAATATTAAAGGAGGTTTCTAGGCTGTGGGCTCTACAAGTAAGGCAACAGGTAAGGCTGTGGGCCGCACTAATTCGTATGTCACTTCATAATTAATAATAATAAAAATTCAAATTATTTAAAAATACTATTATCACGCCACGTGCCAATTTTATTCGTTCCCCGATCTTCATGTGTCATTACTATTTCGAAACGTATAAGGCAGACCCTGTCACCACTACATGCATTTGTTGTCATTTGTTGAAACCAATTTGTAATACATTTAAATATCAGTTATATTGGCTCATGCGGACTCTGTTACCATAAGTTATATTGTTTGGCATTTGTTTACTGTTCTTTAAGCTTAGGTTACACGTGTGATTCACAAGAGTTTATCTGCCTTTTGGCGCCAAAAACCATCCCCATCCCTCAAACACTTTTTTCTTACACGACCATTGTAAAACTGCAAAAACCGTAAAAACCGTCCAGATTCAACAAATCGTGTGTGATTGACAACCCTAAAAGCCGTCCCGATCGTACAAACCATTTTCTTAAAATCATCGTGATTTTACCCATCATGTGTGTATGTGATTTCAGTGCTATATCAGTTGAAAATCATTTGTGTGACTACTGCCTACTGGGTGTTTGATCAAATTTTATTTTTTCTTCTTCTTCCACAATGAAGTCTGATAAAGAAGTGAATAATCAAGTTGACGAGGATAACCAAACACAGGAGTGTGGAGCCAAGAAAGAGCACCTCGAATGCTAAAAATTACACCTCTCGGTGTACAGGTTTGGGACTTCACAAAATATTTACAGCTCTGCCTGAAGAGGAGAAGGGTGCTCTTCGTGCCATCTCCTTTGTACCCTTACTACGGGTTGATCCAATAACGACAATGTCGACGTTAGATATGGAAATATTCGATCGTCATCTCGGTGATATGAAGGTCCAATTTGGGGAGATAATAATTTAGATGAAACCCATTCATGTTTGCCTAATTTTGAGAATACGTATCTCTCCTATTGCAAATGAGATCTTATTTGTTGATCCTCAGCATATGGAAAATTTTAGAATGAGGCAATTCCCCAAGAAGAAGAATACATAAGGGTTGAAGGTAATTGATGATGTTTTAAAATAGGCAAAATTGAAAAGATATCTGGGTAAGGCTCTAATTTGTCATTTGTTTTGTCTTCTTTATCATCGTTCTTCATTGTATTTCTCACCCTCCAATATTTTTATTGTATTTACCATTTTTGGCTCATTATATTCTAAGGTTCTTATCATTACATTGTGCTATTTTGTTTTGCAAAAGATGTTCTTCGATTAAATTTGTTAAAAATTAAATTATCCTTTCTCCTCCCGAACAAGGGGAAAAACGTTTGGGTAAAGTATGTTGATCAGGTAGATGATCTTGATCGGTTCAACAGATTCCCCTAGGGTGTGAAAGTCTATAATTTTTTGTGGAGTCAAATAGTAGAGTTTATCCATTATCGATCGGTCGCTGGTAAAAAATCCGATAAAGCTTTATCACTGCAGGAATGTACCTAGGTGTTGATGATATGGACTTTCATTTCTATTCCTTGCCTGAAGTCTCCAAGAATTGAGGAATCCATACATTTGCTCCCTAAGCTACAAGGATGAAGGATGGCATCCTTTAAGCGTCGCCAAATTGTGGCGTTTAAAAAGTTTTTTGCTAACCCTAAATTACTAGTAATAGCTATGAAGCCGTCTGAGACTGACATGCAGCAAGGTCTTATACAAGAGGCCATGGTAATATTCCATTATTTGTATGATTGATTCATTTTATTGCTTCATAATCATTTAATTTATGCTTCGTATCATTTTATTTGTTTAGATTTAGCATTTCTTAATCTTTTCTCGTTATTTGTTTGATTTTTTTTATCATTATGAAGTCCTTTTTTGTCATTTGTTGTATGCCTATTATCATTGCTAGTGTATTTTTTGTCATTTCTAAGTTGCTCTTTGTCATCGTCATCTTTTTGAATATTTTAGAGAAATCAAATCGAAGCGCCCGCAATCGGCACTGCACCTACAATCGATGCACCTACAGTCGGTGCACCAGGAATAGGTAGTAGTTCTTTTGCCACTGAGATCGGAGTTGTAGTAGTTACGGTATGCTCCCAGTTGGAGGGGCATGGAAAAATGTTGCATAACCATGGTAAAATGTTAAAACGAATTTTGATGTCAACAGTAGGAGACAGTACTCTACCACTTGGAGATACTCCACTCCTTGGGCAGTTCCAGTTCTCTACTTCTAAGAAAACCGCGAAACACAAGCGAGAATAAGGTAATGAGAAAGAATATGGAAAAAGGAAGAAAGCGGGGCCGAGAACCTGGCAAAGAGAGCTCTAATAAAAAAATCAAAAGATTGAAGAGAAGAAAAAAGGTAAGGGAGAATGGCAGAAGAAGTCGAATGCCAACAAGAAGAATATGAAGGCAGAAGAAGCTGATGTGCCTTTGAAAAAAAAGGTTGAAGGCACGAAGAAAAAAGTTTTCACTGACGAACAATTTGATCATGTCCCACTGATCCAATTGAAAACCTTAATCCCCAAGATCCCCCCAAGAAGGGGCTGGCTAATAGAGTGCCAAGGAAGAGGCAGGCAGAATTCCTAGAACTTGAGAATATTCAATCAACTGCAAAAAATTTACTTTTGCAAGTTGCGCCTGGTGAGGGATTGGAGGTGGTAAAAGATTTAATGGTAGATGATGATGTTGAAGTAAATTTGGAAGTGATATCGTCTGATTATGGTGGTGGTCTTCTAAAGGTATCATCCGTTTACTACTTCTTATCATTTATATGATATTATTTGACATTTGTTTTTCAAAATATTGGCATTTACTTTATGTAATTTGTCATTTCTTCAGAAGTCTGTCATTTTTCCATAATGATTTTGGTATTTGTGAGGTTGTCTTTGTCATTCTCTTTTCCAGAGCTTTCATTTCTTCTGATGTCTTTGTGCATCTTATTTGTTGTATGTGAAGTGGAAGAAGGGTGATGAAAAAGATAATGATGATAAGAAAGATGTCGAGGGGAACGTTAAATCTGAAAAAGGGCAACCTCAAGTTGCTGAAGAAGAGGATTCATAACTACCAACTGTAGTTGTGTATTATAATGGAAAAAAAAGATGTACAATATGCAAATAAGGTATTTGCTGAAGAAGAGGATTCATAACCTCAAGTTACTAATATTTGTTTATATTGAGCTATCCATACAATTTTTTTTAATTTGTTTATTCTTTAACCTTTGTTGTACAGACTATGGTGGTTACGGAGGTAGCAAAAATTGATATAGTATTCTTCAACCAGGATGAAGTTGTTGGTGAAGCTTATCAGGTAACCTATCATTTGTTTGTTGTTGACTCCTCATTTTCTTCTTTTGTTTTGCCATATCTTGTATCATTCTTATCATTTGTAGTCTTTTTATTTATAGGCTAGTGCTGACCAAATAACTGTTGTATCTATCAAGGAACAGACTCTAGAGGTTAAAAAAACTAAAGATGAAGCTAGTCAGGTAACTTATTTGTTCTTTGCTGGTAACTTTTAAGTTTATTTTTTTATTTTCCCATATCTTGTATCACTCATATCATTTGTAGTCTGTTTATTTACAGGTTGCACAAACTGATGTAGTAATCTCCCACCAGGAAGAACATGTTGGTGAAGCTGGTCAGGTAACTTATCATTTCTTTGCTGGTAACTTCTCATTTTTTTCTAGTTAGTTTCTCATATCTTGTATTACTCTTATCATTTGAAGTATCTTTATTTACAGAGTAAAGAGGATGTAGAACATAATAAAGAGGAGGTGGATGAAGGCAAGGATGATGATGATAGAAATTCACTGAATAAAGCAGACCCTGAACAGGTAATAAAAGAAATGGTTGTTGACCAGACTAATGTATAAAATACTTTTAAACCAAACAACTGGTTTATTACTCAATTCCATGTATTAAGCACATTTATATTTTATTTTCATATTTCAACATATCTGCTCCAGCTTGTTTTAATGGAGTCAGAAGTGGATGTCACCTTAAAGAAGAGGCATACACTAACTGAGGATGAAATTAATGAAAGAGCCTTCATAATGACTTATCAAATAAACCAATTGCATGCTCACCTTGACGAGCTTCTTTTGGGAGTGTTATTGGAATCTTTTATTCAAAGACCCATCTCCCAGGATGGGAAAAACTAGGTGGACCAAGTCTGGTCACCGAGGAAAGAAAAATTATCTCCTGAAGCTAAGAAGAACAATAAGAGTATCTATATGAAGATAAGTGAAAAAACTATTTGCCTTAACTGCAGTGTCCAAGATTTGGTTTTATTTGGCTATTTATTATTATTATCATTCATAGATCATGCCTCACGCTTTCATATTCATATCAAGAATCTTGCATTGCATCTTTTTTCTCTTATCAGGGTCTTGAGTTCTTCTTTTCTTCTTTTCTGGGTTTCGGTGGTTGTTAGCAAAGTAGGTGGGTTGTGTTGGGTGCCCGTGTTGAGGCTGGTATTGTTGCTGCTGTTATTGTTGCTGTCGTTATGGATTTTGGCTTGTGTCTGTTGAGTTGTTTTTGGCTTGAGGGTGATCTTGTGGATCTGAGAAGATTTGGAAATTTTCCAGTAGTCGCTCGAACGAGTCGACTTGTCTCCTGGAATTTTGCCCAAGACTTCTTAGTCGTTCGAACAAATTTATGGTCCATTTGCGCGACCCCTATTTTTGTTCGAATGACCTACCAAACGAAGTGACATAAGACCTGGTGTGTTGGCCCAAGGAAATGTTTTCGTTCGAACGACCTTTCGAATAGTTGTTTGTTTCTAGGGTTACAACCCATTTTAGGCGTTAGCCGTTCGAACGACTTTCGGATTCGTTCGAATGACCATCGTATTCCTTATTAGATTTAATCTTTCCCCTCCTTTCATTTTGAGTTAGTTTGGAGAGGGAGTCTAGGGAGAGGATTGTCTGCTTCACCTTCTCAATCGTCAGTGCCATATTTCTATAAGTTTTCCCCTTTTTCCCTTTAACCCTAGATTTTCTTGATTCTCTAGATTTGTAGGCTAGATTTGATTGCTGGACTGGGTTTACCGTTACGATCTAGTATTGATTGATTGGAGGTTGTTGTAATGGTTTGATTTCCGTAGTTTTCGGTGTTCCGGTTGCCAAAAGGTAGAATTAGGTTTTGGAGTACGGATTGTGGTTTTGTCAGGATTCGAGCTTTATATCAGGCGAGTGTCCCTCCATTGCTAAATTTCCTTTACTAATTTAACCTGTGCTTGTTAGAGTGTGCTGTATTTGGCATTGAGGTGTTTGTAATTTGGTTTTAGACCTATATTGCTTCTTCTCCATTATTATGATCTTTAGTGTCGTTGTTTCCTTGTTAGGCATGTAGGGAAGGTTCCCATCTGTCTCTTAGGGAGTTGTGCATTGTGTGGCATTCTCATGGTTTGTCCTTGACTGCTGTGTCCCAGTCTTGTAGAGACTGATATTGTTGGATGTTGTGACTGGTTGACTAGTCACTGTTTGCCGCTGTATTAGGATTGTTTGCTATCCTCTGAGGCAGGTGGTTATCCTTTGTGTGTGCTGGCCAGTTGTGGCTACTGGGTTAGGATTGTTTGCCCTTCTCTGAAGCAAGAGGTTATCCTATGTGTATTGGCCGGGTGGCGGCTGTGGCGTCTTGATCCTTGTGATCTATTTTCAGTGTGGGTTTCTTATACTTTTAACTTAACAGGGTCGGATACATAACAAAGCTCTACATCGGCTGACCCTCGATAAGACCTAGGATTCTTACTTTGGGTTAAAATAGTAGGTGAGTTTGGGACAGGTACTATTATACCTATTACTCATCCGAGAGTGTGGGATGGTATAAGTCAATTTTCCTTTGGTACCCATCTTATCCTCAGTGAGGTTGAAATTCCTTGGAATAAGTAAAATAAAGTTCGGATGTTGGCTCCGTGGGTTGCAAAGCCCGAAACACTCTGATCAAGTGATAAATCCTAAGCGTGATCGAGCTTGCAAATTAATCGTACCAATTCTATCCACTTGAGATCTCGTTAAGGTTATTATGCATTAGCAGCTTATCGGCCCACTATATTGATTTATAGGGTCTAGTTCATGGTTTCTTAACATCATTACATATTCACATCAAGACAATTTTAGAATCATACCATATCACATCATATCATCACATCATCTAGCATTGGGATAATTATGGTATTATCCTAGTTCGTCATATCACGTTATCGCAGCATATTCCTCGTATCTCTTTTCTGCATACTCTTAATTCCTTTTTCCATTCTCTTTATTTTTGTACTTATACATTGCTGAATCGTTAGCATCTTATACCACTTTCACCTCTTCTCTATCTTTGCACCTGTTATATTTAGTTTGTTGTTTAGCCTTGTTGGGCATTAGTGAGTTGTGCATCACTCTCACAATTCCCCCCCCCCTTTCAGAGGCGGAGTAGCTGCAGGGTTTTGCTGAGAGTTTCAGTTGTTGGTTTCGGTATTGCAGTTGCTGTTCCTGCTCCAGTTTTAGTATTTTCTTGTATGTTCCCAACTTTTGACGTTGTGCGGTATTTGAGGTATTGTATTTACATTTTCGGTTATGTATATATATCTTTTGCTTCCGCTTTATTCATTTACTCTGATGATATTGCTATAGTCAATGACTAAGCCTGAACTTGTCTATGGTTCGGTTGTTTGTGGGGGCAAATCTGTTGAATTCCCCGACATACAAATCCCGAATGATTGTAATTGGTCAAGCTACCGATTATTGAATTTTGGGGCATGGCAGACTTGGTATCAGAGCTATAGGTTATTTCTTATCTCTTTTCTTGCAATCATATGACGAGAAATTATTTCTAGAAGGAGTTAGGATCGATTCCTTTCGGTTTTACGTATTTTTTTGTCTTTCCCCTTTCCTGAGATTTGTGCCTTGTTTCGTATAGATGGCCAGAGGTGGCAGAGGCAGAGGCCGTGCAGTGGGCCATAGCCACAGAGGGTTATGCAGTGGTGTACTTACTGATGAGTCAGTACTCAGTCAGGTGAGTTTGGGGTTTGTCCCAATTGATCAAGGAGTTTTTTCATTACCAGTAGTTCCAGAGTATCCTGGTATTTTACTTATTCCAGTTGTCCTCATTGTTTCAGTTGAGATGAGGCAGTTTATGGTGAGTTTCACCGCCTATGTCCAGCAGGTTAGGAGCCCAGTGGTCAGAGAGTATAACTATTTGGAACAACTTCAGAAATACAAGCACCCGACATTTTCTGGCACTACGGTTCCTTCTGAGGCAGAGACGTGGTTCCAGTCCATAGAGATGACTTTAAACATGATGAAGTGACCAGATGAGCAGAGGGTGACACTTGCTACTTATCTCATACAGGGTGAGGCAGATCATTGGTGAGATACAGCCAAGAGGACCATAGTGGAGACTCCTATACTTTGGGCATCCTTTCAGGATCGATTCTTTGAGCAGTACTTCCCGCAGAGTTATAGAGATGTGTATATCTCAGAGTTTTATATGCTTGAGCAGGGTGATATGAGTATCTCTCAGTATGATCAGCGTTTCAATGAGCTCTCTCGGTATGTTCCGTTTATTGTCCAGGATGAGGAGCAGCGCAAGATGAAAATTTTGAAGGGTCTTCGTCTGTACTTTTGGAAGTTCTTGATTGCTTCGGGGGCTAGTTCTTATAGAAAAATTTTGCCTAAAGCTTTGGCGATAGAACAGAACGATATTGAGGAGCTCGAGCCCAAGGACTTGAGGAGCCAGCAGAGACAGGATGAGCGACCCAATAAGGGCAAGGCAGTTCAGGGTCAGTATGAGAGTTTGGGCCTGAAGAGGCAGAAGTTGGAAGTTACCGATGGTGCGCCGGCTAGAGTCGTGGGAGGACAACATTCTTATAGGCCACATCTTTCTTTTAGGGAATGTTGGAACTGTGGGGAGAAAGGGCACTCTAAGAGGTTTTTTTCTAAGCCAGACAGAGGTCCACAGCCATTGAGACAGTTTCAGAGTTCCGCTGGTCACCAGCCGAGACTGCAGCAGATTCAGTAGTTTCAGCCGAGACAGTTTCAGGGTCCTAAGAGTAGACAGATTGTTCTGGGTCCTCAGGGTGGGCAGAGACAGCAGCATCTGGGTCAGCAGGGCCAGCGTCAGGGTCACGGACAGGGGAAGATATACGCAGTTGGGAGGAGAGGTGATCGCGCCGCTCCACCTGTAGTGGAAGGTACGATTCATATTTCTTATCTGCCCGCTCAGTTTCTTTCTGATTCTGGTGCATTGTATTCATTCATATCATACATTTTCTGCTGCACTATTGGTTTTGAGTCTTCCTTATTGCATGATGAGATTTTTGTGGGTACTCCGCTAGATGCTTCAATTTATATTTCTCGCATTTGTAGAAATTGCCTCATTGTTGTTTTTGGTTGTGTTCCTTCAACAGACCTGTTAGTGCTACCGATGCAAGAGTTTGACATTATCTGGGGTAAGGATTGGTTGTCGATGCATCGAGTTACTTTGGATTGTTTAGAGAAGTCGGCTATTTTTTAAATTCCCGATGAGAAGCGATTTATGTTTACTACTTCAGAACCTGCGCAGTCAGGAGATGGCTTGTTGGCGTTCTTGGAGTTAGAATCCTCTGGCACTGATGTGAGTTCCATTCTGGTGGTGTGTGACTTTTTTGATATTTTTCAGAAGATTCCTTGTTTGCCTCCGACGAGAAAGATTGATTTCAGTATAGATCTTTTGCCTGGTACAGCTCCAATTTCAAAGGCTCCATATCGTATGGCACCTGTTGAGCTGAAAGAGTTATATGATCAGATTTCTGAGTTGATGGAGCAGAAGCTTATCCGGCTGATGCGGGTCGATGCGTGGGGAGTGCCAGTTTTGTTTGCGAAGAAGGGCGGGTCGATGCATCTGTGTATTAATTATCGCGAGTTGGACAAAGTCACGATCAAGAACAAATATCCTTTACCAAAGATCGAGGACTTGTTTGACCAGCTTCGGGGAGCTCAGTTCTGTTCGAAGATTGATCTCAGATCAAGTTACCATCAGTTGAGGATCAAGAAGGAGGATGTTTCGAAGATAGCGTTTCGGACTCGTTATGAGCATTATGAGTTTCAGGTTATGCCATTTGGATTAACGAATGCGCCAGCAACTTTTATGGATTTGATGAACCGATTTTTTCGCCCTTATCTCGATTGGTTTGTCATTGTATTCATGGATGACATTTTGATCTATTCGAAGACTGAGGCCAAGCAGGAGGAACACTTGAGAGTCGCCTTACAGATTTTGAGGGAGAACCAATTGTTTGCAAAGTTAGAGAAATGTGATTTTTTGCAGAAAGAGGTGAAATTCATGGGGAACGTTGTATCCAAGGATGGAATTGTGGTTGATCCTTCGAAAGTTGAAGCCGTTACAGATTGGGCTCAGCTGAGAAATGTTACGTAGATTCGCAGCTTTTTTGGATTAGCCAGTTATTACCGCAGATTCATCGAGGGCTTTTTGCGGATTGCAACTCCTTTGACTCGCTTGACGCAGAAGGACATTAGAGTCATTTGGAATTAGAGATGTGATTCAGCTTTCGCAAAGTTGAAGAAGAGATTGACTATAGCACATGTTCTTATTGTTTCTTCTAGTGGGCAGAAGTATATGGTTTACAGCGACGCTTTGCACAGTAGGTTGGGCTGTGTTCTGATGCAGGATGGAAAGGTGGGGGCTTATGCTTTGAGACAACTTAAGGTACACGATAGGAATTATCCTACCCATAACCTAGAGTTGGCAGCGGTGATGTTTGCGTTGATGATTTGGCAACATTATCTTTACGGAGAGAGGTTCAAGCTCTTTTCTGACCACAAGAGTTTGAGATACCTTTTTATCGCAGAAGGAGCTGAATATGAGGCAGCGCAGATGGATGAAGTTCTTGAAGGACTATGACATCGACATGCAGTATCACTCAGGGAAGGCAAATGTGGTGGTTAACGCTTTAAGCCGTTTGCCTAGGCAATTTCTTGCACGTCTGATAATTCGTGAGTTGTTGATGCTTCGCGATGTGGCAGGTTCCAGGATGAGTTTGTGTTCACGGAGTACGGGTGGTTTTATTGCAAATCTGGGGGTTCAGCTGTCATGCCCCAAAATCCAGTAATCGGTAGCTTGATCAATTACTAGATTTTAAGTAGTGCAGGTCGAGGAATCCAAAGATTCTACCTCACAAATAGCTAAGACATAGACAAATTCTGGCTCGGCTATTCACATATAACAATAATCATCAGAGTAAAGAAATGAAATAACAATATAGCGGAAGAAAAATACATATATACATATCATACAGAAATATATACAATGTTTAAAATAAGGTACAACAACATACGCTGAGATAACAGCAAAAGTCTAAACTAAAACTAGTCGGCAGAATCAACTGCTCCAGACACTGCTGAGGCTCTCAGCAACTCAAACTACTCAACCTCGGAAAGGGGGGAAACAATGCGAGAGTGAGCAAAACCACGGCTCCCTAAAAACCCAACAAGTCTAAATAACATACTAGTAAACAGATACAGATAAGCAGAGTGAAGTGAAACAGATAGAGTAAGTTGAAGTAGAATAATAGTTACTAATAGATTCATGATCCAAGTAATAGAGTAATAAGAAACATAATGGAATATGTAATAACCAGAGTTAGAATATGAAATCTAAGAGAAGGAGGAAAATGTAACATTAGGATATGATGCAATGATATGCTAATGATGTGATGAAATAAGTTCTAAATACTGAATGAATTGATGTTTAAA
The DNA here is from genome assembly GCA_014058105.1 of Kingdonia uniflora. Classification (NCBI taxonomy): domain Eukaryota; kingdom Viridiplantae; phylum Streptophyta; class Magnoliopsida; order Ranunculales; family Circaeasteraceae; genus Kingdonia; species Kingdonia uniflora. The sequence continues at coordinate 1,915,473 of JACGCM010000724.1, forward strand.
AGAGTGATGCAATCCTATTAAAAGAATGGTTGACCAATCGCTAACATGTTTGACTTAAAGAGATCTAATAGAGGGATACAATGGGTACGATTTTTGTCAAGCTCGACAAAGCTTGTGGATACTCACTTGATCAAAGTGCTCTGGGCTTTTCAACCCGCGGAGCCAACGTCCGAACTGTATTTCATTCCGAGGAGTTTAAACCTCAAGGATAAGCCTTGTAACGGATTGTAAATACTTTCTCATACCTTCCCACACTACCGGATGGGTTTATAAGGTATGATAGTATCCAACCTGGACCAATCTATTATATCAACCCGATGTAGGACTCCTACGATCATATCGGAGGTCAAGCAACGTAGAGCTTTGTTATGTATCCGATCTCGATAAGATAAAAGAGTTTGCATGATTGGAAAAGGTGCAACAGATCCAGAGGATCACAATGTAACTGCCATGATCCCGGCAAGCAAACTTGGGATAACCACCTACAGATGAGCGTGGCAACAATCCTAAACAAAATGCCCAATGACTCGGTTATACCATCTAAACCGATGAAACAGAAACCTAATCGTCATCACAACTAAAAAACTTTAGTCTCTAGAAGACTGAACCCGACAACAAGAATGCAACTACTAGTAACAACACTAAGAACTTCTAGCAAAACCCAAAGCCAATGTAACCATAGTAACTAAAGAGGTAACAATTATACGGTTAAGTAATATGAAAATAATCCCAAACTGATCACAACACCTCTATGCTCAGAGTACAAATCAAATTAACATCTATTAACTAGTAGAGGAATTTATAAATGAAGGGAAAACTCGCTTGAAGGAAATCCCAAGTCCTGTAGAAAACCAACCCAGAAACCCAACTACGATCAGTAGAAAAACAAATGGAACGCATGGTAATCTAACACACACCTAGAACAAAAAAAAACCAACAATTTAAGGAAACAAGAATAAAATCCAAACCCTAGAAATCAAACCCTAAACCAAATCAAGATGAATTGATGGAAAGGATTAAGGGAATTACTTACCGAGGATTGGAGAAGGGATTGCGACGAAGGTGAGGAAGAATCCGCGAACGAAGAGTAAGGTTGGATTAGGAGTGAGGAAGAGAGAGGATAAGGTTAGGGAGAGGAGAAAGTGAAAGAGTGAAGAGAGGAATTAAAAAATGAAGTATAAAAACCCAGACGCAGCTGAAATCGCGCCTCTGTTCGAACAGAGTGGATCCTGTTCGAACAGGACAAGGCTTGATCGAACAGAAGGTTGCAGGGATGAAAGAAAACTATCCCACAAAGATCCTGTTCGAACAGACAAAGTCCTGTTCTAACAGAACTAATCGGTTCATAAACTGAACTTACCAGAAAAGCTAAGGAATTGCCGAGATACACCACGGACGACCCCGGACACCCCGGAACTCCAAGGACCACCTCCACCACCAAACAAACACTTCTACGAACCTAACCAAGGTTGCCCAAGGTGAACACACCACCTCTACCGCCCCTCGGCAACCAAAATGCCTAAGCCCCCAAAAAGGAATCTTTTCCTCGGGCGACCCCGGAAATCCACAGGCCACTTCAACGGTTCACCGGAACCACCCCAAATCACACGCACAACACATAAATACCACTACCAAACTTTCTACATGCTCCCAGGGCCACAAAGCCACCTCTAACTCCAAAATACCTCCAAACCACACAAAACTACTAACGGAATCTAATATTAAACCACCGAAAGGAATAAATGGATGCATAAAGGATGAGTAGAATGGATGAAAGAGTACATGCGGAAAATGAATGCGGAACTTAATGTAAAGGAAAGGAATCTAATATGCCAATGAGATTATGAATAGGATTAAGAGTGAATATTAGGAATAATTAAATACGGGTCATTACAATCTACCCCCGTAGAAGAAAATTTCGTCCTCGAAATTAAGCACATACCTCAGCCTGAGAATAAATGCGGATTGTGTCTCCTCACATCGGCCTCCAACTCCCAGGTAGCCTCCTCTAGTCCATGGTGACTCCACTGGACTCTCACAAACGGAATAACCTTCCAACAAAGAACTTTATCCTCCCGATCCAAAATGCACTCCGGATGTTCAATATTCGAGGCATCGCCCTGAACCTTTATCGATCCCCAATCAATCACGTGAGTAGGATCCCGCTCATACATCCTAAACATAGTAATGTGGAAGACGTTGTGAACTCTTCTCAGCTACAGCGGTAATGCTAACTGGTACACTAACTCTCCAACTCTATCCAGAATCTCAAACGACCCAGTATATCTCAGAGCTAACTTCCCCTTCTTGCTGAAACGCATCACGCCCTTCATCGGTAAAACCTTCAGTAAAACATGATCTCCGATTTGAAACTCTAACGGTCTCCTACGGATGTCGGCGTAACTCTTCTGTCGGTTCTGAGTTATATATAGCCGATCTTTGATAATAGTAACTGCCTCTGTGGTCTCCCGAACTAAGTCTGGCCCCAGTAAACTTTGTTCGCCAACCTCTACCCAACTCAAAGGCGATCTGCCTGGTCTACCATATAAATACTCGTATGGTGCCATCCCGATGATCAACTGAAAGCTGTTGTACGCGAACTCCGTCCAAGGTAAGTACTCGTCCAGCTGCCCTTAAAGTCTAAAACACAAGTTCGAAGCATATCCTCAAGGATCTGGTCCTTCAGTCTGACTATCAATCTGAGGGTGAAATATTGTGCTAAAATCCAGTCTTGTATCCATTGCTCGCTGAAAGCTCAATAAAAAAATTTCGATAAACCTGGCATCTCTATCTGATAATATAGACACTGGAACCCCGTGTAAACGAACAATTTCCTTCACATATATCCTGCTTAGCTCATCTACTGAACGTCATGCGAACCGGAATAAAATGCGCCGATTTGGTTAGTCAGACCACAATCTCCCAAATAGAATCATGTAGCTTCTTCGTCCGCGGAATAACCGATATGAAGTCCATCGTCACATGCTCTGATTTCCACTCCGGAATAGGTAAGAATTTAAGTTGTCCAGCCGGTTTCTGATGCTCGGCATTCACCTGCTGGAAAGTAAGACATTTGGAAACAAAATCAGCTATCTCACGCTTCATATTGTCCAACCCAAAATGTCTCTTCAGGTCCTGGTAAATCTTCGTACTGCCTGGATGGATAGTGTATCTCGAACCATGAACCTCACTCAGAACTTCACGTTTTAGTACCTCAGAATCTAGCATGCATAATCTGCCCCTGTCGAATCAGGTCGAGTGTCGTCTGAAGCCCAAGACTGTAATCTGTCCTCCTGCCGTTGCACCTCCATAATCCGAGCAATCAAAGAAGGCTGAACTCTCAGATTTGCAATAAGGCCACCCGTAGTCTGTGAACTCATAGTCAACCCGAACTCCGCGATATCACCAAGCATCGTCCACTCACGAATCATCAGACGTGTAAGTAATCCCCTATGTAAATGGCTCAAAGCGTCGGCCACCACGCTTGCATTCCCCGGATGATACTGCCAATCTACATCGTAGTCCTTCAGAAATTCCATCCACCTACGTTGTCTCATGTTCAGCTCTTTCTGCGAGAAAAGATACTATAAGCTCTTGTGATCAGAAAAGAGCTCGAATCTTTCCCTGTACAAGTAGTGTCTCCAGATCATCAGCACAAAAACCACCGCTGCCAACTCGAGGTCATGAGTAGGATAATTCCTCTTGTGTACCTTAAGTTATCTCAAAGCGTAAGCCACCACCTTGCCCTCTTGCATCAAAATGCAACCCAAGCCCACTAAGTGACGTATCACTAAATACTTTATATCTCTGCCCACAGGATGGAATGATCAGAACTGGTGTTATCATCAATTTTCTCACCAACTAGGCAAAAGCTGAAGTACATCAGTCATCCAAAACAAACCGAATGTCCTTCTGTGTCAAACGAGTCAAAGGAGCTACAATCCGCGAAAACCCCTCGATAAATCTACGATAGTAAACCGCTAAACCCAGAAAACCGTGAATCTCGGTAACACTCGTCGGCTGTGCCCAATCTGCGACTGTTGCAACCTTGGAAGGATCTACTGATATTCCAATCTTAGACACCACGTGCCCTAAGAATTTCACCTCCTGCTGCCAAAACTCACACTTTTCAAACTTAGCAAATAGTGCGTTCACCCGCAAGGTTTGTAAAGCAATCCTCAAATGTTCCTCGTGCTCTACCTCGGTCTTCGAATAGATCAATATGTCGTCGACGAACACAATGATGAACCGGTCAAGAAAAGGGCTGAAAAACACGGTTCATCAAGTCCATAAAGGCTACGGGCGCGTTCATCAGGCAGAACGGCATTTCCCGAAACACATAGTGTCCGTAACAAGTCCTAAAAGCTGTCTTCGACACATCAGCTGCCCTGATCCTCAGCTTGTGGTATCCCGATCTAAGATTAATTTTTGAAAAAGAACTGCGTTCCTCGAAGCTGGTCAAACAAGTCCTCGATCCTCGGCAACGAATATTTGTTCTTGATCGTGACTTTGTTTAACTCGCCGTAGTCAATACACAAACGCATCGAACCGTCCTTCTTCTTTGCGACAAAACTGGAGCTCCCCACGGTGAAGTACTCGGTCGAATGAAGCCCTAATTCATCAACTCGAAAATCTGATCCTTCAGCTCTTTCAGCTCAATAGGCGCCATACGGTACGGTACCTTCGAAATCGGTGTTGTACAAGACCAGGATCTATGCCAAAGTCAATCGCTCTCGTCAGCGGTAACCCGAGAATCTGCTGGAACACGTTAGAATAATCGCAAACTACCGAAATAGAGCTGACGTCCACGCCCGAGCACTCTAACTTTAAGAAAGCTAGTAAGTCGTCCCCTGTCCGCACAGGTTTCAAACTAGAGAACACGAAGCGCCTCTCACCAGGAATACGAAAGGTAGCCGTCTTCTCGAAGCAATCTAAATTGACCAGGTGTGTCGACAACCAATCCATGCCTAGGACGATGTCAAACTCATGCATCGGCAAAACTAATTGGTCTGCCGAGAGGATACGACCACAAACAACTATCGAGAAATCTTTACATATACGTGAGATGGACACCGAAGAACCTAAAGGAGTACCCACGGAAACCTCATCTATCAATAAAGAAGACTCAAAGCCAATAATGCAAAGGAATGCAGATGCGATGAATGAATGTGATGCACCAGAATTGGAAAGGACATGAGCGGGCGATGAAGAAATATGGATTGTACCTTCTACCACAGGCGGAATGGTGCGAGCACCTCGCCTCCCCACTGCGTACATCCTGCTCTGTCCGCGGCCCTGCCCTTGCTGCACTGGAGGATGTGATCTCTGAACACTATAGGGTCCTGGAATTATCTGTCTACCCTGAGGACCCTAGGTTTGTCGCTGCAAAAACTGCTAAATATGTTGCGGTCGCGGCTTAAGACCAACTGGACTCCAAAACTTCCTCAGTGGCAGCGGTCCTCTGACTGGTTTAGGACATTCTTGCTTGACGTGCCCTGACTCCCCGCAGTTCTAACATTGACGTGAAGCAAACTCTGCTCTCTCAAAATATTGTTCGCCCAAAACTCTAGCTTGAGTAATCTCAAACCTTGGCCTCTTCAAATCCAAGCAAGTGTACTGCGTCTGGACTGCCTTGCCCTTATCGGGCCTTTGGTCTTGCCTCTATTGGTCCCTCAAGTTCTTGGACTTGTGATCCTCACTATCGTTCTGCTCCAAAGCAAAAGCTTTAAACAAATCCTCTCTATATGTACTGGCACCGGAAGTAATCAAGAACCTCCTAAAATATGGACGAAGTCCCTTTAGGAGCTTCATCTTCTAATGCACCTCGTCATCAATAATGAACGGAACGTAACGAGATAACTCGTTAAATCGCTGATCATACCCAGCAATACTCATATTACCCTGCTCAAGTGTATAGAACTCTGAAATATAGGCGTCCATGTAGCTCTGAGGGAAGTACTGATCAAAGAAACGCTCCAGGAATGATGACCAAAGAATAGGAGACTCTAAAACAGTCCTCTTGGCCATATCCCACCAATAATCTACCTCGCCCTGATGTAGGTAAGCTGTTAGTGTCACCCGCTGATTGTCGGGACACTTCATCGCGTCCAACGTCTTCTCTATAGACCTGAACCAAGTCTCGGCCTCTGATGGAATCAACGTGCTAGAAAATGTCGGGAGCTTGTACTTCAGAAGATGCTCTAAGTAACTATGCCCCCTGTGCACTGGGCTCCTAGCCTGCTGAAGGGAAGTGGCAAAACTCTCCATAAACTGTCTCATCTCGGCTGAAACACCTGAAGCTGTTAGTACTGGTAAAACTCCTGGGTGCTCTAGAAGTACTGAAGTAGGTAGGGTGCCCTACTGAAGCTGAACCCCTGGTGTTACTCCCACGCTATCCCCAGCCTTAGAAACTATCGGCTTAGTCGGCTGGATCGGAACGGACCCCGAACTCTCCTGACTGACCACTGGCTCATCAGCCACTGCGCCACTTCGCAAACCCTTGCGAACACCTTCTCGGATACCCCCACGGGTTTGAGCATGACCTCTGCCTCAGCCACCACTAGCCATCTATTTCGAATAAGGAAACAAAACTTAGAACGGATAAGGAAGGATTATAATAGGAAAGGAATTCGATAAATATGAAAATTTGAAAAGAATCGATCCTAACTCTGTCTAAAGAGTAACTCGTCATGTGATCTGCAATAATAGAGATAAGGATTTACCTTACGCTCTGATACCAAGTCTGTCACGCCTCAAAATCTAGAAATCGGTAGCTTGACCAATTACTAGATTCTAAGCAATGCAGGTCGGGGAATCCAAAGATTCTACCCCACAAATAGCCAAGCCGTAGACAAATTCTGGCTCAGCTATTCACATATAGCAATGATCATCAGAGTAAAGAAATGTAATAATAATATAGCGGAAGCTAAAAACATATATACATATCTGACAGAAATATATACAATGTCCAAAATAAGGTACAGCAACATACGTTGAGATAACAACAAAAGTCTAAACGAAAACTGGTCGGCAGCGTCAACTGCTCCAAACAATACTGAGGCTCTCAGCAACTCAAACTACTCAACCTCTAAAATGGGGGAAACAATGCAAGAATGGGCAAAACTACGGCTCACTGAACACCCAACAAGTCTAAATAACATACTAGCAAACAGATACTGATAAGCAGAGTGAAGTGAAACAGATAGAGTAAGTTAAAGTAGAATAATAGTAACTAATAGATTCATGATCCAAGTATTAGGGTAATATAAAATAGAATGGAATATGTAATAACCAGAGTTAGAATAAGGAATCAATGAGAAGGAAGGAAATGTAACATGAGGATATGATGCAATGATATGCTAATGATGTGATGAACTAAGTTCTAAATACTGAATGAATTGATGTTTAAAAGAGTGATGCAATCCTATTAAAAGAATGGTTGATCAATCGCTAACATGTTTGACTTAAAGAGATCTATTAAAGGGATACAATGGGTACGATTTTTGTCAAGCTCGACAAAGCTTGTGGATACTTACTTGATCAAAGTGCTTCGGGCTTTTCAACCTACGGGGCCAACATCCGAACTGTATTTCATTCCGAGAATTTTCAACCCCAAGAATAAGCCTTGTGCCTGATTGTAAATAATTTCTCATACCTTCCCACACTCCCGGATGGGTTTAATGGCATGATAGTATCCATCCTGGACCCACCTAATATTTCAACCCGATGTAGGACTCCTGCGATCCTATCGGAGGTCAAGAGACGTAGAGCTTTGTTATGTATCCGATCTCGATAAGTTAAAAGAGTTTGCATGATTTGAAAAGATATAACAGATCTTGAGGATCACAATGTAACAGCCGTGAACCTGGTAAACACATATAGGATAACCACCTGCAGAAGAGCGTGGCAACAATCCTAAACAAAATGCCCAATGACTCGGTTGCACCATCTAAACCGATTAAACAGCAACCTAACCGTCATCACAACTAAGCAACCTTAGTCTCTAGAAGACTGAACCCCACAACAAGAATGCAACTACTAGTAACTACACTAACAACTTCTAGCAAAACCTAAAGCCAATGTAACTATAGTAACTAAAGAGTTAACAATTTTACGGATAAGTAATATGAAAATAATCCCTAACTGATCACAACACCTCTATGCTAAGAGTACTACACAAATCAACATCTATTAACTAGGGGAGGAATGTAGAAATAAAGGGAAAACTCGCTTGAAGGAAATCCCAAGTCCTGCGCAAAACTAACCCGAAAACCCAACTACGATCCACGGAAAAGAAAATGGAACGCCTGGTAATCTAACACACACCAGGAACAACAAAAAACCAACAATTTTAGGGAAACGAGAATAAAATTCAAACCCTAGAAATCAAACCCTAAGCCAAATCAAGCAGAATTGACAGAAAGGAATAAGGGAATTACTTAAAGAGGATAGAAGAAGAGATCGCGGCGAAGCTGAGGAAGAATCCATGAACAAAGAGGAAGGTTGGATTAGTAGTGAGGAAGAAAGAGGAAATGGTTAGGGAGAGGAGAAAGTGAAGGAGTGAAGAAAGGAATGAAGAAATGAAGTATATAAACCCAGACGCAGCTGAAATTGCGCCTCTGTTCGAACAGGGTGGATCTTGTTCGAACAGGACAAGGATTCTTGGAACAAAAGGTTGCAGGGATGAAAGAAAACTGTCCCAAGAAGATCTTGCTCGAACAGACAAAGACCTGTTCGAACAGAACTGGTCGGTTCTGAAACTGAACTTACCAGAAAAGCTAAGGAATTGCAGAGAGACACCACGGACCACCCCGGACACCCCGGAACTCCACGGACCACCTCCACCACCACACAAACACTTCTATGAACCCAACAAGGTTCCCTAAGGTGAACACACCACCTCTACCACCCCTCGGCAACCAAAATGCATAAGCCCCCATAAAGGAATCTTTTCCTCGGGCGACCCCGGAAATCCACCGGCCACTCCAACGGTTCACCAGAACCACCCCAAATCACACACACAATACATAAATACCACTACAAAACTTTCTACAGGCTCCCAGGGCCACAAAGCCACATCTAACTCCAAAACACCTCCGAACCGGCCAAAACTACTAAAGGAATCTAATACTAAACCACCGAAAGGAATAAATGGATGCATAAAGGATGAGTAGAATGGATGAAAGAGTACATGCGGAAAATGAATGCAGAATTTAACGTGAAGGAAAGGAATCTAATATGCCAATGAGATTAAGAATAGTATTAAAAGAGAATATTAGGAATAATTAAATATGTGTTACAATCTACCGCCCTCGAAATTAAACACATACCTCAGCCTGAGAATAAATGCGGATAGTGTCTCCTCACATTAGCCTCTAATTCCCAGGTAGCCTGCTCTGGTCCATGGTGACTCCACTGGACTCTCACAAACGGAATAACCTTGCTATGAAGAACTTTCTCCTCCCGATCCAAAATACACTCCGTATGTTCAATTTACGAGGCATATCCCTGAACCTCTATCGGTCCCCAATCAATCACGTGATTAGGATCCCGCTCGTACTTCCTCAACATAGAAACGTGGAAGACGATGTGAACTCTGCTCAGCTGCGGCAGTAATTCTAACCGGTACGCTAACTCTCCAACTCTATCCAGAATCGCAAACGGCCCAATATATCTCGGAGCTAGCTTCCCCTTCTTGCAAAAATACATCACGCCCTTCATCGGTGAAACCTTTAACAAAACATGATCTCCGATCCGAAACTCTAACGGTCTCCAGTGGATGTCGGCGTAGCTCTTCTGTCGGCTCTAAAATCTCTCTTCTGGTCCTGGTACATCTTCGTATTGCCTGGATGGATAGTGTATCTCCAACCATGAGCCTCACTCAGAACCTCACGTTTTAGTACCACGGAATATGGCATGCATAATCTGCCCCTGTATCAGATGCTACCATCTGAACGAGCTGTCCAATTAGGTCAGGTGTCGTCTGAAGCCCAAGACTGTAATCTGTCGTCCTGTTACCGTACCTCCATAATTTGAGAAATCAAAAAAGGCTAAACTTTCATATTTGCAATAAGGCCACCCGTAGTCTGTGAACTCATAGTCAACCCAAACTCCACGATATCACCATGCATCGTCTACTTACGAATCATCAGACATGCAAGTAATCCCCTAGGTAAACTGCTCAAAGGGTCGGCCACCACGTTTGCCTTCCCCGGATGATACTGCCAATCTATATCGTAGTCCTTCAGAAATTCCATCCACTTACGTTGTCTCATGTTCAGAAAAGATGTCGTAAGCTCTTGTGATCAAAAAAGAGCTCGAATCTCTCCCTGTACAAGTAGTGTCTCCAGATCTTCAGCGCATACACCACCGCTGCCAACTCGAGGTCATGAGTGGGATAATTCCCCACGTGTACCTTAAGTTGTCTCGAAGCGTAAGCCACCACCTTGCCCACCTGTATCAAAATGCAACCAAGCCCACAAAGCAACGTATCACTGTATTCTGTATATCTCTGCCCACTAGATGGATCAATCAGAACTGGTGTTGTCGTTAATCTGCTCTTCAAATCGGCGAAAGCTGAAGTAAATCGGTCATCCCAAACAAACCGAATGTCCTTCTGCGTCAAACGGTTCAAAGGAGCTACAATCCTCAAAAACCCCTCGATAAATCAACGATAGTAAGCCGCTAAACCCAGAAAACTGCGAATCCCGATAATACTCGTCGGCTGTGCCAAATCTGCGACTGCTGCAACCTTAGAAGGATCTATTGCAATTCCATTCTTAGACACCGCGTGCCCTAGGAATTTCACCTCCTGCTGCCAAAACTCACACTTTTCAAACTTAGCAAATAATGCGTTCTCCCGCAAGGTCTGTAAAGCAATCCTCAAATGTTCCTCCTACTCTACCTCGGTCTTCGAATAGATCAATATGTCGTCGACGAACACAATGATGAACCGGTCAAGAAAAGGGCTAAAAACACGGTTCATCAAGACCATAAAGGCTGCGGGGGAGTTCCTCAAACCGAACGGTATTACCCGAAACTCATAGTGTCCGCAACAAGTCCGAAAGCTGTCTTCGACACATCAGCTGCCCTAATCCTTAGCTGGTAGCTTTTCGATCTAAGATTAATCTTCGAAAAGAGTTGCGCTCCTCGAAGCTGGTCAAACAAGTACCCGATCCTTGGCAACGAATATTTGTTCTTGATCATGACTTTGTTCAACTCGCGGTACTCAATACACAAACGCATCGAACCCTCCTTCTTCCTTGCGAACAATGCCAGAGCTCCCCACGGTGAAGTACTCGGTCGAATGAAACCCTGATTCATTAACTCGGAAATCATATCCTTCAGCTCTTTCAGCTCAACAGGCGTCATACGGTACGGTGCCTTCAAAATTGGTGTTGTACTCAGAACAAGATCTATGCCAAAGTCAATCGCTTTCGTCGGTGGTACCCCAGGAATCTGCTGGAACACGTCAGAATAATCGAAAACTACCAGAAAAGAGCTGACGTCAACGTCCGAGTACTCTAACTCTAAGAAAGCTAGTAAGCCATCCCCTGTCCGTACATGTTTCAAACTAGAGAAAATGAAGCGCGTCTCGCTAGAAATATGAAAGGTAGCCGTCTTCTTGAGGCAATCTAAAGTGACCCGGTATGTCGACAACCAATCCATGCCTAGGATAATGTCAAATTCATTCATCGACAAAACTAATAGGTCTGCTGAGGATACGACCACAAACAACTATCGGGCAATCTCTATATACGTGAGATGGACACCGAAGAACCTAAAGGAGTACCCACGGAAACCACATCAATCAATAAAGAAGACTCAAAGCCAATAATGCAGAGGAATACAGATGCGATGAATGAATGTGATGAACCAGAATCGAAAAGGACATGAATGGGCGATGAAGAAATATGGATTGTACCTTCCACCACAGGTGGAGCGATGCGAGCACCTCGCCTCCCCACTGCGTACATCTTACTCTCTCCGCGGCCCTTCCCTTGCTTCACTGGATGATGTGGACTCTGAACACTCTGAGGACCAAGAACTATTTGTCCCTGAGGACCCTGGGACCGTCACTGCGAAAACTACTGAATCTGTTGCAGTCGCAGATGAAAGCCAACTGGACTCTGAAACTGCTTCTGTGGCTGCGGTCCTCTGACCGGATTAGGACATTGCTGCTTGACGTGCCCCGACTCCCAGCAGTTCCAACAGTAACGTGAAGCAAACTGTGGTCTCTCAAATCACAGTCCTCCCACAACTCTAGCTGGAATACTCTCAAACCTCGGCCTCTTCGAACCCAAGCTAGTGTATTACATCTGGACTGTCTTGCCCTTATCGGGTCTTTAGCCTTGCCTCTGCTGGTCCCTCAGGTCCTTGGACATGCGAACCTCGGTATCGTTCTATCCCAAAGCCAAAGCTTTAGATAAAACCTCTCTACTGCCTTGCCCTTATCAGGTCTTTAGCCTTGCCTCTGCTGGTCCCTCAGGTCCTTGGACATGCAAACCTTGGTATCGTTCTTTCCAAAAGCCAAAGCTTTAGACAAAACCTCTCTATATGTAGTCACACTAGAAGTAATCAAGAACCTCCTAAAATATGGACGAAGTCCCTTTAGGAACTTCATCTTCCTCTGCTCCTCGTCAACAACAATGAACGGAACGAATGAGATAACTCGCTAAATCGCTGATCATACCCAGCAATACTCATATCAACCTGCTCAAGTCTGTAGAACTTTAAAATCCAGGCGTCCCTGTAGCTCTGAGGGAAGTACTGATCAAAGAAACGCTCCTGGAATGATAACCAAAGAATAAGAGACTCTAAAACAGTCCTCTTGGCCATATCCCACCAATAATCGGCCTCGCCCTGAAGTAGGTAAGCTGCAAGTGTCGCCCGCTGATCGTCGGGACACTTCATCGCATCCAAGGTCTTCTCTATAGACCTGAACTAAGTCTCGGCCTCTGAAGGAATCAACGTGTTGGAAAATAAAGGGAGTTTGTACCTCTGAAGCTGCTCTAAGTAACTGCCCCCCCCCTGTGCACTGCGATCCTAGCCTGCTGAAGGGAAGTGGCAAAACTCTCCGTAAACTATCTCATCTCGGCTAAAACACCTGAAGCTGCTGGTACTGGTAAAACTTATGGGTGCCCTGGAAGCACTGGAGTAGGTAGGGTACCCTACTGAAGCTGAACCCCTAGTGTTACTCCCATGCTAACCCCAGCCTCAGAAACTATTGGCTCAGTCGGCAGGATCGGAATGGACCTCGAACTCTCCTAACAGACCACTGGCTCATCAGCCACGGTGCCACTACGTAGACCCTAGCAAGCACCTCCTTGGATACCCCCACAGGTTTGAGCACGATCTCTGCCTCTGCCACATCTAGCCATCTGTTACGAATAAGGAAACACAACTCAGAACGGATAGGGAAGGATTAGAATAGGAAAGAAATTCGATAAATATGAAAATCCGAAAAGAATCGATCCTAAATCCGTCTAAAGAGTAACTCGTCATGTGATTTACAATAACAAAGGTAAGGATTTACCTTACGCTCTTATACCAAGTCTGTCACGCCCAAAATCTAGTAATCGGTAGCTTCACCAATTACGAGATTCTAAGTAGTGCAGGTCGGGGAATCCAAAGATTTTACCCCACAAATAGCCAAGCCGTAGAGAAATTCTGGCTCGGTTATTCACATATAACAATAATCATCAGAGTAAATAAATGAAATAGCAGCATAGCAGAAGCAAAAAACATATATACATATCTGACATAAATATATACAATGTCCAAAATAAGGTACAGCAACATACGCTGAGATAACAACAAAAGTCTAAACTAAAATTGGCTGGCAGCGTCAACTGCTCCAAACACTGCTTAGGCTCTCAGCAAGTCAAACTACTCAACCTCTGAAAGGGGGAAACAATGCGAGAGTGAGCAAAACCACGGCTCACTTAAAACCCAACAAGTCTAAATAGCATACTAGTAAACAGATACAGATAAGGAGAGTGAAGTAAAACAGATAGAGTAAGTTAAAGTAGAATAATAGTAACTAATAGATTCATGATCCAAGTAGTAGAATAATAAGAAACATAATAGAATATGTAATAACCAGAGTTAGTATAAGGAATCTAAGAGGTGGAAGGAAATCTAACATGAGGATATGATGCAATGATATGCTAATGATGTGATGAACTAAATTCTAAATACTGAATGAATTGATGTTTTAAAGAGTGATGCAATCCTATTATAAGAATGGTTGATCAACCGCTAGCATGCTTGACTTAAAGAGATCTGTTAAAGGGATACAATGGGTATGATTTTTGTCAAGCTCGACCAAGCTAGTGGATACTCACTTGATCAAAGTGTTTCAGGCTTTTCAACCCACGGAGCCAACGTCCGAACTGTATTTCATTACGAGGAGTTTCAACCACAAGGATAGGCCCTATACCGGATTGTAAATACTTTCTCATACCTTCCCACACTCCCGGATGGGTTTATAAGGTATGATAGTATCCATCTTGGACCCACCTACTATTTCAACCTGATGTAGGACTCCTACGATCCTATCGGAGGTCAAGCGACGTAGAGCTTTGTTATGTATCCAATATCGATAAGTTAAAAGAGTTTTCATGATTTGAAAAGATGCAACAGATCCCGAGGATCACAATTTAACAGCCGTGAACCCGGCACACAAACATAGGATAACCGCCTATAGAAGAGTGTGGCAAAAATCCTAAACAAAATGCCCAATGACTCAGTTGCACCATCTAAACCGATGAAACAGCAACCTAACCGTCATCACAACTAAATAGCCTTAGTCTCTAGAAGACTGAACCCAATAACAAGAATGCAACTACTGGTAACTACACTAACAACTTCTAGCAAATCCCAAAGCCAATGCAACTATAGTAACTAAAGAGTTAACAAATATACGGATAAGTAATATAAAAATAATCCCTAACTGATCACAACACCCCTATGCTCAGAGTACTACACAAATCATCATCTATTAACTCGTAGAGTAATTTAGAAATGGAGGGAAAACTTGCGTGAAAAAAATCCCGAGTCCGGCTGAAAACCAACCCGGAAACCCAACTACGATCCGTGAAAAAGGAAATGGAACGCCTGGTAATCTAACGCACACCAGGAACAGCAAACAACCAACAATTTAAGGAAACAAGAATAAAATCCAAGCCTTAGAAATCAAACCCTTAGCCAAATCAAGCGGAATTGACGGAAAGGAATAAGGGAATTATTTACCGAGGATAGAAGAAGAGATCGCGGCGAAGCTGAGGAAGAATCCCCGTTCGAAAAAGAAGGTTGGATTAGGAGTGAGGAGGAGAGAGGATAAGGTTAGGGAGAGGAGAAAGTGAAGGAGTAAAGATAGGAATGAAGAATTAAAGTATATAAACCCAGACGCAGCTAAAATCGCGCCTCTGTTCGAACATGGTGGATCCTGTTCGAACAGGACAAGGCTTGTTCGAACAGAAGGTTGCAGGGATGAAAGAAAACTGTCCCAAGAAGATACTGTTCGAACATACAAAGTCCTATTCTAACAAAACTGGTCTCTTCAGAAACTGAACTTACCAGAAAAGCTAAGAAATTGCTGGGAGACACCCCGGACACCTTGGAACTCCACGGATCACCTCCATAACCTCGCAAACACTTCTACGAACCCAACCAAGGTTCCCCAAGGTGAACACACCACCTCTACCACCCCTCAGCAGCCAAAACGCCTAATCCCCCAAAAATGAATCTTTTCCTCGGGCGACCCCGGAAATCCACCAGCCACTCCAACGATTTATCAGAACCACCTCAAATCATGCACAGAACACATAAATACTACTACCAAACTTTCTACAGGCTCCCAAGGCCACAAAACTACCCTTAACTCCAAAACACCTCCGAACCGCCCAAAACTACTAAAGAAATCTAATACTAAACCACCGAAAGGAATAAATGGATGCATAAAGTATGAGTAGAATGGATGAAAGAGTACATGCGGAAAATGAATGCGGAACTTAACATGAAGGAAAGTAATCTAATATGCCAATGAGATTAAGAATAGGATTAAGAGTGAATATTAGGAATAATTAAATACGGGTCATTACATTAGCCTTCATCGATTTCACGGATGATAGAGGCTTAGCAGCAGGATGCTAGATTACAGTCTTGGGCTTCAAACGTTAGCAGACCAGATTGGACAGTTAGTTCAGGTGGCAGTATCAGGTGCAGGGGAAGATTATGTATGCCAGGTTCAGAGGTATTGAAGCATTCGATTTAGAGCGTGGCTCACAGTTCGAGGTACACTAGTCATCAAGGCAGTACGAAGATGTACCCGGACCTGAAGAGGCATTATTGGTGAGATAATATGAAGCGTGAGATAGCTAAATTTATTTCCAAGTATCTTACTTGTCAATAGGTAAAAGCAGAGCATCAGAAACCAGCGGGGTTGCTAAAACCTTTACCTATTCTAGAGTAGAAATGGGAGCACGTGACGAGGACTTCATTACGTGGTTACCGCGGATGAAGAAAAATCACGATTCTATTTGGGTAATTGTGGATCGATTGACCAAATCGGCATATTCTATTCCGGTTCGCAAGACTTTGAAGGTTGACGAGTTGAGCAGATTATATGTGAGAGAGATAATGCGTTTTCATGTGGTTCTGGTGTCTATAGTGTCAGGTCGAGATGCCAGATTTACCAGTAGCTTTTGGAAGAGTTTCCAGCGAGCTATGGATGCCAGAATAGATTTCAGCACAGCATTTCACCCCCAAACCGACGGTCAGATAGAGAGAGTGAACCAGTTTCTTGAGGATATGCTTAGGGCTTGTGTTTTAGACTTCAAGGGTAGCTGGGACGAGTATTTACCTTGGGCGAAGTTTGCATACAACAACAGCTTCCAGTCGAGCATCGGGATGGCACCTTATGAGGCTTTATATGATAGACCATGCAGATCACCGCTGAGTTGGGCAGAGGTTGGTGAACAGAGTTTACTGGGTCCAGACTTGGTTTGTGAGACTACCGAGGTAGTTACTATTATCAGAGATCGGTTATGTACAGCACAGAGCCGATAGGAGAGTTATGCCAACATCCGCAGGAGGCCGCTAGAGTTTAAGATCGGTGATCCCGTTTTGCTGAAGGTTTCTCCGATGAAGGGCGCGATATATTTTAGCAAGAAAGGGAAGTTAGCTCCGAGATTTATTGGTCCGTTTGAGATTCTAGCCAGAGTTGGAGAGTTAGTGTACCGCTTAGCATTGCCACCGCAGTTGGACCGAGTTCAGAATGTGTTTCATGTTTCTATTTAGAGAAAGTATGAGTGGGATCTGACTCACGTGATTGACTGGGAACCCATAGAGGTCCAGGAAGATGCATCGTATATAGAGCATCTGGTGTGTATTTTGGACCGAGAAGAGAAGATTCTTCGCAGCAAAGTTATTACATTTGTGAAGGTGCAGTGGACTCACCATGATCCTAGTGAGACTTCTTGGGAGTTAGAAGCAGATGTGAGAGGCCGTTATCCGCATTTGTTCTCGGGTTGAGGTATGTGTGGAATTTTGGGGAAAAAATCTCTTTAAAGAGGATAGAATATAGTATCCCAGATTTTTTTTTATTTGGTTATTTAATATTATTATCATTCATACATCATACCTCACATATTCATATTCATATCATACATCTTGCATTGCATCTCTATTCTCTTATCAGGGTCTTGAGTTCTTCTTTCCTGGGTTTTGGCAGATTCGGTGGTTGTTGTCGGAGTAGGTGGATTGTGTTGGGTGCCCGTGTTGGGGTTGGTGTTGTTATTGTTATTATTGTTATCGTTGTTGATTTTGGCTTGTGTTGGTTGAGTTGTTTTTGGCTTGTGGGTGATCTTGTGGATCTGAGAAGATTTGGGAATTTTCCAGTAGTCGTTCGAACGTGATTCATATTCGCTCGAATGAGTCGACTTGTCTCCTGGAATTTTGCCTAAGACTTCTTAGTCGTTCGAACGACTTTATGGTTTATTCGCACGACCCCTGTTTTCGTTCGAACGACCTATCGAACGAAGTGACATAACCCCTGGTGTGTTGGCCTAAGAAAATGTTTTCATTCGAACGACCTTTCGAACAGTTGTTTGTTTCTAGGGTTTCAACCCATTTAAGGAGTAAGTCGTTCGAACGACTTTTAGATTCGTTCGAACGACCATCATATTCCTTGTTTTATTTAATCTTTCCCCTCTTTTCATTTTGGGCTAGCTTGGAGAGAGAGTTTGGAGAGAGAGCTTGGAGAGATAGTTGGAGAGAGAGTCTAGGGAGAGGATTGTCAGCTCTGCCTTCCCAATCGTCAGTGCCGCATTTCTATAAGTTTTCCCCTCTTTCCCTTTAACCCTAGGTTTTCCAGATTCTCTAGATTGGTAGGTTAGATTTGATTGATGGCTTGGGTTTATCGTTAAGATATAGTATTGATTGCTTAATTAATTGGTGGCTGTTGTGATAGTTTGATTTCCATAGTTTTCGGTGCTCCGGTTGCCGAGGGGCGGAACTAGGTTTTGGAGTGCGGATTATGGTTTTGCTGGGATTTGAGCTTTATATCAAATGAGTGTCCCTCCATTGCTAAATTTCCTTTACTAATTTAACATGTGCTAGTTAGAGTGTATTTCATTTGGCATTGAGGTGTTTGTAATTTGGTTTTAGACCTATATTGCTTCTTCTGCATTATTTTATTCTTCAGTGCTGTGGTTTCCTTGTTAGGCATGTAGGGATGGTTCCCTTTTATCTCTTAGGGAGTTGTGCATTGTGTGGCATTCTCATGGGTTGTCCCTGACCACTGTGTCCCAGTCTTGTAGAGACTGATGTTGTTGGATGTTGTGACTGGTTGATTAACCACTATTTGTATCTGTGTTAGGATTGTTTGCCATCCTCTGAGGCAGGTGGTTATCCTATATGTGTGTTGGCCAGTTGTAGCTGTTGGGTTAGGATTATTTACCCTTCTCTGAAGCAGGAGGTTATCCTATGCGTGTTGGCCGGGTGGCAGCTGTGGCGTCTTGATCCTTGTAATTTGTTTTCAGTGTGGGTTTCTTATACTTTTAACTTAACGGGGTCGGATACATAACAAAGCTCTACATCGGCTGACCCTCGATAGGACCTAGGATTCCTACTTCAGGTTAAAATAGTAGGTGAGCTTGGGACAGGTACTATCATACCTATTACTCATCCGGGAGTGTGGGATGGTATAAGTCAATTTTCTTTTGGTACCCATCTTATCCTCCATGAGGTTGAAATTCCTTGGAATAAGTAAAATAAAGTTCAAACTTTGGCTTTGTGGGTTGCAAAGCCCGGAACACTCTGATCAAGTGATAAATCCTAAGCGTGGTTGAGCTTGCAAACTAATCGTACCCATTGTATCCACTTGTGATCTCGTTAAGGTTATTATGCATTAGCAGCTGATTGGCCCACTATATTGATTAATAGGGTCTAGTTCCTGGTTTCATAACATCATTACATATTCACATCAGGACAATTTTAGAATCACACCATATCACATCATATCATCACATCATCCAGCATTGGGATAATTATGGGATTATCCTAGTTCATCATATCACGTCATCGCAGCATATTCCTCGTATCTCTTTTCTGCATACTCTTAATTTCTTTTTCATTCTCTTTATTTTTGTACTTATACATTACTGAATTGTTAGCATCTTATATCACTTTCACCTCTCCTCTATCTCTGCACCTGCCATATTTAGCTTGTTGTTTAGCCTTGTTGGGCATTAGTGAGCCGTTATTTTGCTCACTCTTACAATCCCCCCCCCCCTTTCAGAGGTGGAGTAGCTGCAGGTTTTGGCTGAGAGTTTCTGTTGTTGGTTCTGGTGTTGCAGTTGCTATTCCTGCTCCGATTTTAGTATTTTCTTATATGTTCCCATCTTTTGACGTTGTGTGGTATTTGAGATATTATATTTACATTTTCGGTTATGTATATATATTTTTTGCTTCTGCTTTATTCCTTTACTCTGATGATATTGCTATAGTCAATTACTGAGCCTGAACTTATCTATGGCTCGAATGTTTATGGGGGCGAATCGGTTGGATTCCCCGACCAGCACATCCCGAATGATAGTAATTGGTCTAGCTACCAATTATTAGATTTTGGGGGGTGTCATTAACGCTCTCTATGCCTTATATCCAAAGCAATGGTTGGACAATGACATATTTATATCATTTATTTATTTTTCCCTGTCATTTGAACAAGAGTATCTATCATTTGTTTTCAAATTATCTATCCTTTATTCGTTTGTACTTTATCATTAGTTTTGCCTTTGTTATCATTTGAAATATTGAACTTTATCATTTTTTTTATCTACTTTATCATTTTATTTTTTTGTTCAGGTCATTGATGTGTACAGTAAAGCCCTAATTCAATATTTTGACACACAACATCGTGCCCGCCCAGATAAATAGAAAATTATGCTGGTAGATATATTTACCTGTTAATATATTGACAGGGCTTTCAATATCTGGACTCGTAATATGTACTCTCCAGAAGGTATGGAATTAAAGAAGAAATCAATTTAGGAACAAATTACATTTATGCAATAGGATCGTACAGTTTCTAATTGCATCCATCGAGGAGATTTAAAAGTGGTCAATTAAAAATTAATACTCATTCCCTGGAATATCAATGGGAACCACTGGGTCCTTTGTGTTGTGTCCTTTAAGGCAAGAAAAATATGCATCTACGATTTAATGGTGGATGTGAAAATTGCAAATGTACGGAAGAAGAAGAACTTATCTCCTAGACACCAGCTTATTGAAGATTAGATATCAACGATCCTCCTAAAAATATTGATATGGGAAGATTTTGTAGATCGTAGTAGTCCACCTACTGGTTCAGAGGTAAAGGATTATGGTCTAAACTCCAAATGGGCAACTCGTTTTGAGAAATATCCAATACAGCCAAATGGTTATGACTGCGGGGTCTATATGCTTGTCTTTATGGACAATCTCCTAAGAGGAATAAAACTTACAGATCTGATAGACGGTAATGAATGCCGTTACACAATTTCTCAGGACATATTAAGGCTGGGAGTTGAGCCGGAGGAGATTTAGAAACTTTGACATCCATTTTGTTGTAATGTATAATTTTTATAATTTTGTAAAGTTATAAACAAGTAATATCATTTATTTATATAATCTTTCTCATTCGTATACTACATATTTGTTGAATGGCTAGTCTGTATAGTTTAATTATTATTAATTTTTAATTTTTAATTTCTTGTATGATTTGGCACTTGTTATCATAGATTTGTCATTTGTTATAAATGATTTGGCATTTGTTATCAGAGATATATTATTTGTTATATATGATTTGGCATTTGTTATCAGAGATTTGTCATTTGTTATATATGATATATCATTCATTATATATTATTTGTTTTATAGATATGCAATATTTGAAATAAGTGAATGGTCGATTTGGTTCAAATGAATTGTGATTGCTTGTAAGTAGACAACATGTATTCTTAAAAACACGATTATTCATTTGTTATACTAGATTTTCATTTGTTATATATGATTTGGCATTTGTTAACTATGATTTGTCATTTGCTATATATGATTTGGCATTTGTAAACTATGATTTGTCATTTGTTATATTTAATTTGTCACTTGTTAACTATCAATTGTCTATTTGGTTCTTTGAACACTTGTATTGTGTTTGTATGATAGTAGACAACATTTGTACTTTAAAAAAAATGTTGTCATTTGTTGACAATGATTTGTAATTTATTACTAATGATTTGCTATTTGTTGATAAATTATTGGTCTATTTGGTTCTTTGAACATTTGCATTATGTTTGTATGATAGTAAATAACATGTGTACTTAAAAAAACATTTTTTTATTTATTGACTATGATTTGTCATTTCTTACCAATGATTTGTCATTTGTTAACTATTAATAGTCCATTTGGTTCTTTGAACATTTGTATTGTATTTGTATGATAGTAGACAACATTTGTAATTAAAAAAATAATTTGTCATTTGTTATCAATAATTTGTTATTTGTTAACTAACAATGGTCTATATGGTTCTTTAAACATTTGTATTGTGCTTGTATGATAGTAGACAGCATTTGTACTTAAAAAAAACAATTTGTCATTTATTGACTATGATTTGTCATTTGTTACCAATGATATGTCATTTGTTAACTATCAATGGTCTATTTGGTTCTTTGAACATTTGTATTATGTTTGTATGATAGTAGACAACATTTGTACTTAAAAAAATAATTTGTCATTTGTTGGCTATGATTCGACATTTGGTATTAATAATTTGTCATTTATTAACTAACAATGGTCTATTTGGTTCCTTGAATATTTGTATTGTGCTTGTAAGATAGTAAACAATATTTGTACTTAAAAAAATGATTTGTCATTTATTACTAATGATTTGTCATTTGTTGGTAAATTATTGGTCTATTTGGCTTTTTAAACATTTGTATTGTGTTTGTATGATAGTAGACAACGTTTGTACTTAAAAAATGATTTGTCATTTATTGACTATGATTTGTCATTTGTTACCAATTATTTGTCATTTGTTAACTATCAATGGTCTATTGGGTTCTTTAAACATTTGTATTGTGTTTGTATGATAGTAGACAACATTTTTACTTAAAAAATGATTTTTCATTTGTAGACTATGATTTGTCATTTGTTATCAATAATTTTTCATTTTTTAACTAACAATGGTCTATTTGGTTCTTTGAACATTTGTATTGTGATTTGTATTTGTAGACTATTTACAAACGCTTTAAAGCCGACAGATTGTTGCCTTTACACACGATGTGATAAGTCATTCTTAAAGTCAACTTTGATTACGTTTATAATAAGTTATCTAACCAAAAAATCTACGTGGTTCCCGCCACTTTAAACACTAAGCCCTAAACCCTGCCACGCGTGATTCAAAGTTCTAATTCCCCCAAGTATAAAAAAAGCTCTAAACTAAAGTTCTAACCCTCAACTCTTTAAAACTTCTCAAGAAATGTCGTACTCCCACTCCACTCGATTTAGTCGTACCTGTTCCAGTATCCCTCAAGATTGGTTTGAGGCAGTAGGGATTGAGGAAGATTAGGCTGACAAACGTTTCTTCACGTTGAATAAAATTTGCCTAATGGAGAAGGATGTCACCGGTAAAAAGGTACAACTACTGAAAGAGTATTACGAAGAGTTCAAGAAGAAATTAGGTGAGCTCGATAAAATGGGTGAAGAACTGCATAAAATTATAAAATAAATAAAAAAGAGCATTCTAAAGGGTTCAAGTTCTATATCCGCTTCTTGAAAGATTAGCTCTGCGCTCTAAAGTTAGACTGGGATAAGCACAAGAAACTGTGGGAGGAGTCAGCCTATTAAATTAGCTGTCACAAGCAAAAGATCATGGCTATGGAACGTGATCAGAATTCCTCAAGTGAGGATTTATGAAGAATTGTGTTGTTATTAGTTTTTGCTGTTGTTGTTATTATTGTTTCCCTTGTATGAACAATTATTTTGTTTCATTTTGGTTTTTCACTTTCAAATAGTGATATAAGGGAACCAAACCAATAATAAAGACTCCATGATCAACGATAACATTTCAAAAGACAAATGATAAATTATCATTATACAATGATAGTTCAGGAAAGAGATAATGATATATAGCATAAAAACAAATGCAAACTTATCTTCAACATATGACAAATCGATGTAACAAGTAATAATAATTGATTAGATAACTCAGTTTAAATACTCATATTACTTATGTGTATAACAAGAAATGACGGTGCCGAACCAAAGTAATATTAACTTTTACCCTAAACATCGGGTAATCCCAGACACTCGTCCCATCCCAATACCTTAAACTCCCCTTATAAAAGCCATAATCTTAAATAAACTTTTCTAAACTCTTCATATATTCAAACCCTAAACTCTTTTCAACTTCTAAATAAAAATATTGCAATCCACTCGAGTTAGCCATGTATCTTCGAACACTCCATACGATTGGTTTAAGACGGCAGAGATACAGGAAGATCAGCATGACCAACGTCTCTACAAAATAAATAGACTATGACTAATGAAGAAGGATGCCTCCAGTGAAATGGCACAAATGTTGAAAGAGCATTACGAAGACTTTAGGGAGAAATTATGAGCATTCGATGTAATCCGGGATGAACTGTATAAAGTTATTACAAAGAGAGATTAGGATTTTGAAGAGTTCAAGTTCCATATGCGCCTCTTAGAAGATCAGCTCTTCGCCATAATGTTAGACCAGGATGAGCACAAGAAACTGTGGGAAGAGTCGGCTTCTAAGATTAGTTATCTCGAGCAGAAGATCCAAGCCACAGAACGCGATCTGGAATGCGCAGAACGTGATTAGGATTTGTGATCTTTGTTTTTTTTATGTTTCTTTTGTTCATTTTTTGTGGTAACTAGTACTTTGCCTTTGTATGAATGAAAATATGTTTTGTTTGGTGTTATTTTGCTTGCTTTTTGTTGTTATGTAGTGGTTTCCGTTTGATATGTGGCAAACAAAGCAACCATAGTTCTGTAAGAAAATAATGATGATATAGGAGAGACAAGTTTAATGATGCACTTAACAAAACTGAAGATAAAAATTCAACTGACAATGAAAAATTCTTGGCGCGCAATGATATAATAGAAACCAACAAATACAAAATTCTTTGAGAACAAATGATAGTTCCGAAGAAAACAATGATATCGTGGAAACAAACAAACGAGAAAGTCTTCGTGCACAAATGACACTTCAGAGGCAAGCAATGATATCATGGAAATAAACAAATGAGAAAGTATTCTTCCATAAATGACACTTCAAAAGCAAACAATGATATCATACAAACAAACAAATGAGAAATTCATTGTGCACAAATGACATTTCGGTGTTAAATAATTATACAATGAAAAAAGACAAATGAGAAATTCTTTTTTAACAAATGCCAGTTACATTTAGACAAATGATGATATTTTACAATACTGACGATAAAGATCATACAAAAAATGATGCATAGAGTACCCAAAATCATCAGTGTAAACTGATTGCAACATCTTTATCTGGGATGACAGGTGGCTCAGTGCTCATCGTAAAAGGCCATGCCATTGTCGGACGTGTATTATCGTCGGATGGGATTGGCAGAAGCTAGCAAAAACGACGATTGTGTCCGTTTTTTTGACACCTACTGCGAAATCTTAGTTTGGCAACAAGACCAGGCATTTTTCCCTTCTTTTCCTTTGTGTGCGAGGATGACCGACTCGAACTGTTAGAATAGGAGCACGAACATGTAGATCAGTTTTTTAAATTTTCTACTGCTCAATTCCGCTTATAGGAATCCATATAGGTGCATAAACAGCCTTGTATGAATTACTTGTGAAGTACTCAGAGACACGTCTAATTGGATCAACATTAGCAAGACCCAAGCGCGTACACTGTGTTCACAAGGTATACCCATCGTTTGCCACCAACGTTAAGAACAAGTACCAACTTCAATATTTATAGAATCGGTTCTGCCATAACTAGTCATCCAAAAATGGTGACGTAATCTACAAACCCTGCAAGTTAGTGAATCTTCCACAAACTTTCTGCTCTCACAGTGATCCGTATCCCATGGCGTTAAGCGAGCTTGACTCTTCTCAGCTTCCTCATTATACGTATAGGACATTTCTGAATAGATTTTATCCAATTCCACAATAAACACATAGATAGGGAGATCTCTTACTTTCAAAATAACGTTATTCCAACTCTCGACATGATTTGTGCAAGCGACTTCGTATCTGAACAAATGACAAACCATATAAATCAATAGCCAAATGAGCATAAGCAGATGACAAAAGGGATCATACAACTGTAAATAAGAATGTAAATAGAGTTATAATGACTATTTATCATATAACAAATGATAAGTTGAGAAATACCGAGTGACAACGTACCTACTCATTAGAATGTATAAATTATACCATATTTCCTTGAGAATACCTAGTATGTATTGGAGACCCACTGGATTAGTATTCCGGATAACATTCATGTGTTTATCAAAATTAATACTGGTTAAGGCCTCTGTTGCCATCCAAAATGCGTTCCTCATTCTTTCGAGGGTAGTTTTAATGTTGTTTGATATGTGGAAGGCGCAAAACGTATGGATTGCAAATGGAAACACCTAGGGTACAACATTAATAATTTTGGGGTTCTTGTCGGAGATGATAACGAATCTAGTGTCATAACCGTGAAAATTATCCCCAAACATCTCCAGGCAGTATGTCCAACTTTTGGTGGTTTCTGAGTCTGTTATCGAAAATGCAAGTGAAAAAATATAATTACTTGGGTCAATGGCGATGGCTGTTAGTAGAGTCCCACAATATCTCCCTTTTAAAAAAGTTATGTCAATCACAACAACTGGTCTCAATAGTTTATAAGTTTTTGGGGGGGGACCAAAACACCAAAAATACCTTGTAAATCTCTTATCCTTACAACTCTTAGTTTGTATGTCAAATACAAAATTCGGGTCAACCAACCACACTTCCGCAAAGTAGCTCGTAAGTAGTTGGTATGCGTGCTCAAAGCTGCCTCGTATCTGAAATAATTACGTAGATCAAATGATATTGTGTACCAGACAAATGATAAACATCACATTACAAATGACACAATGAGTCAAAAAAATAACATGCGATAAATGATCAACATTGTGGTACAAATGACTTGTATGGGGGAACAAATGACATATAAAGTGATAATACCTCAGCGTGCCAGGCAAGATTGTATGTTACATCAATATTGTGATAAATTTGTATATCATCAATAATTCTGGAAGGTTTGTAGTTTGGGCAATTTCGGAGTTTTTGCTTGATTATAGAAGTAACCCATCTACTAGACGTTGCCTTATATGCGTTCCCCCCTTCAGTTTCTACTCGGATGTATGTATGCATTGAGCAATAAGTACTTATTCTAAATAGAGCAGAACGAGCAACCTTGTGGCATAAATCTGCCAAAAGCATTTCAAACCTTTGCAACGTACCACAATTTTATATTCGTTGCTCAGAACGTGTTCGAGATTGAACTTGTTTACAACTGCATAAGCTCTGATGTGATTCTTGAATTCAATCATATCTCAATATAGATCACTAATGTTAAACTCTTTACTAAAGTCATAGGGATCCTCCGAGTACGCAACAGATTTGAACCGAAAGTCCAGGAGATCTTTCACTTTTTTGGGTTGTGGCTTAAACCGATATTCAGCTAAACAAATAAGAAATATTCTATTTAGCATGATAGAAATTGGATATGAAATGTTAAAATACAGCACACAAATGGCAAATTTTGTGAACTTACCTGAAGTTTTAATTTGTTCAATGATAGCTTCGGGTTCAATTGAAGGATGAACATTAGTTAACATAGGTTCATTTGAAGGAGGATCATTAGTTAACACAGGCTCATTTGAGAGATGAATATTTGATTGTGAAATACAAGGTTCATTTGAGAGATGAACATTTGTAGGGATAGTTTGAAAAGGTTCATTTGATTGGGAAATATTAGCTAACACAGGTTCATTTGAGAGATGAACATTTGATTGAGGAATATTAGGTTCCTTTGAGGGAGGAACATCAGTACAGATAGTTTTAAAGGATTCATTTGATTGAGGAACATCATCATTATCCACTAAAGGTTCAAATCTGCGTGGATCAAGCCCTTTGCCGTTTGTTTTAGGGTAACCCCTATATTTAGGTTCAAGATCAGGAAATGAGTTATGCAGTAAAGGTCCCCCCACTTTGGTGGTGGACAAGTCTCTACCTGAACCAGTATCTTTGGTGGTGGATAACCCTTTACCTGAAGAAAAAAAATCAGAAATAAAGTTTTAGGAGTTTGGGGAAGGTACCCAATGCTCATCAACAATCCATATGTGCAAGGGTGTACCGGGATTGGTTTTATGCATATTGATCATTACAGTAAATTCCTGAACTGATAAAATTGCGCATGCACAACCATGGACGAAGTTGTATAGTTTACTGTCCTCACGATAAATTTTGCTTGTTTCTTCAAGGAATGTAACGAAATCTTCGTATGACGAGTGCGCTCTTAGTGAGGTAAGTTTTGTACTTCCCCCAACATAACAAACGATTGATCCGATCTTTAGACGTATGATATCCCCACCAAAATGAACAATAGTATAAAGCTAAACTCCATTCATCCCTGAAACAAATGATATGAATAAACAATTTTGGTGATAAAGTAGTGAACACTAATGAGAAAAATGATATAAAACTTAACATCAGCAATCCTTAAAACAAATGATAGGAATCCCGAAATAAATTATATCAATAAACAATTCCGGTAATATAGTAGCAGATTATAAATTCTAAAAATGACACAAGAAAATAACAAATGATAAAGTAGCATAAGACAAATGATTAAAAAGGCAAAGAAAAAATGATTATGTACAAATTGTATCGTCTTGCATAGCATTATTCTTAAGAAAAAAGGCTTCAACTCATGATGCGGATACACAGTGAGAGATGATGGATACAGAGTTAGAGATGATAGTTACTACAACGGTTACTTCAATGGTCGAAGAGAAGGATACGGTTTTTAGCAACAAGAATAACCTATGATAACAA
Organism: Kingdonia uniflora; assembly: GCA_014058105.1. Classification (NCBI taxonomy): domain Eukaryota; kingdom Viridiplantae; phylum Streptophyta; class Magnoliopsida; order Ranunculales; family Circaeasteraceae; genus Kingdonia; species Kingdonia uniflora. The sequence continues at coordinate 1,944,102 of JACGCM010000724.1, forward strand.
CGATCCTTTCCTCCCCAATGACCTCTGTGTGAGGACTTTAGTGAATGTAAAATGATAGTTGGAAAACTTGGCATATGAAGGAGACAAACAGTACATCAAGGAGAATCTGCTTTGATTTTTGTATATAAGCTTTGTTGTAGTCTTGTATAAAAAGAAAATGAAGAATAAGAAGAAGAAGCTTTGATTTTTAAGGCTGGTAGTGTATTTAGGGGGGAATCTTCCCTCTTATTGCTGTTCTTATTAGTGTAACAGATTAGACTACTCAACAACTCTACTGGGATAGTTTCTTAATTTTTTATGCATTATTTATCATTTTTATGCGAGAACTTTATCATTTAATGTGTATATCTTTGTAATGGTTTTGTTATATCTTTATCATTTGTTGAGTAATCTTTGTGAGTTGGTAGATTTATTACTGTAGCAGATTAGACTACCCATCAACATTAAATGTTAGAGAATAGGGTGGCAGCTAGGGGGTAGTAGGTAGGACCATTATCAATTTGTTAATTTTAGTATCGATTTTAGAAAAGGCTTGCCAAAATATCGATTTTGTAAAGATGGAAAAAACAAGTACTTATTCTCATAATTTCCGATTACAAATCAATTACAATATTATTTTCAAAAAATAGAAAATATATATATAATATTCTGAGAGCTTGGAGATATGATGCTGAAATCTCAGAGATATTGAGTATCTTAATACATATGTCACTATTGAAGCGATGGAATTCTACTCTCAAGCACTTACGGGACCCAAATATGTTACTCCAAATATCAAACCAAAGTATAAAGTTGTCGAGATTCAGAGTGAGGAGGGAGAGACGACTGAAGAAGAAAGTGTTATGTATCTAAAAATTGTTCAATCTCAGAAGCTTAGAGCTCATGCCCATCTCAGCCCACCGATTTTAAACAAAATTGCTTTAGGAAAGAGTGAGATTGAGACCATCAGACCTGAAGATTTGAAGATTAGCTTGGATTGTGACTTGTGTGGATGTGTTCCAAAATGTGTTAATACATCTATGAAATGGGGGTACTGTAATAAAGGTTGTCATAACTCCAAGAAGAGGCTGGACAGTGAGAAGTACCAATACTTTAAAGAGTCTAGAAATGCAGATGAGAAGTACGATTGTAGGTGCAAAGTAATTGAACAGATGTTGCACAGACTGTGAAGTCCATAATAGAAAGGTTTGTGACCATGATCTCTGTACTTGTAAATGCCCTAGGGAACTTGTACCTGAGCTGTATGACTATTCAAAACAATGTGTGACTGATGTTGTATGTGGTAGAAAATATGAGTTTGTCTCTAGGAATAGAAACCTTCATTCTGGTTGCAGCTGTAAATGTCTGTCCACTTCTTTAAGTAGCAGAATCTCAACTTATACTGAGATGATCGGAGCACCATCAAAAGTCAGAACTAACACTAAATTGATCTTTGTAAAAGAAGAAATACAAGTTGATAGAATCGTTATCTTATTACATATTCACAAAACTAATTTATAGAGGATACATCCAGGAGTTAGAAGAAGTTACATGAGTTTGAGGAAGTTACAAAAGCAATGTTTATCTACAAGAATAACTACCTAGTAGTTAGCCAACGTGGCTTTATTTATTTGTGAGAGATTGCTTCTCTATTACTTTGTACCTCCTTCAATTGTCGATGGTCATCCAATTGTCAAGATTAACTTAGCGGACTGCTGAAGAGGCAAAGGAGTGCGAGAGTATAATTGTTTGGAACTTTGTTGGTAAGAGATTACCATTTGTGTCTGTGAAAACAACCTTGCTAAAACTGTGGTAGTTCAAATTTTCATGTGAAGAGGATAGGAAAAGAGTATTGGACATGTGATACCAGTATGTTGCAAGCAGGGTGTTCCTTATTTGAACATGGAAGACCTTTATTGAATTTGAGCCTATGGAGATGAGGTTTGTTCCTATATGGGTTATGTTACATGACCTACCAGACAAATTTTGGAATGGTGAAGGTATTAGGCAGAGTGGTGAGAGCTTTGGGTGTGCCTCTATTCCTTGATAAGTTCACCAAAAATAGAAAAAGGGGGAGAAGTTTTGCTACAGTTTGTGTGGACATGGGGTCGAGAGTAACTTCCCAAAGATTATTAAAGTGGAGATGGATCAATCATACATTATTGATATCCAGGTTGAGTATAACTGGATTTCTGCCAGGTGTAGTCATTGTAATGTCTTTGGACATAACCTTAGTTTGTGTCAGACAAAGACTGTTAAAGAAGGAAGTGCGGGTACACAAAAATGGATGCCAAAACAAGTTAACCAGGGAAGGGGTAATGATCAAGTGAGGGGTGCTAAAATGGATTCTTCAAATGCTAAATCACATATAGCTAAAGGCAAAGAGAAGTTGATTGAAGACTCTAAGGGGTATATCATACCTAAGAACACTGTTAAACCAAGATCAGGAGAGCATTAAACCCAGACTGGGCTGAATGGGGTGAGTACTAGTAGCAAGTTTGATGCTCTTGGGAAAGATGAGGTTATCCATGATACTGTGGAAACTAAAAGAGATATAATAGCTCATGTCGAGGAGTTCTTAACAAGTCCTCCTCAAAAAGAGCTCTAAAGAGAGGTAGGAAAAAGGCTTGAGAGGAAGGAAAGCTTGCTAGTGAGACTGAGGACAGACAACCTTCTATTGAGAAGTATCTTAAAGCAGATGGAATTTCTAGTAGTACTAAGAAGAAGAAGGCTAATGATACACCTTCTTAGAGCACTCAATAGACTGGTTTTAATGTCTAGTCTTCTTTCAAGAAAAGGTTGGACCCTAAGAGGTGAGGGGGAGAGTGAGGCAGCAAAAAAAGCACAAAAAAATGGAGACAATTTCAATTGAGTGTGAAGAAGCTTTTTCTTATATTTTGTTTAAGTGTGCAAGTTTTATGACTTGGGGCTACTTTGAAGTTTACCCCTTAACCACTTGAAGCATAAGAGCAAACGCAGCAGGGTGTGGGTTTGAGTTGGGTTTGCAAACCCACAATCAAATCCACACTTTGAGTCTTCCAGCAGTGTCTTTTCGAGTGTGATTTGAGTGACGTGGTGCTACAGTAACTCAACCTCACACTCAAAAAAATTGAGTTTGGCGACGTTTAGATTACCGTGCGGTATTCCTGTTACCGCCCAGATTTTCCGCGTGGTAAAAGGAATACTATACGGTAATCTAAACCCCTCTAATCTCAATTATTTTGGTCAACACTCCCTGGCTACTTCCTCTTCCCCAAGACCAATTGCAAAGCAGAGGAGAACCTCTACGCTCTCCCCAAATGGCGAACTTCGGCACCAGTAGTAATAACTCTACACCGTCGACCCCATCCTCCCATAACCTACCTTCAACACCATTTGCTCAACACCCATCATCACAATACACTTCATACCTCTACCAAAACCCATCGCAATTTCAACCTCAATTCCAATCACAGACCCCACCTTCGTTTACCATGTCGCAAGGGGATCCCAGTTATGGACAATATCAAAGTCCATTTACACTCTCTCAACTGCAACCTCAGGCGTTTAACCTGTATTATCAACCTTATCCGCTCACTCAACCTTAAGGTTTTCAACCTCCAAATTACTTTTAGAACTACCTATTCCATGGTGAAACTACTCAGCATAGTCAAAGTGACGCAAATGCGTCAATACCTGTTGAAGCGGCGGTGCCCCATAAAGAAAAAGGAAAAGGAAGAAAGAAAAGAGCACCCGCAAAACAAAGACAAAGCGTGCAAGTGCCAGAAGATGTTGAGTTTTTAGACAAGATGGATGATGGTGGAATGCATTGAACGGAAGTGGACTTTATGTATCTCGCAAGGGGGTGGGTAACAGCTTCTGCCTAGACTACGGGCCACACAAAGGGTTTTACTTTCTATTAAAAGGTCAGCATTGCCTCCTTTAATAGAAACCCTGAGTACCCCATACGACAATCAAGTGGGTCGACCAAATCTCAGTGGTATACCCTTAATGCACAATGTGTAGCTTACAAGGGGATAGTTGCTTAAGAACAATTTAGGAATAGCAGTGGGAAAGCAGAAGAAAATCGGGTACGTTCTGATTTCCTTTAACTCAATTTCATTAATTTCTCGCAGATATACACGTTATTTATTTGTATTTGGTAATTTTACAAATTGTAGGAAAACGATGCACACAAGATCTATCAAGGCTTGAATAGCGGCAATGACTTCAAACACCGTGAAGCATAAGAGATTTTGGCGCGAGAACCACGATGGGTCAACCTAAGGGATGATAGGTTGAACCATGCGGGAAATATACCAAAAAATATAGCCAGGAGAACATCGGATAATTCTTCTTTGAGGAACTCGGTCGGATCAAACAATCCATTGGAGGACCCCCACGGCCCACCTACACCTCAATCCGCGGGCCCAAATTATGACTTAGATGGTTCACTGTATGAGGGTAGAAGCAGGCCCATCGGCCAAGAACTATAGAAAGAACCTTGCTGCACAAAAGGCAATGGATGGTGTTACTGCATCTGGTAGCGGTATTCAAACAATGCCGGATAAACTACGGTTGGAGAAGAGACAAGCGAAAAAAGAAAAGGAAAGAAGAAGAGTAGAAGCAATGCAACACTAACAAGCCAAAATGGATTTTGAACACGCAAAGGAAGATCACAAAATCATGGATAAAGACCTGAGTACTCTTTCTGGACATCAATTGCAATACTATCCGCAAAGGCAAGCTGAGGTTATGGAACGTCTGGCCAAGAGAGGCAGACCAGGTACTTGAAGTGGTGATGAAATGTAATTTAACTTTGCTGCATATATAAGTTTTATTTCCAAGAATGTAGTTTACCTTCCAATAATGTAATCGTTTGAATAATGTACTTTTTTATTGAAGAATGCAATCTTTTTTTCAAAATGTTCATTGTCGATTATATTGCGTTAAGAAAATTACAAGATTAATGCAATATCAAAAACATGTTTAATAAACTTGTACGACTAAGAAGCATTAAATTACATAAAGAACACGCAGATAAAACAAAAAATGGAGTACTAAGTTTGAAAATTTCCCTTCACGGCCCACAAATGCTCGATTAGATCATCCTTTAGATCAAATTGCAGTTCTTGACTTTGAATGAGGTTCATTTTTGATACAAAAGATTCTATTGTTCTGCGTTCGCGTACAATATTGAACCGTTCGCCTTCGATAGTTGAGGGTTAGGCCGGATTGCAGTTTAAGTATGATGGGAATGCACCTCGTTCCTCTTCGATGATTATATTGGGCATTATCACGCATGCCTTCATGACATTGCTCAAAACCTGGGGTTCCTACAATTTAACCAGATTTCTTACAACATTGAACCGAGATTGTAAAATACCAAACGCCCGTTCTACGTCTTTTCGGCAACTTTCTTATTGTTGAGCAAAGAATTTTTGCTTTGCTGTAACCAGATTGGATATGATTTGGATAAGTGTTCCCCATTTGGGGTATATGTCATCCGTTAGGTAATACCCCATATCATAAGCTTTTTTGGCAATTGTATAATTGTAAGGCAGGGCGATACCATAGGCCAGGTCGGTGAAAAGATGTAATTGTTGCAAGACATTGATATCATTATTAGACCCTGGTAGCCCAAAAAAAGCATGCAAAATCCAAAGGTCCTACGAAGCTACCACTTCAAGAATCAGTGTCGCCTTGGGGTAATGACCAGTAAATTGACCGTGCCAAGCTTTGGGACAATATTTCCAGATCCAATGCATGCAATCAAGTCTTCCTAACATGCAGAGAAATCCCCAGGACTCTCTGATCGCTTTTAACTTTTCGAAGTCGGCAGCGTTTGGTGCTCAAAGATTTTCCTTGCCAAAAAATTGTATAACCGCAATACAAAACATTTTCACACATAACAAGATTGTGCTTTCTCCTATTCGAATATATTCGTTAAAAAGATCTGCCGCAATACCGTAGCTTAGGAAACGTAGTGCTGCGACTACCTTTTGGTACGGTGATAACCCCATAGTACCAGCATTGTTGGGTTTCTGGACAAAGTAATGATCATATGCAATGACTGCATTGAATAGACGCATAAACATATCTCTACTCATACGAAAACGTCGTCGAAATTCCCATGGCTCATATGTGCAATTCGGCTTGAAGTAGTCTCGTATAATGTTGTAATTCCCCAATTGGTGATTTCACTTCTTTTTCTTATCCTTACGGCCCATGACACTCCCGCCATAACTCGAAGTTGTATCCTGTACTACTATGTTCATTACAGCTTGGTGCAGAATGCAAATTGCTGCCGTACAATCAAAAATAAGATCGTCAGAGGACAACGACGACGAAAACCCTGGAGGATCGGGTATGGATGAATCGGATGATGAAAAGACATTTGAGGCTGTGGATTCGAGAGAAGGGTGTAATGCCAGATGGTGAATAAGTTTCCAATGGAAGAGTTAAAGGGAGAAATATAAAAGGGGAAGAAGATGTGGGTCTTCAAACAAAGATTTGGCGGTGAAATGAATATCGCGCAGTAAAAGGAACACCGCACGGTATTCATTTCACCGCCAAATCTCTGTTTCTATTCGACCTCAGTGCAAATTTTGTTCGAACAGAATTCGGTTCTATTAGAATAAAACTGCTCAGTGCCAAATTGTGCAAAATTGTGGAAATTTATTCGAACAGACAAATAGTCTGTTCGAATAGACATTAAAAATACTCTACCAAAAACCAAAAAACATCAATCAATTTCAACATTAAATAGCCATGGCTAATGAACATCATACAAACTCTCCCTAAAACCATTATAGCTAGACTACAGCTTAGATTACAAAAAATAAATAAAGGGAAACAAACAGAAATGCGAGAGAATAAATACTAGTAGTTATAGCTTACAAACAAGGAAGAAAGCTTCAAACTTTTCTTCAACTTCCCCAATAATGTTCTCTTCTTACACTCTACTACAATTCTCTCAAGATTGGATCATTCTTTTGAGCTTACCACCTTTCCTTTTATAGATGAAGGAATGGGTTCTTACATTTAATATGAGCTTGTAACCTATGCCATGAATGTACATAAAAGTGTAACCTCCAAAATTTATCCTCTAAAATGCAACATTCCTATGTGGGACCATGTACTTGACATCTCTACATCATTCTCTAGCAATTTATCTTTTTAGCTATAAATATTGGTATTTGCACATATTTGGTAGATAAGTTCCATATGACCTAAAATGCAAAAAATATAGTTCTTGAAGCCATGTTTAATAATAAAATTAAGGATAATAAATATTAATTCATATGGGCAAATGGTCATTTTACATGCCCATCAACTTCTTACAGAGTGCTTGAGAGACAGAGAGAGAGAGTTGTGTTGTCCTTCTCTGGACTCCTTGGCATTATCCCCGAGTTTTATCTTATACATGCACAGAGAATGACTAATACCCTTAATGTCAGATATGTTCTATCTGAGTGCTTGTGTTTCCCTTTAATGCATGCATTAATTTATTTTCATTATTGGATTCTAGATCGGATACTATGATAGCAGGAAGAGTCTCATTAAGACCAAGATTATATATATATTTGAGATTTTTAAGGAAAGGTTTAAGTTTTGACTTAGCGAGTACTTCCTCAATTTCTGGAACAGGATCTTCGACTTTTAGCATTTTGATATTATCATTGTTATCCAAAATAGAAACATAATCCAACAGGATGTTGACCTCATTGGTGAGATCATCAACGTCTAAATCCTCTTCAAAATGTATAAGACAAGCTACTAACAGGTTCATAGGATTTGAACTATGAAATGTTATGTTTATAATAGTACTGAGCATGTTGCACTCATTGGTCATCTTCAAGCGGAGGTTGCTTTGAATTATTCAAATCATGGCTTATTCCCATAAGCAACTCATAGCTCCGGCTACGACAATTGATCAATGCATTCATGGTGGCCAATAAAAGTTGGCCAAGGATCACGGGTATCTCATTTTTGGGTCTTCTAGCGGTTTGTGTTAAATGACCACAAGTCCACGGGATAGAAATATTGTCACTTAGACTAGTACACCCTCACACCTCCCCCTAGTATTCAAATGGATTGATCAGTTGTTACAAGGTTTAATGTGTCAGTTTTAGTCATTCTAACTAACATGCTCATATACTAAATAAGGGATCAAGTTACAACTGACGCCTAAATCAAGTAAGGCTTTCTGAATGCAATTGTCCGCTATGTGACAAAAGTACAGCATTCCGGATCATTGTATTTCAGGTGCCTTGTTCAAGATTTATGCCTAACCTAAGTATCCAATTTAATACATTTTCACTATCGTGAACATTGAAAGATTTCTGGAAACAATCATACCGTTTCTTGACCGCGCACGAAATCCTTTGAGATATTTTATATGGAAGAATTTGTCGTAATACATCGAGAAAGAATAGTGATCTTAAGATTCTGATCATCTCTTAAACCTCTTTATCGGGAATGTTCTTCCTATTGACTGAAAACCATTGGGGGAGAAGAGTACCCTAGGAATTCTAGGCATATCTTTTTGATAATCTTCTTAATCGGTGAGAAAGTTCGGTCTCATCCTCAACAAAAAGGGTTCTTCACTCATGGTTATCCCCTTCTATACCTTTTCAATCACAGGATTATGACTTTTGCGTAGTTGTCCTCAGGCATCCGAACTTATTGTCTACGCTTTCCACTTCTAAGTGTAATCACGCCTTCGCATGATCAGGTGTAATCTCATATGATCCCTTGAATTGGTTGGGTTTGACTTGGAAATGTACCTTTGTCTCGAGTACTCAACCCAGAGGCAACTAAGATAGATGTTCTATCCGATCAGATGCTAATTCTTTCATGACCTGCAATATCAATGGCGGTTGAATATAGAGCATGAATTCTCATCATCCGAAAGACTTTCTATTCTTGGGAGGAACGTAAGGAGTATTTGGTAAAAAGATTGTGTTGATGAAAGATGTACCACCGTTTTTTGATTTGAATTAACTACCTGGTCGGTTTACCAGAATAGTTTAATCAAATTATCCTCCTTGAGAATTCATTGATAATGTAACTGGTTAGAAGAAAGGATGAAATTTTCAATGAAACTATTAATTTGATCCTTCCTGGTTTCCCTAATGTTTGTGAATTAAAGGGTAATCTTGAGTATCGAGTCTAACACTCATCACAGCACACAGCTTGGATACGGAATGAAAATAGTGCCTTAGCAGATATTTGTCTTTCATTATTTCTAAGGATTCTATCTTATGCTGAATGGTCGTCAACGTAGTTTTTTGAATTGGAGTTACGTACAACTCCAAAGGTATTACCCTCCCCCCTCCCTTTTATATCAGTTTCCTCCAAGGTTCCCAAGTTTGGCATTTTTTTACCATCTCATCTAAGAAGTCTAACCCTCTACATCCCCTTATCAGTAATTTCTATAAGCAACAAGATTTATAGTTCTCTTGGTTTCAACATCAAATACATCATAAAGATTTCTACTTAGAACCCATAAGTTGTTACTGTCATGAGGGTACTATAGGATCAGACCCAGATACCTCCCAATAACCTTTAAGCTTAATCCATGAAGTTAGGTATCCTAGGAATGGCCTTACGTAGGTACTACTTAGGGCCTTAGTTTCCTCAGAGTAACAAAAATCTTGTAAAGACTTATGATAGCATCTCAAACTCGAGATTAATTTTTGTCGTAGGCTTGAGCCAGCTCTTAGCTTTCCCAAGTAATAAAAAGGGAAACAACATAAGTTTCATGGCCTCCATTTTTTTCTCGTTCCTGTACTTTTGGAGGAACATTAAGTAGTCAAAATCCAACTGAGCGTATGTCGCATCTTCTCCTCCTCATAATTTTGGCAATGAATTGATGAGCACATTCCTGTTCAAATTTGCCCATGGTAGGAGGTAAATAATGCACGAGGCACGATTTGTCATTTGGGGAATATGTTGTCCTTAAGTGGATTGGCATGGGTCCGTGACCATTCTCATTGTAATTGGCATCTCTTATCTCAATGATTAGGTGGACACTAAACAGAGTGAATAGGTAATTAGACTCGAATTGAGTCTCAATGGAAAGATGGGAAATTAAAGGTTTTTAACTCCCCTCACGGGGGAGAGATCCCTACAGTAAGGTTTGTACGGTCCTCCGTATCAATAGAGATTAGAATCTCCAGTTTGGGTTGACTCGCCTACCTCGAAGTGTGATTGAATATCTATCATCAGATTCTCGAAGCATCTCAGACAACACCTAGGCACTCGAACACATTCTTTCATACATTAATAGATATGCACACTATGATGATCATACAAGAATGGCCTGCACAAAATATATACAACCATCTTTTCAGATGGCATTAATTAATGTCAAGTTGGTAACCCGATCTCAGGTTAGTTCTCTTTATTCCAACAGTAATCGGTTCGCACTTAGCTATTGTATACTCATTTAGCAATAACTAGTCATCAAGAAGAACCTGTGCTAGAAGGGGGACAACCGTTTAGAAATTCTTCCCCACTAGTTAAAGGAATGTATTCCTCCATACAAACGTCAGCCACTATCAGGGTCTCAATGGCGCATTCTTAATGCTCTAGTCTGAGCTCTATAGATTTTTTGTCTATCTATGATTTTATGGCTTAATCTTGGCTTCTTTAAGGTCATATCTTGTTCAATAAATGTTAAAACCGGGTCATGATCTTCTGGGGTCCTAGTGTATGGGTCCACACATGGGTGATGAAATCCTGTTCTTGTTTACCATTTATCAAATGTTTAAATTTTAAATTGCGCAATCATCATCACATGAACAACATTGACCATTTCCCAGGAGGTGTGATTGATAGTGTGTACCTGCGAGGCAGCTTTTTAGGCTCGTTTTTACCTGGTGAAACCGTTATGATGGCAGACCCGAGCTCTCTGGCTCAAGTAGGCATTGAAGAGAGGTCCACCCCAGATGTGAATTCCCATATAGCCTCTGCCAAAAAATTACACTTGTATCCTCATTTTAATTACACACTTGTACTTAAAGAGTATAAGATGTTCCTCACTACAATGTCCTTTCACTGAAAGAGGATAGAGAAGAAAAGTACTACTTTATATTTTTTATTTTTGTCCGAGTGTGTGTATTGTTTTAGTTATTTTATCTATGATCAAATTACAAGAGAAATTGAAACAAAATCGTGCCCCCAACAAACTGAGCAACACGATCTATGCCTTGGATTGGTACTCCTTATTTAAGGCCTTGATGATGCCCTTGTAAAGTGATTATATTTTTAAAATGAAAGTAATTGGCCCAAGTAATTGCCCCACAAAGGTTTGGTGTGTGGAGTTGTAAAGTCTTTTTTACTCTTTGAAACTGCCCCACATTAAAACTTATTGCAACTGCCTCCTTGTATTGTTTTATAGGATGAAACTTACCAACCCGATCCTGATCAAGCCTTAACACATGCTTTGATGAGGTCAGCGCTGAAGTGCACTTCTCTTCTTCCCTCCCAAACTCTTAATTTGAAGTGTCGGATGTAAGAGTTAATGACCCTACTTGGTGTTGTGATCAGGTTGATACCACCTCTCAGCCTAAGACCCAGTGTAGGGGGACTCCTCTGTGATGTTGGTAGTCTGCCAGAGTCCTCCCATCCTCGAGTTGTTTACCTCATAGATCAATCTGGTTAGTCGTTTGTTAGGATTCCCATCCTTATCCTGAATTTTTGCCTTCACATTGTCGATAAACCTCCCAATTTTTTGTTGTGGATCACCAATCAATTATGGGAAATTGCCATTAGTCTTGCTACCCATGTTAAACTAAAAGGTGTATATCTTATACATAACATCCATTCAATGTCTTTAGCAATCATACATTATGAAATTTTACCCGAAGCTAAGTATCATATTGAGGTAAAGTTAGAACTTTTACAAATTTTGCTTACTGAGTCAATTTTCGTTGAAATATTTTATGACATTTCCATAATTATGTAAAATATGTAGTGGATAATATATTCTACTACGAAGACGGCAATACCATTTCTGGGTTAGGTTTGTCCACCGCCACTTGACATTTTTGGAGACGAAATGTTCCGAATAACTACATTGTTCATAATTATCATCCTGCATAAGCGATCCAATATTGCCCAATGCTCTGGCCATTGATCATCCTATTGTCCTTTCCCATACATCCCTATCCAAAGCCAACGCTCTCTCCGTCAGGTGCGTTGATATAAGCCTGCATGTGATGACTATAAGTACAAATATTTGGAATATGGCATAAATTTGGCAAGTTGTTACTAATTGATAAAGTAGTCATTTCAGGTACTATATCCATTATGTTAAAATTTTACCTTATACCATGTCAGTGGCTATTATTTTGGTGCAAAAAGTAACGTTTGCATTCACTCATCAGATGAAATTCTATCTGGAGACACAAGATCTTGCTTCTCTTTTAAGGCCAACTGAATTAAGAACATCTATCAATAAAAACTACATATAACGTCACTTACATCAGCTATTCATATTATGTTCAAAAATTGTGATCCGTGAATATTGCAAATATATTCGATTTTAATTTTATTTGAGTTACGCTATATAGCTATAGCCTATATGTTCAAACCATTGGATCCAGCAGTGAATATTACAATATATTCTATTTTAATTTTATTTTAATTTAAAGTACGTTTATATATATAGATTTTTATGAGCCTAATTGCGTACAATATATATGATCCATATATTATAATACCGTACATTTTACTTAAGACTGCCAAACCCTAACATTCTGTTATGGATATATCCTGACCTAATAATTTTTTAACATTGTAAGATACCTCATACAATATTTGAGCTAAAACTTTTGAATTCAGACCTGATAGGACCACTCTGCCAGGTCAAGTCCTTATGTCCCCTGATCGATGCCATGAATCACCACCGACCCAAGACTCCACCATCCAAATTGTCAAAATGTACCCATATTCCGCGTCATAATGAGAGAAGAAAAGTCACAAATTATGCATTGTATGCCTCAATAAGATATGGTATAATGGGACGGTGGTTGCATATTTATAGGATTCATATAGCCCATAGATTTTGTGTTACAGTTTACATAATGAGTTGCATTTTCCTAGTAACATACAAAATAAAGGCATAACCAATTTTAAAGGCGTTGAAGGTGACTAACCGGCAATCCCTTGTAGCTGAGGAGTGCAATTCTATTTTACCGGCATGGAATTATTTTTTCTGTAAATGTGAACCTTCTATTTTGCCTTGTGCCATGGGCCAATCCTACAATTTGAGCCCAACCAAAGTCTCAATAGGGATATGGCGATATAGGCAAGAAGTCAGCTAAGGGAAAGTCAAACTGATTTAATAGAACTTCAAACATTTTACACATTGAAGAAACAAGAATCACAGAAAGATATATGTAATAGCTATGTAAGATAAAACAACATATCCTAGTTCATCTAAAGATAAAAGAAACACATACACTCCTTCTATTCAACAAATACATATATTTCTTTTACCAATTCAGAGGTACCATTTGAGACTTTAGAAATAGAGGATTTAATCATCTTCTAAAATTTGTATGGATCTTCTATAAGAAAAAAACTTATTAGCGAAAAACCTTTTTATCTTTCTTTCCAAGTTTCTAAGAATTCTGTGACTGGCATGTAGTTGTAGTTTTGCCAAATCTGAAATTTAAAGGATAGGAGTTCTTTTTTTTAATAGCTATCAGCGAAAAAAGCACCGAGTAGTTGTAATTACTGAATTAAAATGATAAACAAACCTGATATTTGCCCATTGATACATTCATGTATCCATGGCCTTTTGATTCCACTTAGGGTAGGCCATTCCCCTCCATTTAGAAATGATTCAGATGGACTAACTTCGACACTGCAGATATGATTTAAAAAGTTATATATAGCAGTTTAATACATCATCAATTCCTTTTTTCAGGAGAAGTAATGACTCCATAACTACGCATTATTCTCACCTAGTAATTACCACAATAGTCGCCATATCCCTTGTTACATTCAGTACTCCAAGTGACCCTTACTTGTGATCAACGTACTATCACCCAATGATGTAAATATCTTCATCATATGTTTCCCACGACAGTGACTTTCTATTGCTTGGCAACATGTGCATCTGTGATTTTTTGAACTCCAACCAACTATTGATAACAAGATAGAAGTCGCGAAATTTTTGGAAACTTGACAACACTTACTTTACATTTTACATTAAATATTTTTCTCATGATGATGAGAAATATTATTGGAAAAAATCCAAGTTATCTCTATCCGGTCTGATCTAACCTGCAGAACTCAGGCGATCCTACCAAGTTTTACTGATCCATAATTTTTGCAGAATCACTCCGAATCGGAGCGGACAATCTCAATCTCGAGTTTTGTTGGGCGGGTATGGCCGATCTGATCAAGTTTTCAAACCATAGTTGTATCAAATATCCACTACCGAGTACAAGGGCTATCCATCATAAGGGAAAAGGATATAGTAATACATGTAATGAGAAACATTCTTGAAATGCTGTAGATAGATCCTAAGAACTTTAAAGCCTTATACATAATTGAATGAATAGAATAGGCATATGATAAAATGCGATGGATACATTGACGTCGAAGTGGCTGCTTCACAATGGCAGATTTGGACCATAATAGGATTTGGTGAAAAAGAGATGATTTATAAACCTACCATCTGCAATATCAAACAACACTATGTTGATTATATGTGATCACTGACAATCTTGGTTCATTAAAAGCAATAGAAAAAAAGGCCAGGCAAATCTGCCATCAAGATCAGTTTATGAAGGAGAAAGATACAAAAAATTATGGGATCGATATAGAAAAAATGTCATTTCCTAATATTAACACAGAGTGTACTATAGTCATCAGTACAGAAGCACACACACAAAAGCCAAGGACCCACCAAATATGAGAGAGAGAGGAGACACAAAAGTACGATTACTATCCCTGCTTTTATGCTGCTTATGAAAATGGACAAGGTACACAACTATTATCTAACATATTCTTACTGTATTGTTTGGGTTTGAAATTCTGAATATCATGTTATCTTGATCTCATTTAATTAGACTGTGTTATTACTAATTACGATAATCAGCCGAAAATATTTAGTCGCCTACTTCACTTACCTTTGCAGTGTTAAAGACATATTTCTACAATTTGGAAGGATCTGATATACCAGTTGCAGGCTGTAATGCATGTTATTGAACATAACCCTTACAGTGGCTTTTGGTTAAATTTGAAAAGAAACCCGACCATAGTCACTCGTCTCAGAAGAAAACTGTGAGCCTATTGAGAAGATAATTATAAGGATGTTAGAACAAAAAGGATAAGCCAGATTTGTAATAGAACTAATAGAATAACAATGCCAGATATAAGAAAATTAGGCAAACTGTTCGTATCTTCCCAAAGAGTTAACACTAGATCGCAGAGACCATATTTAGCTTAATGGCCCATATGGACTCTTTCAAGTGACCATATTTAGGTGGTATGATTAAACCTGCCAGATTTTCGTAATAACAGCAGTTTTTACAGTCTCAGTGATGCACATTGAATGATCAGCAAAAGCATTTTAAGATACAAAATCAGTTGGACTTCTTTATTTATAAGATTATGGAGTTCTTGTCTGTCGTTTTTTTTAAGATACAAAGGGTGTTAGATTTAAGCAAGGTTAAAATTGAACCACATTGGTCAATATTACGTCGGGCCAAATATTGTGATGTTCAAGTTGTTGGCCAATATATTGTTATTTCCATATAGTGATGAAAGTGTTTATATAGGGTATACCTTCTAATTCAGTTACCCTGTAGTTTGTGTATACAATGTTACATAAAAAATTGTCACAATATATAAAATAAATAATTAAACTTTTTATCTTCGAAAGTTTTTTGGCAATATATCGTAATGGTAGTATGGTATCCCACACATTATTATTTAGACCCGCATGGAGGGTAGGGAACTAGTTTGTTGATCCCTAATATCTTTTAAAATCCTAAATATTACTTTTCTCCCTCTCCTCTAATCTACCACTTTTATATCCTATTTATAGGATCACTAACACTTTGAACCAAGGATCAAATGGAGGAGTTTATTTTCCATGTATTTTCTATCATTTGTCTGTTTGGTATGTATTCGTCATCCATTTTTTTAATGTTATTCTGTTTTTGTTTTGTCCATCATGTGTTGTGGGTGTTTATATCATGTAATTCTGATGTTTTTGAATAATATAGTGTAAGCTCTATTCTCAAGTTAATGTAATTGGTGGTTTTTTGTAAATAGTTGATGCTCCATGATCAAGTCGTGTAATTTTGGGCATTTTTGTAATAATGTTGTGTGCTCTATTATCAAGTCAATATGATTAGGTAGTTTTTGTAAGTGTTGATGCTCTTTTGATAAGTCAGTATAATCTAAACATTTTTAAAATAAGGTAGTGTAAACTCTATTTATTAAGTCAATGTAATTGTGGACCTAGCAAATACAGGGAGGTATGCTCATTGTCAATATGCAATCACAATGGTACTTAATGTAGTATTTTATTTAAATTTGTATCATAGTTATATTGCATCACATTTTTTTTTTTAGTCCTTTTTGCTTTGAGTTTATTTTGTATCATAGTTAAGCTTCTTGTTGCTTTTTATATTAAATTTGTCTTTAAAATACTTAATGCGTAATTTATCATTTTGGTCGGTACAACGGATTGACTATGCGAACTATACGGAGCTGGCTACGTTATATGGGAGTACAAGGAGCAGTTGTTGAGGGTTTTGATCATATTCTTATTGTTCGGATATGAGATTTTTCATTAGTTATCTGATTATTTATGAATATACTGATTTCATTTGTTGTGGTGTTCAGGTCTAGAAATACAGTTTTCATTGCAATCTTTAACATATAGAGTCTTGAACTAATGAGTAAATTTTAGAGTTTGCTTGTACCCATTTCAAAGCTGAGTTATCCCTCTTTAATAGTATTTCAACAAATTTGTTCTAACAGGCAATACATTGAGCATCTTGTGTAATAGAGTGACCCAATCTTGTTACACTTTAAAAAAGACCCCTTTCAGCAGTAGTTCTATAATTCTTAATCAGTGAAAGTGTTGAGTTTATGTAAGGTCACGCCCCAAAATCCAATAACCGGTAGCTAGACCAATTACTAGCATTCGGGATGTGAGTCGGGGAATCCAACCTTTGCCCCCACAAATAACCAAGCCATCGACAAGTTCAGGCTTGGTCATTGACTATAGCAATATCATCAGAGTGAAAAGGAATACAGCGGAGCAAGAGATATAGATACATACCAAAATATAAATACAATATCTCAAAATGCTAAACAGCGTCAAGAGCTGATCATACAAGGAAAATACTAAACCGGCACCGAAGCGCAGCAGCACAACACTTGGTGTTAACCATGGAGTCTCACAAAACCAGTACTAATCTGCCTCTGAAAGGGGGGAACAAGCGAGAGTAATCAAAACCACGGCTCACTAATGCCTAACAAGGTTAACCACAAACTAATATAACAAGTGCAGAGATAGATGAATATATATAAGCGCAGAAATGGTGTGAAAGAAGAATACTAAAGTGCAGTGATGAAATGATATGTTTGATGATAGATATGCTGCTAAATTGTCCTAACAGTGTTATGAAACCAGAACTAGACCCAATAAATCAATATAGTGGCTGATCAACTGCTAATGTTATATACCGTAACGAAACCTCAATTGGATACAATGGTCGATTTCTTATCCAGCTCGACCAATCTAAAGGATATTACCACTTGATCAGAGTGTTCTGGGCTTTGCAATCTACGAGCCAATGTCCGAACTTTATTTCACATGTTACAAGGAATTTAACCTCACCGAGGAGAAGACCCAATTCCTGAGACTGTCTCATGCCATCCCACATCCCAGATGGGTGAATAGAGATGATAGTATCTATCGTGTGGTGACCTCCCTACTATTTTAAACCCAATGTAGGAATCCTGATAACCTATCGAGGGTCAGCCGACGTAGAGCTGGTTTATGTATCTGATCCGTTAAGTTAAAAGAATAAAAGAACTCACACCGAAACTAGATCCCAAGGATCAAAACACCACAGCCACCCACGGCCCACACACAGGATAACCTTTGCCGAGAGAAGGCAAACGATCCTAACCCAACAACTACAACCTGGCCACAACACAGGATAACCACTTACCTCAGAGGATGGCAGCAATCCAACACAGATGCTAACAGACTAATTGACCAGTCACAACATCCAAGCACAGACGAATGACTAATTAGCCAGTCACGACGTCCAACAACATTAGTCTCTACTGACTGGAGCACAACAGTCAAACACAACCCAAGAGAAAAACCCCCAAAAGCAACCCTCCTAAGGGACAAAAGAAACACATTCTATACGCCTAAGGATAGGAACAATAATACTGAAATCACAATTGCAACAACCGGAACAATTAGTTAACAACATCACAAACACTTAATGCCAGTATGCATAAATCTAACTAACACGGTTAACTAGTATAGTAATTTAGCAGTGAAGGGATACTCGCTGATCAACACTTGAATTCCACAGAATAAACCTGGAACTCCAACAAACGAACCCGACACAACAGGTTAACTCGCGGTGACAATCACGCTAACACAACAACCCAACACCTACAACAACAGCTCTCCGCAAATCGCAAACCCCAAATCAAACCACAATCACAAAACCTTAGAATTACCCGAATCACAAATTAGTGCGGAGAAGGAAAACACTCACCGATGAACTTGGCGAAGAATCAACCCACAACAACGCCAAACACTACGAAGGAGATGATAGTGAGGGAGAGGGTGAGTGGAGAGTGTGAGAGGGAGAATATAGAGAGAGAGAGAGAGAAGAGAAGAGAAGATAGCGAGAGAGCGAGGAAGAGAATGACAATAAAATTAAAAAGGGGAAAAACAACTGCCAAGTCGTTCGAACGACAAGGAAGTCATTTGAATGGACAAAAAAGTCACAGAAAGGACACAGAAGTCGTTCGAATGGTCACAGAAGTCGTTTGAACGACTAAGAGATCATGGGCCAAATTCCAGGAGGTCAGTCGACTCGTTCGAATGGGACAGGAAGTCGTTCGAACGAACTACCCTCAAAGACAAAAATTCCAGGGGACATGTCAACTCGTTCAAACGATTACAAATATCGTTCGAACGACTTTGACAAAACTGAAAAAACACAAGGCTTCCCCCGGGATCACGAGATCCCCTGAGTTCA
Source organism: Kingdonia uniflora (assembly GCA_014058105.1). Classification (NCBI taxonomy): domain Eukaryota; kingdom Viridiplantae; phylum Streptophyta; class Magnoliopsida; order Ranunculales; family Circaeasteraceae; genus Kingdonia; species Kingdonia uniflora. The sequence continues at coordinate 1,963,334 of JACGCM010000724.1, forward strand.
CACCACCCAGGACAAAAACACAACAACAACAACAACAACACCACCAAGCCACTACGGGCCTTCTGAGGAAACAACAACAACAAACTCCTCCGCCCAACCACCAAAACCACCGAAAGCACGAAAAGGGAATCTAACTCCATAACCCTGATAAGAGAAAAGGGATGAAACAGCAAGATGCACGATATGAATATGGATGCGTATGGTATGATGTATGAATGAAGAAAATGATAAGTAACCAAATAAAATAAAATTAGAATAAATAATAAAAACAAATAAGTAAAATAAATAAATAAAAATAAAAATCTTGGATACTACAGTAAGAGTCTGTACACCTAGCGTAATTCTAGCTTTTGAGACTTACTTATATGTTCCGTTTATAAGTGGTAGCACATGCCTTAGGCATTCCACTTACTGCTTGGGACTCTTCTCCAGCAAGTGTTCTAATATGTAGCATATCTAACCTTGGATTACGACTATTTTGATTTTCCCTCATACATTATTTCCTCCGACATCACCATTCTGCCTTACCTCTTTGGCTGAATTATACACTAATATGGCCTTCAGCTACACATTAGTGGACCATGTAATATAATACATCAACATTTGATAACCCTTGATTTGTGCACTTTTACCAATGAATACCTATCATTCTTCTCATTTTGACGTATCTACTATGTTATATGTACTTCGATGTAAACACAAACAAAAAAAGGAATCATGAAATAAAGATTCATTTTGCATACTTACATTAGGCAAAACTGAGCAGATTCTTTGTAACAAGGAAAGCGAAATGACTATTTCTATTCCATCCCCTAGATAACGAGATAGAGTACAAGTATACACCTTAGGATTAATGTAGGAGCAATATGAAGCCCACCATTCATGTCCTTTCGCCCAAATTGTACCTCGCCCCCCACGGAACTAAAATTTATAAGCTTAATGAATCTTAGCCGCTTGATATTTGAGCTCCATTTTTGTGGATCTTCACGTGCTATCAAAGTACCACTCACCTAATAATAATAAGATTGTTTTCAAAGCTACTTCAATTTTCTCCCTTACTTATAGACATTGCTTGAGTTTACAGAGAGAATAAGTGGAATAAAATGCAAGAACGACTGCAGTGGCCAAGGCATTTTTAACCAGGAGTAAGCACAATGCAGGTGCTTTCATGGATTCACTAGTCAGTATGATGCCAGGAGTAGCTTTGAAAACACTGAATGCGTAATATTGAAGTTCCGTTCCCATTTCCATATTGCATGTAACCTTTCATTAACACAACATTTGTCGTGTTAATGAAAGCCTTGTCTAACTGGACTTGAAATGTTCAGGTGTCGACTTACTCTCTCATCAACCAAAGTTAGAACCACATTTCCTTAATTTATAGGGCAATCCTCAAGCTTTCTCATAAGTTGGTGATCTATTTGGTTACAAACTATATAAAATAAATGTTTGTAATTGATAATGGCAAGTCGAGTTCTTGGATGTTAAATTTGTTGTTTTTTATTGGATCTTTCTTCAAGTTATGGTGCCATTATAGCATTATTCTTGTCTTTGTTTCTCAGCATACTCATGACCTGCATATTATTTTAGACGATTACGCTGGGGGCAAGAAGTACCTTAGATTAAAGATTATAATCTCTTTGTTCTCTGAATAAAATCCTGGTTAGGGTCTCCCTTATATATGTTAATGGGATTGAAACAATCAACAATCTTTCTTTCTACAATTTACACATTATATATTTTGTTTTCTTATCTCATTTTTATAGATCTTTGACACAATGTTGGTCTTAGGAGTTTGACTGCCCAAACCGATCTCCCAAACTGGTTAAATCCTTTAACAATGCCGAAAAAACTTGATTTAACCGCTTTACCTCAACGAATAAAATTTGGAATTCGTTTAAGATGTACCATGTTAAATAATAATAGACAAGACAAGTTGATAGACATACTATGTTCCATAAGCCTATGAATTAAGACTGAAAAATACCTTATTTCTCGCAAGTTCTCAAACAACTTAAGTGAATAGATATTATCATCATCAACAAAATACACAATCCCATCTAATTTATGACGTCCAATATGTTCAAGCGCAGTATTCCTTTGATGAACTCCTCTATCTTTCGTATTCGTAGAATTCTTCGTACACACAAGATGCCTATACATAACCCCACTTCTCCTCAAAATCTCCGAAGTTTCCATCGTAACCGCATTATACTCCACCACAACCCACAAAACCTACGGTTTTGTTAACTGTAAAACCAGACTCAACCTACTCAAAAATACCCTTGAAGCCCCCGATTATATATCGGAGTCACAACAATCAACTGTCTAATACACCTATCTCCCTCTTCTTCATCCAAAACCTCCATTCCCCCAATCCCAACACCCAACTTTACCGTCTCCAAAATAATCTTCTTCTTACTAACACCCCTATAACGGTTTAATCTCCGATAAAAATTCGAACTCCAAATTGCCCAAACCTAATTACAAAACCTAGAACAAATGCGTAACCCCTTTGCAAACTCCGTTTAAGAACTTCATAATTCCACCTTCACTATAACATCAACCAAACTTAACTATTGCAACCACAACAACATCAAAAATTAGGAAAAAAACCCTAAGAAGAGGAGAAAGAACTTACTTACGTATTGAGACGAGAGAAATCTTGAGAGGGAAGGAAGTGAATTGGGCTTGAATGGAAATGCTTTTGTAGGGTTTGAGAAGATTGGCTTCAACGCCATCGCCATTATTGCCAAATGAAGCTTTGAACAACAACACTCAATGTAATTTTGATTTGGGGATGGTGATTTGCAGTAAGGGTTATCAATTTGGATCAAAATCAAAGAAGTTAGGGCTTCAATTTGTAATTTATGGTTGAGGAGAGTTGAGGAGAAGTACGGTGAGATAGAGAGGAGTCCCCAAACCCAAAAATACCATAATACCCTTCAGGAATTATATTTAAGTTATATTTTTGCAAGGGTAAAATGAGGAATACAATACTACCCTCTAACAATTAACATATGACAAATTCATAAACCTATTTTAGACTAAAAGTTTGTTTTTGACAAGGGCAAGTTACTCAGGAAAAAAATTTGTGTTTTCAATGATTATGGCCGAATATATCAAATGGCCATCATTAAATTCTTATTTTGAGGTTATAAATATAGCCTTTGATAATCCTAAGATTATGTGGGGGATTCTAATCGACGGCCGAGATGAGTTTTCATTCCAATGATTTTCCTTTAGTAGTATAGATATGGGCGTTTCACAACTGTGTTGCACCGAGTAGTAAATTCCTTCCTGGTCTCTGGTAATACGAAACCAAAAAAACATAACTCAAATGGAAGAGAAAAATAAATAAAAAACAATGCACAAATAAAAATAACTATTGGAAAAAAAAGAATGTTAAAGCAAAGTGACTAACTAAAAACAAAATGAAAACCTTTTTCTAATTACCATTCGAAACCGGCAATGGCACCATTTTTAATAACGGTAAAAAATTTGGTCATATAGACAATGTTGAAATCAAGTGTCGTTCACTTCCAAACGGGACTAGAAAATAGTTGTCTTATGATTCAAAAATGTAAAATACTCTAAGCATAGGAAGTCAAAAATTAGGTTGTAATCAAGAATAACAAATCTAGGGAAAAGAATCCACCATAAATGATACTAAATATATAAATTACACATGATTTACCCGTACTTAGAAATTTTTTTCTACGACCTCAAGTCAAGCTAGTTCATCTTTTACCATGTAATTACTTTTTATAATACACCAAATACAAAATCTTTAATTATGAAAATAAGGAATGTGAAAGTGCATAAGTGTTAACTACAAACTGTTAATCTCTTGAAAACTAGGCATTTAGTGTGAATAAAATAGGACCTTTAAGATTAATAATCAAACTATATTTGTAATCGCAAAACTTGGTCTATATCATTTGGATATAGACCAATAATACAATCATAACAATGTATAGATGAACATTCACAATAAGCTCATATCGGCAAATACATATATGGGTCTACATATTTAATACATTTCTGACTTCATCCCTTCCTATAGGAGAGATTTAGCTAGACATAGTAAACAAACTAAAGCAAAAACATTGAGAATGATTTGACATGAGAAATAAGAGAATGAAAAGAAAAATATACTTTATTAGATTAAAATAAGACTTTTTTTTTAGCAAGAAGTAAGAGTAAATTGATAGTAAAGAGATATAATTGAGGGGAAGCACTGCCAGGCCCAATCAACTAAGTAGATCAATAGTAGCATACATGTGGGTCTTCCACTTTAGCTAGAAAACTTGGTCTATCATGAAACTTTTTGAGCTGCCTGCCGGAAGATATCTGCTCCTCTTGACAACTTGGATTGCAGAGAAGTTTGCCTCTTTCCAACAGTGAGTGAGCCTTAGAGTCTCGAATGAGTTCTTTATTCTATTCCATCATACTCGATGAGGCCAGGGGGCTTGGTTTCTTGCAAAACTTGTAATAGTTGATTGAAAATCTGCTTCTATCCAAATATATGTCTAGCTTCGTTGTGCAGCCCAAAAGAGAGCACCAATCAAGGCTTCGCATTCCAAATATAAGAGGGTTTTGATGCCTACCCCATGGGAGAGCACACCTATGACTTCACCACAATAATTTCTCACAACAGCTCTGGTGCCTGCAGTTCCTGGTGATCCCATTGCAACTGCCCCCACATTGATCTTTACTTCCTGAAACCAAGGCAGTGTTCAGGTGCAGCTCTGAACACGAGGAAGAGATCTAGCTTTAATTGGAACACCCAAAGCAATGACGATTGCAAGATTAAAATATTTATTGGACATGCTATTTGTAGATAAGTCTGCCGCTTCTATAACTGCAGCAAGGATCTTGCATTTAAGTTTAATGGAACAAAAGGGAGTCCCCTGAAAAACAATATCGTTTCTGGGTCGCCAAAGAATGTAAATAAAATTAAGAACCGTAGCTTTCCAAAGGTCTGATATGTAAGAATTCTTTTGGGAGCAAGCATCAAGAGTTTGCTTGAGGTTAGCAAAAACAGCTTGGATGTGGAACAAAAAGCCAGCCAATCCTATATCTGATTAGAATAAGAACATTGCCAAATCAGATGGTCAAGTGTTTCCAGGTTGCGTAAACAGAAAGAGCATCTGGAAATCTGTATCAAACCCCTTTTAATGAGGTTATCCTCAGTTGGCAGCGAGTTATGGCAGACTTTCCAGATGAAGGAAGTAATTCTTGGCTGAATGAACTTGCCTTTTGTGTAACTGTGCCACCAGACTTTAGGCCGGTGATAACTGATGATATTAAAGGGATAGTGCACCGAGAAAAAACCCTGAGGATGGTGCTTCCATACTTGGATGTCTTGGTCTATATTGTTCAGAGATAGGTTGTTCAGATCGATGCCTTAAGTGTTCAGAAAATCCACAATTGCTTGAGGAGCCGACCAATCATTCTGAAAAATAATTTGACTAAACTTGGATGTGCAATGCTTCCAGATTTCAGGTTGGATGTTCAGGAGATCGATAAGAGCAACCTTTGAACCCGAACAAGTTGATTAAAATAAGACTTAGGTTGTGCTTGGTTCGCTGCAACAGGCTACATTTTGCAAGCCAGTGCGACCGCACCTTGTTGTATTGCATCCGCCGACAAGTAATATTTTGCGATCAGATTGTTTCACACTCTAGCACTGCAATCCATCTCACATTTCAATTTATCGCTTTAAAGCATTCATTGTAGCCATTAGAGGAAAGGAGAGATTTGTGGGTGATAGTTGCTAGATTTGGTGAAGATTTTTCTTTCCAAATATGAAAAGTTCAAAATTTAAGGACCCAACTATCTTTTTCTCAAATGCAAGATAGTGCAGGACATTATTAACTGCAGCCCATTCCAGCTATCTCTTTAAAGGCTTTTCCTCCACTATAGCAGGTTGCAAAGCGCCATGGTGTAGCAGACTCAAACAACCGCCCGGTAAACGAGATCTACTGCAAGGGAGTGCATATGCACCATAGTTCAGCGAACCAAGTACAGCCTTAGAAACAAGAAAGAAAGCTTCAAACTTTTCTTCAACTTCTCCAACAATGTTCTCTTCTTACACTCTACTACAATTCTCTCAAGATTGGATCATTTTTCTGAGCTCGCCACCTCTCCTTTTATAGATGAAAAAAAGATTTCTTACATTTAATATGAGCTTGTAACCTATGCCATGATTGTACATAAAAATATAACCTCTCCTATAAAATATAACCTCCCCATGTGGGACCCATCTGATTGACAACTCTACATCCTTCTCCAGTTGGTCATCTTTTGAGTTATAAATCTCAGTATTTGCTCATATTTGGTAAATATGATCCATGTGACCTGAAATGCAAAAATTGGTTTTATAAGTGATGTTTAATAATAAAATTAAGGATAATAAACAGTAAGTCATGGGATAAATTGTCATTTTATATTCCCATCAGCTTTTTATGGAGTGCATGTGAGAGAGAGAGTAGGAACTGAGATATACTGGCTGAATACCCCCCCCCCTCTCTCGCTTTTGCCTCTCCCCTTGTATTTATTGAATGGAAGAGTGACATCTTTGTAAATAAGGGAACCTAGGGTTGAGTAGTGGGAGACCAACTCTTAACCCCATGTCCCCAAGTGAACCAAATCGCATGGGTATATTCCTAAGATTCCTCCCATGATTTATGTGGGAAATTCAAATGTTTTACTTTTGAATTCAAATTTTAAAATGGAAGGGTATACTTGGAATTTACCTATATCTTGATCTTCCAAAAGCTTTATGGTTGTGCCCAAGCCTTTAATTATGTACACCATACATAGTGCTAGACCATGGTATATGTCCCTAATGGTGACCTTAGATCTCCTAAAGATATCCTTAAAACTAAATAAATAAATTACTAAAATCTATAACGTTAGAGGTTACCAAGTAACCCCTAGCTCTTAGGTTGCCACACAATAAATGTTAAGTTTAACGTCTTAAGCCAAACCAATGTACCCCTAAACTTAATATTTACAATATGGTCAAAGGAGTACATTGTAAACAAACAAAAAACTATCATGGTTGTAAATTCTCTTTCAAGAACAACAGAATACCAGAATGGTCATTCTTTTTATCTATATTTTTAGACACCGATAAAGTCAATAAGAAATATGGTAATTTAGATAATAATTTTTCCAGACACAGTTAATATTTTCTCAAAGACTAATCCTAGAATACTAGAATTACCATGTCGTGTACTAAAATTATATGAGATTGTTTGAGAAATATGCTTCCCCAAAATATTAGCTAATTTAAAGGATAGTTTCCATGGGTTGATATTTTCTTTGAAAACCTTCAAAACCACTGTATTATTGTTAGTAGTCCTAAAAACTATGATGCATGGTTTTGGCAAAGTCTTTTTGAGAAGCATCTTTAAAATTATAATGTCTCAAAGAGATATTTTCCTTGAGGGGATGAAAAATTATGGGACGATGCAAGCATCGAGATGATGCATGAACAATGATGACTTTCAATAGGGATCTCATCATTTCTGAGAGAAATGTCATGCGATTAGCCACAATGTCGCTTGTTTCCTCTTGATAATCAATTTTCCTATTTATGTTATCATTATTTGGTTCATGTTGATACTCAGCTGAAGTTAAAAATTGATGTATAATTTTACGAATCATTGGGTCGTCCATATCAGGGAAATATTTTGCGCATTCCTTTACGGTATAGTCACAACTGGATTTTTCCCCATATAATTTCTCAAAATCTATTATGGTTATGGTACCCTCTTATAGTTTAGCTAATAATAGAGATATGGAGTTTAAGGTTGGTACTGATGAAGGTGACGATGGGGATAAAGGCAAAGTTACGAATGAGTTAACAGTTTATTCTTTGTTAGGAGACAATCATGTTAGAATATCTAAAATTATTTCATCCTCATCATCATTTGAGAAATCATTCTAGGTATTAGAAAAATATTCATTCTCAGTCATAATAACATTTTCAACCTACTGGCAATCTTTGGGTAATTTGATGGGAAGGATGCTAACGCTGGGAAGTTGGTCTCTATTCCTATTTAAGTAGACAACTTAGATATTATTCTCTAATCAACATGAGTCATATTCTAATTCATTCTCTAAGTCTTAGTAGTCCTTGAGAGACGTTTAAGTCAATTCTATACCTATGTCATGAACGTTGGAGTTAAGGTATTTTTCTACATGGTCCATATCATTATTGGAGAATAGCATGTCAATATGGATATTCAAAAATGATTGTTACTCCTTGAGTGAAGGTACGGGCTGGGGGGATGTTGTTTGGGTTAAAGTACTATTGAACTGCCATTTGTGGTATTAGACAACTTTTCTTGCTCTTTCAAGTGTATTGAGAAACAAGTATATCTTTATTAGGTGATTGAGGTAATTTTTTAGCTGGAAGAGTGGTTGTTATTAGATTATGTGATATTCGTGAGTGGATGAACTTAATGTAGTCAGACAAGGTTTTCTTTTAGTTACAAGGTCTAAATGTATTATTTGGCTAAGTTGGCAAACAATAGCTTGATTAGATATAGATATATTGGTTAGGTTTATCACGCCCCAAAATCTAATAATCGGTAGTTAGACCAATTACTGAGATTCGAGGATGTGCAGGACGGGGAATCTAACCAATTCGCCCCCACGAACGACCGAACCATAGACAAGTTCAGGCTAAGTCATTCACTATAGCAATATCATCAGAGTAAAAGAATAAAGCGGAAGCAAGAGATATATAAATATCAAACTGAAGAATATACAATATCTGATAACATACAGCGTCAAAAGCTGACAACGCACAAAAAATACTAAAACCAGAAATAGAAATTACAGCGACAAACTAGAACCAACAGCTGAAGCTTTTTGCCAAAATAGCAACTACTCCGCCTCTGAAAGGGGGGAAAATAGTGAGAGTGAGGAAAACCATGGCTCACTAATGCCTAACAGAGCTAAATAACATACTAATATAACAGGTACAGAGAAAGAGGAGAGGTGAATGAGATAAGAGAATGATTAAAAGCATGGTAATATAAGTGCATAAAAAGATAAAGGAATAGGAATAATGAAGTACTGTGATATGATATGATATAATGCGATGTCGTGATGACCTGATATGATGTGGTGATGGCATGATTCTAGAATTTTCCTAATGTGTATTTTTATGATGTTATGAAACCAAGAACTAGACTCTATAAATTAATATATTGGGTTGATCAACCACTAATGCATAATAACCTTAAAAGAGATCTCAATTGGATACAATGGGTACGATTAGTAGCAAGCTCGACCACGCTTGGGATTTATCACTTGATCAAAGTGTTCCGGGCTTTGCAACCCACGGAGCCAACATCCGAACTTTATTTCACATTCCAAGGGATTTCAACCTCATAGAGGAATAAGATGGGTACCAAAGGAAAATAGTCTCATACCATCCCACACTCCCAGATGAGTAATAGATATGATAGTACCTGTCTCAAACTCACCTACTTATTTTAACCCGATGTAGGAATCCCAAATCCTATCGAGGGTCAGATGAGTGGAGCTTTGTTATGTATCTTGACCTCGTTAAGTTAAAAGAATACAAAAACCCACACTACAAATAGATCCCAAGGATCAAAATACCACAGCCGCCAACCCGGCCAACACACACAGGATAACTCCCTGCCTGAGAGAAGAGTAAACAATCCTAACACAGCAGCCCTACATGGCTAACGCACACCTAGGATAACCACCTGCCTCAGAGGATGGCAAACAATCCTAATACAGGTAGAAACAGTGACTAATTAACCAGTCATAATATCCAACGACATCAGCCTCTAAAGACTGAAGCACAGTGCTCAAAGACAAGCCACGAGAATACTACACAAATACACAACTCCCTAAAGGTCAAGGAGAACCACACCCTACATGCCTAACAATAGGAAATGCCAAATACAAAAATGACAACTACAACAGAGGGAACAATAAAGTCTAAAATCAATTCACAAACGCCTCAGTACCAAATGCATAACTCTAACTAACACAGGTTAAACTAGTAAAGTAAATTAGCAATGAAGGGATACTCGCCTGATAAAGGATAATTCGCGAATCCAAAATCGACAGGGCAATCCCCTACAACACCACAGGCAACAACAAACACACCAACCCAACACCTGCAACAACCATAACAACCACAAAACTCACAACTTAACAAAACTCTCAAACACCAAACCCTAGAATCAACTCAACAAGGGTTACCACCAAAACCTAAATCGAATCATTAACGAGGAAGAGGGAAGGGAATTACTCACTGGAGAAGTAGCGAGATTAATCCCCTTCAACGAATCACAGATGAGGAGCTAGAGAGTGGAGAAGATTCAATTTGGGAGAGAGAGTGTGAGAGTGATGAGTGAGAGAGAAAATGAAAAGGGAATGGATAATAAATCCCAAAAAGGTCAACACTTCACTTGAGGAAGATTGACGGCCAAGAGTTGCGAGAAGAACCTAACACTGGTAGTCAAAACATGCCTCTGTTCGAATAGAATACATTTCTATTTGAACAAATCAAGACAGGTAGGAAAGTATTCAAACAGGAAAAGGTTTGTTCAAATAAAATGAAACAGTCTAAAACTTATTCAAACAGAATAAAAGTTGTTCGAATAAAATGAAACAGGCTGGAATGTATTCGAAAATAAGATATTCCTATTCGAATAAAACAAAGCAGATAGAAATTTGTTCGAACAAAAAAGTAGTTGTTTGAACAAAACAGATCAGTCAGAAACATATTGGATCAGAGAAAGGTCTGTTCGAATAGAATGGGACAGGTTGAAATGTATTCGAGCAGAGTCAAGTTTGATCGAACATAACCAATCAGTCAGTAACATATTCGAACAGAAAAAGGTCTGCTCGAATAGAATAGGACAGTTAGGTCCCAGACCATAAAAATATTCCTTTCTAAAGGAAACATGAGAAACCCAAGAATCCTAACATAGATCCCTCCCGGATCACCCACAACACACCACACAACCACTAACAACAACAAACACCTCCACCTAGCCAACCACAAGCTCCACAAAAACAAAACACAACCTCCACAAAGCAAATAACCACCGTAACCACAAAAAGAAGAATACAAAGACCTGATAATAGAAATGAGATGCTGATGCAAGATGAATGAAAGCATAATGATAAATAATAATAAATAATAAATAAATCTGGGACATTACAAGGTTGGTAATGACAATGGTTATCATGGAGTTAGGTAGATTGGGTATAACATGATTGAGATTGTTGAGCATTAATACTTTGTGGGGCATAAAAAACTAATCATTATGCATGAATGTCATTTTATAAATAATTCAACCTCAAATTTAATAAAGTAGACAAAGTTAAAGATATATTCTTTTAAATTTTCTAGGACAACATTTTTTCACTATCACTCCAACTATTTTTTTCATAAATAAACTATTAAAATTAATCAAATCAATTTAATCTTATGTTGGGGTTCATCAACCTTTTAGCCCTTTCTACCGCTCGCGTTAGAGAAATATACCTTTAAATTATGAAATTGGATGGCGATTTGAACCGAAGATCGATTAATCCAACATAACATAAACAATGCACTTATCATAGGTTTTAACTAACCAGGGTCAGGGGAACAAAACCAATAAAATTTGGGAGTCAGGGGAGCTTAATGGCCGGGAATCGCTACTGGCTCAAGGCAAGTAGTTAGCGATCGATGGCTGGTAGGGCCCCTGTCTCCTAGAAAAAAATTAAACGTTCCAGAGGTTCACTAAACCCTAAACCCAAGTCAATCGCAAAGAAGTTCATATTCAAACAGCGACTAATTTAACCTTCATAACTAAAAAAACATAGAAATTCTCCGCTAAACCCAATCAACAAAGAGGTACATTATTTTAGGGTAAACTAAAATCTAGGGGAAATGGGGCTTGTTTTGCCAAAAATCTTTATTAAATAAGGTATTGTAATTGAAAATTAAGGTTAATTAGGGCATCGAATTTGACCCTATATAAGCATATTAGGCTTTATTTATTAGATTTTTGGTTTTTTCCCCGAATATTCTCTTTTGAATCAAATTCGAGGGGTTTAGAGTTCTTTTATGATCTCTCTGTAAAGAGCAAATCAGATAGTTCAGCCCATCAATATCTAAACTCAATTTCTAGGTTGTTGACCTAGGGTTTATCCTTCCTTTTGCAAAAACAAAGACAATACCTAGGTTTATTAGAGGTTACTAAGTAGACTGAGAAATCAATCCCTTATTCAGGACATCAATTTCTCTCCAATTAGTATTGCTCTTTACTTCTCCAAACTTGTCAAGTTCAGGAGAGTTAAAGAACACCCCTAAAGAGTGATCAAAGACCTTTAGGTTAAAACTATTACCTATAATGAATCCTACCATACACCTATAATATTTCCTCTTTAGATTTAGTCAGAAGAAATTTACCCCGCATGACTAAACCAAACTAAATAATAGATATAAATTGAATAAACGTTGCGCATGTGTTCATTAGAAATTTTATCCTATTAGATCTCCATGGGATACGTGTCAAAATAATGCGACCTTCTATTCCTGATGGCTGGCAATCGCTAGGATTTGTGCCTTGGTGGGTAGCAATCGTCGGCTGGTGGTGACCGAAGTTTCCCTCATTTTTGAATTTCGTTTGCTTATCTTGTATATTGTGAATATAGGTCAAGCCTATTAGTCTCTTATCTCAGAGCTAAATTTAGTTTTTAGAGATCCCAATTAGCCCAATTCTGATTGAACTTGATCTTCTAAACTGCGGGAAATCCTCAAAGTGGTTTTGTTATCATTTTAGCTCAGATTTGGCACTTTTCTTGCCAAATTGTCTCTAGTAGTGTAGAGAACCTGAAACTGTGGTAACTACACAATAATTATATAAAAAAAGGTTTTAGAACAGCCAAAAACACCTGTAAAAAGGGCTTAACTTCTATACAAAAATGTACTTATCAAAATACAACACGCATGTGGCAATGTCAAGATGGGATTACTCCCTCTGATGTCGATCTTCTTGAGATCTCCCTCCCTGAGATAACAATTGATGTAAACTTCATATGCCAATTTTGAGTACCAGCTTTATGAACACAAAAGGTGCAAGAATTTTAGTGAATATGTCAACTATGTTGCCATCCGAACAAACTTGAACAACTTCAGTCTCCAACTGCTTCAGTAACTCATATTTGTGAAAGAATTTTGGTGTAAAGTACTTCATTTTGCCTCATTTGATAAATCTGCCATGAATATTGAATGATCCAAGGCTCATTGTCTTCATAAAGAGTCATTGGTTTATCTTGGATGGAACTCTAACCACAACTTCCGTTGATATGATTAATCATGGATCACTACCAAAAACATTTTCTGCCGGCTTCATGAATGCAAGAATCTTTGCGTGGTTCGAGGATGTTATAACCATTGTCTGCTTTATCGATCCCCATGAAATCAATATATCACCATACAAAAATGCATACCCCGACTGTGAACGACCTTTATGTGGATCTAACAAATATCTTGCATTGACGTACCCTATAATTGTATATTTACCATTTTTAAGTATAACATACCCCAATTTTTCATGTCGGTCAGATATTGTAGAACGTGCTTCATCCCATCATAGTGCCTTTGGGTAGGTACAGAAATATGGTGAGCCAAACATTTCACTTCAAATGAAATATCGGGTCGCATACACCCTGCTAAGAATTACAACGCAATAATAGCTCCTTGATATAGTACATTGCGCCCTATGACCCCCCATCCCCACCTTGTCTAGAGGTCGGAAGATGTCTTTGTTCATGTCATGGATCAAAATAGGCGTCCTAACACTGTGTGTCATATACATATCAAAACGTTAAATGATTCTTTTGGTATATGTTGCCTGGTGTACGAGTATGCCATTTCCAAGATTTTCGATTTGCAAACCAAGACAAAACTTTATCTTCCCAAGCTCTTTTATTTTAGAATCTTTTACAAGGTATTCAGCGGCCCTCGCAATCACCCCCGGAGTACGAATGATATTCAAATCATCTATGTTCACTACAATGATTGTGAAATGAGTATCTGTTTTCTTAATGAAAATGCATGGACATACGTGACAATTTGTAAAAATCTCGGCCTTCTAATATTTAATCAACTTGTTATGCCACATGAGCTTTAACTGCTTCAAACCGTATAATGACTTATCCAGCTTTATTATGTATGCACCGCATATGCCGAGCTTTGTCACTTTCGGGAGCTTAAACCCTTTGGGTAGCTTTATGTAGATTTCCATATCTAATTTTCCCCATAGATATGCGGTAATGACATCCATAAGACGTATGTCTAGATCATTCTCAACAACTAATAAACTGATCAAGTAAGAAAATGTTATAGCGTCCATGAATGGAGAGTAGCTTTCATCGTAATTGATGACAGGTCTCTAAGAGAAACCCTTAGAAACTAGACTTGCTTAATAACTAATAATTTCTCTATGTTTATTTTGTTTTTGTTCAAATACTCATTTATACCAGACAGGCTTGATGACATTATGCCTATGGACAATTGGTTCAAACACCTTGGATTCAGCTAGCGAACTAAGCTCAACGATTCCACGTGGTGCCATTGCTAACAAAGTTAATTTAGATCTTTTGATTAACATGTACATGTGCCTTAACAGGTTTGTCACTACTATAACCCTGTTAATGGGGGGGTTAGGCTTTTCTTATCCTAAAGTATACTTTTTAGCCCTGGGCTCAGTGTCCCCCTTTACAGTGAGGTGCTCGTAACATATAACTTAAATTTTATTTGTGTGATGCACACTAGTTTCTTGAACATCCAGTCGTGCAGGTAGATTACTTGCAGGTAGATACACCTTAGTTTCTTTTGTAGCATCGTTAAATGTATCCATCAATTCATTACGATCTATTGCAAGTGTAAAATTTGATGTACTTCATTGTCACCTTGGCTGGTCATAAGATCTAGATAAGGCGGCGATGGTATTTTCTAATTAATCTTGGTAACATCCTCAATCTACAAATTTTGTAGTAAATATGTCGCCGATCGTGGGTTATAAGTATCGAATGATAGATGGTAAATCATAACCTATGTATATACCTAGCAAATGTTAGGGTCCCATCTTCAAACATTGAGGTGGTACGACCGACACCTGTACGAAAAATCTAAATATTCTAAGATGAAGGATAGTAGGTTGAGTCTCAATTACTTGTTACTTTAGGAATTATTAATTATCCATCATCGGACGAATTCTAATCAGGGTAGCAACATGCAGAATTGCATGTCCCTATAAAGTAGCCATAAATATTGATTATAATAATACTGGCCTACCGATTAACTGTAATTGCTTGATTAGATTCTCTGTCATCCCATTATGGGTATGGACATGGGTTACAGGATGCTCGACATCTATCATCACATTAGTGGTTCAATAATCAACAAAAGCTTTGGAAGTAAAATTGCCAGCTCCATTAAATCTTACAGATTTGATCAGTTAATTCGAGAAATGATCCCGTAATCGTATAATTTGATCAAGTAAGCGTAGAAACACTATATTCTTAGACGATAATAGGCATACACTTGGCCATCTTGCATATACGTCAATTAAGACCATGCAGTATTTAAACGGACCACTATGTGGATGGATAGGTCCATATATATCTCTATGGATACTTTGGAGAAAGGCTGGAGACTCCAACTCGACCATGGTCTTACTAGATTGGAAAATTAACTTTCCCTAATAGTAGGCAATACCTTGGCAATCTTATAGTACTTGGATCTTCTCCATTGTTAGTAAATGTCCAAAGGTACTATTGATAACCGTTATCATGTATATCCCTAAAGTTAAGTAACTTACTAGCATGCAAGGTGGACTTAATGCCCAGTATTCTACCATTATGGATTAATAGCATGGTACTCCTCGAGCCCTTTATGATATTGACCGACCCAATCACTGTTGTGATATCCCCGACATACAAGGTCAAGGATAAGAAATACTTTCAATCCCGCATGATCAAGTGTGTGGTACTATTGTCTATCAGACAATTATTACGACTTATTCGATTATCAATCAGTAATTTATGAGCAGATAGTTCTATTGGACTACCTGTATATAGTAGATATAAACTATCATACATTAAATTTACAATTATCTCAAGTAATTATTCGAATAATCAATCATATAACAAAGATAAAACTATTTCATAGATGAAAATTAAAATAATGGATATTAGAGGTACATCTTAAACTTAAACATCACTAATTTATTCTCAACACAATCAAGAGACGAACTAATAACGTAAATCAAAATTTGCAACTAAGAGAAACATAGCATCACTCATCTACTGAGAGATAACTACTACGAATCACTCTGTAACTCATGTCTGCATCAGTATCACCAAAGAATCAGTCGTTATAAACTCCATAGTCGCGGTGTTGATATCCTAATGATATGGTAAATCTAGACATCATTGTATTTGGCCACCCCCGCTGCTTAGTGGTCCCGCACCCAATGTCCTACTATACCATAGTTAAACCAAGGAGATCCCATATCTGACTTCTTCGTCTTCTGCACTTTCCCTAGTTTGCTAACCTTTTTGAATCATTTACCTTTTTGTAGACCATGGAATTTCTGGTTCTCACCCTTCTTCTTGTCTTTGTGACTTCCCTTTCCCTTTCCATTCTTGGGTCCCAGACTGCGTTTGTGGTTTCCCTAAAAATGAACATTGTTTAGCACCATGCTCCCAACAGGCTAGATCTCGTGATTCTTAATCAGGAGTTCTTCGTTCTGCTCTGAGAGGAACAGTGCTTGAATCAAGGCCTCATGAGTCAGAATGTCCTCTCACCTATATTGCCTCTAGATTGTTAGCGTGGAAAGTAGATAAAGTCTTCTTTATCATTTCAACATCAATAACTTTATTTTCACACAACAAAATTTTATGAACTTTAGAATTGTAGTGTCACAGTCCAAAAATCCTATAACCGATGGTTGTAGTACTAGTAGGTTGCTCTAGGAAGCATAATGTCTTTTGCTGACTAAAACGCCTCATCAAGCTAGCATATAAGTCAGTTGGCTCAACCTTATTGAGGTATTCTGTCTTCAAGTCATCTCAAATGTGTTGATAGAGATAAAACAAAGCCTTTGTTTTGTTAATGGGGGCTTTATTATTGGTAGTGACAATGGTATTCTCATGACCCTGAGACTTTAAATAGAAATTAGCGTAAATACACCAAGTAAGGTAGTTATTTCCAGTGAACAGCGACGAAGGAAATTCAATGATCTTGAACTTTGGGGACATCTGCTATCCAAAAATGTAGATATAATATATAACAATTCTTAATAAACATTTTAAATGCATATAAGACAAATCATAGTACTTAGAATAAAAGAATAAATGATTCTCAATAATATTATTAGTTTGAACCTCATTCATTATTTTAAAAGTTATGAAATTCTTTCTAAGTGTTAAATCCCACATCTACCTAATAAATTGATGATCTTAGCCATGGAAGTCCATTTTAATAGATTTTTAACTTAAATTACTATTCAAAACTATTCGATGTTATGATCCTTATCTAACTACTAGGGTGCTCTAAGTCCTATAGTTTTATAAGGTTTTTATATTCTAGTTAAATGACCAATTTTCTATGAATATTAGGGTTATTAGATGTTTAGCAAATAAATGGTTTTATCCCTGAAGTTTATTGATTTACAAAGATAGGTTGATTAAGCCTATTGTGAGCTAACGATCTAGAATTATTAAAAGGTTGATATTAGTGTCTATATACACCTAGATGTTATAAGGTAATATCTTATTACAATTGGATACAAAAAATTAGTTTCCTAGAATCCATATTCTTAAAAATAGGACTACGTCAACTCTCAATTAATCCCCAAGTAATGTCCCTGATATTAAAGTTATTCCGGTTTGACTCTTAGTCGTATCTGAATTAGTCTTTAGTATCGTCTTATCTCTGATTCTCGATCAGACTAACTAATATCCTATGAGCATATTGTTTCTTAATATCTTATTTAGCTATCGTAAGATACTATAGATATGTATTAAACGAGTGTTACTTAAATCACATATAAGTAAGTTCATATACAAACTAGTAGGCACCCGTCCCAATTTAAAAAAAAATGAACTTTTGTAAAAAAATTGGTTCCCCTCGAAGATAAGTTCTATAAAAAGACAAAAAATAATAATATTATTATTATTTCGAAAATAAATTGGACCCAAAATAATTGGGCCTAGATCAGAATTGGCCCAATCTTCCTAACTTGATTGGGTCAGATTTGGATTAGGTCCAGAATATATATCTATTCACAAGAACGTGAGGTAGACACACCCTTGGAATGTGTATAGGCATCCCAACTAGTCACGTGTGCCACACATGCCCTTAGCATGTGCTGCTTACACCCATAAGACAAGTAACTAGTACGTGAATAGTATGGTGTATGCCCTTGGCATGTGATATGTGCGCTCTACATGCATTTTGTGTCTCAACACGTGGTCATGTACCCTTGGCATCAGGAATTTGCCCTTGACGTGTGACATGTGTCCTCAACACGTGGTTCATGCCTTGGCATATGTGATCGCACCCTCGGTACATGTGATCTATGTGGTGGTGACACGTTAGTCCACTCATTGACATATGCATGTCACTGCATTGTAGGTTGCAGTGGTGACGTATCCCCTGACACATTAGCAAGTCACATCATTCATGGGCCCTGCCACATCATTTGTTGGTTCCTATTATGTTATCACTGAGGTCCACTACCACATCAGCATGGCGGGGTCCATGTCTCTAGACCGATAATCTAAGCGTGTGGATAACCCTAGCCCTAGCGTGACGTAGTGAGGTTCTGAGGTTTGGCCTTTCTAATATTGCTTTACAAATTTGTTCCCATTTAAGTAAATGGCATTTGTTGCCCCCGTACTCTCTTGAGCTCCACCAAAAATTCATGCTAATTTTATCAAGTTCCCTATGTGTAGTAGTTGGTAGTAGACAACTAGTCATTTGATAAATAGGAGTGGCATTCTTTGCACTTTTGATCAGTACTGTTCTGCCTGCTTGACTCAAAGATTTTTATAAACACCCCAGATTTATAAAAATTTATCTCTTGCCCAACCCCATATGAAAGCAAAATAGATTTGAAATTGGAAGCATCTTCTAGGTTTGCCTTAGTGAAGATGAAAACATCATCAACAAACAATATGTGAGTAATAGGGGGAATATTTTGCCTAATGGCGATGTCAAGAATTTTCCCGTGCAGTTCTTATTTATGTAAAAGTCCTGTTAAGGTCTCATCATAAAAAAGAAAAGATACGGGGATAGAGAGTCTCCTTGTCTAACTCTCCTCTGAGGTTTGAGGAAGCCATAGGGGCCACCACTAAATTTGATAGAGTAAGTAGGTGTTTGTACAATGTTCATAATTATTTTAAGGCAGGTGCCTTAAATCTTAAAGCTCTCTAAAACCAAGTACAAAAAATCCCATTTAATATTTTCATAAGCCTTACTCATATTAAGCTTAATTACCATGCCTCCATGTTTGCCCTTTCTCTTCCTTTTAAGATAAAATAAAAGTTCCTACACAATAGTATTGTGGCCCTGGATATTCTTGCCCTAAATAAATGCATTATGAAATGAACTAATGCGTATCTCCAGTGGGGCTTACTTTTATTTTGCAAATCACCTTTGTAAGAATCTTAATGATAGTATTACAGAGGCTTATACGTCTGTAAGGTTTCTTAGGATGATTTTTGTAGGGAATTAAAATGATGTTAGTATGATTGATTTTTTGTTTCTGAATATAAGAAGATTTGAACATTTAATTAATTGATTGGTGCAAATCCTCTTTCGCAATATCCCAATTTTGTTGGAAGAAAAAAGGAGTGTATCCATCGAGACCACGAAATTTTAAGGGATGCATTTTAAACAAGGCCTGTTAAACTTTGTCCATAAGAATAGATTGGTTAAGTTCTTCCCTCTGAAAGTTATCAACAATGGGCAAGATTAAATCTATAATAGCCCTTTGAGGAAGATGGCAAACATTAAATCTTTGATTTTGGAAGGTTTGAAATATGTGGTCTACTAAGAGATTTCCAATTTCAGTCCTTGTCTAGACACAAATTTTATTCTCTTGCTGAAGTGACTCAACTTTAGAATTTTTTTATTAAAAAATATAAGCTTAACTATGTAAACTATTTATACTAGTTAACCAAATACACTTTATGTGTGTGCAAGAGTCCCCACAACACCCGTTTGTGATCTCTATTTATTACCATTATCCCTTCTTTCCTTGACTTTTAAATGGGTAATTAATAATGTAATTACACATATTTGAAAAGATTAAAGTATAGTTGTAGGTGTAGAGGCGGTGGATACAGTATGGTTGTGAGACTTTTGTTGTGGATACAAACTACTACACGAGCTTAGTTAGAGTCATGACGCTAGATTTGTGCAGCTATACCAACCCTAGCAAACAAACTCACAAGTTGGTTCGATAAGCCGAGTTAACGGTTGGTGAGCCAATACATTAGGTTGAAATTGTTATTTAAGGTAACTATTTTAGGATGAGTACTACATTCATGAAAATAGTACATTGCAATCAATGTACTAGAACATCTTTTCTATACATTGCTCAGAGCAGGAGAATGATACTATTTGCTTTATGTATTTATTTGTGTCCTTTTTTGGTGATGGCTTGGTTTTAGTGTGGGCTGTGAGTTCATCTCTTGATCTTATTTAGTTCTCATTTCTCTTGGAAAATTGCCTTGTGTCACTTTTTACTGTTAGAAATCTTACTTTGTTGGTCTTAAGGTGATCAGGCCCCTCCCAGAGTTTGCTTGTAGAGTGCAGGAGTATGTCCATACCTTGTACATATTTACCTTCCTATTTTTACTTTATCACTGGGGTTAGTCCCCCGCTCATGTTTTGGAAAAAAAGATTCATCACCCATGTTAATAATAAATTATGTGAACTATTTGGAGCTCTCGATGCCTATGTTACAATATGAGGACTAGGCGGTGCATGTTAGCAGTCATAACCCAGGTTGAACTTAAACATTATCACAATTTATCGTTACCGTTGAGATCTATTTTAATTTAGGACGTAATTTTCCTACTATGGTAAGTTAGCCTATACTGCAGCAATTTAATTTTTCTAGTTGTTTTAGTTTTTAGGTAATTTTTAGGCTCCCAGCCAAAACAAATTGGGGGGAGATTCAGAGCACCAGCAACGATAGGCCGAGATGGGACACCACCACCAGTACCACCATTAGAAGGAGTTACCCATGTGAAAGTCCCTGATGTCACACTTTTCTAGCTGTACAATCTTTCTTTGGGAATCCCTTTAAAGAATTAAAATGCGGAGGTTTACTTTTCATATTCGATTCAAGGATGATGATCTGATCTTGAAGGGTGAATCTATAAACTTGTTAATGGGGAGAAGAAGGGGAGTACTGCCATTCAGAAGAAACCCTACCACTCCACATTTAGAGATCAACAACTAGCTGTAAAAGCAGTACTTCAAGTGCTTAAAGAAATTCAATCTTCAAATATAAACACTACTGATGATAATGATGAAAAGTCAAGTACTTACAAAATGAGCATGACATCAAAAAAGTGGGGATAGTAAGGAGCATAGTTATGGACAGGGAGGTGAAGGAGTTAAAAATCTCCACATGGAGGCAGATAAAATATATGGCTACAATAAGAGAAGAAATGATAGGCAACAAAGAGTATATTGGAACTGGTTAAGATATTCAATTAAATGACCAAGGAGTAAACCTTTGAATCCAAACCAATCCACTCAAGGCACAGCGCCAGCATAATTCATGAGCACCCAACCAACAAATCAATGTGTCCTCATTGATGCTCATGGTTCCCTTGTCTCTAGTAAAGAGTCTCCTATTGAGCTCCTACCACTCGCTTCTTTTGGTATAACTACCAGACCATTTATTGCATCTTGTAACCGGATTCAACTTATAGGCAATGCTCCAAGAGTCAGAGGGAAACTAAACTAAATATACTCTTCCAACTCTTGTAGAGGGTGAGAGCTAAGATTAAGTTAAAAAACTATAAAGACAAAAATTAAAGACTGTGAGATCTTATAGGTTATTTTGTAGGAAGATGATAGGATTACACTTTTTGTAAAATTAGTTTTTACTAAAGTGCGAAACTCCAAATCTTACATTGAAATGACACTATAGAATAATAATTAATTTGTTATTGTTGAAGTTTAGTAATGATGAAGGCAAAAAAATTCTTATATTGGGGTCATAACATGTGGCCAATAGGCTTTATGTGGTTAGACCATGGAGTCTGAGCATTGAAAGAGATATCTCCAATCCTGGAACAATACATATATGGATTATGGATGCGAAACTATCATAATTTTTATGGAATCTTATGGCATTAAGGAACTAGCAAGCCTAACAGGTATCTCCATGAGTCTTGATCGAGCTGCAGCATACAAATCAAGACCAGCCTAAACTAAACTGGTCAAGTCGGTTTTTATAGTAATACGACTCATTTTGGCTCTCAAACACATAAACCGATTTATATAAGTTCCGTTTTAGTTTGCTGAATTTGTAAACTGCCGAACCGAACCAAACCAAATCAAACCAATTTTCAATTTTAAAACATTGTTTAAACCTTTTTTTTCAAGTAAGCCCTAACCATTTTTCTAAGCGAACTCAAACCCAATATATTTCTTCCTCTATTTTTTGTCATTCCAATTTCACCCACAAATCACCAACTTCTAAAACCCCTAAAATCTCCACAAACACTCACAATTTAACCAATCTATCTCTTTCTCTTCAGTTCACCATTAATGGAGTATATGCGGAAAGCGATTGATCAAAACCAACAACACCCACGCCACCAAAACTTTAAAAACAACAAAACTTCTTATCTCTAAACCCCTCATGGCCTAATCTTTTGCTTGATTTGAATCTCATATTTCATATATCATATCCCATATTTCAGCAAATACTAATATATATGTACAAAATTTAAGCAATGAAAAAACTTAGAATGATTTACGACCTGTGAAAACTGAGAGTCTAAGGAGGAGAGATCTGAGCTTTCCTTAACAAAATTTAGAGAAGCTCATTTCTAAATTACAATGCAACTTTGGAAGTCCCTTCAAGGGACATGAAGTAGGTGATGAGTAGTTTCTTACAAACTCCTACTTAAGAGTTGTTCTAAACCTATAAGAAGTGATCCTCAATTAAGAAGTGAACTCAGTGATACATAGAAAAATACAGAAAATGCCAATTCTAATCTTATTGATAGTTTCCAGAATACTATAAGAGCTTAGAATATGGGAAGGGAATAACAAATTGGCAATAATGACAGCAGGCCACAAGACCAATATAAAAAGGCAGTCCCTAATAACTTCAACAAACCAGGAGACCATGACAAGTGGCAATAACCAACAAGCTATGAGAATGTGGGCCCAAGTAGAGGAATACAACAAGAAAACAGGTTAACACGTACACAACTAGTCCCACTGAACAAATAAAGTGGGAGTCCGCAAGAGAGCTAGTTATGAAGAGGCCCTCAAATGTTATGGTCGAGAACTAAGCAGAGTATATCCCCCCCCCCCCCCCCCCCAATTTGGCTTTATCTGACTATCGTCATGGCATACAAAATCATGAATCATAGACCTAATAATTATTAAGCACTCAAATCATAAGATTTTCTGGAGGCTCGCGGCAAAGGGCTGCTCCCCACCAGCAAGCCAAGAAACCCATTTTATATCAAAGTTCAATTAAAGAAACTTCAAACCACTATTATTCAAAGCCAAGAACTTAAAATTACAAAATAGTGGTAAAGCAACAATTACATCTACACTAACTTCAGTTGAAGAAATACATTTTCATATTCTTAAAAAAACTCACCTTTAGATGAAACAATCAACACAACAAAGGGTGATTCATATATAATCTAATTGAGACAAAATCATACTCTATTAGAACGGATCTCACATAGAGGCAGAGAAAAAGATAGTTAGATATTTCATGAGAGGTGTGTGGTTCGTATTTGGTTTGTGTCATAGCTCATGGTCCTTAGGTGGTTGCCCCACAGTGAAGTAGGTTGGGCTACCACTGGGCTACTAACCCCTGGTGTTCGGCTAAGAAAGAGAGAGACCTAGGAGTCTCCAATATAATTAATATATTGAAACCCCCTTCTTTGCACCTAATCAAGTTTATTTAGCACAAAGTTCTTACCTTGGAACATCTTCAATTTCACAAGGAGAAACATGGGTAGTGATTTCAAGGTTTTCTTAACTTTGAACAAAGGTAACCCTCATATCCTACCTCTCTTTCAAGGTTAATAATCTAAATAAACTATGTTTTTCATGCTTTAGACGTAGAAGTTGGTATGGTTTTTTTGGTAGAGTTATTTTTCATTTGAACATATTTTACATGCTACTTACCTTGATTAATATGCATATGTTAGATTTTGTTAAATCTTTATGCATGCTAGGTCTACTACATGTTAGATCTATTGTTATATAATTTAGGTTTACATGCTAGATATAATTTTGTAGTTTCTAGGGTTTTGTAATTTGTTGGCCCTATAATATGTTGAATATTGCAATTTTTCCATGTTAGTAATAGTTTTTGGCACTATATTCACATCGATCATATGGTTTTCATCTAAAATTATCGTATTGAAATTGTACTTTTCGTATTTTTTACGTGTTTTGCAAGAACCCTAATTTTGACAAAATTATAAGGTTAATTTTTAAAATTATTTTAATTAATAATTTTAGAATCTGGATAACTTTAAGTGATATTACCTATAATTGGGAAGTCTAGATATGATAGGTCTTGAAGGAGATAATCTATCCTCTTTAGTCTCTACATCCTACTTAGAGGAGTCTTAATATTTTTGGAAGCTTCTTGAGATGGGGCCTCCTAGTTAGGTTAGGTTAACCCAAGGGTCTAGACCAAGTTAGGTTTGATGCGCATGTAGACTCGTATTGTTTTGTATTCATTGGGAAGTGTACACATTTTTTTGACCGGACTTGGAATGTCCTAAACATTAGCAACAACTAACCCCGCCACACCTTTGTCTAGTCAAGCTCCTAAGCGGGGGTCAACATTTTTTTTGGTAGGTTTATGTGAGCCGAGCTCCAAACCAAGCAACCAATTGAGTACCCACTCCCGGCAGGCTCCATATTTTGTGCGCTGGTTCTATTGGGCCGAGCTCTAAAACTGAGCCACCGGTGCGAGTACCCACTCCCAGTCCAGGTCCAGCACGAGTTATAAGCAGATTAGGCCCTTAAAGCTCTCACCTCAGACCCAACCTATTGTTGCCCGCACACCATGCACGTGCATGCAGTGTATGGGACCGGGCAAACGTGACTCGAGAGTTGTGCATGTATGTACAGCATGTGACCTACGTGAGGCATCACCGGGTATTGTGCACGAGTGCACAGTGCGTGTGCGAACTACTTGACTGCATCCCTGTAAGCTACGTACATGCAAACGGTGTGTGGGACACAAGTGTTAACCCGAGTGAGGTACACATGCTGTGCACTGGTGTGCAGCGTGTGTAACCCGCGCGACCTTACCGTGAGTAACCCGCGTAACTGAAACGTGTGTGTAGTGCGTCTGGACCACATGCATGTATGGGTGGTGTGTTTACACATAATACACCACAATACTTGTCTTAAGCAAACTTGGTCAAGCCCGAGCCCATTGAGTCCTGCAGACTCTAGGTAGACCTAAGCCGACCTTGTCCCTACGCTTATCCGTTCCAGTCAATAGCTGTAAGCCCAGTTCAAGGCTGATTTTGTTCAATTCGATCCAGGTTTAGTATGTCTAACCCGACCCGATCTGAACCAGATCCCAGAGTTTGACTCTGATCTAGTTTTGACCCTTAGTCCGATCTGATAAGACCTAGAACTTATTTTTAGGCGGGTAACCCAGATCCATCTCAAAAGCCAACCTGAGCACACCGGCCTAGGGTCCGATAGATCTAAGATCTGATTCGAGCTTCTGCATACAAGGCCTAGGGCCTGAATCTGCGGTCTTAAGATTCCAAACCTAAATTCTAACAAACTCAAAGGCCTAATTCTAAGTGCACCTTAGCAAATTTGCTTTACTTTTTGTCGTAAATTATACGAGTTTGGGATCGTATGTCATGGGATCGACCCGAGCCAAGTACCCCCGATTGGGATTAAGCCGAGTCTTAGACTAAGTTCATATAAAGTTAACCTGACTACAATGTAGCATAAGGTAACTCTAACTCAATCCCCATAATGCCATAGTTTTAAAATCTTCTGATTCTACATGTATCGCTCTCTAGGTTTCAAATTGAGTTTGTTCTTTATAGTAACTTTAAATTTTAGGCAACACCAACCCAGGCTTTCTCAATATCTGCCCTAAGGTCTTGTGCGTGCGCAGTCTAAAGACTGATAACGAGCATGTGGTTGGGTGTTTAACACATGTGATTCATCGTAAGGGCACATATTTGTCTGAACGTTTCTCAACCTATACCCCCGATAGATAGACTGACGTATCATATTGGAATTGATTATTCCCCGTTTATTTGCTTGTTATTTACTAGTGATCTAGGTTATAAATTGAGGACTATTTACCCTCTTGGATCCAGTCAACGAGTTTTTCTTCAGAGAATAGTGGGCCACTGATATGATCTGTCCCGAATAGACTCAATCAGTATTTTTAAGCAGCCGGCTCTCTCAGCATGCACATCCCATCACCTTCTTTCAGGATATGCATTAGAGCGCTCCTAGGTTGTATCGTACTTACATGAAGCATCAATTTCCGTCAAAGCCACAGTTTTACGATTTTGGTCGTATAAACCTAGAGTTGAGCCAATAATGCCTCTAGCTTATAAAAAAACTACTTATGTTAGTTTGACCAATGGTGTGCTTTGAAAACATATAGCATATTGGAATTTAATTAGGTTTCACTCCTCTGTACTCAACAGATTTTGACACAAAAAGACGATGCGACTTTGGGGTCACCTCCTAAATATTATCCTTGGTCACCTAACCTTACCTTTGTATATAGCCCTTATATTGCATGAGTGAAGCCTATGTTAGATACCGTTTCTAAATAAGATTGAAAAATTAAAACATGAAAAGGATTTAGCCTCGGAATTCACTGAAGTGAATCTGTTCCTATGGTATGAACATTACAATCCTTTAAAACTAATTTGGATAATTTGGGTATTTTTTTATATTATTTTTCCCTACTTATATATATCCTCAGTTTTTCCAAAAATAGGGGAAGGAATTATGTGCTTTTCTTTTTTCACATCACCATACACGTTATAGGATAATACATGTTAAGCATATTAATATATTGTTAATTCATTGCTTGATTAGAAACAATATTATGTATGTGACCTCACCCTATTTATTGCATATTACTCGAATCCTCGTACCTCATACTTTCTGCAGACAATTATATTTCTAAAGCTATCAATGTTGAGACATTTCTCACCCAATTCAACCTCGCCTCATTGATAAGAATGGGTTTGACCGACTCCCCTGCGGAAAGGGAAAAGGCTGTGCACATAATGTGTTACCGTCATTCACATGCCCTAAAGTTAGAATATCTGCACACGGGAGACCCATGTCTTATGGAGTCAGCTTGACCATGTATTTTAACACATGAAGGTGCTTGCCCTTCAGTCGATCAAGGCGGAGTTGTTGTATCAGAACATGATGGATTATAAAGATGTAAGTACTTATGCATTTGTGTCCATCACATCATCTCCACGTAAAGTATATGTAGAGAACTAGTGATGGAATCTGCAGAGATCAATTAAATATTGCTTACATTTCATCCTTACAACAACAAATTATTAGAGTAGTGCATCTTTTAAGGATTTGCCTCGTTTCCAGAGATGATTGTTTCCCTGCGTTACGTAGAAGAGAACAACCTGATGGTAATCTAAAACCATGATGGCATCCCAGCCTAAAGTTCAGTTCTGCGTGGAGCACGTAATTATATATATGATTATACTAGATGTTTATACATGACTTTAGGGAACGATTCACTACATATTATGATGTTACTACAAATTGTTTTTACTTTTCTATTCCAGACTAGTATTTTATTATTCTGAATTAGAAGTACAATAAGCCTTTCTAGGAAGGAAGTGCAACTTGTTTTGTTTTCAGTTTTACAACTTATTGTGGGGGAACATTGACTTCTATTTATATATGTGTTTCTTTACATTTTCAATGGTTGATTATGTGCATGTCTATTCTTGTAGAATAAAATTGATATATAGATTATAACTGAAATGCTTAATTTTTGTGCCAAAAGCAACAATGGGTACTCGCATGCCTATTACAGGGATCTTGATCAAATCTTTGTGGATTATTGCCTTATAGATAGTGAGACAACACATACGATTCTCCGGGATAAAGGATTTTTTTTCAGAATGTCATATGTAACTTAAATGTTACAACCATCGTTGGCACGACCAGTATAGGGGAAGACTCTGGTAGAAATTCCCTTTTACATCCTTGAGATCGAGAATGCCATTTGTAGTAGTAAGTTTAGTCAGAAGTTGTTGAGCTTCATGAATGTTTATGAAAATCGATATCACCTTGAGACTTGGAACGAAGGCAGATATAGCGACCCAAACTTTTCACCGTTATGTCTTTATTTTAGGACGATGCTTCTTTAAAAAGTTACATCTTACTGTACTTTATCTCACCTCTTTATTTTAATTTCAAAGACAAAACGTGGAGAGTCCTGATGGTTGTTTCTCTCCTTATTTTTTTCTACTCCATCTCCTCCAAATCTTCACAACAATTTGTTATATTAAACTGTTCTCCTTCCTCCTGATATTTTGCCAGCACAACCCCTCTAACTTCCTAACTACTCTGATTAAAACCCTATCTCTCGTTCCTTTACTTATTAATAACCTTAATAATCAGCCACCAAATCCCTTGTTTTCTTTGCACAAATCTGATCAGTATAAACAGTTAAATGGTGTTGGATGTGTTTTTTCCCCTTTGTCTTTCTTGCTTAATTGGTCTAGGAAAGCTGTTTGTTTGTGATGTATTATAAGCAGATGTCAATGGAGAAATTGATGTTCTTGCTTGTCATTCTTCTCCTCGGACTTCTAAATCAGGCAAGTATTTTTATCCATTATTTTTCAATGATTAGAATTCAGCAAATGACAGGTCTTGAGGATACTTTGTAGTGGTATATTGTTGTTATAGTTATGACTGGATTTGATTGTCTTAGAACCCATTACTTCGTTAGGTTTTCGTTTAGAGGTTAAATTCCAATTTCACATATACTATGATTTAAGTTTGTGTAAGAATTATTCGTGCTTGGATCGTATGCTACATGATATACTTAGGTTGTTCCTTTAGAAATTATTAGTGATAGTGTAAATTTGGAATTAGTTCGTTAAGCTCCATTAGGGAGATACACCTATTGGTAGTGCTCTTAAACCATTTATAGTTGTTGAACCATTGTAGCTTGTAGTGGCAGGGGTTACTCGTTAAAAGCTTTAGTATTTTTGTACAATCTTTATATTGTTATTTTTTGTTATGGAAAGAATACTTAGGAATTATGCCATGGTTATAATAGTGATATGAGGATATGTTAGGGTATGAGCTCTTTATGATAGCTTAGAGTTTAATGTAACAACCAGTATGTTCCTTTCATATTTTGGATTTCCTTACATACTAAGAATTTACCAACTCTGGGCCTCTTAGAAATTCTATTAACTACGTATTGTAGTTAATGATTCAACACTTAATGAGATTAGGATGGTGGCATATTAAGTCGATTGTAAATTTGTGACTAACGTCGTGGATGGCTTAGACATTCCCTAATAAACTAGGTTTGGTTGTTTCAGGCTGGCTTTGAGATGCCATTTGGAGGAGTTTATGGGCATTTTCAGAGGTGTAGATGCTGCAAAAAAGTATTTGTTATGAAGTTTTACATGTGTTTAAATATTTGAGTGTGAATCTGAAATCAATGTCATGTTGATATTATTTGGAATTCCAACGAGAGCAAGTAGTTAACACAGGTTATAAAGGGTATACAACATGTGACTTATGGAGTACAACTTAGATCTTAGATATGGCTTGGTTTGGAGTTGTATTTGACTTGGACATTCTAATTACGTGTAAAATTATAAATAGTGAGACGAGCGTCGTATAACAATAAGTTTCTTGAGGATTTATTGGAGGTATGGACTTTACCAGCTTAGGAGATCTTTTGGACAAGGTGACCTTGACAAGGCATCATTATTTAGATCTAGGCATTTATATTTGGAATGACTAGAAAAGATCATGTATCCTTTCCAGCTTTAGGGCCAGTCGTTTATTCTATAGTAGTCTTAGATGATTCTTTAGTATATTTTTCGTGACAGCCAATCTAAACTATGGATTTCCCATGATTTAGTAGTGCGTGACTTAGATACCCTTTTAGGTTTAGGACTTCCATTCGTTATAATCATATTGACAGATAGATCATTGGATGTTGGAGTTTTACTTTATTTGATAGAGTCTCCACTTGTTATTAAAGTGAGTGTAAATAGATTATCTGGCTGTAAGAGCGGTAGATCATTTGATATAGTCCCAGTTATTGATTAGGTAGGGGCAGACAGATCATTTGATTATTCTAAAACTCAAACCTCTTCATTTCTATTCCATTGGGCCATTTCGAGTTATTGTACACAGTAGGGCTATGCTGTTATGGTCATTGGGTTCGATTGCTGATAGGCATGAAAAATGCCTATTTTTGTTATTCAATTCACATTATCTAGGACTTTATTTTATGTTTCACTGGGCCTAATTAAAGTATGTTTGACTATTGCAGGTAATAAGACAATTACAACCAAACCCGGTCTTAAAGCCTAACTTTTACAAGCTAAAGAGCTGTTGAAGATTACCAGTTGTAAGGAGTTGCTGGAGATGCCCAAATACTAGTCAACAACTACTCGAAGACTTAGTCAAAGATTTTGGCTAAAAGATCTCCACAAAAGGAGGGTTGTTGAGGGAGATGAGGGCTGGAGAGAGGTTAAGAGAGAGATAGTTGTAAAACGAGAGGGAGTTATCTTTATTTTTTTATCCTTTTTCTACTGCAGTTCTTCTATTTTTTGTTGTAAACCTTTTTTAATTAATAAAGAATGGTTTTTATTTCACGATTTTGATCTTTGCATCCCTGAGAACGAAACTCTCTATGTTTCAACAACCTGATTTGATACAAATTATCAAATGGCGCCGCTGCCGGGGATGCAATCGATTTTAAAATCGTGTTTCTTATTAAATTGTTATGTTTAACTAGTTTCTCTGATTAAAGTATTTTTTTAATGGTTGTTTTATCATTTTATCATAATCACCTCTCTCTTCATTATCTCTCACAATAACAGTCTCTCTCTCAGATACACTTCCCATTGCTTGCGACTGTCTTTCTAACCCTTCTTCATCCTTGTTAAACTTGAAATTTCTTCTCAAAAAAAAAAAATCTCGTTTCAGCGAGATTTTAGGGTTCGTACTCAATTTCAGGTTCTACTTCATATTCTGATTTTAGGGTTCGGTATTGAAATTGGAGGTAGTGTGAGTGTTGGTGATTGTTGGGTTCGGGTGATTGATACTTGGATGGGTTTGCAGTTGGTAATTATTTTGTTCATAGTGATTATGCCTCAATGCCTGAACTCTGAATTACTGGTGTGAGATTATTATTTTTTTTGAATTGGGGTTTGAATTTTGGGAAGGTTTTTGTGTTGAATTCTTGGATAAGTCCTTGTTTGAAGCTGCAGCAGTAGAAAAAGCTTTGTGGATTTATTGTTATTTTGACTTGGATTAATGGGTTGAATTGGGTTTTTGATCTTGATATGTTATTAGGATTTGTGTTTGTGATGATAGAATTGTTGCACGATTTGGACTGATCTGTAGTTGTGATTGTGATGCATTATTTTTTTTAGGAATCCAGCTTTACCCATGTTTCATTGTCGATTAGGTTTTTTGTGGATTATTTGATCTGTTTCGTTTAGTTATTGGTTTCTGTGGTTTGATTTCACAGTTTAATTTCATGACATGTTCCATAGTCTGATTTCACTATTTCGTTTAGCTATTAGTTTTTGTGGTTTCTTTTCAATTCTGATCACAGAGTTTCAAGGTCATCATTAGTACTGTTGATTAAGAAGTTGATTAAGAAGGTAAAAGTTTGAACGCTCTGGAAAGCCAACATCAAAGAAAAGCGACAAAGCCAAGAAGACTTCTAGTTTAAATTTTTATGTATTTTTTTTTCTAAGGATTGAGAAAATGCTTATGTAAAGTTTAATGAGTGACGCTCTGTAAGGTGAGGAAATTGTACTCTGCTGCAGGTACAGTTTCGGAACCCCTACTCAGGCCTGAAATTGTTTCAACGCGTACTTCGCAAACGATCCTGAGTAGGCCTTCCCAACGGTTTCACCAGGGTAACCAAACGTGCCCCTAAAAAAGGCCGCCCTGTAGGTAAATTTTTTTTCCACCGCACCCTCCCTGTCGTGGTACATCGTTGTTTAACTATATGTTTGATTGATTAAATGTTTAATTTTTGCAATAACACTTTGATAAGGGTAAACCAAAACGGGATTTCATCACCCGTGCGTGCCCACGCATTAGGACCTCGGGAATTCATTTCCCGGTTGTTAATTTTTTCGGTATCGACAGTCCCGACCTCTTTAAAAGAATTTCATATAAGAAGCCATAAAAAATATAGTTAATCAAAAGGCTTCGCTTGGACCTGGAGCAACACGCTCACTAGGAAAACCTGATAAGTGGCTACGTTTGCTGGAGGACGTACGTTCCCTGGCATAGCTAGTGTATATAGGTGACTCTAAGCGGTTCGCCCCGCCCTCCAGCACAGGTGCATCTAGGTGACTAGATAGCATGCAAGCTATCGCCAAAGCGAGAAAAAAACAACTCAAGTGCTAACCGATCTAATGTCAGGAGTAGGAGCATTGAACCCTGAGACCGGGTTCACAGCTTAACCTAAAAAGAGACCAGTAAAACATTCTTGAGTGCTTGTATCATTGTTAAGACTTTTAGTGTGTTCGCATATATTGATTGAATTGTATGTTAGATTGGGGTAACACCCAAGCTCAGACTAAGAACATTGCTAGAATCAATATGAGTCAGACTGATGGGACTAATGGTCCCAAACCTGTTATTCCTAGGAACGGTCCCGAACCTGCTGTTATGGAGAGAATCACTCTCCGCAATCGAATGCATCCTACAATAGTTAGTAAACCTTCATGTATTGTGATTCCCAGAAATGTAGGGAACTTTGAGTTAAAACCGAGATTCTTGTCTATGCCCCCCAAATTCCATGGTAGTCCTATTGAAAACCCGTATAACCATCTTAGGGACTTTAGGGATCATATGCTTCTATTAAACTTTGAACGTATTACAGAGGATTCTTTGAAATTACGTGTGTTTCCCTTTTCTCTGTTGGGAAACGCACGCGATTGGTTGTACACTCTCGAGAATAACTCTGTAAACACATTTGAACAACTCGTTAAGGAGTTTTTGAAGAAGTATTTCCCTAACCACAGAACTGCTAAGATACGACAGAGTATCTATAGCTTCATACAAAACCGAGGAGAGTCATTGTATGACTACCTACAACGGTTTAGGGATTTAGAGCAAGGATGCCCACATCACGGGATTCAGCTGATTGATATAGTTCAAATTCTCTATGAAGGTCTAGACTATGACACTAGAGCTCGTGTTCAGTCTATGTGCACGGGTACATTCGATGAGAAAACTGACACTGAAGCTTGGACATTTTTAAATGATGTAGTGGATAAGACCTACCAATGGCAAACGATGAGAGAGGAAATACCTAGTCACCGTGCAAATGTGCACCAAGTGGACTCTAATTCAGAGTCTGCCACTCTTAGAACCATTCTTGAGAAAATCGAGAACTTAGAGACCTGCAAAAGGGAGAGACACCCTAATACTTCGTCTGTTAACCATGTGGCGATGCCAAATTGTGTGGTTTGTGAGAGTTCGGACCATCTGGTCCAAGATTGCCCTGATGTGCTTAGTTTAAGGGAGGGTAGAAAAGACCAGGCCAATGCCATGTATCAACGTCCCAATAACCAACCTTTCAATGGTGGATGGAATAATAATTCCAACAACTCCAATTCTCGGGGAAATAGAAATTACCAAGGAGGTTCTTCTGGTAGTGCCCCTTATCAGCCGCACAACCAAGTAAACCAACACCAGTCTAGTTCCTCGTGGCTACAAAATCCATCATACCAAGCTCCCCTTAATGTGCCTTATGTTCCTCCGCACAATAGGAATCTGCCTCCTCCAACCACGTCCTTAGAAGATACTCTTAAAGCATTTATGCAAGTAACTCAGTCATCTATTGCCAAACTTGAGGGACAAATAGGTCAAATGGCAACAGAGATAAGCACGAGAGACAAAGGAACGTTCCCCAGTCAAACTCAAGCTAATCCTAAAGGGAATACTGAGCATCTTAGATCTTCCAATCGTGATGGAGTCAATGCCATCATTTCTCTTAGGAGCGGTACGAAAGTTGATAATTTGGTAAAAATGCCTAAGGAACCCGAGATAGAAATTCAAAGTAAGCCTATAAAAGAACCTACGAGTGCGAGTGAGGAAGAAATCACGATAACACATGTTCAGCCGCTGGCTTCTTTTCCTCAGCGATTAACTCTTGCTAAGAAGGGCAACGTCTATGAGGAGATTTTAGGAATTTTTAAGCATTGTGTGATTAACATTCCTATCCTTACGGGCATAAGACATATCCCTAATTATGTAAAATTCCTTAAAGATCTTTGCACTTTAAAGCGGCGCATACATGTCCCGAAAAAGGCTTTTCATGTTCACGAGAGTGATACATCTATTCTTTTAGATGCACATGTTAGTGCTCTCCTTTTGCGTAAATCGCTTCTAAAATACAAGGACCCTGGATGCCCTACTATTTCATGTACGATTGGGACCCGTAAGCTAGGAAGAGCTCTACTTGATTTAGGTGCCGCCGTGAACCTCATTCCTTACTCTGTCTATGAGCAATTGGATATCGGAGTACTTAAACCCACTAATAGGACCCTTCAGCTAGCTAACCGATCTATTAGGATTCCTAGGGGTGTAGTTGAAGATGTGTTGATCCAGATTGAGCAGTTTGTTTATCCTGTAGACTTTGTTCTGTTAGATACTGAGCCAGTGGTAAACCCTGAGGATGATATCCCTGTGATTCTAGGTCGACCCTTTTTGGCAACAGCTAATGCGGTAATCAATTGCTGCAACGGAATTATGAAGTTGACCTTCAAAAACATGATAGTAGAATTGAATATTTTTCATGCGTCGCATTCCCCTTCTAATTCTGAACCACTTGAGTGTAATATGATCCAGAGTCTTGTGAGTACCACTTTTGAGAGGTCAAGTACCTCAGATCCCTTAGAGACATTCTTGTCCCACGTTGATGGAGATTGTGAGGACGATTCGTACATCTATGAGGTGAAAACCTTATTAGATTCGGCTTTAGAAATTGTAGAGCCTGAAGGTGGGCATGAAATCGTATATGTTAAGAAACCCATTCCAGAGGCTCAAGTAACCTCCCTAAAGATAGAGCTTAAACATCTTCCCGCTCACCTTAAGTATGTCTTTCTAGGTCTCGATGAAACTATGCCCGTCATTATAGCCGTTGACCTAGAACCCCTTCAGGAAGAGAAGTTGATTCGTGTTCTTAAGGGAAATACGAAAGCTATTGGATGGAGTATTGAAGACATTAAAGGAATTAGTCCCTCGGTTTGTATGCATAAAATCAATTTGGAAGATAATGCCAAAAAGTCCATGGAAGGACAACGGAGATTGAATCCGACTATGGCCGAAGTAGTTCGGAAAGAGATTTTAAAACTCCTTGATGCTGAGATCATCTATCCCATTTCTGATAGTCTGTGGGTTAGCCCGATCCATGTTGTCCCAAAAAAGTTGGGAATCACCATTGTAAAGAACGAGAATAACGACCTCGTACCCACTAGAAGGACCACTGGATAGAGAGTCTGCATAGACTACAGAAAGCTTAACTCGGTCACTAGGAAAAATCACTTCCCCTTACCTTTCATTGACCAGATGCCCGAGTGACTCGCTGGGCACAAATTTTATTGTTTCTTAGATGGCTACTCTGGGTACAACCAAATACCCATCGCACCCGAGGACCAAGATAAAATGACTTTTACATGTCCTTTCGGTACATTTGCCTATCGTCGCATGCCTTTTGGCTTATGCAATGCTCCTGCGACGTTTCAGCGTTGCATGTTAAGCATTTTTTCTGACATGGTAGAGCGATTCCTTAAAGTTTTCATGCATGACTTCTCATTATTTGGCAACTCATTTGACCAGTGCCTTCATCATCTTTCTCTAGTATTACTCAGATGCCAGGAAAAAAATCTTATTTTAAATTGGGAGAAATGTCACTTTATGGTATAAATGGGGATAGTTTTGGGGCATATCATATCTGAAAAAGGAATAGAAGTTGACCAGGCTAAAATAGATGTCATTTCTAACTTCCCCCCACCACGAAATGTCAAGGACGTCCGTTCCTTTCTAGGACATGCAGGCTTCTACCGTCATTTTATCCAAGATTTTAGTAAGATTGCTCGTCCTTTAAGCAGCCTTTTAGCCAAAGATGTGGCCTATGAGTTTAATGCACATTGTCTTGTAGCTTTTGATAAGCTTAAGACCCAGCTCACAACATCACCCATTATTAGACCACCTGTTTGGAATGAACCATTCGAGTTAATGTGTGATGCCTCTGATTATTCTGTAGGCGCTGTTTTGGGACAGCGGATAGACAAACGCCCCCATGTCATCCACTAGCTAGCAAAACGTTAAATGACGCCTAATTAAATTACACAACCACCGAGAAAGAACTCCTGGCCAATGTTTATGCGTTAGAAAAATTTAGATCTTATCTTATAGGATCTAAAGTGATTGTTTACACGGATCATGCCGCGCTTCGACATCTTTTGTCAAAGAAAGATGCTAAGGCACGACTAATCCGGTGGGTATTACTTTTGCAGGAGTTTGACCTCGAGATTTGAGACAAAAAGGGGTCAGACAATGTTGTAGCCGACCATCTTTTCCGTATAGTGATTGAGTCTGCTGATGAGTCATTGCCGATTAGGGAATCCTTCCCTGATGAACAACTTATGGTTGTGAAATTAGTTCCTGAGTTGCCGTGGTTTGCTGACATTGCTAATTATTTAGCCACGGATACCATTCCTGATCATTGGACTAAACCTGACAAAGATCATTTCTTTAGTCAAGTGAAGTACTTCTTTTGGGATGATCCAGATTTGTTTAAGTATTGTACTGACCAAATCCTTAGGAGATGTGTTCCCCAGTCTGAATTTACCAATATTCTATCATTTTTCCATACCCAAGCTTGTGGAGGCCACTTTAGCTCTAAGAAGACCGCGGCAAAATTTTGCAGTGAGGTTTTTATTGGCCTGCCTTATTTCACGATGCGCATGCATTTTGTAAAGCGTGCGAGAGATGCCAAAAAATAGGAGCCATTTCTCGACGAAATGTGATACCCTTACACCCTATTTTAGTTATTGAACCTTTTGATGTTTGGGGCATTGATTTTATGGGCCCTTTTCCCAAGTCTTTTTGATATGAGTACATCCTTGTTGGAGCGGACTATGTATCAAAATGGGTTGAAGCCATCCCTTCGAAAATGAATAACAGTGCAGTTGTTCTCAATTTTTTAAAAGAAAATATTTTTTCTCGATTTGGAACACCTAGGGCTATCATTAGCGATGGAGGGACACATTTTAACAACAAAAACTTTGCTGCCCTTGTCAAAAAGTATGGTGTAACCCATAAGGTGGCAACACCTTATCACCCGCAAACGAGTGGGCAAGTCGAAGTTTCAAATCGGGAGATCAAAAATATTCTCCAAAAAACGGTTAACCTAAATCGCAAAGATTGGTCTGTAAGATTAATTAATGCACTTTGGGCTTATCGTACTGCATATAAAACCTCGATTGGAATGTCTCCTTACCGACTCGTTTGCGACAAGGCATGCCACCTTCCTGTAGAACTTGAGCATAAAGCTTATTGGGCAATAAAAACGTTTAACTTTGACACTTCAACGGCTGGGTCCCATCGTAAGCTACAACTCAATGAGTTGGATGAGCTCCAAAACGATGCATATGAATCCGCAAAGATATACAAAGGAAGAACTAAGGCTTTCCATGATAAAAATATCTTGCGAAAGACTTTTGAAGTGGATCAAAAAGTTCTATTGTATTCCTCGCGTCTTCATTTGTTTCCTGGAAAACTTCAATCCCGTTGGACCGGGCCGTTCATTGTCAAAACTGTTTTCCCACATGAAGCTATTGAAATTCTTGACCCTCGTACTGGTCACATTAATAAGGTAAATGGGCAGAGACTTAAACCATTTCACGAGTATTTTACGGGCTCGAGTGAGGATATGAATCTACAGAACCCATCATATGAAACATAGGTATCTTTATTTCTACCCATAGTCTTATCTAGTTTGGGGATACCTACCATCGTCTGGCTCAAGACGTTAAACTTAGCGCTTGTGGGAGACAACCCTTATCATGTTCAGGTAATATTTTTAGATTATTTTTTATTTTTGGCGACTTTGGGGATACATGTTGATTCAGTTTGAGGGGTAAATAAGATTTTTATAACTTTTTCCAATAAAAGTTATTATTCTAGGGAAATTCTGGTATTATAGACACATTTTTTGTATACTCTGATCTTTGGACATTCTTAGAATTCTAGAGTTGCACTTGGGATAAAATTATAAGGTTATGGTTTATTTTAAACCGTAAATTGTTAGTGCGTTAAGAATTTTAAGTTTTTGGTACTACCATCCTATTAGATGTGTTTCAGAAGAAAATCACCCTTATAATTGCACTTCACGTAGTTAAGTTATCAAGAGTTTGTTAAAACTAACTATCACATTTTGATTAATCAACAGTTTGGGTTAGGAAGAGTCTGTAATGAGGGAGACATTTATCTTGGAAAATTGCTTTTCTCATAAATTCATACTAAGGGTTTGTATGTATTTTTACAAGTTATTGGCTCCTTTCACGAAGCTGACATACTCGTAAAAAAAATCATTCACAATTTAAGGCCCCTCGCAAGATTTAGAAGTGAAAGAGGAAGAATTTGTATTAATCTCGAGGCAAGCCATGAATCAATGTAAAAGTAAGAGACCAAAAAAAGTAAAAATCGAGTCTCTATGAGTATAGTTGAGAACTATGTGAAGGAGGACAACTTGCACGTATAAAAGAGCAAGTGAAAACTCAAATGCAAAAGTCTTACCATGAAAAACTTGTGTGGATAGATATTTTCCCTGAAAAATCAATAAAAGAGAGCGAAAGGTAGTTGTCGAACAAACTTCTAGATTTCTTTAACCATACTCAAGAAAAGGCTAAGGTTATTTGAACGGATTATCAAACTTCTTGATTTCATAAACTAAATTCACTACACAAAGGATGAAATTTTGAAGCTTGATCTAATCTGATAGTAGTATAATTAACTTGATAAATTCTAAACGTATCTGATGGTTAACCCTGGTTTAAGTGTTATATCTAGGAGATGAATTTAATCTATTTTCAGAGATACCAGGAGTAATGATTATTAGTTGCTTATAATACCAAAACGTTTATGATAGAATTTTGTGGGTATATTCACTGAAAACCCTCACGAGACACAACTTGTCCTATATGGGCAACCTATAGGTTGAAAGGCTTGTTGCATACGCTAAATGCAATCGTAAAAAACTACGAAAGAGTTTAGTTTAGTTTTCTTTTGCTAAGGGACTAGCAATATGTCAGTTTGGGGTATTTGATAGGCATGAAAAATACCTATTTTTGTCATTCAATTCACATTATCTAGGACCTTATTTTATGTTTCACTAGGCCTAATTAAAGTATGTTTGACTATTGCAGGTAATAAGACAATTGCAACCAAACCCGGTCTTAAAGCCCAAATTTTACAAGCTAAAGAGCTATTGAAAATTACCAGTTGTAAGGAGCTACTGGAGATGGCCTAATACTAGTCAACAACTGCTGGAAGACTTAGTCAAAGATTTTGGCTAAAAGATCTCCACAAAAGGAGGGTTATTGAGGGAGATGAGGGCTGGAGAGAGGTTAAGAGAGAGATAGTTGTAAAACGAGAGGGAGTTATCTTTATTTTTTTATCCTTTTTCTACTGCAGTTCTTCTATTTTTGATTGTAAACCTTTTTTAATCAATAAAGAATGGTTTTTATTTCACGATTTTGATCTTTGCATCCCTGAGAATGAAACTCTTTATGTTTCAACAACCCGATTTGATAAGGATTATCAATTCCCTAAACAAAAGATTTGGTTACTGCTAGTTAGTGTCCCAGGGTTCCAAGTCCCTAAATTATTTCCCTATAACTTCTCGGCTGCATGCTTTGCGAGTATCCCGTGGGCATAGATCTTTAAAAGTGAAAATAAATCAGGCTTTAGACCTGTAGGTTAAAACTCCTTGAACACCATAATCAGGTGCATTACCTGCTAATTCCTGACTCAATAAAAAGGAATTCGCCAATCCCTGGCTCGACAATAAGGGATACGTTTCTGTTAATTACAAAAGGGTGTGAGAGTGTGGTCCCACTGAATTAAAAGTAACCCTGCATACTTGACTTCCAAATTCCCTTTCCACATCTACCGTACCTCTAAGGTCATAGTAGTTAAATCTAAGTTTAGATTATTGTTGATATCTTGCTAGGATATTAGTTTTTCTTAGACCACCATCTTTCAGACTCGTAGCTTGGTTGATCTTATCATGTAATTCTGTTGGGTTCTTCATGTCTCTTTACTATGATTATCTTGGTCTATTATGTCTTATGACCTTGGATATTTATACTTGATGGGCATTGCTGGTTGACGCCTTGCGCACATATTTTTTTAGGTGAATTGTTGCATTTGCGATGTTAGTAGTTAGAACAAGTTGACTTGCCAGTTATGAAGTTTTAGTTACCTGTTGGTAATCATTTCTATCTCTTTTAGATTTTCTTTTGATGCGTAGTTTCATAGCGTTATAGATGTATTTACAATTTTTTTTAAATTGTAGTACTTCTATTAGGGTTTATCTTCGGGATGCATAACGTTACACCTCAGAATTTGTGTTCTTAATAGTTTATTGATAAGCTAATTTTGGGGGCATGACAGCAGAGGTCCATTCTTGTACATCATGTCTCAGGTAGATGGTCAGAAGCTAGTGTTAGAATAATACCCAATATACTCATCAGGTCTGTATATAACCCATTTTTGTGGATTGAGATTTATGCTATTAGGCACGTCCCCCGTGTGCTACAAAAACCTTTTCCAACTATCACATGATCATCTTGGTCATCCTAGATACAATATGATGAACATGATAATCAAGAACTCGATAGGCAATTCCGTAATGGGATAAAAACTCCTAATTCTCATGAACTAGTGGTACCAAGCATGTTCTCAAAGGAATCTCAATACGTGACCCAATCGACCAAAGAAAATCCCTAAGATTTTTCCAGTACATCCATTCAGATATTTTATGGTAATCATCGATGCATCTAGTAAATGATCGTATATTTGCTTTCTCTCAACTAGGAATATTGCTTTTGCATGCTTGTTAGCACAAATTATGAAACTAAGGGCTTAGTTCCCTGAACACTCTATTGTATCTATTAGACTTGATGAAGCTGGTGAGTTTACCTCCCAGACCATTTATGAATATTTCATGTCCATGGGAATTAATGTTGAACATCTTATTCCCTATTTGCATCCCCAGAACGGTATGGCTAAAAATCTAATCAAGAGGATCCAAATGATCACTCGGCCTTTATTACTACGAACAGGACTTCCGACCAGTACTTGAGGCCGTACAATTTTGCACACCACTACGCTCATTAGATTACGGCAACAACATATCATTAGTTTTCCCCATTGCAACTAGTCACTGCCCAGCAATCAGTAATTCACCTTCAACGCACTTTTGGTTGTGCGGTACATATGCCGATTGTACCACCTCAATGTACCAAGATGGGTCCCCAGAGACGCCTTGGGATTTAAGTGGGATATGATTCTCCATCTATCCTTAGATACTTTGAACCCACGACATGTGATCATACCACAAGATTTTTGTTGTTAAGGAGAGATTGTATTTTTGCTATTAAGGGGGGAAAGCAGCAGTGTTACTTTGAGCAAACGACTTGAAATAACCTAGAATACACCAATTATTTGTCACTTGAACCTACCCAATAACAATCATGATAGAGAAATTCAAAGGATCATCCTCTTTTAGTATATTGCTCATGAGACGTCTGACACATTAATGCAGCAAAGTAACAAAGTTGCATATCCCAGTAGCGAATGTACCAGCTATAATTGAGGTCTAGAAAGGGAAAGCTGCAGCTACACGAGCCAATGACCCTATAACTTAAGGATCAATAGGTCTTCCTAAAGGATCTATGAATAAATTTCCTCGACAAAGAGAAATCAATCCTGCTCCCCAAAAAAGAGTAAGGAATGTCCTACCGACTCCTAGTGTAGTTAAGACTCATTGTGAGTTACCACCCGACAACTTTGCTTCAATAATTACTAGATCATCCATGAAGATTTTCCCAATTGAGACAAGCCCTAAAGAGGCAGCCATTGAAGTGGCACTTAACTCGAATATTGAGATATCAGTCAATTATCTCTACATTGGATCTATCAAAAGTAATCGTCGGCTAAATTTTTATATTCATCTCCGCAATTGTTGTCATGCATGCGGATCCCGACCACTGCCTATTAACAAATGTTAGCGTAGATAGGGTTGGCCAATGGAAACATGCGATTTAGACGGAGCAAGATTCTCTAGGGAAGAGTGAGGTATGCAGATTGGTAGTTTGTCAGAATAATACCATAAGACCAGTTGGATACAACTAGGTATTTGTACAGAAACGTAATAAATCTAAGAATATTGTAAGGTATAAACTTAGACAAGTCACTCAAGATTTTTCTCAAAGAATTAACTTCAATTATGATGAAACCTACTCTCCCATGATGGGCGCTATAACGTTTCACTTCTTAATTAGTGTGCAGTCTCGGTAGGACTAGACATGCGTCTAATTGATATAGTTATGGTTTATCTATATGAAAAATTAGATACCGAGATCTGCATGTGGATTCCTGAAGAATTCTGTTTGCTGGAAGTAACTAATATTAAATAATCCACCGATGCACGGAATACTATCGATACTAGCTGCATTGAGCATGCCTAAAATATGTACAGTATGATTCAATAAATCACCCTATAGTAAAAAACAATCATGAATGATGTGGCACAATTGATTGACTTAATATTTGAAGAATGAATGATCCTTGAATAACACGATTTGCCCATGTGTCTTCATTAAAAAGTCTGCAAAGGATTTGCTATAATAGTGTGGATGATTTAAATATCATCGGGTGTCTTGAAAAGATGGCCCATACCGCCGAAAACCTGAAGATGGAATTCGAGATGAAAGACCTCAGTAAAATTAAGTTTTGTCTCGACCTGTAGATTGAACATCTTAGTGGTGGAATTCTAATACACTAGGCTACATACACAGAGAGAATGTTGAAACGCTTTCACATAGATGTTGCTCACCCGTTAAGTACATCAATGGTCGTAAGTCATTAGGATGTCCTTATTGATCCAATCCGCCCTCCGGATAAAGGCAAAGAGCTCTTTGGTTTAGAACTACCGTATTTAGGAGCTATTGGTTCTTTATTCTATCTTGCAGGTTATAATAAACACCAGGTATTTTATTTACAGCGAACTTGTTGGCTCGCCACAGTTCCCTGCCGATGCTAAGATATTATAATGGAGTTAAGCACATATTTCAAAATCTGCGTGGTACAGTTGATTTGAGATACTTTTTCTGGATAACATCATAGGTAAGCAATAACTCATTGGTTACGCAAATGTAGAATTTATATCAGATCCACACAAGGGCCATCCACAAATAGGATATGATTTCACTTACGGAGGCACAACGATATTTTGGCATTTTGTCAAGTAAACGATGGTTGAGACATCCTCAAACCACTCTAAGATACTTGTTTTACATGAAGCCAAAAGAGAATGTGTTTGGTTACGCTCCATGGCAGATCATATGAAAGTCAGGCACAGTCTACATTATATTTCTTTTACTCTCATAATACTCTATGAAGATAACGCTGCATACGTTGCTAAGCTAAAAGGTGGATTCATAAAAGGTGACAAAACGAAGCGTATTTCACCCAGTTCTAGCATACACATCAGCTCCAGCATGGCAGAAAGTTGATATCCAGCAGATACCCTCCACCGAGAATCTAGCGGATTTGTTCGCCAAGACATTTTCGAAGTAAACATTCTTGAAGTTGGTTCATGGTATTAGAATGCGGAAGCTG
Organism: Kingdonia uniflora; assembly: GCA_014058105.1. Classification (NCBI taxonomy): domain Eukaryota; kingdom Viridiplantae; phylum Streptophyta; class Magnoliopsida; order Ranunculales; family Circaeasteraceae; genus Kingdonia; species Kingdonia uniflora. Next base: position 2,007,825 of record JACGCM010000724.1, read on the forward strand.
AGTATACTTGCTTCAAAGGGAGAATCTTCTCTAGATGGGGACTCCCCAATATCACTTTGGAGTAATCGGACATGCGTTATGTATTATTTTTCCTGAACAACGGGTTTGTCCCATGGGTTTTATCCAGTGAGGTTTTAATGAAGCAGACTTATGGCGCGTCCAACACCAATATGGGACTTATTTAAAATGACTTTTCCTTTGACTCACAACCTTTTTTCCACTGGGTTTTGTTAGGTTTAGATTGCAGGGACAATCGCCTCATCAACGCTGGATATCCCAAAGAGGGAGTGTTATAGTCCATGGTTCTTTAGTGGTCCCAGTACGGTGGAGCAGGTTAGGCTACCACCGGGCTACTAAAACCCTTTGGCATGGAGAGAGAGAGAGAGAGAGAGAGAGAGATCTAGGAGTCTCCAATATAAATATATGGAGACTCCCCTACTTTTTACCTAATCAAGTTAATGATATTTTGCCATTTGGAGCCCTAATAGAATCTCTCTCTATTTCTATTATTTCTCTTACTTTGGCTAAGTATTTTGACAATCACAGTTTGGTCTTCTTTATCTAATCTATAAATCAAAATTTGTGGAGTGAAGCCCAAATTCTGCCCGGTAATGGCCGACAGGAATCGGCTCGAACCTGATTTGAAAATGGCCTAATTGGGTCATAATTAGGATGAATCTCACATAGAGAGAGTTGAAAATCTACTTGATGCAAAATCATACTTAAAGCATCTCCAACAGTAAAAAAAACGAGTTTGGGTTGGGTTTTTTTTTCCCAAAGTCAAACTCGCAACCCCACACTCAAACCTTCTCAGCAATTGAAAAACAAGTGTGGGTTGCTAGCGTGGCGGTGTCCGATCCCAAACACAGTTTGGGTAGCTAAAACTCTTCAAAAAGCGAGTAAAGTGGCCCTTTAAAGACTGCACAACCTTTAGAACACCCGCACGACCTTTAGAACACCGCCACGGCTACAAGTCCACCTTACACTTTCATCTTGTTATCTTTTTTCACCAAGTATTTTTTTATCAAGTGCTTTTTACTTACGGCGATGTTCAAAACACCGCGCAGTCTTTAGAATACCGCATGACATAAAAACACCGAGTGCTTGCCATATCAGCTCAAACCTAAATCCAACTTCTGGGAGAGTCGAGTTTGGGTTGGGTTTTTGGGGTGAGATATGTGGGCCAGCCGAACTCAATCCAACTGTTGGAGATGGTCTTAGGATGGATTAGTTGGAAATTGCGCATGCGAGAGAGTTTGTGGCTCGTTTCTAAATTTGCCGAATGAAGCCCGTCCCAACCCAAAGTGTTGCATTCACACGTGCACTCATTTATACACGTGTCTGCCAAAACTCCAGAACTTTCCCCTACCAGGCTACCAAACCAAAAACCCTAAAAACTACTCCACATTTCTCTCTCTTTCTCAAAACTAAACTAAAGCATAGAAAATGGCAGAAGAACTTTCCCTTGATTTGGAGGAGCTTCAACACTTAGAGAGTATCTCAAAGAGACCTCGCACTCTCTCTCTCATCTCCTCCGAGATTATCAAGCTCGAGCAGGTTTCTCTTTCTCATTTTATTATAATTACATGAATTGCACTATTATTTTAGCATAATTTGAGTATAGCAATGTTAATGTTATGTGGGTTGAGTTTGAATCCAACTAATAAAAAAGGGATACAGCAATTGAATTTATTGTTGGGTACCCTAATGTCATATCTTCTTTATTGCTTGATTGTTTCCCACAATTGTTTCCCCTATAATCATCAACAAGAGTGCACAAACAATTTGGGATTTCTTGCTTTTTGCGAGTTTTTGTGGGTGGAAGGAAGCCCTTTTTACCTTAGTGCAATCTGTTCACAGGCACTGCTTTGATGTCGTACTAGGCAACTTGTCATCCCTAGCCTTCTAGTTCTAGACAAGTCCGGCCCTGAGTTTTTGTACCCCTAAGTGAACTCTGAAAATGGGGGGACGAATATGTACAGTGTTGGTTTTTTTCGGGGTCAGCTCTGGTTTTTCTTCAGGGTCTTAGGTCTTTACTAAATTTGGGGTTTCTAAGTGACCCAGTAAGTAGCCCTTGGTTTTAGTTGTGATGCGTAAAAGTAGAGGGGTGTTTGCATTTGTGTCCCTAGGGATTTGTTCAGGCGTCCATGTCCACACAAGTATGGCATACATGTGCACCCGACAATGTTGTTTCACTTGGCCAAGCTAGAACATCTCATTTTTGGGTCACCATAGTAAAACAGATATGTATTATAACTTTCAAAGAGTTTGCTTATCCTGTGGTTATTGGAAGTTTTACGGGGGCATGTAGTCCTGGAAGTTGCAACTCTTGTGACAGTTGCCTCCAGTTCGTAAAAAACTTTTAGAAAATGTGGCGTCTCCACCAGTTAGGTGCCACAGTAAACATGCGGTGGTCTTAGGATATTGCCCCTTCCGTTGGAAGCGTACAGATATTTTACGATTGCTGTCTGGTTCAATGTGTTTCATCTAAGTTCCTAATAACTGCTAATCTAGTAAGCTAGACAATGGAGGAGACAAGCTTGTACATATTGACTTCTTTATCATTCTATCTTGTGAAAGCTTTGTCTATTATCACGAATGCATGAAACTGTATAATATTTTCGCTTGGTTACTTAATATTATGGGTCAAACAAGCTATAATGTGTCCTTTTATTTTGATCTAAGTTTGGATTGGCATTATTGCTTGAAAATATTTAATCAACTTGCTTCATCTTATAATTTTTCTTTTGGATGGTCTTCTGTGTAGTTGTTAAAAGATGCTGTTTCGGCACCTACTGCGGAGTCTCCGCCACCACCAGCTCCTGCTCCTGAAAAGACAGCATATACCCCTGCCTTATACTATATTACAATTAGCTCCTTCAGCTGGGATCAAGACAATGAAAAAGTCAAGGTATGCTGATAGAATCTGATGAATAGCTGCATGTCAAAACTCCCATATGTAGAAATCATAAAAGGCATGTGTCATGTGCTAGCTTTCCTGTCAACTCTTTAGATAGCTTCGTCATTGTTCTTAGATACGAGTAGTTGCAGTCGAAGCTTTGTCCATTTGGATAGGTGCTGTGCCTTTGATGTCATAATCTCAAACATTAAGACTAGTTCAAGTCAATCTGTGCTTAGAATACTCAAGATAAGGTGGAAAGTAGCATCTTAATTTAGTCTACGAAATCAGGAAAATAACATCTCAAATTCTGAACTCTAGTCTAAATGTAAAACAACAACCAGAACTTAAGAACCGACTAATAGAGGTATCCGTTTATACTTGATCATACTTAAGCTTGTATAAACTGAAGGGGCTTGAAAATTATGAAACATATAAAAAAGTTACTTGTCACGCGCGACAAAGTTCTATATATCCCTGAAGGAATTCAGAATATTTTAATGACCAGAATTGCATGCACGAGGAGCTATATCCATGTATTCTTGCCTTCATTTCTTCATCTGTGATTGAAACTTCAATGGTTCATCCTATTTTCAGATAGCATATTTCCTTCCATGATCTTGACTGACTTCCACTGCGATTTACTCGGCAATAATCTGTTACTTTCTTTTCAGATTTATGTGTCCCTTGAGGGAGTTGTGCAGGAGAAGGTGGAGGCCATATTTAACCCTACGACATGCGATATAAAGTTCCATGATGTTCAAGGAAAGAACTACAGGTGTGCCATTCCCAAATTGAACAGAGAGATCGTACCACAGAAGTGCAAGGTGACTGTTAAGCCTACAAGGGTTATCATCACTTTGTTGAAAGCATCCAAGGGAAACTGGCTAGATTTACATTTCAAAGAAGATAAGGTAAATAATTACAGATTTACCCTTCATCTGTTCCTTGGTACCTAGTATTGATGGATGATTTGGCAGTTCTATTTTCTGCTGGTGTATAATGCGAATTTAATGCTTTTTATGCAGCTGAAGCCAAGTATGGAGAAAGAAAAAGATCCAATGGCTGGAATAATGGGTCTGATGAAGGTATATCTTCCTCTCTACTGTCTCCTGCACAATTCATTTCCTTTTAAGAGCATCTAACATATGCCCACTTGAATCAAGGGTCTAACCTCTAAAGAATGCTCTGCATTGGAAAGCTAAAATTATCAAAAGTAGCCTAAAATGCCACTCATGTTTTCTTATCAATTGATTTGGAAACTCGGAAAGTGAAAGCCAACATATACCCACTTGAAACAAGGGTCTAACCTTTAAAGAATGCTTTGCATTGGAAAGCTAAAATTATCAAAAGTAGCCCAAAATGCCACTCATATTTTCTTATCAATTGATTTGGAAACTCGGAAAATGAAAGCCAACAGACTCTGTTCCTGTGTGACAATCTTATGATTGGTCTTTTGCTTGTTCAAAATGTCCCCAAACTTTGCATTTAACTACTGAAGCAAGTGGAAGTATATTCCAAAATCCCGACTTCTGTTTGGCAATGACACCTTGGTGTGTTTGACAGAATATGTACGAGGAAGGTGACGAGGACATGAAGCGAACAATTGCTAAAGCATGGACGGACGCGAGATCCGGGAAGACAACGGACCCTATGAAGGGTTACCCTTGAACTGTATGCTAGAAAGGGCATTTTATGTTTTTTTGCATGTTTATAATCTCAAGTTAAATGGTGTCATGTGTATGACCTTCCCGCTGTAGGCGTGATTGCTCTTATCTTAGCTAGGCTTTGACAGCAGAAATGCACAATGGTCTCATATTTTCATTTCTTCCTTTTGTAAGATTATCATGAATCTCTGTTATTGTTTTCGGCATTTTGCTTGTTCCATTTTCATTTTTGGTTGCATTAGTACAGGGGTTTGGCTTTATATATTAAAGCTTGAAAAAACTAATTTGCACTCTAAATAACTATTGTGATTTGCAGAATTAAAACTGTTTGCATTTCCAGTACAATTATGCAAGTCTGATAAGACCCATAGGCTATAGCTAAAATACGAGGTGTTTACATTGAAATCAAATATTTGGATTCTATGTTACTTGAAAGTGAAGCAGGTACAGGATACGAGAAATGCCCAATATTTTTTATACATGAAACGGAAACGCATATAGGAGAAATGCAACAATTAACAATTGAAGAAGTTTTTATACATGAAACGGAACGCATATGGGAGAGATGCAACAGTTAAAAATTGAAGAAGCGTAAACAAATCTAAACTAAGAAACGAGTAAGAAAGAAAGTAATGCTTTTTGACAGTAGAGAGTTTAAGATAGAGATAATACTTGTTAACATAGTCAAGAGGGGAGAGAATCCGGAAGGTTAAGTATGCTTAAGGCTTCCTTTCTCGAAGAGATTTCGTTATAAAGTAGTAACTATAGGTTTGAGTGTTTTTTCTTCTTCTTTTGTGGTATAAGAGCATCAAATCACATATACGAGTGTTGTTTCACATTCGTTTTAATATACGAATTTTAAAAGTTTCTTGAATCGAACCAAAATTTTGGAGGTTGTTGAAGTTGAAACTCTAGTTTTGAGTAGAAATTATGTTAAATTTGTTTATTTTTGTCGTTAGTTTTGTTATTAATTGACGTTAAATTATAACGGTTTTGCTTTCACACCGTTTTCTCCTTGTTTAAGGAACTATAATGTTAAATAGAGATGGATCTGTTAATGGTGGCAAAGGTGGGTATGGTGGGCTGGCAGGAAACTAGAAAGGGTAAAGTGACCTCTGTTACTTTGGGAAAGGACCAGTCTATGGGTAGGTCTACATTTATGATTGTGACTACAATTTGTTTCCTTCGACTATTTTGAAAGTTACATTACAAGGCTCTTCTTCATAACACAAATGTACGTTGACATTTATACGTTAGCGATTTGATAATAGCTAATATTCGAAATGAGTGACACAAACCATATCTCCTATCTTTAACTAGTGTTCCATATTTCACATCATTTTTGAGTTACCCACGGTTATGAGTAATATATTGATCAATTGAGGCGGTTGTTAATATTTTTGCCATTGTTACTTGGCATGGCCATTTTCTCTATTACTTTGTAAACCAAAAAGATTGTCCATTACTGTAACACCCCGGCTGAACGAGTATTAAAAAGGCGCTTAACCCAATAATGGTGATGGTTGCACCAATAGTTTAGTCCCAAGTCGCTTAAGATCCTGCCAGGGTTTATGTTATTTAAGTTAAGATTTTACTCTACATGTCACCGAGGCATTTTCTTAGAAAGAAGAATTCCCCACTACAGGAGATCCACAGTGGTTAAGCGGGGGCAATATCGGTACCCATAGAGTGGGGTCGTGACAAAATGGTAACAGAGTCGGGGACGGTTCGATCTTAAAGGTGGGGGATTGTAACATCCCGGCTAAGCGGGTATTGGAAAGGCGCCTAACCTAATAATGGTGACGATTACACCAATGATTTAGTCCCAATCACTTAAGATCCTGCCAAGTATATGATCCTTAAGTTAAGATTTCACTCTACGTCACCGAGGCTTTTTCTTAGGAAGAAAAATCTCACACTGCAGGGAACAATATCGGTGCCCATAGAGTGGGGTCGTGACAGTTACACTAGTACACTATGTTCACCGCAAAAGCATTTTAAAAACTAGACCTAATTTTACGAGCGTAATATAGATTATATTCATCCGAGCTCGAGGTCGAGTTATTATACAATGAGGGAGGATGATATAGGATTATTAAGGTGTAGTCACGTACACCGTATCGTTACATGTTGAAATTTTTCTAAAACTTCGTTTGGGCTTGGGCTAGCCTAATCTTTTTCTTTTAGGTTATCCACTTGGGCTTGAGTTCTGGACTCTTGCTTGGTCTTTCCATTAACTTGAAGTGGACCTAATATTTAGGATCACGTCTTCTCTTTACTAGTTCAAGAGTTCAAACTTCTTCTGACGAAAATAAAGGAAAAGAGTTGTTGCATCTTCCCTTTAAATACCATTTGTTATACCACCCTCAAAGAAAGAAAAAAGAACAGTTCACTCCTCTTTCTCACTCTTAACACAGAGAAACTAGTTTTCATTAAACTCAATCTCTCTTTATGTTCAAACTCTCTCAATCGTTGGAACGGTTTACGTGAGGTACGAAAATACTGTTTGTTATTGTACGTAGACTTCCGGTACGAAGTTACCGTATATGCTCATTGTATCCTGGAAGAGATCATACCAATTACCTGTACCCGAGGTAGGTCAAAATACTCTTTAAAGAGAGTGTGACCCACGCCTCGAGCTGTTATTGTTATACTGCTTCTTTGTTACATGAACTGTTAACATGTTAATTACTGTTCACTGGAGTACAAGTTGCCTCCTGTTATTGCTGCTGAAACTGCTTGTTTATTGCAATTAAAATCTTCCTAAAACAACCTTTCTTTTGCTGCTGAAACTACTTGTTTATTATCACTAAAATCTGCCTGAAACTGTCTTTCTCTTGATGCTAATATTGCTTGTTTATTGCCACTAAAATCTGCCTGAAACTACCTTTCTTTTGCTGCTGATCCTGCCTGTTCTTATTGTTGAAACTGTCTTTCTCTTGTTGTTGAAATCTGCCAAAGGGAAGATCCAGCCGAAAACTGTCTTTCTCTTGTTGTTAAAAACTAGACCTAATTTGTATACCTGCAAATCAGACCTGCTGTTGTTGTTTGTTATTTGCTGTTTAACTCGTTACATCACTGCTGCTACAATTGTGTGCCGCAAACAAAACTTGGTTGGTGCTTGTTACTGCTTGTCATACCGATTACCAGCAGTAGTGCTATTGTTCAACTGTTTACGTTCTGGGAAAGCGATTATAGGCTCATAAACTTTAACTTTTACAATTTTAAAGAGGATCATTTTATCTATATTATGGCTCTTTCTTCTGAAGTGTTGAAGTTTGATTCCAACAAACCCTATAAGTTTGATGGTCTCAACTTCAAGAGGTGGAAGAACAAAATGTTCTTTTATCTCACACTTAAGGAAGTTGCATATGTTCTGGAACAAGAATGCCCTGTTAAACATCCCATTCCCGTACCTGCGGTAGACCCTGATCTTATTCTAAACGAATATGACAAAGCCTTAGAGACCTTTCCAAACTGGACTGAGGCTAATTTTAAATGCCATAACTTCATTCTGAATGGTTTAGCGAACGAACTGTACGATTACTATCTATAGTCCGAATCCGCAAAAACTGTTTGGGATGCATTACAAAAGAAGTATGATACGGAAGAGGCAGGCTCTAAAAAGTTTACTGTAAGCCAATATCTCAAGTTTAAAATGGTCGACGATAAGTCGATAATTTTCTAATCACATGAGTTACAACGAATTGCGCATGAGATCGTGTCCGAAGGAATACCTCTTGATGAACAATTTTAGGTTGCCGTGATGATTGACAAATTACTGCCGAATTGGAAAGACTTTAAAAATATCCTCGGACACAAGTCAAAGGAACTTACCATGGAGAACTTGATTACTCGTCTGAGGGTTGAAGAAGAATCTAGAAAACAAGTCCTGAAAGAGGAAATCCTTTTAGTTCAAGCCAAAGGGAAGATCCATCTGAAACCTAAAGGGAAACCTTTCGAGGCAAAGAATGGTGGTAATCGGAACAACCGTCCTAACGGTGGTAATCCGAATAACCGTCAGAATTATGGACACCAGAATCCTAATAAGGGAATGAACCAACCAGCCCCACCATATAGCGAAACAAGTTCTATTATGTGCTTTAACTGTAAAAAGCCTGGACACATATCTAGAAACTGCCGGAACCGCAGACCTGTTGCTCAGGCTAACATTACCGAAGAGCCCTTAGTGTCTATGATCATAAAAATCAACATGGTCGGTGGAACCGATGGGTGGAGGGCTGATTCGGGAGCTTCTAGGCATGTATGCTATGAGCGCAATTGGTTCAAGACCTACAAGGAGACTGAAGACCAAAAGGTGCTACTTGGAGATTTTCATTGCACCAAAGTGCTAGGCACTGAAGATGTTGAATTAGTATTTACTTCTGAAAGGACAGTGACTCTGAAGGATGTGATACACACTCCTGAAATGAGGAAAAATATTGTTTTTGGCTATCTTCTCAACAAGGTAGGATTTTAGCAGACCATTGGGTCTGATCAGTACATTTTGACTAAGGGTAGGGTTTTTGTGGGAAAGGGCTTTGCTTGTAATGGAATGTTCAAGATGAGTATAGAAATAAATAAATCTTCTTCTGCTTATTTGCTCTCTTCTTTTAATATTTGGCACTCTAGACTATGTCATGTTAATAAGAAGTTAGTACAAAATATGAGTAAACTTGCCATGATTCCTAAAGTATATTTAAATAATTTTGATAATGTCAATCTTGTAGTCAAGCTAAGATTACTAAAACCTCATATAAAAGTGTTGTAAAGGAATCACAACTCTTGGACTTAGTACACTCTGACATTTGTGAAATGGAGGGAGTACTCACTCGAAATGGTAAAAAATATTTTATTACTTTAATAGATGATCATTCAAACTATACTCAAGTTTACCTGATGCATCACAAAAGTGAAGCTATAGATATGTTTAGGACATATATAACAGAGGTTAAAAACTAGTTTGATAGAAACATTAAAAGATTTCGTAGTGATAGGCACAAAGTATGATTCACATGAATTTCAAAACTTGTATGAATCCTTAGGGATTATACATGAAACTACTGCTCCTTATTCTCTAAAATCTAACGGTAAAGCTGAACGTAAAATAAAACTTACACTGAGTCGATAGTTGTTATATTACTTAGTTTTGGATCACATAAATCTTTATGGGGTAAAGTATTATTATCTGTTTGCCATGTTTTAGACCGTATCCCTCATATCACATATGTATTATCACCTTATGAAATTTGGAGAAAATGAAAACCTAATGTTAACTATCTTAAGGTTTGAGGGCGTGTAGCCTATGTTTGTAAACTTGATCCTAAACGGATAAAACTAGCTAGTAGAGCTTTAGAATGTGTTTTCATTGGTTATGCTATTAACAATAAAGCTTATAGGTTTCTTGATATTAAGGATAATGTTATCATTGAATCACTTGATGTTGATTTCTTTGACGACAAGTTTGCCTACTTACTGAGGGACAATGGGGGTAGTAGTGGGGGTTCTCAACCTTTTACAACTTTGACCCCCAATATACCTCAAGTAAAAGTTCCTAGAGCTGTTGATTCTCATGATACAGACCCAGAACTTCGTAGAAGTAAACGTTTAAAGATTGCTAAGGATTTTGGTAATGATTATGTTGTACATACCTCAGAATCTGACCCCAATATTATCAGAGAAGCGTTAACCTCAAGTGACGCTGATTTGTGGCAAGAGGCCATTGATGATGAAATGAATTCTCTTACTATAAATAAAACTTGGGACTTAGTTAACTTACCTCCTGGTAGTCGTTCTATTGGGTTTAAATGGATATTAAAGAGAAATCTTAAACCAGATGGTACTATAGATAAATATAAGGCTAGACTTGTAGCAAAGGGATATGTGCAAAAGGAAAATATTGATTTCTTCGACACATATTATCCAGTTACTCGTGTGACAACCATTAGAGTATTATTGGCCGTTGCTGCCATGCAAAATTTGATTATTTATCAGATGGATATAAAAACTATTTTTTTATAATGGAGAACTTGAAGAAGAATTATATATGGATCAACCTGAAGGCTTTGTGATACCCGGTGAGGAACACAAAGTCTACAAGCTGAACAAGGCCTTATACGGTCTAAAGCAAGCTCCAAAATAGTGGCACGACTGGATCGACCAATTACTTCTTTCAAATGGTTTTAAGATTAACGTTGTTGTTAAATGCCTATATTATAAAGTATTTGGTGAAAGTTGTATTATGATATGTCTATACGTTGATGATCTACTTATCTTTGGTTCTACACTTGATATCATTTTAGAAACCAAAAACATGCTTAATAATAATTTTGATATGAAGGACCTAGGTGAGGCTAGTGTAATTTTAGGCATGAAGATCACACGCACAAACATTGGTATTACTCTTAATCAATCTCATTACATTGAGAAGATCTTGAAAAAGTATAAATATTTTGATCGTAGACCTGCTTATACTCCTTGTGATTCACAAGTTAAACTTTTAAGGAACTTGAGGGAGATAGTTAGACAAAAAAAATGCAAGTATTATTGGTAGTCTTCGCTACGCTACGGACTGTACTAGACCCGATATAGCTTATGCTGTAGGGGTTCTATGTAGATTCACAAGTAACCAGGTTTTGCGCACTGGGGTGCTATTGATCGAGTTATGCAGTACCTGAAAAGGACCATGGACCTGGGTTTATAATATCAGGAGTTTCCCGCGGTCCTTGATGGATTTAGCAATACATATTGGAAATCATTTTTGGATGATTCCAAAGCCACCAGTGGATACGCGTTTAGTATAGCTGACGAGTCAGTTTCTTAAAGATCCAAGAAACAAACGATTCTAGTTCAGTCGACTATGGAGTCTGAGTTAGTAGCACAAGCTGCAGCTAGTGAGGTGGCAAGTTCGTTGAAAGACCTCTTATCTTTTATTCTTTTATGGAGTAGACCTATACCGCCAATTCTGATCCACCCAAATAGTACTGCTGCGATAGCCAAAGTTCGGAACAATTACTATAAATGGTAAGAAGTTAGCGATACGTCGCAAGCACAGTACGATGAGAGGTTATCTCACATCTAGTACTGTTACAGTAGATTTTGTAAGATCAAAAAACAATTTGGCAGATCCTTTGACGAAATGACTGTCTCATGACAAAGTTTAAAGCACTTCCTCAGGGATGAGGCTAAAGCCTGTTATAGAATCACAAGTGGTGGGAACTCAACCTAAATGACTGGAAATCCCAAGAAATAGGTTCAATAGGAAAAACAAATCATTGTGATATAGAATCATGCAATTAGGAGCTTGTCACTTCTGAGTTAATCTCATTGTACATACTGTATATATGAATGATATCTTACAACAACTATGACGTTGAGTTTCTTAAACTTTTAATGAGTTATATATCTTATTCTTTGAGTGGGGTGTCTAGCTACAAGAACACTCTTAATAGACTCACCAAGGTGATTGTGAAAGTGCGGCCGCTTCTTATGAGCATTAGGCCAAATTCTCTAAAGCCTTCACCTATACTAGGATTAAGCACATGGCCGAAATGTGCTGGCATTTAGATGTTGTACCTGATAGGGTTGTATGTGGTTTTCCTCACTGTATAAAAATAAATAATGAGTTCAAGACTCTGATCACTTATTATTCTTATACGTTGAAGATTGTCCACTACGTAATGGTTCAAGTCTTAGAATACCTTTACTTAAGTACATCTCTATATATCGAAACCGTACTCTCATTTCTTTTTTCTGTTATTTCTCTTTTGTGGAAGTTTTTTTGAAAAGTGGGGGATTGCTGGAATTTTTCTTAAACTTCCTTTTGAGCTTGGGCTAGCCTAATTTTTTTCTTTTAGGTTATCCACTTGGGTTTGAGTTCTGGACTCTTGCTTGGTCTTTCCATTAACTTGAAGTGGACCTAATCTTTAGGATCACGTCTCCTCTTTACTAGTTCAAGAGTTCAAACTTTTTTTGACGAAAATAAAGGAAAATAGCTATTGCATCTTCCCTTTAAATACCTTTTATTATACCACCTTCAAAGAAAAAAAAAGAACAGTTCACTCCTCTCTCTCACTCTTAACAGAGAGAAACCAGTTTTGATTAAACTCAATCTCTCTCTGTGTTCAAACTCTCTCAATCATTGGAACGGTTTATGTGAGGTACAAAAATACTGTTTGTTATTGTACGTAGACTTCCGGTACGAAGCTACCAAGGTAGGTCAAAATACTCTTTAAAGAGAGTGCGACCCACGCCTCGAGCTGTCATTATTATACTGCTTCTTTATTACAGGAACTGTTAACATGTTAATTACTGTTCACAGGAGTACATGCTGCCTCCTGTAATTGCTGCTGAAACTGCTTGTTTATTGCCACTAAAATCTGTCTTAAACAACCTTTCTTTTGCTGCTGAAACTGCTTGTTTATTGCCACTAAAATCTACCTGAAACTGTCTTTCTCTTGCTGCTGAAACTGCTTGTTTATTGCCACTAAAATCTGTCTTAAACAACCTTTCTTTTGCTGCTGAAACTGCTTGTTTATTGCCACTAAAATCTACCTAAAACTGTCTTTCTCTTGCTGCTGAAACTGCTTTGTTTATTGCCACTAAAATCTGCCTTAAACTGCCTTTCTTTTGCTGCTGAACCTGCCTGTTCTTGCTGCTGAAACTGCCTTTCTCTTGCTGCTAAAATCTGCCTGATTCTTGAGCCAAAATCTGCCTGTTCTTACTGTTGTATACCTGCAAATCAGACCTGCTATTGTTGTTTGCTATTTTTTGCTTAACTCGTTACATCACTGTTGTTACAACTGTGTTACTGCCGCAAACAAAACTTGGTTGGTGCTTGTTACTGCTTGTCATACCGATTACCAACAGTATTGCTATTGTTCTACTATTTACGTTCTGGGAAAGCGATTACAGGTTCATAAACTTTAAATTTTACATTACCTTTAACAAAAAATAGATGGATGCGGCTTCGCTTTACTCAGTCTGCATATTTAATAAAATAAAGAATGTTATACGACTCCTGAGAAAGGAAAGATTTGCCATTCTGAGTATGTTCGAAAATGTGGTCATACCCATCATAGTTAACCTGTTACCAATTCTCATGGTCTCTTTTCACATAAATCCTTATCTGATAATTTTTGCCGCAAAAAAGAATGAAAAAGATAGTGTTGTTCCAGAAACGAAGCTTGAACAAAGTGTTCTATTAATCATGAGATATTGAATAATGTTTATACCTTTATACCGGTTCTTTTTGAAAGCTAAGAAATCTCACATTACACTTATCTTCTTACTTACCAAACTTATGTAATACTTTTATTATCCATTCAACCGTGATCTTGTAGGCTTCGGGATAGAGCTTGGGGCCACGATCTAGAAAACTGGGATAATTCTCTAATATGCTTTTCACATTCAACCGTGTGTCTAACCATATGGAAGCAAGAATATTCAGAAGGTATCGTTGAGAGCATGACAAAAACAATGAGATAAAGCTATAATCCTACCTAATAATGAGAAGTTGAAATATCAAGGAAGTAACATATCAAAATGATCTGGAGTAAGAGGAATGAACATTACCCCTGTAGTTAAAGTGTTTTCATATCCATATGGATTTTCGATGGCAAAGCAACTATGACCCACACGCAAATCCATAGATACGCCAAGGAGGGCTGGCTTTAGCTCATTCCCTTTGACATTAACCTTCGCACATAAGTACAAAAAAAAGAAATAATGCTGCTATTCTGGTGGATATAACTTGAAAAACAAACACCACAACATCTACACCCATAATGTGATGCGTTAGGGTATTAAGCCAAATTTTTGTATATAGAATCTCTAGGATGTAATAAAGCCATGTAAAAAGTTTCGTTATTTTTTGTAAAGTTTAGGTTAGTCTTTAGAGGAGTATACTTCGTCTCCAACTTTAATGTTTCCTTTTGGTTGTAAGCTATTTACTTAGTAGCTATTATGTAGAGGACATGACTCCGATACACCCGAGAAGGAATTAAAGCTTTGTAATAGTGTTGATAAGTGAATAAAAGCTAGTTTGCGTTGAATCTTTGTACAGTTGAATGTTGCCTTGATATTACGTGATATTGTAATAAAAGACTATTGAAAGAAGAAGAATAATTAGGCTTACTTGAGGCACGTGCCTTGAGTGTCGCACGTACCAAGCATGTGTTTCGGCTGGTCCGTGACAGTTGGTATCAGAGCTACGCTCTAGTAGGAAAGCGATCTTGTTAGCTATGGTGGAGGGTCCCAAGGTTACTGACCCTACCCCACGGATGGAAGGACTACCCATTAATTTCAGGCCGAACACCCGAATGCGGTTGGACTAACTAGAGTATAACGCAAGCTCAATGTAGGATTATTGATCAAGTAACGACTTTGGAGGAACGATTGGACGGGTTCGTTGATAATCAGGCCCATATGGGCGAGCGTCTCGTTACATTAGAAGGTGTAGTCGGAGGGAATATGGCTACACTTCTGGATCAAGTGGTTGAACTATCTTCGGAGGTGAATCTCCTGATTAAGGTTACTGGAACTGATAAACTAGTACATTTAGGCGGCGACGTAGAACGGCCCAGGATCAGGGTCCCTGAACCTAGGGCATATGATGGGGCAAGTGACGCAAAGGAGGTAGAGAACTTCCTCTTTGATATGAAGACTTACTTCAATGTAGTCAGGCCTGATAGCGAATGATGTAGATTACCAAGACAAAGCCCAATCAACCCATACATGTGGTGTTGGGAAACCGAGGGGGCAAATGGCAACATGAAAGTACAATACGATTAACAAGAACTCGAAGAACCAACTCTAACCAAAGAGAATTCAAACAAAGGCAATAAAACACATACACAAGGATTAAATTAGGTGGAAACCCTAAACAAGATCAAAACCACCCCCGACAAGCACGGCGAATATATTATCAAACTAAGGGTTACAAGAAGTTCCAGAGATCACTCAAACCTCATCTCTACCCTTACAGATAATCCCAGCAAGAAACCCTAGAAAGCAAACCCAAGAAATCTCTCCAGAGCTAAACCCTAGATTTCTCCATTTTTTCTCTCTAACTCTTTCTTACAGTACAAAGGCCTTTAACATACACTATCTATTTATAGGCTTTCCATTAGGTTATCTCCGAAATATGTATCACGAGATAATCCATCGCTTTGGATCAAATCTCCTTCAAAACGAACTTAGAAACAAACAAACAGAGCCAATTTCGTTCGAATGGGTCATTAGGTCGTTTGAACGACCATTAGACAATCCTCTAGAATTTTGGCCAAAGAGCTATTTTCATTCGAACGACCTCTGAAGTAGCTTTAATGGAAACTCTGTCATTCAAACGACTTCCCCACTCATTCGAACGACTTTCCCCAGTTTTTGAGCCGTATTCCTAATAATTTCCACCTCGGCGATAAAACTATTTCTTCTGCTGCATTCTTCGTGTATCCTTGTCGCTTCTCAATTAAGAGAATTACCCGAGTCTAGGCTTTTCCTAGACCCACCAATCGGAACCCACTTTCTGGTTATCTTTGTAGACCGTGTCATTGCTCCACCTTGAACTAAATTCCCATTTTGAGAAATCTCCATAGCTCCCTTGGTACATGCAACCTTCACATCTCCACCCATTGATTTACCAACCAATGTATACAAGTTCCCGCTTAGAACTCCCTTCATGATCAAAGAAGATTTATGATAAACTTTCATTACTTCACCTCGCCCGGAGTAATTGTAACCCTCATTATCTAACTTGGAAAGTTAAATTAGATTATGAGTCATACTCGACACATGTCGAACATCATGAAGAACTACGATGCGTTCATCGAACATCATCAAGCGAATATCATCCACTCTCGAAATCGGCCTTCGAGAGCCATCGCTCATCAACACAAATTTGTTACCCTCACACCTTGCATAATTGTCAAACCATGCCTTGTGTGCGCATACATGCATTGTAGCCCTACTATCAAACACCCATTCTCTATCGTGGCGAGAACCATCAGCGACCACCACGAAGAGCGCCTCATTACCATCATTACTAGTAATCGTTGTCAGTTTGTTAGTGTCACTTTCGGATCCTCTTGCCAAACTTGCTCCTGTACCTTTTCCCGCTTTACAATCCAATCTATAATGACCCGATTGACCACAGCTCCAATAATTTTTTTCGCAGAATTTTCCCCAAAGGATTTGCTGCCCTTAAGCCTTCTGTCCTCAGAAAGAAGCGTACTTATAACCTCCTCAAAGCTCAAGGTTTCCTTCCCATACATCAACGTAGGTTGAAGATTCTTGAAGGAAGAAGGAAGAAGGAAGAGACCATATGAGTTGAAGGGCCTTATCTTCATCCTCAACTTTAACTCCGATCGATTCCAATTCTGAAATGATCCCGCTCAAAGAACCTAGGTGATCACCAATGCTCGTACTCTCATTCATCTTAAACGTATGAAGCCGCTCCTTGAGGTATAAGCGATTCGAAAGACTCTTCATTTGGTTTAATCTTTCAAGCTTTTCCCAAAGACCCTTTGTGGTCTTCTCTCCAGTCATGTTTGCCAAAACGTTCTTAGGGAGACAAGGGTATATCCCGCTCGCAGCCCTTGAATCCTGATCTTTCCAGTCCTCTTCTTCATCGTCGTCTACTCTTTGGGCCGATATACCTTCAACCGGAGTTTTAGGTATAGGCTTCCGTTTCAGTGCCTTGCGTAACCTTCCTTGAGTCAAGATATTTTGGACTTGTATTTGCCACAATCCAAAATTGATCTTCCCATTGAACTTCTCTACATCAAACTTGATCATATTAAAATACTTAGATCTTCCCATCTTGCAACTCTACTTGCCCCAAAACCTCGCTCTGACACCAATTATAGGGAAACTGAGGGGGTAAATCGCAATGCGAAAGCACAATACGATTAACAAAAACTCGAAGAACCAACTCTAACCAAAGAGAATTCAAACAAAGGCAATAAAACACATACACAAGGATTAAATTAGGTGGAAACCCTAAACAAGATCAAAACCACCCCCGACAAGCACGGAGAATATATTATCAAACTAAGGGTTACAAGAAGTTCCAGAGATCACTCAAACCTCACCTCTACCCTTACAGATAATCCCAGCAAGAAACCCTAGAAAGCAAACCCAAGAAATCTCTCTAGAGCTAAACCCTAGATTTCTCCCTTTTTTCTCTCTAACTCTTTCTTACAGTACAAAGGCCTTTAACATATACTATCTATTTATAGGCTTTCTATTAGGTTATCTCAAAAATACGTATCACGAGATAATATATCGCTTTGGATCAAATCTCCTTCAAAACGAACTTAGAAACAAACAAACAGAGCCAATTTTGTTCGAACGGGTCATTAGGTCGTTCGAACGACTATTAGACAATCCTCTGGAATTTTGGCCTAAGAGCTATTTTTGTTCGAATGACCTCAAAAGTCGTTTGAACGACTTCAATGGAAACTCTGTCGTTTGAACAACTTCTCCACTCGTTCGAACGACTTTCCCCAGTTTTTGAGCCGTATTCCTAACATGTTGGTCATTCGAGCCAAGTCCAAACACAAGCCCAATCCATTGGAATGTCAAGGGACTTGGAAGTTACAAAGTTTGGTAATCTTTAATAATGAATGCTTTAGTGGGTTTTAATTTGAGTTTAATTAGGAATATGAGCAGTTCTATAACTTCTTGTTTTGTGGTGTTTAATTAGATTAATGATTGTAAGCTTATATAAAAGGAAAAGTTCTATATTGTAAAAATCATTCTATCATCAATCAATCAAGTATTTTTCTTTATTTCTCACAGTTCTCCTTTGTTAAACCAACAAAGTATTTATTTCCCTCGTGGATTTGAAGATTTTGAATTCTTCAGCGCCAACTATTCATTAAGTGGTATCAGGGAAGGTCGTAGGCTTGTAACCATGACGGAAATTAAATAAGAAGATCGTACCCAAGAAGAAATTCTTGGAAAGTATGTTACGAAGGAAGAACTAGCCAGTTTTACAAAGAAAATTGAGGCTTCCATTTAACAATTAAGTAACGCCGTCGTGACGCTTACTACTCAAGTTGGTGCCACTCCATCATCCTCAATCCCTTTCATCCCTACCCCAAACACACAAGTAAACCATGACCCCTCTTCATTAAAATTACAATTCCCCGTCCATACTACCCCCACTCCCAACCCTTTATCTTCTCAAACAATTTCCACCTCTCAAGCTTCACCATATCCCCATCATGACCCCTCCAACACTCACCAACTTAAAGCTTTCACATCTTCACCTATTCATTACCAACAACACAAAATTATACCCCATCACTAAAGTCCACAAAAAAATGCCAATCAAACAAATTATCTTCCGGGTTACCTTTCTCCGTCACGTCAAATTGAGTATGACCTAACCGCTAACCGTGGATGATATGGATCTTGTTGATATTGTTAATGATCGCCCTCACAATCCAGGTGTCTTTCGTACACAACATCATGCTTATAACAACCAACAACCTCATCAATTTGAGTACAAAATAAAAGTTGATCTTCCGGCTTTCAATGGTCATCTTCATGTGGAAGATTTTCTTGATTGGGTATCTATGGTAAAAGAAAAATTTAACTACATGAATATTTCTGATGAGAAGAAAACATCTCTTGTAGCCTATAAATTTACGGGTAGTGCCAACGCTTGGTGGGATAGCATTGTGGAAGCACGTCGTAGAGATGGAAAGTTACCGATTCGTAATTAAACACAAATGAAGAAACATTTACGTCGTCGTTTTCTTCCTTCCAATTATAAAGATATCTTGTATGACCAACTCTAGAATTTAAAACAAGGTACTCATTCCGTAGTCGAATATCTTGATGACTTTTATCATTTATCTGCCTGGAATGGTGTTCGAGAGAATGAAGTTCTACAACTTAGTCGTTTAATTGGTGGCTTACGTTCAAGACAAGATATTCATGTCAACAATCCCATCAATGGATGCCGCCATTGAATTGGCTCAAAAGGCAGAACAATTTCTTGAGAAGGCTAATCGGATTTCTAGTTTTGAGCGATCACCAAATCGTGGGTACTCTTTATCCTCTCAATCCAACACCCCACATTCCAGCTCATCTTCCAACCTTCCTTCATTGACTAATTTTAATCGGTCCACTACCCAAAATATTACTAATTTTTTACCAACCACCAATCATTTCCCTCCTTAAAATACCCGTCCTACC
The DNA here is from genome assembly GCA_014058105.1 of Kingdonia uniflora. Taxonomy (NCBI): domain Eukaryota; kingdom Viridiplantae; phylum Streptophyta; class Magnoliopsida; order Ranunculales; family Circaeasteraceae; genus Kingdonia; species Kingdonia uniflora. Next base: position 2,027,595 of record JACGCM010000724.1, read on the forward strand.
CAACCTAAACCTATATTAGAAAATCCGAACAGCCCATATGCTTGGCCAAGACAAGACTTTGTTATCATTGTCATCAACAAGGTCATACATCGAATGTTTGTCCATCTCAAAAGAATGCTAATATTAGAGTGGGTTTCACTCACCACGAGAATGAACCTTCGGTATCTAATAAGCATAACGAGGATCCTTCCATTTTAGCCTTTTTTACAACGGAGTCCAATGAGATTACTCCCTCCAATGATGACGACGTTGAGCAATGTAATGGTGATGAAGGTTATGAATGTTTGATATTCCGCAAACTTCTTTTTAGCCAACAAGGTGACAATTCACAAAGGAAGAACATTTTTTGTTCTCAATGCACGATACAAGGTAAAATTGTTAAGTTCATCATTGATGGTGGTTCTAGTAAGAATATCGTCTCCCAATCCACGGTTTAAAAACTTGGACTAAAAATTCTTCTTCATCCAAATCCTAATCTTATTTATTTGATTAAGGAAGATTATGTATTCAAAGTTGTTTCCCAATGTCGAATTCCTTTTTCCATTAGGAAATATCACGATGATGTTTTGTGCGATGTGGTTACTATGGATGCTTGTCATATTCTTCTTGGTAGGCCATGGTTTTATGATTTGAATGTCGATCATAATGGACGAGTAAATACATACTCTTTCTCAAAAGGCGGTGTCAAATTTATCTTCACTCCTATGACATCTAAGGCATCTTCAAATGCACCTATAAAAGAGAAAATGGTTTTCTTGGTTTCTAATGACATTGAAGACAATATTGGCGATGCAAAATTTTGTGCTGCCCTTGTTGCTAAAGACGACGGGTCGAACCCCATTATTGTGCCACCTCAAGTTGAAACACTTTTTTAAGAGTTTTCAAGTATCCTTCCCATGAACGTCCCAAATTCTCTTCCACCAATAAGGGGTATTCAACACCATATTGATTTAGTTCTGGGTGCTAGCTTACTAAACTTACCTCATCGCCGTATAGCGCCAAAAGAACATGTTATTTTATATGAGCAAGTCCAAGATCTATTGATGAAATGTCTTCTTCATCCATCTATGAGTCCATGTGCGGTTCCGGCTCTTTTAGTTCCTAAAAAAGATGGGTATTGGCGTATGTGCATCGATAGTAGAGCGATTAGCAAAATTACGATGAGGTATCGCTTTCCAATTCCTCGTCTCGATGATATGCTTGGCATGCATGCGGGTTCTAAGGTCTTTCCAAAATTAACCTTAAGAGTGGGTATCATCAAATTCGATTTCGGCTTGGTGATGAGTGGAAAACGGCCTTTAAGACTAAAGAGGCTTATATGAATGGCTCGTTATGCCTTTCAGATTGTCGAACGCTCCTAGTACTTTTATGAGGCTAATGAACGAGGTTTTAAAGCCATTTTTAAGAATGTCTGCTGTGGTTTATTTTGATCTATAGCAAGAATAAGAATGATCATCTTAATCATCTATCACAGCTCTTCAAGGTTCTCCACGAAAACTCTCTCAAAATCAAACTCAAGAAATGCACATTTATGCAATCTTACTTTTATCTTCTTTGGTTTTGTCATTTTTTCCAACAATATTCATGTTAACGTGGATAAGGTCAAGGCTATTCGCGAGTGGCCTACTCCAAGACAATCTTTGATGTTCAATCTTTCCATGGTTTGGCCTCATTTTATTGACATTTTGTGTGTAATTTTTTCGCTATTGCTTTTCCTCTCACGGATTTTTTGAAACATCCTCGTCTCATTTGGTCTCCTGAAGCCGAAGAAAGTTTTATGATTCTTAAAGAAAAACTTTCCACGGCTCCCGTACTTGCTATGCCCAATTTTATTAAACTATTTAAGGTAGATTGTGATGCATCTTCTCTTGGTGCTGGTGTGGTTTTGTCTCAAGAAGGGAGACCCATTGCATATTATTGTGAGAAGTTATGTGATGCTCGTCGAATATGGACTACTTATGAATTGAAATTTTATTCGGTGGTTCAAGCTCTTAAACATTAGAAGCATTATTTCCTTCAACGTGAATTTATATTGTACACCGATCATGAAACACTTAAGTACCTTCAAAGTAACAAAAATACAAATCTCATGCATGCTCATTGCCTTGCCGAAATTCAACAATTCAACTTTTCCATTAAACATAAATTTGAGAAGCAGAACAAGGTCACTAATACTTTGAGTGGCTGTGACTCTCCACCAAGAGAGAAGTCGTGGGTTGGAAACCTCATGAGGTTGGAAGCTCAGGGTTACGGATCCCTATATATAACTGGTTTGCCTTTCAAAAAAAAAAAAAAAGTCGTCGTGCATCTTTTTTTATTACCGTTCGTGCTTCTATCGTTACTTTTGATTATCTCAAGGAGTTATATGCAGATGATCTGGATTTTGCGGAGATGTGGGCTACATGCAACAATAATCAAGGAGGTACGGTCGATTTTGTCTTACATGATGGTTTTCTTTTTAATGGTATTCTTCTTTGTATTCCTCAAGGTTCCTTGCGCGAATATGTTATCAAGGAGTTACATGGCGGCGGACTTGGTGGTCATTTGGGTAGAGATAAAATAATTGTCTTGGTTGAAGAACGACATTTTTGGCCATCTTTGAAGAAAGAAGTTACGAATTTTGTTCGAAAGTTTTTCATATGTCAACAAACCAAAGGTTACGCTCAAAATACAGGTCTTTATACTCCTCTTCCGATCCCAGAATTACCATAGACCAAAATTTCTATGAACTTTGTTTTGGGTCTTCCTCGAACACATTGTGGTGCTGATTCGGCTTTCATAGTCGTCGATCGTTATTCAAAAATGGCACACTTTATATCTTATAAGAAGACGCATGATGCGGTACACATTGCTAATTTATTTTTCAAGGAAATTGTGCATCTTCACGGTGTTCCTCAATCTATTACTTCAGATAGGGACACCAAGTTTTTGAGTTATTTTTGGCAAACACTTTGGCGATGTTTAGCTACATCTTTGATGTTTAGTAGTACCGTACATCCACAAACCGACAGTCAAACAGAAGTGGTAAATCGTCATTGGGTAATATACTTCGGGCTCTTTCCGATGCAAAACCCAGTCAATGGGACATGTGTCTTCCTCAGGCCGAGTTTGCTTATAATTCTTCTACAAGTCACACAACCGGTTTCTCTCCTTTTCAGATTGTTTATACCACCATTCCTAAGCATACCCGTGATTTGGTAAGTCTTCCTCACGTTCCAGGTGCTAGTTTTTTGCCTAATGAGTTTCTTGATCAAGTTTTCGAAATCCACGAGATGACTACAAAGAACATTAAAGTTTCCAATGCCAAATACAAAGCATATGCCAATAAACATTGTCGATTCCAAACTTTTGAGGTTGGGGATAAAGTAATGGCATACTTATGTAAAAAATGTTTTTCGGTTGGAACTTATAATAAGCTGAAGATGATGAAGATTGGGCCTTGCGAGATTCTTAAGAAGATAAACGACAACGAGTATGTCATTGATTTATCCAATGGTTACAACATTTCTTCCACTTTTAATGTTTCGGATCTCTTTCCCTATCATGGAGATATTCATGAGGTTTTGCCTATAGTAAACTTGAGGCTGAGCTCTTTTCAATAATGGGGTAATGATTTAGATTACCAACACAAAGCCCAATCAACCCATACATGTGGGTCATTCAAGCCAAGTCCAAACACAAGCCCAATCCATCAGAATGTTAAGGGACTTGGAAGTTACAAGGTTTGGTAACCTTTATTAATTAATGCTTTAGAGGGTTTTAATTTGAGTTCAATTAGGAATATGAGAACTTTTATAACTTCTTATTTAGTGGTATTTAATTAGATTAATGATTGTAAGCCTATAAAAGGTCAAGTTCTATATTGTAAAAGTCATTCAATCATCAATTAATCAAGTATTTTGCTTTATTTCTTACAGTTCTCTTTTATTTAACCAACAAAGCGTTTATTTCCCTCGTAGATTCGAGGATTTTGAATTCTTTCGTGCCAACTTTTCGTTAGTGAAGGTGTAAAGGTGTTGATGGAAACTATGTACCTCGCATGTGACGCTAAACTATGGTGGCGTACCAAGTTTGCCGAGATCCAGAATGGTCACAGTACTATTAACACATGGGACTACTTGAAGAAAAAGTTAAAGAATCAGTTTCTGCCCAAGAACATTGAGTTCATTGCTCGGAGAAGTTTAAGGCAACTGAAGCAGACGGGCAACATCCATGAGTATGTCAAGCGATTCTCAGCCCTAATGTTGGATATATGCGATATGTCCAAAAATGACAAGTTATTTTGTTTCTTAGAAGGCTTGATGTCCTAGTACCAGAATAAATTGTAAAGGCAAATGGTTCAAGATTTGGCATCCGCTGAGAGTATCAACAACTACACTCCTATGCAGGGTTAAAGTTGGTTGACTCAGTTTTAATCTGAATCCCAGTTACAGTAGAGAAATGAATCCTCCTATAGTTATAATAGAGGTAAGACTGGGGTATACCAAGATGGAAGTGGGGGAGACCAAGGCCAAAGCCTAGGTCATGGCCAAGTCAAAAGTGGTGGAGCAAGTACGAGCGGCGCCTCGAGTTCCAATCCCGAGAGGGATTACCACAGGCCGCGCTACAATGGTGACACCTCATCCTCATCCAGGTTTTAAGAATGTCCTATGATCTTGAAGTGTTTCCTTTGCAGAGGGAATCACAAACTTTATCAATGCCCTCAGAATACGACATTGAATGCCCTATTGACGTCGCAAGGTGAGCTAGCCAGTGACACTGCGTAAGGATGTGGTGGCGGTGAAACTCATATAAGTTCCCTGCACTTGCTCAATGCAGTGACCACTCAGTTGGCGGAGACTGCGCCTAAGAAGGGACTCATGTATGTGGACCTCAGCATTTATGGGTGAAACACTTTGGCGATGGTTGATACAGGTGCTACCCATAGCTTCATAACTATTCAGGAAACTAATCATTTGGGGATGTGCTTGGTGAAGGATTCTAGTAAAATCAAAGCCGTCAACTCAGCCGCAATACCGATACATGGCGTTGCCAAGTTTGTTCCAGTTCAGATGGAATAATAGAGTGGGAAGGTTATTCCTCTCGCAGTGACATTGGATGATTTCAAGATTATTTTGGGTATGAACTTTCTTCATTACCACAAAGCAGTGTCGATGTCATTCGTTAATTCCTTGGGGATCTATGATGATAATCCCTCAATCATACCGATGTCCACGCATAGAGATCAGGGCAGAATGTTATCAACTCTTCACTTGAAGAAGGGAATGGAGCGAGGGGAGTTGACCTACCATACTACCTTACGGATAGAGCCAAATGATCAGGATGACAACACCATGCCGAATAAAGACTCGCAGGTACTTACCAAGTTCAAGGATGTGATATCGAAGGAACTACCAAAAGTGTTACCTCTACGAAGGCCTATCGATAATCAGATCGAATTAGTACTAGAGCCAGGCCTCCTGCTAAAGGACCATAAGAAACTTGACAGATTGTTGGAATCGGGCTTTATTCACCCCTCAAAGGCACCTTATGGTGCCTCGGTCTTATTTCAGAAGAAACATGATAAAAGTCTGTAATTGTGTGTCGACTATCAGGCCCTGAATCAAGTTACGGTGAAGAACAAGTATCCAATATTGCTCATTAACGATTTATTTGACCCGCATACATCTGCGAGGTACTTGTATAAACTTGATTTGAGATCGGGTTACTATCAAGTCAGAATTACTGCCAGTGATGAACCGAAGATGACATGTTCCACTCGATATGGGGCATATGAATTTCTTGTCATGCCATTCGGCTTGACCAATGCTCTCGTAACATTATGTACTCTTATGAATGAGCTCTTTCGAAAATATATTAACAAGTTTTTGGTGGTGTACCTGAATGATACTGTTATCTACAGCTGCACTATGGAAGAACACCTTAAACATTTTCGCCTGGTATTCCAAGTCCTACGACAAAATCAACTCTATGTCAAGTTGGAGAAATGATCGTTTGCCCAGGAACAAGTTATATTTCTTGGACACATTATTGGTGGGGGATAGATCCGCACAGATATGGAAAAGGTGCGCACTATTAAGGAGTGGAAAGCTCCCTCAGAGGTTACAGAAGTTCATTCTTTTCTTGGCCTCGTAAACTACTACCACAAGTTCATCGAAAGGTGTTCGAAGTGAGTGACACCCCATACAGATCTCCTCAAGAAGGACTTATCTTGGTCATGGTCTAAAAAATGTTATACAGCGTTTGACGATCTGAAGTATGCGGTGATTACCGACCTAGTCTTAGCCTTGTAGGATATAACCAAGCCGTTTGAGGTACATACCGATGCATTTGACTACATCATCAGTAGAGTGTTGTTAAAAGATGAACATCCAGTTGCATAGGAAAGCAAGAAGCTGAATGATACCGAGAGGCAGTATTCAGCTCAGCAGAAGGAACTCTTAGTAATTGTGCATTGTCTATGAGTATATCGCCACTATTTATTGGGAATGAAGGTTCTGGTAAAGACTGATAATAGTATGACAAGCCATTTCCTTACACAGAAGAAGTTGACATCTAAACAGGCTCGTTGACAAGAATTTCTACTAGATTTTAATTTAGATCTCGAGCACAAGCCAGGGAGGATGAACAATGTACAGGATGCGTTAAGCTGTAAAGCTGAACTAGCAGCCATTTCCAACACTCTTCAAGATAGGATCTGCGAAGGGTTGACGGTGGATCCTCAAACCCAGGTCATCATTACCTTGGTGAAACAAGGGAAAACCAAATGGTTCTGGGTAGAAGAAGGTTTTCTATAAACAAAGGGATAGTGGATTTACGTTCCTCGGTTCGCAGGACTAAGACGGGAGCTGATAAATGAGTGTCATAATATTCTTTGAGCAGGCCATCCAGGTTGGCGGAGAACACTAACCCAATTGCATAGAGGTTACTATTGGCCAAATGATCAAAGCGAAGTGATGGATTATACGTGGACTTGTCATATTTTCCAGTAAGACAAAGTTGATCGGGACTTGCCGCTTGGACAGCTTAAACCACTTCCAATACCGACACGACCTTGAGAAAGCATTTATCTGGGCTTTATCTTCGGGCTACCTAAGATTGACAGATCCTCTAAGTATGCAACATTCATTCCAGCTTCAATTATTTGCCCGACAGATAAAGCGGCGTGTCCCTTTATGAAGCACATTGTCAATTATTAGGGTATGCCGCATGACATTGTTAGCGATAGAGATCCAAGATTCACTGGGAAGTTTTAAAAGGAAGTGCTTAGATACTGGGATCCACTCTCAACTTCAACGCAATGTTAGAGGAATATCTCCAGCACTTTGTTAGGGCAAACAAAAAGAACTGGGCTAAACTCTTAAATGTAGCGTAGGTTTGCTTCAATCTGCAAAATAGTTCATCAACCAACAAAAGTCCCTCTGAGATACTATTTGGATAACAACCTCTCGCACCGCACACTGTGATCTCCAGTAATAAGGGAAAAGTTCCAGGAGCCTACGAGTTTGTAAAGGAATGGCAGATAAATACTGATATTGCTCGTGCCTACTTGGAGAAAGTGTCTGCTAGAATGAAGAAATGGGCAGATCAAAAGAGGCGACCATATCTTTTTTAAATCAGATGCCATGTCTTATCAAGACCTCTCACCTTCAACATAGAAGCAATATAACACACAAAGGCTTTGATGCTTTCTTTAGGGGAGTACGCTTGGTCTTTCCAAGCCAAGGAAAAATTCTCCCAGGATATCAAAGAATTTTCTTGAGGTGGACCATATCTTTACAAGATAAGATCCAACCAAATTATTAAGAGATGCAACCCTGATGATGAGATTCAAAAAAATACTCGTGTATTGTCACTTCGAGGCTTGTGGAGGACTCTTTAGTTGGAAAAAAAAGAAGCTTCCAAGGTACTCCATAATGGACTATATTGGCCCTCTGTACACCAGGATGCCCACTCCTACTACATGAGTTGTCCGGCGTGTCAAATCCCAGGGATTAGTTTTCATATGATCATATCCTGCAGAAATCTTCGAAGTATGGAACATGGGGTTTAAAGAGCCATTCCATGTTTCCAATGGAATCTCGTTCGCCCTGATAATTGTTGACTTTGAATCCAAATGGTGCCAAGCCATTGTATCCAACATTTATAATAGAATTCCTAAAAAAAATTGACGTTCTGGAAATCCTCATGCAGTGATAAGTGATCATGAAGAATACTATCTAGAGTTAAATCAATTTTTGCAACACAATTCGACCTACTAAGAGAGAATAACACCGACACGAGATGTGCAAAGGACAACAAGAGCTAGCAAAAGTTGAGTAAATCATAGGCGAGAGTATTCATAAACATCTGACAAATTGGGCTGATAATCTTAACCATTTTTTATAGCTACATAAAGTACCCTATCAGGATGATCCCTTGATCCCATTTATTTATAAAGATTTCATATACCCTAGAAAGTCTTAAAGAAAGAGCTAAATTTGGAGGTATCTTATGTCTGGCTAAAGATGTAAAACTTAACGCTGAGTGGGAGGCAACCCGCATTATTGCACTTTTTTCTAATTTCCCTGGTTTGGAACATAAGAATGGTAGTAAGCACATGTCTATGTGACAGAAAACCAAGTATTCTTAGAGATGCTTCAATTAAAACAAAAAATTACCATAAGGGAATATTCTTTAAAAGATACCCTTTTCAAATAATTTTGTTCTTACATTAAGACACATGGAGATGTTCCTTGATCTTCAAAGTAGTCAAGGGAACAATAATATAAGTGAGGAGCAAGCCATCACATGGGTGCACATACATTGAGCTTAGACACACTCATTTCAAATCAATTAATATTTAATTAAAGGATAAATTCCTCTCTCACCTTTACTTCTCCATTTCGAAACCAAATCTCATTTTCTATCTCAACTTTTTCCATAGAAGACCAAGCTTGAAGCTCAGCCTCTCTCTATCTAACCCACGAACATCGATGCTATAGGCACACTTAGTCCGCAATAGCAGGTTTGTAGGCCCCACTCCCCCTGGAATTATTTGGTTCTCTCACTCTCTCTCGCTCTATCTAACTTTAGACCTGTTACAAGATGGTGATTAAGATCAAGGAAGTAGAACATTGCATGGAGCTCTTTTCGAATGCGCATAACTGTGCGTATTACAATACGAAGATTGTAAGGCAGGGGTGGCATGCAGCACCCCGCTTTTATTTTCCTTGAATTATCCCTTAGTGTGCATTGCATTATGGTTGTTACTTATTAAGTTACTCTCTGTAGTACTATATTGTAGACTTTTGTTTTTGAATCCTGAGAAACCAAGTCAAGAACTCCATCGCAACTCCTCCTATTTCTCCTCCACCTCCTCCTTATTCTCCTCAATCTCCCTTAATATTCTCTGCTTTATAAACAAAACATTACTCCTCCTTTCTCTCGCCGTTTGAAATTAGGAGACCAAATAATCAAAATTATTTCAAACTACTTTTACCCCACGCCTCAAGCAGAGACTGATAAATCCCCAACTCAATGTACCCATCACTTTGAACTCATCCTACCATTTTAGCTTCAAAGGCATATCTTTAAGAACTCACATTAAATCCTGAAGAAGTGAGTAAAACATATTCAGGAACATTGGAGTCATTATATACTTATGGGGAAAGTTGATGAAACTCCTAAGATTACCATCATTCGCTCTTCAATCTCTTACACTCAAATTAAAGGCAAGTGCACTTATTATCGGTTATTTAACAATAAATCATCTAATATTCAGATCTATATAATGAGAGTATGATTCACAAAAGCATTATATGTTATGATATATAAATCATGTTCGTGATGATTCACATATAGGTAGAATTTCTTTCGTGGTCATGCTCGTGATGTAATTTGGATATAAATGCTACAATAAGCGTATTATGCACCATTATAGAACCCTAATATTGGATATGAATGAATAGTTTATATTATCTTATAACACCATCACGTTCTGCTGAAATTGTAGTATGTTATCTTAGTTTGAATAAGGTATGGGAGGGAACTATGTAAAGTTTTAAATTTTGACATGCATATAAGAGTAGCATTAATGGTAATAAATTGGTCTCACCATTTCCTGCATTTACCTATAAGAAGAACAGGTTGTACTATGGTAGTTAATCCAGGGGTAGTTAGTCTAAGGGTAGTTAAGCATAGGCTTATTTTAAATCACAACTTCTAGTCATGTAAGGTTGTATATTTATAAGTATGTTCAAGATTAGTAAAAGTCAAACTTTATAAAATGAGTCCTAGTAGAGGTTCACCCCTCATTTTTTTGTACTAAACATCAAATATAAAATTTATTGATCCGAGTTAGAAATGCCTAAATCTTGTAAGTGTCAAGTGAGTTATTTGGCATACGGTTTAACTTAGCCATGCTTATAGGTTTTCAATTGATATAACCTTTATTAACTAAGGGTAAGGAGATTATTTGTAGTCAGAGTATGAAATCATCGACATAGTCCCACTCTTATACTTCTAAGGGTAGAAAGGTCGTTGAGCATAAGATTGTCAATCATATGATATAGTCCACATTGCCTATAGAACAAGGATAGATAGGTCATTTTGATTTAGTGTCAGTCTCTCAAATCATTCATGCATAGGAGAACTTATAGTCATGTACACAGTAGGGCTATATTGTCAGGGTCCTTGGGTTCCAGTCCCTAAACAAAATATTTGGTAACAGTTTATCGGTGTTCCAGAGTTGCAAGCCCCTAAATTCTCTCCCAGTTACTTATCGGCCCTAGCATCGCGAGCATCCCCATAGGCTTAGATCCTAAAAGTAAAATATAAATCAGTCTTTAGACCTGCAGGTTGGAATTCCATGAATACCCTGATCCGGTGCTTTTATCCTCAAACTTTTAGCTTACTAAAAAGGAATCTGCCAATCCTTAGCTCGACAATAAGGGATACATTTTTGTTGAGGGTAGAAGGGTGCGAGAGTATGGCCCCACTAAATTAAAAGTGACCTTGTGTACATCGTTTGTTGGTTATCCACCACACCTAATAAAACCCATTAATTATTTTATAATTTCAGTTGGCGCCGACACTTAAGCAACATTAATAATTATTGCATCATTTATACATATAGGTATATATCCTTCCCGATAGTATCTTTTTTTTATCTTGGTCTATCATGTTCAGTGACCGTTAATAATTATGTTTGCTGACGCATTGTATACATATTTTTCACAGGAGGTTGAGCGCAGTAGATTTTGGTTTGTGGGGCTTGGGTGATCGTTACGGGATTCCTTGGAGTTTAATTAGATCGTTGGGATAAGTCACGAGGGTATTTACGATATTTTCTTTCCAGATTTAATTATTGTTTCGTTCTTGAATTTTTTGGGAATAATATTCAGTTATTTAATGATTGATATCTTTTTCCATAACACTATTTTGATGTAGTAGATGTAAGTTAATTTCTTTCAAATTATATTATATTTCTGGGGTTCATCCGTGGGATGCCCGACTTGTTATGTTTTAAGATTTGCTTAATGATTTATTATGAGAAAGTAGATTTTGAGGCATGATAAGCTTGGTATCAAAGAGCTAGGCTCAATCTTTCACTTGAGTATACACCTTAAGCATTTTACATAATGGCGCAAGACTCGTTGATTTTTTCAGCTTTTATCGATCTTTACAATTGTTTTTTTTTTTTTTTGCGCGTTTGCTGATTTATATTTTTATCTTATCCAAATGGTGAGAGGACAAGATAATGGGCATGTTATTGTTTGTCGTGCTGTTGTAGGTCGTAGTGCCTCTCATCGTAGTATTCGGGTACCTGTTTCTTGTGTGTCTGTAGCGGCGCGTGGTCCACAAAATAATGTCCATGGAGAACATGGTTTGGGTCCTGGTGTGGGACGTGGGGCATTACCAACGGATAAGGTTATCGATGAGACTTCAGTTCACTCAGGATAAAATTATGTTCCAGAGGTTACTCAAGATGAGACTATTATGCCACCAGTTCTCATTGTGGTTTCTCAGGTTGATTTCTAGCAGGTATTTCAGATGTTTATGTAACAGTAGAATGCCAATCAGGGGGATGGTAATAGATGGCATAAAGAGATGTACAGTACAAGTTGAAGTATTTTGTAGGTCTTCCTAATCCATATATTGTCGAGGATTGGATGAAGCAAGTTGTGAAGATTTTCAAGAACATGGGATGACCTGATGAGAAGAAAGTAGAGTGCACCAATTTTCACATGAAGAATGAGGCCTGGAACTAGTGGGATATGATTGAGAGGACTCAGGTTGATACTAGATGATTTCAAAGTTTTATCAGCTAACTCAGGGGAAGCTGACAGTATCATAGTATGAGGCACATTTTATGAAGTTGTCTCGTTACCTTCCAGTAGTGGTAGGCGGTGATGAGTTAAAGGTTGCAAAGTTTTTAGATGCCCTTCTTCCGCCAATTCGGACTAAATACAAGGGTTTTATTGGGCAGACTTATGCACAGTTGGTTTCACAAGCTCAGAAGTTTAAGCATGATTATCAGGGTAATGTCAAGCTGAAGGAGTTGAGGTGGTCAGATTAGAAGAAGGATGAGGGTAATTTGGCTGTTAGACAGGGTCACCAAGATGCTTAGGAGCATAACAAGAAGAGTCAGAGGGATGATAAATCTTTCGATACCAAGGAAGTTGTTTCAGTCCAGGAGATTCATACTTCAGGTGTTTGCTTTTCTTGTGGAGAGCATGGCCATCTTACTAGGTGTTGTCTTTACAGGGATTACCAACATTTTTAGCATCAATCTCATAAGCATGGTTAGGGTTCTCATGGTCAGGGGCATTATCAGCATGGTTAGACACAATATTAGAAAAGCCAGGCTCTACACAAGTTCTAACTACTGCAAAAAAAGCCTAGGGTCAGAATCAGGCTCCACATCATCAGGCCAGACTTAGTATCATCAAGGTCAAAGTCAGGGTCAGGCTCTGGGTAAAGTATTTACAGTCCAGTGTGATCAGAGTGTATATAAGGCGGCGGTGGAAGGTATATTATTATTATTATATTCTTCTCTTAGAGTCTTATTTGATACTAGTGCTTCGTATTCATTTATTTCATCCATCAGCATGTGTTCATTGGGCTTAGAGAGTGATATAATAGAGACTTAGTTGTCAGTGACTACGCCTTTGGATAGTTTGGCTCCACTTAATCGCATTTGATAGAATTGTCTTGATATTGTTTGTGATTTTGTTTTGCCTGCAAATTTGATTGTTTTGTCTATTAAATAGTTTGATGTGATCCTCGGTATGGATTGGTTTACAACCCATCATGCAAGAGTTGATTGCTACGAGCGATTTGTTGCTTTCTGTATACCAGACCATGAGCAGTTTCAATTTCAGGGTTTGGGTACTGCAGATATGTTGTGTTCGATGCTAACATTTCTCTAGAGTGATCCAGTTAAGATATTTGTTGTGCAGCTTCCAGTAGTTTTCGAGTTTCATAACATATTTTAGGAGATACCAGGATTGTCACCTTGGAGAGATGTTAACTTTGGTAACAATTTAGTGCCTGGGACGAAACCCATTTCTCATGCTATATACCGTATAGATCATGTTGAGCTTAAAGAGCTCAAGGACCAGTTTAAGGATTTGTTACAACAGGGTTTGATTTGTCTGAGTTTGCATCTTAGGGTGCGCCTATACTTTTTGAGAAGAAGAAGGATGATTCTATGTGATTGTGTATTGATTATCGACAGTTGAACAAGGTGGCGATCAAGAATAGGTATTTAATGGCTAGGATTGAAAACCTATTTGACTAGTTGAGAGGAGCCCAGTATCTCTCCAAGATTGATCTAAGGGTTTGGTTACCACTAACATAGGGTCAAGGAGGAGGATATTTCCAAAACCACTTGTCGGACGCGATATGGCCACTATGAGTTTGTAATTATGCCATTCGGATTGACTAACGCTCATGAAGTGTTTATGGATTTGACGAATTGGGCTGTTAAATCATACTTCCATCATTTTATCGTTTCTTTATGCATAACATTCTGATCTATTATCGGTAGAAGGAGGAGAATACAGAACATTTGTGAATCAGCTTGCAGACACTTAGAGAGCATTAACTTTATCCTAAGCTCCAAAAGTGAAACTTCTGACGGGAAGAGGCCAAGTTATTGGGCTATGTTGCATGACGAGAGGGTGTAGCTATGGATCTTTCAAAGTTTGTGGCTACGTTAGACTGGCAGAGGCCTAGTACTGTTACTAAGATTAGCAGTTTTCTGGGTCTGGCGGGTTACTATCGTAGGTTAATAAGGGACTTCACACGGATTGTTGCACCATTGACTCATTTGACTAGGAAGGAGGTCAAGTTTGCCTGGGATGACAAGTATGAGCATGCGTTCATAGAGTTGAGGACTAGACTAACTACGACACCGGTCCTTGCCCTTTCTTCAGAGGGAGAAAATTTTGTGGCTTATATAAGTGCTTCGCTGAGCGGTCTAGGGGAGCGTTGATGCAAAATAAGATGGTGGTCACCTACATATATTAGTTTGCCAGATTAAGTTTTTGGATCTGATAGTAATATTCATTTTTGTGACCGGTTTTGTGTTCAAAACGTGGCAAGGTTGAAACGTGAAGTTTTGGACGATGCGCATCATACTAGATTTACTGTTCACCCTAGGAGTGCAAAAATGTATCAGGACTTGCACAAAAACTATTGGTAGAATAATATGAAGCACAAGATAGTTGATTATGTTTCCAGGTGTTTGACTTGTCAGCAGGTGAAGGCTGAGCATCAAAAGTCGGCTGGGCCATTTTAACCTTTACCTATTGCAGAGTGGAAATGGGAACATATTTTATGGATTTCGTTAGCAGTTTACCCAAGGCTTTGAGTAGCTTTGATTCTATTTGGGTGATCTTTGATCAATTGACGAATTTTTCACATTTCCTTCACATTCGCACTTCTGCATCTATGGATAGCATGGCGAGGTTATACATCAATGATGTGGTGAAGTTATACAGGGTACTGGTATCCATTATTTTTGATCGAGATGCCAGATTTATAAGGAGGTTTTGGAAGAGCTTCCAGGAAGCGTTGGGCCGGTCTTTGGATTACAGTACCGTATTTTTTCCACAGATAGATGGACAGACCAAGAGAGTTAACCAGATCATGGAGGGCATGTTACGAGCTTGCGTGATGGATTTCAAGGGAAGCTGGGTTGATCATTTAGCTTTGATGAAGTTTGCATACAACAACAGTTTCTAGTTGAATATTGGTATGACACCGTTTGAGGCGTTGTATGGTCAGTTGTGTCGTTCTCTCACCTGCTAGGCAGTGGTTGGGGAGAGAAGTTTGCATGGACCTGGGATACTTCAGCAAACAACTGACCTACATCTTAATATTCTTATGCTAACATACATCTATCGGGTAATACATGTCTAACCATTTCCAATGCTACACATTCTTAAACTCAAGCCTCATATTTATATACTTTTATAAGCAATTCTTAAAAACTACGTTATCATATAACCATATGACTTAGATATATACCTTGAACTTTAGTTTAAGGAGTATTCATCACCAACCAACATATTCGCACTCTATATACAACTTCAAAAGTAACAAAGGTCCATGATATACGCCTGATTCATAAATAAAATAAGTTACAGCTATTAACCAATGCAACCTGGAAGAGTAATGCCCTTTTGGATTAAGTAATTAACCTGATGAGGACCACCTCATAAAATCAACCTTTAAGCGATAACCTGTAAATAGCCTAATAAAGTACCAAAATCATTATGCACCCATAAGTGGAATACTTGAAACCCCTCTTAAATCACCTTTCACCATTTCAGTAAACAAGGAGCCATTAATCACCTTGATCCAAATCACTATCATGGATGCCACCTGAACCAAGTTTGAAACCATTAACTACCATTTTTAGCCTGTACTTAGCATTTACACAAAAGAAAATATGTGGATTCCTAAATGAACTGTGGGGTGTGGCATTATATATATAACAGAAATTTTAATGATATGATCTCGTAAACTAACCTCTTGATTTTTCTCAGAGATGCATTATATTTCTCGATTGTGAGTCTTACGACATTTTATTACATAAAGGGCTTATGTTTATGTTATGTGGAATGAAATAAGTATTTGATCCATTACATCTTCAACACTCACTGAAAATCTAAAACAGTTACAAAATGATATCTATTATTCGAGAGAGAGAAAAAAAATAATTAAAAAGTTAAGTAGGATTCACAACTGCCAAAAACTCAAATCTCATTATACAATCTTCAAACCTTGCCCATCTCCTATGATTAGTAAAACGCAATAATGCAAGTTTGAACTACAAATCTAAACGTAGAGGGACACAACCTACGAATGCCCACTTTTTTGGCATATGTAACTTTTAAGAAGGTAATTTGGGTGAAGATTGAATATGTTTTGATTAAAAAAATTAAGTATTATTTTAAGAATTGTGATTAGACGGATCTTCTTCGAAGATCTTCAAAAAACTACAGTTTTAAGAGTTTTGATTGGAAGGGTCTCTTGTTTGAGATTTGAGATTTAAGATTTGAGATTTGAGATTTGGGATCTTTAGGGAGTATTAGGAGTTGGGTCCAGCCCAAGCTAGGAATCCAACAGGGTTGGAGTGTCCTATTAGGACTCCTAACAAGCCCATAGGCTCAATAGGATTATGGGGAGAGTTTGAGCAGGTTAGATAACCTTTGTTGTAGGGTTATCTTTATATATCTCTGTATTATGTACAGATAACATAATGATGAATCAATAAAAAATCTCTCTTCTCTTTCTCCTTTTGTTTATAAGAAATAGTATTATTATATTGCTCTATATCAATTATCTCTCAACACGTTATCAGCACGCAAGCTCTAGGAACGAGGACAGCAGAAAATTACCTTCTAATCAAAGTTTTCAAGGAAACCAAGCGATCAGGAGAAGAGGTATTTTACAATTTTTTGAATACATATTCGATCTATTTTAGATCTATACTATATGATAGATTATCATGGTTCAAAAATAGATTTTCCTAAAAAAAATTGGATTAAAAATTAAGGTTTTTGGTGATTTTTACCCTTGAAAAAGGGCTGTATTAAAACTTGTATATCTTTTTCTGTGGACATTGGATTGAGGCGAGATTACTTCAGTTATATAGCCTACTCTGAGAGTTTTCCAACGATATATGACATATCTCTGGGAGATGTCCCAATCGCCATGAATAACATGTTGAAACTAGGTAGTTTCATGGCCAAAAATGGTATTTTTTGGCCGATGACGTCAGCAAGATAATAAAATTTTATTTTATTATTTTTAATAATTATCTGATATGACATCATCATTATCTACTGTGACGTCAGCAGTGACACATGTCGAGGACTCGTGGCATGACACGTGTGTGGCATGCCTAGCACGTGTGACACGTATTATAATATGCGGCAGTCCCAGACTGTCTCCGGAGACTGGCCACCGGTCTGACGTCGGAAGTTTGCCAGAATATTACTGGATGGTCATCAAATTATTTGTCGGACGGCCACTGGAGTAGTGACGTGGCAGACACGTGCGAGGCACGTGTACAGCCTGTGCGTGTGGCACGTGTGGCAGACACGTATGTAACCCGTGCGTGTGGTAGGTGTGATCTATGCATACATAGCACGTGGCAGATCGGGTCAGACCGGTTCAGACTAGTTAACCTGGTACAGGCCTTGACCCAGATTGAGTCAGACCGGTTCAGATACTAAAACGGTTATAAATAACCCAATTTTTTGTAAAATTGAGTCCAATTGTTTTTAAAAATTCCTATTGACTGGCCTACCCCGTGGGGGACCCATTTTAAACTTTTTTTATGATTTTTTTTTTTTTTTGAGGAATAGGTGTCTCGTATAGGAATATTGGCTTCACTTATATGTAATATAAGTTCATAGAGTAATACTTATTTAAGTATCTTACGATAGCTAATAAAATATTACTGGTATGCCCATAGGATACTAATTATTATGATCAGAGATTACTGATAATATAAAACTAAGACTAATTTAGAATATTATTAGGAGTCATATCTAAATCATAGTTAATTGTCACAGACAAATAACTAAAGCTCAATTGGGAATTGACTTAGTTTTATTTCTAAAAATTTAGTGTCTGATGAGCTATTTTTTTGTATCTAAGTGTAATTAAATGTTACAAGATAATATTTAGAGGTATATAGGGATTAATAGCATCCTATAGTACCCAAGAATGTTAGTTCAAAGACAGACATAATCAACCTATCTTGTGAGCCCAACAAACTTCAGGGTGGGACCACTTATCAGTTAAGCATTTAATACCCTTTATATTCATAGCAAATTGTTCATTTGGCTAGAATATACATACCCTTATAGAACTAGAGGGCTCAGAACACCCTAGTTCCCAGAATAAGGAAAACACGCATCTAGTGGTTTGAATAATAATCTTGGCTAAGATTCTATTAAAACACACATCTAAAATTAAGATCATCATTTTTACGGGGTAAAATATGGGATTTAATTATTATAAAAGAATTTCATGAGTTTTAGAATATGAACAGGGTTCAACTATAATATGATTAGGAATCAGTTATTTATCTTTATTCTAAGTACTATAATGTCTTTAATGCATTTGATATGATTATTAAGAATTGTTACCGATTACAATCTATATCTTGCATTACAGATGTCTGCGAAACTAAAAAATCTTGAATTTCTTCCATTGCTACTTACTGGAGCCAATTACCTCACTTGGTGCATTGACGCTGACTTATTCTTGAAGTCTCTTGGTCTGCAGAAGACCATCGTCATTGGCAACAAGGAAGATCCTATAGAAAAGCAAGGGCTTTGTTTATCCTCCGTCATCATATTCAGGATAACCTCAAGACTGAATACCTCAACAAGGTTGAGCCAGCTGACTTATGGGCAAGCATGAAGGGGTGTTATGGTCATCAAAAGACCATTATGCTCCTAAAAGTAATGTACCAATGGAACAAACACCCTTAGGTTCCAAAATTTTAGGAAGGTCACTGATTACAACTCAGCAGTCCATAAAATAACTTCTATACTTAAGCTGTGTGAGAGAAAAGTCACTGATGCTGAAATGGTATAAAAGACTATCAACCTTCCATGCTAGTAATATTATGATTCAAAGGCAATATCGGCGAGAGAACTTGATGACTCATGAAGTCTTGATTCAGGCTCTGCTCCTCTCTGAGCAGAACGATGAACTTCTGATGAAGAATCATGCTATACGGCCTTCTGGGAGTGCATAATTTTTTACGTCAAACAATGTTCAGTTTCAAGGAAATACCTCTGCACGTCAGGGACAAAGATATGGAAGGGGTTGGGGAGGATACTAGGGGCACAGGAAAGGCGGGGACCAGAAACCCTTTAGCCCTAGGAGAGGTAAAGGATTTAAGAAATCCTGGACACTAGGCAATGTGATGAAGGAAAAGAAGACTGACTAGGGATCTACTTGCTTTAACTGCGGTGACACAGGACACTGGGCATGGGAATGCCATGCACCATGGGTGGCTACAGGTGACAGAGTCTGAACCCACCAGGAAGTTGTTGATACTAACTCTGCCCTTGTGGAGGTTGTAGCGTCAGATATCTTCAAAGACACTAATACCGTCATGGATCAACATACAGAGTAATCTGTAATGATATCTCAGTTGACATATGATGTCACACCAGAGAGAGCACTAATAGTTTCTTTTATAGTATGGACTTGATTTACTATTATTTTTATTGTCAGTATTTTTTATTTTGTCGGCAACATATCATTTATATTTCAATAAAGTATTCGTGACATACATGATATTTTCGTTTTAATATATTGTGATTATTTGAATTTATTGCTTGGGAAGTAGTTAAATTTAATGTATGATAGTTGATTTACTATATACAACCTGCTTATGGATCTATCTACTCATTGAGCATGACTGATAATTGAAATAGTGGCGGCATATTACTCCATCCTTTTGAGATATGCATATATTTCTTGTCTAACCTTGTGTATCAGGGATGGCACGAGTATTATTAGTACAGCTAACATGATAGAATGTACTAAGTGCATCACGTTATTACTTGCTAACGATACGATACAGGGTATCTAGTCCACTTTATAAACTAGTAAATCCAGCTTGATTTTACTGAGTTTAGGGAGATACATCACGTAATGACTATCAGAGAAAATGATAGACAAGGTTCTATGCATTCACTCCATGTTTAACGATTAACACACATTATTGGAACGGTTTCCAATACACTCCTCAAGGCTCGGATAGTGAGGAGGATTATCGGGATTACATCATAACTTTCCATCAAAGGAGAGAAAATCTAGAGAGTGTACGTGTAATAATTGCTTTCAAGAAAAGTCTATTATTTCATCCTAGTATGACCAAAGTGGAGTGGGCTCTTCAGCCTTTACTCTAAACATATCCATGGAGACACATGTGGACCTTTCCATCCACATAATGGCCTACTTAATTATTTATGGTCATAAAAGACGCATCTAGGAGATGGTCTTACGTTTGCCTACTCATAAAATCTAGGAATGCAACGTTAGCACAACTTCTCACTTAGATCATTCGATCGCAGGCTTAGTTCTTGGATTAACCGATCAAAGTCGATCGATGCAACTTGACGGGGGCTTGAGAGTGTAACTCACCGGCTTTTGATAATTATTTTAGTGCTAAATGGGATAGATGATTGAGCATCATGAGTACCCTATATCATACCCAACTCGGGATTGGCTGAGAACCTAATCAAGCGATATAGGATAATTGCTAGGCCATTGTTATTACGATCACAGCTTTCAGCTAGTGTGTGGGATATACATTCTTGCTCCGACAACACTGATTAGGGTTCGTCCCTTAGCAAATCATCAAAAAAAATTTCTTCCAAAAGTGACTAGTAACTGAGTTGGAGCCCGGTGTCGCCCATCAGCAAACATTTGGATGTTCCGTTCAGGTGCCATTCGTACCATAATGTATGAAGATGGGACCCTCAACGACGGCCTGGTA
This sequence comes from Kingdonia uniflora, assembly GCA_014058105.1. Classification (NCBI taxonomy): domain Eukaryota; kingdom Viridiplantae; phylum Streptophyta; class Magnoliopsida; order Ranunculales; family Circaeasteraceae; genus Kingdonia; species Kingdonia uniflora. The sequence goes on from JACGCM010000724.1 coordinate 2,048,620, forward strand.
TTATATGAGTTATGATTCACATTTATCACTGGATATTTGGACCCATTGGAGACATATATACTGCAGGGCAGATAATTGCCACATTGATGAGGCGATATTCCCAACATTGGGGGGAGATATAACAATCAATACTGAGGATGTTTCCAAGAGATCTTGGAAAATACTATCGTTGTCTCATCTAGATCCCTATACATAAGTTAGGTGACAATAAGGTTCAACGGATTACAAACCTCCAATAAGTCACAAATGATTTGCTAGACATATTCATATGCTCTATTAAAATACCGTAAGTGTATGTACATGCAAGTAATACACCTACACAACAGAACATTTCGGTAGAACTAGTACTGTAGCAGAACGCTCCAGGGGAATTAGTACCGCAAATGAATCTGAGGCTCACGCTTAGTGCAGAGCACCGCTGGAAGAAAGTATTCTGAGCCGGGGAGTTGCAGAATAAGGAACAAATATGACTAATGGTGTAGTCGGTTCATCGAGGATAGAACCACCCATTGACAAGGTAATAGTAGTTACGCAACCAGTTGATGCATTACGAGACTAGCCCGACGTGGTTCATACGCATATGATGTTAATAAGATATCGATTAATTAAAAGCCTATAATTGTACAACGTAGGATCGTTCAGTACAGATTTATCGATAAGGTATTCATATTCGTTGTTGTACTCGCATCAAGGATGATGATTCATAACCACTTATTGTTAACGACTGTGTATTATTATATATTAACAAAAATAGGTATCTGGAATCTAAGTGGAGCTTAGCTTACGCATAATGCGAAGTGATACCATTGAGCCTGCCAGTTATAAATGGGAATAGTACAGAAACATGATTAACTTGGAGATATAATTAGGTCAATATTGCAAGACTAGTTGCCCAGGAAATCTTTAAGAGATCTGGCATCGATTGCAGTATGACATATTACCCGGTTATAGACGCTATAACATTTTAGTACTGATCAGTCTGTCAAGTTGTCGAAGACAAGCTAGATATGCATCGAATGTAAATACCACGTATCTATATGGGAAAGTAGATACAAATATATACATGCAGCTACTTGGGGAGGTATAAGCTTCTTGAAGCAGCTAAGGCTAACACACGGGGTGTGCACGTAATAAAATTAAAAAAGTTATTGTTGACTTGAAGCAATTGGGGCCCATGAGACATAGTAAGTTGACTGAGTATTTGAAGGTCGGGAACTTTGGAAATATCTTTATCTGTTCATGCATTCTTATTTAGAGCACATATATTAGCTTCACTCATCATAACAGTGTACTAAATGATTTGGAAATCATTAGGCCTCCGGGGGAGATCACGAGAGCCGCCGAATACCTTGGGAAGGAATTCGAAATACAAAACCTTGGGAAATAAAGAGTATCTCGATTTGTAGATCGAACATCTTGATAGTGGCACTCATACACCGAGTAATATATATCGGAAGAGTTATCCAAAACTTAGATTTAGATGTAGCACACGGTGTTAAGCCGTTTATTGCGCGTCCAACAATTGGGTGTAGATAACGACATCTTCCACCATCCTAATGGGGGGAGAAATTCCTAGGCCATGGTGCTAGCTAGGAGGTGGTTTACTATAGTTAGCGGGTATAGTAGACCCAATGACTCATTCGCAGTGAACTGTTTGGCTTGCCATAGTTATGTTCCTATCCAATGGCATTGAATTGAGATCAAACACATTCTGAGGTATCTTATCGGTATGAAAGACTGGGTTTTGTTCTACTTAAAAAGGTAAACGTAAAAGTATAGACTACACCGATATAAAATACTTCTCAGATCCACATAGAGGCCATTGTTAAATTGATTATGTATTTATGTACGAGGATACATAAAGATTCTTGGAGATCGATGAAGTAGACGGCGGTAGCTACACCATGAACTATGAAGATTCTTGCACTTCATGAAGTTCGCAGAGAATAATGATTGCGCTCCAAGACACATCTCATCAACCGAAGTTGTGGCGTGTTCTATCCAAGATAAAGGATCGACTATGTATGAAAACAATTCAGTTTGCATCATTCAAGTCAATGGCAATTTATCAATGGTGACAGAACGAATAACATTTTATAGAAGCCATTCCAACCTTATGAATTATAAAAGGCGAATGACATTGGCGCTGTCGAAGATATTTCAGAAGACATCTTTGCAAATCCATGCACGAAGACTCTTGCACTACTTACGTTCAAGCAGCTAGTACACGGAATTAGCATGCAGAAGATTCATTTATCAATATCTCAGGGAGATCGACATCAGGGGGAGTAGTCCTAGCCTGACGTGGACATATACGTGTTGTACTCTTTTTCTTGATAGAGTAATTTTTATCCTAGGAGGTTTTACTGGCTGGAGGTTTTAATGAGGTAACGTATACGCGTCCACAACCCATACAGGGCATAAAATTGTACTCTTTCCTACACAGCTTTTTGCCCAAAGGGGTTTTGCTAGGAAGAGGCTTTGATGAGGCAAGTCGTCCTAGTATGGAACACCCCAAGGTGGAGTGTTAGAAGTTGGGTCTAGCCTAAGCTAGGAACCCAACAGGGTTTTTGGTGTTCTATTAGAACTCCTAACAAACCCATAGGCCCAATAGGGTTATGGGGAGAGTTTGAGTAGGTTAGGTAACCTTTGTTGTAGGGTTATCTTTATATATCTTTGTATTAAGTTCATAGAACACAATGATGAATCAATAAGAAATCTCTCCTCTCTCTCCTTTTGTTCATAAGATATAGTGCTGCTATATTGCTCTATATCGATTATCTCTCAACAGGGAGAACATTTATATTTGTTTTGTAGGAAGGAGACTCAAGAAGTTTTGATTTTATAAGGATTCGGAGGAGAAAAAAGTAGGAAAAACTTAGGAAATTTTCAAATGCTACGTGAATACTATTATATTGCAAGAAAAGTTTCTACTTTTAATTAGTAAGTATAGATATGACTTACATTTGATAAATAACCTCAAAGTCTTGCATAGATTAGGCCCAAGAGCCTTACTAACTATAAGCCTCAACCATAAATCATATCTCTGGTCAAATGAGTGTCTTGCAAACCATATACATGCTTTATTTCTTGTACACAAATCATGAAGAAATATAACATATTTCAACCTCTTATCACTTGCCTAATGTATTCATCGCAATGCTCAACGTACCCCAACTAAGATAAGATGAAACATTAATGTACTCATTACTAAGATAAGATGAATCGACTAACATACAAAGCAACACTAAGAGTAAATGCCCACAATATCCAGATCAATTTCTATATGATAGTTTCCTCATACGATCTGCGGCAACTAAATGAATTGAAGTTCCACACATACCTATGAAAGAAATCTCTAAAACCTAACATCTTTTATCATGCACCGGTGATAATGATAGTATATAATCAATCTCAATGGAGATACACCAACTCAATATCATGTTCAATATCCATGGATTAACTAGGTCTAATCAAGAAACAATCAGGAATAAAATACTTTCCTTATCTGGAAGTCGGTGAAGAAGAATGGCAGCCTAAGAACATCAATTACTCTGTCAATGATGAGATCCTAGGATCTCATTATTATCAATTTAGTAGTTCTCTTTTCATAATTAGGCTAGGTTTACAATTAGATTTGATTCCTTGCTTATAATATTTTGATTATGAGATTAGAAAGTATTCTTAATTTAGTTGAACCAATTAGCTATATAAGTTGTAATGTCAGACAAAGAAAAGGGGAATAAAAATTTATCGTTCTTCTTTCATATGCTTCTTCTCTACTTGTTCTTCATCTTCTTCCAAATCTTATTATTCTTCTCTTTATTCTAATCTCTTTTTCTTCTACGTTCTACTTCGAAATATCAGTCCTTATCAGTCAACATCTGCTTACAAAGATAAATCATAACAACCACCTATCCTAGACCAATTAAGTAAGCATAATCAAAGGGAACACCATGCTACTGTTACACCATTCCAATACCTTTTTCTGAATATATCTTCTCTCTAAAATCAGTAAAAGAAGGGGAAGCATAACACCATATATAGATAATGTAAGGGCTATTACGGTTATGTATTGGAAGGGAAAAAATATGGGTTTTTACATCAAGAAGGTGGGTGATAAAAACAGTTTATACTGGCCAATTATTTTGTAGAGAAATTAGGGATTTGGTTGCTAGTTATTAGGAAGCATAACACCATATATAGATAATGTAAGGGCTATTACGGTTATGTATTGGAAGGGAAAAAATATGGGTTTTTACATCAAGAAGGTGGGTGATAAAAACAGTTTATACTGGCCAATTATTTTGTAGAGAAATTAGGGATTTGGTTGCTAGTTATTAGGAAGAAGTAAAGGAGCAAAGAGAGGGGTATTAATTGTTGTACTATAGGAACAAAGGGGGTTAGTTCCATTCTTCCTCTAATTTCCAACTTTAGTTTAACTACTGATTATAGTGTACTTTTGCCCAACTTTTTCATAGATTTTTAACACCATGATGGAGGGGCTAAAGCTACTGCTAAAAGAAAGGGAAGTGGAGGGTTTAATAATCGAGAAGTTGAGGAATGATTTGTGACATCTAGCTTTTAGGAGAAAAAAGATGTAGTCAGTAACTGATCTCGTGAGGAGTTTCCAAGGCTAGTACCATTAGGTTGTTGGAGAAAGGAGAGGAGAATAGAAATGGGATTAATGAGCTGATATTTAGGAGAAGAATTGTGGGAGTTGGAGAAGAATTAGGCAGCCTTATTTCTCTAGGACTTTCCATGTTGGGATTAAAAGGAGAATTTGAAAACGTAGCGTGCAGAGATGGTATACTAGGGTGTGCATCTTAACTATATAGAGGCATACACAAGATTTACTTTAATAACGTCTATAAAATTCGTGTCGCTACACACATCTTTGAACTCCGCACATGCCCAACTTTATAACATTTCTTACCTTCATAAGATTGGCAAGTCAGAGAGGGATTTGCAGGATGTAATAGAGTTGGTGGAATGCATTACACCATATTAAGCTATCAGAATGCCCTCATCGGCTCATATGCCTCTATCTATATTACTAAAGTAATAGCTATGCCATGAGAATCAATCTCGGCTGCTGACCACCCTACCCTACACATGTTAAGGAAATTATATGCTTTAGTTTATAACACAACCGTTAGATCATGAGGCTTATTTAGTCTACTCTCAAAATTTATTTAATACTTAAATGCCCCTATTTCGTATGTACCAAATCCCATCCAAAATAGGCATCTAAATTGTAATTAGGTAATGAAAGAAGGGGTATAAATGGAAGTTCAACGCTTAACTTTTCGTATATATGAAATTAAGGGTATTTTGGGAAAGTAAATACAAAATCAGGGTCATTTCGGTAAATATTGCTCTTAACATTTCGTCTCTCCAAACGCACCAAACTCCTCTCTTCCAAACCCACTAAAACTCCTCTCTCCTATCTTCTCTCTTCTCTCTTCCAAAGCAAACCCACAAAACTCTTCTCATCCAAACCCAAACAAAACATTTTCTACATCACCCCCAATTTCTTCGAAGTTTATTCCATCTCTATCGATTTCTAAGTTTCAATCCCAATTCAAACCGATCTTAATTTCCCCCAAAACCAATGGATTCCCTTGAAGCTTTGGTTGCTCACATCCAAGGTTTCTCAAGCAACTTCAATGATCTCTCCCATCTTCACAGCCTCTTAAAAAAATCTGAGGATTATCTTCGATACCAGGCGAATTGATTGGCTCATTCTATGTGTACGTATATATATATTGTTCTAATTGCGATTGATTTCTTGTTCACATTTTGACATCTTAGGGATCTTTAATCTCTCTGTTTCTGATTTTAAGGTTTCAATTTGTGGAATTGATGATTGAAGTCGAACTCGTGCAAGCAGGTGTTGCAGCATTAAAGGGGTTGGATTTGCTTTGATTATCTACTGAGGGTTTGTTTCAGTTGATCTATAAAGGGGTTCGATTTGATCTACAACAATTTGAGGTACGAAGAATAATTATTATAGAGGGTTTGCTTGATTTATTAGTTTCTACTTCTGTTTGGTTGATTATTGCGATTTGATTTGATTAAACCTAATTTTACTCCTCTTTCCGTCCAGCAACACGTCTTTATTGGAGCATTTGATCAAATGCCTTTGTCGCCACACAACTGTGATTGAAGCTCTACCAGTTTTTGCACAGTTGAGAGATATGGGGTTTATGCCGTCTCTTCAGGTATGAAATTCTGCAATTTTAGGGGGAACTTAGTGTTGGTAGGATAGATATTGTTAGGGAATTATATGAGTATGATGGATTTGGGTGTTGTTGGTGATGTCGATACGGTTGGGTTTCTAATTCGTGCTTATTACAAGGATGTTAACTTTGAAGAAGGGTATAATCTTCTAAGGGAGTTTTTATAATCTGGGTTTGCTCTAGATGTTATTGCTTTAACTAAATTGATACCTAGGTATTGCAAAATAAAGGATTTTAATAAAGCATGTTGAGGAAAATATATGGTTTAGTTTATAACACAACCGCTAGATCCATGAGGTTTATTTAGTCTACTCTCGAAATTTATTTAATACTAAAATGCCCCTTATTTTGTATGTACCAAATCCATCCAAAATAGCATCTCAATCGTAATTAGGTGATGAAAGAAGGGGTATAAATGGAAGTTCAGCGCATAACTTTTTGTATATACAAAATTAGGGGTATTTTGGGAAGCCTAAATACAAATTTAGGGATAATTTGGGAAGTCTAACTACAAAATCTTCCTAAATTACCCCCTCACCTTTGTCTAAATTCCACACTATCTTCTCTTCTCATCTCTAACTGAAAACCAAAACCTAACCCCGAGCTCTCTATCTCTCTTTCAATAGATCGATCGATTTCACAGAAGTAACAACATAGAGTCCTGCAGGACGTCTCTTCCAAGTAAAGTACGCCATGGATGCTGTGAAACAAGGTTCAACAGCGATCAGTCTTCGATCAAAAACATACGTTGTGTTAGCGAGCATCAACAGGGCCAACTCACAACTCTCATCTCACCAGAAGATCTTCAAAGCTGATGATCATATTGGTATCGCCATCGCTGGCCTTACTGCTAATGGACGATTTCTGTCTAAGTATCTCAGATCTGAGTGTATCAATCACACTTTTACTTATGAGTTTCCTCTTCCGGTTGGGAGATTGGTTGTTCGATTAGCTGATAATGCTAAGCCAGCAAACCCTTATTTTATTTTATTAATGATTTGAGTGTTTTAGGGTTTATATTTGTGAAATTCATGAGTGAAAGAGTAGGCATTTTAGGCTTGTGGAGGTTCTACTATTAGGGAAGATTAATTTTAGGGTTTGATAAGGATAGAATCGTAGAATCAATTACAGATTAATTTCATAGTAACGCAAAAATGTAGTTTGGGAGTGGTCGAGTATAGTATGAACTTGGGGTTTGTATAAAAGTTGTGCTTAGAGCACTATTGTGGATATTAAGTGGTTTTTCTTCCATGAGATGATGGAACTGCCCTAAAATATACTCCAATGGGTGGATATTAACTTTCGTTTGGGTATACATGGGGACTTTGAGGGGGAGCTTCCCCCCAAATATATTAAATCAATTTTTCATTGAGGTTAAAACCCCAAATTCTCTGCAATCACTTCTTACATTTAAACTTTCTTTTATCAATAATGTATACAGTCAAATGGGTTTAGTTGGCCCTTCTTTCTATACGACCTTCATCACGAACTGTGCTTAAGGAACATATTCCATTTCATTTACATGGTAGCATATGGGCTATGTGGAGAGATTGTTTCATACAACATTCGTATCTCCAAGCATATGCCCCGCCAATCCTTATGATTCCAAGCATAAGCAGTAAATGAAAGAGTATGTCAGTATCAAAACAACATAATAACATCCTGTCACATAATCAGCGTGTCTTCAACTTCAACTACATAAACTCAACTCCTAACTTGTGGTGTTGGATAATGAACAACTATCGAATTTGTCACCTAAAAGCTAAAGTAAACTCACCGCTGGAAGATGATTTTTCATCCAATACCTTACTTATCAGCATCAATATGCCATATTGGGTGGACATTGACCTTCAATAAGATTATATCACAAACACGTGGAGGGGTATTTAACTCCATTGCACAAACAAGACACCAAAAAATAATTTCAAAATTGATGATATCGTTGCTTTTGCCACTGCTTTGGATGTCCTGGCTGTAAAAAGGAGCTTTAGTTTCGACATGGCTTGCAATATCCATGAGCTATCGGTTGTTGTTTTCTTTGAAAGAGGAAGCTGGAGTTATGGCAGACCTCCACCTTAAATTATTCAAATGTACAGAATTACAATCTAGGATATGGTATGCCCCTACAGTTAGCTATACAAATATTTACAAGAATTAGGGGAAAGCTACTTGGAAAGAAAATAAAATTCTCTTGAATGTCTAGATCTGCAACAATTAAATCAGCCATTTTATTTTCCTCTCTATGCTTATAGATGATCTCCTTTGAATTCAGACTATCCATGACTTTCTTGGCTCTTACATCATTAAGGCAAGTCCATGGGGGATGACCGCCTGAATTCATTACTTGTACAAACTCTTAGCCTCTTCTATCCCAAGGTTCCCAGATTTGCATCTACCCTAATTACTTCTACAATGCTCCTATTGTGACACAAAAAGTTCTGAAGTGAGGCTGGCGGCTTTTAGAGATAACAGACATGATAATTATTTATACTGCCCAAATACTCTTAACTTGAGAAATGATGAAATTGAGTATTTCCAGAGCCACTGGATGAGAGGCATACCTGTTATAGTTAGGAAAGTACTGGAAAAAACATCTGGTCTTAGTTGGGAACCAATGGTTATGAAGAGGGCTTTTAGAGGTGCCAAAGGAAATCTGGAAGAGGAGATACGAAATGAAAAGGTCATTGATTGCTTGGACTGGTGTGAGGTAAGCTTCTGTATTTTATATTTGAATTTGAATTTGCATTATATTTTCTTTTTCCTGCTATCAATATTGGGGTTCGCACATATGACTCTTATGATCAGTCGACCAGAGATCACAAGCGATAGCTTCCTTACACAGATACTCCTCAACCCTCATCCTTGCCTAGATTTGTTTGACATTCTTATTTTTCACGTTAGGAATATTGCCTGTGCAATGTATCTAACCCAGGATTTAGGCCTTATTGCGTGTGAGAAGGGTGTACCTTGCCGCGAGATTCCATTGATTATTTTATATTTTTTTTTTCTTAAAAGACTTGTTGATTGCAATTTCCTTTTTTTTTTTTTTTCGCTCAAGCATCGTTACCCGCAATTTTTTTTTAATATTTCCCTTTTTAATTTCTTACTGTTTTACTTTATTTATTTCACTAATATTTTCTATCGTGGAACTAATTATTTGTTTACTCATATTATGGTGTAGGTTGAGATTGACATTCATCAGTTTTTTAGAGGGTACTTAGAGGGTCGAATGCATGAGAGTGGATGGCCGGAGATGCTGAAATTGAAGGATTGACCGCCATCGAGCTCATTTGAAAATCGTTTACCTAGACATAGTGCTGAATTTTTTGCTGCACTCCCTTTTTTGTGACTGTACAGATCCCAAATCTGGTCTTTTGAATCTTGCTACTAAGCTTCCTGATAATTGCTCGAAGCCAGACTTAAGACCAAAAACATACATTGCATATGGATTTCCAGAAGAACTGGGTAGAGGTGATTCTGTTATAAAGCTGCATTGTGATATGTCTGACGCGGTAATTCTTTCAATCCCAAGTCTTTTTTCCCCTTCTTGTTTGCTCTTCATATAGTATTATTAAGCACTTTTTGGGCTTTGCAAAGTTGGACCATCTTCTGGCCTTCAAACTTAGCGTAATGTTAGTAGGACGAGTTTCCGGAACAACTATTGCCAACAAAAAGCCATTGAGTTATGGTTCAAATTATTAGGTATTCTTCACTCTGGTTGTCCATACAATTTCACGGGTATTGGTAGTTTGATCCCATCCCACCCTAGCGTCTGGTAGTTTGCTGCCAAATAGGGAGGGCGTTAAAACTTTATCTTTACGTTTTGGAGTCATATTGGGAGTTTTAAATATCATTTATCCTTCCACCGAAATGCGTCTTCTCACTTCTGGTTTCCAAAGGCTAAAAGGGCATTTAAGCTAAACATTGGAGATGATTTATAAGAGATATATTCTTGATGCAAACTAAAGAAATAGGAAGAGATTACTAAGAAGAGTTACCAATTAACAATCAAATTTTGGGTTCTTCATATTCGTAACCAAAACTAAGGTTCTCTTCAAAATAAATAAATAGCCAAATAACTTGAAAATAACAACTGAGGTCTCCAACAACAAAGTTGGGACTTAATAGTCTCCTACATTAGAAGGGAAAATATGTAAAAACAAACGAAAGATATGACACGGGTGTGTAGACGACCACCCATTCCTAGTCACATCAATTCTACTATTTTCTTCTTTATCATATCATAGTGAATCTTTCATATGTAATTGAAGACGTTCCAATACTTATAATAGTACTTCCCTTCCCATTCCTCATAATGCACTTAGATTGGTATGATAAGCTTGGCATATCATGATCTTTTTTCCTTCCAGATGAGATTTCTGGATATCACTTCTTCGTTTTCTTTCTTAGCCATATATTCTTTTCTTACCAGTACGATAAATTGTTTATGCCACCTTGATTTATTTTCGTGCTCTTGTTTGATTTGTATGAAGGTAAATGTGTTGACATACACAGCTGAGGTGAAGATAACCCCGTGGCAACAGAATATTATAAAACATACTCAAAAAGAAAATGAAGTTGATGACTTAATGGAACTCAATGTCGAGATAAATGATGCCTCAGATGAAGCCACTAGGAAATCCTTCAACCAACCGTGTGAAGGTGAAAAGCCTGAGCTTGCAAAACAAGTGGTCATTCTTGACAATCAGTCAAGTAGTTTAAAAGATATAGTCTCCTCAAATTGTGGTGAAAATCTTCACTACAACTCACTACTGGAAAGGAATGGCAGAGTGGATGATGTAACATGCTCTCATGGTGTAGAAAACACATTGTTGTCTGAAGATCAGATATTCGGACAAAATGTGATAGAAGAAGCGGTCGGTGTGAAAATGATGAAACTTGATAAATACCACACCGTGAGACAAGGACACCATAAATGTCAAGATGTTTCTCATAACATATCAATTGTGCCTGAAAGCACAGACTTGGAGCTAATTAAAAGGGAAAAACAGAACGAGCGAAGTACCAGTGAACAAGATGATTTCTACAATTCTGTTTCAGTGAATAAAGATGCTACTGTTCCAGAGCCACAAAAGAAAAACCAAAGTACGAAGGGAGATTCTATTCATAAAAATGATACCTCTAAGGTTGTAAATGGAGGTGCTGTTTAGGACATCTTTCGTAGGGAAGATGTTCCAAAGTTAATGGAGTACTTGGACAAGCATCAGAATGAATTCCGTGATAGAAATAATTTACCGGTGAATGCTGTGAGTACCTCACTTGTCTTCCTAGTTCCTACTATGGCTAATATACTTTGATAATATGATACAGTTTATTGTCTGAATTTTCTTAATGCAAATATCTGACAGTGACACTATTTTGATATATCTCCACTTATCTGTTAATTTACTACTGTTTCTCAATATATTGATATTCTGTATCAAATAATCCGGTTTTACTATGATTTATAGGGTACTTCTTATAAAGTAAAAAAAACATGAAAAATGGTTATTTTATTATATCTCAACTATTTCGCCAGCATTTTGTGACGTTTTCCATATTTTCAGTTTCTTGAGTCGCTGCATATTTATCTGAATTTGGCTGACAGATATAGCTGTATAATCTGACGTTTTGAGGTATTTATTTTGTAACCAATATAATTATCTCTACCAGGTGATGTAGAAGTTGAAGTTGAAGTTGAAGATTTATTTATTTCAGGTCTATATTTTTTGAGGTTGAGTTGTAATTTTGGATACCCGGTCTTATAATTATCGTACAAAACAGCTTCCAGCAACAAATGTTTGTTGTATTATCGTATCAGATGATTTAATATTTTTCTCAGTGCGAAAATGTTCGAGTTTGCTTCGATCTGTAAGTGCCCAAATTTTCTTTTGTTAAGATATATGGTTATTGCTGAAAAAGCAAAGTGACCGTTGTTTATGATTGACCTGAAACCACCAAATGAATTAGCTGTTGAAAGTGCCATATGATTTGCCTTTGTTCTTTGTGATTTAAAAGGCACCAAAATTTCGTTTGAGATTTTTGAAGCTTTGTTTTCAGAGAGAGAGAGAGAGAGAGAGAGAGAACAAACTGCAATCTCATTTAGATTTGTTTGTTAGTTACGCAACACTCTCCAACTGTTTGATAAAATTCCTAACTCAGTTATACACCTTTGCTTGGTGCATCATTACTACCTCGTTTATGTTGCAGGTAATCTCATCATGTTTCTCCGCCGTATCACAGCGACCTCTCGCCCTTTTGTTGGGAGATTCTTCACTACTGGAAACAACCACCCAGATCTTCCAAATGCTATTGCAGAGCTCAATAAGGTAAATGACTACTCTAAACTTATGTGCTTTACATTTATCTGCGAATATACTTTATTACACTTCACTTATCGTTGCATCTTAGTAATTAGTAACATAATCGACATTGCACAAAGTTAGTCATAAGTTATTTCAAGCATAAGAACATGCTCCATAGAGTGATCGTAGAATATGAGTTTGCGTAACAATGGCAATTTCACGAAATGGAGTCAGTATTTGGTGAGCCAGTTAAGAACAACAGTAGTAGTAGGACGTTTACTTTGCTTTTTCTATTTGTCCTAACATTTTTGGTCCTCATTCTTGATTGGTACATTTAAACTATATACAGTTATGTTGTCCAAGTTATATATAGTGTTCCATATTTTCTGCGAGATTTGCTTGTGACGGAACTATAGAATGGTAAAGAGGTTACGAAAATGAGTACAAAATTCTATTAGCTACTATGTTATTTAATCAAGAGCTGACTATAATCACGAGTACACGTTAATTTTATTATATGCTAGCTGACTATATACAGTTATGTTTAGTTATTTTCATTATATGCCAACTGACTATAATCACGAGTACAGATTAATTTTAATACTAAAGCGGGTGACCACCGCTAATTGACAGTAACGTCAGCAACACAGTGGAGTTTCACAGTTTCTTCTTTCTAATAGATCATGCTCACAAAAAATCAAGTCTTGGTTTAGCCTCTTAACATACTTTTGAATTGTTGTCCCTTGATGCCGACCCTTATTAGAGTATACAACTTAAGTAAATGCATTTGTTATTAGTAGATGATGACTTGGATAAGCAAATTACATGTGTGATGGGGATGGAAGGCTTTCTCCGGCATCGAGATCTCCCAAGTTTCCTCCGCGCGAAAGAACTTACCGATCCTTGGATGCAAATTGTGAACAGTCAATCTTCCAAATCAATGCAAGCATCTACTTTCATACTCAACAGCATTGAGGAGCTAGAAAATCCAATGCCCTCTCATATTGGAACTCTAGCATGCGCAAAAGCCAAAAGTTTACACTATTGGACCCCTTAGTGCTCTCCTAAGCTCCAAGAAAAACTCAAGTTCCTCCACAAGTTTAAGGGCAGTTGACAGGAGTTGCTTGACTTGGCTCGACTCACAACAGCTGAAGTCCGTTTTGTACGTCAGTTTTGGTAGTATTGCTGTGGTGACTGCAAAACAATTGTTAGAATTTTGGTACGGGATTGTAAACAGCGGCAAACCGTTTTTGTGGGTTATGCGACCGGATTCTATCATTGGAGAACATCAGATCCCGGAGGAGTTAATATTAGCTACGAAGGAAAGGGGGTGTATGGTTGATTGGTCTCCACAAGAGGAGGTTCTTGCGCACTCGTCCATCGGTGGGTTTCTCACCCACAGCGGTTGGAATTCGACGTGGGAAGCTATAACTGCTGGAGTGCTGATGTTATGCTGGCCATATTTTGCGGACCAACAAATTAATAGCAGGTACGTAGACGCGGTGTGGAAAATTGGACTAGACATGAAGGATATGTGCGATAAATCGCTAATTGAGAGAATGGTGAGGGATCTGATGCAGAACAACATGGTTAGGAGTTGTGTAGAGGAAGGCGGGTCTTCTTTTCGTAAATTCAAGCGCCTAGTCGAAGATATAAGTTCCATGAGCTTATAAATGTTGTAATGTGAACTATGTTTGCTAATAAACTCAGAAAAATATGAGGAATTAAAATCTCTTTTTTGAGAATGTGCACTAAACAATATTTTAAGGCACGCGCGCGATAGCGCGTGCCTGTTTGCTAGTAGTATTGAAGCATTTATAAAGACTTCTGTAGTGGGTCCTTAAAGTCAATGTTGTGAAGCAATTTCTTCCATCTAAGTAAGAATCAAAAGTAATATAGATAGAAAAAATCTTTAAAAAATCAAATTGTGTAGAAATTAGGCAAAAAGAGATGATTACAATAACTACCAATATACGGCACTTAAAGATTCATTATTCTGTAATGGGTACAACCAGATTTAGCCGTAACTAACATAATCGGGCAAAATATATCATACCGCAATTGAAGATAATGTATAAAGTTAAACAAAGATAGATGATTACTGTGACTACCAATATATAGGAATTAAAGATGCCGTATTTTTTAAAATGCATGTAACCAGATGAAACCGCAACCGATGGAATGCGGTAATATTTAATGGGTGATGATGTTACGAGGCTGACCTTTTCAGGTTGGCCCCGAGTTCTAACAAGAATATTAGGCTACTTCATAAATTGGCTTATGCGGCAATCTATGTACGGATTCCCACGAAATAGTATGTAGTAAGTAAAAGTGGGCAACTTCCTAATATTTCTCTCTCCAGTGAACTCTTCAACTCCTTCATCTCTCTGTACCTCTATTGTACTTCATCTTCTACATCAATGATAAGAACTTATTAAGGTATATCTCTCTTCTTAATTGATTTTCTTTCGATATGAAATTTATAGAACTAGCATTAGAATGTTCATTGATTTGTAATGATGTCTAACATTAACTTTACTCTATTGTAAAATTTTAACTTTGACAATCAACCGGAATCAAAATCCTTATTTAGAGAATCAAAACTTATTTTAGTATACAGTGATGAGGAATTTGAACAAAACCATAATTAATGTTCATGTATTGTTTGTTTGTTTTTTTTTTTTTTTTTGGTAAATATATGGAATATGAAGTTGAAAACAGGGGCACAGATTTATCTCTTCAAGAACATTTTGAATTTCTTAAAAAAAATGAGAACGAAATGAATGAGCATGGCATTAACTTTCTTGATGAAGACAACTTTAACAAGGACAATGGTTTTGGTGACGATGATATACCTAAAATGGCTAAAGAAGCATAAGATGATAATGAGAAAGTAGACGAAGATGAAATATAAAGGCTTTGTCCATATGTCGGTATTGAATTTGGTTCTCAAGAAGAAGCTTACAATTTTTACAACAGTTATGCAAGGCATGTAGGATTTAGTGTTTGAAAATCCACTACTGCTAAGCCCCAAAAAACAAATGAAACAATAGGTCATACATATTTATGTTCGCTTCAAGGTATGCGCGATGCTAGAGCCAAAGCGGTTGAAGAACTACAAAGAATTCAGTCAGATACAAGAATGGGATTTAAATCATTAATGAAAATTAGAAAGAAAAACAAAGATAAATGGGTAGTATCCCGGGTTATTGAAGAACATAATCATCAGCTTACGACTCCAAGTAAATGACATAAACTTTGATCTCACAGACACATAACTGATGCGCAAGGGTAAGTATTGAAAAATGTGCGATTGTCGGGGATAAAAACAAATTTGATGGTGAACTACTTTGCATTTGAGTTAGGGGGGTTCGCAATATTGGATTCACTGAGATAGATGTTAGAAATTTTTGAGTACAAAGCTACAAAAATAGCTTAAGAATGGAGATGCAGAAGCATTATTGGATTATTTAGAACAACAGCAAACGAAGAACCTTTCATTCTTTTATGCCATTCAAGTCGATTCTATAGGTTAAATGACTAACTTTTTTTGGGCCGATGCTAAATCCAGAATGGACTACCATTATTTTGGGGTGTCGTTTACTTCAATCCCACATATGGGACAAATAGGTATGGACTTCCATTTGCTCCAATTGTAGGCATAAACCACCATTCTAAACAATTTTGTTAGGTGGCTCATTATTGTATTCTTAACGGAAGAGTCTTTTGCATGGGCACTTAGTACATGCATGAGGGCTACAAACTGGAAAGAACCAAAAGTGATCCTTACCGACCAGGAGTCGGCAATTGGAGGTGCTCTTTCTCGAGTTTTACCAAATACTCGTCATCGGTTTTGACTATGGCATATTAACTGAAACGCAATGAAAAATTTACCTCATATCTACAATTCAAATAGTTGTTTTGCCAGTGACTTCAGCAATTGCTCGTACGAGAACGAAACTGTTAAACAATTCAAGTCTAATTGGGAAGAAATGCTTACAACACATAGATTAAAGTATAACAAATGGTTACTAACATTATTTGAATAGCGAGTAAAATGGGCTTCTATTTATGCACGAGATATATTTTGTGCATCTATGTATACAACACAACGTAGTGAAAGCATTAATACATATTTTGATCACTATTTGACAAAGAACATAACATTATTCGAGTTTGTAAGGCAATACGAAAGAGCTATGGTAAAAAGGTGGGAAGAAGATAATGATGAAGATTATGATATTAACTATAAAAAATGACTCTTGAGGCTCTCTACGACTATTGAGAAGGAAACTGCCGATGTATACACAAGGGAAATGTTTCATAAATTTCAAGCTAAACTCTCTGGTTGTTTGCTCTACCGCCACAAGAAGGTTGAAGAGGTAGGAACAAATTGTACATATCGCGTATGGAGGGAGGGATATGAGCAGTCGTTTCGCACGGCTGTGATTAACACTTGTGACCTCGATGTCAATTGTTTAAATTTACGGGGTACTTATGTAGACACATCTTGATAATTTTTGTAGTTGCTGACATTCAACATCTTTCACCTCAATACATTCTAAAAAGGTTAACAAGAGATGCGAAGCATGGTCCTGTGGTTGATGAACATGGTGTAGAATTACAATCTCGCACGAACGAAACCGTCACGGTGCGTTATAGTAAAGTATGCCAAGAGGCGAACAATATTATAACTAAAGCCTCCAATTCCATTGAGATGTATGAAATGGCAATGAAAGGCCTTCATAACGTTCTAAGAGAAGTTGAAGCCGCAATGACCAGTACAACTTTTCCTAATGAGCTAAACAATGTAGTTGAGAGTGGAAACAACGATAAAGTTTGTAAAGAAAGTTTAGGAATTACTCGGCCGTTGCTCGACCCACCAATTGTGAAGTATAAAGGGGGGCCAAGGAGAATATTATCATGGATTGATAAATTACAGGCTTAGAAAATAGCCACAGCAAAGAAAAAGCAACAAGATCCCAAGAACCTCATTAGGTACTTTTATATTACATGATGTTAATAATACCATTTCATTGTATTACATTGTCCTATTCTTAATCTAATCTATGTTGCAATAATATTCTTTTTTGTTGTATGCAGTACACAGTTTGCAAACAACTCCAGTTTTGCCTCCAAAGTAAAAACAAAATAAGAGAAAAATGGGTAAAAGTAATTGTATTCAATTATCTCTTTTCATTTTTTAAATAATGAATAATCTTGAAATTGAGTTATGACTTTCTCATTTATGTAGGAAGTGAGAAAATTTCAGAATTGCAAGCACAAGATCAGTCTAATAGCAATTTCCAATCAAGTCAGGTGATCAATTGAGTTGCCAGTATCCCATGTGTAATTTTATTTGCTCGCGTGCCCTTATACAATCTATATTTTCAGAGCTTTTACGTTAACGACACGTAATCTACTACAATTGCACCTTATGATAATCAACTTCTCCATTTTAGACAGTTGTCATTCAAAGTAACGTATACTTTTAAAGATTATGACCTAAAATTTTACTTTTATCGTGTAAAACTAAACAGGGTCCCTCCGTCAATCTATACACCTAAGAGATAACTCATCAGCCATTTTTCGATCTCAACCGTTCGTTACCCATCTCTCGTGAGTCGAGGATTATTTAGGCCACTCGGATCTATCCTATTCTTTAAAATTACGTCCCAGCCGTCGGATACCACAAGGAATTTTAGAATTCTTTCAAACTTCAAAACTGCCAAATTATATGCCGATTTAGCCTATATTTTCAGCCAACCAACATTAGTTTTAAGCTTTAAAGCCAAATTATAAGGCAAAATTCTAGTTTGTCACTCCTCTCCCCTCCAAGCCCCGGGTCTGCAAGAGTTGGGAATCTCTGCTCTCAATCTTCGACTACTAAATCACCCTACATCTTCATCTTCTCTCTTCTCAACTCTCCCCAATCTACAAACATCGCCCTTTTGATCCCAAACCTAAAAGGTTTATTCAATTCATACTCCCAATCAGCCCTAATTTGTTGAAATCTAATCTACAAACATCGCCCCTTTGATCCCAAATCTAAAAGGTTTGTTCAATTCATACTCCCAATCAGCCCTAATTTGTTGAAATCTTGAGATATCAATGATGAAGGAAATATCTTAAGGAATCGAAGACTTGAGTGAAATTTCATTTGAGAGTTCTTTCTTTTCCAGTATTGGTGCCCCCAAAAGTTTTCTTGGGTTTGGGGTTGCTCCTTCTGCATTGGGGTCATGTGGGAGATCGATTGCCGAAGCTGATGTACCCATATTGAGTTTGATTGGGGTTGATTCAATGAAGCAAGACGATGTTGATACTGAGGGTTTGGGAAGTTCTAAAGGTAAAAACTTTGGATTTTATGTGAATTACGAGTGTAATAGTGGTAATAACGATGGGTTAACTACGATGTCGACGAGTATAGTTGAACCAGTTGTATAGGGCAATGAGCATTATGAGAATCATGCAACTTAGAGTAGTAGTTGTGGTAATTATGACAGCTATGATGGATCAATGACAGCAATGTCGCATTCCACGATGATGTATGCACGAGAGAGTAGTGTAGTGGTTGAAAGTGTAGTAAACATGTCGGGGATTGGGAAGAGGAGGAAGGATGTGATTCTGGATGACATAGTTGAGGTGAAGCAGGACGAGTTGATGAAAAATAGATCAAAGGAGGATCATGCCAAGCTTACAAGAATTGCTTTTGGGCCCTCTTACCACGTACTTCACTTCCGTTTTATGTTGTAATTCTACATATATATATTATTCTTAAAGTTTCATCAAATCTTTACTATTGTTGTTCTAGACTTGTTATGTACAAATAAGTTCAACAATAAGATATTTTAAGTGATTGAACAATTGCCTAGAAGGCTAAAACTGCATATACTAACATACCAACTCTCTCTACATGTAATGCGTAGATAAACAACGTATCTTTGTTAGTCCATACCGAGATTCTGCATACAAATGAAGTGAGCATAAATCATGTAAAAAAAATTCTAGTGTTCTTAGTGTGAGTTCCAATTAGGACTTGTTGATTATTGTTTCCTTGAATTGTCAATAGACGGGAAGTGGGAAAACTTACACGATGTGGGGTCCACCTAGCGCAATGCTTGAAGATCATTCTCCGAGTAGCAATCACGGCATTGTTCTTCGCATCTTCCAGATGCCATTTTCGGAGTTTCAGCGAGTGAGTTTTTTTGTTAGTTTACTTTTAGTTAAATGTGTTATACATAGAAGATTCCAAGCGAGTGGGGTTTCTTGATTGTTTAGTTTTACTCAATTGTGCTTTTTCTTCAGCAGGATCAGGAGAAATCAGAAGAAATACATAAATTACCAATGTCTATGCTCTTTTTTAGAAGTAAGCTTTTCTTCTAATTATTTTGGGTGGTTGCAAGAAGGTTTTTTTCTTCTTTTTTCTTGTTATTATTATTTATTTATTTTGAATGAGAAGCTGGGGTTAGGCGAGACGCTCACCAGAATTCATTTATGTGCAAACAATCTATTACAAACTAGGATATATACATCCACTAGCATCTGCTTTATAAATAAGAACTGACTCTATTGGAAACTCCTGTGGAAATACTATATGATCCTGTACAATGTTCATCTCTAGCAAACTCGTGTCCAATTTATCAAGCGTGATCGAAGTTAAGAAGAGTAACTATGAAGAAATGGAATGAAAGGTCGAGGAGAAGTCCGACTTCCTCCGCGAGGTGATAGAAACGAAAGAGAAGTTAACAAATACTTACAATGAAGGTAATCTTTTTTTGTTTTGTGATTTCGATTTTATATAAGCTTGATAGCTACACCAACTAATCTTGTTCTTTTTTTGCATTTACCAGAGCTAAAAAAGATGCACTCAAATACACAAATTAATCTACAGAAAATCTAATGCACTCATGAAAAACTTAGGTTGGATTTGGAATCTCAGCGGAAAGAGCTTGAGTTGTATGGCAAGGAATTAGTGAGGAGCGAGGCCCAAAGTGAAGGCGAGAGAATAAAACTTATTGGTGAGAGAGAACATGTACTATAATTTGCGCTCCTTTAATTCGGTGTTTACAATATATTTGTGTATAAACTGAAACTCCTCCAGTTGGTCAGTTAGAAGGTAGATAGCATTAATCAATCTGGTAGCATTCCCACAGAGGTTTGGCAAGGATATGTGGCGTGGAGACGGGTATAAATTTGCAAAAATTTTGTGACGGCGGCTCTATCTCGAGTAAATCTTCGCATACAAAAAACCATTTCAACACCTATAATCATACATATATGATCCAAGCTTAACCGTGAAAGCATAGCCAGCTTTTTCTGTTAAGTTGACTACTATGTTTCAAGGATTATAAGCACCAGAATGGGCTGATATTTGGTGACGATTATTCCTCTAATAGAGATCATGTTATCAAAAAAATAATATGATAACCTCATATACTTCACCATGTATATATTTATCTCGTAATCCATATAATTTGTTTAAGGCAGTGTTTTTTGTACCCAAAAGGTTAAATACTGCATTACTATCAAGAATACTAACCATTTAACATTGACGACATTGCGGTTATGAATGGCACCTCCTCCTTGACATGTTTGGCTAGACCACGAGGTCCACACGTTCCACAAGAAAGCTTTCCCTCGCCTTTACATTTCAAACATCTTCAGAAAAAGAAAAGGGTGGTAGTTTAAATCTTTATACTCACTGATATCAACCAGGCTGAAATTTAGGGTGTTAAACCAGGACATAATATTCCAAATAATGAAACACAAATTGAGCTTACGTTGTGTCAGATACATTTTTATGCCGTATAAAGCGATTGAAGCTCAAAACTCTCCAGCTGCCAAATTATGTTGTTTTGGTCACACAATAGTTTGTTTAATCCACTACAAAAAAGAAAAGAAAAAGTAATTGCATACATACTAGGATTCTCCAATATTTAAACTTATACAAGTTTCTATCTAATTACATACCTACTTTAATTAGAACTCTAAATACAAACAACTATTATAAATAGCTACGATTCTAACACATATCACACATAAAAAATTTACATTGATCTTAAAGTTCTTCAAGTCTAAGAAACAATACTAGGGTATGAGAAGAACTCTCTTCTATTTTGATTAGTTCTTCCTGCGTTTGATCTTAAAATTCTAGCTACGATTCTAACACAGTAATTGCGTTTGATATGTTTTAATTGCATTTTCTTATACTTTATGTTGTTATCTTATGCAATAATAAGTCTAAAAACCATGTTGTCAAGCTCAAATTGGACTAAAAATAGAGAAATTCAGAGCATAAATAGGGGAGAGAGAACCCAAAGAGGACAACTAATGGGTAAACTCCAATCATGTGTTGTTATCTTCTGCAATAATAAGTCCCAAAAACCATGTTGTTTAGCTCAATTAGACTAAAAATAGAGCATAAACAGGGGAGAGAGAACCCAAAGAGGATAACTAATGGGCAAACCCCAATCATGGGGATGAGCCAGTAATCCTTATTCTTTGATCCGTAGTCTCAAGCATTTTTTACGATTTGGGGTTTGTTGCAGCTTCTTAGGAGGTATCCCGATATGATTCTGAATGTTTTTATTATGTTTGATTGCATGAATAAATTTGTTGTGAGTCGGAACATGGATAAATTTGGAATTCAATTGCTCTGTTTTAATTGTGTTTGCTCTGTTTTAATCCAGTCCCCTCTATTGTATCGGTTATGTTTTGTGGCATTTATTCTAAGCTTTTTGCACACAAATAAAAAAAAACACGTCATATATAACAATACCCTAACACCATAAAACTTCAGCCGAGGATTCCAATAAACCTAATTGAATTAGAATTCTAAGTACTGGTTACTTTGATAAATAATAGGAACTTCTAATACTATTCTATCACTTCTAAATTTGTATAATATATACTTCTATTAGAAAATGCTTGTATAAGGTTATAAAGCTTGGTAGAATCAACTCTCTCAATAACAGTTCTTCAACATTGAGAATCGAAGTTCTTTAGTCTTTAATTGCTTCTACAAGTAAGTACATGTATATTATTTGTTTTCTTTAAATTCATCATATGTTGTTCATCTAATTTGTACTTTATATAGATTTTTAACACAACACTCTTTATATTAATTTTTGTAAGAAAGTATAGATGGTTATCTTGTTAGAGAAGAGGTGGTTGTTAATAAAAAGAAGACACACGTACATTTAACTTTTATATCTAAAAACACAACCTATTCTTTTAATGTACATATATAGATGGATTCCATTGAGCTCGACGACGTTTAAACAGCTTCCTTTGATGATCCAACTTGTAATGCAATTGAAATAACGCTGATTTTACAATTGTTAATGGTTATAACTCGCGATGCTGTTCGTACCAAAGACAATATTATCCTATCCATAACTGTTGAACCAACTTATATCAAACTTATTGAGCTCAATCCTTGGATGTTCTTTTCTGCAACTGGCTGTCAACAATGTTTAAATTTTTTGAAAGATGCCTATAAAAGATATTATAATGTTTATTGGGGATCACTTTTGGGATATCAATTACGATTGGTTTTTTCTTTTTATTAAAACAAATTTGTTAGATACACTTCTGAAGGAGAAATCATCTATGATAGTGAATATGGTACTCAAAATGCGCCAAACTTACAACGAATGTGGCCTACGATTGGGGACAATTGTGGCTTTTGAGAGAATACATACAAATCGTGAACTTTTTAGCATTGCCGAAAAGTCTGGTACAACTGCGTTTCATAACATGGTAGATGTTGAAGATATCAATGATGATACCGCAAGCGATGGATCCAACAATAATGTTGAAAATGATGATAGTGAAAAAAACATAAGCGAAGATGAGAACACAATCTAAATTTTATGATTTAATAATGCGTTGTAATTTCAGATATCCAATAGAAGGTTGATTGAGATTATTTTCATATTTTATATATTTAAAGGTTTCCTTTTTGTTGTCAATATTTCTCATTTAGACAACTACTCATAAATTAAGCTACAATTGTTACATTATAATATACCAATTTTTTTCAGGTGCTAAAAAATAATTATATCACAGTACATCAAAATACAAAATTAGTCCCAATGATACCTTTAGAAATACATTAATTTACTAATTCTATACACCATTAATGTCTAATTATTTATTGAGCATAACGGTCTAGCATGCGCGTTAGCATAACAATCTATTTTTGTTTATTATGTTATCAATATCATCATCGATTGATAATGTTAGATTGTTTAGAGAGAGGATGATTTTGTGATTGGGTGTTGGATCGAACTTGAATCTACTGTTGGGTTTGGGTATCTCATGCTTGATTGGGGTTTTTTTTTTTTAAATTTACTTTTGATGTTTGTTATGATTGTTGGTAGTTGTAGATGATTGGGTCAATTTGGAATTGAGTGGGCTAGGGTTAGAATAACAACCTAATACTGATTAATATCAAGAGAGAAAAAAGATTGTGTATGTTTCTCGAATGACAATGTATTTTTTTACATGCAGAGGGTTCCTTGTTTGGCTGAAATATGTTCTGGAATCAGTTTCAGAACTGACATTGAACCATTCAAGGTTTGATACGTGGTACTTCCATTTTTGTTTTTGACTTATGGGCTTTATTTGGCAATTAGTTTTTTATGTCTGATTCTGAAATTTGCAATTAAGCCAATAATGAAAGGGTTTACGACAAAGATTGTCAACATGATGAAGGCGGAGGGGTTGTTTGAAACTCAAGGAGGTCCGATCATGATGTCGCAGGTGACCAAAGTTTATAAAAATTTATTCAAGGTGTTTTAGTAAATCAAAATTAATTCTTATTTGAATTTAACGATATTCTAATATAATATAACTGTTCTTGCTGATTAAAACATGACAGATAGAGAATGAATATGGACCTTTGGAGAACCTATATGGTAATTCTGGTCGTGAATATACGTAATGGGCAGCAGACTTGGCTGTCTCTCTTGGGACCGGAGCAAGTAAGATGACGCACCTAATCCGATTGTAAGCGTTCCTTTACTTTGGAACCATTAAAATGATTTCTCTGAATTATATTTTTAATCTTACTTCATATTTCCAACTTGTGGTTCTTGTTCTTGTACCATATTAACACCTGTAATGGTTTCTACTGCAATTATTTCTCCCGAAACAAGGCATATAAGCCTAAGATGTGGACTGAAGCCTAGACTGGCTGGTAAATTTCCATTACAGGCACAATTTATTCTTCTCGTAAGCTTCTGGTTTATAAATTAGAGGCTAATGTTTTTCCTTTATTCTTGTTTCTCATGCAGATTTATAACGTTCCGGGGCACAGTTCATCGCCGTCCAGAGGAGGACTTGGCATTTTCAGTTACCAGGTTCATACAAAATGGTTGATCATTCATTAACTATTACATGGTTAATTTGGAATATCGGTAAGATTTATTAAACTCTTGACCAATTTTTCTTTTATCTAATCACACCAAGGTTAGTTGAATTTTATGTTTTCTTACCCCACCAATTTTTTTGTAATAGATTTATGTCATTTTAATGTGTTGTTAGTTGCAATTAAAGGTGAATGAGTAGAACGAAGGCGGGATCTTTCATTGTTACTGGTTTTCGCTAATTAAGGTAACAATTAACTAATCTCTTTCTTTTGCATTTTATAAAATAACAATTACATTTTAGTTTCATTAAAATATTTTTTAATCTTTTTTATAGGAGGAAAGTTGGGTTAGGCAGGACCCCATTCTCCTATTACAGGTTCGAAACCAGCCATAAAGATGGCTCTCCCATTAGCTGGTTCACAAATATGATCAAAATCACAATACATGAAAGGTAGAGGGACAAACCCCTCTCAATAGCTTGTATCTTATGAAAAATCTCAGAGTATGCCAGACCACTACCAGCAAAAGCTAACAAGCAGGTACCAAAGTTAATTCTAACTGTACCTTCTATTCTTCTCGTGTTATTTGAGTTACCACAGCGATTAAGAATGTTGAACCTCATTAATATGTTCTTAGTAGCGCCCACAGTTGCAGAGGTGGAGTCCCCCGAAGTTGAGATAGAAGGTAACTCATTTTTCTTCTATGATGGGAATAGTTATTATCGTTGGTTTCTAAAGGTTTCACATAGCAAACATATATTTCTGTGCTTATATTTTGTATTTTGATATAGAAGAACTTGGTAATGAGATCATGATTAAAGAGTGTAACGTAGTAGTCCATGAAAAGAAAGATACAGTTGAAACTCAATTTAAAATTTGATATTAGTCATAATCTTTATCCAGGTTAGGAACCGTAGTATATAATCAACAAAAAGATAAATGTAAATGTATTCTTCAATTCGAATAGCCTGAAGGACATTTGTGTTCTACTAATTGATTTATACAAGAAAGATACGCATGCGTCAATCTCGGGAGTGAAATTCAAACTATTTTATCCACAATATCAGGACCTTATTTAACATCACAACAAACTCAAAAATAGAGTTGGGCTGTAACAAGTTGTACTTAAAGAACGTTGTGTTGAGCTATGGTCCAATCCATTTATATCGCAATCAACTCAAAACAAAGTTGGATCGTGACATGTACTTAAAGAGCATTGTTGTGTTAGTAGGTACTATTCTATTTGGGATACATTGTGAAGTAGTCCCACTTTTCATAATGTAAGATCCTAGGGGATTCTGTACTACAATTGGGAGGTTGAGGGAAAATTAAGCAGACGTTGTTTAAGGAGAAAGAGATTGATCTAACATATATATATATATATGTTTGCGCTTATTAATGAAACACATTTTAGTTTTGAATCCCCATTTTGGGGTTCTCATTGTAAATCCTTGTCTAGTGGTCCCTGACTTTCTTATCTGTTAACTTGCATTTGTGGCGTTCTTTTCATTTTTTGATTTTATTATCCCTCGTGAACTATAATGCAACTAATTTTATATAACTATAACCTTAATAGTCAGTACCGTCAGGCTCCCCAAATGTATATAACCGGTTTCCTACCTAAATTTATATTTCCGTTAAGTGCGCATGAGTAAACCCTGATGATATACTACAGTAAACTTCGTGATATTCGATATGCTCACGCTCTTTATAATTTCTCTTTGATGCAGACCACAGTGAGGAACAAGGGAGTTCTCTTTGTGAAATTTTACCACCTATTAACCAGCATTACAGTTTTGCTGAGTCTGCTGAAGAACCAAACAAGCTAATTGTTAACAAACCTAAACCATGGAAAACGTCCAGAACAGAATCCCCTCTAAAGGGGTTGTTTCTAAGCAACTCATCGTTCCTCAGCCATGCCGAATACCTTTTTGATCTCAACATCAACCAACCCATACTGTCACAACCAACAACAATTGAAGATCACAACACAATGGACACAAAACTCATCATGAACTGCGCAAACGAGCTTATGGCGAAAAGGTGTACAGGTATCACAATGGGACCATCCAATCCTAAGAACCCACATTCCAAACCCAAGAAACAACATATCCATCAACAAGTTGGTGAACGAAGTCTGTGAAAGGGTCAATAATTTGAGAAGCTACATTGAGAAAAGTCACAGCACGAAACCAACGGATAGTTTCAAAAAAATGTTGGAAAGTGATCTCATGGGGAAGGGAATGATGGTTAGGGGTATGTGGGATTTGGGTTGGGTGAATGGACTATGTGTTACTGAAGCTAACCAAGTTGTAGGTGAAGTTGGAAAGCAGGTTTTAGATAAACTGATTGATGAAGTTCTTGAAGATTTTCATGACACATGGATACAACATTTGATATGTAATTGTAAGTAAAAAGTGCCAATCTAAGAATACTTGCTAGGACTTTGGAGGTGTATAATTGTCATTTGAAAAATAATAGAATGATTTACTATAGAGTGAGTGTCAGGTTCTTGTTAATTGACCGTTCAAAAAAAAGGTTCTTGCTAATTTAAACTGCATTCTATTATAAATTACCCTAGCTGCACTCAGATAGACTATATATACCTGGTCTTGGTGTAAACTATGCATGTACATATGATGTTTCGAAGTAAACGCAGTTGCTAGTAATTTGTTACTAAAACATACGCATTTCACACAAGGACTAAGAGGATTACAAACTTCATCCACTTTTTTTAGGTTTCCAGATTGTAGTAGCCTACTCGTAGCCTTTGACAGACGGCCAAAGTCCACTTCATAGCCTACTCGAATGTATCGAAACCCACTCAATCCCTAAAACAGGCTCCCCAGAGATCCTCCAGAGACAAACCATCGACACCAGACAAAGCTTCGGGGACAGATCAGTACATTGCAGCAAACATCCTTCGGCCATATCTACATATGGTCGAAGTATGACAAGACAGATAGCCAGCCTACCAGACAAAGCTTCAAGAACGGATTCACATCCTACAGCAGAAATCCTTCGACCTTACTAACACAAGGTCGAAGCAAGACAAGACAGACAACTACTTCATCAGATAAGACAACGCATTGATTGGCCCGTGCATCTACAGTGACAGGTCCAACCACCGCGCCGATCAGAGCCATCACCAATAAATGCAACAGTAACAGTACAGACAAGACCGGTGCCCATAACTCGTCGGGATTTTCTGACATTGTAATCATGTAATCCTGACCCACACTTGGTGACTCAATCAATCAATCTTGGAGATCTAGTACTTCGACATGTCAATCAATCTTTGAAACCTCGGAATACCGGCAAGTTAGCCGAATCTTGGGAAGGACCCTACGTCATCTACGATAGAACAGACAAAGGCTCTTATTACTTAATGACAGAAGACGAAGAGCCTCTACCAAACCCCTGAAACACAATACAGCTGGTCTACTATAACAAGCCTTATCTCCAACCATGTACAACTAATGTAATTCAGCATATTCAATAAACAAGATTGTTCCACCCAGACTTCGTCTCCATTTCCATTTTGTATTTCATGGTTTAACTTAGGTATCATGTCCAACTTCGTCTCGACTGATACTTGGGGGCGGCCATGAATTGCTCAAGTCTTCAATTTCGAGCAAACTCGAGGGGCAAGGAAGGTCGAAAGACCGGACCCTCGGGGATGCATTGAGGGCGATCAGATATACTTCGTCCAGGCTCTGAAACCGTTGAAGTCCAATCCTTTTCTCGATTTACCTCGGGTATCATGTCCACCCTCGCCCCGACTGGTACTTGGGGGCGACCTTGAATTGCTCAAGTTTCCAATATTTGAGCAAACTCGAGGGGCAAGGATGGTCGAAAGACTGGACCCTCGGTAATGCATTGGAGGCGATCAGATATTTCTTCGCTGTGGCTCAGGCCTTCGAAGTCCAGTAAATTTTTGGCTTTCCTCTAAGTATCACGTCCCCTCAGCCTGACTGATACTCGGAGGCGACCTAGAAATTTTTCAAAATTTCAACATCGTTGTGGCTTCGGCCTTCGATGTCCAGCAAAACATCCAGAATTCGATCTACATATCTTCGATACTCTTCAGGCTTCGATCACACTACAGTCATTTAAACAGATCAATTTCAACTTCAAACAGCTCGAATTTCTACTTCAAATAGATCGAAGTTCTATTCCAACAAATCAAACTTCTACAATCCTAAACAACAACCGTATACAAAAATACTAACTACAAAATACAGAGTACATTCAACATATTATCCATCAGAGGAACAGTTGTAGTGCAATTTAAAGATCAATCATCAAGAGTCCAAAACAAGCATAATCAACAGAACGTGCATTAAATTCCAACAATTCAAAGTCAGAGAGATAACACAATCCATCTGCAAGACAGATATCGAATAAAAAGTTCAGAATCAGTATGTTCAAAAAATACGCATCAATATGTTCAACATCAACTTCATAATTTCAACAGATAACAAAAAAAAACCCTACCAAGTTCATAAACCAACAGAAAAAAAAACAACGACATCGTTCACACATCAAACAACTCAACATTATAACCAGCAGAAGAAGATATAAGAACCCAACCTCAAATACCTCATATGGGCGCAGTTGCACCTTCGTGCTCCATAGAAGCCCCAACACCACCAACCTCAGCAGCCTCATTCTAACCTTCGACCGCCAGACCATCAGCAGTGCCACCAATGGGCGTGCTAAGAAGAGAAATTTCAACATCACCCCTAGTACTTCTAATTGCCTCCTCAACAATGTCCACCTCCCCTCCTTTCATCTGCAACTCATCCCCCTCAACAAGTTCTGGAGAAGCAGGATAAGGTTGTAATGTATCGGTATCATACCCCATACCATCTATAAACTTCTTCAACCTCACATTCTCCATGCATTTTTTATCATACTGCCGCTGGAAACCCACCTTCTGTTCCACTTTCGTCTTCTCACACGCCCTAAGCTTGGCCGACCACTCTCGCTCCAGCCTTGACCGCTGCTAGTCGAGGCTTTCATCATAAAAGTCAGTAAGCACATCTATATCTTGCTTCAGCTTCCTGACTTGAGACACCCATGATGCCTCTTTCCCATGAGAAAGATCCAGGTTTTCCATCGCTTGCCACAACTTCGCCTTTGTCGACTTCATCGCCTTGTTGCAAGTCTCTACCCAGACTTCCGTCTGCTAAAAATACTCAAGATATCAGTGAACCTCGAAACTCAAACAAATTGCAAGTAACCTCAAAATATCACTACAGAAAGCTATATATAGTTACCTGAGACATGTGCTTCTTTATCTCCTTCGAAGCTTCGTCCGGGTCATCTTCCCAGAGCTCGACCATTGAAGCCTGCTTCGCCACAGCCTACTCCTATCATTCAGCCTCCATCATTTCTTCATCTTCCTCCATTGTATCATCTTCCCCAAGCATCTTACGCCTCTTATGTTGAATAGCCTTCGATTGCTGCACCTTAGGGGATTCGGGAGCTACTCGGCCCTTCCCTTTTTTGGCTTGAGAAGACACCTGCTTTGGATTCATCCTCGATGCCTCTCCACCCCCTTCGGACACTGGCGCCGCTTGCTTCGCACCCCTCCGCGACCTTGGCACAAACTGGTAGTTCCTCGACAACTCTTCCCCTCCCATTTCCTTTTACTCCTTCGAAATACCTACCCCTCTTTTTCTCTTTGGTCGTTTCGGCGTAACGGGTACGTCCCGAAGCTGGGAATCCACCTTTTTTCTCCTTTGCATTTTGAGACTGTCAAACACCGAATTTATCCAGTCTTCACTAGCCTCGAGCAGAGTATCAATATAATTCACCAGATTATCCCAAGACAAACTCTTCGGACCTGCAAACTAAAACAAAAATGCAGTTATCACGTATTTCAGAAACACATCAACAACAAACCCTTTGACAGTAAACTTACTTTCGTTATATACCCTATGATGCAACTTATAAGGGTCGTCCTCGTCTACATTCTCATAGTTACCCCTTACTATCAGTAAATCTTTATTCTACCCCCGGTCTGTCGAGCACAGATCAAAGAATCAAGGTTTCTCTGGGTGACATTGGATGTGATAGGTTCCTGGGTTTTGACTAGCCTTCCTCGAATAAAAGGTGATAATGTGAAACCACTTAATTAAACTTCGACTCTCACCAGCCAATTTCAAATTCATCCCCTCTATCACCATCATCATCTCATAAAAATTATCGTTCATCTGTACCGAAGCAACCCCCCAAAAATTCTGCACTTCATTCACCAGTGGCCAAAGATGAAGATCTAGTCCCAATCAAATTTGGCCCCTAAAAGCCATAATCCCTTCTCCAGGGCCTGATCTGAAGGTCAACCTTGTCCCCGCAACACTAAGAAACACCCCCAACTTTGTGGCAAATCAATCTAACCTAATTCTATATTTAGCCGAAATGGCGCCTTCGACCTTATCTGACTCAGTCGAATCCTCACTATCGCCCCTCTGCACCTTACCTCCCTCCTCACCACCCGAAGGTCCTATATCACATCCCTCCCCCCATACTGTCTCCTCTTCATCACTATCTTCGGTCACTATCGTCTTTCGATGTCTCGTGACCAAAATATCTTCAGCCGGCAGAATCATCGATAACGGGGCCTTGGTTACCACATCTAACACCTCTAAATTACTACCCCATACAGTCTCCACCTCGAAGCCTGACAGTTACAAATTTTTACCTACAGAAGAAGATGGATGCAATTAGGGTAGAAAATTTGACAATCCCGTGTCTATCACCCTTATCCCATCTATCCCTTCCAGATACTTCTCCCAACCTCAAATCTCAGACACAATACCTCCTCCAAAAAAAAACTTACCAAATCCCAGACTGCGTCGAAACCCAGTCCTAACATGCCTTCTTACTCCCAGAAATAACCTATAAACCTCAAACGCCAAATCTTCTACCCACCCTCTCAGACAGAGAATAAAGAAAAATAAACATGACAGAGATCAAGTGACTTACCAGTGGTTAACAGTACTACCCTCAGATCAGCAAGATCGAACCAACAAAAGCAGCAGCACCCCCCAAGTTTGAAATAACGTATGTTTTCTTCTCCCAATTTTTTTATTCTCACAATACAGTAATCAATCTTCTCCCACTTATATATTATTCAAAAATAGCTAAACCGTCTCGATTTCCTAAACACTATCATTGCCACGATCCCACTACCCCAGCTTTTTGGCTTTAATGTGGTTTGACCAATTTACCCCTCGCACCTCTCACGTGCGAACAATACTATCACTAGCATATGCTTGCAAAACTCGAAGCTTCTCGAACCTTTTTTCCCCTACTCGAAGCTAAACAATCAAGTCAAAAAGTTACATCATAGCCTTTTTTCCGTCATACGAGAAAAACAACATCATTTCTTTTTGCACACTGCCCCAGGCTCTCATACCAGTCTGACAGACCAGCCGTCTGGGCTGTCAGAACAACTAGTCAAATTAAACTTAATCTTCAACACACTCCTGTACTCGAGTATTCAACCACTTCACATCTCGAACAATCCTCAGCATCTAGCCTCAAACAAATTTATATAAATACATCGACCTTCGACATCAAACACATCCCTTAACTCAAAAGTTTCGGCCCTTCGACCGAATACATCGACCTCAGGCTTACAAATAAATTTTTCAGCTTCGCCACAGTTTAGCTTTCCCTTCGACGAATTGATTTTTATCTTCGAACTACATAAACTATACATTTCGACAACTGTATTATCCATTAAATACCATATTGTATTACTATCACCCACAGTTCGACAAAACAAGTTATTTAAAGGAATCATTTTTATTCAGAAAAGCAGCTAACATTACAAACCTCGTACAAAACAAAATAAGAGACAATAGAAATAGACCAAAAGAAAGCAACAACACCACCACATTACAGAGGACCCTAGCTAATAGTAGGTTGCTCCTCTTCGACAACGACCGCTACATCTGCATCCTCTTGGTCTACTATATCCTCTGTGAGGCCCTTAAGAAGAGACAGCCGGTGGCTAGGGAACGGCCCCATCATCTGCACTATGCCCCACCAGTACGTGAAGGGCATATCATAGAATGGTGCCCCAGGTTCCGCTTCAAAGAGGTCTAGCATTTCAGCATCAATATCCTCCTCTATTTTGAACCTTCGTTGAAGACCCAACAAAGCCTCCTGAATCCTCCTGGCCCTCACCGCCGCTTGATCTTCCTGAACTTGTACATTTTCAGCCATGTTGATCAACAAACAAAGTAAGAGATAAAGAGAAAAATACAGGACAGATAAAGAAGTTCCCTCCAACGTATCCCCTTTTATACCAACAAATCCACCACGACTTTCCCTCTCCCGTAACTGAATTAATGACAATCTTTCATTTCCAACCTCGAAAAGTCAACATGCAACCTCTCCAACTTCCTAGATGTAACTGATTCATCAGTACATGCATTCAAACCTCATTCCTGAGGACCTCTAGTCGAGCACGTCACCCACATCGAGCATTCGACCATTATAACCATCGATTATTACAAGCAACATTTCATCATACCTTCGACTATATCTCGTTCTGATTATCATAACCAAGATAACAATAACTTTCGATCATCTCTTTGCCTCACGCCTCTAAGAGTATTCACTTACATTCGTCTATATTATCAATCACATACAACAATATAAGTACGCAGAAAATACTTTGTCCATTCCAAGCAGTAAATCCAATAAATAAATTATATTTTTACTACCACTTCAAGAGTAAAACAGCCCCCTCCCACACAGCAAAATAGAAGCCTACAGAAATACAAATATTTCCACCATCAACCCAAAGCCCTACTTCCGGAAGGACCAGCTTCACTTGACGCATTTCGCTCCTCGATGACCTCCTCTGCACAAATGAGACTTTCAGCAAGAGCCATCAGAAAGAGCTAGCGCCTCTCAGCAGTTGTAAAATGAAACCTCAACTGTTCCTACAGTTAAGAATATGGATCACCATTGAAGAAATCCTCAGGCCCTGCCTCCACAAGGTCAGGCATGTCCCAGTTCAAGTCATGTTGCCCAAAAAACTTCATATGCAGTTCCGCCATCTTTCGCCCCACTCGACGATCGCGAACGAACCCCATCCTCTTCTGGTAATGCGTATTCGGCATGGTATCCATCCAAATGTTAAGAGTATTGAGAAAGAGCAGAAGACTATTCCAGATGGAAGAAGATACAATATACCTCCACAATAACCCATACTTCTAGGCTTCAATGCATTTATTACCCTATAACCACCTACATCTCTTAAAAACTCCTTTTTATTACTTACCCGAAAAGCAAGACAGTCAAACCGCTCAGATTCTAAGACCGAACAGTTTTCTTAGCGAACACCTCTCCACCTGGCTTCGAGACCTCGCTGAGAGGGGGCGAATGTAGTAGCCTACTCATAGCCTTTGACAGACGGCCGAAGCCCACTTTATAGCCTACTCGAATGTATCGAAGCCCACTCAATCCTTAAAACTGGCTCCCCAGAGATCCCCCAGAGATGAACCTTTGACACCAGACAAAGCTTCGGGGATAGATCAGTACATTGTAGCAGACATCCTTCGACCATATCTACATATGGTCGAAGTATGACAAGGCAGATAGCCAGCCTACTAGACAAAGCTTCGAGAACGGATTCACATCCTACAACAGAAATCCTTCGACCTCACTAACACACGGTCGAAGCAAGACAAGACAGACAACTACTTCATCAGATAAGACAATGCATTGATTGGCCCGTGCATCTACAGTGATAGGTCCAACCACCGCGCCGATCAGAGCCATCACCAATAAATGTAGTAGTAACAGTACCAACAAGACCGGTGCCCATAACTCGCCGGGATTTTCTGACATTGTAATCATGTAATCCTGACCCATACTTGGTGACTCAGCTCCCTATGTCTTTATAAATAGAGGAGAGGGGAAACCAAGCAGGGGTTAGAAAAATCATCTCTCGCCTCTTGCGTTTTACCTTCGACCACCCTGTACTCGAACCCTGTCATTTACTCTTCAGTAATACAATCTATCTTAAAAATTCGCATCAGAGGTCGTAGAGAGTCACATTCGGGCCTCTACGCAAGTATTTGTCTTTAGATAGATCTAATTTAGGCCAATTGCTTGTATCCTCTGACTGACGATCGATTCTATGTTGTGAGAACTAACTCCCCCTCTGAACGGAATTAGCTCCCTACGCAAATTATCATTGCACTTCAAATATTCTATCACATTCAGACTCCCTTTCAAATGCTCAACTTCTAGTTGAAAGGCATGTTTGCATCCATTGCCTTCTCCAATCGAACAATCTTCTTGTAAAATTTCTCTTTTTCTCATTGTGAATAGATGTAGGAATTCAAAATTTTAAAAAAACAACAATTCGTTATCCATTTATCCTAGCACCATCTCTTTGCCTTTGTAGGGGAATTAAATTCTGCATTACTAGTTGTTTATATCTCATAAATTGCATTGCAATGGATTTGCATCAAACCAAATTGAGCCTAAATTGTCAAGATTGTTCAAGAGGGACTGGGCCACTAGTGGCTAATTTATACAGATCGGTTCCTTGCTCATTTTAATCAACAATATCACATGTGATATGCCTAAATGATTTATTATAGAGTGAGAGTGTCAGGTTTTTGTGATATTGTTGAACTACCCAACCATTCAGGCATTTCACATGTTGGTTGAATAATTTTAGAGTTACCCCAACATTGACATGGTTAAAATTTAAGAAGTTGAGGCTTATTGATTAAATTTATAATATATATTTTATAATATTATACAATCCTTTATATTTTGTTTAGATAAAAAATTAATAACTAAACCCAACTTCAAATATATCTTCAGCACTTAATGCTACTTAATGTATTTCTCCAATAAATACAAATACTATTCACACTTAATGCCTAAATAGTTTTTGAACATAACGGTTTAGCATGCGCGTTAGCAGCTATCAATCTCAAGAAATATCATATTCTCCATTTCAACATTTTAGTCAGGTTCATACAAAAGAACTTAGGACCTTCATTTCAAGTCTATATATGCGTTTTATGGGTTCTCTTCTTATTCATCAATACAAATCTATTTTAGGTATTGTTTTAGAGTCCTTACATGAACACCTCAAATTCATCTTTAGTTATTACACATAGCAATCAACTTTCTTCATGGAATCAGGTAAAATTTCAATCCCTCCTTAATTGTTGAATAATTACTAACTTATACTATAAGTGAAAACAAAATCATAGATTCATAATAGCTCAGATTCCAGGATTTTTAATTCCCTCGCCAACAAATAACTTCAGGTGGTCATGGTACTAGTGGAACATTCTTTCCATAATTACATGATGGATCTACTGAAATGCATCAATTTGGGCAAGTACATAATCGGAATACATATGGGGAGTTTATTGATCTGAATTATCCCAAACAGGTGCTCGGTTTTATTTGTAAAACTCATCAAATAATATTGTCATCTTTTAATACTTCCATTCAAACTATTTTGAAGGGCTCGTCATGGATGTGACATCACCATAACATGAGCCATTCACGCGCCAATGTATTCAAGGATTTAGAGGCTATATTAGCGGCAACGAAAGGCCAAATAGTTGGGGGATGCTAAAAAAAATGTGGCTAGGTGTATTTTGAGTAGTTGTTTATGTATTATGGTTAATGGTAAACCTTGAGATAAAAAATGTAGAGGTAGTGAAAGTGTTGTAAATGCTCTTTTGGGTCTATGTTGATACATCTCCTTTGTCATTATGTATGCACAATTAGTTTGATTTTGATGTGTACCTTATTTATTGATAGGTTGTGGCTATATACTAAATTTGAAGTATATGCATGTGATCAAATTCTTGCAGTTGCAGAAAGAAAAATAGATATTGCGATTAATGGTTGAAGAGCTTGGATTGAACAAATAATATTACAGGATATATCCAAACACCTTTGTCCAAAATAAAATTCTTAGAAATTAGTTCAACAATCTTTGCCCAAAAATTCTCATGAGATGGTTCCAAAGTCAAAATATTTCTTTCAACAACTTAAGTTTTAACAAGTTATGCCAAAAAAGTTCCAAGTAGATCACAATTAATCGAATATGAATTTTGTGATCATCATAGATGGAATTCTGTCCATAATTTTAAAGTTGGATGTTATGTCAAAAATGGAGTTAGAGAGAGTACCAAACTAAATAGAATTAGTTTAGATGGGAGAAGAAAGGGGGAGTTCAAGAGTCCATTAAGTTCAAAAGATGGGGTCCGGATTTGCCAACCCTCCATAACGAAGGGTTGTGACAACCCTCTCTCTTATTGGAGAAATATTTAACGTCAGTTAGAGGAAGAGTTTCCTTTTTCGAAAAAACAAAATTTAAGATTTTCCAATATTTTCTCTACCTTCTCTCTCTCTCTCTCTCTCCTTATTTTCTTCATTTCTCATCTGTGTAACTCTTATTAATGGATTCAAAAAGAAAAACTGATCACTTGAGAAATACAGTACGCCGTTAAAGTACTCACTGTGCTAGCTTGGCTTCTCATGTTCTTCAGTTATATATAACTTTTTGCAACAAATATGAATATACAACACTAAGAACTTTTCTAAAAATTCATATGAAGCAAATGCTCAAAACTCATACGAAGAAAATGATACATGACCCTAACGGCAGCACCACTGCCAAATAATTTTATCCCCTCGAGCAAGATATGCGATGTACGGAGGAAGAGGAAATACTGCGACAATATTTACAAACCATTTATTCTTTTTCGCTTGTAGATTTCAGAGCAATAAAATTCAAATGACAATGACACTTATTCCATCGACTGCTGATGAGGTTTTTTAGATGATCTATCTTTGTTGAGTATTGGATCTAAATTTCTACTCGTTTATTTATTTATTTTTTGAAGATGCACTACACATTAAATCATAAAGTTACTGACAACACAACCATGATAGTTTAAGTACTGGAAACGTGATAATATTCAAACACTTTAAACCAATATTTACGAGAGAGAATTTCACACTTTTTAATCTTGTTTTATTGTTTTTTTTTTTTTTTGCCGTAGGGAATATGAGAAAGATACCAAAAGGGGACAGAGAGAAATTAGAAAAAATAAATGTAGGTGAGTGATTTTCTCTGGGGAAATCTTAAATTTTGTATTTGCTAAAAAGAAAACTCTTCTTCTAACTGAAGTTAAATATTGCTCCAATAGGAGAGAGGGTTGTCACAGTCCTCCATTATAGAGGGTTGGCAAATCCAGACTCATAGATTAGTATTTGATTACAAATATATTAATAGTAATTACTAGTATTTAAGAACTAGCATGTTCTTTTTTGTAATTGTCAAAGTATTTCCTCAATAAATTAATACTTATTTTGAACATTTCCAATTTTCTTTGGTTAGGGAATCCACTTTAATAAAGTTGGGTCATCCTCTTTGTAATTTACATTTTGTTCAGGGGCCAAATCTTGAGGAAGTTTAAAATGCTTGTACACCCAAGCTTGGTAAGATGTAAAAATAAATTAACAGGATTTATAATTTTATTATCACAAAAATTGGATTATCGAGACTTGAAAAGATTAATCAATTTCAATTTCATAACGCTTAGTCAACTAGAGATTTCTCTAATATTTAACCTGGCAGCAATACCAAGCTGCCGGTATAGATGAGCCAATAGTGCTCCACCCTGAGCAAATTAGCTGATGGCTGAAATCTTTTTAAGAAGGTAAATGGACTTCAAGTGTATCTTGGTACCACTTTTGTCACTAAACAATAAAGACCCAATAATGTATATTATATAAGCTCTTGTAGCATGTTAAAACTGAATCTCCGCCTAGGCTTGATTTGCGCTCCAAGCATAAAGATGTTCCTTAATGTAATAGCCTAATTCCGGGAATCAAATTTTGCCTTTATACCAGATGTGTTTAAAACGCTCAAGAACAATGAATAATAACTAACAAGACAATTTTGTGTGGAAAACCTTTGAATAGGTAAAAAACTACGACATCTCTTGAGGATTTTGAGAAATAGGGGATGATATTATTGAAATTGTTAGCTTATTATAATAAGTATTCTGAGTGCGGGGAATGTTAGAGTAAGGA
Organism: Kingdonia uniflora; assembly: GCA_014058105.1. Taxonomy (NCBI): domain Eukaryota; kingdom Viridiplantae; phylum Streptophyta; class Magnoliopsida; order Ranunculales; family Circaeasteraceae; genus Kingdonia; species Kingdonia uniflora. The sequence goes on from JACGCM010000724.1 coordinate 2,087,652, forward strand.
TTCCTCTATTCATCATCTAGAATTCTCTGGTCCTATTTATAGGTCTTATAATATGAACGCTTGACGACCATTTAAGATTCTTGATGATGAACATTACAAAATATATGTTTGATATTCTTTGACCAGATTGTGTAATGGGCTGGTCCTGCTGTCTGGTAACGGCTTCATTACTAATGTTATATCTGTTGACTTGAACTGTTGATGTTAAGGTCAAATAATGATGACTGAATACCAAATTTATCTTTAATAGTGTTCCATGTATGTTGATGAGTTTGAGGATGAAGTATGAGTCTGAAATGTGAAATAAGCTTATTATAAGACGGCTCTCAACCAAGAGTACGAAAATTATCATGGGCGAGTGGTGTTAGTTGAGAAACTTGTGTTATTCCTTATGTTGTTATCTTGATTCTGATCATGCTACAAATGTCTCATGTGCTTTGTTGACGAGATCGAAAGTTTGTATGTAGCTCAAGGATGAAGCATGAGTCCGAGATACAGAATAAGCCACTACAACTGCCCCCTTTCAGCCAACAGTATGAGAAACATTGTGGGCGAGTGGTGTTGACTAGGAAATGTCATTAATACTGGAGTTAATATATAAGAATCATTTTCAATGAATATTCATGAGTATCTATTTGTGGCTTTTGGCTTTTCGAGAACCAATGGTTTTAGTCAATGTTGTTTGTATGGGAAATCCTTCTGACGTTGGGAATTTGAAAAGTCGGCTTTAAATGCCAATCACATTATAAAAGACATTCTGAGGTGAGTGTGATGAATCAAGTCTTCATCTCTAAACTATTTTCTTCAATGTATTTGTTTCTGTACTTGAAATCATCTATTACTGAGAGGATGGTGATGGTGACTTCAAGGAATCGGGCTCGAGAGTCTAAGATTCGCAGGAAGATGGAAGAACTGCACATCAGGTATTTTGGATACCAGCATTTGTATCTGCCAATGCCAATTCTTATGTCTTCCACCTATCATCATATGTCATATGAAGAAGCGATGGAAGCGGGGGATGACTATTATCAGATAGTACGTTTCTACTATCTGCTGACATCTGAGGCGGTACGCCAAAATGGGCTTCGGTTGCTGACTGAGGTGGTTGGGACAACTAAAGATAAAGCGGTAGGCATTCATTCGAGGGTGCCTCGTCGGTACCCTACTAATGAGTGAGTCTTGTTGATGAAATAAGACCTTCTGTCTGTCTCTAGCATGCGGGGAGGTGGGGGTTATGGTGGAAGAGGTGGTAATGTTGGAGGCTTTTCTTCCAGGGACCATAGATATTGGCCTTAAAAAAGATCTTTCATCTGTGATTTCCAATTATACTATTTCATGTTTCTTACAGTATGGGATTAAAGTTTGAAGTTGCTTAAATTTTGTATCTTCTTCCTCGTTGAGTACTGAAAGGCATTTCGAACTGTAACTGTGTAAAATAATCTGGTGGATTTGTTTGGAACATTTTGTTATCTGTAAAGTATTCTGTAAGAAATTTTTTTGAACTAATGAAATGTCTTCGTTCTGGTATCTTAATTCTTTGTATCGAACTTGTTTGTACAATTTTTTATTGTAAAATAGGAGTCTGCAAATAGGTGTTAGTTTATCATGGGGTATGATGAGAAAAATTGAGTTGTAAGGATTGTAATGTGGATATTGGCAAATGGTAGTGATATGTAAGGTTTAAAAAATTAGAAGAGTTCGAAAATGTGGTGATAGGAAGTAGATAATTTCTGTAAGTGGCTGGGTTGCTAAAAAGGTATATGGCTTTTTTTGTGATCTGTGTCTTCGAATTAGATGAAGAATGTCTCGAACTATGAATTTTTTTTTGATAAGGGTTGTAGGTGTCACCGCTGGACTTGCTAGACTTTGTATGTTATCATCTGCATATTTGTTCGTATAAAATCTGAAGATATATTTCATAATATGGAAATAATGACCTGTCACAATATTTTTGATTTGCTTGTTGATATTCTGCTATCCTAAAAAAATTCTTAGAAAAATATACCCTTCAGAAAAATATGTGGGGTGATCTGGATTTGTAAAGATCTTCATGATGACTATATAAAGTGGGATTCTTGGCTGTTATATCTTATATCTTCTGTAGGATTAATTTTTTGTACGAGTAATCATGGTGAGGACGTGTTCCCAATGAGCTCATCATGCAGCAGACGGTAGGTTTCAGATCAAGGTTGCAGAACTTTGTGAGCGATATTTTCGTCAACTGCCTTATAATGATGTGTTACCAGAATGGCCATTAAATTTGATCGGGCTGGATGTTGAAGGCAGACGGACAGAGTATGACCATTTTTCCTGGTGCGATGTGTTTCGTAGGTCGCTATTGGATGCCACTTCGCGAGAAATGACTATTCGGCAACTCGCATGTGACAAAATTGTTGAAGATAATGCAAGAGCAGCAAGAGGAGAAATAATTCTTTATGGGGAGATAAATCATCCAGGCTGCTTTAGATGTAACTACAAAATTCTGTAATATCAAACTATGAAAGTTCGCAATAAATAAGTAGTCTGTTAGCAGTAATCTATTTATGTAATCTATTATATGGAAAATGAGGCATAGTTTGTTGTATCAAACTGAGATGAATAAGAATAAATTTTTCTATTTTACTGGCTTGTGTGTAGATATTATGGATTATAGCTGTATGATTTCAACAACTGTATAAATATCTCTAAATTTTGAATGTTGAACTATTTTAGGAATGTCGTACAATCTTGGTAAAGTATAAAAGTAAGGGGATTGGTTGTTTATACTGCGTTTGGGAAGAGGGGCAGAAGTTGTAATACAGACAATAAAGACAGACGTGATAACAGTAGACGTTATCACAGATGTTATGATAATGTTGTTACCCAAAAAGACGTGCCTGTAGAGACAATAGGGATGGCTAACACGTGTCAGATGGAGCCGTCATTTTAAAAACTGGGGAAGAGAATAAAAACTCGTATCTCTCTCCCTTATAAATTATCAACAGTTGTAGAGAGAAAGAAAGGGTGTGTAAATCCTATCTCTAAAGGGAGGAAACATTTGAGTTTTAAGTTTGGTTAGAGAGAGAAAGGTTCATTGGGTGAAATAAAACCTGTGGAAAACCGACGGGAACGGTCAATCACGGTATGATGTCCGGGTAAAGCAAAGGATTGTTGTTCTTCAAGTACAGGTTGGTGATATGTGTCTCTATTTGTTTTGATTTGTGTTTTTGCTTGTAATCTGCATGATGTTATCTGTTGATCCTTTTAGAAGTTTGATAACGTATGGATTATAATATTGTCAAGTCATTAATGCGAGATCTCTGGTAATGTAGAAGCGTTGGTTATAGTGAAAGAAAAAAATGTTTATGTTGAAAAGAAGAGGGAAACTTAAAATGATTGCTTTTTGTTTTTGAGAAATTGTAAAGCGTGTAAACTGGATAAAAATATGAGTGGGGCTATTTTTACTATGTGTAGGGTAGAATATATAAAGTATAGATAATGATGAAATATTTTGTGTATCTGTATGTCCAGTATGCGTTCCAAACCTAGTATTCCCACGAGTAAATTTGTAGTATTTCCAAGTTTGAAAAAAACATCTTCGTCGGGGAGGGAGAACGAGTGTAGTATCAGGAAAGAAACTGTAAATAGTATTGAGGTGACTGTAGAAGTTGGGGAAACTAGTAATATAGAAATGGTGATAGATAAAGGGGATACAAAAGATAAAGATATATTGCTTACCATATACCCGGAGGGAATTGACATTGGAAAAGAATTTTAGAAATACAAAAAGCAATTTTTGGGAGAATGGGGAAGTTATTTGTTGGACCAAGGTAGCTGGTTTAGGGACTATGTCCTAGGAAAAGGGGAAGAGGTGGTATACTACCAAGTCCCTTGCTTAGAGAAGTGGAAAAAGGATGAAGGGATTGGTGAGGATATGAATCTATCGTATTGTAATGGTCTCGGGCTATCAAGCCCGAGTGATGGGTTTTTATGTTATTTGAATCAGGTCGTGTATGGCCTGAAGATTCTTCTGACCTTCTTTCAAAAAAGGGTCATGAATGTATTACAGTGTTGCCCTGCCCAATTGAATGGGAATCTATATGAGATGATGAGGGTATGCGAAGCACTAAATGAGAAATAGAGAAAAGAAGGGACTGCCAAGCAGTTCGAAGCCAATGATATGTTAAATTTTTATAAATGGAAATAAGTCAAAGGTCGAAGTAGTGGTTACCTGTATAGTGATTCATCGAGGCCAAAAAATTTTGATTTTGAATCTGCAGGTAGACCATGGAACGATTACCTTGTATGGGTTGGGGGTAACTGTATACAGGTTCCAGATGAACCAGTGCTCGCTCTAAACCATAAATATTTTAACGCGAGTAAGTAACGTTGATCAATTTTCGGCTAACTAATATCTTGTCTTCGAACTGTTAATTAATGTTATGCTTATCAAAACCGAATCCTTCATCGGTGCCTGACACGACCAGCCTGTTCGACTGTGTTCTTCGTGATTAGGACGAGTTAAAGCAAGTACTTGGTGAGCTCGGTATCCGTAGGGATAAAAGGGTAGATTTCATAGTACCCAAGGTTCAACGAAATCACGAGAATCGAGCTATGGGTGAGGAGAAAGCTTGTTTAACCGTGGACGATGTCCTTAGTGTACAACCTCCTGCTCCTGAGAGTCTGAAGCAGACTACTAGTAGGTCAAAAAAGTTAGCACCATAGTGTACGCCTACCACTGGGGCCGTGACCACATAATAAGAGATTGTATAAACTCTGCCTGTTGTAGAGGAAAGATAGAAAGTGAGTACAATTAGTCCTGTAGAAGTGGAGACAAACTTGCTGAAGAGGAAATGTCATGAGGATGAGGGTAGCTCTCGTGCTATCCCTCATGTTATGGCCAAGATAATAGAGCTGGGGCAGAAGTACTGCTTGATGGCGGGGACAGATCTAAAGTAGCCCGATAAAGAGTGTCATGAACACACTTTCGCAGTATGTGGTTGAAATCTTCATTGTCTTGTATTCGAACTAAGAGTTTTTGTTCTGAACTTATATTGTATTTTGTTATTGTATTAGCAGCTCTCTGTGCTGATGAAGGGGGCAATAAAGTGTCTTGAGAAGAAGAGTCAGGAGTTCGGAGATCTTATTCTAAAGTTTGATGCCCAATCAGCTCGTATGAAGGAGCTCAAAGCTGAGCTTGAGCTAGAGAAAGTCAAGAGAGCTGAAGATGCTAAAACGGTTGCAGAGTTCGCAGAAAAATATAGAGTTCTGGCGGAACATGATGACGTTATGTTAAAATCAGTCAAGGTACTGAAAGTGGAAATAGATCACTTTGTCCAATCTTATTATAATTTTGGATTGACTCAAGCTGACGTGCAGCTAGGCTGTACTGGCAGATATGATGAAATAGTCCTTCCTTAAGAGGTGGCGGACAAAGTAAATGGCTGATGTTGTTGTTTCTCCTGAGAAAACATTAGACCTTCCACCAGAAAGTGCTGAGCCAGTCCGATCGGCTGAGAAAACATTGGATCCTCTATCGAAGCATACTGATCCAGTCCATCCTATTGGGAAAATGTTGGAGCCTCCAACTGAGGTTGAAATCAATAAGAATCTCTAAACGTTCGGTGGTATTCCATTTTTTACTTTATACAGTTCCCTTAATGTGATTGTACTCTATATTATTTTAAACTGCTTAAGTTTTATTGATGTTTTAAAATATGTTCTTCTTGAATGTCTGTATGATAACAAGATATTTGCAATCTGTATAGGAGGTAGAGCGATTGAGAAAAACTAATTATGAACTGAAGAGAACATTGAGTAGAGTGAGGGATTCCGCTCATATTCAACAGGTACTTAATAAAACTGAATATGAGAGAAGGCAATTTAAATTCAATTCTAAGAAAAAATTTAAGGAGTTATATGACCTCCCATGTAGATATGCTAAAATAAAAATAAAAAGGGATGAGGTGTTAAGAAAGGAAGAGGAAAGGGGGGTATTAGTTTGAAAACTAAAAGAGTTGACCTATTTTAATGACCCGAGTAATAGAGCTAGGTGTTAAAGTATACAAATAGCTTTGACATTGTATTTCGAGGTCGATGTAGATAGTGAATGGGGTTTAAAAGAAGCTTATGTTAAACTTTTGAAGAAAAGAGGTACAGTACCTGACCTAGCCCGAGTTATGTTTTTAGCTCAAGAAGCACGTAATCGTTATAGTGTAGAGGCGAGAAAATATTTATCTCGAGCTGGTGTATTGGTTATATGGGGCGATGTAGAACCTTTATCTGATGTGTTTGGCTTTATATAGGATCGGAGGGCCATGAGAATTGTATTTTTCAGGATAAGAAAAGAGTAAATAGAGCTTTAATAGCAATTAGAGGGTGAGGTAAAGGGGTTGCAGGATGAAATATCGTTACATGTGGAGCAAAAAAGGTCTTTAGAGATACGATTATCGAAAGAAGTGACTGTTCGAATGAAAGTAGAAGCTGATGTGAGGGCTTTAGGTGTATTTCTAAAAGAAATGCGTAAGTTGCTGCACAAGGCGTATATGCAATAGAATGAGTATCTGCATCCATCGCGAGCAAAAGTCGCAGCTCGAACACAGCATGAGCGTCATATAGCAAGTGTCATTGATTTTTATGGGGGAGAACTGGCGAGGGTAGAGAATGAATTTTGGAAGTTCGTAACGGAATGTGGGAAGGATTTTGATGTTGAGAATGCCAAAGCTGAAAATATGTGGTTTACCAAAGAGGAAGGGGAATTTGTTGGTAAAAAACCCATTCCTAGGTCGAGGGAATTGTTGTTAGAAGAGGAGGAGGAAGAGGTCGAGAATATGATACCTTGATCGCGGTGCAAACAACGTCAGCATGAGGTTGTGACCTTTACAGCTCCTATTGATATTTAAGTAACGAATAGAAAGAGTCCGAGAAGTAAAGGACAGTCCTCGCGTATCTCGAAGAAGTGAAGATAGTTGTTCCAGTTTTTACCTGTTCTTCATGTGTTAGAACTTTGTATACTATTTTTTTTTATGATAAATGAAATCTGTTATCTGAAATGATAAATAGAACGATGTATCGATATTACTTAGATATCATGTTCTTGATTAATCTTGCTAACTATGATATGTAATCTATTTGTATGAGCAAACTATTTGAAATGTTAACTATCATGACAGGAAGAATTGGTAGCTGCCCAGAGACAATATGACGTGTTGCATGTTTGAAATAAATAATTGAATGCTGAACTGAATTCGTGTCAGGGGGAACTAAAGAGTGCCATCAAATTATAAGGAAAATCGAAGGCAAAGATATCACAGGAACGGAATACAGTCATTGCAAGAGAAATTGCAAGAGAAAGAGACTGATTTAAACAGGACGCGAACGCACAATACGGAGTTGCGAACAACTTCGAGGAAGGAAGAAAATAATATAAGAGATTTTATAATTTTAGGTAAATCTGTTGAAAGTGGAGAGAATTGACACACGAGTCGCCGTTTAAGAGACAAAAGCTCGTACTCGAAAATATAAAGTTTTGTGGTTGGTTTCTGATGTTGCTATAAAAATTGACACGCGAGTATACCATACAGCTGTTGGGGTTGGACATCTTGGGGTATTAATAAGAAAACGTGAAATTGCGTGATACGAATACCAAGTTAAATGCTGATCTTTTGAAGGCAGAAATAAGTCTTGATGACATTAAGGTAAATAGTGGTCATCGTGAGGTTAAAATGTAAGGGTCAATATATTTAATTTACCACATTGACGAATTTATGACAGTGTTGGAGACTAGGCATGATGCGATGTTGGCTGAAAAACTAGTTGTAGAACACCGTTGTGACAATTTGGAGGCTTCATTGAAGGAAGCGAATAGAAAACTTGGTGAATTTGTTCTTCGTGATAGAGTAAATAGTGAGGTAGGTAATGCATATAAGAGAAAGAGATAACAACAGTGCTCTCCTTTTTTTTTATCTAAGTTTAATAGATTAGAGGCGGAGAGTAAAACGGTGCATGATGGTTTAGTTGTAAAAGGTGTGCAGTGCGAAATGAGGCTGATTCGATCGGAGTACCTAGATCCCATGGTGGCAAGAGTTGGTGCTCTTAAAAAAAAGATGATTAGGGAAGGAAAACAAATTGTCATTGGGAGGATGCCAGAGTTTATGCGCAAGCATTTGTATCGACATGGGGAGAGTTCAAGGAGTGATGATGTGATCGAAATTTGAGCGATAGCGATTGATGATGTGAAAGATAATAAGAGTATAATAGATATAGAACTATTTAAAAAAAAGTGTGAATGATCTGTATGTATGTATACTGACCTTTGTATGAATCAATTGTAGAAATAAATAAGAGAAGATTTTATTACTCTTGAATCGATTTATTAGATTACATCATAATCTCTCTTTATATAGTAGAGGATCATTAAGCTAATTCTACTAGTACCCAATGTGGGACTATGTTTAGTATCCTATATTTAGTATATTCTATATTCAACACTCCCCCTCAAGATGGAGCATAGATGTCAATCATGCCCAGCTTGTCAATCACTTCGTTAAATATTCGTCCACAAACTCCTTTTGTAAGAATATCTGCAAGTTGATCTTCTGACTTCACGAATGGAAAACATATGCACCCTTTGTCAATATTTTCTCTGATAAAGAACCGATCCACTTCAACATGTTTCATACGGTCATGTTGAATTGGATTGTGTGCAATCATAATCGCTACTTTATTGTCACAGTGTAGATCCATTGCTTTCATGAGTTTAAATCTAAGATCCTTCAATATATTTTGTATCCATAGTAGTTCACATACTCTATGAGCCATACCCCGAAACTCAGATTCTGCACTTGATCTAGCAACAACCTTTTGCTTCTTAGCTCTAAATGTCACTAAATTCCTATATATAAACATAAAATAGCCTGAGGTTGACCTCCTGTTCGTCATATCTCCTGCCCAATCTGTATCGGTGTATCCCATTACTTTCATATCACCACCTTTCTAGAATAGGAGACCTTTTCCCTGAGATATTTTCAAGTACCTTAGTATTCGAAAGACCGCCTTCATATGTTCTTCACTTGGATTATGCATGAATTGACTTACGACGCTAATGGCATATGCAATATCCAGTCGAGTATGGGAGAGATAAATTAGTCTTCCCACTAACCGTTGGTACCTTCCATTGTCACAAGGAACTTGGTCGAGAAATATTCTCAAGTGATGATTCGCTTCAATCGGTGTATCTACCAGTTTGCAATCAAACATCCCAGTTTCTGCAAGAAGGTCTAATATATACTTTCGTTGAGACATGAAAATACCTTGACTTGATCTCTCAACTTTAATGCTTAAGAAGTATTTTAACTATCCCAAATCTTTCATCTCAATTTCCCATGAGAAATAGTTCTTTAGTGCCTCCATTTCTATTGAGTCATTTCCAGTAACAACTATATCATCAACATAAATAATAAGAGCGGCAAGCTTGCCTGACTTCCATTTTATAAACAAGGTATGATCAGAATTACTTTGTCTATATCTAAATGCCTTCATGCTCTTCAAAAACCGTCCAAACCAAGCTCGTGGCGACTGTTTTAACCCGTACAATGCCTTCTTTAATTTGTATACTTTTCCTCCTTTAGAATTCGTGACTCTAGGTGGTATCTCCTTGTATACTTATTCTTCTAAGTTTCCATTGAGAAATGTATTCTTCACGTCAAACTATTGTAATGGCCAACCTTCATTGGCTACAAGAGAAATGAGTACATGAATAGTGTTTATCTTTGCCACTGGGGCGAAGGTCTCCACGTAATCAACACCATACGTCTGCATATACCCTTTGGTAACTAGTCAGGATTTGTACCTACCAGTACTTCCATCTGAATTCTTCTTTACAGTAAAGATCCAACGACATCCAACAATACGATATCCGTGGGGTTTATCGACAAGTTCCCAAGTGGAATTCTTCTGTAATGCATTCATCTCATCATTCATGGATTTCTTCAATCATGGATTTGATAGTGCTTCTTGCAAATTGCAAGGAATAGATACAGAGGATAATTGATTCATAATGCATATAAGCGACTTAGTCAACCTATAGGTGGACACATAATCAGAAATTGGGTATTTGGCTTTAGAATTGATATCTGGTTTATAAGTAGATTTTGGAATACCTTTAGTAGGCCTTTCTGAATGTCTAGGTTGAATATCTTTAATAGTGTTAGGATTAGGTAATACCTGAGGTTTAACATTATTCGGCAGTGCTTCGTTAGATGGTGTTAGAATGTTGGAGTCACAGGCAACTTCTACTACTTCAGCTTGATCTCCCCCTGTCGTCTGATCTTCTCCATTCATATGAAGTTCATCTTCAATACCCTAATATCCCCCTGTTATCTGCTCTGCTTCACTTTCCTTTTCATCATCAGTTAGGTTACTATGTTTGTTCAAATTACTCGTCAAATTCTCTAGTTCCTGAAACATATCCCCAATAATAGGAAACTTTCCTTCACCATCATTATGTTTTCTCCCCATGAAGGGAAGATCCCACAAAATACGCCTCCAATTCTCGAAACGAAACATCCAAAGAGATATACACCTTTCCCTCCACAGGATAATAACAACGATAACCCTTTTTAAAATCAGCATATCCAAGAAATACACACTTTCAAGCACAATGATCCAATTTTCTTCGTTAATGTTTAGGTATATGAACAAAGACAACACATCCAAAAACACGTGGTTCTAGGTTTGGCATTACAGGGATGGTGATAAGATCATGAAGTTTTTAGAAGGGGGTCTGAAATTAAATGACCCTTGATGGTGTGCGGCGTATCAAGTAAGCAACAGATTTTAATGTTTCTCCCCAATAATTCAATGGCATATTCATTCCAAAAAGAGATGCACGAACAGCTTCTAGCATTTGTCTATTCATTCGTTCAGCTAACCCATTTTGTTGTGGGGTATAAAGATTAGAGGTTCGATGTCGAATGTCGTTATTTGTCAAGAACTCTGTCATATCATTACCAGTAAATTCTCCTCCATTATCAGATTGGTACACTTGTATCCTCCTTTGGAATTGGGTCAAAACCATCTGATAAATTTTTTTAAATACTTTAAAGACTTTACTTTTATGAGCAATTAGGGATACCCACATCATACGAGTACACTCATCAATAAAAGTCACAAAATAATGAGCTCCAGACAATGAATGAATATGTGCTGGACCCCATACATCAGAGTGAATAATACTAAAAGATTATGAACTTTGAGTAAAACTTGGAGAGTATGTAATACGATGAATCTTAGCGAGTTCACAAATATCACACTTAAACTCTTAAATATTATAATTCAAAAATAACGACGAATTTAACTTTTGAAGATACCCAAATAAGAGATGACCCAGTCGCCGATGCCATAACCACACATTAGCTTTTGCTTCTTCAATTCCTCTGACTTTATTCACCTGATGAATTCTCTGCTCTCCACTATTAGTTAGGTCCAAATAGTAGAGATTGCCTTTTCTAACACCATAATCAAAAACCTGCCGAGTCACTATGTCCTGAAATATACATAACTGAGGCCAAAATGTCACGGTACATGTAAGTGCAACAGTGATCCTACTGACAGACAAGATATTGTACTCTAGAATAGGAATAATAAAGACAGAGTTTAATGCCAGGGATTTAGATATGTCAGTGGAACCTTCTCCAATAACATGAGAGGAACCACCATTTGTTGTGTATATAGAGGTTTGGGTTGAAGGTATAATGGATGATAATATGCTAGAGTCATTTACCATGTGATCTGATGCACCAATATCAATTAACCAAGTAATATTCAAAGAATTTACAAATAAAACACTACATTTAGTTTTCATACCTGACTGGGCAATATTCACTGAAGTTGAAGCCTTCGTAAGGTTTATGAGACGCAATTGTTCAGTTAACTGCTCCATATAAGCAGATAGCTTGGAAACTGTTGTTTCCAAAATCATAAGTCTATCGTTAGAATTGCCCATCTCCAAATCGTCATTCTTTGTCGATTTAGGTCTGCGATAGATCGTCAACGGACTCACAAAACTTACCCTTCGTTTGCGTAGATCGAAAATCACTGTAGCAGGCTCAAAATCACTGTAGCCAATGCCAAAAAATACTGTAGTAGTCGTGAAATCACTGTAGCAGACGCCATAATTCACTGTAGCGCGCCAGAAATAACTGTAGCAGATAAAAATTCCCAATACGATGGAGAAGAACAGAAGAAATAAAGAGCTTTAATTCGAGATTTGCAGCAAAATTCAATTCAATTCAATTCGAATGAACTAGGTTTAATTATCGAACCCGCTCTGATGCCATGTAGAAATAAATAAGAGAAGATTTTATTACTTTTGAATTGATTTATTAGATTACATCATAACCTCTCTTTATATAGTAGAGGATCATTAAGTTAATTCTACTAGTACCCAATGTGGGATTATGTTTAGTATCCTATATTTAGTATATTCTATATTCAGCACCAATTGTATTACTATCATCTTGCTTGGGGTTTAGACATATAATAAGAGGGTGGTTTGGCCGAAGCAACAAACAATCTGTAATGTATAGAGGATTAGTTTGGCAGAAGCAGCAAACGATCTATAATGTATAGAGAATCAGTTTGGCTGAAGCAATAAATGATCTGTAATGTATAGAGGATCAGTTTGGCTGAAGCAGCAAACAATCTACAATGTATATAGAGGATCAATTTGGCTGAAGTAACAAATGATCTGTAATGTATAGAGGATCAGTTTGGTGGAAGCAACAAACGATCTGTAATGTATAGAAGATCAGTTTGGCTGAAGCAACAAATGATTTGTAATGTATAGGGGATCAATTTGGCTAAAGTAACAAACGATCTGTAATTTGTATATAAAAGTATTTGTTTGATATATTAGAAAAGTACAATAATGTAGGGTAATCAGGCACAAGTATTTCATTGTTATAGGATTGACGTACAAAGGATGTTAGATAGAGTATTGTATGAAATAGTAGAAAGTACTCAGAAATATGGGGATCAAACATAAGTATTTCATTGATATAAGATCGATATACAAGATGATAGATTTATTTAGAAAAGTATACTGTGATAGAGTATTATCTTCGTTATAGCTTCAATCTCATCGTGTTCCAAGGATTAGGAACTCATTCCCCATTTTCTGTGGCAAGGTCGTAAGAACCAAAGCCACTTTTTCCAACAATGATAAAATGACCTTCCCAATTTTTGTCCAATTTTCTAGTATTGACTTCTTTTTTGTATTTGGGAACTTCTCGGAGGATGAGATCTTTGATTTTAAACTCTCTATGACGGACTCATTTATTATAAGATCGGGCTAAAGCTTGGTGGTATCTTCCCAAATTCATGATTGCCCTGTCTCTAGTTTCCACGATCAAGTTCATATTGCATGCCAACTGGAATTTATTTTCTTCATTTGTCATGGTATGTTCGCGCAATGGGTAATGATATTGAGTGGGGATGATTGCTTATGTACCATATGCTAGGAGGAACGGCGTGCATCCAGTTGACACCCGAGGAGTTGTGCGATATGCCTATAAAACATGTAGTAACTCTTGGACCCAATTACCATTTTTCTCTGTCAAGCGCTTTTTGATTCTATTTAAAATAGTGTAATTAGTGATTTTTGTCTGACCATTTCCTTGTGGGAAATATGGATTAGAAGGAGAGTGGATGATGTTGTGCTGGTTGAGGAATATAATGACTCTAGAGCCAACGAATTGAGGTCCATTGTCAATTCTGATGAGATGAGGGCAACCAAACCGAATGATGATGGTTTCCCATATAAACTTGATGACCTCGGCTTCTCGTGTGCAATACATAGGGATTGCTTCCACCCATTTAGTGAAGTAATCCGCTGCTACTATGAGATACTTCATTTTGCCTGGTACAATGGGGAATTCTCCTATGAGGTTGAGGGCCAATCATCTGAATGGCCAAACAACATTATTGGAATAGAGTTCCAAGGCTGGGGCTCAAATTTGGGGGCCATGTCGTTGGTAGGCATCGCACTTGCTTGTAAGTTCAATGGCTTTAGCTTTTATTTTAGGCCAAAAGACTCCTTGGGTAAGAGTACGATTGGCTAAAGATCGTCCTGCTGCGTGGGAACCACAAATACATTCATGGAGTTCATGTAAGAAGTTTTGAGCTTCTCTGTTTGATAAGCACTCTAGATAAAGTCTTGTGACCGAAATTTTGTAAAGGAGACCATTGTCAACGACGTATCGTTTAGCATTATCAAGTATGCGTCGTCTTTCAGTAGGATCTTTAAGGAGTTCACCGTCAAACTTGTTATGAGGTCCGATATATGTGAGAAAAGGTCATCTCCGATCACCATTGACCTCTTCAATGCCCCTAGTATTAACAGAATTTGAGCTTATGATGTTAATGTTTGGGGTGGATAGTATTTCAATCATGAGATATCGAGCTTCTGTACCGAGGACTCTTGCTAGATAGGCCAGGGAATCAGAATGTCCATTTTCTCTATGGGGAAAGTGTTCAATGGTTAATCTTTTGAATCTGCGCATTCTGGCGGCTACTGCTACGGCGTAATCGATCATTTTTCCGCTCTTCTGAAATTTCTCTGTATAATGGATCACAATGAGTAAAGAGTCTGTATACACTAATAGCTTGAAAACTCCAATCTCAAGAGACATGTCTAGTCCATGGATTAATCCCTCGTATTTAGCCTCATTGTCGGTAGTGTCAAAATTGAGTCGAATTGTTTTTTTAATCCTGTCATTGGAAGGTGTAATAAACACGATTGCGATACCTGATCCCATAAGTCTGGCAGAACTGTCAGCTAAAAGACGCCAACCTTTTTAAGTTACCCAGTCTGACTTTTATTTGAACCGTTCTTCATTAGTATTCGTACTATCTTTTTCCCATTTAGGATCTTCTACTGGGAACTCTGGGAGAAAATTTGCTACTGCTTGACCTTTTTCATAATGACGTGGTTCGAAACGGATGTCATGTTCACCAAGAATTATTGACCATTGTTGTACTCGTCTGGATTTCTCTCGCTTGGATAAGATTTCTTGCAAAGGATAATTTTTCATTACCCAAACTGAGTGGGCTTGAAAATATTGTTTTAATTTTAGCAATGTGTACACGAGAGTTAAGAGCAGTTTCTCGATCTTGGTATACCGAGATTCTTCTTGAGTGAGAGTTTTACTGATGAAGTAGACAGGTTTCTCCATCTTTTAATCAAGTCAAATTAGAACTGAACTTAATGATTCGTCAGTAACTGCCAGATTGATGGTGAGTTCTTCTCCTTCTGTAGGTGTACTAAAACTGGTGGTTTACCCAAATAACGTTAGTGTTCTTGAAATCCTACTTCACATTTTGTTGTCCACTCGATCTCCGGATCCTTTTAAGATTTTTTTTCGCTATTCCTTCACGCAATAGGTCGAATAACCATCGACATCGATCTGAAGACTTCAAGACAAAATGATTTATTACAGCAATCTTGCCTGCTAACTTTTGTACGTCTTTATTTATTTTTTTGGAGAAGGCATAGACAACAGAGCAGAAATACAATCTGGATCAGCTTCTATGCCTTGCTTGCTAATCAAATGTCCCAAGAATTTGCCTGATTGAACCCTAAACTGGCACTTGTCAGGATTGAGTTGCATCTTGTAGAAACGGAGAATTTTGAAAGTTATGTGTAAATCTACGATATGATTCTCCTTTTTAAGACTGTTACACAACATATCATCAATGTAGACTTCCATCGTTTTTCCTAGGTGATCTTTGAACATCTGTGTCATCAATATTTGATAAGTAGCTCCAACATTCTTGAGACCGAAAGGCATAACCTTATAGCAGTACAGGCCATGTTTTATAATGAAAGTTGTTTTCTCTTGATCGTCGGGTAGCAGAGGTATCTGATTGTACCCTGATGTTATATCCATCATGGATAAGAGTTTGCGTCCCGCAGTAGAATCAAGCAGATGGTTTATGATAGGAAGTGGAAAACTATCCTTTGGAGTATGCTTGTTGAGGTCCATAAAATCTATGCACACTCTGATCTTGCCGTTCTTCTTTGGTACTGCTACAATATTCGAGATATATTCTGGATAATTGGCTTTTTGGATAAAACCTACTTCAATAAGTTTATCGATCTCTTTATTGACTTCTTCTCGGAGTCTTGGTGTTAAAGTTCAATGTTTTTGTTTGACAGCTTCAGCTTTATCTTTCAAATTAAGCTTATGGCAAGCCAGATTGGGATTAATGCCTGATATTTTGTAAAAAGTCTAAACGAAAACATTTGTTTTCTTTAAGGAACTAGATAAGAACATCTCGTTCTGTTATGGGTAGAAGAGTGCCAATGTATGTTTCTCACTTTTCCCCACTGATTTCGACGTATTCTGTATTTTTATACTTGGCAGCTGGCTTTCTACAGAGTTCACTGTAAAGTTTTCTGTAATGTTCCCTGTTATTTTCTATAATCGATATTCAAGCTATGGTTGTGAGGGCCCTGGTTCGTTGGCAACAGTGTTTTTACATGCTCGAGCTAGCTTTTGGCTTCCTTAGATTTCGTAAATGCCGCCCTCCCATTTAAATCGTAATGCCAAATGATAGGTCGATGGCATAGCTCGTATATTATGTAACCAGTAACATCCCATTATACCTAAATAATGAGATTTTGCATTGAAAACATAAAATTCAACATCAACTATTGTTGGTCCTACCATAATAGGAAGTATTATCTTTCCCACACGTTCTTCTCTAAAACCATTGAACCCACAGATGTCAATGTCACTGGGCTGCACTTTATCGGCCAGTCCCATATGATCAATCATGCTTTGAAATAGTAGTTCAATACTACTACCAGTATCTATCATCATTGTGTGTAGTACAACATTTTTCATTTTTAGCATAATTACCAAAGCATCATAGTAAGGAAAGTTGACATGACAAACATCACAGTCTTCAAAAGAAATTCCTGTACATTGGGAGCTGGATACGGGAAGTAAATAAGCTTCTTTATCTTGCATGGATAAGTTGCGACATTGGCCGATACGACGTCTTTTTCTTCTGTTCGATTGGTTGATAGTCTGAGTCTCAATGAAGTGACTGAGCTGGATATGGCACAAATGCTTCTCCCCTTCTGGTTCTTCAACCCGCACAGCTTCTGTAGGAAGCCTGAAACTCTCATTCTTGTAATTCTCCACATCCACAATGGATTCATCTATTCGTTCATCCGTAAAAATATATTCCAACAGTCGTTGTAAGGCAAAACAGTGTTCCGCCTCATGATGTCGTACTTTGTGATGAATTCAATAGGGTTTGTTCTCAATGGGTTGGAGATACTGTGCATTGTGAAAAAACTTATCCTTCTAAAGTATAGGATAAATGCTGGGTATATTTATATTCATCTTGGGAAGATAGGGTTTTGGCAAGTTACTACCTTTTCGAGGTCGTTCATCATTAAATTTTGTTCGCTTCCTGTCTCCTCCCAGATCAGCAGTACGGTTGAAATCTTGGCATATGGATTGATCTCTAGCTGTCAATGTAGATTTTTGAGTTTTCTGTCTGTCGGACACCATTCTTTTGTGATTGATATATCCGTTAACTTTCCCGATCATGTCCTCGTAAGTTATAGGTTTGTTCAGGATGAGGTACTCCTTCACCCTTCCATCGACGAGTAAAGCATTGGTGAAAGCCGAAATAGTAATCTTCTGATCGAGTCGATCTACTTTTCTAGCTAACTCTAAGAATTTCTTAGTGAACGTCTTGAACTTTTCTCCTGGCATTTACTTAAGGCTGAAAAGAGAATACAGATTCTCCTCTTTGTCTCTGTTGTATGAGTAATTCTCGATAAAGATCTCGCGCAATTGCTTGAAAGTTGTAATGGACCCTTCAGGTAGCGTGTGGAACCATCGCAGAGGTTCGCTCGATAAACCGGTGGGAAAGAGCCAACATAGAATGTGATTAGATGTTGAATGTAAGCCTAAAGAATCCTGGAACTCTTGAGCATACTCTACTCGATCAGTCCCTTTATATTTTTGAATCCTCAGAGTATGGAACCCGGTTGGGACCTCGCCATCCAGTAGCTCCTGCGCGATCGGGCTCTTCTATAATCTATTGTGGATTCCTTTGGTGGTCTGAGTCTGAGCTTCAAGTAGTTCTTTTATTCACTTTTCAACATGTTCCTGAGTCACATATTGTCGAGCTATTGTGGTTGGGCGTGCGACGCGTCCTTCTCCAGGATTATAGTTACCACTCCCATCACTTAAACAATATTTCGCTGGAGCTCGAACTCTTTGAGGTGGATGCTCAGTTTATCTGACTCCTGTAAGGCCACCATCTACTTCTTGGTGGACTTCTTGGATAGGGATAGGCTCATTTTCCTACTGTTGATGGTTAGATCGAAGTACACCTCCTTAATTATTGCTTTTTGGCGGAAGTCCTATTCGGTCATGAACGGAAATTTGCGAGCTTTCTGGTTGTACGCCTTTGTTCATCTGGGTGGCAATCTGTTGACCCTGTAGAACCTTCAGTGTCTCTTGTATACTTATTAACTGTTACTCCAGAGTGGTACGCCTTTCTGTTTTAGAGTTTAAATTAGCCTGCAGCTCTACTAGTACAACATTTTCCTCTACTGGAATAATTAACGTGCTCTGACCTCCACCAAAAAATTAGGTTTTAGCAACGGACTATATCCGTTGCAAAAGCCCTTTCGCAACGAACTATGTCCGTAGCATAAGTGTTGTGGTAGGAGGTGTTGCGGATGGAGCTGCAACAGATAAAGTCCGTTGCCGAAAGTAATGTTTTTGTGACAGATAAACTCCGTTGCCGTTATTAAACTTTTAGCAATGGGTTTTGTCGGTTGCAGCAGCTTTGGCAACACCGCCAATAACAATACTTAAACTTTGTTGCTAAAGTTATTTTATGTTGCTAATAAAATGTCTTTGGCAATGGCCATTGTCCGTTGCAAATTCTTTTTTCATTTAAAAATAATAATATCAATGAAATCACCAAAAAATATCACATAAACTTGGATTATTATTACACAAAAAATACAGTCAAGTAACTTTATTAATATCTCAAGACCTTATAATTATTACACTAAAGATATACAGAAGATTGTACAAGTGATCAGTTATGACAAATTTAATTAAGTTGACAAAAATTTGGAGAAACAGACATATTTCATAACTGTATTCAGAAACAACTAATGTACTATCACCTAATGGAAAGAAAGACCAACAAAAGAAAAATGGACCTTCTTCAGATAGTTTGGGGATCCTGATACTCTGATAAAAATTGGATTCTATAGACTATGTATGCAAGTATCCAACATAACTTCTGTAGATCTCCCATACTATGATGACTCCGCAGTCTTTCTGAAGGTATGGTAAGTTTTGTGGCTATGTTGGTCAATCACCGCCTTCTTTACAAAAGCAGTTACCAATTGCTCCATAGGAACATAAATAATGACAAGATATCATCCAGGAAATGAGTACTTCACCTTCATCCTTGATCTTCAATAGGCCCAATTTCTTAACAAAGGTTGGTTAAGTTGGGGCCCTTTGCTATGATATCTTAGAAAGTCATCACTGCCTACTAAATCTTTTAATAGAGTGGATGCTTCCTTTGCTCCTCCATGTTACAACAGTTTAGCTCTAAGCGTAGTTCCTATTGTAAGCGATAGTGGATCTTTTGCACATACGTTAGCCCATATTGTTGCAGCTAAGCATTTGGCATAAATATAGCTATAATAACCTACAATGCATTGAGAATGAGTTATCGAGGTCAGTAGAAGATGTGATAATCACAATTACAACAATATAATATGCAGAAGGTGAGTTGTAGACATATAGAAAGCGAAATTAACTGCTGCTTGGTGGTAGCAGTCTAAATAAGTGGGAGTTATGGAATCAATGCAAAACAGGAATAAACCTATACTTGATATATTCTTGGTTTAGGAGTGGTTTCCACCTATTTATACTTATACTGCTATCCAACATGGCCTTAGATGTCAATCTTCAGATCATGACCTAATTTTACTAAATGAAAACCAGTGGGTACTATTTCCATTGGTCAAAGAATTTCCTTATCAGAACAATCATATTTTACTAGATTTCGAAGTTCAATGCCAATTATATGAGCATCCCAGCTTTCATGGGTGGAAATGTCGTTTGTCTAAATCCTTCAATGCCCGAAACGAAGTGTATCCAGGAAAAATTTTGGTTAAGCAATCATATGTACGAAACACATATTAGATTTACCTAGTTGAAATGAAATTTGAGAAAAAAATACTGCAGTCCTGATGCATAAAAAGTACACTTAAAGTTTCTTATGAAGTTTACAGCCAAATCAAAAATTAATGACTAGACCACTGAATAATGAAGTACTAACCTGCTCCAAAATTTATAAGGTGATTAAATCAAGTATGCCAATGTGCGCACTCTACATGCTTCCAACTGGTAAATTTCCTTAAATCCTCAACCACTGAGATAGTATCCCTTGATGATGATAGTTCCCCAAAAAGTGTTTGGTCGATTATCGCATACATAATCTGATATGAGACGCATATAGAGTATGTCAGTAGTTATGGTAGAAATAACATGCACGAACACTGATACTTTCCAATGATTTTCTTTTACTTTCTTTCTATGATTTAATTCAGTAAGTTTCTTTTCTCCTTTGATATCAAAAGAGTTTAGATCATATAAGTCAGACAAAAAACACTATTAAATAACTTGGGCTCATAAGTAAGGATATTATAGATAGAGCTTGATGAGCAAGATTAGAACATTCATGCCTATATATATATATATATATGAGCATCTACAATCGAAAAAGTTATTGAATGCTCAATTGAACAGCAAGAAAACAAAACCTGACGCTGCAACTTTGTTGCTGAAAACATATTTCTAGCACCTTTCATTGACCACCACTTCCTCGGGTATTACTTTACCTGTCAAGTAGTATTTAGCAAATGTCCTCTGAAACCGGTAATCCCTTGCATAGTAACTGGATACAAAATTAATATTGTAAGGCTTAAACAGAGACTTTATCTTAACCAACAAGACTGCAATAAAAAAATACACATACCACTTCGGGATGGTGAAGTGACATCTTAAGCACATCCTCATGCCAGGATTCACCGGGCGCAAGAGGAATGCTATGAAATGTTGCACCAAATAATGACTGTACCAGCACTTTCAACCCTTCAATGCATTGTGATAAAGGAAAATAATATGATATAACCTGCTCAAAGAAGCAAGAACATTCATCACTTCTGTTAGAGTTAAATAAAGTGGACACTTCAACATGTTCTGAATAAATTTCTACTTCAAAATTGTGACTAGTGAGAAATTAAAAGGACATAGTGAAGTAGCTTACCGTGGAGTCTAGATTGTAGGCAGAAGACTTCATCATCCCTGTGAAGTGGCTTGCTTAAACAACCATGATATTTTTTGTAAGCTATCATTACTGGCTTCAGTTTTAAAAGCATCCGTAAAGAGATTATCTGAAATAGTTTAGATAAGAACTAGGTAGAAAATTACCTTCTTTTGGTCATTCCAAACTTCGTGCATATTCTGACCCCAACCAATAAACTACGAAATTGTGACTGCAAAAATTCATAACAGAAGTGCTTCAAGAAATTCATGTGCTTAGGAATCCAGTGCCACCATGTAAAAATCTCGTTTAAATACCCTTGATCCCCACCATTGTATGACTCGATCTCATTGATGTGATCTATCAGCAGCTGGAATCTGCAGTTAGATGGCTCGATCACCATCACACCGGAGTTGAAGAGGGTGGCATTGTTTCATGTCGCAAACTTAGTTTAATTAGTAACCAGAATACATAAAAGGATAGTTTCAGTTTTTGGCCCCCATTATGTTATCTAAGTTTGGAAAGACTTCGATTTCCAAAGTTTAGAATTATCTACTTACCTCAATTTTTTTCTCTTTAGCCAGTTATGAATAAAAATCTATTTGACTTAGACCACCAAAAAGCTTGTCCCAACAAAAGCCAGACTAGAGGTATGTTAAAAATTGTAAATTTTGGGGCCAATATCATCGCGTGGTTCAAACTCAAAATTGACGCTTAGTAAAATAAGGAAAGGAATATAATAATCAGATACTAATTGTCCAAGCTGTGGCAAATATCTCTGGCATTCCAAACAGAAAGTCTATATTCCTTAAAATGAGCAAGTCGGTGACGATGAATATAATCTTATCATAGTCAGTGAGTTGCCAGAGTCGGAACTTGCTATAGTTCCACTCATTATACACATTCTTCTCTGCTTTTGGATTTCTGATTCTTTCAATTGTTCGGATCTTCCACCCTGCAGCCTCAAAACCCCCTCTGTGATACTTACTGATTGTATCATCTACGAGTATTACGAGATCTCCTGTGGACCACACCATGCGGATACTCTGGGCTGCCGCAATGGCACCATAAACATAGACATGAGCAGAATGAAGTATCATTGCATACGCCTCCCTGTGTACAGTTCCCGAGTAAATTCGCTCTGTTTAGCAAAGTACATGAAAATTTTAATAAGTTTCTATGTAAATCATCAGGCTATATCTTCACCTACTTGTATAAAAAAATCAAAAGAGCCTTCTAGTTTTCTTTAACATGAAGGAACTCGTTGACTTTCAAGCTTAAATGAAACTTAAAAAGTAAATGGCTAAAAGGAAACTTTCAAGTTGGTTGTTTGTGTGTAGCTAGATAATTTGATAGTATAGAAACATAATTTGACTAGGTTTCATGGAAAATGAGAGCGTTTGAACATCTATAAAGAGAGGAAAGCATTAATGTCTTTCATGTTTTGGCCATTGAGAATAATTTCATATTCGTACGAAGGGAAGTTTATCAATGTAAAAGATACAAAAGGATGCATATCTATATTGTTGTGCTTTGTGGGAAATAAGGGTACCTTTTGCATCTAAGAAAATAATAAAAACAGGGACGCAATGAAGTACAAAAATTATTTAAACCTCACCTTTGGCCTTGAGTGGGACTGCAAGTTCGCATGACCCAACTGGAAGCCGAAGTTTTTTTCTCAAAGTACTCAAATTGGGCTTGTTCAGCCATGCATTTCCTTTATGTCTAACAAGTCCTTTACAGGTAAAGACGTTTGGGTTTGGAAAACAATCTGTCACAAATAGAACATGCGCAGAGTGATGATAGCCACGAACAGAGACAGTAAGCCTTGCAGCTGCGAACTGCAAGTGTAATCGAGCAACATCACGTGACCAGTTCTTAGATTTCTAGCAAGGATGTTTTACAGCAATGACATCGATATGTGCATTCTCAAGGACCTTAGGGGTAGATAATGATGGACAAACAAGAATTTCTGATTCTGATTCTTCATCTATCCATTCGAGGTATAAGGACTCCCAAGTGAGATTGTTTCTGACATAGTTTAAATGAAGGATTACATGATCGGCATCAGGTATGAGGTGCTTCCAGTAATCAACCTCGATGTAGTTGAAGTTTAATAGACCTAATTCCGGATGTCCATGTCTGCGTAATTTTTTTAAGAACTTCTAAAACTTGGTCGCAATTTACGTGAAGCTTTGATACATAACGTGGATCTGCCACAGATCTCTCCCAAATACACCTCTCTACAAAGTTTGACCTGTATTGAACCAAAATATAGAATAAAAATGGAGGGGAGGAATTTACAAAAAAAAAATAGTACACTCCACATTAATATGTATTAGCTTCTCTATACAGTAAGCCCGTGTTTATGTTTTATAAATTGAGCGAGCTGTGACAGTTTCTAAGAATCTCGAGCAGAAAAGTCACAAAGAGAACACAGAAAAACATCGAGAGTTTTCTCCCTCCCAAATGTACTTACTCTCAAAATCCAAAGCCTTCTTGAATATGAATAACAAGAACCTGAGTTCATTCATAGAAAAGCGCAGAATAGACTTCACTCTTCATTTTTACCATAAGAACCACGAATAAAATAAAGATGAGAGTCCAGGAGCCTAGAACAAACTCTAATACAGGTCTTGAAGGTACAACTAGATGGACTAATTGTTTTGCTCAGGAAATTGGTACTCAATAACTAAACTGAATTAGGTTCTGTAGAATGTTAAATCAAAACTAGGAAAATAAATTATAAATTGATACTTGAAAGAAGATTGACATTTTTATCTTATCGCATTCTATAAGATGAATAGTGTGATCAAATGGGTAACCGGGAGGTTGATAAATCAAAATGCTTGGAGGTCCTGGACAGCACTACTAAAGGAGGGATTTTCGCCCTTCCAGTTTCTACACCTATCAAATATTTATCAAACTGCTACCATTGCAATAAGCATATCACTAAATTCCACATAAGCTAAAGCCATAAACAAGAAATACTCACAAACCCATATCCTTTCGATCTTGCAGTACTCCTATCAGCGATCACAACCGCCTCGAGTATCTCCCCATACTGCTCAAAATAACACCGCTGTGTTTTTCTCTGAGTCTCCCATGCCAACCCCACAACAAAGATCTTGGTATAAGTGGTATCCCTAAAAGGTGAATTTAAGAATTGTAACCCAGAACTTGAACTCGATCCTGATCCTGAGTCGAGTGATAAGCCATCAATCAATTAAATTCCCACAAAAAAGAAACCTAATTCAGAATACCCAAAAAGCAGATTCCACAAAGCACTTGAACATGAAGACTTCAAATCACTGATCGAATTCTATGGTCCCTCTTGAACCTTATCACAACTGCAATCGAAAACCACCAAAACTAGAAATCAAACCTAAAACCAGAGTTCAATTTAGAGAGATAAGAGGAGAAGGAGGTGAAGTTTACCAAAATCGAGTGATGGGGAGAGAACACAGAGTCACAAAGAGAATTGGTGAACTGGTATAACTTGATTTGATGAAAGTAGTCATATAGTGTCAACATTCCATCTAATTTTACTAAGAAAACATGAGTTAAGATGGCATTCCATGTAAAATGCTATTAATGTTTACTTACATTTCACAATTATGCTATAGAAAAAATACTATCAAATATCATTTTTCTTGTAGTATTAACCCCTCCCATTCTAAAGTGGTTTTCTCAATGTGAAATTGAATTTCACATCTAGTTTCACACCATAAAGCCTGCAGAGAAACCCTTATATTATATTTTGATTCAAGTAAATACATAAGACTTTGGGCAGAATTCCACTATTAATATACACTAATTTCACTAGGTTATCGAAAATCATCAAAGAATCAAAATTAAAACCAAATTCCTTGTGTATTAAACACCGCATATTTGTAATCATAATCAGATTACTACCCCATATCTATCTCCCCCCTTTTAACTATTAAAGAAACCTTAAACTCCTAAAACAAAATATCTTTTATACTCATTAGCTACAAATTAAACTCTTCATTTACCAATAATTCAAATAAAAGGCATATAACCCACCATCAACAGAGCCTGCACATACAGAAACTTAGAAAGATAAAAGTATTGTAATAGGGTTAATGCTTACAACAAAAGGGCAGAGATTGATGATGGACCAAGCCATACCAGGTGAACAATCAAGGAAACAAAGAACAAGAAGCCCTGATAAGATTAAATTCAAGATATAAGTCGACCAAACACCTAGATACATAAACCCCTGTCTTTCTCTGAAATTAGAAATAAATTAATAATAACATCCCCTACAGTAACTCTAATTGCAGAAAGGGAAAGAGAAGAACCGCAAATATAAACGATCAGAGAAATTGCATACCAATTAAGGTACTTAGTTTCTACCACAATCGCGGGTGAGTAGGAGAATGTGGGGAAGTGGGATTATACTCTACCATAATCATGTCATGGGGAAATCGATCAAGGAAGAAAGAGAGGGAAGTTTCGTAGTTTTTTCTTTTGAGATTGTGAGATCAAAGAATCGGGTGTCTTAATTGACACAAGTACAAAAGGCAACAAACTTAACCTATTGCAAAGGACTTAGACTGACGCAAGTTCGTAACAAACTATATCCGTTACCAAAAGCCATACTTAAGTGTTGCCAAAAACCCTGGTGTCATTCTGAAAGAAGATGATCAGCAGTTTTCGAGACAATGGGTTTGAGAACTTCGATTCTCACAGACGGCGCAAAATGTAATAGCCTATTTCCGGGAATTGGACTTAGCTTTTATACCAGATGTATTTAGAACTCTCAAGAACAATGAATAATAACTAACAAGATAATTTAGCGTGGAAAACCATTGAATAGGTAAAAAACCACGACCTCTCTTGAGAATTTTGGAAAATAGGGGATGATATTATTGAGATTGCTGGCTTATTATAATGAGTGTTCAGAGTGTGGGGAATGTTAGAGTGAGGACTCCTTTGTTCTTCATCTAGAATTTATGGTCCTATTTATTGATCTTATAATATGACCGTTTGACGACCATTTAAGATTCTTGATGATAGACGTTACAAAATATATGTTAGATATTCTTTGACCAGATTATCTAACAGGCTGATCCTGCTTGTCTGGTAACGGCTTCATTAATGATGTTGTATCTGTTGACTCAAACTATTGATATAGAGGTTGAATAGTGATATGACTGAATACCAAATCTGTCTTTAGTAGTGTTCCATGTATGATGATGAGTTCGATGATGAAGTATGAGCCCGAAATGCGAAATAAGTTTATTACAAGACAGTTCTCAACCAAGAGCACGAGAAGTATCATGGGCGAGTGGTGTTGGTTGAGAAACTTGTGTTATTCCTTATGTTGTTATCTTGATTATGATCGTGCTACAAATGTATTGCATGCTCTATTGATGAGGTCGACAGTTCGTATGTAGTTCGAAGATGAACCATGAGTCCGAGATGTGGAATAAGTCACTACACTTAGTATTGTTAGTTCGATTAGATAAGTCTTTTATAGTAAATTTTATAAGATGCCATAGTCTATCCCCCAACAACTGAGTGACCATCTTTGCATGAACTATCATACCGGTGTGTTCCCTTTCAGTACAAAATTGACAAGTATCCCATCATAACTTACAAGCAGTGATTTTTTTAATATTAACAAGTAATATTGTCATCTCCCAAAAAGGACAGTGAATCATATTGGTTCTGGAAACTACCTTTCAGTAGCGTTGTTCACTACAACTTCGTTGTTTTTATAATAAACAGCTTTTGTGACCTGGCCAAAACTGACAGATTCTACCATTTCACGCAGTTTTGCGTACTCATTCCTCAATGGCCAATCACTTATATTCTTTAAGTGCTGAATGGTTTATTCTATCTCATTCCAAGTCACTGGTGTATTATAAATCTTAAAAGCCCTATGACTTTCAAAGCTCACAAGAATTGTTGACCTTGATGGACCACCAGGAAAAGATTTGAATCTTTATAACCTTCTTCATTCGAGTCTATACCCAAGTCATAGAGTTACACCTCATTAATATCATGTGAACCAGACGCTACCTTAGTACATTCATTTTCATGTTCAGAAATATTAGTGACCTTGTACCTCTCACCATGAATGTCTGTACAATATTTTACATTATATATATAATTAAAAATAAAAATGAAAAAAAATATAACAGACAAACGCAGCACAATATATATGGTAAAATGAACCATCGTAGGAGCAAACTATTTAATAATGTTAAGTTATATATTACTGCTACAACAAAACTATATATCACCTGATCTATATTACTCTAGCCTTAACTCAAGGCATACTATATGGTACCTAATTATTATGTATGCTAAATCAATAACCTAGGTGTAATGACTAGTTTTCCGGTAGGTAAACTTTGTCAATACTTTTGTAAAGAGGGAATACTACTTAGATGTAATTAAATATTGTAACCCAGTTGGTTTTACGTAGAAACTCAGTAAAGCCTAAAAAAAACCATTACCTCGATGAGGATTTGGTGATCTGAATCTACTATATGCTAATCTATTACACTTGCAAAGAGATTGAGTAGAGTATTACAATAAAATTTAGGCAGATATTCCATGGGGGTATTGACATATGCCCTGCCTATATTTATAGATGGATACAGGCAGCTACAAGTATTTTTCATATCTTTATGGGTGGTGGACAAACTTCATGGATCATGTTTAATGGCTCTATTTGACAAAGTTTAACGGCTACTTTTAGAGTGTCGAGATCTGCAGTTGGCGTCTTCTCGAATGATAGAATACCTTTGACATAATTTTGCTAGTTTGTCTTTATCGAATTTGGGGAATATGCTATTACAATCCCCCCATTCTCGATATAATTACTTATTGTTGTGTCAAGAATAACATTTTGAACCTTGTAGTGTGAAATCTTGCCTTAGAAATGATGCTTGTAGAATAAAGTACCCTGATTTACGGCATGAATGTAGGAAAGTATATTTGATTGGTACTGCATATCTTGTGGGAGCTTCTTCTATAAATAGCTATTGTTGCTTGGAAAACAAAAATATAGAGCAATGGTGAGAACTCATGCACGTCCTCAGCAAGATGCAAAGGAAAGTCATCTGGCCATTAAGGTGGCTGAATTGGAGGAATGGTATTTTGAGCATCTGTCATTTTTCAATGTGTTACCTCCTCGGGGAGCTTGAGACGTTGGAGGTATGTCATTAGAACAGGTAGAAGTGGAAACTGATCGCTAGTTTTGGTATGATATTTTTGTAGAGGAAGTGCTTGAAACCAACCACCGTCGAGTTGTCCTTAAGTATATTAGAGAGGACAAGATTAGGCAAGAAGATATTCTTGCTGCTAGAGGAGTTCTTATTCTTTGGGGACAAGTAAATCATGTACTTTGTTTCAAGTGTAATTATATGTAAACAAGTAATGTAATCATCTCGATGATAGTAAAATGATTTTGGATTAAAAGTTTCTCGATGGTTGCAGCAGTAATTATATATTCTTGTCGAATACTTTTTTGTAATTTCAAAATTTAAAATAAAGTTACAACTGTCCCGTTAAAATAGGAGGTAGATAAAAGGAAAGATACCAGTTTTTTGGGTGTTCAAAAAATAATGGCTAGATGTATCCCTGTAGGTGATGTATTAACGTATAAAGAATTGGATGTGTAGTCTTTTTTTTTGGGTATAAGGAATGCATTGGTAAAAATAGTAAAAAAAGAGGAGGTTGGGACGTGTGAAGATGGATTAGAGCAACATTGTAAGATTTTGTTGCCATTTAGGAGGCAAAGGGCTCAAGAATTTGAGAAGACATGTGCTAAGCGAGCTTCTAGACGGTTAGCTGAAGGTCTCAAATGGGTGCGTTAAACAGTCATGTAGGGCCTATAAATACCCCTTCAGGTTGCAACTATTGACATTCTGCTATTTCTGGAAAAAAAAAATAGTATGTGATTCTCTTTGCTCATCTCTTATTCATTCTTCCACCATTGGTACTGAGGAGATTGGTCTTCTTATTGACAGAGCTAAAGTTGCAAAGGAAAAGGATAACCAAACAGCACGTCGTCAAGGTTGATGTTGTTGTTTGTATTTTTCTTTGATTCAATTTTTGTTTATGTTTGTATGATGATTTGGTGAAAACCCATTATAGATAATACCTGTAGGAATGACATGTATGAAGGAATTTGAGTAAGGGTTAGGATTTGCTTGATAAATTAGTAAAAACACTATTTAAGTTTTTTAATGTTGTGTGTGATTTGGAGAGGAAATTGAAATGTGGTTGATGTTGGAGGGTATTTCTGATGATAGGGTGTCATGGTTGTTAGGGTTTGGTCTAATTTGTAGTGATATGGAGATAGAATCAATTTTGGTAATTGTAGACTTTATGGTGGGTGTTTAGGGAGTTTATGAAGTTGATTGGGTTGTTTTGGAGATGTAGGCAATTGGGGAAGTATGATGGCCGGATTTTACAGTATAAGATCGAAAAAGGCACCGGAGATACCGCAAATTTGTAAATTGTGATTGTGGCCTTTTTGGCTGGAAATTGTGTCGTCTTCGAGAATCTTGAAGATATTTCTATTGAATAATTTTAATAAACATTGATAAGTAAATTAAATATTTGTCGAATGAAATAGTGTCAACGTTAGAACTTGTTAAAAATTATTCTGTCAGGTCGAGAACTTATGAAATAATGTCGAAGAAAATAAATATTGAAACTTGGCAAATATTAGCAGATAAAATAATGTATTGGAGAGTAATCTGCGATAATATTTATTATAATAACAAATAGTAAATATATATTGTAGAAGATATGGTATATTACTAACTTAAAAAAAGGAATCATGATTTTCAGGTTAAAAAATGGTTGAACTAGTTCAAAATGTTAATTGCCCTGATGCTGGTGTAGAATAAATTTTTGATAATCTTATCGATGTAGAACCAATAATAATCGATGTAACTACCTGTGCACAAGAGTTGGGTGGGAGTTACAGGGTTAAGGATAATAATATTGATGTTGCTCATGAGAATCGTGCCAGGTTGGAGACTGGGGTTATTGAAGTTTTTTACGGTGAAAGAACAAAGACTGACGTAGATCATGAGCCCCAGACAAGTGATCGAGAGGAATGTACTGGTAGGGGTGGAGAATGAAGGGAGTCAAAGGTAGATTTGGATTTTGAAAGAGTGTGTTATGGGGATGAAGAAGAGACGAATGAAATTCTAAATTTCAAGAAGAAGTATGGGATCCCCGATGATATAAAGTTCGAGGAATATCTGGGGGAGATGACCGATTAAGACCTCCCAATGGAGGGTATTCACTTACATCGAGAATAGATAATAATAAAAAGGGCTTGAAGTTACCCCTTCGAGCTGACAAGAAGAAAATTTTGAATTTCTTCGATGTTGCCCCTGGTCAGTTTAACCCAAATGTGTACAACCTTTTTAGGGGTGGTGGCAGTGTTAAATGGTTGAATGCAAGAGAGGGGAGAATAGTTGATCTCTGCCGATGATTTGTGTGTATATTACACATTAAAATAGAATCCTCAGAAGATTGCCTATAGATACCTAGCTAGGTTATGAAATAATCTCAACTATGGGGCAATACTTTGCCGACCGTCTACTCGTGTCGGGGAACTACGATTTTGACCCCAAGGACCATGGAGAGCCTTTAAAGAGGAAGAGTTTCCATCTAGGTTAGTGGTAATTGTGTTTGTGTTTTTGATGTTGTAATATGTGTTGTCGAACTTTTTTCTTTGAGGAAGTGTTAACTGTTATTATTTGTCCGTGTAGGTACAAAGGAGATTGATAGGAGCTTGATGGTAAAGGAGAAATTGTACAACCTGAGAACCAACTATTTTAGGCGAGTTGACTATCTTGTTGAGGATCAAGATAAGGTAGGAGGGTTCTTTCAAGAAGCTAGTTTAAAATGGTCCCGAACGAAAGGATCCACGTTCTTCTTATCAACGGGAAAATATCGGCAAAAAATAAAAGAGTCGTTGATACCAATCTCATTCTCGAGAATCCTACTCTGAGTGGGTACACCACTGACTCTACTGTTGTAGAAAAGGAGGCCCTGTTGTGTAGGGCCATTAGAAAAAATAAGAGGAAGATGGCTGTTAATTCCCCCATTGCTCCTGCAAAACCTTTGAAGAGGGGTACTCAACAAACTCTAGTCGAGAAGGGGGGTAATGCTGAATTTGTTGGGTTGAGGACTTCATGTGTCCCAGATAGTCAACCAACGAAGGTGACGACGGCAGCGAAGTAAAAAGTTGTAGCTGGATAGAAAGGTCCTCTCAACTTGCCAAAGTCGAAGGTATCTGAAAATCTTGTTGATTCCGAGGAGGCGACCCAGTAGACCATCGAGTCTTATGCTGCTGGGACAAAGTCCATGGAGGAGGAATTTGCCAACTGACTAGATGGAGAAGAGAACTAATCTACCTTCTTTATCGAAGTTCATCGTATGATGAACCAGGTGAGGAATTTTCATGCCTTATTGCGATTAACTTCATTGGTTCCTTCAACGAGATTTCACATTTTGACTCTAATACAGATTAATAAGCTTTTGCTCGATGGTAAGCCTCTGCTACTGGGTGGCCAAAGCCTAGCTAATGAACTCCTTACTTTTAAGAACATCGAGAAGGAGCTTCTTGCCAAGAAAGAAAATCTGAAGATGAAGCTGGAGAAGTTAAAACTTGGCGCGGTAAAGTTGAAGGAGGCTGTTATTCGAGATGCCAAGAAGACTTAGGATGGGGAGAGGAGGAGGGAGATTGAGAAGATAAGGGCTGACTTGGTGAAGGAGAGGTGGGAAGTTCTGGCCCTTCAGAAGTCCAATTTTGAAGATGATGTGCTTGAACAAATTCTTGTTGTGCTGAGGTTAATGGAGGCAGAGAAGACCAAAGCTCTTGCCGAGACTGCCGCAGAAATAGATCTTTCTATCATCGACTCTCTGAAGTAGATGAAGGAAAACTTTTTTGGCCAGTTCGACATTATGGAGGAAAGGAAAGACTTTTATAAGGGGTTGGCATCTGTTTCTGAGGCAACCTTCGTTGATTTGGATGCTGAAGACGAAGTTATCGATGATCAAGTTCTCACTTCAATTTTTTTGGGTATTGTATAGGATGAAGTTCTCGACGACTTGACTCCTGGTGTACCAGTGAAGATCGCCACTCTTACCCCTCCCATTGATAAGTAAATAAGAGAACTGTAGTATATGTTTTTATTTTGGAAATTTTTTAAAGGATTTTGTTGTACAATTGGTCAATGGGACCTAACAACTTTGGGTTTTTTATATCTAAATGAATTTTGGTGAACAGTATTAATTTTACAAAATAAAGTACTTTGAACAGTCGATAAATGATGGAGAGGTACTCGACCTCAATGAATATTTTATTGTATAAATTCAAGTGTTATACTCGAGATAATTTATTGAATGAAGTATAACATACTATATGTTGGAAGTTGCAAAAAAATCCCATTTAAGGGATATCTAAATGTAGTTATAGGATAGCCATGGGATGGCTTTGTCGAATATAGGAATGAGTTCTAGATACATCTCCTCTATGGGATAACTGGTTTTGATTGATAAGATAAACATGTCATGAGTTGTCGAATGTAGTAATGATGTTCAGATGGAGTTTCCATTAATTGGAGATTTGTTTGTCGAAGAAATAAGATTGAGGTTGACAAATACTTGTTTAAGTTTTGTCAAAAGAAAAGAACGTAGAACATATGATTTATGGATGGGAAAGATAACTTCTTTATTGAAGAAAAATAAAATAGATTACAACACTTATCTGTATAACATCTTCAAATGCGTTGTATTCCATGGGAATTCAAGATGTAATTCATTTTCGATCATTAACCAGTATGTGCCACTATTTGTTTTGTCACTTACAATATAAGGACCTTCCCAGTTTTTTGATAATATTCCTAAGTTTTTTAGTTGAGTACTATTTTGAATTTGTCGAAGGACAAGATCGCTGATGTCGAATGTGTGTTTCCATACTTTCTTGTTGGATGCTTTTCTTAGAGTATCGTGGTATCACCCTATGTTTGCAATGACATGATCTTGAGTCTCTTCGATCCAGTTGAGATTTCGTAGAAGTCCCATTTCATTCTATTCATCTGTGACTTGACTTCTAGCGGTCGGGAGATCGAGGTCTGAAGGAATAACAACTTCTACACCAAAAGCCATCGTAAATGGTGTGCAACCTATGGAGGTTCGAGGAGTTGTCCTATGTGCCCATAAAATACTAAGTAGTTCTTCAACCCATCTACCCTTCTTTTCACTATGGCGTTTGCACAAGCCTAACTTGATACTCTTATTAATAACCTTGGTTTGGCCATTTCCTTGTGGATAATAGGGTGTTGAAGTAGATAACTGGATCTTGTATTTGTGGAGGAATTTGAGGACTTTGCTATTGATGAATTTTTTACATTATCCGATCTTATCATTTGTGGACAACCAAATTTAGTGATGATGTGCTCCTATAGGAATTTGATCACTTCATTCACATTAGTATGACAAAGTAGATTAGCTTCGACCCATTTTGTAAAATAATATGTAGCTACAAGGACAAAAAAAATTGTTTCCTAATACAGGGTGGAATTGACCAATGATGTTGATGGCCCATCGTTTAAATGGTCAGAAGACATTGTTGACATGTAAGTCGAGGGTTGACATTTTTAATGTCTTTTGCATGGATTTGGTATTTGTAACATTTTCAAACAAAGTCTTTGCAGTCTTGTCTCATCTTCGGCCACTATAAACCTTGTGTGAATGCCCTTTGTGCTAGTGATCGTCCTGAGACATGGGTAACAAAAATTCCTTCATGAAGTTCCTTAATTTTTATTTGGGCTTGCAATTGCGAGATACATTTCATTAGAGGGCCTCCGCCAGTAATTCGGTATAGCATTGCTCCCTAGACTTTGAATCTTAGACATTTTACTAACAAAGATTGAGCTTCTTCTTTATTCCCGGGGAGGGTATTAGAATTGAAATATATAAGAAATGGCTTTCTCCAATCTTCAGGATCGTCGGTTTCAGTAAGTAAGATTTGCATGGCATAGCTTGTTTCGAGGCTAGAATGTTTGAACTTTGATATCTAGAGTTCTCTTCTCACTGTCTTCGAGCATTGTAGCATATATGCTAGAGCATCGACATGTCAATTTTTTGCTCGTAGCAAATAAGAAATTGGGTCACATTTAAATTTCTTTATTTTTTCTTTGACCAGTACATCGTAGTCAGCCATTTTGCCTGATATTTTGAATATTTTGTTGTAATGGTTGGCTACGAATAATGACTTCACGTAGACAGCTATTTTATCTGCTCCTAGTGCTAGTATGAGGTCTAGGCAATGAAAGATAGCCTCATACTTGTAGTTTGTTGATTTCTCTTAGAGATGATAATGTGTTTCTAATCGTTCTGGGCTTGAATCGTTCGACCAGAGGAGGGCACCACTCAACTCGTTCCGGGTATCTCTCTGGTTTTTTTGATCATCTCAAGCTCTTGAAATAGAAGAGGCGGAAGAAGTCAGAAGCTCAAAAGAAAGATCTCCTTTAGGTTGCCCTCTTTCCTCTATTTATAAGGAGGGTTTAACCTAGGAGCACCCATAATCAAGTGCCCTGGAAAGTTCCTAAGTTACCCTCTCAGGGTCGTGGGATCGGGTGCTTCCTCGTGGGTGGGGACGAGACACAGGGTCGTCATCGTTCTGACCTTACTCGATGGGCGACCTTATTATAGTGTTAGTTTTTTAATGGTGAGGTCGATGTGCGACCTCCCACCTCGTGGCTAGCGGGAGCGTGCTCCTACAATCGCCCCCCTCAGGGCTTGCTCATAGGGAGGGAGCGCTGGGGTGATTTGGTCGTGTGCAGGGGTCGTCGTATTGGGGGTGTGCAGTTGCATGGCTGTCAGAGTCTTGGGAGGCGCAAGGATTATTAAATAGGTGGAAAGGTGTACAATAAAGGGTAACGTGTCAAATCATGGGCGTGGGCCCGAGTCATTAATGAGGACCATCATTTCTTCTCCATTATAAAAGGATTGGGGGGAATGGTGGAGCGTCTCTCTCCCGGCTTGAATTTTTCTGTAAAAACGAAAGAAAAAAGAAAAAAAATTGTGTGTTCGCTGTGGTGTTGGATGGGAAGAGTGGGGAGCTGCTAGTCCGCTCGCATGAACCTGTCAGTGAGTTCCCTGGTAACTTTTAAGAAAGTTATTTTTATGTCATAAAAAATCGTTAAATGCCGTAGTTAGATCATAATAGGGTGGTGTCTACCGAAAAAAACTTGGTAAATGCCTTAGTTGACCAGAAGTAGTGTAATGGGGCGGTCGGGAGGGGCACTATTTCCGGTAGTAACCGGAATGGTGGACTGACCGTGGCGCCGAGGCGATCCATGATAAATCTCATGGCATCGTAGTGAGGATGTCGGCCGCCCTAGGGGTAATAAGGGCCAATGGGAATTGCGTCTCAAGGGTGCCCTAGTAATCTGAGTTACTGTTATAACCTTCGTACCTTTAGGGTTGATCATGACGTGTGTACCTGGCTCGTGCAGGGACGTACGTGGGCCGAGCACGAGTCGGTGTACTCCAACGGAAAAAATAAAAGAACGGGAGAGAAGATGGTGGTATATGGCGAAGAGTCATCGACAGAGGGGTCTACAGCTGCTCTGCCATGTGTCGTGCCCGTGGAGTGGTTGGGCAGGCATGATTACAAGGCAGGAACGTCGGTTCCACGAGACTTGGAGTTGGAATCAAGTGCGGGTTTTATGGTAACGGGGAGGGTGTCCAGGGACCTGTCCCATAAGGTCATTATCTGTGACCGAGAGAGGGGGGCGTCAAAAACCTTTTGGCCGTACCCCAGCGAATCGAGGTTACCAGCCTCGTTAGCCGAGTACGAGATCCCGGGGATCCGTATGGAATTTTTGGAAGAGGTGAATGAACGTGCAAAAGCGAGCGACAGTAGGGAGTGGATATGGCCGAACTGCCAAACGTTGGCGCCCAACCAGTGTATCGTCTACTATGGGCAGTTTGATGCCGGATTGAGATATCCTTTAGACGACTTAACGAAAAAATGTCTGAACTCGTTTGGGTGGGAACTTGGCCAAATGAACGGTAACTTCTACCGAGTGATGACGGGGTGTCGATTGATTAACCAGTCAGTACCGCCTCGGTAGAATGTGGGCTGCGGGGCTATAATGGTCGCTTATAAGATGGGACACTGTCCACATCAATGGGATACCATCCCCAAAAATGTGGGGAAGGACGTGGACAGGCCGGAGGTACTAGGAGGGCCGGCGTCGCCCCGTGTTTCGCGATCGCGAGCACGAGCGGGTCGTGAAGGGCGGCAAACCCAGACCGCGGCCAATGCGAGAAAAGTAGTGTCCAAGGGGCCCCCGAGTACAGAAGGTGAGGCTGTGATGAAGGTTCAGCGGGTCATGCGTACCTATGCGCCAGGGTGGAGGCACTGGTACTATATAGCGCGTAAGTTTGGTGAGCCCAAGATTTTTAAATTGTTGACGAGTGGTAATTATTGGTGTCGGCATCCAATATTTGTGACCGGGGACTTCGATTTCGACGATGGTCCCAATCGTCATTTACACTATAATGTGTTTAATACGAAATGTACGTTATTTATTCCAATGTATTAATATGTGCTCGTATGTTGATATCGTGCTTGTATGTTACATCATACTGTATTAATAGGCTGCCCGTTGATGTGCAGGTGTGACTGTGGCGAGAGTATCATATAAAAATTCTTGTTTGCGTGTGCTCGGCCATTAAAACAAGGACTGTCAAGCACTAACGAGCATTTTGAACGGCACATTTGACTCAGATAAATATTGATCGGTAAAGAAGTACAGCGAGCCTCGTCTGCGGCCGACCAGTGATACTTATTCGGTGGAAAGTGTGCACAACTACAAGTCTGTAGAAAGTGTTAGGATGAAGCCACAGTTTTTGAACACGAGGGGGAGGGAGCCGTTGTCGTAGTCTTACGTGGAGGAGGGGACTCATTCTGTTAGCAGTGGTAAATTTTTTGCGGGAGGATTGCCAGAGGGGGAAGTGCAGAGTACGCCATATAAAGACAAGGAGAAGATTCGTGTGGCCGAACTGCTGAATGATCCTCGTGCGCGGCGTGCAGCCGTCATGACGACTGTCAGAGTAAGTGCTTTAGTCGTTCATTTGTGTTTGTTTGCTTTCTTTGTAGGTTCGTATTTTGTGTAACGGTTTAACTGTGTATTCGACTGTTGTGCAGGGTACTCTGACTCTCGAGGCTGCACTACTCCGTAACGAGAATCTGGCGATCCGTAATGCCGACCTAGAACACCAGATGGAGGGGTCGCAGGCGATGAGAAAAGAGCTCATAAAGGAGGTTGTAGAGAAAGAGCTGGCGGAGCGCTTGGCAATTGCGACCACCAGTCTCGAGAAACGTGTAAAACACGTTACCGAGGAGAAGGCGTTGGTGGAGAGGGAACTAGAGGCTACCCAAGGTCGTTTAGAAAAACTGTCACGAAAGAAAGATACGAATGAGCAAACCCTGCGTGAATAGCTAGCTGGTGCGAAACAAGTGTTAGATGACCTGCAGGGTTGAGTTGCTGAGTTGGTGGACGGTAAAGCGCGGTTGGAGGAGGAGTTTCGCCTCTCCACCGAGTGGTGGGTGGCGACGTTGGGGCCGCCTTTGCTCGTGTTGCGCCAAACTTAAGACGTTCCCGATCTCCGTCATCTCGGTTACTTGGCTCGGCAATGGCCTCGGCCGTACAACGACCGGATGGTCATCACCCCAGAAGAGGAAGAGAAGGCGGCCGCGGAGGCTGCGGGCGAGCCAAAAGTGTAATCGGTATTGCTTGTCCGGCCCGTTGGGGCGAGTGTGTATTGCTCCATTATTTGTAGGCATGTGTCAAACTATTGTTGGTTTAAGTATGCGGAGGGTATGTGAATCATATAATGCGTATGTACGCGTAGGGAGTTCTAGACAGGTCGGGCATGTGTGTTCGTCGTTTATGTCATGTAGTACGTGTTTATTTATTAGTGCATCCCATACAGGTTGTGTTTATTTATGCATCGTTCATGTTTAGATAGGTCCAGCGGGCCATGGATGCCCTCGTTGATAACTTCTCGTTATAAAGCCTTCGTACGTGGCATAACAGGAAGACGGGGGAAGCTGAACTGTCATGTCTAATAAATGAGGTGAGGTTTTCCAGGAGCATTGAATGGGGTTATGTTGGGAAGAGTGAGCGGCATCCCAGAGGCGCAATAAAGACGTAATAGGTGTATTAATTAGACTTTTAGGTTCTCTAGATAGGGAACTGTGAGGAATGCCTATTATAAAAGTGAGGCTTGAAGCTTGACCTAACTTCATACAGCTTTATATATCTTCACTCAGTTCTACTTTACGCGGGTCAGGGCGCTTTGCCGGAGGAGCCGGCTTGGGGAACAGGAGATGCAAACGCGATCGCAGGTAAGGTTTGAATCGAGGGTGACCGCATGGGCAGAGTTCTACAAGGAGTTTTATTTCGGCAACCGTGGCCTTGGGGGGAAAATCGTTAGTGTGCTCCTACATCGACCCGACGTCCCTTCCTACTCCTGAAAGGAAGATGCAGGAGAAGCGGTGGTTCAGATACCTCATTTTGTGGGACACGGTGCAAAACTACGTGAGTTGTGAAGTGGTTCTACGAGCGGTGGCGATAGAAGACGTGAAGGCAGCGAGCTGCGAGGGACCAGGCTATGGGGTTTTGGAGAGGCCGTGCCCCTACTGTCTGTAATTTTTCTTATTTGAGGATCATATTTTGTATGTTTGTGTGCGTCAGAGACGGTTGATGACCGTGTAGGTTGTTTTGTTGTAATCGTTAATGTAGTGAAAAGTTATTGACTGTTTCACACCTCGTGGGTGAACTAGAGGCGTACTAAACTGTTTTGCAATGTGATCGACTAACGTGCCAAAAGTAATAAATTTAACGCAGTACTAAAGTGTTAGGTTGGCCATGACCTGGGCGATACAATCGGGATCACTACAGCGACCTAGGATGGTCAAAGTGCCCCACCAAAACTGTTAGGTAGGCCATGTTAGATTACGTGCTCTTTGTTGTTATGGCGATATGCGAGCGACTTAGTGTCTATTGGTCGCGGTATGGTGCACGAACGAACTGTCGCTACTGCGAGGATGCCCTATTGTAAGGGCGCCCTAAGTTTGTTAAAGGCATCATGTCATCAAAAAAGGATTGTCGTTATAGTCTTGGATGTGCATTTTTACTCTTAAAAAATGACTATTTGGATAACGAGGACGTTCTGCTTCGAGGAGGCCCCCGTTCGCGTAAGTGCGGTTGTACTTCCAAAAAATGGCAATCTTTATATCGATTACGTCTGACGTCAAGGATGCATCCGGTCTTGTGTAAGTGCATTTTTACTTCAAGAAATGGCTATCTTTAGAACGAGGACGTCCTACTTCAAGAACGCCCCCAGTCTTGTAAGTACATTTTTACTTCAAAAAATGACTATCTTTAGAAGGAGGACGTCCGACTTCAAGGATGCCCCCGGTGTCGTAAGTGCATTTTTACTTCAAAAAATGACTATCTTTAGAACGATGACGTCTTACTTCAAGGACGCCTCCGGTCTCATAAGTGCATTTTTACTTCAAAAAATGACTATCTTTATAATGAGGACGTCCTACTTCAAGGACGCCCCCGGTGTCGTAAATGCATTTTTACTTCAAAAAATGACTATCTTTAGAACGAGGACGTCCTACTTCAAGGACGCCCCTGGTCTCATAAGTACATTTTTACTTTAAAAAATGACTATCTTTAGAACGTTGGCAGCTAGAAACTAACAGTTTCCATTTCAAATGGGGAGAGATGACTCCACGTTTGGATGATGTGGAGCAATTGATTGGGTTAGTTGCAAATGGTGATGCCACAGTAATTGGTGGTGCTTGGGGATTCCCCACCCTAGTCGATATTTTCTAAAAGAATCTTTTGCTTGATGTTGTTGACTTCAAAATTATGAAAGCTAGTAGTAAAGGGAATTCTTTTTCACTTTCTAAACTAAGAGAGAACATTTTACATACAAATTGGAGAAGGTTATCATTGATGGTACTACTGCAGCAGCTAAGAAGAAGGGGTTAACAACCGTTTATGTTGCTCGCAAGTATATATTATTCCCTGAGTTCATTTTTATTTCCTACTAAAAAGGGCATTGATGTTAGCACGCGGTATCTTGACTTGTTTGTCAGGGAAAAATTGGCAAAGAAGTGGTTATGGGGATCAACAGTTCTTGTGCACATGCATCACAATCTCTGTGCAGCGTCTCGAGATGATGGGAGGAAATTTGCATGTTGTACCACGTTACTCAAGGTGATTTTCGTACTCTTTTACTACTGGTGTGTATATGTAGTAGTTATTCCCGTAGTTTTCAGATATGAACTGCCACTTGGATAACTACTTTTTAAATATGAAATGCCTCTTGGATAAGCAGTTTCTGATTGAATGTATGAGATTGTACTATCTATGGGATCTTAGTCTAAATATTATCGGCATATACACAAACCTATTTACTAATTTGATTTTTTTTATCTATTGTTGCTATATATGTAGTCGTGGATCTTTGCACATTTCCTAAAGCTTTCTGGGATACCGAAGGAGCTGGATTCAGATGACTACAAGCACTGTACTTATTGGAAATGGGGTGGATTTGTTATAGATAGAAATGGTGGTCTGGCTTTACTAAAGTTTAGGGAAGCATTGGACAATTACAAAGTCCAGGATGTAAGTTGATTAGATGTCTTCCCCACCTTTATTTGGTGTTTGCATAATTTTTTTAGATATCTTTCTCGTCTTTGATTTTTCTTAACATAATCCAGTTGGCTCAATTTTTGCGTAGGTTGTATGGGACCTATTTAGAGATAAAAGAGATACTGCACATGTGTTCAAGGAAATCACCTATATCTATGAGCCGTTTGCAAGTCCAGACCATGTTTAGCCCTACTATCCAAATAGGGTTATGCGACAGTTCTCTTAGATTCAATGAATCCCCACAAAGCCCAGATGTCTAGAGATGTCTAACATATGGATCTCAGAAGAGCCGAGAAAATATAACTTTAAGTATGAGTGGGTTAATTGCTTGTCTGGGAAAAAGTGTAAGGAATGGGTATTGAAGAAGGATGAAAAGTGGCAGAGGGTACGAGAGGGGCCTGCAGTATGTACGGAGGAATAGTTGGAGTGGTTTGGCACTATCTCGTGGACGAAGATATGTTCCATTATGGTTGACTTGGCTACAAATGATGATGTTGGGGTAATCTGAAATTTATCGACAAAAGGAAGCCTGTGTTAATGAGGGTGACATACCCGTGAACCAATGTGAAGTTGTTGGTGAACAATATGATACACCTATTTGTACATCTTACGACAATTTTATTAACATATTTGCCTTATAGGAGCCAAATAAAATTATTCTCTAATATTTTGTTCACTTGCATGCCCCTCTTTTGTAGCTCAATGACCATGCCACTCTGTCTCCAAATGGGCCATGATACCATGCAAACACGGGGGGGGGGGGGGGGGGGGGGGAATCTGATAGGTTGGATCAACAAATATCCTTCTTAAATGGTGAACTTTAGAAGCTTAAGGAAGACAAAGATAAAGAGTCTAAAGCCAGCATAAAGCTAGTAGAGACCCTTAAAGAGAATGTCAGTTATACTTCCCACGATTCGTATTGTTCACTATCTACAACTTTTATATAATTATCGATTATGAGAGATATCGACAACTATGTCATAAGATAATATGCCATTATTGTCGGGTAAGTATGACTTATCAATAATAACCTAGTAAGACAAGGTAAAAATTTGTCGAATATACAGTTCGTCGACAATTTAGAGCTTATT
Source organism: Kingdonia uniflora (assembly GCA_014058105.1). Classification (NCBI taxonomy): domain Eukaryota; kingdom Viridiplantae; phylum Streptophyta; class Magnoliopsida; order Ranunculales; family Circaeasteraceae; genus Kingdonia; species Kingdonia uniflora. The sequence goes on from JACGCM010000724.1 coordinate 2,129,869, forward strand.
TTGGATTCAAGTTCACATGTTCAGTTTAATTGGGTTTTAGAATAACTGTTTCTCCTCATCTTAACATCAGACAATTGAATGTAATTTACTGAGGGAAACTATTGATCAAATGAAGGAGGACATACAACTCTAGCGTGTACTTGACGAGCAATATACAATAGAGTACGCAGATCTACCGAGGCAGTTAGATGTGAAGGTAAGGTTTTAGGTAGATGTCATTATCCCTTTTATTGTTTATTTTATTCCAAACCCTGAGGGTCTTATAAAAATTTTGATTTTAGATATTGGAGTGTAAGAATTTACAAGAAAAAAAATACAAATTTGAAGGCAGAGCTAAGCAAAGATCTGACATTAAAGACTGTAATGAGAGCTTATCTGTTGAGTTGAATAAGAAGGTAATGTGGTGTATAGATGTTAATAACCCTTAATGACTTATTGGTGTCGATTACTCATTCGTGCATGTGGCGTATTTATTTTGCACATATGTACAGTCTAAAGAGAACGAGTCACTAAAAGAAGGTAATGTGGTGTGTAGATATTAATAACCCGTACATCACATGCAATGCACATGACGTACTTCATCTACAAGGCAGTCACATTTTTTGCCTACACCAATAAACCTGCAATTAAGGAATAGAAACAACCCTAAAAATGCTGCTTCAGTATCCTTCACTTCAAATTTATTATCACTTGGTATGTGAAAAACCAAATCAACTTTTATAAACTTTACTACCACTTAGTATGTGATAAATCATTGCGCACATTGATACAGAAGGCTAACTTTTCATTACAAGTTAAATGCATTATATTTAGTCTGGCTAGATTATTAACATTGAGTGACCTGTGGGGTCTCCAAAAGCGTTAAACTTGAGGCCAGCACCAGTGATCCATTAGGTTCTTCAATGATCCAAAAAGTCAAGGAAAGAGTTCATAAAGGATTTGCAGAGCCCATAGAAAATCTTTGACTGGTCTGCCGCTAAAAGTCTCAAATAGATCATGATTCAACTACTGGTTTTTTCTTCGTGAACATGATCTGTAACGAGAATGCATAAAACAGAGAGTGGGTTGTAACGAAAATTTGAACATGATAGAAAAGAATTGAGTTAATGACGATAAGAGATGTTCATAATAGTGAATCCATGCCATGATAAATACAAATGTATATTATTTATAATCATATGCAAGGTGGGAGATAAGAACAATGTCTCGAAGGAATCTTACAAGAACTCAACTTTTTGTTTCAAGCATTTAAATTCTAAGAGAAAAAAACAAATATAAAGACAAGAAAGCAGCAATTTCACCTCTTTAGCAACACTGAACGAATAACTCCCAACGGTGTACGTTGCCTGAAATGAAAAAGTACGATGCTTCATAAACAAATACCATTGTATTCCAGTAGACACAAAATATTTGTCTTTAAAATAGCACGGACATGTATACAAATTTTGGTTGTGAACTTCTTCATACTTAAGAACATATCCATGGATGTGAATATGACATTCACGCTCCTCGAGTTCTTCTAGAGGATAAGAAAAAAAGGGGGCGAAAAAAAAAAAAAAAAAAAAAATTTAGATTGGTGCTGAACCTGGAGATTTAAACTCGGTGCTAAACATGACGGTTCATCCACCTGGTGGAGGTCAGGAATTCAAAGTTAAGAGATTGAAAAATCAAAGCATGAAGAGCAATTATCTAAGAAAAAGAAAGACGACTAGAAAAAACAAAAATAGCAGGAATAAAAAAGACTAATACTTAAGGAACCATCAATGCAATACTAACTTGAATAGGCTAGTAACATATTTTGATAGATTCTCAAATCTTGAGCGGTAAGAAAGGTAAATCATCAAAAGAACATAGGCTAGCAATGAGCTTTCAATATTCAATCTTTTCTCTTACTTCCTAGAAGTGTAGGGAATTAAATGTTTTACACGAGGCTCTTCGGGCTAAAAAATTAGATAAAAGTAAGAAAAGTTTTTAATGGTTTTTATCATTTGGGACTAATTTGGAATCAATGCATGACAATATAGACGTTATGAAATTATTTCAATTCGAGGTAAAATTATATTTTTCCCTTCAGGTGCAAGCTATACGCCCACAAAAACATGCTTTTTTGCATCATAGCAGATTAATACACTACAAATATATGCAATTAACTTGCTTACCATGTATTCCTTTTCTAAACATTTGCCTGCATTCTCGGTGATCTCCACTATCTTGTGGTAGTGCACGCTTTTTAAAACTCTCAGATCATTACAGCAAGGATCAAGCATCGAATCAATGTTTCCACGCGCCTCGTTATCAAGTTTTAAAGAATCTGAAATAAATTTTTGTTAGAACAAATTCCATCTAAACTTAAGTCAGTACAAGCGCAACTATAAACTTACCTTCAATGCAACATAGAAGATTCCTATTTGCAACATCTAGATCTTCAAAAGAAGATGTGGCAGCAGAAGACAATTGAGCACGGACAACCTGATTGGCTTCCATTCCATTCCTACCAAAAGAAAAATTGCATGCGTCCTTAGAAACTTACAAGTTGTTAAGACTTAAATAAACTATAGAACAAATAACATACCTGAGAATGGAATCCACTGATGCAACATTGCGCTTTTCCAGAAGGAGAAGGGACTCTTACGCGCTAGTCCATTGTTCTGTGCCCATTTTTACTTTACTTGTACTGCATATTCAAACAAGACAAGTGAAGGAACAATGTTAAATTCCCTAGGTTAAGACGGACTATCCGTAAATAAGGGAAGTTTAGGATTGTTCACTGCGTCTACAAACAACTTATATTTCTATAAATAACTCTATCTAAGCTGGAATTCCCTTTGCCATTTGGACCAGTCATATTACATCAGTTGCAGCAGAGCATTTTATAGAGAACTAGGGAAGGTCTGTATCCGAGCCTTCTCAAGGACTATCTAATAACACAAAAGGAATACATTGGAAATAAAGCCTACCAGGATTATCTTCCTACTACTTGAACTCGCAAGCAGCTCTGCCACTTTTGCTAGAAGTTGTTTTTCTTCATTAGCAGCACACTCCTATATATACATAGAAAGATGAGAAGTTAAATCTTGTCGCAAGGCTCTGGAGATTATACAAATAAACCTTTTATTAAAAAATAAAGAAGTTTCGGTTACACAAGGAAATTTAAGTAAAAGATTTAAGTACCTCATATTTATTTTTGAGATTAGACAATTTTTTGTCATGGGCAATCTGTGCTTCTTCAACAATGTGGGATAACTGGAAGAGTGAAGATTTAAGGTTTTAAAGAAATTCATTGTAGTATTCGAGCTAGATCGTGTGGTTTCCACTGCTCTGGAGTGACCCTGTATACATTTTGCACAATTATAAATCTATAAAACCATTGTATGCACTCTGGACTATCCCAGTTGCAGCTGATAAAATCCCAACCTTTGATAGAAGACAAAAATAAATTGCATACATACTTTAGGTGTTAGATTTAATCGTAATTAATTTATTATGATGAAATTATTTTAAAAGAAAAAAATCCCATCAACATTTCTGATCCCATCAAATCCTTAATCATTGTGGATTTCATCATCTTTTGATTAACCTAAAAATATTGTGAAGAGTTTGACACATTCAACTTTATGAGCACATACATAAAGAATGGTACCAACTAATGTGGATCAAATCACTAGCCTCGGCTTGTTCTTAATGTTTTTCATACGGTGCGCATAATCTAGGATATTGAGTGTCACTTCCAAACAGTGAATTGAAGGTGATATAGTGGCGATTATACACGTCTTTTTCCCTCCCAAAGAATCCCTCAACAACCTTGTCAATTTGCTGTCCTTGGTGTAAAATAAGAACGGTTCACTGTGATTACCTGTATTCAAGAGGCATTCATAGGTCTCTAGAGATGGGAAAAACCAAAGTCATGCATTTTGGTCATAGCGGTTAATTGAGATATAGATAATAATAAAGTCATGTTGAAAATCTCAAGGAGGATGGCCAATAGAAAACCACAATACATTTTCGCTTTCGCATCTTCTAATTAGATGTTCATCATTAACTTTTGTTTGGTGACAAATCTTGCCAGTAGAAAAATGCTAAGTTGAGATCACAAGCATACCTGTATGGGACATGACCAGAGTGTTCGACAAGTGCGTTAATGGCACGTCCAAGTGTGAGTAAGCTTTTATTGATCTCTCCTGCTTCCCTTGCTCTTCTCTGTAGTTGAAGATGTCGTATAAACAAATACATTCATGAAGTTGTGTACTAGAAAACTATAAAAAGGTGTCACACGGGCTGAAGAAGCTAAAAACATATTGTAAGCAAAATAAAAACGAAATACATTGTGATATGTAGGTAGATATAATAAATCATGCACGTATTACACGGATAAATAATGCATTACCACATCTTCACTTGTACCAATAATGAATGAACTTATATACCTCTCTTGCACCAGATCTTGAAATGTTCACAGAACCAGCAAGGTCGACAAGATTAAGCTTCCCGCATTTAATTAACTCTTCCCCCTCTGGTGTACACTCCTTTATGTGAATTGTGATTGAAAATATCGAATGAGAGCAACTACTTTGCTTGTTTAGAAGAGTTTTTGCAGTGCGTCTTTTGACATAACCTTTCTCCAAAATCTTATATATTTCATTTGCGGTAGTGACTATCTCTTCTTCGAGCCCTCTCACGAAAACACCACCTTTTCCATCTTTCATTAGAGCTATTGGCTTCTTTAACTTGTCATCGATAAATTTTACACATTCTTCAAGAGCTAACAGATCTGTAATTTCTTCGTTGTACAGCTTTAAGAATGTAATTTTCATGCTGTACTCAGCATTTTGAGCTTTTAGTACTTCAAAAAATTGACGAACAGCTCTAGGAATAATACCAGCATCGCTAAAAAATTCTCCGTTCTACAAGAACACCAAATCGGCCAAAGGATACATGAATACATAGAAAAGCATAAATTTCTTAATACAAATTCAAATTTAGCAAGTTATTAACAACAATAGCACACCTTTGCTTTCTTCCCTCCACCTTGTGTAAGTTTTCCCAGTTCCCGTCTGACCATAAGCAAAAATTGTGCAATTATAACCCTCTAAAACTTCATTTACAATCGGAGAGACAGCTTCATCAAACAAATCCTTCTGTTTTGACATTGGACCAAATACCTACATAAAAAAACATCCACCATCCCAATGAGGACTAGGCAGACTTATGATGGTTTTTATTACCTTCAAAGTCTTACTCTTCAAAGACAATGAGGACTAGGCAAGGAACTTTTACATATATGAATGCCCATAGTTCAAGAAAACTTTTTTTTTCTTCTTTTGATCAAGATAATCTTAATACTTCTTGTTAAATATCACCCAAGATTCAAATCTGTTTGCAAAATAAATCCCAAAATAAACCTAAACTCCAAGAGAATAATATAACTTCCATAAAAACACTAGGAGTAGAGACTTCCAAAATACTAATTAAGTCGATAAACTTTAGGGAAAAAATAGTCTTCTACTACAGGTACAAACTGCGGACGCCATCAATCGACCTTAAACTTTCGTTGTAGTATGCCAATGATGTTCTGGCAGGCGCAATTTGGTCCAGTTTTCTTCTACATAAATCATAGCTGTAAACTTTTGCCTCAGGCAAACTCTGAAGAATAAATTTCCCATCCAGAATCTCCATGAAATGAAGATCTAAATTACAAAATGTAGGTTAGCTGAAATCAACGGAGTACTCTTTGTCCCAGACGAGATTTGTATAGTCCTTTAGAATCCATATATCAACTTTTGGTTTGTCCATAAGATCAACGATGCATAAGAAACCCCCAAACACACGTAGATTCAACAAGGATGGAATGTGGGTATTCTTGAAATACGTAGAATCGCTTTCCTCCTAGCACTTCTTATAATACATTTCCTGTCTACATTTCCAGATACTACATTTGGGGAATGGTAGAAACCCGAATTTCTCATCGCGGATACTAAAAGTGACTATAGAATGACATGGATATTCAGGTATAATAATCCAATGCGTTGCTCCATTTAAGGAACAACCAGCAAGATCGAAGCCCTCGACAGGGAGATTCTCTACTCTCCTCCATTTTTCATCTAGAGAACCTAAAGTTAAGACCTCAAACCCAATCCGACGGACATCTGTTACTACTGGGTAGTCCTGAAAAACACGGAGTACTTTGTACTTGTTAGTGAAGGAATCAAACCCAAATCCCATTTCAAAAGTGCGTGATTGAGGAGGATGGTTCGGATTATCCAAACAGAGCTTCCTAAGCTCTTGAGTACTAGGGTTGCAGACATATAGTGTGGTATTAAAATATACAATTGGTGATGGGTCAATTGAAGAAAAACATACTAAACCATTACATGTAGATAATGGTGTGTGATTGCCTGGTAAACTGATGTATTTGGAATTCATAAGAGTAGGTGGATCTGTGGAAGAATATGTAACTGAAGATCCCTGTGATTCACCTCTAGAATATATCACCAGGGCTGAGGGTCTCATACGGTTATGATGCAAGTCAATAAATAGAGGATCACAGGTTGATGAGCACCAGAGTTTGGAAATGGACCTGAATCTTAAGATGGACTTGACAGAATGTCTTGATAGTATCTCGATCTCGATATCATGAGGAAACCGGAATACCACTGAGCTATTGCTCTTGCAGTTATGTTTACTCCCAAACTGATGATTCTTATATATTTATTTTTTCTTTGCTGAACCAAACTCCTTTTTCCCATATTTTTCACCAGAAAAGAACGGCTCGTGATCCATCTTCTTTGCAACATTGATAGCAGCCTACTCCCCATCTTTTGATAGCTGTACAGATTTATGGCGAACAAGACCACAATAGGAGTCACTACTCAGGGTATGATCTTTGGTATCAATAGCATTTTGGTTTTACAACGAGTCACCATCTTATCGTTTCCAGGGAAAATCACTTTACGATCTACCTCACTCGAAAATTATTCTTTCAGTACAGACAAATTGCTTATCTTGGATATCAAGTGGACTTCTTCAATTGGTAAGTTTGTACCCAATGAAATGCTAGGCTTTCTACCCAAGCTGGAAGTCTCACCTTGTCCATCAGAGTAGAGATCTAACAAGTACATTTTATCACTGGGAGCATCATCTTTTCGCAAAATGATATCTCCCTTGGGTTTTGGTTAAACTGTTTCACCATGAACTGATGAAACTATTGCACCCAAGGTTGTCCCATTCTTACCCTCATTGGAACAATAACTATTTAGTTGTGCTTCATCAAAAGCGTTGCAGACCTCCTTCGCATCAATGGTGAAATGCTTAATGGTCTTACCCTTGCTTCGACCTAACAGCTTACACTTCGCTTCACTAGTAAATACTTGAATATCAGCTGGAGCAACAGAGGCTCTTTCAAATAGCCCAAATTTATTAGAATCTGAAATCCGTTTCCAATCTGCAGGTCGGCTAATCAAACTAGGGAATTCTTCAAGCTCAATGACAAAATCTCCAAATCTCAATTCAATCTTTGCTGCTTCCATCCTTCTCCCAGGAGCCATGGCGGATAGTCGAATTAATCCAATCCAGTTCAAGAGAACTTAAGATATACAAAATTTATTGCCTTACCCTATCAAATTCTACAGTTATTAAAGATAAGCATTAATATGAGATTGATTTGAAGATGAAGAAAATAGTTTATAGATAAAATCAGAACTTTACCTTGAATCCAATCCAATGAATTTCCTAATCTGAAATTGAGATGACCAAGACTGCAAATAGAAATCGAAGATTGCAGCGATAAATCGAGAAGATAAAAATTAGGGCTTGGTTCTCAAAGCTGTCATGGTTCCTCCTTTGAGTTTATCTCCATTCAATCAAGTTTAGGGCTCCTAATCTCATTGTAGAGAGATTTTACAATTCTTCAATCTGGCACAAAAATCTCTTCTAGATCTCCTCGAAACTATATCCCCACTCTCACGAAAATTGTTTTGCGCTTTGTACATTTTAGTCTCGCGGGGTTTTCTAATATTAAAACTAGAAGGGGTGTTTGTTTTTTTGGGGTCTGAGTGGGTTTGAGTGCACTTAGAGATGTTCACTCTCTGAGAAAATAGTGATGTGATTGAGAAACCTGGGTTATTTACATCAAAATAAAAACAACCTTGATGTAATACATTCTATGTCACCCGAAAAAAATAACGTTAATAGTGTTAAACAAATCATATGACATCACTTTTACAGTAAATGACGTTGAAAACAATTTGATGACTAATATTTTGCGGGCAAAAAGTTAAAAATAGAGTTATAACGTTAGTTTTTAAATAAGTGACATTATTTTGATGACGTTAAAACCATATTTTCTTGTAGTTAACTCTGGCTACATTGTTATTGTGCTTACATATTTATATTTTTAACAGCTTGCTATCGTTCCATCACATCACCCTATGCCAGACCTAAACCGCAAACATAAGTATGATGATGCATTGTCTGCGTATGAGAAAGTTAAGAATAAGTTGACTGCAAAAAAAGATTTTGTAAGTTACTCAAAATTAAATTAGTTATAGTCAGTGAATGGTAGTTTGTGTTTGATTATACAAAAATGGAATATTCATTTGGGTTTCATAGTAGTGACTTTATTTAAGTTTAATAATGTGTATGAATTTATTTTGTCTGTAAATCAGATCTTCTATTCAATTTGGAGTCCTTGTTCAATAAAGGGGAATAGATATGGTACAAATGAATATTCAGTTGATATTGCCGATTAACTTCATTAATCGACAATTATAACTAAAGTAATTGTTGATTTGGTACCCTCCCGACAATTAGTTTTGCTTATAGAGATCAGTATTGTCGGTGCATGCATTAATCGACAATAAATGGCAGTCATATCGCATTAACAGAACTGAACATATATAGTTTATCTCTTTTATGTCTTTGGAATAGATACTGAACTGGACATCCAAGTATAAGAAAGATGATGTGTGATATATGGAGGAAACTAGTAATCTCGTAAGCCCCCAGTTCATATTTAGGTTATGAAATGCTTATTTAACTGTTTTTCCTAATGCTGGATTTTTTTTCAGCGTAAGAAGCTCCTTATTGCTGAAGAGATGAAAAAAACTTTGGAAATAGATAACAATGAATGGGTATGAGCTATTCATAACTCTTTGTACCTCTGTCACTATTGATAAACATTGTTAATGCACTTATTTCTAAGGCTGTAATATCTAGTTATTGTTACTGCAGTAGGTTTGAAGTTAATCATTAAAGAAGGCACTCGTGAGTGAATGGATGGCAGACGTGGGGGACCCAACCTTTGAAGAACTTTTTAAGTAGAACGATAGATTTTTCACAATAGCACTACAGGGACCGAAGGGAGATTATCAAGAAGACTTGACATTAACGGGGCTAACTCTCCAAAATGTCATGATTGCTAGGAGGGAGAAAATATTTAAGAAGAAGAAGTTAGGAGAAGTTTTATTCTAACAGCGGGTGAAGTATCTTCTAGATGCTCGTGGCGTTGATGTTTCTGATAACAATTCTTGTTTTAGAGTTCCAGCAGCGATTGAGCATCAAAGTCAGCATAGATTCCAGGATGTAATGAAAGCGTTGAATTCCTTTACCACCAAAAACCCAATGTTTTGGAAGAGTATTTTCAGTTAGACATTGGGTGTACGATTCAGTCTAGCCGGTGAGAAGGGGTATGAATCCTTGTTGCAGATATTTTTATTTGGTTATCAGCATGTAGAGTATAGGCATATGGGGCATTTACTATCCACTTGCTATGAGAAGGTTGTGGTCTTCATTATCCACAGAAGCATATACATTTTTACCCCCTTTTTGGGCACGGAAGAAAAACTCATTATCAAATGAGGAGAGGTTCCAAAACCTTTTTATAAATACTAGTAAGTACTGGTGGTTTGGTTTGGGGGCGGACAAACACTACGTTTGTTTGTTTCCAAGGTTTGATGCACCAACTCTTCCAATTTCTACTATTTTATTCGGTCATGCAAAATTGGATATTCTACCAGGGTTTTAAAAAGAACTGCTGACTAGGTATTTTGATGTGAGGACTAGGACCTTTAAGTCATTACTGAGAGAACACAAAGTAAAGGCAATTGAATGACTTGATCGCTGTCGGTTTGTGACAGCAAAGTAAAGGTACTCTTATCCTTTCATTTTTGGATAACCAGCGTATGCCCTTGTATATATACGGTTGTAAAATCTTATGATATATTTTTCATAGGTGGCCTTTGTTGATTCATTTTTTTTTGTCGACGAGTATTTGTATATCCTATTTTTTTATACTATACTCAGGTGTATTGGCTCACTGTTATATATGAATCTAAATTCTGACTGTTGAATTCCAGTAATATTCACTGTTCCCTTCAGCTGAGAGTTAAATTGTCGTAATCGGCAGTGTAATATAATTTTGGTCAAGTAATAGATTAATGTTAATTGTCATTGTTGATGATCGACAATGTAGTAAAATTATTCTCAACCTAATGGATTAACCGATAATTTACTGCTACATATCCGATAATTTACCTGCATAATAAAATACTGTATGTCTTACATTTTCAGTAATGCTGAGAAATCTTTAAATTTAATAGGGAACAAAAAACACAATGCATTGCTATTATCCTATTTTCAAATTCGAAATACAAAGCAAACTGAAAGTTTAAACAACACAAGATTCCCTCGTCAACAATAATAATGAAATATAGATTTATGTTAAAAAGAAATTCGAAATGCAAGGCAACTCCTTTTATTTTCCTAGATGTCGTGGTTGTTGGGATTTTCTTGCAACGTTTGAGTAGAATTCCCATTAGCATTTCCTACATGAAATTTATTCTGATTATAAATACGGGATAAATACATAGAAAACATATTATAGAGTAATCACGGAGAATATGGCATTTATGTATAGTGTCGAATATGTACTTACTTGATTCTACTATCTTCGTTTTGAGAAGTGGGCAAGTCCGTTTGTCGTGGTTGCCGAGTACTCCACAACTTTTGCATGCTGTTTTCTTCTTCATAACAACCTCTTCCACCCCCCCCCCCCTTCCATCTCGCCCCTTTCTTATGATCAGTCTTCGCTCGTCCTTTGGTTTGAACCATGAGAGGGTTTAAAATAATAGATCCAGACATCCTAGAATCTGCTAAAGAAGTTAAGATGTCTCGTTGCGATGCATATGTCCGTGTTAAAGACTCATCGTAGTGGTCAAGGTAAGACTCTATCTCGTCTAGTTTCAAAACTATGAATTCAAAACTTTCTTTAATCTTCATGGCCCTTTTGAATAACTTTAATGCACGAAGGGATAGGTAGTTATGGTATAAGGGATGTCGTAAGTTTTCTACTGCCAAGTGTCTTTAGTCATATGACATTGAGAACATGTTTGCACCAATCTTTCAGCTTATCATAATGAAAGCATTAGGTATTTTGAGAATGTCGTATTTTGAGAAAACCTTCAGGAGGTGACAACATGGGAGTCCAATATACTCAAACAACATGCATCCATAATTACCAGTTAGCTTCTATAAGTGTATATTTAGTTTGAATGACTCGGAACGACCACTATGGGACTTCACCGTATGTTGTCGGAGGTTGCCTTCTATGCTTCTTTTTTATTGCAACGAAGCGGACTACCTAGTCAAACTGATCCTCAAGTTTATGGAATATTATTCTTGTGTATATCTTTGCAACATCTTTGAGTAGTACTTGATGAGGACCAACTTGACATATTTGTGTTCTGACGCAAAGTCTTCTCCACTTTCTCTGTCATATACATCTAAAAGGGCATACTCACACTTGGTCACAAAACTATACAATACAGGTTTTATAGGTAACCAACCATTAAAGAAGTTGTTTGTAAACTCACTCCGTCCTGTAGTGCTCGTACATGCAAAGAAGGTTGACCTATTTCATAATGGTATCCATCTATGTTTAATATTGAAGATGCCTTACATCCAAAGGTTATCATTCAATTTATGTTTTTTCATTACTTCCATTTACCTGGCTTTAAAATGCACAGGCTCATATAAACATGTCTGATTTTATCAGGAAATTTATATGTGATGTGTCATAGACACAATCGATGTATGCTGTTGGGGAAGACCTGGAAATAAACCAGAACTTATAATGAACGGGAAAAGTGGATAATATCTAATATTGTCTATCAGAAACTGAAGTTAATAGTTGAATGTCGATAGCTGCTCCTATTCGACTATATATTGTCATCTGTCTTGCCGACTCATCTAATTTTATCGACCTAGATATTAAATCGACAATATACCTAGCTAGCATGTCCAATTCAAACTACTTCTTTTCCTTGGGTATAACGGCGGCCAAAGCTGCATCTTGATAAGTGATAATTGAAACAGGGTGTTTGTAGTTCATTGCCTTGACCCAAGTATGGAACAACCATATAAATATATTTTTTTGCTCATTTCGCAGTAGAGCACATCCGTATTAAATTGTTTGGTAGTGGTTGTTGATCTCTGTAAATGGAGCAAAAGGTATATTGTAGACATTGGTCCTGCACGTAGTATCGAAGGTGACGATATCTCTAAATGCCTCGTATATGCACCTTGAACGCCCATCGATCCAAAAAAATTGAGTGCTCGGTCCTCCTCATCCAATTCTATAATGAAATAAAACATCGAATCTTCATTTGCTTCTTCCCAAACCACTCCAACGTGACTTATGCATCTCCTCTGGCTAGTTATTCCTTATTTACTTTGGCGTTGTGGCTGAAACAATTACATTTGTTGAAGGTTTTATCTGACAATAATGTCGGCACCTTGCTCACCAAAATATTGTAGAGCTAAAATGTCGTTGTATGGTTTTTTGCTGTTTTTGGAAAAAATTTGTTAACCTTCATACGATGACGATTCTGCAGAGGTACGAGTTTATGGTTTTGGCTATCCGTGACGCTTGTGACTACATATTTGCCTATTTTGGTATTCTAATTAATGTTTGTCATTGCTTTACACCCGTACTTATCAAATGATCTTCTGTTCCCATCTCTTTTTCTAGTCGTTGGATATATCCTAAGCTTTTTCTTTGAAAAGCCATTGCTCATACGGCAGAGGTGAGCTCTGCCTATATCCTCAAATCTTGGACGTTTAGTAGAATTGCATATCTTGGTGGAGAAACCCTGCCTTCTTCCATATCATTCGTATTATAGACGTGCGTCCTCAACAATATAAAAATGTTGACCCTCATATGAGGGGGTTTTTAACAACGAATTAAAAATACATTCATTTTCAAACCTTTCGAGGACTCGTCACGAATAACTTTTGTCCAATTTTCTTTTACAAAGTCTTCCATTGTAGATGTCAATCTCGCTGACAAGTTCAGATATAAATGAAGAGATTGTGAGTTGTAAGTAATTTCAAATATATCACAAATTTTAACGATTCAAGACCAATGCATGTTTATTTCATTTCAAAAGCCTTCATTACATCACATACTACAAAAGAGGGAATATAAAATAAACAATCACCCCAATAAAACTCATTTTTTTAGTAAAGAGGAAACATTAACCCTCCTTGCACAACACAAATTTCTAACACCTTAACTGTCTTATCCAAAAATCTAGTTGCATTCACATTCTTGCCAGCTATATTGTCCTCTTTGCTACCCCTCAGAAGAATCGTAATTAAGCCTGCTACGCCATGAATTAAAATATGTTGAATGTTGCTTCACCCATAACTTATTTTCCAGTTGTCCAAATTCTAATTCCCACTCAATTTTAGCTTGCCTAACTTCTTCTGCTTCAACTTATTACAGTGCTGGATCGATTTCTTTGTAAGTTGGCGAAGAAACTGGGATGTGGAAACTATCGTAACTCTTCCTCCCATCTATGGCAAAACAAATACAAATTAATTTATGGACCCATTTCAAAAAACTAAACCCATTGACAATCGTCTGAAATAACGGAACATGCCTTAATAGAAGTAAAATGATATGTAATTGTTACGCCTTAACAAAATATGCTTACAATGTAAGAGTAACCTGAAACAAGCTGACAATAGAAGTTAAATCCTTTGCAATTATCGACCACACACACAATCGATAATACATTTCCGATCACTTAGTTCCTCGACAAAAAGAGAACTTTGCTTTGTCGAATCTCCTATAATAGACAATACCGACCGCCATATTATCGACCTATAAAATGCATGTTTATAATCCAAAATGAGATGCTCACTGCTACTGTGAGGTACAAGACTGATAAAATATCGATACATACGCATGCTGGACAATTTTATTGAAGTAATATTGTCGGTACTCGACAATTTTTATTGTTCGACATTTCAAGTTCAACTGCTCCATTTCAATGCACAATACTGACCAAAATTAGATTACACAAAGGATGACTCGTCGTAGCTGTAAAGCCCACAATTATCTCTTATGTCACAAAACTCCAAATTCCAATAATCTCCTGACTATTAATCACCACAACATCAGTATAAGCCCCAAATTCTAAAGTTTCGTAACCCTAAAATTTTTATAACATTCGATACAAAAAAGGAAAACTATCTCAAACTTTGAGACAGATAAGGGTGAGAAAATACCTCTGGAAAGACCAAGAATAACAATTACAACAAAAACCTAACAAATTTTGAGTGTGATATCTGATTGAGAGGGAATAAGAATCTTCTGTTACTTTCTTCAATTATTGTGAGTATCGTAGTTCTCTGGAAAGAACAATTTCACCTCTAATGGCAGAAATTGCAAGAAATGGAGAAAGAATGGTATGGGGGGAGTGATATGAGATGGGGATAGTGATATAATTGATGGGATTGATTCAAATTTGTTTAAATTTAAAATAAGGTGAAGAGAGAGGCAGAGTGAGATGTGGCTGCCACCTAATATAAGTTTTCTACCTTATTTCCCTATATAGCAAATCACCAATTTTAAGATTAGATGAGTGGTTCCTATTGGGTGAGACTTTAGTGTCTGGTTTGTGAGTGTCTCAAAGTCCTCTCCAATAAACATGTAAATTATATTTGTAGATTAAAATTTCCTACATTTAAACCAATTAACTATAAGCCTTCCCCAACCGTCCTAATTTATTATTCACTTCTGAAATCGTGTTCTGAAACTAATTCACCTTAACCATCACCCATAAGGGGTCGTTTGGTAATGATTATGATATAAATGTTTTTATTTTTGAAAGTAGTTATACTAAAAACATTTATAGCATAAGTAATTATTGAATAATTGTTACCAAAAAATCAAAGTGATAATGAATTATCTACAAAAACATTTAACCACATTTATGTTTCACAACATTTACAAAAAATTGCTTATCTTTTGTTTTCTAATATCTGGTGACCAACAAAGACAAAACATCTAATATTCGCCTTTGTGGGAAAAAAATTGGGCATAAAAGCTTATATATCCAATCAAATTTCAGTCAAATAAGACAAATAAATTAAATACCACACAATCAAGTCTTATCATAATTAAAACAAAATAAC
Source organism: Kingdonia uniflora (assembly GCA_014058105.1). Taxonomy (NCBI): domain Eukaryota; kingdom Viridiplantae; phylum Streptophyta; class Magnoliopsida; order Ranunculales; family Circaeasteraceae; genus Kingdonia; species Kingdonia uniflora. The sequence continues at coordinate 2,145,343 of JACGCM010000724.1, forward strand.
AGTTTTAAGCATTTTAATTACAAAATCTATACATTGCATCTACAACTTCATCTCGAAATGTATTCATTTCATTCCTACGTTGTCGTTGAGCTTGTACAGATCCATTGTTAATTGGTTGGTCATTTATTTGGTCATCATCATCCTTCCATTGTATACCATCGGTTGAACCTCGTTCCAGACAGTAAGGCTGTAGTACAAAAGCGTCCTAACTTAGGCCCCTGGCTCCGAGAGGTAGTTAATAAAGAAATTGTCAAACTACTTCGAGTCAGATTTATTCATGAAGCTAAATATCCTAAGTAGGTGTCAAACATAGTCATAATCCCAAAGAACAATGGGAAAATCTGGATCTGCATGGACTTCACTGAACCTAATAAATTTACACCAAATGATAACTTCCCCCTTCCATTGATTCTTCACCTCCTCGACTCTGTAGCAGGAAATGAGCTTCTCTCTATGATAGATGCAGCTTCGGGGTATAATCAGGTCCCACTTGCCAAAGAAGATCAAGAAAAGGCCATATTCATAATAGAAAGAAGCCTTTACTATTACATCGCCATGCCTTTTGGATTAAAGAATGCAGGAGCAACATATCAACGAATTGTCACAAAACTGTTTAAAGATCACTTGGGAAAAATCATGGAGGTATACATCGACGACATGATCTGTAAAAGCCTAAAGTGAGAAGAACATTTCAGCCACTTACAAACAATCTTCAACATTCTTCGTACATGCCGCATGATGTTAAACCATAAAAATGCCAATTTGAAGTTGCATCTAGAAAATTCTCGAGGCATCTCGCAAGCAAGAGAGGAATAGAAATTGATCCTAAAAAAATCATAGTACTAATGGTCACCACGAACCATAAAGGATGTCTAAAAACTCACTAGGAAGGCTGCAGCCTTCCACAGGTTTATCTCAAAGTCATCTGATCGATACAAACTTATTTACCTTCTTCTTTAGGGAAACCCGGCACCAATGGCAAAAAGCAACCCAAAGAAATCATCTGGACCACGGAATGTAAGTTAGCTTTTCGGGATCCCAAAAGGTACTTGAGGCGTCCTCCAATAATGAGTACTCTTATTAATAGCAAAGTACTCACAATGTATTTATCGATAACAGATGACTTAATCAGTTTTGTCCATATTTGAGAAGGCAACAGAGTAGAAAAACTAATATACTTTACCAGGAAAACTCTTATGCCTGCTGAAACGTGGTACACAACAACTGGAAAACAACTGCTCGCCTTGGTGTACAGTTCCCAAAATCTTCGGCCTTACTTCCAAGAACTCCCCGTCAAGGTCATTACTAAATTCCCCCTCAAACTAGTACTTTCCAAAAAAGAGAAGTCCATAAGGGTTCAACAATGGTCTATCTTCCTAGGTGGATATGACATCTTCTTCGAGCCACAAATATCTATTAAAGGACAAGCAGTTGCTAATTTCTTAGCAGACTTCCCCGTTGAAGATCCTAATTGGGAAGATCTTGAAGAAGTGCTAGCCAATGACTAAATTGTAGAACCAGACGCATGGTCAAAATGTTCAGGATGAAGAAACTTTACGGATGAATTTGTAGGACCAAGAGGATCAGGGATTGACATCATTCTCGTTATACCATCCAATCATATAATTGAAAAGGCTATCAAACTCAAGTTCTATTTAACAAACAATGAAACAGAGTATTGTAGGAGCACGCTCCTGCTAGCCATGAGGTGGGAGGTCGCACATCGACCTCACCATTAAAAATATGAACATTATAATAAGGTCACCCATCGAGTAAGATCAAAATGACGACGACCCTGTGTCTCGTCCCCACCCGAGATGAAGCACCCGAGCCCAAGACCCTGAGAGGGTAACTTAGGAATTTCCCAGGGTATGTGATCAGGGGTGCTCCTAGTTTAAACCCTCCTTATAAATAGATGAAAGAGGGTAACCTAAAGGAGATCTTTCTTTTGAGCTTCTGACTTCTTCCGCTTCTTCTATTTCAAGAGCTTGAGATGATCAGAAAAACCAGAGAGAACCCTGGAATGAGTTGAGTGGTGCCCTTCTCCGGTCGAACGATTCAAGCCCAGAATGATTAGAAACACATTGCCATATCTGAGAGATATCAACAGACTACAATTGGTGCCATCTGCGTTCCCTCCATCCTCTACCTGTTGTGAGTAACAATGGTAGTCTCAAAAGTAAGCCCTGACGGAGATGAGGGCAGCATTGCTGCAACTGTAGGAGAAAATGACAACTAAAGATACTCAGATCCGCCAACTTTAGCTCACAAAGGAGACGTTTTTCTCCACCCTCGTCGTCGGCCCTCCACAACCAGCAGAAGACCCGGGGGTCTCCACCTTTGTCAGTACGTCAACCCCTCATGCACAGCCCCTGGGGAATGATGTGCCAGTCCTCGACCGCGTCCCCGCTAGTGGCCACCAGGCTACACCACCCCGAACATGCGTTCTGCGTCGTGAGCCGCCCGTACCCCCTCCTTTCCCACAACCACCTTATCCACTCAATCGAAACGGCTCTCAACCCCCTGAACGTTACGCCCCTCAGTTATACGAGCCAAGGGCCCTAGTCGGAGACTATGTTGCACAACTTTGTGAGGACCACACAAACCACTAACCACGACACCCACCCTATAACCCCCACGAGCCCTCCTACCTCTGATACCCCCCTTCCTGGACAAATATCATGCATATAATGAACAGTTTCATGACCGGTGCCCGAGTAGACCCCCAAATGACCAACAAGCCACTTCGCACTGCGAGAGTCATTTCCATGAATCTTTCACACAGAGCAAGATAGTCTCCAGGCAAGCCACGACCCCCCACGACCAGCAGCCATTAACAGCCGTGGCCATCGAAGCGCTCATCTGAAATATGCAGGGCGCAAACCCAACTAGGAGGCTGACCAAAGAGACCCTCCACAAGATCCATAACACCTCGTTTACAGCGGCCATTCGCAGTTACGTCCCAGGCCAGAGTTACTCCCGACCGAAGATCGAGGCCTTCACAGGGGGCCAGGATCTGGGTCAACATCTCTCCAGGTTCCAGTACAATGTCGACCTCCGGCATCAGACAGACGAACACCTATATCGCTTGATCTCCTCGACATTATCCGACGGGACCCTTGCTTGGTTCCAAAGTCGCGAGCCCTACTCAATATCCACATTCGAGCAACTCTCGTTGGCTTTCATCGAGAAGTACATCCACAACAGCAGTCAAAGAAACAGTAGATGAGATCTTCGCCCAAGAGCAGGCATGGCAACAGGCTGACTTTGCATCTCAAGGTTCAAGGATAAACTCACCCAATAGAACGGTTAAAGCACCAGATTCCGAAGGCAGGACCTTTATGGGTGCCTGCATCAACGATTCCAAGATCTGAAGAGGCTTTGCCAACATAAGACAGCCTTGAAAACCCTTTTCGAAACACCTGTACGAGAAAGCCCAGAAATATCAGAAATGTGGAGGTGAATCGGGATCTTCCTCGTGACAGTTTGCACTACCCACCCTCCTCTCTGACCCCCCTGATGTACCAAATTGTCCCCATCACTAATCACTCGATAAGGACGTAAGCACCAGAGCGGGGACGAACAAGGAGGACCCCCGCAGAGGGCAGAACCAGGAAGAGTAGCGATCTCACGAGCTAAACTCGAACCTCCTCAGAGATGAAGTCAAGGAGCTCACCGCTGGGAAAGATATCCCAGGTGATCCGCACCATTTCACGAGCGGACGTGCTGCTGTCAGGAAAGATCCCGATTACGACCAACCACACTCAAACCGGCCGTCATAGCCTACTCCTAACTATACGCAGCACGACATTTCCCACCATGGACCATGCCAACGAGGAATGTTATACCACATCAATATGAATGATTGAATTGGTTTACGTCCGGACGCTACACCAGAACCTCAAAAGCCTATTCCCCCCGCCAATAGATTGCCTCTCCAACCCGAGCGATCTCCAACCAACAACAGTGTACGGGCATCGGGTCACCTAGAAAGTTTGCGAGTATAATCTTGAAGAACTAAGCCGAGTCCGTTCGACTACCTTATCCAAATCACGAGACAGTGGTATCGCCTCACAAGAAAAGCTAGCGAGCAGCACATGGCATGGAGGTTGCCGCCAGACACGCCTGAACAGGCCATATACTTACGAACCACAACCTCGTTTAGTATTCCCAACCTCACGATGAAAGCCCTCGGTATGTGGAGAGCATTAGCAGAGCATCGTAAAGTGCATTGTTGTCGATTAAGCATCAGGCAGTGGTGCCAACATCCTTTACTATGACGCGCTCCGTAACATGAATATGCAAGATTGCCTTACCCCCACCAAAACAGAGATCTTCGGGTTCAACGGGTTCACTGAACGAGCTATGGGTGAACTTGTAACTCAGGTACAAGCTGGCCCGGTCGTCCTACCTGCGACGTTTATCATTATCAACAGCCCCACGATCCATTATAACGGCATCCTGGGCCGCGACTGGATCCATGCCATGAAGGCCATCCTCTCTTCCTACCACTAGGTAATACGCTTTCCAACAAAATTTTGCCCCTACCAGATATGCGGCTTCCAGGTCACAGCTCGCATCTACTATGCCAATTCTCTGTAAAACTTAATAAACCATGCGAAGTCGATGCAAAAGGGGAAACATATCTTAACTGAGGAATAACAACAAACAGGGAATGAGCCCATGGCGGTGGACTCGTCCCCCATTCCTCCTGCACCCGCTATACTGACAGTACCAGCCACCCCTACTAATCAGAACAATACAATTATAAACATGTTCAGCAGTGCGTGGACACCGCCTCTCATGGAGCCACTCGTTAAAATTGATCTCGATGGCTCCACAAGGATGACATATATTGGTTCCTTGTTGACAAGTGATGACCGTCAAAGCCTCATCATACTCCTATAATAGTACAAAGACATCTTCGCCTGGTCCTTCGCAGGAAATGTCGGGTATAGACCCCGCAGTGGCCTACCATCACTTGCATGTTCACGAAAAAGCTAACCAAGTCAAGCAAAAACTACGCCGAACGGCACCAAGATTGTGAGGGGCCATCAGCGACGAGATACAAAAGTTGTTACAGGCTGGCTTTATACGACCTGTCGATTACCCAAAATGGGTAGCCAACGCCGTTGCAGTCCCGAAGAAGAATGGTCAAACCCGGGTGTACATTGATTTTACCGACCTCAACCGACACTGTCTAAAGGATAGCTTCTCTATGCACCTCATCATCAGACTCGTCGACTCAACGTCCGGTCACGAGCGATTGTCCTTCATGGACGGTTACTTCGGGTATAATCAAATTCTATTGGCCACCGAAGACCATGAGTGCACTTCCTTCACCACGGAACATAGCCTATATTGTTATACCGTCATACAGTTCGACCTCAAGAATGAGTGTTCGGTGTGGTATCCATAATGTTTTTCAAGAAATGCAGAAGAAGGAGCAGAGAACAAAATAGAAGAAGAGCTTGCAGTGTTCCTACCCCCCATAGCCAATACTTATAGCCCTATCTAAACTCATTTATTACTCCCTAACCACCAACATTTCTTTATTACCCTCTTTTATTGCCTCCCTGAAAACAAAAAGTCAAACCGCTCAGCTTCCAACGCCAAACAGTTTTCTCAGCAAACGCCTCTACACCTATTTTGGAGCCCTTCACTGAGAGGGGGCGAATGTAGTAGCCTACTCACGGCCTTCTACCTCAGTCAAACACTCAAAGGCTACTTCGAAGCCTGCTCGAACATCTCGAAGCCCACTCAACCCATGAACAATCCCCCAAAGATTATCTGAAGATGAAGCTTCGACTCTTAACAAGCCTCGAAGAAAAACTCCACATCACATCAAAAATATTAGCCTCGTACGCAAGTCGAATACGATGATCAATTAGCCTCTCTGTCCCTAAAGTCTCCATTCGAGTAGCACACCTTGCTTCCATAGTCCTATCTATGACATATCCGTACATGGTCGAAGTATGACAAGAAAAACAACCAGCTCACCGGACAAGACGGCAGCGTTGTTAGTCCTTGCAGCTACAGCGACATACCCAACTACTACTACAATGTTAGAGTACAAAAACAGACCCAACAACTGTTGCAGTGACAGCTCCGACATTTCCGGCGTCCATACCCACTCTGGGATACCCGCTCGATATCCGGATGGTACCCTTATAATGTGACCTAACCTTGGTGACTCAACCCTTCCTAAGATCTCTAAATAGGAAAGATAAGGAACTAAGAAGAGGTCACAAAATTTCTCCCTTGAGCCCTTACAGTTTACCTTCGATCACCTTATAAAACCCCGTACTCGAACCTTTGACTACTCGACAAAAATATAAATACTCTTAAAAATCCTCATCAGAGGTCGTGGAGAGTCACATTCTAGGCCTCCACGCAAGTATATTGTCAGTAGATTAATTAATCTATAGGTTATATGCTTAATTTCCCTTTGATAAAGGATTAACCCCGTGGTGTAAGAGCCGACTTCCCCTTCTTAAGAAGTTAGGCCCTTACACAAATCATCTGTGTGTATGTTTGTATGATTTCAGTGTCATATAAGTGGAAAATCATCTATATAACTACTGCCTACCAGGTGTTTGATCAAAGTCTGTATTTTCTTCTTATTCAACAATGAAGTCTGATAAAGAAGTAAATGAATAAGTTGACGAGAAGAACCAAATACAGGAGGGTGGAGCCAAGAAGGGCAACTCAAATACTAAAAATTATACCTCTCGGTGTATAGGTTTGGGACTTCACAAAATATTTTCAGCTTTGCCTGAAGAGGAGAAGGGTGTTCTTCGTACCACCTGCTTTGCACCCTTACTGCATATTAATCCAATAGCGATGATGTCGACTTTGGTTGTGGAAATATTTGATCGTCATCTCAGTGATATAAAGTTCTAATTTGGGGAGGTGATAATTCAGATGATACCCATTCATGTTTGCCTGATTTTGGGGTTACGTGTCTCTCCTATTGCAAATGAGTTCCTATTTGTTGATCTTGAGTATATGACAAATTTCAAAATAAGGCGATTCCCCAAGAAGAGGAATAAATATGGGTTGAAGGAGATTGATGATGCTTCAAAATAGGCAAAATTGGAAAGACATCAGGGTAAGGCTCAGATTTGTCATTTGTTTTCTCTTCTTTATCACCATCCTTCATTGTATTTCTCACCCCTCCAATATTTGTATTGTATTTGCCATTTTTGGCTCATTATATTCTAAGGTTCTTATCATTATATTGTGTTATTTCGTTTTACAGAAGATGTTCTTTGATTAAATTTGTTAAAAATTATATTATCCTTTCTCCCCCCGAACAAGGGGAGAAATATTTGGGTGAAGTATGTTGATCTGGTAGATGATCTAGATTAGTTCAACAGATTCCCCTGGGGTGAGCAAGTCTATAATTTCTTGTGGAGTCAAATAGTGGAGTTTGCCCATTATCGATCGGTCGCTGGTAAAAAATCCGATAAAGCTTTATCAGTGCACGAATGTACCTGGGTGTTGATGATATGGACTTTCCTTTCTATTCCTAACCTAAAGTTTCCAAGAAAAGAGGAATCCATACATTTGTTCCCTAAGCTACAATGATGGAGGATGACATCATTTAAGTATCGCCAAATTGTGATGTTTAAAAAATTTCTTGCTAACCCCAAATTACTGGTAATAGTTATGAAGCCGTCTGAGACTGACATGCAGCAATGTCTTGTGCAACAGGCCATGGTAATCTTCCATTCTTTGTATGATGGATTTATTTTATTGTTTCCTTGTCATTTAATTTATGTTTCATATCATTTTATTTGCTTAGATTTTTCATTTATTTTATGTTTCTGTCCTTATGAAGTCCTTTTTTTTCATTTGTTGTATGCCTATTATCATTGTTAAAGTATTTTCAATCATTTTTAAGTTGCTCTTTGTCATTGTCATCTGTTTAAATATTTTAGAGATATCAAATCGAAGCACCTGCAATCGGTGCACCTACAGTTGGTGCACCTACTGTCGTTATACCTGCTGTCGGTGCACCTATAATAGGTAACAGTTCTTCTGCCACTGAGATCAGAGCTGTAGTGGTTAGGGTATGCTCCCAGTTGGAGGAGCATGGCAAAATGTTGCTGAAGTTGGATGATCATGGCAAAAAGTTGTATAACCATGGTAAAATGTTGGAACGAATTTTGATGTCTACAGTGGGAGACAATACTCTACCACTTGGAGATACTCCACTCCTTGGGCAGTACCAGTTCTTTACTCCTGAGAAAACTGCAAAACACAAGCGAGAAGGAGGTAATGAGAAAAAAGATGGGAAAAGGAAGAAGGCGGAGCCGAGAACAAAAAAAGATATGGGAGAATGGCTGAAGAAGCTGATGTGCCCAACAAGAAGAAAAATGTTGAAGGCTTGAAGAAAGAAGCTTTTACTGATGATCAATTTGATCATGTCCCACTAATCCAATTGAAAACCTTAATCCCCAAGATCCCCAAGAAGGGCTTGGCTAATATAGAGTGTCAAGGAAGAGATGGGTGGAATTCTCAAAACTTGAGAATATTCAATCAACTACTAAAAATTTGCTTAAGCAAGTTACGCCTGGAGAGGGATTGGAGGTGGTAAACGATTTAATGGTAGATGATGATGTTGAAGTTGGGAGGGAAGTAAATTTTAAAGCGATATCGTCTGAATATGGTGGTGATATTCTAGAGGTATCATCCGTTTGCTACTTCTTATCATTGATATGATTTTATTTGACATTTGTGTTTTAAAATATTGATATTAACTTTATGCAATTTGCCATTTCCTTAGAAGTTTGTCATTTGTTCAGAATATTTTGGCATTTGTGAGGTTGTCTTTGACTCTTTGTCATTCTATTTTCCAAAACTTTCATTTCTTATGATGTCTTTGTTCATTTTATTTGTTGTATGTGAAGTGGAAGAAGGGCGACAAAAAAGATAATGATGAAAAGAAAGATGTCGAGGAGAAAGTTAAATCTGAAGAAGAGCGACCTCAAGTTGCTGAAGAAGAAGATTTAGAACCACCAACTGTAGTAGTGTATTATAATGAAAAAAAAGATGAGGTATTTGCTGAAGAAGAGGATTCATAACCATAAGTTATGTATTGACCTATCCATACCATTTCTTTTAATTTGTTTCTTCTTTAACCTTTGCTGTACAAACTATGGTGGTTACATATGTAGCAAAAACTGATATAGTATTCTTCAACCAGGAGGAAGTTGTTGGTGATGCTTATTAGGTAACTTATCATTTGTTTGACGTTGACTTCTCATTTTCTTTTATTGTTTTACCATATCTTGTATCACTCTTATCATTTAAAGTCTGTTTATTTACAGGCAAGTGCTGACAAAATAACTACTGTATCTGTTGAGGAACATCCTTTGGAGGTTGAAAAAACTGAAGATGAAGCTAGTCAGGTAACTTATTTGTTATTTACTAGTAACTTCTCATTTTCTTCTTTTATTTACCCATATCTTGTATCACTCTTATCATTTATAGTATGTTTATTTACAGGCTAGTGCAGACCAAACAACTGTTGTATCAGTCGAGGAACAGACTATAGAGGTTGCACAAACTGAATAAGTAGTCTCCCTCCAGGAGGAAGATGTTGGTGAAGCTAGTCAGGTAACTTATCATTTCTTTGCTGGTAACTTCTCATTTTCTTCCATTTATTTTCCTATATCTTGTATCACTCTTATCATTTGTAGTCTATTATAGAGTAAAATTTGTAGTCTATTTATTTACAGAGTAAATAGAGTAAAAAGAGGTGGAATAGAATAAAAAGGAGGTGGTTAAAGGCTAGGATGATGATGATGGAAATTCACAGAATAAACCAGACCCTGAGCAAGTAATAAAATAAATGGTTGTTGACCATACCAATGTATGAAGTACTTTTAAACCAAGCAACTGGTTTATTACTCAATCTCATGTAATAAGCACATTTAAATTCAATTTTTTTATTTTGACATATCTGTTCCAGCTTGTTTTAATGGAGTCAGAAGTGGATGTTACCTTAAAGAAGAGACATCCACTAACTGAGAAAGAAATTAATGAAAGAGCCTTCAAAATGGCTTGTCAAATAAACCAATTGCATGTTCACCTTGACGAGCTTCTTCCGGGAGTGTTATTGGAATATTTTATTCAAAGACCCATCTCCCAGGATGAGAAAACCAGGTGGACCAAGTCTGGTCACTGAGAAAAGATGAATTATCTCCTGAAGCTAAGAAGAACAACAATAGTATCTATATGAGGATAGGTGAAGAAACTATTTACCTTAACGCTCTCTACACCTTATATTTAAATCAATGGTTGGACAATGATGTGTTTATATCATTTATTTCTTTTCCTCTGTCATTTGTACAAGAGTCACTTCAATTTATTTTCACATTTTCTGTCTTTTATTCATTTGCACTTTATCATTAGTTTGGCTTTCTTTGATATTTGTAATATTGAACTTTATCATTTTTGTTACCTAATTTGTCATTTTCTTTTCCTGTGTACATCATTGATGTGTACATTAAAGCCCTGATTCAATATTTTGACACACAACATCATGCCCGCTCAGATAAAAAAAGGATTATGTTGATGGATATTTTAGCCTGTCAATATATTGGTAGGGCTTTCAATGTCTGGACTCGTAATTTGTCTTTTCCAGAAGGTGTAGAACTGAGGAAGAAATCAATTTGGGAATAAATTACATTTATGCAATGGGATCGTACATTTTCTAATTGTATCCATCAAGGAGATTTATAAGTGGTCAATTATAAATTAATACTCATTCCTTGGAATATCAATGACAGCCACTGGGTCCTTTGTGTTGTATCCTTTAAGGCAAGAAAAATATGCATCTACGATTCAATAGTGGATTTGAAATTGTAAATGCACGGAAGAAGAAGAAGTTATTTCCTAAACACCAGCTTATTGAAGATCAGATATCAACGATCCTCCCAAAAATATTGATAAAATTTCCAGATCTGATAGACGGTAATGAATGTCGTTACTCAATTGCTTATGATATACTGAGACTGGGAGATGAGCTGGAGGAGATTTTGAAACTTCAACATCCATTTTGTTATATAATTTCTGTAATTTTATAAAGTTATAAACAAGTAATATCATTCATTTATATAATCTTTCTTCTTTACTATATCTTCTTTGTCATTCGTATACTACATATTTGTTAGAGTGGCAAGTCTGTATAGTTGGATTATTATTATTTTTTTCATTTCATATATATGATTTGACATTTGTTATCATCGATTTGGCATTTGTTATCATCGATGTGTTATTTGTTATATATGATTTGGCATTTGAAATAAGAGATTTACCATTTGTTATCTTAAAAACAATCATTCGCTATATATTATTGGTTTTGTAGATAGACAGCATTTGATGTAAGTGAATGGTCGATTTGGTTCAAATGAATTGTGATTGTTTTTAAGTAGACAACATGTATTCTTCAAAACACGATTATTCATTTGTTATACAGGATTTTTCATTTGTTGACTATGATTTGTCATTTTTTGACTATGATTTGTCATTTGTTTTATATAATTTATCATTTGTTACCTATCTATGGTCTATTTGGTTATTTAAACATTTGTATTGTGTTTGTATGATAGTAGACTTCAATTGAACTTAAAAAAATAGGTATCAATAATTTATCATTTGTTAGCCATTATTTGTCATTTGTTAATAATAATTTGTTATTTGTTAACCATCTATGGTCTATTTGGTTATTTGAACATTTGTATTGTGTTTGTATCATTACCTAATAGAACCTCCTCCTCCTCTTCTAAGGAGGAGGTTCATCATCTTCATCTTCATCTCCATTTTCATCATTCGTATCATTACCATCATCATCATCATCATCATCTTCCTCATCATCATCACCATCACCCTCCAACAACTCCCGGTCTTCCTCCACGACAAAGTCTTCTTCGAGACATTCGCCCGAGGTGTAGTCGGCTAGTTGCTCCCCCTCATCACTATCATTATAGTCCGCTGCTGGGGGAGTTAATGGAAAGAAATCTGATATTGTTGAGAGTCTTGAGACTTGAGAGAGTGTGAGAGAGAAAGAAAAATGGAGGAAGATGGAGAGGTTGGAGTGTTAAGATTTGAGATTACACGTTTTTAAGTTTTCAAACTGACAAACGTCAATCGATGCGTCTCTCCCTCTATTCCCCTAGTAACCACTCTAGACATATAGCCAAATCATATATAACAAATGAAAAATCTTGTATAGAAAAACTCAAATCATAATTACAAATGACAAATTATAGATAACAAATCTCTGATAACAAATACAAAATCATAGATAACAAATGAAATATCTTTGATATCAAATGCTAAATCATATATAACAAATGCCAAATCATACATAAGAAATGAAAAAATAAATTATAATCCAACTATGCAGACTAGCTATTCTAATAATTATGTATTTTACAAATGCCAAAGAAGATATAACAAATGAGAAAGATTATATAAATTAATGATATTACTTGCGTATAACTTAGGGTACCTTCCCATAACTCATTGGGCACAAAAAAAGAAACTTTTATTAGCTTAAATATTGTACAATTTTCAATTTACATTATATCAATTTATATCAGTTTATGCACTCGGAGGTGGTGGTGGTGGTCGGTCTCTCCTACCACCACCACAGTCTCTTCCTCCGTAATCCCCACCAGTACCACCATATCTGTCTCTGATCCTACTTAGGGTAACGACAAGACATCATTGGACATATACCAGTCGCTTCATCTATTACTGTAACAGTGTCCTCTGCCTGAAGATGGAGACCAATTCACCGCCCCTACTCCGACGTCACCATATAGTGAAAGCAGAGCATTTGATAATAATCGGCATCTGCCTCTTCTACCTATTCATACGTCATCCCATGGAAGGTAGGATGTATTGGAATGGGAGTAGGAAGTTCAAGGGTTTGGGTCCCAAAGTATCGAAGCTGCAACTCTTACATCTTGGCAAGAACCCTAGCCTCGTACGCTTGGCATCTAGTGGTCACCATCTTCTTCACAGAGCAGATACGTAATAGTTATACAAGATTAAATAATGAATAAAGAAGTACTTGCCGAATAAACTATATTAGTATTTATACCATAGTACTGCAAACCACAGTAGTATTTAATACTGAGTTCCAAATCCCAATGTCAGAATAAATTCAAACACATTAATATTTAAATGCTGACCAAACAAATTTGAAATGAAGGAATATTGGAAATGTATTTGTTATTTAATGAAATATATGTCATCCAACATTACGGGATCTGTCATTTGTTTCAAGGTGTTTATTACTTACAATCCATAAATTATATGCTATTATTAAAATATAGTCATTTGCTATATAAGATTTAGCATTTGATCCTTAAGATTTTAACATTCTAATGCCAGAAATTAACGTCACTAAATATAAGGAATATTACACTTCACTCCTACATATTTCTCTACTTGGACAGATCTAGAGATTTTAACTTGGACAAAAAATCTTGCAGCATCTCTGTTCTGACCTTTAAGATCCTTAGTTGAGTGTAAGTTTCAGATGTAATAGTGTTGATGATCTGATTGCTCCCTTGGCCAGAATTTGTGATGTCTTCCACTATTGACGATTGTGGCCTTTTAAAATCATCGGGCGTAAAAGATTCTCGAAACCAAGATTTGAACTGACAATGGTATTGTGGGCAATGGTAGAATCTCCTACCAGGCAGTTTAAAGACTCTGCAAATAAGACCATAATCACACATTTTCACCTCATCTACCCACGCCCATAAAACACACCCATCAATTTTGCGAGCACATTGACGGAACCAACGGTTAGGGTTGAGGCTTGTGCGTGAGAGACGAAGATCACAATTTTTACCGCACCAGCAAATAAGGGAACGCATCGTTGGTAGGGAAATATGTAATGCTTGAGAACTTGAAGCAAGAATACAGGTTATGTAGTATAAGGTTATGAAAAACTATTTATATAAAAATGAAAATTAACACATCACGATGATACCCTTGGTCACAACAAATGCCATATCTCCCGCTTTAAAGCCGATAGATTATTGCATTTACAGATGATGTGACAAGTCATTCTTAAAGTCAACTTTGATTACCTTTACAACAAGTTATCTAACCAAAACATCCACGTGGTTCCCGCCACTCTAAACAATAAGCCCTAAACTAAAGAAGTTTTAACCTCAACTCTTTAAAACTTCTCAAGAAATGTCATACTCCCACTCCACTCGATTTAGCCGTGCCTCTTCCAGTACCCCTCAAGATTGGTTTAAGGCAGTAGGGATTGAAGAAGATTAGGCTGACAAACGTCTCTTCACGTTGAATAAAATTTTCTTTATAGAGAAGAATGTCACCGGTGAGAAGGCGCAACTGCTGAAAGAGCATTACGAAGAGTTCAAGGAGAAATTAGGAGAACTCGATGAAATGGATGAAGAACTGGATAAAATTATAAAAAAGAAAAGAGAGCGTTCTGAAGGGTTTAAGTTCTATATCCGCTTCTTGGAAGATCAGCTCTGCGCTCTAAAGTTGGACCGGGATGAGCACAAGAAATTGTGGGAGGAGTCGGCCTGTAAAATTAGCTGTCTCGAGCAGAAGATCATGGCTATGGAACATTATCAGAATTCCTCAAGTGAAGAGTTGTGAACATTTGGGTTGTTTTTAGTTGTTATTATTGTTTCCCTTGTATGAACATTTGTTTTGTTTTGTTTCTGTTTTTCGCTAGGGAAGTTCCATCATAAATAAATGATATAAGAGAACCAAACCAATGATAAAGACTCCATGAACAATGATAGATAAATGTTAAACTTAACAAAACTGGTGATAGCATTTGAGCAGACAAATGATAAATTATCGTTAAAAAATGGCAGTCAGGAAAGATATAATGATATATAGCTTAATAACAAATGCGAACTTATCTTGAACATATGACAAATCGATGTGACAAGTAAGGATAATTGATTAAATAACCCAGTTTAAATACTCATATTACTTACGTGTAGAAAAAGAAATGACGGCGCCAAACCAAGTAATAATAACTTTTACCCTAAACAACGGGTAATCCCTGACACGCATCCCTTCCTAATACATTCAACTCCCCTTATAAAAGTTTTAAGTTCAAATAAACTATTTTCTACTCTTCAACTATTAAAACCCTAAACCCTAAACACTTTTTAACTTCTGAAGAAAAATGTCACACTCCACTCGAGTTAGCCATGTCTCTTCGAACACTCTATACGATTGGTTTAAGTCGGTAGGGATGTAGGAAAATCAACGTGACCAACGTCTCTACAAATTGAATAGACTATGTCAAATGGAGAAGGATGTCTCCGGTGAGAAGGCACAAATGCTGAAAGAGCATTACGAAGACTTCAAGGAGAAATTAAAAGTGTTCGATGTAATCCGGGATGAACTGTATCAAGTTATAACAAAGAGAGATCAGTGTTTTGAAGAGTTCAAGTTCCATATGCGCTTCTTGGAAGATCAGCTCTGCGCCAAAAAGTTAGACCGGAATGAGCACAAAAAACTGTGGGAAGAGTCGGTTTCTAAGATTAGCTGTCTCTAGCAGAAGATCCAGGCTTTGGAGCGCTATCTGGAATGTGCGGAACGTGATTAGGAGGAGTTGTGAACATTTGATTTTTTGGTGTTTTGTTTGTTCGTTTTTTGTGGTAACTAGTATTTTGCCTTTGTATGAATGAAAAGATGTTTTGTTTGGTGTTATTTCGTTTGCTTTTTGCTGTTAAGTAGTAGTTTCTGTTTGGTATGTGGCAAACAAAATAATCACAGTTCTGTAAGAAAGTAATGATGAAAAATTCTTGCCGCACAATGATATAATAGAAGCCAACAAATAAGAAATTCTTTGAGAACAAATGACAGTTCCAAATTAAACAATGATATCATTGAAATAAACAAATGAGAAATTATTCGTCCACAAATGACAATTCATAAGCAAACAATGGGATCATACAAACAAACTAATGATAAATTTTCCTTGCACAAATGACAGTTCGGTGTTAAATAATTATACAATGGAAGCAGACAAATGAGAATTTCTTTTTTTGGCAAATGATGACTTTTTCCAACACTGACGATAAAGGTCATTCAAACAAATGATACATAGAGTACCCAAAATCATCAGTGTAAACTGATTGTAACATCTTCATCTGGGATTACAGGTGGCTCAGTGCTCATCGTAAAAGACGGTGCCATTGCCGGACGTGTATTGTCGTCGGATAGGATTGACAAAAGTTTACAAGAATGACGATTATGTCCGTTTTTTCGACACCTACTGCAAAATCTTAGTTTGGTAACAAGACCGGGCATTTTTTCCCATTACTTCCTTTGCGTGCGAGGACGACCGGCTCTAACTGTTGGAATTGGAGCACAAACACGTGGGCCAATTTTTAAAATTTCCTACTGCTTAATTCCTTTTATAGGAATCCATATAGGTTCATAAATAGCCTTGTATGTATTATTTGTGAAGTACTCAGAGACACGTGCAGTTGGATCAATATTAGGAAGACCCAGAGCGTGTACTCCGTGTTCACAAAGTATGCCCATCGTTTGCCACCAACGATATGAACAAGTACCATCTTCAATATTTACTGAACCGGTTCTGCCATAACTAGTCATCTGAAAATGGTAACGTGATGAACGAACCCTACAGGTTAGTGAATCTGCCACAAACTTTCTGCTCTCATAATGATCTATAGCCCATGGCGTTAAACGAGTTTGACTCTTCTCAGCTTCCTCCCTATATGTGTAGGACATTTCCAAACAAAGTCTACGCAATTCCTCAATAAACACATGGATAGAGAGATGTCGTACTTTTAAAATAACGTTATTCCAACTCTCGACGTAATTTGTGTAAGGGACTCCGTATCTAAAAAAATAACAAACCATAAAAGATAAATGCCAAATGAGCATAAAGAGATGAAAAATGTGATCATACAATTGTAAAAGGAATAATAAAGAACTGATGTGAAATAATGGGAAAAAAATGACAAATAAGAATGTAAATGGAGTTACAATGACAACGTACCTACTCATTGGAATGTATATATTAGACCATATTTCCTTGGGAATACCTAGTATGTATTGGAGACCCACTGGATCTGTATTCCTGATAGCATTCATGTGTTTATCAAAATCAATGCTGGTTAGGGCCTCTGCTGCCATCCTGAATGCGATCCTCGTGCTTTCGAGGGTAGTTTTAATGTTGTTAGATATGTGAAAGGCACAAAACGTATGGATTGCAAATGGAAACACCTTGGGTACAACATTAATAATTTTGGGGTTCCTGTAAGAGATGACGACGAATCTAGTGTCATAACCATGAAAATTAGACCCAAACATCTCCAGGAAGTATATCCAACTTTCGGTGGTCTCCGAGTTTGTTATCGAAAATGCAAGTGGAAAAATATGATTACTTGCGTCAATGGCGATGGCTGTTAGTAGAGTCCCACGATATCTCCCTTTTAAAAAAGTTTTGTCAATCACAACAACTGCTCTCAATAGTTTATAAGTTTTTTTTGGGGGACCAAAGCACCAAAAACATCTTGTGAATCTCCTATTTTAACAGCTCGTAGTTTGTATGTCAAATACAAAATCCAGGTCAACCAACCTCACTTCCGCAAAGTAGCTCGCAAGTAGTTGGTATGCGTGCTCAAAGCTGTCTCGAATCTGAAATAATTACATAGATCAAATGAAATTGTAGAGCAGACAAATGATAAACATTGTTGTACAAATGACTTGCATGGCAAGTACAAATGGCACAGTGAGTCGACCAAATGATATGTGAAAAAATGATAAACAATGTTGTACAAATGACTCTTATGGGGGAACAAATGGCACATAAAGTTATGATACCTCGGCGTAGGCTTTTTCTTTCGCATGCCAGGCAAGATTGTATGTTACATCAATATTGTGATGAATTTGCATATTATCAATAATTCTGGAAGGTTTGTAGTTTGGGTCTTTTCGTAGTTTTTGCTTGATTATAGAAACAACCCATCTACTCGACACTGCCTTATACGTGTTCCCACCTTCAGTTTCTACTCGAATGCAAGTATGCACGGAGCAATAAGTATTTACTCTAAATTGGGTAGAACCGAGCAACCTTGTTGCATAAATCTGCCAAGAGCATTTATGACCTTTGTAACGTATCGCGATTTTATATTCGTTGCTCAGAACGTGTTCGAGATTGAACTTGTTTACAACTACATAAGCTCTTATGTGATTCTTGAGTTCAATCCTATCTCGATATAGATCACCAATGTTAAACTCTTTACTGAAGTCATAGGGATCCTCCGTGTTCGCAGCATATTTGAACTGAAAATCCAGGAGATCTTTCACCTGTTCAGGCTATGGCTCAAACCAAAATTCAGCTGAACAAATGAAAAATACTCTACTTAGCATGATAGAAATTAAATAAGAAATGTTAAAACAGAGCACACAAATGACAAATTCTGCGAACTTACCTGAAGTTTTAGTTTGTCCAATGATAGGTTCGGGTTCAATTGAAAGAGGAACATTAGTTAACATAGGTTCATTTGAAGGAGGAACATTAGTTAATACAGGTTCATTTGAGAGATGAATATTTGATTGAGGAATACAAGGTTCATTTGAGAGAATAACATCAGTAAGGATAGTTTGAAAAGGTTCATTTGATTGAGGAACATTAGTTAACACAGGTTCATTTGAGTGATGAACATTTGATTGAGGAATACTTGGTTCATTTGAAGGAGGAACATCAGTACGAATAGTTTCGAAAGAATCATTTGATTGAGGAACATCATTATCATCCACAAAAGGTCCAATCCTGCGTGAATCAAGCCCTCTGCCATTTGTTTCAGGGTAACCCCTGTATTCAGGTTCAGGATCAGGAAATGAGTTATGACGCAAAGGTCTCCCCACTTTGGTGGTGGGCAAGCGTTTACCTGAACTAGTATCTTTGGTGGTGGACAACCCTTTACCCGAAGAACAAAAATCAGAAATAAAGTTATGGGAGTTTTGGGAAGGTACCCTAAGGTCATTTACAATCCATATGTGAAAGGGTGTACCGGGATTGGTTTTATGCATATTGATCATTACGGTAAAGTCTTGGACTAATAAAATTGCGCATGTAGAACCATGAACGAAGTTGTACAGCTTACAGTCCTGACGACGGATTTCGCTTGTTTCTTCAAGGAGTGTGACGAAATCTTCATATGAGGAGTACTCTCTTAGTGAAGTAAGTTTCGCACTTCCTCCAACATAACTAACGATTGATCCGATCTTTGAACGTACGATATCCCCACCAAAATGAACAATAGTATAAAGCTGAACTCCATTCATCCTGAAGCAAATAATATAAAGAAACAAATCTGGTGATAAAGTAGCAAAAACTAAATGATATAAAATTGAACTCCAGTAATCCCTCGAATAAATGATAGGAATCCTGAAATAAATGATATCAATGAACAATTTCGGTGATATAGTAGCAGAAGACAAATGATTAAAAAGGCAAAGAAAAATGATTATGTACAAATTGTATCATCTTACATAACATCTTTTCTTAAGATAAATGGAGCAAATCGTGATGCGGATACACAGTTAGAGATGATGGATACAGAGTTAGAGATGATATTTATTGCAATGTTTACTTCAACGGTCGAAGAGAAGGATAGCAACGGTCTTTAGCAACGAGAATAACATATGATAACAACGATCTTTTCCTCCCCAATGACCTCTGTGTGAGGACTTTAGCGAAAGCAGAAGGATAGTTGGAAGACTTGGCACATGAAGGAGACAAACAGTACATCAAGCAGAACGTGCTTTGATTTTTGTAGAAGCTTTGTTATTGAAGAAGAAGAATAATAAGAATAAGAAGAAGAAGCTTTGATTTTTAAGGTTGGTAATGTATTTAGGGGGGAATTTTCCCTCTTATTATTGTTCTTATTACTGTAGCAGATTAGACTACTCAACAACTCCAGTGGAATAGTTTATTATTTTTTTCTACATTTTTTATCATTGGTTATGCGAGAACTTTGTCATTTGAGATGTGTATCATTGTAATTGTTTTGGTATAGCTTTGTCATTTGTTAAGTAATCTTTGTGAGTTGGTAGTTTTATTACTGTAGCAGATTATACAACCCATCAACATTTAATGTTATAGAATAGGGTGGCAGCTAGGGGGTAGTAGGTAGGACCATTATCGATTTGTTAATTTTAGTATCGATTTTGGAAGAGGCTTGCCAAAGTATCGATTTTGTAAAGATGGCAAAAAGTAGTATGTATTATCATAATTTCCGTTATTACTATCCATGGCTTGCGAAAATGAAACCGGATCCTTAATAGTCCCTATGTCAAATTCAGATTCTTGCAAGTACACCACATAGTCATCTAAAATAGTAGATCTTCTTTTCCGTTGGGATCAGCGTGATGTTATTTCTTGTGGTGCCTCTATTATCGGTGCATTGGTGACAATCTCATTATGAAGTGGTTGATTGCCCAGTTGTTGGTCGGTATTATCGATTTGATTAACAACCATATGAACAGCAACAGAATTAGATGTTATGGGTAATGGGACTTGCACCCTAACTTCCTCAATAACCACATTTCATGATTCACTACTCCCACTAATTTTACTATTTTCAAGGAATCTTGTATTACCGGTTTCAATAATTTTTGTACTATGGGTAGGACAGTAAAACCTATATCCTTTAGACTTATTAGGATAACCAATAAAGTACCCACTAATAGGGTTAAGGT
Source organism: Kingdonia uniflora (assembly GCA_014058105.1). Taxonomy (NCBI): domain Eukaryota; kingdom Viridiplantae; phylum Streptophyta; class Magnoliopsida; order Ranunculales; family Circaeasteraceae; genus Kingdonia; species Kingdonia uniflora. The sequence continues at coordinate 2,166,112 of JACGCM010000724.1, forward strand.
CCAATTTGTTTTCATGTGGATTATAAATTCTAGCCTCCGCTGTACATCCCCAAACATGAAGATGTCTTAAACTAGGTTTACTTCTTGTCCAAAGCTCGAATGAAGTTTTTGGAACTGTCTTACTAGGAACCGTATTTAATAAATATGCAGTGGTCTTTAGAGCTTCAATCTGCAAAGATACGGGTAAAGTTGAATTACTTACCATACTCCTAACCATTTCCATTAAAGTACGATTACGCCTTTCAGCTACACCATTCTGTTGTGGCATTCCTGGCATTGTGTATTAAGCACGACTACCAAGCTTTTCTAGGAGTTTGGGGAATGGGTCAGGGCAATGACCTGATTCGTTATATCTACCATAATATTCACCACCTCTATCTAACCTAATGACTTTCACCTTTTTGCCTAATTGTCTTTCAACCTCAGTAGTGTATACCTTAACGACATTCACTGCTTGAGATTTTTTACTTAATAAATAGACTTAACCATAATGTGAAAAGTTGTCAATAAAAGTGATAAAATATTTTTCTCTCATAAAACAGGGAGTGGTAAAAAGTCCACAAATGTATGTATAAATAATTTCAAGAAGCTCTGTACTTCTTGTGACACCCTTCTTGGTGTATTTGGTTTGTTTTTCTTTAATACAATCCACATACACACACCGAATTAGTAAAATCTAGGTTTCGAAGGACCCCGTCTTTTACTAATTTCTACACTCTTTCTCTGGAAATATGCCCCAGTCGTCTGTGCCACAAGATGGAGGAATTTCATTAGTTATGCCATGTTTTGTTCCAACATTAGGATGCATGGTCAAAAGGGTTTTGGTGAACATGTTATCAAGATTTAATTTGTATAGGCCATCACATAAAACACCAGAACAAATAGAGGCAGAATTCTTGAATAAACTGAAAGAACCATTCCCAAAGTGAAAATAATACCCATCAAGGTCTAAAAGAAATAAAGAAAACAAATTACAAGAAACTAAAGGAACATAGAATGTAAGTGATAAATCTAAATGATGTCCAGTGTCTAAGAATAAACGAGAGGTCCCCACGGCTTTAACATAAGCTTTAACTCTATTTCTAATAAATATGAAATTTTCATTTGGTTCCACGTTCTGGGTCCTAAGTGTAATGGCCTAATTCCGTAGCTAGAAATGACTCAGAATTAGCTCTTACACCAAATGTATCTGTGATGAAAACTAGTATAAAGCAAGAAATAACGCAGGTGATTTAGCGTGGAAAGCTTTGAATAGGTAAAAAAACCATGACCTCAAGTTGAGGGTTTTAGTAACAGTAACTTTTATTGTTTGAGGCTAATATCTTATTACAAGTGATCTCTCGAACTAAAAATACTTGATCTTATAAATAAGAAGTTTTGTGTTAGAGTATAAAAAATCTAGTTTTTCTTGGTCTCTGTCTCTTCTAGAACTTTTTTCTTATATAAACCTTACCCGCAACTTGTTATCGTGCTGAAGCACGTTCTCTGAATAATGAGGTAAGTGGTAGTTGACTGAGTAACTATTTAGTTCGTGAGAGACATGTGTCTTTGACTTGTTCATGTTCTTCTGTTGTGCTCGATCCACATTCTTTACCTGTTCGTGGTGTATGTGTCAATGTTGATTGTTTATGTCACGCGTGAAATACATGAATCTGATATTGAGGTAGCTCGAATTGGGTTAGGTCGAAGGATAGGTCCCTACAATCGCCCCCTCGCAACTGAAGGCACGAGTAGCTTTGGTTGAGAAAGAACCTGTGTATTGGTGATGCTGGATGTTGAAAAGAAATGATGTATTACTGGTGATTTGACTGGTTGGGTATTTTGATATATTTCTTTATGGAGCGATGTATCTGCATTGAATAATAATAGAAAGTATTGATGTAATTGACGTTTGGGGTTCTGAGAATGGTTCTGCTTTAAATGTGATTGCTTTGGAAACGTACATGCGTATTAAATACAATGGTTATATAAATAGTACCTATATGTGAATTCTGGCAAAGTACGCTGTTGTTGAAAAATTCTTTGGATTCTCTGAATTTCAATGGTTAAGACCTAGCGAATGGTGTATGAAGAGAGGGTTTCTACCAAATTGTAAAGATTTAAATTTATATACTTCGGGGATCAATCTTTGGTGATACCCACCCCAATTCTTGTACCACCGACGTATCACGGCATGTCGGAAGACGAAGCGGCTGAAGCTGAGGATGATTTTTACCGTATGTGAAGATTTCATTACGTTGTTTTGACAGCGAGCAACGTTGAAGGTTGAGGAGACAGATGTGGGGGCCGTTGTAACTACGAAGCAATATCACCAGTATCCTAAGAAGGACTGGATTCTAAGGTAAGAATCCTTTTCGTCTCCATCAACTCTTTGTTGGTAGGGGTTACAGAGGAGGAGACAATGGTGGTGTAAGAGGGAGATGGAGATTGGAAGTCTCGCCCCTGCACAATCATTGTTTCTTGGCGCTGAGAAGGCTTTCTGTTTGAAGAGTTAGTTCAAGCACTGATAACCTTACTTCTATGTCTAGACTTCGACCAAACTCAGTTTTCAGTCAAAATAAATATTGTGAAGAAAGATAGATGTTCAGTGATTTTCAGTTCCAACTTTGCTTCAAAAGATTCTCGAAGCAAAACATCCCTGAAAACTGATATGATTTTGAGAATAAACTGAAATACTTGTTATCTGTAAAGTACCTAAAAGATTTGTTATCTGTAAAGTATCTGTAATTGGTATTATAATTAACTCTTGTGATTGAAATCAAGCAATAAGAAATACATATATTTATGATTAGATGGCGAAATATAATATTTAGGATCAAACTAGAAAGTTTATTTTAGCAATCGAGCTGTGAAAAATGTCTAAAAATTTCATCAATTAGACCATCCCATCAGAGTGACCTGTAAGTGATATACTTCAAAAATCGTACAATAAAGCAGGCAAACAGAAAGGGTTGCATAATAGAAGTATCCGATAAATACCAGCATTGGCATGGCGCTGTATCATATTGGGCAGGTGTACGAAGAGCACCCCCAAGTATCATATTATCACAGCTCTTAAAATTATGAAGTTGCATTGCTTAAATACCTCATCAACACGTTTAAACAGATTACCTCATCAACCAAAATCACCTGAACACGTCATTAAATTCAAATCCTGAATCCAACATGTAGATGTAATACACTCCAAAAAAAGGAAAAACTATATTTCAGTTCTAGCTCATAGACACAAAAAAAGCCTAAAGGGATTGCATATATGCTCGGGATACAAAATTCTTTTACATTTAGGGATTTTCTAAGAGTATTGTCAAAAAGGATATCGTACACAATTAATATTCTGCTGTATTAATTCTCTGCAAAATCCAGTATCCACAACCTCAAAAACGAAGAAACAATTTTCCGATGATCAAGTTCAGATTGTCTTCGCAGACCCCATTTTTTTCCTCAATGCACCTATAGTAGAATAGTATAATCAAAGATGAGACTAAAAAATGTAGCCTATAATCCCTCAACAACATTTTAGTTGTCCGCTTCAGAATCCCCCGCAACTACCATTTCATAAACATACCCATCACACTTGAAAATACAGAGATTTTAATCAAGCAAGGGTAAGTTACAAAAATGGGAGTAGGTTGGTGGGAGCTGGTGCCGTAACAGTTCCATGTGATCCCTGACAGTCAGTCAAGTCAATGAGATTTACATACCCATAAATGTTTTTCACAGAAGAAGTAACATCACAATGTTTCCAAGCATCAATTATAAAATCAATACAGCAGCAACACAGCAACACGGCAACAAAATTCTAGAGACTGCAGAAAATGAAGACTTGTGCTAAGAACGGTATACATGGAAATCAAAATGAAATAGTAATGAGGGTTCACTATATACCATATTTCAGTAGTTTTAAGTATCCAAATGCAGATTCTGTTGGATGAACGGACGAAGAGATTCGACAAGTTGCTGCTTCAAAGATTCTGGAATTTTAGATATGTAGTTTTGCTTGGCTTCAGCAATCAACATTTTCCTGATTAAATAAACACCATAAGAAATTACAAAATGTACACGCACAAAATATGTGTTTCTATCAGTGGAGTTAAGAGTACATTCTTTTAGTGATTAGAAACAGTTAACATAAAGACCAACGAGTAGAATGCATAACATTGAATAAAAGTCAAAATTCATCACCTGGCAAAAAAACGCAGGAAAAGTAGCGATGCTGAAAACTATCAAGAAGATAATATCTACGAGAAGGGAAAAAAATCTCAAGCACAAAATATGTGTATTCATTCTTTTAGTGATTTTTAAATCAAATAGAAACACGAAATCATACAATGGACACAAAAGGAACAATAACTATACAAACAGCAGGATTGAAACAATCACAAGTATCAGAATACGTTGTCATAAAATTATTCTCGACCATGCCAAAACTAAGAGATTTCAACTGCCTAACCCCTCTAATAAATTATATAATGAATGCTTTTTGAGGTGTTGCAGCATAAACTTCGGCTATTATGATTGTGTTTAGAAGCTCTGCAAATATTGTGTGGCTCTACAATTATTTGTTGATTTCCTAATCTATTACTAATATATATAGCAAGAGTATGTAGAATTGAACTCTATTGTGACATTCGTCGTTTCTTACTAATGGCACATCAGCAATTTTGACCTCCTGATTTTTATCGTGCAAGCAACCTGCCCAATTCCCTCGCGTCTCTTTGAAAAAACCCTTTCAAAAAATTCCTTTTCAGATTTATCTATAGATCTTCATTTCTTCTCCACATAACCATGAAAATGTTAAGTACCCGCAAACCGTCTCTTCTCTTTGCAAGCATTTTTCTCTCTTTCTACAAAGTTGCGACGAGAAAAATCGGGTTCATTGAGAAATTTAGATTTGGCAATGAATTTCAGTGTGAAATTTTAAAGGAAAATGGCGGATTTGGGGGAATCCCCTGGAAAATATCTTAAGATGATATCATTTATTAGAATCTGTCACCAGATCTCTAATCTCTCTCTCTCTCTCTCTCTCATTTTGTTTCAATCCAGATTAGGAATTTTAGCACTTAACATGGTCATGTAATTGTTCTTTATTTTCGGTGTTTATGGTTTGAATTTGGATTTGGGAAAGTTTAGGTCATTCTTTCCAACTTTGTCACTAATTTCATTTTGGTTTGCCTTTTCCTTGATATTTTATTTTAGGATTTAAGGGAAAGTACTATTCTTGACTTTCTTAATATGATTGCCCAGGGATCAAGTAAGATTTGACGTACATGTTTCGATCTCTATTTGTGATAAACAATTTTGTTGAGTTCATTATTGAGAATGCAATGGTCTAAGTATTGATATTGGCAAAGTTCTAAGAGATATATTAGAAGTAGGAGCAATTAGGAGGAGTTTCATCTAACAAGTAGTAGATTCTAGTTGGAGTATGAATTAGGTTGCTTCAGATGCAAACAACTATAATCTATATAAAAAAAGAGGGCTTGAGGAGATAAATCTCTTTCATCATCCTACTCTCAATTTCTCTCACCAAAATCTTTACAAGAAAACAGAGTAGTTGAGATCTTGAAGACCACCTAAGGAAGTTTTTCGCCTCCGCGGCGGTAGCCATTGCCGTCGTCAGACTACGTAGTTTGTAGTCCGGTAGAGTATTATCTCTTTGTTTTATTTTGGGCCTCCCCAAACATGTTATATTTTATAGGTATACTATTCACAGTAAACACTACTATTTGCGGTAGACAATAATTATTGTTCACGATGAACAGTATTTACTATGAACAATTTTATTTTTCTTTTATTTCCGACTTTTCATTATCCATTTTTCCCCATACCACATTCGTAAGCAAAATTGCAGATACTCCTTTCTCTTCCTTAATTTCTTCTCGTAGGGTTTTGTGTTTCAATTATTTTTCTTTTTTTATTCTTAGTTTCGCTTCTTCTTTGCAGTTCTTTCTCAGCAATTGTTTGAGATACAACTTCTTTATCTTGATAAAGGCCAAGTGCAAGAATCTTTCTTAGTAATTTCCTGTGTCTGGATCCACAATTTATCAAAATCTGCAATAAATTTGATAGTTCTAAATTGGCTGGATCTGCTGACGAGAATCATATGATTCGAAGATGGCTTGAAAAAGAAATCTTGCTGAGATTCGAACTTCTTCAAGTCTAGTTGTGGAAATTTAAATAAAAAAGGTATCAAATTATTTTTGGTGGTGCGAGCCTTTTTAATTATTTTCTCGTGGGAAATTGCAATCTGATTTTTGCGAGTGCATTGAAAGAATATGGTATCCTCGACTTTACTTTTGTTGCAGAGCATAAACATATAGCTTATGTGTATTGGGTCTTCTTCAAACAAGTCCAAGGGTTGTGCTGCTAATATGATCCAAATATTCTAATCACGAGTTCTTGATCCCAGTCCTATTGGATTAAGTTTAACTTCTGTACGCCCCATGCCCGTCCCCAATCCGCTCTCTTTAACCAATCAGTTTATACCAGCCAACCATTATTAATTAGTCTAGTCTATCTGCTTTTGTCCCAATCCAACCTATTCCACTTTTACCAAAATTTTATCTAAATCACATCAAGCGTGTTTACCCAGTTAACTTAGTAATTTGAAGTCAAATTCAAAGTTTGATTGTTAATCGACAAAATTTCTTCTTCTTTTTCTCATTTAATTTTGCTCTGCAAGTACATTTGAGATTTGTAATAATGCGCGATAAACGAGTGAGATTCTTGATCCGACCCTTACCCGTTGGAGGAAGAAAGTATCGTAGTATGAAGTATGGAGAGAAAGGTATTTATATGTATGTCGAGGTTGGTTGGAGATAATCGGTATATCACCAGTTGAAGACAAGGTAATAAAATTGGATTAAGTGGCAATCGAAACCGAAACTTTTGCTCGAATTCAATATTCAAATCGAGGTTGTATTTCAAGTAAGTATTTTGCCCAAGATTCTATTCCCGGGTAGTATTTAGTATATTGCTGAGAAATAGTCAAAACCAGATCACGTGCTCATATTTAGTATTCCGCAGAGATTTCACGCCGAAGTAATATTTTGCCCGAGGTTTTCTCCTCAAATGTAATATTCAATATTTTGCCCTAGGTTTTTTACCTCAAGGTAGTATTAGTATTTTGCTCGTGCAAGTAGTCCGAGACTTTTAGCTCGTAGTAATTTGATCTAGCGTATTCTACTAGCTCGTAGAGTTAATATTCAATTACAAGGTACTACACCGTATTAATGCACGTGGCTGTAGGTTCTAGTATGTAATACTAGTTCGTTATTTTGGTATTTTTGTGTTATTGGTCTCTCAAATATTCAAAGAGCTGGTCTCTTACAAATCTGGGTGGGTTTGGTTCTATCCTGAGAGAGGGTGCTGGAGAACCTATTAGTGCTTGTGCAGGAAGGCGTAGAGCTAGCAATATTGTTCTCCATGAAATGCAAGCTGTTGACAGAGGAATGAGTCTTGCTCTGAAGCATCAGAAGAAGAAGTTGATTGTGGAATCTGACACTGCAGTTGTCATTCACATGATTAACACCAATAAAGAGCCCCCTTGGTACACCAGGAAAGTTGTGAGAAGCATTAAGGAGAAAGATCCTCTTTTTGAAGTTATCTACTTTGAACTCAAGTATAGGAATAGCAGTTCAGCTGCAGATTATCTTGCATGATTTCTTCCTACTATAGGGGAAATTAAAATCTTACCAGATGCCTTAACTTTTGACCTCAAAATAATTCCCAAGGAAGATGCAGCGGTAAAAGTAAGCTATAGGATAGCTAGATCTTAGAGGCTAGTTTTCCTGTTTGGTTTTTGGAGTAAGGCCCTCAAACAGCTCTTGTGAAAATAATAATAAATAAATAAAAATTGTTGGTAAAGCAGTTAGACCTCACAATCTTTAAGAATTTTTGGAATGTACTTCTAATGCAGGCTTGGTGGACTGCAAATATAGAGGTTGCTACATGACTTGGTCAAAAGGAACACCACTGGGAAGAGAATATCAACTAAGATTGACAGGGCAATTGTCTATTCTGAATGGGCTGGTACTTTTAATGATTCAGAAGCAAGTTTCCTACACCCAGATATTTCAGGCCACTCCTCTATAGTTATCAATGTCTGTGAGGGGAAAAAAAGTAGTCCCAAACCTTTCAAAAAAAAATTATCATTGGGCAAATCACCGAGTTTTTTAAGCACTATAACTGATGTCTGGAGAACAAGAGTAAATAGGAACCCCACTTTTAGATTCACACGGCAAAGGAAATTGGTTAAAAAGGCTCTTTTGGAAAATTTTGCCAAAGACTATGATAATATCCCTCAGCAGCTTAGCAATGCAAAGCAAGTTCTTGATGAAGTGCAGGAACAGCTACAAGTTCAGCCTGACAATCAGCATATATGGCCATGAAAAAGAGGATAGCTTTGGGAAACTACTACGGGGTAGGAAGGGAGGGTGGAGGAGTCAAACACAAGACAGAAAGGAAGGATCCAATGGCTACAGTTGGTTGACAACAGCTCAAGGTTCTTTCACAGGTCTGTCCAATCAAGAAGGTTAGGAAATAAAGTGTTTAACATTGTTGATGACGAGGGTAACCTTATTGAAGATGAGGAAGAGATAGGCAACGCTAGTGTCAATTATTTCAGAAAGGACCCAGAGAAGGAGGTGACCAGATGGGTTCTCTTCTCTATTTTCAAGAGAACGTGGAAAACAATTGGTGATGACATGATGGATGCAATAAAACATGTCTTCCTCACATCTTGTCTTCTTGAAGAGGTAAATGCTACAAAGGCTACGGTCCCTAAGGTTTGCAACCTTCAAACTTTCTCAGATTTTAGACCAATTTCATGTTGTAATGTTCTATATAAGTGTATATTCAAGATACTAACTACTAGACTTAAATCCTGTGCAGTTAATATAATTGGGCCAAACCAATCTGCCTTCATGCACGGTGAAGGTAGATTATTAACACATGAAGTAGTCAGAAATTACCATAGAAAACAAGGAACTAGTAATGCACTGCCAAGATAGACGTTAAAAAACTTATGATATGCTCAGATGGAAAGCTATTAAAGCAGTACTAGAGAAATTCAGTTTTCCCCAAACATTTACTGGATGGATCATGGAGTGCATCACAACCACAAAATTCTCTATGTACCTAAACGGTACACTCCACTTTAAAGGGAGAAGGGGCCTAAAACAGGGTGACCCAGTGTCACCCGATTTGTTTGTTCTCATTATGGAAATGTTGTCTAAGCAAAAGTAAATAAGAGTTGAAGATGGAACATTTAAGCTATACTCAAGATGTAAAACCCCTGACATCTCACATCCATGGTTTGCAGATGAGTTGACAGTGTTCATAAAAGGTGCTATTGATACTGCTCACACTGTTAGAAAAGTGCTTGATAAACTACATGGCTTTGCTTATAAGTTAACAATAATAAGAGCAACCAGTTTACATCAGGTATTGCAGAAAATGAAGCACATCAGTTGAGCAGCATTCTATGCTTCAACATAGGGACAGGGTCAGCCCTTGGGCAAGGCCACCAAAGCGGCTGCTTTAGGCTACAAATTGGTAGGGGGCGCAAAAAAATAAGTTGTAGTATAATTCTTGATCAAAAAATCGTTTGTTCTCTTGAAAACTGCCTCCTCTCCAAACTTAATATATCCCTAAAATTTTGCCACTTTTTACAGCAATGATTTTGCTGCCCTTGACAAATTTGGTATTTATCTCTTTTTTCTTAGCCATATTTGGCAGTTACCTCAACTATCTATAATTTGAATAACAAAAGAAGGAATTTTTTTATTTTTTTTGGCAAAAGGTAAGCAATTTATTATAAATAAGAGTACGAAAAACCTACAGACAAGTCCTTCAGTGCTCAAAATGATTCAATAGTTACAACTCAAACTGAAAATGAGAGATACAAGGAACCATCAATCAAATCTATAGTACTCAGTGAAAGGGACCTCAGCATTTTCAAAAAGACTGGTTTTCCTTGAAACCATTCCTTACTAAAAGGATGCATTCTAGCTGCCCTATATGTACTATCATCTGCACTAAAGTTGCATTCTCTCCATGCGTGTTTTAGTTTGACTTGCAGCTTAGTCGAGATGTAGTCCCATTTAGCCTGAAGTTGCCATGGAACCTTGTTTTGTTGAAACGCTATGATAGCAGCTTTGGAATCTGAAACCAGGAAGATCTTTAACCAACCTTGCTCCAATGCAGTGAAGAGCGATGACACTATACTGCAGCACTCGGCATAGTAAGAAGTGCTAACACCAATATTTTCTACAAGAATCCCAAGGACTGAACCTGAATGTTCTCTAAACACAACTCATGTCCCTGCATTCCCTGGATTGCCAGAACTTGAGCCATCACAATTGATTTTAACCTCATCCAGACATGTTAGCTCCCATGTGCAAGGTCTGATCCTTGGAGGTCTTCTGTGCTTGAGAGGAACTTGTAGTCTAAGCAGCAACCCCAACTCATTCTGATTATTTCTCATTGAGCCTTTGAATTCAAGGAGGACTCATATATAGCTTTGAGAATATTATACTTGGTTTGTCTAAGAGTTGGGACAGGCTCATTGTGAGCAATTTTGTTTCTACAGAACCATATAGATTGGATGCATGCAAGAACTTCATTCACCCACAGGTCCTCCATGTAGGAGCTACAAGAGATGGCCCTTTTAAAGATGGATATGAAGCTCCAGGTAGTAATTTACAGATCAAAAAGCGCACTAACCCATTTCCAAATGCCTTGAGCATAAATGCAATTGAGAAACAAATGTGAAGTAGTTTCTATCTCAGAGCAACCAAATCTGCATTGAGAAGCAATCTGAACACACCAACTTGAACTGTAGCATCTTTAGGTATGGCATTATGAAGCATTCTCCAAGCTAGGTTAGAGTGTCTTGGTGAGTTGTTGCTTCTCCAAAGATAATTCTTCCACAAAACTGGATTGAGCTTAGATCTAATCTGCTCATAGGCTGCTTTTACACTAAATTGACCTTGAATATGAGGCTTGAATAAAATTTGTCAAACCCTAGAGTATTAACACATATAGTGGAGAGATTAACCCCTGCAAGGTCCAAGATTTGCTGAATTTCATGGTTAAGGTTCCAAGTACCATTGCATGTCCTTCCATCTAATGTGGGCTAGATTAGGTAAGTCTTTGAGAGCTCCAAGACCAGTCCAGTTGCCCCTCCAAGCATCAACTTTGTCACCATTACCCAACATCCAGATTGATTTGTTAACAGCATCACTATATAGAGACCTTATGCCAGACCACATAGTTGATCTCCTATAGTATGATATGATGTCCCCATTCTTAGTAAAGTACTTAGCTCTAAAGTACTGAGCCCAAATACCTTCCTTCTGAACCAGACCCCAGGCTAGTTTCATGAGCATGGCTTTGTTAATGTTCCCCAGTCTTCTTAAACCCAAGCCTCCTTCAGAGATAAGCTTACAACATTTTTCGCATGAGACAGTAACTCCCTTTCTTTTGTTTGGATCACCAGACCAAATAAAGTTCCTGATTATAGCTTCACTTTCTTTAATTAGAGATAGGGGCCACCTGTAAACAGACATATTGTAAATTGGGAGACTAGAAAGGCCTGACTTAGCCAAGACCACCCTTCCTTGCATAAAGAACATTCTGCCAACATGAGAGTTTGTTCTTCTCTTGATCTTATCCACCGTGATTCTCAGACTGGAATTAGCGCTTCTCCCTTGTACCAGAGGCATACGAAGGTAGGTTTCAGGCAATGTACCTTGAGTAATATCAAATAGATTTTGGACTATAGCTTCTTTGCAGTAGTCATACCCCCAAGGAAGAGTTTACTCTTGTTTAAATTAATCCATTGACCAGCTGCTGATTGATAATCATCAAGGAGTTTCTTGAGAGCTCTAAGGCCTTTAATAGTTCCCTTAGAGAAGATGATAATATCATCAGCAAAGAGAAGGTGTGAGGGACAATTAATACCCTTGTGAGATGCCATAGGAAGTATACAAGAGTTATCCCTTAACCAAGATATGCCTCTGCTAAGAACCTTTTCAGCAAAAGCAAACAAAGTGGAGATAGAGGATCCCCTTGTCTCAAACCCCTTGAGACTTAAAGAACCCACATGGACTACCATTAATCATCACAGAGATGTTAGAACTTTGCAATATACACTCAATCCAGTTACACCAGATATCAGAGAGACCAAATTTCTTAAGAACTGCCAACAGAAACCCCCCAGTCTAAGGTATCAAATGCTTGAGAACATCAATCTTTAACCCAACATTGCCACCCCATTTCTTGTTGTCAAGTTTATTTATAAGCTCACTAGCTAGCCCCACATTCATTTGGATATTTCTCCCAGGAATAAAGGCTCCCTGGTGACAAGAGATAACTTTACTAGCAACACTTTTCAATCTAGTTGCCATAATCTTGGTAATGATTTTGAAACAAAAATTACTTAAGCAAATAGGCCTGAATTGATTAAGCCTAAGAGATTGATCTTCTTTAGAAACCAAGATAATGAAACTAGAATTGAAGCCTTTGGGGATAATACACTCAACAAAGGAGATAATAGCATTACATACCTCTTTATGAATGACCTGCCAGTACTTGTGGAAGAAGAAACCTTGAATCCCATCAGGACCAGGAGCACTATCTCCGCTCATTTCAAAAACCGCTTGCTTTACTTCATCATTACTAGGGATAGCACATAAGATAATGTTCTTATCTTCAGTAACCATATTCGGAATCAAGTGCATTAGAGCTGGATTAGGCTTCACATTACCATCTGACTGGAACTTTTCCTCATAGAAACTTACAATGTGATTTGAAATATCATCATGATAAACAAGATTGGTACCATCTTCAGTAAGGATATTTGTGATCATAGCCTTTTCCCTCTTTGTTTTTGTAACACTGAAAATACTGAGTATTTATATCTCCTGCCCCAATCCATTTGAACCTGGACTTTTGGTGAAGAAGCATCTCATGTTCATGTAAGGCTTTGTTCAGGTTGATCTCTGCTTGCTTAATCTCATAGGCTAACATGTTATCATCAGGGTACAGTTGTTAAGCTTCTTGTAAGCTAAGAAGAGCCTCTCTCATATTGTTGATGTTGATGTCTTTAGAACCAAATACACTGACCAAGGAACAGCTTCAATAAGGGGCAGTAAAGTCAGGTGTTCAACCCAAACTTTACAAAACCTAAATGATATATTTGAAGGTTTAGATATTGGTATGTCCCAGCTGAAGACAATGGAGTGGTCTGAATTCACTCTTTGAAGCACTCTAGACTTCCAGTTTGAAATCTATTGGTCCGTAACTCATTATGAAGTACTTTATCCAAAAGACAAAAAATTCTATCTTTACCAAGCTGCCAATTAGACCAAGAGAATTGGAGACCAAGTCTGTCACTCTCTAACAAACAATCATTCAGAAAATCTTGAAAGTCCCTTATAGAAACAACAGAATGTGGCCTCCCACCAAGCTTCTCATCATTAGAAAGAATTGTACTAAAGTCCCCATACACTGACCAAGGAACAGGCCACCTTCTTAGCTTCCTCAACTCAGCCAAAAGGACACTTCTCTCAGAGATACTGCAGCTAGCATGAACCAGGGAAAAAAGAGCATCATCATGGTATATTGTAACTTGTTGTTCAGAAAAGAAAATGGTTTCAGGGATACCCATGTTCTCCTTCCAAAAAACACAAATGTTACGCATCTCATCTCCTTGCAAATTAGTAATAGAAGTGTTACAGTAATTTCTTAGTTTGAGCTTAGATATGTTAGCTTGGGAAGGCCAAATCTTGGGCTCGACTAAGCAAATGAAATCAGGACTAAGAGACTTAACCAGTTTTCTTAAATACACTTCAGTAGTATCGTTCCCAACCCCTCTCACATTCCAAAAGAAAACCTTCATTTGGAAACTTGATTGGAGTTTTTAATTTTAGACCTTATATTGGGCAAAGGTCTAGTAGGATCTCTAGTTTTTCTCACATATGTTCTCGTTTTCTTTGTGACAAGAATAAACTCACCTAGTCCATCAACCTCCTTGGGTGGGAACTTCAGGAGCTTCCTTGGATGTAGTAGCTTTGTCATTAACTATGTCACCCCCATCAGAAGAAGATTAAGACTCTTCATCACTGCCTTCTCCTTCATATGGATATGTATTTCTAGACTGAAGAGCGCCCCCAAACCTGCAAAATCCATGGCCTGGTCACAACCAAGAGTATCTTGTGTGTCTTCTCCTTGTTGTTGAGAATCAGGGTTTACACCATCACCATCAACAGCATTTATATTAGGTTCCTTGGTTACATTGCTTGCTTTCTTGTTTTTTTTTGCTTCCTTCTCCATTCTTTCCTGGTAAAACAATGGGATGAGCTGAAGTACCCTCTTGTCTCACCATGCCAGGGAAGTAAATAGGCGGAGATGACTCAACATTCTCACAAGCTTTGCTAGTTTCTTTACCCTCTTTTGTAGCAACAATGTTCTCACCCTAGATATATCCTACTTAGTGTTCTTTCCTTCTTCTTCTTTTTCTTGATTTGCCTTAGCCTTATCTCCCTCTTCAATGGCTGTTTTGATGGTTCTGCAATCAAAGAAGAAATGACCTACTATCTTACAATGAGAGCAAATTTAGGTGGGTCAGGAATCTGCACCTCCTGGATTAGTTCAACTCCTTCATTATAAAGAGTAATGATACTAGGTATAGGTTTTAAGAAGTCTATCTCCACAAGAACATCAGCAAAAAACCCAAATTCTTTGTTTCTAGTGGAGTTATCAACTCTAATAGGGGTACCAAGAGCTTTACCCATAGACATAAGATTGTGTACAGCCCAAAACTCCAAGGGAAGTTTGGAAAACCTTACCCAACATACAGCACAAGTATTCTGATGTTGCTCAGGATCAAATCTTCTAGCCCACTGCAATAATCTCAAGGGTTGCTTCTCTATGAACCATGTTCCACCAAGCCAGACCTTCATCTTGTCATCCTCATTATCAACCCTGATAACAAAGAACCCTCTTCCAATTGCAATAAACTTGCAAGAGTCTTTCAATTTCCATTTTCCCATTGCTTGCAATCTTATTTCATCCAGAGTAATACTCAGCAGTCAGCATAGGTAATTTACCAATGAGACTATGTTTATAGTACTCCACCTCTTCCTGTACAGCAGCTTTAAAGATGGTGACAACAGTCTTATCTCCAACAATAGTAGGGTTAGGGATGAGCTCTAAGTTTACTGAGTTCTTATGAGCTCCCTTAACTTTCTCCGCGTATGTGGGTGTAGTTAATTCTCCTGGTTTCTTCTTGCCATCATCATCAACATTAACAGCCTCAGGCCTTATAGAATTAGGGCTTTTTGACTCCCAAACCTTCTCAGTACTTGCAGCCTTAGGGTTTGGAGGCTCACCAGCCTACTCTGCATCATTAGGGTTTCCAATATTAGTACTTGCAGCTTTAGGATTTGTAGATTCCACAGCCTTCTCTACAACACCAATAGGGTTAGCAGTGTTCTCTCCAGTCTTCTCGAGATCTGCACTGGTGGTTGTTGTCTTCTCAGTCATCTCCTTCCCCAAATTAGGGTTACTAGCAGCAGTAGCAGAACTAGGGTTTGCTGTACTCGAAACAGCAGCACCACCATTGACATCATTGAGATCTGCAACCTTAATGGCAGACACACTAAGGTTTGCAGTGTTTGTAACACCAGGGACTCCATTAACCTCTTAAAGGTTAACAACCACAGTTTCAGATTCAATAGGGGTTAACTCCGGTTTCAGCCTAACACCAGGGACTCCATTAACCTCTTTAAGGTTAACAACCACAGTTTCAGATTCATTAGGGTTAACTCTAGTTTCAGACTCATCAGGGTTAGATAACAGTCTCCTTGCGCAAAGCAGCCTGTACACTATAGTTTTTATCTCCACCTCCGTTGGGGCTCAGAGATCTCAAACCATTGCTGAAAATAACTTGTAACAACTCCAAAAGCTTAGGATCGAAGCTCTGATGGTTACTCATCATTAAAAGGCACAGATCACACCATTAATGAGCAATAATTAATGGTGAAATCAATGGAAAATCAATTGTTAGGGAAAAGTTCGTCTCAGTCTTACCAGGATGTTACAGGTCAAATGTTCAGTGTGGACAAGAGCAAGCTCTTCCTGGGTACACTTGGAAAAGGAAAAGAGAAAAATGAGAAGAAGCATAAAGTCAAAGATCTCTTTGGTTTTAAGGAAGGGGTCTTTATTTAATCTCTCTACTAGGCTAAACCTAAAACAAATTCAACTCAAACAACCTCCTGAAACCATTATTTTATATACTATAGGAGATGAGCAATTATTTATGAAAGCAGCCTTGGCATCCCCAAGATAATTTATGAAATCTATTTCAAAATCAATTCTTACATGACTCTCATCTGTCTCTTACAGCTAGAGTGAGCAACCTGATCAACAATGGCAGATGACAACCTCCGGAAAACTCAGCAAGGCTGTCAGACATATGGAAACACTTGAAGAACATCTCAATCAACACCAACATGGAAGATAAGGTAGTCTGGTCTCTCACAGAGTGGAGATTACACACTAAAGATTGCTTATGACTTTACTAGATTACACAAGCAAAGAGCCGCATGGAGCCCCCTGGTTTGGTTTACAAACAATATTCCAAGACAGCTGCATAGCATGGTTGGCTAAAAACAAGGACTTAAAGAAACAGAACAAGCTTAGAAAGTGGGTGTTGTACAGCAAGCACTCTAGGTGTCAGTTTTGTTGGGCAGATGATGAGAATGAAGAACATATGTTTTTTTACTTGTGCCTATGCAAAGTTCATATGGATGGAGCTATATACAAAACTGAGCTACTCAAGGAAAAGCAGCGGCATGGAGGATGAGTTAGAATGGAGTACCAACCATTACAAGGACAACCCAGTTAACACCCACCCAAGCTAAGAAGCTGGCTCTCAATGCTGTCCTCTACTATATGTTGAAGGTGTTAGAGTTAGCTTGTATAGCCCAAGGGCTTTTATGTCTTTTTACCTGTCTTTACTCTTTTCTCTTTTGTAAAGGTTGTTGCCTTAACCCTAACTTTCAACATATATTCTAATTATCAGAGTGTTCTCCTTCTGCTATCATGGTTTCAAGAGAAAGATTTTTTCTCGATCCTCATTGAAGATGTCACCCTCTCTCTCTAAACCTAACGCATCTTTCACACATGTTTCCACTTTTCCCTCTCGAATTTGCTCGATTGGTGATCGATTGAGGGAGGGTTAGAGCTTGAATTTCTCTTCCCTTTACTATTTGGTCTTGATTTCACGAGTTTGGCGGATTCTCTCCATGGATTTCTTCGTTCGTTCTAGGGTTTCGTGATTGGTTTGTATTAGGAGTTTTCTCTTCAATTTCATCAATCACTTTCGTTCTCTCTTCACACTGATCACGGTAAGCTCGAATCTTAACTCTATTGCCTTGTATTATCATGAAAAACGTGACATCGGGTTTATCGGAGGTGGTGTATTGGTAAATGCTTGTTGGGTTCTGGTGGTTTGATTGAACTGTAATCGTGATTCTGAGTGCTTGACTGTGTTGTGATTGAATTAGGTTTGGGGTTGGTTTGTGTGTATGCAATTTTGCTGTCCAATTTACTGCAGGTTTGTTGAAGCTTGGTGATTGTGGATTGTGGCTTGGTTTGTGTTGTTGGTATTGGGTTTTTGCAGGTGGGATTCCAAGTTGTGTTTGTTGGGTTTGTGATTGCGATTGTTTGGGGTTGCAGATAGTAATTGGATTCCAAGTTATTTACTAAATCGAATTTCGGTCGGCAATATCAGTTCGAAGTTGACGTTAGAGGGGTTCGACAAAATGATTGTAGTGTTCAAGAGTTTTATAATGTGAAGACTGGTATGTGGGATCAGCTAGTCTTGACTGAGCCATCAGGACTTGTTGCTTACACTAATTGGATCAAATATAGAGAGCGACAACAATTAGTGCAGTTTCTATTTGCATTACGTGATGATTTTGAGTCTCTTCGGGGTTCATTTCTTCATAAAGATCCTCTTCCTAGTGTTGATTCTGTAGTTAGTGAGCTTCTTGCAAAGGAGGATCGTTTGAAGACGCAAATAGGAAAAGGGGCTCTTACTATACCTACTCAGTCAGTTTTGGCGGTTCAGCCAACGTATCAGTCTCCGGCTTCTTATCCACGACCTCGTGATGAATGTGCATTTTGTCATCAAAAATGCCATTGGAAGAATCAGTGCCCAAAGAGGTCATTACAGCAATACCAAGGGGCAACACTGTTACCACCTTCACAACAGTACAGAGGTCTTTCCCAGTCTCAGTCCTACGGAGGAGCACCTTCACAACAGTACTTTAGACCCCCATCACAAAATCCACAGCACCTACCTACGCCTCTACCTTATCACGCTCATCCTACTCAGTCTATAGCATTACCGTACAGTGATGCATCTTTTTTTGATGTCGCAACTCCCTGATATTATTCCACATGCTGGTTCTACCTCATCTGGTGCAACTTGAAACTTCAGGTAGTTGTCATACAACTTGGATTTTTTATTCTAGTGTCACACATCATATGACCCGTGATCGGTCTATCTTTTCGAGTCTTACACGTCCTTCGTCCATCATTAGTGTTACTGCAGCTAATGGATCATCTATGCCCTTAGTTGGAGTTGAACCTGTCTCCACACCACACTTGTCCCTTACTGATATTTATTTTCTTCCCCATCTCACTTTGAGTTTGATTTTTATTAGTCAGTTGTGTGTCTTTCTGGATATTTTGTTTACTTTTCTGATTCTCATTGTTTTGTGCAAGACCGTCATACACAGACGCGCTGATTGGGATCGGTCGTAGAGATGGCGGCTTGTACGTTTTAGAAAATTTTCAACCATCTGCTAGAGCAGTTTCGGTTAGCTCTTCTGTTGATTTGTCTTCTTTCCGTTTAGGATCTAAGTTTAGCATATTTTATTTAAGGCATGCTAAGTTAGGTCATGTGTCAGGATCTCGATTAATGTATTTAGTTTCGGCTGGTATTTTAGGAAATGTTCATTGTCATGATATTTCAGAATGTTCTAGTTGTGAACTCATAAAATGTTTTGTTTTACCCTTTTCTGTTAGTTAGTACATCTGTCACTTCTGCACTTTTTGATCTAGTTCACTCTAACGTATGGGCCCTGCTCCCCATCCCACCAAAGGGGGGGGTCTCACTATTACGTTTTATTTGTTGATGATTATTCTCGTTACTGTAGGGTGTTTTTGATGAAACGACGATTTGAGTTTCCTTCAATTTTCAAAGCATTTAAAGCTTTGGTTCAAACACAATTTTCTACTGTTATCAAATGCTTTTGAGGTAACTTGGGAGGAGAGTATACCTCTGGAGATTTTGCAGATTTACTTGCCTTAGATGGGACTATCCATCAGTCTTCTTGTACTAAAACTCCTCAACAAAATGATGTTGCTAAAAGAAAACATCATCAAATAATGGAGACTGCACAATCTATGCTTCTTTCTGCATCTGTTCCTAGTATCTTTTGGGGCGAGGCAGTCCTTACAGTTGTTCATCTAATCAATAGGATTCCAACAATTTTGGCAATACTCCTTATGTGCGATTGTTCGGCAAACCTCCATGTTATTCGTCCTTGAGGGTTTTTGGCTGCACATATTTTGTTATGTGCCACAATGTCGACCGTAGCAAGATTTCTCGTCGATCTATTATGCGTGTTTTTCTTGGCTACAGTGATACTCAGAAAGGTTAAAGATGTTATGATCCCATTGGTCAAATGTTATGTCTCTCGCCACGTAGTCTTTTTGGAGCGTATGCCTCTGTATTTAATTCCTGACCGATCATGAGAGATTCACGAATTGAAGTTGCTCTATGTTGATCGTTTCCCTGTTAATGATACTAGTTCTGATACATTTGATATGCTAGCTACACCGCCAATTACTGAGCATGTCCCAATAACCCTATTTCTGTTGGACCAGCTCCTCGACGTTATCCGGTGCATGATCATTGTCCACCTGATAAATTGGGTTTTTCCAACACTTGTTATTCCACTGAGTTTGCTTCTTTTTTAGCAACTATTCATGGTCATTCTGAGCCATCTCCTTACAAAGAGGCATCTGTTGATCCTCTTTGGCGTCAAGCCATGGATGAGGAACTATTTTCTTTCCACCAAACAGGGGCATGGGATTTGATGACGTTACCTTTGGGGAAGTATGTTATTAGTAGTCGTTGGTTTTACAAAACAAAGACAAAATCTGATGGATCAGTTGAGCGATTCAAGGCCCGCCTTGTTGCTCGTGGTTTCATGCAAGAGTATGGGATTGATTATGAGGAAACTTTTGCTCCCATTGCAAAGATGACCACAGTTCGTCTCTTGATTGTTATTGCGTCCGCTTGACAATGGGAATGGATGCAAAGAATGCCTTTTTGCATGGTGATTTTAAGTAAGGAAGTGTATATGACTACTCCAGGAGTTTCTCATTTGCCTGGTGAAGCTTGCAAACTTCGTAAGGCTCTGTATGGTCTCAAACAAGCACCTCGTGCTTGGTTTGAAAAGTTTTCATCAGTACGATTTTCGGAGTAGTGACCATGATTTCGCTTTGTTTGTGCGTACAACAATATCAGGTTGTGTTTTTTTGTTGTTATATGTTGATGATATGATTTTGAATGGTGATGACAGTATTGGCATCTCCACTTTGAAACTTCAGCTACATCGTGACTTTGAGATGAAGGATCTAGGCTACATCTTGTCTCAATCTAAATAGGTTGTATATGTTATTGAGAGAGCACGACTTACTGATACTCATACTAGTGACACTCCTCTTGAGTTTCATGTGCGTCTTACTCCTTCTAATGGTGTACCTTTGGGAGATCCTACTTTGTACCGAGTCATTGTTGGTAGCCTTGTATATTTGACTATCACTCGGCCTGATATTACATATGCAGTTCATATTGTCAGTCAGTTTGTTTCGGCTCCAAGAACTGTGCATTGGGCTGCTGTCATTCGGATTCTAAGGTACATTTGTGGTACTTTATTTCAGATCTTATTGATTTCGTCATCCTTATCATTAGTTCTTCGAGCTTATTCTGATGTTGATTGGGCGGGGGATCCTACTGACCGTCGATCGACCACCGGCCTGTGTATTTTTGGGTGATTTTCTTATATATTGGCGGAGTAAGAAGCAGAATGTTGTTTCTCGATCTTCTGTTGAGGTTGAGTACCGTATTATGGCTGTGACTGCAATTGTGACTGCAGCTGAGATAGTTTGGCTCTGCTAGCTTCTTGCTAACTTAGGAGTTTCTCTCTCTTCTCCTACTCCTATGTATTGTGACAACAAAAGTGTTATCCAGATTGCTCACAATTCAGTATTTCATGAGCGAGCAAAGCACATTGAAATTGATTGTCACTTTACTCGCCATCATTTGCAAAAGGGGGCCTTATCTTTACCTTACATTTAGTCTCAGCTGAACCTGGAAAATTTCTTCACGAAGTCTCAGACTGTGCAACACTTCCGTTTTTTACTTAGCAAACTCTCGATGCTACTTGTTATACCATCAGGAGTTTGACGGGGGGTGTTAGAGTTAGCTTGTATAGCCCAAGGGCTTTTATGTCTTTTTACTTGTATTTTCTCTTTTCCCTTTTGTAAAGGCTTTTATGTACTTTCAACATATATTCTAATTATCAGAGAGTGTTCTTCTCCTCCTGTTATCAGAAGGAAAGACATGAGAGGATAAACAATGGGGACCAGACTAGAGTGATTAACATACTTTCAACTGTCATAAAGGTCACTAGGGATCTTCTAAACCAATTGAGCTTGTGGACACAGATATAAACAGAAACTTTAGTGATCAGTGGGGAATGGATGTAAAAATCGGAGAAGACCTGTACAAATATAGTGCAAATGGAGAGGCCACCACAGGGGTACATAGCTCGTAATACAGATGGATCCTTGAGAGCTAGGTAACAACGACACTTCACTTTTAAAAAATAAAACGTGTCCGACACCCCGACACTTGGACACTCGGGCACACGTGTCCAACACTATTTACAAGGCATTTCTCTATTTCCTGTTTCCGATACCCCGTACTCTCCGACACCCGTATCCGTGTCGTTGTTACCTAGCTTGAGAATAAGGGGAGGCCATGGAGCAGTCTTGAGAACAGAAGAGGGAAATGTGATTGCAGCTTCTGCACGATGTACAACAAAGAAGTCGGTGACTATACATGAGTTGCAGGGTATTGATGCAGGGCTTAAGCTGGCTCTAAAGTACGAATGTAACAAGAACTCTTTGAGGTCAGACTCAGCCATTGTTGTGAGTATTATAAAACTAGAGTGTGATCCACCATGGGATGCAAGGGATCTTCTAAAATCCATACTGCACTCAGTAGACCAACTGGGGCACTTCACTATTGAGCATGTGTTCAGAGAGACAAATAAGGTAGCTAACTACCTATCTAAAATGCTAACTACAGAGGGATAGAAAGAAATTCTTCCAATTGATATGCACCCGGACTTGATGAAGTTGTGTGATGATGATGCTCAGTAAAAGAATACTATAGGGACAAATAGTTGTATTTTCCCTTTGTAACCTTTTAGAGTCCTATGCGCTCCTTATTGGTCTCAGGCCTTCTCTTGTGAGGGGTAGGGAGTTTTCCCCCCACCTTGTACAGTTTTCCCTTTTAACTATTTATACTACCTCACTTTCCAACAAAAAAAAGAAAAATTTAAATAAAACAAAAATCACTTTATTGTTCTAAATTCACTAGACAAGCCTTTCTAATTCTATAGACTTCTAATTAGTGATGTTCATCTAGTCACTACTATCTCTTAAAATCAAATCCTAATAATAATGGAATTAAAATCAAACTAAGAAAACCAATAAAACAAAACAAAAGGACTATCTAATTTACGGAAATATTGTGTTGCCTCGAGATGAATGTACGCATATAACGACCTCATCGTCGCAGTTATGCTCAAAGCGATGCCAACAACTTCAAGAATCCATAAGTCAATGACATTGACTTTAACTATGATCCAAGTACTCTCAGATCAACCTGATACCATGGATTTTCATATCCTAAATGGCGTTTGCTTAAAAATAAAAATAAAAACTGCACCTCCCAGTCCTTTAAAGGGTCACATTATTATGGGTGAGTTGCATGGATTAGATGTCAGAAAATAGTAGGAAACCTCCCCGCAGATACAAAATGTTCGCAAAGATAGCTAGCCCCCATCAAGCAAAAATGTAATATAACGAGTTCATGGTTTTAAGAAACACACAGAGGCTTACGCCTCCAAACCGCCTCATGAAGATTTTCGCACTGAAGCTTAAATCTCACAATCAATTTTTCTAACCCCTTAATTCTTATAAATTCTAGAAAATACTCCTTAGGGTTGGATTTAATAACAATCTCTACAATATAGAGCTATCATTTCTAACAAATCTGCATAAGAAAAATTAATAGTTTTGTAAGAGAAAAGCAAGGCTTATGCCTCACACAGCCTCTGCCATTTTAAACCTTGATCGAGTCAGTACGAACCTTACCCTATTAGCAAACAAGGCCTACTATGTTATCCTATTTATATACTTTTCTGCCTTAGCTTGTAATTTCATAACTGTAATATATAGTTCCGTACTCATCAATAAAAGAAGAAGAAAAAAACTGATAGTGTTAAGAATATCAATTGCAGAGGAAATAAAAGGCCCAGCTCAGAAATGAAATGATAGAACCAAGTAGAAGAACCAAAACCACGTATGTATTATCAACAAAGTTTACCTTAACTCAATGCTACTTATAATGTTGCTTGTGGAGTCAATGGATATCTTTCTCGCACACATGAAACGATAAACTTCGTCATGCCAATTGCATGATTGAAGACAAGAAGAAGTCTCTTCGGTGAGCCTGAAGATGCAAGAATGATTTAAGTTAATTTCATATCAATAAAAATTGTCACAAAAGATATATCGTTCTTATAACATGTAGAAAAACATATCAACAGCATGTGTTTTACTTGAAGTATTATAAAGTTATCTATTAGAAACAAACAAATTCATGAATTGGAATTTGATGTCATGCCCAAGTGAACGAAAATAAACAGAATATGGTGATCATACAAAGGTAAACTTGCCATGAACGACTCGACTTCTAGATGAGATCGACTAATAATTGAAAAGATGAAAACTGTTAATGGTGGTATATGTTAGAGGCATGTGTAACTACTACGAAAATGTTGATATAGTTATGGTAGTAATTACTGTGTTAGCCATATGAAGAAGGGGGAGAAGGACTAAGAAGGGTAAAGGAAGTAAACAGATCTCTTCTAATGAAGCTTGGTTGGGAGATTATGTAGGGTAATAGTAAATGTAGACAGTTCATTAAAGCCAAATTTTACACAAAGAATGGTAGTTTCATAACATATTGCAGAAAATCTTCTATAATGGTCAGGGGTTAAACAAGCTAGTCTAGGCATGAAGGACATTTTCTGGATCACTGGTAAAGGCACTAAAATTCAGTTATGGAGGGATCACTGGATTGGTGAAGGCCCACTGGAGAATTACATCACAGATTTTCAGAGATTCAACCTAAATACTGTTAGTCGAATGATGACCAATGGTATTTGGACTGCACCTCAAGAACTTTTACACAGCTTTCACAGTCTAACATTTACTTGTGCAGTGTCATTCCAGATCCAAGCAATGAGGACTTGTATGTTTAGAAGAAGGATGTGAAAGGGGTATTTACTGCTAAAGCAGCATATCATGCATACAGGGAAAAACTTACACAGCCTTGGTGGTACAGATGGGTCTGGGAAGCACCAGTTCAACCTAACATCTCTAACTTTGGTTGGAGACTTAAGCATGGTGCACTTGCTACTGCAACAGAACTACAGAAAAGAGGAGTTACTGTTAATAGTGTGTGCCATTTTTGTAGCCACCATGAAGAAGATTCTGTAAATCTATTCTGAAACTGTACCTGGCCAAAACCCATCAGAGAATGTGGAACGGAGCTGTTTAATTTCAGTGGGCATGTGCAGAATGTTAAAGACTGTCTAACTGTAGCAAATCAGTCAAGCCCAATGGTAAGAGATATGTGGAAAGCCATTAATCTTATCTCAGCTTACTATTTATGGCAGTATAGAAATGAACACAAATTCAAAGATAGAGTCGTGAATATTTCAACTGTTAAAGGCAAAATCTTAAGAGAGATGAAGAATAGTGGGGAGCTGACAAAAGCAATGTAGTCAAAACACTGTCAATGACTTGCAGATACTCACAAAGCTGAAGATGCAAATGAGAAGCAGGAACCTCTTTCAGTGCAGTCATGCATATGGATACCCCCACAGACAGGCGAGATCAAGCTTTGTTGTGATGGTTCATCTATGGGAAACCCTGAACCAGGAGGGCGTGGATCAATTTTTAGAGACCATGAAGGTGTAGTTATAGGTGACTTAACTATGAACTTGGTGATGACTACCTCCTATATTGCAGAATGTACTACAATCATAAAGGCATTAATTAAAGCTAATCAGTTGGGCATTAGAAGAGTATGGGTGGTATCAGATTCTACTTCTGCTATCTTAGCTTACAAGACAAATCAGGTAGCATTGAAATGGAAGAGTAGCATTGAGATCCAACAAACTGTTCTTTTAAGAAATAAAAGAAAAGAGTCCAATATAAGAACTGAGTTGCAGAGTTTCGTCTCTCACGATTGCAGAAAGAGAGAGAGAAAGATAATTTACTCTTCATGAATTTTAATGTTCACCGGAAGCAGTAAAAGAAAGAATGAAAAAAGAAACGAACTTTACGAGATTTAGTTTTCTCGAAACTCGAAGCAAACATACGAAACAAAAAAGAAAATATTACCGGATTGTTTCGCAGTTCGGCGACCGCAATGGCCGCTGCCACGGAAGCAAGAAAACTTTAGGTTGCATTCAAGAACGCAACCGCTCTGATACCATGTAGAAATAAATAAGAGAAAGTTTATTTACTCTTAAGTTGATAAATAGATTACAACCTAGCGTCTTTTATATAATAGGCTCTTAAGTTACTTCTACTCCTACCCAATGTGGGACTAAAGTAGATATGTGTAGTTGCACACATACACTCAAACAAAACGCCCATGAGACACCATAAATGTTAAGGAAATGATTAAAAACTCCATTGCAACCGGGCAATGTAAGAGTAAGCGGTCAATGGACTCATCTATTAAACTGCAAAGAAGACAAAGAATCCCCATGCATACCTTTTCCGTCTAAGTTCTTTTCAAGTCGTAGTTTGTCACAACCCACCTCCCAATAAAAGAATGCTACTTCTAACGAAATCTCTTTCATCCACACCACACGCTTCGGGAAATCTAAATGCCATAATCTATTAGCTTATACCAAATGTTCACATACTGATCTTACCGTGAATTTGCCATTCTCCGCCCACTTCCAATTCATTTTGTTTTCATCAATCAAATCATGACCGAAGTAACTTTTTGAATCATAGAGCCAAGGGGCTTTAATTCCCCATCAAAAAGATTTTGCCGAAGTGAGTTTTTACGCCTTTTCCCCATCCATTTCATTGAAAGAAGGGTACGACGGAGCTAGTTGTCTCGAATCACAACATTCTTCATGCAAAAAACAAATCCTCTCTCGTTTCCCGTGTGGAACTTCAATACATTCTTTAAACTAGTCATACGTGTTATTGATCAACCTCCATAATCTCGCGCACTACGCGATGTTAGGCTTATTCGAGAGTAAGACATTCTCGTTTATCCCAAATTTAGCTATAATCGCATTGGCCCATCACCCTTTTGTATCGGGAAAATACGCAACAAAAACTCACCTATGTGATTTCGAGAAAATGCGACAAAAATGAGAAAATACGACAAAATGCAACGCATCTGCGTTCGGTCACGCATTTAAGGGGTTGCGATGGAGATGCGGTATGATTTCGAATCGCATACATCTCATTTGTCGCATATGTGATCGCATCTGATTACATTGCTTTTACCACATAAATAAAATCTTTAGAGTATTTACAGACGCTAGACGCTGAATAAGAACAAGAAATGACAACAATAGTTATGTGTAAAAGAGCAATGAAGAAAGATGTGGTTATTCCATCTCATTCCCACAAAGAATATCCACCCCCCCAAAAAAATAAAAAAATAATAATAACGACAATTAAGAAGACAGATTTTTATAACATACAATCTTGACTTGGAATTCCCTAATCTTGCCACCATCTATCCCTCTAAATAACATGAAGATTTCGTAAAAGAACTCGATCGAGAATCTACCCAACTTAGTTACTTCCATTTACATCAATACCACTTCGATATTCGCTTACTTATTTCGAGGAACATTTTGGCACGAGGCGATCTCCACATAATCCCACATTTTCCAGATGATTGGACCATGATGAATCAGAGTCCCACGCCCAATTTCTTTTGTTATATGCAGCCCTCCAATTGATGCACCGTAGTCCGTATGTAAGACCAATCAGATGAACCTGACTATCAAAGTTTTTTAGAAAGCGGGCATCTTAATGGATTGTATGATGACCTAATGATCCAGGAGGATTTACATCTACATACAGAGAGATGGTCAACATAACATCAATTGCCAGGTGTAACGGTCACCTTCTAAAATTCGAGTAACGGTCTTGTAACTCTTTCAGCAATTAAGAGTTATATTGTATTTTCAGTTTTCTTTTACTATGATTAGCACTAATAGCTATTTATGGTTAATAACATCCTAGTGGAAGATGAAACATCTCCCACTTCTATTTAAGGTTGTAACTTCGTATGGAAGAACCAAATGGAGAAACAATAAACAAAATCTTTTCAATTCCTTCTACATTTTCCTTTCTTACCTTTTCTTCATATTTCTTATTCTACTAGATCCAAGTTCAACAGATCAGAGGAAGTGATTCCTATTCTACTATAAGTACCACCTAATGCAATCATAACTAAAAGATAATTAAAATCATTCAAAAGGTGCTACTTCTCCATTGTCAAAGCGATGATGCCTTTGATTCAATATTTGATTTGGTAGTTATGAAGGCTTATGGTCAACGATTATTACGGTTATAGCAGTGATATTGAGCTATTAACCTAAAACACATAACTTTAAATATGTCCACTTTCTTTCTGAATGGAACATACTTAACTATATTATGTTTGTAATGACGGTCTTCATGTCCGTATTTCAATAATACGAGTGTTATAACAAAGAAACGGGATTCCTATTTAAATAACGTTTGTTTAATTCAAACTCGTTAATTTATATATAAAAGAAAGGAATATCAGGGTTATAGTTATACTGGCTGTTATAACCATTATTTTAAACTCGTCCTTTAATTAGACAGTAGATACCAACTTAACTAAATATTTCAGAAATGGTCATATAGGTATATACCATATACGAGACACATCTTGTGTTGTCCCATCATGATGGTATTTGAACAAATCAAAATCGCATATGTATATGAATGGCTTGAATTAATTCTTATGACTACGATGACTCAAACCATCAACTGAAACTCAATACGATTTTCTGAAAACCAACATAAGTATACATAACCCTAGAGCATGGATCCTGCTGACTGGGAATTTTTTATAAAATAAAACACTTAAAACGTACTCCAAGTAAAGCACA
This sequence comes from Kingdonia uniflora, assembly GCA_014058105.1. Lineage (NCBI taxonomy): Eukaryota > Viridiplantae > Streptophyta > Magnoliopsida > Ranunculales > Circaeasteraceae > Kingdonia > Kingdonia uniflora. The sequence goes on from JACGCM010000724.1 coordinate 2,194,746, forward strand.
GCTTACCTTTCTATAAATTTCTCAGATGTGAGGGAATCCTCAGACTCAGTGTCCGGTGACTTTCTCTTAAATCCTGAGATTTTAGCACCACCCGCAGTGTGCAATGAATTATTATAAGATTCACACCCCCCACCAAAAGCCAATGCATGTCCTGTACCATTATGTTCGCATGCCTCTGTTTTCTTTGATTTGACAACATTACTCTGGATTTCACCATTACGGAGTGGCAATAGCATTGCTTGCTTACTTTCATGGTCCATGGCATCAGGAGATCGATCCGCATTTACACCATTATTTAAAGTAACTGCTTCATCAGCATTCCCAGTAGCTATTGACTCTTTCAAAATAATGTTTTCTTTTTTATACTCTTCCTTAGTAAGATTTCCGTTCCCATTTGCATGAGTTCCTTCTGAATCAAGTGATTTTAACTTACCAAACCTTAAAGAAACCTTGCCATTTTTATCCTTGTCTGAGAAATGTACCCCATTCAACTTTGTGGGCATTGTCATCATTGGTGGTGATGCTGTCTTCGGACCTCCTGAAACACCATTGCCATTGCAATATGTCGACTTCTCAGTGGTAGTAGTAAGGGACTTTTTATTTGGTTGAGGTCTTTGATTTGTACGGGAGAAGAAAAGAATGTAGACTTTCTCAGACAAAACCTCTTGTAAAGTTGAAGGTAAAACGTATGAATCATTGCAGCAATACCACTTGCCGATTGTGTTCTTGATGTAAGAATAATAGTGTCCAGACTCAGGGGAGTAACCAGAATGCACAATGGTACCAAAAAGCTTGTACTCTGGCTCTAGATCCTGCATTCAAAAAAAAACAAATATAAATAAAAACTTAGCACAAAAAACATTTTTCGTAGTTACTTTAATATATGTACTTAGTTTTTGCGGATCCACCATGATGTTTAGGGCTTTGTATCGCTTTTTCTTTTGTTTAGCCTTCGGGTCTTGGTCCGTTCTTCAATAAATTATTATTACATATTCAAAAAGAAAAAACATTGACATGTCACTAAGAAACAAATTTTAGGAGGACCTACGTTATTCCTAATTAAAGAAAATAAGAATTCAAAACCAAACTAGAATAATTATCGCTGCAAAAAAACAGGTGGCATTTTGCAATCCCTTTTAATAATACTATGAATCGGCAGTACAGAAAGTAAATCAAAAATAAGGAGTCCACTAAACTGAAATGCGTGATATGCATATCAATAAAACTAAGTGCTTTTAGTAAATACAAAATATTCTCGCTCTCTTTCGATTCATGCGATCAAAACATCACCCTTTATTTTTATTTTTATACTCCTATAGACATAACATTTTGAGTAGCACAAGGAAATAACCACAACTAGGCCAAAATTATTAATTAATCTTCGGGAAAAAATGACCAAACTCAACAAGTCAATGTCCATACTAATTATACCATGTTTTTGGGGGTTAGGGGATTCTCAAATAAACAATTAAAATGCATTAACCTCCATCCTCGACCCAATAAAGTAAGAACCAATTTCATTTATTTTATAGATTAGGTTTTATTAATTTAAAAAGAAAAATAAAATACAAGTATAATAACAAAGGGACATAGATGATCACTCCAAAAGAGAAAACAACAAAAGAGAAAAAGGAAACAATGCTTTTTTGATGAAAACTTGGAAACAACTCAATTAGCAAGTATGCCAAAAATAAAAATCTATATGAGCTGCAACTATTTTGTGCAGTACAAAATTGTTCGACAATTAAGCTTTGAAATTGAATTGATTTCTTCGAAAATAACAATCACAAAACATCATAAATAAGTTGTTTGAGAAATTAATCGTGCCAATTTTGAGCATCCATTTGTAAGATTCGAAGGTGATTAGAAATCTCAATTTTTTTATAAGTTGAGATTCATACCCTAAAAAGAAAGGATCGAAATCATCTAGTGGTGACTTGAACATAGAATCACCGAGATCAAACTTCTTCAAACTCCAAACCAAGCGCTCAAGTAGTTATTTTTCTTTAGATATGTGATTCCGAACTAGATGTACGCTTTTAGTCCCCCCTCAGAATCATCCTTGAGATACTCATCAAATATTGGTGCAAGATCTAATTCACAGTAACATCCTTCTCTATATACACCTATGTAAGATGGAGACTCCATAATCCTAAGAAAAATCGTGTCCAAACTCATGTGGACACTCGAACGGACACTTCTTGCTTAGATCATCAACATTTTTACATAACTTTTAGAAAGTTCCCAATTCTTAAACATGTTATTCAACCTTACTAACTACTATCATTGTTTTATGTTTGCTGTTAATTGTAAATTAATCCATAAGCCACAATCGTAATTATATATTCATAATACATTCACATATAATAAGACGAAATATAGGAAACATGAAGAATGATGCAATCTTATTAAGTATAAGGTTGTGTCCACGTTTTCACTTATTTTAAAATCGTTGTAGCCGTGTCGGACACCGACACACATACCCGTGTCAATGTTAAATAGATATACACAAAATCTGAATTTAATTTTGTTAATATTATTATTTTTATTAACTTTCACATTAGCAAGACCCCTCCCAAAATATCTCAAAAAATATATTACATCATGCAAGGTTCCACTAGCATCCTTGTACAAAAGGTTATCCATAACCGTTGTCACGGCCCAGCCCGGGTCTAGCTCTACAGTGCCCGAAGCACAGCGGAATAAGGGACCGTGAGGCGTACACGCACGTGTTGTCGGCGTGCACCAGCCATCTTCACGGGCGCGGCGTGCCAGTAGAATACAACCCACAGATGCTAGAACGACATCCGGATAATCCTGGATACTCGTGAGGGGTCTTCGAATATATATTCGGTAAAGGCAACAACGCTGAAGGTTCCCTAAATAATCCCTACAGCGTAATCTCTCGTGACGCGCACGAGGTACGGAAAGCACACCTGTCCTGTAGCGGATCAGGGTAGCTCAATATGCCGGGTTCCAGATAAGGGACTCATATATGAAGGGGCGGCGAGCCTGGACTATTTATATTGTCCATCTGTAAGGGGCGGTGCGTCTCGAATAGCCCGTGGGGCATAGCAGCGCCATATAGAGCCCTTTTTGGAAAACCGGCCCGCATTGCGAGGCAATGTCCCCTAGCCTTCCCTATGCCTAAGAGAACTCATGACTATCCCTTGTAGATAGCCCATGAGCCGGGGTCCTTGATGACTAAGCATTAAAGCTCTTTTAGTCATGGGGAGGTTTGGACCAAGGTTCCTCCTTAATATAGCTACTAAGTAAATAGTTAAATTCCAAAAGGAAACGTTAAAACATGAGATGAAGCGTACTGGCCCTTTTCGACCCCTTAACCGAATCTGTTTTTGACGAAATTTAGCATGCAACTATATTAGGATATAGAGAACATATATCCAAGGTCAGATCTCAAAACACTCTGGTGGATTTGCCCGGCATTCGGTAGGCCGTCACAACCGTAGTGAAGTGCTTGTGATTTTTCTCTTTCCAGCCATTACCCTTCAGATTATTCACTATCCAACCCACTCATTCTTAGAGATCAAGACCCTCCATCTCAACTCAACTTTGTGAAGAACCGATGTGCAGACCTTGTTGGCAAAATTGCAATTGAGGAAACAAGTATTGAACCATATCATTGAGCAAGGCCTGCTAGTAGTAGTTCCATAAGAAAATCGAGCTCTATAAGACCATCTACTGTCTGCAAATGGGAGGAATATAATGTCTCTGAACCTCAGTTAAAACTCGTCTATGTGCCTTTTGATTCCTTTATTCATAATCTGCTTTAAACTCTCAATATCCTTGATCCAGCTCCTTTGTTGCATAAAACACACTTGGATGAAAGGAGAACCATTCTCTCAACAAACCCTTCTTGAATGATAACCACATTTTCTTTCATGACAAATTAAGTAACGAATCCATGTTTCGTGGTAGCAAATTTGGATTTTAACCCGGTATCCATAGTAACTTTTCCTCTGGTGTTAAGAGTTCAAATGAATTCATCTTTAGGAACGGATTCGTGGACACTCTCATTTGGGACACTCTATCCCAACCACTCATCTCTAATAGACAAGTAGAGATGAGTGGATGAGATCAAGGCTCTTTCTCTTTTATGTGGCAACCCATAACAACTAATTAAAAACCGTACCCCTCTTTCTCTCTCTCCCTCATTTTGGAGACAAAACATCGCTCTCTCTCTCACAAACACACACACCTCTCTCTCTCTTGTTGCAGCTTTATCTCTTACATCCTTGGATACGACCTAATAATCTCCATCATTGAAACACTCTCGTACGAGATTTGGCTGGTTTTATTTGGGGGATTTTCAGTAGATTTTAGGGGGGGTTGTGATTTACAGTGGTGATGTAGATGGCGATTGGTGATATTGGTATGTAGGTGCAGTACATAATTGTCGTTTGAAGGTGGTTTGTTAGTTTTGTGTTGTTTATATGTGATCGAGAATTTCGTAAACTTGAGTATCGATTGAAGCAGTAATCGACGATAAAATTGTCGATCACCCATGGATTGACAATTTCAAAGGTGCATGGATTGTCGGTGAACCAATTGTCGACTTATATGTATAATCAACAATAATCTGCAATTTTTTGGTTTATACAAGGGCAATGCATGTTAAATTGTGATCACTACTCGATGATAAAACTACCTATTAAATTCGCGACGAAACAGACACATCGACAATTTCTGCAATGTAACCATTGGGATGTATGTAATATGCGACAATTTAATAGTGATTATATTATGGTGAAACTGTCGACCAATGCCTTACTCGACAATAACAGGTTCGTAATATCCTTATCAGTGACAGATTGAATGATTCAAACTCTCAAATTATCTATTAATTTTTTAAATGGCTACAACAACCTAATAATGCGAATCACAATGTCATATACATCTCCAACATGAGAATCCTAGAATTCATCTTCCTCATGATGTCATGCACTCCATCTTCGCCTTTTAAAATTAACTTGAGAAAGATTCAAAACATTGTTCTTGAGTGAGACAGAGATTGAGTTCAGATATACTCGAGATCGTGATGGTGTTCTTGTTATGTGATAAATGGAGATGCATTGTCTTCATCTTTGTAGAGAGAGAAAGAGCATAATTGGTGTTGTTACCCCAACCTAGAGAAAGAGATTTAGGTACAGACATAAAGATTAATGAGAGAGCTTTTGTTCAAATTAAAGCTACCCATGAGAGAGAGAGACCATCTCCATTCTGGACAGAACCCAAGAAGGGACGTGAACTTTAATTTGCTTGATAACTCTAATCCAGGCATATGAGTTTACTATTTACACAGAACAGAACCCAAGAAGAGCTATCCAAACACTGAAAAACTTTGCTACTGTCCCTATTCCTGTTGTCATATCTTACTTGACAGTCAACATGGAGGAGCAAAGAGCTATTAGTAGCAGACAAAAATCTAGCTGCATATGCGAAAAAATCTTAAGGTCCAAGAATTAATAATTTTTCTCAATCTCTCAATGAGAAGATGGCACTCACTCATATGGAGCCGAGAGGGTATCAAGAGGATACCCAGGTAGGTAATGAGAGAAATTGGCACATTAAGAATGGTAGCAACATTGTTATAGGTAAGATCATTGCCTCCCCCAAACATACTTGAACTTTTCATAATATGTACAGATAGATAACCAAGAAATCTCGTGAAACTGGATTAGGACACTCTTTCAGAGACTGAGCTGAAAGCTCATCACCTCCACTGAAAACCATCAAATCATCCGTAATGCACAAGTGATTATAAAAGGATCATTGCACTTGGTGAGGAGAAACAACACTTCAGGAACTTGGTGTTTCAGGATATTGATAAATTTCTATATCAATGACAAACAACAATTGGGAGAGAGGGTCATAAACAATTTTCAATCCAGCCAATAAGCTTATCAAGTTATCAGGAAAAACTTCACAGTATCAATGACAATGTCCAATCTCACAAAATCACAAGTTTTCTTCAGATCAATCTCTATTCCACATCTGCTAGAGTTGCCCTCTTTTGTAGTTTCTTATTATCTCACAATATAAGAGACTGCTACTCATCCCAAGAAAAAAGGGACTGGGCAGTGTCACTGACGTAGAATCATTATAAACTTGTTAGACATAATATAAGAAATATTACTACCACTCAAAGCTTGCTAGATCGTAAAGAAATCATGCACAGCTCTGACAGCATCTTCTTCCACAACCTCCGAGATACTCCTGAAGAAGCACAAAGTGTACCCGTCAGCCCTGAGATTTGAAATCTTAATAGCAAAAGTAGCTTTGCTAATACTATCCCTATTCACCATAGCCTCAAGCGTGTTAATATGGTCGTCACATAATATTCTCCTTATTCACCTTAACTCTTAATCTCATAATGATACTTGGGATCTTGACTAAGGACTTTGTGGGCCACATCCTTCCAACGCCATCCTTTCATCGACATAATGTCCTGATCCACAGTGTGTGTGTGTGTTTTTTTTTTTGTAAAGGTCGGGCCAATGGCCCGCGGACCGTCAATTCCCGACTAGATCCTCTAGGGCTCGTGCAATAGCCCGTAAACCACACAAACCGGGCAAGCTGACACAAGGCCGATGGGCTCATACCAACCTCGAAGCCCACACAGGTGATTGGAGCCAAGTTATCTTAAATCTTTATTTCAGCTCTAAAATCTGTCTACTTAATAAAGGCAATCTGCTCCGTCGTAATAAGGCTAGAGACAAAGGGTAATATAACCTCATTTGAATTCTATCCAGGACATATTTTGCTTCCTTCACTTTGTCTGCAAGTTGATTGTAAGTACTTCTAATCATATCTGTTATTCTACTGAGTGTTAGTCATTAATCTGTCAAACATCCCATAACTCTCCTCTCAGGAGGTCTTTTGTCAGACCCCGAATAAACGTATCATGCACTAACATATTAGCAATAGCCATATTATCCACAAAGGGAATCCCAAAGAACCGAAATCCTTCCTCTTGGATCAGCAGAAATGTTTGCTCGCAGTCTCCCATTTAGCACACATGCTGAGTTTAAGTAGTCCTGATGTAGTGAGATCTGGCGATTCCATGAGTAACCAGGAGGATCAGAGTCTCCGGCGATTCCATGAGTAACCAGGAGGATGAGAGTCTCCGGTGATTCTTTTGTTTTTTAAAAATTTGAATTTTTCAAATCTCAATCTCTAAGATCCAAGATATCCTGTTATGATCTTCCCACGTACCTCGAAGGAAAAGGTAATACTCTCCAAAAGTCGCGTCTTTCTGCTTCAAATAGAGTATCTAGGCTGAAAAGTCTATGGAAGTTGGTTGACACTAGCACTAAGTTACCGATCTCATTAAAAACGCCGTTACCATGTGGATATACCAGAACTATGCATAGTGGGGAAAAAAAATACATTTGTGGTGCTCATTAATAGCATATTTTTGTCTTTTGTTGACGTTGATTATCACATTACCAAACAACCATAGGAATTCCCCCCCCCCACACACACAAAAAAAAACACCTATTACCAATTGAAGTCTATCTTAAGCTTGATCCAGGAGGATCTAAACATTAAACCTCTCAAAAGAAGCCAAGTCGTTCGAACGAGTAGAAGAAAAGTCAAGTCAGAAGTTTTGTCCCAGATTTTAGGCAAAATTGCCAAGGTCGTACGAACGAGCCTTGGAGCCGTTCGAACGAGTTGAAGATAAAGGTTTTGCCTTGTTTTCTAGGCTTATTTTGGGAAGTCATTCAAACGAGATTTGAAGGTGTTCGAACGACTCTGGGTTTTCAAAAGACCAAACTTGTTGTCTCAGTTTTCAGGCTTATTTTGGGAAGTCATTCAAACGACTTAAGGGTCCGTTCGAACGACTATCGCGACTACTTCTAATTTAGGTCGTTTTAAAAACAATTTAGTCCTATATTGTAACTAAGAAACTTGTAACCTATTTAAGGGCAAGGTTAGACAATGTAAAAGGGAGAGAGATCCAAGATAACCTAGAATTGGGTTTTAGGAGTAATTCATTGTAATCAATCAAATTAAGCAATAGAATTTCCTATTGGGAAATTATCCCACAAAATTCGTTTTGTCTTTGTTAATTCTTCTTCGGAGGAGTCTCTAGTTCGATTGTGGATTAAGTGGTATCAGATTTTGGAGTTACGATTCTTAGGGGGTTGTTGGTTTATGGTCTCTACACGTGACCGACTCAAGGAAACAAATGAGAGACTTGTGAGTCCGTAGAAGATTCACAGAAAACCTAACTTGAAGAAGAACGTGAATACAAATATGGGCGATTCAGAAGATCGACTCACGAAACTTGAAAATCAAGTTTCTGACCTAACTACTACATTGGGAGGCTTAGTAGAACTGTTAACTCTTGCAAACCTCTCTAAGGCATCTATTTCGACGAAGCGAAAAAATCGTAAGGCGAAGAAAGGAGTTGAGAGGAAGGAGAAGGAAAAGGGTAACGATGAGAAAGATGGAGATTCTAGTGATACCAACTCCGTAGAAGAAGACGCGATTATTGGTAAGTTCATGAATCTTATGCGTAATCTTTGTATTGATTTAAGAAAAGGAATTCTGGGTCAATCGATGCTCGATGCTGAGAAATTGGATAACTTGATAGATAGGTTAGAGACCTATTATTCAGTGTATGAATACTTGAATGCTCATAGAATATGTTTTTCGATATTGAAATTTGCAAGTCATGCACTCATATGGTGGAAATCTTATAAGAAATGTCACGTTGTAGAAAATTTGAGTTTAAACATCGATGTGGACGAGTATGAGGTGTTTATGAAGTACACAGATGGGTCGTCAGAGTCTATTAGAAGGGAGTTAAAACTCTTTAATGTGGTGAATATTGAAGACGCTACCGTGAAGACGATTGCCATTGAGGGCAAATACTTGAAGAGTGACAAAAAAGATGACAAGAACAAGTCGGAGTACAAGGGAGAGGGGTCTTTGTCCAAGGAAAATTATTGCAGTCATTGTAGAATGAGTGGGCATATTCCAGATAAATGTTGAAAACTTCACCCAGAGCTTAGGCCGAAGGAGGAGAAGAACAAGAAAGAGAAACGTGCACTAGCTGCAGCGGTTATTGACCTCCCGGATTTAGATTAAACGAATCCTTAGCTTACTTTTATGTTTCAGCAGACTTTGGCTACCGAGGAGGCGAGTCGGGAAGAACTTTTTCATGTCACTATTCAGGTGAATCAGAGCTTAGTAGAGGCTATCATTGATCTGGATAATGAGGCGTTGGTGAAGAAGATGGGTTTGATTACTACGGCTCATCCTAAGCCGTATGCTTTTGGGTAGATTCAAAAAGACGTAGAGTTGAAGATCACGTAGTGTACGTTCAAGATTGCGATTACTTAAAAGTTTATTTACGAAGTGACGTGCGAAGTGGTTCCTTTAAATGCGTGTCATGTCATTTTGGATAGCCCTTATCTTTGAAACCGGGATGCGATTCATTATCGTAGAGCTCGTAAGTATCGCCATGTAAAGGAGGGAAAGGAGTTTTATATCAATGCTTGTAAAGAGCATGTCACAACGGAGAATTTAGTAACGGCGACTCAAGTGAAGAAGTTGGTTAATGCGAGCGGCAAGTTTGTGTTGTTGGTACGATTGGTTCAAGAGGGTACGTCGGCTAAAGTGTTGTCTACTATGACAATGTCTCCTAAGCAACAAACCGAAATGGGGAAGTTGCAAAAGAAGTATAAAGACTTGTTTCTTGGAGTAAAAGGGATGTCGCTTGAGGGATATGGAGCGATATCACATTGGTGAGTAGTGAGCCACTATCCAACAATGAGTTATAGCGGACTTTGGCGACCGATTCTGAGATGTTTACAGGAGCAGTACGCAACTATCCTACCTATGATAAGGAGTTTTTTGCGTTATATCAGTTAATCATTGGCGGAGTTACTTATTGGGGAAGGAGGTTATAGTGCATTCCGATCACAAACTGTTACAATTTTTATCTACACAGCAAGCTCACTATATGAAGTGGATGTCGTATCTACAACAATTCACTTTGATTATCAAGTAGAAGAGTGGAGTGGACAACAAAATGGCTTACATGTTATTTCGACCCCCATTACCAACTATTTTCGCTATATCGGTAGCTATGCAGATATAACATATTGTTTTGTCTGAGTATGTTGCAGGGTATGATGACAACAAAGAGCTTAGAAGTTACTGCAAGGCAAGACATGTGAGTATGAATTGAAGGATGGTTTAATTTACAGAGGAACTCTACAATGTATTCCTGAGGGTGGAGACCGTTTGCATTGGATTAGAGAGGTTCATTGTTCCCGGGTTAGAGATCATTCTGAGGTTGAGAAGACTCTTTTGAATTTGCGGTGTTATGTATATTAGCCGAAGATGCAAGTGGATGTTGCTCGTGTGGTTCGTGGTTGCGTTCTATACATCGCATTGAAGCCTTCCAATCGTAAGTTGGGACTGTACTTACCATTACCAGTACCTAACCGACCTTGGGAGAGTGTGTCGATAGATTTTATGGACGGTTTTGCCCATGACCAAGTGTAAGAATGATTATCTGTTTATGTTTATGGTGGTAGATCGATTCAGCAAGATGATAGTTTTTATTTTATGCCAGAAGACAGGGGAAGGAGATTGTTATGGGGATTATAGACACTAAGTTGAAGAGAAGTTCTGCGCTTTATCTGGCAAACAGAAGTTGTCAATCATACTTTGGTTCCTTTATTACGGGGATTCCATTCTAAGCATCCAAAAATTTAGGATAAGAGTTTACCGTATCTTCAGTTTTAAAACTGGGCGATTCATGGTTCTACTTTGAAGTCTCTGTTTGAAGTTTGTCTTGGGTACTTGCCTCAAAGCCCCTTTGATATGGCATTTAGTCTTGGTGATAAGAAGGTGTCAGCGAAGGAGGAAGAGGAACATGTTAAAGCTCAACGTTTCATTGAGAAGATAAGTAAGGTTCATGAGACGGTTGAAGAATAATTTAAGAAGACTCAAGGGAAGTATAAGACTCGACACGACAAGCATCGGGTTGAATGCACTTTCCAAGGGGGCGATCTAGTTTGGCTGCATTTGGGTAAGGAATGGCTTAAGGGAGAAGGTAAGAAGCTCAAGCCTATCCGTTATGGTCCGTTTACTATACTCAAGAAGATTGGTGACAACGCATTCCAATTGGATTTGCCACCATTTATGAAGATGTTTTCTGTTATTAATGTCGAGCAATTGAAACTCTTTTGAGCCATCTCTCCTAGATGAAGACTCTACAATCAACACTCGCCTAATGTCAGTTAATGACTTGTGGATGGTATTCTAGAGATGAAGGTTACTGCTACAAGACGGGGAAGTATCGAGTCGTTCAGTGTTTGGAAGAAAGATCAACTACCCAACAAGTTGAATTGGCACAACAAGGAAATAGGCATAATCGTTTTCCCTCATCTCCAGTTCTAGTTCTAGCCTGAGCAAGAGCTCAAGGCTCCTAAAGGGGAGAGTCATGATCTAGGAGGATCTAAACACTAAACCTCTTAAAAGACGCCAAGTCGTTCGAACGAGTAGAAGAAAAGTCAAGCTAGAAGTTTTGTTCCAGATTTTAGGCAAAATAGCCAAGGTCGTTCGTTCGAACGAGTTGAAGACAAAAGTTCTGCCTCATTCTAGGCTTATTTGGGAAGTCGTTCGAATGAGATTTGGAGTCGTTCAAACGACTCTGGTTTTCAGAAGACAAAACTTGTTGTCAGGCTTATTTTGGAAAGTTGTTCGAACAACTTATGTGTCCGTTTGAACGACTATCGCGACTACTTCTAATTTAGGTCGTTTTAAGGGCAATTTAGTCCTATATTGTAACTAGGAAACTTGTAACCTATTTAAGGGCAAGGCTATCCAATGTAAAAGGGCGAGAGACATAACCTAGAAATGGGTTTTAGGAATAATTCATTGTAACCAATCAAATTAAGCAATAGAAGTTTCTATTGGGAAATTATCCTACAAAATTTGTTTTGTCTTTGTCAATTCTTCTACAAAGGAGTCTCTAGTTCGATTGTGGATGAAAGCTTGTGTTCAAATGTAACATATTTCCTACTCTCATCTCTTCTCCGCAAACGACGAAACTGCATTCCAATTGTTTCATCCGCCCATCTCCTCCTAACACCACCACCCACTCTGCTTCACCGACCCCCGCAACTCATTATTTTTCATATCGTCGCTGGTGTTTATTCGTTGAAAACATTTTGTCACAAAACATTCTCTTTCATCTTTTAAATCCCTAGCATTTCGTTAAATATATCCTTTTGCAAGTAAAACCCCCGGCATTAACACATAATCTTAGTAGCACTGAACTCAACACATTATATAATTCACTAATTTTAGAAACTTTAAGCAGAACTCACACAGCTAACGTAACAAAGGAAAGAGTAAAAAGCTTAAAACACCTGACTTTCTTCACACATGTAACTCGATAGCCCTAAAACATCCTCGAATCCAATGATGCGATCAATCTTCCCCCCGTGCGCACCTTCAAATCTCTGAATAACCAATTCGCAATTTCACATCATGATAATGATTCAACACACAGCAATAAAACAAGCACAATATACATTTATATTATTACCTTGAGATGAATTACAAGAACATTAGGCGCTTGCAGAATCGACAACCGTTTCTCTGCTACCACCAACTTCTTACAACTAAAACACACACAATCAAAAACTTATCAGCCAATAAATCGTAAAAATACAACATTGTAATAATAATAATAATAATTCTAATTCCAATCTCGTTTAACTTACTTTGCACACTTGTACTTATTATTCCCATCCAACACTTCAGTCTGAAAGAACCGCCTCAACCCATCCCCGACACAGGTCGAATTCACCAAATCAAGACTCACATCCATAATATCATCGACCTTATTTGATTCCGCCCCACACCCCAAACACTTAACCTGACTCCGCAACGCCCCTCCAAAAACACCCTTAACAACCCCATCTCCAGTATCATTACACGCATCGATAACATACCGTAAGAACTCGTGGGCATCCTCCTGCCGCCCTTGCTGAAAGTGATCCCCAAAAATAGTGAGACAACTGTGGATTCTCGAGGGAGTATCGTAAGCTGCGTCGATTGTTAGGGAGCGAGCGATTCGTTTCTCGAGAACGCAGAAGGGGCAATTGGGGCGTTTAGGGTTGGTACAATGAGTGGTGTGGTGGGATTTGAGAGAGAAATTGGAGAGGGGTGGGGTGTAGGTTAAGCACTGGAGAACACTGTTGAGGTAACAAGTGTTGCCGAGGTTTTTTAGACCTAATGGTGGTAAGAATCTCCTTCCTCGTTGTTGTTGTTGTTGGAGATGATGATGTTGAGGTTGAGGTTGAGGTTGGCGTTGCTGTTGGAGAATCATTTGCATGGCGATGATTAATGGGAGAGTGTCCAACGCGATCGCATCATCGATTTCTCTCTCTCTCTCTCTCTCGCTGCTTCTCTCTCTGTTTATTTTTTGGGGGGAGAGGGGAGAGAGAGAGAGAAGAGAAGCACGCAGGGAGGGAAAGAGAAGGAAACGACTTCGATTTTTTCTTTTTTTTCCACTCTCAATTTCGAGTTCTTTGGAGGAGTCGTGAATAGGTTGATGATGAGTAAGACCGTCTCCTACGGTGGAGCCTCGTTTGGAAAACTCAAACTCCAGCTAGTTTTACCTTTAGGCGTATGTCAGGTCGCAAACTCAAAACTCATGTTGAGGCTTGAAGACTCAAAATGGGAAACTTCAGTTTTGAGTTTGGGAAGTTGAGTTTTGACGCAATGTTGGACTTTGAAATCTGATGTGGCAGCCGCTAAACTCATGTTTCAGGCAATTGTAGGAGATGGTCTAACGATTGTTTTGCTCACCTGTTTAATTGGCCTCGGCCTCGATGAACTTATTGGAAAAACTCATTACTTGTCAAATGGACTTGATTAGCAAATGTGACGTGGTCGGGACACACGATTGAGAACTTGACATATACTAATAGGTATAATTGTACACTCATTGCATGCATGACTCTGCTTTGTAACGCGTTGTGCATCTACTCGACCAACTAAGCTTTTACAAGGTTCGGTTCGAGCTTGAGCTGCAACTTGGACGGGCAAAATCCGGACCCAATGTCCAAAACCCGATGATTAGACAGGTTCAGGTCAATTGGTTGAGGGTCGGGACTGGGGCCTAGGTTTAAGAATTGAAGATTAGGGGGTTTAGGCAAGGTGGTTGGGGAGGTACTCGAACTACATAACTATTAGTAATAATAAATATTTGGTACATGAGCTAACTTTTGAAAGTCTGTAATCTTTCCTTTAGATTTATTTGATTATTTTATATGTTTTAACATTTGACATCGTATTGAGTAAGTAAATGATTAGTTATTGAGGTTCGCACAAATAAGGCGGGGAGTTTATGGAGAAAATAGAAAATGATTTAGATAACTTTGTGAGATTGAAGCCATGGAGGGTGTGTTACCCAACCCTATTATGGGATGAAAAGGATACCAGATCAACCCACCCAAACCTAATTGGACAAGGCTCGGGTAAAGGCTTTAAAACCCGAAGGGGATTTCGGACTGTACGTGAGTTGACTATCCTAAACTTGGGTTTGGGTTAACTACCAACCTGTCCCACCCCGCTCAAGTTGCGTCCCAGTTCGAGCCGATTTAAGGCCAAATCTAAATCAAAATAGAAATATTGGTTATAGTTTTACCAAATCTGAGCAAAGAAGGCGACAAAACTAGTTAAGATGTAACCCAAAATTTTGGTTATGCTTCAGGTCAATTCATCGGTTTTTGTTCCACAAAAAATTGATGGGGGAATATGATATGAGGGGCAGTCTATTTAAAATCAAAATCCTCAAAACTCTTAAAAAGAGGTCGCCTTTGCAAATTGAAATAGGTGAATAATGTGTCCCCAAAACAGACCACGTTCGCCGTAATTAGGTAATTGTTGCCTTTACTAACCATAGCTGGTCATTTATTTGGGACGACTAGGATGAAACATGTGGTCACTGTGCCAAACTTGGGTGCATTTAATGATTTTTTTGGGCGTAATTGGGTGTCTATACTACCAAAGTAATGGCATTAACAACTTATTTTCTAGCCAAACTTAAGATTATACAGGATACCTCTTATTATCCGAGTAATCATGAGTACAAGAACGAGTAAAAGGACATGAAGAATGGGATTGTTATGTTAGGCATTACTCATCATGGCCCCGTTTGTGCAGGATTTGCTTGTTCCATTGACAAAAAAAGAGGTATGAAGGCGGTGAGTGCCCAAGAGTCATCTAGAGACAGAGTCTGAAGGATGGATTTCTGCCGAAGATAATGGCAGCGAGGATTCTTAGGGGGTCGAGTACCGGTCAGAAAGATAGTGGCAATCCAAAAAGAAGGTGTCTAGGGATGTCCCAAAATCCATATGAAGCTTATGATATCCCTTGTACCATTCATATGGAGTTTCTAGATGATCAAGAAATGAAATGCACCTTGAATCTCTTGGCCTAGCCTCAAATGAGACTGTGATTTATCTTAGCTAGCTGCCGACAGGATTGAAGCTTTCTTTATCCAATTTGGCAAAGAAGATTCTTAATTTTATCTAGAAATCACCCAGCCAAATGAATGGTAACTTTTACCTCGTAGTTGAATATGTTAACTAGGTAAACCCACGGTTACCTTACAAGCTACGCATAGGAGTTAGGTAGATTTTGGGTTCATTGCTTATCCATGGCTCTCCTATGAATTAATGCAGTAGACCGAAAGAGTAGCCACTGTAGTGCAACCTACATCGTAGGAACACCATAATATTACATCTTTCCTAAAGTTACGTATTGATGAGAAGGCTTGGAACAAACATCCGACCTATATTTCTTAAAGCTCCTTCAGACGTTGATATAATCAGGAAGAGTAGTCAGCAGTGTAATGGCCAAATTCCGTAAGCTCGAAATGGCTCGGAATTCGCTATCATACCAATGAACCTGCAACAATATTCTAATGGAAAGTAAGAAATGACACAAGTGATTTTTACATGGAAAACCTTTAAATAGGTAAAAAAAAATCACGACCTCGAGTGAAGGATTTTTATAAAAGTATCTTTATTGCTTGAGGCAAATATCTTATTACAAGTGATCTTTAGATATAAAAAAGCTTGAACCTTGTAATTAAAAAGTTTGATTGTTGCTGAGAATCAAAAATAAGTAGTTTCTTGATGATCTCTTGTGTAATTTTTCTGGTCCTTGTCTCTTCTAGAACTTTGTCTTTATATAGGTCTTCTCCGTAGTTCTTCATCTTGCTAGAGCACGTTTTCCAAACAATGTGGTTAGTGGCGGTTGACTAAGTAACTGACGAGTTCATGAGAGATAAGTGTCTTTGACTGGATATGGTTTTTCGATTTGAGTTCGACCCACATTTTTAAACAGTTCGTGGGGTGGTTTAGAATATTGACTGGGGAAGTTATGCTAAAAATGCGTGAGTCTGAGATAGAGGTAATTCGAACTAGTGACAGCTCGACTTCAGGTGAGATCGAGGGATAGGTCTCTACAATCGCCCTATCGCAACCGAAGTCACGAGTGGCTTTGGTTGATAAATGATCAATTTGTAATTGGTATTTGAGTTAGAGGGAGAAAGATAGAGTCGTGGTGAAAACTAAGAGAGTAAACATGTATCTCCATTTTACCTCAGAGAGTATCTCTTTTCACCTTAGTATCTCTTTGTAGGTGATGATGTGACATGTTTAACCTGTACAACACAACAAAATACCTCTCACACGAAAACAAAAATTAAAATAATTCAAACGAAAACACAAATTAAAATAAATATTACTAAACAAAAATTTAATAAAAAAAATCATGATTTTAAACTGATAGCATCCTCGGCAGCGATGCCATTTGATAGACCATATCAAATCAGGTGTTGAGTATAGGTTAGGGTTGTCGTTCTTCAGGGATGTAAAGATCAAATCATGTTTCTAATATCAAATTAAGTAAATAGAATTATAAATTAGTATAAAGAATTGATTGATAAACAAGAACTTACATCATTGATTTTCCAAGATTCTCTAAGATTATCATAAATTAATACAAAATTAATCTCTGGAAGAATACAAAAAAGCTACGGTAGTTTTCCAGAGAGAAAAGATGATGAACTCTAAACTCTTTCTTATCCCTAACAAAATCTCCTCCCAACCCTCAACAACTCTTATTTTGTGGAGATATTTTAGGCAGGTTTTGATTACCAAGTCCAGTAACTCTTGACACCTTCTCTTGGGTCATCTCTAGTAGTATCCTTTAGCTTGTAAAAGTTAGGCTTTCAGGTCGGGCTTGGTTGTAATTGTCTTATTACCTGTAATAGTCAAACGTACTTCAATTAGGCCCAGTAAAACATAAAATAAGGTCCTAGATAATGTAAAATGAAGGACAAAAATAGACATTTTTCATGCCTATCAATATGCACCGCAACAACATGATCGAAATTAATCATATCACCAATTCTAACAGATCAAAACGTAGGAGACTATCGGAATGCTGCGATCTCACACCTCAAGACAAAGAAGCTAAGCTTCTCCCTAAGTAGAGTAATCGCCGGCTAGGAATTTCATTCGAAGATTGTGATACTAGCCATGTCAAATTTTCACATCATGATGCGTTAGTAATAATGCAGAAAATGAGGAAGTTTGTCATGCACACAATGATGATCGATACTAGAAGTGGTATTGAGATTATGTTTCAAAGTACAATTGGCCAGATGGGATTGGCTGACTAAGTTATTTAAAGCGACACCGATATCAGTGGGTTCAATGGTTCCAGAGAAGAACGAGTAGGCAAGATCATCTTACCTATTACCACAGGACCAGCCACCATCGACGTCGTGTTCTATGTCATTAATGTCAAATCTCGTTATTTCGGGATTATGGGCCGCTGCTGGATTCACAACATGGAAGCAATCGCTTTCACATATCATCTGGCACTCAAATTCAAACATGACAATGGCATTTATGAGATCAGAGGTAGTCAGAAGCTCTCTCGAGCTTGTGAAAATACCGTCTCTACTATCCTAGATACCTCCGAAAAATTGGCTACATAACAATTACAGGAAACTGATCACCTCAACGATCAATCTTCCACGGAGGAGCCTATAGAATACATCAACCTCGATGGTGTAAGGACCTGGATTTTCAACTATTTTTTTTCTTTATTAATTATTGCCCTTCGTATTCCTATTCTTTAACTTCCGCATATATTCCTTTGCATCATTGTCATCGGCATATATTCCTTCATCCACTGTGCATCCATTATTCCTTTTGGCAGGTTTTGTTTATTAGATTCCTTTTCAGCGTTTCGGTGGTTTTAGGC
This sequence comes from Kingdonia uniflora, assembly GCA_014058105.1. Taxonomy (NCBI): domain Eukaryota; kingdom Viridiplantae; phylum Streptophyta; class Magnoliopsida; order Ranunculales; family Circaeasteraceae; genus Kingdonia; species Kingdonia uniflora. The sequence continues at coordinate 2,213,088 of JACGCM010000724.1, forward strand.
GATAGGGCGGCGTTGTGATTTATGGGAACCCCTAGTTGGGTTGTATTTGGTGGTAGTGTGGCTGTTGTTAGTGTGGTGTGGGGGCCGTGATGGTTTTGGTAGATTGGCATTTATGTGTTTTAGTTTATTTGTACGGTATGTGTTTGGAGAGCGGTTTCTGTATCCGAAAAGGGTTTTCCGCTTCTCTCCTTTGCGAACGTTATGGTGTTTTCGATTCCAGACATTTCTGGTATTTCCGATTTTTATTCTGGGGTAGAGAAACAGGGATTATCTACCCCTGATTTCTCAACGCCTATCAGACTGTCGTCGGACTCCTTCCATCCATTTTATTCCTTCCGGTTAAGTTTCTAGCCGTTAGATTCCTTTTCTGGGTTTTAGGAGTTCTGGTGGCCGTTCAGCGGTAGAGGTGGTGTTAGACCTTGGGAAGCCTTTATGGTGGTTGTTCAGGTTGTTCTAGTCTTCTGAGGGTCTTGGAGTTGTATGTGTGTGGTTCAGGAGGACCTCAGGGTAGATTTCTCAGATTGTCCTTCGAACGAGGTTCCTAGTCGTTCGAACGAATCTTTGTGTTTTATGATCATTTTCTGCGTCTTCTAGACGTTTTAGCCATTGGACAGAATTGTCGTTCGAACGAGATTTATTGTCGTTCGAACGAGTTGACTAACCTCCTGAAATTTGGCCCAAGACCTCTTAGTCGCTCGAACGACTTTCGTATATTCTGACTACTTAAGTCTTTCTTCCTCATTTCTTTTGGTTGGTTTCCTGTTAGGCACTGCTTAGGACGATTTGAGAGAAAGAGAGAGAGAGTCTAGTGAGAGGATTCTTCACCTCTAATCATCCCCATCACCTCCTCATCTTCATCATCATCCTCTCCTCTCCCTAACCTAAGCCCCTCACCTCAATACTCTTCACCCAATCCTTTCCCTCGCTCGCAGATCCTTGCCGAGCTTTGTCGCGATCATCTCTCCTTTCTTGGGTAAGTAATTTCCGATTCCCTTCCGTCAATTTCACTTGATTTGGCGTAGGTTGAATTTCTAGGGTTTGGGTTTTATTGTCGTATCCTTTAATTGTTTGGTTGTTGTTGTTTTCTATTATTGGCATTAGATTGTTCAGGCGTTCCGTGGCCATTCCGTGGATTTCGGGTTAGGTTTCCGAGTTGGATTTTCTGCCAGACTTGGATTATTATCAGGCAAGTTTTATCTTCCTGAATAACTAGATTATTATCCTAATTTGTGAGTTATAGGAATGCATACCTAGTATAATATATTATATCTGTGATTAGGTTAGTATTGGGTTAATTGCTTATGTCACCTTTGCGGGTTAACCGTTTAGCTTACCTTAGACGAGAGTATTTAAGGGTTTGATATGTTAGTAAAACCCGCAATAATGTGAGTTTAGTTACTAGATAGAACCTGTAGGTTTTGATTAGCCAGAGGAGGTTATTCTCTGTTGTCGTTGATATGAGAATGACTTCTGAGATTCCTCTTAGACCGATTTCATTTAGGGTGGCTCTCACGAATCGTTTCTTCGTTGAGGTTGAGAACCAAGGCATTTCTCAGTATGTTGCAACGCCTTAGCGTCGCTATATGTAATCTATTGAGTGTAGTATTGTTGGTTAGTTATCAGGGAGCCCAACTTGTTTCAGGGCACTGGTAACTTGGTTTGGCCATTAGTAGAGACTTATGGACGGTACGTGGTTAGCAGCCTTTTCTCTGAGATAGTATAGTTCCGAGACTATAGTTCTCACGTTTTAGTTTAGCACCATGGTTGTTTGGGTTGCTGGACTTGATTCCAGGGTAGTCTTGGGGCGGCATAGCTTCAGTAAGACATGGTCTTCGATTCGGAGCTCGTCCTCTTGCCTACTATTGCTTTGATTTGTCTTAGGACTAGTCCAGGTGTACTTTGTGTTCTCGAGGCCTGGTCCTCGAACACTGTCGTTGTGATTGGTGGTTGTTTGGAATGTTAGAGTCCATATGGGAGTGTGGTATCTCTTGGACTGTTAGTTGTTGATGGTGAGTAGATGACTTGTCCGTGGTGGTTGGTTGTGGATGTGAACTTCTGATAGTTTGCCTTAAGATTGTTTGTTCATCGTATTGTGACACTTATTGTCCTCATGATTCTTAGAGCTGATAGAGCTTACTCGTAAGCCTTCTTTCCCCGGGATGAGGCTGTTAGGATTGTGTTCCCTTTCGTCATCTAGGAGGTAGTGAGACAGCATGGCTCAGTGTGATCCACGGCTGAGCCAGGTGGTTTATGAAGTACGTCACCCGAGATGTTGGAATGCGGCTAAAACCTCCTGTTGAATCCGGTTCATGTACATCCGTGCTGGTGGCTCATGTACATGATTAGGAGGATTGTGAGACAGTTCTGTTAATGGGGATTATTGACTACTTGTTGGACTCTTGTAGGTCACCCCATGAGTATTAGTCTGTGTTGACAGCTAGAGTACTGTTGTACTTGATGGAAATCATATTGCTTTGAGGAATCTTAGAGACTGATGTTGTTTAGATGTCGTGACGGCTAAGTTGTTGTTTCATCTAGGTTTAGATGGTGTAACTGAGTGGCAGGAGAGCATCTGTGTTAGTTTTGGTAGTCACGCTCTCAGGCATGTGGTTATCCTATTGTGTACTGGCTGTGTTAACAATAGTTATGTTTCAGTCTTTGGGATTTTTTCTCACATCCATAGATAATATTCTCTCCTTATCTTACTGCGATTGGATACATAAATAACTCCGTCTTGGCTAACCCTCGAAAGGTTCCAAGATTCCTTAATCAAGTTAAAATAGTGGGTGGGTGTGAGACTGGCACTATCATACCTAATCACCCATTCGGGAGTGTGGGATGGTATGAGACAGAGTCATCAGATCTCCACTTAGTCCTCGTTGAGGTTGAAATGCCTTGGAATAACAAAAGTATAGTTCGGATGTGGATTTGATAAATTGATGTAATATCCTCATAGTCTGGTCGAGCTAGTACAATACATCGTACCCTTGTATCCAACTATATCCAGTAAGGTAAATCCTTTTTCAGCGGTTGTCAGCCCACTTTAGTCTTGGGGGATTGCCCTTTGGGTTGACATCACTAAATCATTTTGCATCATGATCATCATCATCATCATCATCAAGCATATCATTGCATCTCTGCACACTTCCAATTCATAGGTTCTTCTGATTGAAATCTTTAACCCTTTCTGCATTATGTTTTAATATAGAATCTTCTGCACTCGGGATAATTATGGGATTATCTCATTCCATCATAACATATCATTGCATTGGGATAATTATGGGATTATCCTAGTTCATCATATTCTTCTCCTCTTATCTCAATTCCTCTTCTCTTAATTGATTTACTGTGTAATTAGATTCCTCTTCTTTCTGCATTTCCTCTCCTCTTTGCATCTTTTCCTCTCTCTTCTGTATCTGATTAAATTATTAGGTTAATTAGTTTGGTTGGTTACAGCGCGCTTTAGGCTGGTATTTGGTTGTGGGCGATCTCGTTCAGCTTGAGATAGCTTCAGGATTGTGCCTGGTTGGGGTTTGGATAACCCGGTTGGTTTGTAGTTAGCTGAGGGTTGTTCTCCCTTGTGTGTGACTGTATCTCTGAGGTAGATTGGTTGCGCGTGGCGCTGAGAACCACGGTAGTGATTAAAGTGTAGTTAGTGGTCCTTGTGACTGGTGTATAGAGTAGTACTCCTTTGCTCGAGGTATATTTGTAGATAGAATTATTAGAGTTAGTATATATATACGTATACCTATTAGGCATTCTTATATATTATATATATATATATATTGTTTATCGTTAGATATTATCATATCATATTATCATTAATATTTATATCCATCTCATTGGTTAGTATAATCGTTTAGCTATTCTTGGGAGTTAGTGAGCTCGTTGTTTGCTCACTCTCGCATCCCCCTTTTAGTGACAGGGTTGTTGTAGGTTTTACTGAGGATTTCAGCTGTGTGGAGCCGGGTTGGCTGTTGTAGATCCTGCTCTTGTAGTAGTATCTCTTGTGAGATCTTAGATCTTGGCGTTGTATATTATTCGGATTTTGTATCTATTACTTTTCAGTTTGAGATATTGTTATCTTAGTCTTCCGCTGTGTATCCGAGGTGTTGTATTATATTTCAGTTGATATATTGTATATCTTTTGCTTCTGCATTGTATTGTTATTTATTTACTCTGATGATTATTGCTATATGTGAATAGTCGAGCTAGAATTTGTCTACGGTTTGTCTAATTTGTGTGGTAGAATCAGTGGATTCCCCGACCTGCATAGCTTCGGATCTAGTAATTGGTCAAGCTACCGATTACCAGATTTTGGGGCATGACAGATGGACCTGGCGAGGTACTTTCATTGGTACTAAGCTGGTTCAATATGAAAAAAATGCTCTCATTCAGTTCTTGTAACTCAATCGAGACATTTTTGCATAGTCTTTCGAAGAGATGCCTAGGGTCAATCCGACCAAGACATGTCACAAGTAGGCCATAAATATTAATGCCACAACGGTTAAACAAAAACAGCGATGTCTATCACCTCGTCTTCGAGATGAAGTTAGCACCGAGATCGAGAAATTGATCAAGGTGGGATTCATTCGAGAAGCCAAGTATCCTGACTAGATATCCAATATTGTTGTTGTGCCGAAGAAAACGGAAAAGTTCGAGTTTGCGTAGATTTTGCCAATACTCCAAAGGACAATTTCCCTTTTCCCAACATTCATTTGATCCTCAATTCTACAGCCCGACCATGATCTTCTATTTATGATGGACGCTACTTTCGGGTACAATCAGATTCTACTTCTGGAAGAAGATCAAGAAAAGATAACTTTCATCACTGAAAGAGGTCTTTATTGTTACAAAGTCATGCCCTTTGGACTCAAGAACGGGGGAGCCACATATCAACGGTTAATGACTACTATGTTCAAGGCACACCTAGGGAAAGTCGTTGAAGTTTACATCGACGATCTCTTATACAAGAGCGTACAGTCAGTCAATCACATCTCAGATCTCAACACTATATTTAACATTCTTCGATCTTATAGGATGCGTCTCAACCGTGATAAATGTCAATTTGGGGTCCTTTCTGGTAGATTTCTCGGTCACACTATCAGCAAGAAGGGGATTGAGGCTGATCCAGATCAGATTCGGGCTCTCCTCAACATGCCTTTCCCCAAAACAACAAAAGATGTTCAGAAACTTACCGGCAAGATTGTCGCGATCAACCGTTTTGTTTCTAAATCTTCAGACCGCTATCCCTGGCTGTTCTTATTACTCCGCAGTTGTACCAAACGAGGAAAGGTTCAGCCAAATACAGAGGTCACATGGACACCAAAATGTGAAGCAGCTTTTCAGGATCTTAAAACCTATTTGGGGAGGTCTTCCATAATGAGTACCCCAGTAGATAATGAGGAACTGATTATCTACCTAGCAGTCATAGATACTTTCTTAAACTCAGTTCTCATTCGCCTGGATGGGAAAATAGAGAAACTAATCTTCTTCATCGGCAAGACCCTCACACCAGAGGAAACAAGGTACTCTAAAATTGAGAAACTTCTTCTCACTCTTGTTTACACTTTATAGAAACTCTAGCACTACTTCCAAGATCATTCAGTCAAAGTCATGATGAACTACCCACTTTGGGAAGTTCTATCCAAGAAAGAAAAATCAAGAAGAGTGCAATTGTGGTTAGTCAGTTTGGGAAAACATGATATCAAGTTCGAGTAACGTCTTTCTAAAAAAGGTCAGGCCGTTGCCGATTTTCCTACGGATTTTCCAGTGGAAGATCCCAAGTGGAAGGAGCACGACCCCAACCCTACAGAAGAAATACCTGGGGATCCATCCCCCAAACCATTCGACGACCGAGCTGAATGGATCACTACATCAGGGTGGAAACTTCTCACAGATAGATCAGCAAGACCTGCAGGGTCAGGAATCAGAATCGTTTTAATTACCCCTTCCAATGACAAAATTGAGAAATTAATCCGCTTGGATTTTGAAGCCTCAAATAATGTCACTGAGTATGAAGCTCTCATTGATGGACTCGACCTCGCTCTTGAGCTCGATGTCCCCGAACTCTCAGTTTACACAAATTTACTACTCATCATCCACCACTACTCAGAGCAATACAAGAAGAGCGGAAAGATGATCGAATAAGCAGCTCTCGTTGTAAATATGATGAGCAAGTTCGCGAAAGCAACTCTCAATTATCTTCTTTGAGGTGAAAATAGACACGCCAATTCCTTGGCATATCTAGCCGGGGTCTTGGGTACAAAAGCTCGATATCTTCAGATCGAAATTATTTCAACCCCCAGCATTGATTGCATTTCTGTATGCACGATCAACACTAGGGGCGATACAGGGGGAGGCGACGATTGGCAAAAGTCTTTCTTTGCCTACTTCAATATCGACAACAATTGCAACGGGCCACTCCCAGTAGATTCAGATGAGCACTGACAGCTGATCAATAACTCAAAGCGCTACACTAATCAAAATGGTGTGTTATACCGCCTTTCTGTCACAGGGCCATACCTCAAGTGCCTTTCCAAATCAAAAGCGAATGAATTGCTCTACGAATTACATGAAGGGACTTGTGACTCCCATGCCGCAGGTCGATCACTAGCAAATAGAGTAATCACACAAAGAGTGTTTTGGCTCGGCATGCACAAGCAAGTAGAGGAATACTCTCACAGATGTGACACCTGCCAAAGATATTGACATATGATACGCGCCCCTGCACTCGAACTCCATGCAAGCAAAGTTTTCTGGCCATTCAAAAGATGGGCACTAGATTTCGTCGACGAATTTCCTAACTCTCTAGGTAACCGCCGTCATCTACTCGCAGCTATCAATTATTTAACAAAATGGGCAGAAGCAGTTCTACTATGTCGAACCAGAGAAGAGAAGGTCATCTTTTTTATTTAGAACCACATAATCACTCGATTTGGGTACCCCCACTTAATTCGTATTGATAATGGGCCTCAATTTATGGGAGAGAAAGTCGTAAACTTTCTAAACCACCACAATATCATCCACTCACCATCCAATCCTTACTATCCTCAAGGCAATGGCCAAGCTGAAATCACCAACAAAACCATTGGGGATGGACTCAAATAATGGTTTTACTCACATAAAAAAGGGAATTGGGTTTGTGAGCTGCCTCATGTCCTATGGGCCTATCGTACCACTCCCCGACAATCAACTGGGTGTTCCCCATTCTTCCTTGCTTATGGTACCGAGGTCGTCATTCCTTCTGAATATCATCATCCAGTTCATGACCACAAGCTAACTGACGGGGAAAATGAGTTCGAGTTAGCTTGCAACCTCAATATGTTAGATAAAACCAGAGAACGCGCCATCGCTAACCTTGGTCGATATCATCATATGTTTGCCAAATCGTAAAATAGTCGAGTCAGAAGTCGTGCCTTCCTAATCAAAGATCTCGTCCTCAAAGAAATTCTTCAATATCGTAAATAGCCTCACGTTGGAAAATTAACCGGCAATTGGGTGGGTCCATTCATTATCACAGGTCTTTCATGCCTAGGATCATATTATCTCATGACAGAAGAGGGAATCCCCATTTTGAATCCTTGGAACAGTAGGCGAATGAAACGGTACTATTGTTAAGCGTTTTACTACTCCATTTCCTTTCCTCGTTTTTGTTATTTTGTTTTTCAATTCCAAAAGTGAAATTTTCATCTCCACCCAATATAAATTCTGAGCTTATCAATGAAATTCCATGTTTTTCATAAACATCTCTCTACTTAAATAAATTTTATCAAATAAGAGATAAAACAAAGGTAATACTAGTCTTCATCTTTTTCAACTTGTTTAGGTCATTTATAACGACTAGATCAAGGATAACACTTGGTTCGGCTGACTCTACTAAATCTCTGTGATTGTAACAAATATAGAAACTTGTTTCATATAAAAGATTTTACCAAACAAAAGATAAGGCAAAGGTAATACTAGTCTTCATCTTTTTCAACTTGTTTAGGTTATTTATAACAGTTAGATCAATGATAACATTTGGTTCGGCTGACTCTACTATATCTTTGTAATTGCAGCAGGTATATAAACTTGTTTCATATCAAAGACTCTACCAAGCAAGAGATAAGGCAAAGGTAATACTAGTCTTCATCTTTTTCAACTTGTTTGGGTCATTTATAGCGGTTAGATCAAGGATAAAACTTGGTTCGACTGACTCTACTAAATCTCTGCGATTGTAGCAAGTGTAGAAACTTGTTTCATATCAAAGACTACCAAACAATAGATAAGGCAAAGGTAATACTAGTCTTCATCTTTTTCAACATGTTTGGGTCATTTATAACGGCTAGATCATGGACAACATTTGGTTTGGCTGACTCTGCTAAATATCTGCGATTGTAGCAAGTGTAGAAACTTGTTTCATATTAAAGACCTCACCAGACATAAGATAAGGCAAATGTAATACTAGCCTTCATCTCTTTCAATATGTCTGCAACATTTCTATAGTTCAATCAAGTTTCAACTTGGTTTAACTCAACCCATTTTTGCGATTGACACAAGTATAAAAACTTGTTTAATATCAAAGACCCTACCAGACACAAAGATAAGGCAAAGGTCATACTAACTTTCATCTATTTCAATGTGTCTACGACAAATACTATTTATTTATCATGTCAAATTCATATTACAAGGAATTCTTTTTTGCTAATGGGATGTCAGCCATGCTTCCCCCTACAGTAGGGATGTCAGCCGTACTTCCCCCTACAACAAGAGGTGGAACATTCAATTCACAAATTATAGCAACTCTACCCCTCTCTATCAGGTCAACAGGTCGAGGGCCCAAATTGGTTTCTATGGAGGTCATGCAGTTCCCTCGATCTATGTTGATTCCACAGATGCATCCCTTATCCGACAGACTTTTTGACAAGGTATCTCGTTCCGACTTAAGTCTTTTTACTTCCTCTACAAAATATGCAACTATCGCCTTTTGAAGGTCTGAACGTGATGTATCAGGTATGACCATCCTTATAAATTTTACTCTCACCTTCTCAAGGCGTGACTCCAATCTAGCATATAAATTCTTTTGATAAATCATTTCCATATTGACTTTAGCATCATGTGCTACATTCTCTTTCAACTTTTTTTTATATATTTAGCTGATTCAGCCAGGTTCATAGCCTCCAGGTCCACTACCTGGGCTCGAAGTCTCTTAATTTCTGCGTTTAACTCTTTCCTAGCCGGAATATCCTTTAATAATTCTTCTTTCCTCTTCATCACCATTTCATTTGCCTTGACTTCCCCTTCTAAAACCTTCTTCCTGATAAAAACAGCATCCAACTTCTGCTGACATTCCCTTAAGCTTGCATTACCTCTCTGTACATGCCCCTGAATTCGAGCTACGTCACCTTCCAGCTCTCTAATTCATCCTGATAAAGTCACCACATCCCCTCAGACTAGAGGAACTTGAGCATCCTTCTTACTCCCCCTCGAGCGCTCTCTAGCCTTGGCACGTGCATTGGTTTGTGCCAGTTAAGCCTTTAATTGTGCCACCCTCTCATTTAGATCATTACATCTTTGTTTCATCTCCCGAAACTCCATATCCTTTGCAGGTAAGGCTAAATGCAAGTGTTCCACTGCAGCCTCCAAAGCCAAAAGATTTTCTCGAGCCACTTTTAGCTCGTTATCTTTTTCCACTAGTTTCTGTTTCAGTCGCTCTAGCTCATTTCTACAATTCTGAAGATCAGATTGAAATTGTCCCTCCGATCTTTCTAGCATCTGAATACGGTATGGGGTCATTTTAGCCTGCTTACCCTTAACCATCAATGTGTCAACCCGACTTTGGAGCTTCGCGGCATATTCTTTGATCTTCGCCAGCTCTTTTAGCCCCTTCGCTATTTCGGCATCTTTTTCTTCGACCTTATGAGTAAGGTCAAAAACAACCTTGGTTACCTCCATAAGTTTAAAATGTATCTTTACGTGTTGATCTTCTCTGTTCTCCTTTGCCTCCCTCATTCTATCCAACTCCTTTGCAAATTCTCAGTTACATTGGAGCGCATCATCCTCACGTGGGCGAGCTAAATTCAATTCGATCTGTACGATATAAAGATTTTAAAACAGTTCAATCCAGAACACAATCAATGTGCATCTATATTTTAATTCTAAACTTATATATGATTTCTAATATCTGCGGTGTGCAAATACTTCTAGACTAAAGGTTCGGATACATTATCAGATAAATGTTCCATGAGGTATATTGCGAAGTCTAAGGTACATACTTTCGATATATTACTTTACATAAAGAGCATTGAATTTTTCTATGCACTATATTAGTGACATTTTTCTAAAACTAATAGAAAAATTTGCGGCCTACATCTACATCATATTTACTATATAGCTTTATGTCGATATAACATGCAGGCCAAAATGCCATTTTTAATCTAACCTGGAGCTCCGCTTGCGAAGACAATGAAAAGTGGAAATCTCTTTCTCCCTAGCAAGCTCGGTCTCTAGGTATTTTATCCTGAGACTCATTTCTCTAAGTGCCTACAAGAGGGTTACAAAAAAATACTCAGCCTAAGAGTCTATTCAATGTACACAATCCAATAATTTACAACACCCATCCAAAATGTTCATACTAAACCAAATCATTTCTCTGTCCTACCTTCTCGTGCATGCCATCCAGGAGTTCGTTATCATCCCCTTGGTTATCCAACACTGTCTGACGAGAGACACCATCTAACCCATCATCTACTTCCACCGTGACCTCCTCCATCCCTTCATCATCTTCCTCCTCAATGTAGGTATCTGCCTTAAATGACATTCACCTTCTCCTCGGAGCATCCTTTCAACATCAGGTTGTATCCCAGTCTGTCGTGCTCCTCCACCATCTCCTCCAAATTAGCCCTCACCTTTACCTGTAATTGACCAATTGCCAGGGCATGGGTGACCTTCAGAGCCTTCAGCTGCTTGGCGTCCTTATCGACATTAACTTTAGCTCGAGCTAACTTTTTCTCAAGCTCAATTTTCATCCTCATCAGCTCAAACTTTTCTTCCTCAACTCCAAGCCAGATCCCCTTCACCAGCTGAGCAACCTGCAGAACAAAAATTGACCTCAACATTAGCTCAAAACACAATCCATAATCTTTTTTGCATTATCAGTATAGACTTACCATCTTGCTCATATCTTCCTCACCATGAAGGACCACCAATCTAGCCCTCTCCTTAACCTCTTTGAGGTCGTCCACTACAGCCGATTGCTCTTTAGCGACCTTGTCCCCTAATTTCTCCGAAGGTTCGACCCTTTTCCTTTCTTCTTTAGCGACCTTACCACTTCCAGTGGTCCCAGAGGCTGATAGAGTTTTTAACATCCACATTTTTAGATATTTTTGAGCTATTATGCTCGATGTAATGGGTTTTGGCTGAACTGACCTATCTGTTCCAGGGGTCTTGGCTAAGTTGGTTCGACCTTCCCCGCCAGTTCCTTGCCTCTTCCATTCGTCAACACCCGCCATCAACCTGGTCGATTGAACCATTTTAACCTTCTTCGACTTGCTATCTATCTTCTTCTTCTTACTAAGCCCGAGTCCTTCCAACACAACTTCGAGCTCAATCTTCTCCTCTGCAACTTTGCCCAACAGTGACTCTTTCCTCTCTACGTAAAACTTCACGCCTGTCATACAAAGCATTTTTATTAGCAACTACAGGCATAAGTTCAAACACATCAATAATATTATTTATGCATGGTCATACTTACTTTGTTTTACAATTCTAAACCGAAGGTCCAAAGGTTCTTCATCATCTCTCTGGAGGTAATTACCCTTCACCCATATAACGTTATCATTCCAGGCTTGACCTGCTGAATTCAGATTGGAGAAGTGAGGCCGAGTTACGCTCGCACAGAAGTATGCCCCACCACTAGCGTGATAATTCTTTACCCCATAAAATTGCAACACATCCTCAAGGGATATCTTCCTCACCTTCCCCTCATTCTCCCACTTTTCATTCAGGTGGACACAAACACTAATTACCTCCCACATGTTCCCGTTCAATTGAACGGGATATTCCCCAATTGCATTTATAATCCCCTTTGCCAAGTTGGTAAGGGGAAGACTCAGCCCGTACTCTAATTAAGACAGGTAATATAGAAAACCTTCTTTAAGGTCACTACGAACATCCTCATCAAAGTATTCTAACGAGATCGATTCATCTATGCTCCTATCTTGTTTTTCTACCTCTAAATCCGCCAGCAAATAAAAAATATTCTTCCCCTGTCGCTACCGTGCAACCCCTAAACTGCCTTCCGGCATATTCTACACAATTACCCCATATTCCTCCTACAGTAGCCTTAGCTTTATAGAATTCTCTAAATGCATCCGGACCAGTAGAATATGACACTAATTGACCAGGAAAACCGGGAAATGGTTATAACCCTACTTCAACCTCATTATCAGACTCAATCGTTCGACCAGAGGTCAAAACCTTGGTAATAGGTGAACTATCTACTTCAATTGTACGACTGCCTTTCACGCTCGACCTACATACAGGTTCAGGTATCTATTATTACTTCATACAAATCAGTCATATCAACATATAACATATCTTTTATATATTTTGTGTATATGTCAAAATTACAAAAAAATTGCCATGTATAGTTGTTGTTAAGATTTGATTCAAAAATGATTTACACAAATACATATATACTGCGTACGTCTCTACTAACCTTTAAAATCCGAATGAGAATCCGCAGTAGCGCCAAAACCTTCCCTCACGACGCTATTGTATAGCCACCTGCGTGATCCAATGTCTTTCATTCTCTTCAATTGTAAATTACCCTCAGATAACTTATTATCAAGTCATCTAAATTTTTTTTGCGCCTCTCTCTCTGTGCTCTCCAAATTTTCAAAAGTGGAAAAACGTTTGAATGATGAGGAAGAGGCACTATTTATCCTTTCTCTCTCTAGCGGCTAGCAGTTAGTGCACTTTACACGGCCTGTCCTGGGTTTTGGAACCAAGGCATCCTTTCCACTATCCATGTCAGACGTCTTGTACATTTTTAATAAAACAAACTTCCATCATTACCCCTCCCCTCATATTTGAACATATTTTTCTCTCCTGTTTCCATATCTTTTTCGGACCTTCCCACACTCATGATAACTCACCCTACACGATATCAGATCTCGACAGCTTTACATACAAAGCAAAACTAAAAGCTTCTGCATTTCCTCATTTTTGTTTCTCTATCCTTGTCTATCATATTTATAGTGATAGTGACGTCATTCTCAAAGCTGAGAAATTTTTCAAAATTATTCAAAATATTTATCACAACAGTTTTAACAACATTTGCAACCATAGAGGATCCCCTTGATGTACATAATTTTTTGTTAAAATTTAATAAACTTATATTTATCCATGATAAACACGTTTTACATTATTACATCTAGGCAACCTGAACGACCACGTCATATCACATTACCATTCAATTAGCCATCTTCGAATTCAATCTCGACCTCAACAATCAATTTAACCATTTCTTCTCAAGCTGCGGGATTCAACACCAATACACGAAAGCATACCTCATAGAAGTACCGGGCATACTCACGTTCCCTACTCTTAACATCTAATCCTTCGAGCTGACACTCCCTCACTGGTAACTCAGCATCATAACCAAACACACCAAAAATCCTCTCCCGCACTTTAGCTATCTTAACAGCCAATTGTCCCTCTGCGGCATGACGTATCCTTAGAGATTGAGTCTGTACCATCCTTAACTCTTTTCCAACTTCACAAATCATCCTACCCATATTTATACATTTTCCACTCACTTTCCCCTCAAAATATGATTTTTACCTTTTATCTCGTAACAAAAAACCCCAAAATCTTGAGTAAAATATTTGAACTTATCTCTTCCTTCGAGCTCGTCCTTTATATTACTTTCTAGGTTGAGTTATCCTAACTAAAGTTATTCTTCCATCGAACTCTATTAGAATGAATTTTTGAATTGCTAAATTCTTAAAAATTTTTGCTCCAGCATTTCAACACACGCAACAGAATCTACTTACATCACAACACATATTCTCACACATACTTATCTCGGTTCAAATAAAGCGAGGCAATACTTGTAATATTCATACATTCTTCATAATAATTTAGTTTGTTTTCTACATAATCTATATCTACAACAACACAAGTAATTAAATGACCAATATTTATTCATGTCAAAAACATTTCATATGATTTTACAGATAACAAGTATTTTCAGAACACTGAACTCCAGGTACTTTACAGATAACAAGTTTTTCATAGTTTTTTAGAGCCACAGGTAATTCTGGCGCGTTGTCACATCAACTCCTCCAGTTCTTTTGGAAATGCTAAGAGAGCCTCTCTCGTATGAGTTTGGTTAAAGTCTAATCAAACTTCAAATGGAAACTATGCAAGTGGTGGACTCAGTGCTAGAACCAAATTCTCAAACTGAAGGTCTACTGAGCGCCAAAATATGATGGAAATGTAGAAGCAGACCCCAGTGGTTGTCTCCCTCCTCCACTGCTATCACCCCCTCCTCTAAAACTACCACCACCGTAGAGTTGGTAGAGATGAAGAGGGCCCGACCTTAAAATCCATGGTGGTAAAGAAATCAGCATTACTGCCCTGCAGTTATGCCTATCCCTGCATATGAAGCCTTAACCCTGTCTTACGCAAGGGTACTGAGATAGGCCTACCGGTCCTCACCTGTCAAGACGACGACATGAAACTTCTATTTGCAGTAGAACTCTTCCTCAGCTTTAATCCCTTCGTCTTCCGAAATGCCTTGATTCGTTGGAGGAGCAGGAGTGGGCATCGCCATCTTCAAGGATTGATCCCCAAAGACTTCAACTTCAATCCCTACGTTCAGTCGCAATTTTTTCTTTAAGGACCATGCTACGAGTCTTTACCATAGATAATTTTAGAAAGAACAAGCATGCACTGCTCCAAAGATTTGCTACAAGTACTATTTATATAACACTACATTTATTGTTCAGGTACATTTTCCTAAGCGTCATCATTTATTACAGATGCAACTTTTCAAGTCATAACCGTCATATACATCAGCATCAACATCATCATTTAATACCCATTACATCCCAATAACCGTACAACTTCTAACACCATCTGACTTCGTCATTTATTAACAATTTTCAAACCCAAATACCCGTTGCCCTCATATTCTTTCTCAACCAAAGCCACTTGTGACTTCGGTCGCAAGGGGGAGATTATAGGGACCTATCCCTCGATTTAACTTGGAATCGAGCTGTCACTAGTTCGAATATCCTCCATCTCAGGCTCATACATTTTTTAACATAACTTCTGTGGTCAACATTTCAACGTACTCTACGAGCTAGTGAAGAACGTGGGTCGAACTTAAATTGGAAAACTTGAATTAGTCAAAGATGCATGTCTCTCACAAACTCATCAGTTACTCAATCAACCGTCACTAACCACATTGTTCGGAAAATGTACTCCAGCAAGATAAAAAGCTGTGAAGAAGGCCTATATAAAGAAAAAGTTCTAGAAGAGAGAAGGACCAAAAAAATTACACAAGAGATCACCTAGAAATTACATATTCTAGATTCTTGATAAATTATCAAAGCATCTTAGCTACAAGACTCAAACATTTCCTATTTTTAGTGATCACTTGTAATAAGATATCCGCCTCAAGCAATAAAGATACTTTCAACAAAATTCCTCCACACGAGGTCATGGATTTTTTACCTATTCATAGGTTTTCCACGCTAAAATCACCTGTTTCATTTCTTAATTTCTATTAGAATATTATTATAGTTTCATTGGTGTAATAGCAAATTCTAAAGCCATTTTAAGCTTACGGAATTTGGCCATTACAGATAGGAATAGGTTTCCTGACTTGTATGCTATATTGACATAAAGCTACCTAGCAAATTAGATAACGTAAAACGTAGAGGTAGATCAAAACTTGATATCAATTTTATGAAAATAATACTAATATAGTATGTAGAAAAATTCAAAGTATTTAGATAAAGTGGAATATCGTAAACATGTACCTTAGACTTCGAAATGTATGTCATGGAACACCTTTCTGAGATATTACTTCGACCTCTAAGTAGGGTTGTCAATGGATTAGATTTTATCTGAAATCTGATCCGATCTGAACACTTTATTTTGGATTTGGATATTGGTTTTGTGGATTCGGATCGGATATGGATCCAAAAACTTAGATCCGAATTTTTTTTTGATTGGATTCGGATATACCTCCATTCAATCTGAAAAAAATTCGATCCGAATAACCTTTACTAACTTAATTAAGTGGTTTACCATGTCTTAATTAGTTATCTTAAAAACAGTTGTAAGGGGTTGTATAAATACACCTCTTTAACTAGCTGTATTTCTTCTCTCCAAATGAAAGCACCTCTCCCAAAGAGATTTCTCCTCTTCCAAAGAAATCCTTCATAATTATATATTTAATTCTTCCTAAATGCATCCCACTTTAGATGAACTCTACCTCTTCCTATTTAAATGGATAAAGCTTTGGTCAATTTCAGTTTGCAATAAAAGAAAAATATATTGGATGCTTGAATATTGGTTCTCAATCATCTCTACTCTTTCCATCTTTAAAGTATTCTAATAAGTTCTACTCATTTTGCGAAGTATTATCTGAGGTATGCTTTAGAAATCTGATTATAAATTTGTGTTAATGCTATTTAGCTATTAATCTATAGAGGATTTCCTTAATGTAAGCTTTGCTACTCAGGATTTTGGTCATATTATTGTTAATTTGGTTTTTGCTCCTATTTTTAGGTGCAAGATGTCTGAACCTCAAGGTACTCTTAATGAAAATGGTGTGGCAAATCAAACTGTGGCACCTTCTTCTAACAAAAGAAAAGGTAAAACATGGTCTGTAGTTTAGAATAACTTTAAGAGAGTTGATTTAGAAGATGGCACGAAGTGGGTCTTTTTTAACGATTGTAACCGGAAGTTAGTAGGCGAAAGCACAAAAGGAACCAGCCATATGAAAGCTCACATGAAAATCTGTCCGGGGAGGACAGTGCTAGCTGGGGGTCAGCAAACATTAGCAGCTACCAAGAACCAAAAAGATAAGACTCAGAGTTTTCGAACCTTCAAATTTGATCAGGGAAGAAGTCAGTTGGACCTAGCATGCGCAATTGTCAAGCATGAATACCCATTTTCCATTGTTGAGCACGAGTTTTTTCAAACTTTTTTGGCTAACCTTCAACCGTTATTCAAAATTGTTTCGCGTAATACAATTAAGAGTGTCGTAATAAGAGTTTATCACACTGAAAAAAATCACTTTATGAGCAATTGGATAAACTTCCATGTCGAGTAAGCCTTACTATTAGCATGTGGACGTGCACTCAATATGATGGGTATTTATGCTTGACTGCCCACTTTATTGATGATAAGTGGGAATTGCAAAAAGGAATTCTGAATTTTACGGTAGTGGGTGAATCGCCGAATGCTGAAGCACTTTTCAAAGTGATTCACAAGTGCTTGTTAGAGTGGAACATTGATAAGAAAGTGTCTACTATTACAGTTGACAACTGTAGTACTAATGATGCAATGGTTTTAAGGCTTCGATCATGACTTTACGATGAGGGGTCCCTTATGTTATTTGGGGATTCGTTACATGTGCTTTGCTCAGCGCATATACTTAACCTAATCGTACAAGATGGGTTAAGTATCATTAAGAGTACAACATCAAGGATACGAGAAAGTGTGAAGTATGTGAGATCATCTCCTACAAGGAAACTCAAATTTCAAAATGCTATTTCACAAGTCAAATTACAGTGCAAGAAAGGTGTTTGTAATGACTCACCTACAAGATGGAATTCAACTTATATGATGCTTGAAGCCGCTTTAGAGCACAAAGATGCATTTATCCGCTTGGAACAAATTGATGAAGATTATAAGGTAGCACCATCGAAGGAGGAATGGGCAATGTCAAAAATCATTTGTGATTATTTGAAGCCATTTTATGATGCTACAAATGCTTTCTCAGGTTATTTCTTACTTATCCTAACTTGAATTGATGTCAAGCTTCGGTTATTCTTTCCATGTTAGTGTATATAGTTACTGATAATTAATTTTTATATGTTTTACCTATCTGATGTTGTTGTGTATCTTTAACTAACATGATGTCTTAATTGCTTCATATGTACTCAATATTCTACTGCAAATATATATTTTCCAGAGATATGTGCACTGCACATAAGACTTATTGAATGGTGTAAGAGTGAAAATAATGTGATCAAGGGAATGGCACAAAAAATGAAAGGGAAGTTTGATAAATATTGGTATGTGTGCAACTTGGTCTTGGCCATTGCTATCATTCTCGACCCTCGCTTCAAAATCAAGTTAGTGGAGTACTCTTATTCTATAATCTATGGTAACGATGGCGAGTTACACATCACTAGGATTCGCAATGAACTTGCCAATTTATACTTTGACTATTGTACCAATTCTACAAGTGATCTTTCTAATCCAACATTAGAAGATGGTAATACAAGTTCTTCCATGTGTGACATTAATAGTATTGTTGCAGACAAGTTTAAAGGGTTTGATACATGGTATAACACTGTAAACTCAAGCAATATGCATCAAAATTCAGAACTTGATTTGTACTTGGAAGAGCCCATTTTCTCTAGAGTTCAAGATTTTCAAATTTTAAATTGGTGGAAGATCAACACTCCAAAGTTTCTTACTCTTTCAAAGATGGCTCATGACATTTTGGTGATTCCAATATCTACCGTAGCTTCAAAATTGACGTTTAGTACAGGAGGACGTGTTCTTGATATGTTCTGTAGTTCAATGAATTCTAAAATTGTTGAAGCTTTGGTTTGTGGACAGGATTGGATTCGAGCTGAATTTAATGGTAAGTAGAATATCATGTTCTTCCTCTATTATTTTTTATTACTCTTGTAACAATTTCTCATTCTTGTGTAGATGATTCCCCTCCTCTTACCTCGTAGGAGTAATTTTTTGGGATGAAAAACTATTACTACTTCGATCATCATCGTAAGTAAAAGTATCACCGCTTGAAAAAAATTACTACTTTTCCATTTCAGACACTTGTATTTGCTTGTTTCTTATGCTAAAAAATTTACTGTGAAAATTTTGTAGATAATAGTGGCAAGATCATTGGTGTGGCTTTTTGGATTACTTTTATGAAGAGGATGAGCTAGTAGATATCCTAGATTAGTTGCAGCTTTTTGACTAATGCAGTGGATATGAACTTTGGTTATTGAAGATTAAAGCATTAGTTTTTACTATCCTTTCCCCCCTTTTTTTTCTAATGATGGAGAATGTTTTTTGATTATATATTATTGGTTTTTGAGTACCATGGACCGAGTTTATGTTGACAGAAGCTGAATCATAGATTAAATTAAATTGCTAGAGCAACATATTTGTTCATGTTTATGTTGTATTATTAATTATCTAGTTATATGATGTCGAGTTTTTTTAATCATATAATGTTTGATTAATTTGCTGAAAATATAGCTTAAATTTTATACAAGAAAAAAAATGGATTGGATTCGGATTGCAGTATTTATGGTTGGATCGGATTGGATTCAGATTCTTAAACAATCATCTCGGATCGGATCGGATTCGGAGCTCAAATATTTTATTTCGGATCGGATTCGGATTTGCATCAATCTGACTCCAATCTGATCCATTGACAGCCCTATCTCTAAGTCTAAAAGTAGTTGCGCACAGTAGATGTTAGAAATAAGATATCTTTTTAGAAATGAGATATGTATCATGTTGATGGGTGCTTTGAATCAAGCTGTATATAATGTATATATTATTGAGCAGGTCGAATTGGATTCAGTTCGCTCGCGCAGAGATGAGGCGCTCCAATGTAACCGAGAATTTGCGGAGAAGTTTGATAGGGTGAGGGAGGCGAATGAGAACATGGAAAATCAGCATGTAAGGGTACATTTTAAATTTGTTAAGGCAACCCAGACTGTTGTCAACCTCACTCGCAAGGTCGAGGAGAAAGACTCCAAAATTGAGGAGAGGATAAAAGAGCTTGTTGAGGTAAAAGAATACGCTACGATGTTTTAAAGTCGGGTTGACACGCTGATGGTTAAGGGTAAACAAGCTGAAATGGCTTAATACCTTATTCAGGTACTAGAAAGATCGGAGGGACAATCTTAAGCTGATCTTCAAAATTGTAGAAGCGATCTGGAGCGACTGAAACAAAAAATGGGTGAAATAGATAATGAGCTGAAGGTAGCTCGAGAACATTTATCAACCTCGGAAGTTGTAGCCAAATACTTGCACCTAGCTCTACCCGCCAAAGATTTGGAGTTTCGGGGAGTGCAACGAAGGTGTGACGAGTTAAATGAGAGGGTGGCACGATTGAAGATCGAATTGATGCAAGCCAACGTGCGTGCCAAGAATGCCGAGGCTAGAGAGCGCTCAAGGGGAAGTAGGAATAATGTTAAAGTTTCTCTAGTCCAAGGGGATGTAGTTAGTCTGTCAAGTCAAATTAGAGAGCTAGAAGGTGACATGGCTCAAATTCAGGGACATGTGCAAAAAGAGAAGGCAAACTTAAGGGAATGCCAGCACAAGTTGGATCAGGGAGAAGGTCATGGAAGGGGAAATCAGGGCAAATGAAGTCCTGATGAAGAAGAAAGATGACCTATTACATGATACTTCTGCCAGGGAAGAATTAAATATAGAAATTGTGAGACTTCGCACTCAGGTGGCGAATTTGGAGGTCGTTATTCAGGCTGAATCAGCTAAATATGCCAAAAAATTGGAAGATAATATAACTTTTTATGATTTGACAGACATGGAAATGGCATATCAGAAGAAACTTTATGAGACTTTGGAGTCACACCTTGAGAATATGAGACGTAACTTTTCAAGGATTGTTGTACCTCATGCATCACGAATAAACCTGTTAAAGGCAACCATTGCGTATTTTGTAGAGGAAGTAAAAATACTTGAGTTAAAACGAGATACCTTGTTTAAGAACCTGTCTGACAAGGGATGCATTTGTAACATGAATATAGATCGAGGGAACTGCATGGCCTTCATGGAAACAAATTTAGGCCCTCGACCTTCTGATCTGATAGAGAGGGGCAGAGTCATTGTAATTTACGAACTAAATTCTGATCGACCTCCTGCTGGAGGGTGAAGCATGGCTGAGACCCCTACAACAAAAAATGTATCCATTGTAATATGACTTGAAAATAAGTAGTATCTGTCGCAGACATATTGAAATAAATGATAGCTAGTATGACATTTGCCTTATCTTATGGCTGGTGGGGTCTTTGATATAAAACAAGTTTTTATATTTGCTATAATCACAGAGGTGGGTTGAGTTAGTCAAACCAAGTGAATCTTGATTTAATTGTAGAAATGTTACAGACATATTGAAAGAGATGAAGGCTAGTATTTCCTTTGCCTTATCTTATGCCTGTTAGAGTATTTGATATGAAATAAGTTTCTTCATTTGTTTTAATCGTAGAGATTTAATAGAATCAGCCAAGCCAAGTGTTATCCTTGATTTAACTATAGAAATGTTGTAGACATATTAAAAGAGATGAAGGCTAGTATTACCTTTGCCTTATCTTATGCCTGTTAGAGTCTTTGATATGAAACAAATTTCTACATTTGTTTCAATCGCAGAGATTTAGTAGACCCAGCCAAACCAAGTGTTATCCTCGATTTAACTGGTATAAGATCGATTAAAAGCTAGTATTATCTATGCTTTAATCTACAAAATATGGTTGAATCTACGTAAGTAGAGAGATGTTATGAAAAACTTGGAAGTTTCATTAATAAGTTTAGAATTTACATTGGATGAAGATAAAAAATCTTACTTTTGGAATTGAGACAATGTTAGTACCGTTTCAGCCGCCTAGTGTTCTATGGATTTGAAATTGGGATTCCCTCTTCTGTTATGAGATAATATGATCCTAGGCCTAAGAGACCTGTAATAATGAATGGACCCTGCCAATTGTCGGCTAATTTTCTAGCGTGAGGCTCTTTACGACGTTGAGGAATCTCTCTGAGGATAAGATCATCGATGTTAGCGATGGCGCGTTCCCTGGTCTCATCGATCATATTAAGGTTGTATGCCAATTCGAACTTATTTTCTTCGTCTGTCAGCTCGTGATCTCGAACTGGATGATGGTATTCATAAGGAATGAGGGCCTTAGTGCCATAGGCAAGGAGAAATGGGCTGCATCCTATTGACTGTATGAGAGTGGTACGATATGCTCATAGGACATGAGGCGGTTCTTGAACCCAATTCCCTTTTTTTCTATGAGTAAAACCATTTTTTGAGTCCATCCATGATGGTCTTGTTGGTGATTTCAGCTTGGCCATTGCCTTGAGGATAATACGGATTAGATGGTGAGTAGATGATATTGTGTTGCTGAGGAAGGTTACAATTTTTTCTCTCACAAATTGGGGCCCGTTATCGATATGAATTAGGTGGGGGCACCTAAACCGAGTGATGATGTGTTCCCAGATAAAAGAGATGACCTCTTCTTCTCTGGTTTAACATAATGGAACTGCTTCTACCCATTTTGTAAAATAATTGGCAGCTATGATGAGTAGGTGACGGCGGTTACCTGGAGTGTTAGGGAATTCACCGACGATATCAAGTGCCCATCTTTTAAATGGCTATAACACCTTGCTTGCATGGAGCTCGATCGCAGGGGCGCGTATCATATGTCCATGCCTTTGGCAGGTCTCATATCCGCATGAATACTCCTCTGCATGCTTGCACATGTCAGGCCAGAATACTCCTTCTGTAATAGCTTTATTTGCTAGTGATTGACCTGCGGCATGGGAGCTACAAGTCCCTTCATTTAGTTCGCTGATCATTTCATCTGCTTTTGGTTTAGAGAGGCACTTGAGGTAAGTCCCCGTGACGGAATGGCGGTATAGCACACCATTTTGATTAGTGTAGCACTTAGAGTTGTCGGTGCTCTTTTGGATCTTCTGTGAGTGGTCCGTTCCAACTGCTGTCGACACCGAGGTAGGTTAAAAAAGGCCTTCGCCAATTGTCGTCTCCCCCTTTATCGCCCCCCTGTGTTGATCGCGCATATAGAAATGCAATCAATGTTCGGGGTTGAAATGATTTCAATATGGAGATATCGAGCTTCTGTACCCAAGACCCCGGCTAGATATGCCAGGGAATTGACGTATCTATTTTTACCTCAAGGAAGATAATCGAGAGTTGCTTTCGTGAACTTGCTCATTCTATCTGTAACGAGGGCTGTATATTCGATCATCTTTCTATTTATCTTGTATTGCTCGGAGTAATGGTGGATGATGAGTAGTGAATCTGTGTAAACTGAGAGTTCAGGGACGTCGAGCTCAAGAGCGAGGTCGAGTCCATGATTGAGAGCTTCGTACTCTGTGACATTATTAGATGTCTCAAAGTCCAAGCGGATTAATTTCTCAAATCTGTCATTGGAAGGGGATATGTTAACGATATTCCCTTGCAGAAACACGATTGGTCTCTGGCAACTGATCGTGACCTCTGGCTGGAGGAGCCTGTTGAATATTTTGCAGAGCCTTTAGTGCAGTCTGTATTATTATCATCTGGTCTTCATGTCGTTTGAGCGCTGTCAAACAAGCTTGTCGTTCTGTGTCGAGCTCCTTATCGCGAAGCTCCTGATCCTTTCTTAACTGAAGTTCGGGCTCGGCGCGTTTCTCTATTTTGGCATTGAGATTTGCCCGTAACTCTGTAAGTTACCCCGACTCCATTGAAACATCGAGCTGGGTCCCTGTAGTTGGTCTTCTGGAAGTAACCATGATTGAAAGTTATAGTGAAAGAAAGCGTTAGGATATCGTGGAAATGCAATCTTTCCCACAAACGGTGCCAAATGTAATGGCCAAATTCTGTATGCTCGAAATGGCCTGGAATTTGTTATCACACCAATGAACCTGCAATAATATTCTAATGGAATGTAAGAAATGACACATGTGATTTTTGCATGGAAAACCTCGGAATAGGTAAAAAACCACAACCTCGAGTGGAGGATTTTTATAAAAGTATCTTTATTGCTTAAGGCGGATATCTTATTTCAAGTGATCTTTAGATTTAGAAAAGCTTGAACGTTATAATTAAAAATTTTGACTGTTGCTGAGAATCAAAAATATGTATTTTCTTGACAATCTCTTGTGTAATTTTTCTGGTCCTTGTCTCTTCTGGAACTTTGCCTTTATCTAGGCCTTCTCCGTAGTTCTTCATCGTGCTGGAGCATATTTTCTAAACAATATGGTTAGTGGTGGTTGACTTAGTACTGATGATTTCGTGAGAGACAGGTGTCTTTGACTGGATAAGGTTTTTCGGTTTGAGTTCGACCCACATTTATAAACAGTTCGTGAGGTGGTTTGGATGTTGATTGGGAAAGTTATGTTAAAAATGCGTGAGTCTGTGATGGAGGTAATTCGAACTGGTGACAGCTCAATTTTAGGTGAGATCGAGGGATAGGTCCCTACAAGCAGTATTACTTCCGTACCTTCAATAATGCGAGTAGGTTAATGGTTTACTGATATATTTGTTTAAAGTTATCATATATTGCTTATATTAATTATAATTTGTCTTTTATTGCTCATACGTATAGAGAATCCATGATTTACAAACATATCGAGCAAGCCCACTCCAGAGTAGTTGTTTGACCCTGCTCGGGGGAAACTTAGGTGTAGTAGCCTATTCACAGCCTTCGAGAACATGCTAGATACTCGAAGACATCCAAGTAGCTTGGGGCTTACCATGTATACTAGTAAATTAAACAAGTCAGGGCGAATATACCCTCGAGTCCTCTAAGGCTTTGTATTGACACCTCAGTACCAAGTCGAAGGTAGACAACTCAGCAGACAAACTCTGGTACAAGACAACTGTAAATAATGATACATTTGTAATTTAACTTATCTACAGTGACGTTACATTTCCTATCCTCTATAATTATGAAAGAAGAGCCACCATAGAGGAGTGGAGAATTTTTTCCCCAAACTCCCTTGAGAAGCTTTGACAACCTTCAAGTACATTTTAAACCTTGAAGACTCAGTTCTACTCGAGCCTTATTTGTAATCTCGGCCATTAATGCCATTTCAACTTAAAAATCCTCACTAGAGGTCGTGGAGGAATCCCATTCTGCGACTCCACACAAGTGTGTTTACTAGTAGTTTTCTATAATTATATTAAATACCTTTGTTAGAACCCCTAGGTGAGTATTACATTAGTGGTGTAAGAGTCCAATCTCCCCTCTACGAGATTAGGCCCCTTCATTTGGTGGCGTCTGTGGGAATTACCCTCACTTTCAAATAACGCTACCAAATAGTGTAGATTTCCAATAGGTCCTAACCTTCCTTCAATCTCTACTAAAGTAGGAGCCCTAACAGAAGACATAGCCACGCAACTTGTACAGATGCGAGAGTAATTCACTCAGGCAGAAGAAAGACATACCAATCAGCTTTGACATGAGCATGAATCCAGAAGAAAGGAACTCGAAAACCAAGCGATATCACAGGGTCGGGGAAGCAAATAAACATAACTACGATGTGGAAGAGCTTCGTTACTCTGTACGTGGCCTATAACAAGCTCAACTACAAGGAGCCGCAGTTTGATCAAGGTCCCCAAGTCCTTCGAGGATTTTCGTTCTTTCACGCTTAGGTCCCTACCCTCGAGAAGAGGCACTACCAGTCCACCTCGGTGCCGACGGTACTACCCATCCTATACCCGAAGGCTCTGTACACTTAGGAATATACTCTTTCAAAGATTTGAGCGATTCCACACTGCAAACTACCAGACCTTGTCACCATAGACTAGCCTAAGAGCATTTGGTATAGTAAAGTGAAGAACATGTCCCCTGACAGAGGCCATGACGAACCTAGACAGAACGCCCTCCCCCTCTAATAGTTTATGTAATACAAAAAGAGCTTGACCAATAATTAAAAGCTACCATGATACACAGCTCGAGCCCAACCCCTAACGCTTAGAGCTGGCTTAACAACCTCATATGCAAAGAACTATTAGCTATCGAGGTCCTATTAATCTTCTACGTCCCTAAAATTCACAAATACATAAACACATACCACAATCCCACATCCTCGAGTTCCAAAACTCATTAAGCCTACGTGCATCATTAGATCATCTCTTTTGCCAAATGTTCCCCCCAAGTCTGACCGATAGTCCTCTCAAATAGAATCAAAGCCTTCCAAACAGATATATTAAAAGTTTTGAAGACTTACCGGACTGTTTATCTCCAACTTTGCCTTCAACAAGGATCGAGAGGTAAGAATCGATGCCCTCTCTAACATCTAAAAGGCACAAAATGAAACCCTCGAATCCCTTACCAAGAGATTCTTAGACAAGTCACACAAAATTGACAACCTTGAGTTATCTAATGCATTTTTACCATATTCCAATGCCCTACTAGACAATAGCCGAGTAAAGGAATACATCGTCGTATAAAAGCCAGCAATACTCAGGGAAATGTTATCGAAAGTGAATAGTTACATAGACCTCGAGCGAATCCGGGAAAATTATTGCCAAGGACCAACCAAACCAACACAAACCAAAACCGCCGAACTCAACCATGGTTACTCCCATTCATTATGGGATCAACATCGTAAAGCACAACATGCAAGAAGATGAAATAGAAAGGCTGCGGAAGAAAAGACTGAGGTCAATATTGCCTAAGCTTACTATTTCTGTAGTTGCCTACTTACAGCCTTCGAGAATATGCGAGATTCTTAAAAATTTCCAAGCAGCTCAAAGCCTACCATGTGTACAACCAAATGAAGTAATCCAGGGCGAGTATACCATTGAGACCTCTAATACTTTGAACAAACACCTCAGTACAAGGTCGAAGGCAGACAACTCGGTAGACAGACTCTGGTACAAGACAACTGTAAAATGGATATATTTGTAATTTAACTTCCCTATAATGATTGATACCTTTCTTATCCTCAATTAATAGGAAATGATAGCCATCCTAGAGAGGTAAAGATTTTCCCCCATACACACCCTTGAGAAGCTCTAACAACCTTCGAGCACTTTCTAAAGCTTGGAGATTCAGTTTACTCGAACCTTTATTTGCAATCTCATCTTAAAAATCCTCTCTACAGATCGCAGAGGGTTCTTATTCTAGGACTCTACGCAAGTGTGTCTTCTGCATTCTATATATTTCTATTACATATTCTTGTTTGGACCCCTAATCGAGTATTAACCCTATGGTGTAAGAGCGTAATCTCCCCTCTACGATATTAGGCCCCTGCATTTGGCATCGTCTGTACTATTACCCTCACTTTCAAAAAATTTTACCAAACATAATAGATTTTCAATGCTCCCAACCTTCGTTCGACCTCCACAATAATAAGGTCCCCAATAGATGACATAACCGTGCAACTTACATAGATGGGAAAGTAACTCGCTCAGGTAGAGAAATGACATGCCAACCAGCTTTGACACGAACGTGAAGCTAGGATAAAGGAACTCAAAACTGAGCGACAGAGTCAAGTCAAAGAAAAGAACAAACATAACCACGACATGGAAGAGCTACGCTACTCTGTGTGTGAGTTACATTAAGTTTAGCTACAAGAAGCCCTTATTCGGTTAAGCGCCACTGGTTCCTCGAAGATTTTTATCCTCTCACGCATAGGCCCTAACCCTTGAACAAAAGCACCACAAATTTACCTTGGTGATGACGGTACTAACCACTCTATACCCGAAGGCTATGTGTACTTAGAGATTCGCGCTTCCGAAGATTAGAGTTACTCGACCCTGCGAACCACCAGACCTCACCACCGTAGACCAACAAACAAGCGTCTAGGCGAGCAAAGTAAAGAACATATCCCTAGACAAGGACTACGTTGAACCCAGATGGAGCACCCTCCTCCTCCAACAGTTTATGTAACACAAAAAGAGCCCGACCAACCATTAATAGCTGCCATGATACACAGCTCGAACCCAACCCTCAACTCTTGGAACAGACTTAGCAACCCCATATGCAATTAACTATTAGCTATCGAGGACCCGTTAAACTTCTACGTCCTTAAAATCTGCAAATACAAAAATACAGACCTGCAATCCTACATCTTTAAGTTACATAACTCATTTAAGTCTTCATGCATCATCAGATTATCTCCTTTACAAAATGCTCCCCACAAACCTGATCGATAGTCCTCTTAAATGGATTCACAGCCTCTTGAATTGATATATTCTAAGTTTTCAAGACTTATCCAGATGGCTCATCTCTAACTTCATTTGTAACAAGGATAGAGAGGTCAGAGTCAATGTACTCTTTAACATTTAAAATGTACAAAATGAAACCCTCAAAACTTTTACCAAGAGATTTTTAGACGAGTCATAAAAAATCGAGAACCATAACTTCTCTAATACAGTCTTAGTATATTCCAATTCCCTATTAGACCACAATCGAGTAAGGGAATACATCGTCTTATAAAAACCAATAAAACTTGAGGAGATGTTGTCGAAGGTTAATGGCTACATAGACCTCGAGCGAGTTCGAGAAAATAATTGCCAAGGGCCAACCCAATCCTACAGCCAACACAAACCAAGATCGTTGAACTCAACCATGGTTACTTTACATAATGGGATCAAAGGCAGGATGTGCAACTCCCAGGAAGATCAAACTGAAAGGTCGATGAAGAAAGGACCGATGCCGATGCTATCTAAGCTCGCTACTTCTATAGGAACCATATACTACATCATCCGGGCCAACCCAATTTGGCGAACCCTATTCCAAATCTAAGTTAAAAATGATGAACCTTATTACCAGAACCACAAGTGCAATTGTCATCCAACAGACAAGTACTACACTCAATAGCAGTCCAAAGAAATGATTTTAAAGGTAGGATGACTGCACAAATACATATTCAAAAATGTCTTTGGTTACCTAGATGGTTTGTATATCAAAAAGCAAGTCAAACAAAACAATGAAGGAAATGAGGTACATATCTTCCAAGCCCACATGATCGAAGTCAACAATATCGACAGCGGTTATATCTAAAGCAAACAAAGATGAGTTGAAAAATGTTACAAACTCTCGTATAGAGAAAATTTATTAGTACTCTTACCCGAATCTAGCCGGCACCCATGCCCTGAAGTCATTACCTTCGTCGGCTATGATGTTTCTCATGTCAAGTTCCCATACTCGGCCCCATTGGTCATAACGGTTAAGATCCACCATATGATACTACACATGATGCTCATCGATACCGGTAGTACAACAGATATACTCTTCCTCTAAACAACTAAAACCATAATGATGATAAACTGCATCACACCTGCAAATGTCAAACTAAATGGTTCTAATGGTATCACCGAAGTAGTAGTTCAACGAATCAGCCTTCCAGTCACCTCGGGTCCAATGGTACTTCAGACTAACATCTTGGCCATCGATAAAAAATCTGAATACCCTGGAATCCTTGGCCGTGATTGGCTACATGCCATGAAAATGATCCCTTCGACCAATCACCAAGTGTTGCGCTTCATCACCCCTAGTGGAACCTCACTACACAAATTTATGTAATTTACCGCAGCCTTAGTCCTTGGTAATAAAGTTCATTTTGCAATAAAATTTGACTGTGGTAGAAGTTTGTTGTAAAACATGGATTTTTTGTGGATATGTTTACTGTGTCACCATAGCCCTTGTCTGTGGTATTTTATTTTTCCACGGGCTTATGTTGTAGTTAATTCATTTAAATACCACACATGATACCTATTTTGCCATGAATAAAGTCTATGGTAATTTTTATTTTATTTAAAAAAAACTAAAAATATTGCAATACTGCACTCCTGAACCTGTAAGGCACTCCTAATCCTCCAATAATACATTTTATACATACTAATGATACATGAACCAAAAAATAGATATCCAAAATAAATCCCTCATTCCATAAGCACTAAAAGATCCAAATACAATTGTTCCATATGTTAAAAGAACATATGTATAAGAGAAAAAGTAGAAAGAATAGAGGGTTCATAAGTCCTTATATCAGATTTACAAGGTCTGGATCCAAGGGTAGGAAGCACCCTATAAAGAAAGCAAAATACCAAATCAATCATAAAGTTTAAACAAATGAGAATCGTCTATCTTCTTGTAAACCTAACCCTAGCCGTTCCTTTCTAGGGTTCTTCTTTCAGTTGGCTTTAAAATTAAATCTTCTATTTGATTCTCCTTCTTTATGACTGTCTCGTACTCCTTTTGATTTCACTTCTCTTCTTTATTTCCATCTCCCTGTACCTTGTTTCGCCCTTTCGATGGCTTCGAGCTCCTCCTTGAGCAATCATGCAGTCCCTCCACCTCTCACCCCCGAGCAGCCTTGCCTCTCCTCGTCGGCTGCTTCTTCCATCCCTTTGTTGTTATCCCCTACGCAGGTTGACTTTGTTTCGGCTGCCCCTCCCCTTGCACAACCCTCTTTCGCTAGTGTTGCTTTGAAAGCAGTAAAACTAGCACTTCTGGAGTTCAAACTTGATACTCGGATCTCGTCAAAAGATGGGATGCCCATGATATCTTTTTTACCCTTGGATCTGACCAAAGCAGCAACTGCATTCAACACAACACTCATTATGAGTTTTCCATCCAGAAAACCTCAATTTGACGTCATTGCAAAGAACATTGATTCCAACTGGGGTCTCCACAATGTTCCTAAGGTTCCAGTGCTTGATTTCAAGCACATTATGGTGCGAATGACATCTGAAAAAGACGTCACAAGAGCTCTCTTTAGAGAATTGAGACAAATCAAGGGTTTCTTCTTCAAGTTGGCTCGCTGCACGATTGATTTTGATCCCAAGAAAGACTCTCTGTTGGCCCCGGTATGGGTTCAACTCCCAGGTCTTAAGCTGCATCTGCAAAACAATGGGATAGTCATGGAGATGGCTGGTCTCATTGGCAAATACCTTATCACGGATATAACAACACTAAGCCTGAGCAGACCTAGTACTGCGAGGGTTTGTGTCGAGGTTAATCTCGTGAAGGACCTCCCAATGAAAGTGAGGCTTGCTCTCACAAAATCCTTCATCTTGGAGCAATCACTGATTTATGAAAGGCTTCTAATGTATTGTTTACACTGCTGACTGCAAGGCCACAAAAAATCCAATTATACTAAGATTAGTTCTACTATCCTACCAGACAATAGGGATGAGTTTCGAAAGGAAAAAACAAACATGGGCAGAACAATGCCTGCTAAAGTTGGGAATATCAATACTCCCAAACCAACGGTAAATGAAAGCAGCACTAAACTACACAGTGACGTACCTGAGTTGGGTGTTACTGGAAACAATATCGAGCCTCTCTCTGACAAGGAACAACTGCTGGGAACAGGGTTATCGCAGCCACATACTACTATTGCACCAACGGTGACCGACAATACACATGCTATATAGATGGTGCACACTCTGGAAACATCGACGAATAACATCACTACGGGCAACTCGAATGAGGTAGTCCCAGCAGATACAGTAGTAACCAAACTTAAGAATGTGGATGTTGACAGCCTTGTGTCTGACAGCGAGCTTGCAGCAGTTTACGACACCGAGTTTGAACAAGGTTTTCACTCTGATATGGATGGGGAAACTTGCAAGGATTGGATTCCGATGAAGAAAGTGTGATCAAGGCCACAACGGATGCCTCTCAACGTGGTCACAAGGAGCAAGAGTGCTCGACAACCCCCAAACTAAACTATGGTAGACGGACCGCTACTCATTTGGAATTCCAGGGGCATTGGCAATGCCAAGATAATAAATCATCTCAAAAAGCTCATTTATCAACATAAATTTTTTGATTGTGGTCCTTTTAGAACCTTTTTTAGATGTCTCGCATATTGGCAGCATATGTAGTCAAATAAAATACAATTCTTTTATGTCCAATCACGACCAGAACGGAAAAATTTGGATTTTCTGGAAACATGATTACGATGTGACGTTTCTATCTTCTACTAATCAATATATTCAGTGCAAGATAGTACTAAACAACAACTGGAGTGCCCTAGTGACTCTTGTTTATGCTAAATGCATGAATTCTGAACTCTGATCTCTATGGGATGACATTTGTTTGCTGGCCCAGACCATTACGACACCTTGGTGTATGCTGGGGGACTTTAACACTATCCGGTATGAATTTGAGAGACTAGGTGGCCAAAAAATGCACCACAGTGAGGTTACTGAATTTGAATATATGATACAAGCTATGGGATTAATGGATACTGGGTTTTTGGGTTCAACGTACACTTGGTGCAATAGTCATCAGGGCAGGTCACGACAGTGGGCAAGACTGGATAGAAAACTTGCCAACACTGCGTTCGTGACGGGGTTCACTGTACATAAGATTCACCATCTTACACGGATTTGTTAAGACTACGCCCCTTTTCTTCTATTATTCAAATGCAATGCTTAACAAGGCCCTCGACAGTTCAGATTTCTAAAAATGTGGACGACTCACACCACGTTTCTTAAGCTCATCGAATATACTTGGCCATCGGGTGTGTTTGGAAACTGCCTCACTTTTTTTGCGTACAAACTAAAAGTGGTCAAGGCAGCCTTGTGGGAATGGAATGAAACAATTTTTAGAAATGTTACGCAAAACATCAAGCGGCTTGAAGACAAAATTACAGAGCTGGATTTCATGTTACAAGGTGGATGGGACGAACATATTAGTATGGACCTTAGCAATGTGTAGAGAGAGCACGCTAATATGCTACACAAAGAGGAAATCTTTTGGAGGGAGCAGTCCCGGGTGAAATGGATTCAAGCTGGGGATGTAAATACCCTATTTTTCCACACTGTAACGCAGATCAGCCGTAAAAGATCTTTTCTTTCAAATTTCACAACGCCCGATGGCACAAATACGCAAGATACTGGGATGATCCACAAAGCAGCAATTGCGTACTACAAGGATATGTTCACTGCACCCCCAACCCAAATCGACCAGGAACTACTCAACTACATCCCAACGGTTATTACAGAAAACGAGAGCAATTGTTTTCCGATCACACATCTGCTATATGCGGATGACTTTCTAGTATTTCTTAATGGAAGTCAATCCTCTCTCTGAGGGCTGCTAAAGTTTATGGAAAGATATGAAGCCTTCTCTGAGTAAATTGTTAATAAAGAGAAAAGTGGTATCTATGCGCATCATACTACGACAGGAGCTCTGAAACAAGTCATACAAACCACGAATAGTTTTCAACACAAGCTATTTCCTATGATCTATTTGGGGGCGCCCATCAGCTATGGCAAGGTTTGACACTCTCAATTTGAAACGCTCCTCATGAAGATACAACAACAGATTGATGGATCGCATGGTAAGCTCCTATCTCAAGGGGGAAAACTCATTCTGATTAACCATGCCTTGAATTCCATGCCGATACACCTCCTCACATGTATAAACGTCCCAAAATCAGTTATTCAAAAACTGGAGAGCATGTTCTCTAATTTCATCTGGGGAAAGTTTGAAGGTAAAAACAAACGTCACTGGGTTTCATGGGATGAAATATGTCTGCCCAAAGCAGAAGGCGGACTCGGCATCTGAAAACTCGACAATATCAAATATAGTTTCCAGCTCAAGAATTGTTAGAATGTGCTATATACCGACACACTCTGGACTCGTTTTATGAAAAGAAAATACACAATACAGGACGACTTTTCTCAACTTTGATGAAACACCTCTTCGCTGTGGAAAAGTATTCGAAACTTGATCACAACAGTGGAAGCCAATACAGTTTGGAGTTTGGGAACTGGTAATTGTAGTTTCTGGTTGCACGAATGGACCAGGGAAGGAAACCTCGCTGACCTACTAAATATCGACTGCACACATACAATCATGGTGAAAGACATTATCGAGAATTGAATGAACTGGAACTGGAACCGTCTGTAATACGAACTACCACCGCAATGGAAGACCACACTTGTAAACAAGTACTTCATCAGTGGGGGCCACGACACACCGCTATTGGGTCCTTCAGAAAGTGGCAGCTTTACGGTAAAATCGGCATGGAAATCTAGGAGAGGGACTGTAGAAGTGTAATGCTGTATGGACTGGATTTGGTCCAAAATTTTCCCTACCAAAATTCAGGTCTTCAACAGGAAAATATGAAAGAATGTCATCATGGTAGATGCTCTCCTTCAGCACCGGATACCATTTATATCCAAATGCAGCTGTTGTCGCTCGGGTAACATCGAAACTTTAAACCATTTGCTCGAAAACGGAGAGATCGTACAACAAGTTTGGCAATTTTTTGTAATGGCATGTGGCGTTCACAACGTTCCAACTGAAATTTTTTGGGCCCAGCAAGGGGTTTGGATACTAGCAGCAAACAAGAGTGCACAAATGAGCATTATTAAGGGAGTACTTCCGGCCATAATAAGCTGGGAACTATGGAACGTAAGATGCAGGCATCGATTTGACAACATGCTCATGAATGCACAAGCAATTGTCATCAAAACATGCCGTCACTACAACAAAAAAGGGAATTTACGTCACTAACAAAGTGACGTGAAAGAGAAATAACGTCACTTTTGCAAGGGGCGTTGACCAAGACGACTTGGTTAGTACTATGCATTTACGTCACTTTTTTAATGATGTTTTTATGCTAAAAAAGTGACGCTATTTGGGTCCACAACTCATGTGCACCACCAAAAAAATAGGTTTTAGCAACGGACTATATTCGTTGCAAAAGCCCTTTCGCAACCGTAGTATAGGTATTGCCATAGAGGGTATTGCGGATGGGGATGCAACGGAGAAAATCCATTGCGAAAAGTAATGTTTCTGCAACGGATTTAGTCCGTTGCCAAAAGTAATGTTTTTGCGACAGATAAAGTCCATTGTCGTTGTTAGACTTTTAGCAACTGGTTTAGTCCGTTACAACAACTTTGGCAACACCGCCAACAATAATACTTAAACTCTGTTGCTAAAGTTATTTTATGTTGCTTATAAGATGTCTTTGGCAACGGCCATTGTCCGTCGCAAATTCTTTTTTCATTTAAAAAAAAAAACAATGAAATCACCAAAAAAATCACATAAACTTGCATTATTATTACACAAAAAATACCTTCAGGTAACTTTATTAATATCTCAAGACCTTCATCCAACAATTAATGGAGAAGACTGTATCATATTCTCTATCTCTAATTAGGCTATAACTAATTGATAAGAAAACCATTTAACTTTGCTTCTTCGTCCTTGTAATGGAGGCTAGATCAATTATCCTCGATCTGAACTGCAATGCCAAATAACAAATCCTTGTTGAACTAGGTAAACTTTTATGCATATAGTATGAACCTACAATATTCGAGAAAGTATGGAGCAACTACATACCTATGATGTACAAAGTATTTCCCTCTTCTTTTTGCCATTGAAGACATAACAATATTCTCAAAGGGCAGTTATAAACAACAGCATCCAATATCCATGACCTAAGAATCATAAAAGAACTGTGTTAGCTTCAAGTAAAGAAGCGGACAAAGTATAAACTGGCATAAACAAAGGGCAGCTACCTATTTAATTAGCGATGTAGCTAAGATCCAAAAGGCATTGCGAAGGATTCTCAGAAACTTATTCTGCTAAAGAAGTGGCCAAGCATTTGGATTAGTTGAAAAACACTTCTATATAAGACCACAAGAGGGCGTTCTGGAGGTGGGGTATAAAGAATGATTTTGAAATTCCTTTACTAGCTCATTTACACAAAGCCAAGCAAATAAAGGGCAAGAGAAACAATTCCAATTGAGACTTGCCGAGAGTCGAGGATGGTCACGTGGGTCACAGACATCGCAAGCTTATTGAGAAAAACTTCTACTTTTGCACTCCACTTTAACTTTTCATCGGAAGAGTTTGAAGGAATTATAAAATTAACTAAATAGCCTAGATTATGTAACAAAGGAGGCTTACTTGAAGACTATAATCCAGATTCAAGTTTTCTTTTATATCTCTTCTCTTCATCCATCAGTAAGTGCACCGCATTTTATCACGATTACGACGTTAAGTTTGCAATGGCTCTGATTCACAAAGAAAAAAAAAAGAACTGTACCTCTAAATCATCAAACTCAAGTCGGTCCATTCATTCAATCTCTGCTTTCACTCTATCTGAATACTTGTAAAAAGTTAGAAATGACCATATGAGTATATATATTTATACTCCTACTTCAGACGGATAAAGCGTGTGTAAACGAATTTTTTGTGATATTACCTAGTATAGAGTTCCATAAGGCGGTTAAGAAGAACGGTCTGCTACTCATCACATGCTCAGAATGTGATTAGCTTGAAATAAGCACGGGGTATTTGGGTGACTGGGCAGGAAGAGTCATTTGGTTGTTAGGAAGATTAAGAATGTGGCTACTAGGCTTAACAACCGTTTAGCAATTTGCATGTGCCATAGCTGAGTGTGGTGAAATGTAAGAAATGCAATTTGCAATAAAGAATATTTTTTACAAATATAAAGGGGTGTTTTATAAAATACATAAGATAAATTCATTCTGGTTCTTTTCCAATATGTTTCTCCTATCTTTTGGAGAAAGGATACTGGACCTCCTTGCTACCACAAACCATTACAGTGAGTGGTCAACCATTTCCAGGGTCTCATTCCTTCTTTTTTACTCTGAAAAGAGGGGTATTAGATCATATGGAAGACTCCAGGCATGAACACTTGCAAACTAACAAAAACACCAATGACAATTCTTAATACCAATGACATTAGTAGAGAAAACGTGGCTTAAGAGATTACCACTCCAGTCTCGTGGTTCACACAAGCCATGTTAATCCTTGAATGGAAATGGACACTTGGAGACTTATCTGGATAATCTTTATCACAGAACAGTTTTAATTGATAAATTTGACCTTCATGCATAGACTGAAACAGAAAAAGAAAGAAAGAAAAAGTTCGTAAACCATCTATAAGTAAAGAAAAGAAGTGCACACTATCCAGTCCGAAAATAGACTAGACATAAATAAGCCATCCATATCACAAAACAAGGATGACATGTCTAGTTAATTTTAATTTTCCTTACTTTATAAATTTTTTGGCTTGGACTTAAACGCATTAGGATAGAATCAAGCATCCAGTCAAACTTTCTACTATATAGGAGAGAGGAACAAGACCCTCTTGACCAAAACTAAAAGTCACCCTTCAACTACTAAAATTATAGTTGGAATCAGAATTGTGAGATACTATACGGTATGCCAAAAAAAATCATCCTGTACCCAGACAAAGGGCATATATAAATAAAAACATACATATATCTGAGGAAAGAGGACTGCACGTATGCGCCTGAAGCCCGTCAGCTTATATATTTTCTTGTTTAGAAACTTTACTTTTTCTTTAATATTAGCACCAAACTTGGTGTGTCTGTGTATGTATTATTTGTGTGCACATGATTTTCTTCGTGGCAAATGAATTTTATGTGGGAGGGATCCATCGATATGATATTTGAAAGTATAAGAGAAATATTACAAAGCAGTGTTGAAAATGACCACTTTGGTGAGTACGATCGTCAATCAGGTAAGCAAAGTTAGCTAGCAGCCTAACACAAACTACATCGCAGATAAATTTTCTTTAAAGAAATCATTTGAGCAGGAATCCCGCTCTTATGAAACAAATAAGATATACTTATGGTAACAGGACTGAACCAACCACGTAAACAATCTTATTGGGCTCTCCATTTTTTTACTTCACAAAAAAGGAACCAGTATTAGAAAACCTTGTGTATTTCAAATGCTAGTGGCGCGTGCTCACAAATATCATATCGAAAGTTTTCTAATACACATGTGTATCATTTTAAGGTGGTAATTTACATGTCTTTTATCTAATCTTCATCGGAGCATTTCCAACAGAAATGGGTGTGGGATTTCTACTGATTGTGATTTTCCACACCCACACCACTTTGGACTCTAACAACACAAAGGAGAGTGTGGGAATTGGAAGAAAAAATGTGGCTACATTTTTATCACCTTACAGGGGAAAGAAATATATTTTAAAAGTAAGAAAAACTAGGCGTCTACACCAAGGAAGCCCGGGTTTTTAGGATAAAAAGTTGCATTTTTTAACCAAAAGTACACATTATTTTATTGTGGGCATCTATTGGAAAGCCGCACGCCTTTACAGTAGGCGCCTATAGCGAGGGGAGATTTTTTTCCATTGTGTACGAATTCTCATTTTTTTTGGCGAGTGGGGGTAGGAATCCTCATCTCCACTCATCTGTTGAAGGTTATACTTGTAATTGTATTATATATTAGTATCGTATAATAGATTTAGCAATTGTTTATTAAATAAGGTCTCTTTCGCCTAGTATTAATGTATACTCGCACAATATTTTCCTTCTTTGTGCTTTCTATCGTGTTTCAGCTGGATTCTCGCATTTGCATTGCATTAGGAAATACGATAAAAATTGAAAAATACGACAAAATGCAATGCATCTGCATACATCCGGTCACATTGAGGGGGTTACGATGGATATGCGATGCGATTCCAGGTCGCATTAAGCTCATATGTCACATCTGCGAGCTCATCTGTCGGATCTGACTACCTTGTTTGAGAGCAACAACTGAAAGTGGTTTGGTCGATTGCACTGGAAAGAGTGTTTGCCTAATTGATCTTTCCATAATCTGACATATGGTTTTCATGTTCAACCACTTGCACTTAAGGCGAATTTGGTAAAGCGGAAGTGCATGTGAAGTAAGGAGCAATTTTATCGCTTTGTAGTTGGGCAATTAGTTATATAGTTTACTGTAAATACTAGCCATATCTAATTTGTTGATAGCAACCAAATAAGTCGCATTTCTTCATGAAGTTCACTTTATTACATCAAAATTTCTTTAGTATTTTTTTAAGCATCCAGACTTACAGTATGAATCCCGTCTTTTCTCCCTAAAGTGGACAATAGTACGACTATATTTGGGCATTGTTTTGGTTTGGTTGCTTTAAACATTTGCATCTCCCATTAATTAAGATTTTGTTACTGGCAGAATTAAGATCAGTGAGAAGTATCCAAATCAATGTACACTTTAAAAACTATGGCCATGATAAATGCTATAATCGAAAATAAGATTATAAATTACAGTCTTAACATGAACACTGAAGTAGAAGATCAAAACATGAGATTTTTTTTTACCTTTTGGTAAATCATAAGAAAAATACACAATTGCACCAGGAATGAAACCGGCAGAGTAGAAAGCCTGATACATGTCCTTGATCTGCTTCCATGGAGGAGTGGTATCTGAGTTATCAATTATAAGAACATTTTATTCAAATATCTATCCATATGTATTATTGTGATGGTTTCCATCAGAAATCTTTATAGATCAGGGTTAAACCAAACTTACAGATGTAGAATGGTATTTCTGGTCTAACAACCACTTTTGTGAGAAGATCAATCAAATTTTGAAATGTCGCTGATGAGTAGAAATTTGCTTCCAGTGTTTAATTGTCGGGGAACCGAATCCTAATTATGGTAAACAAAAACACGAAATGGGTAATCAATAAACCCAGCTTGAGAGAATACACACCCTGTGATTGTATTTAGCCTATCAAATAGAGATAAAATAATCCGACGTAACGCAAAGATTCAAAGATAACTCAGGAAAGGACAACTAATACGTTTTTGTTAACCAAATCATTTTATTTGAAACTCCATATATGTTATACATTTCAAAGCATCCTAAATATAAAAATTAAACGTTAAAGTGAGCTTCCATCACCATAGTTATTCTCGATCTGTGAGAAGACGCCTCTACTTCCCAGATTTTACGGGTCTTTAGGAAGTTATCTGTTAATATCTCAGTATGTCATTAACCTGAAGAACTGATTTAAAGATCGACAAAGATACCTACCAGATTGATTACATCTAGACTAGATGCAACCAATATGGTAAATTACTATTGGGTTAATGGGGGTTATATTAGGATCTGTCACACAAAGAAGATTGCATATGTCAAATCAATCCTATAAGTGAATTATTCAACTAACTTAAGGAGGTCATTCTGAACTGATTAGATTGCACATTAATTTGTTTGTGTTGATTATTAGTCACAGAGTATAGTTTGCATTACCTTCCTTTTTGGTTGACAAAACTCTGTAATAGTCTTGTGCAGTGATCTTGTAGAAATCATCAGGCTCCTCTGTCCAAACAATCAAACAAGCACTTCAAATATTACCCGACAACGTTAAGTTGATGGAATAGGAAACCGAATACATAAATTGGTATATAAACTTAAGAATAATCCCACATGCACGTATATCAGTATACTGCAACAAAAGATCTAAAAATCAGTCAATACACACTGTCACACCCCCAAAATTAGCTTCTTAATAAACTATTAAGAACGCGAATTCTGGGGTGTGATGTCGGCCAACCTGTACCCCGCAGACAACCTAGCCATAGACAATTCAGGCCCAGTTATCTATAAGAGCACAACACATAGACAAAGAATAATATAACAGCGGAAGACAATATAACGATACATCAAATTGAATACACATCGATACAAGATCCAAAATAATATACAGCGCCAGAGTCTAAGATCTCACTAGAATACTATAACACGAACAGATCAGAATCTACGACAGCCAACTAGGCCCCAACGCAGCTGAAATCCTCAGTAAAACCTACAGCAACCTGCCACTGAAAAGGGGGATGGGAGTGTGAGCAAAACCACGACTCACTAACTCCCAAAATAAGCTAAATAATTATACCAGCCAATAAGATGAAAAATATGAAAATAAGATATAATGTTTGCTAGAGTTAAAATAATATACGATATTCTACTGATACAAATAGTATATACCAAGGTTTTGTTATAGTTAAAATAATATAACCTATTACTGATAAAACAATATATCAAGTCTGTCATAATATCTTATAAAGATGTACAATAATACTAATAAGTCTATTGGACTACAAGCCAAAAGCCAAGGAAATGCTAATACTATAACCTAAGCTCCAAACACAACTAAAGCTCACAGCGCCACGCGCAACTACTAAACCAATAGATGAATTAATCCACAAACATCTCCATCCACAAAGACTAAGCAAACAACAATATCCTTAAAGACTAATATGAAACTCATGAGGAACTACAACCCATTAACTATCAGATCTCAGAAAGCAAAGAACACACAAGAGTGAGCAAACCACGCTCCCCTTAAACCCAACCAGGCTAAACTACCACATTAATGAAGCTGATTCTATAAGGAGAGGAAATAAAAAAGGAGATGAATTGAGAATATGCGGAAGTGCTATGATATGATATGATATGGTGAAATGAATGAATTTAGATGGGATTGGTATAATCCCATAATTATCCCATATGCTGGATGATATGATATGATGACTAAAGCCCTAATGCTGAATTCTTATGATGATATGAAATCAAGAATAGACCCTC
Organism: Kingdonia uniflora; assembly: GCA_014058105.1. Taxonomy (NCBI): domain Eukaryota; kingdom Viridiplantae; phylum Streptophyta; class Magnoliopsida; order Ranunculales; family Circaeasteraceae; genus Kingdonia; species Kingdonia uniflora. Next base: position 2,254,466 of record JACGCM010000724.1, read on the forward strand.
TAAATTAATATAATGGGCTGATCAACCGCTAATGCATTATAACCTTAACGAGAATCTCAGTTGGATACAATGGGTACGATAGTTTGCAAACTCGACCACGCTTAGGATTTATCACTTGATCAAACTGTTTTGGGCTTTGCAACCCATAAAGCCAACGTCCGAACTTTATTTCACTTATTCCAAGGAATTTCAACCTCTTGGATAAGACTGGTACCTAAGGAAACTGTCTCATACCATCCTACACTCCTGAAGGGTAATAAATATGATAGTGTCCAGCCAAAACTTCACCTACTATTTTAACCCGATATAGGAATCCTAGGTCCTATCAAGGGTCAGCCGATGTAGAGATTTATTATGTATCCGATCCCGTTAAGCTAAGAGAATATAAAAGAAGCCCACACTGTAAACAAATCCCAAGGATCAAAACAACACAGCCGCCCAACCTGGCCAACACGCATATAGGATAACCCTTGCCTAGAGAAGGGCATTAATCCAAATTACAGATGCTAACAGTGACTAATTTACCAGTCACAACATCCAACAACATCAGTCTCAAAAGACTGGAACACAACCACCAAGGGCAAACCATGCAAATAAGCCACAAAGCACAACTTCCTAAAAGACAAAAAGGGAAGCACACCCTACATGCCAAACCAAACCAAGGGATACCCCACTCCAATAGGGAATCTAACATTCCAAACAACCGCCAAATCAACAACTGTGCTCAAAGATGAAGTCTCAAGAACACAAAGAACACCTAGGATAATCCTAAGACTAAACGGATAACCCGAAGGTGCCCTAAGCAATAATCATATCCTTACCCAACCACAGTATGAACATAATAATCTAGGCTATATAATAACTCACAAATTAGCATAATAATCTAGTTATTCTGGAAGATAAAACTCGCCTGATGCAATGCTCCAGAAGAATCAATCCAAGCAAAGCAACCCAAAGCTCCAACTAAAATAAAAGCCCCAGTCCACCATGCTACTGCTGCGTTATTCTGATCACCCACACTTCAAATCGAATAACCACACCACAGCCATCGCAAGCAACCCAACTCCTGTAATATAACCACACACACACTACTTCAAAACCCCCATCATCACAATTAAAACCAAAACCCCCAAATCATCAACGATCACAAACCCTAATCCACAGGGGTTTACCCAAACAGAAATTAAACAAGAGCAAGGGAGAGGAATTAAGGGATAAGTGTGCCGAAAGAAAAGTGGCTGAGCTCGGCAAAGGAATGGTGACAAATTGATGATCAACGAGTGGGAGAATGCAATCCTCTCTCTCTCCTAAGTACCATAACACCACCCCTAACGCTCAAGAACAGCAATCCAAACCCAAATTGCCTGAGAGAAGAAGAAATTGCAGAGAGGGGAGGAGAGGATTGGAAAAGTTAGGGTTAAGATCATAGAGTCGGTGAGAGAGAGAAGAAAATGAGGAGAGAGAAATAAAGAATGATATATATACAATCGCCAAGTCGTTCGAACGGATACGAAAGTCGTTCGAACGACTAAGAGGTCTTGGGCCAAATTCCAGTGGATAAGTCAACTCGTTCGAATGACAATAAATCTCGTTCGAACGACAATCTGTCCAATGGCCAAAATGTCCAGAAGACAGGAAGGGTTCGTTCGAACGAATATAAAACTCGTTCGAACGGGAACTGGAAAAACTCCAAAAATGTCACTCTGAGATCCTCTTGAGCCACACCAAATACCAAGATCCTCAGAAGACAAGAACAACCCGAAGTAACAAATACAATCCTAACAGAAACCAACCACGGGCTCCTCAAATCACAACTCTTCTTCCTCTGCCCAGTAACAGCAGAAACCATAGAACTGGTGGAACACCAAACTCCAAATCACCATAATCATCATATATTAATAAAAAAAATCTGGGTGACTACACACACCTTCATTAGAACTTGTTTGCGATGTTGCAGAAGATAAAGATGTTTCAAACACACCTTCATTAGAACTTGTTTTCTTTACCGCAGTAGTGAGCTTAGCCTGAAAATAGTTTAAAAGTAGAAGTCAAATAAATATTATTACAAAAGAACATGAAATAACCACAAACAAAAATACATTTTCGATCCCATTCATCACTCTCATATGTATAATCCTTATAAGCACACTATTTAGTAGTAAGCTTAGTATCTGTTTGCTGCAATTTATATATTTCATCGAACTAATATAAGGTCAACATTAACTACAACTTACCTTCTTTTCAGTTATTACTTCGACCAAAATCGGTTCAAAACAAAAACTTCACAACAACACCAAAATCTAGTTTGGGGGCTTCCGACAAAAAACCCCCCCGCAGAGAATCACAATATTTACAACTTGTAGAGGTACTAATCAAAGGGAAGTCGTAAGTTAGAATGAAGGGTTAGAAGGTATTTTAGTTTTGACATTATAGGTCTACTCTGAGGATAATTTAATCAAACAAAATATGTTGATAATCACTCAAAACCAGGACAAAACACAATTAAATTCGTAGATTTTTATCGAAGAACTAGCTTAATTTCTTAACAAAATGCTGGTAATCACTCAATTATAACATCAAAATGTTGATAATCAGTCAATTAAACCAAACCTAGCAAATCAAAATGTTGGAGAGAGAGAGAGACCTTAGATTTCTCGAGCTTCATTAGATCAAAGTTGGTGAGCCTTCGTCTCTTGGAAGTGGAAGAAACTCCAATTCTCATCAGCGAAGCAAAATAACAACTCTCTCTCTCTCTCTCTCTCTCTCTCTTTATATTTCTTTCTTTCTGAGATAATTTTTTATCATTTTATTGTAAGAGTTTATTATATTATATAATATATAATCTAATCTAATATAATATCTAGAAGTAGAACTACCAAAATATCCTTTACTCCTTCGGCTCCAGATCCCCAGCTAATTGTATCTACAATAATCGTCTTTAAGTTATTCTGGCAAACCTGGTGCATTTTTGGCATCGGAGTCCCAACCATCACCATTTTGTTAATGTTCATCAATATTTAATGGGAGATATAAGATGGCCCAAGTACTTCTGAAAAATATGGCACAAACATGGAAGTCGTCTGGGAAGCAAATATAATGATAATGAGAAAGTACAAAATCACCGATTTGCAAAATCTTGTTTATGCAATTTAAGGATCCCAAATCCTGCAAACTAGTTATCAAATGGGCTAATGATCCGACAGGGGTAATAATGTATGATGAAGGAAAAGAAAATCTGTGATTACCAAAATCTGGAACAATTCTCAGCAACATAAACTTTAACCAATGATATAAACTCTTGAATCCATTTTGGCTCAAACTATAACTTAGTTTATCGATTTCTTTCTGGATGACTTCGTATCAGGTTTGGAAGCGGGTTTAGAAGTAGTAGTAGTAGGTTCATTTGATCTCAAAATTGAAACGTTGGTACTAGTGGTACGAGCATCATGCTTGTCTCTAACTACTACACCCTTAGAACCTCTGACTTGAGTTGCTCTTTTATCCTTCCTCTTGGGCCTGTAAGAAGACCTCTCTCGCTTTATAATACCGAAGGTTTTCTAATACCATTTAAAATACCCAAGGTTTTCAAATACACCGAAGTTTTTAATATCAAAGTTTGAGAACAAATATCAATTTGGTATGATATTTGTGAGCATTGTGACATTGAAGATCAGATGTCTAAAATTTCAAACTTTACCTATTTATCTATTTGGTAGCTTATAGCTATCTACATGGACACTTCTCCTATCACTTTTCGCTTTTAGACCTTAACAACAAAGGTCACAATGGACTTTGATGGTGATCAAGAACCAAGTTGAGATCCCTTGGGAATGTCTATACACAAGAAGTTTGAGAAAGGAAACTTTAAGCAACCTAAAGGTAGCTAAAATTTAGCATGTTTAGCGTGGGAACTTTCCAGTAAGAGTGTTTTGGTCTTTCATAATCCATTGTGTTTGACATGAGACTGGAGCCTGATATTAACAGAATGTTGGAAAGCTCTTGCGTAAACCATTCAAATTAAATCTACGTCAAGTATGGAAACTAAAGCATCAATTAGGTGGGTAAAATTTGAAGGCATTTTTGTAGACATAGTTACCATTAGTATGCTTATTGAACGCAAAAAATATTTAACAATTATAGATACTAAGTTCTAAGAACTTGCCTTACCAAATAATGATGCAATAAAAGATATCATGCGCTCTTCTAACTCCTCTTGGTAGCTTTCTTTCTTATTCTTCTTGCTCGCTGGAATCTGAATGCCAATGCCCAATAAAATTTATAAGAACATATGTTAACAGAAAATAAAATAAAAAATAAGACAGAGGACCATTGAACCTAATGAAACAAATTCCTAGACCTAATGACTATCAGGGTGACGGTTGTTGCCAAGTCGAGATGGTTTCGAGATGTTTTCACAAATGATGTTTGGAATATGGCTATGGGGTAGGGGCTTGTGTCTAGCTTTATGGCTGAGTGTACTATTATTGTTAAAGGAGTGGCCGGATAATACTACCAACACAGGACTATAATGGATATAAAGCTTAACCTCAAGTTCAATATGTCTCAAACTCTCAACCACACCAAGACTCCAAAGTGCACTCATATTAAACACCAAATGAATAACACTAATATGTAAAAATGCGGACGTTATAACCCTCTAATGATGCCCTTCGACACCTGCTTCATAATTTAAACCCACATTTGAATACCCAATGCTTTTCTTCTGAATATAGAACCAAATCACACTACAAATTCCAATAATGCAACTCGTTACCGGTTTCTCACATATCTCATAGATCAGTTGCTTACCCATCTCAGTCCATCTATTTCAATTATCCCCAAAACCCTAAATTTGTAATATTAAATTTGGATTATAACTACATGAAGCTCAAACGAAATAAAAACCCTAATATAATTGAAAATGAGTAGTTAGGTTTAGGGTTCTTAAACCGCACACCTGAAGTCACCATTGTGAGTGTTTGGTACCAAATCTGCAGTTAATTTGAGTATAATAATTGACTATACTGGGAGAATGTGTACTACACAGTCTTGTGATTCCAACAGTTTACCAAGTACTGTAAAATCCTCAACAACCAACAAAATGTGTTAATGAATTTGAAGTGATTAGTGTGGATGATAAAGTAGTGATTATAGGGAAATCAAAATCCAAATAAATAAACCCCTTAGACTAAAATCTATGGAAGCAAACCCTAAAATAAAAATATATAGAAGTAAACCACTATAATTTAAAAACCTTGTAACTTGAAAACCTATAATTGAAAACCACTTACCCAAAACCCCTCATTTCATAAAATAAGTTGAATTGGAACCTAACTATGACTTTATCAAATATAAATTCGATTGCTGCTTAGAGAAGAAGGATAGGTAGATGGCGATACCTTTGATTGTAGAGGAGTGCAAGAACCACCAACGACGCAGAAAGAGATGCCACAAAATATACAGAATCTTGGGAAAAAGAGAATTTGGAGAGAAACGTGGGGGAACAGGAGGTTATCCATAACAGATTCGTTCTTGAATCGTGGGAGAGAAAGATTTTGGGAGGGAAATCTTTGAGAAAGAGAGGGAAGTTTTGGTGGGGGGAATTTGGGAGAGAGACGTGGAAAACCATGAAAGTATTTTCGGGATCTAATTTTAATAAAACATTAGCGCAACAGACTTGGAGATATGGCAATGGACTTGGATTGCTGTAAACGTGCGACAGACATAGTTTGTTGCCAAAAGCTATATGTGCGTGTTGCCTAAGGTCCTTTTTTTTTGTAGTGGTGACTCTAGAAACTAAATTAGTAGGGAAATGATATTATAAGTGATCTATATTTAACTACGTCACTTTACAGACGACTTCAATATTTGGCCAAAAAGTAAAAAAATTAAAAAATTAGAATCCTCCCTCCCCATCCCCTCTTCTTCTCTTTCCCTTTTCAAACCATGCTTTACATCTAGAGTCAATTTCAAACATTAACATATAATAAGAAAAACTAGATCACTTTTTTTAAATAACTAGAGACAAAATTGATTCTCATCTCCATAGCTCATTGTCAAAATATAAGAGCCTGATCTTTTTCTATCGAATCTAGACTTAAGAATTCTCTTATGCTCAAGTACAACCAAGGATATAAATACCGCAGTAGTTCAAGAAAAATAATACTTACACACTCAACTCTCCCACAAATATTAAATCCTCAAGTAAGTTCCGTGATTACACGCTCGCATTTCTCTTCCAAGATCTTTATAGCTTCAGTGAATTGAACTTCTGGAGGCAAAGCTTTGGCTGATTCAATTCTAAAGATAAAGTGATCTTTAACACGTCTTAGTACTACACACTTTTCCCTGTCATCCCCACGAATGCATTCCCTATACAATGTTCAAAGTCGTGGATGAGCTACTGTTGCCCTTTTCCTACCCTTGTTAATATCTTCAATATCAGACATATACTCAAAAAGCCTTGGATCCACATTGATTGGAAAGAGGCCAAACCTTTGGGAAAGCACTTCATCATGGACAACTGATGTATTGTTTGCAATGAGGACCTTCTCAATAACCATTGTTGGAAGCTCCACTATAAAGATCCTTCGAAACGCATTAGCAATCGAAGCATCAATCCCAATCATATCAAACTCCATCTCGTCCTCCTTGAGCCTAATAACATCAACTCTAAAATTCTTCAAAAACTTATCAAAACACAGACTATTATCAGCACCCATCTCCGTGTAAGCTCCCGAATACGTGATGATCCCAGTATGCGTGGGTGCATCTGAAGCTCGTGAAGCACGGGTTCTCTGGAGCTCAAAATGGGGCGGTATGGAGTTGTGGAATTCAAGAATACTAATAAAACTATTGATATCCATATCCCATATATCTCTTTAGTATTAAGGCCATTCTTACATCAAACTTCTGAGATAATGAGTGCTTGCAAACATGTTTCATGGTCACCATTGAAAACTTGAGCACCGACGATTTTCATTAACAAGCGTGTCGTATACCTGAAACATAATCCGTGATTCATGACCAACAAATTCTACTACAAAAATATTTAGAGCCATAGTCCAAAGCATGAAAAAATATTAAGTCTTATTTTTATCTAAAGAGCTCAAGTTCACCACCAAGCCTCCATTTGCAACCACAAACATTTTATCCTTTAAGCAGTGAATACTTGTAAAATTGGATATTCTTAGAATTTATCAAAAAAGAAAAATTTAAGTAATACATACCCATACATATTTTTTAAATTTAAGGTAACAACCTTATATTCATGTAATATGGTGATTTTGAATGCTGAAGGGGGTAGGGTGATAATGGGAACGATACATTCTTGGAAGTATGGGTATCACTGTTTATTAAAAATTTAGTTGAGGCCTAACAACATGAACGCATCAAATACCTGGAGAGGAGAGATGGAGCAAGAGCAAGATACCACGTGGGTATAGTATTTTCCAGCACGGTCCACCAGCTTGCTATAGTTTTGAACCTATACATAACAACAACAAAAAATATTGAATAAGTTCACAAGTACTATTGTATTTTAAAAAATTACTAAAATGAAGTGGAACATGCAGGGAACCCAAGTTAGCTAGAAAGATCCCAAGCATCTCAGTGTTTAACTTGGCTTGGTTTGGCAGCAATAGTCACCACCAACTAACATAGCTCACCAAAAATATATCATCAAAAACTAATGAAAAGCTATATCTTGAGTTTGAAGGGAATGAGAGATAAAAGGGTTATTGTAGTTTAATGGAGTAATAGCTAACCTAAAAGAAAGATCTGCTCAATAAAGGCCATATAAGCTATGAGTATTCACAAGAAGCACAACCAAAGCAGTAATAGCAATGAATAATCTGTAGCAAAAGCCATTTAGTAAATCACAAAAACAATGATTAAAGAAGTTTGAGAGGAAAAACATGAAAATAGAATAAATAAATGTTCGAAATTAAAAATAGCATACCTGCTCATATAAGCATCTCTGGCAAAGGCAACTAAACAATCCATTGTTTTGCATAGGTATCCCCCTATTAAGAGTTCTGCACCAAGTCAAAACTAGATTTTTGATATTTTTGAGTGTTTTGTCGGCCCATTGCGTTCTACCTTTGCGACCAAAGGTGGATTCAATTTTAAAGTTGGTGGCATTGCCAATAGCATTTGCCTCTTCGACTAGTCTTATAGGAAGAAAATCTGCAACCTGACCTTCCTTCTATAATGGACTTCAACTTGGTTACTGTTAAGGTCATAATAGAAGACATTAATGAAAAAATCACCGAAAGAGAAGCATACTTAGTAAAAGCCAATGATGGTTAGGCCGCAGTCAACACCATCATTTACAAACTATTGGCCAATCCCCATGTTTTTCAACCACAAGAGAGTAAGAAAATAATACATACCATAGCTCGACTCACTTTTTCAATATAAGCTTAGTTTGAAACTCCAATGATGTCAACTCCACATTATTCTACAGATCAACCAAATGTAAATAGTTTACTTTGTAACTAGCCAAAAGTTGCCAATATAACGAGGGAGAACATAAAAATCTATAACACTAAGGAAAAAGTAAAAGGGGACAAAGAAGTTTATTTCACCTTGTTGATTATTGTACATTATATATGTTGATGACCAAATTTATGAATCCAAGCTCCGCCCTGATGTTGGTACCACTAGTTAAAAGAGAAACATGAAACTGTAATTGTAATAAACTAAAGAGATTAAGAAATAAAAAAAAATTATACTAGAAAAGAAGAAAAACAAATTCTATAAACTAGGTTAGAAATCAGAATTGCTGTAGAATCCGATTAACATTTTTTTTTACTAATTTCGAATTTGAAATCAAAGAGAGAAAAGTAGACCTGTGTTGTTGTTGTTAGAGCATTTGATTTCATTGTAGGGGTATCCACCTCTCCACCCACTCCCCATAATTCAAACCTTCTTCTCCGCACCCGCAATTTCCACAGTCAAGCCTACAAAAGCAATCAAATTGAAACTTACATTCATGAAGTGAAGTTGTTAACCATACAAATAGATTGAACTTGCTACAAATTTGTGAATCAATTAGGTTAAACCCAACAAATTAAGTTGATATGAACTTCTACAAATCAAAGATGGGACCAATCTGGATAAACAACTTCTAGAATTGTGGCGGAGGCAGCTCCTGAGCAACAAACAAGAACACTTTACAGAAGAGATAAGAGATGGAGAGAGAGAGTACTGGAGATGCAACTTATGAGAGGAGATGGAGAGAGGAGATGATAATTTTCTTGGGCTTGCAAAGAAGCTTGCAAATAACCATTACTCTTTGCTTCCATTCAAGCTTCTGAACTAAGGTAAAAAATCATCCCCTTAAACATAACTCCTCGAGAGTTTAGTAAAACCATTTAACATCAGTTGCCATAAAACGACATAACTACTAATAAATAAATGATGTGGACTAAATTTAACTTTTATATCACTGCCCAAAGTAACATAATACGCATGGAAAAACTAAATAACATCAATTTTTGGGGGATTGGCGTGGTATCTAAACAACTTATGGGAATGATACGCAAATTTGGACTTAACACGTCATAATCCTAACAAATAACGTTAAAAAAGTGACATAAAAGGTGGTTTTTATTGTAGTGCGTTGGCTTTAAGATCTCATGATCAAAACTTCAGTAACTCATGGTTGTAACTACGGAGATACTTTGTCTCTTCAGGTACTACGAGTGCACAAGCTTCGAATAAAACACAAAGCAAGTACAAGGGTCAAATGACAAACACCATCGCCAGGGTTGTTTAAACTGAACACTGACGATCCTCTCTGCGTAATGGTCTCTTTGGGGCTGGAGGTATCATTCGTGACTCATAGGGAGGAATGAAACTCGATTACAGTGTAGCACTAGGAAACGACAATAACATGACAACTGAACTATATGGGCTCCTGCATGGCCTCTGACTTTGCAAGGAGAATCACTGGTTTCCACTAGTAGTATATATGGATGCCGAGGTCATAGTTAACTGGTTCAAGCAGACAAGACTCTGCCCTAACAAGTTTCAAGCCATATGGAAGATGGTCCACCAAATCAGCCAGGAGCTACAAATCACCATGGTGCATACGTATAGAGAAGGAAATGGGTCCGCTAATGGTCTCTCCAAATTGGAAAGTGCACAACAGAACCTCCTCTTTTGGTCGGCTGCTACGCTACCTAAACATATAAGAGTTGCTACTATTAGACACTGATGCAAATGTACTATTCGGAGGTCAGGCTTTAAGCCCCCCTCATGTTTTTTTTCCTATCTACATAAATAAAATCACAATTTGCGCAAAAATAAAATAAAATAAAATAAAAAATCGTGAAGTTTAAACCCTTCTAGTTAACATGTGTCAACATCTAGCAAATATGCATATATCTTAAGCCACATTGGAACATAAAGTAAGAAATGAACTTAATGCACATGTAAGTAAAAGAAGTTATAAGTGTAAACTTTCAAGTCAAGTAGACGCGATATCAACTGAAATTGATATATTTCCAGTGTCACACAAGACTAAAGTTCTCTGAATAAACTTGTCTTCGTAAAAGGCAAAGTAACAAAAAGCATTAGGCAACTAGATCTATATCTAAACACCTAGATTTGGGCCCTTAGCTCTATACATACACACCCCTAACTCCATGTAGCATAACATAGTGAGCACTTTGAGTTGACCTCATTACAACTATGTTAAAAATTAAGAAGGGCAAAATTAACAATAAAATATTTGCTTACATCTGGTTGATAAATCAGACCAAGTTTCATTAAGCTTTAGGATCAAACATAATATATTGGTGATGTTTTATAATTATTTTGATCAAGCAATTAAAAAGTGTCCCAAGGATGTATTACACAAATGAAAACCTAACACCCTTTTAAAGGGGATCTAAGTTTGCACTCTTAAATAAAACTTGCTAAATGTCGGAATCTAACCAAAGAGGTCAACATTGCTAGCCTACAAATTGTTGGTTTAGTTAACATTTAGCTAGCCAATTGGAGTTGCCTTCGCATTTTAAAATAACTTCTATACATAGTTTAGGTGGCAAGATATACATATCTAGCATCGGGGGTGTTTATAAAAGATAGTTGGGACCATTGATTTTATCATGCTTGCTGGTTCTTTGTGCCTTGTCGGTTATATTGTCTAGGAAAATAATTTGCAACCTCATTCCAACTTACATTACTTAAGACCAATGATAGCTTCAGGTTCAGTACTTAAAATACAAGAGTGCAATCTATGCCATCAATTCCTCACTACTAATTAAGGGCTTCACAAATCAACTCTCATTTAAAAATATTCATTCATCTGGTATGTAATGTTCTATAACTTAATCCATAAGTACAAAATTAAAGATTAATACGGATGATAAGCACCAATAAAGAGGACAGTTAGTAAACATCACACATGGCAAGCATGACCAATCTTTATAAAATGATTGAGCACCAAATAACCAAGACGATGGTATATTTGAACTACCATTAAATATATTCAATTCACATAAGAAAATTTCGATTACCCTATACCCATCGGTAATGGACAAAAGATTAATTTTGACTAATTTGCAAATGTTTTACGACAAGGAGCCAACATAAGGCTATGGTATTAGATAAAGCAATTATAAAATGATTAATTGGTGTACATACCTTGTTAGCTGAAACATCTATAAATAAATATCACCACCAAAAAATCGAAGACTACATAGCTATAATAACAAGTCTAGCACCCTTTTTCAGAACTCTACTGCAAGGCACACACAAAAAGAACAAACCATATCAATATAGATTAAAACAACTATACTACAAAACTTAATTCATTGCAACTCGGATATGATCCTTAAATGAGCTTATGCTGCAGTCTTGAAGACCATATTTGGTTTGTATTTCACATAAGTTGTCTTATTTTATGTCATCCCAATTCAAGAGATAATATTCTAGTAATTTGAGTTTAAAACTCACAAATCAAGTGCTAACTTATCAAATTACATCCATAGATTTTAGAGTTAAGAGAATAAGATCTAAATCGCTCCACATATTAAGTGCTAACTTATCAAAATAAGATAAAATAAGAAATTAGGGTATAGATAGAGAAAAGAAATTGAAGAGATTGTAGCTGGATATTGGGTTCTTATAAATTTCACGTTTTTTTAATAATTAATTAGAGACTAAAATATTGCAATAACATGAAACTGAACTTACCAAAATAAGTCACTCTTCTCTTCAGCACGTAAATGAAGAAACTCCAAGTACTCCGTTTGCGCCTTCTCCGCCTTGTGGAGTTGCAACACCAACGATCGCTTCATCACAATTCATTCAAATAACACAAACACAAATCTAATTAAATACTCAAACCTCAAAAACAAATAAACTCCAATTAAGACTTTAAGAAGCCTAACCAGATCCCCAAAACTCATCCACTATACTCTCCAAAGATGATAAGTTCCCATAACTCTGTAATCACATATCATATATACGGCTTAACACAATAATTATACAGAAGGAAAAGCTTCCCATAGAGTTTGGTAAAGCGTTTTCACCACCATAATCGCCGAACTTCGTACAAGCATTTTGAATTCTGTTACCGATGCCGATAAACTTCTCCATGATCGTCATCTTTATAAAACCCTAACTTGTAGTCCCCAAAATCTTACTGTCAGAGAGAGAGAGAGAATTTTTTTTGAAAGGAAAGCAATCTGTGCTTTGTGGTGGTTTGGAGAAATTTGATATGTTTGGGATTAGGCTTTGAATATTTACTTATTTAGTTTAGTCCACTGAGAAAAGAGTTAAAGAAAAATTACCACGGATACAAGACTGTTTGCTACGGTCAACTATAGTGGCAAACTTATCACACCAAACATCAGAGGTAAAAAAGAAGAAGAAAAGGTCGTAGTAATTTTACTATTTTGGTGTATTGCCTGAGATACAAAAGGATCCCAACAGCTCAACTGATCATCTGAACACCCAGAGATAGACATAACTCGAAAGCTGGATTAACCATAGCAATTACTGTAGCCTATTCCCCTCGAGTCGTTGACTATCCTGCCTGATGTATCAACTCTCAAATCCATCAAATATGTGGAACACGATTGTATAGGAAAAAGGACATTCGTGGAGAGTTCTCTAACTTAAGAAGAAAAATAAGAGATAAGAAATTTTCTTCGATCTAATAAGGACGTCTTCACTTGGACCTTCGCGGAGATGTCAGGAGTCAAACCTACCTTGACATTCTACTGAGTTGACCTAGTATCCGATTTTACTGCAGTGAAATAAAATATATGAACCCTATCCCCAAGGCTTCGTGAAGCAGTTGATCTTGAAATAAAAAAAATCTTGGCCGCAGGTTTCATTCGAGAGATTAAACATATTGACAGGATATCAAATATCATTTAGTACCCAAAAAGAATGATAAGTTCCGAGTTTCTGTCGACTTCACAGACCTCAAAAGACATACTTTGTAGGACAATTTCCCCCTTCCAATAATTGCAGCACTTCTCAATGCCACAGCTGGGTATGAACATCTCTCAATGATGGAGACAACTTCGGGTTATAACAAGGTAGTTCTTTTGCTTAAAGATCAAAGCAAAACCGTGTTCAACTTTGAGCAAGGCTGTGCTGCTTCAATGTCATTCCCTTCGAGCTCAAAAATACTGGTGCAACCTACCAATGACTCATCACGAGTATATTTAAACCACTTTTAGGGAAGACAGTCAAAGTCTACATCGACGACATGCTCTGTAAAAGCCTTCACAAGCAAAATGACCTCCAAGACCTCAACAAAGTATTTATTACCCTTCTATTGTATAAGATAAAGCTTAACCCATACAATTGCCAGTTTGGTGTTTCGTTAGGAAAAATTCATCGGCCACCTTATCAGTAAACGTGGTATCGAAGTCAGCCCTTCACAAATTCAAGCTATTATCGATATAGCACCCCCCAAAATGAAAAAAAATGTGCAGTAGGTCGCTGGTAAGACAGTTTCCCTCAATCGATTTATATCAATGTCGTCAGACAGAAGCAAATAGTTATTTTTTCTACTTTGTGGCCAAGCCACCCTCACGAACAAGAAGAAGAATCCAGATATCGAATGGACTCTTGAATATTAATAAGCATTCTAAGAAGTGAAAACTTACTTGGGAAAGCCACCTGTAATGAGTGCGCCATTCAAAGGATAATTGTTATTACTTTATCTCGTAGTAATAGACAAATCTATAAGCTCAGTTCTAATTTATGTAGAAGAAGACATGGAGAAACTTGTCTACTTTAGCAGGAAAACCCTAACCTCAACCGAGACAAGGTACACTAAACTTTAGAAACTTATGTTAAACCTCGTCTACATCTCACGAAAGCTTAAGCCACACTTTTAGACGTATCACATAAAGGTGATCACGACCTACCCGAAGTCCTACCCAAAAAAAGAGAAATTCGTACGAGTACAGTAATGGGTTGTCTACCTCGGGGAACATAATATAACCTTCAAGAAATTTTTTTTTGAAAGGCCATGCAATAGCTGACTTTCTATCAAACTTTCCATTAGACAACTTTGACTGAGAGGAATACGAGGATGATGTCTTAAGCGAACAACTCAAACCATCTGATCCTTAAACCCAAACACAAGTTGGAGACTTTTTACCGACGGCTCAGCTAGCCTGAATGGTTTTGGAATAGACATCGTGTCGGTCACACCTTCGAATGATCGAATCAGAAAAACCATCAAGCTAAACAACGAATGTACCAATAATGACGCAGAATATGAAGCCTTAATCTATCGTCACATGGCCCTCGAGCTAGGCGCACCCAACCTAGTATTATTCATTAATTCAGAGTTGGTCTGAAGACATTGTACTCATGGGAATCGGCCAAATGGTCGAATGGCAGAATACAGAGAACTTGTTCGCCAACGCATGGATCGATTCCCAGAAAAATCATCGATCACACATTTTCTACAAGGATAAAATAGGCACGCAAATGCCTTTGCCTATATTACAGCCATGTTAGGAACATCCTAGCCCAGGATGGATGCTTGACATCGAGGTGCTCGAACGCCCAAGTATAGATAGCATGAAAATCATCACCATTTATATTGGTGGGGAGAATACTGATCCCAAGGATTGGCGAGTAGCCTTTTGGCTTATTTTAACAAGAGCGCACTAATGGGAGATCTAAAAGAAAAGCGATCCTTGCTAGAAAATTGCATAAGGTACTTGATACTTAAAGGTGCATTACACAGAATAGTAACAAATGGAGTAAACCTTAAATGTATATCTCATAAAGAAACTGACATCATCATTAAAGAGCTACTCAAAGGTAACTGTGGCAAACACATTGCAGGGCAATCTATGGTATTATGTGCAGTCACACAAGGTCTATTTTAGTTGAATATGAAAAATCAAGTCAAGAACTACACAAAATATTGTGATAAGTTCTAGAGACACAACGACATTAAAATCCCTTCCCAAGATCTCCATTACAGTGAAGTTTCGTAGCCATTTAAATGTTGGGCTATTGATCTCATTGGGTCATTCCATAAAGCTTCGAGTAAGAGAGTGCAAGCTACAGATTATTTTACCAAATGGGCCGAAGTAGTTTTTTTTGCAAAACAAGGGAAGAAGTAGTTAAGTTCTTATAGGAGAACATAATTGCACGCTTTGGCTGCCCTCACATGATCCGATGTGACAATGGCTCGCAGATTGTTAGAAACAAGGTTATAACATTCTTAACAAAGTTTGACAACATTTTACCTCCCTCTACACCTAACTACCCATAAGGTAACGGCCAGGTCGAAGCCATTAATAAAAATATAGTCGATGGCCTCAAGAAGTGCATTGATGATGAGAAAGGGCGATGGGTACAAGAGTTACAACACGTCCTATGGGCCTATCGTACCATACCAAGAAAAGGAATGGGTTACACTCCCCTTCTTCCTTGCATAAGGAATATAGGTAGTTTTGCCAACACAGTTTGAAGTCCTCACAAGAGACCCCAACCTCGTAGATGAAGAAAATAAGTTCCAGCTTGGATGTTGTGGATAGACAAGACTCGGGATAGAGCCCTGGACAACCTCGATCAATATTATAGCTCACTGGCAAAGTCTTACAATAAGAGGGTTCGTCCTAGATCTTTTGACATTAGAGATTTGGTTATTCGTCGAGTCAGATAATCATCAAAGCCCCAGAATTTAGAGAAATTGGTCGAATCCTGGGAAGGACCATAAGTCGTTTATGGCAAGACGAACAAGGGTTATTACTATCTAATGACGGAAGAAGAAGAATAATTGGCAAACCTTTGGAACACGATGTAGTTAGTCCGTTATTACAAAAGATAAGAGTAAATGTATTTAATGATTATAATCACTGAATTTTACATCAATGAAAAATAGAGTTTTGAGCAATCCCATTCTGAATGTTTCATATATAAACACAACACCTAAACTTCTTGAGTTGGTAAAACCTAAATATCACGTCAACCCTTCGACCTGATCACTAAGACTTGGGGGCAACGTCAAAGTTTTTCAAAGTTCCTTGATTGGGGCAAACCTAAGTGTTATGAATAATCAAACAGATTAAACACTTGCAAGCGACCTCAGAGCCGACTATGTTTGGTTTTGTTTAGGCTCAAACTCGTATATTCAATGTAGTGAAGTTCTTATGGGAGAACTTAATTATACGCTTTGGCTGCCCTAACATGATTCGATGTAATAATTGCCCGCAATTCGTTGAAAATAAGGTCAGCACATTCTTAAAGAAGTACAATTTCATTATGTCTCCCTCTACACCTTATTACCCACAAAGCAACGGCCAGGTCAAAGCTATTAATAAGACTATAGTTGACGGGCTCAAGAAGCATGCTAACAATAAGAAGGGGCAATGGGTATAAGAGCTGCAATACATCTTATAGGACTATCACACAATATCAAGAAAAGTAACGGATTGCATCCCTTTCCTCCTCAAGTGCGAAACAATAACAGTTCTACCAATGCAATTCAAAGTCCCCACAAGGGGCCTCAATCTCCCAGACGAAGAAAATGAGCTTCAACACAGTTGTAACATGCTATTGATAAATAATACATGTGAAAGAGTATTGAACAACCTCGGCCGATATCACAACTCACTAATGAAGTCATACAACAAACGGGTTCATCCCAGATCTTTCACAATCAGAGACTTAGTCCTTCGGCGAGTCACACAATCATCAAAACCCATGAACTTAGGGAAGCTGGCTGAATCTTGGGAAAAACCTTACGTCGTCTACGACGAGACGGACAAGGGTTCTTATTATCTAATGACTGAAGATGAAGAACCTTTGGCATACCCTTAAAACACGATGCAGTTAGTCTGCTACTATATAAGATAAGAGTATATGTATTTCATGATTGTAATCACTGAATTATGCATCATTGAAAAATACTTTTTTGAGCGATATCATTCTGAATGCTTCATGTATAATACAACATTTATAAACTTCTTGAGTCGGTCAAACCTAAGCATCATGTCAATACTTCCACCTAACTGATACTTGGGGGTGACCTCGAAGTTTTCTAAAGTTCCTTGAAATGGATAAGCCCAAGTATAATGAATAATTGAACAGATTAAGCAGTTGGGGGCAACTTTAGAACTTGCCACATTTGGTTTTGTTTAGGTTCAAACCTGTGTATTTGAATACTCAGGGGCAGTCTAAAAGTCTCTATGAACTTTTTGAGTTGGTTAAACCTAAGTATAATGTCAGTATTTCGACCTGACTGATACTTGGAGGCGACCTCAAAGTTTTTCAAAGTTCATTAATTTGGGCAAGCCCAAGTATCATGAATAGTCAAACATATTAAACACTTAGGGGCGAACTTAGAGCCAACCACGTTTGGTTTTGTTAAAGTTTAAACCTGTGTATTCAAATACTCGGGGCGGCCTCGAAGCCTCATAAACTTCTTGAGCTGGTCAAACCTAAATATCATGTCAGTATTTTAACATAACTAATACCATCGTCAAACCAATCTCCCTCAATGTCCTGATTGACATCAATCCCCTTTTCTAAATTTCAAATGGGCAAACTGTTAGAATAGTTTGGTGTCTGTTTCAATTTGAATCCTTAAAACAAGGGATTACTATCACAAATCCATTTACTTCGGGTTCTTTTCATAACCTTCGACTATCAAGTATTTTGCACAAGAAAGGGAAACAACAAGAATATAAATAAGATTTGGATTTATTATTTAACTCGAATGCAAAACAAATACACTAAACATCAGTTACACCCAGGACAATTCTTTTTATACCCTGAACTACTACTAACAACTACATCTTCAGCTTTGACCAATTTCTTCGCCATGCCCCTCAATGCGTCGGACCGTTTAGCTGCAGTAAGGGGGTGTTGGCTAAACATTACCCACCAAAACTTGTAAGGAGGTGTTGAATTGACGAAGAAGTTAATGCCTTAATCGAACTTAACACGACTTGTAACAGCTATTAATGTGGCTAAGCAAAATTTGGCAACTGATGGGACTGAGTAGGCCACGAATGGGGTTGAGCGGACTGTGGATGGGGCCGAGCAGAATGTTTCCAATGGAATTGAACATGAAAACGATGTAGTTCCTGAAGTATCGTCAACTATTATGGATAAAATTTTGATAGGGCTTGTAGTATTGTGACAAATGCTTACGAGGAGGCCTTGCCTGCTCTGTCTATACAAGATTGAGAAAGAGGCATACAAAGAAAGCCACAAATTTAAAGAAGGGGATAAACTAATCTGATCCAGTGCCTATTGAGATGTGCACCTCACATGATCAAGTGTCAAGTTACAAAATGTTATTATTAGTATTATTGTAAAATTAAAAGATACTTTAGCTTCTTTTGTTGGAAAAGTATTAGTACAGGAGCTCTATGCCTTTGAGATAAATTTGAGCTATCCTTACAAAAAAAAGGAAAAAAATTTGGGTTTAACATAGAGATAGTGATGAAGAGATTGGTAAGGTAAAGAAAAAATCATGTAGTGGCCAAATCTTTTGCTCCAATTACGAGGTTGACAACAATGCAGCTATCGGATCACAATGCATGCATTGAATAAGTAAGCTTTAGTTTGAATGAGGATAAAAAGATTCTACTCAATATCTCATATGTGCATGTGATTATAGTTTTTTAGCACATCTTCCTGACATTTCGATACTAACTAACATGGCTGTAAGTTCTATAAAGATGACATAAACATGAGTAATATAATACAAATAGACTCATATCTATTTGATTGATGTCATACATATCACATATGTTTGTTGTTAGATTTCTTTCCAAGACATTCATTTGAATAACAAAGTTTGGATCTTCTTTATAGAGTTTGCTTTTTTTTTTGGAATCTGAAAGATAGCTGGGTTCATCATTTTTCACCATTCTCCTAACTAGTCTCCTGGGGCTCGCCACGGTACCTCCGCAAGCCGCACTGTAACATCCCGAAAATTTTGACCCTTAGATTTAGTATCATGGAGATCTACTAGTATAATAATGAATAGTAAATCATAAGCTTAGTAATGGGCCTAGGTTATTAAATAAGAATTTTTAAGTACAAAATTTGGTATACCATAGGATTTTATAGAATTTAAATCGGAGATCAGGTGTGAAAGTTATAGGCGAGTGAAGTTCAGGGATAAAACAGTAATTTGGACAACTTATATGAAAAAATTTACGGGAAAATATTGTCGATGGCACGTAATTATTGGCACCACGTGTTGAAGTAATGAGCTTCCATCACCTAATCAATGTGTCTTCATAAGAATAAAGGCTTTTAACACCTCATACTTAGCTTATAAACACCTCATGCTTAAGTAAAACACCTCATGCATAAGAACAACTATAAATAACCTTACACCAACACTTCATACTTCTTTGATGCTTAAAGAAAGGGAGAGCTATGATATGAAATTCTTCACCCTCATCACCATCATATCATTTTCCCTTATGCCTAATCCATCCCATAGTCCACCTATCTTCAGCAAGAGAAATACTTAGAGGAGAAAGATTTGGCTTAAAGGTATAATAAGAGCTGAAATTAAAGAGATGTATAAGGAGGATTGAAGGCTAAACAAGCAAGTAACGTATAAGAAAAGCAATGAAGAATCGGAGGTTTCGAGAAAGTGATGAAACATTTAAAATTAGGGTAAACACGGGTAAAGAAAAATTCGCCAAAGAGGCAAGTAATACCATCTAGTAATAGTAGAAATGATCTTGTAGGTTCATTTTTATGATAGTATCTTGGTCAAATTATAGGTTGAGAATACAATTCATGTTTATTGCTTTTCTGAAATTCCTGTATATATAGTTAGCCTAAATATTCTGTTATGTTGCTGGAATTTTAACTAATGGAAGTTTTCATGTATGAAGCTAAAATTTTATATATAGATTCACTAAGTTGTCAGGAATTTGTGGTATAAATTTCAGAAAATATGATTAAGTTTTGAGTATAAAACTAATCCCATAATAGAGGAGTATATTAGCGGCGCTTTATTGGGAAAGTTTTTGGACCTCTGAGTTGTGAGCAGGTTTTGCTGCCTTTAACATCTGATTTAATAATTGGTCTTTCTTGATGGGTCTTTCTTGATGAATCATAGGCCCGAGTTTTCTG
Organism: Kingdonia uniflora; assembly: GCA_014058105.1. NCBI lineage: Eukaryota > Viridiplantae > Streptophyta > Magnoliopsida > Ranunculales > Circaeasteraceae > Kingdonia > Kingdonia uniflora. The sequence continues at coordinate 2,275,076 of JACGCM010000724.1, forward strand.
GTTCTGTAGGATCTGACGGTTGTTCGATCCGAGTTTTACATAATGATATATGCTTGCTTTACAAAAACTACTCAAAACTGGATTTTTACGCCATCGTGAGTCATTTTGGATTTTACCTTTTGTTTTATAAAAATAAATGAAAATTCACCTTGGTTATTTGGTGATCAATCCAAGGTTAAAAAACTAGTGGGGTTTTTCAAAACGGATTTCAAAAGAGAAATTTGTTTATAAAACTGGAAATGTTTGGAAAAGTAAATTAGTAAATATCTTTTCTTTTTGAATTGCATGAGGGGTGAGAAGTGACCTTGTTACATCAAATGAAATAAGATTATTTTTCTCTCATTCTACTTGACTAGGGTTCTTTCAGTTTACCAATGCCAATGGACTAGCTACCCTAGGATTGGGCTATGAAGTTCACTGATGTATATCGAGTTGTGAGAAGTCGGTCTTATTAACAACGTGTACTAGGACAGTCTAAGGAGGGCCGACAACATAGAATAGAAGTCCAGGCTGGTAATAGATGGATACGACATAATTGTTTGAGATATAACATGACCAAGTGATAAGATGACTTGTCTGGTTTCATTCGAAGGAATCTAAGTTGGCCAACGAGGAAACCAAGGAATATTTATTGGACAAGAGTGGGGTTATATCAGAAACTGGGCACCGTGCAGGCCACAAGATGTCACCGCAATGGTTCGATTAACCCATACTTACTAGGGATTCACATTTATCAGTTTTTAGTTTCCCTCGCAAGGAGATTTAGCCTAGTTTACCTCTATAGAGGTCCTCCGAAAAGGGTACAGCGACACGCGCTACTCTGCCTCGGCAATAGTGGCTGTTAAAATAGACGGTCTGTAAGGGTGACGAGGTACTCTGCCTTGTTAGCATAGGCTATCAAAATATACGGTCTATTAAGATAATAGGGTACTCTGCCTTGACAAAGAGATGGTTTATATGATAACGGGGTACGCTGCCTCATCAGCTTATGTTGTCAAAAGAGCCGACAAAAAAGGCAATGAGGTACGCTGCCTCATCAGCGTGGGATATTAAAAGAGTTTGCCATCTTTAACTCAGATGTTTTATGTCTCTCGAATGGGAGAATAAGAGAAAGGGTCGTGTCATCTCAGCGAGCTTTAGTCAGTGTCTCAGGGAGTAAATATAACAACTCACTAAAATACTATGGGGATAAGAATAAGGATATAGTCCGACGCAGATTGCCAACTAGACAAACCCAAAATGCCTAAGATCCATTATGCGGTTATCATAAATCATCTTTAGTTGTTCTTATATCTATTTAACTCAACATGTCTTTTCAATTATTATACAAATGATTATAGACTTGATAATTACTATTATTAGCTAGTTTTGGCATTGCTTGCATGGCCTTTGGGAGTTTGCTCACCCAGTCCAATACATTTTAGATACAGGTACCGAGGACAATGAACCTATCCAATATTGCTAGATTTTAGTGTAGAAACTAATACAAAGAATAAGAGATTCGAGAAAGATTGACTTTATTATTGTTCGATTATTACAATGGAAGAAGACCTTCTCCTTATATAGTTATAATTACTTGGGCACTAAGTAATAATATCTTATATTTAGAGTATTCTATATTTAGTATATATCCTATATTAGGTATATTCTATATTCAGCACTCCCCCTCAAGATGAAGCATAAATGTCAATCATGCCCAGCTTGTCAATCATGTCGTTAAATATTCGTCCACAAACTCCTTTCGTAAAAATATCTTCAAGTTGATCTTTCAACTTCACGAATGGAAAAGATATAAACCCTTTGTCAATATTTTCTTTGATAAAGAACCGATCCACTTCAACATGTTTCATACGGTCATGTTGAATTGGATTGTGTGCAATCAGAATCGCTGCTTTATTGTCACAGTGTAGATCCATTGCTTTCATGAGTTTAAATCTAAGATCCTTCAATATATTCTGTATCCATAGTAGTTCACATACTCCATGAGCTATACCCCGAAACTCAGATTCTGCACTTGATCTAGCAACAACCTTTTGTTTCTTAGCTCTAAATGTCACCAAATTCCTACATACAAACGTAAAATAGCCTGAGGTTGACCTCCTGTTCGCCATATCTCTTGCCCAATCTGCATCGATGTATCCCATTACTTCCATATCACCACCTTTCCGGAATAAGAAACCTTTTCCCAGAGATTTCTTCAAGTACCTTAGTATTCGAAAGACCGCCATCATATGTTCTTCACTTGGATTATGCATGAGTTGACTTACGACGCTAATGACATATACAATATCCGATCGAGTATGGGAGAGATAAATTAGTCTTCCCACTAAGCATTGGTACCTTCCTTTGTCACATGGAACTTGGTCAGAAAACATTCCCAAGTGATAATTCGCTTCAATCGGTGTATCTACCGGTTTGCAATCAAGCATCCCAGTTTCTGCAAGAAGGTCTAATATATAATTTCATTGAAACATGAAAATACCTTGACTTAATCTTGCAACTTCAATGCCTAAGAAGTATTTTAACTGTCCTAAATCCTCCATCTCAAATTCCCGTGACAAATAGTTCTTCAGTGCCTCCATTTCTACTGAGTCATTTCCAGTAACAACCATATCATCAACATAAACAATAAGAGCGGTAAGCTTTCCTGACTTCCATTTTATAAATAAGGTATGATCAAAATTACTTTGTCTATATCCAAATGCCTTCATGCTCTTCGAAAACTGTCCAAACCAAGCTCGTCGCGACTATTTTAACCCGTACAATGCCATCTTTAATTTGTATACTTATCCTCCTTCAGAATTTGTGACTCTAGGTGGTAACTCCATGTATACTTCTTCTTCTAAGTCTCCATTGAGAAATGCATTCTTCACGTCAAACTGTTGTAATGGTCAACCTTGATTGGTTGCAAGAGAAATTCGTACACGAATAGTGTTTATCTTTGCCACTGGGGCGAAGGTCTCCTCGTAATCCACACCATACGTCTGCGTATACCCTTTGGCAACTAGTCTGGCTATATACCTATCAATACTTCCATCTGAATTCATCTTTACAATAAAGATCCAGCGACACCCAACAATATGATATTTGTGGGGTTTATCAACAAGTTCCCAAGTGAAATTCTTCTGTAATACATTCATCTCTTCATTCATGGCTTTCTTCCATCGTGGATCTGATAGTGTTTCCTACAAATTACTAGGAATAGATACAGAGGATAATTGATTCATAGTGCATGTAAATGACTTAACCAGCCTATGGGTGGACATATAATCAGAAATTAGGTATTTGGCTTTAGAATTGATATCTGGTTCATAAGTAGAGTTTTGAATACCTTTAGTAGGCCTTTCTGAATGTTTAGGTTGAATATCATTAACAGTGTTAGGATTAGGTAATACCTGAGGTTTAACATTTTGCGGCAGTGCTTTAGTAGATAGTGTTAGAATATTGGAGTCACGAGAAACTTTTACTACTTCAGCTTGATTTCCCCCTGTCGTCTGATCATCTCCATTCATATGAAGTTCATCTTCAATACCCTGATCTCCCCCTGTCATCTGCTCTACTTCACTTTCTTTTCCATTATCAGTTAGGTTACTACGCCTGTTCAAATTACTCGTCAAATCCTCTAGTTTCTAAAACATATCCCCAATAATAGGGAACTTTCCTTCGCCATCATTATATTTCTCCCCCTAAAGGGAAGATCCCACAAAATATGCCTCCAATTCTCGAAATGAAACATCTAAAGAGATATGCACCTTCCCCTCAGCAGGATCATAACAACGTTAACCCTTTTTAAAATCAGTATATCCAAGAAACACACACTTTCGAGCACAATGATCTAATTTTCCTCGCTGATGTTTAGGTATATGAACAAAGACAACACATCCAAAAACACATGGTTTTAGGTTTGGCATTGCAGGGATGGTGATAAGATTATGAAGTTTTTAGAAGGGGGACTGAAATTCAATGACCCTAGATGGTGTGCGGTTTATCAAGTTAGCAGCAGATTTTAACGCTTTTCCCCAATAATTCAATGGCATATTCATTCCAAAAAGAGATGCACGAACAACTTCAAACAGCTGTCTATTCATTCGTTCAGCTAACCCATTTTGTTGTGGGTTATAAACATTAGAGGTTTGATGTCGAATGCCGTTATTTGTCAAGAACTCCGACATGTCATTACTAGTAAATTCTCCTCCATTATCTGATTGATACACTTGTATCCTCCTTTGGAATTGGGTCAAAACTATCTGATAATTTTTTTAAAATACTTCAAAGACTTTACTTTTATGGGTAATTAGGGATACCCACATCATACGAGTACACTAATCAATAAAAGTCACAAAATAACGAGCTCCGGACAATGAAGGAATACGTGCAGGAGCCCATGCATCAGAGTGAATAACACTAAAAGGTTCTAAACTTTTATTAAAACTTGGAGAGTATGTAATACGATGACTCTTAGCGAGTTCAGAAATATCACACTTAAACTCTGAAATACTACAATTTAAAAATAACGACGAATTTAATTTCTGAAGATACCCAAAGGAGAGATGACCCAGTCGTCGATGCCATAACCACACATTAGCTTTTGCTTCTTCATTTCCTCTAACTTTATTCACCTGATAAATTATCTGCTCTCCACTATTAGTCAGGTCCAAATAGTAGAGATTGCCTTTTCTAACACCATAACCAAGAACCTGCCGAGTCATTATGTCCTAAAAAATACAGAATTGAGACCAAAACGTCACGGTACATGTAAGTGCAACAGTGATCCTACTAACAGACAAGATATTGTACTCTAGAACAGGAACAATAAGGATAGAGTTTAATGTCAGGGATTCAGATATGTCAGTGGAACCTTCTCCAATTACAGGAGAGGAACCGCCATTTGTTGTGTATATAGAGGTTTGGGTTGAAGGTGTAATGGATGATAATATGCTAGAGTCATTTCCCATGTGATCTGAAGTACCAGTATCAATTAACCAAGTATTATTCAAAGAATTTACAACTAAAATACTGCATTTAGTTTTCATACCTGACTGGGCAACATTTACTGAAGGAGGACTTTTAGCAGTATCCTTCTTCGCAGCTATGTTCTTCTTCGGTACATTGATATGGTTATGAACAATGTGAGGATTAGGGTTTAAGTTTGATGATACCATTGTTGTATCATCATTGGAACCCATTGGTCGAACTGCTACAATGATTTTATAGTATCTGCCACAGTAACTTCGAACTGCTACAGTACTTTGAATACTATTGCTATAGTCAGTGGCGGAGCTAGGATTATTGGTCAGGGGAAAAAAAATTTTGGAGGAATTTGAAGGGTATTTTTGTAATTTCACTTATAAGATGCAATTTTCAACCATGTCACTGAGTAATTTTACCTTAGCGCAGCTGACACAGGGAGCATCACATTAGGGCCATGTGAGATCACTGCCTCTATCAATATCAAAATAGTATGGCTTTGGTGGATTGCCCACAAGAAGGACAATGTAAGTAATATATAGAGAACTAGAGAACTGAAACTCAATGTATCCCTGGAAACACAAAGCTCAAAGCAAACACAAACCTAAATACAAACCTAATCTTCTTTACCCAAAACCACAACATGGATGCCTGCCTATTAAAGACTCAACTCTCCTCTATACATGGCACAATTCAACTCTAATGGCAATTATCATTTCCTTTGAGGTCACACATGTTGAGGTTGTCGAGCTACTATCACAAAAGGGCCTTTTCGGCTTAGATTCGACCTTGATAGTTATTATAGTGGTACTTCATCCTTCACCTCCACAAGTCCAAGCTCCGACACCACAACTGCCACCCAACGCTTCTCTTCGACAATTTTAATCTCTATCGCCACCACCTAATGCTTCTTCTCACAAGTCCAAGCAATCCAGCACCAGCACCACCACTACTCCGTGCTTCTCCTCCATAAGTCTAAGCTGCACCACTCTATGCTTTACCTCCACAAGTTTGAGCTCCACCTCCCCAATAAGTTCTAACATCCCTATCACCTTTCCAAACGGCATTCTCTCATCTTCTACACCATTTCGGAGCTAAAAAAGCCCAAGGTCAAGACTCAAGACTAGAGGAAGATGCAATAAATGTGGAAGATGAAATGAATGAACCTAGTTTTTTTTAATGTATAGTATATGACTATATATTATATATAAGCTCTTTTTTGGAGAAAAGTGAGTGGGGGCACCCACTGGTCCTCATGTGGCTCCGCCCCTGGCTACAGTGACCTCGAACTGTTACAGCTATAGTAACTTTAAACTTCGCAACAGAATTATGCTTTGTGACAGCAATTCGCAGCAGAATTCAATTTAATTCAATTCGAAAGAACCAGATTCAATTATCGAACCCGCTCTGATACCATGTAGAAACTAATACAAAGAATAAGATATTCGAGAAGGACTGACTTTATTATTATTCGATTATTACAATGGAAGAAGACCTTCTCCTTATATAGTTACAATTATTTAGGCGCTAAGTAAGAATATCCTATATTTAGAGAATGATATATTTAGTATATATCCTATATTAGGTATATTTTATATTCAACATTTAGATGATCAGGCAGGAGAGTATATACTTAATGGCGGTGATCCACAGTGATAGAGATCTAGGACATATGAGGGTCCTTAGACATATTTGGTTGTACATTAGAAAATAGCTAGACTGACAGTTTATTGATGTAGATCATGTAGATAGGGGTACTTAGCTTTCATATTGTATATCATAATCACTCTTATATATATATATCACGGTTCCAGTTGTGTGACACGCTTTATTATGATATAGTTATTTAATTAGATAGTTGAGAATGCATGGAAAGAAAGTTTTTGAAAGTAAAGATTTTTATACTATGTATAGCGAGGAACCTTGCTGGCAATTGCGCAGGCTCTTCCTGCACTTTCACTAGTGGTGTGCTACACACACTCTATTTTAAGTCAAGATATATCTTGGTACATAACTCCCCGGTGTTGGGTTTTGAACTCGTGACCCCTCTCTCATCTCTTCAAGAGGTGGTCCCAAACCACTAGACTAACACCAATGAGATGAGTTTGCTTTTAATTTTGGTGCATAACTAATGTAGGATCTTCTTTATAGAGTTTGCTTTAAGTGGGATGGTTTTTAATAGCGTAAGAAGCAGTTCTCAATATATTTCAACTAGTTCTCATTCTTTTATTTTTAGTTTTTCTTTCTGAGTATTTTGTGTATTTTCCTCTTATAGATATATGCACTAAGGGTAGCATAGGTTTATAAAATTGAACATGAGCAGGTATTATTATTCATTGCACTTCTCATACCAAAACTGTGCCGTATTTCTTTTACTTGCTTTTGAAATATGCTTGCGATAAGTTTCTCTAAGCAAATTTTTTGGAAGATTTCAGTTTAGCACTATGCTCCCTGAGCATATGTGCTTGACTTATGGTTCCTAACCTTCAAAACTAGTGCTAAAAATGATTTTTTTTTAATTTATTAATGTAAAATTATCCTTATTTCCGTGGTTAAAAAAGGTTTTTTAGTCTACTAAACCTGATTTGTTGTTCTCCCCATAACTCTGCATAAAATCTTGAATCAACTTTTCATTACCTAATGCAAATTACATAAGGGATACTAGACAGCAAGATCTTTGCGCATAACAGTTTTGCTTCCTTTTTTTATGACGGGCTTCATTTCTGGACCCTTTGATTCAAAAAGCTATGACAATTATAAGGTAGAGGAGGTGATGAGTTATCTAAAGAACTTTCACTTGTATTCTGGAGATGTTTATTGGATGGTACTTTAATGTATATATTGTAATAGCTTAATTCTGGGATTCGGAGTTAGCCTTTACACTAGATGTGTTTAGAACGCTCAAGAACAGTAAATAATAACTAACAAGATGATTTAGCGTAGAAAACCTTTGAATAGGTTAAAAACTACAACCTCTCTTGAGGATTTTGAGAAAGAGATATAATATTATTTAGATTTCTAGCTTATTACAATGAGTATTTTGAGTATATGGAATGTTAGAGTAAAAATTCTTCTCTCCTTTATCCCGAATTCTCTAATCCTATTTATAGGTCTTATAATATGACTGTTTGACGACCATTAAAATTCTTAATGATGGACGTTACAAAATATATGTTTGATATTCTTTTAACCAGATTGTATAACGGTCTGACTCTGCTTGTTCTCTTAATGGCTTTATTAATGATGTTGTGTCTGTTGACTCGAACTGTTAGTATAGATGTCAAATAGTGATGACTCGAGCTTAGGGAAATTGAATATCTCTTATGTAGTGCTTCATGTAGGTTGATGAGTTCGAGGATGAGGTATGAGTCTGGGATGCAAAATAAGCTTATTACAAAACGGTTCTCAACCAAGAGCACGAGCAGTATCATGAGCGAGTGGTGTTGGTTGAGAAACTTGTGTTATGCCTTTTGTTGCTGTCTTGATTTTGATCGTGCTACAAATGTGCCACATGTTCTGTTGATGAGGTTGAAAATTCGTATGTAGTTCGAAGATGAAACATGAGTCTGAGATACGGAATAAGACACTTTGATTCAAAAGCTATGACAATTATAAGGTAGAGGAGGTGATCAGTTGTCTGGAGAACTTTCACTTGTATTCTGGAGATGTTTATTGGATGGTAATTTAATGTATATATGATTGTAATATGCTTAGTGTAAGTGTTTTATAATTAATTGGTCATAAAATAGGAACCCAAAAAGCTGCATAGGGATAAAAAAACACTACAACCAATACAGGATTCTCGTCACCTAAACAACTGATATTAAAGACTCTATTTTAACTTTTATTCTCGTGAGTTGTGAGTTGCGTACTTGTTTTAAATATTACGTCACTTTTACAATTTAAGACGTAGATTAGAGTTCTCTCTATGTATATATATATAACGTCAGATTCAATGATGACGTTAAATGAATTGCATTTGACAACATTTTTAAATGAAGTAAATGAGAAACGATCGCCTTTACATCATTTTGTATGATTTGGCGTAGTACCAAACACATTCGTGGTGGATTAAAGGTTAAAAATTAAACTTTTTCTTCAGACTTTCAGCCAAAGAGATGTTTCCCTTCTTCAACCTCTGAGATGTCACCCCCAAGCGACATATTAAAGGTTACCATTATGAGCAGTGGTGGAGCTAGGATTATTGGTTAGGGGGACAGGGGATTTTTGGGGAATTTTTTTTTGGAGGGATTTATAGGGTATTTTTGTAATTTCACTTATAAGATGCAATTTATTTAATCTACAAAACATTTTACATTAAAATTCCTAAAGAGGAATTTAAGATAAACAATATCATTTATAGATATTATGATAAAAAAAGGTTGCACCCTCATTACCAACGTATATACTAAAGTTAACATCAACGCTATTTACGGAAAAGCGGACCATCTTCTTTGCGTCTTAAATAACAATTGGATTTTTTTTAATGACATATACCAAGGTACAATAAGGTATGCCCCATCTTGTTTTTCGACTAACTTATGGCTACGTCCGACCAAAAAGTGAAAATGGTGGCAACAAAGTACACAACTTGACATATTACGCTCCCTACTCTAACCACCACATTCATTTTCTCTCCCTAAGATAATCTTTGAAACCCTCAATTTCATCGTAGACCTATATGCTTGCATTCTAAGCCACACACAAACCCTTAATTATCACTAAGGAGTAATGACACTAGTGAGCATTGACATTATAACTACAAAGTTGAATCTACTAAAACATCCATATTTTACGCAATTATCAACTAAACTAATAAAGCAATAGAATAGATGATTTCAGAGATCCTAACTGTTCTAACGGTTGCGCTCGAGCGGCAAGGGCCGATTAAACCCTCCTCTCCTATTCATATACTGCCGCGGTTGCCCTTCATCACAACCCTAATTCCGCTAATATTAGCACCAGCCACCAGTTTCCCTTTTGTCGAATCGAACTGAGGCAACAGGAATCCCTAATTTCTTCATCATCTCTACCTCATCCGAATCAACTTCACCTACATCTCAACTCTCTGGTTTGTCAAATCACAGAGGAAATGAGGAACCCAATTAAGTTTTTTTTTAATGCATATAATAACCTCTTTTTTTAAGAAAAGTGAGTGGGGGCAGCTGCCCCCACTGGTCCTCATGTGGCTCCGCCCCTGATTATGACCATCACTATGAGGACGCCTCTAAGAGTAGTACACAAGATTAGATGAAAAGAAATCATGCTTGCATTACTAGCTGGTATGCCTTGTTGTTTTTCATGTTGTTGTTCATGTTGTGAGCTCTACCTTTTAATAAACATGTTCTCCTTGTGCATTCTTTTGTATTGTTTTAATAATATACCTGTTAGTTTCAGCCAGTTTATGAGACCTCTATAAACCTTGTTGCAGGTAAGGGAGAGGGAGAATTATCTAGTAACACTGAATATTTGGAGAAGATGGTGTAGGTTATGCAAAAACATTATTCAAGTATGGGTGATAGAGTTGACTCCCTTTTGCTAGAATCTTGATATTCCCAAACCCAAAAGGTGGTGTCACTAGATATTTCTTTAAATGTATCTAGCCCTCACTGGTTAAATTGCACAGTACAATCAGATATAGGTATATTGAACCCCTGGCTTATCCCAATTCCTGAGTCGTAATTTATTCAATGAATATCAAGAAAGGATTTTTTAGGGATCTGTTATGATTATTGATTTACCTGCAGTGTTTGAGAATAAGTCCGTGCATGAAGGGCATCATTTTTTTTATACAGCTCATGTATAGCCATTCTTAAAAGTAAGCCCTATGGTCAGTCTCAACTTTAGACTCCATTTCATTAAGTGATCTGGTACTCATGGCCTGGTTCGCAACAAAGGTACACATTTAAAGTGTGACTTTGTTAGTTTGTCATTTTTTTATCTTATCATCGTAGATTAGACCCCCTAATGCTTTTTACGACCATGCCCACCGGGCATATCCATTTACACATCATGATTCATTTTTGGGCGGGTTTTGACCAGATGATCTTCGGTTTTTAACAAATTGTAGCGAGTAAAGTAGAACTGCAACAAGTAGTACAATTCTTGGGCCATTTATATTCAGAAGCTAAAGTGGTATATTTGCCTAGTGTCAATCACAAAGACCATTCACTTGCAATATTGAGCACTTTACCTCTAATTCTAATTGATTTTAACTGACCGCGGTAAATGATTGCTATTGATTCTTGTCCATGTTTGCTATATAATCTTTATAATTTTCTTAAACTAACAATGCCACATTTTACCATGATTCTTGACCCAGAGTTGTACCTTTAAGAATACAGGAAGTATCTAGACTGGATCGAAGGTTCATGAAGGTTAAGAAATTAAGGTGTCTCCTATTTTATAAGCAGTAAGTACAGCTTTACCAACTCAGTCATAATCTTTTCTTTAACATTATTTCATTGGGGTTTAACAATGCCCATCTATACCTATTTATAGTTTGTATTATTTAGTGGTTCTGATATCATGAGCAAAACTAAAGATCTGGAAATGGAGTTCTTGACCGTCCCTTGGTTGAAAATAATTTGAACACTAACGGAAACATTTCAAGGTAAGCATTTCTAATTAACCAGACATATTAGTCATAGATAATAGTACCATATGAAGTATTGAAAACAACAGATCATTTCCTTTGTCACTCATAAAAAGGGCACAAAGTGGTCCATGTCTCCAAAAGAGTAAGAAGTACAAGTTAAGATCATAATAAGAGACAATCCACAGATAACCAGATGGTTTTCATAGCAAAAACAATATCAGTCTACCCCAAATTCATGGGCACACAAGCACTTCTGCATATCTCCAATTTAGGTAGACAATGACCAATGCTAATGTATATTGCCTTCTTTTACAAAAATGATCTCTCAGTTAAGTCACCGTTCTTTAATTATTTGTAGGCGGTTTTGGAAGATACATTATTAGTCTGGTACCCAGCTGTCGGAAGACTTAAGCTTAACACTTTTTGTACCTTTTAATATTGAATCTGTAATTTGTTTAGATTTGAAGTTTCTTTCATATGTCAGGTGAGCAAGCTTGTAAAGGAAAGGCCTTTGGAAAATTGGGAGTTTATGCATCAAATGAAACATAGTTGTGAATTGCACCCACTTGAACATATAAGTGCTTCATTAGCCGATAAGTAAGTCTAATATCCAACTTTTACCATGTTTCCCAATTAACCCAAAAATTCAGTACTTGCAACTCTCTACGGTGAACCACTGGCAAGTATATGTAATATCTATTATTTATAGATTGGTAATGATAATAAATGACCTGTTCTCAACATACTTACAGCTAGCAACCAACACTCTTGAAAGAGTGGCACCACTTACACACGTTGTTGGCAATGTGTTGAAGCGTGCGTTTGTGTTAGGGTTCCCAATCCTGATTTTGTGGTAAGTAATGACAAACACAAGCTTATGTTTCTCCTTTCTTATAAAAGCTCTTGATAATGGAAAAATCAGTACAAAGCAGGGTAAAAGTACTAGCCAAGTTATCTAACATTAAATACTTGGCAACAAGATCTCATTACAAACAAGAATTGGAACATTTATTGCAATTGCTGGAGTAACTACTTCCTCATACATGAAGGCCCAATTGGAAGAAGAGAAACGTGTATGTAGCCACTTCCTTCTATGTTTCCGATCATTTTCAACATGGTGCATGGTTCTATATATTGCTTGGCGCATGGATGTTGCTAGTTGTTGTTTATAGTTGCTTGATAGTTTTATTCATGGTAGTGGTTTATTGCTTGATAGCTGTTACTTATTACTTGGTGATTATTTTACTATATGTTCATTACTGCTAATGTATGTTTTTTTTATCCTTTAACAGGTTTACAAATTGGTCCAGATTAGTATGAACTCGTGAATGCTCTGAACATTCTGGCACTGAGTCATATGAAATATTTCTTAATGATTACTTTATTAGTTTTCTCTGTAAACTGGTTAATTTTTATCTCTTATGTACCAAGGATTTTGTTATGTAAGCTTGAGTTCATTCATATTAAATTGGATGAAAGTACTATGATTTACTCCAAAAATTTACTGTTTTGTTGAATATGGCTGAACCAGTATTTTTTTTATTTTTTTTTTGTATTTTCAGAAGAAATGATGTCATTTTAAGAATGACATAGTTGATACAAGAAAAGATACCACGTCATTTCTTGCATGACATTAAAGATTTTAACTACATCATTTTCTATTAACGTTATTTAGTGACGTTAATAATTCTCATGAACCAGCCGGCGACCGGAATTGGGAATCTACTACGTCAGTTGTAAATAATCTTTAACGTCATTTGGAAAAATGACTCAAATAAACATGTACTTTCCACATCACCGCTTTTTATGTCAGGTGGAAAAATGACGTTAAAACTATTTAACGTCATTAAATTAATGACGTTAAAACCCTTATTTGTGGTAGTTGTTAGACCAAGTCATTGAGAAGTCGAGAAGTTGTTCAAGTCTCTAGTGTTAAACATTTGATATTCTCATTCAAGTCTTGGAGTTAGACTTTGATCTTCTCTTACTCCAATTATCTTTACAATAAATATGTAACTGTATAACATGCACCTTTTGATATTCTCTGTAACTCAACTATTATAAATTGAACACTCAAAGCACCAATGATGGTGTGAGAGTCATTACCCAAGTCTACATGGTATCAGCTTACTTCCTACTCCACTCTTCTCTTCTCAGCAAAATGACTGAAACCAACTCTGCCTCGTCGTCTACTATCCTCACAAGTTCATCTTCACCCATCTCAACTTTACAAACAACTCATATCCATTACCTTATTTCTGTCAAACTCGACCAAAACAACTATCTTCTATGGTTTACACAATTCAAGCCTTTATTGAAAGGATATGATCTCAAGGGGTACGTTGATGGGATACTTGTTTGTCCTCCGCGTACTTTATCCAACATCGATACAACTATCAATCCTGCTTTCTTAGCATGGACCAAACAAGATCAAATTATACTTGGATGGATCTTATCCTCACTTTCAGAGTCGGTCCTCGCAAAAGTCGTTGGACTTGATTCATCTCGTGCTGTATGGCCTTCTCTAGAGAAAATATTTGCCTCAAAATCACACGCTCGCAAGATGTGGATTCAACGTGAACTCCAAACCATTCGAAAAGGCTCTAAAACCATGTCCTAGTATTTTCTTCATGCCAAGCAACTCGCTGATAGTCTTGCTACTACCGGAAATCTCATGAATGATTTCAACCTTCAAAAAATCATTTTGAGCGGTCTCGACTCCGTATATGATGCTATTATAACCACTCTCACCGCCACAGTGGATGACATAGATATGGATGACTTTTATACTCATCTCCTTGCCTTCGACATGAGAGTTGAGGCCCAACAATCTCTTCTTCAACAACAACCTATTGCCAATGTGGCAACTTATCATCGCAACAACCAACACAGCAATCAATACAGGAACTCTAGTAACTCTCGCCCTCGCCCTCGACCTCCTCCGCCTACTCACCATAATAACAATTACCACCACCAAAACACCAATTATCATGGTCTAAATCGATCTCCGTTTCGATCCCAACCCAATGAAAATACCTCTGAACCCTGTAATTTATGTGGGAGGAAAAAAAATAAGGTCAACCAATGTTGGTATCGCTTTGATAAGAGGTTTCAGTCACAGCTATCGTCATTTCCCGCTACAGCATATGTGGCTGGACTTAGCTCTTTAGCTGATGGAAACTGGTATCCGGACAGTGGCGCATCTCACCACCTTTCCTCTGATCTAAACAGCCTTCAAATTCATTCGAAGTATGACGGCCCAGATCAAATTCGTGTTGGAAATGGTAACAGCTTACCCATAGCTCATGTTGGTACTACTTCTTTCTCTACACCTTTTGGTACATTTCATTTAAAGAATCTCTATCATGTGCCTCAAATTTCTGCAAACTTACTTTCTGTCTCTCAATTCTCAAAAGATAATAACGTCTACTTTGAATTTCATCCAATGTTCTTTGTTGTGAAGAATCGTCAAACAGGGAAAGTTCTTCTTCAAGGCCATAATTGGGACGGTCTTTATCGTTTTAATCAAGCTCAAGCCATCTCCAACTCGTCTTCCACCTCTTGAGTCTTTGTTACTGAGTCTCTACCCTTATGGCATCAATGATTTGGTCGCCCAATAATGAATTTCTTTTTTGTCACTCATGTAATGTCAGTAAAAATCGCAAACTACCTTTTCAATTTAGTTCGACTTTATATCATGAACCTTTGAGTCTTATTGTGTCTGATTTATGGGGTCCTGCACCCGTTGTTTCTCGAGATAGCTTTTAATACAAGTTGATATCTCATAAATTGACTTCCATCAAAAACCTCACCAAAATCTCCGCTTAAGCTACTCTTTAACCGTAAACCCGAGTATAAATCCTTACGAGTCTTCGGATGTTTATGATACCCATATTTACGACCGTACAGTCAACACAAGCTTGCGCCCCGCTCTATCTCATGTGCTTTTATCGGCTATAGTAATGCCCATAATGACTACTTATGTCTTCATCCTCCTACGAATCGTCTCTATGTCTCACGTCATATTGTGTTTAAAGAAAGCACATTCCCATATTCAAGTGAATACAAAGACTATGATTCTGTACCAAATATCAACCCTACTCACAATATTCAAACTCCAATTTCTCTCATTTTACCACATATGAATAATTTGCCTTCATCCACAAGAACACCTATTCAAACTTTGCCAAGTCCTGACCCAACTAATATCCCTTTATCAACAACCATCAATTTACTTGTAGAACCTTCGCCAATCTCAACCGCACCTACCATGCCTCCAGAAACTAATGCATCTACCAATGCACCTTCACCGTCACTACCACATGTTACTAGCCCAAATACAATTTGCACATTTGATTTAATCACACCTGACCCACCTCGACATGGAATGATAACTCGAGCATGTAATGGCATAACAAAGCCCATAAATAAACTATGATTACATGTTACTAAGCATCCTTTGCAGGGTCAAGACATCGAAGAACCAACATGGTATTCCAAAGCCGTACTTCATCCTTGTTGGCGCAAAGCAATGGATGACGAACTTAACGCTCTAATAAAAAATGGTACTTGGACGTTGGTTCCCTCTAAATAAAATCTTAATATTATCGGTTTAAGTGGGTATTTCGGGTCAAACGCAAAGTTGATGGCCCCCTTGATCGTTATAAGGCACGCCTAGTAGCTAAAGGTTTCCATCATCAAGATGGGATAGACTACACTGAAGCGTTTAGTCCATTTGTTAAGACATGTACAATTCGGTTAGTCTTAACCATCGCGATCAACAATAGGTGGTCTCTTCGCCAACTCGATGTATAAAATGCCTTTTTGCATGGTGTGCTTAATGAGGAAGTCTATATAAAACAACCTCCAGGGTATGTTGATTCCCGTTTTCCATCACATGTGTGTCGACTTCATAAATCGTTGTATGGCTTGAAATAAGCCCCAAGAGCATGGTATTCACGTCTCAGTGCTTTTCTTATCAAACTTGGTTTTGCGGGATCCAAAGCTGACACTTTACTCTTCATCAAAACAACTCTAGCTTATACAATCTATATTTTAATCTATGTAGATGACATTGTTGTCACTGGTTCTATCACGAAACACATAAACGAGTTAATCACTCAGTTAACCTTGGCGTTTGCAACTAAAGACCTGGGGTCGCTGAATTATTTTCTTGGCATCGAAGTTATTAATCAACCTCAATGTTTGTTTCTTTCTCAAAGGAAATATATTATTGATCTCTTAACCCGAACAAAGATGGATGGCGCAAAACCAGTTCATACTCCACTGGATGCTCATACCCAATTATCTCAATTTGGTTCAACAAAGTTTTCGGATCCTACACTATATCGCAGCGTCGTTGGTGCTCTACAATACTTAACCTTCACTTGTCCTGATATTTCTGTTGCAGTTAACAAAGTCTGCCAATATATGCATGATCCTACAAATGCTCATTGGGTAGTTGTTAAACGTATATTGCATTACTTGAAGGAAACAACCACTCTTGGATTATATCTTAAACAATCTAATAATTTTCTTATAGAAGCATACTCTGACTCTGACTGGGCTGGTTGCCCGGATACTCGAAGATTCACAACTAGTTATGACATTTTTGTTAGAGGAAACTTAATTTCTTGGAGTGCTCGAAAGCAAAAGACGATTTCCAGATCAAACACCGAAGCTGAGTATAGAGGGCTGGCTACTGCAACCGCTAAAGTAATGTGCATTCAGTCAATAATGAAAGAACTTTGCATTTCCACTTCAACTCCACCTGTACAATGGTGTGGCAATTTAGGGGTCACATATCTTACGGCCAATCCAATGTTTCATGCTCGCACAAAACACATCGAAATTGATTACCATTTTGTGCGGGAACGGGTTGCTCAACGTCAACTACAAGTCCGATTCATTTCCACCAAAAACCAAATTGCGGACATCTTTACGAAGGGACTAAGTACCTCAAGATTTCAGTTCTTAAGGGACAACTTAACCATCCAACATGGGACGTTCAACTTGCGGGGAGGTGTTAGACCAAGTCATTGAGAAGTCGAGAAGTTGTTCAAGTCTCTAGTGCTAAACCTTTAATATTCTCATTCAAGTGTAGGAGTTAGACCTTTGATCTTCTCTTACTCCAATTATCTTTACAATAAATATGTAACTGTATAGCATGCACCTTTTGATATTCTCTATAACTCAACTATTATAAATTGAACACTCAAAGCACCAATGATGGTGTGAGAGTCATTACCCAAGTCTACAGTAGTGAAAGAACTTAGTATGCCATTTATATGCATATCTGTTTATCTATTTTTCACTTTAATTATGAGTTTGGGAGGTCTTTACAATTAGACAGGTAAATAAAAATGAGTTGCTCATCTTAAAAGTTTTCACCCCCTATCTTTCTCAAGAAATATTTAGTTCTCAAAGATATATGATAAAATATATTAGATGTGTGGGTGTTTACGTGTAAAGCTTGACACAAAACTTTACTGTAGAAACATATTTTCTAGTCATTTTATCTTATAAATTATGTTGTTATAAATTAAGCTTTTTTCTTAGTTTTCTCATGTAGTTGAGAGGAGAAAGTTTACTGGGTTGAAGATGTATAATGTAGATAGTAAAGAAGGTGGTAAATCATGTATGATGCATCCCTCATCTTCTTGGGAACTTGAGAAGTTATTATCACTCTGTTAAAGAGAAGGGGCTTCACATTTGAATGTAAGTTGTTATTAAGTTACTAGTTTATATCCCACCTTTTAATTTATTTCGTCTTTCTACCTCTTTAAGGTTACATTTAAACTAGTTTGATTTTTCTTCCTCTTTAAGGTGGTGTAACAAAGTAATAATTTTAGCCCCATTAACCGATGGTCTTATGCTTGTAGTAAGAGTGAATGAGAAGATGAGAACGCAAAGACAGATAAGACTATTTATAAAGTCCTCGACCTTCAAATACTCAGTCAACTTACTATGTCACATGAGCCCTAGTTACTTTAAGCAAAGAATTACTTATCCGGTTTTATTGCATACGTACCTC
The DNA here is from genome assembly GCA_014058105.1 of Kingdonia uniflora. Lineage (NCBI taxonomy): Eukaryota > Viridiplantae > Streptophyta > Magnoliopsida > Ranunculales > Circaeasteraceae > Kingdonia > Kingdonia uniflora. Next base: position 2,293,675 of record JACGCM010000724.1, read on the forward strand.
GTGCGACGGGCTTAATTGCTTCTAGAAGCTTATACCCCTCAGGTAGCTTCATGTAGATATCCATGTCTTGTTTCTCATATATATATATGCGGTAATCACATAAGAAACATGTCTAGCTTGTCCTTGACAACTGACAGACTAATCGGTACCGGAACATTATAGCATCCACAACTGGAGAATAGGTCTTAGCATAATCGATGTCAGGTCTCTGCGAAAGATCCTAGGCAACTAGTTTTATCTTGACCTACTAATATTTCTGAGTTCATTACGTTTCTATACGAATTCTCATTTGTAAATGGCAAGCTTTATGGTACCACTTCGCATTATGCTACCAAGTTGTACTCCGATTGGATTACAGACACCCACTTTGGCCAATGTACAATATCATACAGTTGTCTGCAATAAGTAGTTATGAATTCTCATCCTTTATGGCGAGTACAACATCAAAGACAAATGCGATGTCGATAAACTACTATTGAAAGATCCTACGTTGTGTCATTACCGACTATTAATAAATCAAGACTCATTATTATCATATGTATGTGCCACCCCAGGCCTGTATCATAATACATCAACTGGTCATGTAGTTACATTTACCTTATCGATGGGTGGTTCCACCCTCGATGAACTGGTTATACCATTACCCATATATGTCCCTTATTTTACCGCTCCTCGGATCGGAATACTTTCTTCCAACGGTGCTCCGTATTAAGCGTGAGCCTTAAATTCGTTTACGGGATGCATACTAGTTCCCTTGAAACGTTTAGATGATGTATAGGTGCATTACATGAAGGTACATGTAGCTATGACACTTCAGCAACGTATATGAATGTGTCTGGCAATTCATTTATGACCTGTTACAAGTATAGAATCCGCTGGACCACATTGTCACTATCTTGTATAAATGGATCAAGATGAGATAACAATGTTGTATCCCAATAAATCTTGGGACCTTCCAAGGCATTATACGCCATATATCCTCCTAATACTTGGAAATATCATCTCACCAGATTGACATCCGCCTCATAGTAAATAGGTCTTTATTGGGTTTCAAATATCTAAATATAGATAATGAATTGTAACCCTCATAATATCAGGCCTACATGGGGACCCAACATCGGGCGTTGCAGAAATGACCTCAACACCTACACGCCACATTTAAATGTTCACAGAAGGGTAACATTGGGACCCCTCCCAGTTATTACTTGTTTTGGAAAAAACAATAATGATTTGCTATCAGACGAGCCATAATCTGTGTTGTGTGAAACAATTTTGCATGGACTACACACTAGCCGGGAGCTGTGATTGTAATACAGTGGTCAAACGATTAGGTTTATCATCAACCTGAGTTTGATATGTAAGGGATACTCTCGATGCTCAATCATCTTTCCCATTAGTGGCATAATTATCTGTAAAATCATGGAAGGTAAACATACTTACTCTATAAAGTCAAATCAACTTGATCAGTCGATCCAGGAACTGAGCCTATAATCAAATGATCTAAGTGAGAAGTCATTTTGACGTTGCGTTCCTAATTGTTAATAACAGGCAAACGTAAGACCATCTCCAAGATCAGTCTATTATGACTATAAAGTGCACAAATTATCTCTTATGTAGATAGATAAGTCAACATATGTCTCCATGAATGCTTTGGAAAAAAGGCTGAAGATCCCTCTTCATCTTAGTCATACTAGGATGAACAATAGATTTTCCATGAAAGCATTCATTACACGACCACCCTATGGATCATTTACCCTTTTAAGGAAAGTCAAAAAGTATTCCCGATAATCCTCCTTATTATTCCAATATTGTATGCTGACCTTTAGATGTTGATACACATAACCTTACAGTTATTTCCTCAAATCGTCTCTACTTAGTAACCATTATGCCTGTGAAACTCAGTAAATTTCAGTTAGATTTACTAGTACATAAAGCGGACTAGATACTCGTTTTATACCGTTAGGAGTAATAGCATGACACTCCCGGTTTCTTATATCATGTTGGTTGCGTTTGTGATAGTCGTGGCATCCCCATACACAAGGTTAAAGACAATAAATATTTCCATATCTCAAAAAGGATCGAGAGCGTGGTACTACTTTCTTCCAGACATTTCTCTCCACTCATCCTATTATCGGTGAATGCTATATGAGCATATGGATATATAGTAGATCATTATCAGACTTAGAATTTAACTACTTCCTAAGCAATAAATTCACATACAAATTAAAAAAAATATCTCATAGATGTAATACCAAAGTAGTACATGTCACGAGCATTCTATTTAACTCACCGGTGAAGAGTTCCCAACTCAATCAAAGATAGTAGTACTAATAAAGAAAAACTATTACTACACAACAAGTAAAATTACTACTTGGCAATGCTATCTAAGTGATATCACTTATCTAGTAGGACTTTGCTACTGATCACTCTTAGAATTTGATCCAAAGCCGTATTGGTATTATGAGAGAAATCTAAGGCAGCAGACTCTGTCGTAGTAGGGCCTACTCTAGGTGCGATTACGTGATAAATACGAAGCTGATCTCCTTGGATCTTCATGAATGCCTTATAATCCCACTCCAAGTGCCTAACTATCGCGTATCTAGTTTGGAATTATTTATCTTCCATTTTGGTCTATTGACGAACTTCCTACTTCCCTTGTATGGTTACATGTGGCAAAAAATTTAATCATGCCATTGTTGCCACCTCTCGCCTATCCAAGGCAGCAACCTTTTCTTTAGCTTCCCCTATCACTAAATTTGACATTGTGCAACTCATACACATGCTTACTCTTAGTAGGCATGAGCTTGTAGTTTTCAACAAACAGCTCATTGCTATTTTCATAAATGAGTAAAATTTGAATCAAGTTTGCATGAGCAATAAACTTTTACTAACGAATATTACATCAAAAATGCAATATTTAAAGCGTTAAAAGTTAATTGAATATTCTCAATATCAATGTTTCCCTTAACTATATCTTTAGCTAATATCATAGTAGTGGAACTGCACTACTAAATAAGATTCTACCCCAGTCATTGGATACTAGAATAGGAGGGTATTCAATTGTAAGGCCTTCCTAAGTATGGTAGCGAGGGTGCAAACAAGGTGTTAACTTTGTTGGCCATAGACTCATTGTTCTCAATAATGGTCTTGTCCAAATTCTGTAATGACAGATAAATCATTGTATTCATACAGGTCAAGTTAGTTGGCACCAAAATAGAGTAGCAGTATTAGAAGTAGTCAATGTTTTAAGTTTTGCCAATATCTGCTGTGCATGTAAATCAATACCAGTTGTAGTACTTGATAAATATTTCTTGCATAAGACAATTTACAGTATTTAAGGCAATAAAATGCAAGATGCTCAATCATGACTTGTAGATGAACCTCGTCCATGTTCAAATACTCATAAAATTCTACTAAGTACATGATTCTTAATCATTTCTTACCGTTCATAGTATATAATGCAATAAAGTATATGATTCATAATCATTACTGTCAAATAAACCCTGTTTATGGCTTTATACTCATAAGATCCTATAAAGCGTCAAATCCCAACTTTACTTCGTAAAATTACGATCTTAACTTTTGAAGTATGTTTTAATAGAGTCTTAGCCAATGCATCTTTTCAAAACTACTCGATGTTGCGATTTTTATCTAACTACTAGGGTGTCCTGAGCCCTAAAGTTCTTTTAAGGTTTATATATTCTAGCCAAATGGCCCATTTGCTATGAATATATATAGTTGTTATTAAATGTTTAGCAGACAAATTGTTTTATCCCCGAAGTCTGTTTAGTTCTTAAGAGAGGTTGACTAAGCATGTCTTAAAACTAACAATCTAGGAGTACTAGGGTGCTATTAGGGCCTATATACTTATATATGCTATCAGGTAACATCAAATTGTACCTAGGTGCAAAATACTAGTTTTTGAGAAACCATGCATTTAATAACAAGAATAAGTGAATTCCTAATTAATTTCTAAGTGATGTCCCTGACATTAATGTTCCATACATTTGAGTGGTTTAGATATGACTTGCATTTGTGTCTAAATTAGTGTATGATTTCGTATTATATCTAACCCCAGGTCAGAATAATTAGTATCCTAGGGGCATATGGGTTTAATATCCTACCAGCTATCGTAAGATACTAAAAATAGGTATTAATGAGTGCTACATATATCTCATAGAGGCGGGGGTCAAGAAAACTAGTAAGCACCATATCCATTAGAAAAAAAATTAATTAAAAAAAATGGTCCCTCCAGGGTCAGGTCCTATAGAATAATAAAATAAATAAATAAATGTTATTTTTTTATGACAAAAATTGACAAAAAAATTGAGTCTGAACCGGTTCTGTGTGGTGTGAACCTGATTTAGATCGTTTAGGTCAAGGAAATGATCGGGTTAAACCTAGTCTGGACCGAGTCTGAACTGGGTTTGGATTTGACTTGGACCGCTATGTGGTATTGTGGGTCCCAATCACGTATCATACTGGTCGTACCATGTCACGTCAGCTGGCACGTCTGCATTATAGAGTTTATCATGCCATATTAGAATATGGGCCCCACCACCAGTCTATCATGTATTATGTCGCATCAGCATGTGGGCCCTACTAGGTCAGTACGTAAGCCATGCCATGTCGGCACGTGGGCCCTACTAGGTCATGACATAGGCCCTACCACGTCAGCACGTGGACCCTGCCACATTAGTCATCCAGTACTTAAGGTCCTGTCTGCTGGGGTTTGGATTTGGCCATTAGTCTTACCGCTAGACTGACCGTTAGCCTGATCATTTTGCCGCTAACTTCTAGCCGCTAAGGGCTTGGTTGCTAACTTCTAGTTGTTAAGATTTTTGCCGCAAGACTGGCCATTGGGCCACTATATTCTTGCCACTAGGGGTCTGGCCGCTACGTACTTTTGGCTATTTTCTGGCCACTTTGGCCAGATTCTAACGGTGACTAGGGCAAGGCCTAAGGTATACAACAAAACTAATATCGACGTAAATATTCTTTTTTTCCCTTTTTTTTTCAAAAAATGTTAACCAAAAAATTGATTATTAACCGGTTCTATATGGTATGAACCTGGTTAGGATCCAAGAAATGGGTCTGGATTTGGTTTAGGTTAAGGCCTGGGCCAGGTCTAAAATGGGTCTATATCTAACCTGGACTGCCTCGTGGTACCGTAGGCCATGCCATGTGTTACTGTAGGTCTAGACCATGTGGCATTGTGGCCTTTTTACGTGTCATAGAGGTCTACCAGGTCAGCTACCACATGGCCATACCACGTCAGCTGACACGTCAACATAATGGGTCCATCATGCCACATTAGCAATGGGAAATGTTAATTGCAAAGAAACAAAAAGTACTTATTATATAAATTAGAGAGATTAATAAGATATTAAACTAACTTTTCTAAATGCTTCAGAGCTAATGATCATTCTAGGGTAAATCTGGAGAGAGAGAGACTCCATGTATTTCTTTTCCTTCACCTCATTTGAAAAATGATCTCGAAGCTCCCCATCCCCCAGAAAGTCTGCTATTTAATCTCCAAACTCTGCATTGGCTTTCTCACTACAAAAGATAAACTTGAGTTTTTTTACCTATAGGATGATCTTTGTCCTTTTTGCAAGTTGGTGAAGGAAACCATTTCTCACTTATTTTCTATTGTACTAGTGCCTGGTAATTTGATACAATGTATGGGCCCACCTTTGATTCTATCCAATCTCCTTTTGTCATGGCTTTCATTAACTACCTTTAAAGCCACTTCTCCTTATCCTAAAACAATTATTGTAGCTTTTAAGGTAGCAGTGATTGGGTATTTTAAAGCTTATCTCAAATCTAATTCAAAAGTGCTTCTAAAACCAGGTATGAGTGGATTAATGCTGGGATGGAGCACCCCCCCCCCCCCCCCCCCCCCCACCCACCCCGACAAATTGAATTGGATTGAATTGTTATTGTGCATCCAAAGGGAACCATGGGGCAGCATATGCTGGTTATATTCATATAGAGGATGATGAACTTTTTCTTGCAGCTAGATTAGTTTCCATGAAGGTGAAACCTCCCGAAATGTCGAGCTAAGTGATCTTCTCCTGGGTCTCCATCTTTCACTTCAATAGAGAGACTTCCATATTCTTGTGAAAATTGATTCTCAAATCTTGGTGGATCATTGAAAACAGATAACTCTTCCCCCTGAGAATCACCTCATTAATTAAAGATATTATAAATTTAATCTTACAATTGACTCATATCATGATCATTCATCACTGTAAGACAACCAATGGAGCAATGGATTAGCTTGCCAAAACTAACACATCAAGAAGAATTTGGGTCACATGTGACGAGATTCATCCGAAAGAAAACCTTGTGTCAAACTTGTTCTCTTTTTTAATGTCTCTACATGTAGTAAGCCTTACCATTTTTGGTGCCCTTTCATGTAAATGATTGTAGAGGGGCTTACTATGCCGAGAGAAGTAGTGGTTCATTAATTTTTACTTTTGCAGAAGAAGAAAAAACCCATAAAAAACATTGAAACTCTCTTATTCTTTATGATGCAAGATTTTGAGACATGAGAAGTGTAAAGCTTATCATAGTGGCGTCTAACATTCCTATACATTTTTTCATATAGCTTTGGATTTAAATGCAAAATTTTGAAGACCTTTATGATTATTATCTTTTCTACTATTATAAAATGGATTACCCCTTAGAGTCTATGAGCCGATTTAATGCTTTATCGTCCCTTAGTCAATTAAAAAATGTTCTCTCAATAAAAAATAAGGAGTTGACGTTATTCTTCTTTGATTCTTCATCTCTTTGATAGTTCTACCTCTTCCATCACAAATTCCCAAACGCAACTCGTCCTCCCTCTCCCTCAAAATTACTAACAACAAATTCTTCTTTCTCTTAATCGGACTTTCCAAGGGTTTTATCATTTATGAACTCGAATGTTTTAGAGTTACAGTTTGGATATCAACTACGGATGTTTCAATCTCTCTTTCCTCTCATACTTGGGTTTGTTCTTTCAGGCCATCATTCTATGTACTGTTAATAATCAATTTTACCTGCATGGAATTCAAAGGGGATTGTCTAATTGAATAGATGGAATATTAAATTGAGAGGCTATGATTGTTCTCGATAGTTCAAAGCAAACCTATTTCCCAACTCCATGTTGGAAAAAACACAGATGGTTTAGTTATTTTAAATGCTTAAACTTGGTGTTTCTCTATAGTCCCACATTGGGCAAGTTAAAAGAGGATTTTCACTTTATAATGAGTTGCACACTACTATCTTGTGTAGTATGTCTAAGTAGGTGGTGTTCACACGCGTGTGTGAGGTAAGTGTGTGAATACTTGCTATATGGGGATGCCCATGGGCATATGTACACGACCCGACTCAAGACCCACCTAGACTATTTGTAAGTTTATAATTCGGCCTTGGGTTCTCGGGCCATGGGCTTAAGGGGATTTCAAGGTTATACTTAGTCATTTTTCATTTCTATTTTTGGGGTGTTTGTTTAGAAGTTGATTATTCTCTTCAAAAGTCACAACTCTTCATAGAGGTGCTCCCAGAGGCAGAATCCTGCCAACATATGCCTTGATAAGTCACATTCTCCTCTATAAATAGCCCATTTCTATATTGTATTGAATACAAAAAAAATCTAAACTTCTTTCTTTTTGTTGCTTCCTTCTTGAGAATAATACCATAGATAGTTTGAGAGATGTATTAACTTGAGTACTTCAAGTATAAACGATTTAATTATTATATCTTGGGAGACATGCGCTATTAACTATGAAGCACCATACAGAGGATGAAATTTGTATTAAGAAAATTATAATGACTACAAGACTCGATCATCCTTGCTTTAAATTTCCTTAACTTTCGTTCATTTTTGTTTCATTTCAGATCATTCATGTTCTACAATATAAATTCAGAGCTAATAGCTTTCTTGTGTTAGAGTTTTGCGAAGATGTTGATCAAAGAAACTATTGTTCGTGCTCATTAAGATAAGCAGAAGAAGTTTAATGGAGCAAAGTTTAAGCGTTGGCAGCAAAAGAAGTTGTTTTATCTGACAACACTGAACCTTGCAAAATATATCTAGGAAAGTGCCCATGTTCTCAAAGATGATGAAAATGATAAGACCACCATCGCTACTGGGGAGGCATGAAAGCATTCTGATTTAAAGTATAAAAACTTCATTCTAAATAGGTTGAATGATAAACTATATAATGCTTTGTCCACTTAAGATTGCCAATGAACTGTGGGATTCCCTAGATGAAAAGTACAAGACAGAAGATGTAGGAACAAAGAAATTCATTGTTGATAGATTTCTTGACTTTAAGATGATTAATTCTAAATAAGTAATTAGTCAAGTGCAAGAGTTGTAGATTATCCTATATAAAATTCATGCAGAAGGAATGATTCTAAGTGGGTCATTTCAGGTTCCTTCACTGATTAAAAAATTGCCTTCATCCTAGAAGGAGTTCAATAATTATTTGAAGCACAAACATAATGAGATGAAATTTGAGGACTTGATTGTGTGCTTGGGGATTGAAGAAGACAGTCGTAACAATAAGAAATAGTTTAATTTTTTTTATTAGTATCAAAAGCCAATGTTGTTGAAGGCAATCCATCAAACAATAGGGGTAAACCACACAAGAAGAATGAAAAGAATGGTAAAAACCCTAACTTGGGACCGACTGGAGAAAAAACTTCAAGAAGTTTTCTGGAAACTGTCATGCACACGAGAAGAAAGGACACCACGCAAAAGACTGCAGGTAGAATAAATGCAAGTCATCAAAGAACCAGCCCCCTCAAGCTAATGTGTCTGGAATGGAAAATCTTTTTGCTGTGGTCTCTAAATTTAATTTGGTCAGTGACACCAAGGATTGGTGGATTAATACTGGAACAACACACCACACTTATTATGATAAAACCCAGTTTTTGTCATACAAAAAGGTGGACAGTGATGAAAAATTGTAGATGGGGAGCTCCACAACTTATGTAGTTGAGGAAGTTGGAAAGGTTATTGTGACACTTCGTTGTGGAAGTCGGCTAGGTTCCTCGCTACTCTAAGTAGATTAAAATCTTAACTTAGAAAAAAATTTCTTAGCAACAATCATGTATAGTCTAAATATATATATTTTAATAATAAAGCATGTCACATAATCTGAACCACGATATTTATATATAAGAATGTATACATCAATATATATAGGAGATTGGTATCCAATCTTCCTCGTTCGGATGCATTCAAGGAGTTTTGTAAAGCCAGGGATTCTATAGGAGATAGATGTGGTAACTGTATAGATTATGCCGATAGGCAATTTCGGGGTTGTACAGTAACAACAGGAGAAAAATATTTTTATTTGTTGGCTAATTTGGCGAAGGAGAAAAGGGATAGGGGTATAGAGAAATCGATCTCTTTGGAGTATTTCGATGGGAATGTTTAGAGTAAACTTTCAGAGGGTTTTTTATGTTACCTGTCTCAGTTAGAGTATGGGTTGTGTCTTCCCCTTAACAATTTGGCAAAAGGGATTATGAATCTCATCGGGGAATGTCCCGTTCAGATGAACGGGAACATATGGGAGGTGATAAGTGTTTGTGAATCTTTGAATACATAGTGGGAAGGGGATGGGAGAAGGGGGAAGATATCCCCTGAGGATGTATTGCAGTTTTATGGGGTGAAGAATTATAAAGCCAGTGGTGGGGCATATTTCTGTGCGAGTACAACTCGGGGTCGCTTCTTCGATCTTAATTCGGCAGGTTGAGCCTGGAATGAGAACGCAATATGGGTAAAGGGTGATTGCCTTCAGAGAGATGATGAAGAACCCATGGAACTTCTGTTTATAACTATAAAACAAAGTAAGTATAACAATGTAAAATATAGAGATTGATAGTTGAAATTGTATGATTCCCGTTGATGTTAATGTTTTATGTACAATAGGTCCTAAATCACAGGTGACAAAGAAAGAGTCATTGTTGGATACAGTTGCTCAAGAGAAGGCAGAGCTTGATGCTGTAGTTGAAGATCTTGGCATTAGATGGAAAACGCGTGTTAACAGCCGAGTTTAAGAAGTTCAGAAATCTCAGTCGACAAGGCTAATGACGAGCGTTGATAGAAGCAAGAAGAAGGAAACTAATGGGGAAAGGCGAGTGAACTTGTCTAAGGCCCCTATAGTGGACTGCACAGGGTTACTTGAATCTATTACGTCAAGTAAATTAGCTCGAACGTTCCCCAAAAAGTAAATGTTGAAGCGTTCTTCGGCTTCTGGGACCACGGGAAGTGGTGAGGCTCTGGAAAGGGTGAAGAAAGAAGGGTTAAACCTTCTGAAATGTTGGGGGTGAAGGTCATAGAAGATTGACCTATGGTAGAAGATGATTGGAAAGAGGTGGAGGAAAAGCTAGGTTGGCAGCTCTCTACGGGGAAGAAGAGATGAGCAGAATGGTATGTTTATATGCTCGAATACGTATTGTGATGGATTTTGTATTATGATTTGAGCTAATCAATAAGGTTGATTTTGTTTGATTTTTTTAGGCTGCTCGCCTGAAGAAGGGAATATGCCACGGGATTGAGGAGGAGAGAGCTGAGCTGAAAAGGAAGAAGGTCAATCTTGAAAGGAAAGTAGATCGATTAAAATCTGATTTGAGCAATGAGGGGAAGCGGCTAGAGGTCCTGAAGGCTTCCCTAGTAGTAAAGATCAATAAGCTTCAGGTGGAGGCGATAGTGGACTTGGAGGAGGTGGTAGCTGAGCATGACAGGCTCGAGCGTCACCTTATGTCCAAATGATACTCTGAAGATGAGGTGGCTGCCATTAAGGCTGAGACCTATGTGGAAGAGGAGGAAGATGAAGAGACTAAAGGTGTTGTTGTTGGCATTATAGATGGGATGGATGGTGTGTCTCTTCAGACGGTGAGACACAACCAAGGGGATGACAACGAACGCCTAGAGTTGGAAACTGAGAAGGTAGGGTAATGTGATAGTATTGTGATTTTATGAATATTTAGAATGTTTGTAAACTGATTGGATATATTTATTTGGGTAAAATTATGGAGGCTAAGGTTCTTTCATAAACCTTGTGTAAGAACTTAAGGACATACGCCTCAGAATAAAAGATTTTGAGGTTGAGCTTGCTACAGAGAGGGTGACCTTAGCATCCTTGTTGTCTTCATAAGCGGAGCTACAGGTTAGAACAGAGCAAGAAATCTTCATTTTGTATGCTTCATTAGTATAGAGCTACAAAGTAATAAATAAAGTGTAGAGATGGACCAAAAAACTATTACGGATTTAGGGGCAAATGGCACTGGAATGGTGCGCACAAGGATATTTAAATTTTTTGGCAAACAAAAATATAGAGAAAGTGTACCTTAGACTTGGAACTATGTTTTATGGAGCATCCACCCGAGATTGTACTTTGACATTAAGTTCAGAAGTAGTTTCAGTAGATTTAAAAAAAGATATCTTGTTAGTAATGAGTTATATGTAGTGATTGAGTGTTCTAAATTGAATTTGATATAATATAATTGTCATGTGCATGTTGAATTGGAGACAGCTTGCTAGTGCGAAGATGACGCTTGCCAATATAACCAAGAATTTGTAGAGAAGTTTGATAGGATAAGAGAGGCGAATGAAGATAGAGAAGATCAACAGTTGAAGGTGCATTTTAAGTTTGTTGAGGCAACACAGACTGTTGTCAACCTAACTTGACAGATTGAGGGGAAGGATGCCAGAATTGAGAAAGGGAAAAAAGAGCTCGAGGAGTTAAAAGAACATGTTGCGAAACTTAAAAGTCAGAATGATGCGTTGGTGGTAAATAGTAGGGTGGCTAACATGGCCCATTACTGTATACAGGCTCTATAAAAATTGGAGGGAGGTTTAAATCGGTCAGTGGACGGTTTAAAAAATGATTTGGTCAAGAGAATGAACAATCAAGAGAAAATTCGAACTGATCTAGCGAATAGCATGAGCGAGCTGGAGCGATTGAAGAAGAGATTGGTAAATAAAGATAATGAGCAGAAGAGAGCTCGAGACGATATCTCTGCATATGAAGTTGCAGTTGACCAACTGTCTATAGCCTTACCTACTAAGGATATGGAATTTAGGATGGCTCAACGAAAATGCAATGAGTTGAATGAAAGGGTGGCACAACTAAAGGCTGAATTGGTACAGGCCAACTTGCGTGCCAGGAATGTCAAAATTAGGGAGCGCTCAAGGAAGAGCAAAAATGAGGCCAAGGTTTCCCTTGTTCAAGGTGGTGTTGTTAGTCTGTCAGCTAAAATAAGAGATTTGGAGGGAGATGTGGCTCAAATCCAAGGTCATGTGCAAAAGGGGAATAAGAATTTAAGGGAGTGCAAAAAAAAGTTGGATGCTGCTCTTTCCAGGGAACGTGCGCTAGGGCAGACTATCAGTGGGAAGGATATTTTGATACAACAGAAAATGAATTGTTACGGAAGACTCTGAATGTGAAAGAATTGAACAGGGAAATTATTGTACTTCGTACTCAGGTGGCTGATTTAGAGGCGACTAATCGAGCTGAGTCAGCTAAAGCTGCTAAAAATTTTGTAGAGAACATTACTTTTACAGATCGAATAGACAGAGAAATGGAGAGTCAAAAAGCATGGTACAAGAGGTTAGAAGATCACCTTCAAAGGTCGAGGATGATTTCCTCTCACTCAGTTGTAACTCAAGCCTCATATTCAAAGTTGTTGAGGGCGGTAAATTCCCATTTTGTAGAAGAGGTAAAAAGACTTGAGTTAGGGAGAAATACCTTGTTTGTTTGTATGTCAAAAAAGGGATGTATCTGCAAGGTTGATATAGATCGCAGAGAATGTACGAGTTCTATGGGGACGGATCTAGGCCCTCGGCCTACTGAATTGATAGAGCAGGGCAAGATTGTTGTGACTGCTCAAGCTCGAGAATTTATAGCTAGTCGACCTCCTGTTGTAGGGGAAAGCGTAGCTGACATCACTCAAAACGCCGACAGCTGATCAACAACTCAAAGCGTTACATCACTCAAAACGGTATGCTTTACCACCTTTCCGTAACAGGGCCTTATCTCAAGTGCCCCTCGAAGTCAAAAGGTGACGAACTGTTCCACGAATTACACGAAGGAACTTGAGGCTCCCATACCGCAGGTAGATCATTGGTAAACCGAGCTCTAACTCACGGAGTATTCTGGCCCGACATGCGCAAGCAAGCAGAGGAGTACTCCCGCAGGTGCGATACCTGCCAGAAACATGGAAATATAATACGTGCCCCTTCGCTCGAACTCCTTGCAAGAAAGGTTTTCTGGCCATTCAAATGATGGGCACTAGACCTCGCCAGCGAATTCCCTAACTCTCCAGGTAATCGCCATCACCTACTCGTAGCTACCGATTACTTTACAAAATGGGTAGAAGCAATTCCACTATGTCAAACCAGAGAATAAGAGGTCATCTCTTTTATCTGGAACCGCATAATCACTCGATTCGGGTGCCCCCACCTAATTTTTATCGATAACGGGCCCCAATTTATGGGAGATAAAATCGTAACCTTCCTAAATCACCACAATATCATCCATTCACCATCAAATCCGTACTACCCTCAAGGAAACAGCCAAGCCAAAATCACCAACAAAACCATCGTTGATGGACTCAAAAAATGGCTTCACTCACAGAAAAAAGGAAATTGGGTTCGCAAACTACCTTACTTCCTGTGGGCGTATCGAACCACTCCCTAACAATCCACTGGGTATTCCCCGTTCCTCCTTGCTTATGGCACTAAGGCAGTAATTCCTTCTGAATATCACCGCCTACTTCGTGATCACGAGCTGACTGACGAGGAAAATGAGTTCGAATTGGTTTGCAGCCTCAATATGATTGATGAAACTAGGGAACGCGCCATCGTTAACCTAGGTCGATATCATCATATGCTTGCTAGATCCCATAATAACCTAGTCAGAGCCATACTTTCCAAATCATAGATCTCGTCCTCAGAGAAATTCCTCAACATCGCAAGGAGCCTCACGCTGGAAAATTAGTCGACAATTGGGAGGGTCCATTCATTATCACAGGTCTCTCTGGCCTGGGATCATACTATCTCATAACAGAAGAGGGAATCCCCATTTTAAATCCTTAGGACACTAGACAACTGAAATGGTACTATCGTTAGGCGTCTTACTTCTCCATTTCCATTGTGAGCTTTTTGTTTTTCAATTCCAAAAGCGGGATTCTTATCTCCATCCAATGAAAATTCTGAACTTATCAATGAAAGTTTTTTTTAAACAATGTCGTTCTTTTCACAAACATTCGTCCACATTTCACAGATTCAAGCATAGATAATACTAGCTTACAATTAATCTTTTCCAAGTTCAATCAAGGATATCACTTGATTGGCTTCTGTTACTACATCTCTGCGATTGTGGCAAGTGTAAAAACTTGGTTCACATCAAAGACTCAGCCAAACAAGAGATAAGGCAAAGGTAATACTAGTCTTTAACTTTTACAACTTGTTTGGATCATTTCAGTAGGTTGGATCAAGGATAATACTTGGTTCAGCTGAATCTTTCTATCTCTGCGATTGTGGCAAGTGTGAAAACTTGGTTCGCTTCAAAGACTCAGCCAAACAAGAGATAAGGCAAAGGTAATATTAGTCTTTATCTTTTACAACTTGTTTGGATCATTTTAGTAGGCTGGATCGAGGATAACACTTGGTTCAGCTGAATCTTTTTATGGCAAGTGTAAAAACTTGGCTCACATCAAAGACTTAGCCAAACAAGAGATAAGGGAAAGGTAATACTAGTCTTTATCTTTTACAACTTGTTTGGATCATTTCAGTAGGTTGGATCAAGGATAACACTTGGTTCAGCTGAATCTTTATATCTCTGCTATTGTGGTAAGTGTAAAAACTTGGTTTACATCAAAGACTCAGCCAGGCATAAGATAAGGTAATGGTCATACTAGCTTTCATCTCTTTCAATATGCCTATGATATTTCTATAGTTCAAATCAAGTTTCGACTTGGTTTAACTCAACCCATTTCTGTGATAAAAACGAATGTAAAAAATTTGTTTTATATTAAAGACCCCACCAGACACAAGATAAGGCAATGGTCATAATAGCTTTTATCTATTTATAATGTGTCTGCGACAGATACTATTTATTTTTAGGTCAAATTCATATTACAAAGGATTCTTTTCTACTGAGGTACTGTCAGCCGCAATTCCCCACACATCAAGAGGTCTCTCTTTCAGTTCATGGGCCACAACAGCTCTACCTTATTCTATTGATTCAACAATTCGAGGACCCAGTTGGGTCTCCATGACACCCAGACAGCTCCCTCGATCTATCTTAGCTCCACAAATGCATCCCTTGTCCGACAGAGTTTTGAACAAGGTATCTCATTTTGACTCAAGTTTTTTAACTTCCTGTACAAAATATGCAACGATCACCCTTAACATGTCAGATCGATACACATCAGGTACTACCGCCGTTACAAATCTCGCCTTCAACCTCTCGAGACGTAACTTTAACCTAGCATAATTATTCTTCCATTCAATTATATCCGCATCGACCTTATCATGATAAATAACATCTTTTTCCAATTTGGCAATATACTTCGCCCACTCAGCTAGGATTATGGCTTCTAATCCACTACCCGAGCACGAAGTCTCCCAATTTCTGCGTTCAACTCATCCCTAGCCGACAAATCTTTTAATAATTCTTCCTTCCTCTTCACCAGCAAGTTCTTTGCTTTGATCTCCCCTTCTAGAACTTTCTCCCTGATAAGAGCAACATCCAACTTATGTTGGCATTCCCTCAAATTTGCATTTCCAATCTGAACATTCCCCTAAATTTGAGATACATCACTTTCTAGCTCTCTAATATGACCTAAGAGACTAACTACATCTCCTCAAACTAAAGGAGCCTTAACCTCAGTTCTAGTTCCCCCTGAATGCTCCCAAGCCTCGGCTTTTTTGGCACGAGCAATAGCTTGGTCCTTTTCAACTTTAAGTCGAGCAACTCTCTTCTTTAAGTCGTCCCACCTTCGTTGTATTTCTCGAAATTCCATATCCTTGGCAAGAAGGGCTTTTTGCAAATGTTTAACTGCAGCTTCTAAAGCCGATAGATTTTCTCGAGCTAGCCTCAGCTCGTCGTCTTTTTCGATGAATTTTGGTCTCATTCACTCCAGCTCGTTCCTACAGTACTGAAGGTCAGATCAAAATTGTTCCTCTATTTGTTCCAGTGCCTGAATACGGTATTGAGCCATGTCGGCCTGCTTACCCTTCATAGCCAACGCGTCAACCTGACGTTGAAGTTTCTCAGCTCGTTCTGTTGCCTCAGATAATTCTTCTAATCCCTTATTAATCACATAATCTTTATCTTCGACCTGGAGAGTCAGGTCAGAAACGGCCTGATTCAACTTCTCAAGTCTGAAATGTGTTTTTATGTATTGGCCTTCTCTGTTCTCGTTTGCCTCCTTCATCCTATCGAACTGCTCTGCAAATTCCCGATTGCACATGAGTACATTGTCCTCACATGCACGAGATGAATCCAATTCAACCTGAGAAATATAACAAGATTTAGTACAGTTCGATTTAGGAAAGCCTTTGAATATATACGTACTACATTTCTAATGGGACTATGTGGTTTTTAAACATCTTCTTCCAAATACTTGTAAGCTAAAAGTTGGGAACCCATTCTCAGATGAACACTTTATAAATGTGCTTTCAGCTTACAAGGTACATACTTTCGATATATCACTCTGTATTAATAGCGTTAGATTTTTTTCCATGCTTTTTTATCTTATTTACTTGATAACTTAACATTGGTGTAACATGCAAGCTAAAAAACCTATTCCGATCTAACTTGCAGCTCTACTTGCGCAGACAGCAAGGCTTTAGAGGCCTCTCTTTCACTGGCAAGTCCAGACTCTAGGTCATTTATCCTGAGACTCATCTCTCTAACTACCTACAAGACATTTATAAACAAAGTCAATCTACAGAAGTTTTGTCCTCACACATAATTCAAACAACTTACAAATACCAAAACAAATACACGTGTCTGCCCTACCTTCTCACTACCGCCCTCTGGGAACTCGACGTCATCCCCTTGATTGCCGAGCACCGTCTGCCTGAAGACACCATCTAGACCATCCACAATCCCCACCATTTCTGCTCCCTCCTCATCTTCCACCTCAACATAGGTGTCCGCCTTAATGGCGTCCACCTCCTCCTTAGAATAGCCTTTCAGCATCAAATGACGCCCTAGCCTGCCATGCTCCTCAACCATCTCTTTTAGATTGGCCTTTGCCTCGACTTGTAGTTGGCCGTTCACCACAACGTGAGAGGCCTTCAGTTGCCTAACTTCCTTTATGGTTTCAGTCTTGGTTCGAGCTAACTCTTTATCCAGCTCGCTCTTGACCTTCTTCAGCTCCCTTTTTTCTTCCTCAATACCGAGCCACATCCCCTTGACAAGACGAGCAACCTGCAAAAATTATATCGATCTCAGTTATTAACTCGAAGTATATTAAACATTTCTTTCTGATAATATAAACTTACCATCTGGCTCGTATCTTCCTCTCCTTAGAGAATCGCCAACCTAGCCCTTTCTTCGACCTCTTTGAGGTCATCTACTAAAGCAGATCACCCCTTGACAACGTTCTCTCCTGACTCCCCCGAGGGTTTGACCCTCCTCGTCATATCTTTCGCAACCTCACCACTTCCAGGGGTACCAGAGGCCGGTAGAGTCTTTAGCATCCGTTTCTTTGGAAATAGTTGAGCTACTTTGCTCGGCTTGACAGGATTCAGCTGAGCCAAACTTCCAGTTCCAGGAGTCTTGGACAAATTAGTTCGAACCCCCTCACCACTGACTTGCCTTTTTCCTTTATCGACCCCCGCCATTGACCTAGTAGACTGAGCCTTTCGAACCTTGTTCGACCTACTGTTAACTCTCTTCTTTTTATTCAGGTTGAGTTTCTCCGAAACGAGATCGAGTTCAGTCTCCTCCTCCATAACTTCATTTAAGAGGGATTCTTTCCTTTCCACTTTAGACTTCACACCTGCAATAACACATTTTAGTATCAGCTACAGCTGTCAACAAAGCATAACAATAATTATATCTATGCATGTCTATAGTTACTTTTCTTTACAGATCTAAATCGAAGGTCTAAAGGTTCTTCATCATCTCTTTGAAGACAATTACCCTTCACCCATATGATGTTGTCATTCTAGGTTCGATCTGATGAATTTAGATTGAAAAAGTGGCGCCGAGTTACGCTCGCACAAAAATATGACCCCCCACTGGCCTTAAAATTCTTCACCCCATAAAAACACAGAACGTCCTTAGGAGTTATCCTCCTCACTTTTTCCTCCCTTTCTGACCTTTCATTCAGATGGTCACACATAGTTATTACCTCTCACATGTCTCGTTCATTTAAACAGGGCATTCCCCAATTGCATTCATAATCCCTTTTACCATATTGGTGAGGGGAAGGCTCAGCCCGTACTCTAATTGAGATAGGTAACATAGAAAACCCTCTGAGAGATCACTCCAGACATCCCCATCGAAATACTCTAAAGAGATCGATTCATCTATACCCCTATCTCATTTTTCTACTACCAAATTTGCCAACAGATAAAAATACTCTTCCCCCTTCGCTACTGTACAACCCCTAAACTACCTAACGGTAAACTCTATACATTTACCCCACTTTCCTCCTACAGCCGCGTTGGATTTACAAAACTCTCTAAAGGCACCAGAACCCGAAGGATAAGATAACAACTGACTAGGGAAACCCAAAAATTGTTCTAATCCTCCTTCCCCTTCATTATCAAACTTATTCGTTTGACCAGAGGACAAAACCTCATTAACAGATGAACTACCCATTTTAAAAATAGATTCTACAGGTATGTTTTCGACCTATACAGATGCCTCTCACGCTCGACCTACATACAAGTTAAGGTATTTATCATTCTTCCATCTATGTATGCATATATATATTCAACATATATCTATGATCAATTATTCACATATAGCATATATCTTTAACATATAAAAATACGTCAGCATATATGGCATACATATCTACTAACCTTTAGTATTCTAATAAGAATCGGCAGTAGAGTCAAGCTTTCACCTCACAGTGCCATTGTATTACCA
The DNA here is from genome assembly GCA_014058105.1 of Kingdonia uniflora. Taxonomy (NCBI): domain Eukaryota; kingdom Viridiplantae; phylum Streptophyta; class Magnoliopsida; order Ranunculales; family Circaeasteraceae; genus Kingdonia; species Kingdonia uniflora. Next base: position 2,312,793 of record JACGCM010000724.1, read on the forward strand.
CCTACAAGATCCATAATCTTTTGCCCTCTTTAACCGTTTATCGCCTTCGGATAACTCTTTATCGAATACCCTGATTTTCCGTCTTTCTCACTGAGTGTTCTCCAAGTTTTTTATGATAAAACGTTTATTTGGAGATGAAGAAGAACTATTTATCCTTTCTCTCTTATACGGCTGGCATTTATTGCTCCTCGCACAAACTGCCCTCGATTCCAGAACCGAGGCATCCTTTTCACTCTCCATGTCAGACACCTTGTACCTTTTCGATAAACCACATTTCCATCATTATAACTACTCTCATTTAACATATTTTTTCTCCCTATTTCCATATCTTTTCCTGACCATCCCACACTCATGATGACTCACATTATACGATGTCGGAGCTCTATTTCCTTTTGGATACAAAACAAAACTAGAAGCCTCTGCATTTTCATATTTTTGTTTCTCAGTCCTTGTTTATCATACTTATAGTGATTGACATCATTTTCTAGCTCTACTGAACAAATGTTCAAATTTATTCAAAATGTTTGCTAAAACTGTCTCAAAATAGATTCGCCCCTATAGAGGATCTGATTGACTTATATTATTTCTGTTACATTCATAACATTTATATTATTCATAAGACACACTTAACACAACATCCATCACAACCTTGGTAACCTAATCAAGCATCATCCAACCGCATTAGTCGTCGATCCTCAGATCGTCAAATTTAATCTCAACTTTGGAAATCTAACTAGCCAACTTCTCTCGATCTACCTATTTTCTCACAAACACACCTCAGAAAATTAACAAGCATACTCCCTGTTCCTTCCATCTGAACCCTTGAGCTCACATTCCCTCCCCATCGTTTAGTATCGTAACCAGATGAACCAAAGATCCTCTCACGAACTTTGGTAATCTTTATAGACAATTGTCCTTCCACGCAGCATGAATACTCTGAGATCAAGCCGTCCATCCTAAATCTTTCCTCCATTTTTCTTTTATCCTACCCATATTAATACGTTTCTCACTAACTATCCACTCAAAATACGTGATTTTTATCTTTTATCTAGTAACAGAAACCCTAAATCTTAAGATCAATTATTCGAACTTATCCCCTCACCAGTAAACAAACTAGCCACTAAATTCGACCTTACACTAATACTGGTATTCCCCCTTTCGACCTATAACAGCTCGAGTTTACATATTTCCTACAATTTCTATCCCTCACCTGTTAAACATAAATCATTTATATTTGCACGACATTATTGACATCAAATATTTATCTCAGTTCGAACAACATTGCAACATTGTTCCATCACTTATCAACAGTTATTCAACTAACACCCAACACAATTCAGGTCAATTCAAGAAGTTTTCTATACACAGTTTTATAAAAATCAAGTCTTATTCATATCAAAGATATTACATACAATTTACAGATAACAATTTTTTACACAGGAATACAGCAGAATGGTATCCGTCCAGTACCAAACTCCACGTACTTTATCGATAACAAGTTTTCCCTATTTCTTAAAGGCTGTAGGTCATTCCGGCACGGCGAGGTATCATGTTTTCCAGTTCTTCTTACTTTAGTGATTCTTTACCCTGATGCAAAGAAGACATTAGAACCAACAAAGATCTTCCCTCACATAGCTCGGTTGAAACCCAGTCGAACTCCTAGCGAGAACTATACAAGCAGTAGACTCAGTGTTGGCACCCACAAAATAAGATGAAAGGTCTTCTGAGTGCAAAAACACGATAGAAATACGTCAGGAGGATCCTTCTTCCCATTCTCCTCCTCCACTGCCATTACTTCATCTTCTATAACCACCACCATCGAAGAGTTGGTAGAGATGAAGAGGGCCTAACCCTGTCTTCCGCAAGGGTACAGAGATAGGCCCAACGTTCCTCGCCTATCAAGATAAAGACATGAAATCTCCACTTATAGCAGAAATCTTTCTCAGCTTCAACCGCTTCCTCTCCCGACAAGCCTTGGTACGTCGGGGAAATAGGGTCTGGGATCGCCATTTCCAAAGAACGGTCACCAAAGTACTTCAACTTCAACCTCTACGCTTCAGTCGCAATCCTCTCTCCATGAGCCATACTCTGAGTTTTCACCATCTTAGAGAAAGTTATGCATGCAAGAATTATTCCAAAGAGTTGATAAAGGTACTCTTTATATAACCCTAACTTTATTGTGCAGGTACATTTTCCCAAACATCATCATTCATTACGGACACGACTATTCAAATGCAAATGTCACATACATCTGCATCGTCATATAATACCCATCACTTCCCAATATCATGTAACTTCCACCCAGTCAAACGCCTCATTGCTCCATTTTAAATTTTAAACTCTTAACATATTCTTTCTCAACCAAAGCCACTCGTGACTTTGGTTGTGAGGGGGCGATTCTAGGGACTTATCTCTTGACCTCACTCATAATCAAGCTTATGTAATTTGATTTACCTCAATCTCAGGCTTACGCAATTTTAGCACTTAGCACTCCAGTCAAACATTCTAACCAACCCCAAGAACTACTTAAGAACGTGGGTCGAGCTAAACCCAGAAAATGTTATTCAGTCAAAGACTCATGTCTCCCATGAACTCGTCTGTTATTCAGTCAACCGCCACTAACCACATTATTCTGAAAACGTGTTCTTGTACGATAAAAAGCTGTGGAGAAGCCTAGAAAAAGGAAAAGTTCCAGAAGATACAGGGACCATAAAAATCACTCAAAACATCTTATTTACGAGATCAAAAGCATTTTTATATTCTAGAGATCACTTGTAATAAAGATATCCACTCCAAGCATTAAAGATACTTTCACAAAAATTCTTCATACGAGGTTGTGGCTTTTTACCTGCTCAGAGGTTTTTCACGCTAAAAACACTTCTCTCCAATTCTTACTTTATATTAGAGTATTGTTACAGATTCATTGGTGAGATAGTTAATTCCTAATCATATCGAGCTACGGAATTTGGTCATTACAATGGGTTTTTCTCTTCTTCTTCTTCTTTTGTAGGGCTATATTTTGATGGTTTCTGTTGTTGTTTTTTTGATCTCAGTAGATTTTTGTATGATTGTACTGAGAGGTCTCCTCTATTTTTGTACTTTGATGGGTTGTAATGAGAAGGAATGTTACTAAAATTCTGTGTTTGTATCTGATAAACCATATATGAAAATAGATTGTAGGCGTGGTATTGACCATATGTCCTCGAATGCTACTATATAGAAACGGTTACCTTTGGGGGAAAATTGACTTCGAGTTGTAATGTGCTGGTTGAGAAAATAGGTCAGCAGTCGGTTACAATGAATAACTATTTCTGAATACTTGATGCTCGAGGTTTGTACCATAGGGGTTGTTAGATGGTGTAAAAAGAAATGGGTCGATGGTTCAAGATTAGTGATGGTTCAGCTGTAAGTCCTCGGGAAAGAGGGTTGAATACACATTTTAATGAGACGGCTATGTTTGGGAAGTTGAAGTGGTTGGACTGTTAAGTTTTCGAGGAGGAGAATTGACGACTTGCTATAAATGCGGTTCTGATTAAGGAGGGGTTAAGTGTATCTGATTTTCAGTATAAATAGGTTATTTTAGGGAGAATTGCATTCGTCTGTTCCTTCATCTCTGAGTATAATGGCTTCCTCTTCTTCCCAAAACAAAGGCGATGCTTCCAAGCTCAAGAACCAGGACCAAGTGGCAGCGAAAGCACTTCGTGTATAGGAGAAGACGCGGGAGCTACAACGGGGGTTTGTCGGTGATCAAGACCTGGACTCGGAGATGCCGGACTTGTTTGAAGTTGATCCTGGGGAGCCCATTGCTGGAATGCCATTCATATATTGGTGGGGGGTATTACAAATGATGGGACTGTTTCCCGGCCACCGGTTATCCCTGCTGGAGTCATTTGTAGAGGAGATGGTGGATCAAGAAGATACTGCTGCTAAGGCCAGTAGCGAGAAGAAATGTCCCGATAAGAAATAGGGGCCTCTTCAACTATTTTGTTGGGTGTTTACATAGGATTATCTATAGGGGTGCTTGTATTTGGTGGTATGGAATGAAATTGGATTTTGGATTTTTCTATTTATTTGTACTGTTTGATCTGTATTGGATGAATTTTTGAGTTGATAAGATATTTGTCGAATTATATTTCTGCACTGTGTATAATAAGATTCTGAACTGCCAAAGTAATATTCTGAACTTTCGAAGTAATATTCTGAACTGTCGAAGTAAAAGTCCAATCTGTCGAAGTAAAATTCTGATCTATCAAAGTAAAATTTTGTTCTACTTGTAAGTAGGATAGACATAAAATTTGAAGGTAATTTAGGTGCGATCATATTGTTGAATGTCGAATGTTCGAAGCACGATATAGTTGAAGGACTGTTGGATTTGACTGGAAAGACAGAAACCCCAGACAGTTGGTCTATCTGAATGGCATTGTTCCTGGGGCAGAGTGCTAGCAGGTCATCATGATGTTTCCTTAAATTACAGAAAAAAGGTCGATTTGATGTAAAGATCTGACTTGACAGTTTTGATCGAGGACCAGAAGGTTCGACCTTGTTTTTGATTTTGAAATTTTGTGAGTGTGAGCGTGTGACACATACGTTGGGTGAAAGAGGGAAAAATTGTCAAATCACGTTGAGGCAGTTTTTTGCGGTGTTGTGGAGGTATAAATATGTGGAGGAAATAGCCAAAGTACTGTTCACAGACAAAATCAGAGAGTGTGAGGAAGGGACTTGAGCCATTGTTACGTGAAGCTTGAGAGAGGTTATTAAGGTTGTTGCTGAGTACCGGCTGACTTGCCGTTTCGATTGTTCTTCTGCTAACACAGGTATGTCGATTGATCGTTGTCTATTTATTTTTGTCTAGTTTTCCTTTTGTATCTTTTTGTAGAGTCCTATGGGTTTGTAGTATTGAGGATATATTCATGGATAGGGGGAAATCATGTGTCAGGGTTTTAGTTCATTTGGGATTCGAAGGGTAATGATGGTGGGACTTGGATTGGGGTTGAGTTTTCGATTGTGTTTGTATCTATTGGCGAGGTTAGATGCAAATGGGTTATTGAGACATAATAGTAGAATGTATCGATCAAATTGTGTGCCTCTTCTGCTATAGGATAAATTGCGTACCCGTCGAGCTTCGAGACTGAGGCTGATAGATGAGGAGGTCAACGAAAATGAGGCTAATGTGTCTAGTCCTACTCTGATGGATGGGAGCAGCGACATAGAAGAACTAATCATAGCAAAAGATATCCCACTGGCAGTGGTGGTTCTTGAGACTGGGGTTTTGAGCAGTAGGCATCGTAAGACGGTAGTAACTGAGGGTAGTGGTGAGGGAGATATGGGGGGAGGTCAGAGAAAAAGAGATGAAGGTCGGGCTAAACTTTCGGGTGGTAGAGGGGGTGGGGGGAGCAAGGTGATCATGATGAGGATTCTACTAAGTCGGATGAGGCTGTTGGCTCTGTTCCAGATAGGGAGAAGGAGAGGCTAGATCGATTTATGGCTAAACATGGGCTGTCAAAGGTAGGAGTTATATTGTATTCTGCGGGGTCAGAGTACAGCTTTAAATCAAATCCTCGAGAAGGCATCATGGCGTATAGAGGCCAAATTTGACTGGGGATGCGATTGCCCCTTTGAAGGCTGGAGAATGAGGTGTTGAACTTCTGGGAAGTGGCCCCAGTTCAGATGAATGGGAACTTTTATGAGATGATGAAGGTAATCGAGGGCATGAATGCCAAATAGAAGAGTAAGGGGAGGAAGTTAATTGAGTAGTATTATGTGCTATCATTCTATTCGAGGAAGGCAAATCAAAATGTGGGCACCTACCATATCCAGTGCCATGTAAACAAGACCTGGTTGTTTGATCTGTGTTCGACAGGTCGAGGGTGGAATAGAGAATTGGTTGTAGTACGGGGGAATTATGAGAATGTCGAAGGGGAGGACCCTTATAAGTTAGAGCATAAAGTCTATAATCCGAGTAAGTTTACTGTCGAAGATTTTTTGATGTGTTGCTCGAATAAACTGTGATTATATTTTTATTTTTCTGTAGGTCCTCGAAATCATACTTGTGCGAATCTGAGGGATTATATTGACGCTTTAATAAGTTCAGACGAGAAGTGGGTGAATTCTATTTTCAAGAGTCTCGGTATCAAGAGGAAGAGGCAGAAGAAAACATATTCCCTATTTTAAAATGTACCCATTACGTTGAAGCCATCAAAGAAGAAGAGATGCGAAGGTGTTTCAAACATGGTCGAAGGCACGGAGAAGGATAATTTGGCGAGGAAGGTTTAGTATGTTCCGAAGGCGAAGAGGGCGACGAAGTAGCTAGTGATGCTTCGAGATAGAGACCGAGGTAGGTACCAACACCGGCTGAGAAAGGGAAGGACAGGGTCGTTCCCGAGTCTCTGAAGGTACAACAGACAAAGTTAACGCAACGCAAAAGGCATAGGGCGCAGGGGGAAGATGATATAGACGATGAGGGCGAAGAGATGATGGAGGCTGAGCGAGAAGAGCAGGCTCTAGCCAAGGTTGCTTCAATGGCGGAACTCTGCGACGCTGACCCAGATGAGGCTTTGAGGCGGATGAAGAAGTGTATGTATCAGGTAACTGTCTATTATTGTTTGTGAAATTCTAAAATTTTCTTAAGTGTTTCATTCTTTGAGAAATACTGACAGCTCTAATACTCAAGCAGAGAAATGCTTGGGCGCAATCATTTACCAAGGCAGTGAAAGTAGGAAAGAGGAGGCTACGGGAGGCGGTTGACAGTCTGGAGTTTTCTCGGGGGATAGAAGTGTCGTTGTTGTCTGGGAATAATTTTTTACAGTGAGTTTTGGAGGCTATCAATGATGCATTTGAGAAGAGACTGGAGGGTCAACATTTCAATCAAGAGTTGGTGATGAGGTCGAAGTTTGCTAATCATGAGAAGGAAAAGAAAGTACTAAAGGAGCACTACCAAGCGCAATTTGATAAGGAAGTTTTGGATAATGTTAGGATAAAGGAGTTCATAGAGGATATGGGGTGTGATCCTGACACTCCGCAACACTTGCTTGTTACCCAAGATCCTGTTGTTGAAGATACTTTGCAGACAAAGGAAAATGAGATAGGTGTTGCTGACAGAGGTGTTGGAGGTGGTGTGGAGGCTTCTGTGATCGATGGTACTGCAACTGGAGCTGCAACTAATGTAGTCGTCAATGTTGTAGGGTCAAAATCTTCTACTGGAGGTTCTGAGGGTGTTGATGCTGAAGAGCCTATTGGGGGAGAAGATACAGCCACTCCGATATGAGGTATTTGTACTGGAAAGCCCTGCCTTTTTTTTTGAATTTCTGCTGGTTTGAGATATTTGAGCGATGTTTATCTTTCTTTAGAGTTGATCTTTGAACTTGTGGTTGCTTTGAGCTGCTGTGTTGAACTTGAGTTGTACTGTACTGATTCTGTTTGGGTGTAGACTGTTCTGAAACTGACTTGTGTCAATCTTGAATTGTGCTGAATTGCTGCGATAGATACTTGATGTATGCTCTAAACATGATTTGACTTGATTTGTGGTTACAATGCTTCTCTGATAATGTACTCAAGTGTCTTGTAGATATTCCTGAATAATTATATATGCATATGTTGTAACTGCCAAATGATTGTAGAGTTGTCGAACCTTGGAGGGTATCGAAATAGCTGTGATACTTGGTTAGAACCAAGAGATTTATTGGACTTCGAAGGCCTAAGACACAACGAAGTAAGACGTGGTCACCCCCAACGCATTCTCGAAGGTTCGGTCATTCGACCATTCGTGCCCCTCAAGTTTGCTCAAATGTTAGGAGTTCGAAAAATCCCGAGGTTGCCCCCAAGTATCAGTCAGGCCGAGCGTGACATCACACTTAGAGGAAACCACAAAATTTACTAGACTTCGATGGCTTGAGCCACAGCGAAGTAAGACGTGTTCACCGCCAGTGCATTCCCGAGGGTCTGGTCTTCCGACCATTCGTGCCCCTCGAGTTTGCTCGAATGTTGGAAGTTTGAAAATTTTCAAGGTTGCCCCCAAGTATCAGTCGGGTCAAAGGTTTGACATGATACTTAGAGGAAACCAAGAAATTCACTGGACTTCAAAGGCCTAAGCCACAACAAAGTAAGAAGTGTTCACCGCCAAAGCATTCCCGAGGGTCCAGTCTTTCTACCATTCGTGCCCCTCAAGTTTGCTCAAATGTTAAAAGTTTGAAAAAATTTCAAGGTCGCCCCCAAGTATCAGTCGGGTCGAAGGGTTGACATGATACTTAGAAGAAACCAGGAAATTTACTGGAAAACAGAAGACAAAGGGTGGATAGGGAAAAACCAATTTATTGATTATTCTGTATTTATATCGCGTTTACAAGATGGAGGTCATGGCCTATTGTATGAGACCAGCTGTATTGTGTTCTATGGATTTGGTAGAGGTTCTTCATCGTCTGTCATTAGGTAGCATGAACCCTTGTCGGTTTTATCGTAAATGACATACGGTCCTTCCCAGGATTCGGCTAGCTATCCTGTATTTTAAGGCTTCAAATATTGAGTGAAGCGTCGAAGTACCAGATCTCCAATGTTGAAACTTCGTGGGCGAACTCTCTTGTTGTATGACTTCTGAAGTGATGTATGGTAATGGCCGAGGTTGGCGATAGCTCAGTCTCTGGTCTCGTCGATCCATAGCATGTTGCATCTGAGCTCAAACTCATTATCTTTGTCTGGGAGGTTAGGATTTCGTGTGGGTACATCGAATTGAGTAGGGAGCACTGCTTCAGTACCATAGGCTAGAAGGAAAGGGGTACAGCCCATAGATTTTCTTGGTGTTGTTCGATAGGCCCAGAGGATATGCTGTAGGTCCTGAACCCATCGTCCTTTCTTCGCATTGACACATTTCTTGAGACCGTCGACAATGGTTTTATTGATTGCTTCGACTTGACCATTCCCTTAGGGGTAATAAGGTGTGGAGGGTGAGAGGATGATGTTTTGCTTTTTAAGGAAGTTTCTGACTTTATTCCCGATAAAATGTGGATCATTGTCACATCGAATCATATGAGGGCATCCAAAGCATGTGATGATATTTTCCCATAGAAATTTGATGACTTCTTCTTCTTTGGTTCAGCACAAAGGCACGGCTTCAACCTATTTAGTAAAATAATCTGTTGCAATAAGAATATTTTCTCGGCTACCTGAAGCTTTAGGGAAGGGACCGATGAGATCGATAGCCCATCTTTTGAATGGCCAGGAGACTTGACTGGAATGGAGGTCTTGAGAAGGGGTGTGGAAATCATGGACGTGGCATTGGCATTTGTCACAGTGTTTGGCGTACACTTCGACTTGTTTTTTCATGTTGGGCTAGAATTAACCTCGGGAGATGGCTCGTAGGGCCATAGATCGACCAACAGTATGAGCATCGCAAGTACCGTCATGGAGTTTGGCTAGAATTTTAGAGGCTTCGGTTTGAGAGATGCATAGAAGGAGGACGCCATTTGGGAATTTGCGATGTAACTCGTGTTTGTGAATATTGTATCTGCGGCAGTTCCTGAATAATGATTTTTTGGCTTTGGGGTCATCTGGGAGGGTAACATTGTTAAAATAATGGAGGAAAGGTGTTCACCAGTCGTCTGGATCAAGACTCTCGCCCCTAGTATTGATGACATTGATTTCCATCTGGTCGATACTTGGGCGTTCGAGTATTTCGATATGGAGGGTTCGGGATTCTGATTGGCCTAACATAGCTGATATGTAGGCGAGGGCATCTGCGTGTCAGTTTTCTCCTCAAGGGTAATGAGTGATAGTAGATTTTTTAGAAAAACGGTCCATGCACTGTCGAACAAGGGTAGAATATTTGGCCATGCGACCGTTAGCTTGATTTTTACCAGTCTAATGCCTCTGAACAAGTTGGGAATCTGTAAAAACTACAAGTTTGGGGATGCCGAGGTCGAGTGCGAGGTCTGGCCATGTATCAGAGCTTCATGCTTAGCTTCGTTATTGGAACATTCGAAGTTTAGCTTAACTAACTTCTCTATTCGATCATTCGTCGGTGTAACCAGGACTATACCAATCCCTGAACCGTTAGGCCCAGCGGATCCATCTGTAAATAAATGCCATCCTGTGGTAGGGTTCCATGGATTCTTTTCTTCGGGTTGTTCTTCTGTTAGGTCATCTTCGTGTTCCTCCCAATCGGCATCTTCGACTGGGAAGTCAGCAAGGAAATCTGCTATTGCTTGGCCCTTTTGGGATATCTGCTTCTTGAATGTGATGTCATGTTCACCAAGGTAAGCAGACCACTATTGTACCCGTCTGGATTTCTCCTTTTTACTGAGTATTTCTCGAAGGGGGTAACTTGTAATAGCACGGATGGGGTGAGCTTGAAAATATGGTTTGAGTTTGCGGGACGAATAGACGAGGGTGATGAGAAACGTTCAAGTTTTGAATATCGAGTTTCTATAAACATGGTTGTGTCAAGGCGTTGATAGGTGGCACCCGCATTTTTAAGGCCAAAGGGCATGACATTAAAATAGTAAAGGCCTTGTTTAGTAATGAAAGAAGTTTTAAGCTAATCTTTATAGTAGCCTACACGCAGCCTTCTACCCCAGTTGAACACTCGAAGGATACCTCGAAGCCTACTCAAATGCATCGAAGCCCACTCAATCCATAAATAAGCCTTACAAGATTATCCGAAGATGAAGCCTCAACTCTGAACAATCCTCGAGGATGAACTCCACATCATAGCAGAAACACTTCGACCATATCCACACATGGTCGAAGTATGACGGGACAGACAGCCAGCTTACTAGACAAGATGGTGAAATTGTTGGTCCATGCAGTTACAGTAAGAGGCCTAGCCACTGCTACAGTATCAAAGTATAGAGACAGACCCAATAACTGTTACAGTGACAGTTCTGACATTTCTGGCACCCATATCCACTCCGGGTGATCCGGATAGTACCCTTGTAATGTGGCCTAACCTTGGCGACTCAGCCCTTCCTATGATATATAAATAGGAGAGATGAGGAACCATGGAAGGGTTATAAAATCTCCCATTTGAGCCCTTACAGTTTACCTTCGACCACCTTATAAAAACTCAGTACTCGAACCTTAGACTACAAGACAAAAATATAAACACTCTTAAAAATCCTCATCAGAGGTCGTGGAGAGTCACATTCTAGGCCTCCACACAAGTGTATTGCTTATTGATTTTTCGCATTCTAGGCTATATACTTGAATCCCTCAGTTTGAAGATTAAACCCCGTGGTGTAAGAGCCGACTTCCCCTCTATCTTAAGTTAGGCCCCTACATTTGGCGCCACTGTGTTTTCCACCCTACCAATCTCTCTTTATTTTTCCCTTCCTTTTGTTTTCAACTTCCACAGACTCTCCTCAAGCTATGCCGGTAACTCCGTCGACGGAGTGACGGCACAAATAACCTTACTTTTTCATCAATTCGCTCAAGCCGAGGAGCGTCACCATGCATCGCTTCACCAAGAGCGTGAAAAGCACTGGTAGAAATTTAAACCAGAATAGAATCATCGCCTGGATGATGCCGACAGACAAAACTGGGTGATTGACGAGTTACGTAACACCGCCTGAGAGTTACAGAGACTACAGCCTCTGGAAGCTACTCGACCATCCCAAGCACCAGACCCCTTGCGCGTGTTTGCCCGCGCCTGTCTACCAAATCCCGAAATACCCCCAGTATATATGGATGCTGAGGGTGCTCCTCATACTATCCCCCCTAATGGCTCCATCCATCTCGGCATCCACCCCACCGAAAATTCCTCTTATTCAACCCTTCGCTCCTTTAGGCATCCCAAACGTCGCCCCGTCCAAGAGTGTCTTGGGGAACGCAGTGCAGAAAACAAACTACGCACTCGACCTCATCACCCTCGAACCCTTCGATCACCCCCTCACCCTGTCTATGCTGCACAGTAGAAGCCCGACCACAAAATACAACCTATTGTTCGTGTCAACATGAGCCCAACCCCCAACTTTTGGAGTCGAATGAATAACCCCCTTCGCCCCAAACTTCCCGCTATCGCGATACCCCTCAATTTTCGTGCTCCCAAACTCAGCAAATATCAAAACACAGACCCACAATCCCATATTCTCAAATTCCAAAATACCCTGAGCCTCTATTCCATAACTAACTACCTGCTATGTCGCCTTTTTCCCACCAGCCTTACTGACAGCCTCCTTCGATGGTATCACAATCTCCCAAATGGCTCGATCCGGAGCTTTGAGCAACTATCGCAGCCTTTCATCGCCCAGTTTTCCTTCAATAAAGACAGAGAAGTCAGAGTCGATGCCCTGTTAAATTTTAAAAAATCTAGCAATGGGACACTCGAAGCCTTCACCAAGAGATTTCTCTATGAATCACGGAAAGTCAAGAACCTTGACTGTGCGAATGTTGTGCTCACGTACTCAAATGTCCTACCCGATCACAGCCGTGTGAAAGAATACCTCGTTCTCCACAAACCTCGAACCCTCGAAGAGATGATCTCAAAGGTTAATGGTTAAATCGACCTCGAACGCCTCCACGAATCTCGTAAACAGGGGCAACCTTCTATCGCCAACTTCAATATACCTCGACAAAATCCACCTTCTACTCCAACACCTTCTACCGCCAACTTCAATAAACCTCACAGGAGACTGAGAGCCGCAAACGCCCTCACATCGACAATAATGTTGAAACTTGCAAGAAGCGACCGAAGCCAGTCTTACCTACACTTACTGCCCCCTCCCCCCTCAGCACTCTTCTACCACATATAAAGGAAGACCCCATATGGCGTATCCATTTCCCTATCAAAGTCAGACCAGGCGAACCTTACTGCGCCAACCACAAATATAACTATCTCATACCAATAAATATTTTTCCTTGAAGCGCTCCCTCAAAATCATCCTTAGGCAGGTCGTCTACATCAGTATGTTGCCGAGTTTCCCTGCTACCTTGACGGGTCATACCTCAAGCCTCAACCCATCCCCACTGCCAACCCGTCCAAGGTGCATATCTACCAAAAAAATTCCATCGAGGTCAACAACATCTACAGCGGCCGTGCCAAGAGCAAGCATAAGCGTGTTGAATAATATTACAAACTTACTTATTAGGAGAAGCTACCCAATCTCCTGCCAGGATTAACCCTCTCCCCTCAACCTAAAGGCATCTCTTTCATCAACTGTGACACATCCCATGCCCGTTTCCCCCATTCTAATCCATTAGTCATCACGATCAAGATCGAAAACATCGTCCTCCACACAATGCTCATAGACATCGGAAGTGCAGTTGATGTCCTTTTCCTCCAAACTATCCAAACCATGAAGAAAACCGACCTCATAACCGCTGTCAATGTCGAGTTAAAAGGATTCAATGGGGACACAGAAGTTGTTGTTGGTCGAATCAGCCTCCTAGTTACTACCGGTCTGGTTACACTTCAAGCCAGTTTTCTTATCGTCGACAAGAAATCAGAATTCCTCGGTATCCACGGACGTGACTGGCTCCATGCCATGCGTGCCATACCTTTGATATATCATCAAACCTTTCATTTTACCACACCCGAGGGTACTTAGAATTTAAACGGCTCTCAACGCCTCGCCCGTTCATGCGAGTACCCGAAGATTGATCAGACCCATAAACTTGTCAGCCGCCCATAGCATTCACTGTCTCTTTCTATCCCTATACCTTCGACAGATACCACCTCGCCCATCAAACCCACTGTCTATATCGACCTCGGCTGTCCAAGTTAAGGTACATTCATCAGAACATTTCTTGATGAGGAAAAATGCCTCGAGCTAACAGATTTCCTTCGAGCAAACAATGATGTCTTTGCATGGATATTTCAGGAGATTCCCGATGTCGACCCCAGTTTGGCATGCTATCACCTCGACCTCATCCCCCTTTCCACAGTAATAAAATAAAAGAAACGTACCCTGGCACCTCGACTTCGAAAAGAAGTGAACCTTGAAGTGGACAAGCTTACTGATTATTTCAGCACTCCTTGATGCCACTGCTGGACATAAGTGCCTATCTATGATTGACGCAGTTTCTTGTTACAACCAGGTACCCTCATCCCTGAAGATCAAGTTAAAACTTCCTTCATCACTAAACAAGGCCTTTACTATTTTAATGTTATGCCCTTCGGCCTTAAAAATGCAGGAACCACTTACCAATGCATTGTCACAACCATGTTTAAACCTTTGCTTGGAAAGTTGGTCAAAGTTTATATCGACGACATGTTATGCAAGAGCCTTCAAAAACAGACCTACATTCAGGACCTAACCGAAGTCTTTTCGATACTTTGAACATACAACATGAAACTCAAACCAGAAAAATGCCAATTTGGTGTTTTGTTTGAAAAAAAATTAGGCCACATTATCAGCAAACGAGGTATCGGGATCGACCCCACCCATATTTGAGCCCTCATCGACATGCCTTCGCTCCGAACCAAAAAAGATATCCAAAAAGTGGTTGGTAAGATAGCAGCCCTCAACCGTTTCATTTCCAAATCCTCAGACAAATGTGCTTGGCTCTTTTCCCTATAACGTGACCAAGGCGTCTACAAAGAAAAAAAGAAAAACAACCATGAGATCAACTGGACACCCGAATGTGAACATGCCTTCCTCGAACTCAAAACTTATCTTGGTCAACCGCCCATTATCAGCACCACTATTGAAGGCAAGATACTCTCTTTATACCTCGTTGTTACAGACACCTCTATCAGTTTAGTACTTATTCGACTCGATTCAAAGGCCGAGAAGCCTGTATATTTTATCAGCAAAACTTTAAGACCCGCTGAAACTCGATATTCGAAACTTGAGCATTTGTTCCTCACCCTTGTCTATTCATCCTACAAACTTAAATCATATTTTCAAGCTCACCACATCCATGTTATAACAAGTTACCCCCTTCGAGAAGTACTCAGCAGAAAAGGGAAATCCTGGCGAGTACAACAGTGGTTTGTGTATCTTGGCAAACATGGCATTACATTCGAGAAATAGATATCCCATAAATGCCAAGTAGTAGCAGATTTCCTTGCCAACTTTTCGGTCAAAGATGTTGATTGGGAGGAACATGAAGATGAATCAACCGATGACCAACCCGAAGCAACAGATTCATGGAACCCCAACACTGGCTGACATTTATTTACAGATAGATCTGTTGGGCCTAACGGTTCAGGGGTCGGTATAGTCCTAGTCATACCTACCAATGATCGAATAGAGAAGGCAGTCAAACTCAACTTCAAATGCTTCAAAAACGAAGCCGAGTATGAAGCTTTGATTCATGGCCTCGACCTTGCCCTCGAACTCGGCGTCCCCAAACTCACAGTTTTCACAGATTCCCAACTTGTTCAGAGATACTATACAGGTGGAAATCAGGCTAACGGTCGCATGGCTGAATATGCTACTCTCGTTCGGCAGTGCATAGACCGTTTCCCCGAAAAATCTACTATCACTCATTACCCTCGAGGTGAAAACCGACATGCAGATATCCTTGCCTACATAGCTGCTATGTTAGACCAATCAAAATCCCAAACCTTCCACATTAAAGTACTCGAATGCCCAAGTATCGACCAGATAGAAATTAATGTCATCAATACAGGGGGCGAGAGTCTCGATCCAGATGACTGGGGAACACCATTTCTCCATTACTTCAACAATGCAACCCTCCCAGATGATCCTAAAGCCAAACGATCGCTTCTAGAAAAGTGTTGCAGATACACTATCCATAAACATGAGTTACATTGTAAGTCCCCAAATGGCATCCTCCTTTGATGCATCTCTCAAGCCGAAGCCTATTCAATTCTAACTGAACTTCATCAAGGTACCTACGGTGCTCATATTGCTGGCCGTTCTATGGCCCTACGAGCCATTTCTCAAGGTTTATTCCGACCGAACATGAAAAAACAGGTTGAAGAGTATGCCAAACACTATGACAAATGCCAATGTCATGCCCACGACATCCACAACCCTTTACAAGACCTCTATTTCAGTCAAGTCTTCTGGCTATTTAAAAGATGGGCTATCGATCTTATTGGCCCTCTTCCTAAAGCCTCAGACAGCCGAGTGAATATCCTTATTGCAGCAGACTATTTTACCAAATGGGTCGAAGCTGTACCTTTGTGCCGAACCAGAGAAGAAGAAGTCATCAAGTTTCTATGGGAAAACATCATCACACACTTCGAGTGCCCTTATATGATTTGATTCGACAATGGTCCCCAGTTCATAGGTAACAAAGTCAGAAATTTCCTCAAAAAACACAACATCATCTACTCACCCTCAACATCTTATTACCCTCAAGCAAACGGTCAAGTCGAAACAATCAATAAAACCATCGTCGATGGTCCCAAGAAAAGAGTCGATGCAAAGAAAGGTCGATGGGTTCAGGAGTTATAGTATATCCTCTGGGCCTATCGAACAACACCAAGAAAATCTATAGGCTGCACCCCTTTCCTTCTAGCATACGGTACCAAAGTTGTACTCCCAACTCAATTCGAAGTACCCACACGAGATCCCAACCTCCCCGGCGAAGACAATGAGTTTGAAATCGAATGTAACATGCTATGAATGGATCAAACCAGATACCGAGCCATCGCCAACCTTGGTCGTTACCATCTATCCCTCCAGAAGTCATATAACAATAGAGTTCGACCACGAAGTTTTAACATCGGAGATCTGGTACTTCGACGTGTCAACCAATCCTCGAAGCTTCGAAATGACGGCAAACTAGCCGGATCCTGGGAAGGACCTTATATCGTGTACAACAAAACCTACAAGGGTTCATACTATCTAATGACAGAAGACGAAGAGTCTTTACCAAATCCGTGGAACACAATGCAGCTGGTTTCATACAAAAGGCCTCTGCCTCTACCTTGTACAACTAATGTAAATGCAGAATAATCAATAAACAATTTTTCCACCCCTACTTTGTCTCTTATTTTTAATGATTTCTTGATTCCCTCTAAGTATTATGTCAACCCTTCGACCCGACTGATACTTGGGGGCGGCCTTGAGATTTTTCAAACCTCCAATTTCGAGTAAACTCGAGGGGTAAGGATGGTCGAAAGACCGGACCCTTGGGATTACAATGGGAGCGAACAGTTATGCTTCACTGTGGCTTAGGCCTTTGAAGCCAAGTTGATTTTTTGGCTTCCTCTAAGCATCATGTCAACCCTTTGACCCGACTGATACTTGGGGGTGACCTTGAGATTTTTCAAACGTCCAATTTTGAGCAGACTCGAGGAGCAGGGATGGTCGACAGACTAGACCTTCAGGGATACATTGGGGACAAATATATATGCTTCGACCAGGTTTAAAACCGTCGGAGTCCAGTCGATTTCTTGGCTCACCCCGAGTATCATGTTCACCCTCACCCCGACAGATACTTAGGGGCGACCTTGAAATTTTCAAGCTTCCAACAATCGAGCAAACTTGAGGGGCACGAATGGCTGAAAGACCAGACCCTTGAGAATGCGTTAGCGGTGAGCACATCTTTCTTTGCAATGGCGTAGGCCTTCAAAGTCCTGTGAATTTTCGGGTTTCTCCTAAGTGTCATGTCAACTTCGGCTCAACAGATACTTGGGGGCGACCATGAAAATTTTCAAACCCCCAACATTTGAGCAGACTCGAGGGGCACGAATGGTCGACCGACCGGACCCTCGGGAATGCATTGGGGGTGACCACGTCTTACATCGCTGTGGCCTAGGCCTTCGATGTCCAGCAAATCCTTTGATTTCAAAAGTGGTATCACAACCATCTCGAAGCTTTCACATGTTTGATAACTCTATAATCATTCAACAAATCCAGCACATGAAGATACTATTATACAAGAATATCTACAACTCTACCGCATGTAAGAAGTTTCCAAACATCATATATCAGATAAACGATTTCAACACAACTCAATTCAAATCAATTCAGAATAATACTTCAAATTTAGTTCAGAATATACAACAAGTATGAAGCACAAACAAGTTAATCAAATCAAAGTTCACACAAATCAGTTTTAACACAGCATTTCAAATCAGTTTGCACAAAACAAGTTCCAAGGTCAACCCCACAGAAAAATAATGATGGTTCAAATATTACAACAGCAAATCAGAAATAGCAGGCATGGCACTCCAGTACAAATACCTCGGACCGGCGAGGCTACATCTACTACCCCAACGGTCCCTGCAGCATCAACACCTTTAGCACCCACAGTCGAAGGCCTCGACCCTGCATCATCTGCAATCATATCAGTTGTATCCCGAGAAGCAATAGCTTCGACCACAAGAGTTTCCATGCCCCTTCCAACACCTTCAACAACAACTTCTACCTCTCCTTCATTCGTCTGCAAGGAGTCCTCAACAATAGGATCTTCGGCAACAGGGAGCCATTCTAAAGTGTCAGGATCAAAACCCATATCTTCTATAAACTCCTTCAGCCTGACAGTCGCTCTATATTCACCATCAAACTGCGCCTGACATTATACTTTCTGGTCTACTTTCTCTTTGTCCTTCACAGCAATCGCCGACTTCAACACCTGCTCATGAATAAAACGTTGACCCTCCATCCCCTTCTTGACTGCATCATTGATAACCTCCAGCTCCTGCTTCAACTTATTATTATCAGACAACAACGACGCCTCTTTCCCCCGAGCAAGTTTTAGACTGTCAAACGCCTCCCGCAGCCTCCGTTTTCCCACTTTCACTGCCTTGGTGAATGACTGCACCCAAGCATCTGTCAGCTAGAGTATTTGAACGTCAGTATTTCTTGAAGCATGGAACACTTAAGAAAATTTCAGAAGTTCACAAACAATAATAGACAGTTACCTGAAACATACTCTTCTTCATTTTCTTCGAAACTTCATCTGGGTAAGCATCGCAAAGTTCGGCCATAGACGCAGCCTTGGCTAGAGCCTAGTCTTATTTCTCAGCCTCCGTCATCTCCTCACCCTCATCATCAGTATCATCTTCCCCCAGTTCCCTACGCCTTTTACACTGAACAACCTTCGCCTGCTGCACCATCGGAGCCTCGGGAACGACCCTACCTTTCCCTTTCTCAGCATGTGTTGGCACCTGCCTCAACCTCAGTATCGAAGCATCGCTAGCCACTTCGAGCACTTGCGCTGCTTGCTTGGAGCCCCTTTTTAATTTCAGAACATACTGAACGTGTCTCTGCAAATCATCCTCCCTCATTTCTTCGGATACTTTTGAACCACCTTCGACCTTCCTCTTCTTTGATGGCTTCGGCGTAATGGGTATGCTTTGAAGCAGGGAATCTATCTTCTTCTTTCTCTTCCTCTTGATACCTAGACTCGTGAATAAAAAATTAACCCACTCCTCGTTATAATTGAGAACAAAGTCAATATAATGCCTCAGATTTTCCCAAGACCGGTTAGTCATACCAACAAAAAAATAGAAATATAATCACAGTTTATTCGTGCTATACACCAAAATAAAACCTTCGACATCACACTTACTCGAGTTATAGAATCTATGATGCAACTTATAAGAACCCTCCCCTTTGACATTCTCAAAATTACCCTGTACCACAATTAAACCATTATTCCCTCATGTGAGTTTGACTTGAATGTCCATCCCGCTCCTGCTACATGTAATGCTACACCCACCTTCGACAGCTCCAAATTGGTAGCAAATCGATCCAATCTCTTTTTATCTCTTGCCGAAACAGAACCCTCGACCTTATTCGACTCAATCGAATACTTTCTCTAATCACTCTGCTCCCCTTCTCCCTTTTCACCACCAGAGGGCCCAACATTACCCTCGCCTCTCTCCCCCGTCCTATCTCCTCCTCCTCACTATCCTCAGTCACTACCATCTTACTATTCCCAGTAACCAGAACCTCACCTGCCGGAACTACCATGGCTAAAAGGGCATAAGTTACAACATCCAACACCTCTAAGTCGCTGCCCTCATCCATTGAAGCACGACCAAAAATACTAGCCTCGAGTTCTTTGATTTCTTCGTCTATCAGCCTTTATCTCAAAGCTCGATGGGTATGCATATTATCCTACAGAAGAAGAGGCATGCAATTAGATCGATACATTTGACAATTACATGTTAATAACCCATTTCTCATCTACCCTCTCCAGCAGGCACAAACACAGTCGAAAACTTGACCCCAAACCTAGTTTCTCCGGTAATACCCTCAAAATCTCCAAATGGGATACAATCCAGATTCACAAATTCTTCCGTTCCTCGACTATAACCTCCTAACTGCCAACCCATAAGATTTTACTTACAGAATGCAGCAGGAAGAGCTAAACGAAAATAAAAAATAGAGACCAATTGACATACCTGTGCTAGATGAAGTACACTCGGAATAACAATTCAGCCCAAACTCAGCAACAACTTCAGCAACCTCTCTTAAGCTTCACTTAGCAATGGTATACTAGTTTTCTACCTCTCACTCTCTGGTTTATGAATAGTACAGTGGTTATTTTACTCTCATATATATACCTACTCGGAAAACCAAAACTGCTTCAATTTTCAAACTGCTATCATTGCCAGGCCCCCACTACTCCGGCTTTTTGGCTAAGACATGTTTTGACCAAATTACCCCTTATACCCCGCACGTGTGAACCGCACGCTCACCTTAATTTAACTCTAAACATAAAGCTTCTTGAACCCTCTGATCCTCACTCAAAGCCGCCCAGTCAAATCCCAACATCAAATCATAACTTTTCCGTAAAACGAGGATAAAATTCATGATTACCTCCACGGCACACTGCCCCAAGAGCACGTACCGTTCTGACAGACCAGCCGTCTGGGCTGTCAGTCCACCCAGTTAAATCTAACAAAACCTTTGACACAACTCGTACATGAGTAATCGCCTATACCGTGTCTCAAATACTTATCCATATATTACCCCACATCCGATCTACATAATAATTGACATATCACATCTTTCACTTTAATAGATCACATCTTTTATTTCGACAGATCACATCTTTTACTTTGACAGTTCCAAATTTTACTCATTCACATATTAGAATAGTATTACCAGATATCCTACTTTGAGAAGTTCAAACAAATTATTTCGACAGAGCAAAATCTTACTTCGAACATTCAAAATCCTACACGTACAAGGTACTGAAAAACAACTCGACAGTTACATTGCGAACTCCAAATATCATTCCAGACAAACCAAAGCAGTACCATTCAGAAATCCAATACAAGTACCTTACACACCACCATATCTAAACATTTACCAAAGCAGTTTTAGAGGTCCCTATTTATCATCAGGATGCGCCTCCTTGCTATTAGCCTCAGTATCGGACTCCTTATCGCGCCTAGCTTCAGGAGCAGACTCCTCTAGCTCCACCATCTCCTCTGTGAAGGATTCCAGTAGAGACAAACGATGGCCCAGAAGCGGGCCCATCATTTGTAGAATCCCCCACCAATATGCAAAAGGCATTCCAGCAATGGGTTCCCCTCCCCAGGTTCGGCTTCAAACAGGTCCGGCATCGCTGCGTAGATGTCCTGAATGATAAAAAACCTTTGCCGTAGTTCCATCGTCTTTTCCCGTACCTGCATAACCTTTGCCACAATCCGATCTGCCTGCATGGTTGTAAAAGAGTTGCCGCTGTTTGGTACCGAAGAAGCTATTTTGATCTGAGCAAGAAAGCAGAAAGGTGAAGAAAGTTGAAGAATTCACCTCGCAAAACTCCATTTTATACATAAAGGTACATTTAAAGTACTCATTCATCCCAAGTTATATTCATTACGGTCTTCAAGTCCCCTCCTTGAAAACTCAACAACTTGACCTTTTTAACTTCCTAGACATAACAGATTCATCAGTATCTGCATTCAAATCACATTCCTGAGGACTTGCAGTCGAACAAATCTCTAGCATCAAACCATCGACCCTTTTCACACGTCGACTCCAATCTCTTGTACCGAGTCTCAACTAATACAGAGTCAATTACCTTCGACCATATCATTATACCTTGAAGCTAGTTTTTTGCCAACATTTGATGAGATATATTTGCTACCGTGCCTATAAGGTTATTCGTCTATAATAACTACCAAAAACAAACACACAAAATTACAGCAAAACATTGTTTCCATTCCATTCCGCAAATTACAATAACAAAAATAGCAAATTTGAAAACCCAAATGCACAAAACCACATAAACTTTCAAAACCCATCATCACCACCTTAAGCAGTAGCCCTATTTCTAGAAGGTCCAGTTCCACTCGCCGAGCCTTATTCCTTCATCCCCTCTTCTGCACAAACGAGGCATTCGACCAAAGCCGATATAAAGAGGTAGCATTTCTCCGCAGTCGTAAAATTGTACTTCAGCGACCCCCAAAGGTAAGCATAAGGCTCACCGTTGATAAGTTCCCCAGCTCCTACCTCCACATAGTCAGGCATGTCCCAATCCAAATCATGCTGACCGAAGAACTTCAAGTGTAACTCAGCAGCCTTTCGCCCTACGCGGCGATCTCGGACGAATCCCATCCTTTTTTGATAGCACGTATTGGGCGTGGTATCCATAAATATTTTCAAAAATTTGCAGAAGAAAGAGAAAAAAGTAAAGCAAAAGAAGAACATACAGTATCCCTACCCCCATAACCCATACTTATAGCCTCATTTCATTTATTACCCTATAACCACCAACATCTCTTTATTACCCTTTTTTATTAACTCCCTCGAAAAATCAACAGTCAACTATTTCACTTCTGACTACAAACAGTTTTCTTAGCAAATGCCTTTACACTTGTTTTTGAGACCTTCCCCGAGAAGGGGCAAATATAGTAGCCTACTCGTAGCCTTCTACCCCAGTTGAACACTCGAAGGCTACCTCAAAGCCTACTCAAATGCATCAAAACCTACTCAATCCATAAATAAGCCTTGTAAGATTATCCGAAGACGAAGCCTCGACTCTGAACAAGCCTCGAGGAGAAACTCCACATCGCAGCAGAAATACTTTGACCATATCTACAAGTGGTCGAAGTATGACGAGACAGACAGCCAGCTCACTGGATAAGACGGTGCAGTTGTTGGTCTTTGCAGCTATATTGACAGGCCCAACCACTTCTTCAGTATCAAAGTATAGAGATAGACCCAACAACTATTACAGTGACATTTCCGACGCTCATACCCACTCTGGGAGATCTGGATAGTATCCTTGTAATGCGACCTAACCTTGGTGACTCAGCGCTTTCTATGATCTATAAATAGGAGAGATGAGGAACCAAGGAAGGGATATAAAATCTCCCCTTTGAGCCATTACAGTTTACCTTCGACCACCTTGTAAAAACCCAGTACTCGAACCTTCGACTTCTCGACTAAAATATAAACACTCTTAAAAATCCTCATCAGAGGTCGTGGAGAGTCACATTCTAGGCCTTTATGCAAGTATATTGTCTATCAATTTTTTGCATTCTGGGCTATATACTTGAATCCCTTAGTTTGAAGATTAAACCCCGCGGTGCAAGAGCCGACTTCCCCTCTGCCTGAAGTTAGGCCCCTACAATCCTTAGGGAGGAAGGGTACCTGATTATAACCCGAAGTTGCGTCCATCATAGACAGACGCTCATGTCCAGTAGTAGCATCGAGAAGTACATAAATGATCAGAAGGGGGAAGCAATCCTTTGGTGTGTTCTTGTTGAGGTCTGTGAAGTCAACGCAGATTCTGATCTTACCGTTCTTTTTGGGAACTGCAACAATGCTTGATATCCAATCAGCATATTTCACTTCTCTGATGAAATCGACGGCTATGAGTTTGTCAACTTCTAGGTTCACTGCTTCTCGAAGTTAAGGTGGCAGGGTGCGCTTCTTCTATTTTATTGTTGTAGAATGGGGGATGAGGTCGAGGGGATAGCATGCCAAACTAGAATCGACACCGGGCATCTCCTGGAACGTCCATGCAAAGACGTTTTTGTTTGCTTGAAGGAAGTCTGAGAGCTCGAGGCATTCTGGCTCATCTAGAAAAGTTCTAAAGAATATACCTCAAACAGGACCATCAAGTTTGATATAGGCAGTGGGTTTGATGGGTAAGTTGGCATCTGTCAAAAGTATGGGGATAGAGAGAGAGATAATGATTATTATGGGCGGCTGACGAGCCTCCGGGTCTGATTGATCTTCGGATGCTCGTATGAACGGGTGAGGCATTGAGAGCCTTTCAAAATCAATGGGCCCAAGGGAGTGGTAAAACGAAGGGTTTGATGATATGTCAAAGGTATGGCACGCATAACATGGAGCCAATCACGTCCGAGGATACCGAGGTATTCTGACTTCTTGTCGACGATAAGAAAATTGGTTTGAAGTGTTACTGGGCCGGTAGTAACTAGGAGGCTGATTCGACCAATGACAACTTTGGTAGCCCCACGTAAACCTTTGAGTTTGACATTGGCAGCAGTGATGAGGTCGGTTTTCTTCATGGTTTGGACAGTTTGGAGGAAAAGGACATCAACCGCATTTCCTGTATCTATGAGCATTGTGTGGTGGACGAGGTATTCGATTATAATCATGATGACTAATGGATTGGAATGGGGAAAATGGACATAGGATGTATCGCAGTTGATGAAATAGATGCCTTTGAGTCGAGGGCAAAGGCTTGATTATGGCAGAAGAGCGGGCAGCTTCTTCTGGTAGGTGAGTTTGTAACATTTATCGAAATGCTTGCGTTAATTTACTCTTGGAATGGCCACTGTCAATGTTGTTGACTTCGATGAAATTTATTTGGTAGATATGCACCTCAGCCGGGTCGACAGCAGGGGTAGATTGAGGTTTGAGGTACGACCCGTCAAGATAGCTGGGAAGGTCGGCAACATACTGGTGTAGGCGACCTGCTTTGAGGATGATTTTGAGGGAATGCTGCAAGGTAAAGCTTTTGTTGGTAGGGCGACAGTTACACTTGTGATTGGCACAATAAGGATCGCCTGGTTTGACTTCGATGGGAAAAGGGATACGTCAGATGGGGTCTGCCTATATCTGTGGTAGAAGGGTACTGATGGGGGCAGTGAGTGTGGGTAGAACCGGTTTTGGATGCTTTTTGCGAGCTTCGGCATTGTTGTCATTGTAAGGGTGGTTTGCGACTCTCCATCTCCTATAAGACGGGAGTGATTAGGGGTGAGGGAGTAGAAGGTGGGACTTTTTGAGGTTTATTGATGGTAGTGGTGGAAGGTTGCCCTTATTTACGTGATTCGTGGAGGCGCTCAAGGTTGATATAGCCATTGACTTTTGAGAGCATCTCCTCGAGGGTTCGAGGTTTATGGAGGACCGGGCACTCTTTGACATGGATGTTGTCCGACAGAGCATTTGAGTATGCGAGTACAGCATTCGCGCAGTCAGGGATTTTGACTTTTTGCAACTCGTCGAGGAACCTCTTGGTGAAGGCTTCAAGGGTTTCACTGCTGGATTTTCTGAAGTTGAAAGGGCATCGACTATAACCTCTCTGTCTTTGTTGAAGGCAAATTATGTAATGAAAAGGTAGGATAGTTGTTGAAAGCTTCGAATAGAGCCATTGAGAAGGTTATGGTACTACTGTAGGGGGCTATCTGTGAGACTTGTGGGAAAAAGGAAGCATAGTAGGTAGTCGGCTGTGGAGTAGAAGCTGAGAGCATTTTGGAATTCGAGGATATGGGATTGAGGGTCGGTGTTGTGGTATTTGCTGAGTTTGGCAGCACGGAAATTTGGAGGTACCTCGATGGCGAGGAGTTTGAGGAAAAGGGGGTTATTCAGCCGACTCCATGAGTTGGGAGTTGAGCTCGCGCTGATGCGAATAAAAGGTTAGAATTTGTAGTCGAAATCCTGTTGTGCACCGTAGGCAGGATGAGGGGGTGATCGATGGGTTTGAGGGTGATGAGGCCGAGTGTGTGGTATATTTCCTGGACTGCGCTCCCCAAGACATTCTCGGGTAGGGTGGCATTTCGGGTGTCTGGAGGAGCAAAGGGTGGAATCAAAGGAGTCTTCTATGGAGTGGATGCCAAGGTGGATAGAGGCAGTGGGGGGGAAAGTAGGGGAAGCACCTTTGGCGCCACAGTGAGCCAGAGGTGATGGGATATGCGGTAAGGGTCTCAATCTGTCTCTAGCAGAGATGCGAGACGAGACTGGTGCTTGGGATGGTAAGGAAGCATCTTAAGGATGCAAACGTTGTAGCTCCCGGACCGTGTTGCGCAGCTCATCAATTGCGCGGTTCTGTCTTTCGGCATCATCCAGATGGCGATGCCGTTCTGCTTGAGAAAATTGTTGGTTCTGGTATTGCTCCTCGGCTTGAGAAAATTGTTGAGAAGGTAAGGCTAGCTGGGCGGCCACACCGTCGACGGAGTTGCCGGCGTGGGTAAAACTAGAATATAGGGTGGGTGCCATTAATGATAATATGTTGAAGTTGATAACAAAGGGAGGCGAATAAGAAAGGGAGAGTGGTAGGGTGGGAAGCACAGACGGTGCCAAATGTATGGGCTTAACTTCGGGCAGAGGGGAAGTCGGCTCTTATACCACGGGGTTTACCCTTTATCAGGGGATTCAAGCATATAATCTATAGTATACGTAATCTACCGACAATATACTTGCGTAGAGGTCCGAATGTGATACTCTACGACCTCTGATGAGGATTTTTAAGAGAGTTTATATTACTGTCGAGTAATCGACGTTTGAGTACTGTACGATTTTGTAACCTCTCCTTGGTTTCCCATCTCTTCAATTTATAGAACATAGGAAGGGCTGAGTCACCAAGGTTAGGTCACATTAAAAGGGTACCATCCGAATATCGAGCGGGTATCCCAGAGTTGGTATTGACCTCGAAAATGTCGGAGTTGTCACTGCAATAGTTGTTGGGCTTTTTTCTGTACCCTGACAGTGCAGTAGTTGTTGGGTCTGTCGCTGTAGCTGCAAGGACCAACCACGCCGCCATCTTTTCTAGTAAACTGGCTATCTATCTTGTCACACGTTGACCATGTATGGATATGGTCGAAATATTTCTGATGTGATGTAGAGTTTGTCTTTGAGGCTTCTTCAGAGTCGAAGCTTCATCTTCAGATAATCTTTGGAAGGCTTGTTTATGAATTGAGTGGGCTTCGAGGTATTCGAGTAGGCGTCGAGGTAGCCTTCAAGTGTTTGACTGTGGTAAAAGGCTGCGAGTAGGCTACTACAGCTTTATCTTATGTCTGGTAGAGTTCCTCGATTGAAAATAAGTGTTACCTTTGTTTTAATCTCATAAGATTTAGTAAAGTTAACCAAACCAAGTGTTATCCTTGATTTAACTGGTATGATGTCGCAGACATATTAAAAGAGATGAAAGCTAGGTTTACCTTTGCTTTATAATATGTCTGGCAGAGTCCCTTGATTGAAAACAAGTGTTACCTCTATTTTAATCTTAGAAGATTTTGTAGAGTCAGCCAAACCAAGTGTTATCCTTGAGTTAAGTGGTATGATGTCGATTAAAAGCTAGTATCATCTATGTTTTAATCTATGTATTGTCTACAAAGTAGAGATATGTAAGGGAGAAAAACTTGTAAGTTTCATTGAATTCTGAAAAAGAATGTACACTGAATGGAGATGGAAATCCCATTTCTGGAATGAAAAGGAGAGAAATTGAAATAGAGTAATGAGGGACTTAACGAGAGTATCGTTTTAGTCGTCAAGTATTCCAAGGACTCGAAATTTGGACTCCCGCTTATGTCATGAGGTAATATGATCCCAGGCCTGAGAGACCTGTGATAAGGAATAAACCCTCCCAATTGTCTGCTAGTTTCCCAGCATGAGGCCCTTTGTGGTGTTAAGGTATTTCTCTGAGGATGAGATTATTGATTTGGAAGGTACGGCATTTGACTCGTTTGTTGTTCAAATTGGCCAGCATATGGTGATATCGATAAAGATTAGCGACGGCACATTCCCTGGTTTCATCGATCTAATTGAAGTTGCAAGCCAAATCAAACTCATTTTCCACGTCAGTTAGCTCATAATCTTTCATTGGATGATGGTATTCGGAGGGAATGACAGCTTCAGTGCCATAGGCAAGGAGGAATGGAGTATAGCCTGTCGACTGACGTGGAGTGGTACGATATGCCCAAAAAATGTGAGGAAGTTCTCGAACCCAATTCTCTTTTTTTTGCTAGTGTAGCCTTTTCTTGAGTACATTCACGATGGCTTTGTTGGTGATTTGGGCTTGGCCATTGCCTTTGAGGGTAGTATGGATTAGATGTTGAGTGAATGATGTTGTGTTAGTTTAGAAAAGCTATAACTTTTTTTCCAACAAATTGGGGCCCGTTATCGATACAAATTAAGTGGGGGCACCCAAACCGAGTGATGATGTGTTCCCAGATAAAAGAGATGGCATCTTCTTCCCTGGTTTGATAGAGTGGAACTACTTCTACCCAATTTGTAAAATAAATGGCAGCTACGAGTAGGTAGTGGCGGTTACCTGGAGAATTAGGAAATTTGCCGACAAGATCGAGTGCCCATCTTTTGAATGTCCAAAACACCTTGCTTGCATAGAGTTCGAGCGCAGGGGCACGGATCATCTTTCTATGTCGTTGACACGCGTTACTTTTGCGTGAGTCCTCTTCTGCTTGCTTGAGCATGCCAGACCAGAATACTCCTTGTGTAATAGCTTTGTTTGCCAGTGACCGACCTGCGGCATGGGAGCCACAAGTCCCTTCATGTAAATCATGGAGCATCTCATCCTCTTTCTGTTTGGAGAGGCACTTGAGCTAAGGCCCCATGATTGAACGGTGGTATAAGGTACCATTTTGATTGGTGTAGCGCTTTGAGTTGTCTATCAGGTGTCGGCACTCCTTCGGATCTGCTGGAAGTGGTCCTTCGCATATGTTGTTGATACCGAGATAAACTAAGAAAGGCTTTCACTAATCGTTGCCTCCCCCTTTATCGCCCCCAGTATTGATCTTGCATATAAAGATGCGATCAATGCGTTGGGGGTTAAAATCACTTCGATCTGGAGATATCGAGCTTCTATACCTAAGACCCCGACTAGATATACTAAGGAATCGGTGTTTCTGCTTTCTCCTCGAGGAAGATAATTGAGAGTTGCTTGCGCGAACTTGCTCATCCTATCTGCAACGAGGGATGCGTATTCAATCATCTTGATATTCTTCTTGTACTGCTCCGAGTAATGGTGAACGATGAGTATTAAATTTGTGTAAATGGAGAGTTCGGGGACACAGAGCTCGAGAGCGAGATCGAGTCCATGAATGAGAGTTTCGTACTCTGTGACATTGTTTGAGGCCTCAAAATCCAAGCGTATTGATTCCTCAATTTCGTCGTTGGTTGGGGTAATCAATAGGATTCTAATTCCTGACCCTGTGGGTCTTGCTGATCCATCTGTAAGAAGTCTCCACCCTTTCCTCATAACCCATTCAGCTCGCTTGTCAAATGCTTTGGGGGTGGATCTTCTATAGCTTCCTTTGAAAGGTCAGGATCGTGTTCCTCCCACTCAGGATCTTCAACTGGAAAATCCGCGAGGAAACCGGTGACAGTCTGTCCCTTTTCGGAATGACATTATTTGAACTTGATATCATATTCTTCCAAACTGACTGACCATTGTTGCACTCTCTTTAATTTTTCTTTCTTGGACAGAACCTCCCGAAGTGGATAGTTCATCATGACTTTGATTGAATGAGCTTGAAAGTAGTACTTGAGCTTCTATGAAGTATAAATAAGAGTAAGAAGAATTTTCTCGATTTTAGAGTACCTCATTTCCGCTGGAGTAAGGGTTTTACTGATGAAGTAGACAGGTTTCTTGATTTTTCCTTCAAGTCGAATCAGAACTGAGCTGAATGAAGTATCTGTAACTGCTAGGTAAATAATCAGTTCCCCATTATATATTGGGGCGCTCATGATAGGAGACTTCCCCAAATAATTTTTGAGATCCTGGAAAGCTGCCTCGCATTCTAATATCCATTAAACCTCTGCATTTGGCTGAACTTTTCCTCGTTTGGTACAACCACGGAGTAATAGGAATAGCTAACGATAGCGATCTGAAGATTTTGAAACAAAATGGTTGAAATCAACAATCTTCCCGACAAGTTTTTGAATGTATTTTTTTGTTTTCAGAGATGGCATGTCGAGGAGAACCCGAATCTGATCAGGATCGGCCTCAATCCCCTTCTTACTAATGGCCTAGAAATTGACCTGAATGTGGTCCAAATTGATACTTATCAGGATTAAGACGTATCTTATAAAATCGAAGAATGCTGAATATTGTGCTGAGATCTAAAATATGGTTGATGGACTATACGCTCTTGTACAAGAGATCGTCAATGTAGACTTTCACGACATTTCTGAGATATGCTTTGAACATAGTAGTCATCAATCGTTGATAAGTTGCGCATATGTTTTTAAGTCCGTAGGGCATGACTTTGTTGCAGTAAAATCCTCTTTCAGTGATGAAAGTTATATTTTCTAAATCTTCATCCAAAAGTGGAATCTGACTGTATCCTGAAGCAGCGCCTATCATAAATATGAGTTGATGACCTTCTGTGGAATCAAGGATCTGATAAATGTTGGGAAGAGGCAAACTATCACTTGGAGTATGTTTGTTGAGATCGGTGAAATCTATACAAACTCAGACTTTTCCATTCTTCTTTGGGACAGCGATGATGTTGGATATCCAATCTCGCTTTTCGAATGAATCCAACTTTGATTAATTTCTTGATTTCCATGTTAACTTCATCTCAAAGTCGCGGTAATAGGCGCCGATGTTTCTGTTTGACTGCCATGGCATTGATGTTGATGACCAATTTGTGACATGCCTTGGCCGGATCGACCCCAGGCACCTCTTCAAAAGACCACGCAAAAGCATCTCGATTTAGTCATAAAAATTGATTGAGAGCATCTTTTTGTGTTAAACCAGCTTAGTACCGATGAAAGTTCCTTTGCTAGGTCCATCAATGTTAATGTATTCGGTTGGCTCCTCCATGAAAGGCTGATCATTGGGGTGATCAGCTTGTTGTAATTGCTATGCAGCATACCTATCTGAGGTATCTAAAATTGTAGAAACGGTATTTTTGTAAGCTCGAGAAAGCTTTTGACTACCCGATCTCATAGATACTATCGTTGTATTTGAAGCAGTATTATGAATCCAACAACTGACCATAATCCCAAGATAACGAGATTTGGCATTAATCACATAGAAGATGAGGTCGATTGTGGTTGGTCCTGTGGTAATAGGTAAGATGATCTTCCCTACTCGTTCTTCTTTAGAACCATTGAATCTACTGATATCGGTGTCGCTGTAAATGACTTGATCGGCTAAACCCATTTGGTCGATTGTGCTGTGAAACAAAATCTCAATACCGCTGTTAGTATTGATCATCATCGTGCGCATGACAAACTTCTTCATCTTGAGCATTATGACTAATGTATCATAATGTAGAAATTTGGCATGGCTAGTATTGCAATCTTTGAATGATATCCCAAGTCGGCGATTGCTCAACTCAGGTAGAAGTTTAGCTTATTTGTCTTGAGGTGTGAGATCACAATATTTGGACAACCTCCTGCGCTTGAATCTGTTAGAGTTGGTGATCTGATTGATCTCGATCATGTTGTTGTGGTGCATATTGTAAAGATGCTTCTCCTCAGCTTGATCTTTGACCTAGATTACTTCAAGCTGCTTCTTATAGCTACCATTCTTGTATGATTCCAGGTTAACAATATATTCGGACATCCGTCCTTCCTTGAAAAATGTACTCGAGCAACCTCTATAAAGTATAGCAATTATCAGTAGAATGATGGTTTACCATGTGATGCATGTAGTACGGTCAGCTCTCGATTAGCTCCAATGTTTGGGATAGACAGTAGAGCTTAGTCTATGAGAGGATTGGAAAATTTGTAAAGATTTGAACATTTATTTTTGGGAGGACGAGTTTGACTTGTGATACGCCTTTCCGAGAGTTGCCGGTGTTTCCCATGGATGGTTTCTGGTTACCCTGATCCTCCTTCGGTTCAGTATTTTGATCTGTAGATGGACCTTTTGTTGCTAGGATAGATTTAGTAAATTTATGTCTTTCGGACATCATCCTTTCCAGGTCGACATAACTATTGACCTTGGTGGTCATATCCTTCAAGGTCACAGGTTGTTTGAAGAAGAGGTGTTATTTGGCTTTGCAGTCGAGTTAGAGCATGTTGGTAAAAGCAATAACAGTTGTTTTCTGATCGAGATTGTCCACTTTATGCGCGAGCTCCAAAAACTTTTTTGCAAACGCCTCGAGCTTCTATCCGTGCGACTGCTTGAGACTGATAAGAGAATATAAATTTTTTTCTGTGTCTCTGTTGTGAGCATACGTCTTGATGAATTTTTTCTGCAGCTGGTCGAATATGTATAAGGAGTCTTCAGGTAGATAGTGGAAACATCGGAGCGGTTCCTCCTACAGACTTGTGGTGAATAGTCGCCAGAAAATATGGTTGAGATTGGAGTACAACCCCAATGAATCATGGTATTGTTGAATGTGCTCCTTTGGACTGGTACCCCTGTATTTGCAAATTTTTGGACTATGGAAACCTTTTGGAATATCCATATCGAATAGTTCTTTGGCAATTAGACTTCCTTGTAACTTGGTACGGTCGTCGGTAGTGCCCATAACTTGTGCTTTGATTAGTTCCTTAATACGCTAGTTCATATGCTCTTGTGTGACATAGTGACGGGTTAGTTGAGTCGTTGAACGAGGAGGTTGCAGATTATGAGTACCGGTACCTTCACTCAAACGATCTCGTGCTGGAACACGAGGCTGAGGTCTCTGTTCTTCCTCTTGGCGTATGGAACATCGGTGACCTCGGCTAATTTTAGGCAGAACCTCTCCCCCAAATCTATGGATGGTTGAGGTTCATTCCAAATATTTCAGGAAATAGCATTGCTGGTGGCGCCTTGAGGTCCTAATCTTTCTCGCGTAGAGACTCAAGGGGCATCTGGCACCTGATCGCGATCTCGTATTGGAGAAGCCTGCTGAGTGTTCTGCAGAGCTTTCAAGGCAGTTTGCATTATTGTCATATGATCTTCATGTCGTTTGAGTGCAGTCAAATGAGC
This sequence comes from Kingdonia uniflora, assembly GCA_014058105.1. NCBI lineage: Eukaryota > Viridiplantae > Streptophyta > Magnoliopsida > Ranunculales > Circaeasteraceae > Kingdonia > Kingdonia uniflora. The sequence continues at coordinate 2,345,745 of JACGCM010000724.1, forward strand.
CTGTCGTTCAGCTTCGAGCTCCTTCTCACGAAGCTCTCGGTCGAGAGTTAATTGTTGTTCGAGCTCGTTGCGCTTCCTTGTTTCAGTGTTGAGATTTGCCTACAGCTCTCTAAGTTGTTCTGGCTCAACTGAGAGATCGAGCTGGATTCCGGTAACTGGTCAACTGAATGGAACCATGATTAAAATTTGTAGTAAAGTGACTGAATACTTTAGGATATTATGGAAAGATTTTATTTCCCACAGACGATGCCAAATGTAAAGGCCTAATTCTGTAAGCTCGAAGTAGCCTGGAATTAGCTCCTATACCAATGTACCTGCAACAAAATCTAATTAAAAACAAGAAATGACACAGGTATTTAGCGTGGTAAACCTATGAATAGGTTAAAAACCACGACCTTAGGTTGAGAATTTTGGTAATAGTAACGCTTATTGCTTGAGGTTGATATCTTATTACAAGTGATCTCTAGACTTAGAAATGCTTGATCTTGTGAATAAGAAGTTTGAAGGATTTAAGAATCTAGAAAATATAGTTTTCCTGGTAATTTCTCCTGTAATTTTCTGGTCATTGTCTCTTCTGGAACTTTTCCTTTATATAGGCATTTTTTGCAGTTCTTCATCGTGTTGGAGCATGTTCTCCGAACAATGTGGTTAGTGGCGGTTGATTAAGTAACTGCTGAGTTTGAGAGAGATAGGTGGCTTTGACTTGTTCAGGTTTTTTGGTTTGAGCTTGACCTACATTTTTTATCAGTTTGTGGAATATGTGGCAATGTTAACTTGAGAAGTTCAAACTGGAGACAACTCGATTTAAGTAAGATCGAGGGATAGGCCCCTATACGACAAGCTGCGGAAACAATTCATCAAGACATACGCTTACAATATTGACAAGGAAGAAAATTTATATTCTCTTATCAATCTCAAACAGTCACACGGAGAGAAGCTCGAGACCTTTGCAAAGAAGTTTTTGGAGCTCGCGCGTAAAGTAAACAATCTTGATCAGAAAACAGTCGTTACTGCTTTCACCAACGCGCTCTAGCTTGACTGTAAGACCAAAGAACACCTCTTCCTCAATAAACCTGTGACCTTGAAAGATATGATCACCAAGGTCAATAGTTACGTCGACTTGGAAAGGATGATGTCCAAAAGGCATAAATCTACTAAATCTGTCCTTACCATAAAAGGTCCATCCACAGATCAAAGTACTGAACCAAAGAAGGATAAGGGGTAACCAAAAGCTCTCCAAGAGAAATACTAGTAACCCTCAGAAAGGCAGTTCACAGCTCAAGCTAGTCCTCCCAAGGATGAATGTTCAAATCTCAATAATTTTTCCAATCCTCTCCAAGGATAAGCTCTACCGTTTCTCCCAACCATTGGAACCAATCGAGAGCCGCCTGTACTACATGCATCATAAAGTAAACCGTCATTCTGCTGACAATTGCAATGATTTAGAGAGGTTGCTGGAATATATTTTCATGGAGGGACGGATGTTCGAATAAATTATCGATCTGGAATCATACAAGGATGGCAGCTATAAAAAGAAGTTTTAAGTTGTCCAGGACGAAGATCAAGCTGAGGAGAAGCATCTTTACCATATGCACCATAGCAGCATGATCGAAATCTATCAGATCGCCAACTCTAGCAGATTTAAGCGCATGAGACTGTCAAAATGTTGCGACCTAATACCTTAAGGCAAAGAAATCAAACTTCTATCTAAGTCGAGCAATCGCCGGCTTGGGATCTCATTCGAAGATTGCGATATTAGTCATGTCAAATTTTTACATCATGATGTATTAGTCATAATGCTCAAGATGAAGAAGTTTGTCATGCACACAATGATGATCGATATTAGCAGCGGTATTGAGATTCTCTTTCAGAGCACTATCAACCAAATGGGATTGGCCGATCAAGTTATTCCAAGCGACACCGATATCAGTGGGTTCAATGGTTGTAAAGAAGAGTGAGTAGCAAGATCATCTTAAATACTACTGTAGGACCATCCACCATCGACGTCATCTTCTACAATATCAATGCCAAATCTCATTATCTCAAGATTATGGGCCACTGCTGGATTTACAACATGGAAACAATCGCTTTCACCTATCATCAAGCACTCCGCTTCAAACACAATGATGGTATCTATGAAATCAAAGGTAGTCAAAAGCTTTCTCGAGCATGCAAAAATACCGTCTCAGAAATTCTAGATACCTCAGACAGATACGCTGTATAGCAATTACAGAAGGTTGATCATCTTGATCAGCCCTCCACGGAAGAGCCTACAGAATACATCAACTTTGATGGACCTAATAGAGGTACTTTCATCGGTACAAAGCTGGTTTACCATATAAAAGATGCTCTCATTCAGTTCTTACGACTAAATCGAGATGTTTTTGCATGGACTTTCAAAGAGATGCCTGGAGTCGATCCGGCCAAGGCATGTCATAAATTGGCCATCAACATTAACGCTACGGCGGTCAAATAGAAATAGTGACGACTCTCACCTCGACTTTGAGATGAAGTTAACATGGAGATTGAGATATTGATAAAAGTGGGATTTATTCAAGAAGCCAAATATCCAGATTCGATATCCAACATCGTCGTTGTCCCAAAGAAGAATAAAATAGTCCATGTTTGTGTAGATTTTACCGATCTAAACAAACATACTCCAAAGAACAGTTTCCCTCTTCCCAGTATTTATCACATCCTTGATTCTACAGCAGGCCACGAACTCCTATCTATGATGGACACTGCTTCTGGATATAATCAGATTCCATTCATGGAAGAAGATCAAGAAAAGACCACTTTCATCACTAGAAGAGGACTTTACTGCTACAAAAGCAAGCCCTTCAGACTCAAAAGCGCAGGCGCTACTTATCAACAGTTGATGACTACTATGTTCAAAGTACATTTTGGGAAAGTCATGGAAGTCTACATTGGCAATTTCTTGTGCAAGAGCATACAGTTCACCTACCACATCTCAGATCTCAACACAATATTCAACATTTTTTAAACTTATATAATACATCTTAATCCTGATAAGTGTCAATTCAGAGTACATTCAGGTCGATTTCTTGATCATCTCATCAACAAGAATGGGATTGAGGCCGATCCAGATCAGATTCGGGATCTCCTTAATATGCCATCTCCAAAAATGATAAAAAAAAACGTATAAAAACTTATCGGTAAGATTGTCGCTATCAACCGATTCGATTCAAAATCTTCAGACCATTGTCGTTGACTATTCCTACTACTCCGTGGTTGTACCAAATGAGGAAAATTTTAGCCGAATACAGAGGTTCAATGGATCAGCATTTCAGGATCTCAAAACCTATTTGGGGAGGTCTCCCATAATGAGCACCCCAATAGCTAATGAGGAACTGATTATCTACCTAGTAGTTACAAATACTTCAATCAGCTTAGTTCTCATTCGACTTGAAGGGAAAATCGAGAAACCAATCTACTTCATCAGTAAAACCCTCACTCTAGTAGAAATGAAGTACTCTAAAATAGAGAAACTTCTTTTCACTCTTGTTTATACTTCATAGAAACTCAAGCACTACTTTGAAGCTTATTCAGTCAAAGTTATGATGAACTACCTACTTTGGGAGGTTTTGTCCATAAAAGAAAAATCAAGGAGAGTGCAATAATGGTCAGTCAGTTTGGGAGAACATGATATCAAGTTCGGACAATGTCATTCTGAAAAGGGTAAGGCCGTTGCCAATTTTCTCACGGATTTTCCAGTGGAAGATCCCAAGTGGGAGAAACACGATCTTGACTTTGCAGCGGAAATTACATAAGATCTGCCCCCCAAAACATTTAAAGAGCAAGCTTAATTGATTACAAGGAAAGGGTGGCAACTTTTTACATATGGATCAGCAGGACCCGTAGGGTCAGGAATTAGAATCGTATTGATTACCCCTTCGAACGACAGAATTGAGAAATCAATCCGCTTAGATTTTGAGGCCTCAAACAATATCACCAAATACAAAGCTCTCATTCATGGACTCGAGCTCAACGCCCTAAAAATCTCAGTTTACACAGATTCACTACTCATCAACCACCATTACTCTGTACAATATAAGAAGAATGGCAAGATGATCGAATACGCAGCCCTCGTTGCAGATCGGATAATAAAGTTTGCGCAAGCAACTCTAGATTATCTTCCTCGAGGTAAAAACAGACACGCAGATTCCTTGGTATATCTAATCGAGGTCTTGGGAATAGAAGCTTGATATCTCAAGATTAAAGTAATTTTAACCCCCAGTATTGATCGCATTTCTGTATGCACGATCAACACTGGGGGCAATAAAGAGGAAGACAGCGATTGGCAAAAAAAACCTTCCTAGTCTATCTTGGTATTGCCAACAAATACAACGGACCACTTCCAGCAGATTCGAAGGAGCGCCGATAGCTGATCAACAACTCAAAGCGCTACACAAATTAAAATGGTACCTTATACCGTCGTTCAGTCACGGGGCCTTACCTCAAGTGCCTCTCCGGAAAGAAAGTGCATGAGATGCTCAACGAGTTATATGAAGGGACTTAAGGCTCCCACACCGCAGGTTGATCACTAGCAAATAGAGTTATTACACAAGGAGTATTCTGGCCAGGCATGTGCAAGCAAGCAGAAGAATACTCATGCAAATATGATACATGTCAACGACATGGACAAATGATATGCGCCCCTGCACTCATACTGCATGCAGGAAAGGTGTTTTGGCCATTCAAAAGATGGGCACTCGATCTTGTCGATAAATTACCTAATTCTCCAGGTAATCGCCAACATCAACTCTTAGCCACAGATTATTTTATAAAATGGGTACAGGCAGTTCCACTTTATCGAACCAGAGAAGAAGAGGTCATCTCTTTTATCTGGGAACACATCATTACTCGGTTTGGGTGCCCCCACCTAATTTATATCGTTAACGGGCCACAATTCGTTGGAGAAAAAATTGTAGCTTTCCACAACCAATACAATATCATTCATTCACCATTCAATCCCTGCTACTCTTAAGGCAATTGCCAAGCCAAGGTCACCAATAAAATAATTTTGGATAAGCTCAAGAAAAGGCTTTATTCGCAGAATAAAGGGAATTGGGTTTGAGAACTTCTTCATGTCTTATGGGCATATCGTATCACTCTACGTCAATCAACCAGCTGCACTCCATTCCTCCTTGCCTATGGTACCGAAGCCGTCATTCCCTCAGAATACCAACATTCAATCAGAGATCACGAGCTAACTGACGAGGAAAATAAGTTCAAATTGGCCTGCAACCTCAATTGGATCGATGAGACCAGGGAATGCACCATTGCTAACCTTGATTGATATCACCATATGTTGGCCAGTTCGTACAACAAACGAGTCAGAAGCTGTAACTTCCAAATGGACGATCTTGTCCTCAGAGAAATCCCTCAACACAGAAAAAAGCCTCATGGTGGGAAACTGGCAGAAAATTGGGAGGGTCCATTCCTTATCACAGGTCTCTCAAGCTTGAGATCATATTACCTCATGACATAAGAGGGAGTTCACATCTCGAATCCTTGGAACACTAGGTGACTAAAATGGTACTATCGTTAAGTCCTTCACTACTCCATTTTAATTTCACACTTTTTTCCATTCCAAAAGTAAGATTTTCATCTCCATCCAATGTACATCTTTTTGTATTTAATAAATTTTCCAAGTTTTTCTCCCACACATCTCTCTACTTCGTAAACAATACATAGAATAAAGCATATATAATACTAGTTTTCATTCAACCTCTATACCAGTTGAAATAAGGATAATACTTGGCTCGACTGACTCTAATAAATTTTTGCGATTAAAACGAAGATAATACTAGTTTTCAATCAAAGACTCAACCATACATAAGATAAAGCAAAGGTAAAACTAGCTTTTATCTTACTCAATATGGCGGTGACATCATACCAGCTGAAACAGGGATAACACTTGGTTCGACTGACTCTACTAAATCCCTACAATTAAAATGAAGGTAATACTAGTTTTCAATCAAAGACTTTACTGGATATAAGATAAACCAAAGGTAAAACTAGCTTTCATCTCTCAATATGTCTGCGACAGCTACTTTTTCAGGTTACATATACAACATCTACAATGGATTATTTTATGTTGTTGGGATGTCAGCTACGCTTTCCCCTACAACAGGAGGTCGACTAGCCATTAATTCTCGAGCTCGAGCAGTTACAGCAATCCTGCCCTGCTCTATCAACTCAGCAGATCGAGGGCCTAAATCTATTTCCATGGAGTTCATACAATTTCCTTGATCTATACCAGCTCTGTAAATACATCCCCTGTCTGACAAACAGTCGAACAAGGTATCTCTTTCTAACTCAACCTTTTCACCTCCTCTACAAAATAGGCGATCACCGCCATTACCAATTTAGAACACGATGCCTCTGTTACAACCACCTTAGGGAAATTTGTTATTATCGTTTGAAGGCAATCATGTAACCTTTATTCCATTCATTTTACCATTCCAATTCATTGTTTACTCAAACTGCGAATACAATGTTCTCTTCTGCCTTCTTATCAGCTTTATCTGATTCAGCCTGATTAATCACCCTCAAATCCGTCACCTGAGCACGAAGTTCCTTGAGCTCCCTGTCCAAATCTTCTCTAGTCGGAGTTTTCATTAGTAATTCATCTTTCTTCTTTATCAAAATCTCATTCCCTCTGATAACCCGCTCTAACCCTTGTTCCCAGGAAAGAGCAACATCCAACTTACTTTGATACTCCTTTAGCCGCTCATTTTCGTACCAAAAACAACCTGGAGTTTGAGCCACAATTCCCTCCAGCTCCCTTATTCGAGCTGATAGTCTAACTACATCTCTTTGAACAAGGGAAACTTTGGCATCACTTTTATTCTTCCACGAGCGCTCCCCAGCCTCGACGTTTCTGGCACGCGAATTGGCCTGCGCCAATTCGGTCTTCAATTGTGCCGCCCTTTCATTCAACTCATCACACTTTCGTTGCACTGTCCGAAACTCCATATCTTTAGCATGTAAGGCTATAGAAAACTGCTCAACTGTAACTTCAAAGGTAGATAGATCATCTCGAGCTTTTTTTAACTCGCTATCTTTCTCAACCATTTTAATCTTCAATCGCTCTAGCTCGTTTCTAGTATTCAATAGATCAATTTAAGTTTGCTCCTGATCGTTTGTTTTGCAGATCACTTGGTCCTTCAGACTAGCCACAAAACAATTTAGCCCTTCCTTTGATCTTTTTAGGGCCTATATACGGTATCGAGCCATGTCAGTATCCCTACTCTTTGCCATCAGTGCATCATTCCAGCTTTTGAGCTTCGTTGTGTGTTCTTTTATCTCGGTGAGCTATTTTCCCTTTATTAATATCGGCATCCTTATCTTCAATCTTCTGAGCTAGGTTGACAACAATTTGGGTTGCCTCCATAAATTTGAAGTATACTTTTACCTGTTGATCTTCTCTATCTTCATTTGCCTCTCTCATCCTATCAAACTCCTCTACAAATTCTTGGTTACATTGGCCTACCTCATCTTCGCTCGAGCGAGCTAACTCCAATTCGACCTGCACATTACAGATACAATATATCAAGTTCGATTCAAAATACTTACTCAACACATATATTTTATTTCTAACGAAATATCTATTTTTTGACATCTACTGTGTGATACTACTTCTGAACTTAAGGTCTCAATCTCAGATGGATGTTCAATAACTTATACTTCCAAGTCTAAGGTACACATTCTCTATATTTTAATTTTTCAATACTTTGATATTTTCTGTGCACCGTTTCAGTAGCATTGACCCTAAACCGATAACAGGTTTTTGGTCTGTCTCTACACTCTATTTATTACTTTGTAGCTCTATACTAATGGCGCATACAAGTCAAATATTTTTTGCTCTTTTCTAACCTGCAGCTCCGCTTGTGAAGATAATAGGGATGTTGAGGTGTCTCTCACCTTAGCGAGCTTAGTCTCTAAATCTTTTATTCTGAGGTGCATGTCCTTAAGCTCCAATAACATGGCTTACAAGAGCAGCTTAGCCTACAGAATTCAATTTGACTAACAATATCCCATTAGTTTACAATATTACAAAAACCATTCATACAATTGCAGAACCAACACTCTACTCTACCTTCTCATTTTCTCCCTCTGGAGGCTCATTATCATCCCCTTGGCTGTCTCATACCATTTAGGGAGAGACACCATCCGGCCCGTCTACTACTCTAATAGCAACATCTTTCGCTTCATCATCTCCCTCCTCTTCAACATAGGTGTCCACAATAATGGCATTCACCTCATCTTCGGAATACCTATTTAATATAAGGTGATGCCCGAGTCTATCACACTCAGTTACCACCTCCTCCAATTTTACCCTTGCTTCCGCAGACAGATTACAGATCTCTACCACTTGAGAAGCCTTCAGGGCCTCCAGCCGCTTTGCCTCCTTGATCAAGTCAGTTTTCACTCGAGCTACGTTCTTCTCAAGCTTAACTTCCCCTGACCTCAGCTCAGCTTTCTCCTCCTCGAACCTAAGGCATATCCCCTTCACCAGCCGAGCAGCCTACAAAATAAACAAAATCAACCTCATTGTTAGCTCGAATCACAATACAAAAAATTCATTACATTTTCTAGAAAATGAGCTTACCATTTTGCTCATCTTCTCCTCCCCATTCCGAGCTTCTAGCCTTGCCTTATCCTCCACCTCTTTAAGCATATCTTTAACAACAGGTCGATCCCCTACGACCTTTACCCGCAGTATTTCAGAAGGTTTGACCCTTCTCTTATCTGCCTTTCCTGCGACCTCACCACATCCCATGGTTCCAAAGGTCAAAGTACGCTTCAGTATCTGCTTCTTGAGAAATGTTTGAACTAGCTTGATCGATATAGTAGACTTCGATACCCCCACGAAGTCTACTCTAGAGGCCCTGGGCAAGTTCACTCGCCTCTCCCCATCAGTCCCCTTCGGCTTGCTTCCATAAGCGCACGTCATTAGCCTCATCGATTAAGATTTTTCAACTTTCACGGATTGGCTGTTAGCACGTTTCTTTCTGCTAATGCTGAGTTCTTTCATTACAGTTTTAAGCTCTGTCCCTTCCTGAGCAACTGTATCCAATAGAGACTCCTTCCTCATCACCCTGGATTTAGGGTCTGTCAATAACATCACATGATCACCAGCAGAGCAACATACAATTTTAACATATTAATCTTATGCATTATACATTGTTATACTTACTTTGTTTTACAGTTCTATACAGAAGTTCCATGGATTCTTTGTCATCTCTCAGAAGGCAATCACCATTTACCCATATCACATTATCATTCCATGGTCGACCTGCTGAGTTCATGTAGAAGAAACGAGGCTGTGTCGGGCTCGTAAAAAAAATGCCCCTCCTCTTGCAAAAAAAAAAATTACCCCATAAAACAGCAAAACATCCTCAGGAGATATCCTTCTCTCACTCTTATCCTCCATCCACAGCTTATTTAGAAATTCACAAACATTTATCACCTCCCACATGTTCCTGTTCAACTGAACAGGGCATACCCAGATAATGCTTATAATCCTTTTTACCAGATTGCTAAGGGGAAGACTCAACCCGTACTCCAACTGATAGATAGATAATACAAAAAACCTTCTATAGGTCGCCCAGGACGTCCCCATCAAAGTACTCCATAGAGATCGATTCATCTAAACCCCTATCTCGTTTCTCCTTCTCCAAATCAGCCAGCAGAAAAAAGTATTTCTCTCCAGTCACTACAATGCAACTCCAAAACTGCCTACTATCATGTTCTATAAAATTACCCCATCTTCCCCCTACAGAAGCCTTGGCTTTACAAAACTCTTTGAACGCATCAGAGCGAGGAGGATAGTTTACCAATCTTCCTGGGAAATTTGGGAATTGATCAACCCCTACTTCTTCCTCACTATCAGACATTACAATTTTGGACTCTGCCAATCGACCAGAGGTCGACACCTCATTAACAGGTGAAGTATCCATATCAACTACAGATCTACAGCAAAGGTATGATCCTACACAAACACTCCTCACGATCGACCTACATATAGGTCCAGGTATCTATTATTATCTTTTACATATACATCGCCCATATAAATATGCCTTTCATATAGCAAGCAAGTATTCCTAAACATAGAATATAATCTTCAAAAGCACAAGATCACAAATCCTCTACTAACCTTCTATGTCGAAATGAGAGTCTGACGTAGTTCCAAATCCTTCCCTCACAACGCATCTGTATAACCACCTTCATGATTCAGTCTCTGCAACTCTCTCACGCTTTAACTGTTAATTACTCTCAATTAATTTCTCATGAGATTCTCTACTATTTCTTCTCATTCCTCTCTCACTGCTCTTCAAGCAAGTTTTCACAGCTTTTACTTAAGGGACAAAATCAAAAGCCCCTTGCTTTTTCTATTCTTGCTTCTTCAACTTATAGAAGTACTGACGTCATTTCCAAAGTTCTCGAAATTTTAAAAATATTTAAATTCATTTTTCACAACAGTCACAAACAGCATTCGCAAAAATAGAGGATAGATTCAAGCTTTATTTTCGTTTTATTTCTTTGCCAATTATTCAAACTCTATAATTACATATACTCATGTTACCCCTATTTACATTCACTTTATTCACCTCATATATAATTGCACCTAAAATAGCCCTGATGTTCTGGGGAACCACATCTGATCAGTTGACCTCCAGTAATCCTCACATCTTCTGATCTCCTCTATAGCAATCAATCACACAGTATCTTTTCGAGCTCCAGGATCCACCATGATTTATCGGAACAGCTCCACATAGAAACGACGTTCATACTCGATTTCTATCCCAATCCCATCTAAACCTTTAAGATTAACCTCCCTCACTAGCAATTCAGCATTGAATCCAACAATCTAAAAATCCACCGCCACACTTAAGCTATCTTTATCGCCAACCGCCCCTCTGTGGCATAATGAATTCTCTCAGATCGAGTCCACACCATTCTTATACTCTTCTACCAATTTAAAACTCATCCCCCCCATTTATACATTTTTTACTGTGAATTCTACACAGATCGTGATATTATCCTATTATCCCGCAATAAAAACCCTAATATCTTGAGATGATATTTGAACATATTTCTCCCTATCGACTTCTATCATTTCATTCTATTCTATATCGAGCTTATTCTTTCCCAATCTAGTATTCCATAACGACCTCCCGGAGATCAAATTTCCATTCTGACACTACTACGATTTTCTCACTCCCCCAATGAAATTTTAGCCCCCAGGTCGAACATCATATATTGCACATATTTCATTTAACAAACATATTTTTAACAGCTCGATTATTACAAGAAGTTGTACGCTATAATCACATACATTTTATTTCATCCTACATTCGGAAGTCTTCGAATTATTCATAGCTCGATTTCTAGAGTTATTCTATTCTATATCAATACAGAGTTTGGATAGCAAATTTTATTCATCTTGAATATAAATTACAGGTACTTTACAAATAAACTATCAGGTACTTTATAGATAATAAGTTTTTTGAGTGCTTTACAGATTACAAGTCTTTCAGACACTTTGAAACATCAAATCATTCAGTTCTTCTGACTTCAGTGATGTTTCACTCTAAGAATCTTCTGATGCAAAGTAGGCATTAGAAGTTACCATAGGTCCTTCTTCCTTCAAACCATCTTCCTCTGACCAGAAACTCAGTTTGGATGAAGTCTGGCATGAAAGAAAAAGACTCAGTGCTTGAATCCACTCTTCAAACATAAGGTCTTCTCAGTGCTAAGAAATGATGGAAATGTAGAAAAAAAATTCCATTCTCCGTCTTCCTCCTCCGCTACCATCGCCGCCTCTTCTATAACCACCACCTCCGCTGAGTTGGTTGGGATGAAGAGGGCCTGGCCTTAGAATCTAGTCTTATGCAAGACATCGGCGCAAGTGCCCCGTAGTTATACTGATCCTCGTATCAGTCTCCCCAATCTTGTCATCTGTAAGGATATGAAGACACACCCAACGTTGCTTACCTGTCAAGACAACATAGTAAAATCTCCACATACAGTAAAAATCTTCCTCAGCTTCAGCCGCTTCATCTTTCGACATATCTTGATAAGTCGGAGGAACGGGAACGGGAGTAGGCATCTCAAAGGACTGAACCCCAAAATATTTTAACTTCAACTTCTGCATCACACTCGCAATTCTCTCTTCAAGAACCATTCTCCGGGTCTTTACCATCATCAAAGCTTTTAGAGAATTTGGAAACAAACAAGCATAATTTGCCAAAAATCTTGATGCATGTACTATTTATATAACCCTACATTTTATATGTAGGTACATTTTCCCCAGCGTCATTATTCAATACAGAGGAAACTCTACAAACCATAACCGACGCGTACATCAATATTCTCATCATCATTTAATATAGAAACGTCCCCCCATAACACGTGCATTTTCCATACAATCAAATACACATCATATCTTCCTTTATTTTCAAAAATTCAAACCCGAATACCCATATATCCATATATTCTTTCTCAATCAAAGCCACTCGTGTCTTTAGTTGCGAGGGGCGATTTTAGGGGATTACCCCTCGATCTTACCCAAATCGAGCTATTTTTAGTTTGAATTGCCTCCATATCAGACTCACGTATTCTGCACATAACTTTAGCAGACAACATTGCCACATACTCCACGAACTGATAAAGAATGTGGGTCGAGCTCAAATAGAAAAACCTGAACAAGTTAAAGACACATATCTCTTACAAACTCAATAGTTACTCAGTCAACCACCACTAACCACATTGTTCAGAGAATCTACTTCATCACAATGAAGAATTGTGGAGAAGGCCTATATAAAGAAAAAGTTCCAAAAGAGACAAGGACCAGAAAAATACATAAGAAATCACCAAGAAAACTATATTTTCTAGATTCTCAAAATATCCAAAACTTCTTATTCACAAGGTTCAAGTATTTCTAAGTCGAGAGATCACTTGTAATAAGATATAAGCCTCAAGCAATAAAAGTTATTATTACAAAAATACTCTAATCGAGGTCATAGTTTTATACCTATTCAGAGGATTTCTAAGCTAAATCACATATGTCATTTTGCTTTTTAGTTTTTATCACAAGAACATTGGTATAAGAGCTAATTCCAAGCCATCTCGAGCTTGCGGAATTAGGCCATTACAAAAAGGTTATGCAATGTGTTATAACCAAATTATAAAGTTTTTCGCTTAACCTTCATTTTCAACTAAGAGATTATAGAAAAAGATTAAATGATGGGAATGTTCAGCGCTGACCTTTGCTTTCATCCCAAGAGATTTTGGAAAAAAGATTAAGCAACGGGAATACTTAGTGTTGACGTGTCATGAGTTCAATACTATTTTAATTTTAAAATTTTAGGATATCAAATTATCAAAAGAAATTTGGACTATATCCCCAGTACAAACTTAAAATTGGCCTTTAGACCCAAGTTGACTTTGGACCCTAAATTAGATTTGACCATGACTTTGTAAGGAATTTGGGGCAAAATAAATGAGAAAACAGAAGAGATAACAAGAAAAAACTTGAAGATCACGAACTTTAATCTAGCAACTTGGACTATATCCCCGATACAAACTAAAAATTAGCCTTTAGACCCCAAGTTTATCACTTGTTTGACTTTGGACCCTAAATTGAATTTGACCATGACTCTGTAAGAAATTTTGGGCAAAATAAACGCGAAAACACAAGAGATAACAAACAAGAACTTGAAGATCATGAACTTTAACCTAGCAATTTGGACTATATCCCCAAGACAAACTAAAAATTAGTCTTTAGACCCCAAGTTTATCGCTTGTTTGACTTCGGACCCTAAATTGTGTTTGGCCATGACTCTGTTAGGAATTCGGGGGATAACAAATGTAGAAACACAAGAGATAACAAACAAGAACTTGAAGATGAACTTTAACCTAAGAAAATTTAAACCACAAAGCAATAAACGTATACAAAATTTAATTTAGGCGGAAACCAAAAGGCTCAACCCCCCCCCCCCCCCCCCCCCCCCCCCCCGACAAATCTATTATCAATCAAAGAGTGCAAGAATTTCTAGATATCTCTCAACCTTAGCTATACTCTTACAGATAATCCCCAGCAAGAAACCCTATAAAGAAAAAATATATATATAAGAAATCTCTAAAGAGAAAAAATAGTAAATTTTTCCATTTTCTCACCCTAGATCTTTTCTCCTATAAAGGCTTGAACAAACATTACCTAAATCTTAGCAAAGCCCTATATTTATAATAGACATCCCATGAGACTAATCATAAAATACGCATCATGATGCAATTTCCAATGACCCAAAAATAAGTCGTCATCGATCTCTGTTAGAATAGGATAAGTTCATATTTAAACCAAATTGACAAAATCAAGCCAGGCCTATCCTGTTTGAACAGAAGAAAAAAATTATTTTTCCTTTTTTTTCTCTTTTCTTTTATGAGCTGCAACTCCAACAATCTCCACCTCAGCGAAAAATTGATTTCATCTGCTGTATTTTCCGTGTATCCTTGTCGCATTTAACCCTACAGACAACTTCTCAATTAAGAGAATTAAACAAGTCAAAGTTTTCCCAGACCCACCAATCCGAACCCACTTTATGATCATCTTTGTAGACCGTGCCATTGCTCTAAGTTGAACTAAATTCCCCTTTTGAGAAATCTCTATAACTTTGTCAGTTTACGCAAGCTTCACATCTCTAGCCACTGATTTACCTACCAATGCATACAAGATCCCACTAATAACTCTTTTCAAAATCAAAGTACACTTCTAATAAATTTTCATTACTCCACCTCACCCGGAATAATTGTAACCCTAATTATCTAATTTTGAAAATAAAATTATATTATGGGTCATACTCTAACCATATCGAGCATCATGAAGAACCACGACGCGTCCATCGAACATCTTCATGCGAATATCACTAACTCCCAAAATTGGCATTCGAAAGCAATCATTCGTCGACACAAACTTGTTACCCTTACACCTTGCATATTTGTCAAACCATGCCTTATGTCCACACATATGGGATATAGCTCCATTATTAAGTACCCATCCTCTATCTTGGCGATAACCATCAGTGGCCACTACAAGGAGTGACTCATCATACTAGTAACTGTAATCAGTCCGTTACTGGTACCTTCGGGGCCCTTTGCCGAACTTGCTCATTTTCCTTTGTCGGCATTACAATCCGGTCTATAATGACCTGAATGACCACAACCCCAACAAGTCCATTTTTTTAAATTATTATAGTTTCTTTTCCCACTTGCCACCATTGTCGAGTTAACCGTAAAGGATTTACTACCTTTAAGCCTTCTCTCCTCATAATAATTCAAAAGAAGCGTACTCGTAACATCCTCAAAACTTAAGGTTTCATTCCCATACATAAATATAGGTTTAAGAGGCTTGAAGGAAGAAATACGAGACCATAAGAGTTGAAATGCCTTATCTTCATCATCAACTTTAACTCCGATCTATTCTAATTCTGAAGTTATCCCGTTTAAAGAACCTAGGTGATCACCTACGCTCATACGCTCATCCAACTGAAGCGTATGAAACTGCTCCATGAGGTATAAGCGATTTGAAAGACTTTCCGTTTAGAACAAACTTTTGAACTTTTCTCAAAGATCCTTCGCGGTCTTCTCTCCAGCCACGTTTGCCAAAAAAAATTTAGCGATATAAGGGCAAACCCACTCGCAGTCCTTGAATCTATATCTTCCCAGTCTTATTCATCGTCGTCCACTTTCAGGGCCACTACACCTTTAGCCTGTGGTTTAGGTATAGGTTTCCCCTTCTATGCATTGCGTAACCCACCATGAATTAAGATACCCATGACTTGTATTTGCCACAATCCAAGATTGATCTCCCCATCAAATTTGATGGCATTAGAGTTCTTTAATCCCCCAACTTGCTTCTTTACTAGCCCCAAACCTCGTTCTCATACTAGTTGTTAAGAATTTAGGGGAAAAACAAACGCGAAAACTTAAGACTAATAAAGCTTCAAGATCACAAATTTAACCTAAGAAGATTCAAGCCACAAAGTAATAAACGCACACACGATTTCAATGGAGGTGGAACCCAAAAAGATCTCAGATCCCTCCCATCACCCAACAAGCACGACGAATCTATTATCAATCAAAAAGTTACAAGAAACTTCATAGATCTCTTAACCTTACCTCTACCCTTACATATAATCCCCAGCATGAAACCTTAGAAATATCTCATGAGAAAGAGCCTTAAATTTCTTCATTTTCTCTCTCTAGATCTTTTCTCTAATTGAGACTTGAACAAGCATTACCTAAAGCTTAGCAAAGTTCTAGATTTATAATAAACATCCAACGAGGTTAATCACAAAATATGCATCACGATACAATTTCCAATGACCCAAAAATAAATTGTCATTGATATCTGTTCAAACAGAATAGGATCATGTTCGAACGGGATTGGAAAAATTAAGCCAGGCAATTTCTTATTCGAGCAAGCTAAGTTCTTTATCAAACATGAACTAAAAAAACTAATTTTCCTTCTTCTTTTCATCTTTTTTGAGCTACAGCCCCAATAGAGTCGACCTACTGACGATGACCCTTACTTTTGTCTTCATCTCTCTCCCCCAATCCCTCTTTTACCCCTCATGTGCCCCTCATTTTTTTTCATTTCTAATAATGCATTTCATTTTTTTCCCATTCAAATAATGTACATTTATTATTTAATAGTATACAAGTTTTTTTGTATTTAAAAAAAATTGCAAGGGGTAGACCAGTTTTGCACTTGAAAATACGAATTCACACATAAATTATTAATAATATGTCGTACGCTTAAGAAAACTTATGTTTCTCTCTCAAAATGTTGTTTTTATTTTTATTTCTTTCACAGCTGCTGCAGATGTTTCCACGTTTCATTTTCTTCTTTGGGAAAGCCACATGGGACATCCGACGATTTCGTATTCTAGTACTCCAATGATAAAATTGAAAGCACATTGAAGATTCATTTCGTTAGTGGCATCTATTGAATAAACGTAACTTGTTGTGGTAACCACGTTGCTCCCTTGTAAACAAAAAATTAAGGGCATCAATGGGTAATAAATATCTAAAGTAATGTTTTTTGAAGTGGGGTTCAAAAACTTATCCAATTCTTCAAATAATGTACATTGATTATAATAATAAACGTGTTTTTTTTTTTTTAATAACAGACATATTTTTTTGTGTTTAGAAAAAATTGTGAAGGCAGACCAATTTTGTACTTAAAATGCGAGTTCACACATAAATTAATAATAATAGGTCATACGCTTAAGAAAATTTATTAGTTTGTATGAAAAGGTTGTTTCCATTTTTATTTTATGTTTTTCCACTGTTGTAGCCGATTATTTTTACTTTTCATGTTTTTCTTTGAGAAAACTACATGAGATATCACAAAGTAGAAGATCACCTGATTGGCAGAAAGAACAATTTCGCATTCTACTACTGTAGCGATAAATTTAAAAACACGCTAAAGATTCATTTCTTTGGTGGCTTCATTTGAATGAGCATAATTTACAACGGTAGCTCCGTTGCTCCCTTAATGACAAAAAATTAAGTACATTTTATGGTAAGAAATATTTATTACTAATATTTTTTGAAGTGAGACTTAAAAACTTACCCGATTAGCATATAATTGTCATTACATAAAGACTCGACGTATTCTTAGAAGCTTTCTGTCAAGCAACGTTACTAATAAGTATTTAAAAACATTTTTAATGCACTTTCTATCTCTTATGTGTTTTCACTTTTCTCTCCATCTAAATCACTTTCTCTACTACATAAACCACTCATTTAAGTAAGAAAAAAAAAGAAGATAAATGTTTTGGGGACACAAGGCATAAGCCTAGAGGAGAAATGCAGTCACATTTCACCACGTAGCACTGTAAAAAAGGCTACCTATTGAACATGTTCTACTTATACTATTTTTTTTTTATTGGCAAAAACTCATTTCTTATTTACACTTGGGGAACAGTGGGTATGCTCTCAATGAGATAACCTCATCTTATTTTTTCTTTGAAGTTCTATTGTTAATTCTATTATTCATTATGAAAAATCTACAAAGGATTTTAACCCTATCATGATTTATTTGCATGTTTGAGACCCTCTTCTCCAATTTCCCCAACTCTTTACCCATCAAAGATATGATCATTATCAAAGAACCACTTCAAAAAACATTTTATGGATATCTACTTTTTCGATGAATAGCTATGTCATTGTCATGGTAAAGAATTTTATATTATATAAATTCAACAATAGAGATTATTATGCAATGAAAACATTTTTTCCCAATATTTTGCATTAACTACACCCAACAATGGACTACCCTTAAGATTGATTGCCCAAGACAAAATTGGGCAAGCATCTAGTCTTTGACCCAACTTTTTGACAATCTCAGAGACTACATTTTGGAGCTAAGAAGGTTGTAAAGGTAGGTTTACTTCCCTCTTCACACTCAACATTGTCGTCAAAACATGCATAAAAATTATGGCTCGAGTGAAGTGAAACTGGCATAACTCGAATGATTAACACTCTTGAACAATAATCATGGTACTAATCAACCATTAAAAAGAAACATATCCTGATAATTGATAAGAAAAAACTTTTTAGCTTCTGACCTATATCAAATGCTATAGAGATTGATTTAGAAATGATGTAGAATTGATTAAATTTGTAAATCCATTTTTATTGATATTCGTCAAGAAAATATTTTAAAAAGCAACAATTTACAGAGGAAAAGAGAATTGCATATCTTTTTTGCATTCGGATACAAATGAAAAATAGTGATTCATAGTAGGATTAAGGAATTGTCAAAGGTATATATGATAATAGTTATTTTTACTGTAAACTTTGATTAAAAACCCATTTTCTTCAATTAAGAGGGAGAGATTTAAGAAGATAAAAGGGAAGGAGATTAAGCGCTACTGGTTTTTTTTCCCCGATTAAAACCTAACTTCAATAGGTTGATGTAATTTACATTAGTACCCATTTACGTTACACAAAATTTTAAGTATAATAATTTGAGCGGTAATTCCCCTACTTTTCCAGAAATTACATGCTCTATTCATTGCCAAATCATACCAATTGCCATGTAGCGCTATAGATTTTGAGGGATTTGCGAGGAGCTCTCTCCTTTGAGAGATTTGTGAGGAGAGTTTTCCATCCTCAAAATTTGCCAAACTTAGTAAAGCATAGGGAGATAGATTTATCACAAGAAAAAGCGAATAGTGATGCCCTTCATAGAAGTATTTGTGGCTGCAAGCCATGTTTACAAATATAATACATAAGTGTTCATAGTTCATGACACATCCCTGATGCATTGACATATGTCTAAATGTGTTCAAGGTATAAAACTTAAATCTTCATTCCTCATAGATATAATCGTACAAATCTAGTGTTGATTTTGGTATAATTTTTTATCTTGATTTTTTAAGTTTTACAAACAAGCTAGTAAGTAGTTTAGGAGGAGAGAGGTGAGAAAAAAAAAAACAAAAAAAACAAGTGAATTTTAGCCTCTGACAATAACAATATGATATATTATATAAATTAGGAAACATACGAGGCCTTTAGAAGACCACACGATATTCGGAACATACCATGCTTGCCACGTTAGCACAAAGCCCAAACCCAACTGTTGGGAGGGTCGAGTCTAGGTTAGGCTTTTGGGGTCTGACATGTTGGCCAATCATACCCAACCCAAACCCAAGTGAAGGAAATGCTTTTAGGATTAGTTTTATTTGAGTACTATTTGTTATTAATATCCCTATTGTTTCTTTAAACCACGTAGGTAGTAAAAAGCTCCTTTCACCTTTATCTTTTCAATGGTCCCTTTTATCAAGTTTTGCCCAAAAAGGCTTCTTTAAAAATTGAACATTCCAGTCCAATTGTGACCTTGTACAGTGTCTAGTCTAGTCTAATTATGACCTTGCACAGTCACACTATGTATGTTGCATCCATGCGATCATAAACATTAGCTAGGTGGGTTTAAAACCACCAAAGCAACCTTTCCCACGATCTACCCACAGTAGTTCACAAACCCGCCCTAAGTGAATTTGGTCACCCCTACTTTTGAGTTGCGCGACATCGTTGGTAGCTGAGATAGGGCCACGTGGCTTCATCTTAACGGGTTAAGACTATTGCGCACTTCTGAACTAAACCACATATAGACCAATAAGAAGCTGCTACGTGGATTACTTAATTTTTTTTAAAGCCGCGCAGTTTAAACTGTAAGAAAATTATGGCTACTCTCTTCCCATACCTATTTTTTTCCTCTAAAACTCTCTCCCCAACTGCTATATTCTTTAAAAAATACTTCCACAACAGTTAGTTTTCCCCCAAAACTTATAAAGCAAGCCTCTCAATGGCTACTTTTTCATCTATTAAATGGCTCTCACATCTTACAACAAATATTGTCTTCATCATCTACTCTCTACTCTCTATTTTATAATTATCATTCAAGTTCATCATGTCTGACATTTCACTCTTATCTTTATCTTCATCATTTTCATCTTCGTCCGGGACGAAAGAACTTTTCTATCCACAAATTTTGATGATCCATGAGTATAACAAGGTGCTCATTACAATGGGAGAAGTTAAAGAGAAAGAACAAGAAGCAACATCATCACGGAAGCACGCGCAGGGGGGTTAATAAGATGGGAAGGAAGGGCAAACAGAAAAGGCATAATAATAAATTGGTGAGTTACTGCTAAGATGATGGGCCTATCGACGCACCAAAAGATAACATATGCACTTCATATGTTATGTTATGGTACGAACGCGAACACCCAAGAAGTATACTTTTGGATTGGGGAGTCTACGACCATTTTGAGCTTGCATTTCTTTTACAAATCAATTATCAAATAGTTTAAAAGTTAAATACCTTAGATGTCCCGACGAAAATGATACAAACAAATTATTACAAGTGAATGCATCGCGAGGCTTTCCGGGGATGTTAGGTAGTTTAGATTGTATATATTGGAAATGGAAAAACCATTTTACCGGTTGGGCCGGATAATATACCGGGTATAAGATGTATTTAACAGTGATATTAAAAGCGGTTACATCGCAAGATCTTTGGTTATGACACACCGTTTTGGAATACCTGGTTTTAACAACGACATAAACGCCTTGCATCAAGGATAGGTTTTCAACAACTTGTCTAATAGAGTGATGCCATCGTACAATTATAATATAGGAATGGTACCACATAATATGGGGTATTACTTAGCGGATTGAGTTTATCTAAAATGGAAAACTATTGTTCAAACCATAAGAAATCCGTCGAACGATGTAGAAAAATATTATGCAAAGATGCAAGAAGCATGCGGAAAGACGTGGAGCACATTTTTGGGGTGTTACAAGCCAGGTTTGAATTTAAATCCAACCCATGTTATCAACACTATGGCAGAGTATATCGCAAAGATTAATAAAATTAGAAATGAAAGTGATCATCTCCAATTATGACGTGAACTTGTCGCATATTTGTAGTAGCCAAAAGGGGTGGAGTAATATGAGTTTTTAATTTTTATGTTCAAATTGTAATGTTTGATACCCGATTGAGAGTACGAGGTCGATTGATCATCGAATAGGGGTAGTATCATTGGGATTGGTAGTGAGGATTAAAATTGTGTCTTTGGGGATTAAATTATAATTACGATGGAGTTTCGAGTAGCGGGAACAATTGTCGAATGTGGGGGTCGCAATATTGTGAAGGATTTTGTATTTGTGATGAACCAAATGCGGTGAATTAAAATAAATATAAGTTGGCTTGATGGTTAGGTTAAGAATTGGATTGAGAGCTTGTTTGAGAGCTTGAGGATGACATAGTATACTTTGCTTGAAGGAGGTTGAAGGAGGGAGGGGGGAAATGAGAAATTGGGTGATTTTTATCAAGATATCACTTGGTAGGGACCGAGGCGCGCACTTCTGAAGTGCGCAGCTTCAAGTAGCTATTGTGTACCGTTAAAGCTTGCTTAAATGTAGACCGTACACGTGGCTTTATCCCAGGGGTTAATTTACCACGCGATTCTAGCAGCAAATGAGAGACTATCATGTGGTGGCCTATGATTGGTTGTAGCTTGTCACACAGCTCAAAAAAATCACCCTCAAGGTCTCTACACCCACCCCGAGGGTAAAGTTTTTGGTGGCGCTGGGAGAATTCACCTAGCTATTGTGGGTTGAAACCACCCTACCCTGCATGTTTGGATACACATAATAAAGTAGTTTATATATTTCCGTTTTGCGTTAAAAAAAAAATTAAAAAGCTTGTTCGGTATCTTCTACAAAAATAACTTTTGAAAGATAAAATAGAGCTTTAGGTAAAAGCTAAAAATATTGACTTTCTACTTTGGCGCAAAGAGATTTTCGCGATTAGAAACCTGCGAGAACTTCTCTTATTTTAAAGAGTTTCTCGAACTCAAGTCTCTTTTACCTCCTATCTCTTATCCACAAACATAATTGAGTTCATCTCATAATGTCAGATCTCTCTCTCCCTCTTTTATTTTTCTTCCTCCATTGATTATTGGTTAATGTTGGGATAGTTTTTTTGTTGGGTTATTTCAGATTATTAGGTTTTATATGTTATTCTTCCATTGATTATTGTGGTTTGCAATTTATTACTTCTCAATATTACATACTATTGTAATATTTTATTGTTATTTTGCAGATTATTAGGTTTTATATTTTATGATTTGATGGGTTTTATATGTATAATCTTATGTTGTTTAGGCTCTTATAACCCAAAACAATTTCTACCTTTTGGACAGAAAAGTACGATGTTTAGCAAACACACTTTTGTAAACTTTCTACCTCCATTTGTGTTTCCTTTAAGATTTTTTTTTTGGGTGAGAAGAGCATATAAGATTGAGGTTAAAAGATTGAAAAAAACTCGCGTGCATTTGGCTTAAGGTTAAGAGTTTTACTTAAAATTCTGACTTCTAACTTCAACATCTCACTAATCTGTTTGACTGAACCATCTAATTTGACCACAAATTAAAAGTTTCTCCACAAAAACATCAAAAACACATGTATAAACCACATTCTCCTCTCTAAATATTAACCAGCCAAAACTGCAAAATGACAAATAATATACAAAAGATAGGCACCAATACTACAAAATGCTAAATAATATACAAAAGATAGGTACCAATGCTACAAAATTCCAAATAATATACAAAAGATAGGTACCAATAGAGAGTATTTATATTGTTCTAAAATTGGTACCAAAACAACAAGTAAGTCTCACAACAACTAAGATAAATAGATAAAAAGATACTCTAGAGATAGAGAGTTAGAGATCCAAGAACATCTACTCGTCTGATACACCACCAAGGTCATATGAAGGACAGTTATTTGGATCTGTAATAACCTAATTTCGTATCTCGAACTTAGCCTTTACACCAAGGATATTCAAAGCGCCTAGAATGAACACTAGCACAAAGGTTAGCGTGGAAAACCTTTGAATATGTTAAAAACCATGACCTCTCTTGAGGATTTAAAAAAAGAAATTATTGATAGCTGCTAGATTATTACAAGAAATGCTCTGAGTATTTTGTAGAGACTTTCTTGATAGGAAAAGACTGTGTAGGATTATATGTCCTTTCTCTGTAGTTCTATAGTCCTATTTATAAGTCTTATAATATGACAATAATCTGCTTTAATGATGAACGTTGCAATATATGGCTTTGATGAGTCTTTATAATAATTGTGTAACGGCTTGAGTAACTCATTTTCTTTATAATTATTCAATAAATGTACCACGTGTATGTTGATGAGGTCGAGTGGTCGTATGATGGTCGCATGGAAAGACATGAGCCCGAGATTTGGAGTAGGCCCCTTACATAAGATAGTTCTCAGTCAAGAGCACGAAAAGCATCATGGGCGAGTGGTATTGGCTGAAAAGTTCATTTTATATCCGTTACCTGACATTGCTGTCTTGACTTGTAATATTTTGTCCAATTTGAATGAACATGTTGTCGACATGAAATGTGTTGTAATATAGTAGATGCGTTGGTCGCATTGGATAAACCAATTATGGACCTGTAATGTATAATCTGTTTGGTCGAATTGGACAAACCAATAACTGACCTGTAATATATTAGATAGATTGGTTGAATTGGAATAAACCAATAAGTGACTTGCAATGTATTAGATGGGTTGGTCGAATTGGGATGAACCAATAAGCGACCTGTAATGTATTAGATGGATTGGTTGAATTGGGGTGAACCAATAAACGACCTATATGTTTTAGATGGGTTGGTCGAATTGGGATGAACCAATAACCGACCTATAATATATTAGATAAGTGGGTCGAATTGGGATGAACCAATAACCAACCTATGATGTATTAGATGGGTGAGTCAAATTGGACAAACTAATAATTGACCTATGATGTTTTAGATGGGTGGGTCGAATTGGACGAACCAGTAACGGACCTATGATGTATTAGATGGGTGGGTCGAATTGGACGAACCAATAACCGACTGGTAATGTATTAGATTATGTTATCTGTTTGGTCAAATTAGGCAAACCAATTATCGACTTGTAATATGCTGGTCGAGCTCGTTTACGAGAATCCAGACCTCCCAAATGATATTATATGAAAGATAAGAATATCCTGATCATCTAGCCAGATTGTAAGAGTTATGACCACAACCTCGATATGGTTGTTGGCTTCCATATGAAGACCTTTGATGATGGAAAGAATTTTCAGGGTTTTGAAGATATTGCGCCCACGAAAAGAGGCCGCAGCATTCGCAAATAGTTAAGTGATATTAGCTATAGTACTTTGTTAATCAAGATGATATTCGGAGGCTAACAAATAAGTCTGAAAATCCTCCATATGGGCTTCGTCAACCTTCAGAGATTGCGCTTAGGATTTCAGCGCATTTGAGGATAACATTGTGGTTATTCAACCCTTCTTCCTCTGCGGTCAGGAAATCGTTGTAACCATTCTTATTGTTGTTGGTGGTACTCGAATGAGAAGTTTGTTCCTTGGGAAAGACCTTGATGCGATAGACAATAAACCATTGAAATAGAGAGAAGATGATTCCAACAACATATGCATGAATCAAAATCTGAGTAATATGATAGATAGACCTGTAATACTATGCAAAGCAGAAGTGTTTGCCGCAATAATCAAATCGTGACCAGAATCAGCACAGTCCAACACAGCAGCAACATCCAATAATCCTCGAAACTGCTTTGATTGATAAAGAGAACAAAATCAAGGAATTGCACAAATATTATCTGTATCTCTAAGGATTGATCTTAGGATCACTTGCAAGATTAAAACCAAGCACAAATCCACGAGATTGAAGAGAGTTGAAGAAGATCGAATGTGACGATTTGGGCATGAGATCATCGAGTAGAGCAAGGATTCTTCGATGGGTAGTGTTTTCGGGGAAGAATGAAGTACAGAGAAGTGGAATGATACGATCGTGTATGAACTAGCAGAAGATAATGTGGTGGGTATAATTTTATCCAGACCTCTCAAGCTCGATTGAAGTCAGATGAACGAACCCTCTCTGTTGAAGCTTGAGTGAGAAACAGAGCTCGATTTGTTGGAATTGTTGAGCACTCAAACTGGATCCATGAACTCGATTCGTTGCTACACCTATAAAGAGAAGGTCGATCAAACACCTCCAACTAAGTTCTTCACTGAATTAGAACATCAAGATAATCTAAGTATTGAAAGTGATTCTTACCATCCTGAATCATTTATCTCTGCCCCATATATAGATGAAGATATACATGCTAGCATAGAAATTGGTGAGGCAACATTACAGACTATCCACAATTTTTTCACACAATCAGCTGAGCTAAGACGGCAAACAAACCAATTCAGAAAACCTTCTAATATCCTCCATTGAAAGAACATCATCTTTTCCTAGGTGCAGTGATTCGAATGAAATATCTGAAATTGATACTCATGAGAATATGGAAGTGAGTGACTTCGATAATATGCCCATAGAATTTAAACAAAATGAGAATTTGCGCAAAATGATAAAAGCTCCAATCGTCAAAGTTATCGCCTCTTATCGTACGATCTCATAATTCTGTGACTATTTTTGATCAGAATTGACATTAGATTCGCATCGATTTGCCTCTTGGAGTAACGAATTGAGTGTAGTTCACTTGTGATTTTGATTTGCTTATGGTACTAGATGAGGCTGCAACACCGAACCCAAAAATGCTGATAGACACGTAATATTTACGTGAACAACTCCTAAATTTATATCTACCTAGTCATTTATTAAATAAATATGACATTAATAGTATTTTTGTTTGTATTTACGAAAATCGGTCACATGATAAACAAGTCGTACAATTTTCCGATTTTTAATGAAGAACAAGGGTGATGCACTCCAACAATGATTCTCATTTGAAGTTGTCAACCAAAGGCCAATGCATGGAAGCCCATTGAAGAAAATTAGATATATATATTATTCTCATGAGTTGTAATGCATGATTTTAGGCATTGTTTAGGAGATTTTATATTAATGGTAATTTTTAGTAACCCTTCTTATACTCTATAGATAGGAGGGGAATCCTACCCATGAGAGATCATCTTGGAGAGTGCAAATCAAAGTTCATAGCAATAAAGCTTATTCTTTCTCTTTTTCTTGTCTTTTACTTTTTTTGTAGTAATAGTAGTATGGAAATGATCAAAGGGATGAGTAGCTAATCTTCTTAGCCAAGGCTAGATGAAGCTCCACCCAATGTAGCCTTAGTGTAGATTATATAGCTTAGTTAGAGTAATTACTTTCTCTTTATCCCAGAATATTACATATTTGTATTCCTTCATCTAGGCTTGACCATAGCTAGGATTAGGAGGAATAAAGAATATAAGTAATTATCTTGTTTGGCCATAACATGATAGGTTAGGAACATGAAGAAGAGAACATAATCCATACTTATCAACCGGACCATAGTTGAATAAGTTGGTTTATGGGTAGCTCCCAATTACTAAATCTCTTGTATCTTTTGATGTATTGCATATGCCTGACCAAGGATATGCGATACGGGAACTCGTAATTTACTTTAAATTATTTATGCTATCTAACGGTTATAAAAGGGTGAAGTGGAATCGATGCCTTGGTTTTCACTCTAATTTATCTTGTAATTTGTTTCGTTCATCTTTTTATTTCAAAACCTACACAAACTCGTTGTTATTGGATAAAACTAGTAGCTCAAAGTATAATTCGCACCACAAGTCTCTTGGGATACGACCCCGCTTTCCTTTGTACTCAACGGTACACCGTGCGCTTGCGGGTCTTTTAAGACGTCAGTTTATAATCGATCAAATGCCATTATTTCCTGAACCAAAAACTTATCCGCCATAATAAATCAATGATTCCCATCTACGATTTAAGTAAGATTGTCCTTCACTCGAGTTGATTTCGACACCACTCCATCTTTTTGACCTAATCAAACTTGATAAAAAGACCACCCACCATTGTTACGTGATCTCGGGTGGCAAGAACGAGGATATCCGAGCACGAGACGATGTTGGGACTCTCGAGCTCGAGAGCGGTCTTGACGCAGATGACATCTA
Source organism: Kingdonia uniflora (assembly GCA_014058105.1). NCBI lineage: Eukaryota > Viridiplantae > Streptophyta > Magnoliopsida > Ranunculales > Circaeasteraceae > Kingdonia > Kingdonia uniflora. Next base: position 2,373,346 of record JACGCM010000724.1, read on the forward strand.
TTGCATCACCGGTGAGGGAGAGATTGATGTCGGCGTCGCGCTCGGCTTTGTTGAAGGTTTTGGAGGTAACGAGGACGTATTTATCGTAGCCATTGTCAGGGAACCATGAGGATGAACTTGAGTCAGCTTGTAAATTAGAGATTTGAGGTTTAGAATAGTCTAGGAAGGGAGGAATTGGAGTGATTTTGGTGCATTTTTGTCGACCAACCAAGAATCCCCATTCACTACACCAATTTTACTAAATTACCACAGACCTAATATGTGGTAATAGTTGTTTTGCCACAGATAAAGTATGTAGTGGAGGTCTGCAGCAAATGGTGCGTGGCAATTTTTTTACCACAGACTTTTTCTGTGGTTATCTAGTTTATATTGCTACGGAGTAAATCCGTGGCAATTTTTTTGCCATAGTTTTTTTGTGGTTATCTAATTTATTTTGCTACGGAGTAAATCCGTGTTGCCACGGATTTTGTCGGTAGCTACCAAATTTATATTGATACGGAGTAAATCCATGGCAATTTTTTTGCCACAATTTTTTTGTAGCTAATTATTGTAAATACCGCAGATGATACCCATTTTACCACGGATAAAGTATGTGGTAATTTTTATTTTATTTAAAAAAAACTAAAAATACTGCAATGCTGCACTCCTGAACCTGCAAAACTCTCTCAATCCTCCAACATACATTCATACATATTTATGATACATGAACAAAAAATAGATATCCAAAATAAATCCCTCATTCCATTAAACATTCAAAAATCCAAATACAATTGTTCCATATGCTAAAAGAACATATGTATAAGAGAAAAATAAGAAAGAATAGAGATTAATCCCGTGGTAGCCAAAATTGTTCCAAATTACTACCTATTGGTAAACCGAAATTGCCTCTGCACTTTGAACGCTATTAGCCTTGTGCTGTACCAAGTTTATTCCAGAGATAGTAATTCCGTGGCTTGAGTTTCAACACAGTTTGAAAGGACCCTATAGCTTTATCATACTCTTTGGATAAGTTGTAAAGAACACCAAGTACTATGTGAACATCAGCATCATCTAGTGAAATTTGAGCAGCTTCATTGAATAACCTAGCACAACCTGCCAAATAAGATGACTTAGAAGTTTTAAAATTACAAGAAAAAATAAAGAAACTTATGCGTAAGTAAATAATTTTCCAGCAAAAAAACGCTGCACATTGAAATCACTAGCCAGGGATATATATAGATATTATTTATTTTAAATGTTACTAAAACCATGATAACAAGCTAAAGATACATCTGCTTTATGTAGGAAACATAAGCTAAAAAGTTATGAAGTCTTACATCAACATAATAGAGAGAAATAGACCGCTCGGGAGGGGCAATTGCGCCATACTTGAGGTGATTTTGAAGCCCTAGATTTCACGCGGAGGTCAAGGGAAAACTGTTGATTTGCATTGGGAGTTCCAAAAACCAGCGAAAGAACCATAGACTTCACGCGGAAAAATAACACACCCGCACTAAAGGAGGAATATTTCTTTTAAGAGTAAGCCTACCATTATTTGTTAAGTTTAAGTTTACTAAGGGTAGTGCTCAAAGTTTTTGTTTATATGAACACTTGTTAGAGGGCAAACAACAATAAAGGTGCCACTCCATGATTATTAACAAGATGCATGGTGTGGCTGCAAATAACATTAAAGTGCAAACAACAACAACTTCGCTGTCATAAATGTATAAAATCATAGCATTTACATATACAAGTAATTAAACACAAGAGTTTTCGCCCATGAGTAAAACTGTAAGATACTGTTCTAATTTTGCTTTAAGCTTCCTCAGTAGTTCAGATTATTCGTTCAGCTTTGATTTGGGGATATAGTATCAACTTGGGTATTAATATAATATGAATGTCTATTTTACCAGTAATTTTGTTTTAAGCTTCCTCAGTAGTGCAAATTATCTGTTCAGTTTTGATTTGGAGAAATAGTATCGACTTGGGTATTAATTTAATATGAATATGTCTATTAGTAATTGTTCCAACGTATCAAAGAGAGAAAACAAACAAAAAAATGTTACCTCCAATTTGTCTTCTTTTGTAACGTGATTTTGGGAAAGAGCGCGATACTCCTCAGTCAGGCGAATGCATTCATTAACACTTTCAGGTGAAACAAATTCAACGGCCACCTTTATACATGACTGAACAAGATAAAGCAATTTGAATTAAAAACAATAGGAGCTCTAAAGTAATTTCAATTACATAGAAAAAAGTACTATTCTTCAAAACAATTTAGTAATAACCTGAGTTTTAAGCCAGATTTCATGACTCTATGAACCTTAGAAATTATTTTTTTGGTGACTACTTCAATTGGGTGAAATAGAAAACTAATAGAAAACTACAGACATTTATATCAAGCATAAGCAAGCTACAGTGAAATAGAAAACTGACCAAATTCGTCGTGAAGCTTTTTTTTGTGCTCTGAAGTTAAGTAGAAAGTTTGGTCATGAATAGGGTGATCAACCTGTATGATTAGAGACCATGAAATTGTAGTACAGTCAGCATGCATAGCTTGCAATAAAAAAGTAAAACAAATAATCTAAAATAAGAGAAGTAGTTAATGCTTTCTACATTCTCTGCGTGGTTATACGACATCACATCCAAAATTTGACTTCTTATTTTTCTTTGCTAAGTTTTATGAACATGCAAGACAGTTGCCATTAACATTTGAGAGCTGATAGACACCTCTCATGCTTTGATGTTTTAACTATCAGTGAGAAAATGACTCATTTGATAGATGATTATCATTGGTTTCTTTATCTAAAATCTAATGTCAAAGAACTAGGCATACTGGGCACCACATTAAATGTAAAAGGCTCATAAATGTCTTTTGTATTACTATACTATACATGCTAGAGTTAAGGTTTAATAATGTTAGCTAATCAAAATTTTAGGTCAGTTTTTGCTCTTTGACTTGACCATATTTTTAAGTCTAGATAAGACTTGGATAATTTTATTTCCAATGGAAGGATCAAGAAAAGTAGCAGTATAATTGAAAATATTAATAAAATTCTTCATATATTACGAATTACCTACAATATCGTTGTTCAGGTTCTCTTCTTTTGATGTCCCTACTTGTTGCAGATGCATTCTCCGGAGAAGAGCTTGGAACATATTTCAACCATCGAAGATCATCTATATCAAAATTAACTTGATTGGATGATCACAATAGTGCAGGGACAATTTTTTAAGAATGTTCACCTATACACCTACTCTAGATGGATAGATGCATCAAATACTAGAGATTCCAAATTGCCTACTCAAAAAATAATTTATAAACAAGAAGCTATCTTTAACTTAATCTATCCTTTAACTAAAAGTCTACCATTTCAATACTCGGATTGACTTGCTTGATAACTACAATCTAAACAATACCTTTGTGGATACACATACATATATAAATAGCATTTATCATTACCTGACCCAGAGGAGCGCAGTGGATATGTCTGAACTCCTTAAAGCGCAGTGGATGTGTCTGAAATAGACTCCACTCCTTTAAGCTAAGTTAATGATTTCCTCTAGGAAAAATATCGTGAACGATTTAATGTAGAAACTTGTATTCTACATAGATCCTATAGAATTTGGTAATAGAACTAAACTCAGACCAAAGATGACAATCAATAGTTGTTTCTTCTAAGTGTGGTTGATTCTTGAAGAGCTTGGATGCTTTCTTCTCGCGCAATGCACGGCTTAAAATCATTGGATCCCAGCTCAAGCCAGATGCCATATCAAGTGCATCACCAACAATCACAGGCTCTCCATTGATCCAATGCTTCTGGAAGTGCTCTTGATCACTATCTTGAATGTCTTGAATTCTTACAAAATATAAATAGTTGTCACCAGAACATTTCCGACGAGCAGCTTTTCTTAAGTTTTTGTTACTAAAATCATTATCACCGACTGAGTTGAAACACGAGCAAAATCGTGAGATTTATATCTTTTAGCTATCACCTCTGCTTTCATGCCCAGCTCTGAAACCCAACTTTTAGGAAACATATACTTAAGCTCCAATAACCTACAACCGCAACCACCCAACTCCTTTGGAGGACAAGAGATCGTACCATTTTCTTTCACTTTCCACCCGTCCCTTCTCTATAGGCAACCACTGCGGACATCTTGGCAACAACCAAGGCAGAGATCATATGAACAACTCGGACAGCTTCGGTGATAATTGGCTATAGAAGTTCTGCAGATCTTAGTAAAATCAGCTCATCAGAAGTCATATGGCTTAGGAAAAAGAAATGAAGTAACAGCTAATTTGAGATAACACTCTATTTATTAAGGGCCGTTTGCAATACCCTCCTGCATGTTCTATTTTGATAGATATCTCACTTCTCTCGTTGACAATTCAGGAATGAACATCTTACGACACTTATGTGCTAGCTTTATGCATAGGGGTATCCAAGAATTTTGCAAGTTGTTGACGGTAGAAGTAAGCATCATTTACTGATCATTTTTTTTATGAACATAATGCCTTACGCATATAGTGTATCTCCAAATTATGCAAATAATGAATTACTGGGGGAAGATTCTACCAGTATACACGCTCATCACTATAACAATCTGAATTTTGTAAGCATATGTCAGACGGTGATACACCTGTCCAAATGAGGATTAAGTTAGCAAGTGCTCATTCAATAAGAACTATAGGTATACTTGCACCTTATGTACATAACATATGGCCATTTTAAAATTACCAAATGTATTTCATAAGCAATTTTACAATTTCCTGCAAATCAAGGGTGTTCTATTTACTAGGCAATGAAAAGTACCTCGTATCTAAATCTCTCATCGTTGAAAGACTTTTTACAAAATAAAAGTATGCAAAATCCTTTGATTATAGGCGAAAGCAAAATATATATTACGGGTTGCTCATACACCTTCATCTCAAGAGATCAAATGAGATATGGATTGTTGGATTAACCTTGAATTCTAGCCTCCCAACGCCTTTTCAAGCTTTTGTTCTTGATCAAACTGCTTCAAAATTGGAAGAAGCGTATGTACCATATATTGACAGTAATTCACTTTTTCGCTACTCGTTATTCTCTCCTTCGAGCTTGGTTTTTCCTACATAAAAAATGTATTACTTGTCAGATGCCACTAATAAGGTAAGTAGGCCAAATATTGATGTCACGTGCCCACTAATAAGGTAAATAGACCAAATATTTATGTTACAAAATGAAATGGCATGTACTACAAAAACCAACCGTTTATGTTCCATATTTGCGCAAGCAGGGTTTACAATTGCAAATTCCACGGCACACTGGACAGGATTCAGCAATATCATCTGGTGACAATTGAGGATACCTGTATATAATGGTGCAAGAATAAGAAATCAAGCACCAGACTGCCAAGGTAACAGATAATAGTCCAATTTTTATTATTATTTCTTTTAATATGGAAGGTTAATATGCAACGCTTATAGCAGTTTTAGCCGGCTATTCACCACATTATCTCCCCGTAAGAAATAGTTTGGAAATTAATTGCGCATAAAATTTCATAGCATTTGGTAAATTTACAAACCTTTCATTTCATTTATATCCATTTTGTCAAAATCCGATGAAAACTGCTTAATTTTTCTACATATAACATATGTAACAGAATTTGTATGTTATTTACACCATCAAACATCTGCATCTATTAAAGTAGGTATGAAAAAGTAGCTGAAAATCTCTCTTATAAATAGTATTCTACCTCGAAGCAAATACGTGCTGAGATTACAAATTTAGAATTTCATAGATGCATCTTTGTAGCACATTCACACAAGTATGCCAAAGATAAATATATTTTACTTTGAAGAATAAAAACAAACATAAATGTAGTTCAATCCAACCCAGCACACGCACAAAGCGAACCCAAAATATGGAGAAGAAAAAAAAATTACCATCAAATGCACCGCAGACAGAATTGCCTGGTATTACATTTCTGGCAGTGAATGACTTCTTCTTTGTCATTCCTTTGACATTTTTGGTAGTTTAAGGATCTCACTGCCTTTTCCTGGTCATTGCAACAATCCCATAAATAAATATTACGCCCACTAAATGGATTAAATGTGCCTGTTTGAAGAAAAACAATCAGTTGTAGACAATGTATACTATTTACTTACACATGATCCATTGATCTCCTTATAAAACTGAAACCAATATGCCCTCAAAATTCCAAAGGCAGTAGCAATCTCCATAAGCTATAAATATGAGCAGATACTAAAGAAAACATCCTTGACATATAGGGGAAAAGAAAGTAAGGCTGAAAGTTAAGGCGCAAATATCAATATTTTAGTATCAAAGACGAACTTACCATGTTCGATGACAAAACTTCTGAAATCCCTCCAATGAAGATCTAGGACAAGGTTTGAGAAAAAAAATAGTCATGAAATCTCCTAGAGACAATCTGATCACAACCAATACTTTTTTACTCGTGAAAAATCATGCGAGATAAACAAACGCATGGATATTGGAAGTACATGTCTTAAGTTCTAGATTTCTTCAAAAAGAATACATGTTTAGCAAAATGAAAAAATGACAATGAACATATACATTCATGAATCCATCAATTTTATATCTACAAATCCCATTTTATCTAGCATGTAATCTAAAAACTACCAATCTAACGTAATAGTATGTTTGCTCAATATCAACCTTGCACCCACCTCCCAGAATTGGCTCTCTCCTCCTAGAGGCTATGCACTCGATACCCATTATGATACAATCAAGATTTTAGAATCTACGTTCTAGTAGTGAATGTCCCTTTCTTCCAACAACATCAGAATGGGCGATCAACATCAGGATTTGAGAAACAATTAGTAAATGGAATTTAGACACTAAAAAGTAATTGTTTTGGCACTCAACGAGTCAACACCAAATTTCATTGCTCGATGTATGGAAACATTGCCTGATATATCGCTGGTTCAATGGACTAAAATTGCGGGAATATCAAAATATCAGCCTATACCGGATCAACTAGTCCTGAATTTTAGTTGGTGTTTTAGGTATATAAAAAATATTAACGGACAAAATGGGTAGTGTGATAATTTTATACACACACACAACACACAGACTCGCCTTCTTGGCAAATCAGTCCGACATTTATAAAGCAAATTCTTAGCATAACCTAGCCTATATGCATACCTTATGAGGTGAATTCTCTACGATGTCAGATATCTTATCAACTGTTGCCATTGATTTCTCTTGGACGCCATTCTGCATGAAAATAACAGCTGCTATGATTTCTGATCATAACTTGGAGAAAGCAAAAACTCAAAGATTTCAACTCCAATAACAAAAGGCATATGGTAAAATCATTAAGATAAATGTAACCTTAGCACAAGATCGTGTATTTCGATGTTATAGAAGAAACCAAATCACCAAGTCTTTGAGAGAATAAGTAAATATGACTCACCATTACTTTAGGTATTGCAGTTTCATCACAGATAACATCTCCAGATGACACCTGAGTTGGACTGTTACCATCTTCTACCATCCTGTTGCTTGACGATGTTGTCATTTGAGAAGATCCAGGAGTGGAGTTGTCATTTGATTGATATATATTTTTCTTCTTTACTAGTTTATGGTTGATCCCTCCAAAGTTTGATCAAGGGGCAGACTCAAAAGTTTAAATTAATCTTACACATTTATGCATTATATCATTATGAATTAAGAGTTATCAAAGTTACTTTGACTCACCTCTTGCCAACAAGAGTAACATTGGAGATGGCTACCGGTTATTCTCTTACAGCAAAAGCATTTTCTTGACGGCGCCGTTGTGTCATTGTCACACCTAAAATATGAGTTATCAAAGTTTACAAAGTGCAACCAAAACATACAAAAAACTCAAAAACAACCCCAAAAAAAACTCACAAAATGGAGATACAGAGAGAGGGGGAGAAGTACCTAAGCTGCCAGGGATGTTCTTGATTTCACATATTTTACTTGACTCAAAGCACCAAGCAAAATATTGGTAGCATCTGAAGAACCATATTTCCCCAACCAACCTTGTAAAGTATACAAACTCATACCCCAGGTTCAACCCAGTGTTGCAACTCCTAAACACCATCTTGTTAGTAGTAGTAGTTGTTGTGATAATGGTTGTTGTGTGAGATTGCAGGTTTGGTTGTGGTAAAAAAATAAGAGAATGGTTTCATGGGGTACTGTAGTGGGACAAAGTGAGGCGCAAAAGTTGGATGAAACTCAAAAACTGGTGAAGGTGGTGGCGGTAAGGGTAGAGGAAAGTATGGAGGAGAAGAAAAGAGGAGTTTGGTGTTGTATTGAAGATAAGAGGAGAATGGCCTAGCATTGGGGCTCATTTTTTGATTCTTTGTTACACCTGCCGGAAACGCACACGAAAGCGAGCCATCCCGTGCCGCCGGAGAAAACTTCACAGGCAAGTACTCATCAGTTTCACACCTAAAATAAGAGTTCTCAAAGTGCATTACCAATCCTTGTTTCCCCTACAAAAAGTACAAAAAAGCACAAACAAAACAAAAGTTAATAGTTTGATACTTTGATCTCACTTATAAACAAATAAAGATAGCTCAAACATATTATGATGATGATGAAATCTGACCTGAACTCTTGCAAGCTTGATTTCACACACTTTGTTTGAATCAAAGCTCTTCCAATCCAAGTTATGGTAGCATTTGAAGAACAGCACTGCCCAGCAGACCTTGTAAAATTTTCCAGATTCAACCCAGTCCTACAAAGCATAACCCCATGTTATAAAAACATCAGTTTACCTAGAAATCACACACACACACACACACACAGAGATAAACAATACCTGAAGTCAGACATATCTTGACATGACTTTGAATATTGCTCATCAACCTTCTTGTTTTCTTTGTCACAATGCATGTCTAGCAACTCTATCAACTTAGTCCTGCTGCAACCAAAACATAAAATTAAAAAAAATTAAAAAAAAATCACAAAAGAGAGATTCAAACACACACACACATAGAGGAAGAGATACCTAAGCTTGTTAGGGATACTTTTATCATGATATAGTCCTCCCATGAAGCTCACTCTCATCATTCTCAATGAAGTCAAAGGGAGAAGACTGTGTCTGCGTCTGTCTGTGAGTGTTTAGTTTCCTCCCCCTCCATCAAACCTTCTTTCCCCACTGTTTTAGCCCTCCAGATAATCCCCTGACCATGACCATTAGCATTCCTTTTCTGATTTTGTCCATAAAAAGCCCTCTTCTTCTCCCCCTACAACTCGCAAACTCCACCTTACTCTTATCTTTCCCACTAGACACCCCAAAGGGCTTAGACCCCTTGTATGTCACCACATTGTTGGTAGTAGAAGTTGTGGTGATACTGGTTGTAGTACGAGATTACAGGTCTGGTTGTGGTGGCGGCGGTGGTTGTAAGAAATATAAGAATGGCTTCATGATGGGGTAATGTAATGGTACAAAATGATGCATAAATGGTGCATGAACCACTGGTGAAGGTGAAGGTGAAGGTGAAGGTGGCGTTAAGGGTAGAGGAAAGTATGGAGGAGAAGAGAAGAAGAATCCGGTGTTGTATTTAAGAGAAAAGGAGAATGGCCTAGCCTTGGCCTTCATTTTTTGGTTCTTTGTGACACCTACCGGAAACGCACACGAAAGCGAGCAATCCAGTGCCGCCGGAGAAAACATCACAGCCAAAAACTCATCAGTGTCACACTTGAAATAAGAGTTCTCAGAGTGCCTTACCAGTCCATGTTTGCCCTACAAAATGTACAAAAATATAAGCAAAACAAAAGTCAAGAGTTTGATACTTTGATCTCAACTCAAGATAAGACTATTAACTCAAACATTTTGTACTTAAAAACAAAGAAAGATAACTCAAATATTAATAAGAGCACATGATGATGATGATGATGATGATGAAATCTGACCTGAACTCTAGCAAGCTTCATTTCACACACTTTTCTCGAATCAAAGCTCTTCCAACCAAAGTTTTGGAAGCATCTGAAGAACCTCACTGCCCCAACAGACCTTGTGAAGTTCACAAAGGCATACCCCATATTCAACCCAGTCCTGCAAACCTAAAGGCCAAAAGCATAACCCCATGTTATCAAACCATCATTTTACCTATAAATCCCACAAAGAGAGAGAGAGAGAGGGAGAGATAGATTAATAGTACCTGAAGTTTATAGGCAAGTACACAAAATCAAACTTATACATCTCTTCTTGACATGATTTTAATCCTAAATATTGCTCATCAACCCTCTTGTTTTCATTGCCACAATGGATTTCTAGCAACTCTATCAGTTTAGTCCTACTGCAACCAACCAAAACACACACAATTAACTCAAAAACAACCAAAAAAATCACAAAAGAGAGTGGGAGATATACCTAATCTTGGTAGGAATGTTTTTGATCATGGCATTGGCCCTCCCATGAACATCAGTTTCATCATCATACCTAATCGATAAATCAGCAAATCCAACGGCATCAACTGAGATATAGACAAAATTGACTAACCCATTGTTGAAAGCTAGAAAATAAAATTACCATGGACCCAGCTCTATTTGCCACGGATAAACTCTGTCTCATATAAACTACAGCAATTATCCGTGGCAAAATAAAAAAAAGACCGTGGCAATTTTCCTATTTTGGTGTAGTGATTAATGTAACTGCAACCTTCATTCCCATCTGACGACTAAGAATCTTTTGATGAAGCCCTAGGGGCTATAATAATTGTACCCTTTGTAGAAGAAAATGATTTATGTTTGAAAGCGTAATGGGGTTTGGGAGATGAACCCGAATATGATCTTGAAATCGATTCGGGTTTCTAGGGTTTTGTAATTTTGATTTTCTGGTTTGATTTGGGGGAGAAGTGAGAGAGGTTTGTCTGCCATTCCAACTTGAGATGATGAGTTTAAAGTGTATTTGTGGCTCTTTTTTCATTTTCACGTTCTCAAATTAGAATACTGAGAGAAAGAGTGAGAGAGTGAGAAAAACAAAAACCTCAAAAACATATAATCAACTATTTTATGAGATAATGAGTTTAAGAATTTTGTTCCCAGATACGGCACCAAATGTAATAGCCTAATTTTGTATCTCGAGCTTAGCCTTTACACCAAGGATATTCAAAGTGTCTAGAACGAACACTAGCACAAAGTTTAGCGTGAAAAACCTTTGAATAGGTTAAAAACTATGATCTCTCTTGAGGATTTAGAAAGATAAATGTTATTGATAGCTGCTAGATTATTACAAGAAATATTATGAGTATTTTGCAGAGACTTTCTTGATAGGAAAAGTCTGTGTAGGATTTTTTGTCCTTTCTCTGTAGTTCTATGGTCCTATTTATAGGTTTTATAATATGACCGTTATCTACTTTAATGATGAACGTTACAATATATGGCTTTGATGAGTCTTCATAATGATTGTGTAATGGCTTGAGTAACTCCTTTTCTTTGTAACTGCTCGATAAATGTGCCACGTGTATGTTAATGAGGTCGAGTAGTCGTATGATGGGCGCATAAAGAGACTTGAGCTCGAGATTTGGAGTAGGCCCCTTACTGGACCAAACCTAGAACGTAAATACTCCATCCTAGTCTCATCATATGCGCCGAGGAACCAAACACAAAAGGGTTTCTCCTTCGTAATCACCTCTAATACAATGAAAAGGTGAGTTATATCAAACCCTGTGATCCTCTGTAAAATAGCTTTAACTTTTGACCTCATAGTCCAATCAAGCTCTCTCCTAACGGCTAACTCTGATGTAATATGAGACAACTCAGTAGTCATCACATTAATACTTGTATCAAGAACATGAGTAGTAGGCCTAGTCCTCTGTCTCTTAACAGTAGGAGTGCTCCTCCTGGTATGAGTAGAAGTATGATCACCAGTAGTAGCAGAGGGAGTACCAATGGCATAAGTAGGATCACCAGTAGGAGCAGCAGGGGAAGTACTAGTGGTAGGAACATAACTAGTACCAGTACTAGTAGGAACCTAAGTAGAAGCAGTAGACTGGTAATCATGATCACTCTGGCCATAGTCAAACTCAACATAGTTCTGAATAAGGGGAACAGACTCTGTGTTAATACCTATTTCGTCTAAATCATTAGTAATGTCCTCTTCATCTATCAAGTGCCCACCAAACCTTACATTATCCCCATTAGCACCCTTATCACCCATGAACTCAAGTAGCACCTCGTAATCCTTGAATTTCTTACCCTTATGGAGTTTGAGCTTCTTTCTGGACTGAAACAGAATATTATAAAAAAAATTAATACTCATTTAAGGGAATCAAACTAGTAAAATAATAGGAATAAACGAAAGGAAACTGCTAAATAGTTTACCTTTGCTTCTAAAAGAGCATCTCAGACCTCCTTGTTAGCAGTCACAATGCAATTTATTGGATCCCAGCCAAATCCACTCAAACCCATCAAAACCCTCATATTAGTAAGTTTGTTCTTCCAAGTCTTAATCCTACTCCTACAATTTACAGTGGTAGCAGTTATACCAAGTTGATCAAAAAGTGATTGTTTTACTACAGTTTATGATGGAGTCTTCCAGCCATTATCAGCCTTGTTCCCTTGCAGTTTTTGCTCCTTATATGTTTTGATAGCCACCTTATCCATAACATCAGTCCAATTAATTTGTGGACATTTTCCTCCAAAATTTACATGTGCCATCTAACAATCCAAACAAGTAACACAATCACATTCATATTCACAATTACAATGACAATCACAATCACAATGAACCTGCATGTTGAAGGTGTCATCTAACAATCTAAAATGGGTACCAAAACAACAAATAATTTACAATTACAATTACAATTACAATTACAATTACAATTACAATTCACAATCACAATCACAATCACAATAAACTTGCATGTTGATACCCCAAGTTGATCAAAATCACAATCAGAACACCAATTTAATTATGAAACCGAACAAATTCAATTCAACCAATTCAATGCAACCAATTTCCATTAACAATAATCATCACAATTTCATAGATAATACATACATAGAGATAGAGATAAATCAAAATACCTTGTCGAGTGTTATTAAGGTTGATAATGGTTGGAGAGAGCCGCATAGAGGCGTTGGGAGAGACGCAGAGAGGCATTAGAGAGAGACACATAGAGAGGCATGGTGAAAGGCGTGATAATGGCCAGAATAAAGGCGTTGTGGGAGATAAAAGATCCGTTGAGGGAGGTGCTAAGAGAGATGGAGAGATGCACGAGAGAGAGTGCAGAGTGAGGCGTGGAGAGAGGGGTGAGAGAGGTGTGATAATTCCCTGAAGAGAGGCGATGTGGGAGATAAGAGAGGCGTTGCCGCTTTGTTTATTTTTATTTTTTTATTTGGCAAGTTTGGGGAGTGGGGGTGGGTTTTCATTCGGCAGATTTGAGTTTTTTTGTGTTAAAAACCCTAAAATAGCCCCACTTAAACTGGTCTCGAGTGGAAACAACCAACACCACGGTATAGGGGAAAAACGTACATTTAAAGACAAGTCAAAGGCAAACTAGAAGTTTTGAGGTTCCCTAGAAGTTAACCCAAAAAACTTATGAGGGGAGGGAAGTTTTGAGGTTAGAAGTTTGGCTAACTTCTAGTTTTCATTTTTTTTGGGAAATTTTGCTAGCTTTTATAAGTTACTTTTTGTTTGAAGATGATAAATCTAGAGCAATCTAATAATATAGCTTATGAACAATAGGAGAAAGGGAAATAGAGAGATTTATTTATTCATCATAATTGTGTTCTCTGTACATAATACGAGATATATATAGGTAACCATACAACATAAGTTACCCAATCTACTCTAACTCTCCCCATAACCCTATCGGGCCTATGGGTTTGTTAGGAGTCCGTATAGGACACCCTAACCCTGTTAGGTTCTTAGCTTGGGCTTGGACCCAACTCCTAATACTCCCCCTTGGGGTGTTCCATACTAGGACGACTTGCCTCATTAAAACCTCTGCCTAGCAAAACCCCATTAGGCAAAAAGCTGTACAGGGAAAGAGTAGAATCATATGCCCTATATGGGTTATGGACGCGTATTCGTTGCCTTATTAAAACCTCCAGCCAACAAAACCTCCTAGGATAAAAACTGTGTTATCAGGAAAAATTGTACAACACGCATGTGTCCACATCAGGATAGAACTACTTCCCCTGACGTCGATCTCCCTGAGATAATAAATCTTGTAAACTTTGCATGCCGATTCCATGAACTAATCTCTTGAACGTAGGATATGCAAGAGCTTTTGTCAATAGATCAGCCAGGTTGTCTTCTTAATGGACTTGAACAACGTTGATCTTATTCATCTTCTGCAACTCGTGTATGTAGAAGAACTGTGGTAAAATATGCTTCGTTTTGTTACCTTTAATAAATTCGTCCTTGACTTGAACGATACAAATTGCGTTGTCTTCATAAAGTGTCATCGGTTTATCTTGGATATAACTCAGACTGCAACTCCCGTTAATGTGGTTGATCATAGACCGCAACCAGAAGCACTTTACCGACTTTATGTAGTACAAGAATCTCCGCGTGGTTCAAGGATGTAGTAACCATTGTCTGCTTCACTAATCTTCATGAAATGACAGTATCTCCATACAAAAATACTTAACCCAATTATGATTGGCCTTTCTGTGGATCTGACAAATATCCTACATCGGCGTATCCTATAATTTTTTGTTTGCCAAGTTGTAGATAGAACAAACTCCAGTCTTTCGTGCCGATAAGATATCTCAGAATGTGCCTGATCTCAATCCAGTACCTTTGGGTAGGAATAGAACTATGGCAAGCCAAACAGTTTACTATGAATGAGTCATTGGGTATAGTATACCTAACTAACTATAGAAAACTACCCCCTAGCTATGGCACCACGGCCCTATGAGTTTCTCCCCCCATTAAGATGGTGAAAGATGTCATTGTCCGCACCCAAGTGTTGGACGCGCAATAAACGACTTAGCACCGTGTGCTACATCTATATCAAAGTGTTAAATAACTCTTTCGATATATATTGTTTGGTGTATGAGTGCCACTACCAAGATGTTCGATCTACAAATTGAGACACTCTTGATTTCCCAAGGTCTTGTATTTTAAATTCCTTCCCAAGGTATTCGGCTGCTCTCGTGATTTCCCCCGGAGGTCTAATGATATCCAAATCATTTAGTACATTATTATGATGAGTGAAGCAAATATTTGTGTTCTAAATAAGAATGCATGGACTGGTAAGGATATTTGCAAAGTCCCTAACCTTCAAATACTCAGTCAACTTACTATATCTCATGGGCCCATTGCTTCAAGTCAACAATAACTTTTCCAGCTTTATTACATACACACCTCGTGTATTAGGCTTAATTACTTCCAGAAGCTTATACCTTCCCAAGTGGCTTAATGTAGATATCTGTATCTAGTTTCCCATATAGATACACGGTATTTACATCAGACGCATGTCTAGCTTGTCCTCGACAACTTGATAGACTGATCATTACCAAAACGTTATAGCGTCCATAACCGGGTAATAGGTCACACCTCAATTGATGTCAGATCTCTTAAAGATTTCTTGGGTAACTAGTCTTGCCTTGACCATATTATTTCTCTGAGTTAATCATGTTTCCATACCATTCCCATTTCTAATCGACAGGCTCAATGGTATCATTTCGCATTATGCGCAAGCTGAGCTCCGCTTGGATTCCGATACCTACTTTTGTTAATGTACAATAACACATATGCGTTTAAAATTAATGGTTTTGAATCCTTATCCTAGATGATGAGCACAACAGCGAATATGAATACCTTGTCAATGGGTGGTTCCATCCTCGATGAACCGACTACACCATTAGTCATATGTGTTCCTTATTTTGTAGTACCCCTGCTTAGAATACTTCCAACGGTGCTTCGCACTAAGTGTGAGCCTCATATTCGTTTGTGGTACTAATTCCCTTGAAACGTTCTACTGTGGTACTAGTTCCCCCAGAATGTTCTGCTGTGTAGGTGTATTACTTGCAGGTACATACACTTACGGTACTTCAATAGTGTTTATGAAAGTATATAACAATTCATTTACGACCTATTGGAGGTTTATAATCCGTTGAACCTTATTGTCACCTAACTTATATATAGGGATCTAGATAAGACAACGATAGTGTTTTCCAAGACCTCTTAGAAACATCCGCAACATTGACTGTCATATCTCCCCCCAATGCTGGGAATGTCGTCTCATCAAAGTGACAATTATCCATCCTGCAAAATATACGTCGCCAGTGGGTCCAAATATCCATTGATAAATGTGAATCATAACCCATATGATACTAGACCGACATTGAAGGCCCCATCTTTATACATTGTGGTGTGATTGAAACCTGTACGGAACATCCAAATGTTCGTCGATGGGCGACACTGGGCTCCAATCTAGTTACTAGTCGCTTTTGGGAAAAAATAATTTGATGATTTGCTAAGGGACGAACCCAAATCAGTGTTGTGGGAGTAGGAATACATATCCCATACACTAGCTAGAAGTTGTGATCGTAATAACAGTGGCCTAGGGAATATCCTAAATCGCTTGATTAGGTTCTCCGCCAATCCTAAGATGGGTATGGTATGGGGTACTCGCGATGCTCAATCATCTATCCCATTTAGCGGTAAAATAATCATCAAAAGCCTCTAAGTCTAACTCTCAAGCCCCCGTCAAGTTACATCAATCGACTTTGATCGGTGAATCCAGGAACTGAGCCTGCGATCGAATGATCTAAGTGAGAATTCGTGCTAACGTTGCATTCTTATAACCATCTCCTAGATGCATCTTTTATGGCCATAAAATATTCAAGCAGGCCACTATATGGATTGGAAAGGTCCACATGTGTCTCCATGGATGCGTTTGGAGCAAAGGCTAGAGATCTCACTCTACCTTGGTCATACTATGATGAAATACTAGACTTTTTTTTAAAAGCAATCATTATACGTACACTCTCTAGATCTTCTATCCGTTTAAGGAAAGTTGAGATGTAATTTCGATAATCCTCCTCACTATCCGAGCCTTGAGGAGTATATTGGAAACCGTTCTAATAGCATGTTCTAACCTTTAGACATGGAGTGAATGCACAGAACCTTGTCTGTCATTTTTTCCGATAGTCATTACGTGATAAGTATTATCATGTATTTCCTTAAACTTAGTAAAATCCGACTGGGTCTACTAGTTTATAAACTGGACTAGATACCCTGTATCGTATTGTTAGGGTATAATAGCGTAATGCACTTAGTGTGTTTTATCATGTTGATCATGCCAATGATATTCATGCCATTCCTGATGCACAAGGTTAAACAAGAAATATATGTATATCTCAAAAGGATTGAGTGCGTGGTACTAATGTTTCTTAGACATATGCCGCCACTCATCCGATTATTGGTGATGCTCAATAAGCAGATAGATCCATAGGTAGGTTGTATGTAGTAGATTAACTATCATACATAGAATTTAACTACTTCCCAAGCAATAAATTCGAATAATCACAAAATAATCAAAGAACAATCTTACATAGATAGGATACCAAATTAGTGTATGTCACGATCATTCTATTAAACTAAACACTGAAGAATTCCAGACTCAGTCAATAATAGAACTAATAAAGCAAAACTACTACTTCAACAAGTAAAGTTACTACTTGGCAATGCTCTCTAGGTAATATCATTCATATATTGAGAATTTACTAATGTTCATTCTTAGAACTTGATCTAATACTACATTGGTATCATGGGTGGAATCTAAAGCTGCAGACTCTGCCGTAGTGTGGTTTGTGCTAGCTGCGATTATGTGATAAGTCCGGGGATAATCTCTATGGATCATCTAGAATGTCCTGCAATTCCGTACCCAACTATCTCATATCCATTTTAGAATTATTCTTATTCCATTTTGGTCCATTGGTGAACTTATTGTTCCCCTTGCCTTAGGTTACTGATGGCTGAAATTGAATCCTATCGTTATTACCACCTCTCGTTAATCCACGGTTACGACCTTGTATGCAACTTCCCCTGTCACTAAACCCAACATTATATGACATTGTCACATGCTTACTATTAGTAGGCATAAGCTTGAGGTTCGTAACCAGTAGCTCATTGTTTTACTCATAAATGAAGAAAACGTGAATTAGGTTTGCGTGCACAGTGATCTATCAAATGTTGCATCGGAAGCGCAATATTTGAAGCGTATAAATTGTAATAGAATATTCCCAATATCTATATGTACCTCAACTATTTCTCTATGTGAGAATATAGTGGAGTTGCACTGCCGAATAAATATTCTGCCACAGTCATATAATACTATGATAGTATAAATTAATCCATTATCAGGCTTTCCTGAATATGGAGGTGAGGGTGCCAAACAAAGTTCCTACTTTGTTATTTAGAGACTCATTATTCTAAATAATAGTATTTTCTAGATTCTGCAATAGCAGATGGATTTTAGTATCCATACAGGTCAAGTTTATTGGTACCTGAAATAGAAATTGCAGTATGGGAAGTACTAAATGTTCTGAGTGTTACCAACATCTATTATGCATGTAGATCAATACTAGTAGTAGTACTCGATAAACATTTCTTGCATAAAGGCAATTCATAGTATTCAAGTCAGTGATTCCCAATCATTACTTATAGGTGAACTTTGCTCATATCCTATTACTTATGAAATCCTGTTTAAATACATGATTTCCAATCATTACTTATGGTTCATAGTATATAGCGCAATGAAGTACATGATTCGCAATCATTACTTGTAAGTGAACCCTGTTCATGGATTTATACTCATAAAATGCTATTAAACATCAAATCCCAATATTACCCTGTAAAATGGTAATCGTAACCTTAAAGTATATTTTAATAGAGTCTTAGCCAAGATAGCTATTCAAAGCCACTAGATGTTGTGTTATTCTTATTCTGAGAACTTGGGTGTTCTAAGCCCTCTAGTTCAATAAAAGTATGTATATTCTAGCCAAATGACCATATTTGTTATAAATATGAGGGGTATTAGATGTTTAGCTGACAAATGGTCTCATCCTGAAGTCAGTTGGGTTCACAAAATATGTTGACTATGACTGTCTTTGAACTAACATTCTAGGGTACTATAGGTTACTATTAATGCTTATATACCTCTAAATGTTATGCATGTAACATCTAATTGCACCTAGATACAAAAAATTGGTTCCACAGATACCAAGTTTTTAGAAATAAGACTAAGTCAATTCCCAATTGAGCTCTAGTTATTTGTCTTTGACAATTAATTGTGATTTAGATATGACTCACAGTCGTATCTAAATTAGTATTGGTTTCATATTATTTATGATCCTTGATCATTATAATTAGTATCATGGGGGAATACCAATAATATCTTATTAGCTATCGTAAGATACTTAAATAGGTATTACACCATGTACTTATATCACATATAAGTGAGCCAAAGTTCCTATACGAGGCACCTCTTCTAAAAAATAATTAAAAATATTTTCATAAAAAAATTCAAATGGGTCCCCTACGAGGTAGGTCCAATCAATAATTTTTTTTTTTTTTAAAAATTAGTCTCAATTTGACCAAAAATTGGGCTATTTATAGTCGTTTTAGTGTCTGAACCGGTCAGACTCGGCTGGGTCAAGGCCTGGACCGGGTTGACTGGTCTGAACCGGTCTAATCCGGTCTGCCACGTGCCACATACATGCCTCACGCATGGGATGCACACGTGCCACACACACGCACCGAACACACAGACTGCACACTTGTCACGCACGTGGTTACCACGTTATTGCCACGTGTCACTGCCCGGGGGAATATTCTGGTGACCGTCCGGCGAAAATTTTGACCAAAATTCTGGCAAGATTTCAGCGTCCGACCGGCGGCCGGTCTTTGGTGACTGTCACGTGCCATGCTACATCAGCGTGTTACGTGCCCTCGACACATGTGTCATTGATGACGCCACAGTGGATAAGGATGACGTCATATATGATAAATATAAATATATATATATATATATATATATATAATTTTGTTGACGTCATCGACCAAAAAAATGTCATTTTTGGCCGTGAAACTGCCTAGTTTCAACGTGCTATTTTTGGCGATTGGAACATCTACCAGAGACGTACCATATATCGTTGGAAAGCTCTCGGAGTAGGCTATCCAACCGAAGTAGTCTCACCTCTATCCGATGTCTACAAAGAAATTTATACAAGTTTGAATACAACCCTTTACCAAGGCTAAAAAACACCAAAAACCCTAATTTTTAATCTGAAAAAAATAGGGAAAAATAAGTTTTTGAATCATGATAATCTATATAGTATAAATATGAAAATATGTATTCAAATTTTTTTGTAAAATACCTCTTCTCCTGATCGCTTGGTTTCCCTGAAAAACTCTGATGAAAATGTAAGTTTATGCTCTCCTCGTTCCTAGAGCTTACGTACTGATAACGTGTTGGAAAATGATAAATCTAGAGCAATCTAATAATATAGCTTATGAACAATAGGAGAGAGAGAAAGAGAGAAATTTATTGATTCATCATTCTCTGCAGATATATATAGGTAACTCTACAACATAAGTTACCCAATCTACTCTAACTCTCCCCTGACCTATCAGGCCCATGGGCTTGTTAGGAGTAGTGTAGGACACCCGAATCCTGTTGGATTCCTAGCTTGGGCACTTTTTACTTTCTCAATGTTGCCAAAACAGCCACAAGGGAAATCCACGTAGCTGCTGCAAAGACTGAAAGTATTCTTTCCCCAGGGAGAAAGGACTAATCGATTTGAATTAATGGCAGCAGAGACTACTACTACTATCTCTCCTCCTTTGCCCGATGCTTTTCTCAAATTTTTAAACAAGAACGACATCGATCCTTCAATCTACCACAACTCCAGCAACCATTCAAATCCAATCCCTCGTTACATCAGGTAACCAAATCATAACCTCCTCTTTTCTTCTCTCTCATATCATAATAATGATCTTTTGTGGGTTTAGGTTAAAACCCCAGAGTAGTAGTGGTGAAACAGAAAAAGCTTTAGTTTCTGATATCGAAAAAGAACTCAAGTGTAAGCTTGAGAAGGTGGAGTGGTTGTTACTCTGTGGATTCTTTTCGATTCCGTCTCACATTCAGATTGCTATCTCCAAACATTACCGGCAAGGGAATGTAAGTAGCATTAAAATATCTTTAGTGTTTCTTTATGAAATTAATGTTTTGCTTTAATAGGGATCTCTTACAAGTTGGGGATTTTAGTGAACTCGTTTCAATTCGGGGGGCAAACATGGGTGGCAAATGCGCTGAGGTTGATGTTGGCGGAGCAAATAACATGGGTATTTCTTCTTAAAATTCATGTTGTTGGCAACTGCTACGATCAAAAATATAAAAGGGATATAAATGGTTAAATTCGAGGAAAGCCGACCTCCTCCAAGTTGGTTTATATTGAGGAAAATCTGCCTCCAAGATTCAACACAAAGTGTTCTTTCTTTAATAATTCCATTCATACATTATTAGTTGATCGCATACACTTAAATAAACATAATTCCAGCACTCCCATGAAACTGCCTAAAGAATAGAAAATTAACTACCCATAATCCCACTTTCTCCACACCTAAATAACTAATACCAAACACTACTCCAACTCCTAATAACTACCTAAATGATACTAAATCTAAGTAGTAAATAACTAAATTACATCTGGGAAATCCATAACAGCAACATACAACAAAGCATATCATCTTTAAACCATATTCCACTCATGTTTTTCTCTCTGGCAACATAAACGAGTAAAGTGATTGATGGGTGAAGGATGGCATTCCGTATTGATAGTACAATTGCTGGTCATTTCAACCGACTCAGTGAGTATTAGTAGAATAAACATTAGGCGTCTAGGGACACGAGTGTGCACCTCTACCCAAGCTTGCTACATGACGATCCAGGTTAAGCAAAGTGTAACAAAGTTCTGGGACAATTCCGCATGGGGTCAATTCGTGCAAATTCAGAAAAATCACGATATTCGGGAAAAAGTTGGAAAAATCAGAAGCAAATATATAAATAATAAGATCCTAGAACTACTTGATATTGTGAGTGTATAAGTTTAAAACAAGCTCATATGAAGTATTAAGTTTTTTTCAAGAGTATAATTGTAGTTACAAAGAGAAGTTGCAATGAGAAGAGGTGAAAAAATCTCTCCTGAAAGTGAGAAAATTTGAAGTTGTTATGTCCAGGGAAGTTAAATTGAAAAGATAGTCGTGTTCTTAGCTACTCCTTTTTTGTACTGAGGATCAGCTAAGCAGGGGCGATTGTAGGGACATAACTATGCACCTCTAACCAAGCTTGCTACACGACAAGCCACGGTTATTCATCAATGCATTCTGCAATCAATCAAGCTACTCTAAATAGCTCGCTAGTAATGAGCAGCTCCCTCAAACATATAATGACATCCCAAGATAATTTAACAAAGTCGGACTATAGCTAAACAATCCTCAAGCCAATTGTGTACCAACTTCCTTCTTCAAAAAGAACCCCCAACTGTGTAGCTAGTTTTCTACCAGACAACATGATATTTTGTGAAATAACAAGTGAGTTAGTGATAGAGAGAAAAAAATAAGAGAGGTTGTGAGGTTTCAACAATGTGAGGAGGCTTGGAGAGAATATGAAAAACCGAAGGAAAGCATATAAGATGCACTCATTGACATCTTACGCCAAGCCATTAAATGCCATTTTACTTAGCATGAAGCATAAAATGTTCATTTTTGCAGATAAAAAACCTAAAATCCGGGTTCATAATTTATCACTATTTACACGACTAATTTCTTGGGCATTTGAGATCGCGCTGACCCACATGCCAGGTAAGTTAGGATAAAACTTGCCGAGTGGCCCCATTGGTGGCGAGTGAATGCAAGACCTCTGCTTCTTAAGGATGGTCTCAAACCGCTACACCAACCCTTGCTTGTTGTTGGGGTTTTATCCAGTCCCGCCACTTTCGATCCTAAATATGTTCTATCCATTACAGCTCCATTTTTGCCTTTTTCTAGCATTTCTATTCTAAATCAATATTTGTTCTAGTTATTGTGGGTGCTCTTACAACACTATAGGGCACACACGTAGTACATGTCATTAGGCATGAGCAATTTTTTTCTTCTTACGTGTTTTGTTTTCTTACTGTGGATGTATAGATCTATGGAATAGATGCAGCGTCTGGAGCTGCCGTTATAGCTTTGGATGTCTCACATGGAGATCATGTCCTTGATCTTTGTGCTGCTCCAGGTATTTTTTATTACATTCTATACTAAAATAATGCTACGATGATAGTTTGATATTACCAGAATTTAAGGAAAACTTGAAAATGCTAGAGGTGGGTCTCTAGACAAACTCTTTTCTTATGTAAATTTCATCACATGTTGCTTAAAATTTATAAAATAATTGGAGTATCAGAATAAAATTGCATCTTTAATACGATGACTCGCTATTATCTTGCTATTGATCCACTTACGATAAAATTTCATGCTAAAAAGTACAAAACTTGCTGGCTGTAACTGGAAAATTTATTAATTTTAACTCTCGTGTATTACTGTGCATGTGCTTAAGACATGCCATCTGCATTATGTATGGAGTTTGTAATTGCGGCTCTCTGTTGTAAAAGGATTTAACTTTTGTAATACGGGTCTTCTTGTCTTTTTTAAATTACTCATGAGATACATGGTTTCATCAATAAAAGTATCTAAAAAAAACCAAGATTTATTTGAATAAGGTGTTCTGAAATAGATCAATTACTGAATGTATGGTCAAAACTTCCGAAGAAACATCTTACTGTTTGGCTGTTACTCAGTCAAATATTCTGCATTATTTTCAGGTGCTAAATTGTGTATGATCCTAGACCAGCTTTGTGGCTCTGGCTCCCTCACTGGTGTTGACATTGCAAGACATCGTTTAGCAGCTTGTCGAACAATGTTGCAAAAATATGCATTGGGTGAATGGTGCCGACTCTTTGTCGCAGATGGGACATCATTTTCATTAATGCCATTGCGACCTCAGTGTGGCTTAATACCATGTAATGAATCTGGAACTAATTGTTTGGTAAATTGATTCTAATCATTTTTTTTATTACATAAACTTTTGCATCTAGTGTTCTTTCCTTATTTAGGTGTTTATATTCGTTCATGTGTTCTAAATGTTATTTTTCTGTACAGAAATGTACCGGTGAATTCGTTAAAGAGGAGACAGAGAATGTATTTCAGGAATGGGCATCTAAGAGACCATGGAAAGAAAGAAAAAGAGCTAGTAAAAGAAACAGTGTGTCTGCTTTAAGTTTAGTTCCAGAGAATCAAGAACCAGAACTTATATTCTATGGGAAACATTCAGGAGTAGTCGGACTTAGTAAAAGTAAATTATTTGGAGTCGCACTTGGCAGTGAGTCCTCGACTACTGGTTATGACAAGGTAAATAGTAGTTTTAAGGACTCATTATTTTATTCCTATGTCATATCATAGTAACCTGTTATCTATAGTGGGTTCTGGTAGCATTCTAGAAGTGATAGTCTAAGTCAAATAAACCTATATCTAGAACATATGCTGTCTAATATGCAATTTTTCCAATGAAGAAGCATTTAGTATTTCGTTAAGGTCTTCAGTGAGGACCAGTAGGGTACCTTTGTATTTTTTTTTCTTGTTCGCAAATCTAAGCTGGGAAGGGTACCTTTGTATTGGCTGCACAAGAAATAAGTCCTTACAGGTTAGAAAACGGAGGTATAAGGCCCTCTTGCGAAAAAATAATAATAAACTCCAGTTTCAATGTGCAGGACTGCTAGATAATAGTGAGAAGTGTGCCTAATTTTACTCCAAAAAGTTTGCCAACACCATGTTTTATTAGACGCTGCTTTAACACCATTGATAGGGATGGTGCAGTTGAGCCAATCATGAGAACTGCCAAAAGAGGATGGGTACTGCACTAACCGAACCATGTGTTGATGGTGTTCCGTATGTTGTTTGCTTTGAAGATGCTCACACTAGATCAGAACACAGACTATCTATCTTTAGTAACCAAAGAATATGTATCACATCAATACTATCAGTATACACCATGTGAATAGGGTTGAAGTAAAGTAGGGGAGCATGCGGAAGGAGCAATGGAATTGACAGAGTATTACTGTGTACGTAAGCAGAGAAGACTAATAACTATTTTCTTGATTTACTTCGATTTGTATTGTTTAGTGGCCTGGATAGTGATTTTCAGAAAGCTTGAGTGTATATAGGCAGGGCGACCTTGCTGTCTTCCCTTCTTTTTTTGAAGGGGTAATTGATGTAGGATTTCTCATAGTAGTCATGAACTGGTTTGCAAAGTAAGGAGTTTGAATTTGGTAAATAGCTGTTGTCTAATTTTGACTTCACAGTGCACCTATCAACATATAAATTGGGTTCCGGGGTTGAAAGTTGTGCCTATAACAAGCTCTTAGGCTAGTCGTTTTCTCTTGACTTGAATTTTTTAGGATGCCTTCGGGCTTTTTGCCCGGAGCCATCAGTGAGATACCACATACCACTCTGGAAGAGCTAGATTTATAACCTTGTGCCAGGACTTACGGGCCAAGGGACGGTCTCAGGTAATCATTTTCTATGGGGCGTAAGTGCAAAGGTTTCCTCACTATTTTGTCCCGCTCTAAGAATTCGAACACTATTTTGTCCCGATTTGGATAAGATCGGATTCTTAAAGTTCTCCTTCTGATCGCCAGTTCATACTAGATCTAGTTGCTTTTTATTGGAATCGAGAGAATAATCCAAAATAAATTGACTTCCCATTTTTCTTATTCCCGAAGTAACTCTCAATAACTAGAGGGCATCTCCAAGAGAGGGTGGAGGTGGATTGAACTCCCCCTTTTTATGACTTTTAGAGTAGGAGCATTTTGAGGGGACTTTTTTCTCTTGAGAATGTCTTAGGAGGGGAGTTCAATCCCATCGATTAATTTTTTTGGTTGGAATTGCTTTATACATCCTTTTTTGTTCTTGAAGTTCACCGTTTACATGCAGAACCTATATAAATTGTACCTCACCAGTCTGATAGGCTCTCGTCTTCTTGTTTATGTTATAATAGTGAAGGTTGCACCATTTATCTATTCTGGCACTAACTTTGCTCCTACCATTTTTCCCAATCACTTCTATTTAAATGGCTAAACACCTACTACGTAACCACTTGTATAGTTTCTTTTTGTGACACCTCAAAAGATAGCATGTAAAGTGGTGAAATGCAGGAGTGATGGGGCAGTTTCATAAGATCTTCTTTGAGTCGATCAAGTTTCTAGCTGGTGTCCTCAGCCTTCCCCTTTTTTTTTTCTTTTTCCGATGACACCGTTAATGGTGGAATGGCAAGATTTCGGGGCAGAATTCGTTCTGATATCAATTTGATACAAAGTGGCAGGGAAAGGCAAGCAAAACATTGTTTAATAACAAGATTCATTCACAAGAAATCAAGTATTGTTACTAGCAAATTAAAACTAGTGTTTTTTTATCTCCATAACACAAGCAAAAGCTTTCTTCTCTCAAAATATCAACTTAACAAAAAAGACCCCATTGTAGATTGTAGGGGTGCTGATGTAAGAAGCAATATGTATCCTAAAATCCTAATCCTATTATGGAGATACAACCCAACTAAAAAATAAACAAAAACATAAAAAAAAAATGCAAAAATTCCCGTCAAGGAGCAGACTACCGAGTCAGGATCTGGCCGAGTGCGCCTTACTCATGTGTGTGCTGAGTCGGGCACCCTACTCATGTTTTTGTGCTCTTCACAATTAAATGCCGAGGATTTTATAGTCCAGGAAAAGCGCTACCTTTGGAAAGAGCTCAAGATCCAAAAGTTTCAAACCGAAAAATCTATTAGTATGTTTGATCAAGCTGAAGGTATGCGTGCTGCATTTGTACCACAAACTTTGAAGACCAAGCTTTTTGCAATTTTGAATGTTTCATGTAGTACCCAGCTTATTTACTTGGTTTATGAGTAAGTTTGATATTCGTTAAATTTTTTAAGTTGTGCTCCTTAGTGAAAACCTTATGTCTACTGGAACTTTAATCAGGTCCTCGTGGACGCAGAGTGTACTCATGACGGGTCGATTAGACACATCCTTAAATTCGAACAATGGGGATGGACAACTCTTCAACGCCGAGTACTGGACACACAAAGAATTGACACCTTGTCGCATCTCCAGGCAATTTACTGCTTCATTTATTCTTTGCACCAATTTCTTACTAGTCTTTTATGAGATTGTAGTATCCTTTAGTAGCATTTTTAATCGTTTATGCTCATTAAAGTCTGATAATTCGCTATAGACGCTGATTCATTCGTTCATATTTTGATTATGTGCATTCTGTTCTACATTCTATCTTGAGAAATTTAGATTTTGCCCCCCGCTACAAATCCCATATTAGCCTTTGCACCCCCCAGTTTGCCACATATTGGCCACAGCCTTTTATCTTTTCTCCCTGTTATCCCCCACTTGAAAACCATGTGACTTGTAAACCCAAGTCACCGGAAGGTTTATGTGAGGGGTATAAGAAGAAGAATAGGTTCAAATGTTGGGTCAATGTCAGTCTGGGCAGTTTGACTAGCAGTCAACTGTGATTTGGGGGGTGAAGTCCAACATGTGGCAAACTGAGGGGCAAAGGCTAATATGGGATTTGTAGCGGAGGGCAAAATCCAAATTTCTCTTCTATCTCTTTTGGGATTGATTTTTATTTATAAGGTACAAATTTATTCCCCACACAGTTAAAAGAAAGCTTTCCGAGGGACAAAGCGATTCGCGAACGCAAGGGGAATCAGGAAAAAATAAAGAAATACAAAAGAAGTGTATGCTGTTACATGAACAGAGTTCTGCCATTAAATTTTTAAATCAAAATCCCTTCTTATTAAGGAATGTAGAAGCCCAATACAATAGAACTGAGTATATGTCAAGAATAACCTCATCAAAAAATTTCATCTTCCCGTTGAAATGCAGATCCTTTCCGAGGGTCCAAACCAATCACATATGGAATGTGAACCCAAATTTTGTTGTTTGTTTTCTTCATAGCAGTGCATCACTAGAAGTGTAGTGAGCTGAGGAAGCCATCGTTGAACACCCACTTCAAGCCTAAAAGATGCAGAGGTTGGGCAGACCCCATGACCAGCTATATTAACAATAAAATAAGAGTTACATCCTAGGATAATGTTTTCCTTTTGCATCATTCTCTGTAGTGGCGGTCAATTACTTAGGAGGCTTGTTGCTAGGTTCAATTACAAATTCCGCTATTACCGGAGCAAAAGTAGACATATATTGCACATTGGTTTGATTCTCTGTAGTGGTGGTCAATCTGAAACTCATCTAGTTGCTCTTTGAATTGTAGACTGACATTGAACAAATTCTAGCACTCCCATGGCACTTGAATAGTGTTCTTGAAGATTGAGACTACAAAACTTGAATCAGAGCTCATCCATAATTTCTTCCACCCTTTTTCCAGCCCAAAATCCAGCCCTTTCTTAAAAGACACAATGTGTTGCTATGTTAGACTAAATGTTGTGTCACCACAGCCATCTGTGTACTATGGAGATTGTCACTAATTACGGTGCGCCCCACACATTTATGCATAAGAAGAAGCAGACGTTAGAAGGGATATCTTTTCTCCAATCATCTTCACATTTCACAGGGAAGTTCTATAATAGGTATTCCTCAATGCTGTTCCTCATGGCCATAATGTGCATGCAAAACAACTGGGACCTGTAAAACACCATCACTGGATCAGTTTCATTTGAAGCAATTATTCTCCTAAGATCAATGCCTTTCCAATCACCAACAACCCAGCCACAATTTATCAAGTTCCAACAAAGTTTTAGAGATACCAGACTACATAGAAGTTGCTGTGTAATAATTAATCTGCTCACCAAGTCTGGTAAAGAATTTGGCCAATGTAAGTTTAACCCACTCCCGATTACCAGCTAGAATATTTCAAGCTTGTTTCATTAACAAGGCCATGTTGATATTTCTCAACTTTCTGATGCCCAAGCCCCCTTTTAGAGGTTTACAAACCTTCTCCCAAGCATTGTATGGAATTTTTTGTTAGCTGGATTGCCTGTCAAAAAGAAGTTTCTCAGAATTTTTTCTCCCTCTTGTATAATGCTTTGAGACCATAAGTACACCCCCATGATGTTATAAATAGGGATACTACTTAGCACTGAATTCACCATAGTAACTCTCCCTTGAATTTTCCAGACCAGCCATTAGCCCTTTTTCTCACCATAGTAACTCTCTCTTCGGTATCTCTTAAACAGATCCAGGATAGTTTCAAACCTCTCTTCCCACCATTAGCAAACAGATCCGGGTTAGTTGTTTGTGTTCACAACTAGAGGTTCAATTTCTCCTACTTGATTTTCTTAGTTGAAGCTTCCTAAATCTACTCTAAACCTCCTATTGGAAATTTCCTCATTCCCTAAACACTCACTGAAACAATCCTATCGAAATTGGGAATCCAATTAAAATTAAATATAAAAGATCTTTCTAATATTGTTTGAAACTAGAGAACTACTCTACTTCCTGGTGCGTGTATCAAAACACGATCTCCATTGACTTCTTCCAGATTCAAAACCCTTAACAACATTTCAGAAAAATAAAGCTCATCTATATGATTAATGCTCATGTAGGATTAGATTTTAACGAAGACAACTAGTGTCTGTCTCCTGCGAAAGTGAAGCCACTAATGGGTTTTTTTGAAGTTACAATGCTCAACGAAGCTTGGGTAGAGTTTTATGTCTCAATTGGTGCTAAATAAGTTGCATTTTCAGTTATAACATGGCTCTCAACTAGGGCTGTACTCGGGTCGGTTCGGCCCGGGTCCAGGCCCATGCCTGATCCGACCCGAACTTACCGGGTTTCCGCATTATAAACTTGGACCCGAACCGAACAGGTACAAAACCCAAATTCGAACCGAATCGGGTTGGTCGGGTCGGGCCGGGTCCTGAGTTCGGTTTGTTAATTTTTTTTCATAACTAAATAGCCCAGATGCAAGGTAACAGACTAACAACAAAACACAAAACAGTAAAACACTGCAAGCCCAGATGCAAGGTAACAAACTAACAGCAAAACACAAAACGACGGTCTATCATAACCCCACTAAACAAGAGGCTATCCTTCAAATCCCTCTTCCCACCGTCCTAAGAGATGATCAAATTTGATGGCTCCCTGAGCTCCTTGCTTGGAAGGCCTCTCATCTAGAAGCTCAAGCTCCCCCATAGAGTTCAGCTCCTTGCTTGGAAGGCCTATCTTAACATCCTCCCAGTTAGACTTAAACTACATCAAAACCATATTCAAACCACTGCTACTGGTAGCATTTGTACCTCTCATGATAACTCCATCACTCATGCTTTCTTCTACTGCCCTTGGACCACCCCTATTTGGCATCTAAGTTGTTTACATCTCAACACCACTCACTGGCACGACCTTCACAACATTGGAAGCATTTTTTTTCATCTCCAAGTTCATTCTTTTACTTCAACTCAAAGGACTTGGTTTCTCTCATACTTCTTTTGCCCTTATGGGTGCCCTTTGGGATGCCAGAAATGATTTCATTTTAAAAAAAAAACCCCTCATTTTCAACATATCATCTCCACTACTAGCAACTGGGTCACTATCACATTCAAACCCTCCCTGCCTCACCAAACTTACTCACTCGTATTACCACAATTAATTTTCCAAAAGGGTATTTCATCCTGATGGCTGATGCAATTTTGTTGACTCATTGTTGTTAATGAGATGTGGAGAAAGATGAGATGAGATGTAGATTGGCTGCTTGTTGCTTGTAGCTTGTAGAGAGGATTGGCTGCTTGTTGCTTGTGGAGAAAGATGAGATGTGGAGGGATTGGCTGTTTGATGAAGAGACACAGAGGAGATGTGGAGGGATTGGCTGCTTGTTGCTTGGCTGCTAATGAAGAGAGGCATATCAGGAGATGTGGTGGAGGGACTCGAGGGAGAGAGGAGATGTGGTGGAGGGACTCGAAAAAGAGAGGAGTCACAGAGGGAGGCGAGAGTGAGAGAGATGTGGTGGAGGGAGAGAGGCAGATCTGTTTCATTTGACCTTAAAACCCCTAACCTTAAAGATCTAAACCGGTTCGGGTTTGGTCGGGTCTTGAAAGGTCTAAACCAAACCCAAACCGATGAGATCCGGGTTACTTAAATAATAATTGAAACCGAATAGGTTATGCCTCAGAACCGGACCGAATCAGCCGGGTCGGGTCGGTCCGGATCGGGTTACCGGGTTCACCGGTTTTGTGTACAACCCTACTCTCAACCACAGTGGAAGCTTGAATGGGAGTGGGGATAACCATAGTTGTGGGCCACCGAGAACTAAGGGCTCATTGGTTGCAGGAGAGGAGGCTCTCCGGCCTCATCTCCTCCAAAGTCAAATCGGTTTTGACCAGAAAGAGGTATAGGTTAGGTTAAGACGATATAGGGTTCTTGACAATATATCAATAACTTAAATCATAATAGCAAATAACTCGTTAGAAACATAGAAGTTTATTGAAGCTGTTAGAAAGTCTTAGTCTTAATAAAAGATGTTGGTTGCTTGTTTGTTTGGTAGATCTCCTTAGACTGAGTTCCGAGTTTGGCTGTTGATCATTTGTGTTGTACGCAGAGTTCGGCTTGAGGTCATGATGGTTCAGGTTTATACCAGGGCTCAATCCAGTGTTCCGGGAGAGCAGGGTTTGCCAGAAGTTGCAGTATAGTGTGAGGCAAGAACCAGTGATGAGATGTCTCAAATGAGAGTACATAGGGCTAATTGGAAAGTCACTATCATGGAAACCGATTGTCGATCTAGTAGAAGGCCGCCAGCTGAATTTGTTCCAATATAATTTGATAAAACAAAGCCCCCAGTACGGATGAATGGGCCGACTCGAAGGAGTCTAAGTTCCATGTTGCGGGTATTCAGGAAGGGGATAAGGTCCGTTTGGCATTGTACTGCATGGATAACAACGTTGTAGGGGTCTAATCTCGTAGAGGGGAGATTACACTCTTACACCACTTAATTAATACTCGACTAGGGTTCTAGCAGGCGTACTTAATAGAAATGTAGAGATATTAATAGACACGTGCGTAGAGTCCTAGAATGGGATTCCTCCACGACCTCTTGCTAGGATTTTAAGATGAGATTGTATAAATGGATGAGATTACAGGTATTGGGCTCGAGTAGACTGAATCTCCAAGCTTCCAGAGTGTGCTCGAAGGTAGTCAAAGCTTCTCAAGGGTCTTTGTGGGGGAAAGTCTCAACCTCTTTATGGTGGCCCTCCTTTCCTATTTATAGAGAATAGGAAAGGTGACGTCACTATAGAGAAGTCAAATTACAATTGCATCCTTCTTTACAACTGTTGTGTACCAGGGTTTGTCTGCCAGAGTTGTCTGCCTTCGACCTGGTACTGAGCTAGACTGAAGCGGTGGTCGAAGCTTCGGTGGACTCGAGGGTAGATTTGCCATGGCTATGACAGATTTGCAAGTATGGTAGTCTTCGAGCTTATTGGTAGTCTTCGAGTATCGAGTCTGTTCTCGACGGTTGCGAGTAGGTTACTACAAACGCATGCCATTGGTGACAATGCATAATTCAGAGGGAGCTAAACAACCTACTTATAGGAGAAGTTTCTCACATTGTATCTGATGCTGTCACAGACCAGAGGCACAAAGAGTTCTTGAATCTGAAACAAAAAGGTATGAGTGAATGATTACAAGTCCAAGTTCTAGGCATTGGCTAGATATGCAGAGGATTTAATTTCGTCTGAGAAGGTTAGATTGAGTCGCTTCTTCAATGGGTTGAAGAGAGGGATACAAATGTCCATTTCATCGGAAGCCCGCACTTGGACTTTCCCATAGATTGTTGCAAGGAGCAGGACATTAAGAATATCATGAGTATGACAAGACTTGGGCCAACACCCCCAATGAAGCGTTTCATTAGAGGGGTTTACTTTAACTAGAGGCAGAAAGTTGGGCCATTAGTACAGTACCGATGACAGGCACATGGTCAAAGTGTAGGGAGACCAGTATTAGTTCAGCGTAGGCCTGTACCAGTTGGGACTAAAAGGTGAGCCCGTTTCTGATGCAATAAACATGGGCACATACATAGGGATTATCCGGAACCTGCGCCACAAGCACCAGCAACACAGACACCACAGATGTATGCAGTGAAAGAATATGAACCTTAATGAGGTTCAGTTGAATGCTTTCGTTGAGGGTATAATTCCTATCTTTAACACTATGCTTCATGCTAATGTTGATTCAGGCACTCCGATATTTTTTTACATCCGAGTATTGTGTTGATCTATTACAATTTGACACAATTAGTACACCGTACACCTTTACGGTTGAGCACACCATTAGGGGCTGCTTCACGAGTATATCAATTTTGTAGAGATATTATTTTTAATGTTGAGGAACGCTTTTTAGAGGCAAATCTGCAAGACTTCTATGCAAGGTAGTTTGATATCATCTTTGGGATGGATTGACTAGCTAATTATCAAGCTAGTATTGATTATTTTAGCAAGGGGATCGTACCTAAGTTTAGATTCTTTGGCGGGAACCCTACGTCATTGATTCCATTGTATTGGAAGATAATTGGACGACTGTATGAGAAAGGACTACAACATAATTTGGCTAGCATTGAGGATAAGGATAGCTAGAAGGATTGCTATATTCTAGTGGTTCGGGAGTAGTTAGACGTATTTCCATATGAGTTGCTAGGGTTGTGGCCAGTTAGAGAAAATGAGTTCAGTATCGGCCTCGTACCAGGGAGTGATTCGATTGCTATTGCTCCATACATAACGAAACCAATAGAGCTGAAAGAATAAAAGGCTCAGATAGACACATTGAAGATGCTGGGGTTCATTGAGACAGGTATCTCACTGTGGGGAGCACCAGTATTAGTCGTTAAGAAGGATGGGACACTCAGATTATGTATCGACGATAGAGCATAGAACAAAGTAACGGTTAAGAACAATTACCCGTTATCGAGGATTGATGATTTGTTTGACCAATTGGGTATAGCGATGTATTTCTCTAAGTTGGACTTGAGGTCGGGTTATAGTCAGTTGTTGATTACGAATAGACCCAAGACTGGCAAGATCGCGCCTGAAGTATTTATGTATTTGATAGTATTACGAGAGTATATTGATAGGTTTGTGTTGGTTTTAATTGATTTCATTTTGATTATTCTGAGTCGTATGAAAATCATGTGGAACACTTGAGGATTGTCCTACAAACACTTGGAGAGCGTAAGTTATACGCGAAATTGAGCAAATATGAATTTTGGTTATCAGAGGTGAAATTCTTGAGGCTTCTCATATCAGCAAAAGGGGTCGCTGATCAAGGCAGTACTGGATTAGGAGAGGCCCATGAAAGTTTCAGAGGTTCGGAGTTTTTTAGATTTGTCCGGATATTATCCGTAGTTTGTACCATGATTTTCCAAGGTTGCATGATCATTGCCGAATCTTACACAGAAGGATTAGCCTATCAGTAGGATGAGAAGTGTGAGAATGCGTTTGAAGAATCGAAAAAAAGGTTAACCGCAACAGCGATCTTGACAGTACAAAAAGAAGGGATTCCTTATATAGTGTATACAGATGTCTCATTGCAGGGTTTAGGTTGTGTGGTTATGCAAGCCGATAAAGTTGTCGCGTACACGACGACTCTACTTAGGACACACGAAAAGAGTTATGCAGTAGTTTTCGCTTTGAAGCTATGAAGACATTATTTATATGAAGAAAGGTTTGAACTTCTTACAAACGATAAGAGAGCAAAAAAAGAGAGCTTAATTTAAGACAACGGAATGGCTGAATTGATAAATAACTATGAGTTTAGAATAAATTATCATCCAGCACTCAGTTGGAAACCGAGAGTGAACGTAGCAGTACTTACTAAGAGACATTGGGAAATGCTTAACTACATTTGTGACTGGGAAGTTGGAAATTCAGAGTATATGATGACAATTTCGGATAGAATGACAAGATCAGCGAGATTAGAATATATCATTGAGAGTCAGAGGAAGGATAAGGAATATGAAGAGTTATACAATCTGATGGTGACTTAACGAAAGATTTCAGATGTATCCTACGAAAGTCTAAGGATGGGCAGAATAGTATTTGTGCCAGATGTAGATGGACTAGAAAACACATCATGTCAGAACTTCACAGGTCAAAGAATATACTTAGAGGTCGTGGGTCGTCACGACCACAACCTTGGCGCACGTCTTTCGTGACCGATCTCTAATTAGTTTCTTTGATTAGTTATTTTATTTTATTCTAGGTAATCCTCTAAATTAGGATTACTCTAGTTAGTTGCCTTTTTTGTGGGGGGTGTAGAGAGAGGTGGGGATCTCCTATATCTAGGAGAATCCTAGGGTTAGACAGTTAGTGTTGAGTTTTGAGAGAGAAGGAGAAGCCCTAGCCGGGTTAGAGAGAGAGAGCTTGCAATCGTAGAGAGAGTTAATAAAAGAGATCGTTTCGAACATAGTGTTAATCAATCGCTTCCGCACGTAGTTCTTAACAAATACCATTCACCCATGCAACATTAAGACTATAGAGATGCAAAAAGGACTTTTTGGTGACCAAGGATGAAGAGAGACAGCCCATAAGCAAGTGTTTGTCAGCACGTAAAGACGGCTCACAAGAGACCAACAGGGATACTCCAGTCACGTTACTCATTCCAGAGTCGAAGTGGAGGGATATCTTCATGGATTTTATTACAGGTCTAGCTAAGTCTTTTCTTTTTTGCAGAAAGTTGAGATTATATTGCTATGAAAATGATTACAGGAAAGGGGACCGAGGCCCCATCAGTGAGATGCTAGTACGAGGAAAGCCCATTCAAACTGAAAACAAAAAATCACAAAAGTTTACTTTGAATCTAAAATAGTCAGTGACATGATCTTCAATTTTATACATGAATTCTAGTCTTCCATTGATCCATTCTACAAATGGGATAGCTGAACCTCTCTCCTTGCTAGCTGATCTGCAGAAAAATTACATTCTCTCCAAACATGACTGTATCTAATACTCTGAACTTTCTCTTCAATTATGCTCCATTGGGTTTTAAAGGACCAAGGGATCTTTTTTGTTATAAAAGCTTTTATGGCAGTAGCTGAGTCTGACACAACCCATACCTTCCTCCAACCTTTCTCAATAGCCTGTTGAACTCCTGAAATAATTGCTGTAATCTCTGCTATGTATTTTGTGGCATTCCATATAGCTTTACTGTATGTTCCCATAACAGCACTTGAGTTGCTCCTGTAAATAATGCCAATGCCTGCTGAGCCTGAATTGCCAGGGACTGATCCATCGCAACATATCTTTATCTCTCCTTCAGAAGGAAATACCCACCTGCAGCATTTAATATCTGATTCTTTTTTTGGTTTACATTGCACACTAAGAGCTTTTATGATCTTTAATTCTTGGACAGAGTTGTACATACCGTTATGTGAAAGAGTAGCGGAGTCTGAATTGTCTGTAAGAATGCCATGAGTTACCTTCTGTATAGACAGTTTTGAACCTTCAAACCTCCATTAGTTCCTTGCCTTCCAAATATTGCTGCAAAAAGAAAATACCATGGCAATTCGCAAATCATAGATATATGCACTGGACTGTGTTCCTATTTCTATGATGGATCTTCAGCTACCTGGTAGATGATATAGGATCATACAAAAGATGTAGCTCACTGCCAAAAGTGGTCAGCAGAGGGGCAATGCAGTAATGACTGTAATGTGTGTTTGGATTCCTCATTTTTATGACAGTGAGAGCATATAGAGAACATGCTGATTCCCTTTTTCTTGACCAGATCATCCATAGGAAGTATATGGTTCATTACCCTCCATGCAAATCCACCCAGCCTAGGATGAATGCTTTTGTTCCACACAAATCTCCACCACCATGCATTGTTTTATCTCCTTCTCATAATATCAAAAGCACTTTTAGTGGTAAACTTTTCTTTTAAATCTGGTTTCCAAACCCTATCATCCTGAGAGTTTGGTTTAAAGGGGATGTGTTGTAAATTAATGCCCTTTGCCAGTAAGAGAAGCGTGATATCTCTTGGGAAGTTCCAACTAGATTGATTGATGAAATTACTTAGCTTTGCATTGCATTGCATTTTTTCCACAGATGTCTTGGCAAATCAATATACTCCCTCCATGGAATTTCTGTAGCCCATCTATCTCTCCAAAAATCAATCTTTGTACCATCACCTATCAGCTAACCAATGTAGAACATGATAGTTATGCTGCAGATTTAATGTCTGGCCATATAGTAGACATTTTATGGTATCTAATTATATCCTCACTCTTGGTTTGAAATTAAGAGCTCAGGCATTTTGCCCAATCTTCTTCACCCTCTTTAAATACCCAATATAATTTGCAAAGCATGTCAGTGTTGACCTCTCCCAAGCTTCTAATCTCCAATCCACCTTCCTTTACTGGTCTGTTCTCCCATTTCAAAGTGATCCCTTTGATTTTTGTGGGGTCCCCAGACCATGTGTAGTTT
Organism: Kingdonia uniflora; assembly: GCA_014058105.1. NCBI lineage: Eukaryota > Viridiplantae > Streptophyta > Magnoliopsida > Ranunculales > Circaeasteraceae > Kingdonia > Kingdonia uniflora. Next base: position 2,410,823 of record JACGCM010000724.1, read on the forward strand.
CTAGGAATTGTGTCTCCCTTTTTATAAGTGATTTAAGCTACTTATAAACTGTGATATTATGTATGGGGATTCTATAAGTACAAATTTTGCTAAAATCACTCTTCCTTGGAAAAATATGAGGTTACCTGTCCAACTATTTGTTCATTTCCTTATTTTTCCAATAAGTGGTCTTATCAGCAAATAGTAAGTGGGTGGGACCCTGAATGTTTCTTGTTGATGCCATAGTGTGTATCCTTCCTTGATCACTATACTTCTGAAGGCTTATACTGAGAATGTCTTCAGCAATTGGGAACAGAATTGGAGAAGTGGGTCCCCCTGCTTGAGACGGGCACATTTTAAAGAAACCTGACCTAATGATAGTTTGTATCTAGGAATAGCATTTGTGATCAAAACCAAATACATGCAAGGTTGTGATTTGGTATTCTCAACTTAAGGTATCATATGCCTGGGTTATATCAATCTGCAAAGCTACATTATTCCCTTTTCTTTTGACCCTCATCTCATTTGCCATTTCAGAGGCCATACACGTATTATTATGTATGCTTCTGTTTTTGATAAATGCACTTTGATCTTTGGACACCACTCTGATAAACTATCAAAGGCCATATTTTTATTTATTTATTGATAAATTCAATATTTATTGATAAAAGGAAACCGATTACAACAAGAAGAGAAAGAAAAACAAAAAAAGGCCTCTCCAAGAGGAGGAAAAGAAAAAAAAGGAAAAGCAGCCAAGAACCACCCTGCATCAACAAGACCTATCCAATAGATTCATTAATCGTTTCCTTCCACTTCACCATGAGAGACTCGAGAGAAGTTCCCGACAAACCCTTCGCAGGTTTACTCCACCAGAAAATAGGAGCTTTAATAGAAGCCACGACTGAAGCTCTAGATTTCTCTTTCGCTTCAAACTTCCTCAAATTACGTTCAAGCCATATGGACCACATCACGACAAACGAAAGAAAGCGCCATAACATCTTGCCAAGACCTACAAGGTTGCTCGTATTCCAATTTGTTAAGAGCTCCTTTAACATTCCTAAAATGTGGCCACGCTATTCCAGCCTCGGTAAACAATTCAATCCAAATACTCTCGGCGAAAGAGCAATGAAGAAAAAGATGATCAATGGACTCCCCATTCTTTTTACACATAGAACAAATACTGATCACAAGAACTTTGCGTTTGCGAAGATTATCAATGGTGAGGGCTTTATTCAAAAACAAAGTCCAAGTAAAAAATACCACCTTAGAAGGCAATTTAGGAACCCTAATTCTCTTTCTTTTTTAAAGAATCCCAGGCCCTGTACAATGTCTTCACTGAAGTCAAACTTTTGGCGCACTCAATACAAATCATCATATCCTCTTCCCCTGGACGATGATGAAAGCTAGTCAATTTTTCCATAAGAGAAGTTACCAGGTCCAATTTTCAATCATTAAAGTTTCTATGAAAGTCGAGATTCCAAGACATACCAGTATTCCCCAACTAGTCAATCCATACGCATGTCGTTTCTTTTAAAGCGACGTACTTTGACCATCGATAACTTCAAAACATGACTATTCCGTTGTATATTAAAGTATCCCTACCTCGGGGTGGACAAGTCTTTGGATACTTTATTTTAGATGGGTTTAGTTTTTTTTTTCTCTCAGACTTTTCTTTGATAGACTCTATTTGAGCTTGAAGTGAAAATATAGAATTATTGATCATATTATCTTGTAAATATCTAAATACTGTTTATATGATAAAATAGCATTTTTTTTGTGATGATAGTTTAGTAATAAAAAAAAAATCAAGGTCAAGATAAGAAAAGGGTTACAATAGAGGGAAAACTCCAAAGGGAAAACAACATACATAGAAACTTCAGATGAAAGGAATCACCTACAGAAGGTAACTGATAAAAACTAACTGTCGGAAGTCTGTTAGACCCTGAGAAGACATCTTTGTTAATTAAGAAAATTCAATTCTTAGTTCTTACATTTAATTATTTTAAGATCTTCCTACTTATACGTGCCTGTGAACTTGTTGGCTTCTCTCCCTTGCAGTTGCAGCTTCTTACAAACGGTTTCAGATTGCTTAAAGTTGGTGGTTCACTTGTGTACAGCACTTGCAGGTGCGCTTACTTCTCATTGTTGAAGATGCTAAAATATATTAAAGTTGTATCAAAATAAATCACATTTAATGTTGCATAGAAAATTTTGAAGTTAAAATGTACTTCCTTTCAGATACTCATTGGTCTATATTTTCATAGTTTCTTTTGTTTTAAATATTTTGGAACAGTTTGACAGTTGCTCAAAATGAGGACGTGGTAGAGCTTTTTCTTTCTGGTAATCCTGCCGCTGGTGAGTTCTTACTGCTTTAAAGTTAAGTATTAGACAATCTTTCTCTTACTCATGCTGTTTTAGTTTCTTATACAATTAGCAGAATTATTTAACTCCCTCAATATCAGATAGCCGAATTCTAGTAAGAATTTATCCCCTTCATAAATAATAAAAGATACATTTCCTAAACAATATTGAGGCCTACACTGAACTTGCCACACACCCACAAAAGACAGATACCGAACTGCAAACTTGGAGCGAATGGGCCTCCCTACCTTACGCAAATGACGGAGAAGTATCTGCCGCCTCCTAGGAGTAAAGTGTGGAAGAGTGGGATACCCTCAAAATATTTTTTTTTCTTTTTCTTTTGGAGTGGCCCTGAGGGGGATGTTCACAAGAGACATATTGAGAAGGAAAGATATAGATGTGGAGCATTGATTTTTATTATGCAAATCAGACGTGGAAATGATCGAAAACCTTCTTATAGAATCCCCAATTTGGCATTGGTGTGGGAACATTTCCTTCAACTTTTTGGGGTAATCTGGGTGTTTCAGACTCTACATCATGAATGGATGTGCTAGGATTATAGAGGAAGAAATGGAAGATATTGTGGGGGAGTTACCATCCTATGCTATTGGATCTGAATTGTGGAAGGAAAGGAATGGTTGACTCTTCCAATGGAATGCAGACAGTGGATGCCACCATGTTTGATATTTAAGCAGACCACTTGTGTTGCGCCTCTCCACCAAGGATATGATAGGGGTGAGGTATGAGCATCTAGATATGAGATGGAGCCACGGAGTCAACTACCCATATCAAATCTGGGTTGACGTTTTTCCTAATCTTTATCATTATTTTAGAAGATTAATTAACCGCTTGATGTATTTCGCCTCCTGGATTTCTTTTTTCTTCCTTTCGTATTTCCCATCTTCGGGTTTTATTAAGCTTTTCATATGGGAAAGCTTTTCTTGAGTGTTTTAAGTAAATATTATATTCGAAAAACTTACATGTTGTAATATCTTTTTTTTCTGGTGAGGTGAAAAAATATAATGATAATGAAACCAGAGAAACTTCCCGAAATGGAAAATAAAATACAACCCAGAGGCAAAAACGACAATCAACATGAGGCAAAGCAGAACACATCAAATCACCATGGATCCAAACCAATCGTCCATCTCACAATGATCTCCTCAGATCTTACCCCTCTGTAACATTGAAGTTTACATTGTTACCATTTTAAAATCATGGTGATACTTAAATATATGGGGATTTGTATAATGGGGTCTCATGTAATGGACAGGACACTAATGTTTTATTTACATAAAATGCTACATCTTCCTATCTTATTACGTTTGTTGAAGTTTTGGGCATTGCCTTTCTTCCAATAAAAAAAATGGTGTTTGGCCTTAAGCATTTGAGGAAGAGATTAAGTAGATCTCCTGTACCATTGGTAAGAGAGCACCTATTTTTATTGCAAATTTTGTAATGAAAATGGTGGAGTTGGGGGTAATTAAAGAAGAGTGTTAGTCTAGATCAATCACACACCCAGACTAGAATACTAAGGTCTGTTTGTTAAAAATTGCATTTGGTGGTGATGACATCCAGTTTTTCATGCCCACCACACAAAGCATAGACATCCAAAAATACAAGGTAGTAAAATAGTGTAAACGCGTCCACGAACTAAGTAAGAGGTTATTTTATCGTGATTTCATGAATAGTAGCAGTAGTTCTGTTAATAATTTAGCATGACGTCAAAACAACATCACCCAAAAAAGATTGAAGAAACTCATCAGATCAAGGCATAAGAAATTTCAATAGCAGTTCTATTCCTTCTTTCAGAAACACCATTTGGTTCTGCATCAACACAAGTCAGATGAATAATGTGAAGGTTATGAGGAAACATTTGACGATGCAAGATATTTCTCTTGCTTTATCAGAACTGAAATATGTCAAACAAATTAAAGATACTATTTCAGAAAAAGTCTTATACAGCGAGAAATAATTTGGACCGATTTTTCAGAAGATCTAACCATTTCGTTGTGGTATATATAAAACACAAGGTTATCAAAAACTAATTAAAAAAAATTGATTTTTATTTCCTTAGCAGGATTAGAGTGCATCTCCAAATGACTTGGCCAGAACAAAAGAATATAGATCATCCAAACCAAATGCCTAATGTTATACAAGAATCTAGATTGTTCTTGCTTAGACCAATGAGGAAGTCAATGTTCAGTACTAGGATGGTTGAAAATACAATCTTAGGAAGAAAAGCATAAGACACGCATTATGGAATGTTTCAGTAATGGGTGTGGGATATGCGTTTTCTCTTCAGGAAGTTGAGATGGATAGTTGGCTTGAACATTTTTTCTTTAGCAGGATTAGAGTGCATCTTTAAATGACTTGGTCAGAACAAAAGAATAAAGATCATCCAAACCAAAATGCCTAATGTTATACAAGAATCTAGATTGTTCTTGCTTAGACCAATGAGGAAGTCAAATTTCAGTACTAGGATGGTTGAAAATACAATCTTAGGAAGAAAAGCATAAGACACACATTATGGAATGTTTCAGTAATGGGTGTGGGATATGCATTTTCTCTTCAGGAAGTTGAGATGGATAGTTGGCTTGAACATTTTCGGACCCTCATTTGTCCTGAATTTTAGGAAGTCAATGCTCAATACTAGGATGGTTGAAAATACAATCTTAGGAAGAAAAGCATAAGACACACATTATGGAATGTTTCAGTAATGGGTGTGGGATATGCATTTTCTCTTCAGGAAGTTGAGATGGATAGTTGGCTTGAACATTTCGGACCCTCATTTGTCCTGAATTTTAGGAAGTCAATGTTCAATACTAGGATGGTTGAAAATACAATCTTAGGAAGAAAAGCATAAGACACGAATTATGGAATGTTTCAGTAATGGATGTGGGATATGCATTTTCTCTTCAGGAAGTTGAGATGGATGGTTGGCTTGAACATTTTCGGACCCTCTTTTGTCCTGAATTTCTAAGTCAAATTCAAGAGGACTCATCTAATCAAACGAGACTTGGTGTCCTTTTTATATATAAGATATTTTATGGCGCATGATCAGTATAAACGATGATCTTTGGTCCGATAAGGTAGTATCTGATTTTTTTCAAGGCAAAAATAAAATCTAACAATTTCTTTTAGAATTAGAGTAAGTTAGTTGTGCATCATTTGTATGCAACTGGCTAGTAGATCACGTGCAGTTTCTTACCCAACATCTCACCTAAAATTGCTCCAATGATGTAATCGAAGACATCACATATTAGCTCAAACTGAAGTTCCCAGTTGGTTGGTTGTATAATAAGAAAATATGTCAACTGATGTTTCATCTTCTCAAAAGCTTCTAAACAGTCGTATCAAAGTTGAAGACGGCACCCTTAGCTAATAAACTGCATTGATGTCACAAACTTCTTGTGCTCTTGTGGTGATGGTGTGTAAATAGCCATCGGGAGGTCAAGAGTTCGAATTTCACCACTGGTGGGGTTTGAGGTTGGTATGAACCCGTCGGTCTTGTGCCGGCTTGCCCGGTTCGTGTGGTTTGCAGGCTGTACGAGCCCTAGAGGATCTAGTCGGAAATTGACGATCTGGCGAGATGGCTCAGGTACCTCTTGCTATAATAAAAAGCCAAAAAAAAGCTGCATAGATGTCTGAAGATCTTACGAAGATTTTAGAGAATCTGGCATTAAAACCAAGCATGCCCCAGAAAATATTGAATGGCCTTTACTTTCCAAAGGGGTAGTAAGGTGAAAACGAGGTTGAGGATGGTTATTACTTAGCATAAGTAGGCAACTTTGTAGCCCATGATAACAGTGTCTAAAAACCTGAGAATTAACATGTTTATAACTTATAAAGTTCTTGCGGAGCATGGTTACATATAATCTGAAAAGTATTAAGGCATTGTTGCTCTTAAAATGCTTTAAAGTTAAATTAAGATGCCAATGAAAGAAGACTACACAGAAAATGTACTATTCTTAACTCGCACGGCTCACCTGCATTTACCGAAGAGATCTTTTCATCTAAAATTCAAGCTGAAAATGAACCCTCTTTAGTGCCTTGAGGTAAGCAAAAAGGAAAATCTTGGGTTTGCCATCCAGGAGAAGTCATATATTGATTCACATTGGAAAATAATCTCTTTTTTTCTTTCAAGTAAAGTTCGCCGCGTCTAGTAAATATACTCTTGGTGGGTATTGGGAGGAATCCGAGGATTTGGTCTAGAATTATTGTGTTTTATTCTCTTAAATCCATTAAGTATCCATTGGGTGATGCTTGATATAGTGGGAGGTTGTTTTTCTAAAGCTTTCTTATATCCTGTAGCCGTAGGATCATCATTGTTGAGTCTAGATCTAGCTTTTGGGTAGGACACAAACTCTGCCTTTTGTTAAGACTAGATCTGTTTCTCTTTTTTCTGTTTGGCTCATTATCATTTGATTTCACGAAGTTGTGCTCAGACATGCTCCATTTGAGTTTTCAGTTGAGATGTTTTAAATATCTTGAGTATTTTCTCTTGATTTTTAGCTGCTAATTTGCTTTTTTGTTCATCTGCATCTTGTGAGTTCCTCTCAGTTAATGACCCTGCCTTAATTATTTGGCATTTTTCAAATATACAATATTTTCAGTCAAAAAACACTAGGTCCCAGTAGAGTGAACGTTATTTGTGAATCATGACTGTCCAATCCATTATCTCTACTAGGTATAGTGTTTCTTTTCCTCTAAAAATCTAGAAATAATCGTATTTTTATTATATTGCTTGAATATGAGGAGATGTAACATATGGAGCTCCGCGGTTAATTAATGTCATTTTTGTCTAACTTCTGTAATTTGCACTTTTCCTACAGAGTTACAAGAGATTGATGCTGCTAAGAACTGGCCTTGTAGAAGTGGTCGGTTACCGAAAACTTGGCGGTTTGATCCAGTTACATCCAAAACTAGCGGACTGTTTATCGCCAAGTTGAATAAGTTGGCAGCCTAGTCAGTCAAGCTTTATTCTTGCATATCCAAATCCAACATGCTTTTTCTTAATTTTATTTCCTTTATTTATTATCCATTTTCTTTTATATGTTTGTATAATCAGTTCCTGGGAAATATTTATACTTGCTTGAATAAATGAAGTTTTTTTTTTCTCTGTCTCTCATCTTCTCAGTTCTATGCCTGTATATTTTCTTGTATGCTGTCACAAACCAATCTCTCCTGGTGATAGTCTTGAAAGAATCATTGCAAATATTTTCTTGTATGCAGTGCTACTTGGGCACATAAACAGCGCAGAGGCAGGCGAATGGAGGGGATTCAAGTCTCCAAAGAATTCCTAAATGGAAAAATGGTGGTGTGTTCATAATAAGAGTTGCATCATATTTCTTCTGGGAGCAAACATGATGTCTGCTGGGAATTTTGAATTATATTCTTTAAGTTAAGCAATAATAATTTGAGTGATTTAATGTTTATTAGCAAAGAGGGAAACTGAGTTAGTTTCCCAGGAGGTGTTTTGCCTTGTTACATTAAGTAGTTGCAGAATTGTGAATTTATCTGTTGTTTTGCCTCTTGCATTCAGGGAAGGAAATGAATTTCAAAGAGGGGAAGTGACAATGTGAATTCCAATTAACCCCTACATTGCTATGTCTAAGGCCTCAATCAAAAGTTGTTCTTTTCTGGTCGCTATTGATATGCTAGGCTAGCACCCACCCCATATTAACATCAGATATAGTTCAAATTTTCATCTTGCTCTGGCAATCTTGCAAATTCGAAATTCATCTCTCCCCATGATTATGACAGAGATCATGATGACCCTTGATCGTACCTCCCTTTGTCGCCTCCTGCAATCTTGCACTATCCATCAAGGCAAACAACTCCATGCCCACTCACTCAAACTGGGTCTTCTCTATTCCGCAATCTTCATCCAAAACTCCTTCCTACAAATGTACACAAGAACTAGTACTATTACTAATGACCTCTTACTTGACGCACATACTTTGTTCGACGAGATGCCTCACAAAGACACTTTCTCATGGAATGTGATGATATCGCGCTTCTCTAAATTGGGTAGACTTCAGTTTGCTAGACGCTTATTCAACGAGATGCCTGTAAAGCTAAAAGATTGTGTTGTTTGGAACTCTATGATTAATGGGTATGCTAGTAATGGGCGGTTTGAAGAAGCTATGAGGTTGTTTAAGGACATGAATGTTGAGAGTTTGGATAGTTTTGTGATTGCGACGGTGGTTCGTGCGTGTGCTAATACCGGGGATTTGGATTATGGGAAGCAAATACATGGGAATATTGTTGTTAGGAAGATGGATGTTGATGTGGTCTTGTTAAGCTCGCTTGTGAATATGTATGCTAAATGTAGAGATTTAGATAGTGCGAGTCATGTTTTGGGCGCGTATACAACAACAGGAGTGGACGACTTCTCGCTGTCTGCATTGATTATTGGGTTCGCGAAATGTGGTAGATTGGCAGATGCGGAGAAATGTTTTGATATTAATAGTAGAAGAAGCACTTGTGTTGTGATATGGAACTCCATGATAGCTGGATATATAGCCAATGATTTGTTTGGAGAAGCACTACGACTTTTTAAGCGGATGAACCGGGAAGGGATTCAGACAGATGTGTCTACTTTTGCAAGTGTTTTTAGTGCTTGCACGAGCTTGGGCGTAAGTGGAATTGGGAAACAAGTGCACGGTCATGCTCATAAAACTGGGGTTGTGCAGGATGTTGTTGTTGCTAGTGTTCTCGTTGACATGTACTCAAAATGCGGAAGTCCTGATGATGCTTGCAAATTTTTCTCTACTGAGATGGAATATTGTGATGACACTATATTTATGAATTCTATGATCAGCTTGTACTGCAATTATGGCAGAGTTCACGATGCTAGAATTGTTTTTGAGACAATGGCACCAAAAAGGAGTGTTATCTCATGGAACTCGATGATAGTGGGTTATAGTCAAAACGGTTGTGCTGTTGAAGCTCTAAATCTCTTCTGCGAGATGCATAGGGTGGATAGTAGAATGATGGATGATGTTAACATTTCCAGTGTGGTTAGTGCCTGTGCGAGCATATGCTATTTAAGACTCGGGGAGCAGATTTTTGCTCGAGCTATCACAATAGGCCTCGAGTCTGACCAGGTCGTCTCTACTTCCCTTATTGATCTTTATTGCAAGTGTGGTTACATTGTAGAGGGACGTAGACTGTTTAATGACGTGATGAAGGTATCATCTCCCGATAAAGTAACATGGAACTCGATGTTGATGGGTTATTCTACAAATGGGCATGGGACTGAAGCATTGAAGCTTTTTGAGGAGATGAGGCGTGGAGGTATTAGTCCTAATGAAATTACTTTCACAGGGGTTTTGTCTGCCTGCAACCATTGTGGTTTGGTTGGAGAGGGTCGGAGATGGTTTTATTCAATGAAACAAAACTACCATATTGACCCAGGGATTGAGCACTTTTCCTCCATGATTGATCTGTTTGCCCGTGTTGATTTCCTCGAGGAGGCAATGAATCTCATTGACAATATGCCTTTCAAGGCAGATGCAAGTATTTGGTCTTCAGTATTAAGAGGTTGCGTGACTCACGGTCATGAAACTCTTGGGAAGAAGGTAGCAGAGTATATTATTGAGGTCGATTCTGAGAATTCGAGCGCTTATGTGCAACTAGCAGGGATGCATGCCGCTTATGGGGACTGGGAACGAGCATCAGAAGTTAGAAAAAAAATACAAGATGGCGGTATCCGAAAGATTCGTGGAGGCAGCTGGATTGAAATTGAATAAGAAAGCTCCATGTGTTACCTGGTTATGTCCCAAAGAGAAATGCTCCTGCTCTAATCACGAGACCCGTGCTTCCATAGGGTCGAGGAGAACCTAGAAAGTGGCCACATCATAAAAAGGTTTAAATAGGAAGATACACTTTCAATCAATTATGTAGCTTCCTTGAGTATGTCTTACATCAAAATGCATATTACATACATAGTAGTCCTCTCTCTATCAAGCTAAAGATATGCAGTCCTTGGGCTCAGGAAATATGCTTATCATGGCTTATGTGGTGTGAGAAAGAGGAATGCTATTGAGTTTGCAATTTTAAGACGCATAGCTGACAATTTATGTGGAGATTTTTGACTTGGCATGGGAGCATTTGCAGAACATAATCTGCATGACGATATTGTAAGCCAATCTTTTTATATTTTTGTTTCTTGTAGCTGTGAAACTTGTATAGAGAAAACCTGATTTGGTGTCCCTTGTTTACCTGTGGTAAGCAAATATTACTAAAAAGTGAAAAATTAACATTTTTTTCCAGCATTAGAAAACTGATGCAAACATCCACGCGAAAGAGATTTAGCTATGCACCTATGATTGGCTTTGGTGTCGCGTAGCTCTGAACTCAGATGTCTAAATCTTGAACGTCCATTGTTGCCGCACATTCTGAACTGGACCTTGGGTGGGTTTGGCAGCAGTGCGTAAAATTCAAGGTTGGTTACTATTCCTCTTTGAAAAATGATAGGCATAACTCGTGGGAGACCTCCACATGTGTGATGTGCACGTTTATATATTTACTAGTTAAAATTCAACATTTCTCATCAATCCAACAACCAAAGAAGAAGATGATGGGTGCAGTGAGCACTGCATTGATAGCCATAGCAGCAGTTGTACTAAGTTGGATTACAATTGAAGTTGCTTGCAAACCTTGTCTTGATAAGGGAAGGGAAGCCATCGATCGCTCCCTCGATCCTAATTACGATCCCGACGACATTAGTCCAGCTCAAGAAGATGATGTCTCTATTGGTATTACAACCCCTCTCATCAACCCTAATCAAGATGGATCTGAACCTGATGATGCTATCATTGCAACAACCTCCACACATAAGATTGAACAACACCACCATTAGAATTGTATTATGTAATTAGGGGTGTTTTAATACTATTAAAGTACTGAACCAATTTGTTTTTGAAGCTTATTATTACATGTTGTCGTGACTCTGGATCTTACATTATCAACAATTCTGCTTTTTGAGCGGGTACGAGAAACGGAAACGTCCGATATTTTGTATACAAACCGGAACCAATAGAAATTAAAGATGACAATATTTGTTAACTTAGTCAAGAAGGAATTTATAAGTTTGGGGTTATTTTTTCCCTTCCTTCCTCCTTGTGGTATAACAGCATCAAATCACATATAAGAGCATTGTTTCGTATCTGAATTTCAAAAGTTTTCCAAATCGAATAAAAAATTGCTTTGATAAATGAATCAAAAATCAAATCATCAACGTTTGCCAAACCAAATGAATACACCAATCACATTCATTTTTTAGAAATGTGGGGAAACCGAATCACACCCATTTCCCAAGAAAGATCTGAGAAGAGGGAAAACACGTTAGCCTCAATTTCTATCGTAACAAAAAAAACATATTATTGCATTATTTACATCATAGTTTATACACCTCCTCTTGCATTCTAGATTATCTAGTTACAATATGGAAACGAGGGAATGACACAATGAGATCAAGATTTTTGGTGGGCATTTGTCTCGGCGAGCGCGTACAAAATTGAGAAATTTGGACTTTAGCCCCACTAGAAAATAAAACCCCAAGTTCCCACATATTCATTTCTAGACCCAAATTGCCTTTGACTGGAAGTCAAATCTAGTTAACCTAACTTTTTGTACTTATTTACTTCTTTTGCTTCTCACATTTTTTTTTTTTTTTTTAAATGAAATAATTGTTAATTCCCTCACATGATGAGTTGGAAATGTGAGAAGGTTTAAGAAAAAAATTCATTTGGTTTTATGTTTAAAAAAAAACATAATACACACGTGAGGGGTAAAAGAGAGAACAACCAAAAAAGACTGGGTCAACCCAAGTCGACTTGCAGTCAAAGGCAATTTGGGGTCCAAAAATGAATGTGGCAAAGTCGAAGACTAAAGGCTAATATACTTTTGAAGAACCATCTTCTTCCTTGACAAGCAATTTGCATAAGGTAGAGTAGGTTTCTTTCGTCGTACCACAATAAAAAATATTAAGGTCCGTCAGTGTCAGTACATGGGATATCAGGATCAGTTGAAGCTAATTCCAGTAGATTAGTTAGTATAACATTATGAAATTACTTCTGACTTCATGTATAACACTGGACTGACTGGACAGTTCAATACTTCAAGTTTCCGTTTCTCTGTCTCCTTCACTATTAATGTTTATGGGTTGTTCCTCGACATCTTCGTCCATGTCAGCATTTCCTTCTTTGGCATCATCGTCATTCCCATCTGTGTACACTTGAGAGCTCACCACTTGACCCATTAAGTCCTTGTGTTTCAAGTTTCCTGCAACAAGAGATTGTTTAAGTGTCCCTCCACAGATCAATATAAACTGTAGAATTCATACCGAAAAGGAGGGAAGAGTCTAGTATGAAATACCCATCCAAAACGTGCATCCGTTTGAGGTATTGTGGAGGAGAGCTTTGACACGAAACAAGAAACGTTCCATGGACCTTTTTGCAGCAGGAATTTTAGTTGTTATCATTGTCCGTTTAGATCCCTATATAAATCACAAAGCCCATAATAAATAATTGATAAACCTGTTCACAGGTAGGGATTCACATTCACATTAGACTAACCTTGGCCTCTGAACAAAGTGTTTGTATTATCCTTGTTGCCTTCTGCAGCTCTTTCACCTGAGGAGATATGGAGAAGCTCAAGTAAACTATGGAAATTTAATATAGCATCCCCCACAGCAGAAGCTTGGTTTGTTTTATAATCTTTACCAGTTGAATTATAATATCAGTATGAACTTGAAATTGCTCCTGTAGAAAGTCGAACACTGGTAGAAAAAAAATATGTTGATTTCAGTACATCAAACAACTGATATATGTACTAGTCATATAACTAACACTCATTATGTGTGCATACCTTTAAGGAAAGATTCAACAAACTTCCCACCAAATTTAATCGCCATTGCATGCACTGTTACCTGTGTAAAAACACATCATGTGAGATATTTTGTAAATGATTAATGTTTCTATTAAAGTAGAGGCCGAGGAAATAGATGCATAAGGATTATTGAAATAACACCAAAGCTGAAGATTATTTCTGAAAACTCCTTCTGAAGGTTTTGGTTCCCTATCTGACTATGGACTACTATGAAAACGGAACTGTTGGACAAATTGAAGCTTTGCATTTACTCTATTATTACCCCCACCTTTTCACGAGTCTTGCACATGTTGACCAAAGATACAACCACATTCACGGATTGATTCAGTTTAAGCAACAGCGTTTTTACAGATTCAACTGGTGCATGGGCCTTGGATTTTTGTAGCAAAGCAGCTTCCTTTACCTAAACACATATAGTAAGAAATTTCCAACTATTCACTATTAATTGTGCTTAAAATGCAAGAGTAGAATCAAGAGCTCACCAACTTGTTTAGAATTTCAAGATCTTCCTCGTACTGCATATTACACAACCTTTCATAAACATTTGCTATAAGAGACATGCAACCTATAGGGTGTGTAGTACAAACTGAAGACATACCAGTACTCGATACCATACTATAAATGTTGCGGGATTTAAAGTCGGAAAACCATGTGCAGCTTCTTCTGTGGATGCAGTTTTGCATGGAGGAACCTGACATTAATTAATTGTTAATCATTTTTGTTATAATGACATCTGGTGCATTAACAATCACAGGGATTCTAATGTCTAGATATAAATCATTGAAAATAGTATGAGAGTCACAACTACAATCAATGCCATATCAAGCTCTAGCAAGAAAAGTATATACCTGAGGCAAGATAGAGCAAGAAAACTCTTCAAGTTGATGCTCAGTTGACTCACAATTTTTCAAGTAAATGCGCAGTATCTTCTGTATCATGTCTCCCTGGAAAGGGTCCAGAGAAAAATACTTCAATCACTTTAATAATGAATATTAGAAGAAAGAGCATATCAAATTTACGTTCACAGTTAAAATCTTAGATAGAATTAAGAAGATGAGAAACGTAATTCCTCACTTTATTCTTTAAACCATTCTCAACATTTTCATTGTCCCAGTTGTGCATTAACAGCTTGTGAGCAGAAGTTCCGAGTTGGTTGCGCAGGGAAGGAAGGACTCTCTGGACATTAATTATGCTTTTGCCATTACTTTCGGGCCGGATCGTGCCAGCTGAATGTACAAGTGATTCTAGAGTAGCTAGGACTTCTGAAGCCAAAACAACTGAAATTGAACAAGCTGCACATAATGGATAAAGTTGAAACCAACTATGCATTAGCTCTACCACATAGTTTGTTTAAGAAACATAACATGAGTACTTATGGATTACCTATATCAAAGACACTTGCCAAAAATGAAAAGGCACCACAGTATAAGTAATCTATGTTCCCAGGTAAAGGGATCGGCAATTCGATGCCAGAAAATAGATTATCTGGTATTCTCATGGGTTGGAAGGCCTCAAGCAGATCTGAGAGCACTGTCTGAATATCAGGAAGGATAAACATCTTCCTAAAGCAGAAAAAAACTTCTTTAAAAACAGAGCCAGCAGCTGAGAATTTTGATACAACCAAGTTGGGTATATCCGGGTTCCCAGCAGAGGTGGATAGAGAGCTCCAATGATCTTCGTAAGTTGCATCATCATCTACAACAGTAAATATATTAAGCGATCAAATTTCTAACGAATGCTTTGATTCAACAAATGGTATTCGTTACTTACCCTCTTTAAGAATACAAACTGCGGTATCAAGATGTTTCTTCAAACTTGGAAATAGTCGTTTGATGTTGTTCAAGAATTCACTTGGTGTCAATCTGCTGAGACCTGATGAAACTCTTGTTGTGTATCCACTTGGAAATTGTTTCCTCTGAAGACTCAGGTAACCCAGCTTTTGGTGAAGATCTCGTAAGAGATATAAATGCAGGGGTAACTATTAAGACATCAAAATTCAAAAGTTAATAAATCTGCTTTCACTCGTAAAATAAGTCATCCATTCGGCAAAAAGAAACAGTACCTCTGCTGCAGAATCTGAGCAACAAGAATTTTGAATCTACAATCAAAAAGAAACAATGTTTCATGTGAGACAAGAATTCGACGATCAAAATCTATGTAGTTTTGTATTAAGCCTCAAGGGTAGTTTTGTCTCAAGGCTCAAGGGTAGTTTGGTCTTCTTATATTTTCCTGTTGGCTATACTTAGCCAAGTTGTAAGAGCATCCACAGCAGCCTATAGCCAAGTTGTAAGAGCATCCACAGCAGCCTCCCTTGAAAAATAGGGAGTCGTTGTGACGTGGAACTCTATTTTTGCTTTTTTCATTTTCAAACTCCTTTAAATAGGGAGCCAAGTAACCTTGCATGTACAGAATAAAGGAAAAACCACTTTTCACTTTCCACGTAAGGAGAAACATTTACGTGGCTACCCAAATCTTCTTTCTCCCTCCTTATTGTTGAGGAGAGAGAGTGTAAAAATAGGGAGGAAAAGAAATTTAAGGAGTCTATAAAAACATTTGTCAACTTTATTGCCTTCTTAAAATAAGTTCAGGGAGGCTGTTGTGGATGCTTTAACCTACGTCCTATGCTTATTATCAATTCAATATCTATGTAGTACTTTTCCCTCTCCTCTCTCTAACCCTAGATTTCTCACAAAATGGTTTGTGAACTATCCGTTAGTACACCAATTTAGTATGTATACTCCATGTTGCGTTAAAATAAGTTATTAATGAAATAATGAAGCTGATATATTCTGAACTAGATGCAGCTATTTTCCTATATTTTTAAAGTCCTTGCAGTAATGTGCTAATGTACGTACCTTTGAAAAGCTTAAAATGTACAAGCATTCTACTGACAGAGGTCTGCATTTATATCTCTGTGCATCCAGAACCGTTGCAAATGCAGAAATTTCTACAAGACCTGATCCAGAGGCGTGGGTATGGCATTCTGGTTGCTCTACTATCCTTTCCTTGTTGGATAGACCAGTTAATCTCTCAGTTAACTCTTCTTGGCTTATAGCTCCAGATTTTCTGAGCATGTCCAGAATTGTGGGTTGCTTGAGCTTTTCTTTATCTGAAATTTCAAGTTCCTTTGAGCTCTTACGCTTTCTCTTGTTGTCTGACGAGTTGCTTTCAGAATTTGCTTTCTTTTCATTCTTTTTTTCGACCTGATGCAAACTATTAGGCTTCCCTAAGGAAGAAGATCCAGAACATTCTGTAGAGATTTGGAGCTCTGGTAGGGCTAAAGGGTACGACTTGAGGAAGGTATTTAATAAGCTTTCAAGAAAACTGCAATGGTTAAAGAATCTATTAGTACAAGGACAAAGATGTGATAAACATACTGCCAAGTTTGTAGAAATATTATGTGGACAAAGTACCTTAAAAGCATTTACAATAAAGCTGAAATGACAAGTACACTTAAGAGATACAACTTTAAAGAAAAAAACTGAGCGATAAATTGTTGACTGAATACCACGTTCCCTTGGGAAATGAAATAGGAACAAGGGTCTAAATAGTTTGCTGGAGCACCTTGAACTGTTTAACAATAACGACATTTATAGGAACAAGGGTCTGAATAGGCGTTCAGAGGACGGTGTTGCCCTTCTTGGGCATATACACCTTCACGATTCTTTAGACGGTTGTGTTGGAGTACCTTGAACTGTTTAACAATAACGACATTTATAGGAGACACTAAAACAGGTACCTCTTTGGCGTTGGGTTAGTGGTTTGGGACCACCTCTTGGAGAGAGGAGAAAGTGGTCACTAGTTCGAAACCCAACACCGGGGCCATCTGCCAAGATTTATCTTGACTTAAAATGGAGCGTGCGGCTTGCGGAGGTACCGTGGCGAGCCCGGGGAGACTAGTTAGGAGAATGGTGAAAAATGATGAACCCGACGAACTTCCAGTTTCAGAAAAAAAAAACAGGTATATGAGGCATATAGGATCAGGACGATCCCTGGTAGAGGGAAAGAAGGGATCAAACTCGAAGAAGGCGAACTCTGTAAGAAATAGTTATTTTCCCTTTTTGAAGTTTTGCAATGGTAGCCGTGATGCCTTTTTTATTAGAGCCGTATCTCTGAAAAAAAGACCCTTTGAGGATTTAGGAATAGGATCAAATCTGTTTATACTATCCTTGTGAATATGCACAATGCAAATGCACCAATCTTGGGTGGATAAAGAGAGGTTGTCCTAATCGTAACAGCTAAAAGAGATATTTGTGTTAGGAGCATTCTTAAGGACATCTGATTACCAGAAATGAAGCAGTTAAGATCATACTGGACCAATACAAGCGTGGAACGTTCGTTCACAATTGGTGTATTGAGTGAACTCTAAGAAATGACAAGTTTTACACATCCTGGGAACCCAAACAAAATGATCTTCCGCGTGCAGCCCACTATAAATCTCCAGCTTCTCAACAATGAATCCCTTTGACGGTAGGCCAAGTAAACTCTGCCCTTACAACGGTAAGTCAATGAGCCCGCCTATGCTGCTCACCTATTTCTAGTCCAGGTGTCAATTTCAATTTGAAGGATATTAAGAAGTTTTTGTAAATCCTAAAAAAAGTCTGTTTGTAAGAAGCTGGCCCTTATATCTTCCCCATTATTTTATTTTCGTTCACAATATCCCACAGTGATCAAGAGTATCATGTATTGCACATTCAGCGTTTGCATATTTAATATCGTTCCAGCTAATTATTGGCCTCTCTATCACCGAGACCGAGGTGCAGTTTGGTGGTAAATATTCAAAGTGAACCAATATTCACCAAATTTGAACTATAGAAATATCTTGCAGAACTGATAAGTTTTAATGAGTGGAATAAATTGATACTCACACCAAGTTCCTCAAACGCTTCAATAACTTGGCATTTATTTCTTCTCTTGTTGCTTGACTCATACAATCAACTCTTCCAGTAACTTGTGATGAAAAAGCATTAAGCTACAAAGAGTAAAGTGTAAGAAAGTAATTATCCTAAAAGTAAACTATGCTCCAGTTAGAAGGAAATGTTAACTTACCAACTCCCTAATCCAGTTAGTTGCATAATAAAGTGATAGGCACATTGAACTTTTTTGCTTCCCTGTCATAGAAAGCCACGCTGCTCCTACAAAATACTGGTATTACAAAGAAAAAGATAAGGTTAATTTTTTTTTCCTAGTATGCATCAGTAACTTTAAGTATCTTGATACAACACAAGAATAACTTTCATTTTTATTGATATATGATATAAAAAAAATGTGAATAAGAAACTACAAGCTTTGAATATGTAGCAAATAATTAGCCGAAAAGTCACCATAACAAACCTTGGACGAAGGAAGATGTAAAGGGCACCCAAGTAAAGCATCAATGCCTCCGAGAGATCCTCGATTTGTCAACCTCTCAACCTATTCGGGTTCGGGGGGAGGGATTAAAACCAAATTAATTATCTCACAATCCCAAACTGATCGTCCAAATCATATACTTACAACAGATAGTAAGAGAAAGTGAGCAGGAAGAACTGGTAACGATGATGAAAGCCTGCAGTCAAAAAAAGAAGAAACGTTCAGGATCAACCTTCACAAACAAGCAAATGCTTTTAGACGGGAAAGAGTGCAATAAAGGGCATTACTGAAGGGAAGAGGAAACTAGCGGCAAGATACTCAAACAAATGGGTGACAGACCACCATCCAAGTTCATCCACAACTCTCCTGTAAACAAACAAAAATAATCGTACAACTACTTCTCCGATAGCCAACAACTGATGTGAATAACATAATTGTTTCACGTCATTATCAAGAAGAAACTTCAAACTACAGTACCTTCTAAACCACAATATGACTCCGCTGAAAGCAATTTTCCGTGTTCTAGATCAGACAAGAACATCGATTCGAAATCCGTTGTGTGCTTGCTAATCCTACAAGACATCCATTTAAATGTTTATCCAACTACATATCGTCGGTAAGAACTATTCACTAGCACATACGTGCTTGTTAATTAACTCAGAAGAGCCATTTATATTGCAACAATAGCTATAACCCAGATATCCATTTATGTTGCAACATTAACTTAGTAGCAGTTTGTTTAGAATATTCGGAGAACAAACCAGTCCATAATTGCAGGTTGAAGACTTTTGCGCTCCAGTAATGCAATCAATTCGTCATGAAACATGATCAAGGGCAATGAAGACCATTTGCAAGAGTCTGAACAAGTCTTTAAGAGTTCCAGCGACTCCTCACAGTTTGTTTTCTGCACAATATGTGTTCAAGCAAGATATATAAGTGACATTGGTACAAATAATTTGGGATTAAAAATACATTGGTATAAAGAATCTGGGCTTCTATATCACATGGAAAAAATGACAGTATAATCTGTGGAGTATCTATACAAGTCCAGTCATGAGCATAGAACATGGTATAGAAAAGTTTCTTAAAACTTGTCAGTTAAGTTTCTCTAACTGAATTAACTTGTCCAAATAAAGAAGAGATCACTTTTGTACTGTTAAGCTCCCACTCTTTCGATCCACAACGACATGAAGCTTTGGGTTGCTGATAGCTGGCTTTAATACCAAAAAGCAGTCTGATCAATATTTTCAACCATTAGATCTGAGCATTCACAATAACCAAAATTATGACCAGAAAATATTAGGCACTAACCAATAAATGAAGATGGTCAAGCACTCTTTCCACGAATATTTGCTAATAAGGGGGGCAACTGAGTTTTCAGTGACTAATAGGCTATTTGCTAAATTCACTCATTAATTCGGCTTTATTTGTATCCAACTGATATAAAGCTCAAGGTAGTCACATGAACCACTTCCTCCAAATCATGTGAAAAATAAATAAAAAATTTACTCGCATCCAACTGTTATAAAACCATAGTAATTTTGCAGCAAACAAAAAAAGAACCTGAATAGTGAAGACTCTCATAATTAATCTCATTTATATAGGTAAATACCTTAGTACCTGGTCAGGCTCTAAATCTCTCACCTGAACAGTCTGCTATGTACTTTAATGAATATACCTACTTGTATCAAAGTGCTTTATTCCTGTAAAGAAAATCTCACAAAATCCCGAGTTGATAAAAACTGGACCAAAAAATTTCTCTCATTATTCACAATTCCTCATTAATCTCAACAGGGTACAGGAATTTGTAAAGTGTGTTGGAGTTCCTTCTCTTAGTGAAATGACTCTCTGCAGCTGCTACGCCAATCTGAGTGCCTCAATCATGTTTCCCTAAGGCCAGGTCCCATTGAAAAACTTAAACCTGAATAAGATTCTTATAATGATGATATCCACTAATTCTACAGCCTCAGAGGGGTAATTCTCCTGTTAGTACAGCCAACCATTAGCCTGCCGTTTCTTTGCCCTTTTATTTGTGCGAAACCCAACCAGAACAAACCATATATGTTTGGATCCATGTGCAGCCACTTGTAGCCATCTCTGTTCCAGTTGCAGCCATCAAGCCAGCCACCAGTCAAGCCTTACAACAGTTGTTGCCGATTAGCTGCCTCGATTCTGTTAGATCAAAAGTTCTAGTGGCAGAAATTTTACGGTATTATAGGTCAAGGTCGTCCCCCACCCGCGTAAATCCTTCTCACTCCCCTCTCTAGAAATTTCTCCTCTTTCTTTTAGCAAGTTTAAGATCCTTGGTATAGGAACAATTCAAATCAGGATGCTTGATGGCACCGTTAAGACATTGACTAATGTACGACATGTTCCGGATTTGAAAAAATCTTTGATCTCTCAAGGTACTTTAGATACATATGGGTACACGTCCGTAGCTCATGGAGGTATTCTAAAGATTATGGATGATGCCCGGGTTATTATGATGGGTAAATTGATTCATGGACTTTACTCCTTTCCGTTGGTTGTGATATGGGTTTATTGGATTTACATGCAGGATGAAGTACAGTTTGGCAGAGCAGTACACAGTTGATTGTCTGAGAGACATCCAGTCGGATATTTTGGTTTATGGAGAAGCACCTGGTTTCTCGGTAATCAGTTCATCAATTTCTGCGGTTAGTGTTTATACTCCAGTACAGGGCATATTTCTAGACTGTGCGCAGGAAGTTTGGGAGCACAAGAGTTGGTGTTCTAAATTGCAGAATTTCGCTTCCATCGGCAAATTGATTCTCAGTGAGTATGGCTTGCTTACTTCTAGAAAACATATCAGAGAGAGTCGGGATGGTTCTGAGCAGGTGGAGTTTGAGGCTCCAAGGATGTCATTATTTAGTGACGGTGTTTCCACGGGGGAAATTTGTTTAGAGCAACAAAAATAGTTTCCTTTGGGTGCCAGACCTAAAGAGGTGTATATGGATTGTTTCAGGATAGTTTTGTTTGGTACTATGTTAGACTGTCTAACCATGTCTCTTGGAGACTTTCACGGGTATAGTATAAATCTTCATTTAAGAAGAGGACTCTAGGTAGAATTCAGTCCGTTATTTTTGTATTGAGATGCTTCCCGTTGATGGGTACTTCGGCTATCAGGATTCGTATTTGGGAGGTTGCTTTGGTAAAGAAAAGCAGTGTGTTTGAGTTAGAGGAGTTGTGGTACCATTCGGTTCAGTCGCATATTTAAGGGTACGAGCAGCTTAACATTATTGATATTACAGAGATACGCCAAGAGTATGTACGATTCGTGCATCTACAGTTGGACCCTTTTCGGCGAGTCTTGTATTTTCCCTCGTTCAAATGTCATTTGTATTCTATTATCTGTTTGTGGAATATATTTTGTTATATCTAGGACTCGACTTTCTAAAGAGTTGGAGTCAAATTTTACGGTTATATGGAGAGTTTTGTGGATTGGATTCCAGTTTTACAGGGATGAGTTTGGTATGTTAGCGCACGGTGTGTATCTCGCGTTGGTGAATACTACATTAAGTTCTCAGTTCCTGGTACGAGCGACTAATTTTTCTAGTACCGTTCTCGAGCATGATTTCATGGCTCGTTATTTTCTGGAAAGTGCATTAGTTAGGTGCCTTTGGTTCAATGATTTGCATTCGTTCACTTTTGCTTGGTGATGTGGGATTGTGATTTTGGTGGAGGCATGACTTTTTTGGTTCTCAGTTTCAGATTATGCGGATTATCGGTACTGGTGTGGTTTCGGCTATAGAAATCAATACAGGAGATAGTTCGATTTGTGTGGAGTCAGCTTCAATGGTCAAGTTTGAGCGGGGATCAAATATCCAACACTTTTGAGCGCTTTTTAGGCGCGGCACCGAGGAGGTGCAACTGGAAAAGATGATGGTCTTTTGTTTAGGCGACTTGAAGAAATTTAAGTCGGTATGATGTGGAAGAATTGTGTTTACTTGCTTTGTTTTTGTCAAGGTGGAGAATTATTGTTTTTGCCTCGAGTCTCAAAGAGTTGCTCAGAGGCTTTTGTGGGGAAACGAAGTTTATCTATAACGTGGTTGTACGCACCATGTGTGGTAGTTCCTATTAGAGAACATGAAGTCAAAGCTAGCATGAGTTCAGGTCAAACTTAAATATAAGAATCCAACCTTTAGTGAAGAATTTGTTTAAACTTAAAACAATAAAGTCTGAGTTGGTCTTATATTGGTTTCCTTTACAGTTAAGTTTTAGGTATTAGACTTACAGTTGGACTTTGTTTTCTTGCGTAGGCAACTTCTCCCAATTCTTGTTGAACTTGTAATCTTTGTCTCATTATACAAGGGACTAGATTAAGGGTTTTAGATCTAAGGTTTTCTTAAGATTGCTTGAGAGAGATAGATTAAGAGAGAGATCTCTTAATTGTTTGTAATTCTTCTTCAAGATCATATTGAAAGCATCATCTTCGCCCCATGGTTTTGAACTCCTCTTTTGGGGTTTTCCATGGTGAAATCTTGTGTTTCGTTGTTTACTTTTCTGCAATTTACTTTGTGGTTTGTGTGGTTTTCTTCGTCTCCATTAAGGCCTCCATTAGATCATGATCCTACAGCAGCTTCTGCTACAACAATTGGTACCAGAGCTAATGTTAGAAGGTTTAAACTCCCTCGCGCAATGTCCAACATCCCTCCTCTCTATTGTCCCCAGCCCCGTAGAATTCCATGTAATAATTTTAATCTGCATGAGTAACCATCTTCCCCATGCATTTGTCCTCTACCTCACTACAAACAACAATTGGAGAATCCAATACCCGGCTCAAAGAAACTGTTTCAATACCTCTTTCCTAGAGCTGGCAAAGTGACCCACGACCCGCCAACCCGACCTGACCCAACCTTATTTTTGGCGGGTTTGGGTTTGGCCTTAATAGGTCGCGGGTCATTTAACCCGAACCAGTCTAACCCATTTAATAAAGAGATTGGGTTGGGCCAATTATAATTTATGCTTTTTATGGTTCTATCCATCATTCCAAGTAAGATATGAGCCCAAAGAGAGGTTATGTGTTATTACTACCCATAAACATATGGCATTTGATCTAATCCCACCTCAATTTCATTATCTCCTCCTCTTCTGTTAGTACTACTCATTTCTTCAACAAACCCACTCTCACAAAATGGGCATTTGATCTCCGTTCTCATTATTGGACTCATCATTTGAGAACACATGTAACACCAATACTTACCAACCAAAGCTTCAACAAACCCACTCTCACACAATTGTGCCAACTAAAGTTAAGACCCATAACCTGACCCAAACCCGAATTAATATTTAAGCAGGTCAAAAGGGTCGGGTCGGGATGACATGTTTAAATTAGGGTTGGGTTTGGGTTTTTGACCTGTTTAACTAAATGGGTCGGGTTTGGGTTTGCATTTCTGACCCATGAACCCGTTATGACCCGACCCGTTTGCTACCTCTACTCTTTCCTTACGAGAGCTACCTTCAAACCCATTTCCGAAGAAAGATCATCAACCACTCTTTTCTCCCTTCTCCCAGCCCTAGCCAACTCTCTTTTATCCTCACCTTCAGCAAAGGCGAGCATTACTACAACTTTATCCTTGCATCCATTGACATTTATCCCAAGCGCTACCAAGATCGGAATTGCATCTCTCCTAACATACTCCGTGGATGTCACCACTCTTTCCTTAGTAGACATCTCTTCTACACTCTTTCCTTAGTAGACATCTCTTCTACACTCTTTGATTCCCCACAATTAGCACATCCTTCGTCCTCCCTATCATTTCCTTCTATCAAATCCCTATTGATCATCATTTTGTTATTCCCTTCCAGCATACCACCTCCACACTTATCCCTCTCTCCTTCATCGATAATCTCCCCCTTTTGCATCCAAGGGCGAAGCCAGGATTTCATGTTTGGGGGGGGGGGGGGGGGCAAAGGTAGTGCAATGAATTATATTAAGGTATCGAGGAGTTTGGGGGATCCGCCCCCAAAATTTTTTTTTGGCCATTTAACGATATTTTAAGCTTAAAAATCAATCAAATATAACATGTTATATTTCACTAGCAAATTATCCGGATTCACTTCTCCTCTCGTAAAAAAAATTGAAGTTTTTTGCGGCAATGACATGATCAACTTAAGGTGAAAAAAAAAAAAAAAAATAAGGTTCTTATTTGATGACATCAAGAATTGAACCTTAAACTCTTGGATTAGGAGCTCCATACTTTACCAATTAAGCTAAATTTCCTTGATGTCATTAGGACAAAGAATTAAAAAAATTAAAATACCTATATAGGCATTTTTTAACAAAGTTCTTAGGGGGGGGGGCGACCTATTTGCATCGAAGGTATGCTGTTTCGAGTATCTGTCGATCCATCATACAAACATCTTCCTATTAGCACATCTCCAGTGGAAACCATGAAGCCCATCAAAGGATCATGAGAATCTAACGATTTGCGAAGACTATTAAGTGATTTTTGTGGTTTTCTTCTCATCCCCGTCTTCCTTAATAATTTACAACGGCTTACACAACTTGACCACAAAAACCATGGCCTTCCCCAACCAATACTCTTATGAATGCTACTGAAGTCCTTCCTGCCTTGTTCTTTTCTAACACCCGATGTGTTCTTCCGTCACATTCTGTATCATCAATAACCTTAGCTTTCAATCGGTTTAAGTCTGGTAGTATCGTCCGCGCTTCTACTACCCGTTTCTCCCGTGACCCCTCATTGCCTCGCATTGCTTCACATAGGCCTCCACTAGGAGCAATCTCCCCATCCCCAAAATTGAAATATAACCCATCCCTCCTAGTGATAGACTGCATATCTATATTTGGTATCGTCGTCCCTTTATAAGGTATAATGGGTCCCAAACTCCTTGACCCAATGTACAAATCTCGAGTATCTTTCCTCATCCTTTCTACCCTTACTGGATGGAGAAAACCAATACCACCAAGGCAAGCACCTTCCACTTCTATTACAACAGAGATAATCTTTGTTTTGCCAAGAATAGGAATCCTCTTTGGTAAGGCGTTCCCCTCGTTATTTTTTACCTACAACCTTATAGACGAGAGAACATGCCCCGAACTAGTCTCACCATCAACTTTAAGGAACCCCCCACAACATTCCCCGATGAGATTAAAGATTTCCGCTAACCATAAATGCATATGTACACCAAAAACTCTTATCCAAACTGCTTGAGCTTTCAAAACATTATCACAAAAGGTATTTGTATATGGTGTTCAAGGATGCAACAAAATTTGGTGTCCTCGAACATAAAGAGGACCTCCTCTCGCCAAGGAGTAAGCATCACTAACTCAATCAGCAAAAATTATCGCTTTGCCTATGCCAAAAGGGAAAACAATGACTTCTTCCTTCCCTGTAAATTAAAGTAAAGCTTGTCCAACCTCTCATGCCAACTCACATTAGGATTCACAAAATCACAAACTATCGTATTTTGCTACCGCCCAAGGTCCAACCATTTCTCATTCCCTGACACATTCACCCTTGCATGACTACCAACAACTTCGATGATACCCTTATTCACTTCAACAAAAGACTTGGAAGTAATTAACCCTTTATTAAGAGTTTGAAAGGCGCGATTCTTCCCCTGTCCCAAAGTTAGTAAGATCTTAGCTAGAGCCTTCCATCCCTCCCCTTTATTCCCTTGGGGAATGCACACAAAAATTGGTTTTGATCCCTTCCCTGGCCCCCAAATTTGAAATTTGATGAATCCCCCATTCCAATTTGCTACTAATTGGGCCAACACCCTCCACCTCTAAAAATCCCCTACTTCTCCAATACCAACTTTATCAAGAATACCAGTCAGCCACAACGACGCCTTAAGGGAAAACAAAGCCTTGGAGAACACTGCCAATTTTTACCAATTCAACACATGTTTCTCTACCAATAAATCTGAGGTTGACCTCAAAAGCTCTTCTTTCAATAATCAGCTTCATAGCCTATGAAAGAGAACCCAAGACCTCCACCAAACAAAGCACAGTACACCTCCACTCCAAAAATAGCATAAATAGACCCACCCACTGAGCTCTACACCTCCACTTTGAAAACCCTGTTACCTAAATTAGATAATAGAAAAAGATGGGCTAAAATATCTAATTCCCCAAGTTACAGAAGATGATTGCTTCCCAAAACCATCTGAAGAGAGGAAATGACTTGGAAAAACGAGAAAGTAGGCTCCAAACTCCGGAGAGAGAAGTCAAACGGCAACACCTTCAAACTTAAATGGCACGACCACACCTCTGATCTAACAGAACCCCTCTTCGTTGCAGATTTGTAGCTTTGATGTCCGAAATTAGATCAAAAGAAAGATAACCCAAAGGAAAATTAACCATAGAAGTTTAGAAGCTATGTGATAACACTTTGAATGTTAATTTCAATTGCTATACGGAGCTTGGCCTTGGCCGGAGCAAAACCCAAGCTTCCTTTCCAAACTTTCTTAAAGTGGCAAACAACTATCTACGTCCAGGATATCGTCGAGTATAAACCTATAAAGGACATGAAACTGAAGTTGAAACTAAATGTGAGATTGCAGACTCAAACAGAACGTTCAACGAAAGTGGATCTGAAGGAAGAGGACAAACTGGGAAACACTCCCCTTGAGATAGAACACCACCTACAAAGAACGGAGCGTGTTCGAAGCAAGTAACGTCCATAGAGGTGAAATGGCGACAGGATGAGGGATGGAAGCACCTATAACCCTTCTGAGCATGAGAGTAACCCAGAAACACACATTTCAAGGCACAAGGATCTAGTTTAGAGGCCGACCCAGTGACTTGGCCAAAACAGGCACCCAAAAATATAAGGTTGAATCTAAAAAGCAGAACGATCAGGATAAAAAATAGAATACGGGGTGCGAAAATCAAGAACTCGAGATGGAGACCAGTTTATAAGAAACATTGTCGTAAGAGCAACATCAGACCAAAAACGCAAGAGAACATTCATGTAAATAACCATAGCATGGGTGGGCAAGATCAAGGATATGACATTTTTTCCTTTCCTTTTTGCTGTAAAGTTTTCGTATTAGAGGTTTGATGCTCAATGCCATTGATATTGTAAAATTTGCAAAAACCTTGGGACATAAACTCCCCACCCTGATCGGAACAAAAAGCTTTAATAATTTTCCCAAACTGAGCGTGAACCTTTGCGGTGAATGTCTGGAAAATAGAGAAGACCTCATCAAGGATTTCATCAAATAAACCCAAGTACACCTCAAAAAATTGTCAATGAACAATGTAAAATAACGAAATCCTAAACCAGAGGTAACCAGGGAATGACCCCAAACATCCGAATGCAGTTTTATTAATACTCAACGGATAGGTGCTACTACGATGTTTAGCCAGTTCACACGTCTCACAAGACAAATCTGACATGAATACTTTGGAAAAGAAAGACAGAAACAAATAACGTAGATACTCAAAAATAAATATGACCTAAGCAACGATGCCAGCGTAACACCTGCTTTACATTTTTACTACTAGACATAGACTTTAACTGGAGAGCTTGAGAATATATAGAAGAAACAAGTTCATCCAAGAAATAAAGACCACCCTCTTCACGCCTACTGTCGATCATCTTCCGTAACACCAGCTCCTAAAAAACAACATAATTAGGAAAGAAGGTTATACTGTATAGAATTAATCAACAAAGTCCTTACCATTAAATCATCCGAGAACCACTTTACATACTTCGGATCTTTTGTAGGTTCGGATTTTGTACCAAGAAGAAACCCTATCTTTCCACGATCACCAACAAACAATTTCACAGACTGCGCCCGTCGAACATAATTCAAGCCATATAGTAGTTATGAGATAATTTTCAGATTCGGATTATCATGAACAGAGTGGAGGGATTGGACATCTTCACTTGTTCCAATCGACGAAACAATCCAATAAACCAAACATATCTGAGATTTAGATCAACATCTATCGCATCTCATAACCGGATCCAATAAAAAATTAAAACTTGTGGAAGCTTAGGCTGCGATCAGAACGTTACCAGAGAGACAGTGATAATCATCGTTCTTCAAAGAGAGGAAAGGGAGAAATATTATTATAGAATTGTTAATATATATTATATCATACTCTCTATATATAGAAGAGAGTCATTAAACTACTTCTATGAATAACCAATGTGGGACTAAAGGAACATAATAATAGTCATGCTAACAAGGAGAGCTTGTAATAGGGTTTATTGGGAGTGTTTTGAGTTTATATTATTTTAGAGTTAGTAAAAATAATCTAGAAGAATTGTTCTAGTTTGAGAAATTTAATAAAGTTATTATTTTGAGTTGTTTGTAAGCGATTCCGCTTCCGCGTTGTTAATACATATCACAGTATCACACACGTTCACAATGAACAAAAATAGCCCTCTCGCCATTACCCGTGTTTGTCCGCATCTGTTGTTTGGCAATTGTGTACAACCTCAATGGTTATTAATTTTGGTTTGGGTTACCATCCTCTACTGAAACTTAGTTGTTTTAGTTAATTCAGTTCATGCAATCAAAATAGGAAATGTGCTCAGTGTACTAAATCTTGTACATGCAATCAAAAAAATTAAATTTCTTAAATTCTCTAAATACAAAATTGCCATATTGGTGTTTTATGTGACTTTTGATGAACTTTTTGACAAAAGGTTAAACCTTTCGCACTTGTGTATCATTTGTTACGTGTTGTTGTTTTCGAAGAGGATCCTCAAAGGAAGACACCCCCTTGATTTGTTGCATTCATTTTACAGCAATAGTGATTTCCTGCTAGGCTTACTATATTTGCTTAGCATATCTTTTTTATGGAAATCACTAGACTCAGCCTACAAGTTGAGGGGGAACTTCAAGTGAGAACTTAGTACTATGAGTACACATGGATGCTTTGGGACCGTGGCGGAGCCACATAGGGCCAAGTTTCGAAAGTTTTCCTACTATATAGGATTTTCTATTACTTCAATAGTTATTTCATTATAAATAGTATTTGCCCCCGCTACTATTTGATCTGATTAGTTCTTTTGGTTAAATTTTAGATAAAATCTCCTTTTTATGCATAAAGGAATATTGAATTCTAAATTTCTGGAGAAATTAGAGGAATAAAAGCAGCAACTCCTAGTTTAGTAGAGAAAATGTAGAAGCTAAACAACTAAATCCTATCCAATATTTTGATTTGTTTTCCCCGTTTGAGAACACCTACCTTTCTTTATTTATTTTCTCTTCTTTTTAATGAGGATATTTACTTTGTAGTATGACAATTGAAAAAGTGCAGAAGTTTACTCTATAATTTCCATTAGAATGTATTTTCTGTGGATGATTAATTAAACATAGTGTAGGTAGAAAATACCTTAAAAAACCCAAAAAAATTCGGTCCTGCCCCCACTCACCTAAATTCCTGGCTCCGCGACTGCTTTAGGATGTATATATTAGGCCATCGGGAGCACAGAGAAGTTTGTGTATTTATTTGTTCGTTAACTTGCTTGTTATGGACCATGTTCTAGAATTGTTCACGCTATCTCATGTGTAATCTTGATAGATGGATATAAAAGGTGAATCGTTCGTGCTTGATTACCACCATAACCCTCTTCCCTGTCTTCCTCAAAGCATCACAGATACTCCAACTTAATCTCCCTTCTTTAATTATTCTTCTCTTTATCTCTTATCTTACTTAATTATGGTAGTTTGAGACATCTGAGGGTGGTTAATTAACATGAATTATCCCGTATATCTAGCTTAAATAAGAATGGCAAGTTCAATTATCAGTTGTTAATGTCTTGTTTAAGTGCGAGCGAGTTTTGGGATTAATTATTTGTTCGCCCCATCTGGCTTGAATGATGCCTAGAGGTGATATGTTGTTGACCTAGTGATTTCTTCCTCTTATTCTCGTTGACAGCATCGTCTAGAGATTTCTTCCTTGTAAGTTTTGTTGGGAGTTAGGGGGAGTATATAAAATAAAGCAAGTGTCTACTCTGACGCTTAATATCAATCATCCCTCTTTCACTGGTCAAGGACTTTTTTATTAATAAAATTAAACATCATCTAGTAAAAGGAAAAAAGAGGAAACAAAAAAGAGATGGCAAAACCAAACCTTTCCAACACAGGAAAAGGCAATACCTCAAAGTAACCACCCAAAAACTAAACAGAACAGAACCACAGACTTGTTTACCAACAACAATCAACAACTACTCAAAATCAACTCCTTTCATCGTTTCAAGAGCTGATTTACACAGCAAAAATTTGAAAGTTTAATTGTAACAATAAACATTATTGCATCCTACCCTTCTAATCAAGTTTTTTTGCATTCTATTCAAGCCAAAGAGCCCAATTCTACGTGAAAGTAGAAAATACCACATTCCCTTACCTCGCCTCAGTGATTTCTCAACTTGAAATATGGTGAAAGCTCCTTTATATTATAAAAGGGAGGCTGAGGCAAACCAACTCTAGTAAACAGTTAATCCATATACTAGAGGGTTTTGAAACCTGAACGCATTGAAAGTCACCCTCTTTTTGTTTATTCCAATTTTTTTCTCATTGGGTTCTTTGTTTTTCTCTTTTTCTTATTTTTTTGGCCTTCGGGTTTTTTATTCAGTTGAGTTTGGTCAGTCCCAAAAGACCAGTCTAAGAGCTTCCATAAATGTGCTCAAAGTAGTAATGTATTGACAAAAGCGTATGGATTCCCACCAATTTTTCCATAAAGCAACTCAATGAGTTTTCTACTACACGATGAAAATCCCCAGTACTATTTGGGAGTTAAATTTGAGGTTGACATCATTAGGAAAGTAGTTTATGAAGATAAAGGTTAATAATCAGATGTTTAGGATACAAGGATAACTACCAAGATCGTGAACAGTATACGAAACCAATCCTATATAAGATTAAAAGTTAGTGCGAACATATATTTATTAACAGAGTTCTTGAACTCTACCTGAGATGAAGATAGACAGGTAGAGTTATTTATCTCTCCAAGACAGGAGACGATCTTCAAAGTTCCAATTAGACCCATCTTCTTATACTTGAGATCCGGATTACTAACCTGCCAAAATACATTAAAGCATGAAATGAGGTGTAATAGAATCAATGCAATTGGATAATATTAACAAAGAAAAATACAGTGGCCTAGTTGGAAGTGTACACGAAAGGACAATCAAAACAAAGTAACAAGCCGTGGAAAAACTTAAATCTTGTCTCATACCTGCTTCCTTATAATCATCAAAAGCTCATTTGCAATCGAAGAACCAGCAGAATCTGCATTGCATCGAGCAGAAAGAGCCAAAAGGCTGAAGACCTCGTAGACCTGCACTTTGGAAGTCACGGTGAAAGAATAGATACAGAAAAATAAGGTACTGAAAAGATGAAACTGAGAAAAATAAAAACCTTGTGTAAGTTTTGATCATTAAATCCCTCCAAGTAATCCAGAATGCCTGAATAAAAGAAAATGAAAGAATGATATAGCTCCAGATTGAGTGAATCCAAAAGTTGAAAAGGAACAAAAAGGTGAAGAAAACTACCATTTATATAAGTAAACAGGCAGATCATTTCCTGAGAGTATTTTGTAGCCAATAGAATCATTGTCTCAAGAGCAGAACTTACTTCATAACTAACTCCAGAACCTACATGTGTAACTAAAGCACCAAGAATCTGCAAAAAACAAAAACAAGATAATGGTGCTCAAAATGCAATACTTTAAACAGAGAAGTTTGCTAATAAAATAATCGGGTAATTAGGTTAACTACAATTAAGCTTACTTCCTGTCTTGAATAGGTATCACTGAACTCGTTGAACAAAGATGAATATAAGTGCATGCCAAATTCCCTTGGTTCTTGCTCTTTACATGCCAATAGGTACTCACAAACAGAGATAAACGAAGGGAAATATTCCTGAATGCAAGCGCATAGATATTAGTTTATAGGAACAAGTTTCTATTATTCCTTCGAAAGGAGAGCATACAGTTATAACATAGACTGCTCTATTCCACACAGATGCTTCACGTAAATATGGACACACATATCTTGAAATGTAAACATGAAATCACATGAACATAGTACTCAATCTCACAGGTTATCACAAAAAAAAAACAAAAAAACCCCAATATTTAGTTAAATAAACAATGAAAAATGTACGCACAGTTGTGATCGGCACGATAACTGTTACTACTGTGAATTTTTTGCTAGGTAGTTACTGCTGTGAATAATTACCTCCTAAGGTTGGAGTTCAGATCTCTAAAACTCTCTTGCTTCACCAGGATGCTTTATATGAGAGACTACCAAAGTTTTGTGGCCACTGTAGTCTATAAGAACACAATAAAAGTAATTGTACAAATCTCAATCCTGTGATATTGGATTGGGCCAAAAGCAAGAGATTAAGCAACAAAAGGCTAAGATTTCGGAGTTTAATAAATTTGGCCAGTCAAAGAAGAAGAAAGAGCAGCAAAACAACAACAACCCCAACTCTACTATTCACAAGCCTAAAGTGAATATAGATAAGGGTGATAGATGTAAGAATATATATGCCTTCAGTGCGCTTGAAGTGGATGAGCCAATTGGTGAGGACTCTGCTGCTAAGGTGACTGTAGTGAAGGAGAGAGCAGCTATGGATCAAAACAATTTACCATTCAATGTTCATCAAGGGGTATTACAGGATGAGGTGCCTAATAAGGTCAGTCAACATGCAGTTCAAATTAACAACACCAACATGGAGATGGGGTCACAGTTAACCAAGTTATGCCTCAGATTGAGAACTTGGAGGAGGATGTAGTTACATCCAATGCTGAGAAGGTTGGAAATACTAGCAACGTAACCATACATGTATAGAAAGATGTCTTCCCATTAACCAATACTGATGAGAACAAACTTTCAAACAGCAGCAAGAAAGTGTCTACTAACTCTTCTCAATCAGAGGTAACCCTGGCTCAAATTCAGAAAGTGATTTCTGGAGCTGTGAAAGGAAAAGCTAAGCAGCAAAAGATGAGTTTTGATATCTTCAAAGGCAGCAGATCTGCTGGGGATCTAGAGCCCTAGCTTGCAAGACGATTCTTCTCGAATTGAGAATGCCTGAATTCCAAGAATTTAAGTATATAATACAAGGTGCAGGCTTCATTGAAACAGCCTACACTGGTCCCAGCTACATATGGTGTATTGATCATCAAGGGGATATGAGAATGTGGGTCGACTTGATAGATCTTTTGTTAACTCAGAGTTCAAACAAACTTTTCTTGCTCACAAAATTACATTGTTGAAGAGTGTGTGCTCTGATCATAATCCCCAATTGTTCACCTTTAACAATAAGGTATATTAAGGGTCTAGACCTTTCAGGTTTCTGAAGATGTGGGTCATCCTACTTGTAATGACTTGGTGCAAAGTAACTGGCCACAGGGTGTATATTGAAAGAAACTGCCTCGCTCCTTTTACATATAAGACCATGGAACGATATAGTTTTTCGGAATGTCTCAGAAAACGCCAACAAGCGATATTGGTACTTTCACTTTGCTGCAATTAACTACTATAAAGATGTCTTAACTGCCTCAAGTATTTCCAATTACATGAACATTATTAAATGTATCCCCACAGTCATCAGAACTGAAGAAAAATTATTTTTTACTCCAAGTTCCTTCTCTAGATTAACTCAAAGAGTCTGTCTTCAGTATCTCCACTGATAGTGCAGAATGTAGTGATGGGTTTCAATCAAGCTTCTATCAACATTGTTAAAAAATAATCAAAGATGATTTGCATGGAGTTGCCAAAGATTTTTTACTGATACTCCTCTCTTAAGATTGTATGCATCTACTTTCCTTACTTTAATTTCCAAAGTAAGAACTCCAAATACTATGGGGGATTATAGACCCATAAGTCTATGTAATATATTCTATATGATTTTTTCAAAGATTATTGCTTCAAGATTAAGCTCTTTG
Organism: Kingdonia uniflora; assembly: GCA_014058105.1. Lineage (NCBI taxonomy): Eukaryota > Viridiplantae > Streptophyta > Magnoliopsida > Ranunculales > Circaeasteraceae > Kingdonia > Kingdonia uniflora. The sequence continues at coordinate 2,445,312 of JACGCM010000724.1, forward strand.
CTTCACAAGCTCATATCAGGCAATCAAGGAGCTTATATACAAGAAAAGGATATCGGTGAAAGTATCACTCTTGCTCAAGACACGGTTGGTGATCTTAAAAGGATAACAAGGGGTAACAATGTCATGGTTACAATTGCTATGGCAAAGGCTTATGATAGGGGCTTTTTAAAACATGTTTTGGCCAAGTTTGGTTTCTCCAACAGATGGATTATGCCTATTGCCCAATGTGTAGAGACACCGTGGTTCTCAGTGGTCTTCAAGGTTTTTTTCAAATCTTCAAGAGGTCTCAGACCAGATGCTCTCTCCCCACTGCTTTTCATCATTGCTGAAGAAGTATTATCAAGAGGGTTGTCAAGTTGCTTCACTGAAGGTAAAATTGCTTACTTTCACTCATCAAGAGACTGTGTCCCTCTTACACTTTTCGTGTATGCTGATGACTTTATTGCTCTTCTCAATGGGGGAAAGAGATCTATCAAAGGGTTAATTGAGTTCCTTACAAGCTATGAATCCATGGCCAACTAGTAAACAAAACCAAGAGTGGTTTCTGTGTACACCAGTCTATCCCCATGGCTAGAAAACAAATCATTAAAAATGCATGTGGTATCCAATTAAGAGGCTTTCCTATACTCTCCTTGGGTACCCTAATTACAAAAGGCAGGGTCTTACATAGACATTTTAAGCCTTTAATGCAAAGAATTCAGAAGAAAATAGAGGGACGCCAAAGCAGGCTTCTCTCAAGTGGGGGGAAACTCATTATAATTAACCATGTCTTAAACACTATGCCCACTCACCTTATCAGCTTATCTCTTGCATACAATTTTCCAAAACTGTTATAAATACTTGAAGGTATGCTTGCTAATTTCTTTTAGGGAACATGTGAAGGCAGACCTAAAAAGCACTGGAAACCTTGGAGCTTCATTTGTCAACCTAAGGATGATGGGGGACTTGGCATCAGGGACCTATAGGATACTAAGTAGAGTTTTTATCTTAAAGAATGCTGGAATCTTCTGTACTCAAATTCTTTTTGGTCTTCTTTTCTCAAACAAAAAATGCAGCAAATGGTAACATACATCAACATAAATATTTTGCTTCAAATCGTTGGAAGAGAATGCAGGGCCTCTTTCAAACAGTCAAAGTAAACACTATTTGGAGTCTGGGGAAGGCAACATGGAGTTCTGGACTGATATTTGGAATCTCGTTCAGTCAGAAGTAGGTTTACTGCCAAGTGTGTTTGGGAAATTTGGAGATGTGAGAACCTATACAAGACAGAATAAAATGAATTTGGCATAGCTATATCCCCTCCAAAATTCAAGTCTTCATTCAACAAAAGATACCCCTCACTTCCAAATGTCACTGTTGTACTCATAGTGACATTGAGATATTGGATCATTTACTTGTATCAGGTGACATTGCTAGATTAGTTTGGCAATATTTTGCAAGAGCTTGTGGTGCGACTAATGTTACAAATCAAAGCTATTGGGCTAGACAATGAGCATGCTTCTAATACATAATCTGTGATGGGGACTATCAAAGGCATCCTTCCAGCTTTCATTGTGTGCAAGAGTTGGAGAGGAAGATGTACAGCCAGGTATGATAAAGTTAATATCAATGCTCATAATATTATCTTGAAAAAATGCAAATGAATACTTGATGTTATATACAAAGTTTTGTGAAACCTTATCTTTACAGGTTTAAGAATAGCCAAGGAAACTGCTAAAACTAAGACTGTGAGAATAATTAGATGGCAAAGACCGCCTGCAGGGTGGTTCAAAGTTCAAATTAAACACAAATGGCTCGACCCTAGACAGGCATGAGTGGTGCAGGTGGTATTATTAGAGACAGTCAGATAAACTTTATCATGGGCTATTATGTGGCACTGAGACAAGGTACAAACACTGCAGGTGATCTTCTTGGTCTTCTGTAGGGTCTTAAGCTTTATAACGAACATCAGTTACAGCCTGTGATGGTGAAGATGGATGCTCAAGTCATAGTGAATTGGTTTAACTATTCAAATACTTGTCCTCCCAAACTACCCTTATGGAAGCATATAAAATGTCGGGCGCAGAGCTACAAATGAAAATAGGGCACATATTCAGAGAAGAAAACGGCTCTGCTGATGGTTTCTCTAAGCTTGGAAGTGCACACCAAAGCTCCAATCACTTGAATCTATCTATGCCTAGGGATAATATAGCTAGATTTTTATGGAACAGCTAGGAATAGCTTTTATCAAACATTGCTGTAATCTCAAAGGCAAGGCTGTAGTCGTCCTTTTGTATTTATTTGCTTAATATCAATATAACCCAAAATTTATGCTCAACAAAAAGAGAATAACAGCTAAGTTTTACCTTTACTAATTCCCTCTGCCCATGAATGCATTGATCAAAAAGAACTTCACGAAAACAACCATTAATGATTTTCTTTTTCAAAACCTTCTCTACACACTTTTGCAGTAATCCACCGTTTGCGTATATGAGCATAAGTAACCACGCATCAACAACCTTGTGATCCTTAGCTTTATCAACAGCTTTCAGTTCTTTCAGAATCTCCAGACAAAGAACCTGTAATAAAACAGACTCACTCAGTTCAAATTTTTAACACCTAAAACAGAACGGCACTTCATATAAATAATGTTAATATTTTGCAGCTAAATGCCCTTTTCTAACTCTTCAGCATTATCCAATATACGGGTTCTTATATAAACTAATAACTCGAAAAAGCAACACTGGTACATATATTTTATTTTATCAAGAAAAAACTCACATTGTTAAACCGCAGACCCGATCTCAACGCATCCAGAACCAAAGCCTCGAAATTGTCCACAATCGATTTCCCTTTCAATTTCTTACTATGAGCATCCGGCGACCCTACAAACTTCAACTGATGACGAATCTGTGAAATAATCTGTCTCGCATTTCCAGTTGTAACACCCAAAAGTAAGAACCTAATTAAATAAGGCATGTGTCTCACATCCACAGTCCTAATACAAGATAACGCAATCGTGACAACCTTCTCTTGCATTTCATCATCTAAATTCAAATTCGAAAACGAATCAAGAACCACCACAATCAACTCGGAATCCTCTTGCAACAACTCTTGTAAATAAGCAATAACCGTAGTACTATCTTGATCCCCGATCATCTCCGGGAACGACCCGATTATTTCCTTCTTAAGATACACCGGACATATTGACAACACTTGAAGAAGTTTCTCCGTAAACCCTTTTGCGTCAACTAAAAAATCGAGGTACCTGAAATGATTCACAATGAGCCTCGCCACATCATCATCCAAACCTCCGTCTACGCCCTGGCGGTCATTGTTGTTGAAATACTCAGGGAGCTTCTCCAGTAGTAAACACTGGAGTTGTAATTGGAGAGAGGGGACGAGTAAGAGTAAGCGAATGAGACTTTGGCGAGGCGGTGCGGGGGATAAGAGGAGGAGTCTTTGGAGATTGTGGGATGTGGATATGTAGGAGTCGAGGCCAGTGAGGAAAGTGAATAGAAGAGAGGGGTTAGAGGAGAAGCGGAGATCGAGAGCGTGGCGGAATTTGTAGTGATCGGGAGGGAGAGAGGGCGGGCCAATGGGGTTTAGGAGAGTGCAACCTGCGTTTGCGAGTAGTGATATCATCTTCTCCTCTTTGTTTGTGTTTTGGGGATTTGGGGATTTTGGGTGAAGCATTGTTGGAGGATGGAAGAGGGTTTTTTCGAGATGAAGAGATTTGGTGGAGGAAAACCATTTGGATTTGGGGAAATTGGGAATTAGCCCGCCAATTTTCAAATGTATATCTGGTGGCCTGAGGATGAAGGAAGCCCCTACTTGTGTACCCTATTTTTACTCTTATGACTCGTACCAAATCAAAAGTTTTATCTCTCAGACCCCTTCAAAATTGAAATAACTCTCATTCCTATTTATTTTCTCTTTCTCCTCTCTCTCTCTCACATTATTTTTTCTCTTTCTCTCTCCTAACTATCTTTCCGACCTCTCTCTCATCTCTTTCTTTCTTTCTTTCTTTTCTCTCTCTTTCTTTTTTTCATACGTTTCGAGGCAACAATACGCTTTCCAAATGTGTTGGGGACTTAGAAGTGTTTGAAAGGGAGAGTGAGAGTGAGATAGAGGGGTATGAGAGAGAGAGGTAGAAGAGGGACAAAGAGAGAGAGAGAAAGGTGAAAGAGAGAGGAAAAGAGAACAGGACGTGTGAGAGTTTTTAATTTCTTGAGAGGGGGCATGTCTAATTATTTTGGATTTGGGTCCTCTTTTCTTTAAAAATGAAGATTAGTATGGGTGCAAATCCAGTAAAACTGGGATGCGCAAGTAGAGTCTCCCATTCTTTAATCATTCCGCAACCAATTGAACATCTCCATCAGTCTGGAAAATGCTCCAGCAGAGTTACCCCTAATCGGGGTTCACTTCTGTAATAGCATATTTCCCAACATCGACAACTACAAGCCTGAATATGTTAGTCGAAGATCTATTACAGACGATATACAAACAGCAAACACTGATCTCGAACAAATACTCGACAACTGAGGCTACAATCGAGTTATCAAGTCGAACTACAGAACTAGTCGTTGCATTCAGTCAAAATAATTGCTGAAGATCCGCCAAGTTCGCCCACCTCCTTTGGAATAGGAAACCGTCTTTCAAACTTTGTAAACCCTGCCCGTATATGCTATAAATACAGACAAGGGATGAGAGACAAGCCCGAAGAGAAATCTACCCACGATTGCTCTAAGTATCACTCTGTTCTTTACTCACGGCTCAATATTGTAACAATTAACATATTATTGGATTTTCTCCCAAAGCCCTCTACGAGGTCGTGGTTTTACTCAGGTTAGTCTGGTTTTCCATGTAAAATTCAGTGTCATAGCTTATTATTTGAATTTCCTTCCATAAAAGTATTGGCGAACATTCTCCTTCCAGAAAATACGCCATTACAATTGGCGCCGTCTATGGGAATCCACACCTCTTTACCAAACTAAGACCTCAAAAACCTAATGAACAACATGAATCTCTGAAGCACCTTTACTATGAGAAATCAGGAGATCAATCCCGCATCAGAGACCGTCGATTTGCACGGTGCTGTGATCGAGTTACAGAAGCAGATAGAACGTGATCGGATCCAGAGGATAGAAGACCAAAAAATTCATGCTCAAGCTCTCCAAATCGAAAGGGATGCAAGGAAGAAAGTTTTGGATCAGCAAAGCCGGACGCATCAGAAAGAAATGGAGAATTTGCGCAGAGCAAACGTGTCACCACCCCCGGTTCACAAAAACCACCGTTCAAGAGCAAGCCATAGAGAAGAACAATCCAGGGAAGATCAGACACGAGCCTCTCGGTCTAGATCAAGAAATCCCGAAAGAGGTTCTCGACATTTTGGACTTACGTCCTCCTCATCTACCGTTGGAAGTCGTCATACCCGCCAATATTCTCTACCACCATTAGCGAGACAACCTCTGAGGGAGCGATTAGAACCTGATGGACACGGCAATTTTGATCCCCAGGTACAAGTCGTACCAGCTCAACCACCGTAATACATCACTCTGGATGACCTCAACACCCAGATTCGGGCCATTAATTCAGAAGCCCCTGGTCGAATATCTGTATTGGACAGAATCGAAACAAATCCCATATCTGTGCATCTCGAAGCCATGGTCATTCCAGATAATTCCCATATGCCGAAGTTCATCCAGTATGCTGGTCCCACCGATCCCCTGACCCACGTCCGACATTTCAAAACTGCAGTAGGATTGTACTCGAAGCTCGATCACATGCTCTGTAACCTGTTCAACATGAGTCTGAAAGAAGAACCCCTCAGGTGGTTTTATACTTTACCTAAGGGTTCTATCACCACATTCACTCAGTTGCAGCGCCTCTTCGAGTCCAACTACGCTCATGCCAAAGAGCAAGAAATTACCATGTATTCCCTTTTCTTCTTCGAGCAAGGAGAAAAGGAGTCCCTAGCTAGCTTCTACAAACGCTTCTTACAAGAAGCGCAAAAGATTGGCAATTCCGATCTGAAAATTGTCGTTCCTGCATTCACTTCAGCATTTCACATCGACTCCAAAGTTCGAGAAGAGCTGACCCTTCACAAACCTCGAATAGTACCAAAAATGATAAATGTAGTTAACAACTATATCGAACTCGAGAGGTCGAAGAATGATAAGATGAAAAGCTCTACCGTGATCCATTCTTCTGATTCGACACCATCTCAACCAAAGAAGACAGCCACGACAGGAGAAAAACCTCGTGAAAAGAACAACGACAACAATAGGAGGAGAGAAGGAAAGATAGACAGACCAGTTCCAACTCTACCTCCTATGACAACAACTCTTTCAGCTATCCTCACAACGATAAAGGGTGATGTACTTTATCGAGAAGCTCAGGCGATCCCCGATAAGCCAGGGCAACCTTTCTGTCACTACCATAATGTGCACAGCCACGAAACTGATAACTGTTATTCACTCATTCGCATCTTCAATCGCATTATATCAGCAGGGCGACTCCAGAATTATGTGGTTGATATCCAAAAATTTCTCAACGAAGAAGCTGTAAAGAACAATCTTGACCAAGTCGACGGACAAGGTCAAGCTCGACATCTCTATATGATCGAGATAGCAAAGGGGAAGAAAAGAAAGCAAGAGGACCGAATTACGTTCTGTTGCAAAATGACCTCATCAGATAAATCAACAAAACTCCTTCCAAGTTCCAGCAAATCGAAACGTCCGTTCTCCATCTCCTTCGAAGATTGTGACACTAGCCACGTTACATATTCCTACGATGAACCACTTGTAATAATGCTAAAGGTAGGACAAGATTATCTTCACACGCTCTATGTCGATACCGGAAGCGCCACTAACGTCTTGTTCTGAAGGGCAATACAAGTACTGGGTCTGACAGATTCTGTGAAAGCTTCAACAACAACAATCTCAGGCTTCAATGGTTCGAAAGAGTCTGCAACTGGTGAAATAACATTGCCAGTACAAGCATGATCGAAAATGACATTCATCAAGTTCTTGGTAATTGACGCTGAATCCAAGTACCTCGGTATTCTGGGGCGAAGTTGGCTGCACTCAATAAAAGCAGTCCCCTCAACTTACCATCTTTCTCTCCGCTTTTCAACTGACCATGGTATCTACGAGATCAAAGGCAGCCAAGCAGTCGCACGAATGTGCGAAAACACCATGGTTAATTCTCACGCAGAAAAGTTACTCAAAGCCTAGCAGTTACAGCTAGAGTTATCCCCTACCTTCGAACAGCATGATACTGAGATCGTCGACTCCATTGAGATCGATGGCCCCAACCGTCATACATTCATCGGTTCCAAATTCTCAATCGACGAGAAAGAGATAATGATTCAGCTCCTCAAAAAGAACGTCGATATCTTCGCATGGTCTTTTCAAGAAATGCTTGGAATCAACCCATCCATCGCATGCCACAAGCTCAATCTCCTACCTGATATTAAAGCAGTCGTACAAAAATGCCGCAACCTTGCTCCTCGACTTCGTGAAGCTGTCAATGAAGAGATTGACAAACTCCTTCATGTTGGGTTCATTCGGGAAGCCAAATATCCAAAATGGGTTTATAATATTGTGGCAGTTTCTGAAGAAAAATGGGAAAATCAGAGTCTGTGTCGATTTCACAGAACCAAACAAGTTCACACCAAAGGATAACTTTTCTCTCCCATTGATACCGCAACTTCTCGACTCACTTGCAGGCCACGAGCTTCTTTTTATGATTTATGCAGTCTCAGGTTACAACCAAGTTCCTCTCGCAGTAGAAGATCAAGAAAAAACTACTTTCATCACCGAAAGAGGCCTGTACTGCTATACAGTCATACCTTTTGGGTTGAAAAACGCCGGAGCAACCTACCAAAGACTTATTACTCGAATGTTCAAAGACCATTTGGGAAAAATCATGGAAGTCTACATCGACGACATGATCTGCAAAAGCTTAAAGCGCGAAGATCATTTCAATAACCTCCAAACCATCTTCGACATCCTTTGAACTTACCAAATGAAACTCAACCCAGAAAAATACCAATTTGGAGTCGCATCCGGCAAATTTCTGGGATACTTAGTTAGCAAAAGGGGTATCAAAATAGATCCCATACAGATCAAAGCTCTCATGGAAATGCCGTCACCGTGAACAATAAAAGATGTTCAAAAGTTCATTGGGAAAATCGCCGCCCTCCACAGATTCATCTCGCATTGGTCTACAGTTCGCAGAAACTACGTCCTTACTTCTAGGCTCACCCTATCAAAGTAATCGCAAAATACCCTCTGAAGCTTGTCTGATCAAAAAAAGAAAAATCTCGACGAGTTCAGCAATGGTCTATTTTCCTAGGAGAGTACGACATATCCTTCGAGCCCCAGATTTCTTGTAAAGGACAGGCAATCGCTGACTTTTTAGCAGACTTTCCTGTCGAAGACCCCGAATGGGAAGAACTAGAAGAAGCACTTACAGATGATGCAATTGCAGAACCAGATGCCTGGTCACGAAGGACAGGATAAAGACTCTTCACAGATGAATCAGCAGGACCACGAGGATCTATGATTGGAGTAGTCCTCGTTACATCATCTAATCATCAAATCGAGAAAGCAATTAAACTCAAGTTTCATGCCACCAACAACGAAGCCGAATATGAAGCTATCCTTCATGGATTAGACCTTGCAATTATACTTGGGGCGACAGACATAACGGTTTACGTCGACTCTCACCTTGTCGCCAATCATTACAATAAAAACTTCAAAACATCAAGAAAAATGGTTGATTAAGCAGCTCTAGTCGAAGAAAAGATGCTCAAGTTCCAAACCTCATCAATCTCTTATCTCCCTCGAGCAGAAAACAGACATGCAGACGCCTTGGCATACATCGCCGCCATGCTTGAAGACAGCGAAAGTAGACAGCTCGACATCCAAGTTCTTGAACACTCGAGCCTAGACTTTACGTCTACTATGCAAATCACAGTTACTGAAGACGAAGACAAAGATGATTGGAGAAAACCCTTTCTCGAATATCTCAATTCTAACATTCTCCCAAGCAACAAAGAAGAAGCTCGATCACTTCTCGCCAAATGTACACGGTTCACAGTTCAGGATAAATTACTATACTGAATAACAGGAGGCGGACCTCTCATTGAATGCATTTCTCAAAAGGAAGCCAACATCAAGATTAGAGAACTGTACGAAGGGATATGCGGCGCACACATATCAGGTCGTTCTTTAGCACAGCGAACATTTACTCAAGGACTATACTGGCCGAAGATGCGACAAGACTGTGAAAATTTCGTCCGCAAATACTACAAATGCCAAATACATGCACAGAACATCAAAAGCCCTATACTCGACTTATATATCAACAATGTTCTCTGGCCATTCAAAAGATGGGGTATCGACATAATTGGTCATTTTCACCCAGCATTAGGAAATCAAAAGTTCGTCCTCGTTGCTACAGACTATTTCACCAAGTGGGTCGCAACAGTTCCACTTTGCCACACCGACGACAATGCAGTTATCAAGTTCCTTTGGGAACACATCATTGCAAGGTTCGGTTGACCACAAATGATACGATCAGACAACGGCAAATAGTTCATCAGCAACAAAGTTCTGTTGTTCCTCCAAAAGTACAAAATACAGCTCTCTACATCGACACCTTACTACCCTAAAGGAAATGGTCAAACAGAAGCCATCAATAAAAGCATTAAATCTAGATTACGCAAGCGATTAGACGAGAAAAAAGGAAGATGGGTCAACGAAGTACTCAGTGTCCTCTAGGCTTACAGAACTACTCCACAAACCTCCACTGGCTGCACTCCCTTTATGATGGCCTTTAGCACTGAAGCAGTCATACCCTCTGACCTCGACCTACCACGTAGTCGGAAGAAGGTTACAAATGAAGAGAACGAGTTAGGATTTCTTTGCAGCCTTAATTAGATTGAGGAAACTCAAGATCAAGCAATCCTAAACTTGGGGCAATACCACAATACACTCAGAAAGGCGTACAACAAAAAAATTCGCAAACGATAATTCGACATAGGCGATCTTGTCCTTCGTCGAATATAAGATAGTACCCGACCCAAGAATTCGGGAAAATTATTCGAAAACTGGAAAGGGCCTTACATCATCAGCGATAAAACGGACAGTGGAACTTACTGGCTGATGACAGAGGATGAAATTTAGCTCGAATACCCCTGGAATACAGCACAACTCAAATTGTTCTATCGATAATTAATGTACCACTTCGGCTGTAATTAATAAAGACTCATTCTTTACATCTTTCTCTACAGTCACATCTTGCAGCCACATGTTCTCATTCTTTACTACCATACAGTATCAATCCATACTTTTTAAGTATGCATCAGAACTATGGCTATTCATTCGACAAATGCTTTCCAATTACAGGATAACCATTTGCACTTGATGCTACAAACCAACATCTTTATGATTGGTTCTTTCAAATCTAGGTATCCGATTGAGGAACAACACCTGGTGTTCATTTAACATCAACCACACTTTATTAAGTATGAGTCCGAGGTAAGGAAATACCATTTGCTTACATTTCTATTGACCAAAAAATTGACTTGGTTGGTTCATATCTAAATCCAGGTATCCCATTGAGGAGCAGCACCTGGTGTTCATTTAGCATCGACCATACTTTCCAAGTGTGACTTTGAGCTACACTCGTTCTATAAGACAAAGGATTTCCAATTACAGGAAATACCATTTGCCTACATTGCTATCGACCACAACATTGAATTGTTTCATTCACGTTTAAATCCAGGTATCCGATAAAGGAACAAAACCTGATACTCGTTCCTATTTTCCTCAAAGGCTACCTTTTCACTAAAATAGTTTTGATATTTGCTACACTATCAAACGCACAAATTTCTAATTGATACATATACTGGCAGTTTTATAAAAATTACTTACTTCAATAACAATTTATTTTTATTCATATATTTTCAAGTACATTTTACATTCGACATTAATCTCATTCAATATCTAACGGTTACAGTTACATTTTTTCTCACTGCATTACAAAGTTCGATTATAGTTCTTTAAGCCTTTCATTCGTCAACCCCCAAAAAAAGCTTCTGGGAGCTCGAGAAGTTCTCTTAGCACTAGAATCAGGCATTTGTTCGAAGAACGGCCCCCAAATTTTATCTGATGAAAGGGCCACGTTCTTCGAGCACCTGAATGAATCTCAAGTCACTGAACTTTAAAATCAGAAGATGCCTTCTGATAACAATACTGATACTCGCCCGATGCCTGCCTTGAGGACCAACTTCTTGACCGGAGAACACCACTATAACACCGTTTTCAGGACTACAAGATCCAACATCAACGCCTCCGATAACAACATTATGGCCAAATCCATCACTACATAACAACCCACAAACATAAATCTCTTTACTCCGATATCTCAAACCTCCCGAATCACGTACCTCACCATCCATGATTCACACTCAAGCTTCCTCCCAGCAGAGAAACAACAAGAGTTTACAAATAAAACTAAAATATCCCTCTCCCTATATTTATAGACTTGCATTTATCGCTGCATTTATTAAACTCGGGAACACCAAGTCCAGGTTCAATGTATCTGACATCGGAAATTACAAAGGCCACCATTCTTCAAAACTTCGATAACTTTTCATATTCTGCAGATTATTCTCAACAAAAACATAAGTGCTTCTGTCAAGAATGGGGCGATTATAATAATATATTTCCCAACATCGACAACTACAAGCCTGAAGATGTTAGCCGAAGATCCATTACAGACGATATACAGACAACTAATTGTAATAGCATATTTCCCAACATCGACAACTACAAGCCTGAAGATGTTAGTCGAAGATCCATTACAGATGATATACAGACAGCGAACACTGATCTCAAACAAAGACTCGACAACTGAGGCTATAATCGAGTTCTCAAGTCGGAACTACAGAGCTAGTCCTTACACTTAGTCAAAATAGCTGTTGAAGATCCGCCAAGTTCGCCCACCTCCTTCGGAATAGGAAACCGTCTTTCAAACTCTGTAAACCCTGCCCGTATATGCTATAAATACAGACAGGGGATGAGAGACAAGCCCAAAGAGAAATCTACCCACGATTGCTCTAAGTATCACTCTGTTCTTTACTCACAGCTCATTATTGTAACAATTAACATATTATTGGATTTTCTCCCAAAGCCCTCTACGAGGTCGTGGTTTTACTCAGGTTAGTCTGAGCTTTCCATGTAAAATTTAGTGTCATAGCTTACTATTTGAATTTCCTCGCATAGGTTTTCTTTCGTTACCGTTCTTTTCTTTGTCTCTGTCCCCAAATGTTATCCATGTCTACTGTGTAAGTTTGTATCTTGGAACTTACATGTTTTCTTTTGAGCAGATTGAAGACCGGCCAGAAGGTAAAAGGAATTCTTGAGCTGTAATGTTGCATACTTCCTTATACTAAATTTGCATACCATTTAATACCATATGCATTATCTAAACAAGATGGTTATTGAGTTTGTCGTATGACTTTCATATTTATAATTTCTACTGTTTCTATTCATCTAACCCAATATCATCTACAACATATTAATAATTAGTTATACATGAGGAAATACGAAAAATTGCGAGATTTCCACACAAACATCATTTATTGATTTCGCTATAATCCTTGAACAAACAAGCAAAATCTATTATCAAAACTCTAAGCTATGCAACTTCGTTTATGGTTGTACATACTCAATTTCATCTGTCCAGGACTATTTTGTAATGATGAATATGCATAAAAGAATTCCCGGTACACCCATTCACATATAGATGGTTGTTGAGGGTAGAGAACATATTCCAACTTCAAATCCTAGGATACTTTCCCATTACATTGATTCCGAGTTTAGTTAAGATAAATGGTTAGCTTCAACAACAAGTGTATTAGGGTTGTTCTAAAATGGTCTTGGGGTTTTTTTTGCAGAGGGACTTTCACTTCAGTGTTCAATTCCTGAACTAGAGCCCGAATACTGGGGTTACCCTGAAACAAATGGCAGAGGGCTTGATCCACACAAATTTGTTGGTTCTGAACCCATGGGTTGGTGATTAACCTTTTAAACCTATGGTTTTTGCTCCAAATTAACATTATAAACCTGTGGTTAATGATTTCTCCATTTCAAATGATCATTATGAACCTATGGTTGTTGATTTCCCTCTTTCCAATGAATAATATGAACTTATGGTTGTTGAACCTTCAGGTAACATGTTTAGTTTGTCATTACTAATGTCGTTCTTATCATTTGTCAATCATGTGAATTTATCATTGGTAACGATTTTTTTTATTATCATTTGTCCAGTTGAACTACGCTTTGAATCACCACCTGAACAGGTGTCAAATCTCCTTGATTTCCAGATCAAATTTACAGCCTACACTGTGGAACTCTATGACTTCAATAAAGGGTTTAACATTGGTGATGTATATCAAGATAAAATCCAACTTAAGAGCCACATCAGAGCATATGTATTTGCAAAAAAGGTCTAGCAACACCATGTTCTGAGCAACAAATATAGAGTCGTGGTATGTTGCAAAGCTCATAACTACTCGTGGCGGATCTACATGGAGAGGTTGCTTGGTTCTGCCTACTATATAGTTAGAACTTATTGTTCTGAGCATACCTGCGTCATCGTATAACAAGATAATGGGAATACATATAAGGCATCGCCTAGTAATTGGGTTGCTTCACTAATCAGGCAAAAACTAAGAAATGACCTAAACTATAAGGCAAAAGGGATTATTACCGATTTGTATGAACTGCACCATGTCAATATAACATGCAAGGTTGCCTGGGCTACCAAAGAAAAAATAAATGTCGAGGTAAAATGTTGTCATTTGTCCAAAGCCAATTTGTCATTTTTTTTTCATTTATCCTTAATCATTACTTGTAAATTATTTGATCATTTGACCTAATATAATTTTTCATTTGTTCACTACCTTTTATCAGTACTTGGATACTATTTCATCATTTGTCTTAAATCAATTTGTATTTACTTATACTTTATCATTACTTGGTTACTATTTCATCATTTGACCTAATACAATTCGTCATTTGTTCACTATCTTATATTAATGCTTGGATACTATTTCATCATTTCCCTAGGCCAATTTGTCATTTGTTCACTGATATTTTATCAGTGCTTAGATATTATTTCATCATTTTTCCTAAGCCAATTTGTCATTTGTTCACTAATCTATTATTAACTAATTCATCTTTTTCAGATGCGGGCCAGTTTCAGTCACTCCTACCAACTTTTTACAAACTACTTTACAGAAGATAAGTTGGTTGACCCTGATTTGGTATTTGACATACAAGCCACCAGTTGCATGGATAATAGATTCATAAGGTGTTTCTGGTACTTTGGTGCTCCAAAAAAATTATATTAATTATTGAGGCCCGTTATAGTGATCGACAAAACTTTTTTGAAAGGGAGATAAAGCTACTAACAACTCTCTCCATTGACCCAAACAATCATTTAATCTCACTTGCTTTCTCAATAACAAATATAAAGAGCATTGAAAGTTGGACATACTTCCTGAAGATGTTTGGGTCCAATTTCCAAGGATTTCAAGCTCAATTTGTCATTATCTCTAACAGGAACCTTGGAATTATGAACGTTGTACCCAAGGTGTTTCTAATGGTTGCCCATACGCTTTGTATCTTCCACATATTGGGCAATATTAATACGACCCTAGATAACACAAGGATTTCATTTAGGTTAGCAGCAAAGGCTCGAACCTGCATTGATTTTGATAAGCACATGAATTCAATCCGAACAACGAATCCAGTAGGTTTCCAATACATACTTGGCATTCCCAAGGAGTCCTAGTATAATTTATATGTTCCTATGAACATGCATGTTTGTCATTTGGGAGCTCAACATTTGTCACTTATTTGTAAAAACTGTCATTTCTCTTTCTATCTCCAAATATGTCAATTGTTTATATATATTTTTCATTTGTTGTTTTCAAACTTGTCAGTGTAATTACATCATTTTCAGGTACGGAGTAGTATACACGAATCATGTCGAGAGTTGGAATAAAGTGATTATCCTAGTGAGACATCTCCCTATCCAAGTATTTATCGAGGAATTGCGTAAAATATGTTTTGAAGTGTCATTTACATGTAGAAAGGAAGCTATCAAGAATCAAACTCGCTTAACGAAATGGGCTAAGGATCATTGTACGAGTAGAAAGGTGTGGCAGACACACACTGGACGTAACCATTTCCAGATAACTAGTTATGGCAGAACCAATTATGTAAATATCAGAGATGAGAATTGTTCTTGCCGCTGGTGGAAAACGATGGGGATACCTTGTGAGCACGGAATGCGCACACTTGATATTGCTAAGGTTGATCTAACTACATGTGTATATGAGTACTACACAAATGATTGATGCAAGGCGGTTTTATGAACCTATATGAATTCCTATCAAAGGAATAAAGTAGTGGACAATTTTAAAATCAGACCTACGTGCTCGTGCTCCTATTCCAAAGGCAAGACCAGGTCGTCCTCACACACAAAGGAAACGAAAGGCAAAAATGGTAGTTTGGTAACTTAACTTAGATTTTGTAGTAACTGCCAAAAAATGGACACAACCGTCATTCATGTAAGTATCTGGCAGTCCCATTTGATGACAATACACGTCCGATAATGGTACCAGCTTTTACAATGAGCATTGACCTACTAATGATACCATATTTTCTAACAATTGAAGATGATGGCGTTGCGGTCAACTTGCTTTGCAGATAAAATTATTTGGTCATACAATATTTTGGGAAATAAAGTTACAAATGAAGATGACTTTTGGAACCAGTTTGCGTTACATAATATTTTAGGAAATAAATTATAATTTGTGCATTTTTGGCAGAGTGTAATGTATATTCTATCATTTTGTTAAGATATATAGTCCCACATCGAACATACATAGCCTTGCACCTCAAAATAAAAGATCCTGAGGCTACTCCTCTCATTGTCAATTGGCTTTGTGATGGAACCTCCTGTTCTAATATGGTATCAGAGTAGGCATTTCTTTCACGTGGCTCATGTGCTACTCCGCATCACCCAAATTTTTGTCTACGTGTTAAGTTCATAAATTACACCACACGTGAGGGGTGCGTTGAAATATATATGAAGCATCCATTTTGGAGTTTGTTTCATTTAGTATCTAGAGTAGGTGTCAGCATTATCTCATAGTTCTCCGGTGTTAGTAAGTGCATATGGAGTGATTAAAGTTGGACTGACACTGAACAGGTAAGTGAGTTTCTAACTCTTTGTTATAAATATCAATTCCTATATATTTTTACAAAGTATAAAAAAGGTAATAAGTATGTTTTTTTAAGATAACAAAACTTTTATTCGAATAGATTCCTTTTCTATTCAAATAGAACTGGAAACATTTCTATTCAAATAGATTTTATTGTATTCGAATGAAATGCCTCAGGCTATTTTCTATTTGAATAGATTCCTTTTTTATTCGAATAGATTGACTCAGCCTAATTTTTATTCGAATACATTTATTTTTATTCGAACAGAGAACGTTATTTTTGTATTCATATAAAAGACAACTTTCCTTTTTTCTAAACTCAATTCTTTGAAAATCTATTTTTCTAGGGCTTGTTTTTTAGAGTGAGGAGTGATCTTTCTTGAGAGATTGAGGAGAAAAATTAAAATACTCAAATCTTGAATCAATCACCATTGATCAATAAACCTAGATCATGACCAGAGGAACTTGAGCGATTCAAGAAAAGAAGCTTCGATGAGAGATTGGAGCGAGGCGTTGCGAGAACACGGAATCGATTACAAGAAGTTTAAT
Source organism: Kingdonia uniflora (assembly GCA_014058105.1). Lineage (NCBI taxonomy): Eukaryota > Viridiplantae > Streptophyta > Magnoliopsida > Ranunculales > Circaeasteraceae > Kingdonia > Kingdonia uniflora. Next base: position 2,462,152 of record JACGCM010000724.1, read on the forward strand.
TAGAATAAAGGTTACGGGATGTGCTTATCGAGTCTGTAAGTGATTAAATTATTGTAGTTCTTTTTGAATTGTGGATTATTTTAGCTGTCGGGTGATTCGATAGCGACCTGTGGGTTTTTCTCATGAGAAAGGTTTCCCACAGGGTTACAAATCTTTGCCCTTATCTTTAATTTCTAATTGCTTGTAGACATTAAATAATTTAATTAATTTAAACTAGGTTAAAGCTAAACCATTAATTCAATGGAATTTGGACCTATCGATTTAGACCTAATATATTCGATATCGACTAGTTTCAAGCATCGAGGAATTTTAATATATACACTACACCAAAAACAAGGTAAAATGACACGTAGAAGCGACTAGGCCCTTTGTCGCTAATAAGTGGCCATACTATCTTCGTTTTATCATGTGCTCCATCGTTTTATCATAGGTTACCTTTACTCCTTTTCAACTTCTTTGCGATGCCCTTTTTATTTGTTTTTGTTTCTCTGAGTTCTTAAGGTTTTCACTTTCTTATCAGAAGTTAGGGTTTCAAGTTAGGCTAAAGAGGTTCATTTACTCTTATCGTGAGTGAGAGAGAGAGAGATAAAGAGTTTATGCCTGATAACATTGTGAGTGTAATTGTTATGAAAAAATTGCAGAACTATGGGTCTAATCTTGATTACATCTCATTTGTGATTCATGAGTGAGTTCCTCTTGCAATCGCATCTATAAAGTTCTTAATTTTAGATTTTGTGTACAATTTTTTTTGTTACTTTTGGAGTTCAATTGTGAATTTCATATGATATGTTTGTTCAAATCTAAATCACGGGTTATGTTTATCTAAAGGTTTGAAGTAATGGGTTGTCCAAAAATTCTTACTTGGTTGTGTTTTATTTTTATTTCTCTCATGCTATTGGGTTGAGTGTTTACCTTTTTGTAGTGTTGTAAGCATGAAAGTGTTAGAATGCTAGATGATAATCTGGTTTTATAGTTAAAAAGTTTGTTGTTCAAGGTTTTTAATTCCTGCTTTGTAAGGATCATGATTTAAGAAGTCGTATTTTTGATACATGAAAAAAAAGTGTTACTGGAGCTATAAAAGAGGTTATCTTAAGTAAAAAATTAAAGAACTTTGGAGGTTGGAGAAATGATAACTAGGTGTTATTGTGGCGATTAAAAGAAATTAAATCTAGACAAGATCAACCAAAAGTAGTAAGAGGAGGTGAAATGGGTATCAAACTTTAAAATTCAATCCATAAGAAATTCTAGGGTTGTCATAAGAGAATAAAGGTTACCTTGAAATCCTTCATGTAAAAAATGCTTTGGGAAAACTAGGTGTCAGTGGGGAGGTAAAGGGGGTACTTGAGTTGGATGCTTCATCAAAAGGTTGGACGTTGGTGTCCAACATAGGTATAGAAGGGTTTATTTTAACATTGTTCATTTCATCTTCCATTTTCAAAATGGTTCAATATCCCAAAGTTATGAAAGATAGGTTTATTTTTCTTGATTAAGAAATAAGAAAACATGTTTGTTTTTTGTTTTGCCCCCCTTTATAGTACTCGATCTCCTGAACATCCTATGCTTTATGTTTTGATTCTAAAATATAGTTGCAAAACTAGTAAAGTTGATGGATGATGGGCAACCAAGCAAGGGTCGGGAAGCTTGATTTTCATAGGACAATGGTTTACTTGTCAATAATGGATTTCAATTGTAGTTACTAAAAAGGTCCATGTTTGACTCTTTCATCTTATCTTAATAAAGCTTAATGGATAACTAAAAGTCAAAATAAAGAAGATTAAAATCAAAATTCAGACCCATGATATATTTAATCTATAATATATTGATTGAAACCAAGTCTTAGAGCTCATAAATTTCCATTTCAAATGAAAATGCAACTACCTGATGGTCCATATCTAGTGTTTCTTATAATGTTCTACATCCAAGTTTTTTAGAGGTAAGAGTTAGGAGGTACACTGATGCCCAGGCCCGACCATGGGGCTGTCCGACATGTGAGGCGGCATAGGGCCCAAGAAAATTAAAAAAAAATAAAACCCAAAACTTAGACCACAAAACAAAACATCCAAACCCATTATTCAACTTCAAGTTACAAGGCCCACAATCACAATCACAAACCAAATGCCCAAACCCAACTTCTCTTAATCTAAGTTTTTTATCTCCCTGCTTTCTCAGACTCTCTCCAAACACAGAAATACTCTCTGGTTCCACTTCCCCAACGGCTCCTTATGTTTAGTACTACAAAAAAATAATTCTCTAAACAATTTTTTTTCTAAGTAGAAAAGGTCCATTTTAATTCTTTGTATAGGGCCCTCGAAAAGCCAGGGCCGGCCCCTACTGATGCCTAGAATTGATCATGAATAAGCTGATATGTAGCACATACTAAATCTGAAGAAGTAACCAAAGGACATATTGCTATTTAATTTTCAAGATATTTGGGGATTATTTAAAGTTGGAATTTGTTTCATCGTATGCATTAAAATTTTAATATACTATTTCATTAGGTTGCTAACTTTTCAATTTGTTATTTTTCATGTCATATGTCAATAATGATTATGTGTTTAACTGTTTTGTTTGGGCTTGGTTATCCCAGAAATGACCTTCAATTTTCATACTTCGTTTGTCCTAATATTAATCTTCTACATCTAAAAATTTATTGTTACAGCTGTAGTTTATTGCCTTTTTGTACACAAACCAAGGGAACACTATCACACTTCCTCTCCTCTGACTTCTAGTACTTGTTGTTTTGGAAGCTCTTTTAGATTTTGAACTTCTTGTATCAAAGGTAACTTGAAGGTTTAAAGATACTATTTGTAATAGCCTAATTTCGAGATACAGAATTAGCCTTTACACCAAATATATTTAAAGCGTTCAAGAATAACAAACAATAAACAATAAGACTGTTTAGCATGGAAAACCTTTGAATAAGTTAAAAACTATGACCTCTCCTGAGCAATTTGAGAAAGTGATGATCTTATTGAGATTGCTAGTATATTACAATAAAGGATTTTGGAATATGGGATAATAGAGTAGGAATTTTTCTATGGTGATTGTTCCGTCTTTCATCTACAGTTCTCCAGGTTTTCTTATAGGTTCTCTAATATGACCGTTTGGTGACCATAAAGTTCCTTAATGATGGACGTTATAAAATAAGTGTGAGATATTCTTTGGCTAGGTTGTGTAATGTTTTGACCTTTGCTGTTGTACAACGGCTCTATTGCTGACTGTGTACTTCGCACAGGTCAAACTACTGGTATAGAGTTTGAAAGTGATATCTTGAACTGGGGAAAGTTTGGTTACATCTTTAGCAGTGCTTTCTGTATGCTGATGAGATTGAGGGTGAAGTTTGAGTCCAAGATACAAAATAAGCTATTATAAGACAGCTCTTAACCAATAGTACGCGTGTTGCTAGGGATGAGTAATATTAGTTGAGAAACTCATTCCGTACATGTTTATGATTATGCCACGTGCTCTGTTGTTGAGGTCAAAAGTTTGTTAGTAGTTCAAAGATGAAACATGAGCTTATGATCCAGAATAAACCACTACAATTGCCCCTTCTCAGCCAACAGTACGAGAATGATTATAACCGAGTGGTGTTGGTTGCGTAGTATCATTAAATGTTGTAGTTATGTTGGAGGTTCATTTCTAATGTTAATTAACAGATCTCTGTTGGTGTCTGTTGGGTTTCCTAGAACCAATGACTGCAGTCAAATATTATTGCATGGGGAATCCATTTGGCATTGGGAATTTATAGAGTCTGCTTTAAATGGTGATCCGTGTATAAAAGGTAACTCTGAGTTGAGTTTTGAGGAGCAAACCCTTCATCTCTGATTTCTTCCTCATTATTTTGCTATGGTGATAATGGAAATGATTAGAACTCAGGCCCTAGAGTCTAAGACCCGGAGGAAGATGGAGGAATTGTGTATTAGGCGTTTTGGTTATCAACTGCTGTATCTTCCTACTCTAATTCTAGTATCTCCCCCTTTTCATCGTTTGTCTTATGAAGAAGTAGTGGAGGTAGATGATGATTACTACCAAATGGTACATTTTCATTACTTGGTGACATCTGAGGTGAAACGTCGTAACGGCCTTCGTCTGCTGGTGGAGGAGGTTGTTGCAATAGAAGCTAAAATGGCAGGCGTTCGGCCAAGGGAATCTCGTTGATATCCTGCTAATGAGTGGGTCTTGTTAAAGAAATGAGGTCTTCCATCCGTCTTTAGCATGCGGGGAGGTGAGGAGGATGCAGAGGATCATCTTTTTCCATGGACCATAGTTCTTTGGCTATGAAGAAGATCTTTCATCTGTAAAAACTGTCTTTGACTTCCCTGCGTCTTGTAACATAGGATCAAAGTTTGGGGTATGCTTCTTCTGTGAACTGTTCGTGTCAGGAAAAGGATTTCGAGCTAATACTTGATGTAAATTAAAGTAATTTATAAAATCTTTGTTGTTAAGTATTCTGCAAGAGTAACTTTCAGACTAAATAAAATATATCTTTTTTAAATGATGATACTGTGTCTTCGAGCTTGGTTATTTTCTCTTTCTGTTTGTACCATAGGTGTTGGTAATATAGATAAGTAGGTGAAGGGGACAAAAATGGTAGTAAGAGGTGAGGGAAAATTTATAGAAGGTCGAGTTATTGGTTCGAACTGGATGTCTCATGTTTATGCGAGCTGCATGACAGGGTTGAGATGGAGTTGTGTGTGTGACTATTTGGTTAGCTATCGTCGTGGCTGTTGCCATGTACACGTCTGAGGGGATATTTTGTGCTATGGGGTAATGATTTGTTACTATATTTTGCATATATATTATGTTGTTCCAGAGATGTTCTTACTAATATTTTATTAGGAAAATCTGTGGGATGATTGATTTTGTGGAGATCTTCCTTTGTCTATAAGTAGGGATTCCTTGCTATTGTTGCTTGTATTGTTTATGGAGTTGTTATGTTTGAGCATGGTGATGACTCATTCTCAGCGTACTCAGATGGCGGCGGATGGCCGGTTTCATATCAAGGTTGCAGAGCTCTGTGAACCCTATTTTTGTCACTTGCCGTACGATATTATTCTTCTAGAATGACAATTGAATCTGGTTGGCTTGGATGATAAAGGCAGGCGCGTCGAGCATGATCGTTTCATTTGGTGCAACATTTTTCATAAGTCTCTGTTGGATCCCCGTGTGCGAGAACTGACTGTTCGACAGCTCGCATGTGATAAGATCGTAGAAGAGGATGTAAGAGCAGCGAATGGGGAGCTGATTTTATGTTGGCAACCAAACCATCAGGGTTGTTTCGAATGTAACTGGGAGCTCGGTGAGCTCGAGGTTATGAGATTTGTTAAAAGTAATCTATTTTATGGTAGTATTCTGTGGTGAAGTTTTGAATAAATATAATATGAGAGACCGTGAGAGAATAATGTATGTAATTTTCTGATCTGATTGAATAAAGTATTCAGTTATATTTGTTGTGTACGAATGTTGTGTATGACAGTTGTAGGATTTTAACAATTGTAGGGATATCTTCGAATTTTAAAAATTATGTTATTTTAGGAAAGTTTGTACGATCTTGGTAGAGTTTAAGTAAGATGATTGGTCGTTTTGGTACTGGGCTGAGAAAAGGTGTAGGGTTGGTAATGGTAGATAATAGAGATAAACATAATAATGGCAAACGTTATCACAAAAGTCATGATGATATTGTGAAACAAAAAGACGTTCCAATAGTAACAGCGGGGATGACTGACACGTATCAGAAGGAGCCATCATTTCATAAATCGAGGAAGAGTATAAAAACTCGTCTCTCTCTCCCTTATAAATTGTCTACAGTTTTAAAGAGAGAAAAAAGTGGTACACATATCATTGTCAAGGACAGGAGGCGTTTAAGTGCTGATTGCATTTTGAGAAAGACATCTGTATCGAGTGATAGGAGATTGTCGGAGAGGCGACGGGAACGCTCATATTAGAAGATACCGCCGGGTAAAGCAGATGATTGTTGTTCAGCAAGTACAGGTTGGTGATGAAAACTTTTGTCTGTTTGATTTTGTAAGTACTATGTATTATATAGTAATCTGTAGACGTTAGTAATCTGTATAGTTGGTTTTAGAAACTGAGGTTTTCAGGGATTTTGGAAAAATAAAATTGAGAGAAAGTTTGTAGGATTTGTGGTATATGTTATCTTAGAGAGAGAAAATGTGTTTGTTAGAGAAGAAGAGGGAAATTTGAAATGATTTGATTTTGGCTTTTTTGTTTTGAGATTTAGGGAAATAGACGTGTTGACTGGGTAGAAGGTGGGCTTGTTTGTTATGTTTGTAATGTAGTGATAATGATAAAATTTGCCTCTGTATCTGTAGGTTTAGTATGCGTTCTAAACCTAGTATTCCTGCTAGTAAATTTGTAGTCTCGTCTGATTCTGAAGAAACATCATCTTCGGGGAGGGGGAACGAGTCTAGTGTAATGGAAGAAACTATTAATAACGTAGGGGCGACGATAGAGGTGGTGGGGCCCAGTAGATCTAAGGGCATGAAAGAATAAGAGGACGAAAGGGAGAAAGATAGAGTCCTTATCATATACCCAGAGGGGGTGGACGCTGGAAAAGAGTATTTGAGATATTGAAAGAAATACCCGGAAGAGTAGGGTAGGTATATGAAGGACCAAGGTCTCTGGCTCAGGACCTATGTCTCTGAAAAAGGGGGGGGGGAAAGTAATGTATTATCAAGTTCCCTGTTTGGAAATTGGAAGAAAGATAGAGGTATTAGTGAGGGGGTTAGTCTCTAGTATTACAATGTGCTTGGGTTATCAGGCCCAAGTGGGGGGTTTTCTATGTTTCTTGAATCATGTCGTATATGGCCTTAGAATTTTGCTGACCTACTTTCAGAAAGGGGTTATGAATGCGTTGCAGTGCTGTCCTGCCCAATTTAATGGGAATGTGTATAAGATGATGAGGGTATGTGAGGCGCTGAACGAAAAATGGAGGAAGGGACTGTGAAGCAATTCGCAGCTGAAGATGTTTTGAAGTTTTACAAGTTTAAGTATATGGAAGGTCAAAATAGTGGTTACCTGTATAGTGACTTGGCTATGCCAAAATTCTTTTATTTTGAGTCTGTGTGTTGACCATGGAACGACCACCTTGTGTGGGTTGAGGGTAGGTTCCAGATGAACCAGCGCTCAAGCTGAATCATAGATATTTTAATTTGAGTAAGTAATGTTAACCAACCTTCGAATAGTTGATAGCTATGTTTGCATGTTGTGTAACTGATATTCTGTTCATATTATATGGCAGAACCCAAACTGTTGGCTACTCCAGATAAGATTTGTATGTTTGATTGTGTTTCTCGCGACCAGGATGAGCTAATGGAGGTACTCAATGAATTGGGTATCCGAAGGCACAAAAGAATAGATTCAATAGTGCCAAAAGTTTAGCGAGCTCAAGATAAATGAGCTATGGTCGAGGGGAAGGCTGCAGAGATCGTTGCTGACTTGCTTAGTTCTCCACCTTTTGTTCCTCAGATTACCAAGCAGCTTACTGGTAAAGGCCAAAAGTTAGCACAACAAAACGGCTCAGCGTTTGAGGTTGTGCCCGCGGAACAAGAGATCGCAAAGCCTACTGCTGGTAGCGGGCAAGAAAAACCTGAAGTGAGTGTGTCTGCACTTGGGGACGTTGAGAAGAGTCCAAAGAGATAATGGTACGTGGAGGAGGACAGTGATCGGACTAACTCTCTTGCTACTGCCAAAATGAAAGAGTTGGAGCGGAGATACTATCATATAGCCAGGACGAACTCGTAGAAGCTCGAGGATGTGTATCTCGAGCACATGTTCGCGGTATGTGGTTGAAAAACTATTTACTTGATGTTGCCTTGAACTGAATGAAACTCTTTAACTGACTCCTATGTTTTTGTTATATTGGCAACTGTCAACGATGCTGAAGGGGGCTAGACAATCTCTGGATAAGAGAGGCCATAAATTTAAGGATTTGACGGCAAAGTTCGAAGGATCTGACGGCAAAGTTCAAGGCTCAGTCAGCTCGCGTGATGGAGCTTGAGGGTAAGCTTCAGTTGGAGAGAGATAGAAGAGCTATAGATACTACCGCAGCTGTAGAAAAGTACAGTGAACTGTCAAAGCATGACAAGATCATGACTGATACGGTTACAGCAACCTTAGTGGTAAGAGACCACTTTATCAACTCGTACTATTGTTTTGGGTTAAGTGTTGATGATGTGGCGTTGGCCCAGAATGGCAAGTATGCAGAGATCGAGTTCCATGCTGAGTAGGAAGTGGTGGCTGGTGATGCTGCTAGTGCGCCTAAAAAAGCTTATGACCTTCTCCAAGTAGCGTAGAGGCAGTCCATACTATTGAGCAAACAGTGGATCCTCTGTTGGAATGTGCTAAAACGGTTCTTTCTCTAGAAAAAACTCTAAAATCTTCTTCTGAGGTAGATATTAGCAAGCCTCTTTAAAGGTTCTGTGGTATCCTGTCTTTTGTTTGTCAGCTCGTTTGATTTGGAAGTAATAGTACTCTGTATAATCGTACACTATTTTCATTTTGAGTAATATTTTGAAATATGCTTTTCTTGAATGTTGGTATTAAAATAAGATATCTGTAATCTGTGTAGGAGATTGTAGAGAGAGAAGGCAGTTTAAGTTAAATTAAGAGAAAACCTTTAAAGAGTTATATGATCTGCAATGTAAATATGCTAAGATAAAAGTAGAGAGAGATGAAGTATTAAGAAAGGAAGAGGAAAGGGGGGTATTAATTCGAAAACCAAAAGAGTTGGTTTGTTTTAGCGACCCAAGTGATAAGGCGAGGTATCAGAGTATGCTATTGGTGCTGATTTTAAATTTTGAGGTCGAAGTAGATAGTGAACGAGGGTTAAATGAGGCTTATATAGAGCTTTGAGGGAGAGAGGTATAGTTCCAGACCTAGCTCGAGTTATATTTTTAGCTCAAGCAGCGCGCAATCGTTATAGCTTAGAAGCGAAAAAATGTTCAGCTCGGGTTGGTGTGTATGTTGTATGGGGTAATGTAGAACCTTTATCTGATGGCTTTGGCTTTATATAGGATCGGAGGGCCATGAGGATTATATTTTTCAGGATAAGGAAAGAGCAAATAGAGGTTCAAATGCAATTGGAGGGTGAGGTAAAGAGGTTACATGATGAGCTATCGCAGCACGTGGAGCAAAAAATGTCTTTAGCAACGCGGCTGTCAAAAAAAGTGCCTGTTCAAATGAAGGTAGATGCGGAAATGAGGGCTTTAGGTGTGCTACTAAAAAATACGTGTCAATGGTTACAAAAAACTCAAAATGATTTTAAAGGAGCATCTATGCCCATCGCGAGCAAAAATTACTGCTCGAACAAAGCATGAGCGTCACATAGACAGTGTTACTGAGTTTTATGGGATAGAATTGTCTAGGATGGAGAGCATATTTAGGAAGTTCGTAGAGGAATGTGGGAAGGATTTTAAAGTGGAAAATGCCAAAGTAGAAAACCTGTGGTTTATCCAAGGTGAAGGAAAAATTGTTGGTGATCACCCCCTTCCTAGGTCGTGGGAGGAAACGTCAGAAGAGGAAGATGTCGAGTGTCTGAAACCCCGAACGCGGTGAAAACAATGCCAATAGGAGGTTGTAACCTTTACCACACTGGTAGATGTACAATCATCGAATAAGAAGGTTGTAGGAGACAAGCGGCAGTTGTCTCCTGTCTGGAAGAGTCGTAAATAGATTAGTCTTGTTTTTTTATGATTATTCCTCCATAGTGCTTGAAAATGTAATCTGTGTTTTGTGAGAATAGAATGATGTATCTAACTTGCTCAGATTCGGTGTTCTTGATGTTGTTTTGCCAACTGTTATATGTACTATGTTGTTATGAAAACTATTATAAATGTAAGCTGTTATGAATAGGTGGACCTGACTGCTATAAAAAGTCAGTACACGCATTACGTGTTGAGAATGAACAAATACGTGCTGTGCTAAGATCAAGTCAAGAAGCCAGAAAAAATGCTAGTGAGGCTGAAGAGAAATTATGGGCAGAGATGAGTGAAATGCTTCATGAGAATGAGGCAGTACTATCTGTCAGTTTGAGAAAGATAGAGAGTTTAGAAGAAGAGATAAGAAAAATGGGTGTCGGAGTTGGAAGTGGATCGGGATGAGCTAGTCAACAAGGTGCTGAATTGCTATCTGCGCAAACGCAAATTGTAGAACTGCAAGTCGCATTAGAGGCTGAAGGAAATAATGTGAAGGTGCTGTAATTTCAAGTAAATATGCTTAAAGCTGAGATAAGCAATGTTAGAGCTCGTGTTCACAAATATAATGCATTGTGGTTGGTTACTGGGATGACGAGAAAGGAGATGGAGGGGGTTTGTACTCAACAAAATGAAGTCATAAAGAAGGACTGGAACAAAATATGTGATCTTGAGCGGTTTTTGCAAATGCGGCACCTGGATATCTAGGAATACCAGTCTGAAAACGACAAACTTTAAAACGTGAATACAAAGCTGGAGGAGGATCTGTTGCGGTTGGAAATAAGTTATAACTCGAAGCAGGTTGAATGTGTAGGTTATGAAAATTTGATGTCTCTGATTTATCATATGGATAACTTCATGACCGTGCTAGAAGCTCATAATTCAGATGTGTGTCGTAAAAAACGATGAGTGAACGATCATTGTAAGAAACTGGAAGACGCACTGAAGGATACGCAACATAAGCTGAGTAAATTCCTTCTCAGTAAGCAGGTAAAAAATGAGGTGGGTGGTAGTCATGAGAGGGAGATGGTTGTAGTAATATCATTCTTTGCAGCTGAGTTGATGAGACTGGAAGCTGAAAGCCTGAGGGTATATAATAGTTTGATTGTTCAAGGTACGGAATGCGAGATGGGAGTGACCCAAACTACATATTTAGAACCCATGATCTCCAGGATTGGATCGCTTAAACAGAGAATGGTTAGAGAGGGGAAGAAGATTGTTTCGGGGAGGATGCCAAAATTTATGTGTCGGAAGTTACATGGGATTGGTGCAAAGGATGCGGCAAGAGCTTCTAATTGGAGTAATGAGTTAAGTGACAGCTCTAGTTAAGAATGAGTAATGTATGTCAAGCAGTATGATATGCGATCGGATCAGCCAAAGTGGTAAACAATCTGTGATGCATGTGATAATCGGTTTGGCCGAAGAAACAAATGATCTGTAATGTGGTTTAGATGATCGATTTGGCCGAAGCAACAAATGATTTGTAATATATTTTCATAAATACTCGTTGGATTTATTAGAAGAAGTATTGTAATATAGATTAATCGAACACAAGTATTTCATTGGTGTAGGGTTGACGTACAGGGAATGTATTAGATAGATCGGTTTGGGCAAAGTAACAAACGATCTGTAATGTATTAGATGATCAATTTGGCCAAAGCAACAAATGATCTGTAATCTGTGTATAGGAGTTTTGTAGGGCAATTAAACACAATTATTTCATTGGTGTAAGATTGATGTACAACGAATGTATTAGATAGATCAGTTTGGCCGAAGTAACAAACGATCTGTAATGTATTAGATGATCAATTTGGCCGACGCAACAAATGATCTGTAATATGTGTATATAAATTATGTGTGGCATAGTAGAAAGTACTCAAATGTGTTCATCAAACAGTAATCTTTTATTGATGTGAGCTCGTCATATGAACTGATAGATTGGTTTAGAGAAAAGTACACTGTGACAGATATAATATCGCCGATATAATTTCAGTCTCCTTGTGTTCCAAGGATTAGGTATGTGCTCGCTATGCTCAGTGCCGAGGTCGTAAGAGCCGAGGCCGCTTTTCCCAATGACAACAAAAGGACCTTCCCAGTTTTTAGATAATTTCCTTGCGTTGAGCTCTTTGCGATGTTTGGGAATCTCCCGGAGGACCAGATCCTTGGTTTTGAACTCTCTATGCCGAACGTGCTTGTTATAAGATCAGGCTAAAGCTTGGTAATACATTCCCAATTTCATGATAGCTTTATCCCGAGTCTCCATGATCCAGTTTATATTGCATGCTAACTAGAATTCGTTTTCTTCATCGGTCATGGTATGGTCGCGAATAGGGTGATGATACTAAGTAGGCATGATTGTATAAGCCCATAACACCTGTGGTAACCCCATGACCCAATTTCCTTTCTTTTTTGTTAGGAGCTTTTTGATTCCATTGACGATAGTACGGTTAGTGATCTTGGTTTGACAGTTCCCTCGCGGGTAATACGGATTTGAAGGGGAATGTAAGATGTTGTATTGATTGAGGAATTTGACGATCTTGGTGCCAACAAGCTAAGGTCCATTGTCGATCCTGATGAGATGGGGGCAACCAAAACGAATGATGATGTTTTCCCAGATGAACTTGATGATTTCATCTTCTCGTGTACGGTACAGGGGAACTGCTTCTACCCACTTAGTGAAGTAATCTGTTACAACTAAGAGATGTTTTTGTTTTCCTGATGCAGTAGGAAACTCGTCGACAAGGTCGAGGGCCCATCTTTTAATTGGCCATACAACATTGCTGAAATGTAGGTCTAAAGCTGGAGCTCGAATTTGGGGACCACGGCATTGACAGGCATCACATTTTCTTGTGAGATTGATTGCTTGAGCTTTCATTTTAGGCCAAAAGATGCCTTGGGTATGAGCTTGATTGGCCAGAGATCTTCCTGCTGCGTAGGAACCCCAAGTTCTTTCATGTAGTTCGTGTGAGAACTTTCGGGCTACTTTGTAAGATAAGCATTCAAGATATGGCCCTATGACCGAAATCTTGTATAAGAAACCGTTTTCGGCGATGTAGCATTTGGCGTTATCAAGTACGCGCCTTCTTTCAATGGGGTCTTGAGGGAGTTCTCCATCGAATGTGTTCTTGGTACCAATATACTCGAGGAAAGGTTGTCTCCAATCGTCCTCATCCTCTTCAACGCCCCCAATATTAATAGAATTTGAGCTTAAGATGTTAATGTTGGGGGTTGATATCACTTTAATCTTGAGATACCGATCTTATGAGCCAAGGACTCCTGTGAGATATGCGAGGGAATCATAATGTCTGTTCTCTCCGTACGACAAATGTTCGATATAAATTTTCTTGAATCTACTCATCCTATCGGCTACGGCGGCTACGTAATTGATCATTTTCCCATTCTTTTGGAATTTTTCTGTGTAATGGTTTATAATGAGAAAAAAGTTTGTATATACAGACAGTTCAGACACTCTAATTTCTAGAGCCATATCCAAACTGTGAATCATTGCCTCGTACTCTGCTGTATTGTTAGTAGCTTTGAAATTTAATCAGATGGCCTTTTTAATTATATCATTAGAAGGTGTGATCAGTACGATTTCGATGCCTGATCCTGTGGGTCCTGTGGATCCGTTAGTTAGAAGATACCAACCCATTTGTATTATCCAATCTACCCTTTCTTCGAGTTATTCTTCATGAATTTCTATGCTATCTTCCTCCCAGTCAGGATCTTCAACAGGGAAATCCGCAAGGAAATCTACTATGGCCTGGCCCTTTTAAGAATGTCTAGGTTCAAATCGGATGTCATGCTCACCAAGACTGACTGACCATTGCTGGATTATTCTGAATTTTTCTCACTTGGATAACATTTTGTGCTGAGGGTAGTTGGTCACTAGTATTGAGTGGGCTTGAAAGTATTGTCTCAATTTTTGTGTGGTGTAGACAAGATCTATAAGTAGTTTCTCAACCTTGCTGTATCGAGATTCTGCTGAAGTGAAAATTTTACTGATGATGTATACAGGCTTCTCGGTTTTCTTATCAAGCCGAATGAGTACAAAACTTAATGATTCTTCAGTATTTTTAAGATAGATGGTGAGTTCTTCCCCTTTACTAGGTGTGCCCATCACTGTCGGTGAACCGAAGTAAAGTTTTAGCTATTAAAACACGGCTTCGCACTCCATTATCCATTCGATTTTGTGGCCCTTCTTAGGTTTCTATTTTGTTGTCCCCTCACGTAATAAGTTGAACAACCATCGACATCGATTGGAGGATTTTGAAACAAAATGGTTTATTGCGGTAATCTTTCCTGCTAACTTCTGGACCTCTTTCTTTATTCTGGGGGAAAGCATAGATAATAGTGCGCGAATACGATCCAAATCGGCTTTAATACTGCGCTTGCTGATTAAGTGGCCCAAGAATTTTTCTGACTGAACTCCGAACTAGTATTTTTCAGGGTTGAGTCTCATCTTGTAGAGACGAAGGATATCAAAGGTCATGTATAAATCCGCGATATGGTTTTCCTTCTTTAGACTTTTGCACAACATATCGTCTATATAGACCTCCATTGTTTTTTTGAGGTGATTCTTGAACATTTGGTTCATCAATCACTGGTAAGTAGCTCCAGTATTATTGAGACCGAATGGCATGGCTTTGTAGCAGTATAGACCGTACTATATAATGAAAGTTGTCTTCTCTTGGTCGACAGGTAGTATAGGTATCTAGTTGTAGCTTGATGCGACATCCATCTTAGACAGGAGCTCGTGTCTCGACATAGAGTCAAGCAGGTTATTTATGACAGGGAGTGGGAAGCTGTCTTTCAGAGTATGCCTGTTCAGGTCGGTAAATTCCACGCACACCCTATTCTTCCCATTCTTCTTTGGTACCGCTGCAATATTCGATATCCTTTATGGATAATTGGCCTTGCAAATAATGTTGACTTTGACGAGTTTTTCGATTTCTTTGCTGACTTCATCGCGAAGTCTAGGTGATAAAGTCCTTTGTCTTTGCTTGATTGCTACAATTTTTTCCTTCAAGTTGAGTTTGTGACAAGTCATGTTCGGGTCGATACCCAACATCTCGTGAAACGTCCAGGCAAAGACGTTACTGCTTTCTTTAAGGAACTGGATGAGAGTGTCGCACTTTGCTGGTGGCAAATGGGTGCCAATATATGTCCCACGCTTGGGTCTACTTATTTCAGCGTATTTTGTGGTCTTTGCTGTGGGCATATGTTTCCCTGCATTGTTGACTGTATAGTTCTCTGTAATGTTTCTTATTGTCTTTTGTAATTGCTATGTGAGCTAATGTTCGGAAGGTTCCAGTCCAATGATAATAGAATTTTCACATGCTCGTGCTATTTTTTTACTTCCTTTTATCTCCTAAATGCTACCCTCCCACTCAAAATGTAGTGCCAAGTGGTAGGTTGATGGAATGGCGTGCATGTTGTATAACTAGTAATGTCCCATGATCCCCAAATAATGGGATTTTATATTGACGCCGTAAAAGACAATGTCGAGTGTCACCGGCTCTGTGGTGATGGGAAGTACGATCTTTCCTACGTGCTCTTCCTTAGACCCATTGAAGCCACAAATATCAACGTCGGCCAGACCCATCTGGTCGATCGTGCTTTAAAAAAGGAGTTTGATAGTGCTGCCGGTGTCTATTATTATCGTATATAGCACCATGTTCTACATTTTCAACATAATCTCCAAGGCATCATGGCGAGGGTAGTTGACATGTTGAACATCACAATCATCAAAAGAGGTGTCAGTTCGCTGAGAGCTGGATACCATAATTGAACGAGCTTTTTTTATCTTGCATGGATATGTCGTGGCATTGGGCAACATGCCTCCGATTGCTTCTGTTAGATTCTTTGATGACCTGGGTATCCATGAGATGGGAGAGCGAGATATGGTGCAAATGTTTTTTCGCCTGCGGGATCGTCGACTTGTACAACTTCTGTGGGGCTTTTGTAACTCTCGTTTTTATAACTCTATATGTCCACTATATACTCATGCATTCGTCCATCTATGAAGAGTTACTCCAACAACCATTGTAAGGCAAAACATTTCTCTGTCTCATGATGTCGGACCTTATGGTAGATGTAGAATGGTTTGATCTCGATCGGTTGAAGGTACTGCGCATTTCAGAAGAATCTATCTTTATGTAATATAGGATATATGATGGCTATAGTTACGTTCATCTTTAGAAGGTAAGGTCTAGGCAAGTTACTCCCCTTCCAAGGTCCCTCGTCGTTGGATTTTGTACATTTTTTGTCTCCTCCTTGATCTGATGTCTGATTAAAATCAGAATGGTTTGATTGATCTCGAGATGCCAGTATTGACTTACGAGGTTTTTGCCTGTCGGACACCATCCGCTCTTGGTCGATGTATCCGTTGATGTTTTTGAGAATGTCTTCCAACGTTGTTGGTTTGTTGCGGATGAGGTACTCCTTCGCTCGGCCATCGACATGTAAGGCATTGGTAAAAGCTGAAATAACGATTTTTTAGTTGAGTCAGTCTACTTTATAGGCTAACTTCAAGAACTTTTTGGTGAATGTCTCGAGTTTTTCTCCGGGCATCTCTTTGAGTTTGAAAAAAGAATATAAGTTTTCTTCTTTATCTCTGTTGTGCGAGTAATTTTTGACGAAGAGTTTGTACAACTGTTCCAAAGTTGTGATGGAGGAAATGTGTGAAACCATCGTAGGGGATCGCCTGACAAGCTGGTTGGAAAGAGCCAGCATAGAATGTGGTTGGGCGTGGAATTTAGGCCTAGAGCATCCCGGAACTCCTGAACATGTTCCACTGGATCGGTCCCTTAGTACTTTCGGATCTTTGGAGTGTGAAAACCGGTGGGGACTTCCCCATCTAAGAGCTCTTGGGTGATTGAGATCTTATGTAATTTGTTGTGGATCCCTTTAGTCGGCATATGGGCTTCGAGCAATTCTTTGATCCACTTCTCGACATGTTCCTGAGTGACGTACTGTCGAGCTGTGACGGTTGGACACGTGACGCGCCCTTTTCCAGGGTTGTGGTCACCACTTCCTTCACTTAGACATTTTTTACCGGGACTCGAGCTCTTCGAGGTGGGCTTTCAGTCTATCTGGCTCCTACGAAGACGCCATCTACTTCCTGTTGGATCTCCTGGATCGGGGCGGGATCCATGTCCTGTTGCTGACGGTTAGATCGAAGCGCATCTTCTGCGTGAACGCCCTTCGGAGGAGGCCCAATTCTATCATGAACGGAAATCCATGAGCCTTCAGGTTGTATGGCTTTGTTCTTCTGGGCAACGGCATGCTGACCCTGTAAGATCTTTTGCGTATTCTGTACACTCGCAAGTTATTATTCGAGGGCTGCTTGCCTTTCTATTTCTTAGTTCTGAGTGGCCGTCAGGTTTGCTAAAGCAACGTTCTCTTCCACCTGGATGATCAGTGTACTTTGATCTGGAGGAAACATTCTGAAAAAGGTGATCAGCGGCGTTTGAGACAATGGGTTTGTGAATTTTAATTTCCACAGACGGTACCAAATGTAATGACCTAATTCTGGGATACGGACTTAGCCTTTACACCAAATATATTTAGAGCTTTCAAGAATAACAGACTATAAACAACAAGACTGTTTAGCGTGGAAAACCTTTGAATAGGTTCCAAACCACGACCTCTCCTGAGGATTTTGAGAAAGTGATGATCTTATTGAGATTGCTAGTGTATTACAATGAACAATTTTAAAATATAGGATGATAGAGTAGGAAATTTTTTATGGTGATTGTTCTGTCTTTCATCTGCAGTTCTCCAGGTCTTCTTATAGGTTATCTAATATGACCGTTTCGTGACCATAAAGTTCCTTAATGCTGGATGTTACAAAGTGAGTGTAAGATATTTTTTGACCAGGTTATGTAACATTCTGACCTTTACTGCTATATGATGGCTCTATTACTGACTGTGTGCTTCGCGCAGGTCGAACTGTTGGTGTAGAGTTTGAAAGTGATATCTTGAACTGGGGAAAGTTTGGTTACGTCTTTAGCAGTGCTTCCTGTATACTGATGAGATTGAGGGTAAGGTTTGAGTCCAAGATACAAAATTAGCTATTACAAGGTGGCTCTCAGCCAATAGCACGCGTGTTGCCAGGGATGAGTGGTATTGGTTGAAAAACTCGTTCCGTACATGTTTAGGATTGTGCGACATGCTCTATTGTTGAGGTTGAAAGTTCGTCTGTAGTTTGAAGATGAAGCATGAGCTAGTGATGTGGAATAAGCCACTACACTATTTGTTGGTGTGTGGTATCCTTTAAAATATTGATCATTGCCAATCTTTTATTCAATTTGTTTTGCAGATATTCCCTATAAACGTTAAGGAGTAGCAAGATGTCTAGCATTATTAGTGAATCATTTTGGATCTTGAGTCATTTCCTATACTTTCTATTATCTCATGAGTTGGACTCCTGTGGTTATTTACTTTATTACAGTTGAATATTAAATGACCTTAATCCTTAGGGAACATAACCTTAATTTGAGTATGAAACTAGAATTGTCTTATTCACTACGATGTGCTACCTTACGCTTATATTTAGTTAACCTTGATGGTAAGAAAAGTTCTTGATTCAAATTTAAATGTGACAAACTAATTAGAAGCTTTAACTGTCGCTTGGAGATTATATAAACAAATTTCTCATTGGCATACATCAAAATGGTTATAGCATTAGAAAAATATATTAGGCATATGCAAAATATATGAAATTATTGTACTTTCTTTCTGCCAGAATCCTAAATGTTCTATTAATACGGCCTTCACCGACTATTTGAATTTTTATTTAATATCAGATATAGGGATCACCCATTTTATCCATACATGGCATTTTTGAAGATTACGTACCAACACCCATTTATAGGATGCTATAACCAGCAAGAACTTACTTTTGGGATTCCATTAGAAAATTGATCGATATCTTGTTACTAATTCTTTCTAGGTTAACTTATTTTTCAATCATTTAGATGTAAACAACTGTATCACTTACATATTGAGTAGCAGTTCTTTGTATTACTTTTTTCTCTAATGTACAGGATATTGGTATTCACCTTGATATTCATGGAATTTTAAGATTTACCCGATGCTCAATATGCAGTAAGGTTTGATATTTTTCCTTAGGATTCAATCTAGTATATGTATTTAAATTTGTGCTCCTAAGTAGAATTTTTTTTGTATGAATAAATGGGTCGTGTAAGAGCCAAATTTATATCTCGAACTTAGTATCTCACACCAAAGATAATCAGAGCGCTTAACAAGTAATTAATAACACAAGATTTAGTATAGAAAACTTTGAATAGGTTAAAAACCATGACCTCTCTTGAGGATTTTAGAAAGAGAGATATTATTGATGATGACTTGCTATTATAAAGAACACTTTGAGTAGTTTTGTATAGACTTTCTGGATAGGGAAAGTCTCTTCTTAATATGTAGTTTTCTGGTCCTATTTATAGGTCTAATGATATGACCGTTTGTTGACCATTATTACTTTTAATTACGAGCGTTACAATATAATTTTGATGAGTCTTTGAGCTGACTACGTAACGGTCTGATCCTTCTATTTTGGAACGGCTTCTTTAATGACTCTAAGTGGTCATTGACTCGAGCTGTTAGTATGGAGATCAATATCAAGGCTTAGGTCAAGAACAAGAAATTAACCTTTCTTTATAGCTGCTCCATAGTGTACCATGTAATCATATGTTTGACAAGTTTGTGTAAATGTATGATGGTCGAAGTTGAGGCTTGAGTTTGAGATCCGGAATAGGCCACTACAACTGCCCCCTCTCAGCCAAGAGCATGAGAAGCATCATAAGCGAGTGGTGCTGGATTAGAAGCGTCATTAATGTTATATTCAATATCCGGGGATCATTTCCAATGTTCCTTCATGAATATCTGTTGTGGCTGTGGGGTTCCCTAGAACCAATGGCTTTGGTCAAGATTGCAGTATTGGAATTCATTCTGACATTGGGAATTTAGAACTCAGCATTAATAGAGGTTTGATATAAATACTATTACGGTTTGCAGTGGTAGTTGTTTATTCGTCAAGTACTTCCTTTATTCCATATCTTCTATAATTGTTCTATTTGTAACTATTTTGTTAAGATGATGGTGACTACCATAGGTCAATTGTACGAGGCTAGAGTTCCTGCCAAAGTATAAGAGCTGCGGTTTCAATACATTGGGACCCAATCCCTTGACCTTTCTATTCCCATTCATATGCGCCTAACATACTAGGGCATAATGTATGAAGAGGTAGAGGAGGCAGATGATGATTACTATTAAATGGTCCATTTTTACTATATGTTGACGTCGGGGCAGGGGTGCAGGGATGGTTTGTGTCTTCTGGCGGAGGGGCCAGTTATAACGGCGAATAAAGCGGCTGGTGTACGTTCGAGGAGGACTCGCTGGTACCCTGTTGGTGAGTGGATTCTATAAAAATAAAATCATTTTTCTTTTTCTGCCACTCGAAGGTGGTAGGAGTTACGGTAGAAGAAACGGTAGTGGTGGAGACGGAGTTTGGAAATTTTCATCCAGTCTTCAGATTCTTGCTCTGTTATAGCCACTGCGTGAATTTTCTTGTAGAAGAGTTTCAGTTTGTAAACTGATGTAATGTAACCTGTAGATTTTTCTGTAGGAAAGTTGTAAGAAATTATTCTAAAAAAAAAATTCGGGCTAATGAGAATTTCTTATTTTGTGCCAAATTTGTATTGTAATTCAAACTAAAAAATATATGTTTAACATACTTATGTAATTCCCTATTTGATAAAACAAACTAAAAGATGAGAATGGTAACTCGAACTGTTGATGGATCTCATTATGTGTGATAGAAAGTGAAAATAATGGAAAAAAATCTTGGAGGTTGAAAATATGTTGGAAAACGTAATTCTGTATAATGCATGAATTGTCCTGTTAGAGATGTTTAAGTATGAAAGGTACTTGTGTCGAACTGAAAGAAGGCAATTGACGCGAGCTACAAGACATCAATCTATTGTAGTAGTGATGTGCTAAAATAAAAAATTGAGCTACAGGGAAAATTGGATGTATGTAAACAGTTGGGAGATTGTGGAAGTGAGTTCGAAAAAGAGGTGATCAAAATGCAATGTGGTTGTTTTGGAAAGATAATTTAAATAACTTTCAAGCATGAGATGAGGGTTGTTAGTTATCGATGATGGAAATGGATACATATTAGCGCATATGCGGAGTGAGGGGAAGTTTAAGTTATCGCAATTTGTAGGTATAAATAATACTTGAAATGCGATTGATATGTGGGTGGGTTGTTGAACTGTACTAGGCAAGTATGAGAATGCTTTTGTCGAATTGTATTGTACAAATTGTTTGTTGAATTTTCAATCTGTCATCTTGGAAATATGTAATGGTATTTAACATAGTTGTCATTCCCAATATCCTTACTTCCGTTAACCAAGTCGTTAGAGTTCCAACAAACGGTGCCCTTTTGACTCTGGAGGAATTAAAGTATGTTGTTGGCCTGCTGTAAGTATCCTTTATTAGTGACAGAGGATATTTTATATGTACTTTAATATTTATATGATTTGACGGCGTCCTTTAGAGAAGTTTTTTGAACCGTTTTAAAAATGCCTTGATGTGGTTGGGTAAAGGATATTTGTCCTGTAGTATCTTGGTTAGAGCTATTTCAGGACGAACTTAGATAATTTTATTATGTGCGAGCTCTATCTTTTCGGAAGCGTCTTCTGTTCGAAGCACATGAGGAATAATGTCCATGTAGAATGTACTTCTTAGGATGGTAAGCATGAGTTGTTTGAAAATATTCCCAAAAATCTGCTGATATCCTTGTTGCTAAAAATTTATTCTCGTAGAATATATCTTCCCTCAAAATCTGATTGATAGGCGATATTGGTGGTGTACCCAAAAGATCTACATGTTGGCTATATAAGATATTGATCCTTTGGTGTTATGCATCGTATTCTTCTGGAGGAAAAACTTGTTTTTGTTTGATTGGAAGTTGTCATGGTAAGGGCACGTTCTCAGCGTGCTCAGGCTAAACATCAAGGTGATCAAACTTCATTGTGGTACTTTTGCCTGTTGCCTTATAATTCTATGTTACCAGAGTGGCCGCTGTAGTTGGACGGTTTTGATGACGAAGGTATGCGAGTGGATTTTGATCATTATTTCTGGTGTGATGTGTTCCATGTTTTACTTCGGGACGCAATCCTGCGAGAAGATATTGTTCGAGAGATCGGATTGGATAAGCTGGCTGAAGAAGAATAGAGGGCAGAAAGTGGGGAGATAATTCCATGTGGTGAATTGAATCACCCAGGCTGCTTTAAATGTAACTATATTTAAATATAAACTCGAACTTTTATAGCTCGAAATGAATAAGTAATATGTTTGTAGTGTTCTGTGTTTGTTATCTGTTGACTTTTAGGATAAAGTATAAATTGAATCTGCGACCTAAAAAGTAGGAGTAATGCATTTGTTTAGCGGCTTATGGGGAAGTTATGATGGGTTGCAGCTGGCTGATTTCAATAGCTGTGTAGAGCATTTTAAATTTTGAATATTTGCTATTTATAGGAATAATGTACGGTATTGTTCAAACTTGATTAAGGGTAAAAGTAAGGTGGGGGATGATGTAGATTATCTTGGGAAGGAGGAACTGAATTCTGTAATGGCTGAAGTGAGGGACAGACGTGATAATAGAACACGTTATCCCAGAAGTAATGATGATGCTGTGAGGCAAAAAAATGTGCCTGTAGAGGCAGTAGGGGTGACCGACACATGTCTGAGAGAGCTATCACTTCCAAAACTGAGGGAGAGTATAAAAAGTCATTTTTCTATCTCTCCCTCATAAATTATCTATAGTTTTAGAAAGAGAGAAAAGTGGTGTAACTAGTATTTCTAAAGAGAGAAAATGCTTAAGTTCCGAGCATAATCCCGCAGTAAAAGCTTTGTCTGGTGAAAGGAATTTGTTGGAAAAGCTGCGTAATTACTCAACCTTTGTAAAGTTATTGGCATAGTAGAGATTGTGGATCTTCCAGTATAGGTAAGTAAATTTTTGATGCTCTGTTATGTTTAAAGTGTATAATAGTCTGTGTATTTTTTTCTTTATGAATCACCTTTGCATGTTACTAATTGGGGATGGAAAATTTTAGAATGTTGTAACCTCAATTGGATAGAAGAAACACGAGACCGAGCCATCACACACCTGGGGTAATACCACGATATGTCGATACTCTTAGAAAGTCGTATAATAAGAAGGTGAGGAAGCGAATGTTGGACATTGGAGATCTAGTACTTCATCGAATACAAGACAATACTCGACCAAATTTTTTAGGAAAGTTATCAAAAAATTAGGAAGGTCCTTACATCATAAGTGACAAGGCCGATAATGGTACATACTGGTTAATGACAAAAATGAAGTGCAATCGGGATACCTATGGAATATAGCTTATTTGAAAATGTTCTTCATGTGAGAATTGTAATTTGTATAATCCATCAATAAAATGATTTTTATCCCATTCAATACTCTATTTTTCATAATACTCAATCTTGATAAAACCATATTGGTTGTATCTCAAATCGATATCAAAGTTATTTGACAACATACCATATTGGTTGTGTCACAAATCGTTATCAAAATCATTCGACAACAGACCATATTGGTTATATCTCGAATCAATATCAAAGTTGTTCGATAAATCGATATTTCATCAAGGTGTAATATACCTAAACATCTATACATAGTGATCATATCAACAAAATCATAATTGGTTATGTCTTGCTTCACGGTCAAATAAATCAAAATGGCTATCCTATCAACATGCAACATATTCAAACATCATGTACATGATGATAGTAATTTCTCACAATACAAGAAATATCAAAATAACATCCAAATGTTATCACAATAAAACATCAAAATCATCAATATTAGTAGGTTCCATCGACCACTTTTACAACTTTAAAACTAAATTTAACGAAATATTTGACAAACAAATGAATAGAACTTCTCTACTTCTCCTTTGACTTTACTAGATCACCATTCTTCACTGGCAACCCAGGAGTAAGATCATCGAGACCCTCTTCTATGTCATTCTATGCAATAGTGGACAACTCTAGAGTGGGAGCAGCATTTTTAGAGGGAACTTCATCATCGGAGTCAACGAACTTGATGTTAGCAGCAGCAACATGACCCTCATAGAAATTTTTTCTGTCTTCCATCAAATCAAACTTCCCAGAGAAGTTCAACTTCACACACCATAGAGATTCGAAACCAGCCAAATCCGCCTTCGCAGCAGCCTTGTTCTTTTCCCTTTCAGTTGGGCAAGAGCTTGTTTCTTTTTTTCTTATATCAAGGTTTTTACAGCCACTATCAGCTGTCTCACATCATCCTCAAAATAGTCTTTCTTCAACTTCAGCTCCCCTTTCCTCTCCTTGGTACTGTCCGCCTTGAGCTTCTCCAACTCTTTTTTCTCTTTTCCATCTTCCAGATATTCTTTACTTCTCAAATGGAGGTTTCCCCAGATTTTAGTTTTGCCAGCTCTACCTTGAGGTCATCATTCTCCTTCACCAACTCTTTCTCGATATTCTTCAATACCAAGAGTTCGTTAACACGGTTTTGCCCCTCAAGAAACAAAGGCTTTCCTTCGATAAGTAGCTTCTTAATCTGCATTACAATTAGAGCATGAGTTCTCGAGGAAGGAACCAAATCTACTTATCAAAATAGCGCATTAAGATTCCTTACCTGATTCATCATTCTATGACCTTTGATGAAGAAGGTCGATTTATTTTCTGCTCCAGCTATACAGGTATCGAAACCTTGCTCCATCAACATAGACCCAACAATAAAGGCCTCGATCGTTCAATTAGTATCTTCCTCATAATTCACTAGATTCCCTGACTACTTCATCTTTAAGGAATCGAGACCACTCTTCTTTGACCCCATAACCTTCTGTTGGGGCATAGGAGAAGGCTTCCTCGCTCGAAGACTAGCCACAACACCTTCGAGAATAACAACACCCACTTCTCTCCTTTCTTGTTTCTCTTATGGGTTCTGTCGTGTAACCCTCTTCGGAATAGGAAGAGGCACAGGTGGAAGATTGACAACTCTTTTCTTCTTACCCACTTTTCCAAGCCTACCACTCAGTAATGCCTCTCTCTCAGCAGCGGCCAAGAAAGTTGTATATCCACTTAAGTCTAGGATCTCGAGGCGAATACTTGAATCAATAACTTTCATTGATTTTATTGACATATTCCCTTAAATTAAACACACCTCGTCTCCCTTAGTTTGACCTTTCTTGAACCCAACCTCTATAAAAAGTTCTTCCAACGACTTTTAATCCTCGACAAGAGAATCAATTCAACTAAAATAGTTTTTCCTCAAATTGTATAGCTTTTCTTTCATCTTTGAATTCTTGTCGGCCTCCTTCAGAGGTGCACAGAAAATCAAAACCCATTACCAATTTTGTCAAAGTAAAAAAATTCGACAAGACATAAGTAGTAACATATACTAACCTAGGTAAAAAAAATGCACTTCGGAGATTTAGCAGATTACAACAGGTTCGTTCACCTATTTTTTGTAACTGCAAGGGTGGTGCAGAATGGCCTGTGTATTATACAGGAACCCGTCCCGTTCTTAAGCTTAATCTGGCTGACTGAGATAGGAATTGGGCAACGGTGTCTGGCATTTGGGGCTTGAGGTTAGGAGTTTGGGCTACTGACTGAACATGAAGCATGGTAGACTATTTACATATATGTAGAAGGAAAGTTGGTCTGAATATAATTGATTTGTTAAATATTCACAAGGTATTTTTCTTTAGTACAAATATTTTATGAGTTGTGATCTACACACCATCTTCAGTAGTTTCTATACATTTCGGCCAACTATAAATTTTTAAAAAGAATAACACTTGATATAGATCGATATGAAGATTATAAACAATATTGCAATGTGTGGGAAAATTTTAGATCTCTCCTAAGCTATCAAATTACAATCTTGCACCCTAAAGAATCTGCCACATGTATTAAGAGACAAAAACAAAACTAATAGAAAAGTTAGTCAAGCTTAAATCTTCAAACCCTCTGTCATAAAAAAAAACATTCACTCACACAAATAACTCACCTTAATCCACCATTAATCCCAAACACCACAATGCTCAATTAATTTAGATTATCCCCAAACCTATTATTCCAAACACACATCCAGAAAGAGGAAGTTTGATTTTACTTATACTAAAGAGGGAATTCTAGTAACTTGATGAAAATACAAAAGCATGATTGAACTCATAGCAGAGATATGAAAGAGAGTGTACATGGTTTTCCAAGTCCCACAAAAGTATCAAAGCCTGAAGAGAGATAATTTTTGTAAACTCAGGAACTGAAATTCCTAAAATTTGATATTCTTTAAGATTGGGTCTTAAGGTTCAAAGAAGATGGTGATTCAATTAGGATTTAGAGGGGAATGAGAACAATAGGAAGCAAAACAATTCGGTTTGTGTAAGGACTTATTTCCCACTCTCGACCTAAGCCTAGATATCGACCTCCACACCAACAACTCGAATTAACGAACACACGGAGTCAGTGAAGCCGTTACAAGAAGAAGAGTTACTCAAGACATTACACAACCATTATGAAGACTCATCAATACTTTGATTGTAACGTTCATCATTAAAGTAAATTGCAGTCATAAAACAATCATATTATAAGACCTATAAATAGGACTAGAGAACTGCAGATTAGACACAAAGAAAATACGAGACATACTTTTCCTATCAAGAAAGTCTATATAGAAACACTCAGAGTGCTCTTTGTAATAGCTAGCAATCATTAATAAGATCTCCCTTTTTCTCAATCCTCAATAGAGGTCGTGACCTATTCAGAGATTTTCCACACTAAACTTTATGTTAGCAGTTACTCTTTGTTCACTAACGTTCTGATTATCATTGGTGTAAGAGGCTAAGTTTGGAATACGAAATTATGATATTACAGTTTGTAGGGGTTCAAAGTGAAGATACTAAAATGACCTAAATCGACCATTAACACATGATATCACCTGTCATAGAAGATTTCACCTGTAGCTCTTTCTTAATTTTGTGGTTAATCTTCTTCAGTTCTTCTCTATAACTTAACTTTTATCTTAGTTTTTCTCTTTTGTAATTGAACTTTTCTATTAATTTTATTTCTCTCTCCTGCACACGTGTCACTTTTTTAAGGGTGAGAGATTGTTATTTTGATGGCTCATGAGAAAGCTAAATTTTTTCCTTTAATGTGTCGTGTGATTTATCGTGAGCTGTCATGATATGTTTGGTCTTACAATGTCGTGAAATGCAATAAATTATCGGGTTATTTTAAAATATGTCGATGATACATTATATATATATATATATATATATATATATAGTGTTTTTTCTTCTCTACGGCCTTACTCTAGACTAAAATGAAAGTTAAAGGATTGGAGAAAGAATAGTTTTTTTTCGTTGTTTCCTTGTAAATTAGAGTTGTAGTAGCAAATTCCCCAGATTCGATAAGGAAAAACTAAAATATGGTCAAGTCAAAGATATCTAATTATTCGAGAAGATATTGTCATAGCATATTCCCCGGATTTGACAAGGAGAAACTAGCAAAACCAAGTCAAAGATACATGACCATTCGAGAAGATGTCAAATCCACAACTATAGATCTCAATCCTCTACAGTAGCCATTGCATGAGATCTGTGAAGTTCGCCCACTACCCATTAAGATAGGAGACCAATTATTTGTAACTGCCTTTATCCATTTTAAATACTGACAGAGACTATGATAAGTGTGATCCAAAAACTCAATTTTTTCTCAACTATTTGCATCTGTTCTATCTTTCAACAATTGTAATAACTAGCACATATTAGATTTTACCATCAAACCCTCAAGGTCATGGTTTTTCTTAGGTTTATTGAGTTTCAACATAAAATCTAGTATGTTCTAGCTTAAAGTTACAACCTCCTTACTTAAGTATTGGCAAAGTTTACCATTAGGGAAAATATACCATTACAATTGGCGCCGTCTATGGGAATATCTACTTTTTCTTTACCAAATACTCATTCTACCCAATCATTTTGATGACCAACATGAACCTCATAAGTTCTTCCAGTACTCAGAGAAACAATGAGGACATTCCAGTTATCGTCTAGCCAAAAATTGTCAATTTCCGTAATGTTATTTTTAAGGTTCAGAAGCAGATAGAGTCTGATAGGAACCAACGATTGGTGGATCAAAGGATTAACGCTCAAGCCCTTGAAGTTGAGAGGGATGAGAGGAGGAAGGCCCTGGAACAACATAGTCAAACTCATCACAAAGAAATAAAAAGTTTATGAAGGCAATAAGACCGACTCACTGGTCGGCAAGGATCACCTCTACAGGCTCAAAGTGATCATCGGTCATGAGCTGTCTAGAGGGAAAGCCTACTGAGGGAAGAGAGAATATGAACTTCTAAGTCTCAATCCAGGAACCCATATAGGACATCTTGACATTTTGGCCTTACGTCGTCAGCATCGGCAACTCAAAGAAGTCAACGAACAAGTTATCAAACCCCACCGCCTCCAAGACAACCAGTTAGAGAGCAATTTGGCCCATAAGGACAAGGAGATTTTGATCCGCAAACAATAGCTAAACCAAACATTCTCTGATAATTTGTTACCTTAGACGACTTGAACAATAGGATTCAAGCCATACATCCAGACAATCCAAGTCGAAGATCCGCTCTAGATAGGATCAAGACTAACCTGATTTCTCCTCTTCTCAAAATCATGCCAATTCCAGACAACTTCTGCATGCCAAAGTTTTACCAATATGCAGGCCTCACTGACCTACTCAGCCACGTTTATCACTTCAAAGTAGCCGTCGGCCTATACTCTAAACTCGATCACATGTTATGTCATCTATTTAATATGAGTCGCAAAGAAGAACATCTTAGATGATTCTACACTATTCTTGAAGGTTCGATAACCTGCTTTGGCCAATTATAATAACTTTTGAGTCAAACTATGCACATGCCAAATAACGCGAGATAACAGTGGACTCTCTCTCTTCTTTTTTGAACAAGGGTTAAAAAAAACATTGAAGAGACAAGGTGGACTTTTGTAGAATGAGAAACCTTCCTTCAGCTTTTAAAGAAAAATGTCAACGTCTTATCATGGTCTTTTCAAGAGATGTCGGGAATCGATTCTTCCATTGCATGCCAGAAGCTAAGCCTCGTATCAGATAGCAAGGCAGTAGTACAAAAGCATCGTAACCTAGACCCCAGGCTTCGAGATACAATTAATAAAGAAAGTTACAAGTTACTTCGTGTTGGATTCATTCGAGAAGCTAAATATCCAAAGTGGGTCTCAAATATCGTGGTAGTCCTAAAAAGAATTGGAAAATCAGAGTGTGTGTTGACTTTACTGAGCCAAATAAGTTCACACCAAAAAATAACTTTTCCCTTCCGTTGATTCCTCACCTCCTCAACGCTGTAGCAGGACACAAACTTCTTTCAATGATGGATACAGCTTCACGATATAACCAAGTCCTTCTTGCCGAAGAGGATCAAGAAAGAATTACATTTGTAATAGAAAGGGGCCTTTGCTGTTACACGGTCATGCCCTTTATTTATGAAACGTAGGAGCCACATACCAGCAGCTCGCCACAAGAATGTTCAAAGATTACTTGGGCAAAATCATGGAAGTGTAAATCGATGACATAATCTGCAGGAGCCTTAAACGAGAGGATCATTATAGCAATCAGCAAACCATCTTCGACATCCTTCAAACATACGCATGAAGCTAAATTCGGAGAAATACCAATTTGGAGTTGCATCTGGAAAGTTTTGGGCCATCTAGTTAGCAAGAGAAGAATAGAAATTGATCCATCGTAAATCAAAGTACTTATGGCCATGCCATCACCGTGAACTAAAAAAGATGTCCAAAAACTTGTCGGAAAGTTTATCTCTTTACACAGGTTTATCTCAAAGTGTTTTGATCGATACAAGCTTCTTTACCTCCTTCTTCGGGGAAACCCATCACCGATGATAAAGAAATTACCTAAGGAAATCGTTTGGATCCTAGAATGCGAATTTGCTTTTCAAGATCTTAAAAGATACTTGGGGCGTCCTCCTATCATGAGTACTTCTATTGAAGGTGAAACATTAACAATTTATTTATCGACAACAGATGGCTCAATCAGTTATGTTCTTATTTGAGAAGACAATAGAGTGGAAAAACCTATCTACTTCATCAGCAGAACTCTCATGCCTGGAGAAAGAATTATATACCACCACTGAAAAATAGCTTATAGCTCTTATGTGTACTTCTCAAAGACTTTGACCTTGCTTTCAGGCACACCCCATCAAAGTTATCACCAAATTCCCCCTTAAACTAGTTCTTTAAAAAAAAAAGTCCAGAAGGGTCCAACAATGGTCTGTGTTCCTAGGTGAATGCGATATTTCCTTTGAACCACAAATATCAGTCAAAGGGCAAGCAGTGGTAGACTTTTTAATAGCCTTCCGTGTAGAAGACCCAGACTGGGAGGAACTCGAAGAAGTACTGACAAATAACTCAATTACCAAACTAGATACTTAGTTCTAAAGTACAGGGTAGCGATTATTTACAGATGGCTCTGTTGGACCACGAGGGTCCAGAATTGGCATCGTCCTAGTAATACCCTCCAATCGTCAAATTGTGAAAGCCATCAAACTCAAGTTCTATGCAACAAGCAATAAAATTGAATATGAAGCTATATTGCATGGTCTAGATCTCACATTGGCACTTGGAGCGGAAGACTATTCATTGTTATTGGCCAACCATTACAACTAAACATTCAAAACATAAGGAAAAATTGTTGATTATGCTGCGCTGGTCGAAAAAAAGGTGAAATTTTTTATAACAACAACAATTTCTTATCTACCTTGAGCTGAGAACCGTCATGTCGATGCACTAGCATATATCATCGCCATGCTCGAGGATAGTGAGAAGAGAATATTAGAGATCGAAGTTATCCTACATTATAGTTTTAATATAAGTCATACCATACAAATTCAAGTTGTCGAAGATGAAGATCTTGAAGGTTGTAAAAAACCATTCCTTATTTTAACTTTAATACCCACCACAAAAATAAAAAGAGGAAGCTCGGTCTCTGCTGGAAAAGTGTCCCCGATTTAAAGTTCAGAGTAGAATCCTGTACCGCATTACTGGTGGAGGCCCTTTAATCGAATGTATCTCGCAAAAGCAAGCTCAAGTCAAAATTCAGGAACTTCACGATGGAATTTGTGCCGCACATGTTTCACGACAGTCGCTCGCATAAAAAGCTTTTACACAGGGTTTATACTAGCCGAAGATGTGATAAGACAGTGAAGATTTTGTTAGAAAATGCTATAAATGCCAGATCCGCGCTCAAGACATCAAAAGTCCAGTACTTGACTTACATGTTAGTAGTGCCCTTTGGCTATTCAAAAGATGGGCCATTGACATCATTGGTCCTTCCACCCAGTATCAGGTAACCGAAGGTTTGTTCTTATCACTACATATTACTTCATCGTATGGGTTAAAGCTGTGCCACTCTGTCACACTGACGAAAATAAAGTCATCAAATTCCTCTGGGAACATATCATCACCAAATTTGGTTGTCCACAAATGATTAGATCATATAATGGGAAATAATTCATCAGCAACAAAGTTCTTAATTTCCTTCACAAATGTAAAATTCAGTTGACTACTTTGATACCATATTATCCCTAAGGAAATGGCCAAACTGAAACTATCAATAAAGAATCAAGTCTGGGTTATAAAAGCGTCTCGATGACAAAAAAGGTAGATGGACTGAAGAGCTACTTAGTATTTTATAGGCGTAAAGGACCACATCTTGAATGTCTACAGGTTGTACCCCATTTATGATGGTCTTTAGAACTGAAGCTGTGGTCCCCTTTGACCTCAACCTCCCGACTGCTCGAAGAGAAATAACAGATAAAGAAAATGAACTTGGACTTCTCTATAATCTCAATTGGATTGAAGAAACTCGATATCATGCAATTGCAAACTTGGGGCGATACCATGACATCCTATAAAAGACGTTCAACAATAAAGTACAAAAACGTATATTCGACATTGGCGATCTCGTACTTCGGCGAATTGAAGACAACACTCGACCAAAAAATTCTAGTAAATTATCAGAGAATTGGGAAGGGCCATACATTATCAGTGACAAGACAGATAGTGCCACTTACTTGTTGATGATAGAAAATAAAGTACAACTTGAGTTCCTATGGAACACATCCTATCTGAAGATGTTCTACAAATAGATTGTATACCTTCTTTCTTATTACATTAAATAAAGAACTTTTTCTTTCCCATTACTACCTCATCTCTTATACATTCTTTCTTTTAACAACACTTAATAAAGGTTTTCCCAATTTAAAGTCTCATTTCTTCAACAAGCATATATCCAATTACATGAAACAACGTTTGCAATCATTACTACATTCGACAAGGAATCACTTGTTGCGTCTTGTCAAAACCAAATATCCCATAGAGGATAGAAATTTAGCAATCCTTTAAAGTCATGCCAACCATAACATGGTTATCCAGTTAGAGACTAATTGCCAAACAGGCACGATTCTGGCATACTTACAATTTAATATCTTATACTCATACTATCATTTCCAATCATACACTTCGGAAATTCATTGACAGTATTAAATATCGATATATTCGATTATCCATAACAAAAATCATTAACATCAAAAAAGATATTTACCAAGTTTTTTTGAAAGTTTTCTTCAATTAAAGTTTACCGGTCCCATCAACCACTTGTACATCAGAAAAGTTTTTCAAACCTAAAATCTTTTAGCAGCATAGATTAAATCTTCTTTATCATTACTGCTCAAGGGGAGGAGTTGGATAAGGGAGCTTCACGAGTAGCCCATGAGTCAGAACATCGAGCACTTCTTCCTAAACATTACCTTCGGCTACTACAGGCATCAAAGCTTCAGCCTCTAGCACCTCATTCTGAGCATCAGAATCTACAAAAGTTAGACTGGTAGCTGTGGCAAAACCTTTTTAAAAGTATTTCCTCTCCTCCCTAGCCTCAAATTGATTTGCAAAGTTGGACTTTATCCGCTTTAGTGACTCGAGAAGATGGTGATCATTTTATTCTTTGGCATGGGCCAGCGCCTCGGCCTTCCCCGCACCTATCGACTTTCGCAGCTCACGAATATCATCCTCGAAGATGGACTTTGGCAGAGACAAGGCCTCCTCCCTCTCCTTTGCCAAATCAGCCCTAGTCTTCTTAATTTCCCTCCTCTTATTCCCCAGGAACATCTACTTCGTGACCCAAATAGCAGCTTCCTTCGTTTTAATCGCACCAAGCCTAAGCTTCTCCAGCTTGGCCTCCAGATCTTCCATTTCTCTTACCAGCTCGTCTTTTTCTTTGGTACGCTCCTTCTCAATGTTTTTAGAGACAAGGAGCTCATTGGCGAGGCTCTGACCACCAAGAATTTGGGACTTGGCGTCAAGATGAAGTTTATTGATCTGTATTATAGCACAATCATGATATCTCAAAGACAGAACCAAAGTCATTAAACGAATAAAGGCATGCAAATTTCTCACCTGGGCCATCGTGTGATGACCTTCAATAAAGAAAGTTGATAAACTCTCAGCCCCAACAAGGCAGTTGACAAACTCTTCTTCTAAAGAATTGGCCTCAGACGCATATGACTCAATCGTCCACTATGTTTCCTCTTCTTAACTTTCAAAAGTTCCCCTAGCTTTTGACTTTTACAAGTTAAGAGGACCCTTCTTCCCCGCTGCAGCTCTCTGCTGCGCAGCAACAGTTGCCTTCGTTGGTCGACCTTCTATGACATTGGCAAGCCTTAATCCTGAAACTTCCTCTTTCTTTCTCCTCTCCACTGAAGGTTGGCGAAGTAACCTCTTCGATGGTTGTACAGGGGCAAGAGGAAAATTAGCAGCTCTCTCCCTTTTGCTTTTCCTAAAAAACCCTGTCAGAAGAGCTTCTGTCTCTACAGCAGTAGAGTCGATTGTATACCCACTCAGAGCAGGATTCTCGAGGGGAATACTTGCTTTAGTGGCCCTTGTATTTTTTGCCGACATCTTCCCTTCAACCAATGATAGGGAATCTCTGACCCTTTAGTTCAGGTTCTCTTCAGCCTAGCCTCTTGAAATAAACCCTCGACCTTCTCTTGGTCTTCGACTAGCGAATCAATTCGCCCAAAATAATTGGCTCTTAGATTATACAACTTTTCCTTCACCGAAGGTTCTCTATCGATCTCCTTTAATGTTGTACACAACACAACACGAGTTAGAACATCATCAATCAAGTAGCAAGACAAAGTTTGACAGCATACACATTCTAGTTTATACACAAACCTAAGTTAAAATCTTTTCTCCTCAAGGGCTCCCCAGGGTCTTTGGGATCAAATTCATAGTTCCCCAACACCAGTAGTTTATCGGCAAAATACTGCCCCCCAGTCGATACCAACTCATAAAAGAGCAGTCTCTTAAGAAACCTAGTTAGATACCTATAACCCACTTTCTGAGGATTCCATTTTAATATGAAATACACACATAAGTCATCCACAAATATCACTTCTTCCCCTCATTCCTCTAAACAGCTGTTTATCTCAGTCACAACCCTAAATAGGTCGTATACATTCGGATTGAACTGACTAGGGGCAACATCATAAAAAATTTAAATTTTCTTCTGGTCCGCTCGCAGAGGCAACTTCAACCCCTTATTTATTTATTTTTGATGTACGAGAATCCCATCCATTGTGAGATCTTGATTCGTCATCTCCCCCAAATACTCTTCCAGCACCACATCTTCTGGGATGCCATATTTATGTTTAAAACTCTGAATTTCATTTGTTTTTTGGGCATCTCCATAACATTCCCCAACAAAATTCATCTTCCCCTCCCCCTCTCCTCCTTCTCTATCTCCACCTGTACATTCTTCCCGATCACTTTTCTTTGGCTCATGTTCCACGTCAGTTTCTGTTCTCTCCCCCTCAAAAACCTCTACAACCTCAATCTTCAAATCTTCTTGATTCTAACGAGCAACCTTTATATTTTTTTCACCACTCTGTACTCACTACCCAACCCTTACACACAGGAAGTAACATCTATTATAAACGCTTCTACATCGACAAGATTTTTGAAAATTCCCTCTAATTCAGTATCAGGGCAGTTAACATTTTGAACTGGTTCTGCCATTTATTTAAACCTAAAAATCATATTCCCTTTTTCAGTTATCATAATATGATATCTTATACACTATATATTCTTAGTTGTTAAAGTATACATCCCTTGCCAAGTTTTACTCTCCAACACATCATTCTTGCTGTTACTATCTTCGACATCTTTACTTCTCCATGTTAATAAAATTTAACATTGACATTATTTAAATCTCACATCGACATAATTTTATGTTAAGATTAATTACTTTTTTACCTTCACCCTTTATCTAGAAGTTTTTCCACCGGATAAAGCTTCGCGAAGACGCTTCAGTTTCCCGCCATAACAGAGCTCCCATGCAAAAATTTTAAAATTCTGCTATCCCCAGCGTCAAATCCGGCAATATACGCCGTAGATCCAGCAAAATACTTTGCCCATTATTCCACCACTTCACACAACTCCATTTTCTCATAAATCCCCTAAAATCACGTCACAAGACTTACGACACCTAAAATTTGTTCTCTCTCCTCGTCCTCCCTAATCATAGCAAACCCTTAAACCCCTATATTCCCAAACCCCATACGACACATTATCCACATCACGCACATTCCAATTTTACCCATAACACAAAAATGAAAAAAACCCTAAAATACAGTTTTCCCAAATTTCTCCAAAAATACAACTCCATACTAAAATTCCTTCCTCCATAACATATATACAACTACTATCAACAAAGGGTTTCAATCATTCATTATAAAAACAAAGCAACACTTGGTATACAAGAAAAGTATAGACAAATACCAACCTTGACGACGTACTGCTTGGATATCTCTCTCCTTCGCGACTTTGGCTCTCTTAATGAGAGCACTAATCTTCTCCGTACCAATATTGGAACCCAGAATGGAAAATGAACATAGAGAATCAGAAAACACTGACAAATTCTCAACAACAATGGTGTATAAACTGTTGCTACCTACGAGGGTATTTATAGGGCCCATACAACTATTCATCGTACCCCTTCAAGATCCTTCGGCTACTTGCCTAGTATAATGCCTAATACGTCTCTTCTCGAAGTCCTATACCCTCCATCTCCTTACAGTTAACAAATTATTACATTGTCGTTCTAAGTCATCTGCATATATCTCTACATCCCTAGTTTTATCTATCTTCCCCAATGTAGTTCTTACATTCATAAAAAAGAGCTGCACGTCCAATTCCTCGTACCATCATACATCATCTACTGGAACACATCTAGCCATTTTCAATAGATTTCACCAAATACCATCATATTTTTCCTTTTTTATGCACCACCTACTTTTTAGGAATATTTGTAACCATAATTCAAAACTTAAAATTTTATATATATTCGATAACCTATCATAACTACTCGAACATCGATAAACATTACATTCAACCATTTACTATTTATTACAACGATAAACATTACAGATCAATTTACATATTACATTATATAGCAGTCATATATCAACATTCCTTCTACTCCGCCACAAGAAACTTCTCCTGCATAAATACTCCTTCAAGCAAACATAGATGGTTGTAACAGTGACATACTTCTAATCTGAATGATAGAAGCATACTTCCACTATGAAACCACCACCACCATCTCTTCCTTCGTAACCCCCACTGTCGTACACACCACGCAGATTATAAATGCTGCAATGGCCGAAATAGCCCCCATAGCTATCCCTGCCTGCCAAAACAACTTTATCTTTCATCGTCACATTGGCTAGCTCACGAAGACTATTAATCCGCTCCGTCGCGGTCGCAAGTGTAATGGCATGTTTTCCAGAAGGTAAACTTTGCCAATACTTCAGTAAGGAATTTGCAACTATAAACTTAAGCACACAAGATTTTACGTAAAAACTCAGTAAAACCTGAGAAAAACTAAGACCTCGTGGAGGATTTAGGTATAAAATCTACTAGTTGCTAATTATTACAATTGTAGAATTGTAAGGACGTGAGAATGTATAAGAATAATAGAGTTACAGATCGGATTAACATATTTTCTACCTGTATTTATAGTAAATACAGGCAGTTACAAAAATAAAATAGTTTCCTATTTTGGCGAGTAGTGGACGAACTTCACGGTCCTCCTTGCAACGGCTCAATTTGACCAAGCATAACAGCTATTATAGTGGGTCGAGCTCTGTAGTCACAGATTTGACATCTTCTCGAATGATGGAATATCTTCGACTAAGTTCTGTTAGCTTCTCCTTATCAAATTTAGGAAATATGCTACTACAATCACCCCATTCTCGACACAATTACTTGTTGAGTCGAGAAGAATATCAGAATGTGAAAAGGTTTTTGAACTTTGTATGAAATCTTGCTTGTTGTGCTAAATTTGTATCTAACTCTTTCTTATTTTGTCTTTGTGTAGCCTTGAAGGAGATCGATAGAAAGTCCGCGGTAGCTAAAAATTTATATAACATCGGGATTGATTACTTTGGTCTAATCAATATTCTGGCTGTCGATCAAGAGAAGGGTAATGGGCTTTTTCAAGAAGCTAAAATAAAGAAAACTCGAACCAAAGGAGCAGATATCCCCCTCTTCGATGGGAAAATGTCTGCTAAGAACAAGAAGGCTACTGAGAGTAGTCTGCCCCTCAGGAACTCTACTCTGAGTGGGTATACTACTGATTCTACGGTAGCAGAGAAGGAGGCTTTACTGAGTGGGACCTTCGGGAAGAGCAAGATGAGGAGGGCTACCTACCAACCCGCTCCTCTGTCGAAGAGGGCATCTCAATAATCTCCTATTAAGGAGGAAGAAAAAGTTGATGCCTCAGGATCTGGGGCTGCGGATTTTACTCATAGTCGACCACTGAAGGAAGCTATCAACCTGCAGCAGAAGAAAAAGGTATCCTCAAGTTTGGTAAAGAGCAAGTTTGATGAGGAATCTGAGGTTCAGGTCTAGCGGACTATTGAATCTTATGTTGCCAGGATGACCTCTCTCGAGGAAGAATTCTTTGACTGCTTAATAGGAGCAGAAAGTCTGTTAACCTTCTTCATTGAAGGTCACTAGACAATGGCCAAGGTTAGAAATTTCCCTGCTTTGCTTCGACTAAAGAAATTGCTCCCTCACTCGAGAACTCATATTATGACTATAATGCAGATCAAGATGATACTTCTCGAGGCTAAACCTCGTATCCTTGGTGCTCGGACTCTAGCAAACCAACTTCTTGCTTACAAAAATGTCGAGAAGGAGCTGCTAAAGGAGGAGGATCTATTCCAGGAAAAAGAAAGTTTGGAGGTGAAACTGAAGCTGGGAGCTGGGAAAGCGAAGGAGGCAGCCATTTGCAAGGTGAAGAAGGCCTGAGAGATGGAGAAGATGAAGGAGGTTGAGTATATAAGGGCTGACCTAGCTAAGGAGTGGGAGGAGGCATTGGCCATTCAGAAGATAAATTTTGAGGAAGATGTTCTGGAATAGATCCTATCTGCCCGTAGGTCAATGGAGGTAGAACATGCCAAGGTCCTCAGCCTGGTGAAGGCAGAAGGTGACCAAATCAATATTGACCCCCTTAAGCGTATAAAGGCCAATTTCGACTAGAAATTCAAGAAGATGGAGGGAAGGAAAGATTTCTACAAGGCGCAAGCTGTTATAACTAGGGCCATCATTTTTTACTTAGATACAAAAGAGGAGACTCCTGAGGTACCAGTTCCTATCGTTCTTGAGGGTATTGTGCCAGATGAAGTATTAGATGACCTTACTTTGGGTCTGCCAGTGAAGGATGATATTCTTATATCACCCCCTACATAATTGAAAGATTATTTTAAAAGTTTTTGTTTAATTTGGTTGATGTACAAGTGGTCGATGAGACCTGAAACAATTTTTTTGTTTTTGAATAACTACTTTATGGCAATATTGTTATCGAATGATTGTTTAAAGTTGTAAGTAGTCGATAAAAATGCATAAAATTTTTGTAGAAAAATATGTTAAGTGTTTGATTCGACAAGATTGATAGTTTTTCCATAATATTATAGATGAATAATCAAAGTGTTGCTTTATGCAAGTATCTGAGTTGATGTTAAGAGGGCCATGTAATGGCTTTGTGAATGAAGAATGATGACCAGATGTTATTCCTTTATGGGATATCTGGGTTTTTGTGAAAAAAGACAAAGCATGATATGTTTTGTTCAATAAATAATGAATGTTAAATAAATGCATCTTGCAATTTGGATAGATGTTTGTCGATGGGATGAATTTTAGTTGTGATAAATACTTGACAAGTATGCACCCATACTAAGAAATGTAAATTGAAAGATGTAATGATAGGAAATATATCTTTATTTGAAAGAGTTACAGCTGTCGTCTATAGAATATTTTTAGATGGGCTGTATTCCAAGGATACTTAAGTTAAACTCCATCCTCAGTCATTATCCAATAGGTTCTACTGTCATTTTTGTCATTGATTATGTAAGGTCCTTCCCAATTTTTAGATAATTTTCAAGATTTTTTGGGTTGAGTACAGTCTTGGATTCGCCGAAGGACAAGGTCACCGACGTTGAATGTACATTTTCGAACCTTCTTGAAAGTGTCATGGTATCGCCCCAAGTTTGCGATATCGTGGTCTTGAGTTTCTTCGATCCAATTAAGCTATATCATTTCGTAATATCTGAACATATATCTTTCTATCGAGCTATATCATTTCGTCATACTTTTTATCAACCTGATTCCTTCCAGTAAATTGTCACAGACCGACCTACCATTCAAAAATTTATGTAATTTCCTTTCCTCTATATTTTTATCCAACCCCAGGTCGACCTTATGGTATCTACATGACAACATATTTCTAACAGTTCAATTATGATAACTATAAAAAAAATTGTCATACATATCATCTTATCAGTATCTTGGCAAACTCATAACATTATTAGTCGGGTACTTGGGAGATCGAAGTATGAGGGGATCACTGCTTCAGTACCAAAGGCCATCTTGAATGGTGTGCAGCCTGTAATGGCCAAATTCCGTAAGCTCAAAATGATTAGGAATTAGCTATCATACTAATGAACCTGTAACAATATTCTAATGGAAAGTAAGAAATGGAAACAAGTATTTTTAGCGTGGAAAACTTCTGAATAGGTAAAAAATCACGACCTCGTGTGGAGGATTTTTGTAAAAGTATCTTTATTGCTTGAAACGAATATCTTAATTACAAGTGATCTCTAAATATAGAAATGCTTTTGATCTCATAAAAAATAAATTTTGTGTAATTTTTCTGGTCCCTGCCTCTTCTAGAACTTTTCATTTATATAGGCTTTTCTCACAACTCTTCATCGTGCTGGAGTACGTTTTTCGAATAATGTAGTTCGTGGTGGTTGATTGAATAACTAACCAGTTCGTGGGAGACATGTGTCTTTGACTGGATAACGTTTACTGGGCTTAGCTCGATCCACGTTCTTGAGTAGTTCGTCGGACTGGTTGGAATGTTGACTGGAGTGTTAAGTGTTAAAAATAGGTGAGCCTCAGATGAAGGTAAATCGAGCTTCGTGAGCTCGATTTTGAGTGAGATTGAGGGAAAAATCCATACAATCGCCCCCTTGCAACCGAAGTCACGAGTGGCTTTGGTTGAAAAAGAATGTGTTAAAAGTTTGAAATTCAAAATAGAGTAATGATGGCGTTTGAGTGGATGGAAATTACGTGATATTGGGAAGTGATGGGTATTAAATGATGATGCAGATACGGATGTATGTGATGGTTGCATTCAAATAGTTGAATCTGTAATGAATGATGACGTTTGGGAAAACGTACCTGTACAATAAATGTAAGGTTATATAAATAGTACATGTAGCAAATCTTTGAAACAATTCCTGCTTGCGTAACTTCTTCTAAGTTGGTAAAAGCTTGGAGGATGGTTCTTGAAGAGAGGATTACTTATGAAATGCAGAGGTTGAAGTTGAAATACTTTGGTGACCCTTCCTTGGAAATGTTGATAACCGCTCCTATTCCTCCGACATACCAAGGCTTGTCCGAAGAGGAAGAGGTTGAAGCTGAGAAAGAAATCTACTATAAGTTGAGGTTTCTTGTCATCTTCTTGAGAGGCGAGAAATGGTGGGCCTGTCTCTGCACTCTTTTGGAAGACAGGGTTAGGGTTTCATATGCAAGGATAGGTGTATCTGCGGGGTAAATATGTTGATTTCTTGTGTCACCATGGATTCTAAGGTTAGGCCATCTTTATCTCTACCAGCTCCTTGGTGGTTGTGGTTATAGGAGAGGCTGTGATGGTAATGAAGGAGGAGGATTAGAAGTGGGAGTCTGCTAAAGCATTTCTATCGTGTTTTGGCGCTCAGAAGACCTTCATCTTGCTTTGTGGGGGCCAACACTGAGTTTACTGCTTGCATAGTTTCCATTTGACGTTCGACTGGACTTTGAACAAACTCATGTGAGGGAAATTTTTTGTTGTGTCCAATGTCTTCTTTGCATCCGGGTAAAAAATCACTTAATCAAGAAGAACTGGAAGACATGATGCCGCAGCGTGCCTGAATGACCTGTGACTTTTAACAAATAGGGAAAACTTGTTATTTGTAAAGTACTTGGAGTTTGGTGCGGGACGGATAACAATCCATTGTATTCCTGAGGTCGAGTGGTAAAATCTTGTTATCTGTAAATCGTATGTAATGTTTTTGACATGAATAAAAGTTGATGTTCAATAAACTGTATATAGACAAATTTTTAGAATCGAACTGAATTGTGTTGGGTATTGGGGTGAATAACTGCTTATATGTGGTGAAGCAATGTTGTAATTTTTCTCTGACTGAGACGAGCACGTGCTGACAATGTCGTTTTGTTGTAAAAATGATTTATGTTTTTAACTGGTGAGGGAGAGAAATTATAAAAAATATGTAATCATAAAAAATTGAGCTGTTATAGGTCGAAAGAGATACTACTCGTAGTAGCGTAAGGTCGAGTACAGTAACTAAAGTATGTACTGGTGAGGGGATAAGTTCAAATAATTTATTTTAAGATTTTTGATTTTGTCGTTTATGAGATATTAGGTAAAAAATTACGTATTTGAAGGAAAAGTGTGTGAGAAACGTAGAATATAGGTAGGATGATCTGTAAAAAATGGAGGATGGATTAGGATGGTACAGATTCGATCTCAGAGGATTCGCTATGTTGTAAAAGGACGATTGGCTATAAAAATTACTGAAGTACGTGAGAGGATCTTTGGTTTGTTTGGTTATGATGCTGAGCTATTGGTGAGGGAATGTGAGTTCAAAGGTTTAGATGTTAGGAGTGGAGAACTGGAGTATCTTCATTATTTCTATGAGGTGTGCTTCCATGAATTGATTAGGGATGCGGTAGAACGAGAAAGGTTGGTGGGTTTGATAGCTGAAATTGATATTTAATTCAAAGATCTGAGGACTGACGAATAACGTGACGGGATGACATCGCTCAATTTACTAAGGCTGCGATAGATGTTGTATAAAGAGTTGCTCATAAATATTATATTTGTTTTGAATGTAATTAAAATGATATAAGTCAATCGTATCCTCTATAGGTGCGAATCGGTTTTGATACTGTTTTAGCAAATAATTTAAATATTTTTGAAATTTTGCACAGTTTAGAAAATGACGTCAATCACTAAAAGTATGATAAGCAAGGACAGAGAAACAAAAATATGAAAATGCAGAAGCTTCTCGGTTTGTTTTGCATGTAAAAGGAAATAGGACTCTAACATCATATAGAGTGAGTCATTATGAGTGTGGGAAGGTCAAGAAAAGATATGGAAATAGGGAGAAAAAATATGTTTAAAAATTAGGGGAGTTGTAATGATGGAAAGGTGGTTTTATTGAAATGGTACAAGCCGTCTAACATGGAGAGTAGAAAGGATGCCTTGGTTCTGGAATCGAGGACGGATCGTACGTAGAGCAATAAATGTCAGCCGCTTCAGAGAGAAATAATAAATAGTGTTTCTTTATTTCCAATCAAACGTTTTACAACTTCTAAAAATTTGGAGAGCACTCAGAGAGAGAGAAGAAAGATCAGGGGGTTTGATAAAGAGCTATCTGAAGGTGATAAACGGTTGAAGAGGGTAAACGATTCTGGATCTCGTAGGTGGCTATACAGCAGCGTTGTGTGGTAAAAGGCTTGACGCAACTACCCATTCTCATTCGGATACTGAAAGTTAGTAGAGATGTATGCAATATATGTTGTCGTATATATATGTTAAAGATATATGTTATACGTAAATGACTGATCAGAGATATATGTTGAATATATATATATATATGCATAGATGGAAGAATGATAAATACCTTAACCTGTATGTAGGTCAAGCGTGAGAGGCATCTGTGTAGGTCGAAAATATACTTATAAAAATTGTTTTTTAGATGGGTAGTTCATCTGTTAATGAGGTATTAACCTCTGGTCAGACGAATGAGTCTGATAATGAAGGGGAAGTAGGATTGGAACAATTCCTGGGTTTCCCTGGTCAATTGATATCTTATCCTTCTAGTTCTGATGCCTTTAGAGAGTTTCTAAAGCCAAGGCAGCTGTAGGAGGGAAGTTTAGGGAAGGCATGGTAGCGGTGGGGGAAAAGTATTTTTACCTGTTGGCTGATTTGGAAGTGGAAAAATGAGATAGGGGTATAGATGAATCGATCTCGTTAGAATATTTCGATGGGGATGTCCGGAGTGACCTCTCGGAGGGTTTTATGTGTTACCTATCTCAATTAGAGTATGAGTTGAGCCTTCCCCTCACCAATTTGGTGAAGGGGATTATGAATACAATTGGGGCATGTCCTGTTCAATTGAACGAGAATATGTGGGAGGTAATAACCGTGTGTGACCATCTGAATGAAAAATGGGAAAAGGAGGGAAATGTGGGGAGGATAACCCTGAGGACGCTTTGTAATTTTATGGGGTGAAGAATTATAAGGCCAGTGGGGGGTCATATTTCTGTACGAGCGCAACTCGACGTGGCTTCTTCAGTCTGAATTTAGCCGGTCGAACCTGGAATGGCAACATCATATGGGTGAAGGGTAATTGTCTTCAAAGAGATGATGAAGAACCTTTAGACCTTCGGTTTAGAACTGTAAAGTAAAGTATGTATAGACATGCATAGATAGAATTATTGTTACGTTTCACTGATAACTGCAGTTGATAGTAAAAATATTGTTATTGCAGGTGTGAAGTCTAAAGTGGAGAGGAAGGAATCTTTGTTGGACGAAGTTG
Organism: Kingdonia uniflora; assembly: GCA_014058105.1. Classification (NCBI taxonomy): domain Eukaryota; kingdom Viridiplantae; phylum Streptophyta; class Magnoliopsida; order Ranunculales; family Circaeasteraceae; genus Kingdonia; species Kingdonia uniflora. The sequence continues at coordinate 2,506,240 of JACGCM010000724.1, forward strand.
CGGTGGAAGAGACTAAACTTGAACTTTTATTAGAGGAACTTGGCCTGAGTAGAAAGAAGAGGGTTGATAGTAGGTCAAAAAAGGTTCAAAATTCTCAGTCTACCAGGTCGATGGCGGGTGTTGATGAAGGGATAAGGTAAGTTAGTGGTGAGGAGGCTCGAACTAATTTTTCCAAAACTCCTAGAACTGGTAGTTTGGCTCACAAAATCTTGTTAAGTCGAGCAAAATAACTCTAAAATATTTGAAGAAACGGATGCTAAAGGCTCTGCCGGCCTCTGGGATCACTGGAAGTGGTGAGGTCTCAAAAGATATTAGGAAGAGGGTCAAACCCTTGGGGGAGTCAAGAGAGAAGGTCGCCGAGGGGCGATCTACTACGGTGGATGACCTCAAAGAGGTCGAGGAAAGGACCAGGTTGGCGGTTCTCCACGGAGAGGAAGACACGAGCAAGATGGTAAGTTTATATTATCAGAAAGAACTGCTTAATACGTTTCGAGATAATCCCTAAAATCGATGTAATTTTTGCAGGTTGCCCGTCTTGTTAAGGGGATTTGGCTCGGTATTGAGGAAGAAAAAAGCGAGCTGATGAAGGCAAATATCAAGCTGGAAAAAGAATTAACTCGATCTGGGACTGACGCTTTAAAGGATGTTAGGCAGCTGAAGGCTTCTCATGTCGTGGCGATTGGTCAGCTGCAGGTTGAGACAAAGGCCAATCTTGATGAGATGGTTAAGGAGCATGATAGACTAGTGCATCATTTGATGCTGAAAGGTTAAGAAGGAGGTGGATGCCATTAAGGCGGACACCTATACTGAGGAGGAAGATGAGGAGGAAGATGAAGTGGTGGGGATCATGGGCGGTCTGAATGGTGTTTCCTGCTAGATGGTGTTTGACAATCATGGGGATGATGTCGAGCTCCCAGAAGGTGGTAGTGAGGAGGTTGGGTAGACACGTGTGTTTGTATAAATATTTGTAAGTTGTTTGAACTGCGTGTAGGGAAAAAACTTCTGTAGATTGACTTTGCTTTATAAACTTTTTGTAGGCAATTAGAGAGATGAGTCTCAGAATAAAAGATCTAGAGTCGTGACTTACCAGGGAAAGAGAGACCTCTAAAGCCTTGCTGTCTGCGCAAGCGGAGCTGCAGGTTAGATCAAGATAGGTTTTTCAACTTATATGTTATACCAACGTTAAGTTATCAAGTAAATAGGATATAGATGCATGGTAAAAATTCAACGCTATTAATATAGAGTAGCATATCGAAAGTATGTACCTTGTACGCCGAAAGAAGACTCATGAAGCATTCATCAGAGAATGAACTCTAAAATTTTAGTCTAAAAGTATTTGGACTGCAGATGTTTATAAATCATATAGTCTCTTTAGAAATGTAGTATGTATATATTTAAAGACTTTCCTGAATTGAACTGTACTAAAACTGTTATATTTCCCAGGTCAAATTAGATTCATCTCGCTCACGTGAGGACGACGTACTATTGTGTAATCGGGAATTTGCATAGCAGTTCGATAGGATGAAGGTGGCGAAGGAGAATTGAGAAGATCAATAGGCAAAGGCACATTTTAAACTTGAGGAGGTGACCCAGGCTATTTCTGACCTGACTCTTCAGGTCAAAGGGATAGATGCCGAGATAAATAAGGGATTAAAAGAGCTAGTGGAGGTAACAGAATGCGCTGAGAAGCGTCAAAGTCGAGTTGACGCATTGGCTATGACGGGTATGCAGGCCAGCACGGCTCAATACCGTGTTCAGGCATTGGAACAATCGGAGGAACGATTTCGACCTGATCTCCAAAAATATAGGAACGAGCTGGAGCGTATGAGACAAAAATTGCTCGAAAAAGAGAATGAGCTGAGGGTAGTTCGAGAAAATTTATCGGTTTCGGAAGCCTCAGCTTAACATTTGCAAATAACCCTACCAACTAAGGACATGGAATTCCGGGAAATGCAACGAAGGTGTAACGATTTAAACGAGAGGGTTGCCTGACTTAAGGCCAAACTGGCACAGGCCATTGTGCACGCCAAGAAAGCAGAGGCTAGAAAATGTTCAAGGGTAAGTAGAACTAAGGTTAAGACTCCTTTAGTTTAAGGGGATGCAGTTAGTCTCTTAGGTCAAATTAGAGAGCTAGAGAGTGACGTATCTCGTATTCAAGGGAATGTCCAGAAGGGAAATGAGAACTTGAAGAAATTCCAGCATAAGTTGGATGCTGCTCTTATCAAGTAAAAAGTTATGGAAGGGGAGATCAAAGCAAAGCAATCGCTGGTGAAGAGGAAAGAAGAATTATTGAAAGATATTCCTGCTAGGGTAGAGTTGAATGCAGAAATTCAGAGACTTCGTGCTCGGGTAGTAGACTTAGAAGCCATGTACCTTGATGAATCAACTAAGTATACAAACAAGTTGGAGGAAAATATAATCTATCATGCTAAGGTCGATACAGAAACGACTAAACAGAAGAATGAGTATGCCAGGTTAGAGTCACGCCTTGAGAAGGTGAGAGCGAAATTTGCAGTAATGGTCATACCTAATACGTCACGCTTAGACCTGCAAAAGGCAATTGTTGCATACTTTGTAGAAGAAGTAAAAGGACTTGAGTCAGAATGAGATACCTTGTTCAAAACACTATCGGATAAGGGATGCATTTATGGAGCTAAGATAGATTGAGGAAACTGTTAGAGCATCATGGAGACCCAACTGGGCCCTCAAACTACTGAATTGATAGAGTCGGGTAGGGCTGCTGTGATCTGCGAACTGAAAGTTTGACCTCTTGATGTAGGGGGAAGCACTGCTGACTCTCTATCAGCAGAAAAAAAAACCTTGTAATATGAATTTGACCTGAAATAAATAGTATCTGTCGCAGACACATTGAAATAGTATGACCATTACCTTATCTTGTGTCTGGTGGGGTCTTTGATATAAAACAAATTTTTTACATTCGTTTTAATCGCAGAAATGGGTTGAGTTAAACCAAGTTGAAACTTTATTTGAACTATAGAAATGTCACAGATATATTGAAAGAGATGAAAGCTAGTATGACCTTTGCCTTATCTTATGCCTGGTAGAGTCTTTGATGTGAAATATGTTTCTACACTTGCTACAATCGCTGATATGTAATAAAGTCAGCCAAACCAAGTAATATCCTTGATCCAGCCGGTATAAATGATCCAAACAAGTTGAAAAAGATGAAGACTAGTATTATCTTTGCCTTATCTCTTGTTTGGTAGAGTCTTAGATATGAAACAAGTTTCTACACTTGCTATAATTGCAGAGATGTAGTAGAGTTAGCAAAACCAAGTGATATCCTTGATCCAATCGGTATAAATGATCTAAACAAGTTGAAAAAGATGATGACTAGTATTACCTTTGTCTTATCTTTTGTTTGGTAGAATTCTTGATATGAAACAAGTTTTTACACTTGCTACAATCACAGAGATGTAGTAGAGTCAGCCAAACCAAGTGATATCCTTGATCCAGCCGGTATAAATGATCCAACAAGTTAAAAAAGATGAAGACTAGTATTACCTTTGCCTTATCCCTTGTTTGGTAGAGTCTTTGATATGAAACAAATTTCTACACTTGCTACAATCGCAGAGATGTTATAAAAGAAGCCAAATCAAGTGATATCCTTGATCTAACTTGGATAAGGTTGATTGTAAGCTAGTATTATCTATGCTTTAGTCTGTAGAATGTGGTCGAATGTTCGTGAATAAAATGATATTGTTCAAAAAAAACTTTTATTGATAAGTTCAAAATTTATATTGGATGGAGATGAAAATCTCACTTTTGGAATTGAAAAACTAAAAGCGAATAATGGAAATAGAGTAGTAAGATGCCTAACGATAGTACCATTTTAGTTGCTTAGTGATCGAAGGATTTGAAATGGGGACTCCATCTTCTGTCATCAGATAGTATGACCCCAGGACTGAGAGATCTGTGATAATGAATGGACCCTCCCAATTGTTGGCTAATTTTTTAGCATGAGGCTCATTACGATGTTGAAGAATTTCTCTGAGGATGAGATCTTTGATTTGGAATGTACGGCTCCTGACTCGGTTATTATATGATATGGCAAGCATATGATGATATTGACCTTGGCTAGCGATGGCGTGTTCCCTGGTCTTATCTATCATATTGAGGTTGTAAGCCAATTCTAACTCATTTTCCTCGTCAGTTAGCTCGTGATCGCAAACTGGATGATGCTATTCAGAACGAATGACAACCTCAGTGCCATAAGAAAGGAGGAATGGTGTACACCCAGTAGATTATCGGGGAGTGGTTTGATAGACCCACAGGACGTGAGGTAGTTCGCGAACCCAATTTCTTTTTTTCTGTGAGTAAAGCTATTTTTTGAGTCCATCCACGATGGTTTATTTGGTGATTTCGGTTTGGCCATGGCCTTGAGGGTAGTGTAGATTTGATGGTGAGTAGATGATATTGTGGCGGTTTAGGAAGGTTACAACCTTATCTCTCACAAATTGGGGCTCGTTATCGATACGAATTAGGTAGGGGCACCCGACCAAGTGATTATGTGGTTCAAGATAAAAGAGATGACATCTTCTTCTCTGGTTTGACATAGTAGAATTGCTTCTGCCCATTTTGTAAAGTAATCGGTAGCTACGAGCAGGTGACGACGATTACCTTAAGAGTTAGGGAATTCGCCGACGAGGTCAAGCGCCCATCCTTTGAATGGCCAGAAAACCTTACCTGCATGGAGTTCGAGCGCAGGGGCGTGTATCATATGTCTATGTCTCTGGTAGGTATCGCACCTTTAGGAATACTCTTTTGTTTGCTAGCTCATGCCAGCCAGAATACTCCTTGAGTTATAGCTCAGTTCGCTAATGATCTACCAGTGGCGTGGGAGCCACATGTTCCTTCATGTAATTTGCGAAGCAGTTCGTCTACTTTTGACTTGAAGAGGCACTTGAGGTAAGGCCCTGTAATGGAAAGGATGTAAAGCATACTATTTTGAGTAATGTAACGCTTTGAGTTGTTGATCAGCTGTTGGCGCACTTTTGGATCTGCTGGGAGTGGTCCATTACAATTGTTGTCGACACCGAGGTAGGCTAAGAAAGGCTTTTGCCAATCGTCATCTCCACATTTATCGCCGCCAGTGTTGATCGTGTATTCAGATATGCGATCAATACTGGGGTTTGAAATGATTTCGATCTGGAGATATCGAGCTTATGTACCCAAGACCCCAGCTAGATATGCCAAGGAATCGGCGTGTATGTTTTCACCTCGAGGAAGATATTCAAGAGTTGCTTTCGCGAACTTACTCATCTTTTATGCAACCAGGGCTGCGTAGTCGATCATCTTCCCGTTCTTCTTAAATTGCTCAGAATAATGATGAATGAAGAGTAATGAATCTATGTAAACTGAAAGTTCGGGTACATCGAGCTCAAGTGCGAGGTCGAGTCCATGAATGAGAGCTTCATACTCGGTTATATTATTTGAGGCCTCAAAATCTAAGCGGATTAATTTCTCAATTCTATCATTAAAAGGGGTAATCAAAGCGATTCCGATCCCTGACCCTGCGGGTCCTGCTGATCCATCTGTGAGAAGCTTCCACCCTGGTGTAGTGATCCAGTCAGCTCATTCGTCGAATGGCTTGGGGGTTGGATTCTCCGGCGTGTCATTGGTAAGGTCCGGATCGTGCTCCTCCCACTCGGGATTCCCTATTGGAAAATCCACGAGGAAATTGGCAACGGCCTGACCTTTTTTTGAATAACGATGTTCGAACCTTATATTATGTTTTCCCAAACTGACTGACTACTGTTGCACTCTTCGTGACTTCTCCTTTTTGGACAGAACTTTCCAAAGTGGGTAGTTCGTCATAACTTTGACGGAATGTGCTTGGAAGTAGTGCTTGAGTTTCTGCAAAGTATAAACAAGGGTGAGAAGAAGTTTCTTAATTTTAGAGTACCTTGTTTTCGCTGGTGTAAGTGTTTTACTGATGAAGAAGACTGGTTTTTCTCTTTTCCCTTCCAGGCGAATGAGAACTGAGCTGAAAGAAGTATCTGTCACTGCTAGTTAGATTATTAGTTCCTCATTACCTACTGGGGAGCTCATTATGGGGGACCTCCCCAAATAGATTTTGAGATCCTGAAAAGTTACTTCACATTCTGGTGTCCATGTGAATTTTGCAGTTGGTTAAACCTTTCATTGTTCCTGAACTTAATCTGGATTTGCCTCAATCCCTTTCTTGCTAATAAGTTAGCCTAGAAAGTGGCCAGAATATACTCTGAATTGATATTTATCAGGGTTGAGACGCATTCTGTAAGATCGAAGGATGTTGAATATTGTGTTGAGATCTGAGATGTGATTATATGACTGTTTACTTTTGCATAAGAGATCATCAATGTAGACTTCAACGAATTTCCCTAGGTGTGTTTTGAACATAGCAGTCATTAATCGTTGATATGTGGCACCTGCGTTCATGAGCCTGAAGGGCATGACTTTGAAATAATAAATGCCACTTTCAGTGATGAACGTTCTCTTCTCTTAATCTTCCTCCAGAAGTGGAATTTGATTATACCTTGAAGCATCGTCCATCATAGATTGGAGATCATGGTCTGCTGTAGAATCGAGGATCTGATGAATGTTGGGAAGAGGGAAACTGTCCTTTGGAGTATGATTGCTCAGATCAGTAAAATCTACTCAAACTCGAACTTTTCCGTTCTTCTTTGGGACAGCAAAAATGTTGAATATCCAGTCCAGATATTTGGCTTCTCGAATGAATCTCACTTTGATCAATTTCTCGATCTCGGTGTTTACTTCATCTCGAAGATGAGGTAAAATTTTTCGTTGTTTCTATTTGACCGCTGCGGCATTGATATTGATGGCTAACTTGTGGCAAGCCATGACCGGATCGACTCTTGGCATTTCTTTAAAAGACCATGCAAAAGTGTCTCGATTGAGTTACAAGAACTGAATCTGAACATCTTTCTCATGCTGAACCAGCTTGGTTTCAATTAACGTACCTCTGCTAGGTCCATCAATGTTGACATATTCCGTGGGCTCCTCTGTAGATGATTGATCATCGAGGTGATCAATTTTCTTTAATTGTTATGCGGCCAATCTGTCTGAAGTATCTAGGATGGCAAAGACAGTATTTTCACAGGCTCAAGAAAATTTCTTACTACCCCTGATCTCAAAAATACTGTTGTCATGCTTGAATCGGAGTACTTGATGATATGTGGATGCGATTGCTTCCATATTGTGTATCCAGCAGCGTCCCATAATCCCAAGATAACAAGATCTGGCATTGATGACATTGAAAATGATGTCGATAGTGGCTGGTCCTACGGTAATAGGTAAAATAATCTTGCCTACTCGTTCCTCCCTAGAGCCATTGAACCCACTGATGTCTGTGTCGCTCTGAATGACATGGTCGGCCAAACCCATCTAGTCGATCGTACTCTGAAAAAGAATTTTAATACCGTTTCCAGTATCGATCATCATTGTGTGCATGACAAACTGATTCATCTTGAACATTATGACTAACGCATCATGATGAAGAAATTTTATATGACTAGTATCGTAATCCACGAAGGATGTCCCGAGTCGGCGATTGCTCGACTCGGGTAGAAGTTTGGCTTCTTTGTCATGAGGTGTAAGATCACAACATTCCAAAAGCCTCCGGCGCTTTGATCGGTTAGAATTGGTGATTTGGCTGATTTTGATCATATTGCTGAGGTGCATATAGTAGTGATGCTTCTCCTCAGCTTTATTGTTGACCTGAACAACTTTGGGCTGCTTCTTATAGTTGCCATCTTGGTATGACTTCAGGTCAACAATGTATTCAAGCAACCGTTGTAGAGCATAAAAATTGTCAGTAGTATGATGATTTACCTTCTGATGTAGGCAAAATGGTCGATTCTTGATGGGCCCCAGTGGTTGAGAGACGCGGTAGAGCGGGTCTTTCAATAGCAATTGAAAAATTATGGAGATTCGGACGTTCAGCTTTGGGAGGACGGATTTGTTTTGCAGACCGCTTTTCTGAGGGTATCCAGTGTACCCCTTGGTGCGTTTCCGATCATCCTGTGCCTCCTTAGGTTCGTTGGTTCGATCTGTAGGTGGGGCTTTGGTGGATAGGACAGATTTAGTAGACTTTTATCGCTTATATATCATCCCCTCCAAGTCGACGTAACCGTTGAATTTGGTGATTATCTCCTCTAATGTCGCAGGTTTGTTAGGGAAGAGGTATTCTTTGGTCTTGCAGTCGTGCCGGAGAGCATTGGTGAAGGCGGTAACGACTATATTTTGGTTAAGGTTATCCACTTTTCTTGTGAGTTCTTAGAATGTCTTCGAGAATTCTTCGAGCTTTTCTCCATGTGACTGCTTAAGATCAATTAGATAATACAAGTTCTCATCTTATTCTCTGTTATGAGCATATGTCTTGATGAACTGCTTCTATAGTTGATCGAATGTGTAGATGGATTCCTCGAGAAAGGAATGGAACTATCGAAGTGGTTCCTCCTGTAAATTTGTGGCGAACAGACGGCAGAGAATGCGGTTGAGATTGGAGTACAGCCCCAATGAATCACGGTATTACTGAATATGCTCCTTCTGGCCAGTACCTTTGTATTTCTGAATTTTAGGAGTATGGAAACCTTTCGGTATCTCCATATCGACTAGATCTTTGGCAATCAGACTTCCTTGTAACTTCGTGGTATCGCCGGTAGTACCCATTACTTGTGCCTCAATCAACTCCTTAATCCGTTGGTTCATGTGTTCTTTTGTGACGTAATGACGTGTTGGTTGAATCGCTGGATGTGCTGGTAGGGGATGATGTGTTCCCATACCTTCATTCAAGCGATCTCGTACTGGAACTTCATGTAGAGGTCGCTAGTCTTCCTCCTGATGGATGGAAATCTAGTGGCCTCGAAGAGTTTTGATTCAACTTTTCCCCCCAAATGGATGGAGGGCTGCAGTCCGTGTGGTAGATTTCTGGAAATAGCTTTACTGGTGACTCCCCAAGGTCCTAATCTTTCCCTTGCTGAAAAGCTAGTGGTCTCTGGAAGTTGATCGCGACCCCTGGCTGGAGGAGCCTCCTGAGTGCAGAGCCTCGAGTGCAGTCTGCATCGGGCTTCTTCTAATCCACGACCTCGTGGGGAAGATTTTTGTAAAAGTATCTTTATTACTTAAATTAGATATCTTTATTACAATTGATCTCTAAATATAGAAATGTTTTTGATCTCGTAAATAAGAAGTTTATGTAATTTTTCTGGTCCCTGTCTCTTCTGGAACTTTACCTTTATATAGGCTTTTCCCACAGCTCTTCATCGCGCTAGAGTACATTTTCAGAATAATGTGGTTAGTGGTGGTTGATTGAATAACTAACGAGTTCGTGGAAGACAGGTGTCTTTGACTGGAAAACATTTTCTGGGTTTACCTCGATCCATGTACTTGAGTAGTTCATGGGGCTGGTTGGAATGTTGACTGGAGTGTTAAATGTTAAAAATGCGTGAGCCTGAGATGGAGGTAAATCGAGCTTCGTGAGCTCAATTTTGAGTGAGATTACGCAGCCTCCTTAAGGCGCTTACGAAATCCCGACTTGATGCTCTTATTTATAGCTTCAGCATGGCCTTTGTCCTGAGGATAGTATGGTGTTTGAAGTAGACAATTAAATCATGTATTTATGGAAGAAATTAAGGACTTTTTTACTGATGAAATGCTTACCATTATCAGATCGTATCATTTATGGACAGCCAACTTTGGTTATGATGTGTTCCCAAAGAAACTTGATTACTTCGTTCTTGTTAGTGTGACATAGTGGTACTGCTACGACCTACTTGGTGAAGTAGTCTGTCGATATAAGAACAAACTTTTGGGTACCCGATGCTGGGTGAAAGGGACCAATAATATCGATTGCCCATCTTTTGAATTGCCAGAGAACATTACTAACGTTGAGGTCGAGGGCTGGGCTTTTGATGTCTTGAGCATGGATTTGGCACTTGTAGAATTTTCTGACAAATTCTTCGCAGTCTTGTCACATTTTTTACCAGTATAGAACTTGTGTTAATGCTCTTTGTACCAATGATCTTCCCGAGACGTGGGCTATACAGATTCCTTCGTAGAGTTCTCTAATTTTGACTTGTGCTCATTTCTGCGAGATGCATTCGATAAGTGGTCATCCTTCAGTGATTTGATATAAGGCCCCATCTTTGACTTTGAATCATGGATATGTGGCTAAGAGTGATCAAGCTTCTTCTTTATTATCCAAGAGGGTGCTAGAATAAAGGTATACATAAAATGGTCTTCTCCAATCTTCAGGATCTTTGTCTTCAGTAAGATTGATCTATATGGTGTGGTTGACGTTGAGACTTGAATATTTGATTACTTTGTTATTGTTTTAAATTTCTTCATTTTTTCTTTGAACAAAGCTTTGTAATTAACGATTTTGCCTGATGTTTTGAATGTTCTGTTGTAATGGTTGGCTACGAGTAGGGAATCGACGTAAATAACTATTACTTCCATTCCAAGTGCGATGAAGAGATCCAATCCATGCACGATAGCTTCTTACTCTGTCTAATTATTGGTGGCATAAAACTTTAGTTTAATAGCCTTTTCAATTCGATGATTGGATGGTGTAACGAGGACGATACTGATCCCTGACCCTCGTGATCCAGCAAGTCCATCGGTAAAGAGTCTCTATCCTATGCTTCGCGACCATGCGTCTGGTTCTGCAATAGAATCATCGATCAATACTTTTTCAACTTCCTCCCATTGGAGGTCTTCGACTGGGAAATCTGCCAAGAAATCGGCTACTGCTTGTCCTTTTACTGATATTTGTGGTTTGAAGGAGATATCATACTCACCTTGGAATACAGACCATTGCCGAACCTTCAACAATTTTTCTTTTTTGGATATATATAACACCAGTTTGAGGGGAAACTTGGTGATGACTTTGATGGGGTGGGCTTGGAAATTAATTCATAGTTCTTAAGAACTGTACACCAAAGCAGTCTGGGTTGCCTAAGCAAACTTGAAGTGTACCTTTAGATGTTGGTCTTCTCTGTCCTCATTTGCTTCCCTCGCCCTATCCAACTCTTCTGCAAATTCTTGGTTACATTGGAGTACCTCAACTTCACACAAGCGAGCTGAATCCACTTCGATCTGCACAATATATATACATTATATTCAGTTCGATTAAGAACACACCATCAATACACACACACACACACACACACACACACACACACACACACACACACACACACACACACACACACACATATATCTCATTTCTAACATGATATCTGATTTCTAACATCTATATTGTACAACTACTTCAAGACTTAAAGGTCAAAGTACGATTTTAGACATATATTTCAGGGTCTAAGGTACATGTTCTCTATATGCTAATTTGTCTAACGCTTTGATTTTTCTTATGCACTATTTTAGTATTATTTTCCTAAAACTGAAAAAGGTTTTGGTCTGCCTTTACATTCTATGTTATCTTGTTTACTTGGTAGATTTATATCAATATAGCACACAAGTCAAAAGGCATGTTCTGATCTAACATGTAGCTCCGCTTGTGAAGATAGCAAGGAGGTGGTGATCTCTCTTTCCCTAGCAAGCTCGGTCTCTAAATCTTTTGTTCTGAGACCCATTTCTCTAAGTGTCAACAAAAGGGTTAACAAAACAATAGCTCAGCCTACAGAAGTCTATTCAATATACACAATCCAACTAAATTACAAAAACTTTCAAAATATTCATGCAAAGTCATTTCTCTACCCTATCTTCTCATGCTCCCCCTCCGGGAGCTCGGTATCATCCCCTTGATTATCCCGTACCGTCTGGCGGGAAACACCGTCTAGCCCATCAACAACTCCAATCGCAACCTCTTCCAAATCTTCATCATCTCCCTCCTCGACATAGGTATCTGCTTTAATAGTATCCACCTCTTCTTTAGAATACCCCTTCAACAAAAGGTGGTGCCCGAGGCTTTCACGCTCCGCCTCTACCTTTTCTAGTTTCGCTCTCACCTCCGCTTGTAGATGGCCAATAGCCACTGCGAGGGAAGCCTTCAGGGCCTCTAACTTTTTTACCTCCTTGAGAGCATCAGCCTTCACTCGAGCTACGTTCATTTCCAGCTCGATCTTCACCTTCATCAGCTCAAATTTCTCCTCTTCGACTCTGAGCCAAATCCCCCTCATCAAACGAGCAACCTGCAAAGTACAAATTGACCTCAGTGTAAGCTCGAAATGCAATACTTAAATATATTTCATAAATTGGACACAAGAGACCTACCATCTTGCTCATGTCCTTTTCCCCGTAAAGAGCTGCCAGCCTGGTCCTTTCCTTCACCTCTTTAAGATCGCCCTTAGCAGCAGACCTCTCTTCAGCGACCTTCTCCCATGACTTTCTCAAAGATTCAATCCTTCTCCTTTTTTCTTTTCTGTCAACCTCACCACTTCTTGTGGTGCCAGAGGCCGACGGGCGCTTCAGCATCTATTTTTTCAGAAACGTTCAAGTTAATTTGCTCGACGTAATAGACTCCGGCTGAACCGAACTATCTATTCTTGGGTTCTTGGGCAAGTTCGTTCGCCCTTCTCCACTAGTTCTTTTTTTCTTTCCATCATCAACACCCGCCATCAGCCTGGTCGATTGTGATTTCTAAACCTTTTTGGACTTTCTCCCAACCCGTTTCTTTCTACAAAGGCCAAGTCCTTCCGGCATAAACTCGAGCTCAACCTCTTCCTCAGTAACTTTGTCCAACAGCGAATCTTTCCTCTCCACTTGAGACTTTGGGCCTGCCATGCACAACATTTTTATTATCAACGAAGGATCATACAGTTCAAACATATCAATATTATACACTATGCATCGTTATACTTATTTTGTTTTACAGTTCAAAACAGAAGATCCAAAGGTTCTTCATCATCTCTCTGAAGGCAATTACCATTCACCCAAATTATTTTATCATTCTAAGCTCAACCTGCGGAGTTCAGATCGAAGAAGTAAGGCCGAGTTGCACTTGCACCAAAATATGTCCTACCACTGACATGATTATTCTTCATCCCATAAAATTGTAATATATCCTCAGGGGATATCCTCCTCACTTTCCCCTTATTTTCCCATTTTTTATTCAGATGGTCGCAAACACTTATTACCTCCCACATGTTCATGTTCAATTGAACAGGACATGCCCTAATCTTATTCATAATCCCTTTTGCCAAATTGGTAAGGGGAAGACTCAACCCGTACTCTAATTGAGGTAGGTAACACAAAAATCCCTCTAAAATGTTGCTTCAAACACTCCCATCAAAATATTCCAACGAGATCGATTCATCTATACCCCTATCTCGTTTCTCCTCCTCCAAGTCGGCCAACAAATAGAAATACTCTTCCACCGTCACTACAGTATACCCCTAAATAGCCTATCGGTGTATTCTACGCAGTTACCACCATTCCCTCCCACAACAGCCTTGACTTTACAAAACTCTTTAAATGCATCCGAACAGGGAGGATAGGTCACCAATTTGTCAGGGAGCCTGAAAATTGTTCAAACCCTACTCCAACCTTACTGTCAGACATTTTAATTTTAGACTCTATCATTCAACCAGAGGTCGACACCTCGTTAACAGGTGAACTATCCATCTCAACTACAATTCTACAGGCAAAGGTTTAGTCCTACCCAAATACCTCTCACGCTTGACCTACATACAGGTTCAGGTATCTATCATTATCTCATACACATCGATCATGCACATACAAAATATCCTTCATATATTCTATATATATTTCTAAATTTTGTAGATTACTATAAATAGTGATTTATTAGAGATTTGCTTAAAACAAATTACGATTTGCAAAACAAAATTATATACATATAGTGCACGTTTCTACTAACCTTCTATGTCAGAATGAGAATATGAAGAAGTGCCAAGCCCTTCCCTCACAATGCTGTTGTATAGCCACCTGCGTGATTCAATTTCCGTAACCCTCTTTGATTGTTGATCACTCTCAAGAAAACCTTTCCCAGATCCACTACAATTTTTTTGCGCCTCTCTTTGTGCTTTTCAAGTTTTCAGAAGTTGAAAAATGTTTGAATGATGAGGAAGAAACACTATTTATTCTTTATCTATCTAACGGCTGGCAGTTATTGTACCTCGTACGAGCCGTCCTCAGTTTTGAAACCGAGGCATCCTTTCCACTATCTATGTCAGACGTTTTGTACCTTCTCAATAAAACTGTCTTTCCATCATTAACCCTCCCCTCATATTTTACTCTATTTTTCTCTCCTATTTCCATATCTTTCTCTGACCTTCCCACACTCATGATGACTCACACTCACACGATATCAGATTTTTGTAGCTTTACATAAAAACAAAACTAGAAGCTCATGTTTTTTTTTTCTGTTCTTGTTTCTCATACTTATAGTACTAGTGACGTCATTTTCAAAGTTAACACAATTTTTAAAGTTATTCAAAAGTGTTTATCAAAACAGTCTCAAACGGCTTTTGCAACTATAGAGGATCAATTTAACTTTCATCTTTTCTGTTAAATTCAAAAACTCACATTTATTTATGATAACACTTTACATATAATTACACCTAAAATAACCTTGATGACTTGGGCGATAACATCCGATCAGATATCCTCCAGTAATCATCACATCTTCAGACTCGATCTCCTCCACAGCAGCAATCTCACCGCTTCCTTTCGAGCTGTTGGGTCCACCATTATAAGCCATCTTGAGAGTGTCATGGTATTGCCCCAAGTTTACGATAGTGTGGTCTCGAGGTTCTTTGATCTAATTGAGCTATATCATTTCGTAATATCTGAACATATCTCTTTATATCGACCTATATCATTTCGTCCGACTTTTTATCGACCTGATTCCTTCCAACAAATTGTCACAGATCGACCTACCATTCTAAAATTTGAGTAATTTCATTTCCTCTATATTTTTATCCAACCCCAGGTCGGCCTTATGGTATCTATATGATTACATATTTCTAGCAGTTCAATTATGATAACTATAAATTTTTTGTCATACATATCATCTTATCAATATCTTGACAAACTCATAACATTATTTGTTGGGTACTTGGGAGATCGAGGTATAAGGGGATCACTACTTAAGTACCAAAGGCCATCTAGAATGGTGTGTACCCAGTGGATGTTCGGGGAGTTATTCTGTATGCCCATAATTAACTAAGTAGTTCATCGACCTATCTGCCCTTTTTCTCCCCAAGGCGCCTGCGTAATCCCAACTTGATGCTCTTGTTTATAACTTCAGCTTGACCTTTGTCCAGAGGATAATATGGTGTTTGAAGTAGGCAATTGAATCCTATATTTATGGAGGAAATTGAGGACTTTGCTGTTGATAAATTGCTTACCCCTATAATATCGTATCATTTGCGGACAGCCAAATTTGGTTATGATGTGTTCCCAAAGAAATTTGATGACTTCGTTCTCATCAGTGTAGCCTAGTGGTACTGCTACGACCTACTTGGTGAAGTAGTTTGTCGATACAAGAAGAAACTTTTGGGTACCTGATGCTGGGTGAAAGGGAAAAATAATATCGATTGCCCATTTTTTGAATGGCCAGAGGACATTACTAACATGGAGGTCGAGGGCTGGGCTTTTGATGTCTTGAGCATGGATTTGGCACTTGTAACATTTTCTAACAAAATCTTTGCAGTCTTATCGCATTTTTTGCAAGTATAACCCTTGTGTGAACGCTCTCTGTACCAATGATCTTCCTGAGACGTGGGCTACGCAGATTCCTTTGTAAAATTCTCTAATTTTAACTTGTACTTGTTTTTGCGAGATGCATTCGATAAGTGGTCATCCACCAGTGATTTGATATAAGATCTCATCTTGGACTTTGAATCATGGATATTTGGCTAAGAGTGATCAAGCTTCTTCTTTATTGTCCGGGAGGGTGTTAGAATAGAGGAATGCGTAGAATGGTCTTCTCCAATCTTCAGGATCTTTGCCTTCTGTAACATTTATCTACATGGTGTACCTGACGTCGAGACTTGAATATTCGATTACTTCGATGTATAGAGCTCTTTTTTCACTGTCGTCGAGTATTGCAGCGGTGTATGCTAATGCGCCGACGTGACGGTTTTGACCTCTAGGGAGATAAGAGATTGTTGCTTCTTTAAATTTCTTCATTTTTTCTTCGAACAAAGCTACGTAATTAACGATTTTGCCTGATGTTTTAAATATTTTGTTGTAATGGTTGGCTACGAGTAGGGAATCGACGTAAACAACTATTACTTCCGCTCCAAGTGCGATGACGAGATTTAATCCATGTACGATAGCTTCTTACTCTGTCTCATTATTGGTGGCATAGAACTTGAGTTTGATAGCCTTTTCAATTTGATGATTGGATGGTGTAACGAGAACGATACTGATCCCTGACCCTCGTGGTCCAACAGGTCAATCTGTAAAGAGTCTCTATCCTGTGCTTCATGACCATGCGTCTAGTTCTGCGATGGAATCATCGATCAGTTCTTTTTCAAGTTTCTCTTATTTGGGGTCTTCGACTGGGAAATCAGCCAAAAAATTAGCTAATTCTTGTCCTTTGGCTGATATTTGTGGTTCGAAGGAGATATCATACTCGCCTAGGAATACGGGCCATTGCAGAACCTTCTGTGATTTTTCTTTTTTGGATATATATAACACAAGTTTGAGTAGAAACTTAGTGATGACTTTGATGGGGTTGGCTTGGAATTAAAGTCATAGTTTTTAAGAACTGTACACCAAAGCGAGTAGCTGCTTTTTAGTTGTTGTATATCTCTTTTCAGCAGGTATGAGGGTTTTACTGATGAAGTAGATTAACTTATCTACCCCATCGTCTTCTTGAATAAGAACATAACTGATAGAATCATCTGTAGTTGATAAGTACATTGTTAGCATTTTGCCATCAACAGGAGTACTCATTATGGGAGGACGCCCCATGTATCTTTTGAGATCTTGGAAAGCTATTTCACAGTCAGGGGTCCAAATCATTTTTTGGGCTATTTCTTGGACATTGGAGCTGGATTCCTACGAAGAAGGAGGTAAAGAAGTTTGCATCGATCAGATGACTTGGAAATAAACTTGTGAAGAGCTGCAATCTTGCCAACAAGCTTTTGTACATCTTTTTGGTTTGAGGAGATGGCATTACCATGAGAGCTTTGATTTGTGCCGGATTGATTTTTATACCCCTTTTACTCACTACATATCCCAGAAACTTCTTCGATACTATAAGGCCCTATCCCTCGATCTTATCTAAAATCGAGTTATCGCCAGTTTGAATTACCTCCATCTCAGACCCACGTATTTTCAATGACTTCTCCAGTCAACATTTCAACCTACTCCACGAACTGGTGAAGAACATGGGTCGAACTCAAACCAAAAAACCTTAACCAGTCAAAGAAACCTGTCTCTCATAAACTCGTTAGTTACTCAGTCAACCACCACTAACCACATTGTTTGGAGAACGTTCTCCAACACGATGAATAGCTATAGAGATGGCCTATATAAAGAAGAAGTTCCAGAAGAGACAAGGACCAGAAAAATTATACAAGAAATCACCAAGGAAACTACTTGTTATTGATTCTCAGAAACATTCAAACTTCTTAGTTACAAGGTTCAAGCATTTCTAAATTCGGAGTTCACTTGTACTAAGATATCCGCCTCAAGCAATAAAAATACTTTTACAAAAATACTTCACTTGAGGTCATGGTTTTTTACCTGTTCAGAGGTTTTCCACGCTAAAATCATCTGTGTCATTTCTTGCTTTCCATTAGAATAGCGAATTTCAAGCTATTCGAGCTTACAGAAGTTGGCCATTACAGATGCGATACCAAATTAGTATTTTCCTGGGTTGAGTTTCATTTGGTAAGTGCGAAGGATGTCAAAGATGGTTTGTAGATTGTTACAATGATCTTCTAGCTTTAAGCTTTTATAGATCATATCGTCGATATATACCTCCATGATTTTGCCTAAATGATCTTTAAACCTTTGAGTGACAAGTCGCTGATAAGTTGCTCCTACATTCTTTAGTCCAAAGAGCTTAACTGTGTAACAGTAAATAC
The DNA here is from genome assembly GCA_014058105.1 of Kingdonia uniflora. Taxonomy (NCBI): domain Eukaryota; kingdom Viridiplantae; phylum Streptophyta; class Magnoliopsida; order Ranunculales; family Circaeasteraceae; genus Kingdonia; species Kingdonia uniflora. Next base: position 2,524,287 of record JACGCM010000724.1, read on the forward strand.
CTTTTTCCATAATATATGTTGTCTTCTCTTGCTCTTCTTTCACAAGAGGAACCTGATTGTAATCATAAGCTGCATTTATCATTGAAAGAAGTTTGTGCCCTGCTACAGAGTCGTAGAGATAAGGAATCAGAGGGAAGGGAAAGTTATCTTTTGGGATAAATTTATCTAGCTTAGTAAAATCTATACAGACCTTTATTTTACCATTCTTCTTAGGGACAACCACGATATTTGAGACCCATTTGGGATATTTTGCTTCTCGAATGTATCTGACAAGAAGGAGTTTATCTATTTCTTTATTAACTACTTCTTGAAGACGGGGAGCTAAATTGTGTCGCTTCTGCACAACTGTTTTATTGTCTGGAAGGAGATTAAGTTTGTGGGACACAATCGATAGATCGATGTCGGGAATTTCTTGAAAAGACCATGCAAAAATATCGACGTTTTTCTTTAAAAATTATGTCAGGGTTTCACTTTCGTGGAATGACAATTTTTAGCCAATAAAGGTATTTCATCCTGGCCCATCAAGTTTTATAGATTCAACTACCTCGGTGTTATGCTACTCGAATGTCAGAGGTGACTCCTACTATAATTGTTATGCCTTCAAAAGTTTTGCTGCGTAAAAGTTTGTGGTGGTATTTTCGCACATTCGTGCCACAGCTTGACTTTCTTTAATTTCTTGAACTTCGTTATCTGTTGGAAATTGTAAGGCCAAATGATATGTCGAGGATGCTACCTTAATGGAATGGAGCCAAATTCTTCCCAAGATCCCTATGTATTTTGATTCAACATCTATGACATTGAATTTAACGAAAGTGGTTTCTGGTCCCGCTTGAACAGGCAGTGTGCTTTCTCCTAAGGCAGATTCTTTGGAATCGATAAACCCTATGATAGTTGTTGTCGAAACTTTGACCAAATCCTTGAGGCCTAGAATATCAATGGCTCTCATGAATAAAATGTTTGTTGTGCTTCCTGTATCGACAAGAAGTGCGTGTAAGTAGTCTTGTCCTACCTTGAGCATTATGAACAGTGGGTCTTCGTGTGGGTACTAGACATGGCTGGTATCGTAGTCTTCAAAGGAAATGTGATATGGACGTTTAGCTTTGCTGAAGCTGGGTAAAAGTTTTGCTAATTTTTCTGATAAAATCATCTTGCAGCAAGATGTGATTATGTCGTCTTTCTTTCTCTTCTTGCCTTTCTTAATTTCAATTATGTAAAGATGGCAAGCTTGGCCTTGTCCTTGCTCTTGTTCGACTTCTTTTCTTTTAGTTTTTTCTTCGAATAACTTCTAGACGTCAACTGCATACTCGTAAAGTCTTCCTGCGAGTAGAATGGGGTAAAAGATCTGTATCAGAGAGTAACAGTTATCATTCTCGTGGCTATGTACATTTGGATATTGACATAAGGGTTTGTTGGGCACATCAGGAATCGCTTGTGCTTCTAAAATAAATTGTCACCCGTTATTGTTGGTAAGATGGCAGAGAGTGTAGTTATCATAGGAGGTAGGACTGGGATGGGTTGATCTATTTTTCTGTCTCTCTTCTTGACATTGTCAGTGATCCTTCTACGTTGTTTCGGAGTCACATTACTTGCTGACTTTGGGGGTGGCGATGAAAATGTCTCGTTGGCAAGAATGACGGAGGAGTTTTTCATTTCATCTTTTTTGAACCACTCGAGTTCGATATAGTTATTAACAACATCGATCATCTCTGTCACTGTCTTGGGTTTGCATAAGATAAGTTCTTCTCAAACTTTAGAATCGATGTAGAATGCAGAGGTGAATGCTGGAACGACAATTTTGGGATATGAATTCCCAATTTCCCTTGTTTCTTGTATAAAGCGTTTGTAAAAGCTTGCTAAGGTCTCTTTCACACATAGCTCGAAATAGAACAACGAATCAACTATAATTTCCCGCTCCTTAGTATGAGCATAGTTTGACTTAAAAACTATTGTAACTGGCTAAAACTGGTGATCAAACCTTTGGGAATGTTATGAAACCTTCTGAGAGGTTCTTCCTTAAGGCTAATGTTAAACAATCAGTATAGCATGTGATCGAGCTTGGAGTATAATCTGACTGCTGCTTTGAAGTGACGGACATGGGTGAGAGGAATAGTGAGTCCTGCATATTGATAAAACTTTGGCATGTGGAAATTCTTTAGATTCAGCATGACTTCGAGATGACTTCGAGATAAGGTGTGTCTCAATCCTATTGAGAACAAATCTTTGGCTTGGATTGTCAGAGTGTATGGCTTGAATCTTATTATTCAGATCATCCAAGGTGATAAATTGCTAAAGAGTATTGGGTGCGGCTCCAACTTGAGGATAAAAATTACCTTATCCTTCGGGTCTCAACCTATCTCTCACTGGTCGTCTCACTGGTAGTGGTGGAGTTTGGTGGCGTATGTATAGACTTCCTTGGATGATCGATGTTAAGGACGTGAAACCAAAATATCGAGAAATTCTATATGGATTCCTCGATCTAGATCTAGAAGTTTGAATTTGTTCCTCCCTTAGCAGGTTCTTTCTTTGGGTAGGTCTGGAGCGATGATCACTCGGGCTTGGGGGGTGACGTTTGATAGCCAGTGAATCGGCCTTGATGTCTTCGTAAATTTTCTATTTCTTTCTGATGTGTTCGGCTTTGTTATTCTAGGGATTTTCTCACCTCGTCTTTCTCAACTTGAAGAGCTTGGGCGTAGATTCGCTGATCTTCAAGCTACTGGACCCGGTCAAACTTCATTTGCTTTTAAAGTTCGACCACAGTATTGTGCAGATTGACAACTTCTTGAAAGACAGGAAATGGGTTAATTTAGTGGTTCCTCTGAGTACTGGAGGCACTTATGAGGTTCATATTTGTCATCGGATTGTCTAGAATCAAAGTTGGTAAAGAAAAAATATGATATTCCCACAGACGGTGCCAATTGTAATGACATATTTTATGGAAGGTAAACTTTGCCACTACTATAGTAAGGAATTTACAACTGTAAACTTAAGCACACAAGATTTTACGTAGAAACTCAGTAAAACCTGAGAAAAACTATGACCTCGAGGAGGATTTAGGTACAAAATCCACTAGTTGTTAATTATTATAATTGTTAAATGGTAAGGACGTGAAAGTGTATAAGAATAATAGAGTTATGATTCGGATTAACATATTCTCTGTTTGTATTTATAGTAGATTCAGGTAGTTACAAAAATAAAATAGTTTCCTATTTTGGCAGGTAGTAGGCGAACTTTGTGGATCTCCCTACAATGGTACTATTTGACCAAGCATAACAGCTACTGTAGTGGGTCGAGCTTTGTAGTCGTAGATGTGGCATCTTCTCGAATGATAGAATATCTTCGACTAAGTTTCGTTAACTTCTTCTTATCGAATCTAGGAAATATGTTGTTACAGTAAGTACATAGTGATACTGGCATAGGAAGAAGAAATCCAATTCTGCACGCTCTACCTCCAACTCTGTTATTCCCTCATATGATGGCTCAATAGGTTGGGGCATCCGCGATGATAGAGACAATCAACCAAAATATCGTTCCTTCAACTCCCAATACTTAGCATTCGCACGCCTTACCAATTCTTCATGAAGAATCTGGAATCGCGTTTTTACCAATGTTGCAAGAGAGAATAGAATTCCTTCCCATCTTTCTACAATGCTATTTATAGCCTGCTACCCTTAATTTCATATTCCCCCAAGTTTGCCATTAATGACCATTGGAACCATGCATTGACTTGGTCAACCCACGTTGGAAATGATAAAGAACCTTCAAACTTGTCACACAGTTCGTACAGTGCAGTTCGAGATACTTCACCAATTCAAATTTTATTCTCGATCGACACAACAAGTAATTATATCAAGAATAGGGGGATTGTAGTAGCATATTCCTCAGATTCGATAAGGGCAAACTACAATAGAGTTAAGTCAAAAGTATCTAATCATTCGAGAAGATATTGTGGTAGCATACTCCCTATATTTAACAAGGAGAAGCTTACAAAACCAAATCAAAGATACATGACCATTTGAGAAGATGTCAAATCCCAACTATAGATCTCGATCCTCTGCAGTAGCCGTTACACTTGGTCAAATAGAGCCGTTGCATGAGATTCGTGAAGTTTGCTCACTACCCATTAAGATAGGAGACCAATTATTTGTAACTGCCCGCATCTATTATAAATACAGGCAGAGCCTATGATAAGAGTGATCCGAGAACTCTATTTTTTCTCTATTATTTACATTTTTTTTATCTTTCAGCAATTGTAATAACTAGCACATATTGGATTTCACCATCAAACCCTCCTCGAGGTCATGGTTTTTCTCAGGTTTACTGAGTTTCCATGTAAAATCTAGTGTGTTCTAGCTTAGAGTTGCAGCGTACCATTAGGGAAAATACGTCATTACAAGAGCATCACCTGGAAAATTATGTAGGGTAAGACAAGGGTAATATTGTCAACCCACTTTTGACGTATTTAGTGCACTTAACCAAAATTCATTAATCTCACTTTTTTTTCTCTACATATCACTCAATCCTTAATCATTTCTCCTTCATTTTTTTCATATTCTACAATACAAACTCAAGTTGGATGAGGCATTGCTAAGTTGGGATGCGGCTGATTGTTTGTTAACTGATTATAGATATTATATCGCACGGGTAAACAACTAATTAAGGTCGAATGTTCAATCAAATAAGGGTAGCACTTCATCCTTATTTCCTACTCTTTGAGGTCCAAGATTTGGATTCTTCACTTTATTGTGGAACACTTGAACTTTTCAATTTCATAGTATTCAGAACCATAGAGTCAGTTAGCCATACATAAAGTGATCCCAAAAAAGATGAGTATCAAGAGATTTACTAGGAGAAGAAATTAATTTTATGCAATGTCTTCCGGCAATCAACAAAATTAAATTTCACTCCATTGGGAATACTATGATCTGATGATCTAACCATTAAATAATTGTGTGGGAATTTTAGTCATAAACTTTGGATTTATATAATTCAGACGACATTGTTAACATTCACATCCTTGAGAACCACATAGATTAGTAAGTCGTGCTTTGTGAGTATGAAGTAATGCGAATACAAATGTTGGATTTACGCATTAAGGATGGAGGTATGTTTGGTATGCAGCCGGTTCACCAACAAATAATCCATTTCAACTAAGGATTATAATTTGACGCTTTCATGCGGCAGATGACATTTCCTCAAGATTTGGGACATCCGCAAGAAAATTCTTTGTGCTGGGAGTTGGCGCACAGATAGCTTCACCACAAATAGTTGGTACCAAAATATTTACGGGCAGAGTTGAAGACTCGAACGTATAAGGATATGATTACTAACGGCATTCCTGTAAACCGCACACAGCTATGTGGGATCCTACAAAAAAATATAGTTTTTTATGTAGAGTTTGAAATTGTAGTTTTTTTCTACTCGCGCGAGATTTTATTCAATTTCTCCTCCGCAAACACAAACTCCTAAAACCTGGGATTTTCTGTAATAAAGAATATACTTTCGCAAAAAGTAAAAATAAAACTGTGAGAATGGGAAGGGATTACACCGTTGGATTATGGTATGAACAAATTGAGATTGGAGTATAAGTGTTGATCCTCTCCAACAGAGTAGTAGTAGGGAATTGGCCTTCTGCTGCACCTTTGTGAGGTCTGCCAAGGACCCCAAAATTAGACAATTAAGACTCCAAAATTAATCTGGGCGCATTACATCCCTTGCAGCGGTAATGCTCTGGCTGCTCAACTTTCCAAATATAAGATTCCACGGTACTCGGAACATTATCAGAGCCTATGTCAATATGGGCAATTCGGAGTGTCGAACAACATTTAGGAACACAATCGGGACATTTGTAAAGCTTTATAGTATGCTCTTTTATATTAGATTTGGGTCACCGACTTCATCTCGTCATCTGTAATAATAAAATACGTTAGTAGATTTTAACTCTTCGAAGAAAAAAAAATATTATCAAATACAAAATTTTACTCATTTGCCCTAATTTCAAATCGAATGTATATATTATCACTGACCTTTATTAGGCCTAGTGTTGTGAGTGACGAAGATAAAGTAGGGGGAGACCTGTTACTGTTGAGACTACTATGATGTACCAAAACTGGATTTACAATGCAAAAATTATGAGAATAAATACTAATTTTTGTCATCTTTGTAAAATCAGACCCAGGGAACAATAAATTACAAAATCGATAATGGCAAGAAGAAAAACCATATTTTCCCCTACTAAAGTTCTAATATTATAGTAGACAACCACCTCTTTTTGGGCTCCACAAGTACAAATGTCACATCCGGTCTAATAAAAAATTGTAAAAAATTCTTTAACTCATTTAAAACTATTATATCAAGTCACATGTAAGAGGAAGGCTGACATTATCACCATCTCATAAACTATTTGTCATTTGTTATTGTACATTTTGTCCTACCTTTGAACATATTTATTATGTATAAGAAGGCAGACTCTTTCACCAATTCTATTACTATTTCACATCGTTTAAGGTTGCGTATCACCTGCGGCTCACAGGAGTTCGTCTGGTTTTTGGAGCCAAAAGCGATACCGATTCATCGAACAGTTTATTCTTTTTACTCAACCGCAAAAACAGTCCCGATTATTTGTCACAAACCGTCTGTGTGACTGCCGCCGGGTAAGTGTTTGATTAAAGACTGGTACTGTACTCCTTGGGTATGGAGGAAATTATGGTACTCTACTCTACTCAACTCGTAGAACAAACGATGGCAAATCGTCTGCGTGGCTGCTGCAAACCAAAATATGTCATTTATTTAGTTCAACTCTAGCATTCTTTCAGACATCTATGTCATTTTTAACAGACTGTTATCATATTTGTAATGTAACTTTCCCATTTGTTTAGACTTATTAGTCATTTGTTTTATACATTTTTGCATTTGTTTAGAAAATTTCAACTACTTGAATATTAAAATAGGTTTCTAGGTCGTGGGCTCCACAGGTAAGGCCGTGGGCTCTACTAGTTCGAATGTCACTTCATAATTAATAAAAAAAAATTCAAATCATTTAAAAATACTATTATCATGCCACGTGTCCAATTTTTATCGTTCCTCGATCTACACGTGTCCTTACTATTTTAAGACGTGTAAGGCACACCTTGTCACCATTACATGCATTTCTTGTCATTCGTTAAAACCAATTTGTCATGCGTTAAACTATAAGTTATATTGGTTAATGCAGATTCTATCACTATCAGTTTTATTACTTGGCATTTGTTTATTGTTTTCCATGGTTAGGTAAAGAGTGCGATTCACACGAGTTAGTTTAGCTTTTGGCGGAAAAAAACCATTCCTATTCCTCAAATACTCACTTCCCTGCATGACCACTGCAAAACCATAAAAATATCCCATTTCTACAAATCGTGTGTGTGATTGACGAACGTAAAAACCGTCCTAGTCGCATAAACCATTTTTGTAAAAATCATTGGCAAATTATCTATGTGTTTGTGTAATTTCAGTGTTATATAAGTGGTAAATCATTTGTATCACTACTGCCTTCCAGGTGTTTGATCAAAGTCTATTTTTTCTTCTTCTTCCATAATAAAGTCTGATAAAGAAGTGAATGAAAAAGTTGACGAGGAGAACCAAACACAGGAGGGTAGAGCCAAGAAGGGAACCTCCAATGCTAAAAATTACACCTCTCGGTGTACAAGTTTGGGACTTCACAAAATATTTGCAGCTCTGCCTAAAGAGGAGAAGGGTGCTCTTCATGCCACCTGCTTTGCACCCTTACTGCTGATTGATCCAATAGCGACGATGTCGACGTTGGTTGTAGAAATATTTGATCGCCATCTCGGTGATATGAAGTTCCAATTTGGGGAGATGATAATTCAGATGAAGCCCATTCATGTTTTCCTGATTTTGGGGCTACGTGTCTCGCCTATTGCAAACGAGTTTTTATTTGTTGATCCTGAGCATATGAAAATTTTTAGAATGAGGCGATTCCCCGAGAAGAAGAATACATATGGGTTGAAGGAAATTGTTGATGCTTTAAAATAGGCAAAATTGGAAAGATATCAGGGTAAGGCTCTAATTTATCATTTGCGTTGTATGCTTTATCATCGTCCGTCATTGTATTTCTCACCCTTCCAATATTTGTATTGTATTTGCCATTTTTGGCTTATTATATTCCAAGGTTCTTATTATTACATTATGTTATTTCATTTTACAGAAGATGTTCTTCGATTAAATTTGTTAAAAATTATACTATCATTTCTCCTCCCGAACAAGGGGAGAAACGTTGAGGTGAGGTATGTTGATCTGGTCGATGATCTAGATCAGTTTAATAAATTCCCTTGGGGTGAGCAAGTCGATAATTTTTGAGGAGGCAAATAGTAGAGTTTGCCAAATATCGATTGGCCGCTGATAAAAAATCAGATAAAGCTTTATCACTGTACGGATATACCTGGGTGTTGATGATATAGACTTTTATCTCTATTCCAAGCCTAAAGTTTCCAAGAATGCAGGAATGCATACATTTGTTCCCTAAGCAACAGGGATGGAGGATGACATCCTTTAAGCGTCGCCAAAATATGACGTTTAAAAAGTTTTTTGCTAACCCCGATTTGCTGGTAATAGCTATGATACCCTCTAAGACTGACATGCAGCAAGATCTTGTGCAAGAGGCCATGGTAATCTACCTTTTTTTGTATGATCTTGATTCATTTTATTGTTTTTTTGTCATTTGATTTAGGTTTCCTATCATTTTATTTGCTAGTTTTGGCATTTTGTATTCCCTTCTTGACATTTATTAGATTTTTCGGTCATTATGAAGTCCCTTTTTGTCATTTGTTGTATGCCTATTATCATTGTAAGAGTATTTCCTGTCATTTCTAAGTTTCCCTTTGTCATCGTCATCTGTTTGAATATTTCAGAGATATCAAATCGAAGCACCTGCAATCGGTGCTGCACCTACAATCGGTGTACCTGTAGTCAGTACACCTACAGTCGGTTCACCTGCAATTGTTGCACCTGGAATAGGTAGCAGTTCTTCTGCCACTGGGATTGGAGCTGTAGTGGTTAGGGTATGTTCCCAGTTGGAGGAGTATGGCAAAATGTTGCATACTTATGGTAAAATATTGGAACGAATTTTGATGTCTACTGTGGGAGACAGTACTCTACCACTTGGAGATACTCAACTCCATGGACATTACCAGTTCTTTACTCCTGAGAAAACCGTAAAACGCAAGCGAGAACAAAAAAAGGAAGAAGATGGGAAAAGGAAGATGGCAGAGCCGAGAATAAAAAAAAGGTAAGGGAGAATGGCAGAATAAGGTAGAAGAACCTGATGTGCCCAACAAGATGAAAAAGGTTGAAGGCCCGAAGAAAGAAGCTTTGACTGATGAACAATTTGATCATGTCCCACTGATCCAATTGAAAGCCTTAATCCCCAAGATCCCCAAGAAGGGCTTGGCTAATAGAGTACCAAGGAAGAGACGGGTATAATTCCCAGATCTTCAGAATATTCAATCAACTGCCAAAAATTTGCTTCAGCAAGTTGCGCCTGGAGAGATATTGGATGTGGCAAATGCTGTAATGGTAGATGATGATGTTAAAGTTGGGAGGGAAGTAAATTTTAATGCGATATCGTCTGAATATGGTGGTGATCTTCTAGAGGTATCATCCATTTACAACTACTTATCATTTATATGATTTTATTTGACATTTGTCTATTACATATTGGCATTTACTTTATGAAATTTACCATTTCCTCAGATGTCTGTCATTGGTTCAATATATTTTGGCATTTGTAAAATTGTCTTTGTCATTCTCTTTTCCAGAACTTTCACTTCTTCTGATGTCTTTGTTCATTTTATTTGTTGTATGTGAAGTGGAAGAAGGGTGAAGAAAAAGATAATGATGATAAGAAAGATGTCGAGGAGAAAGTTAAACCTGAAGAAGAGGAAGTTCAGGAGGTATTTATTTATCTAACAGTTGCTTTGAGCTATCTACCATATTTGTTGTTACCCTGTTGTTTGTTCATTTAATTTTACCATTCGTAGTATGTATATCCTATTTTACAGATGGAAGAATCAAAGAATGGTGATGAGAAAGTTGATGATGTTACTGAAGAAGAGGATTCAGAACAACCAACTGTAGTAGTGTATTATATTGAAAAAATAGATGCACAACCTGACAATGAGGTATTTGTTGAACAAGAGGACTCATAACCTCAAGTTACCTGACTACAACTAATATTTGTTTGTATTGAGCTATCCATAATAATATTAACATCACCTATCCATACCATTTTTTTTAATTTGTTTCTTCCTTAACCTTTGCTGTACAGACTATGGTGGTTGCAGAGGTAGCAAAAACTGATATAGTATTCTTTAACCAGGAGGAAGTTGTTGGTGAAACTTATCAGGTAACTTATCATTTTCTTCTTTTGTTTTACTATATCTTGTATCACTCTAATCATTTATGGTCTGTTTATTTACAGGCTAGTGCAGACTAAACAACTGTTGTATTTGACGAGGAATAGACTCTGGAGGTTGAAAAAACTAAAGATGAAGCTAGTCAGGTAACTTATCATTTGTTTGCTTGTAACTTCTCATTTTCTTTTGTTTATTTTCCCATATCTTGTGACTCTTATCATTTGTAGTTTATTTATTTACAGACTAAAGAGAGTAAAGAGGAGGTGGAACAGAATATAAATGAGGTATTTGAAGGCAAGGATGATAATGATGGAAATTAACAGAATAAGCCAGACCCTAAGAAAATAATAAAACAAATGGTTGTTGACCAGACCAATGTATGAAGTAATTTTAAACCAAACAACTGGTTTATTACCCATTCTCATGTAATAAGCACATTAATATTTCTTTTTCTTATTTTGACATATCTGTTCTAGCTTGTTTTAATAGAGTCAGAAGTAGATATCACCTCAAAGAAGAGGCATGCACTAACTGAGGAAGAAAATAATGAAAGTACCTTCAAAATGGCTTGTCGAATGAACCAATTGCATGTTCACCTTGACGAGCTTCTTCCGGGAGTGTTATTGGAATCTTTTATTCAAAGACCCATCTCCCAGGATGAGAAAAGCCAGGTGGACCAAGTCTGGTCACTGTGGAAAGATGAATAAACTCCTGAAGCTAAGAAGGGCAACAGGAGTACCTATATGATGATAGGTGAAGAACCTATTTGCCTTAACGTTCACTACACCTTATATCATTTTTTCTTTTTTTCTCTGTTATTTGTACAAAGGTCTCTACGGCTTATTTTTACATTGTCTGTCATTTATTCGTTTGCACATTATCATTCGCTTTCCCTTTGTTGTCATTTGTAATATTGAACTTTATCATTTTTTTTATCTAATTTTTCATTTTCTTTTCCTGTTCAGGTCATTGATTTGTACATTAAAGCCTTGATTCAATTTGTTAACACACAACATCGTGCCTGCCCAGATAGAGAAAGGATTGTGCTGGCAGATATCTTTGCCTTTCAATATATTGGCAGGGCTTTCAGTGGCTGAACTCGTAATATGTTCTCTCCAAGTGGTGTAGAACTGAAAAAGAAATCAATTTGAGAACAAATTATATCTATGCAATGGGAACGTACATTTTCTAATTGTATCCATCGAGGAGATTTAAAAGTAGTCAATTCTAAACTAATACTCATTCCCTGGAATATCAATGACAGCCACTGGGTCCTTTGTGTTGTGTCCTTCAAGACAAGAAAAATATGCATCTACGATTCAATGGTGGATTTGAAAATTATAAATGCATGGAAGAAGAAGAAATTATCTCCTGGATACCAGCTTATTAAAGATGAGATATCAACGATCCTCCCAAAAATGTTGATATGGAGATATTTTTCTGATAGTTGTAGGCCACCTACTGGTTCAGAGGTAAAATATTATGGTCTAAACTATAAATGGACAACTCGTTTTGGAAAATGTCCAATACAACCAAATAGTAATGACTGCGGGGTCTATATACTTGTCTTTATAGACAATCTCCTAAGGGGAGTGAAATTTCCAGATCTGATAAACGGTAATGAATGCCGTTATACAGTTGCTTATGATATATTGAGGCTGAGAGTTCAGCCGGAGGAGATTTGATTTTAAAACTTTAACATCCATTTTGTTGTATGTATAATTTCTGTAATTTTGTAAAGTTATCTATCCGAAGTTATAACAAGTAATATCATTCATTTATAAAATATTTTTCATTGGTTATATCTTCTTTGTTATTCGTATGTTACATATTTGTTAGAGTGGATAGTCTGTATAGTTGGATTATTATTGATTTTTTATTTCTTATGTATGATTTGGCATTTCTAATAATAGATTTGTCATTTGTTAGAAATAATATATCATTCGTTATATATGATTAGGCATTTGTTATGAGAGATTTGTCATTTGTTATCTATAAAATATCATTTGTTATATTTGATTTGGCATTTGTAATGTGAGATTTGTCATTATCAATCCATGATATATCATTCGTTATATAAGATTAATCATTTGTTATGAGAGATTTGGTTATATATTATATGTTTTATAGATATACAACAATTGATGTAAGTGAATAGTCGATTTGGTTCCTTGAACATTAGTATGATAGTGGACTTCATTTGAAGTTAAAAAAATTGGATATCAAAAATTTATCATTTGTTAGCCATTATTTGTCATTTGTTAGCAATAATTTGTTATTTGTTAACAATCTTTGGTCGATTTGGTTCTTTAAACATTTGTATCGTGTTTGTATGATAGTAGACTTCATTTGAAGTTATAAAAATTAGTTATCAAAAATTTGTCATTTGTTAGCAATAATTTGTCATTTATTAATAATCTATGGTCAATTTGGTTCTTTGAATATTTGTATCGTGTTTGTATGATAGTGGACTTCATACAAACACGATTGCTAACAAATGATAAATTATTGCTAACAAATGGTAAATAATGGCTAACAAATGACAAATTTTTGATAATTAATTTTTATAACTTCAAATAAAGTCCACTATCATACAGACACGATACAAATGTTTAAAGAACCAAATCGATCATAGATTGTTAACAAATGATAAATTATTGCTAACAAATGACAAATAATGGCTAACAAATGACAAATTTTTGATAACTAATTTTTATAACTTTAAATGAAGTCCACTATCATATAGACACGATACAAATGCTCAAAGAACCAAATCGACAATTGATTGTTAATAAATGACAAATTATTGCTAACAAATGACAAATAATGGCTAACAAATGACAAATTTTTGATAACTAATTTTTTTAACTTTAAATGAAGTCCACTATCATATAGACACGATACAAATGCTCAAAGAACCAAATCGACCATTGATTGTTAATAAATGACAAATTATTGCTAACAAATGACAAATAATGACTAACAAATGACAAATTTTTGATAACTAATTTTTATAACTTCAAATGAAGTCCACTATCATACAGACACGATATAAATATTCAAAGAACCAAATCGACCATAGATTGTTAACAAATAACAAATTATTGCCAACAAATGACAAATAATGGCTAATAAATGACAAATTTTTGATAACTCATTTTTATAACTTCAAATGAAGTCCACTATCATACAGACACGATACAAATATTCAAAAAACAAAATCGACCGTAGATTGTTAACAAATGGCAAATTATTGCTAACAAATGACAAATAATGGCTAACAAATAAAAAAAAATTGATAATTAATTTTGATAACTTCAAATGAAGTCCACTATCATACAAATACGATACAAATGTTCAAAGAACCAAATCAACCATAGATTATTGACAAATGACAAATCATGGCTAACAAATGATAAATCTCACATTACAAATGCCAAATCAAATATAAAAAATGATATTTCATAGATAACAAATGACAAACCATGGAAAATGTTGTCTACTATTATACAAATCATTGTCAACTAAAAACTATATCAAAACAAAACATAAATCAAAAGTTTCAAAACTAAGTAAATTACATTTATCATTCATCATCATAAAAACCCAAAAAAGTCTGTTTCTAGGCTTCTTCCCAAAAAAATTCCTTCCAAAAAGTGAGCCACTAAAAAACCCTAATATAATCTTCTCCTCTTCTTCTAAGAAGAAGGTTCATCATCTTCATCTTTATCATTCGTATCATCACCATCATCCGCATCATCATCATCATCGTCATTATCATCTTTCTCATCATCATCTTCCTTATTATCATCTTCTTCATCATCATCACCACCACCACCCTCCAACAACTCCCGGTCTTCCTCGACGTCGAAGTCCTCCTCGGGACATTCGCCCGAGGTGTAGTCGACAAGTTGCTCCCCCTCATCACTATCACTATAGTTCATTGTTGGGGGAGTTAATTGAAGGAAATCAGACATTGCTGAGTCTTGTTACTTGAGAGAGTGAGAGAAAAATGATGGAAGAAGATGGAGAGGTTGAAGTGTTAAGACTTGGGGTTTCAATCTGACAAACGTTAATCGATGCGCTTCTCCCTCTCTTCCCCTAGTAACCACTCTAGACATATAGCCAAATCATTTATAACAAATGAAAAATCATGTATAAAAAAAGTCAAATCATAATATACAAATGACAACTTATAGACAACAAATCTCTTAAAACAAATGATAACAAATGCCAAATAATATTTAACAAATGATAATTCTATTATCACAAATGCCAAATCATAGATAGGAAATGAAAAATTAATTACAATCCAACTATATAGACTAGCCATTCTAACAAATATGTACTGTAAAAATGACAAATAAGGAATTACAAATGTAAAAGATTATATAAATTAATGATATTAATTATGTATAACTTAGAGTACCTTCCCATAACTCATTGGGCACAGAAAAAGTAAGAAACTTTCATTAGCTTGAATATTGTACAACTTTAAATTTACATTACATCAATTTACACCAGTTTATGCACTCGGAAGTGGTGGCAGTGGTCGGTCTCTCCCGTCTCCTCCTCTATAACCCCTACCACCCTACCATCTCCTCCTCTGATCCTACTCAGGGTACCGGCTAGACATCATCGGACGCATACCAACTGCTTTATCCACCGCAGTAACAGCATCCTCTGCCAAAAGACGCAAACCAATTCTCCTCCCTAGCTCCGACGTTACCATATAGTGAAAGTACTGCATTTGATAATAATCGTCGTCCGCCTCTTCCACCTATTCATACGTCATCCCATGGAAGGTAGGATGCACTAGAATGGGAGTAGGAAGCTCAAGGGACTGGGTCCCAAAGTATCGAAGCCGCAGCTGTTGCATCTTGGCAAGAACCCTAGCCTCATACGCTTGGCGTCTGGTGGTCACCATATTCTTCATGGTGTACTTGCCGAATAAGAATATAAGGAATAAAGAAGAAGTACTTGCCGATTAAACCACATCAGTATTTAATGTTGAGTCAAATCCAAATGTCAGATTTCATTCAACACAGTAAATAGTAGTATTTAATGCTGGCGAAACCCATAGGAAATGATGAATGAACATTGGAAAAGTATTTGTTATTTAATGAAATATATGTCATCCAACAACAAATAATTTGTCATTTTTTTTTTACTTTGTTATTTACAATCCAAAAATTGTATTTTATTAATAAAATTCTGTCATTTGTTATATAATACTTAGCATTTGATCCATAAGAGCTTAACATTTTAATGCCAGAATCTAACATCACTAAAGATAAAGCATATTACACTTCACTCCAACATATTTCTCTACTTGTTAAGATATAGAGATTTTAACTTAGGCAAAAAATCATGCAGCATCTTCGTCCTGACCTCCGAGATCCTTAGTTGAGTATAAGTTTCAGATGTAATAGTGTCAAGGTTCTGATTGTTCCCTTGGCCAGAATTTGTGGCGTCTTCCGCCGTTGATGACTCTAGCCTTTTAGAATCATCAGGCGTAGAGGATTCCCGAAACCAAGTTTTAAACTGACAATGGTATTGTGGGCAATGGTAGAATCTCCTACTGGGCAGTTTAGAGACTCTACAAATGTGACCACAATCGCACCTTTTCACCTCATCTACCCAAGCCCATAAGCCACACCTACCAATTTTACGCGTATTGATAAAACTTGCAGTTAGGGTTGAGGCTTGTACATGAGAGACGAAGATCACAATTTTTACCGCACCTGCAAATAAGGGAATGCATAGTTGGTAGGGAAGTATGAAATGCTTGAGAACTGGAAGCAAGTGTATAGGTTATGTAGTATAAGGTTATGACAAGCTATTTATAAGGAAATAAAAATTAGCACATGATGATGATACCCTTGGTCACAACAAATGCCATATCTCCATCATTAAAGCCGACAGATTCTTGCCTTTACAGAAGATTTGACAAGTCAGTCTTAAAGTCAACTTTCATTACGTTTTCAAAAAGTTATCTAACCAAAACATTTACGTGGTTCCCGGTACTCTAAACACTAAGCTCTAAACCCTGCCACGCGTGATTTAAAGTCATAATTATCCCAAGTATAAAAAACGAAAAAAAAACCTAACTAAAGCTCTAACCCTCAACTCTTTAAAACTTCTCAAAAATGTCACACTTCTACTCTACTCGATTTAGCCGTGCCTCTTCCAGTAACCCTCAAGATTGGCTTGAGGCGGTAGGGATTGAGGAAGATCCGGTTGACAAACGTCTATTCACGTTGAATAGAATTAGACTAATGGAGAAGGATATCACCGGTGAGAAGGTGCAACTGCTGAAAGAACATTACGAAGAGTTAAAGAAGAAATTAGGAGAACTCGATGAAATGAATGAAGAATTGGATAAAATTATAAAAAAGAGAATAGAGCGTTCTGAAGGGTCCAAGTTTCATATCCGCCTCTTGGAAGATCAGCTTTGTGCCCTAAAGTAAGACCGAGATGAGCACAAAAAATTGTGGGAGGAGTCGGCCTGCAAAATTAGCTGTCTCGAGCATAAGATCATGGCTATGGAACGTGATCAGAATTCCTCAAGTAAGGAGTTGTGAACATTTGGATTGTTTCTAGTTTTTTTGTTGTTGTTATTATTGTTCAGATGTTTCCCTTGTATTTCTTATGTTTCGTTTCGGTTTTTCGCTTGGGAAGATCCATCAGATATTAATGATATAAGGGAACCAAACCAATGTTAAAGATTCTATCAACAATTGCAGATAAATGTTGAACTTAACAAAATTGGTGATAATATTTAAACAGAGAAATGATATATTATGGTTAGACAATGAGAGGTCTGGAAAGATATAATGATATATAACTTAGCAACAAATGCGAAATTATGTTCAACATATGAAAAATCAATGTGACAAGTAATGATAATTGATTAGACAACTCAGTTTAAATACTCATATTGCTTACGTGTAGAACAAGAGACGACGACGCCGAACCAAGTAATAATAACTTTTACCCTATTCTCTACTCTTCCCAATGTATTCAACTCCCCTTATAAAAGTTTTAACTTCAAATAAACTATTCTCAACTCTTCAACTATTCAAACCCTATACCCTAAACTTTTTTCAACTTCTGAAGAAAAATGTCGTACTCTACTCGAGTTAGCCATGTCTCTTCGAACACTCCATGCGATTGGTTTGAGTCGGTAGGGATGCAAAAAGATCAGCGTGACCAACGCCTCTACAAACTGAATAGACTATTCCTAATGGAGAAGGATGTCCCCGGTGAGAAAGCACAAATGCTGAAAGAGTATTACGAAGACTTCAGGGAGAAATTAGAAGCGTTCGATCATATCCAGGATGAACTGCATCAAACTATAATAAAGAGAGATCAGAGTTTTGAAGAGTTCAAGTTCCATATGAGCATCTTGGAAGATCAGCTATGCACTGTAAAGTTGGACCGAGATGAGTACAAGAAACTGTGAGAAGAGTCGGCTTCTAAGATTAGTTGTCTTGAGCAGAAGATCCAGGCTTTGAAGTGCGATCTGGAATGCGTGGAACGTGATCAAGAGGAGTTGTGAACATTTGTTTTTTTGGTATTTAGTTTGTTCATTTTTTGCGGTAACTAGTACTTTGCCTTTTTATGAATGAAAAAATATTTTATTTGGTGCTATTTTGTTTGCTTTTTGCTGTTAAGTAGTGGTTTCCGTTTGGTATGTGGCAAAGAAAAAAATCACAGTTCTGTAAGAAAATAATGATGATATAAGGCTGTCAAGTTTAATGATGAACTTAAGAAAATTGAAGATAAAAATTCAACAGACAATGAAAAATTCTTTGAGAACAAATAACAGTTCTGAATAAGATAATGATATCATGGAAATACGCAAATGAGAAAGTATTCATACATAAATGACACTTCAGAAGCAAACAATGAGATCATACAAAAAAACTAAAGATATATTCATCATGTACAAATGACAGTTCGGTGTTAAATGATTATACAATGGAAAAAGACAAATGAGAATTTCTTTTTTAACAAATGACAGTTACATTTAGATAAATTATGAATTTTCTAGCACTGACGATAAAGATTTATCCAAACAAATGATACATAGAGTACTCAAAATCATCAGTGCAAACTGATTACAACATCTTCATCAGGGATGATAGGTGGCTCAGTGCTCATCGTAAAAGACAGTGCCATTATCGGACGTGTATTATCATCGGATGGGATTGGCAGAAGCTTACAAGAACGACGATTGTGTCTATTTTTTTTAACACCTACTGCAAAATCTTAGTTTGGTAATAAGACCAGGCATTTTTATCCTTCTCTTCCTTTGTGTGTGAGGACCGGCTCGAACTGTTGGAATAGGAGCACGAACACGTGGATCAGTTTTTAAAATTTTCCATTACTTAATTCCTCTTACAGGAATCCATATAGGTTCATAAACGGCCTTGTATGTATTATTTATGTAGTACTAAGAGACACGTGTAGTTGGATCAACATTAGCAAGAGCCAGAGCACGTACTCCGTGTTCATAAGGTATACCCATCATTTGCCACCAACAACAAGAGTAAGTACCAACTTCAATATTTACATAATCGGTTCTGCCATAACTAGTCATCTAAAAATGGTGACGTGATGTACAAACCCTGCAGGTTAGTGAATCTGCAATAAACTTTCTGCTCTCATAGTGATTTGTAGCCCATGGCGTTAAGCGAGCTTGACTCATCTTAGCTTTCTCCCTATATGTGCAGGACATTTCCGAACAGATTCTACGCAATTCCTCAATAAACACATGGATAGGGAGATCTCTTACTTTCAAAATAACGTTATTCCAACTCTCGACATGATTTGTGTAAGCGACTCCGTATCTTAAAAAATAACAAACCATAGAAGCAAAATGTTAAATGAGCGTATACCGATAACAAATAAGATCATACAACTGTAAAAGGAATAATAAAGAAATGATGAGAAATAATTACAAAAAAATGATAAATAAGAATGTAAATGGAGTTACAATGACTATTGTTCATATAACAAATTATTAGTTGAACAATACAGAGTGACAACGTACGTACCTACTCATTGGAATGTATAGATTAGACCATGTCTCCTTGGGAATACCTAGTATGTATTGGAGACCCACTAGATCTGTATTCCGGATAGTATTCATGTGTTTATCGAAATCAATGCTGGTTAGGGCCTCTGCTGCCATCCTAAATGCGATTCTCGTGCTCTCGAGGGTAGTTTTAATATTGTTAGATATGTGGAAGGCGCAAAACGTATGTATTGCAAATGAAAACACCTTGGGTACAACATTAATAATTCTGAGGTTTCTGTTAGAGATGACGACGAATCTAGTGTCATAACCGTGAAAATTATGCCCAAACAACTCCAAGAAGTATGTCCAACTTTCGGTGGTCTCCGAGTTTGTTATCAAAAATGCAAGAGGAAAAATATGATTACTTTGGTTAATGGCGATGGCTGTTAGTAGAGTCCCACGATACCTCCCTTTGAAAAAAGTTCTGTCAATCACAACAACTGGTCTTAATAGTTTATAAGTTTTATTGGGGGGACCAAAACACCAAAAACACCTTGTGAATCTCTTATCATTAAAACTCGTAGTTTGAATGTCAAATACAAAATCCGGGTCAACCAATCTTACTTCCACAAAGTAGCTTGTAAGTAGTTGGTATACGTGCTGAAAGCTGCCTCGCATCTGAAATAATTATGTAGATCAAACAAAATTGTGAAGCAGACAAATGATAAACAGTATTTTACAAATGACTTGTATGGCAAGTACAAATGATAGTGTATTTTACAAATGACTTGTATGGCAAGTACATATGAGAATAAATGATAAACAAGGTTGTACAAATGAATTTTATGGGAGAACAAATGACATATAAAGTGATGATACCTCAGCGTGGGACTTTTCTTTCGCACGCCAGGCAAGATTGTCTGTTACATCAATATTGTGATGAATTTTCATATCATCAATAATTCTGGAAGGATTGTAGTTTTGGTCTTTTCGTAGTTTTTGTTTGATTATAAAAGTAACCCATCTTCTAGACGCTGCCTTATACGCGTTCCCACCATCAGTTTCTACTCGGATGCAAGTATGCACAGAGCAATAAGTACTTACTCTAAATATGGCAAAACTGACCAACCTTGTCGCATAAATCCGCCAAGAGCATTTATGACCTTTGCAACGTACCACAATTTTATATTCGTTGCTTAGAACGTATTCGAGATTGAACTTGTTTACAACTGCATAAGCTCTTATGTGATTCTTGAGTTCAATCATATCTTGATATAGATCACCAATGTTAAACTCTTTACTGAAGTCATATGGATCCTCCGTGTATGCAGCAGATTTGAACCGAAAATCTATAAGATCTTTTACCTGTTCGGGCTGTGGCTCAAACCAAAATTCAGCTGAACAAATGAGAAATATGCTTCTTAGCATGATACTAATTTGATAAGAAATGTTAAAAAACACCTAACAAATGATAAATTCTCCGAGCTTACCTAAAGGTTCAGTTTGTCCAATAATAGTTTCGGGTTCAATTGAAAAAGGAACATTAGTTAACATAGGTTCTTTTGAAGGAGGAAAATTAGTTAACACAGGTTCATTTGAGAGATGAATACTTGATTGAGGAATATAAGGTTTATCTAAGAGAGGAACATTAGTAGGTATAGTTTGAAAAGGTTCATTTGATTGAGGAACATTAGTTAACACAGGTTCATTTGAGATATGAACATTTGATTGAGGAATACTAGGTTCATTTGAGGGAGGAATATCAGTACGGATAGTTTCAAAAGAATCATTTTTATCATCCACAAAATATCCAAACCTGTGCGGATCAAGCCCTCTGCCATTTATTTTAGGGTAACCCCTGTATTCAGGTTCAGGATCAGGATCAGGAAATGAGTTATGCCGTAAAGGTCCCCCCCGCTCTAGTGATGGAGAAGCCTCTACCTGTATCTTTGGTGGTGGACAACCCTTTATCGGAAGAACAAAAATCATAAATAAAGTTTTAGGAGTTATGGGAAGGTACCCTAAGCTCACTAACAATCCATATGCGAAAGGGTGAGTCGGGATTTGTTATATGCATATTGATAATTACGATAAAGTCCTGGACTGATGAAATTGCGCATGCACAACCATGGACGAAGTTGTACAGCCTACAGTCCTCACGACGGATTTCGCTTGTTTCTACAAGGAGTGTAACAAAATCTTTGTATGATGAGTATGCTCTTAGTGAGGTAAGTTTTGTACTTCCTCCAACATAAGTAACAATTGATCCAATCTTTGGACGTACGATATCCCCACCAAAATGAACAATGGTATAAAGCTGAACTTTATTCATCCCTGAAACAAATGATATAAATAAACAATTCCGGTGATAAAGTATCAAGGACAAATGAGAAAAATGATATAAAACTGAATTCCAGCAATCCCTCAAACAAATGATAGGAATCCTGAAATAAATGATATCAATGAACAATTCCGGTGATATAGTAGCAGAAGATAGATGATTAAAAAGTCGAAGAAAAATGATTATGTACGAATTGTATCATCTTGCATAACATCTTTTCTTAAGATAAAAAGGACAAATCGTGATGCGGATACACAGTTAGAGATGATGGATACAGAGTTAGAATTGATATTTACCGAAACGATTATTTTAACGGTCGGAGAGATGGATAATAACGGTCTTTGGCAGTGAGAATAACATATGATAGCAATGATCTTTTCCTCCTAATGACCTCTGTGTGAGGACTTTAGCGAATGCAGAACGATAGTTAAAAGACTTGGCACATGAAGGAGACAAATGGTACATCAAGGAGAATCTGCTTTGATTTTTGTACAAGCTTTGTTGTTGAAGAAGAAGAAGAATAAGAAGAAGAAGCTTTGATTTTTAAGGTTAGTAGTGTATTATGGGGGGAATCTTCCCTTTTATTACTGTTCTGTTTACTGTAGCAGATTAGACTACAACTCCAGTGGGATAGTTTCTTATTTTTTCCTGTATTATTTATCATTTGTTATGCGAGAACTTTGTCATTTGATGTGTATATATTTGCAGTTGTTTTGGTATAACTTTGTCATTTGTTGAGTAATCTTTGTGAGTAGGTAGTTTTATTACTGTAGCAGATTAGACTACCTATCAACATTTAATGTTTGAGAATTGGGTGGCAGCTAGGCGGGTAGTAGGTGGGACCATTATCGATTTGTTAATTTTAGTATCGATTTTGGAAAAGGCTTGCCAAAGTATCGATTTTGCAAAGATGGCAAAAACTAGTATTTATTCTCATAATTTCCGTAATTTAGAATTATAATCAAAGAGGTTTCTGGCGCACTTAGACAAATAGAGTCACTGACCATAGGAAAATGTTTGTGAAATTAGACAAAATTATGGTGAATGAAGTACGGGGAGAGTTATTCCCTGAAGTATAGGCTAAATTTCTCTCTACTCACTCTTTAGACCATTGTGAGGTGGTTGTCTCTATTTTCACTTAACAAGCCCGAAAAACTAAGCCTTTCAAATCTTATAATTTTTGGATCCAACAATAAAGGTTTAAGGAAGTTGTGGAGCAAGGTATGAAATTTCTAGACGCTTGAGACTAGTCGATTTTGAATAAATTAGGTCTAAAATCGATAGGTCCAAATTCCTTTGAATTAATGTTCTTTGCTTAACCAAGTTCAAATCGATATAATTATCTAATGTCAAGCAAGCACTTGGAAATTAAATGACAAGGGCAAAGATCTTTAACCCTGTGGGAACCTTTCTCGGGTGAAAAAACTCACAGTTCGCTGTTGAATCACCCGACAGCTAAATAATCTACTATTGAAATCAAATTACAAGTATTCAATTATATACAAAATCGATAAGCACATCCCGTGGTTACCTCTCTTCTAATTGAACTCCTCGCAGTCGATTCCACGTTCTCGCAACGCCTCCCCTCTGATAATGTACCAAAGTTTTAAAGCTTGAATCGCTCAAACTTTACAAATTAATGATTAGGTTTTTTAAATTTCTCCGATTGATTCAATTTGAGCTTTACTTCTTATTGAATCGATCGTTAAAATATTTCTTCTCTCTAAATATCAATCTCGGAAATAAATAGGTTCTGGAAGATGTGAGTTCTTAAAAAAAGAAAGTTATCTTTTATCGAAAACCAAAAATCAGGTTCTCTATTCGAATAAAAAGAAATCTATTCGAATAAAAAATAGTCTGACGCATTTTATTTGAATGCAATAAAATCTATTCGAATAGAAATATTCTCAATTCTATTCGAATAGAAAAAAGAATCTATTCGAATGGAAATGTTCCCAGTTTTATTCTTTTAAAAAGACATACTTTTACATTTTCCATACTCTATAAAAGTACGTAGGGCTTAATATTTAGAACAAGAAGTTAGAAACCCACTTAGCTGTTTAGTGTCAGTCCAGCTGTAGTCGCTCAAGGTACAATCTCTGACGACGAGTAACTACGAAATAATGCTGACATCTAAACTAGACACGGAATGAAACAAACTCCAACTATGGATGTTTCAAGGTTGAGAAGAGAAAATTTATGGGAACCCTATATATAGATTGTGTTGTACGCTTAAGAAAATGAAGTAACTGCTGAGAATTCATACAGTTATTATGATCAATCATAGGATATGGAAAACAGATTATACTAACCTCTTTTTTTGCTATCTCAAAAATTATATTTTATTTAGTTGAGTCTTCCCTTGGATTGGCTGTAGATCTCAATGGGATGGTTTTCTGTACTGTAGCCTCCAAAAGGGACTTCATCTTTATTTAACCTGATAGGGTTGGAGTGGTCTTCCCATTATACCCTCAAAACCTAATAAAGAGTAACACTAGGTCCTATCTACTTTAACTTGGTGTAACTATTGGGAACAACCAATAACACCTATACAACCTATTAACATGTGTGCTCGTGAACCAGAAAAGTAGTGCTGGTATAGATGGAAAATCCAACAATCTCCCACCCGGCGCTAACTCAATTTTAAAGAAAAATAGTTTTAGCCTGATTCACAGTTTTTTATGAAAAGCGAATGACCATCCTTTACTTTAGAAAACCACACATGATAATTTGCTGAAAGAAATGTTACATCGAACTTGACTGTCACTCTATGACTACAAAGATGGCAAACATGGTTCACGGACAAATTTTGGTCAGCCCTTTGAGCACATGTCTAATTTATATCGTAGACATCAGGCTAGAAACCTCAATAACTTTCAAGTATAATTTCTTTAATGGTGGAGTTTAGCGTGTAAATGGAAAATGTATACCTTAATGATATGCTAGTACATTTCCATTATTGCCCTGCAACATGTGTTTACCAGACACATGCAATTTTAATACTTAGATAAATAGTCATGCGAAGACAATCGCTCATACTGAAATGAAGACCAAAGGATGTGGAGCCTACCCATATCTAGCCAAAGAAAACTTGAGAAACCTTTTAGTATTCTTTATAATCACTTGATACGTAGACAACCGTCATGTGATGAAATCACTCATTTTTAAAACTTTATTGCAATTGCATAATTTAAACTGAATATGTGCACATATAATAACGGATCCAAATATAATAGCAACTAAATAATCAAAATCAAAATTGAATGTCGACTAAATAATAATCGGGAATAACTCCCACATGAATAAAAAATCCTAATGCAGTAATCGTAAATAAATGAATAACTACTCCCACACAAATGAATAATCCTCCAATATACTCCAGTAATCCCATACGCGTAACATGTCCCCTGAAGGCTGGTATCGGAAGTCCCTTAGTAAGCGGATCAACAATCATCTCTAATATCGACAAATGAGGAATCTCGATAATCTGTTGTTGCACTTTATCAATGAGAACATGATACTTAATTTCAATATACCTGTTATCCATAGTCGCATTATCATTATAAACATACTTGACGACTGCCTCATCGTCACAAAATACTCGCAATGGTCTAGAAATTGAATTAACAACCTTTAGATCATAAATAAATTGCTTGAGCCATACAACCTGTCGGGAAGCCTCATAACAAGCTACATACTCTGCTTCCATAGTGGAGGAAGCTACAAGAGACTGTTTAACACTTTTCAACGAGATAGCGCCATGGGAAAGCTTAAAAACATAACCAAAAGTAGACTTCTTATCATCTTTGTCCCCTGCAAAATCTGAGTCAGAGTAGTCCAAAACTATGAGCTTATCTGATCTTCTATAAACCAGCCTATAATCTCTAGTCCTATTCAAATAGCGAAGAACCTTCTTGGGCCTGCCAGTGAATAATGGAAGGGTTATGATGGTACCTTCCTAACATCCCAACAACATAACTAATATCGGGAATCATACATATCATGCCATAGGCTTTCGTCCGCTGAAGAAATCGGACGTCACTACTAGCGAGTAAAATATCGTCGACGTACAAAACCATAAATGTAAAATGTCTCCCACTCTGATTGACATATATACAGCGATCCATTTGCATTCAATTGCCTTAGATCCTTTAGGTAAATGTGTAAACTCCCACACAGAGCTGTGAGACATAGAATTCATCACCCCCGTTATGACATTAAGCTACAGATCTGCAAAACAACTAGCTATAACCGAACTAAAAGATACTGGATCCTTAAAATTAAATAATTCATCTTCAACTGAATAAAGATGATAACCGGAAGAAATGGCTGAACAAATCTTTCTAGGGGATCTCCGAGTAGGAGCTAGAGGCTGAGCTAGAGGTGGAACGACAGGAAGCAAAACAGGAGCGAGTGGAGGAAAAAATCTAGGGGAGAACTGGTGCTAGGACGGGGTCTGGAACAAGGTCTGGAATCGTACTCGTCATAGTGTCAATATTAGATAAATGCGGAAGCATAACAACACTGATCGGAATAGCAGTTGGACTTCGAGTTACAGAACCCTCCTCAAAGACACACTCAATGAATAGTACTAGTAAAGTGATCTCTCTCCTCTATGAAATGAGCCTGAGCACACTCAACAATCTCCAAGGGCTGAAAAGGATAATAAAACCTGAAACCTTTCAATCTCTCTGGGAAACCAAGGAAAATACAGCGAACATTTCTTGAATCTAACTTTCCGATATTCGGGTTAAACATTTTTGCCTCTGCCGGACAACCCCAAACACGTAAGTGATTAAGACTATGATTTCTCTCAGTCCATAGATGATCCAAGTGTAGTGTATTGGGCTGCAATACCCTGATCCAGCAAATACTAATAAAATAGTTACAAATGTTGACCATCTTGATCGATCTTATCATAATACTCGCCTCCTTGATCTGACCGAACAACCTTGATCTTTTGATCTAACTGTTTCTCAACCTCTAACGGGAAAGTATTAAATGCATCAAGTGATTTAGACTTCTAATGGATAAGAAAAAATTAAAGGTATAACAAGAGAAATCGTCAATGAAAGTGATAAAATATTGATGACCACCTCGGGACGGAATAGGAAAAAAATCTACATATATCAGTATGAATCAGCTGTAAAAGGTTTATCCTACGAGTAGATTACTTAGAAACTATAGAACGTTTAGATGTAGATGAAATGTTAGCCTCAGTAGATAAACATAATAGAGATGCCTCAAATGAATGATCAAGAGATAAACGATATAACCCATCAACCAGTAGACCAAAACAAATAATGGAATCAAGATGAATAATGACAAAGCAACCATGTCTAAAAAAGAAGAAATAACTGGAAGAGTGCAACCGAGAAACTAAAACTAGAGATCGTCTCATCGAAAGAACATAAAAGGAGCTTGCCAAATCTAAAGTAATACCCATGGCTAAAACAAAGTGAAAAGTGCCAACGAACTCAATATGAAGGCGTCTAGCGTCACCTGAGAAAACCTGTTCCTCATGCCTTGCCGGCCGCCTGCTGATAAGCCTCTGTGGAGAATATGAAATGTAAACAGTTGCCCTAGAATCAAACCACCAAGAGTTGGAGGGAAGATAAGCCAAATTTGATTCAAAACAAACATAAACGTGCAAGCGCACATTTCTACTGCTGTCATACTTCAGCGATAAAAGTTGAGATAAGTTACTGTACTGCCTTCCCTTGACGGAACTCTCAAACCTTTTCTTAATGACATCTGACTTTTCTATTCTGATACCTTTCCGGTGGGAGTAGTTAGAGTCCATCAAGGTTTCAATATTAGTCAGTTGGTTCATGATCATAGGGTCCATAGCTGCATGAACCAAAGACTTATTATATAGGACGTGCCAAAAAATAAATTTTACGCACGTTAAACTTGATCTGTAAAAGATATATAACTTGATGTCTTTAATCTCGATCCGAACTGGGGTTAGGATGGTCGAGTCATAGTGTATATAATATTTATGGTATGAATTATTCACTCTGTGGGTACAACTATATATTATCAAATCCCTCCTTTGGGTGGTGATTTGGCATACATTTCCCCCTAGTTGGTGATCACTCACGCTTAAGACTAGACTGGCCACTAACAGTTTGACTTGAGACACTTCCTCACCTTTGGGTCGAGGGTTATCCTCATCTCCCTGTACCGTATAGCCTATCTTAACACACTAATTAATTAGAAGTTTCTTAACCTCCTTTGGGAGGTCTAATAATTTCAAGTTTAATTAGTACAAAGTAGTCTTAATGAGACTTTACAAAACAGTCTCAAAATGAGGTGAAACATTCAACTCCATGGACAAAACTCATTTGGGTGTATTTGCCTATTTTATATCCCGCCTTCCTAACGACTACTTGATCTCACTTAAACCCTATTGGAGATCCTTGGGAATAAAAATGCCTTATATACATTAATGATTATCCATGGCTATTGCCAAATTTTTTTTGTCAATTAAGAAGAAGCATTAATGAATTTATTGCTTGAAGTAATCACTAATGATTCAGTGGAAGGCCTTAACAGGGTCATCATATGCGTAAATATCATATGCTTAAATATCCAAGAATAATGAACAGTTCATGCACAACACAAATAAACAAAAAATATCACTACGAGCAACTCCTGGACAAAGCAAGAAACACAAAAAATACACATATATATACTACAAAGTAGTATCGCTTCTCATGGAATTGAACGTCGGCAGACCTGCATTCAACACACAAAACCCCCAAAATACCTTGCTATTACACCCACTCAGAACGAGAAAAAACTTTTACCCTCTCTCTCTATACACGGACCATGCCAACCGAAATTGTGCAAAATTTACGCAAACATCTTTCGAATAGAATCGAAGCATAAACATAAGAGGTTACCCATTATCAGATACCTGAATGTGAGGAAGAACACCCATTATCCAACAATAAATTATCCAACAACAAATCGATCCTTCAAACCAATTTGGGAAAGAACATCCATGAGTCTGAAAACAAACCCAATCACCACTTCAAAAATAGATTTTAGAAGTCCCAATAACAATAGAACTCCAAAAGAAAACCCAATCACCTCTTCAAAAATAGATTTCAATCGCCCATGAACCCTAGAAAACACCCAATCTGAGATTCGGCAGAGAATTGATGAACACCCAGGAACCCTAAACAAAACCCAATCATAATCCCCCAAAATCAAATCTGTAAAAGCTTGAAGAATAAGGAACAAAGCTCTTCAATCAAGGGATGAAGAAGGTTTGAATTTTAGGTCTAAATTATAGGGATGAAGAAGGTCTAAATCTAAATTTTAGGAATGAAGAAGGTATGAATCATCAATGGAGAGGGAGAAAATACCCCAAAAAAATGAAAATTGAGGAATGATTTAGAGAGTGAGAGACTCGATAAAAAACAGTAAAGTAAAACCAGTAAGTAAAAACATAACAGTGAAGTAAAACCAGTATTCTTTTGTGTTTGTTCTTCTCTCTTTGGCTCGAGAACAGTAAAGTAAAACTAGAGAAAACAACCTCTTACATCAATAATATTGTTATTTAATCATTATCCATAATAACACATATCCTAGAGAATGATACCAATTGTTGAGAATTCATATAGTTATTATGATCAATCATAGGATATGGAAAATAGACTATACTAACATTTTTTCCTGCTCTCTGAAAAATCACCTGTTATTTAGTGGAGTCTTCCCTTGGATTAGCTGCAGACTTCAATGGGATGGTTTTCTGTACTGTAGCCTCCAAGAGGGACTTCCTCTCTATTTAACCTGATAAGGCTAGAGAGGTCTTCCCATTATACCTTCAAACCCTAATAAAGAGTAACACTAGGTCCCACCTACCTTAACTTGGTATAACAATTGGGCACAATCACTAACACCTATACAACCTATTAACATATGTGCTCGTGAACCAGAAAAGTAATGCCGGTATAGATGGAAAATCTAACAGTGGCATCTCAGGAAATGGGATTGAGAGAAGATTGGGAACACTCACAAAAATGTGATCATGGCTTTAACCGTGCTCAAACTGCTTTACATGCTTAACCAACCAATAATGAATTTGTTGTGAAGGAGAAACAAGCTTACAAATAATACTACGATGCTGCTTGGCATGAGGAGTTTCTTTTACAACAAAAGTCCAAAGTGGACTGGATAAGACTTAGAAATGATAACCCCAATTTTTTCCATAATTGTATTAAATCAAGAAAAGCCTCAAAGCTATCCTTAGTGCGAGAGATGAAGATGGGTACAAGATCACTGATCAGGAGATTATTGCCAGCGTTGCAGTTGATCATTTCAAGAACATTATGGGAACTAACACTTGAAGTTGTGATGTTGAGGGTATTTTGATGCTGCCCTTCAAATATAAAGTGGAGAGTTGTGAGCACGGTAACTTGGTTATTATAATAGCCTATTTTTCGTATTGCACAAAGATAGCACTTTACACCTTCGAAATCTAGAGTGTTTAGTTATGAACAGGAAACAAACAATACTAGATTTAGCGTGGAAAACCCTTGAATGGGTTAAAAAACATGACCTCTCCTGAGGATTTTAGAAAGAGAGAGTAGTATATTTAGACTGCTAGCTATTACAGAGAGAGAAAGAGGTGTAAAAAAGATCTCTAAGAGGTTCTCAGAATAGCCTCCCTCATTCGTAGCTATCTAGTCTTATTTATAGGTCTTATAATACAACCGTTGGTTACATTGAAGAGGAACGTTACAATATCGGGTTTTTATGAGTCTTCATGGTGAAATTTTGTAATGTCTTGATACTTGTTAATCTGTAACGGATCTATTAACATTCTTTAGTTATAGCTTCAGACCGTTGGGAAGAGACGATCTCTCGTGATGCTCGCGTGCATACGATCTGTTGACAAGTGAAGGAGTATCTTCTGTAGCGAGAAGTCACTGGATGCTTTGATATCTCTGAACTGTTGATGAAGATGCGATCTTTAATAGTGTTCGCGTGTATTCGAACTGTTGATAGATATATGAGTATTTTCTACAGTGCGATGTTATTAGATGTTTTGTCATCCCCGAGCTGTAGATGAGGAAGTCTGTATTACAATCTCCTTACTTTTAGTCCTTGATTGGTTATCAGTATGTTTACTCGAGTTATGTGAGTTTGAATATCTGACTCAGTACGGGGATTAGAAATAAGCCCTCATAACTGCCCCCTCTCAGCCAATAGCAGGAGAAGCGTGTGTTGCGAGTGGTGTTGGTTGAGAAGTCCAGTCGTCTAAATTGAATGTTGTATTGATGGCCTCCATTTTATCTTGGAATAATAGTAGTTTCGACTTTTAGGTCTCCCAAAAATTCTTCTTGAGACCTGTACTTGTGATGAATACCTTATTGGAAGTTGTGGAGTACATTAAATGCTGCTGGTATAAAATATGGTGAATAGTTGCTATCACTGTTCACCCTGGTTAATGTTGTCAGTCATTTAGGTTGGGTTGAGTTGTAGTGATGGTGACAACTCAACACCAAGCATATGAAGTTAGAGTTTATTCTGTTGGGCCCTCCCTTGTTTCTTTTCAAGTGTTGTACTGTCATCTGCAACGTAGGCTATTTTTGTAAAAGATAAAAATTCTCTGTAGAATTTGTAATCTTTATCTCCGAACTGGTTGAAGTGTTCGTTCTTGTAACTTGTTTACCTTGAATAATAAATTTGAACTTCATTATCTTGTCTTGTAAGTGCTCAAAGCTGCTTTTAGAAATTTTGTAAGATACCATTGAATAAATATCGAACTAGTCACTGAAGACATAGGTCAAAAATATGTAGGTCGTAGTGTTGGTATATCCGAACTGTGTAGGTCGCTCTTATATATGTATGGCCTTATTGAGATATAGTGTTGTTATGTCTGTGGAGATGACAAGGTCGTGATTCCTTTCGTACCATGAGTTATTTAGAGCCATGCCATTGTTAACTTGAATACTTGTTATCATTAATAGAACTTGGTCGGAGCCTTTGAACACGCGCTGGATAAACTTGCTAAAGAGGATGTAAGAGCTGCTGATTTGCTTGTATTGAGGTCAGCTCATCATTGCTTTCTGTATCTATGATAATTTTTTACTAAAATGGAACTGAAGCAGGATTTTCTGCTAATTTTTTGCGTCTGTCAAGTCGACATTGTGGTAAGTAACAGCTGTAATAGTTGTACTTAGGTTTTTGAACTGGAACCATGCTATAAAAAAGTATAGTAGAATCGTGCAGCCGTAGAAGCTTATTGCTGTAAGTAATCGTGCTGTAAGATCTGTATAAATCTTCTTGGGCAGTGAGCCCGTAATAATGGCAGAGGAGAGGGACAGATGTGATAACAGAACACGTTACACCAAAAACCATTATGAGGGCAAACGAAAAGACGTGCCTGTTAGGAGAAATAATGTGGACACGTGTCCCGAAGAGCCGTCATTTCAGAAACTGAGGGGTAATATAAAATTTTTCTTCCCTCTTCTCTGAAACTACAATCAGTTGCAGACAGAGGCAAAAGTATTTCTAGAGAGAGAAAATCTACAAATTTTGAACGCAGTCCTCCAGTGTTGTGTGATCTTACTAAGAAGGACAAAGTTTTGTCGTCTGAGGTACGAGCGGTGACCGGAGTCAATGATTGTTGCTCTTTTAGTACAGGTTAGTATCTCTGCTTCCATATTTTCTTATGTTGTATTAGTTTCTTGGGAAACTGGTAGGTTATGTTTGGGAACTGTTTGGGAAGATTAATAATGTGTTGGGTACGGCTGAGGGAGGTGGCCTATTTTATTAATAAAATCGCTTAATAGATTTTCCCTTTATGTGTGGTAGATGCGCTCAAAAAACCCGAAATCCAGTAGTAAATTTGTTGTCTCTGCCAGTAGTGAGGAATCATCATCGTCTGATAGGACTATGGATGATTATGTGGTAATTGGTACTGTGACTGCTAACAATCCGTTTGTATCTTTTGGGAGGGATGTGGGATTGCATGCTGGGGAAGAAACTGGGCAATTTTTTAAGTATCCCAAGAATGTAGACATAGCAAAGAAATTTTTATAGTATAAAAAGAGTTTAGACGGAGAATGGGGGGATTATGTGATGAATACAGGGTTGTGGTTTAGAACTCTGGTGAAACTGAGTGGTAATGTAGAGCATTATTAGGTGCCTTCTCTGGATCGTTGGAAGAGAAGTATAGATATAGGAAATGATATAGATATTGTTTATTATAATGGAACTGGATCAGAGGTCGTAGAGGAAGGATTTCTCTGTTATTTGAACTAGGTCGCATATGGGTTGAGTATTCCCCTAACCTTTTTCCAAAAAGGGGTAATGAATGCACTAAAGAGTTGCCCTGGTCAATTAAATGGTAACATCTATGAGATGATGAGGGTCTGTGAAGTCCTTAATCAGAAGTAGAGAGATGGTGGTATTCCAAGACAATTCGTTGTGGGCGATGTCTTGAAATACTATAAGTTTAAGTATGTTAAAGATCAGAAGAGCGGATACTTGTTTAGTGATTCGGCGAGGCCAAAATTCTTTGATTTTGAGTCTTCTGGGAGGCCCTGGTGCGACAATCTTGTGATTGTGAGGGGATAATTGTATGCAAGTACCTGGGGAACCCGCGCTCGAGCTGATATATAAGAATTTTAACGAGAGTAAGTATCTTCATTTTGCCTGCAATTTGTCTCTTAACTTATTGCGAGCTGTTAACACAGTTTTGTTGTTGTTTAGGCAGAGCCTAAACCAAAAGTTGTTGCTGATACATCGAGTTTGTTCGACATCTTTAGTTGAGAAGGGAGCGAACTGAACAAAGTTCTTGGAGAACTAGGAATTTGCAGAGAGAAGAGGCTTAACTCTGTAGTTGAAAAAGTACAACTAGCTCATAAAAAACAAGCTATGGCTACATCTGGCTCTGCTTATGCTGATGTTATTGAGATTCATGCCTGTGTTGTGGATCCTTCGAGCTCCTTAGTTCGGCGACCAAGAATGAAAAAGACGGTGCTGCCTTCTGAGCAAACAACTCCTGTGCAACTACCGCCGGTGGGAACTGAGGGGGTGGTTGCTGATGTGAATATGTCTTCTCCTCTGGAGAAGCAAAAAAAAGAATCTGGGAAAGATATTCGATCTTCTTCGAAAGGTATCAACCTCGAAGCTGTGGAGCAAGAGGCGTTGGACTTGGCTACACGTGATCCCATCCGCCTATATACTCAAATTCAATCCAGCATCTCTCAGGTATGCAATGTATTATTTGATTAAATCTTTTTCGGTAATGATCCGATCTTGAATACTATTTTGCTGTATTTGGGGTGCAGCTTTCTGTTGCTTGGAAGTCGGCCGCGGAGGTGTTGAAGCTAGCTACTCTGAATCGTGCCGAACTTGTTCGGCAACATGATGCAGAGAAAGGTGCTCTACAAGAACAGCTCGAGCAGGAGAAAGTGTTGCAGAGGGAGCAGTTCGAGAAGGAGAAGGTGCTGCAGAGGGAGCAGTTCGAGAAGGAAGGTGCCGCTATAAAGCCAGAGGTTGAAGATGAGGTAAAAAAAGCTGTTGATATTGTGGTGGCTTCCCGAAATAAGCTGATTCAAGCCTTCTACGTCTGGGGTTTGAGCAGAGAGGATGTCGACCAAGCTCTTGCAGGGAAGTATGGTGAGATCATCTTCCCAGGGGATGATGCTTCTCAGTGGCTGAGCAGACCCTGGCTCCTCCAGTGGATGATGATCCGACCAAGGAGGTAGCAGGACCTAAATCTTAATTCTGTAGTTGTAGCATAGATCTTGATATTTAGTCGAGCTTTGTCCTTTGTATTGGTGGTAGAACTGTTTTGGACGAGGTTTTGAAATTTATGTGATTGTTGTTCATATATGTTGTTTTGATGTGAATGTATGATTTGTATGTAGGAGATAGTTCATTTGAGGGGGAAAGTGATCGAGATGGAGAAGGCCTTGAGTCGAGCAAGGGATTCTATCAATGGTACTCAACAGGTACACAATAAACTTGAATATGAGAGACGCCTTCATAAGTCAAATTCTGATAAAACCTTTAAGGATTTATTCGAAGTTCAATGTAGATATGGGAAGATAAAAATTGAGAAGGATGAAGTTTTGCGAAAAGAGACCGATAGGTCCGTTTTACTCCAAAAATCCCTTAAGGATAAGCGATTCGTAGATGAGAGCGATAAGTTAGATTGTCAAAGGTCATTATTGTCTTTGACGCTGTATTTTGAGGCCGAAGTAAATAGTGAGCGGGGTTTGAAGGAGGCCTATTTAGAACTGTTGACTGAGAGAGACATAGTATCAGGCCCAGCTCGGGTGAAATTCTTAGCGCAAGATGCGCTCAACCGCCATAGTAGAGAGGCGCAAAGATGCTCAGCTCGGGCTAGAGTATCCATCATATGGGGTAGAGTAGGTTCATTGCCTGATGAGCTTAACTTTTGAAGGGGCAAAGGGCAATGAGGATTCTTTTCTTCAATATAAAAAAGGAGGATAGAAAGATCCATACGCAATTAGAAATAGATCTGAGGCATGCTTGTGATGAACTGGAGTGATGCAAGGGTCATAATACATGTCTGGAGACGAAAAAGGTGGAGTGTGCTAGGCTATTGCAGAATTTCGAGAAGAGAGTGACATTGTTAGAAGCATATTTACTAGATACGCAGCAACATCTGCAAGTATCCTAATCATGCTTGAAGAAAAAAATTACGCCAAAGCAGGGGAAACGTGCTGCCGATACGGACCACGAACGTCAGATGGCCGATGTGATCGCATTTTGTGGGGCTGAGCTCAAGAGAGTAGAAAATGAATTTAGGCATTACATCTCGAGCGGTGGTAAAGATGTGGAAGTAGAGAATGATAAGGTTGAAAATATGTGGTTTGCAAAAAGGGATGAGGGTGGGGGAGCTTCAACCTCAAAATCACGAGCTGAAGAGTCTGAGGAGGAGGAGGTCGAAGATCTGCTGCCTCACACATGGCATAAGACCCATCCGCAAGAGGTCGTAATCTTTATTAAACCTTTGCAAGTAGATGCTACTAGTAGTAAGGTGTGATTACAAGCCAACTAGATTGTGGCATTTGGTTGTACGTTGCATTCGTGTATCATAGCTTGATGTTGTAACGAATGTTTTAGAATGATATGTCTTATAGGAATAAATATTTACTGATATATATATTGTCTCTTGTGATCTGCTCTTCTAGGTTGAAGACAAAGAAAATGACAACGTGGCTGACTTATCCGCGTCAAATAAAAAATTGTCTGCCAAGTTGTAGCAATGTTCGTTGGCGGTTGAAAGAAAGGCTTTGTTGAATTCAAAGCTAGAATCGGAGATGCTGGAGCTGCAGAGTCGGCTAAATGTTGTGACTGTAGAGTTGTCATGTAAGGATGCCAAGATATTCACTGCTAATAACGAATCCAAGCAGTAGAAAGAATCTCAGACGAAGAAAAAGTCGGAGACCATGGCTGCGAATCAAAAAGTGTGAGATCTGTTAAGTACGATTGAAAAATAGAAGAATGATCTGCTGTATCATCAGTCGGTGATAGCAAATAATATGGATCTCTTAAAGAAACAAGATTTTGAAATCCGTTATATGCGCGAGCGCCTGAAGAAGCTGAACTGGGATTTGCGTGAGGTTCGAGATTCATGATAGAGAAAAAATGACCGTGCCAAAACTCACAAGGAGGCATGTTCCAAGAGAGATCTAGAGCTTAACGGGGCCATTAATAATTGTAATTCGCGGATCGCTACTCTTGAACGGGAGAAGCAAGCTTTGGTACAGGAGTGTATTCAAGGTAATAAAGTTTTCAAGGAACTCCATGCGAAGTATAAAGAGTCGCAGAGGATGATGGACGCAGCTTAAGCCGAGATTAATTATTTGAGGGAGGTAGATAACAAGTTGCACCGCCTGAAGCAGGAGATAGAGTACAATGTGTAGACAACGAAGCAATACAGAGACTCATTGCTGCAGGAGAAAAAATCTCTAGAAGCTCGATGTAAAGATCTTGACGATAAACTAAACAAGGTGAAAACCAAATTTTATGAAGCTACGATGTTGACTGCGGAAAACGTTACGTTGCGTGCTATGGCTATGTTACATGCTGATGTAGAGAAATTTCAAACAGAGCGTGAGTCGATCTTGGCTGCTACAATTGAATATGTCACGGAATATGACTTGCAGCTAGCACGGTTATCCTATATAGATAATTTGATGCCGAGAGTTATAGAATTGTTGAATACACCTTCTATTGTAGTGGATGCGGCTATTCCTTCCCCTGCCTTACTTTCATCTGGGTCTGGGGAGAGTTCGAATGTTGATTACCCAAAGTGTGAGCAGTAGTTTCATTTGTAATGAGACAGAATGTAAGTATGTCTTTGCTGTGAAAAAATGTCAAATGTTGTTGTTATCTCTATGTATAATCGAATTTGGTGATCCAACGAACGATCATATAGAGATTTAGTGATGTGGCATTGTAAGTCAGTTTGAACTGTATAACTTGTATAAGTCAATTTGAACAAATTAATAAAGACCGTAATGAGATATTTAAAGGTTGCGTTGCTGCCAGATCGAATTGATTGTCTCAATAAGCGACCCTCTAGGCAGCGCGTATGTTGATCCTAGTTATAGATCGATCTGAATGACTTTGATGGGACATATATTAAATATTGCATAACTGAATGGCGTCTCTGCCAGATCAAATTGATTGACTCAATAAGCGATCCTCGGAGAGCGTATATATATTTGAAGAGCTATGAAGCAGATCCCGGTTATAGGTCGAGTTGAGCGACCGTGATGGGACATGTATTAAATATTGCATAGCTAAATTGTGTATCTGACAAATTGAATTGATTGACTCAATAAACGATCCTCGGAGAGCGTGTATGTATTTGAAGAGCTATGAAGCAGATTCTGGTTATAGGTCGAGCTGAGCGACCGTGATGGGACATGTATTAAATATTGCATAGCTGAATGGCGTCTCTACCAGATCGAATTGATTGACACAATAAACGATCCTCAGAGAGCGTATATGTATTTGAAGAGCTATGAAGCAGATCCCAGTTATAGGTCGAGTTAAGCAACCGTAATGGGACATGTATTAAATATTACATAGCTGAATGGCGTCTCAGCCAGATCGAATTAATTGACTCAATAAGCAATCCTCGGAGAGTATGTATATATTTGAAGAGCTATGAAGCAAATCCCGGTTATAGGTCGAGTTGAGCGACCATGATGGGACATGTATTGAATATTGCATAGCTCAATGGCGTCTCTGCGAGATCGAATTGATTAACTCAATAAGCAATCCCCGGAGAGCGTGTATATATTTGAAGGGCTATGAAGCAGATATTGTTGTAGTAATTTTCCGTAGTAGGTCGATTTGAGCGAACCATATGAAAATAAGTACAATGTTGAAATAAATTTGCAGCATGATGATGAAAATTTGCTTTATTGAGTGAAATCTAAAGTTACAGCATGTTTAATTTTGATACAGCTTCAGTCGGTAGGTATTCCATGGATTAGGTATATGTACTCCATCATGTGTACTTAGATCGTAAGATCCCAAACCGCTCATGCCAGTTATGATGAAGGGAGCTTCCCAATTTTCTGTTAACTTCCCCACATTAGGCGCTTTGCGATATTGGGGGATTTTTTTTAAGAACGAGGTCCTTGATTTTGAATTCTCGATGTCGAACGCGCTTGGTATAAGACCGTGATAAAGCAAGTTGATATCTTCCCAGATTGACAATGGCTCTTTCGCGTGTTTCTTCGATCATATTCAGGTTACATGCGATCTGAAATTTGCTTTCTTTATCTGTCATCTCATGATCGTGTATTGGGTGATGATACTGAGTGGGTATTATGGGCTCTGTCCCGTAGGCCAGTAAGAATGGGGTACAACCTATTGCTATTCTTGGAGTTGTTTGATATGCCTAAAGTACGTGTGGTCACTCGTTCACACAATTCCCTTTTTTTATCATCTAAACATTTTTTTAGTCTGTTCACAATCGTTCGATTATTAATTTCAACTTGTCCGTTTCCTTGAAGATTGTAAGGGTTTGATGGGGAGTGAATGATATTGTGCTTATTGCGGAATGCGACAACTTTGGAGCCAATGAACTGTGGTCCATTATCGATTCTAATAAGATGCGGTCTGCCAAACTGAATGATAATGTGCTCCCAGATGAATCTGATGACTTCTTCTTCTCGTGTTCGGCACAAAGGGACTGCCTCTACTCATTTAGTGAAGTAGTCCGCAGAGACCGACAAATGTTTTTGTTTTCCTGGTGCTGTAGGAAATTCTCCTACGAGATCGAGGGCCCATCGTCTGAATGGCCAGGTGACTTGGCTTGAATGTAATTTGAGTGTTGGGGCTCGTATCTTCGGACCGTAACGTTGGCAAGCGTCACATTTGCGTGCATACTTGATCGCTTGAGCTTTTATCTTAGGCCATAACATTCCTTGCGTTAAAGCTTTATTTGCAAGAGATCGTCCTTCGGCATGGGACCCGCATGTGCCTTCGTGTAGATCGTGGAAGAATTATTTTGCTTCTTTTTCGGATAGGCAGAGGAGGTATGGACCAGTGACTGATATTTTGTAGAGGAGGTTGTCTTGGAGAATATATCTACGGGCATTGTAGATTAATCTCTGTCGTTCTGTAGGATCCCCTAGGAGTGGGCCATCGAATTTGTTGTGAGGTCCAATGTATCTGATAAAAGGCTGTCTCCAATCACTTTGGATCTCCTCGTTGCCCCCAGTATTAATGACGTTGGATACGGTGGCATTAATGTTGGGGTTAGAAATGATGTCGATTTTTAAATAGCGAGCTTCTGATCCAAGGACCCCAACAAGGTAAGCGAGTACATCTGAATATCTATTTTCTCCCCTTGGCAAATGTTTCATAGAAATTGTTTAAAATTTGTTCATTCGTTCGACCACTGTAGTAGCATAGTCAATCATTTTCCCATTGGCTTGATAGATTCATGTGTGATGGTTGACGATCAATAATGAATTGGTGTAGACAGAGAGCTCTGCTACGCCTACTGTGAGTGCCATGTCGAATCCATGAATTAGTGCCTCATATTCTGCTACATTGTTGGTTACTTTGAAATTGATGTGAATCGATTTTTCGAGCCGATCATTGGAAGGAGTAATAAGAACAATCCTTACTCCTGATTCGGCTAGTCCGACTGAGCCATCCGTAAAAAGTCGCCAACCTATCTTTGTTACCCAATCGGACTTCTCTTCAGGCTGTACTGTTAGTGGTTCATCTTTGTTCTCATCAACATCTTCTTCCCAATCAGAATCATCTACAGGAATGTCAGCTATAAAATCTGCTATAGCCTGACCTTTCTCAGAATGGCGTGGCCCAAAATGTATGTCGTGTTCTCTGAGTGTTACTGACCATTGCTTAATACGTCAAGATTTTTCGTGCTTAGATAAGATTTCACGGAGTAAATTGTTCGTTAATACCCAAACAGCGTGGGCTTGGAAATATTGTTTCAATTTCTGCGATGTATAAATGAGAGCCAAAAGAAGCTTCTCGATCTTGGTATATCTTGTTTCAACAGGGGTCAGAGTCTTGCTGATAAAATAGACTGGTTTCTCGGTCGTTTCATCGAGTCGGAGGAGGACGGAGCTGAGAGAAGTATCTGTGACAGCTAGGTATATTGTTAGCTCTTCTCCATCTGTTGGTGTGCTCATAACTGGTGGTTTACCCAAATGTTGTTTGAGTTCGAGGATAGCGGCTTCGCATTTATCTGTCCACTCGATCTCGGGATCCTTCTTTGACTTTCCCCGTGATGTACCTTGTTTAAGCTGATCGAATAGAGGTCGGCATCTGTCTGATGATTTGGACACAAATTTGTTAAGTGCTGCAATTTTCCTGACCAGCTTCAGAATATCTTTCTTTATCTTTGGTGAAGCCATAGCCAAGAGAGCTCGTATACGTGATGGATCAACTTTAATTCCTCATTTGTTGATGAGGTGGTTCAAGAATTTCCCGGATTGAACTCCGAACTGGCATTTGTCAGGATTTAAACGTATTTTGTAAGCTCGCAAAATCTCAAAAGTTGTTCGCAAATCTACCAGATGGTCTTTTTTCTTGAGACTCTTGCAAAGCATGTCGCCGATGTAAACCTCCAGTATTTTACCAAGCTGATCTTTGAACATTTGCCTCATCAATATCTGATAGGTAGCGCCGACATTTTTTAGGCCGAAAGGCATGACCTTATTATAACAATACAAGCCTTGTTCGGTGATAAATGCAGTCTTATCTTGATCTTCAGGGAAAAGTGGTATCTGATTGTACCCTGATGCAGTATCCATCATAGAGAGGAGTTCGTGCCCTGCTGTTGAATCGAGCAAATGGTTGATGATTGGGAGTGGAAAGCTATCTTTTGGAGTGTGTCAATTGAGATCCGTGAAGTCAACGCAGATTCTGATCTTGCAGTTTTTCTTCGGGACTGCAACAATGTCTGAGATCCAGTCCGGGTAAATAGCTTTACGGATAAAACCGACCTCAATCAATTTTTTGATTTCTTTGTTTACTTCATCTCGTATTTTTGGTGCTAGAGTTCGTTGCTTCTGCTTAACCGGTTCTGCCTTCTCCTTCAACTTTAGCTTGTGGCACGCCATGGCTGGATCGATCCCTGGCATTTCGTGGAACTTCCATACAAAAACATTGTGATTATCCAAAAGGAATTGTATGAGACTTGAACATTCCTCCGTGCTCAAGAGGGTCCCGATGTTAGTTCCTCTTTGTGTGCCGTTGATCTCGATATATTCTGTTGGTTCAGCGCTTGGCAGTTGATGCTCTGCTGATGCTCTGCTGGTACTGAATGCTGCAATTGCTATGCTGGAGCTGCTGCAGCTGGCTCAGCTTCAATTGTATTATCGCAAGCTCGGGCTAATTTTTAGCTGCCTTTGATTTCATAGATCCCTCCTTTCCAGTCAAACTGTAGTGCTTGACGATATGTGGAGGAATAGCTTTCATGTTATGCAGCCATGGTCGTCCCAGGATGCCCAGGTAACGAGATTTTGTATTGATGACATAAAAAACTACGTCAAGTGTGACTGGTCCGACCGTGATGGGAAGTGTTATTTATCACACGCGTTCTTCCTTAGAACCGTTGAATCCAGAGACGTTGATATTACTTGGCTCGACTCTGTCCGCTAAACCCATTTGGTCGATCGTGCTCTGGAATAGTAGTTCGATGCTGCAGCCGATGTTTACCATCATTGTATGCAGAACTATGTTCTTTATTTTTAACATGATGATGAGAGCATCGTGATGCAGGAAGTTGACGTGACATACGTCGTAGTCTTCAAAAGAAATCCCAGATCGTCGGTTGCTGGATTCTGAAAACAAACGAGCTTCTTTATCTACCATTGTCAGATCATGGCATTGTCCAACGCGCATGCGTTTGGATCTGTTGGAGTGGCTAACTATCTGAGTCTCGATGAAGTACAAAAGGTTATCCTCATTCGTTTTGTCAGTCTGGACGACCGTGATTTCAGTTTTGTAGCTGCCATCTTTGTAACTTTTTACGTCCACAATATATTCGAGCATCTGACCATGCGAAAATATACTTAAGAGGAGAAGTTTCAATACAAAACATTGTTTCGTGTCATGATGATGGATCTTGTGGTGAATGCAGTACGGCTTTCCTGGTATGGACTGAAGAGTATTGGCATTTTTGAAGAGTTTATCTTTTTACAGTAGCGAATATATGTTTGCAATAGTAGTTGTCAACTGTAGTAAGCGCGGAACTGGTCTCTTTTGTCATTGGCTTGTTCAATCATCATAGGACTTAAAACGTTTCTTATCACCTTACTGTTGTTGCGAGTACGTTCTCCGGTATGATTGTTGGTGGATAGAGCCATGCGATGAGGTTTTTGTTTTTCGGTCGTCAGTCTTTCGAGGTCGATCAAATTGTTGACCTTTTTCATCATATCCTTTAGTGTCTGCGGCTTGTTGAGGATCAGATGTTCCTTGACTCGTCCATCTATGAGTAACGCATTGGTGAAAGCGGAGATCATAATCTTTTTGCCAAGGTTATCGAGCCTTCGGGCTAGCCCAAATTTTTTTTTGGTAAATGTCACCAATCTTTCCCCTGGCGCTTGCTTGAGACTAAACAAAGAGTAAAGATTTTCCTCCTTGTCTTTATTGTGCGAATAGTTCTTGACGAACAGTTCGCAAAGTTGCTCGAAGGTGAGGATAGATCCTTCATCAAGTGCATGAAACCATCCTAGAGGCTCACCTTTTAAGCTGGTCGGGAATAGACGGTAGAGGATGTGGTTGGAGGAGGAATATAGTCCCAAAGAATCTTGAAATTCTTGGACGTGTTCCACAGGATCCCCCCCTTCATATTTTTGAATCGTTGGAGTGCAAAAACCGGTTGGTACTTCTTCGTCTAGCAACTCTTGTGCGAGTGGACTCTTCTGTAACCTTGCATAGTTGTTCCTTCTATTGAGTATTTGAGCGTCTAAGAGATCTTTGATGCGTTTGTTCACCTATTCTGGAGTGAGGTGTTGTCGAGATGTGACAGCTCGTCTTGTTGTTGGTCCTCTCGCAGGATTGTGCTCTCCTATTGCTTCTCCCATGCGATCATAGACAGAAACTCAAGGTTTTTCCCTATTTTGCTCCTCTTATGGTTGTAGATCTATTACCGCTCCAACGGGTAATGGTGGATTGATGTGACTCCGAGGCAGGACTAGTTCTTGCTGAATCTGAGGAAGCGCGGTATTTCTACCTCGATGTCCCAGGCGATCATGGACTGATATTCTCGAGGCGGCGGGCAGAGCGTTC
Source organism: Kingdonia uniflora (assembly GCA_014058105.1). Classification (NCBI taxonomy): domain Eukaryota; kingdom Viridiplantae; phylum Streptophyta; class Magnoliopsida; order Ranunculales; family Circaeasteraceae; genus Kingdonia; species Kingdonia uniflora. The sequence goes on from JACGCM010000724.1 coordinate 2,567,854, forward strand.
TGCTATCTCGGATTTGCCGTTATTTGAGCTTGTAGTGCCCTGATAGTATCCTGCATGCTGGAGAGCTGTTTCTCCAGCTCTATTCGTCGCTCAGTTTCTGCCTGCACAGTCATTCGCAGATCCGTCACTCCTTCAGCAACGTCAGGCAGGGCGTGGTATGATTTGTCTTGATTTGCCATCTTTCAAAGATAAATACGGTGAAAACTGGATCGGAGAATGTTGAGTATAATCTTCGTTTCCCATAGACGGCGCTAAATGTAATAGCCTATTTTCGTATTGCACGAAGATAGCGCTTTACACCTTCAAAATCTAGAGTATTTAGTTATGAACAAGAGACAAACAACACTAGATTTAGCGTGAAAAACCCTTGAATGAGTTAAAAACTACGACCTCTCCTGAAGATTTTAGAAAGAGAGAGTGGTATATTTAGACTGCTAACTATTACAGAGAGAGAGAGAGAGGTGTAGAAAAGATCTCTTAGAGGTTCTCAGAGCAGCCTTCCTCATTCGTAGCTATCTAGTCTTATTTATAGGTCTTCTAATACGACCGTTGGTTACATTGAGGAACGCTATAATATCGGGTTTTGATGAGACTTCATGGTGGACTTTTGTAACGTCTTGATACTTGTTGATTTGTAACGGATCTATTAACATTATTTAGTTGTAGCTTCAGACCATTGGGAAGATACGATCTCCTGTGATGCTCGCGTGCATACGATCTGTTGACAAGTGGAGGAGTATCTTCTGTAGTGCGAAGTCACTGGATGCTTTGATATCTCTGAACTGTTGATGAAGATGTGATCTCTAATAGTGTTCGCGTGTATTCGAACTGTTGATAAATATCTGAGTATTTTCTATAGTGCGATGTTATTGGATGCTTTGTCCCCGAGTTGTAGATGAGAAAGTCTGTATTACGATCTCCTTGCTTTTAGTCCTTGATCGATTATCAGTATGTTTACTCGAGTTATGTGAGTTCGAATATCGGACTCAGTACGGGGATTAGAAATAAGCCCTCACAGTTATAGAGGTGACAAAAGAAGAAATATTTGGAGCTCCACATAATATTATGTACGGGTGAGCAAAACATTGAGGAAACTGAAGCATATTATATTATGCAATATGGTTCGGTTGTAAGAGCATCGATTTTGGTTTTCAAAACAAGTCGGTTTCGATTCCTAGAGAAAAGAGAAACCGAAAAAAATGAATCGACCTGAGAAGAGATACCTTGATTAAACTAAACCCTGCCTTCATATATTTTACTCTTTGGACCCCTCTCTATAACAAAGCCAAAGGTATGAATCTCTCTCTCTCCGGTCTATAGATGGTTGCCACTCATCAACTATGGTTGAAGGGGGACGAAATTGAAGCTGAGAAATCCCAATAATAAATAACCTTTTGTTTTTGAAAAGGGGAAGCAACATGAGCCACTGCAAAATTATGTCCGGGTTCCTCTTTTTACATGGTTTTGGTTCCACAATTAAGCAAATCTCCATAAATTTTCTCATCTCGTTTCAAACATTCATTTCCATTTCCATTTCCATTTTCATTTGTTCTTTTAGGTCTGAAGAAGATGATGTAACATGGGTTGTGTTACAGAGGTATAAATAACTTCAAATTATGTCCTTCATTTGACGTTTATTCCGGACATTCATACCCAAAACGCAAATTTCTCTTGCAATTCCCAATGGCAAATATCTTATTGGAGATGGAGAATGAAAAGGGGTAAAACTTGTAAAGAGTTGTTCTAAACTGAGAAACCCAAGAACCTAACTGAATTAAATGGTTCGGTTTACATTCTAGTAACCGAATTGACCCATGCTATTATTAACATCACCAAAGCTTAGATGGGTATAGCTTTCTCTTCATGACTCATAATTGGGGTTTCATGAAGAAGGAACTTGTTAATGATGTGAAGAACTACTTTAGGAGTGGGAGAATGTTAAGGAGAGTTAATGCAACTTCTATTACCTTAGCCCCTAAAGTTCCCAGCCCTAGCAGCTTTGGGGACTATATGCCAATTGCTACTTGTAATATTATATACAACTCCCTTTGTTAGTGCCAGTCAAACTGCTTTTCTTGGAAAGAAGCATGGCAGAAAATACAGTTATTGCTCTTGAGCTTTTAAGAGCATCTCTCCCTCTAGCAGCGAGTGCGACTTTGGCTGTGGGCTCTGACAAGGGGCCCACAAAAAACCCAATCCGCACCCATCCTCTCCTAGCAGTGAGTTCGAGTTTGTGATAATGTAATTTTATTTTATTTTATTTTAATTTGGAAGAAATCAAACATCGTGCGATGTTCCTTTTACCCCGCGCGGGGTTCTAAACACCGCCGCTTCAACTGTTTGTTAATTTTGCAACACAACTCGACTATTCTCCACATTTTACTTCTTGCTCTCTCTCAAAATTGAAGGTAAAAAAATTATGATTCTAACAAAATTAAAATGCATATGCTAGAGGGAGACCCACACCCCAGTATTATGCCTGGGTTTAGAGTGATAAGAGATTCAGAGCGTTCCGTAACTCACTCGAGGTCCGGAAGGAAGAAAAAACAAGTGTAATTTGAAGATGTCCAACAAACCCAATCTATACCAAACCCAACCCAAGAAAACTTACCGCAGAGGTGTATTACCCAACTCCCAGACGACGCTAGTCATATCTATTACACGGGAAATGAACTCACGATAAGTTTTAGTATAATTGTGAATTTGTTATTTCCATAAATCAAGTATTTAACAAATTGCCTCAACGAATATAATCGGGATTTGATGCGTGTGCACGACACATTCACTACGGTAATCAAAGTGTAGAAGGAGATTTCTACAATTCCACTTGTAAGGGATGTCGTGGTGAATATATTCTGGCAGTTTATGGATATACGCTTGGGCAATTCAGATAATCGGCTAATTCTGGCGCTAACAGAGCGTTGGTGGCCGACCACGCACACGTTTCTGTTCCCATGTGCGGAGATAGGGATCATGCCATTGGATTTCACAATGCTGATATCATTGTCAATCGGCCGATAACCGACACAGGTGCCGTATGACGACGCATGAAGTGTATTATCCAATGCGAGGTAATTGCTCCTCAACATTGATTTCAGCCATATAAAGAGTGGGAACGTCAACATTTCACATTTGAGGACGTACTTGACCATCGCAACTGATCGGGAGGATGATATTACTATTGCCTGTGCTTTTATCCTCTTCATGATGGGATATTTGTTGTTCCAAACGGGCAACGATACCGTCCCGCTTGAATATCTCGCGACCGTGGCCGATTTGTATGAGGCTACCCAATATGACCGTAGTTCTACTATTCTTGCTTCCCTGTACCATGGTTTGGATACGTAGTCACGACCGGGGGTGCCATCACTGGATTTGCCCAACTTTTGACGGTACACTAACACTTTTTCCTTTTACAAATCAAATTTCTTTCAATAAACGTCTTAAATATAATTTATAATTATTTTGTATGTTGTTCCAAAATGCAGTATTGGTTTTACGAGTATTGTGGGGTTGGTCACCCTATTGTCAATGAAGATATTAAGTTCTCGGCCTATCCGCATCTTAGAGCATGGGAGAGGGGGAACAGGAGGAAAACAAATGACCAGACGGCCAATCTGTTTATTCTAGGCATATACCACATTAACCACCGCACTATTGAGATGATCACCTGGGAACCTTGATTAGATTTTGCGGTGTCTGAGATAGAGGACGTACTGACTGCAAAACTCTTATCCCGTAAGAGAATGCCACTTCAAGTACCAAATGGAAACTGTGAATATTACTTGGGGGATAGATGTTGGAGGTAGTTGGATAATGAGATGCATATTCCTTTGGATCCTCCGCTTAGCATGTCGCCACATATTAGTCTAACGGCTTTACGGAAGATGAGGCATGCCGGGTTCCTTGACTGTGAGCAGTTTTTGATAGGGGAGGAGCGAGAGAGTTATGCCCCATACTGAACTAAATAAACTTCAGAGGTAGGTCACCTGTTGACAGATTCCCAAAGGATGGAGAATATAGATCTGTTCGGACCTACTGCACTCAGAGCTAGTATTACACCCATAGTGGTTACGTCAGCGTCAGTTTATAGCTTATCCCAAGACTTCAGTTTGCCAGGCGAGGCGGAGGGGACAGACCCGGGGTGGCACATAGAGTGGATAGGGAGGCGTGAGATGCTCCCCATCGCCCGCTTGAGGGACCTGCCACCCATATCTTTCTCCTACGGCGCAGAAGAGCTGTAGCACCTGACTCATGGTATACGGCGACTCGCCCTTGCAGAGTCTGCACGGGACACACAGAGGCTCTAAGAATTAACTGATAAAAATGCTACTCTAAGGAGGTACTTAGACAGTATAGATGACGAGCTATATGCGCATGTAAGTAATTTTTTTTTATTTTTTTTATTAATGTCATATTTATTTTGTCAAAATATTTATAAATTTTCTTTGTCATGTTCAGAACCTATATCTGAGGAGGGGGTGTGACGTACGAGTGTTGCTGGTACCCACTAGAGGTGACGTGAGGACAAGGCAGTGTGGATCTGGTCCGCAAACCAGGAGAGGTGGTACTAGCTGCAGAGGGTGGGGTACTGGAGATGATTCTGAGTAGATATAGGTATTTTTGATGCTTTTGCAGACGATATAGAAGCTCAGCTATTACTTCTAGTACTTTATTTTTTGTAATCCCAAGATGTAGTTTAGCTAGAATGGTTTGATGAAGTTTTTTGGTTATCTAATGTTCATTAGCCACGCGGTGTTCCTTTTACCGCCAAATCCCTGATTTCCAAGACCCATATCCTCTACCCCTTTTACATTTCTCCCTTTACCACTTCTCTCTCCCATTGGAAACTTGTTCACCATCTGGTATTACACCCTTCTCTCAACTCCACAACCTCAAATGTCTTATTCATCATTCGATTCATCTATTGGCGATCCTCTAGGTGTATCGTCGGCGTCCTCCTCTGACGATCTTATCTTTGATTGTGCGGTGGCAATTTGTGTTCTGCACCAAGCTGCAATGAACATAGTAGTACACGATGCAACTTCGAGTTATGGTGGGAGTGTCATGGGCCGTAAGGATAAGAGAAAGAAGCGAGATCACCCATTGGGGCATTACAGCATTATACGGGACTACTTCAAGCCGAATTGCACATATGAGCCATGGGAATTTTAACAACATTTTTGTATGAGTAGAGACATGTTTATGCTTCTATTCGATGCAGTCGTTACACATGATCAATACTTTGTCCAGAAAGCCAACAACGTTGGTACTATGGGGATATCACCGTACCAAAAGGTAGTCGCAGCATTACGTTTCCTAAGCTACGGTGTTGCAGCATATCTTTTTGACGAATATATTTGAATAGGTGAAAACACAACCTTGTTATGTGTGAAATGGTTTTGTGTTACGGTTATACAAATATTTTGCGAGGAATATCTTTGAGCACCAAATGCGGCCGACGTCAAAAGTTTAAAAGCGATCAGAAAGTCACGGGGATTTACCGGTATGTTAGGAAGCCTTGATTGTATGCATTGGATATAACAAAATTGTCCCAAAGCTTGGCACGGTTAATTTACTGGTCATTACCCCAAGGCGACACTGATTCTTGAAGCGGTAGCTTCACACAACTTTTGGATTTGGCATACTTTTTTGGGGTTACCAGGGTCTAACAATGATATCAATGTCCTGCAACAATCATAGTTTTTCATCGACCTAGCCGATGGTATCACCCCGCCTTACAATTATACAATTGCCAAAAAAACTTATGATATGGGGTATTACCTAGCGGATGGCATATACCCCAAATGGGGAACACTTGTCCAAACCATATCCAATCCGGTTTCATCGAAACAAAAATTCTTTGCTCAACAGCAAGAAAGTTGCCGAAAAGACGTAGAATGGGCGTTTGGGGTTTTACAATCTCGTTTCAATGTTGTAAAAAATCCGGTTAAATTGTGAGAACCCGAGGTTTTGAACAATGTCATGAAGGCGTGCGTGATAATGCACAATATGATTGTCGAAAAGGAATGAGGTGCATTCCCATCATACTTAGACTACAATTCGGCTAAGCCCTCTACTATCGAAGGCGAACGGTTCGATATTATACACTAAGGCAGAATAATAGAATATTTTATATCGAAAATAAACTGTATTCGAAACCGAGAATTGCATTTTGATCTAAAGGACGATCTAATCGAATATTTGTAGACTGTGAAGGGAAATCTTCAAACTTAGTACTCAATTTCATGTATTATCTACGTGTTCTTGATGTAATTTTATGCTTCTTAGACGTACAAGTTTATTAAACATGTTTTGATATTGCATTAATCTTGTATTTATTTTAACGCAATATTATCGGTAATAAACATTTCAAAAATAAGATTGCTTTCTTCAATAGTAAATTACATTATTTAAACGATTATATTATTGGAAGGTAAACTATATTCTTGGAAAGAAAACTTATATATACAGCAAAGTTAAATTACATTTCATCACCACTTCAAGTACCTGGTCCACCCCTCTTGGCCAGATGTTTCATGACCTCAGGATACCTTTGCAGATAGTATTGCAATTGATGTCCAGAAAGAGTACTCAGGTTTTTCTCCATGATTTTGTGGTCTTCCTTTGCTTGCTCAAAATCCATTTTGGCTTGCTAGTGTTACATTGTTTATGCTCTTCTTCTTTCCTTTTCTTCCTTCGCTTGTCTCTTCTCCAACCGAAGTTCATCCAACATTGTTTGAATACCACTACTAGATGTAGCAACACCATCCAATGCCTTTTGTGCTGCAAGGTTCTTTCTATAGAGTTTTTGGTTGATGGGTCTGCTTTTACACTCATACAACGAACCATCTAAGTTAGAATTTGGGCCCGCAGATTAAGGTATTGGTAGGCCGTCTGGGTCCTCCCATAGATTGTTTGATCCGACCGAGTTCCCTGGAGAAGAATTATCCGATGTTCTCCTGACTACATTTCTTGGTATATTCCCCGCATGGTTCAATACATCATCCCTTAGGTTAGCCCATCGCGGTTCTCGCGCAAAAATCTTATACGCTTTACGGTGTTTAAAGTCATTATCGCCATTCAAGCCTTGATAGATCTTATGTGCATCGTTTTCCTACAATTTGTAAAATTACCAAATACAAATAAATAACGTGTATATTCGCGAGAAATAAATAAAATTGAGTTAAAGGAAATTAGAACGTACCTGATCTTCTTCTATTTTGCCGTTGCTATTCCTAAATTATTCTTGAGAAACTATCCATTTGTACGCCACACATTGTGCATTAAGGGTATGCCACTGAGATTTGGTCGACCCACTTAATCGTCGTGTGGGGTACTCGGGGTCTTTCTTAAAGGCAATGTTGACCTTTTGATAGAAAGTAAAACCCTTTGTGCGTCTTGTTATCTTAACAAAGCTGCTACCCAGGCACTTGCGAGACACGTAAAATCTTCTTCCGTACAATGTAGACTACCATCATCCATCTCATCCAAAAACACAGTATCTTTTGGTAGTTGTAAACTTTGTCTTTGTTTTGCGGGTGTTCTTTTCTTTCTTCCTTTTCCTTTTTCTTTCTGGGGTGCCGCCGTTTTAACATGTATTGATGCATTTGCGTCACTTTGACTGTGCTGAGTAGATTCACCATAGAATAGGTAGTTCTGAAAGTAATTTGGAGGTTGAAAACCTTGAGGTTGAGTGAGCGGATTGGGTTGATAGTACGGGCTAAACCCCGGAGGTTACGGTTGAGAGAGTATAAATAGATTTTGATATTGTCCATAACTGGGATCCCCTTGCGACATGGTAAATAGAGGTGGGGTCTGTAAATGGAATTGAAGTTGGAATTGCGATTGGTTCTGGTTGAGGTATGGAGTGAATTGTGATGATGGGGGTTGAGCGAATGATGTTGAAGGTGGGTTGTGGGAGGATGGGGTCGACGATATAGAGCTATTACTACTGGTGCCAGAGTTCGCCATTTGGGGAGAGCGCAGAGGTTCTCCTCTATACTCGACTTCCTTGGGTTTGGGGAAGAATATGGAGCCAAGGAGTAATTTAGAGAAATAGTTGAGATTGGAGAAGTTTAGATTATCGGGCGGTGTCCATTTTACCGCCCGGATTTTCCGCGCAATAAAAAGAACACCGCGAGGTAATCTAAACACCTCCAAACTCAATTTTTTTGGGTGTGAGCTCCTCACACTTGGTTGAGTTACTGTAGGGCTACGTTGTCAAACTCACACTGGTTTTTTGGCTGCTGGGAGACTCAAAGTGTGAGTTTAAGTTTGGGTTTGCAAACCCAACTCAAACCCACACCCTGTAGGCTTTGCTCAAAAGAGCTATTACCTTGAGTCATAACAAGAAGGTGTACCACTAAGATATACCTCAAAAAAGATTATGATATAGTATAATGGGGAACAGTGTTAGCTACTCTTCAAGCTTTAAACTTTCCCTCTCAGTTTATACACGGGATTAAAGAATGTATTACCACTATACGAATAACTCAATTTTGTGACGGGTCAAAACCGTCGTTAACTCTCATTTGTGACGGTTTTAGACCATTGTGATTCCCGTCGCAAACGAGCCATCGTTTATATATTTCAGCAGAAAAGTCCCGTCGCAAAGCATAAATTTTACGACGGTCTCTCCCCATTGATAATTTACGTCAGTTCAGAGCCGTCGTAAACTTGCTTAAATGTAGTATCCCAAAATAGTTATTACGACGGCTTTGGTTGGTTGAAAAATTTGTTGTTTATTTGCGACTAATTCTCCTGGAAAGTCTATTTACGAAACAACTAAAATAAATTTGTCGTATTCACTATCCTTGATTTGAGACAATTGCATTGTATAAAGCTGAATAACATAAAAAGAAATACCATATGAAAGAAAATGAGTTCCATTTTATTATAAAAATGGTGAAGTACATACAACATATTCATTCAAAATTTTGTATATAGTTCTTCCAAATAGAACTTAAAACAATCTTTAGCAACAACTAATCTTTAAACTGCCTTTCACCTTTTGCTTGCTTCATGATCTCTACTATATACTGTCTTTGTAGTTAAGCGGCGACCTCACAAAAATATGCTCTAAGCTTGAATAAATGCGGCCTGAACTTTCATAAATATAGTTTAAACTTGAACTAACATTTAAAAACTGTATTTAGCTTCCCATGCAACTTTTTAGCACCTGGAAATAACTCCATGAGTAGGCAAGTTTCATTTCATAAGCTGAAGACTAGAGTTACTTCCTAACCATGATAGATAAGAAATGTAAAAGGTAAAATGAATGTGAAGTCTAAATACCTTAGGAGCCATCCAATAAGGGATTCCTTTAAAAGATAGCATTGAACAATGTGAAGTAATCAAATTTAGAACCCTTCTAGACCTGTTTAAGCAGATATATTCAATAAGAGAAAATAGAAATACAAAATAGATATATTCAATAGGAGAAAACAAAAATACAAAACAGAGCTCAAGAGAGTCCCAAACCTTAGGAACGAGGATGAACATGATTATAAGATCTTTTATATCCATCCTCTAACAATTCCCAGTAGGGTGTTCACCTAAACCTAAAATCAAGGTAAATCATAAAAATCACAAAATGATAAAGGGAGAGTAAATAGAGGAAAGAAAAATAAAGAAATCATAATAGTAAATGGAGGAAAGAAGTACATTCGCTAAAGTGTAATTGACCATATTTGGAAACCTCCCTGAAAGTGTTTGAATCAAGCTAGAAAAAATCAAAAAATGATAAAGGGGTTTAAAATTGTTGAATAAATGCTAAAATATTGTGAATGTTTTAACCTTCGCTGAATATTGCTTTAATCTCAATATTTATTTTCTAACCTTTTGTTTCTCTAGAAAATACTCCTTGAGGTTGGTTTGATTAAAATCTCTACAAAAACCATTTCTAAACATTGTCAATCACCATTTAAAGTGTAACACAGAACATAGGCACACATTGACATCACATGCAATAATGATGAGAGAGCCTAAGGATGGAAAAGAAGGAGAGGGAGGAAGTACCTTATCATGAATTCTTCTAGAAACTTTATGTGCCGCTTTACCAGTAGTAGTATCCGCTTCTTTGCTCTCTTCTAATGTCAGCAGATAAATAACAACTATATTGTTAGAAACTAAGCAAAACCTGAAGAATCAAGCTAATCAAATCACCGATGTACTTACACCATCACCACCCGCTCGCCTTGTTGTAGATGAAGTGTAATAAGCACCATTTGGACCACCATAAGTAACAGTTGAGCTCTGAAAGCTGAAGCTTTGAGTTTGAGGTATTGGCCTATCAAGACTACTATAGGCATTTCGTAGCTGCACATGCTTCATCCTCCTCTCTGCAAAATGAACTCAATAGTCAATCTTTATTATAAAAATTGAAGACGCCACAAGTTAAATGACTTAATTTTTCAGATTCTACAATTTACATTCACGTTTGGATTCTCGTAATAAATAAGATTGAAAAACATTACCTTCCGCTTGATCATCAACATGCACTTCTCTGCCTGACCTCAACTGCCTTCTGCGATTATCCTTTTCTTCTTTTCCTCCCTCACCATCAGACTTATCAGACAAATTTCCTGAATAACAGGTCCATTCGACCGAGATTGTCCAGTTATGAACCCATAAATAGGAGCCTGATTAGGAGCACCACTGAATAAGCTCTGAGGATTAAAGAAGTGATCATCAAAGGGGTTCTCCCAGCAAAAAAGTTTGAAACTAAGTTCCTATGATCCCCAAAAAATGGGTCACTAAACAAATCATCCCTATTTCCTCCACCCCTCTACATTCTCAATGTTTTAATATCTGATAAAATAGCTTTCCTCTTTGGTATAACAACAACAAGTATGAAGAAGAAGCAACAACAACAGTAACTAGAAAAGAAAATTAACACCATTAAAATAGCTTTCCTCTTTGGTATAGCTCATCTCCTTTAGCCATATTCGATCACTTTACTCTTCGATTCACACCATTGAAAATCATCCAAATTCTAGAAAAGGAAAATTAACAGATCTAATTAATGAAAACCATCTCAAATCTAAATAATTCCCATCTTAATTTCAGAAGTAAACAGCAACACAAATCGCTTTCACAAATCCACAAAGTTAGAGCAGCAATTCAGAACTCAAACCAACTAAGATGTAAGCAATTTGACCAATTTACTTTGTTTGCTTTGGAAGATATAATGGGAAAAAAAATAGCAATTAGGAAGTGGTATGAGGCATAAGTTATAGAAAATTGAACCCCTACAATCGTGCTACAATTCAATTAACACAAGAGTAATGAACCCTAGTATTTACAATTTCTGATATAAATCAGAAACTTTGAATTAAAGCTAGGGCATCAAGTTCTTACCCAATTCCATGATCTGGGATGGAGGCCCCTCAAATTTCATGTATCGAAGACTTAACATGGGGAAGGAAGAAGAAATAAAGGGATTTCGCGAGTTTGAAATCGACGAACTTACGAGAGAGGGAAACAAGTTGATGAATTTCATAAGACAGGGGTTCTCTAAAGAGAAGCATATGAATATAACACGAGCTCTATCCATTTTAAGTATAAAAAATGACCCTATTTTGACTCTTTTCGTGCGTCACAAATAAGCAACTGCTAAATTCGGTCATAAATTCTGTCAAAAAGTAGTTAATTTTGTACAGTGTACTATCCCTATGTATTCTATCTTTATTAATGGCATCATGGAGGGGTATTTTGAAGGGATTAAAGGTTTGAGGCAAGGAGATCCCATGTCCTCTTACATCTTTTGTGTTAGTTATGGAGAGTATATGGGCTTGTTATAGTAGACTACACTGGTCCCATACTTTAGATGTTTCAGACCCTTGCTAACACACTTAATCTTTGTAGATGACTTACTTGTGTTATTTCATAGAGATCTCATACCACTAGATTTTGTTCTTTCTGCATTTCAGGTGTTCTCTTCCTTTACTGGTCTTGAGGAAAATTATGACAAGTTTGTTGTCTACTTCTCAAAGGTAGAAGGTGGTACTAAAGATATGATATGCTCTATGTTGGGGTTCTACCAAGAGGTACTGCCTTTCAGATACTTGGCCTTGCCTTTGATATCTTCAAGACTGGGTGATAAGGATTGCAATCCTTTGGTGGAAAAAATCATTACTACGGTACATTAGTAGAAAAACAGGTTATTGTCTTTTGCAGGGAGGTTGCAACTTATTAAAGTTGTGTTAGTTAGTAGTCATATCTATTGGATTATTGTTTTTATGCTTCAAACTGCTACTTTAAAGAGAATTGAAACCATTTGCGTTAAGTTCTTGTAATAAGGCCATAATACTACTAAGAAGACAACCCCTTTATCTTGGAATGAAGTGTGCACTCCATATAAGGAAATGTTAGGTTACGGCTCAAAACAGGGGAAGTTGTTCGAACGGCAGAGTTTGCGTTGAAGTCGTTCGAACGAGTCATGAAGTCGTTCGAACGAAAAAGGCTTTATTTGCTTATTTCTAAGTTCGTTTTGAAGGGGATTTAATCCAAATAGATGGTTTATCTCATGATGCATACTTCGGAGATGACCTAATAGAAAGTTTATAAATATGGAGTGTAAGTTAAAGGCTTCTGTATAGGGAGAAAGAGTTAGAGAAAGAAAATGGAGAAATCTAAGATTTTGCTCTGGATAAATTTCTTGGGTTGTCTTTCTAGAGTTCTTGCAGAGGATTATCTGTAAGAGTAAAGGTGAGGTTGAGTGATCTCTGCAACTTCTTGTAACCCTAAGTGATAATATATTCGTCGTGCTTGTCGGGGGTGGTTTTGATACTTTAAAGGGTTTCTACCTAAATTAAACCTTGTGTATGTGATTATTATCTTTGCTTGAATTCTCCGTGATTAGAGTTGGATCTTAAGTTCTTGCTAAATCGTATTGTACTTTTGCTTTGCGATTTGCATCCTTTGTTTCCCTGTAATTGGTGTCAGAGGGAGATTTGGGGCAAGTAGAGTAGCAAGATGGGAAGATCTACGTATTCTAACGCGATCAAGTTTGATGTAGAGAAGTTCGATGGGAAGATAAATTTTAGATTATGGCAGATACAAGTCCAAGATATCTTGATTCAAGGTGGGTTACGCATGGCATTGAAAGGGAAGCTTATGCCTAAAACTCTGGTTGAAGGTATAGCGGCCTAGAAAGTGGATGACGATGAAGAAGAAGACTGGGAAGATCTGGATTTAAGGGTTGCAAATGGGATGTGCCTTTGTCTCGCTAAAAACATTTTAGCAAATGTGGCAAGAGAGAAGACCGCAAAGGGTCTTTAGGAAAAACTTGAAAGTTTATAGCAAACGAAGAGTCTTTCGAATTGCTTATACCTCAAGGAACGGCTTCATACGCTTTGGATGGATGAGGGTACAAGCGTTGGTAATCACCAAAGTTCCTTGAACGGGATCGTTTCAGAATTGGAATCGATCGGAGTTAAAGTTAAGGATGAAGATAAGGCGCTTCGACTCATATGGTTTCTTCTGTCTACCTTCAACCATCTTTAACCTACGTTGATGTATGGGAATTAAACCTTAAGTTTTGAGGAGGTTATAAGTACACTTATTTCTGAGAAGAGAAGGCTTAAGGGTAGCGAATCCTTGGTGGAAAACTCTACGATGGTAGTTAGTGGGAAGAGAAGTTTTAATAGGTTCAGAAAAGGAACTTGTTGGAGTTGTGGTCAATCGGTTCATTATAGATCGGATTGCAAAGCTGGGAAAGGTACTAGAGCAAGTTCGGCAAGGGGCTCTGAAAGTGGCACTAACAAACTGGCGATGGCTACTGGTAAGGATAGTGACGAGGCACTCCTCGTGGTGGTTGCTGATGGTTCTCGCCATAATAGAGGATAAGTATTTGATAGTGGGGATACAATGCATGTATGCGCAAACAAAGCATGGTTTGCTAAATATGCAAGGTGTAGGGTAGCAAGTTTGTGTTGACGAGCGATGGCTCTCGAAGACAAATTTTGGGAGTGGGTAATATTTACGTGAGGATGTTCGATGGACGCATCATAGTTCTTCATAATCTACAACATGTGCCGAGTATGACTCATAATCTAATTTTACTTTCCAAGTTAGATAATGAGGGTTACAATTACTCCGGGCGAGGTGGAGTAATAAAAATTTATCGGAAGTCTTATTTGATCATGGAGGGAGTTCTAATGATGTTCAACTTGTATGCATTGGTTGATAAATCAGTGGGTAGAGAGGTGAAGGTTGTGTGTATCAAAGGAGCTATGGAAATTTCTCAAAAGAAGAATTTAGTTCAAGGTGGAGCAATGACACGGTCTACAAAGATGATCAGAAAGTGGGTTCCGATTGGTGGGTCTAGGAAAAGCTTAGAATCGGGTAATTTTCTTAATGGAGAAGCGATAGGGATACACGACAAATGCAGTAGAAGAAATAGTTTCATCGCCGAGGTGGAGATTGCTTGGTTACAGCTCAAAAGAGGGGAAATCGTTCGAACGAGTGGGGAAGTCGTTCGAACGGCAGAGTTTGGGTTGAAGTCATTCGAACGAGTCATGAAGTCATTCGAACGAAAAAGACTCTGTTTGTTTACTTCTAAGTTTGTTTTGAAGGAGATTTAATCCAAAGCGATGGTTTATTTCGTGATGCGTACTTCGGAGATGACCTAATGGGAAGTCTATAAATATAAAGTGTAAGTTAAAGCTTTTTGTACATGGAGAAAGAGTTAGAGAGAGAAAAGGGAAAAGGAAAAAATCTAGGGTTTTGTTCTGGAGAGATTTCTTGGGTTTTTTCTAGGGTTTCTTGCTGGGGATTATCTGTAAGGGTAGAGGTGAGGTTGAGTGATCTCTCAAACTTCTTGTAACCCTAAGTGATAATATATTTATCGTACTTGTTGGGGGTGGTTTTGATCCTTTAAAGAGTTTTGCCTAAATTAAACCTTGTGTATATGATTATTTCCTTTGTTTGAATTCTCCGTGATTAGAGTTGGATCTTAAGTTCTTGCTAAATCGTATTATGCTTCCACGTTGCGATTTTCCCCCTCGGTTTCCCAATAGGAAGGAGGTTTGGGCATTAGAAGACTCAAAGAATGGAATAAAGCAGTTATTATGAAGTAAGCTTTTAGGATAACATTTAGGGACTAAGGTATTTGGGTCAACTGGGTACAGGCCCATATATTGAAAGGCAAATGTTTTGGATTATTTTTATCCCCTCAATTTATTCTTGGGCTTGGAGGGTTCTATTCAATTTTAGAGTTGATGTTGTGGGTTTCACTAAATACTTGATAGGGAATAAAGAATCTACTTTATTCTGGCAAGACCCTTGGCATCAGAGTGGTATTTTACTGAACCGGTTTGATACTCAATACACTTACAACTCTTATATTGGTCTTAATGTCAATGTTTCTAAGTTTATCTCTAATGGTGCTTAGAGTATTCCCCAAGATATTAAGATCAAGCTTGATAATGAGATTAAAAACTGCCTTCCTAAAATTTCTCATAACTCCATGAATGTTGATAGAGTTGTGTGGACTCCAAATAGTTAAGGGAACTTTAGTATGGCTTCAACTTTTATCCGGTCTTGAATGGTTTGAAATAAGGATAGATCAAACTTATTGTAATAGGGATGCTATTGATTTCTTCCTTTTAAATTGATCCAGGAGTTAGTATCCTCTCTCCTAACTCCTTGCCATCTAACTTGTATAATATATTATAGAAGAAGATCCTAGTAGGGTAGGATACAAACACATGTAATGTTTTTAGAGTTTAATAAAGTTGGCCAAGGGGACCTTGCCCAACCGGAATTTTTTTTATCCCTCTAAAGAGATTAAATAATGATCTCTTCTAATCAAAACACACCATGTGGTATGAGAGAGAAAAATTTAAAAATAATTTAACACCACAACTTAACACCGTTTGGATCCCTTTTTAATTTCTTTCTTTTAAATTAATTAAAAATTCCTCCATCAGTCCCTACACTGTTTGGAATCCATTAACCTTAGTACGATTCCTAATTTCAACTTCCAAATAAGAGTAAAAAAGAAGATGACATCATCATCAATTCAATACAGTAAGTACACCAAGTATCTTCTAATTAATATTTTAATAGTTATAACATGAGTATTGAATCATAGTTTATTATGTTAGAAATAGTAAATACAATTCCAACCACAAAATTCTAATATTATAGTTCTTCTTTATCAACTCAAGCTTCTTACTTATGAGACATTCTTTGATTATATCTTTTTAATTTTATTTACAACAATCCTCATAAATTGTATTTAGCTAATATTGATATTCTTACTTTTTAGGATGGATACGGAAAGCGAAACTCCACCTCTAAGTAATGAAAATTTGCATCCGGTAATTGGGAAGACTTTTAAATCTGAAGATGAAGCTTATAATTTTTGCAATCTTTATGGGAGATTAAATGGATTTAGTATACGAAGATGTTCCTCTACTCAGCGATCAGGTTCAGATAAAATAGTTATGAGAAGAGTTCTATGTTGCTCAAAAGAAGGTCAGTATAAAAAATATCCAAGAATATCCCCTGCGAATAGACAGTTGTTTACAAGAACCAACTGTAACGCAAGACTTGTGTATAAGTGGTTTCCAAAACACTTATATCATGTAGCAGAACTTCAAGAAACCTATAATCATGATCTTGCACTATGGTACAAATGAACTTCAAGGCCAAACCTTACATCAAAAACTTCGAAAGAGATTATGGTACAAATGATATCTTGCAGGAACTTGTAAAAGTAGATTTTAACATCGTTCAAACACTCCATCAAAAAGAGTTGTTGGAAGTTTCAATGTGAGTTAAAAATTTCTTATTATTTAATCAATCAAGTTTTTATCTTCTGACAGCTTATTTCTTGACATACAGGTGGGGTTTGAGTACATTGGAGAAATTATTGCACTACATGAAAGTATTCTACAAGGTTATCTACGACATCACTGATGATATTAGCTATAAAGTCTTTGAAGAACATGGATACAACCCCTCAGACTCCCTACGGAAAGTGGTAAAAGAGAGGAGTTAAAAAAGGATTCCAAACAGTGTAGGGATTGATGGAGGAATTTTTAATTAATTTAAAAGAAAGGAGTTAAAAAGGGATCCAAACGGTGTTAAGTTGTGGCATTAAATTATTTTTGAATTTTTCTCTCTCATGCCACATAGTGTGTTTTGATTATAAGAGAACAATTTCAGATATCTTTAGAGAGATCACAAATTTTTCCTCCCCAACAACTTCTTGCTTTAGCAAAAAAAAACTAATAGATATTTGTGTATGTGTGACTCCCACAAACTGTCTCTCTCTACATGATAAGCTAAGAACAACAATATCTTTTGCAACATCTTTTTACTTTATACATTTGCCGCTTTACCATTATCTCCCTACTTTATTTTGACAAATAATCAAAAAAAAGCCAGCTTCCGATGTCAGCTGGGTGCATGGGCCATGAACGTAACTTACCCTTCCTTAAAAACATATGGTTAAAAGAGGGTCGTTCGATGTTACAAACCAGCTCGATAAGTCGAGTTGACAACTCGCCTTAGCCTCGTTAAGTAGTAAGATTATAGATGCTCTAGCTGGGATATACACGGGCCGGATCGGCCCGGGATCAGGCCTGGAGCTGATCCGACCCGAGCCTCTCGGGTCTTCTCTTTCCGAACTCGAACCCAGACCGAGCCAGTCTTAAACCCGAACCAAAACCGATCCAAAATATTTGGGTCGGTTCGGGTCCGTAACTCGGGTTATCTTTAATAAACCGATTCGACGTATACCTAAATCGGACCGACCAATTCGGGTCGGTCTGGACTGGGTCCTCAGGTTGGGGTGTACAGACTCAGATAGTCTAAGGGGGTTGTTTGGATACTATGTTAAACCAGTCTAGTTAAGTTCAGAACTAAACTAAAATTAAAAGCACATGTTTGGCAAATTGTAGGCCCTACTAATTAGGTTTCCTTTTGAACGAGTTTGCTCCATATTACAAGAAAAACTGGTTTTTTATTGGAATGAATAATACTCTTTTGGTAATAAAATGAGTTTCAAAATCTTATTAAAATTGCGATAAAATAATAAAGTCACACTTATCGAAACAAGATAAAGAAGTACCAAGAGAACAAGTCTCAACTTCCTCTCTCATCTTCTTTAATGTTTTTATACTAATACACATCCACCATTAATGTTCTCACATTAATTGGATTTTCTCTCTCCTCAATTAATACCTTCCCATTAAATCAGTTTACCTCTCCTCTCATTAATGCTCTCTAAGAGCACCTGCAGCTGCTAGGTAGATTCTGACGTGGCGAGGAGGATTGAAAAATCTACCCTTATTTTCTCAAATCCACCCCACAACAGCTAGGTTATTTTGCCTATGTGGCATTTACAAACCCACCTAGAGGGTGGTCTCTCCACCCTCTGGGTGAATTTTTGGTGAATTGATCCTGCGCAGTTTAGAACTGCACGTAGCGTTTAAGCCAATAGAATGATGACACTTGTCAAGCTTCCAGTGGCTCCCATACCGAGCAGTTTTGAACTACGTATAGAGTGTACGCTCCAGATGGAAACACGTTAACTGTTGGGATTCAAACTTGGCTAACGACTAGTTCTTGCCGCGCAATTCAGAACTGCGCGACAAGAGCCTGGATGAAAATTTGTAAGCCTCCCAACTCCATACTTAGTTTTGTTTTTGGTGATTAGAAGGCCTATAGTTTTGGGCATACTTGTTCAACAATAACCTCAGCGACTATATTTTTTAGCAAGCATCTCAACGGCTAGTTTGTTGGCCAAACTTGATTGACAAGAAGCTCAACGGCTAGTTTTGTTCAACTATAAAATCATTCATCTTTTACACTCTATTCTCTTACTCTTCTACATTCAACTTTATTCTCTTAAAAACTATTCATCTTCTAAACTCTATTATATTATCTTGTTATCAATTTTGCCCATCTTGTGTAACCTAATTTTGGAGAACTTAATCATGTCTGACCCATCACTCTCATCCTTGTCATCATCATCTTCATCATCGTCCAAAAGCGAAGAGCTTTTCAGACGCCAAATTGAGATGATGCACGAGTATAGCAAGGTTATGATTGAGATGGGAGAAGTAGATGAAAATGAAGAAAGATGCGATATCATCACGGACGCGGGGCATTAGTAAAATGGGAAGGATTGACAAACGGAAAGGCCGTAATCATAAATTAGGTGAGTTTAGCCTTAATCGGTATTATTTTGGTGCCAACCCAGTCTATGCCGGTATCCCATTTCGTCGTCGATTCCGTATGAGTGAAAGTGTGTATTAACGTATTCATGATCATGTTATTTCTGCGAACCCCTATTTTATTCAAAAACAAAATGCCGCTAAGACGATGGGATTATCCTCACACCAAAAGATAACGTGCGCACTCTGCATATTATGTTATTGCACGAGCACAGACGCCCAAGATGAATATATTCGGATTGGGGAGTCTGCGGGTAATTTGAGTTTGAAAGAATTTTGCAAAACAATTATAATACTATTCAAAGCTCAATACCTTAGATCTCCTAATGAAAATGATACATTACACTTGTTAAAAATGAATGGATCGCGAGGCTTCCCGGGGATGTTAGGTAGTTTAGATTTTATACATTGGAAATGGAAGAATTGTTCTACCGGGTGGGCAGGATAATATACCGGATATAAGAAAATATCGACGGTGATTTTAGAAACGATTGCATTGCAAGATTTTTGGATATGGCACGTATTATTTGGGGCGCCCAGTTCTAATAATGACGTGATCGTCTTTCATCAAGGGTGGCTTTTAAACAACTTGTCTAATAGAGTTATGTCGCCATGCAATTACAATATTGGCACGGTCCTGCACAACATGGGGTATTATTTAGCGGATAGAATCTATCCAAAATGGCAAACAATTGTTTAAACCATAAGAAATCCATCCAACGATGTCGAAAGATATTTTGCCAAGATGCAAGAAGCATGCCGAAAAGACGTAGAGCGTGCATTTGGGGTATTACAAGCTAGGTTCTAAATATTAGCGCATGGTACGCAATTTTGGAAGCCACGTGATCTAGAAAATTTTATGTATGCATGTATAATCATGCACAACATGATCGTCAAAGATGAACGTTATACTTACATCTGGCATGTGGATGTTGATCCCAAGTTTAGGGATTCCGTGAAGAATTGGAAGAAGGACTTAAATCTAAATCACGCAATCAACACTATGGCCGAGTACATCGAGAAGATTCAAGAAATTAGAAATGAAGGTGCTCATTTCCAATTACAGAATGAACTTGTCGCGCATTTGTGGAATAAAAAAAGGGTGAAGTAATGTATTTTGTTTCGAAGTTTGTAGTTTTATGTTGAAGTTGAAATGTATTTGGTTTTGAAGTTTGCAGTTTTGTTCTAAACTTGTAATATATTTTGAGAGACTTTTTAAAAGTTCATTTTGTGAAATTCTTAACATAAATAACAATTTTATTAAAATAATGAAATTACATAAAGCTTAAGAAATACTATTAACGCTAAGGATTACATCAATCTTCATTACTAGGAATGTCGTCATCACTTGGACACTGCACCTTCAAATTCTTCGAATTTTCTTTAATTTACTTATTCATCCAACGCCTTTGTACCGGTAGTAGGTTACTTGTGTCCGTTGTCATCACCTTAACCATATGCGCATCTTTGATGGTATTTTTTCTAGTTAGCTCCACTTTACGTCTCTTTTTGAATATCTGCCTCTCTAGCCAACATTTGTTCCTCTTGTGCTCTAGCTCTAGCTTCATTTTCCTCTTTCTTCTGCTCGTTTCTCTCATTCCATGCCTTCATCATGTTTGTCATCGTCTCAAACATTTTCTTTCCCCAAAAACCTATACTTGACTTTACCGCTTCTTTTGCCTTGTATTATTTTTTTGCCCTCCGGTCGTTCTTCCTCACAAGCATATAGTGGTGCATTCAAGTTTATAGAATAATCTAGAATGACCACATTTGGAGTACCGGAAGTAGGTGTAGAGGGATCGATACCGAAAGTACTTGGGTTATCGTTAAAATTTGATTTCCTAGCGACGTTGCGGCTGGGGTGCCTAATGTTCTTAATTTGTGACTATTTTGGGCAATGCTCCAAAACTTTGTAAGCCTCCCCCAATATAAATGATTTTTTTTTATAGTTTTTTAAATGTCTCGTATGCCATACGTTCCTAGAAATAAAGTTCAAAATTCTAATGAGTACTAATTGTGGAACAAAATTAATGGAATGAGAAAAAAAACTAAATTACTTACGACGTTGCCCGTTCCAATGCCAGTAAAATATCAGCTTTCGAGGTCTTAAACGATGCCTCTAAAAATCAAACATTCCTTATTGAGCTGCCCCTTATACGTGTAATTGACACCGCTGCATGATCGCCACATCGATTGGTCATTATAGAATAAGTTGAATTGGTCACGTACCTTAAACCAAAATGTAACAGCTTTTTTATTATTTGTCGCTGCGAGGTTTTGTGAGACTTGAGACCAAGCGCATGTGAGATTGACAAAGTCATCGGACGACCAATATTTAGAGTTCGTGTATCTTTCTTTATCGTCATCAACTTCATCCTTAACCTCAACTACATCCTCAACTATAATAGGTGTCGGTAGCGTCTTTCTTTTAGGCTTCGCCTATCTGTATGTATTACTTCTCGTGAGAACCAGATTGAGAACCTTAGAGATGATCGGAGAAACAATCGGTGATGTATTGAGGTTTAAATCATTTAAATCCCATGTACCTCTCATCGGTGTGGTACTCAAACTTCCACTGGTGTGAGATGAAAAATATAGATTTCACGGTTGAGAGTACAAACCCGTATGAGGATCAAATTGAGGGTAATATCCTTGGTTTTGGTAATGAGGGTAATATCCTTGGGTTTGAGATAGAAATTGATTATCGCATGGTAGAAATAGCTGTCGAACATGGTGATCACGATATTAGGAAAGGTTAGGCATTTGCGGCGAATCATATGTGCTGAATTGCGTCAAAAATACATTCCCTTGTGGGTTCGTATTGGAGGATTGAGAGTGGTTTTGAGAATTAGATTGGGAGCTTGAAGATGACATGGTGGCTTTGCTTGTAAGCTAAAGAGGGAGGAGAGTGTAGAAGAAGAATGATATTTATAGATGAAAAAATATAGTCGTTGAGCTACTTAGTGAACAAGTTAACCAAAAAATATAGCCGTTACACAAAAGACAAGTTTTCACAAAAATATACCCGTTGAGCTACTTGGTGAACAAGTTTCCACAAAAATATAGCCGTTGAGATACACAAAAGAGACAAATTTTCTCAAAAATATAACTTGGTATTTTCAAGCATTTAAATAAATTCTCTATATTTCAGAGCTCAAAAAAAACTAATATAACTAATTTTTCATAATTTAGGAAGGTGTTTGAGGAAATACCTAAACGAAAGAGAAGAAAAAAAGACTAAGTATGAACCAGTGCACTCTTAATAGAGGGCAAGAGAATGTGTTTGAAGAAATGTCTAAAAGAAACTAAAAAAAAAACTAAGTGTGGAGAGGAAAAAAAAAAGAGCAAAAGTTCTAAGCTCTTGCCGCACAGTTCAGAACTGCGTGGCAAGCTTCCTTAAACCAGATTAAGCCACGTGTATTATTTCAAGGGACTAGATTAAGCCATTTGTTTGAGAAAGCTTGTCGCGCAGTTCTTATCTACGCGGCAAAAGCCTGGAGCTTTTGCCTTTGGTTCTATTCCCCATACTTAGTTTTTTCTTTTTTCTTTTTTCTTTGAGGCATTTCCTCAAATACCTGATGTGCCCTCTATTGTGTGTGCATCTCTTCATACTTATTTTTATTTTTCAAAGACTTTAATTAGGCATTTCATCAAACACTTGAATAGCCTAGTATTTCATTCAAACAATTGTTTTTTCAGCTCTACTTGTCACGAAATTTCATTTAAACACTTGAAAAAATGTATTATGTAAAATATAATGCATAATCAATTCAACATAAACTCGATAGTCTAAACAAAATATAACATAAAAGTAGATAGTGTAAACAAAATATAATATAATCTCGATAGTCGGACAAAATATAATAAAACATAGCCTAAGTGGGACAGCTTCTCTTCGTCTGGCGGGTACGTCTGGTACAGGAGAGACTCTCGTCATAAGTACATTGCACATCTGGCTCTGTCTGGTAGCTGATGGACATCTTAACTAGTCTCTCTCCTGTGGTCCTGATAATCTCATCCCTCCGTCGAAGTTATTCCTTTAACTCCTCATTGCGTTGAAACAATTGTCTCGTATCTTCATAAGCCGCATACAGCATTCTTTGGTTTGGAGTCCACAACTTATCCACACTATACCTAGGTGGACACGGGTGTGGTACCTGCATGACCGAGATCGGTAGATGCCTACGTTCTCCATTGCTTCCTCCCATCTCCATGAACCATCCCAGATTCCCCACTTCCTCACCGTATGCCTCAACACCATAGTTTTGCATATGAGAAGACGTGGTTAAACTCGAAGTAGGTGGCAGAGTTACATCGGGCCTTACTAGATCATGCCCGACCATCCAAATATTCTTGGCCCTCTTCACTAAACTATAACCGATCTTGGGATTTGGATGAGCGGCTTGCCAAAATGGCATATAATCCACGTCAGCAGCGATGTAATTATGCCTATCATAGAAGTCCACCTCTCTCAGTCCCTGATAAAATGCTCGATCGTATCGAGGAAATTTTATAATCTGTTATGGGGGGTCATAGGGAACACTATCAACCTCGGTATTCTGACGCATACACCGGTCTCCTAAATACCAAAGTGTACCGCTCCTGTATGGGACTAAACTAATGGAATCCATCTTTGACAAAGCACTGAGACAAATTTTACCTCTTGACATAATGATTACCTACTCCTCAGCCATGATTGCCAATCAATGTTGGTTTTATCCTTTCATTCTATCATTTCTCTGATCATAACAAATGAATGATGGATCTCAGCCCCTGAACTTTCCCTTTCATCTCTTCACACACTCATACAAGGATAAACATGGTCGAAGTTGTTCACCTTGACCAGATACATTATGACGCAACAGTACTTGTAGTAGCCTACTTGCAGCCTTCTACCCCTAGTCAAACACTTAAAGGTTATCTCGAAGCCTACTCGGATACCTCAAATCCCACTCATTCCATAAACAAGCCTTGCAAGACTACATAAAGACAAAGCCTCGACTACTAACAGACCTCGAAGACAAAGATAGATTTGTCAGTACACGAACTCCGCATAAGCATCAGAAGCACTTCGACCATATACGTACGTGGTCAAAGGCAGACATGCCAGACAGCCAGCTCACCAGACAAGAATAACGCCTTTGTTGGTCCTTACAGCGATAGTGACAGAACCAACAACAACTACAGTGTCAGAGCACAGTGCCAAACCTAACATTTCTGGCGTCAACACCAACTCTGAGATACCCGCCTAATGCCCGAAGGGTACACTTATAATGTGACCACCCATGATGACTCAGCCCTACCTATACTCTATAAATAAGAGGGAAGGGGAATCAAGAAGGGGTTACAAAATCTCTCCATTGAACCCTTGGAGTTTACCTTCGATCACCCTTTAAATTACCCAGTACTCAAAACTTCAACTACTCGACAGTAATATCAAATCTCTTAAAAACCCTCATCAGAGGTCGTGGAGTGACCCATTCTAGGCCTCCACGTAAGTATATTGTCAACAGATTATTCGTACTATAAATTATATGCTTGAATCCTTTGATAAGTTAGGACCCTATATTTGGCACCGTCTATGCCTGCCCACCCTACCAATCTCCCTTGTCCCATTTTCTCCCTTTTTCAGGTCCTGTAAACCACTCCCAATGGCACCAACCCTCCATTCTACTTCCACCCATACCGGCAACTCCGCCGATGGAGTGGCTGCTCAACTAGCCCGTCTTACTCAACAATTCGCTCAGGCTGAGGAGCGACATCGAACACAAATACAGCAGGAGCACAAATAACATTGGCAAGAGTTTAAAGCCGAACGGCATCGCCGCTTAGAGGATGCCGACAGAAAACTGTACAATCGACGATTTGTGCAACAAAGTCTGTGAGTTGCAATAACTGTAGCCTCTAGATGCCCCCTGTCATCTCGAACACCGGCCCCATCGCGCGTGTTTGCCTGCACTCAACTGAGACCTCTGCCATATCTAGAAGTATCCCAGGCTCATATCGGCTCCGAGGGTGCTCCCTCTATTATTCCCCCCACTGGCTTCATCTATCTCGGTATCCACCCCACGGAGGATTCCATTGACTTCACCCTTCGCTCCTCCAGACACCCCATACGCTGCCCTACCCGAGAGCGTCTCGGGGAGCACAGCGCCAAACACATACCGAACACTCAGCTTTATCATCCTTGAACCCCTCGATCTCACCCCCCAGCATGACTTCGACTACAAAATCCAACCTATCATCCATGTCAGCGTAAGCCCCAACTCCAAACTCATGAAGTCAGTTTAATAACCCCCTCTATCCCAAGCTCCTCGCTATCGAGGTACCTCCAAATTTTTGCGCTCCCAAACTTAGCAAATATCGCAACACTAATCCCCAATCCCACATCCTCAAATTCCAAAATGCTTTAAACCTTTACTCTACGGCAGACCACCTGATGTACTAACTTTTCCCCACAAGCCTCACAGATAGTCCCCTTCGATGGTATCATAACCTTCCCAATGGCTTTATTCGAAGCTTCGGGCAACTATCCCGTCTTTTCATCGCCCAATTTGTCTTTGACAAAGACCGAGAGGTCAGAGCCGATGCCCTCTTCAATTTCACAAAATCCCTCAGTAAAACCCTTGAGGCCTTCACTAAGAGATTCCTCGACGAGTCACGCAAATTTGTACGTGAATGTCGTACTCGCGTATTCGAACGCTTTGCCAGATAACAGTCGTGTCAAAGAGTACCTGGTCCACCACAAACCTCAAACCCTTGAGGAGATACTCTCGAAAGTCAATAGTAATATCGACCTCAAGCGCCTCTGGAATCAAATAAACAGGGGCAGCCTTCAACCACCAACCCAAATAAACCTCAACAAGGCCCACCCTCTACTCCTACAGCCCTGATCGCTCCTGTCTCATAGAAGACTGAGAGCCGCAAACGTCCTCATACTGACTATAATGTCGAAGCTCAAAAAAATAACCAAAGCTAATCCAACCTAGACTCAATGCCCCCATCAGTACCCTTCTACCATAGATCCAGACAGACTCCATATGGCGTATCCCTTTCCCCATTGAGGTCAAACCAGGCAAACCTTACTGCGCCAACCACAAGTGTAACTGTCACCAAACCAATAATTTTTTTACCCTGCAGCACTCCCTCAAGATAATACTCAAGGCGGGTCATCTAGATTAGTATATTACCGACCTTCCCAGCTACCTCGACGGGTCGTACCTCAAACCTCAACCCGCCCCTTCGACCGACCCTGCCAATGTGCACATCTACCAACTTAATTTCATTGAAGTAAATAATATCGACAGTAGCCGTTCTAGGAGTAAGCGCAAGCGTGTCGAAGAATGCTACAAGCTCACTTACCAGGAGAAGCTGCCCGCCCTCCTACCAGAATCAAGCATTTATCCTCGACCCGAAGGTATCTCTTTCGTTGACTGCGATACATCGCATGTTCATTTTCCCCATTCTGACCCTTGAGTCATCATGATTAATGTCAAACACCTCGTCCTCCACACCATGCTTATCGATACAGAAAGTGCAGGCGATGTACTTTTCCTTCAGACCGTCTAAGCCATGAACAAAACAGACCTCATCACTGCCGCCAATGTCAAACTAAAAGGTTTTAATGGAGCCACAAAATTTTTTATTGGTCAAATTAGCCTTCCAGTTGGCCATGTCACACTTCAAACCAGCTTTCTTGCCATCGACAAGAAGTCTGAATACCTCGGTATCCTTGAGCGCGACTGGCTCTATGCCATGCGTGCCATACCTTCAACCTATCATAAGACCCTTCGTTTTACTGCCCCCTGTGGTACATAGAATTTAAAAGGCTCTCACCGCCTCGCCCGTTCTTGCGAGCATCCGGAGATC
Source organism: Kingdonia uniflora (assembly GCA_014058105.1). Taxonomy (NCBI): domain Eukaryota; kingdom Viridiplantae; phylum Streptophyta; class Magnoliopsida; order Ranunculales; family Circaeasteraceae; genus Kingdonia; species Kingdonia uniflora. Next base: position 2,594,916 of record JACGCM010000724.1, read on the forward strand.
GATCAGACCGAAAACTCGTCAGACTCCCATAGCAATCACCGCCTCCTTCTATCTCCATACCTTCGACACCCGCCATCTCACCCATCAAAGCCACTGTCTATATCAAACTCGACGGTCCTGGTCAAGGTACATTCATTAAAACCTTTCTAGACGAGGCAGAACACCACGAACTTACAAACTTCCTTCAAGTAAACAAATACATCTTTGTATGGCCATTTTAGAAGATGTCCGGTGTTGACCCCAGTTTAGAATGTCACCACCTCAACCTCATCCCCCACTCTACAGTAGCTAAACAGAAGAAGTGTATACTGGCACCACAACATCGAGATGGTATAAACCTCAAAGTCAATAAGCTCATAGAAGCAGGATTCATCAGAGAAGTCAAGAATACTGATTGGATATCAAACATTGCTGCAGTTCCCAAAAAGAATGGCAAGATCAAAATCTACATCAACTTCACAGACCTCAACAAATACACACTGAAGGACAACTACCCCTTCCCGATCATTTCAGTACTCCTTGATGCTACTGCTGGACACGAGCGCCTGTCAATGATGGACGCAGCTTAGGGTTGCAATCAGGTACCCCTCCTCCCCGAGGATCAACTTGAAACTTTTTTCATCACTGAACAAGGCTTTTACTATTTTAATGTCATGCCCTTCGGCCTTAAAAATACCGGTGCCACCTACCAGCGCCTCATAACAAATATGTTTAAACCCTTGCTTGGTAAGTCGGTCGAAGTTTACATCGACGACATGTTATGTAAGAGCCTCCAAAAATAGACCCACATCCAGGACCTAACCGAAGTCTTTTCAATACTTCGAACATACAACATGAAACTTAACCCCGAAAAATGCCAGTTTCGTGTTTCATCTGACAAATTTTTAGGCCAGCTTATCAACAAGCGTGGTATCGAGATCGACCTTACCCATATTCGAGCCCTCATCGACATGCCTTCGCCCTGAACCAAAAAGAATATCCAAAAAATGGCTGATAAAATGGTGGGCCCCAACCGTTTCATTTCCAAATCCTCAGACCGTTGTGTTTGGCTCTTTTCTCTCTTACGCGACCAAGGAGTCCACAAAGCTAAAAAGAAAAACAACCCCGAGATTAATTGGATACCCGACTGTGACAGGCCTTCCTCGAACTCAAAACATACCTTGATCGACCACCCATCATTCACACCCCTGTCAAAGGAAAAACACTATCCTTATACCTCGCGTTCACTAATACCTCTATCAGTTCAATCCTCATTCGACTTGAATCAAACATCGAGAAACCTATATATTTTATCAGCAAAACCTTGACACCTATAGAAACGCGATACACGAAGCTTGAGCATTTGCTCCTCACTCTCGTTTATACTTCCTGCAAACCTAAACCATAATTTCAAGCTTACCCTATCCGTGTTATAGCAAGCTATCTCCTTCGAGAAGTACTCTGCAAGAAAGAGAAATCTAGATGAGTACAATAGTGGTCTGTGTATCTTGGTGAACACGACATTACATTTGAGAAGCAGATATCCCAAAAAAGCCAAACAGTCCCCGATTTCCTTACTGACTTCCCGGTCGAAAATGTCGACTGGAAGGAACACGAAGATGACCAACCAGAGGACCAACCCGAACCTGCCAACCCATGGAAGCCTAACACAGGCTAGCATCTTTTCTCAGATGGATCCGCTGGACCTAACGGTTCAGGGATAGTTATCGTCCTGGTTACACCTACCAATGACCGAATTGAAAAGGCAGCTAAGTTAAACTTTGAATGCTCCAACAATGAGGCTAAGTATGAAGCCTTGATCCATGGCTTCAACCTCGCACTCGACCTCTGCATCCCAAAACTTACAGTTTTCACAGATTCCAAACTCATTCAAAAATAGTACTCCGGTGAAAATCAAGCCAACGGTCGCATGACCGAATATTTTGTCCACGTCCGCCAGCGCTTGGAACGTTTCCCTAAAAAATCTTCTATTACTCACTACCCTCGAGGTGAAAACAGACATGCAGATGCCCTCGCCTACATAATAGCTATGTTAGGCAAATCTGAATCCTAAACTCTCCATATCGAAGTACTCGAGCGCCCAAGTATCGACCAGATGGAAGCCAATGTCATCAATACTGGGGGCGAGAGTCTTGATCCAGATGACTGACGAACACCATTCCTCAACTACTTTAATAAAGTTATCCTTCCCGACGATCCCAAGGATAAACGGTCGTTATTAGAAAACTACCGTAGATACACTATCCATAAACGCGAGTTACATCGAAAATCCCAAAATGGCGTCCTCCTTCGATGCATTTCTCAAAACAAAGCCTCTTCAATCCTTGTCGAACTCTATGAAGGTACCTACGGTACTCATACTGCTGGTCGATCTATGGCCCTTCGAGCCGTCTCCCAAGGTTTATTCTGGCCTAATATAAAAAAGTAAGCCGAAGAGTACGCCAAACATTATGACAAATGTCAGGGTCATGCGCACGATATTCATAGCCCCTCTCAAAACCTCTACTTTAGTCAAGTCTCTTGGTCATTCAAATGCTGGGTCGTTGACCTTGTGGGTCCTTTTCCTAAAGCCTCGGGTAGCCGAGAGAACATCCTTGTTGCCACAGACTATTTTACCAAATAGGTCAAATCCGTACCTCTATGTCGAACCAGAGAAGAAGTCATCAAATTTCTATGGGAAAACATCATCACATGCTTTGGATGCCCTCATATGATTCGATGTGACAATGGTCCACAGTTTGTCGGGAACAAAGTCAAAAATCTCCTCAAGAAGTACAACATCATCATCTCCCCCTCAACACCTTATTACCACCAAGGGAATGGTCAGGTCGAAGATATTAACAAAACCAAAGTCGACGGTCTCAAAAAGTATGTCGATGCAAAAAAAAGGATGATGGGTTCAGGAATTACAACATGTATTATGGCTCCCTACTCAATTCAAAGTACCCACACAAGATCCCAACCTCCCGGACGAAGACAATGAGTTTAAACTCGGATGCACATGTTATGAATCGACGAAACCAAAAACTGAGCCATCGCCAACCTTGGCTGCTACCATCTATCACTCCAGAAGTCATACAACAATAGAGAGTTCAACCATGAAGTTTCAACATCAGAGATCTTGTACTTCGACGTGCAACACAATCCTCGAAGCAGCGGAATGCCGGCAAGCTAGCTGAATCTTGGGAAGGACCATATGTCGTATACGATATAACTGACAAGGGTTCATATTACCTCATGACATAAGATGAAGAGCCTCTACCAAATCCATGGTATACAATGCAGCTAGTCTCATATAATAGGTTACGGCCTCAACCTCGTTTACCTGATATAAAGACAGAATAATCAATAAATAGTTTTTTCCATCTGTACTTCATCTCCTATTTACCAATCGATACCTATCCCTGAACACAAAATAATAAAGATGAAGAGCCTACTCACAGCCTTCTACCTCCAGTCGAACACTCGAAGGCTATCTAGAAGCCTACTCGAAAACCTCGAAGCCCGCTCAATCCATAAACAGGCCTTGCAAGATTACATGAAGACAAATCCTTGACTATTAACAGACCTCAAAGACAAAGATAGATCCGTCAGTACACGAGCTCTGCATCAGCATCAGAAATACTTCGACCATATTTGTACATGGTAGAAGGTAGACATGTCAGACATCCAGCTCACCAAACAAGAATGACACCTTTGTTGGTCCTTACAACTACAATGACATAACCAACAATAGCTACAGAATCAGAGCACAGTACCAGACCTGACATTTCCTGCATCAACACCAACTCCAGGATTCCCGCCTGATACTCGAAGGGTACACTTGTAATGTGACCTCCGATGGTGACTCAGCCCTACCTATACTCTATAAATAGGAGGGAAGGGGAATCAAGGAGGGGCTACAAAATCTCTCCATTGAACCCTTGCAGTTTACCTTTGATCACCCTATAAATTACTCAATACTTGAAATTTTGACTACTCAACAGTAATATTAAATCTCTTAAAAATTCTCATCAGAGGTCGTGGAGTGACCCATTCTAGGCCTCCAAGGAAGTATATTGTAAATAGATTATTCGTACTATAGATTATATGTTTGAATCCTTTGATAGAAGGTAAAACCTGTGGTGTAGGAGCCAACTTCTCCTCTGCACGAAGTTAAGCTCCTACAGTACTTGAAGGACCAAAACTCTAACAGAGCATAGAAACCTGTGATTGATCTCTTCCCCTTCCCATTCTTCAAGATTGAGACTTTATCTAGTCCCTAATACAAATATGCCTTGATCGGAGTACCCCAGTTGAACCCTGACGCACCAAAAATATGGTGGTCTGTCAAAACTGCAAGATAACTGGTCGGTAGAGATGTATTTGCATTCGAGAAGAATATATTACCTATCATGTATGCAATAAATGCCCAAGAATATATGAGGTCCATGTCTTGGCTGTAACTGCTAGTTAGAGGATTCAAAGGGTCTCTCCAGGTTTTCAAATAAGCTAGTGTAACGTTACCGTACCTGATGTTGGCCTAAATGATTCTGGGGAACAATGTTTGAGCTTCATCGAACTTCAAGTACTTATTGTCGTACGGGATTTCGAAACCCCGCCCAAAACTTATGCCTATTAGCATGACAAAGTCCAACGGTGTAATGCCAAGTTCCCCGCAAGGGAAGTGAAAAGTTGGGTGGAAGGCCACCACCGTTCCACGAGAGCATAGATTAAGCGGCTATCCAAGTTTCCTGCCTTAATCGTCAAGAATTCTTCAAAACCCATATTGTGGACCAAGGTCTTTAGGGTGGAGTACCTGGCAATCCATTGGTACCACTTTAAGACTTTATCTAGTGATCCCCTAGATATGATTTCATCTCGGTTCTGCAAAAATAACATATTAACATATTAACATATTAAATTCTCATTCGGAAATTTCGTCGAACATTTGACAAATAACGTTAATAGTACATACATTTTACTCAAAAAACTTACCGGCAATTCCCCCAATCCAATAGAATTGTGGACCTAGTTGTCCGAGGGGATATCCACTCGGTGCAACTCCTCAAGGGTTGAGGCGGGATCATTATCCGGCGTAAGGTGTAACGGCCACATATGCGTGACCAATTCTTTACTTCTTCGTTTAACTACATCACTTCCATTTTATCTAGTTTTGGGAATTGAATGACTAGGTCCCGACATTATTAATCGTAGTTTTATGGGATTGAATTACTAGATGGTGGGGTTTGGGAAACTTATGTTAAAAGTTGGGTAAACTAGAAGGTAGGGTTGGTAAAATATGTGAGATTAGAGTGAGAGTAAAGTGGGAATCGAAGGCATTTCATGCAGGGAGTACCTGCGTATTTCAGAACTGCGCATGGGATTTAGAGGCTCCAGATGGAGACACGTGGGCAGATCTTAGCTGTTGGTTGTTCCGCGCAGTTCAGAACTGCGTTAAGGAATATCCACCTTGATTTGGGTTTAAACTATTGTGGATAGATTTGGGGTGGATTTCAAATTGGGGTAGATTTTCTCAAATCCACCCTCCAACTACTGCATATGCTCTAACAACTAAGCTTGAAGAAATATCATCTCCTTTAATGTTTTATGATTAAGTACTCTCTTCTCTATTCTCTCTCCTCTCTCCTCTCTCTATAATTAATGATCACCTATTTATGACACATCTTTCTTTCTTCTCTAGATATAGTTGTATAAAAGATTTTCTCACTTTCTTCTCCTGTATTAAATATTAATGCTTCTTACTTGATTTATACATGAAAGAATGGGTGGTACAAGGTGGTATTTACATGTATGGGTTAGATTTCTTTTAAGATACAGATAACTTGAGGGGTACCCCAACAGGAAATGCCTTAACCTTTTAGTTTAGGAACTACTTTTACATAAAAGTGCTCGTAACTATACTTATATGGGGGCGTCGTAGGGCGAGGCACTGGAAGCTAGGCCCCTAGGAACACTTCTTTTTATACCATAACGATAAGACCTCGATGGCGAGCCAGGTTAGTCATTCGGAGATGGGCCGCCAGGAACTAGTATTTTTATGCCAAAACGGTCAGACTGTGGTGGCGACAAAGGTTGGTCATTGGGAGCTGGACCACCAGGAACTAGCCTTTTCACACCAAAATGATTAAATCTTAGTGACAATATAGGCTACTCAATGGGAACGGGACAGTGAGGTACAAGCCTTTTTTGCCAAAACGAGTAAGCCTCGGAGGCGAGGGTGGCTGGTCATTAGAAGTTGGGATGCTAGGAACAAGTTTTTTTATATGAAATGAGCATACATTGTAATAGCCTAATTTTGGGATTCGGACTTAGCCTTTACACCAGATATACTCAGAACGTTCAGGCACAATAGATAACAAACAGCAAGATGGTTTAGCGTGGAAAATCTTTGAATAGGTTAAAAACCACGATCTTTCTTAAGGATTTTGAGAAAGTGATGGTGATCTTATTGAGATTGCTAATCTATTAATATAAGTATTCTGAAAATGTAAGATAACGGAGTAAGAACTTTTCTGTATCAAATGTTCCGTCCTTCATCTGTAGTTCTCCAGGTCTCTTTATAAGTCCTCCAACATAACCGTTTGACGACCATAAAGTCCCTTAATGATGGACGTTACAAAGTGTGTGTGAGATATTATTTGACCAGATTATGTAACGTTCCAATCTTTGCTGATGTACAATGGCTCTATTGCTGACTGTACGCTTTGCACAGATCAAATTATTGGTGTAAAGGTCAAAGGTAATGTCTTGAACTGAGGAAAGTTGGTCATGTCTTTAATAGTACTTCCTGTATACTGATGAGATCGAAGACAAAGCCTGAGTCTAAGATACGAAATAGTCTCTTACATACATCATATACGAGGGAGGTCAGTCATGGTCACTACGAGATGGGCCGCCAGGAACATGCCCTTTTATACCAAAATGGGCAGACCTTGGATGCGGGGGAGGCGAGTCATGGTGAATGGGACTTGGGCCGCTAGGAACAAACCTTTTCACATCTAAACTATCATAATTTGATGCCAGCAGATACTTCCTTTTAGACGGGTCGCAGGGACAAGTTTTTCAACCCCAAAGCCATCAAAGTTTGATGCCAAAAGAGGCTCATGAGGAGCTTCACATATGTATGGGCAAGATATATTTGTTTTCTCATTTATAAAATACATATGTATTGTATCTATGACAAGTTGTGGCTCATGAGCTAACTAGGATTGGAAGAGTTCAGACCTCTATCCATGCTCAAACTTGCATACATCTTTGGATTCAGGAACTCTCGATTTTGTAATATTTTTATTGGTTGATATATTAAAAAAAACGGTTGTATTATCTTCATCCAGAAAACCAGGAAAAGACCCCGAAACAAAGTAATAATTTTGTGTGATTGTTATGTATTTTGTGATGTGCACAAGTAGATAGTGTTATAAGATTTTTTTTATTATAGATCTCTCCCAAGTAGATAGTGTTATAAGGCTTAACATTTTTTTTTCTTGCCCTGCTTAGTTTTTCTCACATTTAATGGCTACTTTTAATTGATTACCAAGAAGTAGTTGCAGGTGATTCAGGAAGTAGTTTTGCAAAGTGATTTTGTGAAGAGCTTTAAATCGCATTCCAAGAAAGTTTACTAACCACATTAACTCTTGTATTGCCAATCATGTTATTGATTAATGGTTTCTTTATTGAATTGGTCGAGAAACATTATCATAACAACACTAATTATCTTCAACCTAAACATTTAATGTCAGTGTTCATTTTAATCTACATTATATATATAAAAGAATTATTTGTCGCTCACTTGTACAATAAATATATTAAAGGGAATGACATAGACCTGTTGTATATTCTTGAAGGAAAATATTAATGATTGAACCAGCAACGTAAACTATAACTTTTTAAGTAATCTAAATCCATTAATAATTGTAGACCCACCTATGGGTAATGTGGGCACTTCCAACAATCCTCCTCGCGGTAGAACTAAGTAGACCCCGACGATGGATCATTACTTTTTGGATCTCATGTTAGAGAAAATACGTGCGGGACAAAGAAATGAAAAATTGCTTACGAAGATTGCGTGGGCTGACATGACAAAAAAAATGAACGAAAAGTATAAAAATATGAATGATGATAAGGAGATTCTGAAAAATCGACATAAGAAGTTAAGAAATATCTACACGATTTTGAAGGCTCTCCTAGACCAAAGTGGATTTGAATGGGATGATGAGAAACATATGGTGATAGCTGATAGTTACATTTGGGATGAGTATCTAAAGGTGTATAGCTTTATAATTCATTATTTAAAATAAACTACTAATTTATACACGACCAATGTAGGAGCATCCTGAAGCTAAAACTATGTGAACTAAAACAATGCCGAACTACCACGTTCTTGATGAGATTTGGGGAAAATCAAGAGCAACAGGACAATACATTTGCTCAGCTAAAGATTTGAAGTCTGGAAAGTTGAGCGATGTTAACATAACTCAAGTTCAAGTTTCTTTAGATGATGCAACAATGAAAGATGATTCACCTCCTCTAAACAGTGAAGTAGAAAAAACACAAATTGCCATAAACAACTTCGACTGCTAAAGATAGCAAAAAAGGGAAAAATAGTACTAGTGAAGGCATGATTGCTGCTTTGAATTTAATTGTATCGGCAGTCAATGGAATGAAAAGTAAAAGATTGGAGAGTGAAAAGAAACCTAACGTCATTGAAGCACTTATAACGCTATTTCTAGTTTACTCGAGGATGATTACTTAAAAACTTGCGATCTTCTCGAGGATGAAGGAAAAGTAAGAATATTTCTTAACATAGCCAAAAATAAACGAAAGACGTGGTTGATGTGGAAAATAAATCCAAAGAAAGACAATTATGATTGCAACCTCTAAAATTATTATTATTATAGTTTAGTTATTATTTAAATTAGATCTTTCGTTATTGATTTGTAAGTTCATTTAAACTTTAATATAGTATTGCATAATAAATGAGCAATAAAATTTACTTATTATTAAATCTAGTAGCTATTATTAAAGTTTAAAGAAATTTCTTTATTTTTTAATTTTTTGGTTATTCAAATTTTTGAATATTAATTTATATGAAGTGCAGGAAGTAAAGTACGACGGGTGACTATGATTCTGATGAAGAAGTTATGATTGCCCTGGATGCAGTTGCAGCTGCACTTGCAGCTTCTCATTACTATGAGAATCATATATTAAAGGAACCATGTCGCGACTCAAAAGTAACTGGTAAAGAATATATCGCTAAATTAGTAGACGGTAATCCTGTTCGCATGTATGAAAACCTTTGTACAAATAAACTTGTCTTTAAAAGGTTGTGTGATATTTTAACAACTGAAGGCTCCTTGCGTGATACAAGGGGAGTTAATGTTGATGAGCAAGTAGGAATGTTCTTATATACTATTGGTCATGACGTATGCAGCAGAATAGTTCAAGAACGTTATCAACATTTTGGAGAAACTGTTAGTTGCCACTTCAACACTATTTTGGATGTTGTTGTTTATCTTGCACCAAAATTATTACAGCGTGCAAAGCCTGATACTTCAAAGGAGATCTTAAATGATCCAAGATTTTTCCATATTTAAATGTTAGAATTTTAATAAAAATTAGCTTTCTTTTTGAATTTCTTACTCCAATATTTTATGAAATTTTCATAGGATTGTATGGGGGCAATAGATGGCACGCACATCCCAACGCTTATAAATGTTGATGATGAAAGAGTTTTTCATAACCGAAAAGGGAGTATTACGCAAAATATTTTAGCCGCATGTTCATTCGATATATAATTTCAGTATGTTTTGGTGGGCTGGGAAGGTTCGGCTTCACACTCATGTGTACTATAGTCAGCTTTGACAAGGGAAGATAAGCTTCAAATCCCTGAAGGGATTAGTTATTAAGCGTAAAAGTATGATAAAATTAAATTTGAATAAATACAAAATTTATTTTTATATATATAGGGAAATACTATCTTGTCGATGCAGGTTTTGCAAACATACACGATTTTCTTACGCCATTTCGTGGTGTTAGATATCACTTAAGAAAATTTGTGGGTGGTAATAATCCAAAAAATGCAAAGGAGTTATACAATCACTGACACTCATCGGCCAGAAATGTTATAAAACACATTTTTTGCATATTGAAAGCCCGTTTTGCTATATTGAGAATTGCTCCTCCTTACACATTTGAAACACATGTAAAGATTGATATTGTATGTTGTATCATGTATAACCATATAAGAAAGGAGAATAGGAATGATAAGCTATTTAATGAAATGGAAGAATATGATAGTGAAGATAAAGGTAAAGAGAATCAAGTATAAATGTAAGGAACAAGGGGTACCTCGCGAATGGCACAGCGAGAAACTACAATTCAATTGAGACAAACAATTGTTAATGCAATGTGGAATGATGAACAAAGTGAAGAAAGCGAAGAAAGTGAATTACAAATATTTGGTTTTCGTAGAAGCAATTAAAATATATTAATGCAATAAGTAATGTTACAATCACTTGCATGCATTGATAAGTATTTTGTTATAATTTTGAGTACATGTATTGATATTTTTAATAAATTTAATTTAAGTATTTTATTAGAAAAAGTTAAAAATAATTATAAGAACAGGTTTACGATACAAGTATCCAAACAACATACAAGTTAGACAAGGATAACAAGTAAAAATGACCAAACAACATAATAAATTGAACTAGTTCAGGTTTATACATATCCATGATAGGCCAGCTAAGTTTATCCGTGGCTGGCCCAAAAATTTAAGTATCCAAACATCCCTTTAGGGTCAGATTCAAAGTTACCCGACACTAGAATTCGATTAACAAAGTATTTACCACCAGTAGTATATATATATCATAAAATAAAGGCCTTTTAAATTTTTTGGCCAAATACCTATACCCTGGCTTACTTGGATTCTGCTATAATGTATAATAAACGAGCAAATCATCCACAGAAATCATTTGCTCCCCTTTCTCTTTTAGTTGAGCATTCAATACAGCCACAACACAAAAGAGATCATATACATTCAGATTAAATTGACCAGGAGCAACCTCGAAAAAGTTAAAAAACTTTTTTTAATCTGCTCAAAAAGGAAACTTCAATCTATTTTTAATTTATTCACGATGCACAAGAATACCATCCACAGGGTTTTCTTAATCTGTCATGTCCCTATAGTAGTATTCCAATCTTACATCCTGAGGAATACCATACTTTTGTTTGAAATTTAAAATCTCATTGGTTTCCTCTCGATCCCCATAAATTTCACCCTCATCGTCAAGATCTACCTTAGTACATCTCCTACTCGACCTCCATCAGAACATTATCCTCGATAAATATTTTGAGGCTCATGTTCGATATCTACTTTAATTTTCTTAGCGTCTACCTCCTCTATTATAACATCTGAACACGATGCAACTTCGTTCACTACTCTTGTTCTTATAACCTCTTCATACTCAGGACCACCTTTACTACCAAGCCTGTAATTTTTACCCAACTCTTGCACATAGGCGATTACATTGATAATAATAGGTTATACATCAACAATGTTAAAAATATTTCCTTCTGCATCAGCATCAGACGATTAGTGTTTTCAGCTGGTCGATCCATTTGAGCCTAAAAATCATATCATTTTTATTAGATCTAAATCACTTTATTTCATAATTCATTTAAATTTCTATGTGCCATACTGACACTTCATTTTCTCGTGCATCCTCTTTTGAGATATCGAGCTTTTCCAAGCTTATACTCGAATATAAAAGACATTTTAATCCTATTCTCGATCATTTCAATACAAAGTTATTAAGTACTATCATCAAATAGATTTACAAATTACACTATATATAGTACTAAATTCAAGATCTAGATTTTCTAACTAATTCTTCTCAAAGTTTATACAGGAACCAATCGCCCATTTTCCCGCCAAAAATGGTTCGAAGTCACCGTTAAGGTTATGGTAGTTTACGGTGTAAATCGCGGTCAATGCGAGTTTATCTCTGTCCAAATAATATTCCATTACCAGAGAACCTTAATTCCTTCTAATACCTTTCCAAAACTCAACACAAAAAATTCCGGTGACAACAACATTCTAATCAAATCCCATCTATCAGTCACACTCATAACAATCCATCACAACAAGAACCCTTAAACTCAAACCACCAACTCAGAACACCACCCTCATTCAGAACACTCTGCATCCACCAAAACCTAACCGACCGAAGCCCTAAAAACCCTAAATTCATATTTCACAAATTACTACATATTATCCTAATCCAATAACAATATACATTTATAAGGATATAATCTACATTGAGTTTGGAGCAAGCAAAGAATACACGAGTAAATTACAAGAAATCAGAAAAGGGATACGGACCTAGATGACGAACAGCTTTAGAATTTCTCTCCTTTGCAACCTTAGCGCTCTCTACTAGCGTAAATATCTCTTCATTACCAATGATGGATGAGTCACAAACAGAAGGGAATGATGAATCCAAAGGTTTAATTTCACTATTTTTGACAAAGAACAGATGAGAGCACTCAATGAGTAAAGGGGCATTTATAGCCCTAACGCGACTGTTGGACGCACCCCTTCGCGAACATCTGCCTAACTGTTTGGTAGTTTTCATTTTCAGCCATTTTTTACACCTTTTCTCAAACTCCATAACCCCCTCCCATCTTAGAGCCAATAAACTACCACAATGTTGTTCAAGACCATCCAAATACATCCCAATATCCTCATGCCTGGTATTCTTCATATTATCAATTACAGATCTCAAACTTCCAAAAAGAGATTGAATATCACATTCTATATAACTCAGTACATCAGCTATGGCTAAACACCTAACCATAGTTCATTAGAAACCCAATATTTTTTTCTCTTTTATTCATGTTCTCCAATCAAGGGGCAGTTATAGCAAATATTCAAAATTTGAAAATTTGAAAGCCATCAATTTTCGATAATAATACTTGCGCACAATTTCACAACATCAAATCATCGACAAGCAGTTAATAAACAAGAAACAACTTTTTATTTATTCTAGAATTAAAACTATTATATGATCTAAAATATAACATGTAATTATACTTAAAATAAGGAGCGTGGTCAGGTTGACCACAGGGGATCAAAATACCTCCAGCATCAAGGATGTCTTCTTGCCTTATCTTATCTTCTGCAATATACCTTAACACGGCACTTCGATGAGCAACTTTTAGTACTTCTTCTACAAATATATCCTACCATAATCAATGGTTAGCCTCTACCTCCATCAACTGAGGTGGCATCTGTGCAATGTCCAAAAGGCCCCTTGGAGGATGGACATTAGAAGCAGCAAAACAACCAAAATACCTTTCCTCCAACTCTATAACTTTGATTGCAAAATAGCCTTCCTATATATCTTGTTGGCGCCGAGACCTAGTCTTCACTATTATTGAAGTCGTTTGCACATTCTCCAAAAAAGATGGTGGCTATTTATAGAGGAAGAATAGATATATGAGACAATATACAGTCAAAATCATAAATACTTTTCATAAATTTGTGCTACCAATCACGAGATTCTTGTTTCATAATTTTTTTTCGAAGGACAAGTCAGCAACACAAGTTCCAAGATATTTTCTTCTCGATGCAACCACAAGTACTTGCATGGATAATGGGGAGATTATAGTAGCATATTTCTCATATTTGGTAAGATAAGCTAATAAGGGCATGTCGAAGGCGTATAATCGTCTACACATCTATGAGTCGAGAGCACTTCAACTTGCAACTATAGATCTCGATTGTCTATAGTAGCCATTGTACTTTTTCAAATATAGCTGTTACGCATACTATGCAAAGTTTGCCCACCTTCTTGAATAATAAGAGAAATGTTCCAAACCTTGTAACTATCTGTATGCAACTATAAATACAAGCAGAGCATACAATAGAGAAGATAGTAATTTTTGAACACAATATCTGCATTATCTTTAATACTGGTGTAATAAGTTAGCAACATAGTGAAAATATTATTCAAATCCTCGCCGAGGTCATGGATTTTCTCATGATTCTCTGAGTTTTACACATAAAAGTGCAATATGTTCTTGCTATTTATACTTTTATTACAAGTCTTTACCAAAAAAGTACTGACAAAGTTTACCTACCAAAAAGCTAGCCATTACAAGAAGGATGTCGAGGATTCTCAAATTAGTATAAAGCAAGAGAAAAGGGAATTTTGATTGAAGTACTTAGGTCTTAAGAATCAAGAATCTAAAATTCAGATAGACAGTTGATGAGGGTTTCAGGCAGGGTTGATGAGGGTAGTTTTAAATGAAATGGTACCAATCTCGATATGGCTATCTTTTTGTGGGTATTTTAATGCTAACTCCTCTTGATATACGTATAAAAATTACAGTCATTGTTTTATCAATTTTTCCTAGATTTACTATTATATCCATTGGTTGATGTCGTTTGGCGCCAAAAACCAATACACACGTGTGAATCACACATGGACGGAGAAACTCAGTCCCGTATATGCCCTATATATGTAAAGACTGCAATGACAACTACCGTCTAAACAATTGGCAAGTTTATACACAACAAATGACAAATTTAGAGAACAACACATTAAAAAATGATATAAGGTATTTAAGGGAATTACAAATTGTTGACGAATAAGATATGTGACGTGGTCAAAAATACATGCCACGTGTACAAACTGATATGTACATGTGTCGATTTAGTATAAATATGTGTACTTCAAGATGTAATCACAATTTAAATTTAAGTTGTATCTTGAGAAGTTATTGATGACTCGGATCAGTTATTATTATTTTTCAGCCTGATATGACATTCGTACCCGCTAACCCTACTTGCTTGCAAAACCAGAATTTTTAAAGTGGTTAACTGCCGTAAATTTAGAACTTTGATGGGGGTAATAATGGAAATTCAAGTACAAAGTATCTATTCAGGAATTTAATGTTCCCAGGGTTCAATTTGAGGACGAATGCAGTAACTTGTATTTATCTGATCAATTACCTTTAAATGATTTAACACGTTTTATTTTACTTATCATTTTATATTTGAGCATTTGGTATATTCATTTTGCAAGTTAGATTTGTATTTATTCATTAGATGAATTAATAAATTCTATAATGCATAGGTTTGTGTACATTCAACAAACCAGCTCTAGCAGCACAGGAAATTTGTGGTTACTGTCAGAGCTCGAGTCATATTTCAGAGTTATGTCCCATTGCCCAGGTAGAGCAAGAGGCCACATGAAGAAGATGTTCAGGAATTGAATACATACAGCCTATGGAATTCCAATAATTCATTTTTGTCTTTCATCCCTCAATATCCTAACTTCTCATACCAAACTGAACCACATCAGGGACAACTCATGGGAAACTCTAATATGCGATAGTATTAGAAATGGTATATCAAGATTACCCTTGTAATAAAAAATGAATATGCTATTAAGAATGCCATAACTCTAGTTGATAGTGGAGCTGACTTAAATTTTATTCAAGAAGGCTTGGTGCCCATCAAGTATTTCAAAAGCAGGATGAATATCCTCCAGTACAAAATTTCAAAACTTTTTATCTATAATAAAGGTACGTACATTTCATCTACCTTTCTTCTAGTCTAAAATTTACAGCAGCAAGTCATACTTGGTACCCCATATTTGAATCTTCTTATGCCCTTACATAAGATTGATCAAAAAGGGATATTTTGTAAATTCCAAAGTCAAAAAATTATTTTTTAATTTATTAGAGATCCTGAAACCAAGATCATTAACTAAGAACCATGCTTGGCTTTAAGGAAAATTATCTAAATTTTCTCAAAGAGGAATTCCAAGTCATGGATATTTCTTACAAACTTCAATCCTCTGAGATGAAGACCAGGATTAATAAAATTGAAAAACAATTAATTATTGAGGTATGTAGCGATATCCCTAGAGCTTTTAAGGAAAGAAAATAACATGTTGTTTCGTTACCCTACAAACGGAATTTTGATGAAAGAACTCTGATTCCTACTAAAGCTAGACTGAGTCAAATGAATTTTGAATATCTTAGTCTCTATAAAAAAGATATTCAGGATCTACTTGATAAAAATCTTATCAATAAAAGTTACTCTCCTTGGAGCTGTACAACCTTCTATGTTAATAAGAATATTGAAAAGGAAAGAGGCATTCCTAGACTTTGGCTAATTATAAACCCCTAACGACTCCCTTAAGTGGATTCGTTACCCAATTCTGAATAAAAAAAGATCTTTTAAATCGGCTATATAATGTGATTATATTTTCCAAATTTGATTTAAAGTCAGGACACTGGCAAATCCAGATTGAAGAAAAAGATAAATATAAAACTGCATTAACAATTCCATTTGGTCATTATGAATGGAATGGTATGCCCTTTGAATTAAAAAAAATGTTCTATTCGAATTTAAGAATATTATGAATGATATTTTTGTTCCTTATTCTGACTTCTGAATTGTCTATATTGATGACATTCTTCTATTTTCTAATTCTATTGATCAACACTTTAGACATCTAAAGATTCTTAAAGATGTTATCCGTAGAAATAGCATGGTTATTTCTCCTCCTAAAATAAGACTGTTTCAATTAACAGTTAGATTTTAAGGACATAACATTACTAAAGGACAAATTGTTCCTATTAACAGGATTATTGAGTTTGCCTTAAAATTTCTATATGAAATTAAAGAGAAAACTCAATTACAAAGATTCCTTGGAAGTATCAATTACATTACAGACTACTACCAGAACTTGGTCCAAGATAGTACTATTTTATATAATCAGCTCACAATGAAACCTACCCATTGGACCTTTGAACACGCAAAAGTTGTTTAACGAATCAAATTGAGAGTTAAACAACTCCCATGCTTAGGTCTTGCTAATCCACAATGACAAAAGATTACTGAAACAGATGCCTCTGACTTGGGTTTTGGAGGTATATTAAAGCAAATAAATCTTTTTTCACAAAAAGAAGAATTATTTCGTTTCACATCAGAAAAGTAGAAAACATCTCAAAGAACTATTCTACAATTAAGAAAGAAATGTTTTCCATTGTCAAATAGATTTCAAAATTCTAGGATAATTTGCTAAATCAACCATTTTTACTACGAATTGATTGTAGCTCTGCTAAAAATATCTTGCAAAAAGATGTAAAAAATCTTATGTGCAAATAGATATTTGCTAGATGGCAATCTGAATTATCTGCCTTTAATTTCTTAATTGAGTATATTAAAGGAGATCATAACTCTCTTCCTGATTTTCTAACCAAAAATTTTTTACAGGTAAGATCTGAAAATGAAACCTCCTGATAAAGGATGGAGTCAAGACCGAAGAAAAAGAACAAAAAAAAACTATTAAGGATACCCTTAAGCCCTTAAGTAAGAAATCATCTACTAACAGAAAAGAATGGTTAAGGAAAGTATATTAACCCATTCCTTTGATGATCTTAAGCTCAATCAAGATGTTTGGGGTCTCAAATAAAGATATTTTGCTAATCAGAATTGTATGATTCAAGACAGTCATTATAGATATGTCTATGAGGCCATATTAACAAAAATAATATTAGCTCAAATTTAGCATCATCATGTCAATCCGAAGAACATGAATATCCCTATAACACATTCTAAGTCTTATATTACAAAGTTCTTGCATATATCTGAATGGGGATTAGATCTTAGCAAATCTAAATCCCTCAGACTGAATGGCCAACAATATAATTATTGGGATTATATCCAAGCATGACATTATACCTTTTATTATCATAATCTAATCAAAAAGCATATTTGGCTTTTCTGTATTAATTTAGATATTATCAAAAGATCAGGTTTCCCCACTTAGTTTCTTAATTTGTGGGAAAAGATGGGACCCGACTTTGATATTTTACTAAAATCCCACCATTCGTAATATGGTAGGAATTTCATCCAAAACTAAAGGGAAAAACTATACAAAATCCACCTATTGGAAGAAATACCCTATGGTATTTTACAGAATTTAAAATCACATAGATTTGGAAATAGGATATAGAACTCTGCTTCGATGATCTGAAACTACCTATTCTACAAAGAACCTTCTTTTATAGATGGTGGGATGTGTTTGAAACTGAAAGAGTTGTTGAATTAATTAATAAAATAACCGAAGAATATGTTTCATATTCCAATGAAGAGAAACAGAAGTAACAGGAATATTAGTCTATTGGACAAATGTTTTTTAATTATTAATGGATTCCATTAAGGACCGTTATCCAAATTTATCATCAGAAGAACAACAGGTCAAATTTATGCAGACTTTGAAAGAACAATTTGTGGAAGCTACTACGCAAGCCTCACCACAAGCAACTACATCAAATACTCAAGAACCTAGTGAAAGCCATGGGCAACATTATTGCCTGGCAGGAGAGGGTCAAGACCCCTATGATGATAAAGATATGACATCTTTGAAATCTTCAGATGCAACTATGGAAGATTATTGGGACGCCATTATTGAAGTCTAAGAACAAAAGCTAAAAGTAAAAGCGAAAGAGAAAGCTAAGGAAACTTAGCACTTGGTCTGCCGACGCTGACCCATAAAAACAAAAACAAAATAATCTTTATGATTTTGTCTCTACTTTATCAAAAGCAAAAGATAATGATTAAAAACATAAATTTTTTTAAAAGATAATCTTTACTTTATCAAAAGTAAATGATTAAAAGCAGAAAAATCTTTACTTTATCCAAAGTAAAAGATAAAATCAAAAACATAAATGATTTTGTCTTCTACCAGACGACTCCAACCACATCAGGAACTACACGTGGATGGCACTTACTCCGGACTCCAAAGCTTTGGAATCCGCCATAGTCACTCATGAAGACTGGATATAAAAAGGGACTAAGATCCCATTTGTAAGTAAGCTTTATCTTTCTTTTCTCTACAACTCCTTTGTAATATCTTCTGCCACTCTTTTATCCTTTGTGTCTACTACGCCTTTGTAAGTGTTTTTGTTAGAATAATAATTGATTTACCTCGTTTCCAGCAATACGTAAGAAACCGAAAAGAGATATTGTAATCTGATTAGAGAGAGAGGCTGGAACAGCACTATAACAGGAACAAAATCAGGAAAAAATGTAGAGCCGAGTCACGAACAATGTCGCTTTCTTTAAGACATTTTTGCGCACTGCCCAGCAAATAGTATAACGATGCACGGTTGCCCCTAGGATAAAATGACGATTTTATGGTAATAGGTTTCTCTTGTAGGAAGATAACCTTCTGTATTTGCACTTCTATAGTATACTCGGATTCAAAAATTCGTGAACACACATAAAGATGGAGATGAAGAAAGATGAAGAACTATTCAAAGAGATGTGTAAAATACTGTAGGGGTGGTTTTCTTTATTGATAAAAAAAGGAGCCGTTACGGGAGAAGACACGTCATGTAACGTCTGAGTCAAAATTCAATGGATAGTAACGTCCGAGTTAAAACTCAACGGATAGATTAAAACGGCTAGAAAGCCAAACTCTAAAGAACTTTTCAATAAAAAAAATAGGAGGCCTGTGGGCCCTAGAGCCAGGAAGAGCCAATTGCCCAAATCCCAAATCTTCAAGCCCGAGGCCCAAGTCCCAAGCCGGCTCGGTCCACAGGGCCGCCCAAGGGGGTGTGTGATAAAATATCTGAGTAAAAAATCCAAAACTGCATATAAGTAGAGGTGTCTTTCAACTTGAACCTTTACTTCAGTTAATATAAAATCAGATACTAGAATATATAGTAACTTTTATCTTGAACTATAAGTTCTTGAGGGTACAAAGAAATTATATCACACACAGGTCCTATAATGTAAAGTTCTTAAAGCCAGCGCATTAATGGCCTTATGCTCGTATTCTAGTCATAATAAAGGATCTAAAGAATTTGCCCAAGTTTCTATAAGAAGCAACCCCACTTCCACAATCATCAAGGTGAGTCTATCAGAGATGCTCCTGTAACCATCCCATTCTAAATGGTGTATAGCCCTTATTAAGAGTTATATAGCTCATCCTTTTTCTATTACAGGATGTCATGCTCTATAGGGATGGACTAAGAGTTAAAACTCCATTCTTTAAATGCATGATTCTCAATAATCACTATGTGACTTATTTTTCTCTTTGAACCTATTTCTTGGGATCCCTAGTCTATAGGTTGAGTTACCATCTTTGAGTGTTCAAAACTAAATGGGCTTTATCCCCATCCCTTTTAAAGTATTTCACACCTTTTCCCACGTTAATCCTTTCGTCAAAGGATCAGCCAGGTTTGCTTCAGACCTTACAAAATCTACTCTTACAGCTATTGCAGTTAGCTTGCCTCTAATTGAGTTGTGCTTACGACAAATTGAAAGTTTTTTACCGTTAGAGTAACAGTTATGTACAAGAGCGATAGCGGCAGTACTATCACAGTGAATAAGTATGGTTGGTATCAATTTATCCCATAAAGGGATATCTAACAGTAGGCTTCTCAACCATATTGCCTCCTCACTAGCAGCAACTAGTGTTATCAACTCAGATTTCATCATTGATTGGGCTAAGATGGTTTGTTTCTTAGACCTCCAAGAAACTATTTCACTTGTTATGTTAAAAACATAAGCACTAGTAGCCTTGGATTCTTCCGAAAGGGTATTCCAATCGGCATTGCAATATCCTTCAAGGACCGCGAGAAACCTCTGGTAGTGTATTCTTAGGTGCATGGTTCTTTTCATATAACACATAACCCTCTCTATAGCATGCTAATGCTCTATACTAGGTCTACTGGTAAACCTACATAGTACCCCCACTGCGTAAGCAATGTCTGATCTAGTGCAATCAGTTGCATATCGAAGAATACCAATTATGCTAGCATGCTCGGATTATCTTACACTGTCTCCAGTGTTCTTAAACAACTTTACACTAGGGTCAAAAGAAGTACGTCCAGGCTTGCAGTCAAAATAATGATATTTCTTAAGAATCTTCTCAATGTAATGAGAATGATCTAATGAGATACCATCTTTTGTCCTAGTAATCTTAATTCCCATAATAACACTAGCCTTTCCAAGATCCTTCATGTAAAAACTCTGACTTAGGAAATTTTAAATCTCGTTCACAACAAAAATGTTGGAATCAAAGATAAGTAAGTCATCCATATATAAACATATAATAGTGCAAGCATTATCAGCTATCTTATAGTAAATATATTTGTTACTTTCGTTAATTTTAAAACCATGTTAAATAACTAAATTATCAAACTTTTCATGTCAATGTTTAGGTATTTGTTTAAGACCATACAAGGATTTAATCAGCTTACAGACTTTACATTCCAGACCAAGTACGATAAATCCTTCAGGCTGGTCCATGTATATTTCTTCTTCCAAGTCACCATTTCAAAAAATAGTTTTTACATCCATCTAGTGAACTACTAGATTATAAACAGTACTAGTAGCAATTAAGACTCGAATAGAAGTAATCCTAGTTACTAGAGAATAAGTATAAACAAAATCTAAGTTTTCTCTTTGTCTGAAACCCTTAGCCACAAGACGGGCTTTAAATTTATCTACTGAACCATCAGGTTTAAGTTTACGTTTAAGGGCCCATTTACAACCTATAGTCTTGAAACCAGGAGGCAAGTCGGAAAGAACCCACGTTCTATTGGACTCCAGAGAGTCCATCTCATCATTAATGGCCTATTGCCAAAAATCAACATCTGTAGAACTAAGAGCCTATTAAAGGGTAGATGGATCATCATCTAGAGTGGAAATAACATAATCAGGACCAAAGTCCTCCATATGAGCTCTTTTGTTCCTTCTAGGTTTTAAATTAGTGTATCGAGTCTCCACTATCTTAGGTTATTAAATCCTAGGTACAAAACTATTGGAGGAAGAACCCCCACAATTTCTTGATTTAAATGAAAATATATCTTCAAAGAAATCAACATCTAAAGACTCAATGATAACCTTATTTTGGAAGCCATAAAATCTAAACGCTTTACTGTTAATATCATAACCAATAAAAACATATTCATATGCACGACTAGCAAGTTGAACTCTTTTAGGATCAGGAATTCTAACAAATGCTAAGCATCCCCAAACCTTAAAATACGAAATATTAGGTTTTCTTTTATTCCATAACTCGAGTGGCGAAATAAGTGACTTAGAGTTAGGAATTCTATTTAATACATAACATGCAGTTAAAAGTATTTCTCTCCGCCAATGTGGGGCTACACCTGAACTAACCATAATAGCAACTATAAGTTCAATGAGGGTACAGTTTTTGTATTCAACTTTACTGTTCATTTCAGGAGAATAAGGTGCAGTAGTTTCATGTATAATACCTTTAGTTTTGTAAAAATCATTGAAAGTAGTTGAATCATATTCAGTTCCTCTATCGCTACGAAAACGTTTAATTTTCTTTTCAAATTGGTTTTCAATTTCTTTTCTTTCTTTTTTTGACATATCTAGAACTTTACTCTTATGTGCCATAAGATAAACATAAGTATAGTTCGAATAATCATCGATAAAAGTAATAAAATATCTTTCTTATTACTGGTTAAGACACTGTCTAGTTCACATATTCCGAATGTATAAGATCTAAAGGTTCTGCTTCCCTTTGGACATATTTATGTGAAGTCTTTGTAATTTTTGCCTGACTATAAGATTCACATTTCTAGAGACTATCCAAGGGGAACTTTGGAATCAACCCCAGATTACTCATATTTTTAGTAAGTTTCTTATTAACATGAAAGAGTCTAGCATGCCAAATTTTTTTAAGTGCAAACAGAGTAAGAAGAAGCAATTTTATTGATATCAATATTTATCTTAAACATTCCATCACAGGCATATCCTTTGCCAACAAAAACACCGTTCTTAGTGATCGTGTACTGATTCGATCCTATAGTCTGCAGAAATCCAGCCTTGTTGAGAAGAAACCCGAAAACCAAATTTGTCCTCATTTCTGGAGTGTGCAGGACATCTTTCAGTAGAAGTGTCTTTCCAGAAGTGAAGTTCAGCTTTACGTTCCCAGTTTTGTGAACCTTTGTGGTGTGGGAGTCTCCTAGCAA
Organism: Kingdonia uniflora; assembly: GCA_014058105.1. Classification (NCBI taxonomy): domain Eukaryota; kingdom Viridiplantae; phylum Streptophyta; class Magnoliopsida; order Ranunculales; family Circaeasteraceae; genus Kingdonia; species Kingdonia uniflora. Next base: position 2,617,959 of record JACGCM010000724.1, read on the forward strand.
CACATTCTTATCTACAGCCTTAGTATAGTTTTTAAACCAGGCTTTGTCATAGCAGACATGGCGGGTAGCTCCAGAGTCAGCCCACCACCCTTTTCTTCCACTTATCAGACTAACCTCTAATATTATAGTAACAAATTGCTCTTCGATCGCATGCACCTGAGCCCGGAGAGGTCCAGGATGCTTGAGGTTCTGACAGAACTTAACCATATGGTCAGGTCTGTTATAATTATAGCAAATGAACTGAACAAAGTTAGTTCTAGGAGCTACTTGAGAAGAGGGTCCACCTTGGTTCCTATTCTGATTTTGGCCGTTCTTAAAGTGCTTAAGTTTACGGTTCTAGTTCAGTTTCATGGTTTTCTTATTCGGCTTGTGAACAACCTTTCCCTTATCCTTATTGTTTGAGACAATCAGAATCTCTTCCTTGATATCTTGTTTCCGTGCCTCTTTCTCAATCCTCAGCCGGACTATCAGACTTTTCATATAAAACTCCTTCGATTTGTACCTGAGGGTATTCTTAAATTCTTTCCATCCAGGTGGAAGCTTGTTTATGAGGACAACCACATGGAATTACTCATCGAGCTGGATTCCCTCTAACACTATCTCATGAGTTATCTTCTGTAAATCATGAGACTGGGTAATTACAGATTTGTCATCGACCATCTAAAATTTGTGATAACGGCTAATGGCATACTTCTTCGACCCAGCCTCCTCGGTGTCATATTTCTTTTAAATTGTATCCCAAACGTCTTTAACCAATTTCATTACAGCATAATAATCATATATATCATCAGCCAAAGCATTCAGGATGCAATTCTTACAAAGGAAATCCTGCTCAGTCCATTTTTCGATTGCTAGTTCATTTTCAACAGTAAGGGGGTGACTCAAATACTGCTTTTGAGGTTGCAGTAATAGAAGCAACCTTCTTGGTGGTAAAAGAAGGTCTTATGCTTCCACCATTTAAAATGCAAACCTTCAAACTTGAACGGTTTGTTTTGGTTGGTGAAAACAAAAGTCTGAAACTTATCGTTCTCCATTACAGAGTAGCGAACGTCTTAAAATTCTTGGAATAATAATGGATTTACCTATTTTCTAGCAATACGTAAGAAGCCGAAAAGAGATATTGTAATCTGACTGGAGAGAGAGGTTGTAGCATCACTAGAACAAGAACAGAATCAGGGATAAATGTAGAACCGAGTCGCGAACAATGTTGCTTTCTTTAAGACGTTTTTGCGCATTGCACAACAAACAGTATAAAGCTGTACGGTCGCCCCTAGGGTAAAACGGTCGTCTTATAGTAATAGGTTTCCCTCTTGCAGGAAGAGAACCTTCTGTACTTTACACTTCTATAGTATACTCAGATTCGGAAATTCATAAAACACACAAAGAGAGGGAGATGAAGAACTATTCTAAGAGATGTGTAAAATATTGTAGGGTTAGCTTTCTCTTTATAGATGAAAAAAGGAGCTGTTACGGGAGAAGACACGTCACGTAACGTTTGAGTCAAAGCTCAACGGATAGATCTACAACGGCTAATAACGTCCGAGTTAAAACTTAACGGATAGATTAAAATGGCTAGTAACGGTTAGATTAAAACAAAAATAGAAACCCAAGCCCAACTCTAAAGAACTTTTCAATAAAAAGAATATGAGGCCTATGGGCCCCAGAGCCAGGAAGACCCTAGTCCCTAATCCCAAGACCTAAGTCCCGAGGCCCGAGTCCCGAGCCCGAGGCGGCCCAGCCCACATGTTTCACTTACTTATGTCTACAACCAATGATTAAGTGATTGGATATATATCTCTTCGCATTTCTACTTTCTAAGCAATGTGGGACCATGTTCAAAGAACAAAAAATAAGCTACCCAACGCAAAGGTTATGGGTTCGAACCCTCCAGGGTTAGTTTTCGGTTTTTAGAGATAAAACCCAACAAGTTTTCTAATTAAATTTTATTATCTTGTTTATTATTGTTTGTCTTGTTTATAAGTATCGATCCTATCATTTCGTATATATATAGTGAAACCTATCTAAATGCACACTCTTGGGATCAATTAAAAGTGTGCATCTAGAAAGGTTGTGCGTTTACAAAGTTTTTGTCTCCAGGTAAACGCACTTAAATATAATTAGTAAGATTTAGTGTTATTTTAAGTTATCTAATTTGCACTAATAGTTAATTAAAAATTAATGAGAAATAATTTAGAATGTTGAATTAATTATGTGGGGTAATGCAATAAACACACTTAGGCATTTAAAAGTAAAGCTAATGTATGACATATGTAGGGCTAAGTGCAATTAAATAGGTAAAATCATATTGTTAGCACTGGAAAAAAATTTGCTCATTACACGGTGTGCAGGGAAATTACGAATTTGTACAGCCCCAATTACGGGACAAACATTTGTACAGTCCCAATTTGTACAGTGTGGAGGTTGTGCATTTTATAAGGGGTGCATTTAGATAGGTTTCATTGTATATATATTAGTATTACTTATCTAATGATAAGATATGCCTTATTACGGGGATACGTTGACTCAACCATTCGAGTAAGGTTGTCAAATAACAGGAAGATGGCCAAGCAAGACTTCGGTCAAGCAAGCTGGATAAGTGTGGTAAGTTTTAGCTTCAAGCATAAAGTATAAATGATTATCAGTATGATTTTGGTAATGAGCGTGCTGATTTATGCTTCTACAGGAACCAACTCCTACAAACTTGTCTAAAATTATCCATGCGTGGTAGAGGTCGAGTATTGATGTGAGATGGATCCAAAAAAAAGGGGGTTTAAATTATAATGCATAAATGATTCGTGTATATATTTTACATAAATGTGAAATCAAAGTAAGTGATAAAGTAGCTGAAAGACATGGGAATAAGAGTATCATTTCCAAGATTTTGCCTAGACAAGATATGCCTTATTTACAAGACGGGTCTTCAGTCCATTAGGAGTCCCTTCATGAATGAATGTATTCTACAATAAGGGTATCATTTCCAAGATTTTGCCTAGGCAAGATATGCCTTATTTACAAGAGGGGTCTTCAACCCATTAGGAGTCCCTTTATGAATGAATGTATTCTACCTCGTATTGTTTACACCTACGAGGTACCAGACGAAATGGAATGATTTTACAAAGGATATAATGAAATTCTTCATTGGATCTTTCCAAAGGAAATCTATTTTATTTGATTAAGGGATATGTCTAAACAAAAATACAGTGTTATTATTCAAACCGCCTCATGATCTTCAACCAATTATGCGCTTCAATATAATTACATGGAGTAAGCGCTATAGCTTGTTTCCAATACTCATCCCATAAAAATTATTGAAGACATGGTGAAAAATGCATGTGTTTTGCATGCCTCGTCTAACTTCTAAACAAGCCCTCCGACGAGCTCCAAATCTAACGTGTGGCTGTATCGCCGCGCCTGCTCAAGCACAAGCTCTAAGCTCCAAGCTCCAAGCTCGAGCACTGCTAGAGATAGTCTTTATCAGTTTGAGCCTAGGATTTCAAAAGGAAATTTAAAACAAAGTTTGGATTCTACTGAAAACAAAACAAAAACATCCTTGACCAATGGAACCACCCACAAAAAGTATGTTACGCGCCAATTTTCCAATGAAAACATCCTTTTACTTCTCCCAACTTCAAATCTCTTAAATCACTCTCAGAATTTATCCAAAACCAAAAGCCCACATCAGACTGGTTTTCTCTTCTTCGGTTTGCCACTAGTTTCGCTATTGCTGTGAACCTTTCATCCTTGAAGATGGTTGATGCTGTCTCCCACAAGTTCAATTTCAGGTAAAACATAATTTGTTGACTCTTCATTCGGTTAAGGCTCTCATTTGGTTAATCAGATGACCTAATTCAGATTACTTTAATTTTTATACTAGAATTGATTTGAGATTTATTCCTATTAGGTTTTTAAATGAAATGTTCCGATTTCCAATCTGGAATTAGTAGCGGGCCGAAGATTTATTAATATGAAGTAGAAGCTTAAGTAATAATGTCACTGTATTAATTAGCATCTTGTAACAAGTACCTGAACTTTGAGCATTATGTGTACTAAAGGCTCTGACTAATGTCCCGTTAATTGTGTTTAATCTGAAAACGCGGTTATGTGTTGGTGCTTGGTGGAGTTTTACAAGTATAAGCAAATTGGGAAAAAAAAACCGATTTCGCATAACTTCTTTTGAAAACCATTTTGGAAGCAAAACCCCCCAACAAAGAGGTTTTTTTTTTTTTTGGAAGTTACTGACACGAGAATGAAAAACATATGAAGCACATCCAAAATGTTTCATCGGAAATTTAAACGATTTAGTTGTTGGTGGAATCACATTTATTCCCTGTACACTTTCGTCAAGGGGGGCTTAACTCAAAGACATAATCAAACATAAAGCTAAAACTAGGATAGTGACGTGAGTGGAGACGCCTAATAAACTTCTAGTCTAACAAATCAATAAACTTTATTCATATATTTGGTAGGCGGTAAAAACAACACAACACAAACTTTTAAGTACAAATTAGCAACCACGGCAACAACAAACAAAAACCACAAAGGAGCTTGCATCATAACGATTATCACATGCGGAAAACATGAGATGAACCCAAACCTCCCAAAATGCAGGTGCTCAGATTCCCTCCTAAAAAATGCCTCAAATTAGGCATAAATCAACCTTCAACTAGGGTTTCAAATCGCTGTTAAATTACGTCAAATGTTGCCAAATTCTCATCTCAGCTGTTGAAATCTGCATCTTTAGATGCTTGCTGGATGCTTGGTCAAGGGTTTAGGAGGAGATGGAGTCGATACTAGCTAGGGCATTGAAGTACACACTCAATTACTGGTTGAAATCTTTCTCCTGGGATCAGTTCAAATTGCAGGGTCAAACTGTTCAACTATTTAATTTAGATATAAATGGTGATGCTTTACATGCCAGTGTTGGATTTTCGTCTGCTTTGACTATTACGACTGCAAAAGTCGGGAAACTTGAAATAAAACTTCTCTCAGTTAGTTATGTACAAGTTGAACCCATTGTCGTTCAAATTAATAGACTCGATTTGGGTCTGGAGGAAAATGATGGTTCAGATGCTTGTTGGAGCTCCAATGCACAAACATCCAGCAGTGCTGGGAAGTGCAGTGGCTATGGGTTTGCAGATAATATTGCAGATGGAATGACTTTAAAAGTGGGTACAGTTAACCTTCTGATCGAAACTCGTGGAAGTGGTCGATGCCAAGAAGGTGCAACATGGGCATCACCTCTAGGCTCTAGCATCCATCACAATACACAACCTTTTGTTATATACCATAAATGGAAATTGGGAAGTTGTGAACCTTAAAGAAACAAGGGACTTCACCAACAATAAAAAGTACATATATGTTTTCAAAAAATTGAATGTGAATCATTATCTAACGATCTCCCACCTCATCCTGATATGTTTACTGATGCAAACTTGATATACTCAAACAATGGAGCAAATGTACGAGATGATGATGGTGCAAAAAGAGTATTCTTTGGAGTTGAACGTTTTTTTGAAGGAATATCAGCACAGGCTTATATAACAATTCATAGGACTGAATTAACCAACCTTTAGGGCTGAAGGTTCAATTGCTTGTTCCAGAAGCTCTTTGTCATTCTTTAAGTGAACCGGGTCTGCGTGCTTTTCTCCGCTTCATGACGGGATTTTACGTCTGTCCTAAATAGAAGAGATGTGGACCCTAGAGATCAGCAGCGATCTATGGAAGCAGCCGGGTGTTCTATTGTCTCCGTTATTGTAGACCATATATTTCTCTGACACTGATTTTTAGCTTGAATATTTAATGCAGTCACTCTTCTGTTCACGGGCAAGTGTATCTGATGGAATAATACTAAAAACCTATCTCGAATTACAGTTGGCGGGCTGTTTTTGAGGGACACCTTTACACATCCTCTGTGCACCTAGTGCCGCCATCGATGCAGGCTAGCACAGAATATTCTCTCCATGCTACTGACTTTAGTAAGATTTTTTGCCCCGCAATTTATCATTTAGGAGACCAGCGATGGCTAGTAAATGAGGGTGTCCCTCTAATTTGTCTTCATTCTCTTCAGATCAAGTTCTCACCATATCCTCCAGCGATTGTCACAGACCCTCATCAAATGCCTGCCGCGTATGGTTCATCTTCAAGAGCAGGCTTGTTTGAGGATCTGCTCCTTCTTAGCTGACGGAATCGTGGTCAATCCCGGTGCTGTTTTACCAAACTCATTGGTTTGTTTCCTGTTATTCAGTCTTAAGGAGCTAGATCTGACTGTCTTTTTGGATGCAATAAAATCTGATAATTCTAACTCCTTCGCCGGAGCAAGGCTTCACTATGCTTCTCGGAGTCACTAACATTGAAACTAAGATTATTGAACCTGGAGAAGGACCCTGCTTGCTTCTGTCATTGGGATAATCAACAAGTCGATGCCAGTCTTAAAAATTGGACAACTCGAGTTTCAAACCTTAGTTTATATCTGGAAACGTTTGATATGTTAAAAGGAAAACCCTAATTTTCATGAATGGTATGAGAGTTTGTAGAGATGTGTTCTACATGAAGTCTGTGTTGAGGCAGCTATGTCTACCTGAAGATGGGTGTGTGTGTGTGTGTGTGGTGGTGGTGGTGGTGGGGGGGGGGGGAGGTGGAGCATGCCTCAAGAAGCAAAGGATTCGATTCACCACCAACGGGGACCACCCACCACGATTTTTATCTTGACTTACCCGACATGTAGGGGTGGTAAATTATGAACCCGGATCACCCTGGTTTGCAAAATAATAAATACTAAAGATGGGAACCCGCTTTGTAACTATCCCTCCTCCAAGGGGCGTAGTCCGAATTAGTGTTGCTTGCCAACAATATTTATCTAACACTTCAGTTGAGCAGCTTTATTTTGTTCTTGATCTTTATGTCTATTTTGGTAGAGTTAGTGAGAAGCTCGCAAAGTTGGAAAGAGTGACGAACAAAAGAGAAGAGAATCCTTGGGGGGAAGGCCAATGGAGAAGGTTTCTAGTGATACAACAGTGAGTTTAGCTATGAAAGGTATCCAGCTTAGATTTCTAGAATCTTCTCCTGCGAATATTTAGTGAAGTTTGTTGGAGAAAATTTGTTTATTAAAGTTTCTCATATAACCCTTGGTGGTGCAATTGAGGTTTCATCCAGCATATGTTGGGAGATTGTTCAAGTGGACTGTGTAGATGGAGATGGTAACTTTGCCCATGAGAATGGATACCAGCCTAACATGAGATATGTTTTTTGGATTGATGGAAAATTGTCAGAAATCATCCAAACAGGAAAATTTTGCCAGTTTCCAACTTGGACATAAACATTGTGAATGTGATGTTATACAATTCACCAGACTTAGAATATCATAATTTGAGTGTTTCTGCCAAAGTTACTGGAGTTCGCCTTGGTGGTGGGATGAACTATGCAGAATCTTTGCTCCATCGTTTTGTATACTTGGTCCTGATGGTGGTCCTGGAGAGGGGCTTTCGAAAGGTTTGAAGAATTTATCTGCTGGGCCACTTTCAAAACTTGTGAGAACTTCACTTATTATTGAAGAAGATCATGAAGAGAATGAAAGTTCTGAAAATGGGGGAAGCAGTTTGGTTCTTGGACTTAGGAAAGACACATGACATCGATGTATTTATAGAGTTGAAGGGATTGGTTATTTGCTCTAAAGTGCACAAGAGATTGCAGAAAGGTGGTGGTTTCATGATAAAGACGTAGAGGAGAGGTGTTGGGACACTATGTTTCTAATGCAAATCTACGAACGCGGAAGCTTAATTTGTATTCGATTTTACACTAAGTATGACTAGATCTCAACTAGTGTTTATTTGGAGAAGAACTCAACTTCTTTTCATAAACAAAGCAACTCTAACTACAAAACATTGCACCACCCTCTTCCTTATAACCTAGTTTCCTAGGATCACTCCTACAACAACTCTCCTAACCAATCCCATTAGGAAACTAACCTAGAAAAGTAAAACTTCTAAAAATAAACAAGCTTGCCATCTCCAATGGTGCATAAGCTAAAACATAAAAATAGATCAAACGGGTGGTAAACGACCCTATTAGGGACGTGCCACGTCAAACCCTCTGTCTGATTTCGTCCACGAAATCAAAAGGGCAGTGCTCTAGAAGACTTAAACACAAATGTGGCGTGCATCCCGTTTTCCTCTTCGTCTTCATCCTGTAAAACTCGCTAAACAGTCGTTATAACGCTCTCACGCATAATGCGAGACAATCACATTTCTAGTGCCTAGGTTTCCCGCATCCGTAACAGTTACCTAGAACTGGAGCTGCCATTCATTGTCAGTGCTAGAACTGGTGAACGATACTGTGCATGTAGCTCTCTTGCTTGTTTGGCTAACTGCACGATCTCTATTAGGTAATATACAGGCTGAAGTGCGGTCGCCTCTTGCAATTTCTTTGTCAGCCCGCTCTTGTACTTACTAACCCTCTGCTGCTCAGTCTCACGGAGTCGTGCGCGTGCCTCTAGAAGATATAATTGATCTGTGTAGTCATCAAGGGAGGAGAGACCCATTTTAGGGATTAAAGTTTCCCGAATGCGATCTCGCCGTAGTTCATGGGGATGAACCTCTCCTTCATCTCTCTCCGCATCTTCCACCAATCCGTGATGTAATGGTAACTGACTCGCCTGTTGAACACTGTTTCACCAGTTGAGAGCAAAACCAGTAAGTCGGGGCTCCACAATTATAACCTATTTTGGATCCCCATATTTCTTGTAGTTGAACACCCGCTCAACTTTATTCAGCCACTCAATAAAGGCGTCAACATTAGACTTACCATCGAACTCTGGTACCTTGAGGTGCACATCATGTAGTTGAACTTTGATCCCCATATTTCTTGTAGTTGAACACCCGCTCAACTTTATTCAGCCACTCAATAAAGGCGTCAACATTAGACTTACCATCGAACTCTGGTACCTTGAGGTGCACATCATGTATCTGTTCCGTAATAGCCTTAGCCAAAGCCTCAATGTCGGTACCTTTACCCTTTCAGCGTGGCTGTGGTCGTTGTTCATCCTCAAAGTCTGAACCGTAATCATTATCTTGCCAAGTCGTAGCATACGAGTGGCTTGGCGGACGCGGGGGTGACCCAAGTGGATGCTGTCTATGTCGGTCCCCCAATGGGGTGTCAGCCGGGGGGTTACAACCACGACCTCGACCTCGACCTCGCCCGCTGAATTGTCGATCTCTCTTTCAATTCGGAACGTGACGAGAACCCAAAGGTTTACGTTTCCCGCTAGAGTGAACACTATAAACATCATCGTCACGTGGCCCCTAGCCATCATCGTAGGGTGTTCGTAACTCGAACTCATATTTAGAGTTCATGCCTGACATTTGCCGTTTGCTGGTTTCCGTATACGGTTGGTCTCGGTACAAGCCTGCCGGTGGTTGGGAGATGCCATAGGTGCCCAACGGGACTGTCGTGATCGGGGGTTGTTGGCGGTAGCTCTTTATGAGTGGTGGTGTTGTCGGTGTCATTAAAGGGGGATTCCGGTGACTTGGGTCCTCTGGTGGGTGTTGGTGGTCCTTTGTAGACTATTGGAGTAGGTCTACGATCTTAGAAGGGAATGGTTCAGTGTGATCGCCAACCCCGGTCGGTGAGGAACCTTGGCGGGGAGGGTCGGTTTCAGAGGAGGTGGGTCTGAGGTCGGGGTGATGTAGAGTGGAAGTGGTGGACCCCTTATGGGATAGGAGATTTAAATTTTTGAAAGAGGCAGGTGGTTTGTGAGGAGCCCACTACTCAGGGTTAATGCTCTTTAAGTTTGGGCCTTGCAGTGATTGGTGGAGTCCAACCCATTAAGCCCTTAGGTTATGGGTCGGGTTCCCAGTTGCTTCGGGTGACCTGGGCTTGCTACTTGTTAGGTCGGGTGGTGGACATTGGATCCTAACCAGCCGGGTCTAATCTGGATCTGGCAACAGATTTTGGTGATGTGGGCCTTGGGCCTCATGTGTTAAGGCTTGCTGTCGACTTGCCCATGCAAGGAAGTCAGACCTAGCGAGTGCCACAAATTTTATTATTGATTTCGAGACTTGCAAGCGGGTTGTCAAATTCATTGTTCCTCGCGGCGACGCTTTCCTCACTAGAGAGGTTCTTGAACGCCCAACCGGGGGGGGGGGAAGGCTCCTGTACCTAAAGCCTCGACAAGCCATCGAATATTGCTGTCAATTTTACCACATCTTTGAGCGAGTGTAGGTTTCTTCGTCGTGGGTCTTCCACGAGGCATCTTGCTCTTGAAACTTGCTACACGGGGGATGTGAAGTCGGCTCTGATGCCAATTAATGTATATCTACGAACACGAAAGCTTAATTCGTATTCGATTTAACACTAAGTATGACTAGATCTCAACTAGGTTTTATTTGGAGAAGAACTCAACTTTTCATAAACAAAACAACTCTAACTACTAAACATTACACCACCCTCTTCCTTATAACCTAGTTTCCTAGGACCACTCCTACAATAACTTTCCTAACCAATCCCATTAGGAAACTAACCTAGAAAAGTAAATTTTCTAAAAACCAACAAGCTGCCATCTCTAATAGTGCATAAGCTAAATCATTAAAATAAAGATAGATCAAACGGGTGGTAAACGACCCTATTAGGGATGTGCCACTTCAGTTTCAGAGTTTGTTAGTGAAAGCGAAAAGTATTCCAAAGTAGACAAATAACCCCTACTTCAGTTACTTATTTTCCAACTTCCAGCCAAGGTGACTTCTTTTGCTTAGACTGTCTATTTGAAGAAAGCTTTGGTTATAGCTACGAGCAGGGGCGGGGCCCCCGATATTTTTTGGTAGTACAAATTCAATTACAAAAAATGAATTCGAGGATCATAAGCTTTAAGAACCCAATATACGAAAAAAGGTAGGGGAGGGAGGGAAAACTAAATACTTAATGTCAAAATCATAGCCGTGAAGATGAACAAATTAAGTGATTGATAGACGAAGTTTATGGAGATTGAGAGGCCGAAAGAAGACTTTTTTAAATAAGAATATACAAGCTTTTGAACGAAAAAAGTAAAAGTTGTAGTTCCTTTTCAAATAAGGAAGTATCTATACTTAGGAACTTTATGGAGATTGAGAGAAATTTTGAATCTTAGGTGTAAATTAGGGGGGGGGGAGGATTGGAAAAATAAAGGGCTTACAAGTGTGACGATCGGTTCATTGAACAGCTTTTCCTTTGTTGTCCCTTTGCCTGGGAAATTTTGACTAATATTTTTTCGAAACTGGTCTTACTTGGTCTTATTCTTGGTATAGAGTTTGGATCTTTAAGGAAGGGGTAAGCTATGCGGTATTTTCTTCCCTTTGTAGTTATTTGGACAATTTTGCCAGAATGGAATGTGTGAAAATTCGTACCAAAGAGAGTTATTATCTATAAAATCTATTGTTTTCTGCAGGAGTAAAGCGGCGTTTGATATGAAATGGGTGTTTTTTTACTTTTTATGGCTAGGTGGTAGGATGTCTTCTTGCGAAATCATCGATTTTGTATTCTAGTCTTGGAGGGTGCCTTTGCCTTTTCTTTTTGTTCTTGTTCTCCACTATATATTTGTTTTTTTCTTTGCTCTTATAATATTTTTCTTATATCAATAAAATTACATTTATACAATAAATTAATATTTCATTACTTGCAAAGAAATCTGTGTGAAACTATTTTTTCATTTTATTCGTAGTCAAAATCATTAGGAATTTTTTGTGCGCAAATATTCCATACCGAAGTAATTTTCCATGAAGTTTTTGAACGGACAATGTTGAGCGGCGTTTTTTTTATACTATGGGGACATTTTTTTTTTGCTGATCCTGATTATTTATTCTAATTACTTATTCTGAAGCCTGATTGCTGAATTTGATGCTTGAACACTAAACCTGAACCCGTAAAAATTTTGTTAGTTTTTTTTTGCTTAGTCTGAAGTCTGAACTGTCTGAAAAAGGTTTATGTCAAAATTACCTATGACGTGTTTTTTGTCCAACATGCTATTACGAACCTTATACTTTTTGTAATTATATTGTATAATAGCATCGTATACTAGATTTAGTTATTAGTCAATTGTATATGTTATTTTTTGTATAGTATTAGCGTATATTTTTACAATATTTTCTTTTTAATGTTTTTTATCGTGTTTTGATTGGTTTCTCGCATTTGCGTCGCATTAGAAAATGTGATAATATGCAACAAATGTGACGGAATGCGACAAAATGCAACATATCTGCATTCGGTCGCATCTATGGGCATGCGATAGAGATGCGATGCGATTCCAGGTCGCATCACTCGCATCTGACTACCTTGGATAGTTCTCACATTATTCACCTCCTTCTATATTCATGATCCAAGATCTGATCACAAATAGTTTCCCAGCCACATATTGGGACCCCAGCTCCAGCACTTTTTCTCTATCCTCTTCATTACTAAATTTGAATAGGAACAAATTGTAATTCTACAAGTTCATTTCAAAGTCAGCTTTTGTGCCCCAAATCTTAGTAAGGGTATGCTTCACATAATTGAAGTCCAATCTCTTGCCAATGAAGTTGCCCACAACATAATTTTCACATTCTTTAATCATATAATCATAATTACTGGATTTCACTTTAGCTCTTAGGGTACTTTCCTCAAGACTGGGAGGGGTATAACTTAGCTTGGATCTGCTTCACTTTGGGAGCAGCCCCCAATAATTGAGCCCAATTCAAGTTGGGTGTGAGGGTAGGGCCAGGGGTGAGGATGTGGTTGTGCTGGTGGGAGTGGGGAGGCCATTTGTAGTAGTCTCTTGTTCAGAGCAGAGTTACTAAGGTCTCCATTGCTCCTCTTATTGACAAGATAAGATCTAGAGCTACTAGGTGGAGTGGCAAACGTCTTTCCTCAAAGCAGGTTGGTGTTAGTTCAATCTATTCTTACTAGTTTGCCTGTTTTTAATATGGCTATCTACAGTAGGCCTAAAGCTGCTATCCATGAAGTGATAGAATCATCAGAAATTTCCTTTGGTTTGGTGATCCTTCAAAGCGGAAGTTCATTACTATAAAATGGAGCAAGATCTGCAGACCAGTTTCTAAAGGTGGATTGGGGATTCACTGCCTTCAAGACATTAATGATTCTATGTTGATGAAGCTAGGCTGGGGGTTTTTTACCTCCAAAGATCCTTGGGCTGTTTTCTTTAGGTCCAAGTTCCTTATGAAGAATGGCAAAATTATTAGATACTTCAATTGCCCTTCCTTGTGGTCTGGTTTAAAGAAAGCTATATTATCTATTAACTCCAACTCAAGGTGGATCATTGGGAATAGAGAGAAGATTGACTTCTGGGGAGATTGTTGGGGGTATGATGCTCCTCTTATTGATCTTATTGAGGTCCCTCCTGACACTTGGAATGATTGTTCTGCTACTCTTGGTCACTTGATTGAGAACCACATTTGGAGAGCTCAACAAGACTACAACCTTTCATGTAAATATCATAGCCTTTTTCTAGGAGTTAGCCCATGCTCAAGATGTTGGTATTCATATTTGGCATATAATAAACATTTGAAATATAGTGGTGATTACCATTCTTCAACCGAATTTAAATTTCCTTTCCCCTTCACCGGAATTTTTTATGAGTCTCCAAATGTGACGTTTCCATTAACCTTTTCCTCAAGTTCAGCAAACATTTCCCTTTGACCACACATGTGGTTGCTTGCGCCAGAGTCAAGGTACCACACATTACTTCTACCACTTTGTCCATCCCTTTTGTCATACGCCAACAATAACGTGTGCTCTTCATTCTCAATTTTATCTTCCACATAATTAACTATCTCATTGATATTGCCAGGGCTCTTGCATTCTCATGCAAAATGTCCATACTTCTTGCAATTAAAGCATTGAACATGAGAATCTTCTTGAGTTTTTTCGTGTCTTTGCCTTCCATATGACCAATTACTCCTTCCACGCCCTCTTGAATAATTGCTTTGGTAGTTTTTCCTACCATTGTTAAACACGTGTCCACCTCTTCCTCGACCTCGACCTCGCCGCCCACGACCTCTTTCACGACTTCGGTCACCTTGATATTCTGTACATCCTTTTAAAGAAAGACTTGCTTGGAGTACTTGCTTCTTCTTTTTGAACCTTTCTTCGTGTGCTTGTAAAGATCCCATGAGTTGATCAATGGTCATGGTATCCAAGTTCTTGGACTCTTCGATAGTTACTACAGTGTAGTCAAACTTCGAATCTAAGGATCGTAGAATTTTCACTACGACTCGAATATCCTCCACGCTTTCACCATTCCTTTTTAATTGATTGATAACAGCCAACACTCTTTGAAAAATATTCAGAAACTAATTCCCTCTCCTTCATGCGGAAGGCTTTAAACTCCCCTCTAAGTGTTCGAAGACGAATCTTCTTCACTTTTACACCACTTTTGTAGGAATTCTCAAGAATTTCCCGTACTTGTTTTGATGAGGAGGCACATGCAACTTTCTCGAAGGCGGCTTTATCTCTTGATAGATGAAGAATATAACTATCTTGTCCCTCTTTCTCGAATCTTTTAGTGCATTTTTTTGACCTTGTGCTAGCGCACTCTCATCTTCGGGTTCAGCATACCCTTTATCAACAACCTCCCACACATCTTGTGCTCCTAGAAGTGCCTTCATTTGGATGCACCAATTCTCATAATTTTCTTTGTTTCTGCGAGGGATTTGAAATAGCATCATTCCAGCACCGTTTATCTCGTCGCTCCGATACCACTATGTTGAATATGAAGAATGGAATGAAATGATGAAATTCGGATTATAGGAGGAAGAAGCAAAGAACACTCATATATTGACATATTCTTGAACTCATATCTCAAAATAAAGTCCCTACATCTATATATAGGTACTAGAGAAGTTTTTACACATCCTACTACTCATTTAAGAGGTTTTACATCACCCTAATTAACCACACAAAAAGAAAAACGAAAATAGGTTATAAGAATATTAAAGGTTGCTTCTTGAACATTCTCATACTTAATTTATTTGTACCCAATGTAGCCTTGAAAAATGTGCACCAATTAAGCTTAACTTTCAACAAAGTCGCCATTCATCTAGCTTCTCATTATGCCTTCATGAACAGATAAAATATATAGAGATTGATGTGCTTTTTTGCGGGAGAAAATGTGTGACGACCTACCGAACGCCGGCCAAATCCACCCGAGCGTTTTGAGTTCTGTCCGAATGTATTTGTTCTCTATATCCTAATATAGCAGCACGCCAAGTTTCGTCGCAATCGGATTCAGTTAAGGGGGCGAAAAGGTCCAATACGCTTCGTCTCATGTTTTAACGTTTCCTTTTGGAAGTTGACTATTTACTTAGTAGCTATATTAAGGAGGAACCTTGGTCCGATCCTCCCCATGACTAAAAGAGCTTTAATGCTTGGTCATCAAGGACCCCGGCTCATGGACTATCTACAAGGGATAGTTGTGAGTTCTCCTAGGCCTAGGGTAGGCTAGGGGACATTGCCTTGCAATGCGGGCCGGTTTTCATTAGAGGGCTTCATATGGCGCCGCTATGCCCCGCGGGCTATCCGAGACGCACCGCCCCGTTCAGATGGACAGTATAATTAGTCCAGGCTCGTCGCCCCTTGAGATATGAGTCCCTTAGGTGGAAACCGGCATATTGAGCTACCCTGATCCGCTACTGGACAGGTGTGCTTTCCGTATCTCGCGCGCGTCGTGAGAGATTACGCTGTAGGGATTATTGAGGGAACCTTCAGCGTTGTTGCCTATACCGAATACATATTCGATGACCCCTCACGAGTATCCAGGATAATCCGGATGTCGCTCTAGCATCCGTGGGTTGTATGCCACTGGCGCGCCGCGCCAGTGAAGATGGCTGGTACACGCCGACCTCGCGTCCGTGTACGCCGCACGGTCCCTTATTCCGCTGCACTCCGGGCACTGTAGAGTCGGTCCCGGCTAGGGCCGTGTCAAAATGTGTTTAGGAATTGTGACTCCTTCCTTTGTTTGGACAAAGTTATAGGTTGCTGATACTCTCACTTAGCCAGTTGGACCAACTGATCTTCGTTCTTTGATTGGCAAGCTGTGTCTTCTGGATATCTCCGCACCAGCTTGGGAGAGAGTATTGTAATAGGTTATTTATTTTGGTTTAGTCTTATTAAATCCACACTTAATTAGGTTTGTAACAACCCCTTAATTAGATTTGTAACCGCCTGCATACTTAGCTTAGTAACAGCCATCTAATGATTGTTGTAATAGCCCTTGTATATTCTCTATATAAACGCTCCTAGAGAGAAAAATACATCATTCAAGACTTTACAATCCAATCTCTCTACAGTATCCTAGATGTCAACTCATTATGATGGCACCCCAAGTAGCTTACCGCCCATACAGTGCCCCTATGCCACATCCCAAAAAATACTACCTAGGTTTTCACTACTTTAAAAATCCCCAACCATCATGTAATAATGCTTAGCTAGGCGTTGTCACTTTTTTTCCTACACAAACTTTCTCCCATTTCAAAAGATAGAGCTTTCGTGGCCTTCATTGTCTCCCAAAGAAAATTTCCAACAATCCTCGCCAACTTTGAAGCTACAAATGCTGGTAAATGGAAAAACAAGGTTGGTGGTAATAACTCAATGAGCTTGAGAATATATTTTTAACAGGTGTAGGACAACCTCCTTCTGATGACAACTTTCTTTTCCTCACAGCCAGCTTCTTGCCAAATTATTTGATAACGGTATTCCAGATGCCAACTCATGGTGATGGCACCCTAAGTGGCATACCGCATACACAAATAAGTGAATATAATGTCCCTATGCCATATCCCAAGAGACACTACCTAGGTTTTCACTACTTTAAAGATCCCCAACCATCAAATTTTTACGTTTAGCCAAAGCGGCAACATTTTCAAATATTTATTATCTATCTGGTGATGACTTGCTATAAGGGAAGGACGCCGTCAAGATTGATAAGGTCACCCGATTAACTTTTCAAATGGGGCAAGAGAATTTGATTTTTGATGATTCTCAGTTAGAAGGTCATCATGCAAAAGGATGGCTGGTCAGGGAGACCAGGAGTGGGGGAAGCAAAGCAGAGATGTAATGGATCATATTTTTGGGGTTAGTGTACTTATTGCAAGAAGGAGGAGGGTCTGTAGGTTGTAAACAGAAGAAGGATGAGCAGCAGCACCCATAAATCGTGTGGCTAGATGACTGTTCTCTTGCTTTGTGGGTGTTGCGGTTACTTATCTTGGTTTGTTGCTGGTGTGCTAGTTTGTATGCTGATATACTAGTGAGGGCTTAACCGCCGGCTTTCTATGCCCATCTATTATTGTTTAATTTACCTTAATTATCAGAAATACAAGAGTTTTTTTTTTTTTGTGTGTGTGTGGAGGGCCTGGCTTGGCTGCATTCCTTAACCCGGCCCTGTAAGGCCTTTTCGCGTCAAATATGACTTGTCTATTCACACCAAACCTGTTCTTGATTTTTTTGCCCTGCTCAAGCCTGTTTTCCTTAGTTCCCATTTTAACACTTATATTGACCTCTTCTGAAAGCCCCAACTCGACTTCTAGCATGAGCTACGCCGGTCATCCACATCCTTGCCCGTCATCGGTGAAATTATCAGTCTTACGACCCTGCTCATCCCTATTATTTGGCCCTGTTCATATGATGTACCGTAGGGGAACAATATCTTGAGTAGAAGAAATACTACATTTAGTAGAGAGAATCGGAATTGGTGGTTAGGGTTTGTTGATATCATTATGGTCTTTGAAGTTATTGATATCATTATCTCTGTACTAGATGCAGTGTTTTGTCTACTAGAAATATCATTTGCTTATACTATATATCTACTTGATCTCCTGCCTGAAATTTTAGTAGTTATGTTTTTACATTTCGCATTTCGCTTGTGTAAGCAAATCTTTTGTGTTCTCCTTCACAATATGCTCTGCCACATTCTTTAAATTGTCAATGTTCTATTAGAACCACATGATAAGTGGTAGGTTTCTTATGTGCAACATTGCAAACTTCTGCATTAGTTAATGATTAATATACATGGACATAAATGCAACTACACATGCATGGTTATAAATTTATGTTGTAAGGTGGGTGATGCTTAGGAATATAATTCTTTTCCTTTTGGATGTATGAATGTTGGTACTCATGTGGGTGAGGCATGCAATGATGTCAGCATTTTATATAAGAGCTTGATCATGAGGGCTGACATGGACAAATCGGCCATATACACATACCCCCTTCAAAATCAAAGGGCCCGAAGATGCCTCCTCTTTTATATATGCATCCTCGTCAACATGTTCTTTGGGATCATTATTTGTTGCGTTGCCACGTGTTATCTATATCAGATCACATTTTTTTTTGTTTCGAAGCACAGATCTGAGTGACATGTGGTGACTAGTTTTGCATCAAAAGTGGTCCATACAAACTTCAGTTTTTTTTTTCATAGCATTGTTAGAAAGGTTGTAGTCATTACATATATCCCTTTCAACAAACGACCTGACTAATTCATATTCAATAATGTTAATTACTATCTTGACCAAACTCCTGTTGGTTTGAAGTGTGAAAATCATACATGAGGAGTATACAGCTATAAAATGCATATATTTTCAGAAAAATCTAATTTATTGGTGTGTCAGAGTTAATATATTTGCTTTGAAATGATACTATTTTTCTACTAATTCTGGAATTATTTGTTGGTTAATCATGTAGGTCTGGATTTCCTTGAAGACTGGGAATATTTGATTTGGATGGGTAAATTAAACCATTGTGCAATCTTTGTAAGATGTTGACTTGATTGAACTTCAAGTGGCACAAGCAGATACACTCCTCCTGGTCATATCTCTATATATTAATGATGATGCAATTGAAGTGTCCAGGTAAACATAATAACTTCACAAGGCTTTTATATGAAATAGAGATTGTCATTATTTATCTCACTCATCTATCATCATCAGTAGTGAAGAAAGAGGTTTAAGTGTTCTTCTAATGATTGAATTACAAAATGTCAGTGAACGCCCGACATGGAAGATCTTGACCTCCGTTGATGAGGGTCAATGTAAACCTCATTTGTTCATTTCCCCTGGCCATCTTTATATGGCATAAATTATATCAATATCAAATTGGTTATTTTTGCCAGCTGAAAATGGGGGAAGACATGAAGATGTTATTAAATTCATTGTTAAGCTCTACGTGGCAGGAGTTTCATTCGACGAGTGTGCACTGGGAAACACTTTTACAAGTTCCCAAGAAAAGAAAAGAAAATAGATAGTGAAAGATGCTACTGCCTGAAAACAAGGGATTATCATTTATAGTATTGCCAAATATTTTTTTCTTCTGATTTCTAGAGTTCTCAGGAAGTGGTGTTGATGGCAGCTTCATGCATTTTTAATGACATAATAATTTAACTCGTATATTTCCTTGACCTTTATCCTCATTAGATAATCGATAAAGAAAGAGGATCTAGCTTCTCAGTTCTCACTGACTTATTTCAAAATATAGGAGATACATTAGAGCGTTCTAAGGGTGGGCATTCTTTTCAGAATCTGCAAATTCAAGAACAGCGGACTATAAATGACTAAATATATGCATAGCATACCGTCATCATGAGAGATAAATTGTTCTTATTTTAGCATTTGCACTGTCATTTATTAATATTGGAAGGTTTTCTTTTATGTCATTAGAAATATGCCCTTCTACTTGAAATACTATTTAAGTCTCTTCTTTCATGGATTTATTTGGGTGCGTAATGTCGGCATGTGTGTATGTGCATTTATATAAGGTTGATTTGAATCTAGGTCTAATCAAGTGAACTAAAGTTACTCAAATGGAGGCAAATACATTAGTAATTGACCGACCACGGGTTTATAGTACTTTCTTTTATGATCTATTTTAATTGGCCTGAAGATTTTTTAGTGCCCCCACTATATGAAAAAGAAAGGTTTAGGAGTTGAGGTCATGTTTTTCAAAAGTCTTTTTTTTTTGTTTATCCTGGAGATGGGGGCCTCATTAGAAGTTGGTAGTCAATACAAGTGGAGAAAGTGAGAGTGGCCACTCTCTGTCTCTCACTCCCTCTCACACACACATGACACACCCCATGGATATATAGATATGTATGTATACAAGATTGAAGTTATCACTTAAAACTGGAGATAAGTAATTTTAATACCAGGAGGAGACTAATAAAAACTATGCTTTACCAATTTTAATACTAAAAGATTAATACATATCATAGAAAGCCATAAGTCTTTTTACATGAGACACTGACTATGAGGATAGAGAATTTGGTGAGTTCTGATTATGATGGGAGAAAGAAACAGACTTGCTCCTGTATATTTTATAAGTCAAGTGGTTTCAGTTTAGTCTTAATTCTATTACTTCTTATGTGTGTGTGTGTGAGAGAGAGAGAGAGATTATAGTTTACAGAAGAGGAAGACATCATGTAGTCTGTCATGGTTCACAGGTCTTAGGATCTTAGATGATGCCATCAGTTCACATTTTATTCGTGGGTATCCCTTAGTAACATGGAAAAGTTGGTGTAAAAAGCTGCAATCTCAGACTCCTGAAAATAGGGACTCAGTCGGGTGAAATAGAACACTGCCCTCAACCAATGAAAACCTTAGTCATGGAAACAACTACCATTGCTCTGTCTCTGCCGACTTTTTAGATCTCTCTTTCTAGTTTTCATCATACACCTTTTTAACCTTGGTTTCACATGTATGACATGCATAAGTATGGGTGTTGATATTGGCGGGATTGCTAGATATCCCTGGCACCTCCGCATAGTTATTATACTGCTAGTTCACTTAGAGCATCAGCAGAAGGCTAGTTATCGCTAATATAGCGATCCAAATGTTGTAAAAACTCCTTTTTCAGGATCGCTATCGCTCGAATGACACTCCTATTCATAAAATCAGTGGCTAAATGTAACGATCGGGTAGCTACTCTCTCTCTTATGTCATCTATAATATTAACCATTATTCTAATGACAACTGTTTTTCACTCTTTTTTTGAGTTTTTCTCCATAAATAACTCTCTAGTGGGGCCCTTTAAGGTGAGTTATTAGTATAAAAGACTTTAATCGCCATTTGAATTGGCGCAGAAATTTAATAAGTGGGCCCTGTCTGTTATTTGAGTAGCTATAATAGCTATTCTGAAAAATAAGTAATCTTAATCACTCGCTACATGTCAGATTTTAACAGGTTTTCGGCATACATGGCTAGGTAAATTCCCTAGCCTGCTGCTAATGCTCTTACTGTGCGTATTTCACTACATGAAAGTATAGTAAGTTATGGTTCACTTACTGTGAGTATTTCACTACATGAAAGTATATTAAATTATTTTTTTGCTAGGTAAGTATAGTAAATTATGGTTCACTTACTGTGAGTATTTCAATAAATGAAAGTATAGTAAGTTAAAGTGTGCCGTAGAATTTTTATCTAGAGGCGGGAATAATTGACACCCCTACCAATATCAACACCCCAGTAATGCAAGTTCATTGATGCCATATATTCCCTAGAACTTCTTAGACTGAATTTTTCACCACAAGTTGACAAGAGTGAGTATTTCCCTGCATAAAAGCACTGTTAAGTTATGAGTTGCAATAGAACTTTTATCCAGAGATGCTGGGTAATATTGGACACCCCTGCCAATATCAACACCCCCAAAATAACAAGCTGGTGCTCTTGAGATGTGGCGAGTCAAAAAGGCCAAACACTGTTGTCTGTTGTCACCTCACCTTATTTGTACCAAAACTCAATTTCTGCCAACCATGACTAAGTATCTTTGTCTTAAGCAAGACTACTCTGTATCAGGGAGTACTACTACTTGCTTCTCCAAGTTCCAATATGTAGTCGGTATTATTACTTACTTGTTTCCCAAGTTCAGCATGTACTTTCCAGAGTTACATTTTTCTTTCTTTATTAATACTCTCTATAAGTTGGTTCAGAAACGTGCATTTCAGACTTTTCAGCCTGAAACTGTGGAAACATGAATACTGGTTGGGTGATCACACCCACCCTGTACCGGAGGCCGCAACAGTGGACTTTTTACATGAAACAGTCTGGTTTTTGAAACTCGGCTATCCAGGGCCTTCCAATAACCAATAAACTTAGTTTTTACAAATTCTTAGGTTTGCTGGTTTTTTTTTCACCTCTGGTGAATCAGAAACCTGATCTGTAGAAGGTAAAAGATAGGAAACCCTAGCCATTGGCAGCCTTTGAGCTCAGCATTGAGCTAGATAGTGCCGAACCCAGCTATCTTTGTTTTTATTTGAGTTTAACCTCTGTTGCTCACTTCGAACCAATTTTAAAGCAACCCTTGAATGTTCTGATTTCTTTTAATTGATATGGTATAAATATAGACAAACAGATGATTATTTGATCATGTTACTCTTTGTCGGATTCCTTCCCATGCTTAACAGTAAATATAAAAGCGTTTTAGGTCTCTTTTGCTAGGTCTCTTAGTTAGCAGTTAGTACTGAATTCTACATGCCAGTTAATTCTTACTATTGGCACATTTCATAAGCGTATAATGTTCTTGTGGTTCGATGAAGGACTCGCATTGAATATTTTATGAAGTATCGTGTGGGACCATCTACATCATAAGGGGCTACTAATTTTTCTTTTTTAATGCAATTCGTAATAATATATAAGGATCAAAGCCGAAATTTTCTTTGATTTTGATATAAAACTCTATGACGATTAGTTAAATTAGGCCGACATGGTAATAGTGCTGTGTCATCCTTAATTGTAGAATTATTAGTAGCCTAATTGTCGGCTATCTGCTAACTATTGTATTAGTTTATTAATCTATTCGTGTTGCTTCCACTTTTACCTTTATCGTTGACTTAAACCGTCATCAACCACAAAATAAATTGAAGACGTAACCCCCTTATCTGAAGAAATTAGCGTGTGTTGGCACGAGAAATGTGTGTCGTACTTCCACCTATGTCACATTCCATGAGTTAGGGGTAATGTCTTAGTTATATATTATTTAGGAGTATACTAGCGGAAAATATTTTGCGGAAGTTTCAGAATTTTATTGTAAATACGATATATAAGTATACATATTAAAAAAAGAGAGGTGGGCAGTTCCAGTAGCAGTACGCAATCAAGCATCCTATTTAGGTTGGCATCTTTGGAGATTTCCGAAAGATCATTTCATATATTTTTTAGAATTTCCCTTCCCATTTTCTATATCATTTCCGTTTCTCGCATCAGAAAAATGATTAAAGGGTATTTCCATTTCCATTTTTTTCATTTTTTTTTTTCTTTTCTGTATCCGCTTCTCATTCAAGGAACATAGGCTGCAACTTATCGTCCTGTGAACACCATGCAGAACCCATATCTAGTCCAAACAACTTGAAGACTATTGCAGTATCATTACTTCTACAGATCCTCAATATGACTTCAGAAGCCCCATATGCGTAACATAATCTCTGAAAGCTAGTATTGGAAGTCTCCTATTAAGCTAATCAGCTAAAGTTAATTAATGGTATCGATAAGTTTGGGACTTATGGTTAAGATATTCTTCACTTTATCAGTGACCGCGGTGATACTTGAGCTCAATGTGCTTGTTGTTTGAAGTTACATGAGGTAACTTCGGTGCGAGGTAGCGCTTTCATGCCCTTTGACTACGGGAGTTCAACCCTCAAGTGACATATCTCCAAAACATTGTCGATGTATGCACTCTTAAGATAAGCTAAACATCCATTTGTTCTTTGCACACTCAATTTTGATGCATATAACATAAGTGGCATCTCTGATGTCCTTCATATCAAATTACTGGGACAAGAAATATTTTAATCCTTAAAGACAGTTGTTATTATTGACGAGCAGAATCGAGTTGTTATGACATCTTCAGATGTTTTTGTCAAAGAATTTAACAAAAAGTTACACTCCAATCCCAGTTGATCTATGAAATATGAGGGGCTTCAAGAGTTCGAGGTCTGCTATTTGCCCCACTAATTCCCTGGATGTGTAATCCCAGTCAAAGGCACATGCCATTTAGACATTGAGATAGGATTTCTACTAACTAGTGGCCCTTTCTGTAATGGGATAATCGATCCAGGACCTCCGCTTTGCGAGAGGCAATCCCGCCCAACTTTGTAGACCCTGTGGGGTTTAAAAGGACCCTAATGGCATTCTGTTCAACGAAAATTGTTGATTTCACAAAAACTATGAAGTTAACATTGTGTACTGCCTTGTTGTAGTAATTCGTTTTGATAAGAATCAGAAAGACATTAGCACCATTTGCATATCACCTTATGATAATGCTGATACTTATTTCATAACTAATTTTAATTTAAACTGAAATATTTTAGCAGGATTTCATTTTCACTAATATCCGTAATTTATTTGACACAACAGCATTGTGTACTCATTTATCTCCAGGGGCTAAGTGAGAAATAAGATGAGAAGGAAGGTCGACTTTTGGAAGATGAGCTGAAGTTTCAGGAGGGAAACAGCAACCTTCTAAGTGAAGAAATTTCCGTCGTGTGTTACAGAGGAACCGTTGCTGTCAGTTGTGTTCTCACGATGTGCTTTCAATTACTGCTGCATTTCTATGGTATGTCAAGTATTAACTGTCTTTCTGCACGTCTGGCATAGGTAGAACCGTAGAAGGTAGTAAAAGCACCACTGTTATATCGTGTTTCATACTCAATATATCGTAAATATACAATCAATTTTCCTCAATTCTCACCTTGTATTCCATTAATTTTCTCTCAATTTTCCTATTCAATTTCCACATTACCTCTCTTCTCCAAGTTCTCTCACCTAGTCAGGAACCATCCAAAGACTTGCCAAATTGGTTCTCACAACCTGAAACAACCAGTTGCATTGCATCATCTGAGAACGAAATAATAAACCCTCGTCATAATTATGAATTTAACAGTGAATGTATTTTGGTAAATCTTCTGAACTCTGTCTGTCTATCAAATTCTTCATTAAACTCAAACTCCCTCTCGAATTCCTGAAAACTTTATCAATCTCTTATTTCTACAAATCTCCTATTTTTCATAATTATAACAATTTCTTGAAACTGCAGTGATACTAATACGGCAGTGATCTTGAGTTACCATAGTACTCTTCGTATATGCAGGAATAAATTTGTCTGTCTATCAAATTCTTCATTAAACTCAAACTCCCTCTCGAATTCCTGAAAACTTTATCAATCTCTTATTTCTACAAATCTCCTATTTTTCATAATTATAACAATTTCTTGAAACTGCAGTGATACTAATACGGTAGTGATCTTGAGTTACCATAGTACTCTTCGTATATGCAGGAATAAATTTCTTTCAGTTGCTTGTTATTTTTTCCTGTTTTTGCTTTAGGTAATATTTCATTAGCATCAACCCTTCCTGAGCTGTACCAAGCGCATAGACATATCAAATTTTTTGGTAATAAACCCGGAATTATGTCTATTTACAGAATGCCTATTTACCAGTTTTTTCTTGCAAATTACTCCAAAAATAAATAAATAATGATCATAAAAACAGTCTTTTCTGGAAAAGATAGGCTATGAAGAGTAACTTTATATCATTTACAATGCCAAAGATCATGAACCCTTTATGTGCAACTGTTACATAAGCCATTAACATGCACAAGAGTGAAGAAAATAGACAGAACTGAGCCAGCTGAGCTCGAACTCTAACTACAAGACCATAAGCTACAAGCTGGCTCTCAGGCTCTCTTTCTCTCTCACAAATGGTAAAAAAAGAATAAAAACTGATTAAAACCCAAGGAGTGGGGTTTTTTTTTTTTTTTTCACTTTTTCACTATGGGGGTAAAATGCTAGTCGAGGAGGACGCGAACTCCGGGGACGCCGTAAAACGTCTCTCTGGTAGTATCATCACTTCCCTGGTAATAGTAATTACTAATACTATAGATGCTTCTTCTCTGTAGGACTGACTGAATATTTACTGACGTGGGAATAATTAAGCTGGTGATGATTGCTTCTCCAAATCTTTTGAGTTGATGAATGTTCCATGAAAACCATACGGGACTCTTGAAGGGAGTTTCACTGATGCTTCTAACTCCAGAGTCATAGCATTGATGATCTTTAGTTCCGATTTCCATGTGTTTTCGTCATGCATGAAGGCCAGTATGTAGCCGTCGTCTTTCCTCTCTGAATTCGGGTCTCTAGGAACAAAGTATGGTTCGCCTCCGTAACAACAATCTCCGTAGATAAACTTTTGGACTTCTCCGGTGGTGAGATCAACTTTGGCGATACCTGATACTTTAGGCCATGGCTCTGCAATTGCTAGGTAAGCGTATTGGGTTTTTCTCCCCAACAGGTTCCGGTTCACCATTCCGGCTTCCAAGTTCAATTGTTGGGATTCCGGGATAATGGGACGACGGGTTGAGACTCCAGTTTTCAAGTTGAGGCGGATTTCAGAGAGGGCACTCTTGAGATTGGCGTCGCATTCATTGAAAATGGAGTCGGCTGGTGTCATGCAAGAACCGATTACAACAACCTCGTCGGTCTCAGGCTCCTCCCACGCATTCCAGAGGTGGAAGCAGAAGCAGTCCGGGACATCTACCCATTTAATGCCAGAAGCATTCTCGGCATTCTTGTCAAGGATTCCGAACCTGGAGGTCTTATTCTTGTCGTAGACAACTGGGGACCCTCCACGGATCATTTCTTGAAGCTTGAACACAACTTGTTGATCCGGGATCACCACGAACCGCTCGGTAATGGCGAAGTCGTGCATCATAGTTGGCTCGGCTAGAGGAATCTCAACGTCTGATGACTTCTTCCCGTCTTTGGAGAATTTGAAGTACTTTAGGTAAGGCTTTTGGACGACATCGTAGCTTAAAGCGAAGAGCTCTCCGGTAACTGGGTCTACTTTCGGGTGTGCAATCATAGCTGAGCTCAATTGACCGTCGAAGTCATACCGCCCAACAGTCTCGAGATCACCAGAACTTGTCACACGAACATGGTAAGGGAGATCATCTTCAGACATAGCGAGTAGGTGTTTGTTGAAGTAGACAAGGCCTGCGTTAGCAACACCGCTCCCGTTCTTATGATCGAGTATTCCCGCTAGCCCGCGAGCATAAAATAGGCAAATTCGACCAACCCCAGTGTATCCATGGAGCTCACCAATAGCTTTAGGAAAGACGGGGCGGCCTATATTACGTTCTTGAACGAACCTTTCCGTCTCTGTGAACCTGCAAGCATAACTAGCAGTGCCATCACCAATACTAACCGAGTGAATCATACCATCCCCATCAAATAAATGATGCCCGCCTACAGGTTCAAACAAAGGGTTAGCTCCATTTCGAACATACACACCTTGTATGCAAACCGGGATCGACCCAACAACCGGTAAGTGATGCCTAACGGGTTGTTCAGGCACTGGAGCAAAGTTTCCTGCAATTTGAACCGAAGGATCAGTGGTTTTAGGGAGTGGGTATTTTCTCTCAGTGTTCACCAAAACAGTCTCAAAAGCATCCAAAGCCATAGCTGCAGCTCTTTGAAACATATTCAAGTCTTGAGACTTATTGGGTTTCATCAACATCTCCTCCTTATTTAGAGTATAGTTTGGGAAATGATGAAGTGAGGGTGTTTGCAAGGTGCACTTGATATGGTTTGCTCTTCTCTTATTAGACTTCTTTAGCGTGATTGACTTTGAGTTGTTTAAACTACAACACCCAAAATCATGAACTAAAGAAGTAGAGGAAGAAGTGGAGAAGTTATGGGGTTTCACCCATGCACTACTAGAAGAAGCCATCATTGTTTGTTGTATGTGTTGTGTGAGAGAGAAGGAGAAGGGGTGTAGTGTTTGAATACGAGAGAGAGAGTGAGAGAGAGAGAGAGAGAGGAGGGAGTTTTGAAGGAGGAGATTTGGAGGAAGAGAGGTATAAATAGAGGAAGAGAAGTTATGTTGGAGGTCCACCTAAACATCTAAAAGAAGACCACGTGGTGGATTTGTGGAAGAGCACTTTGAGGGGTTTGACATAAGAATTAATAAGATGAAATAAGAGGGACATAGATGCTTAAGAGTGTGACACGATCACCTCTTAAATCCAGAACACATTACTACTAATACATAACTCCTACTACTACTACTACTAGAATACTAGTACATTACAATTAGATACAAAAGATAGGTCTCTCTTCAGTCTTCTCTAATGGTGGTGGAGACCAAGGGAGAGTGTTTATGTTTAATGGGGTCTCTTTCAATCTCATCTCCCGCGTTCTCTCCTCTAATTCTCACCCCACCCACGTGTCAGTTCTCTCCCACACCTCCAAATCTTGGTCACATCAGATGCCCCACACGCTTCCCTTGCCCACATATACCTACTTAATACTTGCAGCACACATTGCACCACTAGCACTAGCACTAGCACTGTTTGTGTAGACTCTATTAAAAGTGTCTACCAATACCCTACATGTATAAAAACTGTCTATAACAAATATTTCCCTTATTACCAAAAGCCAAATAGATAATCACAAACAAGGGCCCTAAATATATATGTCTATCCATGATGGCCTTGAGGGAGAGGGAGAGGGGACCATGTTTTTATTAAGTGAAAACAACATTTCTTCTATGTGGAAACCTCCGATTCGTGGGAGACTCAGGGACAAATATATATCCTCTATATTACAAGTTAATTATTTGTGGAAAATGTATCAGAATCTGAGAGTGGATTGGATGCTTACTCAAAGTTGTTTGGTCTTAGTAATGATATATTAGCAAAAGATGATAAAATAGGGAGGAGAGTAGTAGTAGACTCAAAAGGTAGCATTGTCTAGAAATATAGGCAAAATGCCAAGCATTAAAAGAGTGAAAGATATTGAAATGTGGGGGCAGAAATAAGAAAGAGGCCAAAAAAGAATATGCCCCTTTAGATTAGCTTTTCATGAACTATAAGAAGAAGAAAAAACTCGAAAAAGAGATATGAGAGTTAAAGAATATAAGTTCTCTCAGTAATCGATTCGAATGCCTGGTAACAACTGTACCTTTGCTATTCTTGGTCACACATAGCTACTAAGAAACCTGGCTGGAACCACATATCTAATATGTGATGGTAAGTATTTAAGGACTTAGGAAATTGAGGTTCTGGGATCTCTTTAGTTTGAAGATGTGGTTTTCTGGATATTGCATAGAATTCGATGGATAAGTCCTGAAAATGGTGATAAATTATGACCATGGGTCACTTATTGCATACAAATGAAGAACATGGTGCAATTACTGGCAACAGTGCCAATTATCTGCACCTCTGGGATAAAAATCCCCCCCACAAGTCAGGACTCATGGTGAGTATCTCACTAGATAAGAGTATCATGGCCTCATGGGACAGTATTTGCGATGAAAGTGTTTATCTGGGAAGTGCAGAGTAATGGCACTACTGCCATTTTGAGGAGCAATGGAGATACAGTCATTTCTCGAACAGCCTGGGAGCTGCTACTGAGGAAATGGATCAATCCCAGCCAGTAGCATCTTGATTTACCCGGCTCATAAAAATGTGATTACCTACTTAAAAAAAGAAGACACCCGTCGTCTTAACAAGGGGAATTCATGACTCATCTACGTGGTAATTATTAAAAGGGAACAGATATGCAACAATAAGTAAATAAATGAAGATAGGATCATCAGATGGGGTCAGATGATCCTTAGATCATAAGGTGGTGGGCCTCAACATTGGCCTTTTAGCCCTAAAAACCTAAAAATAATTACTAAATTTCTAACTGAGATCTCTCAAGTAAAACACCAATTATTTGAAGAGCTAAAAAAAATAATGGTTTACTCCTGTTATTAGGGGGGGGCAAATGATGGTTATGTGCCCTAATAAACAGCATTGCCCACCTGTTATAAATTGTCATCTGTATCTGTTGTAGGCAAATCTTTTGCAGAAAGATTTTATCCTCTTAATAATATGTTCCTTTTATTTTCCTATGTTTTTAATTTCTTCTTCAACTAAGAACTCATATTAGTTAAATATTATTAGTGTCTCATCTTCCAATCATCTGCTAACAAACTATCCCTTTTAGAGTCATCCATGGCCCTCCAAAAGGGAATATTTGAATTTTTATACCAAACATTATATACTAAAAATAAAAATGTTGTTGTGATAGTGATGATTTACTTGATCTAAGTCGTCCATCTCAAATCGGAGGTTACTAGCCCATACACGTGTCTCAACCCGCAGAAGAAGTCGTTGTTTGCTTACTCTCTTATTGGATGAAAGATTTCATACCTAGGGAAAAAGATACAATGTCGTTGAAGCTTAATCATCTCCAATATCCCCATTCTTAGTCGGCGTCAATAAGATGAAGAAAATATTGCTTTATTATTTTACTAGTGTGTCAGTGCAAATACATGAAATATATAATGTGAAAAACATTGCAGCATATATATAGACTTGGTAGTCGTTTACTTTAGTAAAAACGACGGACTCTTCTGTGTCTATCTCTGTCTCTCCTTTTATTGTTCAAACATGTGGGTAGCCACCAATATAAAAGATTTAATGGAGATTAGGTCCATATTGTTTCCTATAAATGTTCACAGGACAGCGGCAAAATAAGAAATCGGAAATGGGAGTTTAGAAAATGTTGCCCACAGTTTGGCCTTTGAACGTGAATATAATTAAAGAAAAGCCAACAGTTTGTATTCTAATCTTAGACCAAAGCAGAATAAAGGTTTATAAGTTGGACTAATGTCCATGATACTCGAAAAACTCACATGTTCCCTACTTGAATGTGTGGGATTTGTATAATTCACCCCTAACATGGGGTTTCCTATCATTGGTTATATAAGATCCGATAAATAAGATAATGCAACATTATAGTATCAACATACATAAATAAGTGCTCTACATGTTATAGCTCTATCTCAAATCAGTATTAAGAACAACTAGTGTATATTAGTATATACAATCGTCTATATCGCGTGAGCTTTAACATCAACATAAAAAGTGGTTCTTTTGGCGAGAATATTATCTATGGTACAGTGAAACTTGTCTTATTGCACCTAGGGATGACAATTTGATATGCTCTTCCCCGAATGGGGAGGGTTTGGGATGTGCTAACCGGGTATAGGGCGGGTATGGGATGCATTATAAAAATCCGTAGGGAAGCAAAGCGGATTTGGTATTGTCTCGAAAAATCCGTACCCGCTCCATTTAAATAGTTTATTGTTATTATCTTTTACATAAGTAATTAAAAACCTAAATAAAAGAGTTTTTTTTATTGAAAAAATAGCTTTATTAGTTAAATGGGATGAGTTTGGTGCGGGGATGGGAGTGAAAAACTTAAGCGGGGATGGGGATGGGGATGGTATTGGCTCCCCCGCCTTAAATCCGCCCTATTGCCTTCCTTAATTGCACCTTATATAAATGCACAACCTCTTTCTAAGTACACAAAAAACTTTGGTCCCTAAATGCAAATTATTTTTAACTGTAACCTATATAACTGCACTTGTATATTTGCATACGTTTTGGCAATCTCAAAGGTGTGCATTTTTTATTTTATTTTCGAGGAAGAAGCTGGGTTAAGGCAGAGCCCCACCTGCATTATTAAAAAGGAAATTTACAATCTAGCATATCAAATGCTGGTAGTATCAGCTGTACACAGATTTATAAGATTAGGACTAAAATCACAAAGGAACATTAAGTAGTCTTCGAAAAATTCCGAGGTGGACGTTATATAATCTGGTTTATTTCCAAATGTGTGCATTTATCAAGGTTTTACTGTATATGATCATCTTCCAAGAGATTATTCGAACTTAAACACCAAAATGTTTTAGGTGTTCGCACTTCAACGCTACTTGGATTTACTAGGTTTTTAAAGTCTATTCATGATTTTAAGAACATCACAAAAGCAATACAAACATGGTATGTTTTAGGATAAATAATAACGCCTATCCCTTTGTAGGTCCATGTACATTGAAGCTCAAGTTTTATACCCTTTACAGCTTAATTGATACTGTAGATGAGCTACCAAAAAATGTGAAAGTATAATAATTCCCCAATAGATAAAGTTGATAGAAATTGTTAAAAGGTCCTTGTAGTGGTGGTGTTTAGGCCTTTTTTTTTAATGCATATATCACCTCAAAGTAAACAATTGACTAGTATTCAAGGTATCATAAAGAGAGAATCCTAATGCTCAATACAAGGTAACTTAAAAAAGAGATAAATGGAGGACTTAACGTGTAAACCTCAAATCTAGGAGAAAGAAATCATGTGTGAAGATGACCAAACAAAATCTTGAGATCACTCCTATAGACATTAATTACCACGAAGAAACAATTGCAAGAGCATTTGGTGAATATCCAGCGAAATCTTGAGATCACAGACTGCATATTTTTTTTTATGTGAATCGACCATCCTCTATGAGATTATTCAGACTTAAACTTAAAACCAGAGCTTAGATCGTTACTAGTGGCAGAGCCACATAGGGTCGAGTGGTGTCAACTGCTTCCACTTACTTTCCCAAAATTAAAGACCTTCGCCGAAAGATTTTGCTCTTTCATAAAAGAGAAATTTTAAATATACCCCAAGTTTAATTAGCTCATCTCAGTGTAAGCTCACCCCATTAATGTATTTATTGGTTAATTAGCTCACCCCATTTTAAAGTAAGAAAAACTAGAGTGCAAAAATAATAATTTTCAAATAGTTCGCCACATCCTTTCGCAATTTAGCTTATTTCATTTATTTTTGTCTTCTATGTTTCAAAACCTCCAAATAAAACGAGCAAACAATAGCAATGAAATCTGTAAGAGCCTAATTTCGTATCTCGAACTTAGTATCTCACACCAAATACGATCAGAACGCTAGCAAAAAATAAGTAATCAATAACACAAGATTTAGCGTGGAAAACCTTTGAATAGGTTAAAAATCACGACTTCTCTTGAGAATTTAGAATTATATATTTTTATTGATAGTGACTAGCTATTGCAAAAAGCGCTCTGAGTAGTTCTGTATAAACTTTCTTGATATGAAAAGTATGTATTTAATCTGTAGTTCTCTGGTCTTATTTATAGGTCTTATAATATGATCGCTTTATGACCGTTATTTATTTTAATGACGAACGTTATAATTATAGTTTTGATGAGTCTTCATAATGGTTGTGTAACGGCTTGAATAACTCTCCTGTCTTGTAACGGCTTCATTAAATGATGTTGTGTGTCAATGAGTTCGGGCAGTTTTCACGGAGGTTGATTAGTTGTATGTTGGTCGAATTAGACGAACCAATTGTTGACCGGTAATATGTAATCTGTTAGTCGATATTGGGCGAACCAATTATCAACCTGCAATGTATTAGAAGATCGAACTGGATGAACCAATAACCGATCTGTAATATAATAGAGATCAAATTGCATGAAACAATAATCGAACTGTAATGTATTAGAAGATTGAATTGGATGAACCAATAATTGATCTGTAATGTAATAGAAGATCAAATTGGAAGAACCAATAACTGACCTGTAATAGTAAAATTGGGGTGAGCCCATTGATTATCTGTAATATTATAGATGTGATATGTAGTAGAAGAGTACTTGTATGAGATAGTCGAAAAGTACTGTAATGTAAGTCGGTTAAACACAAGTATTTCATTAGTGTAAGAACGACGTACAAAAATGATATAGATAGTAGAAGAGTATTGTATGAGATAGTACAAGTGTACTATAATGTAGGTCAGTCAAACACAAGTATTTCATTGGTGTAAGAGCGACATACACAAAATGTAAGAAATAGTAGAATGCAAACTATGAGATGTAACCTGTACAATATGTAATCTGTTTGCTCGAATTGGACGAACCAATTATATACCTGTAATGTATTAGATTATGTTATCTGTTGGTCGAATTGGATGAACCAATTATGGACCTGTAATATGTAATCTATTGGACGAATTTGGATGAACCAATACCCGACCTGGAATATGTTATCTGTTGGTCAAATTGGACGAACCAATTATCGACCTGTAATGTGTTTGGTCGAGCTCACCCCCAAGTATGATTTAAGTCGATTGGCTGAATCCAATTATTGGAGTTTGTATATTGAAGGAAACAAGTAGTAGTTTTTGTGTCAACTTCAAACATGACTCAGCTCGAACACCTTATTGGATATGAGCTTGATAATAAGTTGTAAATAGCCTCGAGTACTTCGACCTCGAGCACTTTTTTGGATACGATCTTGTTAACGAGTTTAAATTGAGAGCTGATAAAATGCTTAATAATAAGGTCGAACATTGAGTCTGGAGTGAGAGTGAGAGTTTTGCTGATGAAGTAGACATGTTTCTTAATCTTCTCATCGAGTCGAATGAGGACTGAGCTCAATGATTCATCGGTAACTGCAAGGTATATGGTGAGCTTTTTTCCTTCCTTAGGTGTACTCATTATTGGTGACTTTCCCAGATAGCGTTTTAGTTCCTGGAACGCTGTTTCACATTTCGTAGTCCACTCGATCTCGGGATCTTTTTTAGGTTTCTTTTTTTTCGTCCCTTCGCACAGTAAGTCGAATAATCATCGACACCAGACTGAAGATTTAGAGACAAAGCGATTGATTGCTGCTATTTTGCCAGTTAACTTCTGTACGTCTTTCTTTGTCTTTAGAGATGACATAGATAACAATGCACGAATACAATCTGGGTCAGCCTCGATACCTTATTTGCTGATCAAATATCTCAAGAATTTGCCTAATTGGACTTCAAATTGACATTTGTCAGGATTCAGTCTCATTTTGTAAAATCGAAGAATATTGAAGGTCGTGTGTAAATCTGCGATATGACCCTTCTTTTTAAGACTTTTACACAGCCTATCATCAATGTAAACTTCCATTGTTTTCCCAAGATGGTCTTTGAACATCTGTGTCATCAATCTTTATTAAGTGGCTCCTGCATTCTTGAGGCCGAAAGGCATAACCTTGTAGCAATACAAACCATGTTCTGTGATGAACGCTATTTTTTCTTGATCTTCAGGTAGTAGAGGTATTTGGTTGTACCCTAATGCGGCGTCTATCATGGATAAGAGTTTGTGTCCCGCGGTAGAATTGAGTAGATGGTTTATGA
Organism: Kingdonia uniflora; assembly: GCA_014058105.1. Classification (NCBI taxonomy): domain Eukaryota; kingdom Viridiplantae; phylum Streptophyta; class Magnoliopsida; order Ranunculales; family Circaeasteraceae; genus Kingdonia; species Kingdonia uniflora. The sequence continues at coordinate 2,652,960 of JACGCM010000724.1, forward strand.
TAGGAAGTAGAAAACTATCCTTCCGAGTATGTTTGTTGAGGTCCATGAAATCCACGCATACTCTGATCTTGCCATTTTTCTTCGGTACTGCTACAATGTTCGAGATCCATTCTGAGTAGTTGGCTTTTCGGATAAAATTAACTTCAATGAGTTTATCGATATCTTTTATTGACTTCTTTTCAGAGCCTCGGTGCTAAAGTTCTTTGTTTCTATTTGACCGCCTTAACTTTATCTTTCAAACTAAGCTTATGGCAAACCAAATTTGGATCAATGCCTGATATTTCGTGAAACGTCCATGCGAAGACATCACTGTTGTTTTTGAGAAATTGAATAAGAGTTCCAATGTAAGTGCCCCTTTTATCTCCACTAATCTCAAAGGGTTGATGAAAGAGCTTGGTAGATAACAATTCTCTCCTAAGTTGTATAGTGATAGTCAAAGCGCTATACACATAGCGAAGAATTCGGCTTTTCACTCTAGAACCAAACACATTGATATTCGGTATCACTATATTCGCTCGTTCCTTGAGGACGGTGTGTTGAAGCTTGTGAAGATTCACACAGATGTGAATCGGGGTGATATGTTAACAAAGGTGGTAACTTTTCAGAAGTTGACGACATGTACAACTTTTGTGGGTCTTCAAGATTGAAGGTCCGGGTAGTGTGAGCAATTCATTTGGAGATCTGGAGATGGGTTACGGGATTCGATTTCAAGTGGGAGATTGTTGGGTATGAACTCGAATAGAAGGATTGTCGAAGTCGTTCGAACGAAATTCATAGTCGTTCGAATGAACGTCTTCACTCTATGAAATTTTGGCCCAAGAGTAAATCTCGTTCGAGCGAGCTTGGATGTCGTTCGAACGAGCTCTTGTACTCTCTGGAATTTTGGCTCAGGAGTCAATCTCGTTCGAACGAGCTTAGATGTCGTTCGAACAAGATGCTATGTTTATAGGGTTGGAGACCAACTATCGCAAGTCGTTCGAATGAGCTTGGAGTCGTTCGAACGAGCTTGGCGTTGGTTTACCTTAGATGTTAAAGTTTTGTCTCGAGATCCGTACTACTTGTATTTTTGGTCATCTACTATATAAAGAGGACTTAAGTTATTTTGTTAACCTATCTTTTGGTGTGTTTAACCTTAGAGAGGCTAGGGTTTGAGAGACTCCATTAAAGCTTGAGAAGCTTGAGAGATCATTGTAACCTATTTGATATCATAGTGAATTGTTCGTGGGGAGTGGTTTTTCATCCGCAAGGGTTTTCCAATTCCCTCCTTTGTGAAAATTCTTCGTGTCCTTTATTGTTATTTGTTGATTTACTACTAGGTCGGCAATTTCCGCGTATCGTTCTTCGAAGGGAAGAGAGAGTAGCTACCTCGATTCTCAACAGTATACATTTATCTAGGTTTCCCAAAATTAAGAATCACATTTTCGTAGTGATGTTTTTCTGAGTACAATGAAACTTGTCTTATTGCACCATATATAAATCCTTCTAATTGCAACTTACACAATCCTTCTGATATGCATTTATCTAGGTTTCACCGTATTCGACGTGAACCCCATTATACCAACTAAACAAAAATCATGGCTCCGCGGGTACTCATAAGCTATAAAATGAAATTTAGTATGAAAGAATGCGTAGAATATACCCTTGTGCCAAACGTGTGGGGAGGTTCAGGTGTTACTCCACGTATGCACATGGTAGCACATGCTTACTTAATCCCAAAGGTTGATCCTCCTTTTCATATGTTTCGTCTTGTATTATTTTTCAGGATTTGGATTATGTAAAAAAATTATAAATTCTTACCATGTTGCTTAGTTTGCTTGATGAGGTTTTGTTCAGTTGGAACATCAGCCAACTTCCAACTTAAAAATTAATTTATCATCATCACTATGTCTAGTGTGAAAATGCAGAACAACAAAATATTTTAAACACGGAAATCAGCAAAGCAAAACCGCGTTATCCAGAGCCTAATTAAGAATGTCAGATTAAGAGAATCTAAATATAGTTATTGCTTTGATAACTACAACCGCCCATGTTTGTGTAAACACTCAACACTCAAATTGGTGCATAATGTAGCAAAATATGGATACAAATCATGTGGTCCTTCTCTCCACCTATATATTTTGTCTTCACTGCTTATATAAATTAAAAAAGGTTCTCCAACCGTCAAGTGTATCTTCTCATTTAATAAATTAATGATTCCCCAACCGACCATCCTCACCTGAATAAACTACCAACGGTCAAGACCCACACCTCACCCTTAATGTCACTAATCTCAATTATAAATTTATTTATAATCTATCTTCACTTAAACTTGTTGTAACTGCTGTTTAGTTTTATGCATCTCAAAAAGCCAAAAAGACGCAGAGGCAGAGGCTTAGACAACACCAATCTCATGACCTTCGAAAATGTGCTTATTGAAGCAAATAAAAGTGATTTCTCATGGAAAAAAAAAGGTTGAATACATAGGGAACTAAAGGGCTGGTTTTGTGCGACTACCAGTTCATTGTTGAACATGAGAAACCATGTTAGACAATAGTCAAAAGATGAGAATATCCTTAAGACTTGAAGACAAAAGAGACTCTCTCTTGCCAATATGATAGAGTGAGAGTGAGAGAGTCCCCCACCATGTCCCATTTGAAAGCTCTATGTTGGGTTGCACATGCAAGCCATATATTATGGGGAGAATGTGAGGTTGTTGGATATATTTGATATGCATGGGACCATTTTCATACAAATTAGACAAGGTAGTCGTCTGTCCCTGATGACCACATTTTCGACCTGATTATTCCGCCCCCAACGTGTTTTTCCCTCTGACAAGCCATCCGTTTCATTCTATTTGTACCCGTCACCGACCCTTTAAACTTTTCAGGTTAATGAAGCTATCAAAAGAAAAAGGTTTGCGAAGGAGCGTGTTCGAGGGAATCACGCATTCAAACACTTGAAGTGTTGTACACGTTTACTTTTGAACTAGAAGAAAACTTTGTTTTCCAATCTTCATTCTTTCGGTTCACACATTTCTCCAATCTTTTTACCTAAAAGCAAAAGTTCTTTTCCCCACTTTTGACCATTTTAATGTGAGAGAAGGAAGGTTCCTTTGATTAAAATACTGCTTCCACTAATAGGGAATGACTAACAACTACTCTTAGACCTTACTTTTTGTATAAGTTATCTATCTCATTACTTTGTAAATACTATAATCAAGTTTTAAGATTCATAATTAAGAATCAATGTAAAAACCTTGGTCGTAGACATGGAAAGAAGCGTACCGACTACTTGTGTGACGTGGATTAATATAAAAGTCAGCTTCGACTAAATTAACACACATGGGGGGAAAAAATTATCATGTTTCAACACTTGAAACAAAGTCATAACACGCCTCGTCTCTTGAAAGTGTAAGAAAATTTGCAATATACAATTCGTATACCATAATTATGTAAATGTACTATTATTTGTAATTGTATCCAAGTCTCAAAGCTCAAAACAAGGTCCTGTATTTGACTTGGAAAAATCATAGGACCCTAGGGTATCCCATTAACGAAATAAGTGAACCCCGAGAGAACCAAGTGTCTCTAGAAGCACTTTACTCGTTGTCAGATGGGATATGAACTCAAGTTCGTTATCTTTACACCAAAGCAAATAGCATTCTGATCACACTAAAGGTAGGGTCGAATGGCCAAACAACAATGAGGTTTCCAAAGCTAAGGGTAAAGTGCAAGGAGACCTTTTGTAGATCGAATACCAAGTTGCAGAGACAAGTTGTTCTATTCATACAGTACTGCCTTTACGACTAGGAATGCCGGTCCTAGGTGTTTCTCTACTATGGGAGGTATTTTGCTAAAGCAAATGACAGGAGTTGAAAGCTTTACATGTTTTGTTACCTGGTCGGCTTTATTTTCGGCTTTATTTTCGGCTTTAAGCGTGACCTCTTCGCCTTACTTGCAGTGTATTTTTTTGTTTTAGAGTAGAAGGGATAATTGATGATTCATTCTTCCAGCTTTTATGCCCAAGTTGGTAGGAGCATCAGTAGTGGGCACAGGGAAAGGTATAATGTGTCTGAAGTCTTTAGGATGTCCAAATGCGCCGGATGCTGACACTGGAACTGACACACTGGCCGAAAGCACCTCGAACAGAAGTGTGTTGATCCTAGCAAAACCAAACTGATGCCCTACAACCTAGAGAGTAATTACACAACATTAGAGAGGCGCATATGTGATCTTTGCAACAGAGCTTGGAATCCAATCTGCATAGCTAGGATCACATCTCTACTTCAATCAAAAAAGGGGTAGAACCTAACTGTTGGGGATATTCTAAAAGCACAACAGTAAGAAAGGGGTATCAGATTTACTCAACCCAATTCCCTAAGAAATGTTAAAGTCGACGAGAAAATAAAAACAAAAAACTATAAAGAACACTGAAAGAAAGTAATTCAAGTGCACACCAGTTAGCCTAATTAAACATGTATACATGAGAATGCAAGAAAGGTGAATATGCACTTAACTGAGCTAAGGTAATTGTAAGAAGTATAATTAAACTCAAATAAGGGTGCCTACAGGCCCTACACTATTACAAAGAAATGAGAAGCGAAGCAACTAGACATGGTTATTGTGCAAAACATTAAATTCTCAAAGCTGCTGAAATACATCATTCAACTATAAGCAAAAGCCCAATTTGTAGACTTGCAAATGTTATGAAAACAGGTTACTAAAGATGGATATTGCTCCAAGTACAACGTTAAAATATATGCCAAGCAACCAAAGAAAGCTTCTTCACTTTCACAGAGCCCTGTTGTCTAGCAAACTGTAGTGGATTTGTGCCAACCATACTGTATGTACCATGACAATTGCAAGTAGAGAGAACAGAGCCGACATACCAAAATAGGACTATACCACAACGGGCATGCTAATTAATTAAGAAAAAAAATAGATTGTAATCTGAAAAACGAATTGTAAACAAATACTGGAGTAGAAAAGACTCAGAATTCACGCAAGTACGAAGCCAAAACTGAACTAGAGCAGCTGACGAGCCAAAACGGTCTAGAACAATATTGCATATTATATAGCGGAGTCCAGTATAAAGAAGCGCTAGCAAAGGGATCTAGTTGTCTGGCCGATATATAGACCAAGGTATGAAAACAATATCACAGGAAAAATGGCAACCACTTACATAGAACCTATATTGGAATCTAAAAGAGGTTTGAAAGAAGAATTTGCAGTTACTTGTCAAGAAGAAACAATACAAATACAGCAACCAAGCAATTAAGCTATAAAAAACAACTTGAACGTGTAAACATGAGGGCATATACAACTTAGGATTTTTGTCATATCCATGTTCAATCGGATCTAACGAAGTGCTTCTATTTATGTTCCCTTTTCAGAAAAAAGATGCTAGTTGTGGTCAACCAAGGGTTAGAGGGAATCATAGAGCACGATAAAAACATATGATGACAGATTTCCGGCAACCTACATCTTAAGAACATTTGGAAAAAGGCAACACCAGATTTTAAGTGAACTAACGATTTTCCTCGAAAGAGCCAAAGTTTTAGTTATCTTTGAACCATAGAGACAACACCAGCGCCCAGCTCCAACCATGTCTAACCATATCACCTAATTTACTATTATAAACATTGTGGTAAGCCAGCCAGTTTTTAAGTCAACTGAGGAAAATGGTACTTCAACCAGTCACTCCCAATTAACAGAAAATTTTGGGAGAGTTCATAAGATAGGAGAAACATTTTGTTTAATATAGGAGGAAAACTAGCTACATATAGAAGAAATTGGTCGAACTTGTTTTAAATTCAGAGAGGGTACTTGGGTTGGAAGTTTTGAGAGGAATACTACAAGGAAACATGGACAAAAACATGAGTATTGAACATGCTTTGCCGAATTGGGAGAATTTAGAGGGTACAAGAATATGGAGCTGTCATTGTTATATCAAAACTTCAGATATAAGCTATTGCGGCAATAAAACACAAAAAAATATGGCAAATTAAGATAATTTCAAATTACGGGGAGATGGAATCACAAAAATATAAGAAAACTTAAATGTATCGAAGAAGGGAGATTTTGCAATTAGTGGTAACATCTATCATGGACCTTAAGGATATACCCACACATAAAATGGTCAATTCAAAGAGCTAACAGAAATAAAGTATTGCAAGTTTAATTAGATGAAGAAGGAAGTGAAGAGGGGAAGAGATGAAATCCTCCCTTGCTGTAAAGGGTAAACCTGTATTGCACATCTCAGTGCAGCTTCTAAAGCTTCACGTATGAAAGATTGTCAGGAGGCATTATCAATTAGCACTTTACATATTATGAGGAACAATGACTTATGTCGCCTTTGCCAGACGACTTTTTCGATATGAAAATAAGTATAAAGAGAACTGCATAACACCAGGAATAAGATGGAATACAGAAAAGTCAAAGGCAAGATAATATCCAATTCAAAGGAAAGAAAGAACCTAATAGATCTAAGATAACGGCAGAAGAAGAGTCAACAACATAGAGACAGTTATATCCTAAACAGCTGATTCACGCATACATAGTTCTTCAATGCTCATTCAAGGAAGAGTAGTTTGAAGGTTCAAAGGAAGTCCTAAGAACAGGTATTTTTAGATCAGGAGACAACCTAAAGAAGCCACAAAGAGAATCCTCCAGAGAAAAAAACACCAACTAAAACTAGAGATCACCTGCATATACCAAGGAATACAGCCTGAAAACTCATGTAGCCATTATAAATGCTTGTATCAGATTCTCGGCTGTACGCTTCTGCTCCGAAGTTCCAGAGATCTGAGCCACACGATCGCCACGAGATGATCTCGATTCAACAACCTCTACAATTGCCCCAGAGATCTGGTTCATAAACAAACAGTTATTACATAATAGAAGTGAAATTTGACTTTATATTAAAAAAGAAAATGGAACTATAGCAGAAGATTAAGATTGTATAGCTATGCAAACAATAACTAGATTATGGATAGCTTAACCATATAGTCTCCCCAAACTGTGGTCACGAAAAATAAGCCAAGATGCGCCGCTCCAGACCATTACGTAAAAAGGGGTGCCACTACTGCCCTATAGAGGCCGTCGGCGGGAAAAAGAAAGCTAGAAGACGGAAAAGTGAAGCCAAATCTAAAGTGCGCAGGGACACTCTCTCAATTACCATACCATATTTTTTAAAAATATACCGATGAACGTCCACAAATACAACATTGACATGTATTTAATAAAAAGAGTGTATGAACTCAATGCATCACCATGTTAACATACATGATTTATGAAAAAATAAGCTCCAAAACAAGGGCTCTTTATGAAATTTCTCATCATCTATGCTTTATGAAATATTAAGCCTCAAAACAAGGCATCTTCATGAAATATGTCATCCTAATTTCTACTACATAAAATACTACAGTATCAGGATAAATGGAAAGGACATTAAGTCTTTGCGAATAGCCTCCAAAATATTTTCAGAATCAAATATTGGTCAGAACGACGGGCATTATTTGCCTAGTGTTACAAAATATTTGTTCTTTATTTCATGCTCTTATACTTGTTATTTTAATTGATTATGTCAGGCAACATGTTACTTCATGTTTTTTAAACACGGATTCCATGTCTTACAATCTCAATAGCATTGCACTTTCAACCCATCTCAAGGCTTCAAAGACATTAAGACGCTACTCATTGTAAGCAAGAGTTATTCATATAAGGAGAAAAATGTCATCCTAGTGGTCATTACGATGCCCAGATAGGCAATCGTCTCTCCACCTCTCACGACGACTCTCTCTATTTTAGTTATTTCTATTTATTTTATTTTAATTGCATTATAATTAGGAGAAGTCTCCTAATTAAAGTCTAGCTAGGGTTTCTATTTTTGCTAGGTCTCCTCTTAAAAAAAAGAGCCTAAGCTTAGTTTATTTGAGAGAGTTGGTTTCATAGAGAAAGGCTCTTAGCCTGGATGTAGAGTTTGGGGTAAAACTCATAAATCCCAGGTGTTTTGGCCTTTATTTTATGCGATTAAAAGCGATATAGTAAAAGTGAGTTTTAGTTTTAGATTAATTGTGATTGTTAGCAAGAGCTTCCACTATAGTTCCTATCACCTAGTATATACATACAATATACCTAATTTGATACCTTGAAAGTTGATAAACCCTTGTATCAATACAAAAATGTCAGGCGTGACTTCGTATCAAGCGGTAAGTTAATATCCTCTTTAGTTCCTACTTTTTGTTTAATACTGTATCCTGATAGCCCCATATGAAACTTTGGTCCCAAGAATTCACATATTAATTAATACAAGAAACACATATATCAACCATCTTAAAAAATTACTACAATATAAAGTACTTATCTGCACAGATCTACCCATTTGATGCTGTCAATACCTCGTTCTCTTCCCAAGTCTTATCTTTTCCTAGTCGGCTAATTCATAATTTTACAACTAAGTGAGCCCAACCCATAAATATTACTAACTTGTCTATATTTAAAATAGTGCAGGCACACATTAACTTGAGTCATAATCTATTGTATTTGGACCGTATGAACTTTATGCAATACCATGTTAACATCTATTTAATGAAGACCATACGAACTTTATTCAATCAAAGTGTTTTACTTATGAATTAGAAACTAATGCATGTAATTCTCAAAATGTCTCAACTTAAGCAACAAGATGCAAAGCAATAATAAGACGACTTACATGCAAAGATTACTATATTGAAGGGAGTAAACAGTAATTATCAATACTACCATATGCCAAGAACTTGGAAAGCTCTAATGACCATATTGGTCGTAAGGTTCTAACGGTACAGCAACATGAATCCTATTTCATTGTCTTTTAGAAAGAACAGCAGTATAAATAAGGGAGAGGGATGGAGATAAGCTATACCTGATACGAGGTAACCTGATATGGACGTAAGATGTGAGAAGATAACAATACTTGTGACAGAGCAAAACAGATTGGTTAAAAAGCTTCGCATAGCTACAAGGGGAGACTGAGTTTGGTGGGTTCAGATTACAACTTAACAAGTTCAGTGGGTAGAGAAAAGGAATAGAAGCCTGAACAAAAAAGAGGAAATTTCAATGATGAGACTGGAGAATAACTTGTGCTGTTACTGGTTTATGCCACCATCCAGCTCCTATTACTACGATGGGAAACACAAGGAGATGAAGTCACTGAAGGAGAATGGAGAGCAAAAAAGAGATGCTTTCGTTGTGAAGGTGTTAGCCTTGATAATCATCATATGCCTCTCTACGTGTCTTTAACATAACAGCCTAGCACTAGGAACTGTCTTAACGTTATTGGATTATCTGTCTCTGTACTTTGGTTTATTTTCTTTCATTTTACTTGGGTATTTTTATTGAACACCCTCTTGTGCCTATAGATATACATTCATTGAACAAACATGAAACTGGCAAGCTACGAAGTTTAGTACTTCAGTGAAGACAACAATACTGACCTTGCGAATGTTAGCTAAATTTGATCCGCTTTTGCCCAGTACTTTGCCAACAGCGTTTGAAGGGATTAACATCTCAAGAGTTGCAGGTGGCTGCAATCTACATAAATAGGTTAATGTCAAATATCAATGTAAAGTATCAAGATACAATGGATCTAAGGTTTTTAGGCGTAAAACACAAACCCTGAATAATGTCTCGGCGAATATGATGACATAGATCCATAGGCATTATCTCCAACCTTAGAAAATGCAAGAACAAAGAAATATAAAGGTTTACAAAACGAATCTTTACAATAAAGATTTGAATTAATTAAATGCAAGAACACTCAATCAAGACACTAGCTATGAAATTGTGAATGCAGTATTCAACCAAGAGTAAATCAAAGAGAATTAATCTGGTAGTCAGACTTCTCTACTACTGGGTAACGATACAGATACAAGTGTCGGTATCCGACACGGGTACGGGGTGTCGGAATCGGTAGAAAATAGAAAAGTACATTAATAGTGTTGGACACATGTGTCCGAGTGCTTGAGTGTCAGGGTGTCAGACATGCTTTATTTTCTTCAAGTGAAGTGTTGTTACCTAGCTCTGCTACAACATCAGATTTCCAATGCATATCATTAACATGGCCACCTCGATATCTCAAACTAGACTTAAACTCTAGATCCTAATCTCTAGGAAAAAAATCCTTCAGAGAAAATAAGTGGATAGAAGAATCAATAATATGAGCAGTAAAGTAAAGAGTACATACATCTGGTTATTAACATCATTCTATAAGCAATTTTGAAATATGATTTCAGAAAGTTTGCCTTAATCAGGCATTACTGATGAACAGGTGTGTAACCACCCGATACCTGTACAGTTTAAAATACTAAAATGTTAGGTCCAAAGCTCTGCAGATAGCAGAGCAAGAATACCAAGATATGGTCCTAATTGCTTCTATCATGTGTCAAGGAACAGAGAGACTATTATAAGCAGCCTGAATAAGCCACAGCTTTGTATGTTACCTTTTTTGGTTTTTAAAATTGACTACATAGTGACCGATTGTTATATTTTGCATTTCCTCTCAGAGAAGCAATTCCTAACATCCATTTTAATATTAAAGATCTTGGTTGAATTATTTTGCAGTTGCCGAGGCTGCCTGATTTACCGGTGGCTCATTTTTCAACTTTACCTTAATACTCTGAATACAAAATCACTCTTGAAATTAAACGCTTGATGTGACATTGAACATTAACCCCAAATTTTCCAAATTGAATCGGGTGCTGAACCATGCGATTGTTGAAGCCCTGGAGGTTAGACGTTAACTACTTGACTACTGATGCGAGTGTTGCGAGCGCAATTGCTACTGATGTGACAGTTGCTATACTTTGGCACAACAACACACCTCGCAGCATCTATGATGCACAATAGCGCACAATAGCCAGACATAATACGTTGCAAAGTTTGTTGCGAAAGTATGCGTGAAATTAAACTAAAAAATCGAGTAAGAAAATTTTTAAACCTCAAAACTTGATTACGAAATATACGTGAATCTAAAACCCGATTGTGACAACTTATGAGATAAATCATAAAATTCAAATCTCGATCAAAGAAGCTCATACAAAAACCCATAACTTGAATAATTAAATCTTGATAAAACTTAAACCCAACCTCAAGTAATATCATCTCAATTTCTTAAATACAAAATAAAGAAACCAATATAAGATTAATTATTACACATTTATGGGTGCATACATCAGTATATGCATTATTTCACCTAATGAATTGCAGCTTGTCGCATTGCGGTCGCAAGAGTTATGTTGCATATAGATAGTCATGGTCGCATTCGTATCGCAACACGCATTGACTACCTTCCTATCAGCCACTACGCATCTCTTTTATGGTACAATTTCACTGTTACATTAAGAGCCTCGTGTTTCTAGCTAGGGACCGTACACATATATTAATATTTCACCAAAGCCATGTATCAAGTTCGGATTATTTGGTGTATATTCTCAAACCAGAGAGAAGAATAATGACTTTTAGGATATCTTAAGACTTTGGATAGTTGGAGTATTATGATCATTTTGGCGCAGTGTCTATCGCTTAAATATGCTGACTACATAAAAGAGAGAAGACGACTATCGAGATTGGAGACTATGATGTTGGTGTACATAAATAGAGAAGAAATTAAATTAGGTCATACATATAATGGATCAAACTCTACTCAAAAGACCATTTTTCTTCTCACACATTAATAAAATGAAAAAAAAAACATATATACTGCTTATAGCAGCTTCTTTTGTTAATCTTCATGTTTAATATTTCGCGACTGTATTTATTTAAGAAAACTGCATATTACATATTTCACAAGACCTTGCTCAAAATTATCGTGCAGGTTTACAAAAGAGTCCTAAATTTTGTACTATTCATAGGTGTGGAAGGCAGGCAAGGTACGTATTCTGCATTGAAGGCACGTGGAACGGTATGGAGTTCAGAGCACACGAAACTAACCACTATTCAAAGCACCCGGAGTTAGCTAATATTCGTTGGTAGCATCAAAGGCAAATATGGTGGGTACTGGATAGTGTATCGAAGGCAAACCTACTTGCCGGCACGTGATCTGGAGTCCAATGTCAATGGCACGTGATGAGGTGGGTAGCGTTTTGAAGGCAAACCCACTTGGTGGGGACAACTTAACAGGGAGAGTGGTAGAGAAAGCCCACCTCTATTCTTTATCATGATGTAACAAGTGAAGGCAAATCCAAAACGTTTGACATATCTTAAGAGAAACAGAGCTTATTTTGATAAAAATCCGCCGTTACATGGATGTTTAGATAAACAGGAGTTCAATATGCCTTCTGTGTTTGAGCAGACTTCTTATCTAAGTGGATGTGTCGGGGATTCATTCACCGGGAGGTTTGGAAAATTCGATGAATCTTTCTTAGCTATGGAATGTAGCTTCCCTTTATTTTCTTTAAGTGATAGTAAGGTTTTTTTTGCATAAAGTACAGATTTATCTAGAATGTTTTCTCATAGACAACCCGTACAACAACTCTTTCTGGCCCCATACATATGCAACTAAGAAACAATGTCAAGGGAAGAGACCTTACTTCCATAATTGTTCATTTCAAAAAAAATATATGCAGAGAGCCTAATATAAGCAGCTGAATCTACCATACAATACATACCGGAAATGACCCATAACCATAGTGACTGCTAGAGGAATGCATGCCCAAACCACCACCGCCCAGTTCAGATCGTTCATCATAACCTAAAGGAGCAATAGCGGGAATATTGGGCAAGACAGAATGCAATGAATGACCACCACCACCCGAGTACATAGAGTCGGCAGGAGGGTTGCGACCACCATCTCTATTTCTTAGGGCGTCATCGCGAAGCCTCAAAACGATCTGAACAAGTGCTTCTCTTACATTACCAACCTTTCCTGTTACCTAATCAGGCAAGAAGGACAATGTTAATAACGAAAAATTTAGTGGCTATTTACAAATAAATGTTGGAGTAGATAAAATAAACCTCAACAAGCTCATCATTATCCTTAGCAAGCTTGGGCTTCTCACTTTTAGAGATGCGAACATCACATCTGGTTATTTTCCTTATTTCATTTACAATAGAACCACTTTTTCCAATAAGGCACCCAATAACCTTAGATGGAACAAGAAGGCGGATAGTGACAGTGTCATCATCGTCACCATTTATCTTCTCTTGCAACAATAGAACAGCTTCAATTGTCATGGACTTCAGATCCTCCATGGACTGTTAACCATTAAAGAAAAACAGTATGTCACTTGTTGAAAAAACAATAGAATAAATAACAAGACTTCTTGTTCAATAAAAATAACAACTTTATATCCCGAGAAAAATATGACCCTTAAGACATATTTTAAGTGAGTTAGGAATGGAGGCACGGGCACCACTGCAGCAGTAACCACAAGTACACCCATCACAGACCGGGTGTTGTTTATTCTGGAAATTGCTCTGATTGGATGTTCATTCTCTCATTTTATTAATCAAGTTTACTTGAAGAAAAAACAGAAGTTGGTACAGCAGATGGGTCATGCTAATGAAATAAGTATATCAGCTATATTCACTGAACAGTATGCCCCATCAAACTAAATATTAATGTTAAAAAGAATGAAAACTCAAACCTCTGTTGACGTGATGGTAATGACGCACTCATCCCTGCGATCTTTGGTATCATCAACCTCAATAACAGCACCACTTTCCTGCCTCACACTTTTAATTACCACTCCTCCCTTGCCAATGACACGCCCAATCTTGTTAGAGGGGCACAACATTCTCAATACTAATTCCTCCGATCGAGAGGGAGCACCATAACCAGAAATTATTGGAAGACCAGATGAATACATGGGCCATGTACTCCCTTTATCCATGTACCCTTCGAACTCAGGTACATGTGCTGTAGAACCTATAACAGACCGAGAGGGGGGAACAATAGAATTTGCTCCTGCATAAAAGCCACTGGCTGGATAAAGAGGTACATCGGATGGAATAATGATACTTGGGGGAGCCTCCGCAGAGTTAGAGTCAAGAGAAATAGCTTCTTTTGGGGAGAACTTGTACATGATTGTAGACACCTCATATAAAGCTTTCTTTACTGCTTCCGCATCACCGGTTATCTACTCACAACAAAATAAAAGCAGTGCTCAGATATAACACAAAATCTCAACAAAAAAAACATGCAAGCTGACTCATAAAATCGAAGGAACAAAGTTATCGCAATCCACAAGCAAGCAAGGGTTAACAAATGATAATGTACGAAGAAATGAAGTGAATTACATATATCTGGATAGTTACAATCATCAGTAGGAGATGCACATATGGTATTATAATCAGCACCATAGTTGCACACAAGGATAATAAAAGATGAACCTACATTTGAGTAAGCCATGACATCAAGATACATTCTGTTACATTGTCTTTATGAGATAGAAAAATTCATCCTCTTGCTTTGATTTCTTGGACAATGAAATAACTGATCACATGAACACATACAAACACATAAGGTATGTGTATGTATTTCAGTTTAAACGTTTGTCTAGACGTACTTCCCAGGTCCACTGCTATAATACCTTGTGAATTGTGACTGGCCCTTGTAACGCGTTTTTAAATGCACAGGTGTTATGAAATTCTAAGCATTGTCCACCTTAGCATATTTGCTTGTGCAAGTCACACTTTGACAAGATTACCATACAGCGAATGCATATCAATGTATATCTACGTCTTACTGCCACTTTGTCCATGCGAATTTCTAGCCTAGGAATAAGGAAGTCAAAAGAGTCAGAAATTTTGGCACCTTGACATCAACCCATCACAATGTATGCTAGCATCTAGTATTACAATGTGGAAAATCCAGGCATTAATACATGATGACATTGTTTAAGAGAAGAAAAAAAAACATACCCATTATATTTGAGATGACAAATAATCCATATTAAAATATGATTTACTTTTATTCGTATGTCTAATAAATATTTCAGAAGCTTGATGAACAACATAAGAATAGTTGCTTACCAAGATGAAGTTGTCGTAGTCCATTGCGCATGAATGAGTAGGATCACTAATATCCTTAGCGGACACTTTGATGCTTGTCCGAGTCCTATTCCGCAGTTTTTTTATGGTAGCCCCAGACTTGCCAATAATATTAGCGGCTTGACTAGTAGGCACAAGAATATGAGCCTCCTCTTTCTCTTTCCCTTTCCTCTCGGACTCATCCCTATTAACAACAGCCAATGCATGAACTATAGCTGAATGCACTTTAAGAAGTGCGTCTTGAGCTGGGCAAAGAGGGTCCATATCATTATCATCATATCCACCATCATCATCCACATTCTTCTTCTCCTTTACATAACAATATATCGTTATAATCCTCTCTTTCGCACCGGGAAAGGGATCGACAACTTTGATCCTCGCCCGGGTTTCTTGTCGAATCGAATTTATAACTTTCCCACTCTTACCAATCACACTACCAATAACCCCATCAGGACAAAGTATCCGATAAACAATTAACTCGTCATCGCCAACTGGGTTTTCCTCTCGGTCATTTGCCGCACGACGACTCTTTTGATGTTTTTCATCATCCACATGATCCTTCTGGTTCCTCGACCTTTTCCCACTCCCAGCCATCAACAATAAACACTCAATTTGGCGAATTGCAGCTTAATCTGAAAAAGGGGTATTCAAATTTGTTAATTGATGCCCTAATTTCAGATAAACAAAACAGTTTGGGATAAAAACTAGGTCTTTAAACACATAAAAGAGAGAGAGAGAGAGAGAGAGAGAGAGAGAGACCTAGTAGCAGAGACGAACTGTAGAAGTTCTGGAGAAAATAAATTACGGAAGTAAACCCTAGGCTTCGCTCAAAACAGACTCTACTTTTTCATTTTCTTGTTTTGCGAAAAGTGGTGTTTGGGAGCGGCTTGCTTTTTAGTCAAGGATTAAAATACCAAACCGGGGTTACCGACCTCGCGATATTTTCAATTTATCACATTTTTTTTTAATACAAAAAATTGGTTTAAATCAAATTATCCCCATATATAAGTGGGTTTTTTTTTGGGTATTTTGATAGATCTATATCTATCTATAAATAATACTAAAGAAATAGTTATGCCATGAGAATCAATCTCGGCTGTTGATCTCCCTACCTTATACATGTTGAGGAAAATATATGTTTTAGTTTATAACACAGCCGTTAGATCATGAAGATTATTTAATACTAAAATGCCCTTATTTCGTATGTACCAAATCCCATCCAAAATAGGCATCTCAATTGTAATTAGGTAATAAAAGAAAGGGTATAAGTGGAAATACATCGCACAACTTTTCGTATATACGAAATTAAAGGTATTTTGGGAAGCCTAAATACAAATTCAGAGGTATTTCTGTAAATCTTCTTCTAACATATCGTCTCTCCCAAACGAACCAAACTCTTCTCTTCCAAACCCAAACAAAACATTTTCTTCCCCATCATCTTTCTCTCTCTTTGAGACGATTTCAATGTCAAGAGATGACCCACTCTCATTCATGACCCAATCAACGATAATAACTGCATTAATTCCCAGATTGGTTGTGGTTCTGGAAGCTTTCAAAATGATGGGGTTCTTAGCAACAATGATGGAGGAGGGGGGAGTGGGAACACCAGTGAGACTAAATTTGGGTTTCAGAGAAATGAGTTTCGGCAAAACCCTTTAGTTGGGACTGTGCAGATCTATGATCAATATGTTTTTCTCTGTTATAAGAACCCCCAAGTTTGGCCTCCTCATGTTGAAGCAGCGGAGTTTGATCGATTTCTTAGGCTTCTTTCAGTTGCGTTGTTGGTCAGGAAAGCTCAGATGAAGAAACAAGTTTGTTATTTTGATTTTAGATTGATTGGGTGTTTTTTTTTAGTTGGTGATGTGAATTAAAGTATGAATTTTGGAGGGTTTAGAGGAGTTTTTTTTTTTGTAACAAATAAGAGTATATTATACAAAGATGGAAGGTACAGTATTATGGTGGTTGGCGTCTATGATGAGCGGTCTACCTTTGCTTCTATGGTTACTATGGTCGTGGAATAAAATCAGGTTTTTAGTCCCTCTTAAAGGTAGAATGGGCAACACTAAAATCCCTCCAGGTCAAATGGGTCTACCTGTTCTAGGGGAGCTGCTGAATATCCTTTGGTACTTCAAGATTGTGGGTTGACCAAATGATTTCATCATATCCAAGCGAGAAAGGTTAGTGCGTTACTCATTTTATTTTAACTCTGAGAAATACTGAAGCTACTACTAAAAACATTGTCCCTCGGACTTGAAAAATGTAATTTTAATCTATTTCCCATCAGATGGCCTGCACTAGACATTGTAGGCCAGAAATCTCTTGTAGTACTGAATGGTAAAGCCCATATAAGGCGTAGAAGCTATGTCTCCAATGCAATTAACAAGCCTGACGCTCTCAAGAAAATCACAAATTGGTGCAACCACATATTGTGGCCTCTCTTCATTCGTGGGTAGAAAGGAAAAATTAGAGGAATTCAGGAGACCTAGAAGGTTTGTTTTAAGAATTTTTTTTCTCGTCTATAACATATTCTACTTGATCTATTGAAGGGAAATAGAATAATATTTTATCATGTTAACATGCCAGGTAATCTTTGAAATCATTGGAAAAATGTTTGCCAACCTCGGGCCAGGCCAGTTTTGGACGAACTTGACCGGTGCTTTGAAGGCCTTGTGAAAAGTGTTAGAGCGCAGCCAATCAATCTTCCAGGAACTGCCTATTATCACGCCCTTCAGGTTAGATAGAAGAAACTACAATTTTGTGTTAGGGGAAATTGTTTTAGGTTAAAAAATTTGGTACATTTTGATATAATAATAAACTGTATAATGCAGTGTAAAAAAAAACTTATGGCGATATTCAGGCAGAACTAGAAAAGAAAAAAGGGAATGGAAGTGAAGACGGCGATGATCTGTTGGATGGATTGATGAGGATAAAAGATGAACACGGGGAGACATTATGCGATGACGAGGTGCTCGATAATATTGTCTGGTTAGTACTTGCTGGCTACAAATCAACTTCCCTTGCTTCAATGTAGGCCCTCTATTACCTCACCAAATACCCTGATGTGCTTCAGAAACTTTGGGTATACAATGACTACCAAGAATATATAATGTTAATATACAATGTCGGCATAAATCTTACCCTAAGTTTGGTATTTGGCTTTCCTCATTGAATTGCAGGAAGAGAATAATACAGGAAGCAACAAGAAGAGGGGATTTCATTACTAGTGAAGACCTGCAAAATTGAATTACACAAACAAGGTCTGTAATCGTACTTTTAAAATCGATTTAGCTTGTTTCTGTGATGTTGCAACTGAATATCGCTTTCAACCTTAAACACTAGTTGTTTGTATATGTTGTTGGGTTTTATGGAGCTAAATGATACTGTCAAAACCCTATTTTTGTACATCTCTTGGAAATAACGAGATTTATCCAGCCTTAAATTTTTTTCACGTTCTTCCTTTGATCGTAATACACAAGGATTGAGATCCCAATTTATTTTTTTGCTCATAAACGTGTGCACGATGATTGGGTATTCTTATTCCTTATGCAGGTAGTAGAAGAAACAATAAGAATGGCAAATATTGCAGCTTTTACCTTCCGATTAGTTAGTCAAGACATTGAGTACAAAGGTAACTGACTAAGAATCTGCAGAGTACATCATAAACTCATAGCCCAATTGTGCTGGAAAATGTTGCGAATCAAGGATGCATATACAATAGTTTAAAGTAATTTCCATAATTTATAGCTCTTCAAACGAGTACTGTAAATGGTGTAAAAAACAAGTTATATATGGCATTCTTAGTAACCTTGATTGTGACTTTCAAGTCATATACTCCCTAAAGGTTGGAAAGTTCTCGTGTGGCTTCGTTGTATGCATAATGATCCAAATAACTTTGATAAACCAATGTGTTTTAACCCAGACAGATGGAATGTAAGATAACGGTTCTGTCATTCCTTCTTAGATAATCGTTAACAAACTTAGCTTTGACCAAACTACTGAACATATATAAAATTGACATTCTTAACAACCTCCAAAGCCTGGCACGTATCAAGTGTTTGGAGAGGGTACAAGGATTTGTACAGGGAATAATCTTGCTCGGCTTCAACTTGCAATTTACCTCCATCATTTAGCTATGAGATTCAAGTAAGATCAGGATTTGGTATATACGAAATGGGGATATTTTAGGATTAAATAAATTGCAAGAATAGACGAAATAACCCTTATGATCTAACGACTATTCCAATTCCATGTATTTATTGTTATAACCTAAACCATATATTTTCCTCAACATTTGTAGGGTAGTGTGATCAACAACCAAGATTAATTCTCATGGCATAGTTGTTTCTTTAGTATTATAGATTTGAAGCTCAGCTGTGGATTCTGGAGGTTTAAAAGGGGTTTTAGGAAATGGATTTTGGAGGAAGTTTTAGTGGATTGGGAGTGTGGGGTTATTGTTAATTTTGAAGATTAGGTATAGATTTAGAGGTTAAAAGTTGTAGTTTTGGAGGTTTAAGAGGATTTTTAGCAAATGAGGAACATGGGGTTTGTATGTTTGGAATTTTGCGTCATCCATAGGTATCACTATTACTATTATAAAAACATTTTATGGTCCTTGGCTGGAAATAAATTATTGCGGTTGGTGAACTATATGGTTTATCCTTCAGTTAAAGTACATTTTTTATATGTATCATGAGCTGCCTTAGAGTCTTATTGAGAATTCTAGTGATTTATCCTTCGATTGAAGTGCTTAGCTCATAAAATTTGGAGATTTTTTTTCTTGAGGGGTTTAGTAGGGAGGTAGTTCTTAGAAGTTTTCTACAGCTTATCATGGTAGGTCTGTAGAAGGTACTTAGTAATTGACATCTTATAGATGAGATTTTCAGTTCATTTAGTTTTAAAATCCTTAAAGAGATTCTGATGCTAATTACTAGAATTAGTAGTTAGCATTGATGAAAAGATGATTACTGGACTACAGAAAAGAAAAAAAAGATTAAAGGGAAAGGAGATAGTTTTAGGTTTCTTCACTTTTTTTCATAAATTATTTAATGTTGATTGATTATATTTAACTTGATCTTTCTTTCTTCTTTCAAACTCGTTTAACCATATGCGAGGGACACGATGGGACGGAGACATCAAATGGAGATGTATTAATCTTTCCAGACATGATTAAATACAAGTTATTCATATTTTGGTTGGAATATATTTTAGCTTTCTCTTATACTTTTTGCTCCTTTTTTCTAATTAATTTATATTTTGGTTGAATACAGGCGGCTTACGCATTTTGATGTTAATACATTTGTAGAAGAGGTGTTCATAAAAGATAGTGAATGGCTGTTAGGTACACCTAGAGCACTAAGGGATTCATACATTTTCGTATGCTCTCATGGGAGCCGGGATCACCGGTGTAGCGTTTGTGGGCCCCCACTGGTTACAAAATTCCAGGAAGAAATAAATGCATGTGGTCTCCAAAGTCAAGTGTCCGTTAGTCCGTGTTCACATATTGGTGTATACAAGTATGCTTGAAATGCTATCATATTTAGTCGAACTACCAATTGTGTAGTGGCGGGTCACTGGTAAGGGCGTGAACTCCAATTCTATAGATTTGTATTTTTGCATAATTTTGAGCGTTAGGTTCATATATTTACTCATGCCACATCTTTTCTGGTAAATACTAAATATGGATAAGCCATGTTCTTTCAAGTAATTATTCATTTTATCATTTTTGCTATCTTTTGTAGATATGGATATGTTACCCTTGATGATGTACATATTTTGCTTGATCAGCATATTGGGAAAGGAGAAATTATAGACTGATTGTGGAGGTAGAGTTACTTCATTTATTTATATTCTTCTTATAAATAAGTTGCCCGTGATGTATCAATGTTTTCTTATTTCGGCATTTATGTAAATATGGTTATTTGTTTTGACTATAAAAGATTAGGACTTGAAATATTTTCTATCATGAATTATTACCTTCTTTTCTTTTTGATAAAGATAAATTTATTACTTTTCGGGCAAAAACTTTAGGAAGTGAGGGAGGATACGGAGTATGTGATCACTTAGTCAAACCAAATAATAGAATTTTGAGATTTGGTCCCCCCATCTTGGTCAAATCCTCTCTTCTCCAAGGTTTGAGATCTCCCCCTTTAATTAGTTGTTAATTCCCTAATCTCTTGCTTGAAATTGAAGCATTAAGATATTCCACTACACCAAAATAGGAATTTTGCCACAGTCTGTTTTGTAGGTTACCACATACTTTTGCCGTGATAACTTTTGCACGGAGTAAATCTGTAGTAAATTGCAGTTTAGTCCGTGACAATTTTGATTTTATTAATTAATTTTTTATTATTTTGTTCCTTTGTAGTTTTCGACTCATCAAAGGCCAAAACTCAGTCGAAAACCTAATTTGAATTTAACTTTTACATAACAGATTTTCCCTCTAATAACAAAGCATCACCAACAACATCAATCGATCTTTCAATTCACTTATGTATTTATTCGGTTTTAAATTAATTTAGGTGTTTGAGCGTTCTTACTTTAATCCCCTTATCTGAATTCAGAGATACATAGGTGATGGCCAAGTATGATGTCAGTCCTGATCCATAGGTGTTGGATATGCTTGATACAACATAAGGGCAGAAAGAGGTGAATCATCTGGATCTCTGTGATTCGGGATTTGGGATTTCTATTTTTAAATGAAGCTAAAGGGTGTTTGATTTTTATGTTGTATTGGAGTGATGCAGGGATAATCTATACGAAGCTATTGGGGATTTGAAGCTTGATTATATGGTTATGGGAAAGAACAAATTCAAAGGTAAGCATGATTTCAGATTTTGATATAAAAAAATAGGTTTTATTATGAGTGAGTTTTCTATGTCGATTTCATCTTTACTTGTCTATGATCGTGGCCAATTAGAGGATCCCTAAATTTGGAGGTATTTGTTTATGATAAATCCATACAAGTAGTTTATTCAAATTTATTAGGTATTGGGTAGATTTAGACTATAGAGATTTATGGGATACTATCGATTATTTTGCAATCAATGATGCTAAGTGCGGCGTCGCTTCATGCCATAATGGAGATCTACAACATGTATAGGATTCAACTATCAGCAAAGAACACAATAGTCTTATTTGTTTATTAAGATTCCAGAGATCGATGCCAAGGGAAGCTTGCATTAGATTGTTATTTGCCACCTGGAATTGGATCATGGCCATGCCCTAGCATGACTCTAAGAGTGTTGGCTTTCTTAGCGTTGATCACTTGGTTTGAGGTGAAGGCCGGCTAACAAATGTACTTTTCTCTATTTCTGAGCGTGGTGTAGATTGGCGTAGAAGATAGGATAAAAGAATTGGTATTTAAGGCGTTGCCTCTTGGAGAGTAGTATTCGTATTGCAATTGTCAATAAATTTACTGGATAATTTAAGCATAATATAGTTTAAGCCACTTGTTGTTGACAGGTTCTGAAATGATGTCGTATTGGCTTCTGCAAGATAGAGGCAACCTATGTGTGCCACTTCTCGCGCTATGTAAGGGTCATCCCTATTAGGTGTTGGCTTGGTCAACTTGCATATATCAACCAGCTTGTTATAGCCACTAGCCAATACTTCCAAGTGTTGGGCAACATCATACTCATCACACATTGCTAGGCCTTCGAATGTGAACCTTGTGACTTTGATCTTTGTTTCAATTGGGAGAATACGTCCTATGTGCCAAAGGCAAGAGAGAAAGTAGTTGACCTGGTGACTGTAGGTTGAGTAGTACATTATGCCCCCTATGGGTAATCATCATTCAATGCTCTTGGATCGTATATAATCCTATTGAGTATACATATTAGCATTTTGTTGGTTGCTTTTGCTGTATCATTGCCAGGTGGGTAGTACAGTGTAGATTGAAGATGCTTGCTACTATACTCATTTGACATTGTGTTGTATCTGACAAATGTTGTTCACTTATCAGTAAGGATGAGCATAGGTACATGAATATCGAAATGGCATAACTATCATGGATGGTGTTGCCATTATCATGTAGTTTTCAGTCCTTAAATATGGAAGGAAGCTAGGGTTAGGCCAGATCCCCGCCAGATTTCATTCATATAGAACTATTTACAGAAGAGGGAAAAATGCCTAGAGAATCAATCTACATATTCAAGCTAATTCAAATGGAAAATTACAGTGTAAACATATAGGATCTATACAATGTAATAATAAGGTCCTAGCTGCCTTAGTCGAGGATTTGTGCCTTTACATCTGGGCTAATCTCTTTGGAGGTGCTATGGAAGAGGGCATCGATAAGCTTAAATAAGTATGATGATTTCTTCTTTATCTTTTGAGCCTGGTTGCAATCTTGTGGGAGTGTACCACCGCTCAAATATTGTTGGCAGAGCTCTCATCCATCTCTTAGGTCATTGATAGATACGTATGCCAAAAGAGGTGGCCATTTCTTCAATATTGAAGTGACTAACGAAGATGTAAGCAACACCAATTCTAATTGATTTGAGTACTTGAACCAACTCTTTCCATTAAAGATCACATTTTGATTCCATTTTTTTTAATGCAGGGTGCCCAAATTCAAGCTAAAATGCTTAATAAAGCAACCCAAAAGGTGTAAAACAAGTTGAAACTAAGAAGTGCTATTTCATACCAAAATGAACTCTTCTCAAGGTAAGTTAAAAGAAACTAGACTTGTATATGTGAATTAGTCTACTTTTTATATCTTTGATTTGACTTGACCCTTTTAATCGTAAAAATTGGTGTAATTAATTACAGGGTGAAAAACCCCTAATACTTGTTGATTCGTTAAATTGACTTGATCCTTTTTAATGGAAAAATCTGATTCTCTCCAATTTATGCTTTCATTGTACAATTTTTTCATAATTTTTGACAATTTTGAAAACTTTATTGGGTATATTTACTTGTAAGTCATGTATTATACAATTTCAGAATTGTTATTGTTAGTTTCGACTACATTAAAGGCTTGAGCTTTATATTAACATATATGCTTAATTTTTAATTTTTCATCATCTATATTCCATGGTTAAGTTTATCTCTCTACTTTGAATGTGTAAAAATGTGATGGGATTAAAAATTATGGTATGAATTTATCTTGAAACTAATTATGTATCAAATAAATCGATATATATACTGCGTTAGTTGGGGTTTGGTCTTTGGTTTGTGAATGGCTGCTAGGGTTAGCTTTATAAAAAATGTGAGATGGTACCAAGGAGAATGGGTTAAGGTTTAGAATTATGAAAGTGTTGGCTTTCTTCAAATCCTAGAACTTTAAATTTTTTGGTATGTGAGTTTGGAATCATGAGGGCAGATTGGGTATAAAATTGATATTAGTGTTTTAAATACTTTCATATATGTCTTCTAATGTCTGTTTTAGGGTAACGGTTAGTGATGGGGTTGGTTTATTAAGTTCAAAGCTTTTGCTTTTAGATTTTGGTACTAGCGAAGATGGATATAGGGCTTGTGTTTGATTTTTTATTAGCTTATAGATATTGCATCTACCTAGATGATGCTCTAATGGTTAGATAGTAGGAAAGTGGAGATAATGTTTTAGAAGCAAATACACTACTTTATGTAGTTTATAAGCCAAATTTCACTGTTATCTGATTGCACTTACTTATGTTGATTTCTTAGATCTAGAACCATAATAGGCTTACATTTCATGTTTTGTTTATTTACTCATTTCCTAAATAATTTGGGATTTGCTATTATTTTTTCTCTCTATGAAATTATAGTTGGGCTGATTTATTTCAGACAAATTTTAAATGGATTGTGGCTATGCACATACATGACATAGCTTCATGCAATTTTCACCATGAGCAAGTCTCAATTATTTGGTAAGTCACCTTTCCTTGAACCATCTTCTTTGTTAACAATTTGAACCCATTTTGTTGCGGTTAATCCGCCAAAATAGTTAATTTTGCAAAAGTTCCATAGGCTTACAAAACTGTTCTTCCTTTACATTAAAAAGGTAGAACTCAAAACTTATGAAACTTTATATTTGGATTTTCATATAGGCGATATGGATTGATTTGAACTGTGGACTTCATTTATATTCTCGAGGTGACTTAGGATGCTAGACTTGCAATTCTTCATGTAAAAATAATAATTTCATTGTTATTTTTTTCCTTCCAATTTTTATTTTATTTTTTATGCTCTTTAGTTTTTTTTATATATCATTGAGAACAGTTGTAATCAGATGCTTTACTTTTCTTAAATGAAAGCAGTTTCTTTTAATTATATTTTCTTTAGTTTATGTTAACTTGTGATGTGCATTACTATAAGAGTGGAGAGTACTTTATATTTACAGGTTCACTCGGTGCGATTTTGCTAGCATTTTTAAAAATATAAATAAATACCGTGGACAATGTCCGTGGAAAATTGTATGTGAGGTGTGTAATATTATCAAATGTATCAAAGTGTTCATTTGTGGCAAAAATAATTACCACGGATACCCACCGTAGTAGCACGTGAGAACAAGTCACAGACTTAATCCGTGGCAAAAAAATTGCCACACATGTTTTATTACAGACCTTGACCAGAGATAAAGTCTGTGGCAATTCGTTATTTACCACAAATAAAGACTGTGGCAAATCACATAAATTGGTGTAGTGTTCATGGGTAAGAAGGCTTGGTTATCTTCATAAATCTCTACTGTATGCCAATTTCATCGTTGATAATCTACAAGGTATTAAGGGATTTCAGTTTTTCTTCGTTAATAAATCAACCCCATTTTCGCTAACCAACTTGATATATATTCCTCTTTGTAGCTCTATAAGAACAACCAGGACATTTGGAGTCATTAAATACTACTAGACTACTTTGTGTGTTTGAGACTGAAGACTTCACCTACCAGGATGATTTGTTTGATCTCTCTACTCGATTGGAAACTTTACAGGTGCTCTTTTATTGTTCCACTCAGACGTCGGAAAATCAAAAAAGATTAAATCGAGGCTACAAATAATGTAAGACTCTTTCTCTCCCTCTCTCTCTCTCTTATATACATTACACAACATCAACTTGCATTATTGGGACATCTTATAGTTTTCTCATTTAACTAAAGGAGTACAAGCCATTTTTCACAGGTCAAACAATCAGAAAAATTATATGCCAGTGAGGTGAAAATAAGAAAAGAAATGGAGAAAGCTCTGGCAAGAGAAACTCATGAGCTAAATAGTATGACTAGCAAGCTAGAGGAAGTCAGGGAACTCTCTACCGTTGAGGGCCAAAAAAGGGAACTAGAGATACAAATTTTTGATTCAAAAGATATGGAAAAGGAGTTGGAGGTGAAACTTGTCTCTTTTGTAGAGCTCATGAAAACAATGAAGGAAGAACAAGGAAGGTTGGAGTTAGCACGTGATGAGACGGTCACACAAGCCACAAAGCTTAGGATATCGAGAGTAAAAGCAACTAGCTCACAGGCTCCTCAATTCTTATCTGACTTTTCTTTATTGGAGATTGAAGAAACAACTCATAACTTTGACCAATCTCTAATTATAGGAGGAGAAAATGGGAGTGTGTACAGAGGATTCCTTCGCAGTCAGGGGCGAAGCTAGGGGGGACCAGTGGGGTTAAATGACCCCACTGGATATGTCAGAAATCCATAGCTAAAATTGATACATATATGTATAATTTGTATATATTTTACCCCACTCAGTTCTAATCATATAATTGTTATTGGTCCAGTGGACAAGTGTGTTGGTTTTGACCCCTTAAACAAGGGTTCAAGTCCCCACAACCTCATTTTTACTACATTTTATGATTATCAAGTCCTACTTATCATTTAACATTACTTTTAGATTGGGGGCTCTCTTTTAGGATTTTTTTTTAACTTGGCATGGGTTATAATATAAGCGATACTAAAATACCCTAATATGCTTCATAATTTTTTTTCTCGGGGGCGATGCCCTCGAACCCCCTCGTTTTGTTTTTTGACCCCAATAGACTCAAGTCCTGGCTTCGCCCCTATTCGCAGTACTATGGTGCCTATTAAAATGCTACAATATAATAGCTTGGAAGGTTGCCTAAAATTTCAAGTAAGAGGTAAATCATATAGATGTATTATGTATTTTGTTTGTGCAGCAACTTCATTTTGTATAAGTTGTCAAAAGTGCTATTATGGAACAGTTTTACCTATAATATGGATTTGGCACTTGAAACTTCGATTTTTTAGGGTTTGTTTTTTCCTTGAAATTCCTTAAGTTTAAACGGCATATGAAAAAGTTATTTTCTTCTAAATAATATGTGAATCAACTGGACTTATTATGTGCTAAACGTGCATACTGGATTTAGGTAAAAATACCCCCAAGAGTCGTAGTAAGTTCTATACATTTTCTTAAAATAATTAGGATTCAGTTAGTAGGCTTGGATTGCACAAAATCTTAATCTGTTCCATGGATTTCAGGTGGACATTTTGAGGAGAATGAGGCATCCTAACCTATTTCCCCTTATTGGAGCCTGTCTAAAGGCATCTACTCTTGTTTATGACTACCTCCCTAATGGCAGTCTTAAAGACCGGCTTGTGTGCAAGGATGACACTTCCCCTCTATCTTGGCATAGAAAGATAAGGATATCTATTGAAGTAAGCATTTGAAATTTAAATCTTGGGAATACCAAACTTGGTCCCCCATCTAATCCTGCAACAAACTAATTGCCAATAGTCTGCCATAACTACAATCCCATTTCCAGCCCTTTGCATAAACTCCTTACTTTGGCCTCACATGATCTACATACATGTTCTTGATTTGGACTCTACTTACGTGATAAAACATGATTTCACTAGATAAGGCAAATAAAAAAAACCAAATAAAATGCTCTACTAGAAACATACTCTTGATTTGGACTATACTAAACGTGATAAAACATGATTTTACTATATATATATGCATGCTAAAGACCAACTAGGATTACTCCTATCATCTTCTTTGTCCTCAGTTGAACCGGTAAGTCCATCAAACTCCTCCATTAATAATTTATTCTACTTATTGTCATGTAATTTTTTTTTACCATTTCTGCTTCTTTTTTTCATTTACAATACTACACAACTATCTCTAACATCACAATGATATGGTTTAATATATGTGGTCTACTTACTTCCTGTCTTCACTTAAAGTGGGGTTCTTAATTGTATTGATTCAATATGAATGAGCTCTACAATGGATCACAAGAATCTCTATCAGTTATGGTAATTTAGTATTTGCATATGATTTCTAAATCCTATCAGTTAGGGTTTCTAACTTTCTCTCTTTTACAGAGGTTGCCAATACTTAATTTTTGCCTAATTTAACCTTAGATTTCAGCAAAGACCAGTAAAATTTAAGAATTTGGTAACTTTATATAATGTCTATCTACAAACCCAGTATAACCACGATCAAAACAAAGCCTGAAAAATTTACCAACAATAGTTTATTGGGATCCTTTTACAATATTGTAAAGTTTGAAAAATGTGGTTTACTACATGTAGATATGGGCTTCATTGATATCAGTAGACTCTATGCAACACTTTCTAACGACTCCCCAGACCAGGTGTTCTTGATAAAGATCTACTTGCAGTTGTCTACGGTTTTGACTTGTGAAATGATTAACTTCCTACTAGGAATGTTATCGACACAACAACTGATCCTCCTCACGTTAGAGTCATAAAGATACCATTATGGCATCTATTTGACAATTATGGTTGTAGTGAAATCGTAAAACACTTGAAGTCCAAAAAGACCCTAATATCTAACTTGGAGATGATTTTTGAAACAATCATTACGATTGGTTACTAACACATTTCAAGGAAAAGGCGTTAGGTCATGCAATAAAACCAAGGTGAATCGAACTATTGACTTAGCAATAAAACCAACAAACCTGACTACTGAGCTAATGCGTATATATTGTTTAATGTTCAGTGGCTCAAATATCATCTATAAGACATTTTTTTCCTAATGCAAACATAATCAGTAGGGTCATTTCTGTGAGTATATATAAACTTTGTACTCACTAGATTCATTATACTATATTCATTAGATCTTATGCAAAATCAAATACTATTTTCTTGCATATCCTACACAGTTGAGGTATGTTTGACAACAATGATGACCCCAATATCTATGACTTAAGAGATTTGAGGCCTAACACTTCGAATTGGAGAATTTGAGCAAGAATATTTAGAATTTGGCCTATCATAGACTTCAGAGACCGGACTAAAATAATAATTGCCAACATGGTTTTGATTGATCAAAGGGTAAATGTTATTTTCTTGACAAGTCATACCTATAATCTATAGTATATTAATTGATAACATTTGTTTACTTATATACAGGGATATCAAATTGAAGTCAACTACCCCAAAATATGTATGCCCAAGTTCTCTAGATATTTGAGAGAGGGCATCATAATTGATCTAGCAAATAGTTATGTCGTATTCAGCAGCGGCTTATACCAACTACTCGATAACCAATTGAAGATCCAATTCCAAGACAAGGCCATCATCAAACAACTAGATGACACTAACGATATCCCGTTCTTACGATTTAATTTTTGTGATTTCAACAATCTCGATCGTTTTGCAAACAAAAGTGAAATAGCAGTTAAATACTTAACTACAACCTTTCTCTAACTTTACTCATATACTATTTAATTAGGTCTTATCTATCAAATCCCAGATGTTATCAGTCGTATCATAGACGTAATACCTATCACACCCCAATAAACAAAGAATGGAACATAGGTCTTTATAAAAAATGCAACGATAAAAAATGAGAGCTACTAAGTATTATTTCATTGGTTGCATTGTACAATACTTAATTCCTAATATTTTTATTCAATTCCATAACAGGGGCATTCAACTATCAATAACATTATGGGGATCTATTGCTACGGAACTAGGGAAACAACTTGACCAGCTTGACGCTCCTAATGTTATTTTGGTTATGACTACGAGATCTGTTAAAGAATAGAAATGTTATAAATATACATACTAAATTAACACAATTTATTTACCATCAAGAATGGACATCTATTTTGTGGAACTACCGAAATTTTAAATTTTAATAAGGGGGCCATATATCACCCTGTGTCAACAATTGTGTACACTTATTAAAGAACATTAATAATATTATATTTCAACATATCTTGTACTATATATCATGAATGTTTCTAAGTGTCTATATCCACAGGTAACATCACCATGAATTCTACCTATGCTACCAAAACTTATTTGAATCTGGAAATCCCTGAAGCTGCAGAATTCTCAACCAGGTAAGGTGTACAATTTTTTAATAACTAATAACTATAAGAAATATTCCTTAATCAAGATACTATAATATTTTGAATGTACAGTGCGAATAAAATTATTTAGGTCACGCCAACAAAGAATGCTCAGAAGTTTGATCAAGATATGGTAGATACTATGATTACAATAAAACAACTGAAACACAACATATCCTAAAATTATGTAGCCAAGATACGTCTTTATCTTATTTCAATAAAGATTCAGTGCATTCACTCACCGTATGAATACTAATGATCAAAACGACTTATCCAAAAATAGGATTCCCTCTACAACATTCAGGCGAGAATCTCCAAAGTCTATCATGAATACGGGTTTTGTTATGAATCGTGCAATAATTGCAAATGAAAAGTTAGCCAACAAAATGACAAATTCTACTGTTCGAGCTATAGTAAAATAATAAGTAATCCAATTACTAGGTACGATAACCCAACTAAATTTATTAAATAAAGAAATATTCTAACCCAACCTTATTTTCCTTACAGGTATAAATTACAAGTTGATGTCCAAGATGAAACAAGATTCATCAAGGTGATAATGTTCGATTCACAGTTGCAAATGCTCCTGAACAATACAGTAAAAATAACTAAGGATCTTTCTGAAAATGTATACAAACAATAACCATATTCTACTAAATTATTACATGAAATAGTTTAATAAGTTGTACTTTTAATTTATGTAGAACAACGGTTAAATAGTAGCAGCATGCTATTTGGAAAAGAATTTACTTTGGGTCGAACGTGTGTTTGCAATAAAGCAATCAAAAAATAAAGTTGGTAAGCCAAATATTATCTACCGTACTTATGGCGTATCAACCATGTCCCGAGAAAAAATTGTAACCCCGATCCAAACCATTGAGAGGAAAGGACTAAAAACAAAACGATC
Source organism: Kingdonia uniflora (assembly GCA_014058105.1). Taxonomy (NCBI): domain Eukaryota; kingdom Viridiplantae; phylum Streptophyta; class Magnoliopsida; order Ranunculales; family Circaeasteraceae; genus Kingdonia; species Kingdonia uniflora. Next base: position 2,684,136 of record JACGCM010000724.1, read on the forward strand.
ATCACCTGCGGATTAAGAGCGTGATAATAACCAAAATATTAAAAGAACAAAGAAAAAAATCAACCCTTTTATGGTTATTCTTCAACATCTGCTACACCATCATCCACTGATATATCAAATAAGGTACTTAACCTAATTACAACTTGCATCTGTATTTATGAATCTACTTGTAATTATACGACAACGGCACAACTTTTGAAGAAAGGTGTAAAGAAAAGTACGCTACGTAAAATAGATATGAATACACCGCTTCAGAGTACACAGGATGATCATATAGATTTTAATATTGATACAAGTACTGATAAACCAAATAGCTTACAAGAAGGAAGCGAGCCAAAAGATGATAACAACAATGCTGACAATGACGAACCAATTGGATTCAAGCAGTGATACAGAAGTAAGCGCTGAAGAATAATCAGTATTAAAGTCTTTTCTTATTACCAATTTTAAACTACCTCTTTATATTTGCCTACTATTTGATTTTTAGTTAATACTTTATTTCGAAGTCTTACTGTAATAAAGTTTTGCCTATCATTATTTTTAAATAAAAAACCATTCTTACTTCAATTGTAAATATGCTCAATAAAAATCGTTTGCATGGTTTTGTACATGGGGTGTTCTTCAATTGCAACTATTACATTAAACACCATTACTCATAACTTAGTCCTTAGTAGCTATTTGTTAGTCTTATGAAGGATACCATTACCGTACCTCAGCAGCAATGCTAAAACACCTTGTATGCCTAATCATCACACAAGTTTAGTATATCATATGCTAATGTAAGATTTATGTATGGTATTATCTTTTTATCCTGAGGGGTGGTTTATTCCAAAGAGGAACAAAGCATAAGTTTATAGATCTGTTCTAATTTTCTTCTGAAATCTAAATAATGTCTGAAGTTGTTACTTTAGTTGCCTATTTTCCATTTTTTTTTGTTTGGTTCTTAATTGATCTACCATTACTTTAATATTTACCACCATAAATGTGCCTACTTCAGCTATATAATAACACAAACTCATATATTATTTTAATAACTTACTCACAAATCAGTCCCCCTAAGGTGATAACCATGTTAATTATATATCTGTAGTCGAACTTCTCGACAATAGAGTAAATTCTTTGCAAAATGTAACGAATTTAGATTGCAGCGGATACAAATTTACAATATGAGTTTGTCTTCCTTGTGAATTCATATAGAATGTATTATCTAAACAATAACAAAGTGAGGAAATACCAGAAAAGGAACTTAGATTGCTGCATATCAATAGGAGAGCGCTGCATATCAATGAGAGAGATGGACATAATAAAATTAACATGTTCATTTGGAATTCTCCAATGGATAAATTTTCTTATCATACTCAAGTGGCATCGAATTGCAACTCCCCTAATGCTCAACTAATGTATAGGCAACAACACCACCACTAGCAACAACAACTCCTACAACTCCAGCCACAATAGCAAATCCAACAACTACAACAGGAGACCATTCTTTGAAACTGAACAGTGTAGTTATCAAACACAGATGAACATCTACAATACCAACACTTAATTTACCTTATCCGATCTCTACCATAATGTGATGCACTAATGTTATTTGGTAGAGTATTATGAATTCTACATAAGAATGTGCTACCTTTATGTACAAACTATTTTAAACATTGTTGTTTAACCAAAATTACAAGGCAAAACATATAGTGGTGTTCTCCATAACTAGACTCTTGTAAACAATGTGCTTTAAACAACATTTTAAGGCACGCGCGATAGCGGGTGCCCGACTGCTAGTATCTGTCTATTAAAATGGCACAGTGTTTTTACCATTTTGGACAAGTTTGTCCTTATGTCCAGAGATAAAGAGGGGTCGTAATTCGTTGTGGGTGCCTCGAGAATCACACATGGATGGGCAATTTTGGTAGTTTAAGTTTTAAGGTTAAAACCTAAAAGTAACAAACCCCACAAAAAAAAAACTCTACTTCTCTCCTGACTGTAAACTTTACCTTTTCAAAAACAAAACAAAACAAAAACCTGTGTCCTTGAGAAAACACCCTGCAATTTTATTTTTTTTCTCTCAATTTCAATCCTTGGGATTTCTTTCGCTCAAAGCAAGCTAGAAAGGTTTTAAAGGTTTTGAAGGTAAGGGTTTTGATTTCGGGTTCAAGTTCTCTCAAGTTAGAGTCTGCAAGTTTTGATTCAAAGGATTAAAGCTCAGATTGTGGAAGTACTGGAAATTATTATTGTTCCGCTTTACTGTAGTGGTTTATTCTACATCTCGAGCTCATGCCTCATCTTCGAACTACATATGAACTTTCGACCTCAACAATAGAGCACATGACACAATAAAAAATAAGACAACAAGGTCAGGAAACATATACATCACAAGTTTCTCAACCAACACCACTCATTCTATTTGTTGAGAGTCATCTTGTAATAGCTTATTTCATATCTCAGACTCAAGCTTTGTCCTCGATCTCATCAGCATACAGGAAGTACTACTAAAGACATGACTAACTTTCCTCAGTTTGAGACATCACTTTCGACCTCTACACTAACAGTTTGATCTGTGCGAAGCGTACAGTCAGCAATAGAGCCGTTGTACAACAGCAAAGATCGGAACATTACATAATCTGGTCAAAGAATATCTTACACACACTTTGTAACGTCCATCATTACTGAACTTTATGGTCGCTAAACGGTCATATTGGAAGACCTATAAAGAGACTTGGAGAACTACAGATGAAGGATGGAACATTCGATACAGAAAAGTTCTTACTTCGTTATCTTACATTCTCAGAATACTAATTGTAATAGATTAACAATCTCAATAAGATCACCATCACTTTCTCAAAATCCCCAAGAGAGGCTGTGGTTTTTAACCTATTCAAAGGTTTTCCACGTTAAACCATCTTATTGTTTGTTATTTATTGTATTTAAACGTTCTGAGTATATATGGTGTAAATGTTAAGTCCGAATCCTAGAATTAGGCTATTACATTTGGCACCGTCTATGAGAAACGAAGTTCTCAAACCCATTATCTCAAATACCGTTGATCATTTTCTCTTAGAATGTCGCCTTCAGGTCAGAGTACCCCGATTGTTCAGGTAGAAGAAAATGTAGCTTTCGCAGACCTGAGGGCCACTCTGAATTTAGAAAAAGAAAGACGTGCAACCCTGGAATAACAGCTCGCGAGTGTATATGACACGTTTATTGTGGCATATTTTCTGGGAGGAGAATCTTTGCCTATGCTTATTCGTAAAAAAAGTACAATAAGACTAGATGAACAAGATTTTACGTGGAAAACTTAGTAAAAGCTGAGAAAAATCATGACCTCAAGGAGGATTTTGATGTAAAATCCAGTAAGATGCTAGTTATTACACATTTTAGAGTAAAGGTAGGTATTTGAAGTAAGAATAGTAGAAGATCGTGTCCTGTAGTATCTATTCTCTGCCTGTATTTATAGTCATACAAGTAGTTTTACAAAAAGAAATAATTAGTCTCCTATTCTGGGGGAAGTGGGCAAACTTCGCGGATCTCTAATAGTTCTCTCTTGACCGGGCTTCAGCGACTACTCTAATTAGTCTCCTAGCTTACGAGTGCTGAGCTGTCTTCAGCTATAAAAGCCTGTCTTTACATGTTATTGACTACACTTTGCTGGCTTACTCTTGTCGAATCTGGGGAATATCCTACTACAACGTTGAAGGTTTTGCAGGGTTAGCAGGTTGCCGCCCAAAAGAACAAAACCTTATAACCTGAGGGTTCGCGGATTTCTGTTCATGACAGAATATGACCTCCTCAGAAAGGCGTTCATGCAGGAGGTGCGCTTCGATCTAACCATCAGCAACGTGACATAGAGCCCATCCTGATCCAGGAGATCCAACAAGAAGTTGATGGCGGACTGGCGGGAGTCAGACAGATTGATAATCTACCTTAAAAGGTTTGAGTCCCAGCAAAGGAACGTCTAAGTGAAGGGAGTGGTGACCACAATCCTGGAAAAGGGCGCGTCACAAGACCAACCGCTCCAGCTCAACAATATGTTACTCAGGAACATGTTGAAAAGTAAATCAAAGAATTGCTCAAAGCCCATACACCGACTAAAGGGATCCCTAACAGATTACAGAAGAGCCCAATCACCCAGGATCTAATAGATGGTGAGGTCCCCACCGGGTTTAATATTTTGAAGATCCAAAAGTACAATAGAACTGATCCAGTGGAACACGTTCAAGAGTTCCAAGACGCTCTAGGTCTACATTCTATGTCCAACCCAATCTATGCTAACTCTTTCTTACCAGCTTGTTAGGCAAACCTCTGTTGTGGTTTCATACACTGCCTGAAGGATCCATCACAACTTTTGAATAGTTATACGAACTCTTTGTCAAGAATTACTCGTACAACAAAGATAAAGTAGAGAACCTATATTCTCTTTTCAGCCTCAAACAGATACCTGGTGAAAAGCTCGAGAAGTTTACTAAAAAGTTCTTGGAGTTAGCTCAAAAAGTAGATTGACTCGACCAGAATATCACTATTTCCACTTTCACCAGTGCTTTACTCGTCGATGGCCAGGCAAAGGAGTACCTCATCCTTAACAAAGTAATAACATTGGAAGACATGATTGAAAAGGTCAACGGATACATCGACCTAGAACAAATGGTGTTTGACAGGCAAAAACCTCAGAAATCAACACTAATAGCTCGAGATCAATCAACCCATTCCAATTTTAATCGAACAACAGATCAAGGAGAAGACAGGAAACGAACCAAATCCAATGACGAACAACCTCAAAAGGGGAATAACTTGCCAAAACCTTATATTCCAAAGATGAATGTGACCATAGCCAACATCTATCATATATTACAGAAAGACAGATTCATTAGCAATGCACAATACCTTCAACCAATCGAGAATAAACCATATTGCATCCACCATAATATCTGACATCATGAGATAGAGTAATGTTTTGCCTTACAACGGTTGTTGTAATACATCTTTGCAGATGGACGAATGCACGAATACATAGTGGACGTAGAAAGTTATAAGAACGAGAGTTACAAAAACCACACAGAAGTTGTACAAGTCGAGGAACCAGCAGCCAAAAAACATTTGTACCATATCTCATTCTACCATTTCGTGGAGACTCAGATCGTCAAAGAGTCGAATAGGAGCAAACGAAGGCTTGTCGGTCAATGTCACGACTTATTCATGTAAGATAAAGAAGCTTGTTTAATTCCAGTATCCAGCTCTTAGTGAACTGGGATTTCTTTCAATGATTGCGACGTTCGGCATGTCAACTATCCTCACCATGATGCTTTGGTGGTCATGTTGAAAATATGAAATATGGTGCTTTAAACTATTGTGATAGACGCCAGCAGTACTATCGAACTCCTTTTTTTAAAGCACGATCGATCAGATGGGTCTGGCCGATAAGGTCCAACCCAGTGATATTGATATCTGTGGTTTCAATGGATCTAATGAGGAACATGAAGGAAAGATTATACTTCCTATCACCACAGGACCAGTAATACTCAACGTTACCTTTTATGTTATCAATACAAAATCTCGTTATCTGGGGATAATGAGACGTTGCTGGTTATACAATATGTGAGCTATTCCGTCAACCTATCACTTGGCATTACATTTTGAATGGGAAGGTGACATTTACGAGATCAACGAAAGTCAGAAATTAACACGAGCATGCAAAATTTTTGTCGTTATTGGACCAAAGCCTTCTGAACATCAACTCGCATAACAATTATAGAAGACGACAAGAAATATTATTGAGAACTATATAGTCAATTATGCTGGGCAACATTTGCCCAACGCAGAAACCACATAGTACATTGAAATTAGTAGACCCAAGTGTGGGACATATATTGGCACTCATCTTCCCACAACAGAGCGTGATACTCTCATCCAGTTCCTTAAGGAAAATAGTGATGTCTTCGCTTGGACGTTTCACGAGATGCCGGGAATTAATCCGAATCTAGCCTGCCGCAAACTCTACTTGAAGGATAAAACCGAAGCTGTCAAATAAAAATAGAAGAGTTTAGCACTAAGACTTCTAGACGAAGTCTACAAAAAAATCAAAAAACTCATCGAAGTTGGTTTTATTCGAAAGGCCAATTATCCAGAATGGATATCGAATATTGTAGCAGTACCAAAGAAAAACGAAAAGATCAGGGTGTGCGTGGATTTCCCATACCTGAACTGACATACTCCAAGGGATAGTTTTCCACTCCCTATCATAAATAACCTGTTCGATTCTACTTCAGGACACGAACTCCTGTCTATGATGGATACTGCGTCAGGATACAACCAAATACTTATGCTACTTGACGATCAAGAGAAAATAACTTTTATTACAGAACATGGCCTATATTGCTACAAAGTCATGCCATTCGGTCTCAAGAACGCTGGAGCTACTTATCAGCAATTGATGACCCAAATGTTCAAAGATTACCTTGGAAAAACAATGGAGGTCTATATAGACGTTATGTTGTGTAAAAGTCTTAGGAAGGAAAACCATATTGTAGATTTATACACGGCTTTCGATATTCTCCGTCTACAAGATGAGACTCAACCCCGACAAATGTCAGTTCAGAGTCCAGTCAGGGAAAATCTTGGGCCACTTAATAAGCAAGCACGGTATTGAAGCTGATCCAGATCGTATTCGCGCATTATTATCTATGCCTTCTCCAAAAACGAAGAAAGATGTCCAGAAATTAGTAGGCAAGATTGTCGCAATAAACCATTTTGTTTCAAAATCTTCTGATCACTGTCGATGGTTGTTCAACTTATTGTGTGAGGGGACAATAAAATAGAAACCTAAGGACCCCGATATTGAATGAACAACAGAGTATGAAGCAGCATTTCAGCAACTTAAACATTACTTGGGTTCACTGCCAGTGATGAGTACACCTCACGAAGTGGTAGAACTCATCATTTATCTTACAGTTACAGAAGAATCATTAAGTTATGTTCTCATTTGAATTGATGAGAAGACCGAGAAGCCTGCCTACTTCATCAGTAAAACTCTCACTTTAGTAGAATCCCGATATAGTAAGATCGAGAAACTACTTTTAGCTCTCGTCTACATCTCACAAAAATTGGGACAATACTTTCAAGCTCACTCAGTATGAGTAGTGACCAACTACCCTCTGTGTTAAATCTTATCCAAACGAGAAAAATTCAGACGAGTCCAGAAGATCCGGATTGGGAAGAAGGCAATACATAAATTCATGAAGAACAGCTCGAAGAAAAGGCAAACTGAATAACTCAAAAAGGATGACGTCTTTTAACTAATGGATCCTCTAGACCCACAGGATCAGGCATCAGAATCATGCTGATCACACCTTCTAATGATAAAATAAAAAAGACAATCCGATTGAATTTTAAAGCTGCCAATAATGCAGCCGAGTATGAGGCAATGATTTACGGCCTAGATATGGCCCTAGAGATTGGAGTATCCGAGCTATCCGTATATATAGATTCTTTACTCATTATAAACCATTACATAGAAAAATTCCAGAAGAATGGAAAAATGATTGATTATGCAGCCGCAGTAGCTGGCAGAATGAATAGATTCAAGAAAATTTCTATCAAACATTTGCCGCGCAGGAAAAATAGATATTCTAATTCCCTCGCATATCTCGCAGGAGTCCTTGGCTCAGAAGTTCGATATCTCAAGATCAAAGTATTATCAACCCCCAATATTAACATCATAAGCTCAAATTCTGTTAATACTGGGGGCGTTGAAGATGATGAAGGCGATTGAAGATGACCTTTCCTCAAGTATATTGGGACCAAAAACAAATTTGACGGTGAACTCTCTCAAGATCCCACTAAAAGAAGATGCATACTTGATAATGCTAAACGCTACACCGTGGAAAATGGTCTCTTTTACAAGATTTTGGTTACAGGACCGTATCTCGAATGCTTATCCCACAAAGAACCTCAAAAATTCCTATACTAACTACATGAAGGTACTTGTGGTTCCCACGTAGCAGGAATATCTCTAGCAAATCAGGCTCTTACCCAAGGCATCTTCTGGCCTAAAATGAAAGCTCAAGCCATCAAACTCGCAAGCAAATTCGATGCCTGTCAACGTTATTGTCCCCAAATTTAATCTCTAACCTTGGAACTCCATTCCAGCAACGTTAATCACAGCGGATTACTTCAATAAGTGGATAGAAGCATTTCCTCTGTGCTACACATGAGAAGATGAAGTCATTAAGTTCATCTGGGAAAACATCATCATCTGTTTCGACTGCCCCCATCTCATCAGGATCGACAATGGACCTCAGTTCATTTGGCTCAAAAGTCGTTGAATTCCTCAATCAACATAACATCATACATTCTCCTTCAAATTTGTATTTCCCGTAAGGGAATGGTCAGGCTGAAATTACTAATCGCACTATCGTAGATAGGTTCAACAAGTGATTGACAGAAAAGAAGGACAATTGGGTCATAGAATTGCCAAAAGTGTTATGGGCTTATCGAACTACATCTCGAGTTTTAACTGGATGCACACGGTTTCTCCTGGCTTACGATACAAAAGCAGTCATCCCTACTCAGTATCATCACCCTATTCGCGACCATACCATGACTGATAAAGAAAACGAATTCCAGTTGGCATGTAATATGAATTAGATCGAGGAGACTCGGGACAGAGCAATCATGAATTTGGGAAGGTATCACCAAGCTTTATCCCGATCTTATAACAAACCCGTTCGTCATAAAGAGTTCAAAATCAAGGATATGTTCCTCCGAGAGATTCCCAAACATCTCAAAGAGCTCAACGCATCGAAATTATTGGTATACTGGGAAGAGCCTTTTGTTGTTATCAGAAAAAGTAGCCTCGACTCCTGTAACTTTGCCACTGAGTATGGCGAGCACATACCTAGTCCTTGGAACACAAGGAGACTAAAGTTGTATCGCAGATAACAAATCAGTCGCAATGTACTTTTCTTTAATAAATCTATCATTTCGTATGACGATCTCGCATTAATGAAAGACTTATATTTGATCCACATACGTCTGAGTACTTTCTACTATGCCATACAGTACTCTATCTAACATATTCGTTGTACGTCAATCTTGCACCAATGAAATACTTGTGTTCGATTGCCCTATATTACAGTATTTCTTAAACTAGTACTTCTATACACAGATTACAGATCGTTTGTTGCTTCGGCCAAGCCGATTATCTATATACATTACAGATCGCTTATTACTTCAGCCAAATCGATCATCTAAATACATTATAGATCGTTTGTTGCTTCGGCCAAATCGATAATATAAATACATTACAGATCATTTGTTGCTTCGTCCATGTAGGGACCTATCCCTCGATCTTACCTAAAATTGAGCTGTCGCTAGTTCGAATTACCTCCATGCCAGACTCACGCATTCTCCACATGGCTTCTTCAGTCAGCAACGCCATGTACTCCATCAACTGTTAAGAAACATGAATTGAGCTCAAACTGAAAAACCTGAACAAGTCAAAGCCACCTGTCTCTTACGAACTCAGCAATTACCCAGTCAGACAACCACAAACCACATCGTCTGGAGAATGTGCTTCAACACGAAGAAGAGCTGCAGAAGAGGCCTATATAAAGGAAAAGTTCCAGAAGAGACACGGATCAGAAAATTACAGGAGAAATCCCCAAGAAAACTCTATTTTCTAAGATTCTCAAAGCTCCAAAATTCTTATTCACAAGATCAATTATTTTAAAGTCTAGAAATAACTTGTAATTAGATATCACCACCCTCAAGTAATAAATTCCATAATTACAAAAACCCTCAACACGAGGTCGTGGTTTTTACCTATTCATTGGTTTTCCATGCTAAACATCTGTATCATTTCTTGTCTATTAAATTTTTGTCATAGGTACATTGGTGTAAGGGCTAATTCCTGACTACTTCAAGCTTATGAAATTAGACCATTACATTTGGCACCGTCTGTGGGAAAGAAATTCTTTCCAAGATATTCTTAGGCATTTAGTCAATCTAGTACAACATTTTAATCATGGTTTCGTCCAGGCGACCAACTACCAGAGTTCAACTCGATCTCTCAGTTGAGCCGGAACAGCTTATAGAGCTACAAGTGAATCTCAATATAGAAATAGAGAAATGCAACGAGCTCGAAAGACAGCTAACTCGTAACTGAATGACAAGCTCGTTTGACTGCACTCAAACGACACGAAGATGAAATGACAATAATACAAACTGCCTTGCACGATCTACAAGATACTCAGCGGGACGGATGCTGCTCGAGTACATTTTCAAAGAGGGACGGATGCTCGAATATATTATCGACCTGGAATCGTACAAAGATAACAGTTATAAGAAGAAGCTTAAAGTTGTCCAGGTCGATGATCAAGCTGAGGTGAAGCTCTTTACCATTTGTGCCACAACAACATGATCAAGATTTATCAGATTGCCAACTCTAACAGATTCAAGCGCAAAGGACTGTAGGAATGCTACGATCTCACACCCCAAGACAAGGAAGCCAAACTTTTGCCTGAGTCGTACAATCGCCGACTCAGGATATTATTCAAAGATTGCAATACTAGCCATGTTAAATTTTCACATCATGATGCGTTAGTCATAATGCTCAAGATGAAGAAGTTTGTCATGCACACAATGATGATCGATACTGGTAGCGGTATCGAGATCTTCTTTCAGAGCACAATGGACCAAATGGGATTGGTCGATCAAGTTATTCAAAGTGATACCGTTATTAGTGGATTTAATGGTTCTAAAGAAGAACGAGTAGGGAAGATCATCTTGCATATTACCGCGGGGCCAGCCACAATCGATGTCATCTTTTATGTGATCAATGCCAAGTCTTGTTATCTCGGGATTATGGGTCGTTGTTGGATCCTTAACATGGAAGCAATCGCTTCCACCAATCATCAAGTACTCCGCTTTAAACATAACGATGGTATCTGCAAGATCGGGGGTAGTAAAAAACTTTCTCGGGCTTGTGAAAATACTGTCTCTGCTATTCTAGATACCTAAGACAGATATGCTGCATAGCAATTACAGAAAGCTGATCACCCCAATGATCAGCCTTCCAAGGAGGAGTCCACCTAATAAATCAACATTGATGGACCTAGCAGAGGTACTTTCATCGGTACTAAGCTGGTTCAACACGAAAAAATGCTCTTATTCAATTCATACGACTAAATCGAGACGTTTTTGTGTGGTCTTTCAAAGAAATACCTGGGGTCGATCCGACCAAGGCATGTCACAAATTGGTAATTAACATCAATGCCACCGCAGTTAAATAAAAATAACGACGCCTATCACCACGACTTCGAGATGAAGTTAACATGGGGATCGGAAAATTGATCAAAGTTGGATTCATTCGAGAAGCCAAGTATTTGGTTTGAATATCCAACATCGTCGCTGTCCCAAAGAAGAATGGTAAGGTCCGCGTTTGTGCATATTTCACTGATCTCAATAAATACACTCCAAAGGGCAGTTTCCCTCTTCCCAACATTCACCAGATTCTAGATTCCACAATAGGTCACGATCTCTTATCTATGATGGACGCTGCTTCAGGATACAATCAGATTTTACTCTTGGATGAAGATCAAGAAAATACTACTTTCATCAATAAAAAAGGACTTTATTGCTACAAAGTCATGCCCTTCGGACTCAAAAATGCAGATGCAACTTATCAACGACTGATAACTACTATATTCAAAGCACATCTCGAAAATATCGTGGAAGTCTACATTGACGATCTCTTATTCAAGAGCATACAGTCAATCGATCACATTTCAGATCTCTACACAATATTCAACATCCTTCAATCTTGCAGGATGCGTCTCAATCCTGATAAGTGTCAATTCAGAGTACATTCAGGTCAATTTCTAACCCACCTTATTAGTAAGAAGGGGATTGAGGCCGATCTAGATCAGATTTGGGCTCTTCTTGACATGCCATCTCCAAAAACGATGAAAGACATTTAGAAACTTGCCGACAAAATTACTGCTACCAACCGTTTCATTTCAAAATCTTCAGACCGCTGTCGCTGGCTGTTCTTACTACTTCGCGGGTTTACCAAGCGAAGAAAAGATCAATCAAATACAGAGGTTCAATGGATATCGGAGTGCGACGCAGCTTTTCAGGATCTCAAAACCTATTTGGGGAAGTCTCCCATCATGAGCACCTTGATCGATAATGAGGAACTGATTATCTACCTAGTTGTCATAGATACTTAAATTAGTTTGGTTCTCATTCGACTTGAAAGGAAAATCGAGAAACTAGCCTACTTCATCAGCAAAGCCCTCACTCCAACGGAAATGTGGTATTCTAAAATCGAGAAACTTCTTCTCACTCTTGTTTATACTTCATAGATACTCAAGCACTACTTTTAAGATCATTCAGTCGAAGTAATGACGAACTACCCACTTTGGGAAGTTCTATTCAAGAAAGAAAAATCAAGAAAAGTACAACAATGGTCAGTCAGTTTGGGTGAACATGATATCAAGTTCGAACAACGTCATTTCAAAAAAATGCAGGCCATTGTCGATTTCCTCGCGGATTTTCCAGTGGAAGATTCCAAGTGGGAGGAGTACGATCTTGACCTTTCAGAAGAAGTTACAGAAGATCCACCCCCTAAGTATTTGATGAGCGAGCTAAATGGATTGTAAGAAAGGGGTGGAGACTTCTTACAAATGGATCAGCAGGACCCGCAGGGTCAGGATTTGGAATCGTATTGATTACCCCTTTCAACGACAGAATTGAGAAATCAATCAACTTGGATTTTGAGGCCTCCAATAATGTTATTGAATACGAAGCTCTCATTCATGGACCCGATCTCTCTCTCGAGCTCAGTGTCCCCAGGCTCTCAGTTTATACAGATTCATTACTCATCGTCCACCATTAGTCTGAGAAATACAAGTAGAATGGCAAGATGATTGAATACGTAAACCTCATTACAGATAGGATGAGCAAGTTTGTACAAGCAACTCTCTATTATCTTCCTCTAGGCGAAGATAGACACGCTGATTCCTTAACATATTTAGCTGGGGTCTTAGGCACAGATGCTCGATATCTCTAGATCGAAGTCATTTCAACCCCCAACATTGATCGTATTTTTGTATGCATGATCGACACTGGGGGTGATAAAGGTGGAAATGATGATTGGCATAAGGCTTTCTTAGTTTATCTCGGTATCAACAACAGATATGAAGGACCACTTCCAGCAGATCCGAAGGAGCGCCGATAGCTGATAGACAACTCGAAGCGCTACACCATTCATAATGGTACCTTGCACCACCGTTAAGTCATGGGGCCTTACCTCAAGTGCTCCTCCAAAGAGAAAGTAGACGAGATGCTCCGCGATCTGCACGAAGGGACTTGTGGCTCCAATGCCGTGGGTCGATCAATGGCAAACAGGGCCATTACATAAGGAATATTCTGGCCCGACATACGTAAGCAAATAAAGGAGTACTAACGCAAATGTGATACATGTCAGCGACATAGAAAGATGATCCGTGCCCCCGCGCTCGAACTCTATGCAAGTAAGGTGTTTTGGCCATTCAAAAGATAGGCACTCGATCTTGTCGACAAATTTCCAAATTCTCCAGGTAACCGTCGGCACCTACTCGTAGCTACCAATTATTTTATAAAATAGGTAGAAGCAGTTCTACTCTGTCGAACCAAAGAAGAAGAGGCCATCTCTTTTATATGGGAACACATTACTACTCAGTTTGGGTGCCCCCACCTAATTCGTATCGATAACGGGCCCTAATTTGTTGGAGAAAATATTATAACTTTCCTCAACCAATACAACATTATTCACTCACCATCTAATCCCTAATACCCTCAAGGCAATGACCATGCAGAAATCACCAACAAAACCATCGTGGATGGACTCAAGATTAGGCTACACTTACAGAAAAAAGGGAATTGGGTTTAAGAACTTTCTCAAGTCTTATGGGCATATCGTACCACTCTACGCCAGTCTACAAGTTGTTCTCCATTCCTCCTTGCCTGTGGTACCGAGGCTGTCATTCTCTCTGAATACCATCATCTAGTTAGGGATCACGAGCTAACTGACGAGGAAAATGAGTTTGATTTGGCTTGCAACCTCAATTATATCGATGAAACCAATGAACGCGCCGCCGCTAACCTAGGTCGATATCACCAAATGCTGGCCAGTTCTTACAACAAACGAGTCAAAACCACACCTTCCAAATCAATAATCTCGTCCTCAGAGAAATACCTCAATACCGCAAAGAGCCTTACGCTGGGAAACTAGCAGACAATTGGGAAAGTCCATTCCTTATCGCAAGTCTCTCAGGCCTGGTTTCATACTACCTCATAACAGAAAAGGGAGTCCACATTTCAAGTCCTTGGAATACTAGGCAACTGAAATAATATTATCATTAAAGTCCTTCACTACTCCATTTCAGTTTTACCCCTTTTTCATTCCAGAAGTGAGATTTCCATCTCCATCCAATGTAAATTCTTTTTTAGAATTTAATGAAACTTATAAGTTTTTCTCCATACATCTCTCTACTTCATAGACAATATATAGATTAAAGCACAAATAATACTAGCTTTTAATCGACATTATATCAATTAAATTATGAATACACTTGGTTTGGCTGATTCTACTAAATTCCCTGCGGTTAGAATAAGGTAGCACTTGTTTTTAATCAAATGACTCTGCCAGACTTAGGCAAATATAATACTAGCTTTCATCTCCTTCAATATGTCTATGACATCATATCAGTTAAATTAAGAATATACTTGGTTTGGTTGATTTTACTAAATCCCCTGCTGTTAGAATAATGTAGCACCTGTTTTTAATCAAAGGACTCTACCAGACATAAGATAAGGCAAAGGTAAAACTAGTTTTCATCTCTTTCAATATGTCTGCGACATCATATCAGTTAAATCAAGAATACACTTGGTTTGGCTGACTCTACTAAATTTCTTGCGGTTAGAACATGGTAGTACTTCTTTTAAATCAAAGGACTCTACCAGATATAAGAGAAGGCAAAGGTAAAACTAGCCTTCATCTCTTTTAATATGTCAACGATATTCTATTAGTTAAATTTAAGTTACGCCTGTTTGACTGACTCAATTCAATTCTAAGATTAAAATGAAGGAGATACTAGTTTTCAATCGAAGAGCTCAGCCAGACATACGATAAAGCAAAAGTAAAACTAGCTTTCATCTCTCAACATGTCAACTACATATTATTTATTTTTCAGGTTTATACACAACCACTACAATAGATTATGTTTTACTATTGGGATGTCAGCTACGCTTTGCCCTACAATAGGAGGTCGACTAGCCATAAAATTTCAAGCTTGTACAATAACAACAATCTTGCCCTGCTCTATAAATTCAGCAGACCGAGGGCCTAGATTCATCTCCATAGAACTCATGCAACCTCTTCAATTTATATCAACCTTACAGATACATCCCTTTGCTAACACAGTCAAACAAGGTATCTCTCTCTAACTCAAGTCTTTTTACCTCTTCTACAAAATAAGTAATCACCGACTTTAACAATTCGGAATACTCGGCCTGAGTTACAACTGAGTGAGAGAATACTGTCCTTGACCTCTGAAGGCGATCTTCTAACCTCTTATACCATACTTTTTGACTCGCCAGTTCTCTTTCTATTAGATCTATAAAAACAATGTTCTTTACAAATTTTTTGTCAGCTTTAGCTGACTCAGCTCGATTAATTGCTTCCAAATCAACCACCTGAGCGCGAAGTATCTCGATCTCCTTGTTCAGTTCTTCCATGTCTAGAATTTTCTTTAACAATTCCTCTTTATCCTTTATCACAATCTCCTTCCCTCTGATAGCACGCTTTAACCCTTTTTCCCTAATAAGAGCAGCGTCCAGCTTTATTTGATACTCCCGTAATTGCTCAACTCCTTTACGCACATGTCCTTGAATTCAAGCAACATCCCCCTCCAACTCTCTTATTCGAGCTGACAGACTAACGACATCACCTTGAACAAGAGGAACTCTGGCATCATTTTTATTCTTTTTCGAGCGCTCACCATCCTCGATGCTTTTGACACGCAAATTGGCCTATGCCATATCGGTTTTCAACTGAGCCACTCTCTCATTCAACTCATTGCACTAGCGTTGCACCATCCTAAACTCCATATCTTTTGAAGAGAAAGATGTAGTCAATTGTTCGGCTGCAACTTCAAACGCAGACAGATCATCTCGAGCTCCCTTTAGCTCATTATTTTTATCAGCTAATTTCTTCTTCAATTGCCCCTACTCGCTCCTACTATCCGCCAGATTATATCGAATTTTCTCTTGGTCATGAGTTTTCCTGGCCAAATCATTTCTCAAACCAGCCATCTACCGATTTAAACCTTCCTCTAATCTTTCTAGAACATGTATACGGCAGCGAACCATGTCAGCTTCTCTGCCCTTTACCACCAATGCATCGTTCTAGCTTATGTGCTTCGCTGCATGACCTTTTTACTCCTCGGGCTCATTCTGTCCTTTCTCAATTTCGGCATCCTTCTCCTTAATCTGTCGAGTCAGGTCGACAGCAGTCTGTATTGCCTTAACAAAGTTGTAGTGCACCTTTACATGTTGATCTTCTCTATCTTTATTTGCCTCTCTTATCCTATCGAACTTCTCTACAAACTCTTGGTTACATTGACGCCCTTCATCTCGCGTAAGCGAGCTGACTCCAATTCAACCTGCACATAGCAGTTATATTATATTAAATTCGATTTAGAACACTCAATCACTACATATGACTCACTTCTAACAAGATATATATTTTTTGTCGTCTACTTTGTAAAACTACTTCTGAACTTGAGGTCGAAGTACAATATCGGATGAATGCTCCGTGATATATACTTCCAAGTCTAAGGTACACATTCTCTATATTTTGTTTGCCAAAGACTAACATCTTTTATACACACCATTCCAGTACCATTTGCACCTAAACAGCTCTGCTTGCAGAGACAACAGGGACATTGAGGTCTCTCTCTCCATAGCAAGCTTAACCTCTAAATCTTTTATTCTGAGGTGTATGTCCTTAAGTTCCTACAACATGGTTTACGAAAGTAGCTTAGCCTACAAAATTCTGTCCAAAATATATCCATAGTTTACAAACATTCTCAAATATTCATACAATCACAGTTCTATCTTACTATCCTACCTTCTCATTCTCTAACTCTGAGCGTTCGTTGTCATCCCCTGGTTGTCTCTCATCGTCTGGGATGACACACCATCCAACCCTTCCATAATGCCAGCGGTAACATTTTTAGTCTCTTCATCCTCATCCTCCTCCACATAGGTGTCGGCCCTAATGGCATCTACCTTATCTTCAGAATACCCTTTGGATATAAAGTAACGCCCGAGCCTGTCACGCTCAGCTACCGCCTCTTCCAATTCCACTCTCGCCACCACCTGAAGCTTATTGATTTATAATACTTGGGAAGCCTTGAAGGCCTCTAGCCGCTTCCCCTCCTTGCTCAAATAAGATTTTAATCAAGCTACGTTTCTTTCGAGCTCGACCTTCTTCCTTTTCAGCTCGGCCCTCTCCTCCTCAACCCCGGGGCATATTCTCTTCTTCAGCCAAGCAGCCTGTACAAATCAAAAAAAGGATCGACCTTATTGATTATCACGAATCATAATACAAATTAACCACAAAATGTATTCGAGCTTATGAACATACCATTCTACTCATCTCTTCCACCCTGTGGAGAGCTGCCAACCTGGCTTTTTCTTCCACCTCTTTCCAATTATCTTCCACCACAGGTCGATCTTCGATGACCTTCACCCCCAACGTTTCAGGCTCAACCCTTCTCCTTTTTTCCCCGGCCTCGCCACTCTCCGTGGTCCCAGAATGCTGAAAGACACTTCAGCCTTTGTCTTTTGGGGAATGTTCGAGCTAGTTTGCTCGACGTAACGAACTTCAGTAATCCTGCATATTCCGCTCCAGGAGCCTTAAACAAGTTCACTCGCATTTCCCTATCAATTTCCATCTTCTTGCTGCCATCGGCACTCGTCATTAGCCTTATCGACTTAGATTTCAAAACTTTGTCAAATTGACTGTTAACACATTTTTTTCTACTAATGCCATGATCTTCCAGTAGAGCCTCGAGCTCTATCTCATTCTTAGCAACTGTATCCAACAATGATTCTTTCCTCTTAACCTGTGATTTAGGACCTGCAACATACAAAACATTATATCAGCGAGCATTTCGTTGTCATACAAATTCAACTATCAATCTCATATATTTTTCATGGTTATACTTACTTTATTTTACAGTTCTAAAGAGAAGTTCCATGGGTTCTTCATCATCACTCTAAAGGCAATCACCCTTCACTCATATCACATTATCATTCCACGGTCGACTTGCTGAGTTCAGATCGATGAAGTAAGGTCGAGTTGCACTCGCAAAGAAATATGCCCCTCCACTTATAGAATAGTTATTACACCATAAAACTGCAATAAATACTCAGAGGTTATCCTCTTCCTTCTCCCATCTCCTTCCTATCATATATTCAGAGTTTCACAAATACTTATCACCTCTTACATGTTCCTGTTCATCTGAACGGGACATGCCCACTATGAGATTCATAATCCCTTTCGCCATATTGCTAAGGGGATACTATACCTATATTACTAAATTACCACGGTCCTTATCTGTGGTAATAGTCATTTTGCCACGGATAAAGTCTGTAGTAGAGGTTTGTTGTAAAAGGTGCGTGATAATATTTTTGCCATAGAGTTTATCTGTGGGTATCTAATTTATATTGATACAGAGTAAATTCGTGGTAATTTTTTTGCCACGGAGTTTTACTGTGGTTATGTAATTTATATTGATACGGAGTAAATCCGTGGCAATTTTTTTGCCACGGAGTTTTTTTGTAGTTAATTATTGTAAATACCATAGATGATACCCATTTTTCCATGGATAAAGTCTGTGGTAATTTTTATTTTATTTTAAAATAAAAAACTAAAAAAACTGCAATACTGCACTCCTGAACCTGCAAAGCACTCCCAATCCTCCAACAATACATTTCAAACATACTAATGATACATAGAAAAAAAAATAGATATTCAAAATAAATCCCTCATTCCATAAACATTAAAAGATCCAAATACAATTGTTCCATATGCCTAAAGATCATATGTATAAGAGAAAAAAAGAAAAAATAGAGGGTTCATAAGTCCATAGATTAAATTTACAAGATCTGGATCCAAGGATAGGAAGCACCCTGCAAAGAAAGCAAAATACCAAATCAATCATAAATTTTAAACCCTTCTAGTTAACATGTGTCTACATTTAGCGAATATGCA
The DNA here is from genome assembly GCA_014058105.1 of Kingdonia uniflora. Taxonomy (NCBI): domain Eukaryota; kingdom Viridiplantae; phylum Streptophyta; class Magnoliopsida; order Ranunculales; family Circaeasteraceae; genus Kingdonia; species Kingdonia uniflora. Next base: position 2,703,451 of record JACGCM010000724.1, read on the forward strand.
TATATCTTAAGCCAGATAGGAACATTAGAATATAAAGTAAGAAATGAACTTAATGCATGCACATGTAAGTAAAAGAAGTTATAAGTACAAACTTACTAATCAAGTAGGCGCGATATCAATAGAAATTGATATATGTCCAGTGTCACACAAGACTAAAATGTCTGTGAATAAACCTGCATTCTTGAAAGGTAAAGTAATAAAATACATTAGGCTACTAGATCTATATTTAAACACCAAGATTTGGTCCCTTAGCTCTATACATGCACACCCCTAAATCAAGCAATTTAATGATATCCATGTAGCATAACATAGTGAACACTTTGAGTTGACCCCATTACAACTATGTTAAAAATTAAGAAGGGCAAAATTAACAACAAATTATTTGCTTACATCTGGTTGATAAGTCCGACCAAGTTTCATTAAGCTTTAGGATCAAACCTAATATATTGGTGATGTTGTATAATTATTTTGATCAAGCAATAAAAAAGAAGTTCCAAAGATGTATTATACAAATGAAAACCTAACACCCTTTTAAAGGGGATCTGAGATTGATCTCTTAAATAAAACTTGCTAACTGTCGGAATCTAACCAAAGAGGTCAACATTGCTAGCCTATAAATTGCTGGTTTAGTTAACATTTAGCTAGCCAATTGGAGTCGCCTTCACATTTTAAGATAACTACTATACCTAGTTTAGGTGTCCAAATATACATATCTAGAATCAGGGATGCTTACAAAAGATAGCTGGGACCATTGATTTTATCATGCTTGTGGTAATTTTACTATTTTGGTGTAGTGTAAGTGATGGGAAACAGTGTTACATTTCATTATCTGCAACAACTCTATGAGAATTGGAGCCTGAATGAAACTAACTCAACTCAACAACATAACAACATACATATAGAGGAAGGTAAGGAAGAATTGAAGTGTATACCTACCTCTATGAAGGTTAGGAACCCTTCATAGAGATTGTTGTCAATACTCGAGAATTTCTCTTCAGAGAGTGATGGTGTCAAAATCAGCAGATACCGCTGTTGTTATGAGTGGGTAGGGCCCATTCACAAATAACCCAGCAACTACCATGGGTAGGATGTCCAAAGACTTTGAAACTCTCCCGTATACCCTGTAAAGGAGCTTTGCAGGAATAACATCATACATAAAGGTGGCCGCGCTAGTGGCTCGAGCACTAAGCTTATCAGATATGTATCTGCAGGCCGATCACTGGCAAATAGAGCCATTGCGCAATGAGTATTCTTGCTCGGCATGCGCAAGCAAGCAGAAGAGTACTCACAAAAATATGATGCATATCAGTAACATGGAAAAATGATACGCTCCCCTGCGCTCGAGCTCCATGCAAACAAGGTATTTTGGCCATTCAAAAGATGGGCACTCGATCTTGTCGACGAATTTCCTAATTCTCCAGATATTCGCCGCCACTTCTTCGTAGCTACATATTATTTTAGAAAATGGGTATAAGCAATTCTTCTTTGTCGAACCAGAGAAGAAGATGTCATCTCTTTTATCTGGGAACACATCATCACTCAGTTTGGGTGCCCCCACCTAATTCGTATCGATAATGGGCCCCAATTTGTTTGAGAAAAAGTCTTAGCTTTCCTCAACAAACACAACATCATTCACTCACCATCCAATCCCTACTACCCTCAAGGTAATGACCAAGCCAAAATCACCAACAAAACCATCGTGGATGGACTCAAAAAATGGCTACACTCTCAGAAAAAAGGGAATTGGGTTTGAGGGATTCTATATGTCTTTTGGGCATACCGTACCACTCCACGTCAGTCAACAGGCTGCACTCCATTCCTCCTTGCCTATGGCACTGAGGCCATCATTCCCTCTGAATACCATCACCCAATCAAAGATTACGAGCTAACTGACGAGGAAAATAAGTTTGAATTGGCTTGCAACCTTAATTGGATCGATGAAACCCAGAAACGCGCCATCGTTAACCTAGGTCAATATTACCATATGCTGGCCAGTTCGTACAGCAAACGAGTCAGGAGCCGTACCTTCTAAATTGATGATCTCGTCCTCAGAGAAATACCTTAACACCATAAAGAGCCTTATGCTGGGAAACTAACAGACAATTGGGAGGGTCCATTCCTTATCACAGGTCTCTCAGGCTTGGGATCATATTATCTCATGACAGAAGAGGGCGTCCACATCTTGAGTCCTTGGAATACTAGGTGACCGAAACGATATTATCGTTAGTTCACTCATTACTCTATTTCAGTTTCTCGTTTTTTTATTCCGGAAGTGAGATTTCCATCTCCATCTAATATACATCCTTTCTCTAGATTTAATGAAACTTACAAGTTTTCTCCATCCATCTCTCTACTTTGTAGTCAATACATATATTAAAGCATAAATAATACTAGCTTTCAATTGACATCATACTAGTTAAATCAAGAATACATTTGGTTTAGCTGACTCTACTAAATCTCATACGGTTAGAACAATGTAAAACTTGTTTTCAATCAACAGACTCTACCAGACATAAGATAATGCAAATGTAATACTAGCTTTCATCTCTTTCAATATGTCTGCGACATCATTTTAGTTAAATCAGGAATACACTTGGGTTGGCTGACTCTACTAAATCTCCTGCAGTCAGAACAAGGTAGAACTTGTTTTCAATCAATAGACTCTACCAGACATAATAGCTTTCAGGTTACAACTTGTTTTACAAAAAGGTAATAATAGCCTTCATATCTTTTAATATTTCTGTGACATTTTACCAGTTAAATTCAGGTTATACCTGGATTGACTGACTCTAATCAACTCCGAGGTTAAAATAAAGGTGATACTAGTTTTCAATCGAAGAACTAAACCAGACATAAGATAAAGCAAAGGTAAAACTAACTTTCATCTCTCAACATGTCTGTGTCACATATTATTTATTTTCAAGTTATATACAACTGCTATAATAGAGTTTGTTCTACTGTTGGGATGTCAGCTTTGCTTACCCCTACAACAGGAGGTCGACTAGCCATGAATTCTCAAGCTCGAGCAATCACATCAATCCTGCCCTCCTCAATCAATTTAGCAGATTGAGAGCCCAAATCCGTTCCTATAGAGTTTGTACAATCTCCTCGATCTATATCAACCTTACAGAAACATCCCTTTTTTGACATACAGTCGAACAATGTATCTTTCTCTAACTCAATTCTTTTTACCTCTTCTACAAAATAAGTAATCACCAACTTTAACAATTTTGAATGTCAGGCCTGAGTTACCAATGAGTGTGAAAACGCCGTCCTTAACCTCTGAAGGCGATATTCTAACCTCTTGTACCGTGCTTAATGCCTCGCCATTTCTCTCTCTATTCGATATGTAAAAGCTATGTTCTCTATAGATTTTTTTATCAGCTTTGGCTGATTCAGCTCGATTAATCGCCTCAGGATGAACCACCTGAACACGAAGTACCTTGATCTCTTTGTTCAGTTCTTCCACATCTAGAATTTTCTTTAACAATTCCTCTTTATTCTTTATAACAATCTTCTTCCCTCAGATAATACGCTCTAGCCCTTTCTCCATGACAAGAACAAAGTCCAGCTTTATTTGACACTTCCGTAACTACTCAACTCCTTTATGCACATGCCCTTGAATGCGAGCAACGTCCCCCTCTAAATCTCTTATTCGAGCTGACAGACTAACTACATCACTTTGAACAAGAGAACCTCTAGCATCATTTTTATTCTTCTTCGAGCGCTCGCCAGCCTTGTTGCTTCTAATACGCAAATTGGCCTGCGCCAGGTCGGTTTTCAATTGAGCCACTCTCTCATTCAACTCATTACACTTGCGTTGTACAATCCTAAACTCCATATATTTGGCAGAGAAAGCTGTAGTCAATTTTTTGGCTGTAGCTTCAGATGCAGATAAATCGTCTTAAGCTCCCTTTAGCTCGTTAGTATTATCAGCTAATTTCTTTTTTAATCACCCCAATTCACTCCTATTATTCACCAGATCAGATCGAATTTGTTCTTAGTCATAAGTTTTCTGGGCCAGATCATTTCTCAAATAGCCATCGACCGATTTAAATCTTCTTCTGATGATTATAGAGCATGTATACAGTAACGGGCCATGTCGGCCTCCCTATACTTTACCGTCAATGCATCATTCTCGCTTTTGAGTTTCGCGGCATGTTCTTTTAACTCCTCGAGCTCTTTTTTCCCTTTCTCAATTTTAGCATCCTTCTCTCGATCTGCCACGTCAGGTCGACCACAGTCTGTGTTGCCTCAATAAACTTGAAGTACACCTTCACATGATGATCTTCTTTATCTTCATTCGCCTCTCTCATCTTATCGAACTCCTCTACAATTTCTTGGTTACATTGACGAGATTCATCTTCGCGTAAGCGAGCTGACTCCAATTCAACTTACACATAGAAATTATACTGTATCAAATTTGATTCAAAACACTAAATTACTACATATTACTCACTTCTAATAATATATATATTTTTTGACATCTAATGTATAAAGCTACTTCTGGACTTAAGGTTAAAGTAAAACTCAGACGAATGCCCCATACAAATACTTCCAAGTCTAAGGTACACATTCTCTATATATTTGTTTGCCAAAAACTAACATCTTTTATACATACCATTCCAGGGCTGTTTGCACCTATACAGGTAATGACTATTTGGTCCGTCTCTACACTCTCTCTATTAATTTGTCATTCTATATTAATGAATCATACAAATATAATATTTCTTGCTCTATTCTAACCAGCAGCTCTGCTTACGAAGACAACAGGGATGCTGAGGCTTCTCTCTCCTGAGCAAGCTCAACCTCTAAATCTTTTATTCTGAGGCGTATGTCCTTAAGTCCCTATAACAATATTTACAAAAACAACTTAGCTTACAAAATTCTATCCAAAATGTATCCAAGTAGTTTGCAATATTCCATAACATCCATACAGTAACAGTGCCATCACACTATCCTACCATCTCACTTTCCACCTCTTGGCATTCATCGTCACCCTCTTGGTTGTCTCTCACCGTCCGAGGAGGTATACCATCCAACCCATAGACAACCCCAACAACATCATCTTCAACCTCCTTCTCCTCCACATAGGTGTCGACCCTAATGGCTTCCACCTCATCTTCAAAGTATCCCTTGGACACAAGATGCCACCCGAGTCTGTCACGCTCAGCTACCGCCTCATTTAATTCCACCCTTGCCTTAACCCGCAACTTATTGACCTTTACTACTTGGGAAGCCTTTAGAGCCTCCATCCGCTTCCCCTCCTTGCTTAAATCTGACTTCAATCGAGCTACATTCTTTTTAAGCTCGACCTGCTTCCTCTTCAGCTCAGCTCTCTCCTCTTCGACTCCAAGGCATATCCTCTTCATCAGCCGAGCACCCTGCAAAAATCAAGCAAAATCGACCATATTGATTAGCTCGAGTCATAATACAAAATTGAACTTATTCGAGCGTTAAACTTACCATTTTGTGCATCCCCTCCTCCTCATAAAGATCTGCCAACCTGGCCTTTTCCTCCACCTCTTTCCATTCGTCCTCCACTTCAGGTCGATCGTCTACAATCTTCCCTCCATAATCTTCAGAAGGCTCAACCCTTCTCTTTTTTGCCTTTTCTACCTCCTCACCACTTTTCATGGCCCTAGAAGCCGCAGGCCGCTTCAACATTTGCCTCTTGGGGAACATTCGAGCTAGTTTGCTCAATGTAATAGACTCAGGTAGACCTGTAAAATCCACTCTAGGGGCCTAGGCGAGTTCACATGCCATTCCCCATCAGTCCCTTTCTTTTTGCTGCTTTTAACATTCATCATTAGCCTTGTCGATTGGGACTTCAAAAACTTTTCAACTCGGCTGTTAACGCTTCTTCCTACTGATACCATGATCTTCCATTACAGCCTCGAGCTCAGTCTCTTGTTGAGCAACTTTATCTAACAATAACTCTTTCCTCGTTACCTGCGACATATGACCTGTCATACACAAGATATTAACATCAGCAAATATCATACAAATTCAACTATCAATCTCATACATTATATATTGTTATACTTACGTTATTTTACAGTTTTAAACATAAGTTCCATGGGTTCTTCGTCATCTCTCTGAAGGCAGTCACCCTTCAACCATATGATATTATCGTTCTAAGGTCGGCCCGCTGAGTTCAGGTCGAAGAAGCGAGGTCGAGTTGCTTTTGTACAGAAATATGCCCCTCCACTTGCACCAAAATTCTTTGCACCGTAAAACTACAACACATCCTTAAAGGATATCTTCCTCTTTCTACCCTCTCATTCCCACCTTATATTCAAAGCCTCACAAACACTTATCACCTCCCACATGTTCCCATTCATCTAAACGAGACATGCACCGATAAAGTTCATAATCCATTTAGCCAGATTGCTAAGGGGTAGACTCAACCTGTACTCCAACTGAGACAGGTAACATAAAAATCCCTCAAAAATTTTATTCTGAACAATCCCATCGTAATAATCCATAAAGATCGATACCTTTATACCTCCCTCCCTTTTCTCTTTCGCCAAATCGGCCAATAGATAAAAATATTCTTCTCCCGTTGCTACAGTACAACCCCTAAATTGCCTATCGGCATATTCAATACAATTTCCCCACCTACCTCCTATAGAAGCCTTGACTTTACAAAATTCTTTGAAGGCATCCGAGCGAGGTGAATAGGCCACCAATCATCTAGGAAATTCTAGAAATTGATCAACACCTACTTCTTCCTTACTTCCTAACGCTCCAATCTCAGACTCAGTCGGTCAACCAGAGGTCGATGCCTCACTTACAAGGGAATTCCTTATATCAACTACATGAAATGATTTTTATCCTAAACAACACTCCTCACGGTTAACCTACACAAAGGTCTAGGTATCTATAATTATTTTTATATTTATATATATCCGTCAGCCACATTCAAGTATCTTGCATATCTCATATAAATAAGCAAATTTTCTTAGATTACTATAAATAGAAATTTATCGCTTTTTCCTAGCAACAAAAAATTTCAAAAATTGATTTTTAAAATCACATTCACAGATCACATATATCCATTAGCCTTCTATATCGGAATATGAATCATAGGTAGCGCCGTATCCATCCCTCACCACACTGCTATATAACCACCTTCGCGACTCTGATTTAACAACTCTCTCATGTTTAAACTGATGATCCCTTTCGCTTAAATCTTTACACGTATTTGAGCTCTTTTTTCCTCACTTCTTCCTTCCTATCTCACTGCTCTTCAAGTTTTCAGAAGTTGAAAAATGTTTGATTGACGAAGATGAAGCAGTATTTATATTTTCTCTCTTTAATTGCTAGCAGTTATTGAGCCTCGTACGAACCATCCTCGGTTTTAGAACCAAGGCATCTCTTCCACTGTCCATGTCAGACGTCTTGCACCTTTTCAGCAAAAATGCCTTCCTATCATTGCCCTTTTCCTTATATTTTAATCTATTTTTATATCTCTTTTCCAAATCTTTTTCTAATCCTACCACACTCATTTTTGCTCACTTTTACACGTAATCAAGTTATCACAACTTTTCCACAAGAGACGAATTCAGAAAACTCCCTACTTTTTCTGTACGTACTCTTTCTTCTACTCCTATAACAGTACTGACGTCATTTCCAAAGCTCCCATAACAAAAAATTCAAATATTTTTAAATTCATCTTTTATATAACAATCACAAATAACATTCACCAAAATATATGATATATCTTAACAACATTATCTTTCAAAATTATTTAAAATTAAAATAGTTATACTCTGCCACACCTATTTTTACATTTATCTACCTCACATATAATTACATCTAAAGCAGCCTTGATAACCTGGAACACCACACCCAACCGTTGAACCTGAAGTAATCCTCGCATCCTCAAATCTAATCTCTACCTCAGCAATCAACCCAACCAACTCCTCTCAATTTGCAGGATCCCTCACCAATTCACGAATAAATCTCTCAAAGAATAAATAGGCATACTCAAGTTCCCTACTCCTTGAATCTAATCCTTTGAGTTGACATTCCCTTACTGGCAGCTCAACATCATAACCCAATGATCCAAAAGTTCTTTCCCGTACTTTAGCAATCTTAATTGCCAATCATCTTGCAGCGGCACTGCGACTTCTCTGAGATCGAGTCTGCACCATTCCTATCTCTTCTCCGATATTCAAAGATCGTTCAATCCTTAGTTATACATGTTTTACTTCCAATTCCCCTAAAAAAATGCTAATATCCTTGTATCTCGTAACCAAAACCCCAGGATCTTGGGAGGATTATTTCAACTTATCTCTTCACCTTGAACTAAATTATTCTACATCTTTTCATAGGGCTATCAATGGATTAGATATAATCCGAAATCCGATCAGACATTCGATTCCTTTTTAGGATATGGATGTCATTTTTTATGATATGAATCCGATCCGATCCAAATATGGAACATCAAAATAATTTCGGATTGGATTCGGATGGTGCCTAGTCCAATCCGCTTAATATCTGATCCGGAGTTATATACCGATATATTTATATTTTATCAATGCTAATGTTCTGCAACTATTAGAAATATATTATATCCAATAAGAAAATAGATTATAGCACATCTAGCTTTGTGGCTACGTGGTAGTTAGTTCTTAAAACCCATAAAAGGTCATGGGTTCAAGCCTTTGCATCCACATTTTTATTCATCAAATAAAATTATGGCCAAATCGGATTTTGGATTCGGACCTCCGAAAATAGTTTCGGACTGGATTGGATTCGGATGTTACTTATAAAGTTTCGGATCAGATTGGATATGGATGTTACTTATAAAGTTTTGGATTGGATTCAGATTTGCATCAATCCGACTCCAATCCGATCCATTGACAACCCTATCTTTTCTAGTCGAGCTACCCTTTCCAATTTTTTTTTTCAATCGACATCTATAACCTCAAATCTTCATTCTGACAATTCTTACAGATTTTCTCTCTCCTACATATCCAACTCACAATAGAATAATATTCACCTCGTAACACATATTTTCACAGTTGCGATTCAGTACAGTTCGAATATTAACAAATGTTTGTACATTATGCACTTATACATTACATATATTCTTTAGATCATACAGCTCAATTTCTAGAGTTATTCTATATCTGTACGAAAATTGTTAACAAATTTTATTCATCTCGAAACATATTACAAATGTTTTTATGGATAACAAGTCTTTCAAGTACTCAAACTCGGATACTTTGTTGTAACCAGTCTGTCTAGTACTCAACTTCAGGTACTTTATAGATAACAAGTTTTTTTAGTATTTTTACAACCTCAGGTCCCTTAGACACTCTAACACATCAAATCCTTCAGTTCGTCCTGCTTTAGTGATTTTTTACCTTGATACAAAATAGAAATTGGAAATAACGAGTATGCTCACTCCCATAAGTTTGGTCAAAGTCTAGACGAACTTCAAATAGAATCTATGGAAGTACCATACTTAGTGCTCGAACCAACCCTTCAAATTGAAGGTCTTCTTAGCGCCTAAAAGTGATGGAAATGCAGAAGCAGACTTCCACTTCTCGTCTTCCTCCTCCACTACCATTACCTCCTCCTCTAAAACCACCATCTCCACAGAGTTGGTAGAGATGAAGAGGGCCTGACCTTAGAATCTATTGTGACACAAGAAATTAGTGCAACTACATCTGTGCCCCTAACCTTGTCTTCTGCAAGGATGTAGAGACAAACCCAACGTTAGTCGCCTGTCAAGATAACGTGGTGAAAGCTCCATCTACAGTAAAACTTTTCTTTAGCTTTAGCCGTTTCATTCTCCAACAGACCTCCATACATCGGAGGAACAGGAGATGGAACATGATCTTCCAAAGATTGATCCCCAAAAAATTTCGGCCTCAACCTCTGTATTTTCGAAGTAATTCGCTTCTCAAGGAACATTCTACGAGTCTTCACCATCTTCCAAAAGGGCAGAATTTTTTTGTAACAAATCAAGCGTACTTTGTCACAATCCTCGGTACAAGTACTCTTTATATAACCCTACATTTATTATACAAGAATGTTTTGCCAAGCGTCATTATTCAAATACCGATGAAATCCTTCAAACCCTAACCGTCAAATACATTAATATTCCCATCATAATTTAATACACGTCCATCCCCCTTTAGTACGTGCAGTTTTCCATACAGTCAGCAACATCATTACTTCTTTCAATATTCAAAACACGCATACCCATATAACTAAATTCTTTCTCAACCAAAGCCACTCATGGCTTTGGTTGTGAGGGGGCGATTGTAGGGACCTATCTCCCGATCTTACCTAAAATCCAGCTATTGCCAATTTGAATTACCTCCATGTCAGACTTACGCATTCTCTACACGACTTCTCTAGTTAGCAATACCACGTACTCCACAAACTGTTAAGAAATTTGAGTCGAGCTCAAATTGAAAAACCTAAACAAGTGAAAGCCACCAGTCTCACACAAACTCAGCAGTTACTCAGTCAAATAGCCACTAACCGCATCGTTCAAAGAATGTGCTTTAACACAAAGAAGAGCTACGGAAGAGGCCTATATAAAGAAAAAGTTCCAAAAGAGACAAGGAACAAAAAATTACAGGAGAAATCCTCAAGAAAACTATATTTTCTAAGATTCTCAAAGCTCCAAAATTCTTATTCACAGCATCAATCATTTCTAAGTATAGAAATAACTTGTAATAAGATATCATCAGCCTCAAGCAATAAACGCCACAGTTATAAAACCCTCAACATGAGGTCGTGGTTTCTACCCATTTATAGGTTTTTCACGCTTAACTCCTATGTCATTTCATGTCTATTATATTTTAATCACAGGTACATTAGTGTACGGACTAATTCCCGACCACTTCGAGTTTATAGAATTAGGCCATTACAGGGAAATCGATCGTCAAAATATATTACAGATCATTTGTTGATTTGGCCAAATAGATCATCTAAATACATTATAGATCGTTTGTTACTTTGTCCAAATCAATCATCTAAATACATTACAGATCGTTTGTTGCTTCGGCCAAATCGGTTATCTAAATGCATTACAGATCATTTGTTACTCCAGCCAAACTGATCATCTAAAGACATTACAGATTATTTGTTGCTTAGGCCAAATCGATCATCTAAATACATTATAAATCGCTTGTTTCTTCGGCCAAATCGATCATCTAAATATATTTCAGATCGTTTATTGCTCCGGCCAAACCGATCATCCAAATACATTACAGACCGTTTGTTGTTTCAGCAAAATTGATTATCTCATACATCGCAAATCATTTACCACTTTGGTTGAACTGATCACATATCACATTGCCTTGCATACATTATCATTGGTACCTCACACGGTTAGTACAGTTAACTATTTTGTCATTAACTATTTCTTCATACATCTATATCTTTATCCTTGTTTCGTATACATACAACATAATCACATTCCTCATTATTCACTAGAGCTATCACTTAAATCATTACTCACATTAGAAGGTCCTGCCGCGTCTTGTACAATACTTCTATATAACTGCTGACGCATGAATTCTGGCATTCTCCCCATAATAATTTTCTTTCCCTCTCTAACCATGCTCTATTTAAATGATTCGATTATGGCAATGATGGGCTGTAAATATTTAGATCGGATTACCTCCATCTTACATTCTATACCTTGGGCAAACAAACTATCATATACCCTCTTACTTTTAGCTTCTAACCTCTTCAATTCTGCCGTAAAGAACGATGTTACTTCCACCATCTTTCTCTTGTGACTATTACCTGCCTTATTTTTAACCTATTTACTAAGAAGGAGTTCGTTCAGCTCATGTTACGCTTCCTTAAGTGTGGTTTCCAGTTGCTCATAACGATCGTCCACTCGTCGTTTCACACGATACACATCCAAATTATGAGCTTCTAACACTATCATAAATTTATCCATATGGTAAATCAAAGATATTGACGCCTCATTACCTTCACATTCTACCCTCTTTTCGTTATTACATATCTCCAACTGTAACAAATCCTTATCTAGCTTCGTATTCGCGTTTCGAAGTATGTCATTTTCGGATTGGTATTCTAAGATATCCAGATGCCGCGTTTGCACAATCTATTCTAGCTCACATATTTTATTTCAGTCCTTTTTTATGACTTCATTATGTTGGGCACATACCTCCTCCATCTTCTTTACCATCATCTCAGTAACCAGCCACAATACTTCATATTTGAGAGCACGAGCTTGAACGTTGCTTATCTCCGCCTCGAGCATATTGGCTTGAAACTGCAACTCCTTCACATTATTTCCTTCCCCCTCTAGAGTGATTAACAGTTCTATAATTTATGTTCGCGTAGACATCCATTCAGCATCTTGTTGACTAGCTTGTTCCGAGCTACTTTCAACTTCAACACCCTTTTTTCTTATCTCTACTTCTAAACTCTCTATCTTTCTTAAACTGATAGCCAATACTGCTTCTTTCTCTTGAAGAGTATCAGTCAATAGGGTTACTACATTTCGTTCTTCTGATATCTCCGCCCTTAATTTTTTTTTCTGCTTTAGTAGCACTTTTTTGGATACCCTGACTCGATCTTAGCTCAGTATTTATTTCTTCATTCTTGGCACATAATGCGTCGTACTGGCTTTGTATAGCAGTCAGTTCCACCTATCATAACAGATTATATTTATAATAGTTCTACATAACAACAGAGCACATATAACAGTTGACAAGATTACATCAAGAACGTGGTATCTGAGTAAGTTATATACATCATTCTGTTCTTATAAAAAATAGATTACATTTATCATCAAACAGTACGAAGGACTAGTCAAAGAAAAATAAGAACACTCTATTTGCGACTCTTCCGAACATGAGACGACTGCACCTTGTCTCTCATTAACTTCCTATTCGATGCCTGCACATCTACCGACATGGTAAAGGTCACAACCTCCTGCTGACGTTGTTTACGCCGCGTTCAGGGCATCAAACTCTTGACCTCTACTTCCTCCTCTTCTGACGACTCTTCCCACGACATAGGAATGGGTTATTCACCAACAATTTATCCTTCACCTCGGGTAAACCACAGGTATTTTGCCTTGACTTTTTCCAATTCAAAATCCTTCCCACATTCCTCTACAAACTTCATAAATACGTTCTCTACCCTAGACAGTTCTACCCCATAAAACTCAATAACACTGTCTTTGTTAAGGTTGTACAAGGAAAACCGTAAAACCATGAAACCGAACCGAACCAGTCCAAACTGGTAATTTTTCTGGTTTTTGTGAAATCTGGTTCGGTTCTCGGTTCAAAATGTGCGGAACCGACTAAATCCGGTTCGGTTATTGTTTACACCTTCGGTTAATCGAAGCTAAACCAAACCGAGCTAGTTTTACTCAAAAAGACAAAGACCCATAGACAAAGACCCATAAACGACATTGATTATGAAAACACTTCATCTTTATTCACCTTCATCAACATCACTACCCTTTGAATCATTTGATGTTTCTCGTTGGAAACCACAACCTTCAAGGACTTGATGTTGTTCTTCGAGGAACCATTCTTTCATACCAAAGCTTCAACTGTTCAATACAAGTAGGTGTGAAAGAGCCTTCAATTATTGGGTTTTCTTTTGATACAAGTAGATGTTTATGCTCTATTGCTCTCTTAGAAGTTGGAATGCAGAGAAGAAGTAGGAGATGTAGTGCATCTCTTCCCCATTAGTAGAACTTTAAGAAAATACAGTTTGGTAGTGTAGTATATGGAGCTCGGGGGGGGGGGGGGATGCAGTGGTAGTACATGTGCATTTTGTTTAGAGATGTTTGTTTCTATAATATATGCAATAAAAACAAAATAGAGTATTAAATAGAAAAATTTAGGAACTATATGTAATAAAAAAGTAGAAGCATGTACTACACTACCACTGACAACACATGTAATATATATAAAATAGAGCATTAAATAGAGTATAAAATTGTAGGTGCTATAATATATGTAATGTAGGTGCTATAATATATAAAATAGAGTATTAAATCTGAGTACAAGTGCATTAAACGCAACCGTCAACAACACATGTACTACATGACATCATCATAAATTTAAATATCAAAACCAAACTCTGTTACTTCTTCATCTTCCTCGATTCAAAAATCATGAACGATTATGATACATCACCGACAAACAAGTCGTTTTTTGGTTTTAGTCGAAAACCGAATACAAAAACTGAATAAAAACCGACCGGTCGATTCAGTTTTGGTCTAATTTTTTCTAAGGCCGGTTCGATTTCGGTACACTGCTATTAAAAACTGAGGTATCCGGTTCGTTTCGCGGTTTAGGGCCAAAATTGGATCGAACCAGACCATGTACAACCCTAGTCTTTGTGATGCTCATGCTTTGTTCAAGCAGTGACTTTTGCTCGCGATGGATATAAATGCCCCTTCATTATCATTTGCGCTTTGTACAACAGCTGGTGCGTATTTTTCTGTAATACATCTAAAGCCCTCACATCCGCTTCTACCTTCATTCGAACAACCACTTCTTTTGACAGCCGCGTTGCTAATGACATTTTTTGCTCCACGTACTGCAATAGCTCATCCTGTAGCCCCTTTAATTCACTTTCTAATTGCTTTTGGACCACTATTTGCTCTTTTCTTATCTTGAAAAATACAATCTCATGGCCCTCCGATCCTACATAAAGCCAAACACATCAGATAAAGGTTCTATATCACACTATACAACAGACACACCAGTTCGAGCTGAATATGTTTTCGCCTCTAAATTATGACAATTGCGTACTTGAGCTAAAAATATAACACGAGCTGGGTCCGGAACTTTACCTCTCTCCCTCAAAAGTTTTATATAAGCTTCTTTTAACCCTCGCTTACTATCTACTTCAACCTCAAAATACAAGGTCAGAGCTACTAGCATACTCTGACATCTCGCCTTATTACTTGGGTCATTAAAACAAGTAAATTATTTTGGCTTTTAAACTAATATCCCCCTTTCCTCTTCCTTTCTTAACACCTCGTCTCTCTCTACTTTTATCTTAGCATATCTATATTACAGATCATATAACTCTTTAAAAATTTTCTCTACATTCAACTTAAATTGCCTTCTCTCATATTCAATTTTGTTAAGTACCTGTTGAATACGAGCCACGGAGTCCCTCGTTCTACTCAATGACTTCTCCAATTTAGAGTTTGTTTTTCTCAAATGCTCTATCTTTTACAGAGATTACATATATCTTGTTTCAATATACACATTCGCGTAAAACATAATTCAAAGCATCACACAAAATGAAAATAGTGTACGATTAAATAAAGTACTATCACATCCAAATCAGGCGAGCTAGAAAATAGAAGACAAGATACCACATAATATTTAAAGATGCTTGCTAATATCTACCTCAGAAGAAGATTTTAGTATCTTCCCCGGAGAGGGAACTGCTTTAGCATGTTCCACCAGAGGGTCCACTATTTTCTCAATAGTATGGACTGGCTCTGTACGGCCTAGAGGAAGGTCTGACACTTTCTTAGGCAAGCCAGCAGTATTACCAGCCATCTTTTCCTCCTTGACCTTAGCAGGGAACTCTATTTCTCCAAATCTACCACTCTGGGTCAGCTCCACATCATCAACACTCAATCCAAAAGAATAGTACGATTGGATAAAGTGGTCTCCTTCAACTAAGGCTGCTGTAATCGTATCAATCATAAGCTTTTCATGCTTTGATAGATCACTGCACTTTTATACAGCTGCGGTAACATCTGCAGCCCTTTTCTCTCTCTCCAACAGAAGGTTAGCCTCAAGCTCTTTCATGCGAGCTGACTTAGCCTTGAACTTTACCGTCAAAGCGTCAAATTCTTGGCTCCTCTTGTCCAAACATTATCCTGCCCCCTTCAGCAGCATTGTGAGCTGCCAGTACAAACAAAAAAGAAGAGTCAGTTCAACAGTTTCACTTAGTTTGAAGAAAATATCAAGTAATAATTTTTGATCACAAAGCGCGAACGTATGCTCGAGGTACTCATCCTCGAGCTTCTACGAGTTCGTCCCGGCCATACAGTAGTATTTATGCTCCAACTCTTTCATCTTGGCCGCAACATGAGGGTTAGTTCGGTGACTACCCCCCTCTAAATGCCATTTTCTCTTCAACGAACTCTTCTCAGCCTCACCAAGTACGGACAAGCTCACTTTGGGTTTTTCCTCCACACTGCCAGCAGCAGGCTTTATGATCTCTTGTTTTGTGAGCACAACCCCAGTAGCTGAGGTACTCTATTGCACTGGCTTTCAAACCTTACGAGTAATTCGTTTGGTAGTATGAGGTACAGGAAGTGGAGGATTAAGCATGTCAGCAATGGTCTCCATAGTTTTCCCCTTGGCCATAACTCATTTTTCTTGAGCTCGCTAAACTTTGGGTGCTTCTGAATCTACCATTTTGTGTCTTTTGATACCCAATTCTCTAAGTACCTCTGTTAGCTTATCCTGATCTCGAACAACACAATCAAATAGGCTGGCCTTATTCGAGGTAGCCAACAGTTTGGGTTCTACACATAAATAGAACAATACATTATACGACAGTACGAAGACATGTTTATAGGATATTTGGAGATTGGTCAACATTAATTACTCAGATTATAATATCTATGATTCAGTTTGGGTGCTAGTTCATCTTGAACCTGCATACAATTACCCTCTACCCACACAAGGTGGTCATTACATGGTCTACAAGCAGATTCAAAGTCAATGAATTTTGGCCTCACAGAATCACTATATAGGTAACCCCTAATTTTACCTTTCATATACTTCCACTTATAAAACTTTAACACATTTAAGCTACGAACTGCTTCACAGTCCCTTCCTTCTGCCATTTTTCATTCAGTGCCTCACATACCCTCATCATCTCATAAACATTCCTATTCAACTAGGCAGGGCAACACTGTAACACATTCATAACCCATTTCTGAAAGTAGGTCAGCGGAATTCTAAGGCCGTATACGACCTGATTCATGAAATACAAAAATCCTCTCCTCAGGCCTGATAACCCAGGAACATTATAATACGAGAGGTTAACCCCCTCATTAAT